>OY759210.1:0-2625500 GCA_963662105.1 Meiosimyza platycephala | reverse complement strand
GGATTCAATATTATATATGTGGCTTTGAGGTGACCAGTGACGGATAGTGGTTAAAGCTACTAATGTGTTCATTATTTTTGTATATGCTTTGTTTTTGCTACGCAGATTTGGATTGTGTTAATCCGCAGAGAAATTATGATTCCCTTTGAATTATGCTTGTTTTTTGCATTAAGCGCTACTTGAAGACAACTTTTTACCGGTACGAAAAAAAGTTATTTACAAATTGCTGTAACAAAGTTATTAGCTATTTGTAAAATATGTATAGTATGTATGTATATTTGTACTTTTAAAATAAATTTCATATATAATCTTTTGAATATCGAAAGCAGTTTATACTATATATAAGATCTGTTCGGTGGCAGCTCTAACTTGCTCTAGAACAAGTTTGAACTGTTAAAATACGAACACTTTTGACAGCTTTAACTTGCATCAGAGTAATTTGGAGCAGTCATTGATAAGTTCTATTGTATATAAATAATTGACTTTGAACATAACATACTTTCCAAGTTGTGAAATCTTACCTGACTTTGGACTCACTAAGTCCTTTGTTTTATTATTCATTCTTCTGGGACCAGTACCTCCAGATCCCATTGGCCCTGAATGTGGTCCTGAGCCTGGAGTGCCACAGCCACTAACACCTCCTGCTTGTCCTAAAATAGTTCGATTCATGCTCAAAGTATATAATTTTTGCAGCTGTTAAACTTACCCGGTAGTCTTGGTGGACGCGGTTGTTCGACAGGAAGCACTCGTCTGCGTTTTTTCGGCAGTTTTGCTCGTGCTTGTGTATGTGAATAGTACATGGCAAAATTACTTACTATGACGGGCACTGGCAGTGCAATTGTTAATACGCCGGCAAGAGCACAAAGCGCACCAACGAACATACCGATATAGGTTTTAGGCGCCATATCACCATAGCCCACAGTGGTCATTGTGACAAGAGCCCACCATAAGCCCAACGGAATGCTGTTGAAATCATTGTGCGGGTTTGGCTGTATACGTTCAGCATAGTAGACTAGACTGGCGAATATGACAATACCGAGCACCAAAAAGAATACCAATAGTGTGAGCTCCTTTGCTGATGCCCGAAATGTCTGTATAAGGATTTTAAGTCCGGACGAGTGTCGCGTCAACTTGAAGAGACGCATAATACGTATTATTGAGAAGAATTCCAATATATCGGCATTTTCTAAATGTGACGCGAAACGCTGAAGCACAAGATCGATATAAAAACTAAGCGTTGCTATATAATCTATGATGTTAACGGATGACTTAATGAAATCACACTTATTTGGCGATGATATGAATCGAACCTAAATAAGGAAAAAGTTATAAAATATTTAGTAAATACAGGTAAATTCAACATTGTCTGTAAGAAGTTGTTTCTAAGTAAACATTGTTCCAAACATTGTAAATATTTTCCTACGAAGTGTTTTGAAATGTGTTTTCTGCACCAAAATTCTACATTTTTTTCCTTTATATGCAATTGCTTTTGTAGTTCTTATGATATTACAAAGCAATTGCATATACGAGTATTGTAGATATAGCCGTAAAATTGAAAACTAACTCAGAATACAATTGCTACAAAATCAGCAAAAGTGTCGGCTCACCAAATTTTTACATATAACAACTTTTTTTACCCTAAAACTTACCAATATTTCGAATGTGAACCACGCATTACAAACGCATTCTATGTAAAAGAACGCAATGTGTGCATTAGTCTGTGGCTTATCTAGAACCCAAGCGGAACTTCCGTTCGCAGTGCGTACCGTAAGGTTTTTAACATATGGTACTCTCATATCGGGATGTGTTTTGAGGCAAAAGGACAGAATTGAAATGCATATAAAGAATACAGATACGACACCAATTGTCTGCAAGCAAAGAATTGTATATTGTATAGATAAATAATAGAAGTTCAAAAATCGCACCTTTGCCGCATTCGAACTGTATGGCTCATCAAACAGTGACCATATGCGTGGTTTCATCTCTTGCCACCATGATAACGTGCCCTTATAATAATCTTCTTCGAAACCGAATTTTCGAGCCAATTCCTCTTCGGACGGTTTTTCGGTATCTAAATCTAAGCGATCCAATACTGCTAGGGTTTCCTGAGTGTCTCTATGCTAAAGGTTGACAATGGGAAATTATTCAGAATATTTAATTATTGCTATATAAAATTGCTATACCTGTGTATACGTCATCCAACAGCAGGGTTCTACTTGATTAGAATCTAAGCCCCAAAACTCTAGCTCCTCTTCGAACAAGGGACCGCAGACATCTGTTGGGTAATGTAGCTTACCAGTTCTGCAAGTGTTATAAAAATGATGAGGTTTATGATATTCTTAAATGAAATATGTTCGTCCTCCTACCTGTAGTAGTTAAGCACTTGCGCAAAAACTCCCGGATGTCGATCGAAGAAATACTCATTTAATATGGGATCATAATTTGCGAGTGCCTCCGTTAGTCTCGATAAACGCGTGGCGGGAATTTTTTTCAAGGTCGCCTTATAGGTTTCATGACGTATGCCACCGACGTTAAGGACAACGCGGTTCTCCGAATCCATATTAATTAGGTTCATGGCTGCATGCGTTTTATAATGCATCTTGTTAGAGGGCAGGTGTTTAAGTTATCAGTTTAGAAAATAAAATGTGGATATGTGCTCTAAATGATATATGCTTATATGAATAAGTCTGTGTGTTTTGTATGCCAGCAATAAAATGTGAATAATATCGTTCAACCAAACCTTTTGAGAGTGCTTCCGTTTCGTGCTACGTTACGTTTGCAAATCGTTGAATATCTACGGAGCCTTCTTGGCCTATGTTCTCGGACTTGTTGAGATTGAACGTTAGCTACTTCACTTTGACATTCATTTTATTGCAGTGCTTATATACATATGTAGGTTATATCCTTGCAAAAACAAAAGTACGAATAAAATATTATTATTAAGTTTAGAAGAAAGTTAAAAACGCTCAATAAATTCAGATAAACTTCGAAGCATAATTTTGTTGAAGAGATATAAGATTTGTTGGCGAGAAAATTCTTTTCGTGTGATTTTTTTTAAAATTTTTCTTTATTTGAAAAATCGAAATAGAAAAATTACCTATCAAAACTTGAGTAAACCTGAAATTTTGAGGCATGTTACATATGAAGAAAATCATTTCGGCGAAAACGGCAAATTTTCAAGAATATTTCCATAACATTGCACTTTAAATATTTTTATAAAATTTCAACATTTCATTATGTTAAAAATTAGATTTTAATATTTAATGTTAAAATAAAATTTAGATTTGGCCATGCAGTGCAATTTCAAGCATTCTAGAGACATTAATTTGTTCAAACAAATGGAAAGCCTAAAAATTAACTTCAGATGAAATCTGAATTTTGAAACAGAAAATCGAAATGCACTTGCAAACTGCCATTTTTGAATGCGTTGTCATTGCGGTGGAGCACGTGCACTTGGTACAGGACATTGAACTAACAAAATTGCCGGCTTAAAGGACGCCAGCCGCTTGTCAAGCACACGGCCATATGTAGATAGAGAGAGAGAGCAGCAGCAATAGTTATGCTACAAAAATAGATTTCGTCGAAAGTTTTATTTACGAATGCTCTGTGTCGTGTTGTATTGTGTTGTCGTATCACTTTTAATCTGTCCATTTGTAAAAGCTCTGGGAAATGCGCATGAACATCTCTGCAAACAGTCATGGAAGAATTGCGGAATGACGATACAAATAAAAGAACCCACTTTGGAGAACTTAGAATACGTCAGCTTAATATGACTTGGAAAGCAACAGCAGATTTTTAATTTTTTTTTTTTGCATTTGCAAAAGTTTTAATGCGATGATTTATTTGGACGCCAGATTGAGACGATTGTTTTGATTTGTTTTGTTACTGTAGTTGTTAAAATATAATTTTATTGTTGTTGTTGTTTATCAAAAATCCCCAAAAATTTTGTTTTTATGTGCGTTGAAGTTTTATTTTGCTTTGCCTTCAAAGTAATATTTATTTAGTTATCTACTCCAAGATTATCAAAACGATAGTTAAATAAAATGCGAAAAGGCAAAAGCTGCCTTATTTTGTCAGAGCAAAATTTTTAAGAGACATTGAGATCTGGTTAAGTCTTAGACATAACCAGACGTATGAGCAAAATTAAAAGTCCAATTTTAAAAATTCTATTTTTTGAGCGCATATGACTAAATCTCCATTTATAGCGCTGGCAAAATAGGATAGCTCTACCACACTTCAGATCAAGTAATTTTTAGCGGCAAACTTATCTGCATGTATAAGATTTTATTAAATTTGTTATTAGCACAAAATCCAATTAGTGTCCACCAACAATCTAGTTATTCTTCAGATAAGCATATCACTTAAATATTTCTTGAAACGTAGCAGTTTCAATCGAATCAAGTATGTATTTTTCTAATCATTTTATAAATATAAATTGTAGATAAATTTAAATATGATCATATCTCTCCAACTAACTAGATGATAGCGTTTTGAAAACATAATCAGTTAAGATGGAAATATAATGCAATAAACTTTTAGCTTTTACCAAGAACCTCCTCAAAAAAGTTGGCGAGCTCTCAGTCTATAGAGTAAACATTATATAAAAAGTGTCGCAAAATACAATAAAAAACCTTCCTTTAGAAAAAAAAGGAAAGTTCAATTTTATATCACAAAATGGTTTTTAAGACTTGAATATTTGAACTATCGTCCAAAATGGCGAAATTGTCTAAAATTTTGGACGACTGCTCATAATTCTTTTGAGTGGCTTTTCCCTTTCCAAGTTTTCAATATAAAAACGCCCAAATCACCAGATTTTTCCATGAGATATTTTCTTTTTAATTTTTGATCAATTTTTTTGTTAATTTTGTTTGAAATTTATTTTTCGATTTTGGATTTTAATATTTTTTGGCCCATATTTTTTTATCTCTGATTATAATTTTTTTTTTTTTTTTAAATGGCGTTGAAGGCGAAGAGTTTAAATTAAAAAATCATTCTTTATAAAATTTTCACAATATGTATTTGTAAGTTTTTTCATACATAATTTTTCTTAAATCAATTATATAAAATCGGAACTCGTTTAATAAGTCTAAATCATACTAATATTCTTTTAACTATTTAATTTTTTTAATATTTAACAATAACTTTCTGCTTTTTATCAATATGAATTTTGGTTGGAGTAAATTTTCGTTGGAAATTCAATTTATTTTAACCGGCCTCTCATAAGTATTTGAAGCTATCATAGAGCTTATACATATGTATTAGTTTAAAATATGTATGTAACATCCAAGTCATAAATAATGCATAAAAAGTAATCTGCAATTATTCACACGGTTTTCTTCTAACACGATACAGCTTGAATTCTCAACGAAAAAACTGTCTGTAGAGCTTAATTGAATGTTTATCATACGTCATGGTTAAGAAAATAAACGAAAACACAAGTCAGCTGCGTATAATATTTTACGTATACATGAACTGTAAGGTTAAACTGCACTCAATTTTCTCTTATATTTATGAGTTCCGCAAATCAAAGTATATTTTTTTAGGAATCATTTGCTAAAATAGCTTAATCGCTAAAATTGAAATTAATTAATAATTTATTGATGATTATCCGATATAGCTACTACAATAATCAGAATGATATGAATAACTGAATTCCCCGAAAACCTACCGCTGTGCCACTTAGACATCAATTGACCTTCCTCCACTTAGAGTGAGATTTTGTTTTTCTCTGTTTCCTCTTTCGACTTTCGATGAACAGATTTTTCTATAAAATTTTACAATTTGAATTTATAAACAAAACAAACAATAATTAGTGTACTTTAGTTTGCTTGGACCAGCTGGCGTCCGTTTGTAGCCGCTAGTTATTGGCATACATGCACGATGGATGGAAAATGAAATATGTTGTTAAGCAGAGTGATCGTACACCAAAAAGGAACCGCGCATGCAAAGTGAATCACTAGACAGACGAACTATTGCGGTAGACAAACAAACAACCGCCGCTAGAGCCAGCCTAGTAGGGAAAGCATATATACCCATAAGCCATGATGTCGTCGTAATCCCACTTGGAGGCAGAAGAATCTATTTGCACCTCCCAGATCATAAATTTAGAGAAAAATTAAATTTTCCTTTTTCCAATGTTAATATATTTCGGTAATGCTCTTTTTTTATTTTTTTTTTAGTTATTGTGTGGGACCAAAATTTTTTTTCTGCTCCTATAAATAAAAAAAAATTCCTTAACGGCTGTGATAGATCTTTGATTTTGTTCAGCATGTGCTATTTACATTCAAAGGTTAGAACAAATGGAGAAGTCCAATATCTAATGACTTGGTCACCTAAAAATTTTTTCCTGCAGGAAATTGTAGCAATCGGCAAAAAAATACACAAACCATTTAAAAAAAAAATAAATATGGCAATAGTACGGTGTTAATGATGACTACGCGTACTTAGATACCCAAATCATTTTCGCAATTTCTACTTATGAATCGTTTTTGATAGCATTTAAACTGTAGAAATATCTGATGAATATTAACATTTTTTTGATTCAAAATTTAAAACATAAACGAATTAAAGAAAAGATTTTAAGCATCCAAAAAAATTCTAAATCCACTGAACTATAGAAACACGTCTTAACTAAAGCGAATACCATTGAGTTTCTCGTAGGTTCGTGCTTTAGAATACTCCTCACCTTTATGACTTTTTAAGGCAGCAGCCTTTTTATGGGGCGTGTAAATTTCGTGTTTTTTCTTTCAATTTTAAACCACAAACTCAAATTCACTTTACTTTTCCTCTATTCGTTTGTATACAGAACAACAATAACAACAACAACAACAACAATTGCATCGATTTTTCCCCCTTATAATGGGGTTTATGTTTTTCACTACTTCATACTAACGATTTAAAGTTATGTCCAGGTTGTACGTACATATGTACATATGAATGTACGTACGTACAATACGGCTACGTGTGTAATTATGATAAACATGCGAGTGCTAAATTTGGAAAATTCTTCACTTCTTTTTTTCCATTTTCATTTTCACTGATTCATTTTTAAGCCTGACGTTTTATTTCGGGAAAAACACTTATGCATTTTAATACACATTTTATATATATATTTTTTTTAATAATCATCACTTTAGTTGCTTACACGTTGTTGGTTTACTTCTTTGTGTGTATATTTTTCCATATGCAAAATTTTTATTCATCTATTGGGATCTCGTACAAGAGAAAATAGTTTTTGCATTACTTGTACTTACTTTTTCCTTTTCCCGAAATGAATTTAGAATTTTAATTTCATTATTATCTGTAGCTTAGCATTAATTACTTTAGTTTATATAGTGATTCGATAAAAATTTATTTGTTTTTTACTTGAGAAAATTAGATTTCAAAAATCCACAAAATTTTTTCATATGATTCCTTCCGTTTTTCCAGTAAAAAGCTCTTCAGCAAACTGATTCACGATACTCGCAAAAACGAAGCATTTCCTGCTCACAATGAAAGCTATGTAGTGGCACTTTAACGCCAGTTCGTACAGTTCAAGCAGCATTGTAGTATTCGCGCTACATCGGTCCGTAAAGGAATTTTTTATGAAAGTAACTTTGTGATGCCATATAGTGGCAACAACAAAATATACTTATCCCACGATTTTCACGGAAGTTAGGTTCGTCAGAAAACCGTGGTAATCGAAATTCAAAATTTTTAAATGCGAAACCATGTAAAACGAAAACAACCTCAAATATACTAATTAAGTCATTTATTAAGCATGAAATTTTAATAAAATCATAAAATAATTTAATTTCATAGTTGTCTATTCATTTACTTAGAACTTTTTACACCAATAAATATCAAACTACAAAAAGTTTAAAAAAAAGCTCGAGTTAAAAAACTACAATGATATACATACATACACCGTCCTTTTGTTTGAAATTGACTGTATGTACTGATTCACATGAACAGATGTAATATTAGTATACATATCGGGTGAGAAATCCCTTCTTTAGAAAAAATAGGTGTTTCAGTTTTTTAAAAACATATCGCGCGTTTGCTGCAAGACCGTCATAACTCAAAGAGATGATGTGACTGCTCAGACTATCGAAGTTCACAAAAGCGACAGAACGAAGACTTCTCTACCATGCTAGCAGTCCTATCGAACCCAATAATTTGATCTCTTATTACATGTTCAGTTTATTAGATATTTATTCAGATATTGATGTCTGTTTGGAAGAAAATTAGATTTTAGAACGTACACATATACATAAATATTTTTAGTAACGTGTTTAAGTATTTCCAATTTGATTGCTATAAAATAAAATTCTTATTAAAATATTTTTAAACTTTTTCCTTATTCACTAATTCATTTATTTTGATTTTTCCTCCACTGTTAACGATATTCACACACTCTACTTGTGCCATTAGATATATTAAAGTACCTGTAAGACTATCTAAATAAAGGGCCATCATAAAAGCTTCGGAGATTTTTTATCGGCTAAAAAGATGTCGTTATACGTTCAGAAGTTATGATTTTTGCAACGAATGAAGTTAAAACGTTTCACTGTGCGGCGTTACTTAACATAGAAATAAAAGTTTCGAAAAACCTACATATGTGTTTAAAGCATGAGCTACATATGGTGTCTTAGATGCATAAAACATTCGACCAGACCCTGGTGGTGATTTGTTTTTCCAAGCTTATGAGGAAAGCTTAAATCTCCAACTGCTTTTCGTCTCAAACTTTTGTCACCATTGCTCTGATTTGTTTTGATGCTACGTGCAATAGTATCACGCACGCCACACTTTGGTCATTACAATTTTTTCGCAATACTATAGGTAACCCACTTTTTGTGATATTGTGAAAAGAAATTTCACAACTTAGACCTAATGAGGCATACAAATTACTTCTGTTGTCCAGGATCAGCGACGGCAGTGAGCGATATTAAGGTACACATATGAAAATTCATTAAGTCTGATTCTATAAAAACTACCATTTCACTTAACGTCATTACTAAGGAGCTATGACATGTACAAACCATAAAGAAAACTATTCCTAAACTGCATCTGACGCAAAAATCGCATCTGTCTTAATTGTTGGGTATATACGATTTAGTTATCATAATTAAAACAATAATTTCTTGAATGTTGCTGTGATTGATTTATATTCTTATCGCAATCTTCAATTTATTTTTTTAATCTTTACAATTTGACTTAATATTGTTTTGTCCAAGTTTGATAACAATTTATTTCAAGCTGTGAGAACTTTATATAATTAAAGTACATAATAATATAATTATAAACGTAGGTATTTTTTCTTCATTATAAAAATTTCGGTTGCTTTTCTTGTGATTGAGGTCAATGAAACAATACAAGCGCAATTTTTTTTACGTGTTGGGCTTTAATTATTTGCTCACAGAATAAATTTCTATTTAATTTAAATAAAAATAAATGAAAAGCAATCTTTACATTGGAGTATACAATTTTAAGGGAATTAAAGTTAAAGGAGTTTCGCTTGCAAAAATAATTTTTTTTTTCAAATATTTATATAAAATTTTCCTAAGGGGTTAAAGAGGAGCTTTTTGTATTTTATGAGGTTAAACTGGTTAACTTTATGTGATATTGATTATATGGGTGTCGCAGAGAAATGATTTTTAAATAATTTCTTTTTTATGTTTTTCTAAGGGCAGCGTGAAAAAATGAATGTGTGTTTATCCTCCCAGCTAAGCCGTACTATGTAGACCCGTTTCCAGTGCTTGAAGTTTCAAAAGTTCTTTTTGACTATTAGCTTGTAACTGAAAAACACTTTGCTGCAAAATTAAAAGAAAAACGACTTGTTAATTATATATATATTGTATTGAATTAAATAATTATCAGCTAACCTTGACTTCTTTGAGAGTCAAAACATCCATTTTGTCATAAATAATGGCATGTAATCCTAAGCTTTTTAACATCTTTATGGTTTCTTTCGAGTTGTTTTCATCACCCCAACAAAATAGTATGAGACCACGATTTTTCGCCAGATTAACCTAGTGTTTTTAGTTTTGAACATACATAGATCACAGAATTTTATTTTAATTTATTAGTGTAATTTTAGAGAAGCAACCCATGTTATTTCCTTATGAATTCATACACACCTGACTTGGATCTCGTAACAAATCTTCTGTGTGAGCAACAATACCAAGCAGCTCCATAGCTAAAGCGTGAAATACAGCTGTTTCAATAGTACTGCCGCGAGGGTCCATATATTTCTTGTACTTGGTTGTTACACCCAAAGTTAGGAACATAACTGGATAACGATTTTGCTTGTAACGCAGCATAGTGCAAATATCAGGATCGAAACATGAAAATACTACGCGACGATTTGCCGCCTTACGTAATACAACATCAAGAATACAATCAATATATAAATTACGATCTACGGAGTGCTCAAACTCTTCCTCCATTGTACCATCATGCAATTTCTGTGACCACTTCACTTCAATATTAAAACCAATATGTGGATCAATAGAATCCAGCACATCAGCCAATTGAGGGAATGGTTGATGATCTTGCAAATCTTCATTATGAAAACTACGTGTCTCACGTGACCGACCCTCAGCTGTATGATAAACCTACAAATATAGTTCAGACAATAAACTTATTTGTTCTCAATATAAAGCATTACAATCTTTTACTTTAAGGTTTTTCAACTGATGCAGCGTAAGTTCTCGCATAGGTAAAGCCAAATAATCGTGATCCTCCTGCATAATATTTTTAGACTTTAAAGAAACATAAATCATAAAATCATGATAAACTACAGGCACTAAATCTTTACTAAGTTGCACATCAAATTCAACCATATCGGCACCATGCTCAGCAGCATTCTTCAGTGATGTTATTGTGTTTTCACGAATAACGCTATCATTAGCCTTAAAACTTGTACCAGAGCCTCTGTGACCCACATCTAGGCCGGTCCACTTGTGATTCCAATAGCGCGAATATGAAACGCGCATATCCAATGAAAATGAGCTCAAAGGTTTGACAATCAAATAACCAATTTGCATCATGCCTAATGGACGATGTTTGGACGCACACGTTATGGGCACTTCAATATGACCCTCGGAACGTTTAAATAAATTTGGTAGCACATAGTGATAGCCAACATGGGAGGGTGGCTCATCTAGAGCAGCTTTGGAACTATAAGTGTACAGATCGATCAAATAGGCAGTGCTCTCAAAATCACTGACAGTCAAATGAAAAATAACCATATCGCCCGGTGCACAAGCTGTACCAAATTGTGATTGTGGTTTAATGATGCTATCATCAAGCTTAAGTGTAGCAACCTCATTAAAAGCAAATGAAGTGTCAGCGCCATTTTCACGCGTATCATGCGTATCGTTGGAAAGCGAATCTTCCATCGTTGAAATAACCGTTGACGTACCATGATACACGCTGTTATCATTACTACTTGGTATTTTTAAATTCATTGGCGTCACTTTAACAAATAGTAAACGCTGCTTCATTCGTTGCTTCCAACTAAAGGGTGCATTGAAGAATTTCAGCTGTACCATTGTCTCAGATGTCAACCAGCCACGGTCGATTTTCTCAACGCCATCATTATTTACACCGAAAATGTCTTCAGAGGTACTGGCATTTTCTGCAATTTCAGGTACAACGCGTGGCTGTAAGTGTGTCTCCCAACGTCGTACGATAAGCTTTTCTGTTGCTGAGTCCACAGCACATATCAAATAGCGATAATCAGTTGGACGTTCACGCGGTATATTTACAGTGGCGGTCCAAGTGTTGCTATCTGCAAAGGAAGATAAAAATAATGTGAAATAGGTGCATGAAAAACAAGCAAATTTCCTGAGAGGATAGTCCTAAGTCCAATTGACATACCTTCATCTTTGGTCATTATGACGCAGTTGTGAGGCTGCCAATTACCTAGCGCGTCGCAGTTGCCTACTACGGCCACACTTTCATATAAATACAATTCCAAGTTCATTAACACGCTAAAGGTCCATGGACGATCAGCGATACTGGAAGAGCTGCGAGTGTAGTAATGATGATTAGCATTGGCCGCTGCATGTGATGGTGCGGCCATAGCGTCGCAAGCTTCAGAAGCCTCATCAGAAAAATTCCAACGTTGCATTCTGACGAATAATATTTACTTATAGTACGACGAACTTTTTGAAATAGCGATTTATTAGTTTGTTTATGTCAGCCTATAAAAACACAAGAAAAGAATTCTTAAATCACAAGTGAAAGACAAACGTGAACTGATCCAAATAGAACAGGCATACAGGCAAAAAGCTACAGCTGATCAGCTGAAAAACTGAACAGAGGCGGAGGCACGTCAACGATCGTCAATGAGTATTTTGAGCTACATTAAACGCTTGCTGCTTACTGTATTCGCTTTTAGCGAATTGCTGGAAAATGCGACGTGAGAGACACAAAAAGAGTTTAAATATAATATCAAACTCTCATGAGAGTAGATGAGAGTAAACAAAAGACACGATAAGCATTGATTTCATAGTGGACTTTGGTTATGTTTTGATACCACATTACAATATATATTATTTTACTTTTTTGTGAAATTTCTGTGTTAATTCCTTGAGTTTATTAATTAAGTGACAAACGCAAAAAATGCTTACACAGCAGTGTTTTCGGAAATACGAGTAGATTCATTAGCTTGTCGCTATATTTTTAGTGTGCTACGTATTTAATTTTTGCTAACAAATAAATAATGAAATAATTACACCATCCCCCGCCTTTTACAAAATTAAGGCATTTTTTGCAAAGCTGCGTCAAATATGTTATACAATGAATTAAATAAATTAGTTTTGAAAAGCAAAATCGTTCAGTGATCATTCCCAAATGAAAAATTAAATTAGCACACAGTAGTCCAACAAAAACTTTGGCATTATAAACTTAAGATATAAACCCAAGATATATATTTAAGTGATTTTAGCTTTAAAAGTAGCAGAAAATGAGCAAGTTAGGAGGCTGATTTTCCCATAGTTGCTAAGAATATATTAATGATAAATAAATCCATTTGCATTTGTCTATTTTCATTTTGTTTGTTTTATTTCTTTTAAGGAACTCATCTTTATTCAAAAGAAAAACCTATCTTTTAAGAGGATTTAAAATTTTGCCGATGCCCGATTGCATGTTTCACATTTCACTTCCGAATAAAATTCAAGTGATTTCGTTTCTCTGTCACTCTGAAATGAAATCTAGAACAAGCGTGATATCTTCTAGGGATCTGACCACTATCAGATCTTCAAATGCTAAATTCCCCTAAGTAGGTCAAAGACTTACAAGATTTTTTAGATGTTTTAAAATGCGTCATTTATTTTATAGAAAAAGCGAATTGGGCCCAGACTGGTCAGTTCATCAACACAATCCATTTTTTGGTTAAATAAAGTAAGACCTAACAAATTTTAAGATATTGGTACCGAAAAAAATGTGGCGTGTGGGCGTGCACTTAGACTAATTTTTCTTATTCTATACAGACAACGGTCCATAAAATGTATCGTAAAAATAACATTTAATTGTGTGCATATCAAATTTGCGAGAACTCACAGTATGCCGCCTTTGAGCGGTAATATTCGACGATATTATGCTCTTGAAGCATTTCCAGTTTTTTAGAGAAAGAAAATGATAATTCCCTTGGCAAATGTGGCAATCGAACCGCGAGTGGATTATTTCACTGATTCCAAAAAGGTTAGATTTGTGATAATACAACTTTTTAAAATGGTAAAATACGGGGAAGTCAGCAGAAAAAATCCGTTTGGATTTGCACTTAAACAACTCACAGTAGGGTGAAGAATATAATTCAAAAAGGTCACAACTTTGACACATGGGAAACACCCCTAAAATTTAGTATCAAACAAACAAAAGCGAATTTATCTTAGATTTAATTTTTTCAATTTTTGGAGTAAGTCCAAAATACTAATCCAATAAATACTAATATTTTTTCTCTCATCTTCATCAAGGAATTTTTACAATGGCAAGTTGAAATTACCAAAATTTGAGCAATAGAATTTATAAAATGCAATTGTCTGTAAACAAACTTGCAGAAAAATGATTTGATTATTGAAATATTGATGCTAAAAGCTTCGATTTGACTAATATGGCAAGTATGTTTGCAGCCTATTAATGTATCAAATGATCAAATTTTGATAATTTCCACCAGCTCTTGTAAAGATTTTTCAACTTTGAACGCAAATTGTAGGAGTACGGTGAACATTAGCGAAGAAATTGCCACATTATTGATTATGCACAATTGCAAATAGTTATATATTTACGTTCAGAAATCTTTTCATTTGATTAGCTTTCTTCATAAGTTAATAAAACTATAGGATAATACATATTCAGAGAAACTAACTGTTTTTAGATAACCTAACTGTTTTTGAAGAAACTGTTTTATCGGGTGAAAATAAATAAAAAAAATTAAAATAAGTGTCGGTCGGATCTATTGATTTTTACAAAACTTATATTATTCGCATCTTCCAATGGCTATATCTCCGAAACTAGATCCGGCAGACACTTCTTGATTACTTCTTAGATAATAAGAATAAGAAAAGCTTGGTTTGTTAAAAATTGGCAAATGGAAGCTAAAGTAAACCTAAACCCTAAAATTATAGCTTACCAAACAAAATGGAATTCAGAGGAACCTTGCTTTCGATGTCCTTTGTCACTATAACTGAAAATGCTGAAGGATGAATTTTTATGATTTCGGTAGCTACGGATTGATTTGTTTTTAACGATGGAATTTCGCAAGTAAATTCACTTTTATTATTTTTGATCAAGTTGTTCTTGTAAGGCTTTAACTATTGCGTGCTGGCGACACTCAATTTTGTATCTTTATGGGTGCTGACTTTTTGCACGATTTTTTTTTTTTTTGAAAATTGGGTTAAATATCGATGAAACACATGCTTTTTTCTTGCTTTGGAATTAGCTGTGAAGATAGAAAAATTAAAATTTGTTTGGGGTAAAAACCGGATTTTCGGAGCTTAAATTTTGCTGCTGCTCAGTGGAACCGTCTGCTCCATTTAGTGAAAGTTGCTACACTTTTGGACGTTGGCTGGGCGACATGTTGGGGCTTAGTCTGTCGCAGTTTTTCTTTCATAAACAATTTTAGTTTTACTTTTTTGAAAACTTTAGCCTCTTGTTTATATCTTTCTTTGTAAACAAAAATTTTTATATCTAGTTCTTTTTTAGGGCTTAAAAAGCCACACAAAATTTTTATCAGACGACTCTGAGAGTCTCTGTAAAATCACTTGATAAATCTGATGCCGACTGATGGATAAATTCGTGATGGTCATCGTCATCAACCATGATTCAGTTAACATGGTTGCAGCCATGTTTCAATTGACATATTGGCAACAAATTCTTTAAGTGTCAAATTCAGTTGCTCAAACACAACGAAAATCAGTTTATATATCTCATAATTAACAATTTTATTTATGTTTTGTTAGCTGAAGAAGTTCATGGTTGAATATTACAATAATATGTTATTTCAGTGTGAATTCACATTCAGTGGCTTCATAGATGTTAAAATGCAATATGAGTTACGTAAATGATTTTCTTTTTTGTATTGAATTGAATGAAGCCGTATGTATTGAAAAGAATTAGGAACTGCCATTCTCAAAGAAAAAACTTTTTTTAGCGGGTAACCGCGACAAAAAAAAACACTGCTATTGGTCAATTTTTTTATGATTGGAAGACAAAAAATTAACTCTGGCATATTAGCGTCTATGACGCAATAAAATTGTTCAAAAGCGTTTTACAACAATTTTTCGCAAAAAAGCATATTATGTACTGACACATGAGGCTCCTCACCGGGCTAAGCCCCGCGAGTTTGCCGGTTATAAAGGCAGCTCTGATTTTAAAACAGAAAATTAGTCTAAGTGGTTAGTAGCAGAATTATAGAAGATAAACTCAGAAGCTAAGCACCCAAATTCTATTTTTTAGTGCGATTTGACACAGAAGCTAAATCTAGGCGATAAATATTGCGGACTAAATTAACTGTAATTTTCATATAAAAAAAAATTTTTAGTATACACATAATTTTAACAACGAATTCTCGCATAACAGCTGTTCATGGTATCATGGCCACCGACAGGGTTGCAATGCAGTAAATATAATTGGGCTTGTTCGTCACTAGACACCAGGCTTGCCAGATAGAGTGAAAAACCTACTTATAGAAGACTCAGCAAGTTGTCGATTTTTTGGCCCATAAATAGTATGGAGAATTAAGTACAGATTTTGTATGTGCTGAGTTACATTAGGAAATTCTTTTGGAAAACTCTGCTTGTTTGTTGGCAAGGGGGAAAAACGAAAGTACAGAATTTGTCGTTGTTGTGTAAACGATAAACAAATTTATTAAAGGAAATAGACAAGAATTTCTTTCAAAGAATTTCGTAGCGTAGCGTGTAGAATACTCGCCAAACTATAAAATCATTTATTAGGCAATGTGATGTTTGTTTGCTTCGCAATGAGATATAAGCAGTTTGTCTAGGTAAAAATAAGGTAGAGCTGTGGCTAAAGCTATGAAAATTACTGCATACAAAAACTGCTGTACTGTTACATGCTGCATGTTGGAATGAAATATCGAGAGAAAGAGACAGCATTTGATTGATACAGAAGGGAATTCAAGAGACATAATTTATTTCAAGTACAAACCCCATGGGTTTTTAAGAGAACTTGGCAACACTTGCGTTACCGCGAAATTTGACATGTTATGTTTTAGCTCACGCCAAATTTTTTTGTATTTTATGTTGTTTATTAAATATACATACTTTTATTAACGAGAACTCAAAGCAAAATGGACCAATATCCAGATGAAGATGAGGAGTTTGAGCTCCAATATCAGGAGGAATTGGAATTGCTAGATGATATGCAACAGGGCGAAGGTAAGTTAAACGTAAAATGGCAATTTCGTTTTCATCTCTTATTTTTCTGCAGGAAACTACGAATGTATTAATGCAACAAGTGGAAAGCCTATAAATGAAATGAGAAACAAAAATGTTGACTATTCCCAGCCAAGTACTTCTAAGGGGATACGGGGTTCGGAAATAGTTCCTAGTCCACAACTATCGCAAATCTCTTATGGTTTTGATGACTCTGTTGATGGTGTTGCGGGTGGCGGCGGACATGTAAATCGACGACTTTTCGGTACTCCAAAGGGTGCACAACGTGGATCTTCTACTCCGCTGACATCAAAACGTATGGCACCGATACAGGAAGTTATAGAGCTACCGGTTTCCAATTGTGATTCTATTGCTGCTGCTGCAGTTGAGGTGCTGCAAAACTTAGGATTACGTACCAAACGTAGACGCCTTGAAAAAGATCTTTTTGGTGATATTGATGATCTAGACGATGAAAACACCTATGTTGATCCCATCGCAAAGAAATCGCGTACCGAAGAACAACGCGACTATGAGATGATCGCACAGATTTTAGAGACACGACGCAAATTACGTGAAACTAGTAATAATCTCAAGCAAGACAACTTGTCACGCTTAAAAGCGTTACATGATTTTAAGATGCGGAATCTTTCCTACACCGTTCCGCAGTGGCCGTTTTTACCACTAGTGCGGAGCGATGATGAACGAGTCTATGTGCGTTATCACTCGGATGAATATGAAACACGTGCCATTAATGATGTGAATGTTTTTCAAAAAGGATATGGTGGTCTGCTGGGTGATGCTAAGCAGCAGATCTGGGCAGGCGCAAATGAAATTGTAAGTAAAAGTAAAAAAAAAAAAAATGTTTAAGCTTACAATTTGATAAACTTAAGTCCTTTTTATTTCATTAAGATCTTGAAGAATACGAGCCAAGCGATTGCAGAAACTGCAGAACCTATTCTAATTGACACACCAGTGCGGAGTAGTGAGGCGCGTTTATGGGTGGAGAAATACAAGCCCAGAAAATACATTGACCTTCTCTCCGATGAAGCGACAAATCGCAGTCTGCTTTACTGGCTTAAAATGTGGGATAAAGTTGTTTTTGGCAAGGAATTCAAAAGTAAAGAGAATATCAACAGCAGTGATGTGCGGAGTTTTAACAAAAAAACTGGACGTTTTGAGACAAATGGTAATTGGAAGCTACGCAAAAAACGTCAAAATTTAAATATAAATGTTGATGAAATGGGCAGACCAATACAAAAAGTAGCTTTACTCTGTGGACCTCCCGGTCTGGGAAAAACAACTCTCGCTCATACTATTGCTCATCATGCTGGTTATCAAGTTCGTGAAATGAACGCATCTGATGATCGCAGTCCAGATGCTTTTAAGCTAGCCCTAGAAAATGGCACGCAAATGTCTTCTGTGCTAAATAACAATAAACGGCCAAATTGTATCATTTTAGGTGATAAATTTAAAAAAAGTATTTATTTTTAAATATTTTATTTTGATTATTTATTGCAGATGAAATCGATGGTGCACCAAAACAGTCCATAGAGTTTCTTATAAAATTTGTCACTGATAATGTGCTTAGTAAAGTTAAAGCAAAAGGTGCTAAGTCTCAAAGGAATATTTTAAAACGTCCAATTATTTGCATTTGCAATGATGTTTATGAACCTGCACTGCGTCAGTTGCGACAGATTGCGTTTGTGGTTAGTTTTCCGCAAATAGAGTCGGCTCGTTTGGCTGATCGGTAAAATCATGATTGCTAATTTTATGTTCAAATCATCATTTATTTTTCTTTCAATAAAGCCTTTTGCAAATTGCATATAAAGAAAAGCTTAAAACTGATTTTGGCTCACTGATAACGTTAGCGGAAAAATCTGGGAATGATGTGCGTTCATGTATATCTACTTTGCAGTTTTTTAAGTAAGTTACACTTGTTAATAAAATTTTTCTTCATAATGATACGAGTAACTACATACATATATGAAAGCAACGATCATGAGATCGTAAAAAAAATTCAAAATCTATAAAAGCAATTTTTCTTTTTCAATCGGCCGTCACAAAAAGTCGCCCAAAAATGAATTTTTGTAGAAATATGTTGACCAAATTAAATATTTCATAATTGTGCCTGTTCCATATTTTACATTCTCTTCATAATTAAATTTAGTTAGTAATAAGCAGTACACGAATAAGTAATAAGCATTCACCGTTCCGTATGTTTTGATAACTATTCCATATTTGGCGTTGACTTTAATTTTTGTTGTTTCCGTTAGCTAAAGATACTTTAATCATCATAAGTTATTAGAGTTAACATTTATTAATATTTTCTTCTCACTACAAAATTTTAATACATAAAACTTATTTATTTAAGTGCACAAAAGAAAACCCTCTCTTTGCATGATGTCCTTAATAGCAATTTAGGACAAAAAGATCGTCATCAAGGTCTTTTTGATATCTGGGGCGCCATATTTCGTGTAAGTACAAAATAAGTTATATAATTAAAATATTAGTTAACAGTAAGAATAAACAAAAACTTAATTTTTATTCTAAATAAAGATACAACGACCTAAAAAACAATTGGAAAAACAAAGCGGTGAAGAGGAAGCTCAGATAACAATGACTGATATGTCTGTGAAAACACGAGTGCGTAACGTGCTCGATGTTGTGCATTCTGGGGGCGATTATGAGAGGTATGAAAGGCTATCATCATACTACAAAATTGGCCCCTAGGCATAATTTACCGAAATATGCTGTATAAAGTTATAATTGCATTGTTCTAACTTTACAAAATACCAAGGGCTTGACCACAAGTTATTTGTACAAAACTATATTCTGTGTTAACGTATTGAAAATATAATGTGATGCATGTATGAACTTTCGGATATGACCAACTTTAATGCAAAATAATCGAAAAATAATGAGCAACTAAGAATTTTGCGTTGCGGTAAAACTCACAAAAAAAAATTTAGAAAAAAAATCCCTACGGTATACATCATGTTTCGAAAAACGATTTTCGCCTTAACGATTTCAATTCTTATATCTTTTAGCATCTACTTATAATTTAAATTTATTTTTTTATTTCAAAAAAGGCTTATGCAAGGCGTTTACGAAAATTATCTACAACAAAAAATGCCTGATCCCAATTTAAATGGCATTGTAGAAGCAACGCAATGGTTTTGTTTCAACGATAGCTTGAATCGACAAATTAATCAATTACAGAACTACGCTGTATATCCTTATTTGCAACATGGCTTTGTTATTTGGCATTTGCTATTTGCTTCGTTGGCTTGGCCAAAGATCAGCTTTCCAACCAAAGGATTCGAGGTAATATTTTTATAAAGGTAGTATTTTAGAATTTTTACGTAAAATTATGTTAATATAAAGAAATGGAAAATCAACGTACGAATTTTTTGAGTTGCATAGTGTTATCTTAAACACAAACGTTATTAAAAAATGCTTCCATTCAAATATCTTCCCAAAGATAATTCCAAATAACTACAACTACAAAGTTTAAAATTTTCCTTCACATTGAAAGACCAATAGATACAACTCTCGAATTTTTTTCTTGTACTAAGAGTGAATGTAGCTTGCATAACCGCTTGCAATTGCCTTACGTTTACGTTTGGTTCGTATTCCTTTGGAGACATAAATTATACAATCTTCATTACCCTTTAGTGAGATAAAATTGTACAAAATGGAATCTACGCTTTTATTCTTTCATTGAATGGTTGAAAAAAAAAGGAAAACTTTTTACGTGTTTTAACAAATTTCTACTGAGCTTAGACGTTATGGCTCTTTAGATAGAATGCAATTTTCTTTGAATTGCATGGCCTTCTTTTATGTTTGAATGCAAATGCAATCACTGATTCAATGACATCTTTTGTGCTTTCAATTTGAATGTGGTTTATAAACCTCATAAGGAAACATAAATGCGTCAATGAATGAGTTTAACGTTAAGACAGAGTCCTTTGTATGTTGCCGTTAGTAATTAAAACTCTTAAAGTAAATTTTTGATGCGAAAAAATGGTAAAATGATGTACAAGCTGAAAGCATTTCCTAACTTACCGCTTCTATTGCAATATACATAAATATAAATTTAGTTTCACGATTCTTCTTAAGAATTGAATAGTTATTTTTATTGCTTTAACAACTCGTACATTGCAATAAAAAATTTACTAAGCAATTAACAAATTGACTTCGAAACCTCTTGATGTGTTCGTTTACCTTCTATCTAACAGCTAACTTTCTTGCATGGAGAACTGAAGGCTGTATCTTAACAACTTTCCTATTTAATTCGTAGCATTTGGTTTCTTTTTAAATATGTTGATTTTTTTTTTGTTCTTTTCGTTTTTGCAGTTTCATCAGAAAAACGTTGTACAAAATAATATTTTTCAAGCTTTTCGGAAAGGTATTTCGTCTGGTGCTGTAGGTGTGGGACAGGGCAGTGTTGTGCTAGTGGAAACAGTGCCACTTTTAAAACGTATATTATCGCCACAATTACGTTCTGTTGCTGTACAACTATTGTCGTCAAAGTAAGTTATTTTATAAAAATATTGATAAACTGTTTAGATTTTAGGTAAATATATGACAGCATAATTTCCTTTTTCGTCTTGAATTCGATGATCTTCAACATTTTGATGCAAAATTATTTTAAATTTTATAACATACAGTATTAGCAGAAACCCAAGCAAATAGTTAAGGAAATTTTTTGCAATTTAAAATTGTAATAATAAATATGTACTCATGCATACCTTATGAGCTACTTTAGGAAAACTAAAATATTATTAACTCAAGGTCAGAAGGTTAAAAACGCGATTGTTGTTATTGGCTTTTTCCGATAATCAGAACAAAATTCAATAATTATTACAAAATTCCTTGCATATCCAAATTTCGGTGCATCTATAAAGGCTCTACGATAATATTTTAATTTCATGAATTGTCGCATACAATTTAATATAAATCTGGTCTATATACTTAAACAGAGAACACTACGACTTGCGACATACTGTAGAAGTAATGGCTGACTTTGGTTTAACTTACACACAGGTCAGATCAGCTGATGGTCATTATGTTTTTCAAATGGAGCCAGATCTAGATACATTGTCACAATACCCTGGTATGTAATTTTTGTATTAACATTAAAAATAAAATACGCTAAATAGAAATTTCTTAGGCTTTAACGGTATAACGCTGACATATTTTGGTAGACAGTTAATTGCACGCGAAGTGGATTTAGAAAATATGCGTAGAGCTGCACCTAAAAATAAGACCAACACCAATAATTCAAAATCAACAATAAGCCCGCAAACGTTAAAGAAGCGTAATCAACTTCCACCGAAACCGCTGCCAAACCATTTACAAACTCTTAGACCGAAAAATATCGACAAAAATACAAATTCTAAAGCAGTTAAAGATGTGGTAAGTTTTTGGTACATTTTATATTACCTATGTATTTATATGTATGTATGAACATACATGTTAACTAAACAACTAAAATGCAAAGTTTATTCAAAATTTTAAAATTATTTCGTGCACAAAGGAAGCTCATTTGCATCCAAAATAAAAAGTAACATGGTAAACAGAATTTCTGTATCGTACGTGCATTGCAAAAATGCAGTTATTGCTTACAAATTGCTAATTCACATAAAATTGATGCACTTGCTGCGTGCGTGTATATCCACAGAAATATGAAAGGAAGGAAAATTCTTAAAAAGATTGATTGACGTAACAAATGATTTGAGCCAAATTTTTTGTTAGGCAACATTTTGATAAATTGAAGAAATTTAAACCATCCTGGCTGGCGTATTAGACAAAATTTTATTTTTCTTTAATTTTAAGCATCCAAATTAAAAGAAACGAACTACCTTTAAATTAATTATATTGGATCACAAAATGGATTTATCTAGCTTATCTTATCTAGCTAGAAATGAAGCTAATTTTTTGAGTGTTGGGAATATATGAAGCATTACATAACAATCTCGAACTTTAGAATTTTTAAAAATAAAATTTCGAATGGAAGCAAATGAGATAATATTGGGAAAAAAAGAAATCTATGAAAAAAGAAATCTCGAAGAATTAAAAACTGTTAAAAACTTACTTTTTATTTCGTGGACTAAACGTAGAATAAACTCTTACTTTTTTTTCTCAATCTCTTCAAATTGTAACAAAAATCTTAGATAGCGTGGGTCGAGTCGCTCCAAAAACAATAAATAAAAGCAACAATCAGTAGACATAGTTTTTTCGACAAAATCACTTAATATATTTTTATGTTGGGAGTCCTTTTGGGTCTAAGCTCCAGAATGTTAAAATTGTAAAAATATATTTGCTTATTGCAATTTTAATTGTATACATCAAATTTTTCGACCAAATTTCTATTTTGCTTTGGCCTGAAGTAAGAAGAATCGAAATCCTTGAAAAGTCATATTTGCATTTTAGGTCATCTAGCAGGTTTGGCATTTAAGAACCTCTTATAAAAAATACTTTATAAAATCTATCTTACAGGTCACTAAAGATTTCTTTGGCCGCATGCAGCATAAATCGTTGGCAACGATTGCCGCTGAATGTAAGTAGAATTATAATCACTATTATATGTAGCAGTATCACTAACGATTACGATTTATTTAATTTAATTTTCCAGCGCAACCTGATCCAATTGTCAAAAGCCCAATATGGTATCGCTATAAGGAAGGTTTCAATAACGCTGTGCGTAAGGATATTCATTTGAATGAATTGCTTTAAGTGAAAAGTAATATTTAATTTAAATCAGCTAATATTTATTACATAAGGAATTTTAATAAAGTTGTATTTTACTAACGAAAGCAACGTGTACGAGTATATACTTAAATCAATTCAAGATTTTCTTGTATACAGATATCATGCAGCGCTCCATACTTTTCAATGGCCACTGCATTCAAGGCTTTGATTGACATAATTCGCTGGCAATCTGGAACTTCCAAAAAAAAAATAATCCAATTTTTTGTGTTGTCACTTGTAGAGATTTTAGCCCTTGCATGTATCTTCGCACTCTTCTTTGGTGTAGAAACTATTGTCATTTCCACCACATCCACCATAGTGAAACTCAACACATTCATCTATTTCACAATTATAGGACCAAAGCGGCATTTGTCCAGCGCAACGCCATACGATCGGCTCATCGTAACCGTCCGCCGAATGTTGTTCAGAACAAATATCTGAAATAAAATGCGCGAATATGTAAAATTGTTATTTCTTATTTTATTTTTCACATGTATCTTACAGGGTTTTACTTTTGCAGTCGATGCAAATGCACACGTAGACAGTAGGAAGATTAAAAACGTTATATGTTTGTTTTTTATTATTGCGACTAAAAACAGCAACATTTTTGCAACTGTATTATAAAAAAACTGTTAAGAACAACACACGCTAGAAGACTGATTCGAGTATGGCGGTACTGCAAATATTTATTTACAATTTAAAGTGAGTAAATAGTGGAATATAAGTTGCAATTGTTGTCATTGCTGCGTTCATTGCATGTGGGTGGCCATACACTTGTCATAAGCTACATTAGTTCAGATCAATCAGTTCATTGTAGTGTTTACAGTTGACGGACAGACGATTACTATGTTTTGTGGTCTGGCCTTAACAGGGCAGCATCTGTAATGAGCGGCGTTTCAAAGGCGTCGAAAAGTTGGAGCAACGTTATAATAAACATATGTACATATTTTTTTTTTGTAACTGCTTCTGACTTTGCCTACTGCTATATAAATTACACTGGTCAGCGGAATTTGTAATTATAAATATCTTTAAAACATTCGAAGTTTTACGAAAAACAGCTATTAGTACCTTTCGATCTATTTGAAATTTCAATTTCGACTTATGACAATTTGTCTGCTAAGTGCCTTGAGCTTTAATTAATCATTCGATTAATATAAATCAACTTTAGTTGATTTTGCTTTTCCAAGGGATCAAGTTATTGAGAGAGCATATACGCTATGACATTAAATTCAAGGCAGATAACAAAAAACCGCAACTATTATTTTGATATAGGTCTTCTTTTGAAAATTGCAAAATGCTTAGAAGAAAGTGCAACTTAAGTGCAGCTAAAAAAGAATTATATCTTAATCAAGAATTTGAGATGCCTTAAAAAAAATAAAAAAGCCCTCATTTATTTGTCTAACCATATTGCTAATTTGTGTATAAAATACATAGGGCGCTTACATTGACTTATATGAAAAAGGGTTCTTTCTGTTTTTACCCTTGCATTAAAAACAAGTTAAAAATTACAAGCGTTTTTTTCATTACCAGTGTACAAAGGCTACAACACTTTTTAACTATTTGAGAAACTGTTTTAGTTGATTATTAAAGTAATCCAAAAACCCTGATTCAAAAAAAAAAAAAAAAATGGAATATGTGTTGCCTTGTGTCATCGATTTGTGTCAAGAGCTTGACACAATCCCGCATTGCATTGCAACGGCTTTCATAATTTTTTTTTATTATTTATAATTTCAA
Organism: Meiosimyza platycephala; assembly: GCA_963662105.1. Lineage (NCBI taxonomy): Eukaryota > Metazoa > Arthropoda > Insecta > Diptera > Lauxaniidae > Meiosimyza > Meiosimyza platycephala. The sequence goes on along the minus strand of OY759210.1, from coordinate 2,600,133 downwards.
GTATGTCAGCTTCTGCATTTTTTTTTTTTTGATTTATCATATATGCAATACGCACTCCAACTTATGATAAACTTGAGCCTTTTCAGTTGCTTTCACTCAAATTCTTTTTTCTTGCACATCTATCGTTGTTTCCGACACGTCGTCAATTTTAACATATGCTGCTACATGTAGAACCTTATCTCAGAATATGATTGTGTTGTGTCAAGTTTTGAAATATTACTCTCACTGCGCGCCCAGTGATACTTGAAGAATCGTTGCGTACGGTGTTGCCGTTGAAAGCTTAAATTATTCTCTCAATTATTTTATCAAATTGTTTCCAAGTTGCAATGAAACTGCAGTGTGTCATCAGCTTAAGCCTACTTATTGTTGTAGCAACAATATCTTCTCTAACGGAAGCCAGAAGTCGCGATCTGCCAAGTAAGCTATGTATAAGGGTTCATTCATCCATCTCTTTATGGCTAAATATATTTGTTTACTTTTTTTGTTTTATTTGATTTTTTCTATTTTTGTTTTCGTTTTCATTTTCATTAACAAGTTCATCAACATCATTGAATCATTAATTTGATTTATATGTATATTGTAGCTATTGATCCTCCTCCACTATCTCTGTCTGCTATGATTTTTTTTCTTTTTCTCTATCTTTTTGTTGCTTTTCAATCTCTGTTCACCTTAGATATTTGCTTGCAGCCACCGCCAAGGTCTGAAGGTGTTTGCACTATTGAAATTGAAGGTTTCTATTTTGACCCACGTACAAATGACTGCGAAATGTATGTAGTCGGCGGTTGTCGCTCCAGTCCAGGTCAAAGTTTTGGATCACGACATGATTGTTTGGCTACTTGTGTACATGGAACGCGTCGCATAGAGGATTTACGTGTGAATGAATAGAACTTTGCCTTATCGTTTCTAAATTTTGCAGAGAGAAATTTGTTTACTTGTCAGGCAGATTGATAATACGAAAAAAGTATCAAAATATAAACATGGTCTTTTTCCATATAAATTTGTCTTATTTATGATTAGTAACTAAGTATACATGAAATAACTATGAAATATAAATAAACAAATTTTTAATTTCTGCTTAATCTATAAATTACAAATGTAGACTGTCGTAAAAGAATAATTTGATGTAGAATAATTTGTTGTTTTGGGCAAAGTTGAATCAAAGCGGATATGCTGTTAGTACTAAATCATGACGGAAATTTATAAAATGGATTAGAACTAAGAGAATCTCTCAAATTCGACACAAACTAAACTATCGTTATTCCAAATTTCTTAGCTTGATTTTTTCCTTATTTTCGATTTATTTTTAAGAATTAATAAGCAATAAAAAAGTGTAGGTCGGATCTAGTTTCGTAAATATTGCCATCAGAAGTTGTGAACTTAAATATTCTAAAAATTAGTATAAGTTAAGATTGAAATTTGATTTACTAAGGTACGTTTGAAATCTAACCTTTAGATTTCGATATATGACAATTTGTAAAAAATATGGTTGATTTTCTTTAAGCCAATGTGACTAACCTAATGGCTTTATAAACATATCAAGAAAGCTTAGTAGCCCCCTTCACTGTACTTAATTATTTCTTACTTATTTCAATACATTCCTGCAATGACAATAACTAAAAAAGCAGCGGTGGGCGCTATTTTTCACAAAAAAAAGTTAAATTAAATAGAAAGACCACACTGAACAACATCCAAAAAAAGTGCATGAGATATGAAAGGTGATCTTATACAATACAGTTACGTTTTATTTATAACTAAATTTTTTGATTTCATACAATTTTTAATATAAAAATCATATCAATAGTTTTTAAATGTAATTTAACATAAGTTGAGTGCGCTGAATACGATTTCGAAATCAGTTTTCCTCCATAATGTTTAAACACAATTGCAAAAGTTACCTACATGATATTCTGCTTCTAGCGAGAATGTTTGCTTGACACTTTTGCAATGAACTTATTGGACCTGATATCAGAAAACTTAAACTTAAACTTTTGATCTGTAGATTATGGAAGGGTTTAACCGAAATGCAACATTTTCAGTTTTTTGATTGCATTAGTGATGCCACGTCAATTTGTGTAAACTGACCCATTGTTTGTTCAATGCATGCTTGGTTCATCAAACGTTTCCATAATGAATTTGGTAAAATTTGGCTGAAACGCATTCCCAGTATAGCGCGGCACCACGCTCCTTTAAAATATGCAATGTACGCCATTTATTAGACACGAGTCTAATTGCATGCACTGTATAATATTTGCCAAAGTAATGTCAGGAATCTATAAAAAAATCAAAAGAAAAGATGATATGTTGAACATATTTTGAGAAAAATTTGTATAAAAAAAATTAATGTTTAAAAAAATGTATTCAATTTTTGTTAATTTTTTTTATAAAATTAAAGCATTTATAAACAAAAATGATTACATCTTTTTTATCCTGTTCCCCATAGTGTCCCAGATATTTCGTTTCAAAATATGTTCAAAAAAGCCAAAAAAAAAACAAAATGTGCGGTTATTTCAAGAATGACCGATATATATTTTGCTGTTTTAATTAAATTTCTGGAGTACACTTTTAAAATCAATTGCCTACAATGGTCGACATTGGTTTTAATGTTTAAGATATGAGAATGGTTCAAGGTAATTTTTGGGACGCCAAGTCTTCATTATGCTCAATTGTTCCGAGTTTTTAATATATAACTGAAAAGTTAAATTTTTGGCCGATATCATAGATTTATTTTAGGGACACCATTTTTTTTGCAGAGCAGTGTTATCTTTCGAAATAAAAACTATTAGGTTGTCAGAAGTCAAATTGGCCAGGCAAAAGAATTCAAAGGATTGGATGGCAATAAAATTTTTGGATTGTTTAACCTAACTTATAATGACAGTTTTAGTGTTAAACCCACTGTTAATATGTCTACTTGCGAATTGTTATACATGTAGACCCAAAAAATTAAACTAAAAATCACTCGATAATACCAGTTGAAGCTGGTTGGGTAAATAATATAAATATTTATTTAGTGTATATGTTCTAAATCTGTTTATGTTGCTTATTGCCTGTACTCTTATCAGCTGCTTTGTGTGACCGTTCGCTCTTATAATCGTCTGATACTTGTCTCATTCTGGTTCTGATGCCAAGCTCTGTTCTTATCACTGTGCACGGTTCAACTTTCAATTATGAATTATAATCGAACCTTCTTATGTACAATCACTGGAAAGTCGGGGGCTCATTAGTTGATGTGACTTGTTCAGATTCAGATTTATAAAGAAAAGATCGTAATTGTCGTAATTAATAACAAAAACAAAATAACAGATTTAAGAAGCTATGATCAATGGCTACTTGATGGCAAACCGTCCCTGATGACGAGAAAAGTGAAGTGAATAAAAAATACTGAGAAATAATACGCAGTTTAATCTCATCAATGAGAGAATCGCCGAATATACTGCAACTTAGTAAATGAATTGCCTTCTTTTCTATTGAAGAAACGGCTTTTGCGCATTTGAAGCCAAGTTACGAGATTAGAAAATTTGCGACTCAATTGTGGTATTCATCAAAATATAAACTAAGAATTGCAAAACAATATCGCTGCACATAAGAAACCAGACAGAGCAGGAGTAATATAAGTGACATAAATATCACAAGAAACTCTTATATCGAGCGACTACTGCAAAGGAACAATAAGGAAATAAAGTTTTGGAAAGTGCAAAGAAAAAGATAACAAAAGTACATATATAGAGGGAATAAATTAGCTGCAGAAGAAAACTTCAGTATTTATTTATAACTTTCTCGCTACCCAATCAAAAAATATGAGATCTACAAGGCTTACAACTCTGTGCTTGTTGCTGCTAAGTTTCTTGGCAAGGGCGTGGTCACGAAGAAGTAAGTAAAAACTATAGTTTTTCTACATGATTATGTTTCATCTTATTTATAAAATATATATCATGTCGTGTGTGAAAAAATCATGTAGTATGGTGTACGAATATCTACAAAGTATAAACAATGCGAATTAATGCAATTTATGAAATCTTTAGTTTACTTCCAACCAAATCAATGTCAAGACTACAGACTAATTTTCAATTCGATATCTAAGGAATGTAAAAAGATAATAAGGCAAAAAAAAATCTGGTCAAGCAAGATGGAAAAATAATCTCAAAAATTTCAATAGTCGAGTTTAAGCAAAATCTTCGAGAAAACGAAAAATCATCAAAAAAATTTCATGCAAATTCGGGTCAAACTTAATGTAGAAAATGGCTTAAAATTTTTTGCTATTGTGCATCAATTAAGATGGAGAAATGAACTAAAAAACATCTACACTGAATAGGATACCAAATATGTGGGCAATTTCCTTATGAGATAATCGTGAATTTTGTCTGTAATCTCTTTCACTTTTAGTTTTTAAAACTTTTTTCAAATAACAAATTTGTTTATGCGAGGTTGTTTTTGTATGTAACTTTTTATATCTAAGAAAGCCTACAGTATCAAATTTTCGGTGTGAGCGAACAATTTCTAACAAACTTCGGAACTGAATCTGCAATGGATGTGTTAAGGCGCATGTATTATCGCTCTATTGAAAATATTTGTACCATTAGTGAAAGTGTGGTTCAAGACCCAAATCTGTCGATTGCTCGGTACGCTCAACATTTGTGTCTTGCGAAAAGGGCCCAAATTCTTGTCTTCGAGCACATCTTTCGGGACAGAAGTTTCTCTTCGGCATGCACATTTTAAAACTGTGTTGCCAAAACTGCATTACTTAGTGAATAAGTGAAGAAGTGAAGTCCTTTTTTTTTGAAAATTTGGTACTTTGCTGTTCAAACAGGTCCTAAAAATAAATGTATCCAATTTATCAGCACTGCTTCGTAGCTAATCATATCGCATTGAAAGATCCGCCCACAAATTGAGTGGGTCCTTGACTTATGTACAATATATCGAAAAAGTTCCTAAGAATGTGTTTCAGTTTTATTTCATTCATGAACTTATTTTATAATTTATTTTTCTGTTATTCAATGTATGTTTCTTTTTATAGTTGACATTTGTAACCAGCAACCAACGATTTCTGGACTATGTGGATCAACAACGGTTGGCATCTTTTTCGATCTTGAGACACAGAAATGCAAATACATGGGTTGCAGTCCTAATGCAAGACTCTTTGCAAATGTAGAGGATTGTGAGAAGATTTGCAACAGTGCAAGGCATCGCCGAAATAGGAAATATCCTTTGGTTTAAATTTATTGCTGTATAGTTTTGCTGTAATAAGGGATGTTTTTTGTTTTGACGTGTGTAAACTTTATGTAGGATACGAATATATTTATGTATGTGTATATTTTTAGTATCAAAGTCCAAATATATATTATATAAATATTTAGATTTGTATACTGGTTCTTTCATTTGTGATAAGTGAGTTGAATTTTGCCATTTAAGGGCAAATGTTATCAACATAACATTGTTGCGTTACTTTATTCCAGTTGTTGTTGGTTTTATTGTGCGTACTGTCTGATCTATTCGTCTTATTTATTTGGGAATAATTTATTTTGTTGAGCTTTTGATTTTATTTGTTTGGCTACGAAATATTTTGAAATTATATAATCAATAGATTATTCTGATCTCGAAATAATCGATGAGAGAGGCGGTTGTGAAGTTTATAGTTTGAGATACTAAGGAGTAAAAATATTAAGAAACAAATTGTGGAACAATCTCTTAGGGAATGTTTTTTCTAACAGCTGTGAAGTTCCTATTTCTTACAAACCAATACGATGCATTGCATTCATAGAGCGCAACTCCTGAGCATTTGCTTAAACATTTTTTTAATTTTTTTTTGCAATAGATCGGTTATATCACTTATCTTTTTTTATTGAAAACAAAAAGAAATACTAATAGACTGTATTATGCATCTATCAGATGAACGAATGACTTAATGACCGATTTATTTCAGCAGGCCTTTAAGCTGAAAAAATATATTCCTCATAGCTCACTTTTTTTTGTCACGTTCGTTGCCCTCAACAAAATTGCGCATTCGTTAGACAACAACACCTGGCTTAAGTTTTTTTATGATCTTGCAATCGCTATGAATAAATCGCAATGAATAAAAAAATACAGTGCTTTTTTGACTTGGCTAATATATGAAAATCTTGGCTTCAAAGTTTCATGCAAGATTTGTATGGTCAGATTATAGCAGTTTAACGTGATATTTCAACGGAATCACACGAGGCGTTTGCCTGTGTTGTTCATAAATAAAAAATTGATTATATTCCATAAATTCAAGGGCATGTTACTCGCTTTAGCTTCTCATCACAGCGTAGCGTTATGGCTAATGTCAATACTACTGCTCTTTGCATCTACAGACCAAGCGTCTAATAGAAGAGGTAAGCAACTGAGCTTAATTTGATTCATTATAACATACGTACATATATAAATAATATGACTAATATTTGTTGTTTTCATATTAAATTCACAGGTCGTAAATGCCTGCAACCCGCTGAAGGTGGTAGATGCTTTGGATATGTACCAAGTTTTGCTTATAATCCATATACGCGGAAATGTGACGACTTCATTTATGGTGGTTGTGGCGGCAATGATAACCGCTTTGCATCCAAATCGGAATGTGAACTGGCCTGTCGTGATATTTAACAAAAGTGAAAAGAAAAAAAATTTAAGCGAAATTTAATTCTTTGAGGGAAACCTCGCATCCGAATTCTTGAAAAAATTGATTGTTTATTCATCCATATTTTCATTTCATATTGTTACAAGATTGTTCTGTAAAAGTTTCAAACTATTTCTAAAACTTTTTAAAAATTATAGTGAAATTGAAAATAAAACTTAAAATATATATGTATGTATGCTATTCGAACTAGAATTAGCTAAGAAGATTACTTATTATGTATTGCACTCAATTCAAACAATTTATATCAAAATAATTTTCTTCAGTGTTGTTTTTTGATGGATAATAATATAACAAGCATTTTTGCTTTTTTGACTTGGCTAATATATGAAAATCTTGGCTTCAAAGTTTCATGCAAGATTTGTTGTTTCACTTACCCAATATATTAATTTAGACATTTTCATAATAAAGTGATGAAAGCCTCACCGATTACTGGACAAGTTAAATAATATGCAAGTGCTGTGGTTCTGTCTTTCTGTGTTTCTGTGCAATGCACATGTTTGTCTATCTGTCCCAAATTACGACGCATGTCCAGAGATGAATGTGTGACAACCAACGGCCTCAAAATTAAATAATAATGTTTTAATTTCAATTATTTCAAGCAAATTAAAACAGAGCCATAGTACGAGTAGTTAACTAATTTCACACTCACTTGCTGTGACAAGCTTGGCATGGCTTTGTATATATGTACAAAGATTCGTCAGTGAAAGCGTGCACTCGTTTATGGGTTAAATTAAAAAAATTAAAAAATTCAAGTCGGGCTCAATGGAATTGTTCATAGCATTCTATCCATTGATCATTAAATATCAACGTAAGCTTTATTACACTGCTCTACAAAAATAATAAAAAAAATAATTCTTGACACTTTCTTGAGTGATATTGGCCAACTAATTCACAACATTATCAACATTCTTTTCAATCACATTCGATTTTAAAAATAATTTTAAGCCTAGGTTCAAAAACAAACAGTGATCCACAACCCAATTTTGTATTTTACCCAAAGCAAAAAAGACTTGATTTCAAGTTTTTTAAAGTTCGATTTGTCATAATACTTGCAAACAACTTTCATGAAACTCATTAAACCAATTTTTTGCTTCTGATCAGAGAAATATACATATATGTAACAGTCCGGGAGGCATAGTTGCATTTTTCAAGGTTATTTCCTCCTGCTTAAGCGTCACTCACCAGAATCGTGGTGGGTCTGATTGCGAGAGGCCGACAAAAAAAGTTTCGCTCAATAACTCGGAAAGTAAACCACATATAGAAAAATATGTTAAGTAAGACCAATGTTGTAGAGCGGATGAAAACACATTGATTAAAATTATTTTATTTTGTTGTCTAGTTTAATGAAAAAGCATGAAAAATAACAAATTTTCATATTTTTTTATTTTGCTAGAAAAAATAGATAGATTGTATGTTGTAGACAACTGAAACTCTGAAGCTCATTCATTCAACGCTGATTTAAGTTAACGTGTGAAAATTTTAATTTAGTCGATATTGGATTTTAGCAGTTAGTTGATTCAGCAATAAAGTGGAAATATTTTTTAATCGCTGAGAACTCATTATATTTACTGCAAATATATTAGGTACGTAATATTTGCTCCATTCGTTATTATCAGTTAATTTATTTATTTACATAAGTTTTGAAATTCGTTGAATAGACATTTTTTTGATACATTGGCAAAACAACTAATTGTGATTTTAGTATCAGACGTTTCTACTATTGTACAACATGACCCAATTGCGTTTTATTCTAACGCTGGTGGCGCTCTTTGGAATTTTGTTGGGTCAATGTGCTGCACAGCAAGGTATCATCTGAAAATTGTGTTTCTTTTCAATGTTCGGGAAAACTAATAATAACTTTTCTTCAATAGATCCAAAATGCTTGCAGCCAATGGAACCTGGACCCTGCCGTATGAGTTTGGATCGATTCTACTATAACAGCAAGAGTAATATTTGTGAACCTTTTAAATTTGGTGGTTGTCGTGGTAATGATAACAAATTTGGTTTTCTCAAAACTTGTCAAGATGCTTGCGTCGTAAATACGTCAGCAAAGCCCATAAAATAAATGAGTATTACAATAAATAAAAAATTAATTGAAAACAAATATATGTATAATATTTTGTAATTATACATGCAGTAGAGGCTTTGGTGTTAATCACATAATCATGGCTATGAGTGGAATAATAAAAAAATTTACATTGATCATCAAAATTTTTGAGATGGCGTTCAAAGAGTTGCTAGTAAAGATACCAACTGAAATTGGAAGTCCTACAAAAATGCAAAAATGGCTCATGCATTTTGGAAATGTTTTACACACATAGTTTGGATTGATCTTGAAGAATTTAAAGAACTACTTATGGCAAGGCTAGTATATCAAAACAAAAATAAATAAAAAAATTTAAAAATCGACCTAAAATCGATCAAAAATTATATAAGAAATAGATTTTTATGTGCTAAGCACGTCAGCGAATACACTTCTAGCGATTTTAACAAAGCCCAAGAAACTGTCACACAAAATTTGATAAAATCATCACAAATTTAAACTTTGCGGGAATCGAAGGCTCTTTCTCTGTAATATTTCAAATATTCTGAAGAACTGTTCTTTTCTTAACTATTATCAAAATTTTGATAAAAAAGTTCTTTTGCCCCAGAGAAAAACCCTTTGAAATGAATGTCACATTTCAATTGTTAGTCCCTTCGCATGTAGCAAACATTTTGTTTATTTGAAGTAGTACCAAAATTTCTTGAAAATTTTTCATAAACTACGTATGTAGATACATATATTTAATGTCAGTTTTTTATATGACATACATTTATTAAAGTATTTTTTTTAATCGTAATTTAAAGTAGCGCCGAAGCGGAAAAGTTTTTACTAAAAACTTAAATTGAATTAGCGCGATTTTTAATAATTATTTCACAATTTTCATTTTTTTGTTTAAAATATTTTTTTTTGTTTAAGATTTTTTTTTTGTTTTTCATTAGTCAAAGTCGAGATTTTAAGGCTCAAACCTTTGAATCGCTCCCATCAGCCAGCCCCCTCTAGTACTATACAGCTGTTATAGGGAAGGGCAGCTGAATTCTAGTACAACACCAGAGTTATGGTCTTAAAGTATTGAAGTAAATTAACAAACGAGTCGTATCCACCATTTGGTGATTCAAAATGGCATTAGAAAAAAAGTTGACAGGTTTGGAATCATGGGCTTTGAATTATTTTTTTTTTATTAATTTCGATTTTAACAAAATGTATGCAATTAAAAATAAAATTAATAAAAATTAAAATGGTGGTTTTTAAGTTTTAACCATTTCTTAAGAAAAATCAAACATTTTCCAGAAAGAAATATCAGCAATATGTTACATACAAATAAAAAAATTAGGAATGCTTGAGAATGGTAGATATGTAGCTACATTTGTGTATATGGTACATGTGTATGTATTTGTTAAGAAATTTTATCTCTTGTACCTGTATGGTGTTTTGGGATGTTCAGATATGATATGCCGATGTAATCAATTTTTCTTTAACTTAGCTAATCAATTTCTCTATATATTTGTGAGAGTTTAATTTTTTAAAGATATTGGCTGGCTGACTTTAAATATATTAAATAGGAAAAGTGATAAAAAATTGGATATTTTTTCATATGAAGCCAATGTAGGCGATATTTTCATTAATTTTTAAGTAATTTCAATCATTAATTTTGCGCGAAGTTGTTCCAAGTTTTTTCCACTTCACTGCTGCAAAAATTACCAAAATTCATTGTTACCATGTGTTGTTTACCATAACACTTATAAGTTAACCAGTATAACAAATATGAACAATATAGTGAACCCCAAAAGTCAGATGAATCGTTCAATTTGCATAGGTAAACACACAATTAATTGGTACTTTCGTACTCCGAGCACGCATCAAGTGATCGAGACGGAAGTTTTATTGGCCGATAGGTAATAAAAGTGCTCTGTTTTCTTATTTAAGGCAAGCTACTGAATTGGATTAAGAACATTACCGAACGAGTGTCAGTTGAAAAAGCATTGACTTTGAAAATATTTTCAGTGCTCGTTTCAGGATGAAATACTTTGTCATTTTTGCTATTATTGCAGCATTTGCATGGACTATTGATGGAGCTGCAATCGATACAGATGAAGTAGTTAAAATCGATACTGATGAAATTAAGGAAGTGCCGGTCGTTCCAGTGGAGGATATAAATGAAGGTGAGTCGAAACAAATATTTTTTTATGATTGTCGCCTGAAAGTTATTATGTCGAAAAAGTTGCTTTTGAGTTAGGATTGATTCCAGGTGGTTTTATATCTGTTCTTTAAGAAAACCGAGTCGGTCACTTAGTCGCATCTTGGTGAAGAAAAGTTCAATCGCAATAAGCTAAAATAAATTTAAAAATTTAACGTTAACGTACCTTTTGTTTAAACTAATATACAGATGTACGTATTGATCAGAGCGTACTGGAATTCGTTATCTGTTATCTTCTGTTTATTTTTTATGATACGGTTAAATATTTAAGAATAGTAGAATTATTCTTGAGGAATATGATGATATTCAATGTTTTTGTCTGTTTATCACATAGAATCACTAATTTTATCTTGATTCTTAAAACAAATAACGGATAACTGCCAAAAATTTCTATTGCAGTTAAAATGCGCTTCCGCACTCAGGCGAAAATTCATTTAAGACACACGCTTTTACAATCTCCACATTTCTAGAGCTAACATTTATTTTAATTCTATTTCCTTCTTAAGATTGCAATCAACCTAAGATTACTGGACGTTGTTTTGCTCTGTTCCAAAGATACGCTTTCAATGTAGATAATCGTTCTTGTGAAGAATTCATCTACGGCGGCTGCGGCGGCAATACAAATAATTTTGAAACAAAAGATGAATGTGAAAGAAAATGTACTGTAAAGAAATCTGAGGATTCCAATCCAACAGCAGTTTCACCAAAAGAAGAAACATCCAACGATGGACCCGAAAAAAAGAATATCTAAGTGTATGGCATTTTTGAATAATTTTAAGTAAAAAATGTTGTCTTAATTTTATAAGACAAATAAATTTGGTAAAAATTATACGATGAATTGTTATTTATGCGCTGTAATATTATAGATGTTTCGAGGGATCTGTAATTTTCTTACGCTATCATATAATGGAGAAATTTGTTTACAAGGATTTACATATGTTTTGGCCTTTCCTTGTTGGTTGATGCAGTAAAACTTACTTATGTACACGATCACGAAAAAAACGTAGATCAAAGTCTAAAATGTTAAACTAGCGTCATGCTAGCATCACGTAACTTTACTTTTCAACTGCTATACTTTAGTATACATATTGGTCCCTTTTTAAATAACTGTACACTTCATTCTTTTTTTTGACGTTTTTGAACAATTTTTGAAATGAAATATCTTCAAAAACTATGGAAAAAAACTACAAAAAAAACTAAATGAATTTATTTTCACATTAAATTTTCTACCCTTTTTTTTTTATATTTCAATGTTATTTTTTAATCAATCCTAAGAGTATATTAGCTTTCAAATCGAAATTTCCGACATAACTTTGGAAAATATAGAATTCATTCAATTAAACTGGTGGTTCGCACCTTCAATAAAAAACTCATGTATTCAAAAGTAATGTTGTGAAATTCGATTTGAATGCAGTTGAATTCTAAGGATTGATTGAAGAATAACATAGACATAAAAATCCAAAATATCGGACAAAAAAGTCAAAAGGGTGTGCAGTTATGTAAAGAATAATAAATTTCCTTTCATACACGTTGTGGCGTACCCACCAGAAAGTACATGGGGCTGCCTAAAAATATACAACTTTTTTTTCCAAAAATTTTTGTTGTCGCTGCTAGGGTATTTTAACGTTTTTTTTTTCTTTTGCCTGATCAAAGATAACACTCACTGCGCAGCCACAATATTCATTGTAATTGAATTTGTTTTACGAAATTGTGATTTGAGTATTACTAGTTGTTCCAATATTTAGGTGGTTAGTAAAATTCAAAGTAAAAATACTTATAAGCCTTGCGGTAAATTTAACAAAAACTGACTATCTTATATGATGTACAAAATAAATAATACAAACTTTTGACCCAAGCGACGAAAGGCAAGACGCCGCATGACAAAAAAATCTCCAATATAATGAAGTAAAATAATAAAATCTCATAAAAACAATATAGCAGCAGACGCAGATCGTATATTTTCTAAAAAGTTGAAAGTTTTGACATAATAATATGGTTCAAAAATTTCATTTACATTTTTTTTAATATTATTGAAAAGGGGTTTCGGTATCTGGTCTGATTGTTACTTAAATGTTTTTATGGATGATGCAACAGAAAGAAGAAATTTTGTGCCATTCTTACTATATTATAAAAAAAGGTTTTGTTCCGCACTCAAATGGGTATTATTTAAAATAACCATGACATTGTTTGTTCGTAAAGGATATATCACTTATTGTTAATATGAAACAATTTTTAACATTCTCTTTGGCATTTCATACGCTCAGTCTTTGAAAACTCTATTATAAAACCGGTTGATTTTTTTGATCAACTTAATTGATCGATTTTATGCCTTTTAACATTTTTCTTTGAAGCAATTTCAAAAATTCCATGAAGTGTCACTAAACATAAACATCATAAAGTGTTCACTTCAAACGATCCGATTTTATCAGTATGAAAGTTTCGCTCTTAATTAAAAAATTTCGTTTAACCTTAACTAATGAGCTTCGCTATATCTACTATTATGTAATCGGAACGAAAAATAATTGTTTTCAGCTCGGAAAAGTCTTATTTAAACAGATTCCGCAAAATCAATATTTAGTTGTTGCTCAAATCATAACTTAACCAGTACTCGTCAACCTTTTACTTCGAGATGAAAATTTTCGCTATATTTTTTGTGATCTTTGCTTTCGTGGCCACATCTTATGCAGTCAAGGATCGTAAGTTCCATTTCCATTTCCACGGAGTTTCCTTCAATTATTTTTACCATAACTATTTTATTTTATTATTCATAGCTATATGTGGCTTGAAACACTCAGCTACAGGATATCCTAATGGTCGTCACTGTAATGCCCACATTACTTCCTGGGCTTACAATTCTGCAGCAAAGGAATGTATCAAATTTATTTACGGTGGTTGTGGTGGTAACGACAATCGATTCATGAGCGTAGAAAAATGTGAAGCAAAATGCAAGGAGTAAACTTACGATTTGATTCAGAAAATGTTTTGTAAGGCCTTGCAAAGTGAATAAATCTTAAAACTAATGTTTCTCTGTTTTTAATTCCAATATATTAGACTTACATTATATTGGAATGTGTATTGTTAAATATTATAGTCCAAGAGCTTATGGGTTTTTTTTTGGGGCGGTTCTTGATAAAAGCTTTAATTTTGTTAAAAGATAGTTCTACTCCACCTAATTATGATTTCAAAGGCCTATCATCTAGTTAGCGGTTAGTTCTCGACATATGATCGATTAAAGGAGATATTTTTATGTTATATTTTAATCAATCCTAAGAGTAGATGCAGATGGATTCTAAGGATTGATTGAAGAATAACATAGACATAAAAATCAAAAATTTCAGACAAAAAGTCAAAAGGGTGTGAATGTAGTTATGTAAAGAATAATAGTTTCCTTTCATACACGTTGTGGCGTACCCACCAGTAAATACATTGGGATGCCTAAAAATATACAATTTTTTTTTTCCAAAAATTTTTGTTGCTGCTTATGTATTGGGGAACTGATTCGCCCCAGTATAGGGTATTTAACGTTTTTTTCTTTTGCCTGATCAAAGATAACACTCACTGCGCGGCTACAATATTCATTGTAATTGAATTTGTTTTACGAAATTGTGATTTGAGTATTATTAGTTGTTCAAATCTTTAAGTGGTCAATAAAATTCATAGTAAAAATACTTATATAACTTGCGGTAAATTTAACAAAAACTGAATAATAATATCTCATAAAAACAATATAGCAGCAGACGCAGATCGTATATTTTCTAAAATGTTGAAAGTTTTGACATAATAATATGGTTCAAAAACTTAATTTAAATTTTTTTTAATATTATTGAGAAGGGGTTCCGGTATCTGGTCTGATTGTTACTTAAATGTTCTTACGGATGATGCTAAATTAAGGGAACAGTAGGTACACCTTGTAAATGAAAAAAATTTTTATTTTAAAATGCTTAATTTTTTATGAAAGAAACGAGATATTGTAATGAAACATTCCACATATATTATTTAGTCAAAATAGTATACAAAAATATTTTTTTTCGGATTTTTCCGGCCTGTTTTTTGGCTGCAGCAGGTTTTTGAAAAAAAAAAACAAAAAACCACGGCGGACATGATTGCGGCTCTCTGGGTGGTCTAAAAAAAAAAGTGGGTTTTAATCTGCATCAAAGCTGCTATAGAGTGAAATAAAAAGATTTAATTTGGACCAAAAAAAAAAAAAAAATGGCGGCGTTTTTTCAAAATTCGACTATTTTTTTCGTAAAAAAAAACCTTTGTAAATCAAAAAATTTATGACCGAACCTTGTAATTCTAGTTCACTCTATAGACTTACATATGTACAATAACATACTAAAATTTCAGAACGATCGAATTACTAGTTTTATTTTATCACGCCCGCCAACTCAAAAAAGGTTGTTTTGAGAAAAACCTGCTGCAGCCAAAAAACAGGCAGGAAAAATCCGAAAAAAGTATTTTTTTATACTATTTTGACTAAATAATATATGTGCAAAGTTTCATTACAATATCTCTTTTCTTTCATAAAAAATAAAGCATTTTACAAAAAATTTTTGTTTTTCATTTTCAAGGTGTACTGTTCCCTTAAAAAAACGTTCTGTTCCGCACTCAAATGGGTATTATTTAAAATAACCATTTCATTTTTCCTACTGTAAGAATATATGGGAAATGTTAAATTCTGATTCCTAAAAGCGCATCCTAAAGTACATATATTGCAGCCCATTCCTGATCAATTCCTAGTTGCAAGAAAAGCAATTTAGCAGTAATTTCTGCTATTAATGCACCATATTTGCCAAAAGCTTCCATCGATTCGAATTTTAAATCTTTCAGTTTTTCCATTACGAAAGAGCCTATGATGTCAAGTGCACTGTCCAGATGAAAAATAAATTTACTGTCATTAATTTTTCCATCCAGTTGTTGCAGTAAACCTGCACTGGTACTGTTGTCTCACAATTTTCAAGATAACTAATCAATAAAAATAATTCGTTTTGTCACTAGCCATGATCGTTCCGGCAATTAAAATGGACTCCGCCCTTTTTTGGTGCAGAGCCACTGGCTCCTAAATTTATCCAACAAAAAAATAAACGGCAAAAATTTCGCAGGTCGGTCATACTTTTCGCTTTGATTTGCATCGGGTAACATATAAAGAAACCGACGCTATTATGTAATCTACAATTTTTTACGCGCGTAGCGTGTAACCTTAAAAAAAAAAAAACCGATGGAATGCGCATCTTGCGACTAATTTTTTTTTTTCAAAGCTAACAAGCTTCGTGAAATTCGTGAAATTTCAACTTTAGTGAAATAATTATCGTAAAAACATTTCACGCAAATTATTTCCTTTAACTATGAAATAAAACACTTGCGAAATTTGATGCAAATTGAGGCAACATTTCCGTCGATACCTTCGGCTTTCTTCAATTTTTTTTGAGCTTGTTTTGATAAAAAGGTGAAACGTACTAAATTTTTTGAAACGATACTCTTGAGCTCCATTTGTAGTCCGTATTTTGAATTGAACTTTAAAGCTTTATTTTTTTTATTTTTGATCTTTTGTTATTTGAAGAAAAAACCGTGTTGGATCCATTTCAACGCCTTTAAAATCAGTTCTAATACTGTATTTAATTTTTCAATCTTAATAAGCTTTTATAAAAAGTTTTGGGTCATTCTCAAATTTTTTATTAATTTCGGCGTATTTTCGACATGAGCTTTCCAGTACTATTACATTTCTTCTTTTATTATTCTTCTTTTGTCCTTTATCTGCTCACGGAGCATAGGGCCTAATTTGTGGAACTACTGATTTCTGTTTCTATTACATGTCCGATTTGCATAAAGCCGAAACTGGTGAATTTACCGGTGAGGTGTTAAGGTCCATCCATTAATTACGTTAGTCAAATTAGGGGGGGAGGGGGCACGGCAAAATTTTACCATGGGGAATGGGGGGTCAATGAAAATCTCACGTTAACTTTTTAATGCAGAGTGTGAATATAGGGGTCATCCATTAATTACGTTAGTCAAATTAGGGGGGGAGGGGGTACGGTAAAATCTCACCAAAAGGAGGGGAGGCCTGAATTTTCAAAAAAACACCCCATGTAATTAATGGACAGTCTCTTACCACCTCGAGAGTTATTTAATACCAACGTTTTGGAATCCATGATCGTTGACGAAGAAAAACTTTTGCGCTGTTTCATGCAGTAGGCCGTAACGCTAGGGATGAAACTAGTAGGTGGCGCAACCTTGGATGAACCGATGTACTTTCTCGAAAACATGCCCAAAAGATCCCAGCATACCGGAATTACAAAATTCTGAAATGGGACTTCAGTACATATGATATACTAGTTATGAAATTTTGTTCGCCATATTTTCAGAATATTTTACTCCTAACATAAATTATAGTTACAAAATAATTTTTGTACTTTTATGAAATGTATTTATCCATTATTCTTGTTATTGACAATTTGATGAAATTATTCTATGATTTTTATTACAGTTTCACTTGAACTTACCCATAAAGTCTATTCATTGAGAATTGAACACTAATCATACGCTAACTTATTCTCAAGTAATCGCTAACTTATAAGTCAGCATTTTTTCTTGAATAGTTCATCTTTGATATTTCAATTCTCAGCGTTTATTAAAACACTGCTTTGAACTTCTAGTAAGCAATTTATTGCTGACAAAAATCTTTTTCATCCGAATAAAACGTTTAATTTATTTTCGATTTCAATGCTAATTACTTTCACATGCACTTTGTAGGTACTTGTAACGAGTATTCAACTTGTTGCTTATGTGTCCGTAACGTAATTGATTACAGATAATAACTATAAATTAATAATTCTCATTATTTATGACTCACTGTTAAATGCGAATATTTTTAGTATAGAAATCCTCGTAGTAAGATTCCTAAAAAAAAATTGTATCTCCAAAGTTGTTCTGTGCAGTCATCAGAATATAAATACTATTTGAGAGTTCAGATTTAGAATCAGTTTCCTCAGGTGTATTGAAACTAAGCTGCTAATAATAATAATTGTTTTCAGCTCGGAAAAGTCTTATTTAAACAGATTCCGTAAAATCAATATTTAGTTGTAGCTCAAATTATAACTTAACCAGTACTCGTCAACCTTTTACTTCGAGATGAAAATTTTTGCTATAATTTTTGTGATCTTTGCTTTCGTGGCCACATCTTATGCAGTCAAGGATCGTAAGTTTCATTTGTGGAGTTTTCCACGGAGTTTCCTTCAATTATTTTTGCCATAACTATTTTATTTCATTATTCATAGCTGTGTGCAGCTTGAGACACTCAGCAGCAGAAATATGTGAATATTGGACTGGCTCCAATATGTACTGGACTTACAATTCTGCAGCAAATGAATGTATCAATTTTTTTTACGGTGGTTGTGGTGGTAACGACAACCGATTCTTTAGCAAAGGAAGTTGTGAAGAAAAGTGCAAGGAGTAAAGTTACGATTTGAATCAGAATATGCTTTGTAAGGCCTTGTAAAGTGAATAAATCTTAAAACTAATGGTTCTCTGTTATTAATTCCAATATATTAGACTTACGGTTTTCTGTTTTTAATGAACTTAAGTTTTGCAGATTAACATTATAGCTGCTTAGTCAGTTAGTGCTTAAATATGACAGTCCAAGAGATTGTGAACTTTTTTGGGGAGGTTCTTGATAATAGCTTAAAGTTTGTTATATGTTATATAGTTCTACTTTATGTGAAAAAACTGTATTACAGCCAAATTTAAAGACCTTACTTAGCAAAGGTTTTTCCATATTTGATTACTGGCAACAGCATGATTAGCTTCACACTTTGAGCTTATAAATCTTTGAAATTGGAATGAAAAGCAGCGCATTTTTAATTCTCGAATTTGAACAAAAATGACTCGCTATCCATACAAATCGATCGTCATACAGATACATCTTGGTTTACGTTATCTAAAAAATTAATTTTTTCAAGTATTTTTATATTAAAGAGCAAAATGTTTTAGGTGATGGCAGACAAAATTAAAATGAATGAATTTGTTTGCAATGCAGAAGACGTACAAATAAAGTTGCAAAAATTCATCACCAAATATAAATAAGCTTCATGATGTGCAACAGCAACTAAATGGAGCGGACGTCAAAGTAAAGTGTGAAATCTTTCTAAAAAACGCGATACAAAAACGAAATAAATAAAAAACGAGGTGCTTTTGATGACAGTGTGAAAGCCTTATTAAAAGCAGAAGGAATAACGCCGCTACATTGTCAGTTGTCTTTTTGATTGAAAAAATGTTTCTACATCTTGATAACAGCCAGTCGTGGGTTTGTTTTGTGTTTTTTAGATGATCTTTTCTACTTCAAAAGGTTTTCATTTATCCCTTCGGATATTTTTTAGAAAATTTTGCGTGTATAAAATCAAAAATGAATTGCTACTCAAGCTATTACATTCCATATTATGGGATCTTCCGAAATGTATTGTTGGTCACGGTGATTCATTATTACATTACAAATTATGACTTGATTTTTTAATTAACAAACGTTATAAATTACTAGGAATATTATTATATTATTTTGCATTATGTTAAATGTAACCGATTCCAAGAAGCTTTTTCAATAACCCTATTAAAACTCAGAAAATAATGAAGGTACCACCAGTAGGCTCTTTTTATGTGAATTAGCGTTGTGATCAAATAATGAAAAAGGTCCTCTAGTTTCGTTTCTCCAATTCTTTTTCCAATCTGAAGCCCCTTGCAAATATCTCGATATTCCGCTGCTTGCAGCCCTTTTGAGCTCTGGGTCCTGGAGTTATAGTCCTCCCTTAATCTTTAATCAAATATTTAATTGAATCATCCTGCATATATGTATGTTCTTAGACAAAATATTTGGGCCTGACGATAGATTAAGCTTTGCTCTCTTAAAACCAATTTTTGACTATATTATTTATTTATTTATTTATTCTTCTTAACATCCGTATATTCACAATAATACTTTTATGACTAAATAAATAATCAAATATACATATTTTTTATTGTAAAAGCTTATTATTCATAAAATTCTGGGTATTTAATTTATTTTTAACGTTCATATGTTAATTATACTATCGACTATTGAAATGAAAATGTTTCTGTGTCAACTATTTATTCATTTATATAATGGGAAAAAATTCGATTAATTAAGGTTGATTAATTAAGGTGGAAACAAAAAACTAAAAATCCAATTTTTTAAGAAAAACTTATTAATAAATTTAAAAAAAAATTCATTAAAATATGTCCAATTTTATTGATTTTCACGTTTAATGTAACATGGTCTTAAAATATAAGGGTTGATACAAATACTGGTTGGGTTTAGTTGCTGTATGATTTAAAATAATTTCAAAGTTTTACTGAAAATTATTAAAATAAGACAACAGAAATGCATTATTGTATATGTACTTTTAAAATGTTGTTTTCTATTGAAGCGAAACAAATTTTTGTCTAATTGCGGTTATCGGTTTAATCTTCCTATTACAGTATTATATAGCTACAGTATGTACACTTAAAGAATCGTTAATACTAAGAATTGAAAATAGTACCACTTGCGATAAAAAGATCAAAGAGATCGCATACACATGGAATTAAATAGATGGTTGAACAACTATAGAAACGCACATTGAGTAGTTGGATTGTGAAAGTTTATATTAACTAAATTGGCCAATAGTTTGGTCATTTATTTGCAACGTAAAATACACTCATAGATCAAGGCCTTTTTGGCAGTTCGCCCACTATTTAATTGCATGCATGCGCGGTCTCTAACATTTTTTTTGTTTTATTATTTATTTTTACAATTCAAGAAAAACTATTGACCACTAACTAACGTGGTAGAAAACGCATATGTATGTCCTTACATATTGAGTCCTTATTCATTCTTGGCAATGATACC
Source organism: Meiosimyza platycephala (assembly GCA_963662105.1). Taxonomy (NCBI): domain Eukaryota; kingdom Metazoa; phylum Arthropoda; class Insecta; order Diptera; family Lauxaniidae; genus Meiosimyza; species Meiosimyza platycephala. The sequence goes on along the minus strand of OY759210.1, from coordinate 2,579,354 downwards.
ATTCTGACAATTCGATGGAGAATTATGTTGTTGAGCTGTAGGCGTGGTTGGTGGCGACAACTGTTGATGTGCCGCATGATGTTGTTGTTGTTGTTGTTGTTGAACACTTATTGAGTGGTGATCGTGTCCCATGCCAGTACTGGCACTATTATTTCCTCCTGCTGCTACTGCTGCCGCTGCTATTCCATTCATTGTTGTCGTGGTCATATCTTGTGCTTCGTTTTTCATCCTTTGAATCAAATGTTGATGATGATGGTTGTTATTGTTAGTCGCGTTGTTATTGTTAACAGCGCTGCTGAGCGCATGGTGATGAAATGAAAGTGGTGGTAAATGTAGACCGGGAAAGGCAAGACCTGCAGCAGCAGCTGCATGTAACGATTGTAGTAGCGCAGCTGAATGCTCTTGTGCTTTGCGTCGTAGTTCCGCCACTGAGCTGGAACGTGGATCAGAGTTGGCCTGATTGGCGGACGCAGAGGAAGAGGAGGTAGGCGAATCTGGTGAATTTGTCGTTGATGAAGATAATGCCACTGTTGTGGGTGGTGGTGGTAGTGGTTTTATAGGACAACAGGAACACAAACCTGGGAATGGCGGCACACCTAAAGAATGACATAGAAATTGGAAGAGTTAGAGGATTTATTTTCAAGGTATAATTTTTCGCTAATGGAATGCAGTGAAGTCAATTTTATCGAGATCGAGGATTTCGTTTCAATTAGCCTTAAAATTTATAGATATTGATATACATAAGCCAAATATTAAAAACCTTTGCATTTTCTGGGCATTCAAAGATATTTACTAACACGACCGGTGGCTCATTAAAAATGGCACTTGGGGTATAGAAAAATTTCGAGTTTTGTCTTACAATTTATGTCAGAAGGGATAAATTTTAAGAAAATTTCGCGTGTATAAAATCAAATATGAATTGCTACTCAAGCTATTACATTCCATATTTCGTGATCTTCCGAAATGCATTGTTGGTCGCGGTGATTCATTATTCCATTACAAATTATGGCTTGACATTTTTAATTAATAATTGTTATCAATTATTACGAATAAAATATTTATTTGTAAATCACCTCGAAAAAGTTCTATTTAAACAGATTCTGCAAAATCAATAACAATTTTTAACATTCTCACTAAATATAAACATCATAAAGTGTTCACTTCAAATGATCCGATGTTATCAGTATAAAAATTTCGCTCCAAATTAAAAGATTTCGTTTAACCTTAGCTATTGACCTTCCCTATCTCTTTCTTATGTAATCGGAATGAAAAATAATTGTTTTCAGCTCGAAAAAGTTTTATTTAAACATATTCCGCAAAATCAAGTTTAGTTGTTGCTCAAATCATAACTTATCCAGTACTCGTCAACCTTTTACTTCAAGATGAAAATTTTTGCTATAATTTTTGTAATCTTTGCTTTCGTGGCCACATCTTATGCAGTCAAGGATCGTAAGTTTCATTTGTGGAGTTTTCCACGGAGTTTCCTTCAATTATTTTTGCCATAACTATTTTATTTCATTATTCGTAGCTGTGTGCAGCTTGAGACACTCAGCTGACGGAAATGGTGTTATTGCATGTTCAGCCTACATGCCTTCCTGGACTTACAATTCTGCAGCAAATGAATGTATCAAATTTATTTACGGTGGTTGTGGTGGTAACGGCAATCGATTCATAGGCGTAGAAGAATGTGAAGCAAAGTGCAAGGAGTAAAGTTACGATTTGAATCAGAATATGCTTTGTAAGGCCTTGTAAAGTGAATAAATCTTAAAACTAATGGTTCTCTGTTATTAATTCCAATATATTAGACTTACGGTTTTCTGTTTTTAATGAACTTAAGTTTTGCATATTAACATTATAGCTGCTTAGTCAGTTAGTGCTTAAATATGACAGTCCAAGAGATTGTGAACTTTTTTGGGGAGGTTCTTGATAATAGCTTAAAGTTTGTTATATGATATAATAGTTCTACTTTATGTGAAAAGACTGTATTACAGCCAAATTTAAAGACCTTACTTAGCAAAGGTTTTTCCATATTTGATTACTGGCAAACAGCATGATTAGCTTCACACTTTGAGCTTATAAATCTTTGAAATTGGAATGAAAAGCAGCGCATTTTTAATTCTCGAATTTGAACAAAAATCGCTATCCATACAAATCGACCGTCATACAGATACATCTTGGTTCACGTTATCTAAAAAATTAATTTTTTTAAGTATTTTTATATTAAAGAGCAAAATGTTTGAGGTGGTGGCAGACAAAATTAAAATGAATGAATTTGTTTACAATGCAGAAGACGTACAAATAAAGTTGCAAAAATTCATCACCAAATATAAATAAGTTTCATGATGTGCAACAGCAACTAAATGGAGCGGACGTCAAAGTAAAGTGTGAAATCTTTCTAAAAAACGCGATACAAAAACGAAATAAATAAAAAACGAGGTGCTTTTGATGACAGTGTGAAAGCCTTATTAAAAGCAGAAGGAATAACGCCGCTACATTGTCAGTTGTCTTTTTGATTGAAAAAATGTTTCTACATCTTGATAACAGCCAGTCGTGGGTTTGTTTTGTGTTTTTTAGATGATCTTTTCTACTTCAAAAGGTTTTCATTTATCCCTTCGGATATTTTTTAGAAAATTTCGCGTGTATAAAATCAAAAATGAATTGCTACTCAAGCTATTACATTCCATATTTCGTGACTTTCCGAAATGTATTGTTGGTCGCGGTGATTCATTATTCCATTACAAATTATGGCTTGACATTTTTAATTAATAATTGTTATCAATTATTACGAATAAAATATTTATTTGCAATTGTAAAGCACCTCGAAAAAGTTCTATTTAAACAGATTCCGCAAAATCAGTACAATTTTTAACATTCTCTTTGGCATTTGATACGCTCAGCCTTTGAAAACTCTATTATAAAACCGGTTGATTTTTTTGATCAACTTAATTGATCGATTTTATGCCTTTTAACATTTTTCTTTGAAGCAATTTCAAAAATTCCATGAAGTGTCACTAAATATAAACATCATAAAGTGTTCACTTCAAACGATCCGATTTTATCAGTATGAAAGTTTCGCTCTTAATTAAAAAATTTCTTTTAACCTTAACTAATGAGCTTCGCTATATCTACTATTATGTAATCGGAACGAAAAATAATTGTTTTCAGCTCGGAAAAGTCTTATTTAAACAGATTCCGTAAAATCAATATTTAGTTGTTGCTCAAATCATAACTTAACCAGTACTCGTCAACCTTTTACTTCGAGATGAAAATTTTCGCTATAATTTTTGTGATCTTTGCTTTCGTGGCCACATCTTATGCACTCAAGGATCGTAAGTTCCATTTGTGGAGTTTTCCACGGAGTTTCCTTCAATTATTTTTACCATAACTATTTTATTTTATTATTCATAGCTATATGTGGCTTGAAACACTCAGCTATCGGATATCCTAATGGTCTTCACTGTAATGGCAAGTTTCCTTACTGGACTTACAATTCTGCAGCAAAGGAATGTATCAAATTTATTTACGGTGGTTGTGGTGGTAACGACAATCGATTCATAAGATTAGAAAAATGTGAAGCAAAATGCAAGGAGTAAACTTACGATTTGATTCAGAAAATGTTTTGTAAGGCCTTGCAAAGTGAATAAATCTTAAAACTAATGTTTCTCTGTTTTTAATTCCAATATATTAGACTTACATTATATTGGCATGTGTATTGTTAAATATTATTGTCCAAGAGCTTGTGGGTTTTTTGGGCGGTTTTTGATTATAGCTTTAAGTTTGTTAAAAGATAGTTCTACTCCGCCTATCATCTAGTTAGCGGTTAGTTCTCGACATATGATCGATTAAAGGAGATACTTTTATGTTTTTTTTAATCAATCCTAAGAGTATATTTGCTTTCAAATCGAAATTTCCGTACAACTTTTTTTCAAGAAAAAACTTATGTATTCAAAAGTAATGTTAGGAAATTCGATTTGAATGCAGTTGAATTCTAAGGATTGATTGAAGAATAACATAGACATAGGAATCAAAAATATCGGACAAAAAGTTAAAAGGGTGTGCAGTTATGTAAAGAATAATAAATTTCCTTTCATACACGTTGCGGCGTACCCACCAGAAAATGCATGGGGCTGCCTAAAAATATTCAACTTTTTTTTCCAAAAATTTTTGCAGTCGCTGCTAGGGTATTTTAACGTTTTTTTTTTTCTTTTGTCTGATCAAAGATAACACTCACTGCGCAGCCACAATATTCATTGTAATTGAATTTGTTTTACGAAATTGTGATTTGAGTATTACTAGTTGTTCCAATATTTAGGTGGTTAGTAAAATTCAAAGTAAAAATACTTATAAGCCTTGCGGTAAATTTAACAAAAACTGACTATCTTATATGATGTACAAAATAAATAATACAAACTTTTGACCCAAGCGACGAAAGGCAAGACGCCGCATGACAAAAAAATCTCCAATATAATGAAGTTAAATAATAAAATCTCATAAAAACAACATAGCAGCAGACGCAGATCGTATATTTTCTAAAATGTTGAAAGATTTGACATAATAATATGGTTCAAAAACTTCAATTACATTTTTTTTTAATATTATTGAAAAGAGGTTCCGGTATCTGCTCTGATTATTACTTAAATGTTCTTATGGATGATGCAACAGAAATAAGAAATTTTGTGCCATTCTTACTATATTATAAAAAAAGGTTTTGTTCCGCACTCAAATGGGTATTATTTAAAATAACAATGACATTGTTTGTTCGTAAAGGATATATCACTAATTGTTAATATGAAACAATTTTTAACATTCTCTTTGGCATTTAATACGCTCAGTCTTTGAAAACTCTATTATAAAACCTGTTGATTTTTTTGATCAACTTAATTGATCGATTTTATGCCTTTTAACATTTTTCTTTGAAGCAATTTCAAAAATTCCATGAAGTGTCACTAAACATAAACATCATAAAGTGTTCACTTCAAACGATCCGATGTTATCAGTATAAAAGTTTCGCTCTAAATTAAAAAATTTCGTTTAACCTTAACTAATGAGCTTCGCTATATCTGCTATTATGTAATCGGAATGAAAAATAATTGTTTTCAGCTCGGAAAAGTCTTATTTAAACAGATTCCGTAAAATCAATATTTAGTTGTTGCTCAAATCATAACTTAACCAGTACTCGTCAACCTTTTACTACGAGATGAAAATTTTCGCTATATTTTTTGTGATCTTTGCTTTCGTGGCCACATCTTATGCAGTCAAGGATCGTAAGTTCCATTTGTGGAGTTTTCCACGGAGTTTCCTTCAATTATTTTTACCATAACTATTTTATTTTATTATTCATAGCTATATGTGGCTTGAAACACTAAGCTGACGGATATCCTAATGGTATTCTCTGTATAGCGCTAAAGCCTAGATGGACTTACAATTCTGCAGCAAAAGAATGTATCTACTTTAATTACGGTGGTTGTGGTGGTAACGACAATCGATTCATGAGCGTAGAAGAATGTGAAGCAAAATGCAAGGAGTAAACTTACGATTTTTTTTTTTTTTTAATATTTTTTATAAAACACCCATTGATGAATTTATTTTATAGCAATCTAGTAACTTAATACTAATAAACTATTTGATTTTAACTTAATTTTATACTGTTTTAAAACTACAAAATACCAGAAGAGTTAGAGGATTTATCTTCAAGGTATATTTTTTCTCTAATGGAATACAGTGAAGTCAATTTTATCGAGATGGAGGATTTCATTTCACTTAGCCTAAAAATTTATAGATATTGATATACATAAGTCACATATTGAAACCTTTGCATTTTCTGGGCATTCAAAGATATTTACAAACACGATCGGTGGCTCATTTTGAGTTTTGTCTTAAAATTTCGTGAAAAATTATAATATTTTCTCTTCTATAAATCTAAACTATAAAATTTTTTTTCTATAACACGGTAGTTATATCCCTAGAAAACTCCGTTTGGTTTGAAACACAGAGTAAATAAAAAAAGAGTGAGTAAAGTTGCAAAAGCTTAATGATTACAAATATTTTTCAATGTTTTGGATCATTTCCTTAATCGATTGAATAATGCGATTTCTTAAACCTTTGTAGCCAAACATTTTTTCGTTAAACCATTTCTTCAAGCTAAAAGACAAAACAGCCACACGGGGCTTAATCTGGAGAATATGACGCTTGTGAAAGCAATTAGTAATGTGTAAGCAAGTAATTCAAATTATTTGCGCCACCCCATATATAGATGCATCAGAAAGAGATGATTTATTTCCAAGTGTTCTTTCTCATCAAACCGAGATTCTATATTTTAGTTTCAATGTAATAGAACACCTGAGTTTTTTGACGATTCAACTTGTGACGCCGCGCAAGGAAATACCTGAAAAGCTGCTTGTGCTACAATTTAATTAGAAAATTGCGTCAGAAAAGATTTGCTGCTGTTTGACGGCTCGCGACAGATTTTCGTTAAGAGTTTGCTCATAAAATCGATGTGGCAATGATTGAAAGTGATTGAGCACATTGATTGACAAGCATTGATTCCATTAGTTAGAATTGCTTAAAAAAAACTTTGTCAGCGACGAAGTACGTATAAGAAACCTACTCCAACTTACCCTTCAAACCGGAAAATAATGGCTGGTGTGAGAACTGCGAACTTAACGAGGCCAGGTGTGGTGGAAGGAAAATCGGTGGATGATTGGAACGCTGTGTACCAGCTGCGGATGCAGCGCTGTCACTTAACACTGGACGAAAACCACCATTTCTGAAAGAGCAAAATTAGAAAATAAGTTGGGATACCGCAATTTATAAATAAATGATAAATTCAATAATAATTTTGAGACTTCAGGGGATATTTGTGGTTTTCAACAGCCATCGAACCACATGTATACTTTTAGCACATCCCAAAGTAAAATGTGGCTCATTATAATATACTGAAAAACCCAAAAAGAGAGTTAAAAAATAAAATCAATGCAAGAAAACCCTGATTGCTTGAAAGGAAATAAAATCGGACGCATCGACTTAGAAGATTTCTTTGAGAAATTTCCGTTTCATATTTATTTATTTCATACAAAGAGACCAACAAATAAATCCATTCGTACACCCTCATTTCGTACATACAGACATACTTACAGATGTGTGTATGCGTGTATGTGTGTTCATGCAAGTGAATTTAAAACGAATCAACTGCCAATTTTCCCCCCCAATATTTCTAGCATTGAAATACTTCAGTACACGATGTGAATGATTCTGGTGTTCTGGTTAAATGTCACAGTTTGTTGACTGTGAGACCAATAAGGGTGCAACCCAAATGATGTTGTTTGCACTATGAAATTGAGACAAAATGCGACACTTGCAATAAATTTATTTGTTTAAGCAGCTTAATGACGCGCAAGCAATTAGCTCTCTATTATCGAGTAGGAAGGGTCAACCGGTTGGTCCTTAATGTTTTTATTTTGACGGCAAAATAGAAAGGATGTATAATGATATGCAGTTGACGATATGGATATTCATATCAGTTAGTTTTTCCAGAAGAGTGAAAATTCGTGAAAGGGAACACAAATATTTTGAAATAGTCAAAAATTGTTGAATGGTCAAAATATATTAAACAAGTCGATATATCGTCTATGTAGAACGAAAAGTCACTATCTACATTTTTATGTAGTTTTTTATTATTAACTGCTAGAGTTTTTTTTTAAATGCAACGATTCCAATTTAGTGATATTGTCTTTGACGGCTGATTCTAATCCATTTCAATAAGCTAGCAGGAAATGACATGTAAAGCTATTCAGTATCTCACTTGGCTTAGGAATCCCTGAAAAAATGGTCAATGAACGTTGGTCCTTAGTCAATTTGAATAAAATTTTAGTACAATCTTTCACTGAACTTCCATGGTACAAGTGTCCACAGAGGCTCACGATAGAAAACCGAGACTTTTGTTGAGGAAGTTATCTCACTAAAAGGAACTTGTGTGGCTGAAACGTGAAAACTGTACTTGTTCAAATTGGCTGATAATATAATCTCTGGATATAGTCCCCAATCTTCGTGTTTTCCAAAATTTTATATCAAAATTCTCGTCCAACACTTTTGTCTTTAATTTTCTACATCACAATCAATTGCTTTCGCATTATGGAGTATCCATTTACTCGATTTAGTTGATGAATTTAATGGGGCGTAAGCAAGGATGTTCACAGTTCATTAAAAAACAAACTGCACCACATGCGAAAACCTTATGCTTTGCAGAACTCACAACAATTGCCAGTTTGACGCCCAGTAACACTGCATGGAATCTCATCAATGCAAATGCGAAATTTAGAAGCCGCTAAAAAACAGTAAAACTCAGCGGGTGGCCAAACAAGAAAACCGAATCAGAGAGGGTAGGTCAACACATGCCAAGACACAAGGCGACATGAAGGCCTTTACACAAACAACATGTCAACGCGTAATAACAAAAGGATAATAGTCATTCTGAGTGTCATTGTAGACAATAATAAAAAAAAAAAATAGTACTCTCTGTATCGTTAAAAAACGCAACCGCATTTGACACCCTCTCCTTAGTCTCTTTTGTTGCTACGAGTTGATTGTATCATGCTGTGTGGGGTGCTACCAAAAATAACATCAAAATCAGTAGCTATTAAGAGCTACTTGATTGATATTTGAATTTCTAATTTTTGTAGCTTGATGTTCCAATTCATTGCTATCGCTTGAGTTCGGTCAACTGGGTGAAGATGCTATGCTGATGCTGATGTTGAACGTATTCATGAGATGAAAATGCGTTTTCGTTTAATTTTACTGAATTTATTTGAGTTGAATTTTGTTATCATGTAAAATGCTCTGTATTTGATTCGGATTCTTAATTGTGATACAGGAAATCCGCTTGGCTAGTGTGCTGAATGCTAGGCGCGTGGGTCATTCATTGCCATTAATCATTTTATTGCGAAATATTTTCCAATCAGAATTGTTGTACATAATAACGTATGTAATTTAGATTTAGGAAGTGCTATCAAAATAAATGATAGCACTAGACCGTCAATCTTCAATGCATAAGACATATTCTTTAATTCTTTGGTAGTTTGAATTGTCTTGATAATGCAATGTAACGATTTTGAAGCTCACGAAAGTGGATCAGTAGTGAACAGAATTAAAAAATTGTACCAAAAGCCTAAAGTAAATAGAATAAGGTTCACTTTACTAAGTTTAAGTTGGCCGACCTCTTCCATTTGTAGTGAAGAAGGAAGTTTAGATGAAAACGAGAGGTAACCTTTGAATGGTGCAGGAGTATGAAAAGGAAGATTTAATAATGAACTTTATGCTTACACTCAAAACATAAGGGTTCAGGCAAAATAGGTAAGAAAATTTTCTCAAAAAAATACCCAAAAAATTTAACTCTAAATAGAATTTGAAAAAATGATAAAAACAAATGACATTTCAGCAAAAAAAATATAAGTCGAAATTGAAAAAGTTCACTTTCTTACCAAAAACTTTATAATTGAAATGGAAAATCAACAAAAAAAAAAAAAAAGCATGACCAACTATTAGAACTAGGTAACGTTTTGATTATAAAAGTAGAATCAAGTTATATAATTTTTTTGGTTGACTTTATTTTTCATCAATTATGTCTGTGACTGCCTGGATAAATTTCACTTTAAATATGTGCGAAAATGTGCGAGAATAGACTAAAAATGTTAGTGTCGGAGAAATATCTACAAAGCGGCTTAAATTTTAGAAATCCAAGTCAATTAGATAAAAATATGGCTCAACTCACCAATAGTTAAATAAAGTAAACCTTATTGTTAATACTTATTTATTATTTATAATCCTTATTATTAAGTTATTTGTGTTCATGAATTACAAATATGGGATAGTCTTTTACAAACCGAACACTTTTTGGACGACGCATTTTTGATTTGGCTGAAAAATTTTTTATAGGTTCTGTATCGAAAAAGAAGAGATACATATTCGAGGGTTTTTTTAAAAAAAATTTTGTTTTCAAAATAGAGCGAATTCAAATTTTGAGAATTTCGTGATATTGATTTGGCTTGGAGGCTCACTTTCAAAAATTCATAACACCGGTTCTGTTGCAATAAATTTTATTGGAGCATCGAGTTCCCCTCTCTTATTGATAAGACTGCCATTAAGCAGGTTCCGGATTATTTAAGTTATTGAATTTTCGCTGCTCTAATGAAAAGCTCTCATTTACAAGAGATTAATTCGTGCCAAGAAATCTTTTTGATGATTATAATTCAATCTGCTCTGTTCTCAATGTACCACACTCGTACATGTGCAGAAGTTTTCGGATTTAATTATAAAAATTTATTTGGCATCAAAAATGGCGTACGCAAACAAAAATTTTTTTACAGTTGACGTAATGGCATCAAAAAATTAACCTGCAAACTTAACCAACAAACTCTCAAGCGTTTTAATAATAAATTTATAAAGTAAACATTTAAATATTCATCACGCAATTAACGTTAAGCCGCTGCACATCCCCACGACGTAGATAGTATATGGTATACTTGGTAGTTCCACGTGATTCCCTGAATATGAGAGAGAGAGCCTTTGATCCTTGCTGATGTCGTCGTCGAACCGACAGACCGACCGACCGACATACCAACATATGCGGCAACGGAAACAGCGACTACAACAAGGTAATCAGAGCTACTCTGGGATTTATTTAATTAGCAACAAAGTTGGCGCAAATTTCACGACGTCAAGCGTAAGCGTAAGGAAATTAAAATTTACTCGAGTTGGCAGCGCTAATCCCAGACCTGATATCAGAAAGCAAAAGCATCTCTGCCGTGCTGATGTCTAAAGTTTACGCTGCTAACTTTTGCAACACATATGGGTGGTTGTTACTTGGAAAATTTGCCACCAGTAGGCGTTGATTTTCCAAGTTTAATTCGAACGAATTGCCAAAATGGTGAAAGTGCAAAAATTAATTAACACTTTTTAAAAAGTGTACATCAGGAAAAGTTTCAACATTCCTGGCAATTTGGGTGGGTGGATTGAATTATATATACATATGTATATTGAATGGAACGCGAAGATGCTTTCTGCTTAAAATATTTATGTACTCGATGTATTAGAGTGGTTCTTAATAAACGATTTTTGAACTTAGAGATTAGCGCCTTTAAAAGCTTTGCATGGAAATAAAAAATTCTTTGACTTTTTATTTCAATATGCTCCAAAGAGGTTAAAGGTTTTGCCTTGGATAATGTATCAAAAAATATAAATTGAAGAACTGAAAAAACATTTTTAAAATTACACTGGTATAATGGTCATAGAGATGATAACCTTGGCATAAGAAATTTGCTTTAAGTATATTAGTAGATATTTTTATATCTGCAAGAGTTACAGCTATTTAGAAATGTGTCCATTTTGATTCAAAGTAATTTTATAATTTTTTGTAGCTGACTTATATGATTACAAATCACATAAAATCTAATCGTTTTATTATTTTTGGGTTAAATATTTTAAGTCATGGCGTGATAATAATAAGGCTGCTGGACTCGGATTTAGCACATCGAAAACCATAACATTGGTGTTTGGTTAACCGCACGTAATAATTACGAACAACGGGTCGTATGAGTAATCTCTACTAATCTATCAAAAAAACACTTTTTAGCTTCTGCAAATATAAAGGTATTGACAACTGTAGAACAATTTTCTATAGCCAAAACTAGGGTTTCTATGATCATTTGATCCGCATAATTTTAGAATTTTTTTCAGCTGTGTGCATCAAACTAAAATTTTAATTTATCAATAACAAAACTGATAGCATGGAGATATCAAACTGAAATTTTGCATGAAATTTATAAAATTGTTGTTTAAGTATCAGCCAAATATGCATACATAAACTTTGGATATTAATTTGAAAACTTTCAAGTATCTACAGTTTGCTAAAATATGGAAATTATCTTAGAATTAAGACATTTTCATGTGACTGACAACAGTTTTTATTGAGTTTGTTTAATAATAAGATAATATTTATCTTTACTTCGTCAAACTGAAAAATTGTTAGTCAAAAAAAAAAAAAAAAAACAAAAGGAGAGCACTTCTACATTCCATAGACTTCATCAGTCCAATTAAAAGTGAGACAACAACAGCAACTAAGGTACCACTTATGTGTCCAAATGCAATAACAGCAAACGAAGAACTTTTCGGAGTACATAACGAGGCAAAAAACGCTGCTTCTTACACTCTTAAGAGCGTTCTTATGTAGATACGTTATATTCGCCTAACGAGCAGTCAGTGAATGCCACCACCCCTTACTTCAATCTCCATTATGTACATATATCAAGTAAACGCACTCACCAAAGCTGCAGCTAGAGGAGCCCATCCTCTGTAGTGGAGTAGAAGTGAAGGCAGGTAATGAAACAAAATTGAGCCCGAGGCCAGTTTGCTTGCAGGAGCAGTACAGCGCTGATGTGAACATGCAAAATTTAATTACGACAAAAGGATGTGTGCTTAATTATACGCAAACATTTAAGTTTAGTTACTCGTCCGTTTGTCAGTGTTACATGCAGAGCTTAAAGCTACAATTAAAATTAGTTTTAGTTTTAGTTACACGCGTTCGTATGTACCTACATACCTAGTTAAGTAGCATTTAAAATTATGCCGACTTTTTATATTTGATTGGCTTTATTTGAGAAAATTCTGGAATTTTGAACGATTCTTTTGGTTTTTTTAAATTTTTATTCAAGGCAGATTTTTCCTAAGAAAAAATAGTTCAAATATTTAAAATAAATATACCGCCGAACTAAATCTGCTGTTGAGTTCTTTAAGTTTTATGCGACTTATCATAGAGGAAAAGACACCAAAAATCTGACATCTTTTAAAAATAATTTTTTCCTATTTATCCTCTTGAGTTTTGGTTAAATTTTATTTCACAAATAATGAAAAATGTTGCTGACATAGAGCGCAAACTGGACTGTAATAATTTGGGTGATTTAGAAAATACTGATCTTAGTCTAACGATGTTTTCATAAACTGAATGTGGGTGTCAGTTTAATGCTTGTCAACATTTGATTACCAAACCTCATATTAATTTTAGTTTAGTTACGATGTAAAAAAGTAACAGCGCAGGACTAACAAAACTACAATTTTCCGCAATAAAAGTTTTCTATAATAACTCTTTGACTTTCTAAGACATAATACGAATCGAAAACTTGTTTTTTTTATAAATAAAGTTTAAGAAATTTAGAGTTGTGAGAGATAAAACAAAATCCACAATTTGAAACTAAATTTATTTTATATTTTATACACATTTTACTAATATTAAATTGATGTTGCAAAAAACTTAAATTTTTTATTTATTTTCAAAGAAACTTCAATTCCTGCTGCCATGAAAAAGCAACAAAATTTCGCCATCGACCAACTCAAAAAGTTATGAAATTTTTATTAGCTTTCGTGGTCTGGAATTAAGATTTAGAGAAACAAAAAAAAAAAGGGAAGGTATCATGAAGGCCAACAGACGTCGCTGTGGTAGTAAACAGCGGAAATAACGCGCCACGTTCCCAGCGCTGTTTTTTTTCCGTTGGCTTTTTGCAAAAGTAATAATTTTGCATTTCAAATCAAGTCATTTTTCTCATACTCCAGTAAAGAAAAGTTCATGCAACGAACTACGAACAAACCGCCCATACTTCAGATGAGCACGTTCTTGTAGCAGGAATTCATGGAACGTTTTTTTCTGTTTTCTGTAAATTAAGCAAAATTTTTATTTTATTACATTTCTTTTTTGGTGGTCGCGATGATTTTGTGAAATGGTTTTTATTTGGTTTTTCAAATTTGTAATAAGAATTTTTATACCGTAAAGAGCAGTTGCCGTTTTACAACATGTTTATGTTCTACTGTTTTTTATAAATCAGAATGAGGCAGCTAAATAGAGATGTCAACTGATATAAAAAATGATCACGAATCTGTAATTCGATATGCAATATTTTTGTCTTTTTTTGGAGAAGAATGAAGTCCGATATATTGTATTACTGCTTAATAAAACTTAAAAAAAATCAGGTTAAGTATTCTATAGATTCCTTTATTCCTGTGAGAAATTCATAGCGTCATGAATCGTTTGATGCAAAAAAGAAAAATTAAAAGTGCTGCATACTTTAAGGTGCAAAAGAACAACAATTTTTAAAGTATCCAGCTAACCATTTATATTTCTCTGGAAATTTTTTTAATTTTTTTTTTTTGAGAAAAACATTAATTCACTGAAATACAATGCGTTTATACAGCATTTCCGGGCTTCATATCCGTTAGCCTCCATGAATTTTTGTCAACCACGGTCGCGGAAAATCAACGCTTTTTTTATGATTTTTTTGTGCAGCAACCACGTGAGGATTTCACATTTTGCTAATGGAATTTAAAAGGCATGGTATTAAAACCACAGCAGTAGCATCAAGTTGTCGAGATTGTGTGAATTTTTAAGAAGTTAAGGCTTACGCATTTAAAAACAAAGCAGCGCATTCAAAAAAAAAACTTTGAAATTCGAATGAAAAAAAAAAATTAAAACTGACCAAACATCAATTAATTAAATTGAATTCCTCTTGATTTTTTCTCTTGGTTTTGCATTCCACAGTTGAAGCGAATTTCATATTTAATTTAATAGATACATTGGGGGAGGCTGCAGCTTCAATGTGTAAAGTTTTTAATTTTTGTGTTATGTTTGGCGCACATCAATTAAATTCAAATTCCATTACATACATACATACGAGTATCTCGCAGAATAACTAACTATTGTTTTCTCGCGTATCCCACAGATACATTTCATTTAATTAAATATTTAAGCGCGTTACCCAACCAAAATAGATAGACCACAGCGCCCGGCTCAGTTCAGCGTTATGGCTCCCCATACAGAGGCATATGTACAAACATACAATATAGAAATAAAACATTTCGCTTTATGAATATTAATGCAATTACGCATAAAAATGTTTTAATTATTTTCAATTAACAATTAATTGAAAGCGTTTGTTGTGCGACGCGCTTAGAAAATTGTTACGCCACCCGCTCGTTCGCTGCGACACCTTGTCCATCACTCTGTGATATACCATATACGTTTGTATGTAAGTTTTTCAATTTGTATCGGAAACTTTCAATTTGATTAAATGAATTGGCTGTAATTTTGATAGATGACACAATTTTATTAATGTGTTTAAAAAGGGTTTTTTCACGAGATGCGGGTCAAATTATATTGCGCACTATATATTTATGAAAAAGTTTTTGGAGGGCAAGAATAAAATTACTTGCTGGCATTGAATTGAACATTAATTTGCATTATTTCTTAGATTAAATTCTTTTTGTAATACTTTGAATACTTTTTTAACCAACTTATTGAACAATTAAATTTTAGGTGACTATCAAATAAAACTAAATGCTCTTGAGCAAATGAACCGGTCTATATGTAACTTTGGCATATCGTAGAGAATTAAATGCAATTTAATTAATCGTTTGGAAATTTAAATAAAATCGGTTCTTCATTATTTCCTAATTAATTTTTTATAAATAAAATTCAGTTAAACGTTAGGAAATTTAAAAAAAAAAATTTTTTTCATAATTAGTCCACTAATTGCCTATAAACAACTAATGTTTTTTTTTTGAATTTTACCCCTTTTAAAAATCAGAAAAACTGGTGCTGTGCATCGAATCTCTAAGCACTCTAGATCCGTTAAGGATCGCAATTATTGTCTAAATTCGTTCGGTTTGTAAAAGAACGTCCCATATATCCGAGTTCGGGTCAGTGGCATACCGTGGACGTTCGACGCCCGGGGCCAAATTCCAATGTGCCGCCTTACCTACAAAATTCACATTGAAAAATTTCTAACTTTTCGCATTCCGAAAATCCTATCAAAAATTTTCAACATTGCGAAACCTAATGAGGCTTCTTCGATACAGTGCACTTCACTGTTTTCATTTACTAAAAAAATAACAAAATAAAAATGGTTCACAAAATTAATTAAATAACCTAAAAATCACAAACAATTTATTCGCCCCCAAACCGTTGTGCCCGGGGCGACCGTACCCTTGGCCCCCTAGCTACGTTACTGGTTCTGACGTGGTACAAAGAATTCGTAACATAAATGTGAAATTGGAGCCACAATACAATCACAGAAAAATCAGGTTTGATCCTAACCACAAACAAATTTAGTGTTTTTATTTCATATTTTAAATTAATCCGCCAATTATACGAGTAATTTTTTTATAATATTTCGTTGATTTAAAAAAGAGTATCCGTCTTAAGTCTTTGCAACATACTATCAATCAATTTAGTTAGTAAAGACAAAGTGAGTTTAAAGTGTAGTCAAAGTGCAATGATTTCCAAGAAATATCATTGAATACCAAACAAATAAATTTGTATCACTTGTTATTGAATAGGTAAGTAATGGGTATTTTCTTGTGTATTCATATACCAATACTCAACCTACATTCACTTCATTCACTTAGGTATACCGAAATAGCTAAATAGCAATTGTTGATTCTTTTATAGCGAAAACCAACATTTTTCCTTTTTTAAATGACTGCGCACGCGTCGACCCACAACGGGCGGTCCAGCTCTTGATGTGTTAACTCCCAAGTAATTGGCCACCATTTTATTTGGATGCTACCAGTCCGCAGAGCGAGTATGAGAACATTAAGGGTTTAGTTTTTTGTTGCTTTATTTAATGTACACTTAATGCAGTCGTAAACGTAGCTAATGTCATTATAGGACGAATCACAACAACTTAAAAGAAGCAGCCAATGCTTTCTTACTGCTTCCACGGGTTATTGAACAGATTTAGTAAAACGGAAACTTGGAAATTTTCATTTTTATGTTTGGCGATACCAAGCTGTTAAAGGAAACAAAAGTATTTTACCGTTTTGCTGTTGAACATCGTATGGGCAAAAACTGTTTTGTGTTTTTGTTTTTGTTTTTTTTCTCTTCGGACCGGAAATGGCATGCGCGGCGGAAGCATTAAGCGCGCACAAAACTTTTATCTTCCGACTTTGGGATTCTAATGACGCTGAATTGATGGCACGTGCAATTGATTTGGACGATAATCATCAAACAACAGGATAATAGAGTATAATAGTGAGAAACTGAGGGGGCTGGGGTAAATACTTAGTAGAGAAAATCAGACTTACGTGTCGCTACCGAAGTTGCTGAAAATGTGATTGCCAAATGTTGAGGCAGACGTGGGAAGTGCTGATGTGGGTGTAGAGCCAGCGAGTGCACGTGATGTTAGCGACATCGGTCCGCCAACTTCGATAGGCGAATCGGTGTTACGTGAGTTCGATGGACTATTATTGGAATTTTGTGGTGTTCTAGCGCCAGGCGATGGTGATCCGGCACTTATGGAGCCACCCGATTGTGAAGCAGATTGCGTTGTTAGATGCGTTGACGAGAGTGGGCGCTCATTGTCAGAGTCTAGGCCACGTGGACTGGATGTTGGTGCTGGACTATCAGAACGACGCGGTTCATCGTCATCCATTTCACCAGTGATATCGGGAGATGATTCACGACTGTTATGCAGCTGTAAGTGAAAGGCGTTATTTTGTTGCTATATTTGAAATCGGCACATTTTCTGCAAGAAGGACAATACCTGCTCAGATTTTTAAATTTATTTCGCAAAGGCTAAGGTTCATAACCTCAACTGATATTTGAGCTAAGCAAGCACTTTCATGAGAAGTGACCATATTTACCTTATCCATTGACAGGCCACCCTCACCATTCTCACGTTTACGTTGTTCATCTTTCAGACGTTCAGCTTTCCTCCATTTGGCGCGACGATTTTGAAACCAAACCTGAAAGAAAAAAAAAACAACAAAATCTCTATTAGATGTTGTGGATGAGCTTGTAAGTTGCATGATGGCCAAAACAATCGTACACCGCCGCACTTGGCCAACTCGTAAACCCCTTTAGCAAATTGAAAAATTGAAAAACTTTTGCTTTCAACACAATAAAACAAATTTTCCACCTCAGAAACTTTACCAATTTGTGCAGGAATACGAGCGCAGATGAAATCAAAAACAAATTAAACTCTAAAACAAAACTCATAATAAATTGAGAATTAAGTTGTGTCGGCAAACAGTTTCATTGGTATGACACCAGAACAACGAACAATGGATATATTTATTGTTTTAGCAGCATCAACGGAGGCTTCATCCCTATCCTACTGTGGGATACAAATAAAAACAAAATCAGATTTTCAATTTGTACGCAAATATTCAACAATCAACATCAAATATAAATCCATGCGAAGTCAGAAAGGATGTTTGCCAAATATACGACCATGCGAGTAGATTTTCAAAAAGCGTTGCAGGGTATCAGCCATTCTTATAGACCCTTCCTCCTCATACTACTCGTATTTGCCAATCAACAAGCGATCTCATTATGAGACAAATCAAATGATGAGTGCGTGCGAAAGTGTACTGGGGTGTATCAAAAAATATTTTGCGACTCCATAATAAATAAGTTTCGGATTATTAGGTTAAAAAAAAAAAATTGCTATCAATTAAGGATCAGAGATGAAGCAATCAGTTCTGGGCTATAGCGCAAAGAGTAATATCTCAGAAATCTAAGTCGATAATGAGTTTTCAAATATGTGAGCATTTGACAGCAAGACGATTGACCCATCTATGATTCTGCTATAAGTCACTTCGCTTATGGCTGAAGTACTTACTTCTCAGAAGCGACATAATACATGAAGTATTGAGCTATTATAGATCACTCCTTATTTTCGAAAAATATTAACATGTCCAAACTAAAAATGAATTTTTTCATTACACCCTGGTGTCTGCTAACAAAGTGGTTTAGCTGTTGTATAAATTGCTTTATATTTGTATTTAGCTAATGAGACAATCGCAATTGTTTTACTTTCCCCCTGCCTATCTTCCGGTTGAGCACAGGCAAAGACATCCGTTGCCATTGTATCGCAGAGCGAGTAAGTCTAATGGGACTTCTACTTCGATTTGTGGCATCTTGTGGAACGTACGAGCATACGAAACACAACCAGATCAGGATTCAGACTCAGAGAATAACTTCTTCCTCACTGATAGCAAAAAGTTCGAGTAAATAAATTTCCTAATCAAAATTCAAATTAGACGCTTCAGTTTCTTTATGTCGTCGCCAAGCAATCGACTGTCGCCGCTGTTCGTTCTTCAGTTCCAGCCACAACAAATTTGAATTACTTTGCTTGAGGCATTTCCACATAACTGAAGCTGACTGCTGCTTTTCCAGAAAACAAAGGATAAGAAGAAGTTGAAAAACAAAAAAAAAAAAAAAAACACAATGAAACGCCTGATAAAGCTTCGCAGGATACAATAGGAATGTAAGTAGGTATGTTGTTAAGCACATCTAGAGGGGAATGTGGGTTGCTACGTAAAGCAATAAAACTTTCTTTTTGGGGTAGCTGTGCATTCGACGCCATTGCGTTGGAACCAACTGATTGTTAGTAACCTTAGCTCGGTCATCTGTATAAAGTACGTCTCTATTCATAAGGGCGTGCAAAATCAACGCCCACTTGTTAAAAAAAAATGTATTTATTTCATCAGGGCAATTTGAAAATGTAATAGAATCGAGTAACACAAAGTATTTGAGTATAGATTAATTGTATTTTCATATGAACAATTCGCTACAGATATTTTATATGTATGTATAAGGCTTCTAAAAATGTAGGTACTAATTAGAGACGCATATTTAAATGCATGTAGGTAGGTTCAATCACTAAATAATTGCAAATATATCTTAAATTTAAAATTAGCAAAATTCATCCAAAGTTAAACAAAAAAATCAAAAAAAAAAATGTTGCAAAAAACCTTCTGCAATGTTTTTTTAGAGATCGAATCATAATAAAAATAAATAATATGTTTTTTAATGAAAAATTTGTCTTACTCGAATTTAATGGGAATGAACATTATCTTAAGACTTAATGGAGTGACTCGCCCTATCTACGGGTGGAGCTTTTAAAAGAAATCATGTCCATCATGAACTGAGGAATTTAAAATGTAGATAATGCCAAATAAAAGAGGATAAGATACAAAATTTAAAACAATTTTTCGCTTAGAATTATCTTGTAAAAGGACTATCAAAAATGTCCTTTGAATATTTTGTGTTTCTTTTAAGATAATCCGTACTTGTGTGAAAAAATTTAGATGCCGTCTTACAGTTTATAAATATATGTTCTCCGGGCTCATTAATAAATCGATTTTAACGTGTTAAAAATATTGTCGTACGGTTTTATCTAAAAGAAAAAAACATAACGAAGAAAAAATTTTTAAAAACATCAACTATTCCGAATATAAAGGAGAATCAGCTGTTATTATTATTGTCATTACTCCCGTATCAATAACAAGTTAAACGCAACATATAAAAAAAATAAAACAAACAATTGAAAAACAATCTGTAAAGAAAACTGAATTGTTTTGTAACATTTGCCAATAAAAAAAAAATGAAACAAACAAGCAAACAACAAAAACTGTAACAATAATAAACCTTTGAATGACAAAGCTACCATCGGCGAACCTTTTGTGTACTTGGTGTAATTACCGCAATTGCACCCCATTAGGTATTGTAAACACCCATCGAGTGCCTTGCCATACGCTAGTGATGCACAACTGATTTTTCGTTGATTGAAAAATATCGTTGGTTTCCGTTGATGTTTTGTTATGTAGACTGCAGAATTACCAAACTTAGATTTGCTTTTTTTGAAAGAATGTAAATCTGTCTAAATTTGTTGACAGTTTCAAAAAGAGTTGTGAACTATTTGAAATAGTGAATAAAGCACTTATTTCTTAACATTAATGAATGTAACTTCAATTTATCATAAGAAGTAAAGATCAATGTAATATTATTGTAGTTTTTTTTAGAGAGAATATTCGAAACTCTTAGAAGTTTACCAATACATTAACGATGAAATTGACCGAAATTTTTATTTTCAACGAAGGAAACTATCTCAAAAGATATCGATACTTTACAATCACTCACCTCTTTAACATATGGATTGCGGTCATGTTAGTGTTACACAATCCATTCAAAAAAAAAGAAAACAACACGCACTTCAAATTGCAGCTCAACGCTTCTCAAGTGGAATAAACGAACAGATGTGTTAATTCTAAGCGCATTTGGCAACCCTTCCTTGCAGCGATTACAAAATGCCACCCTTTCGCGGATTTTGCATCTTGAAGCATCAGAGCCATCAACTAGCATCAGCATTAAAGGATTACTCGACCAAATGCAATTACACAAACAGTGGCAACATCAACCCCTTTGGCCCGGGGCGCTAATATTGGTTTCATGAATAGTTAACAGCCGCTGCCACCACTACCGAGTAAGTAGTAGCATTTCGAGCGTAATTGCCGTCGGCATTTGAATTTAGTTTAGAAACCTGCTATCACATCCCATTATGATTTATTATTTGACTAATTTTTCGCTGCGGCGAATAAAAGCAAACAATAGAAAGTGGTTTGCCACCATTGAGACATATCATAAATGCCTGGTTGGTGGGTTCGTTGGTTACACACTGCGTGCATTGCTCCAGCTCAATGAAAATGGAAAAAGTTTTCCAATTTCACGTTTCACTTGTCGACATATTTTTCAATTTCCACAATTTCATTCCTAATGTCTCAGTGGAGTTGATTATTGCTTGGGAGGAAAGAAATTACAGGTATTAGTTTTCGTGGAGGTGGACACAGGAACTTTAAATTGCTTGAAATTTTTTATTTGTTTTTTAGTTGATGGTAAAAGTGTACGTTATATCAATTGGTATTTATTTTACTTAGTCATTGTTGTAGGTTTTTAAGATAAGGGATTTTCTTATACAGAATGGAGCAATTGCTCAAATTGTTGTAAAAAACCACATAAGATAGATTTTTTTTTGATTATTTTTAATATTTTGGCTTTCGAACAAAATCAAGTCCACTAAAAGCTTTGGGGCTCCTTCAGGCAAATAACTTATGTTTTCTGACTTATGCTAAAAATGTCTTAGAGACAGATAAAACTGTCTACCATATGACAATGCGATATTAACAATCTGCTAAAAAAGACCTATAAAGTTGTAAGAATGTATGTTCCCAAGGGCAATAAAAAGCTCACTCTTCTTCAACACCAAACGTTAAGTGTCCAGTCCAGTTGTTACTTGACACGTGCCATGTCATTGACAGCAGCAATTGCTGCTTATTTGTACTTAAATTGCTAAATCTTGTAAATTAGTCGTATGCGAGTATGCCAACTTCTCACTTTCAGACAACTTGGACACTACGAGTACTTGACTTGATTTTTCTTTGCAAATATGCAAGACAATCACAGTGATGATGTTGAGACATTTTCTAATTTGCGATTCTAATTTGTTTATTGCGTAAATAAGCGCTACTATTAGAATTTATGGCCGGATGTCAAGCGACGACTATCATATGTAGTATTTCATACAAGTGGAACAGAGGCGAAATCATTATTACAGCAGCGGTAGTAGTAACACTTAAGTGGTCAAGTATGTAAACCAGCACAGCTCGCGTCATATCAAACTCTCAGATTGGGGCCATGATCATTAAAGGAAACTGCACTGCACTGCACTGCACTGTCTTCTTGGACATTCATTGGATTTTTGTGTTATTCTCAACCTTTCCAATCAAAAACTAACCAATTAGTTAACGTTTATGCCATCCTTAGCTTGAACTAGGTATTCTGACGGTGTCATCACAGTCCCGAGTATCCACTGTGAGTTGTCTTCGTTAATTTACCTCCATTACGAATTCATGCTACTCATGCACGTTTTTTTTTTTCTATCGTTGAGGACACTTTTGTGCCGTGTGTTAATGGCTTATGAAGTATTGCGATTATTTCAACGTACCCACAAACATACAAAGGTGGAAGGATATGTACTACTTATGAATTAATGAGAAAATTTCTACAATTACGTGCAGAATGTTGGCAACACTGTTAAAGTGTTAACACTTTTTGCTATTTCCGGAACAATAACGCCCAAGCGTTGTACGTACACTGAGAAAATGAGAAAAAAGAGAAACCCTTACTCATGAGGCCACACCAACACGAGTGCTCATGTGTTCGCTCCTGTTCGAGTGGCAAAATGTGAGAATTGCACTTGAAAGTGCGAATTATAAAAGGAAATAAAGAATGGAAACTGTTCCAATTTGTTAAGTGTTTATTTACCCTTAAACTAAATGAGTTTAATTATCAAACGGAAGCATAAGAGTGCGTTGCATTTGAGTTGTAAATATAACTAGGAACTTATAAACGCAGAACTCAGGTTAAGAAACTTCAAAAGAAATAAAATTATATTCTAGAATTCAAAGGTTTTTAAATTAAAGAAAGTAGTCATCAAAACACTAAATTTTCGAATCAAATTTTTTTGGATATAGATGTCGGTACTGTGCAAATATGAAGAACATACCTACATATGTGCCTAAAACAATTTTATGAAAATGTAGAAATGGTTGAATCTTTTTGGTCTCAACTTGTCAGAATATTTAAATACCTCTAGGACTTAATTTTCGAGTAAATTGACAGAAACAAAAAATTCAGATTTTGTTTAAATTCAAGCGGCCATATGAACAAACGTTCGTTCGGGAATAAACGATTTATTTTTAGAAAAAACTGACGGAAAATTATAAACTTGTTTAAATTCTAAACTACTTATATAAGGATTTTAATGTAAAATAAAGAACAAAATTAAAAAAAAAAGATAGTCAGATATGGAAATAAACTGAAAGAGAAATAGAGACAAATAAAAATTAATTTTCGGAAGCCTTTGAGACTCTCCGTTCAAAGTCACTGATAGCGAAAAACAATATATTTTTTTTTGTTTTCTTAAACATGTCTATCAGAACATTACATCAATTACAATTATCTAACTTAAACAAAATTAAATGTTGGTCTTACATTTATACAACATAATTTTGACACTTGATACTCAAATGTTCAAGCAAATTTAAAGACGGTACGAGCTGTGTCATACACGTGTCGCTGTCATTCTAACCGAATTACGAGTACGCACTTTCCATTCACTCGCTTTATGATATGTGTAAGACCTTAAAGAATCCAAGCATCAGTCCAGCCAATTGCTATGCCATACAATGCCTTATTTCTTGACATTCTCTTGGCAGCACGCTTGACTTCTGTCAAATGGCAAACCGCAAGAAGAAGTAGAAAAAACAAAAAACAAAACAACTATAGTATGTAGGCTGAAAATTTACAAAAGACTTTAGAACCAAAAATCATAAAATTAAATCGAGTACAACAAGCGAGAGTATGAGACCAAGGCGAATGAAAAAATCCACCCACATCATCATCATCAACATCAACATCATAATCGTCAATATTCTTACCAAGTGGAAAGATGTTGCTAATAAAGTAAATGCCGAATTATATTTCGTTTCGTCTACTTTTGATGAGGGTGCGAATCTCCACCCAGTTACTGGCAACCAAAAGCCGACATCCTGTCGGAACGTGAACCTGTTACTTGTGTATGCAGGTTATTGTTGCTGCTATTGTTGGTGCCTGACAGACAGACAGACCTTACCAACATGAACTTAAAAAGAACATTTTTCACACAAATCAACTTAAGAATGGAAAATTATGTTTTATTTTATATAATTTTTTCTTTTTACGATTGCAATCTCGAAATGTAAGCGCAAGGAAAAATAAAATGAAAATTGAAGTAAATGCTCTAATAAAATTTATGGTGGACGCCTGCTTCTTGAAATTTGATACCAAGTCCCAGAACATCATCTGTTAATTTTGACAGAGACAGCTTTTCATAGAAATGTACCAACTTAAATTCAATAGAAAAACAAAAACAAGTGAACAGAGTAGAAAAGAATTATCCTCTCTTATATAAGACTTGAGCAACAAACTTTATTAGTTTTGGATAAATACTTAATTCTTTGAGACAAACAGATTGCCTAGAAATATAGTCTTAGATGTAATCAAAAACTTGATTAGAGAGGAAGGCAAATGAAGCTATATTTTTTTACAGAGTGTCTTAGGTCAGGTTTTTAGGCAGGTGACAACAAAATAATAAATAAATAATTTTCTATACACGTTAAAAAAAAAGTTATAGTCAGTTTCGTTTGCCCTATTTTATACCAAGCAATATGGTATATCTACATGTACGTTTCCATAAGTTTGGATAGCTCAGATAAGTCTCACTTTCTTGGAGTTATTTATCTAAGGTAACGAATCTTGCACAATGCTGTTAGCATTCGTAACTTTGAATTAAATAAATTAGATTTTTTTTAAATATACTACCCATAAATATTTAAAAACATATTTTGTCCTCTTGGGTTTTTATTAAAAAAAAAATTGTTTGTCTGTACGGCAAATCATTGAACCCATGCAGTCAAATTAAAATGCTAAAGGAAAGGGTAGTAGTTGGCCACTTTGAAATATTTTATTTTTGTTTTGTCTTCTTCGAATATTCAAATTACAAACTTATTAAATTATTCATTTTAAGTCTCAACATAAAGAACAAAAAAAAAAAAAAACAAGAAAAAAAATTTTGCGAGAATAATTTCTTATTCAATTTAGAAAAGAGCTTTTTAAGAACCTTAAAAGAGTACATTAAAAACAAAACCAATTGAATAAAAAAAAATATTAAAAGAAATCCACTTCGTCCTGTACAATTGTTTGCCAGCCTATGAAATTAATCCTTTTTATATATTTGCAATTGCAAAGTGGGGGAAAAATGGAAGAAGGTATTGGTTGGGTAAAATGTCTTCTTATAAATAAATGAAATTTTCCTTTATTTTTCCATTTTGATTTTTCTTTTATTTCATATTTTTTTTCTTTCGATTAGATTTTCAAATGTCGAGCACTTTTTCATTTTATTGCATTAAATTTTCAAATATAAAAAAAAGAAATATGAAATATTCCCATGCATTAATGATGAGCAGCAAGGGAGAAAAGAAAGCAACCCATCCAGCCGTTTGCACTAAGAAGGAGTACAAGACCAGAACCATGATGCTTTGATCAGCAGCCGTAACGACGTCATCGTCGTCGTTTTTGAGCTGCTGAAATTTGATATGAATTTGAATTTGTTAGTAGTAAACAAGTGGTTGGTGGGTGAGAATGGTATCCAAAAAATATGCACTGCTTGCAAGTTTTTTCACTTTTCACTTTCGAAAAACATCAATTTTGATTTTCGCACTTAAAGCTGACTTTTCTTATAGAAATTAGAATTCGGGAATAGGCGCAGTTCGCGGAAATCCTTGATGACTACGATGGTCGTATAGTATAATAGTCTATACGGAAATATGTGTATATTGTATTTAAAAATTTAGAAAAAACATATGTAATAATAAGTGCTAATATATACTAAACTTGTCTAGAAATGTATAAAATTTTTTATATCTCTGTAACTATATGACGGAGATGGATAATATTTGCTCTTGTCAAAGTTAAATATCAATTTATTTACGTTTGATGACTTGTCCCAATCATACAAACGACCTCTTCTGTCCAGACTTTCTTATACAGAGGCTTTAACCAAATTAAATAATTTATCTTGCATCGAAAAGAATATGCCTAAAAAATGTTCATGTAATTGCAAGTAGGGACTTTTGTGATAGTTTTAGCTACACTCTAAAATTAATACTTTTTTGACAGTTTTATAATTAATTTTCAACAGTCGTTTTCGGTATTATGCATAGTTAGTCTTTGAAAGAAAAATGTGTATAAATTAATTTAAAAAAGCGTTCGGTTTTTAATTTAATATTATTTTTCTGTCATTTGTAGCTAGTTGTTCATTCTTACCTGTACTCTTGCTTCCGTAAGATTTATTTTCATTGCAAGATCCTCACGTGTAAAAACATCTGGATAGTGTGTCTGAGCAAATGCAGTCTCCAATTCTTCCAGCTAACCGTACAATAAAAAAAAATATAGCAAATTTTATTTTGTTAACATTTTTTTTGTAAGTATTTTTTTTTTTTGTGTTTACCTGTTGCAGTGTAAATGTGGTGCGATTGCGACGTTGTTTTCGTCGCACAAAAGTCTCATCATGTATTGCAGGATGATAGGAGTAGCTTGTATCTGGTGAAAGGAAAATAGAAAGAAAAAACGGAATTAAGTAAGTGGCAGCATTAGAAACTCTTTTTGGCGCATTAGCAGTGATAATTAGAGTCAAAAGCTGTGTAAGACATAATCGCTACTAATGCCATGGTTGCTGTCAAGTCGTACCTCATACAAATGCACATGACCACATCAACGTTTTTTATTTAATAAATCTATGTTTTAAATTCTTTTTTTTCAATAACACCATAGAAAAGTTACCCCTTATTTTTTAATGGCGCATTTGCCTTTACAAGGAAAAATGTTTTTCATATCTTTATATAAAGAAATAATATTTTTTTGACTTCTTTTTTTAGAATATTTTATAAAACAAACCTTTAAACCATATTTTCCCTAATTGCGAGCACCTTATGCAATTATAGATGTGACCTATAAAATAATTTAAGATGAGGTCGAAGAATCATGGTTGTTTTTTATTTTGAAAGCTTTTTTCTTTTTTGACCACTTTTTTAAAAATCACATACTAACGAAACCCCAACCATATTATGAAATTCTAACCTTCCTATGACAGTTAAAAAATAGAGTTTTTATATACCAATTATATGTACATATATCATTTTAAAGGCCATATTTTATAAAAGTTTAACCTCAAAGTAAATTTAACATAAAATTTATATCGTCAGTTGTGCTTTCATTTTTTGTTTCGTTGAAGTAGTTGACGCCACATAAAATATCCGCACAAAAAAGGTTTGTAACAAAAACAACATTATTTTCATAATCCGATTAAAGTTGCAAAAAAGCAAACTCTAGTACCATACAACCCCATACACGAGTACTGTTCAAATGGACAGTACTCAGATGGTGGGTTTACGTACGCTCGTCCTACTGCCTCCTGCAACTTCAACCTCCACTGCTTTAGCAACTTTATGCTCAAACATAGCAAAGTTAAGAAATTACAATTAAATTTTGTAATTTGCTACCTAATTATTTATTTAAGCAAAATTGAAAATTAATTTTCACAGAACGTCAGTAAAAAGTTCAAACGGAAAGGTACAACGCCAACGGAATGCAGAACCGGAAACAAACTTTGTGCCCCCGGTCAAATTTGGTTTGGCGCCAGAGAAGAAAAGGAGGCAGCAGCGCCTGGGCTCAGATATGAGCAGAGTTGTCAAATGAAATGAGTTGTTCGAAAATATGTAGCTGGAAATGGATTGGGGTTCTTTATTTGTATGCAGTTAAAATTATACACAAAATGGCGTTGATAAAATGAATAAGTTGTAAGTTGAGTTTTAAATTATGTTGAAATATGCTGTCGAGAAGGTAAAAAGTTTCAATTTCAAGAACGTGTTAAAAGATGATCCAGTTGGGGCCATATGGAGTGTTTTGTCTCTTTCTCGTTTTCCTTTTATTTGATTTACAAACGCATTTAATAAATTTCTTTTAAAACTTTTCTAATGCTTTGAATTTTATGTATTAAGATTAATGAGAGGAGAGATATTCTCTTAGAGGAAGTTTAATTAAGCGTTTGGAAAAAATTATAAAATTATATATTGAGTATCAGAAAAGAAAACTGATCGGATAGTACAGGAACATACTTTTTTACCTCTGCAAAAAAATACTAAGAAAGATTATAGCGTTGTTTATTTATATCACTGAAACGTAGAGTACCACCTCTGCAGAATTTTGACCTTTTGACAAAAATAGAAGCTTAGGTATAGCTAATGAGGAATTTCAAATACCGACCCCATAAAAAATTAATGCAGTTTACTGACCATGGTTCGAACTGGGAAACGTGCTTTCAGGATGAGGTAGTATTCAAAGATTCGTTGTAGTAATATTAACATTTTGGCCAAGTAAAGTCAGTATCCTTAACCAAACTGCCTCGATTCTAGCGAATTCTTGCTAGTTTTTTAAGCTTGGTGGTGGCGAAAACTGTATCTGAAACGAAAGTTCGACTTTCATTTTATTTATAAAACTTCTATCACATCATGTTTTATTTCCCAATAGAATCATTTTTCCTTATATTGTCCTCTAAAAATATCTAAGGCCTTGCTGTGCGACTCTTCACATTTACCAACAATAAGAGCCATAGAGAGAATAACAGAAATACTTTGATCTTTCTTTTCTCACTTTTCTCAGCTTAAAAGATGTAAGACGGATGATAAGGAACATTTTCAGTCAATACCAAAGATATTCTGTAAAATAAATTTTATGACATCACTTTCTTAATGTGAAAAGCTAGGACAAAGTATATTTAGGCTAGAAAAGCTGGGTCCAGGAGAAGGACTCAATGATACTTTTGAACTTGGCTCCGTCATAATGAAATGCTGTAGAGGTTTTGGAAAGTAAATAATAAAAATAATTGCGCGATATCCAAATCTTGTACATTCGGTGGTCAGTAGCTTCAGGATATTTCTTATGATAATATCTACCCTTATGCAGAAATTCATACATTTACCAGTGGCTAATTAAATTTTGTGTAATCACATGATATGCAAATAAGACTTGTTACGCCCAAACGTCTATTTAACCTGAAACACAACCGTCAATTAACGCAATTAAGTTAGAAATATAAATTCCAAGGTGGGCAGAACAAGTTCAGAAGAGATATAAAAAAACTCAAACAGAATTTTCAGAATATCACCCTTAAAATAAAATTTATAAAAATTTATTGTGAGAGTTGCGAGAAAAGATAGAGAGAGAGAGAAAGTGTGTGAATAAGAGAGATAGCGCAACAGATAAGAAATCAGCAACTAAGCTGCCCTTAAAAATAAAATGCACATCAAACAACCACCAAACGTTGAAAGCCTCTTCTGGTGCCATCAAACACCAAAGCATTATTTCAAAAAAACCAACAACAGCAACTACATATAAAACCAACCGCACTTGTCAAGAGACGAGATTATATAATCCTTATTGCAAATTGATTCAAATACATTTTCATTTTCATGTACTCTACGACAGATTAAGATTGAGTTTGAGGCAGGTGAATTCAAGTAGACTGGAGCGAAAAAATAATTTATTTATTTAATTAAATGAAGTTCTAAGCAAAAAACTTTAAACTTTAAGGAGTAGGGGTGGCATTATAATTCATTAAAATGAGGAAAAAGCTCTTGAAAATTTATCTTAAAATGTTTTGTTTTTTTTACTCAAAAACTGTTCACCCACATCGAAAATTTTCCTGCGAAATTACCTTTTAAAGAAAAATCGCCTAAGCTTTTAATTCTTTTTACTATAGAATTAGTTGGGCATTTTATTTGGATTGTAAACTTTCAAGAAATTTTTTAGCAATTTATTTCCAAGAAATTTTTCTATACCCAAAATTTTTTTGGACTTGAATTAATATTTTTAGAGCTTTGATAGATTGATAGATTGAAAATATGAATTATAATTTATGAAATCAAACTTAAGCTTAAGCACCTGCACTATATTTTCTGCTTTGAATATCGAATTCGACTATCCAAATTTTTTGCTCCACTCAGTTTAACGAGTTCATACCTATGTATGTATGTTTCTACATAGAAAACAATTTTCAATGGCTTTAAATTTAATTTTCAAAGAAAATCTTTCAATACAACGTTAATAGTCTGATCCAGATTTTTTTCTGGGAATATTGGCGGATGTTTGCCGACACTTTTACTTTGAATTTTCTTTTTAAATTGCAGCGTATGAGTATTAAATTTTTTTTTTTAATAAAAATTTATTTTTACATAAAATTTTTTTTCTGTATTGACGAATTTCTTCAACCACTTCAGTTATCCTTCTTAGTCAGTTTAGTAAATTTGTTTATGTTGTTGATTATAACGTACATTGTGGCAACGACATCGACAACATCATCAAAATCCTTACAACAACATTACACCCTCTTGCCTTGTTCATCTCTCTCTCACTCTCCTTTTCCCTATTCGACTTTCACCCAAATTTTGCTTTTATCCCCTTCATCGAGACATCAACTTGGTTAGCTTGCTAGATGCACATAATGGAGATAATTCAATTTTCAGACATTTGGTATCGTGCCACAAGCATCATTAAAGGATTTGCTGTTCCCGTTCTATCTATGGGTATGCCTCTGACTCCTTTGATTTTTTTTTTAATACTACGAGTATCTCGTTTATGTACTACTCTTACTCTTCCTCTTTGAGATTGTTGTTGTTCTGGTTGTGTGTTATTTTTGTTATTGTGGATTAGTCAGTCAGCTCCTGATGAAGTATCGTTAGAATGAGTGTATGAAGATAAATCCTTCATAACATACCATGCCGTAGTACACATGAATGGCATCAGATGTTGCCTAATTCAATTTTAATATCGAGTTCGAAGATTCGTGTGTACAAAGTTGCCGAAAAATCAATCCTTGCGCTGGGGACCTGTGTTGTCATA
Organism: Meiosimyza platycephala; assembly: GCA_963662105.1. Taxonomy (NCBI): domain Eukaryota; kingdom Metazoa; phylum Arthropoda; class Insecta; order Diptera; family Lauxaniidae; genus Meiosimyza; species Meiosimyza platycephala. Next base: position 2,547,979 of record OY759210.1, on the reverse strand, counting down.
ATTGTTGTTGTTGTTATACATACGTATGTTTATGTATGTATGTCTGTTTATGTATGCGTAAGTTTTTGATTGTGTATATGAGCTTTCAATTGATTACAAGAACGGAAGTAGAAACGGAAATAAGAAGTGATAATGGGTCAAAAAGTTCATCATTGTACATCTTAAACAGTAAGCTATGCCGTAAGGTTGAGTATTTGCTCAATGTTATGCTGATTGTCGATATACGACTAAGAGTTTTCCGGTGTTGATTAAAAAACTAATGTAATTTTTGTTTTAAAGCGCCGAAGAGCATAATTGTTAATGTACTAATCGCAAATTAATTAATTTTCTCAAGAAAATCTTAGCCTCTTCAGCTGAGTTACATAAGTTCCAACAAAAATTTTAGTCGTACCACACAAAATTCCGTACAAAACAACAAACTCTTTGTGACACGAATTAGAATTGAGATGTCATTCTCAAATTTTGCAGTATCTTTGAAAATTTTTTACTAGCCACCCTAGTGTATATATTAAATGTGACGAAATTAAAATTATAAAATACAATTATCCACTCAATAGTGCATATCAAAAACAAAAAGTCAATTACCTGGCTTATTCAAAAAAAGAATAAAATATTAAAATTTCACTCATGTACCACCGATTCATGGCTTTACATATCGCTTTCATTGATTGGCGTAAGCTCAGTTACAAATTGAATTTGACACATAAGCGAGGCATTTGACATTTCACTTTTTTTTTGCTTTTGCTTTTTGACGTGTCTTTTTAAATTTGGTTTTGATTTCGCTCGTTGACATCCGTTGAGGAATTTTGGAAATCCAATTCAAATCTCGAGCGCGCGATTCAATTCGAATCGCTTCAATTGAATTTAAGATGCAAATGAGTTTTCTTTGATTTTGTTTTGTGCTTTCGTGTGTCCTTTGGGAAAAGTCGCTGCAGACGAGAAAATGCCTGCATTGGTGTTAATGATGATGTTGGATAGGATGAACTACCGTTGTTACTTGGGTTAATAATAAAGCCATCTATCTCAACGCTTTATATATTCATTTCTTTATTGATTTTCGAATTTTTATTTTCTTACAAAAAAAAACGTGCGCCACCATCGCTGAACTGATTTCAATTGGATCGCAACATTTATTGGATAATTGTGAGTGAGACGCCAAAGCCGTGAGCGTGAGAGAGTGAGAGAGTGAGAGAGAAAAGTTAATTTCTATATTTTGCTTTGAGCAACATTATCCTGATAATCATTAATATTTGATTAGAGCTATTTATAAATTGCATTACTGACATTTCATTTGGTGTCGTCTTCATATCATTTCATGTCTTGTCTTCTCACTCACACAAACAAGGACATAATATGTATGTAGGTATATATTCTTGTAAGTGGTTGGCATTAGTTAATGTTCATTACATCATCATCTTCAGTTATTTCACGTTTGATTATTAATTTAAAATACACACACACGCATAAGGACATAAGGACGATGTCTTCTGATTGTACCATATATTAAATAATAAGAGTTTATCTTCTCAAATTGTATCTTTCACACCTCCCTGCAATTTAATCTTACGGAAGTGAATTACATTTGCACACCTTGAATACGTCAGTCGCTTTCTGCACTAAAATTCTTAGGTAGGTACTGCACGCAGCAGCGTTGAACACTCAACATACGGACAGCAGAAATTAGTTACTACAATCTTCAACATTTACAAAATACAAATACATATGAACATGCCATAGGTATGTATGGGAGAATGTTTGAATATTTGTGTAGACGAACTATAATGCGCTTACAAGTCCTTAAGATTATCTCATTATCCTCTCAAGAATGCGAAACTAAATAGCTACAGACACATTTACAAACAAATGCAGATATGTATGTAGCTAAGTATGTGTACATACTATATACATTTGTATAGCATTGCTTGTAGCAGAGAACATGTTTTGAGTACTTATGTTTATATTTTTAAACTAGTCCAGTATCTAAAATTTTTAAAAAGTTGTTTTGAATAAGTCTTCAAATTTTAAAATAATAATTAAGTTTAAGGTTATTTATACACACAATTTTTCAAACGGTCCGGAGTTCTCCCAATATTGAAATTTACAATTAAAAACTTCCTGGTAAGCTCTTTGAATGAATTCAAGTGAACGAAATTTTAAATTTTATAAAATTTTTGATATGTGGGACAGATTTTACAAACTGAACACTTTTCGGACGACGCATTTTTGATTTAGCTGAAATTTTTTTTATGGGTTCTGTATCGAAAAAGAAGATACGTATTCGAAGATATTTTAAAAAAAATTTTTTTTCAAAATAGAGCGAATTCAAATTTTGAGAATTTTGTGATTTTTGACTTGGAGGCTCTCTTTCAAAAATTCATAACTCCGGTTCTATTATAGCTAGAAAATTGATTTTATTTTCATTTTGAAGCTAAGAAAATTAACTTTAATAAAAAACTATTTTTTTTAAATTATTAAGAAATTAATTAATATTTTAAAAAATTTTATGTATCTTTCCAGACAATCATATATATATATATATAGTTAAAAAGTTTCTGTTTCCAGCAAAAAGCTAGATAATTTAATTTGTATTTACATAACTAAATTTTGTAATTTCTACACCATTCACAATAAATTGATTTCTTTTTTCTTGGAGTAACTTTTGAATTAAATTTCTTCTGTTTAATTTATACGTAAATGTGTTGTGTTACAGTCAATCGATAAATAATTTTCCTAACCAAACTCGTCAGACTACTGGTGCGAGTTCATGTCCGACTTGCTTCTTATTTGCTCGAAGTCTACTAATTCAATTCATGTCTTACAATATAATATCGAATTACAATTTTTTTCCTTTTGCAATCAATGTAAAAGTTCTCTTAAAAGGGGCTGGCTGGCTGGAAAGTGTGCACATTGGGAAAAAGCCAAAAAACTTTGAGCAATCCCGATATTTATCTGTTGATCAAATTAGAACAAGTTTTCACATTCAGCGCGAGAAGCGTAGCAAAATAGAGCAAAGATGAAAAAATACTATATTGATACTAAGGACTCAATGTCAAATTAGCAAAAAACTTTGAAGACCATGTCCTGTTTTTAGAATAATGAATACAAAAATATGCCAAGGACGTATGTACACACGACAAGAATTAACACAGCAGATACCTAAATTAGTAGCTTCTATGTTTTGTCGACAAACAATTTTGCGAACAAACTACGGAAACTTGATATCTTTGCTATGTTCATATGGTATGTCTCGCTAATAGCGTAATTCTTTAATGCATCTCACCCTCCTCACTGACAACTACTCGTTTGCCTGGCTGTAAAAGGTCGTTGCTGGCTTTTGTCGTTTCGGAATTATCTTGGCTTTTTATCTAATTCTATTAGAGATTTTCATGTAACGATTAAGTTGCACTTTTGCATCTATTAAGCCGTGAACTCTTTCATGCGCTCGCTACCCTCACCGCTGATGGCACTGCATATGTCGCGTTTTGGTGGCAAATTTTTCGAGATAAATTAGAAAGTTTTTAAAATAATATTTAATTATATTTCGTTTTTCTTTTTTTTTTTTTTTTGAATTGCAATGCGTTTACAATTTTAATCCATGCCACGTTTATAATTTCTAACACCGCAGCGCCAAAATCTAAATTGCTTGCTTTCAAGTCAAGCGGCAGCACTTTTGAAAATTATAGCCTTCATGGGGCAAATCAAACCCAAATACTTGCGATGCACAGTTTTAATACTAGAAATTAAGTTGCGCATAACAATTTGCAGTGAAAATGTTGAGGCATTGCTTTCCATTAAAATATTAAAATTTTTGTGACAAAACTTACGCATTTGTCGGCGGCTTCGCTTTGAAACTGCATTACGGTATTAATCGCGCGGCAAGCTTTTTGTTACCATTATTTTGCATACCACTTATTGATTTTCGATAAAAATTTGTCAAATTATACAATATGATTTTTTTTATTGCAACTTAAATTGACAAACAAAAATCCAAATTAAAGCAGCGGCTTTCACCGCGGCGGCGCCTTATGTTTGGAATGCCGCGATTCCGATTGATTGCTGCAATCAGGTGCGCATGCAAATTTCATCATTGTCGCATTGCAGTGTCAAAGAATTGGCCATAATTGCATAAAAATCGGCAACACATTACTGAATGGCAACATTGCTGACACTCCCACGTGCAGCAGGAGCAGCGACAGCGTGAAATAAATTGGATCTGCATCGTCAATTTTATTGAACGAGATCGATCGCTAAAAGCGATGACGACGGCGACGGTGACGGTGACGAAAGTGCTTAATTCGATTGTAGCGCTGCTATTAACTGAATGTCCCGATGAATGTGGCATGCAGACGTGACAGCAGCAATGGCAATGGTGGCAGACTGTTGGGATTGCCTCAAATTAAATTATAAGTAACTCTTTTTTATGGAATTTGTGGCGTGAAAATGACAAAATTATACCAGCACTTCAGTTAATATGCACTTCTTGCGAATATACGATAATTTTTGAATATGTATTTGAAAATAGAATAATTGGCAAAAAAAAATTCTACCAATTTTTTTACGAAAACTTTTTAATGGAAAAATGTTGATGAAATAACAAATCGATTGTTTTGAATTTCATGAAAAAAAAATATTAAATTTGATTATTTGCCATAATCTGCATTAACAATAAAAGTGCGCTAAAGAATTTTGAATTTTTAGTCAAAGGTTGTAATTTTCCGGTATTCCTGAAAGAGCTGCGGTATAGGTATTTTACTGAGCTATTTATAAAAAAATGTAGTGCAGATCCTTTCTCAAAATTTTCCCACAATCTGACTTATGAAAAAGTCGGAATTTTGGTAACATATCTTTGCCTGGAACGTGCCTATACCAGAATTGATTATTATAATTCTCGTTATTATGAATATTTATTTTTATAAATTTCTGAGCGCTCTAAAAGGAACTTTCACCGTCATTACTGCAATATATCGAAAACGATGAATGGTGACTAGAATTGCGCCTATAACTATAAAGCTGATATTATCAAAGAGATAAAATCTCAAAAAATATATTTTGACAATAAATGCCAAAGGAATTTATAAAAAAATATTAAGTGCGAAATTTCCACTACTTACATGGATGCGTTGCAGCAAATGGATAATCCAGCGATGGCAATCGTGGTGGATGTGGGCCACATGGGTGCAAAGCTGGCGGACATTGATAGCAGAACATACCTCTTCCCGCGGCTGCAGGACCGAGCTGAAAGAAACGACAAAAACGTAAATGTAATGTATCAAATAAAAATTTCAGAAATATGTAATAAATTGCATAAAAATGTACAGTCAAGGCCAATTTTACATGCTCATTTTAATGTATTTCTAGATATGTCATTAAGCAAGACTGTCGCCAGGCAAATTATTAAGAAAATTACTCGTGCAATACAATAAACGTTGATTTATTTATTTAATTTACCCAATATCTGGCAAATACACAGAGAACGACGTAAGCAAATGCATTCAATCACGCGATCGTTTGCTGCGAAAATAATTGATATTCAATTCAATTGAAATTTTTCAAAAATCGTCGTCGATCGTATAGCAATTGAATTCCAGAGAATATCGAAAATCAATGCTTTGAGGAAAACAATGACATTGCATTACAATCAGAACCAAATTAATGCTCGTCGACGTTGTCAATTGCACCTTTAATTCGATTCAATTAGTGGCAATTTCTGTTTTGCTGTAATAATATTTGATTAAACGCACGCCCGTTCCGCGCACACTTTGCTGCTTGTTGGCTTCACATCGTTGTGCGCACGATCGCTTCAGTGTAGAATTGGAAAATTTTAACTTTTGTTGTCTACTTAAGGGCGCACATCGATTTGATTGTTTTATTTAGTTACAATTGTTAAATTGAAATAAATAACAGCAACACGTCAACGACAATTACTTGCGATCCATTTGTGATCATAAATATGATATATTTTCAAGTTTTTTCATACAAAGTTCCTTGGATTATTTTAATTTGTTTTATTTTTTGACTTTTGGTACGTGCTGAATTCTCGCTGCATTCCTACACGATCCTTTGGTGACAGCATAGGGTTGACTTTCTTTGCAATTCCTGCGTCATTGTTTTAATGGATCTTAATTGAAATTAATTTAAATGTCGTAATTAAATATTTCGCGCGTTAATGAATTCTGAATTGCATGCCAGTGATCGTGAGTAATATAATCGCTTCAAATTAGCGAATGGAGAGTGTGCAGTACATTTGTTGAGCACCACAATGTTGCATACGAGTACATATAGGATCTGCTTGTTCTTGGGAGACCACCATAAATATGTTCAATAAGTAAGAAGTATGTTTATGATGATATTTTATATTAAAACAACAAAAAATTTAGAAAAATTTTGTTGCAGATTTTTAGGGTTATATTCATATGAGGTCACTCCTTCCGAGATAAATTATGATCCAAAAATTATGTTTTAGAGTTTTTGCATAACATTTTAGTAAAGACTATCCGCTACCAAAGAATACCCTTAGCAATTCCTAAATTTTTATTATGAAAAGATAACTTTATTATTATTAAAGGGAATGTAAAGGCCTGAAGAGGATTTTTCTTTGTAGGTTACCCCTTGGAGATAAGAGATATACATACATATAATTTCCAGCAACTGCTTGAGTTTTTCCATTTCAATGAAAAATCAATTATTTAATAATTATGTAAAAGAAAATTTAATATATTTATTTCGAAATAAAGTAATAAGAGATTAAAAATTAATGGAATTTATGTATCTACAAGTGCAAAGAGTCACACATATCATGAGCCAGCCACACAATTTAAATTTATTTCAAACTCATGGTGCCAATTCCCACTTTCCACACTGAAATACAATTAATTAAAAAAGGTTTTGTTGAAAATTTCAAAAATAATTGTCTCAGTTGTAGACTCAACTACTCTCGACCCTCCCCTCCGACTGGTTGCTACAATTTGCCAAATGAATTTTCGACTAACCATAAAAACCTGTCTGTATCTGAAGCTATTCACCAAAAATAGTTGCAATTATGCGAAATTACGAAATGTTCCATTCTAATGGGATCCAATTTGCAACCGAATAGCAGAGTAGCATAGCATCAGGTGAGCACCCAAACGCAATGGAATTTTTGCGAGTTTTTAGTAGATTTTATTTCTATGAAAATGAAAATGAAAATTTATTGGTCCCGCAGCCATTGAGGTCGCCCTTAATGGTAGCGGCGGTGGTGGTGGTATTAGTGACGCAGGTGTGTAGCGCGAATGTGTCAGCACAACAAGCCGCATGGTGGTAGGACGTTACAACTACGGTTCAAGTGGAATGGAAACGTAAACAGCAACGACAATGACGACGGGTGTTTGTAATAAATTTTATTTACAACATTTGTGCGAAAAACAAATTTTGTTAAAATTTATACAAATAAGTTAAAATTCATAATTTATATGAAAATTTTATATGACGACAGCCGCAGCAGCAGCGGTACCATCAACAACATTAATTTAATGGAGTTCCCAGTTGACTTGAACTCTAATGGGCATTGTGAAGCGCATGTGTTGAAATTGTTAGCGCAAGTGTGAGTTGGATCTTTGGTCCAGCTTTTATTGAAGTTGAAAAAAAAAATTAAAAATGCGAAAATTGAAATAAACAATTACACTGGTACAAAAGAAAATAAATAACGCATTCCAAATTAATTCGAATTTCATATGTGGTCTATTTAATATTTGATAAAAATATACCAAAGTTCAGAATAAAGCCAATAATTTTCGACATATACAAAATTCTATATAAAAAGATCGACATATTTTAATGTAGATATTTTTAAAATCTTACATCTTGTATCGGATGATGGATAACATGGATATAGTGAGTATTTGTGAGGAATTTGGTTACACTACATCGAATAACGCTCTCAATATATCGTTTTACATATTTTGTTTGAATGGGTGGTCGGCGTGTTCGTGAATTAATTTAATTCATTTTCAATTGAAAAAAAACTAGTTTGAAGGTGTAGAACTGAATTTCATTCAATTATATTGGTAAATTTTCCCATAATCATTAGTTCCACAGACAGACACACACGCTGATTAAGAATATATGTATATAGATATATATATATATAGTTTTCTGTACCTGACACACCTCGTCTAGGTGTTACAAACGGAATGACAAAATGAAAAACCTGAGTGTAGGGTAGAAAAAGGAAACATATCCTTAGTATTGCAGAAAATTGTATACCCTACACACGCGGTACACTTCCATTTTCCTTCCAAAATATAAAACAAACAGAGCTTTTGGCTATTAGAAAAATATCCTGATTGAAATTTTTAATGATATAAATCGATGCAAAAGATTGCTCAACCTGTATTCGATATGGTTACCATTTTATGTACTTAAACTAACTGGCTATTCTACAACAGCTTAGGTGGTAAGTAACCGCGTTTATTGCATCAAAAGTGTCGCACGTTGACTGTCGTACAGACATGTGATCCAAAATTAAATGTCAAATAGTCAGACAGAGATATTCAGCTATTTAACGCTTTAGTCTGCCACCGCACAAATGTAATTATCCAATTGAAAGTCTGCGACCGAGACCACTCAGAAAATGTGAAATTTTATTTAGAAAAGTGCAACGGATTGCAATGTGAAAAGTAAACCAAAACAGCGCGAAATCAAATGAAGGCCTAATCGCCACATCAGGCGACGACGGCCTAGTTTGCTTTCCAAAATCTGATGCCATGTTCATTGTTTTACAGAGCGTCAGCCAGCAAAACAGTCTGCCTCTAATGCAATTTGCTAAAAATTTCGAAAATCACACATTCTGTGGAATCGCAACAATCGTTGTTGTTGTCTTCGCTTAGTACTGCAACTAAGCTTGTGCCACTAAAAAGTCACACGCCATTTTTAGGCATTTGGTTTGCGTCCATGCGCGTCGTCCATATCCAAATTTAAAAAAAAAAAAACAAAAAAGTTTCCTGGTATGGAAATATATTTTCGCCTTTTCAGGAGGGAAGTTCTGTTAGGCGCATTTTGTCCAAAAGTGGTTTGGTATGCTTTGATTAGGTTGTCAACAAGGAAATTGCATTTAGGGGTTATGAAGTCATCATCGTTGCCATTAGAATTGGTGTTAGAACTCTATCACATTTGCATATGAGAGTATGTGGTCATATGCAGTTGAACTGACTGATTTGGCCAAATCAAACCACTAACATACGTGTAGCTTCATATATCCTATGTACAGTGTTTCGGTGTATGCTGGCTGAGTTAGAAGCTTAGGTAATGATAAAAAGGTAATGATAAAAAAAAGACTTTGCACAAATAAAAAAGACCACACCCACAAATCCACAACCACTGAATGCTATCCTTTACTAGAATGTTTTAGTAAATCGTATTTTATTTTTATCATTTAATTTTCAGTGTTTATCCGCGGGTCCCGCAAAGTCTTAATCCGTCGCTGATCAAGGCACTTACTTTTATACTGTCTATAATTTCTTTTCATATTAATCTGTATGTTAAACCTTTTAATTAAATAAAACTACTTTTTAGCACAAAACTGCTTATGCTTGTGTATAATTCAAGATGTAACCAATTTATCAAGTGTCATTAAATTGCTCCGCTTCATCCGCCTGTAACCATTAGTTACACAGACTAACACACAGCCTGACTTTTATCAAAGCTCTGCTCTCCAGTCAGGAAGTCTTTCAAATAAACAGTCTTACTTCCCGAATTGCTATAGAATCCCTGAATTGCTATAGTAAAATACATAGCACTCCTTCAGAGCATAAAACTCCCTCTGCATACACATAAGCAGCAATTCGATTTGCATGCAGACAAAATTGTTTAATTGATGGATGTACAGCAAGAGCAACAACAACAGTAACAGCAATGACAATATTGTCAATTGCATTAATTTATGCGCGCATCGCATTCAAACGAAATGCAATTTGGCTTGATTAATTTGAATTAAGTAAATTAAAATGAAGCACAAGTCCATCAGCATCAGCATCAACGGCAGCATTTTCATTTATTACACATACAGACAGAAGGAATATGTTGTCTCCCAGCAAGGGAAAAATTAATTTTTAAAATTCATAAATAAAATACGCTTAATATTTGCATTTTATTTGCACTCATCATTTCAGCTTCAATTGTGCTCCATCAGCTGTGCTTGGGTCGGGTCATTAAATAGTTCTCCCCAAAGTGCAGAGAAAATCCACTCGACTTCATTTGGAAAATATTATCTTATGAACTAATAAAAAATTTTACTGAACTTCAAATAATATTAGAAGATACTTTAGGTTAAAGATATTTTTTAAAAACATCTCACGACAGTGTGAACGACATCTTGGCAAAAGATGACAAAAACCAAAAACTTCATCGTAAAAAATTGTATAAATTATGAACTGAAAACTGTAATTAATCACTAAACTTCGGATACCCAGCTCTTCTGTTCTTAGCATGTCTGCCTTAACGCTTGATAATAATTAGCCAAATCGAAGGGTGACTTTAAAACTGTTTTACCGCATTTCAGCGGAAGATTGCAAAAAGTTAAATTCCACTATAGACTGTCTGGCGTAACAACAAACTGAGTTTAGGTCTAAAAATCAGACTATTCAAGTTAAACGTGCTATCAGCACCGCTTAGTGATTGTTGTGCCTGAAAAATTTTGCAACAATACCAAGGCAGTCACTAGTCCACATAAACCATTATCTTTGAAAATTTTGGCCTAGAAGAAGCGTCACCAGTTGTGCTATCCTTCATGATACTCTAATTGTTAGCAATAGAAATGTATCACATGTTAGAAATTTTTACATATGTAATTTCTGATCTTTAAGAAAATAATAAACTTAATCCGAAACCTAGGCTCAAATAAATAGACTAAAGTTTCATATATTAAGCCAGGGTTAAGCTCTCAAAATTGTGATCATTCGCTAACGACAAATTAACCAATTGAAAGAACATAGACATGAACTGAGCGCCACGAGTCGTCCGTCAAAGTATGTTGACATTAAGGCTAACGGAACATTACTTGTCACTGCATTATCCAAAGTCGTTGTCATCGTTTATCTCATTAGGTCGCATTAAAGTTGACAGACAGACAGACGCATTCTTCTTCATGGCGATGTGTTGCGTATTCAAATAATTGGATCGCATGGTTTTCTTTTACTTTAATCTAATAAAGTCAAGTTGCTCGTTTTCTTTCAAAAGACCCAAATTCGCAATGCCCTTCGCTTGGCCCTTCTTTCTTTCTTTAACAATTTACTCGCCGTATAGGCGAGCAACTGATTTTTCAACGGGCAGTTGTACTTGCGTTTCGTTTTGAGCGCCAGCATAATTTAAGTGACTCCTGTGGCGTTAATAAAATTTAAACGCTTCTTAATTTTATGTTTGTTAGGAACATTTTTTTGTTTCTGTTCAAAGCAATCAATTTTCATATTTTTTTTTTTAGTTCAAATTGGTTTGGTTATGCGATCGTGTAAACAAAAAATTTGTCTCAATTTGATTCAATTATTCAGTTTGATTCGTTTATTTATTTAATTTAATTTTAACCCTTGATTATAAGTAGTTTCTGTGGGCATTGGAGCTGGAAAACAAAATATTTGATGGAATTTCTTCGAGGCATAGGAAAATGATTGAGATAGTTAGTTTTCATTGAATTTCTTAAGACATTAATAATAATTCCGTTTAATTTTTCAGACATATAGAGAGTTAAGAAGTCTTTGCTACCACTGATCCTTAAAATAAATCTAAATCCTCATTACGCTGAGTTTACTTGTACTTTTTGTTTCAGATGTTTGCCGCCCACTCAATTTCAAAATCATTTCGTTTACGTGAAAATTATTGCAAAGTGCAAATTATATACCAACGTTTGCGACCGAGATTCATAGAGATAATTCTGCTGTTCTGCCACACATGTGATTGTTTCTGATCCACGTGCGTTGTTTTAATGCGAACCTAACTGCACTGAGTGGCTGCAGCGTATAATGCCATCAGCGACACTTAATTCACTTTACAATGATTTGGAGACGGGAAGAGTCATCAAATGGTCGACTAAAAGTGACCGACCGGCCGGTCGAATGTTGAAAATCTGTTGCAATTGAAAATACGGCAGCTAGACACACGTTGCGCGTTACACGGTTCGATGGCGCGGTGCGACGCGTTAATTTTACGCTCCACTCTAACTGTCTGGCTGGATGAATAGAAGATTGCACCGGTCAGTCGGCTGACCGTCTGGTTTGTATCTTTTGGTTGCGCAAAAATATGGCATTTAATGTTCAATGTGTGTTGCCATTTTAGAAATTTAGTGGATTTAGTGGCTGCTTGACTTAAATTTCACTGTTGCATCCGCCATGTAGCTCGATGTCATTGTCGTCCGGCTGCTGTTATTTGCGAATTAAGTCAATTGTTTTTGAATTCGATTGTGGCAATTTATAGCGTTAAGTGTTGGTGATGAGTTGCATTATAACTAAGTGCATCATACCTCCCGAAAGTATCATCACTATACTAAAAATATCACTGCAGCCGCCTACACCTGCTGGGTCTAATAGTGATAGCGGTGTTATGATTTGAAGCACAGTAAAACGAATATATTTTAAATCGAATAAATTTCTTAAGTTATAATGAAAATGTCGCTTGAGGTGAGATTAGTAGTTTTTCGTCCTTGGTGACAGATATTCAAGGTACGCCACTGATTAAAAATCAACCACTCTAAAATTCTGCAATCTTTTTATCATAGTCTGTTACTGACTGCACCACATAATGCATTATTATTTATCATATAATAATTTAAATATTTTTAAATGTACTTATATTAATGCGTCTGCACTTTTTATGAACTATGTTTATTGATTTTGATGTCCTTTTGTCCTTGCATATGAAGCGCATCTCCTTTGATATAAGCAGATGCTGACTTATGCAAAAACCTAAAACATTTCGTGCAGTTTAGAAATTTACAGTGCCATTCATTTGACAACGCTGCTCTATTCAAATATCTTGAATAAGCTTCTGGCTCTTCACTTTTGTTCGTTGCTTGTCATTTTGCACGATCGCTTATGTTTATTCCCGCTGCTCTAACTACTGTGAAACGGATTCTATTTTATTCTTAGTAGTTTCGGTTTCTCTTTTCTTTGCGAACATTTATTTTTATTCGTTTTCTATTTAATTTTTGGAAAACTCATTTTCATCTTTTGCCAATTTATAATATTTAAAAGGTTTACTTTTTTTGAGCTATGTGTAATTTCTGTATTTTTTGAACACTTTTACTTCTGTTTATTGCTTTTGTAATAAATAAAAAAAATTTTTACTTTTTTATCCCACTGTGCTTCGCAAATCTGTTGATTAGTGCAATTTAGTTGATTCGTTAAGAGACACGCTCTGTGCAATTTTTTTATATTTATTTTTTTTAATTCAATTATAGTCACTTGCTATATAACCAGACTAGCAACAACAACAACAACTGTGAAAATAAGAACAACAACAAAACAAATGCAATGACGTGACATGTGTTTTATGCTGCAGTTGTCAACAACCCTTTTTTTTCTTCTAAATAACTGAAAGATCCTTTAATTTCATTGTCGTTGTTGTCCTTTGTACTACGTAATTGATGCATAATTGCTGTTATTGCTGTAGTTTTTGTTGTTGTTGCTGTTGGCATTAACGCAATTTTATGTTTAATTGCATAAACACAAAAGGACATTGCTGTTATGTAGCGCACGCGCATTTTCTCTCATTGAAAATAGAAACGTCAAACTTTCAATTGTTGAACGTCGTTCGGATCGTGACAAAATCTCTGAGAAGTCCTTGTGTGCTGGGTGGGTGGGACATATTGGCTTTTGTCCTGTGGTGTTGCTGCCATTGTTTTTTCATACTTCAATTGAATGTAGTTTTTTATTATTTAATTTATTTTTAATTTTCCTAGAAAACGATGTGATGTTCGTCTTTTCATCATATTTTGTATACTCGTGTTAGACAGGACTATGTTTAGATTCATGATTATATGTTTAATATAAATTTTTTTTTTTTCTTAAGAGGATAAAAATCAAATATATTTACTTTTTTCTTGAGAATGAAAATGTTCAACCTCTGTTTACAACCCCAATTAAACGTACTTCATTAGAAGGATCTTTTTCGGTACTATAATTTTTACCCAGAAATGAAAGTCATTGGACAAATGAAGCTTTTCTGATTGAAACCAAACATTGCAAAACAAATTTTGTGAAATTTTTTGTAGCCTGCTTAAAATAAAAAATTAAAAGTCTCCTCCTCCAATATCTAATCGTCAAGTCGCCATAAGAACTTCATCAATTATATCCACTACTAATGAATTGGCCGCAGTTCTCTAATCGAATTTCCGCAATTTCGTTCAATAATTTCTTTTATTAAGTTGAAAAACAGAAAAAAATTCACTTAAAAAAAATCAACTGATGAGGTTGCCAATATGGCGGCCCACACACACAAAGCCAAACGCAAATGCGCCAGCTACAGACCGTCGTCCATTGACCATTCATCCAACCGCCCTCCATGCAGTCAATCGCCAATCGTCGGGTTTTAATTAATTTGTGGTCCATCAATTTAATTTCAGCTTCTTTTTGTTTGCACAGTTTTAATTTGCCCTGAACGTTTCGGATTCGTTTGGTGAGTTATTGGTCATTGATTTTTGTTTCGATGATGTTGTGTGTCTGTATGCAAACACTCGGACTAGTTGGTTAGTGATGTCAGATTGTCGGTAGCTCAAAGGAACCGATGACTCAAAAGAGTAAATTCAGAATAGATTTTAATTATTTTTGTAGACTTTAATAGAGTCTATCTGCATAAGAGTAATAATTAGAAGAGTCGACTTCAGTGGTTAGCCAATAATTAAATTTACATATATTTTTTGCAAGCAGCTATAGTTTTCAAATATTCTTACGGAATATAGATTTTATTTGGCAATCTTAGGTATTAAAGTTTTTCTTGAAATTGAATACTCGTAGGTAGATGTCACTCCTACGACGCTGAACGTTTTTTTGACATGCGAACATCTTAACTGACTGACTGATTGCCGTATTAGTTATAGAAAATCGAATAAAAAGTGCCATTGGAATATTGAATAACCGGATCAATCTACGACATCAATGCAACTTCGTTGACTGGCTCATGTCAGATTTGCAATGCTTAAAGTGTGCACACCGCAGTGAAGTGAGCTAATGGAGGCTGTTCCATCGATGGCCCAAACATCAACATCATGATGATTCGTATCGTATCGTCGCCATCGTTGTCGGGGCTCCTTTTTAATTACAATCAATTATTCAAACTGCATTTTAATTGATCACTTTTTGGTTTTTGGATTGAATTTTCGATCAATTGGAAAAGCTTTCATGGAACATTCATGAAATGCAACCGAGTGCTGGACCACCATGTTGGCTGTTAGCTCATCATGTTATTATTCGTAATATTTTACTCTTACCCCTACTCCCGCAACCCCAGGGACAATTTTGTTGTTGTTAATTGCATTTAGCTTCTATTAGCTTTACAGTTTTTGAAAGTTGAATGCTATACCGTGCCGCATCGATATTTTGAAATTTTTGTGTTGATTTGTTGCGTACCCTTTGTTGTTGGCATAAATTTCGCATTTTGTATCCTGGGAATTTATTATTTGGCAACATAATTCCATCCACTAAATAATTAAATGCGGCTTACACAATCCAAATAATTTTTTTTTTTGCCAATTTAGAAGTTTTGTATTTATTTTGCAGAAATATCATAACATTTGTACTCATTGTGTGAGCACATGTTAAAATTGAAAAAGTGGAATAGAATTTTAGTAAAAAATAAATAAATAAATTTAATGAGAGCTTCATGTGATTTAATTAATTTGTAAGTCTATAATAGTCTCAAATAGCCACTTGAAAGGATACGGCGTCAATAAATAAATAAAAAAATTATCGATCATACGAGTACCATTGCAGTACGCCATTCTCAAGTAAGAAGCAGAATTATATTATATACAATGTTTGTCAAACCTGGGAAACGTACATTCCGTATCCAGAATTGACTTTTTTCGACTACCGCGGTATGTTGCGCTCTGAATATCTTCAAGAAGGACAGACGGTAAAAAGAAAGAATTATTTAGGCTTCATGAAGCGCTTGAAATTTTGATGAATAAATAATTTTAGTTCATGTTATTTAACAATTCAGGATATTTTTTACTTTTTGTTGGATAAAAATTAATTTTGCCCCATATCAGTATTATTCAGTTTTGAGAAATTTTTTCTATGGTGTAGACACAAAGCTCTGGGCTTACATACTACAGTAGTTATGTATATCCAGTATTAACGTTGATGCATTTATGTTTGTACAAGATGATGGTGCAAGGATTAGACACTCTTTCATTATTAATTTTATTGTTTTCACCGCTCAATTAAATTTCTCAACTGCTTAGTTAAATTTCTTTACAAAAATACCTATGTGCAAAATTGCACTTCGACTCTAGAAAACAAAGTCTTTGATTAAAGTTCGTATGTAATTTTTGTCATTACGAATATATGATTAAAATCTTTTACTTCTTTCTTTGCTTCGTGTGTAAATTCACAGGAAAGGCATGAAACAAAACACGTTTCAAGGATTTCTTGCGACAATTTCAAGTGGCACTTAATAAAATAAAGGATTTAAATGAAATTAAATGAGATTCGAGTATATTGCGCACACTTGAAGAACATGTTAGATTTAATCAGCAAACTAAGACGCGACCAAAAGGTAGGTTCAGTTTCTTAAAGCCACATAAATAAAAAATTCTTTTAAATTGAGATCAGCTACAGATCAATTGAAGATTTGTCAATCTTTTAATTTGACAGAGCTAAGATTTTAAAATATCAACCTTTCATCGTTTGAGAGTTTTCCGAGAGGATTTATAAAAAAGTTTTCTATTTTTAAAACCGAAAAAAAATCATCTAAGGCAATCTGGCTGACGTCGATGGTTGCTTTTTATAAAGTTTTTACGAATTTCAATTAGTTTTTATTGAACAATATAGGATACCGTTCTTGCCAGATGTGAATGTATTTGAATTTAGCCATATTCTTACTAAAGACAATACTACTTCTACTACTACGATCCTGTAACTCTGTTAGAAGCGTGGAGCCTGAACAAAATTTCTATAGCTATTTCGATCGTCGTTTTGGAGCTACGATGTACTCGATCCTCTTGCGAGTTCCACCAAAGCGTTGATAGACGAGATTTCCTAGCGTATTTTATGATCACGTGACCCATTCATTGCGAGATTAAACATTTGAATTAAATATTCGCTGTTTGGTTTATATTTTGATACTTCTCGCTTAGTGGATTCTTTCTGCTATATCTTTCGCATCGCTCTGCCAAGGTATTATAACATTAACGGAATATCCAGAATACGGCTTGCTTGTAATGATCACTCGGTAACTTTCGATTGGAAAAAAGTGTTAGTAAACTTTCTCAAAAGCCTTTGGTATTACAAAACCAAAGAGCTCGCTTGAATTGTAATTAAGAGCGACTTCCTCTTCTTATGCTGCAAAATCGTTTCTCCAAGCTCTTTTGTGGTTTCTGCAGCTATTTATAACATCTTTATGAAGTTATTTAGTTCTCGATCCCGATAATGAAAACGAGACGAAATAAAAAAAATTTTTTTTCGTATGACCGAAGACGAGAAGGAGACGGTCTGCCTGATAACTCGTTCTCGGTGATAATGTAGTGTTGCTCGTACGATAAACTCGATAATTTTTGAATTAACGTATCGTTCGCAAATTGATGAAGCACTACTGCTTAGGCGTTGTTGTGCTTGAGAGGCATTCTTTGTGGAAAGATGTGATAGGACTAACGATCGCGCGAACGCCACTAAATTCGGAAAGCGTCTGATCTAGAAATAAAGGCTTCTTGACCAGCGTTTAAACTACAATGGGTAGCTCTGTAAATCGATAATAATTATTGAATTGAAGGCAGCAAGTTTTGAGCTGTCGTCCAATTATGGAAAATCCATTCAGAACACAATGTCTAGGCATTCAGGCAATCGTGGAGAATAGTTTTCAGTTGCTTCACCTATGCCCATTCCTAAACCTGCCCGAACCGCATGTATTTTTCTATTATTTTCCTCAATAATGTGTCGCTCACCTTATGTTTGAGTTGTCGATACTAGTTTCAGACTGTGCTAAGATCAGGTGAGTTCTCACCAACAACACTTTGCATCCATTTATAGCATTTCGACATCATTCGTAAGACTTAACGCGGATATATTTTTCGATCTGTCCATGGAACTTGTATACCTACTAAAAGATCACTTTCTGTAAAAATAATAAAGTGGTTTGCGGAAGAAGCAGTGTAAGTCAATGTAATAATCGGTACATACATTTTAGTGTTGCTCCATTTTTGAAATTAATGAAACGTCATTATACTAAAGTTTCTAACTTAGAAATTTAAACATTTGTGGAGTTTTGCCTAAAAACCCACGGAATAACTTTACCTTATTTCCGTCTGTGAAAATTTTGGCTTCTATTACTTGGCGGGTTTCTTTGCGAAACCCGTCTGGTTATATTCCAAAGGCTGCAAAAATCTTTTGTTGATATGTGTTCAGTGCTGATATGAGCGCGACTATTCTATTGAAACGACAAGTTTTGGCTCACACAAACTTTGCGATGTTTCGACGCGAACAAAGCAAAGTACACCGGTAAAGTTTACCAACTGCAATCAGTTGTTTAATTAACCACGAAAATGGACGAGAATTCAAAAAGGAAGTAAAGTCAGTCAGCGCTGCGATGGGTTGTGAACGGATCTTTAAAGTTTCGAAAAAGTTTTTTAATGCTTCGTTGCGTTTTCACTACAAAACAATGCACGTGACACAAAGTGTTTAACACACACAATTGCACTTTGAATTACTCACACATACACGAAAAGCACAAAGTTTCAAAAGTTTTTAGATCCCCATTCCATTTTGCAAGAATTTGGGCTCAAAGTGTGCAACTTCTCTAAGAAGACGGTGAAATTTGTTAGTTTTTTTTTTGATTTTTTGAGATTTTGCCTTTTGATCGTCGTTTCAAGCGACGGTAAGTTAACGTTACGTACGCGAGATATTTGTTGATAATACCGTTATTCAAGAAAGCAGTTCACAATGCGAACTTTAACTGCATCTGTTGTGGCACAACGTCAACTAACGAATGAACTGACTGTCAGTTGTCGCTGTGCGTTGATGCAAGTGATGCTTTTTGACGCGCGACAATTTTTTTTTAAGGAACGAACTTAATGGTATTGCGATCCGCACGGGTGTCGAATTTGGAATCGACTGTGGCGACATCAAAACGACATTCACAATGCTGATAGTAGCCGCGTATCGTGCAGTAGCAGCAGGGTAGTTAATTGAATTCCTTAGGTTTGGGGTGATTTCTTTCATACACACTATGAAATCCCGCCCCGTTATGTTCGATGTGTTTGCGAGTGAGTGTGTGTGTGAGTATACGTGTGAATTTCTTCACAAGATTTTCAAAAATTTCCCTCTATATTTTAGTTGGATTGCGTCGGCGCCATGTCGTTGTGACTGAACTTTGCCTCTCGCTACACAGAGTTGTTGTGACTCTGTTGCTACTGGCGCTTGTTTCTTCCATTTTGCACAAAACACGGTAAGAAATTTTGAGTTTAACTAAATAAAGCCGTTTTTATGCATTGTAGATAGATATTTTATTTTCCGGTATTAAGCTCATTGTCTGCTCAGCCCTTTCAAGAAAAAAAAAACGCGCAGTATTTGAGTTCCATTCTTGGTTTTTTCTTCTATTTATAAAATAAAGTTCTTGAGGAAAAGTATTTATTTTTTATCGAAACTCTACATAATTTGTTTGCTGCTGTTATCTATTTGCATCCTCTCGGTGCGCTGAATAAATCGATAATAGGCAGTTGGATTCAAGATAACATTAAAGGAGGAAACCCACCAATAAATTCCTAGAATTAGATTTCCTGAGGTATGATTTTTTATGATTTCGAATACACAAAATAAAAATAAATAAAAAATTTTTACACAATTTATTTATACAAGGGGGAAGGGGGATACATGATATTTTCAACTTTGACCAATTTTACCTCTTAAGCCATAAGAGGCCGACTTTTTATTCAGATTCGGTTTTAGGGGCTAAAAGTCCATGTTTCTAACAAAAAAAAAAATTTTGGAGCATCGTCCCTAAAATAAAATTGTGACTAAAAATTAAAGTCAACAAAAAGTATTTTTTGTTATAGGGATATCGAAATCTGGTCAATATTTCTCAAAAAATAATGCCGTAATCTTATATTCCTTTTACAGAGGCTTTTCATTTTTTGTTTTAACGCGGTTGTTATTTTTCTTCGTGTGATGGTTATCCGGTCAAATTTGCCTACTCTTTTCAAAGAATATCATCTATTCTCGCAGGTTATATTGCTTGAAGAAGCATCACTGTATGAAATATTTTGGGCGATTGTTTCCTTAACCTCTTGGCTACACCCAGAAGATCTCAAACTCTGCGTTTTCTGTTAAAATAAATAGGTTGGCTCGTTTGCAACTAAAGCTATTCATATATTTTTCTCAGTGCACATTTCTCGCGTTTTACTAACAAATTGAATTTACATTACAGCTCTGTGTGCTGGGTGTGGGACGAATTGACTACCCCGGTCGGTCGGTTCGTCTATGTAAGTGTGTGTGTGTGTGTGCTTGTGCGTATGATTATTTTCATTATTGTTACTTTTGTTGTTATAGTATCTAGATACTTTATTTTATTACAGTTATTTGCGTTATTTTTTATTGTTTTTGTTGTTATCCTCAAACGAGCGATTACATTCCAGTCACGTGCTTTCATGTGCGCAAGTGAGATAGCAAGATAACTGAAAAATTGGATTTTCTTCGTGATGTTTTCGCTTTTGTGTTGTTGTTTGAGGTTATGTTGAATGGCGCTTTGTACAACAACCACTTTTGGGTGGGTGGGTGCTACTTTGGTCGTTATGTTATTTGGGTGGTGGGCGGTATTCCTTGCATATTCGGTCCATTTTTGCTTACTTGGGCGTCTGTTCGTTCGTTCGTTCGTTTGCTTGCTCGCATCAAAACGATTACTCACTGTGGAATTTATTTCGGATATCATTTTTGACAACTCAATTTATTTTTATTAATTTTCTTCTCCTCAGCATCGTTCAGCAGCAGTGGCAGAAAAACAACAACAACAAGAAAAACAACAATAGGAAAACAACTTCTGCTACTTCGGCTCTGTTCGGCATAAGTGAATTTCAGTTAATTTATTATCGGGAATTATTGTCATTATTATTATTGTTGTTGGTATTGTAGTTGTTGTTGTGGTTAAATCCATTGTTTGTTTTTCCGTTCTGTAGTTGTTGTCTTCGGTTCTTGATGTTGTTGTTTTTGTTGCCAGCGTATCCAGATGAGGTCATCAGTTACAATTAGGAAATGAAATTGAAAATCATTCAGAAGCTGAGACGAAATCTTTGATTTATTTACTTAAAATAATGAAATTTAGGAAAAATTTTTCTGTAAAAGGGACGTGACACATAGAGAAGTTAATAATTTCGCGATGATGACAGTTTAATGATATGATGATTTTACAAAATATGTATCTAGTATCTAGCAGAAATTAGAGAAATTATGAATTTAATATACATATGTATGTATGTATGTATGTATGTATATTTATTATTGGATTTTCATTACAGTAGCTCAAAAGTAACTATGTCTGCACTAATTTCAGATTAAAATCAAAATAAAACTAAAATCGATGTGCTAACAATTACCTTTAAAATGAGACTCATATCACTAATGCGCATCTGTGATATATGAATGGATAATAGTGATATATCACTATGCAAGTTCAAACTTAATTGGTTTTATTGTAAAGCAGATTGTTGTAATTATAAAGATTAAGTCATGAGAATCGAGAGAAACAACATCTGCCACTTATTTATTGCTGTATTTAAAAATTAAAAGATTATAAAACATTTAAATAGGATATTTAGTACCAGCCTTCTGGCTGACTAGTTCTGTTACTTATAAACAACATAATATAAAATAGGCAGACAATTTCAGCGCTGATCTTTCGAGGGCAGACGTTTGTGAGCACTTAAGTACATACTGTTGAGGATACATCTATATGACACCAATTCAGTGCAAATTTTTTTATGCAATTTCTATTTCTATTTTTTCGCTCACTTACATACATATGTACTCGTATGTGACTAGGCCTATGAAAAGGGGCATGCGTTCGAAAACAAATTTTCGAGAAAACAGCTTTAAAGCTAAACAACTCGTTTCGTCTATCTGAATCTGTAAAAAAGTGGCAAAAGATTTTCTGACACCTCAGCCCATTTTGATAGACCTGGTCACATATATTATTTTTTCTCAATTTTTCTTACTGTCTATATGGGGCAGTCAATGCCAAATCGGAAAGCATTTTGCTTTTGCATCCAAATTTTTTTTTAAATATTTTGAAATTGCTCCCTACGCAGAATATTAAAACCTTTTGGCTCACATAATCAGCAACACCGATTTCATCGGCATAAAAATTGTCCGATAATCCTCAAGGTTTTTCTATAAGCTTGCTGCCTGGTAAACGAAAGCTGATATAAAAGAAAGGCCAGTTGTAGTTTCATTGTTTGTTGATTGACGTCGTGTGTTCATTGTTTGTAAGGCTTAGAATGTTATACTCGTAAGTTAAGTGCTGTTAAAATAAAGTCTCTTATTTCATAAAGTTCGAAGTCATGAGAGTTATCGGATTGATATTATTAATGAAGATAACTTCAAGATGTTTTTTTTTCTTCAAATTTCCAAGCTTGAAGAAAAGTTCAATCGAGTAAATAACTGAACTAATAAAACCGAATCATAAAATTTCCATGCATATCAATATAAACTGCATTAAATCCAAAGCACCATAGTAAGTAATCCAAACCAAACAGAAGGGGTTTGAGTTGCACATAAATCGAGCAATTGGTAAATAACATCACAGTCAAGGTAATGGCCAAGAAGATGGAGTAAGATGCAAAACTTATTGCCACCAATAAATTACAAAGTGCCAGGCGGCATTTATGTCTCGGATACTTAAATGGCTAAATGTATTTATGCCGCATCAAAAAGAGAAACCCAAAGCAATTTGAGCCGCAATGAAATTTTACTGCCTCGCATTTGGCAGCAGCCATTTTTCATTTAAATGAGGCTTTTACAAAATTGGTAAAATGGTATGGTCACAACCATGCAGAAATCAAGAGGGATTGTAGATGGTAACCAATAAATTTTTTTCAATTACTTCAGGTGTTAGCCTCATTAAGAAAAGAGAGCGGGAGAACTCAACAGCAAAGATGGAATTTTAAGTTTTGCTGGGACTCGCGTGTTACAGAATGGGTAAGAAGTTTTGCGGTGTGCAATTTGTATTACGGAAGCGTAGCCATTTGCAAACAGTTTGCCCTTTCTCTACACCCCTACAAAGATTGTATGCTCTTGGGTGGAGGTGCGGTAGAACGACGACGTATGCAATAATTCACTCGTTCGTCCTTTACGTCCTGCACGGAAGCATAAACGCAGGCAGAATGAAATTAATTATTTTCCATTAAACTTAAGTGTAGAATAAAATTTCCTCGAAAGGCAATTCAAGCAGTCAAGTGCCCATATAAATTACATGAAATTTCCTTCTCTCCGACCCGTGCACATGTCACGCAATTGGTTTGGCTACCACCAGGCAGTAGGACGTTGGGCAGAAACACTGTGTTGGGTTTGCTTACCTCTCTCACTCTGACTCTCTTGCTGCTTTTCTGCACATAAAATGAAAATGAATCCTTGGCACAGGAGGTGGAGCACATTATGTTGATGATGACGCTGAAAAAGCAGCGAGTAGCAAACCAACCGACCAGCTGCAGCAGCGGTAGCGTCATTTATACGCTTTTGCCGTCAGCGTTGGTAATAAAACCATGAAACTGTTTTACTTCAAGTGCTACTGCGCTGTTGTTCCTTGGCTGAAGTAAATACCGCTAGTACACATAGCAAAACTTAGAGTCTTTAGAGACTCCCAAACAAATTCATCGAATACTTATAATTAAGCTCATAAATAGTAAAATTAAATCTAATTTGTAATCTTGGAACTTTGAGATCCAAAATTGAGGGTACTTCAAAATATATAACTCAACACCTACTTATAAGGACGATCCACTTTAAATATATCTCTTCACCTATAAAATGCGTTGGGAAATATTACTTTCAGTGTAACATTCGTGCGTTATTTATGAGCACCGTAGAGTGCCTGCTAGGTGGCCGAGAGGGAGCAGCAACCCTGCGCCCGGTTGCTTTATCAATTTACGCTACTAAAGTAGCAAATTGTATCAGTTGAACGATAAACGAGAAACAAGAAAAAAAAAAAAAAAAAAAAAGAATGAAAGAAAAACAAAAATTTCTGAGCTGAAATGCTTTTGGGTGGTGGATGATGATGGGTTCCTGTGAATGGTGTGACTGCTGCGGCAGCAAGGTGGAGGGCGCAACAAAATGCAATAAATAAATAATGAAAACAATGAAGTAGCTGGCGAAATAAACTACCATAACGAGGAGCAGCGACAACGAGCACCAAAATATCAAAAAAAAAAGGAACATAAAAACAAACTCAACAGCAAGGAGAAATGAATCGCCTCGGGCGTGACTGTGCGCTGGTGGTAAATGCGCGCTAATAAAAGCAAAGCAGCAGCAAGGATATGGGAGACTGACGCCGAGCTGTTGCGGGCGCTGCAGGAGGGAAGCAAGAAAGCAATTACTGACTGCTTACTTGAAAATGTTTACTGTTGCAGAATAATGGCGGCTGCCGGATTCATGACACCGATCTGGTCGCAGATTGGATAAGTTCACATAAGTAGATATTCTAATGCAGTACCATTGAGAGTTTTCTTCGAAATGCATTAAAAATTAATCTTAGCTTTGCTATGCATAGATACTTAATTAATTGATCCAAAGTTAAAAAAAGGAAACAATACGTATATTTGCTCACGAAAATCATAAATTTATATACAAATTGTTTTAAACGAAAGTTGTTTTATATAACACATTTTTCCACTATCAATTCGTGGATTTCTTGTTACACCTTATTCATACTGAATAGCACTTTACGATCGAAGGACTCCAATGAGTTTTTACATGTTGTAGAGATAAATTATTAGTGAGCTTTGAATGCTTAAGACAGCTGCCGTTAAAAAGTTTCAAATAAAATTACACTGCTCTTAATTTTTTTTCCTAAGCCTCAGAATCGTTTCAAATCTTCTGCCTGTCCTTGATCCCATGAAAAACTCTTTTGTTCCTAGCATATTGGTATTTAATATACCTACCCAGGCCCGGATTTACCTTAGAGGCACACTAGGCCAGTGCCTAGGGCGGCAAGAATTTCGGGGCGGCAAATTTTGGGAACTTTGAAAATTTTTTTTAAAATTTTTTTAAGTGGTAATGCATTGGTGATGGTGATCCTCACTTCTGATATTAAAATTTTTTTTTTCCATATTCACCAGTGTAGGGGGCGGCAATTTGTGAACGGCCTAAGGGCGTCAAATTTTTAAATCCGGGTCTGTACCTACCAATATTTACCCAGTAGCTTTGGATTATCTTGTATATGGGACGTTCTTTTACAAACCGAACGAATTTTGACAAAAACTGACCGACACATTTTTGATTTGGCTGAAATTATTTTTATGGGCTCTGTATAGAAAAAGGAGAGACACGTATTCGAGGATTTTTTTTAAAAAATTTTTTTTTTTCAAAATAGAGCGAATTCAATTTTGAGAATTTCGTGATTTTAGGCTTGAAGGCTTACTTTAAAAATTTATAGCTCCGTTTCTGTTAAAGCTATAAAATTGAGATTAACTTCATTGTAAAGCTAAGCAAAATTCAAATTTTCATATCAAGTCATGACATATGTGCACATATTTCGAAGAAGCCGATCTCGATTACAAATTGTGAAAATAGCTCAATATTATACGTCTTGCTATTAATAATATTAAAATATAAGACATTCTTTTTATATAAAATAAGTTAAGTGCATATTTTTATATATTTTTTATTGTCTTTAGCCAAGTAAAACTCTGCGTAGCCTTCGTTCAATTATCAAAATGGCCATAACTACTTGTACAGGTTTACTTTCTTTATCCCACCATAAAAATAGGAATATAAAATAAAATCCTAATAAATGATCCTGCTGCGCTCTGCAATGCTGCCTTACCAGCCAACAAGTCAGCTACGTTGCTTGTTGGCTAAGGCTACATCATCAACAGCAGTTGCGCCAACTTCATCCCCACTTGTCATGGCAAAGTATTAAGAAAAATGCATAGAATACAAGAAAATGCCATTTACAAAAGCCTTGTGGGACTTGTGACTTCCGCCAACTGATGGCGGAGAACCGGAAGCTGGCAGGAACCGAAACTGAATTTTGCAATAGCAAAACAATGACGGCGGAGACAGAGGTGTGCAAGTAGTAGTACGACAGCCAAAAGCGAACTGAAGCGAAACAAAACGAAACTAAGAAAAGTCTTAAATTGCTTAATCTTTCCACTAGATGGCATGCAATTTATTTGTGATTCCATTATGCGAGCATTAAATGCGTGATGGAAAACAGTTACACTGCAAGAATTTTTTTAATGTTTCATAAAAAAATTGCTTTGGTAATTTTCTATTAGAAGTTGTAAAAATATTTTATTGTTTTTTTTTTCTTTCTATAGTAGGTCTATAGTTTAGCCTTAATCTTGTATGAAACTTTAGTAGAAATTAAAGTTGAATTGAGAAAAAATAAAGAAGCTTAATGAAAAGAATATTCTATGTATTAAGTATTTTTCTTAAAACCATATATGTATACTTAGTGTTAAGATTAAAACATATTTTGAGCAAACTTGTGATATACGCATTAAAGTAAGAGTCATAGGAGATATTTTTCGTTCGATTTTGCTTATGATAATGAGTTAAGATTAGTTTTCATATGTACAGTTTTTGTACAACAAGATTAATCCGATATTAAATTGGAAATCAAACCCTAGAAATTATATACTGATCTTTGTGATCAGGGTCATATTACTTACATCACAAAAGCCAACTGGGATCTCCTTTGATACAACTATTTCTATGTTTTTTGCGGATTGCAATAATAAAACATATTTATTTTATGAGTGATTGGTGTCACCCGTTCCTAGTTTTTAGCTTCGAACCCCGCAAAATAAAGTTTCTTGGTCTTTCTATGAAATCAGTTTGATAACGGGGGTAGAGACGCGAAGTTTTAATCTGACTAAACTACCGACGGGTAGTGTAAATGTCTGGAATGTACATATCCTATCTGATTAAATTGAGATGAAGTTTGAAGCTGAGCTTTTTCGATAGTATTAAACAGCTTCCATCTTTTTCGTTTAGCAAGAGTTCGTAATAAAATTTTGTATTTTGACTAAATCAAGTTTCAGCTGGTCAATAACATCTTTTGCTGGCAGAGTAAACTTTTTGCTACTTCACTTTTATTGTTTTTGCTACTCATCAACTTTTTTCGCTACTCAATTTATTTCCTTGCAACTCAAAATCTATTGTGATTATCTCAGTTGCATGGATTTTCTTTCAAAACAAACCATGTTAAAATTAAAAAATATCAATTACACTGTAAAAAAGTTAACGCGATGCCCATAAAAAGTAAATTAAGAAATTAAATTGAAAAATTAATTTCAATCTTCATTTGCCTCTGCTCAACTGCTGGATCGACACTTAAGGCAACAACAATGACAACAACAGCATCAGCATCAGCAACAGCAATAAAAAATAAAACAATAACAAAGAGGAAAAACACAAAACAAGAAGAAAACACAACAGACAAAAGAGATGACGATGATGATTCCTGTTGATGACGATAATGGGGAGTGATGAAGAAGAAATGCTGATTCGAAGATTTAATAAATGAAATTGGTGTGTGATTATAAACACAAAAACAAAACGAAAATCCATCTAATCAACTTTTGTTCTCGCACTCCAGATAATTGAGGCGCCCCCAAACTTGAGCGGGCACCACAAGCTTCAAGAACTGACACACACACACACATCCACACACATATCGAAATTGCAGGCCACCCACCGGAAGCAGCCATTTTCAGCACCACGTGTCAAGACAAAGCACCACTTGAAGGAAGACAACAAATGACTGCGACAGCGTCGTGGGACTGAACCATGAGCAATGACCAGAAAGAAGGACGAGAAGCAGCAAAGACGTTTGGAAGCTATCGCACTTGCACTTCTGTCGTTGCACGAACACAAATGCGCAGCAAAAAAGACGCACTAACACTAGCGCACATGGGCGGAGTCAATTTGTATTTATGCGCCATTTTGCAAGGGAAATATCCCAACTTTTTTTACATCTTAGCTTGTACACGCACCCATTGAACAACATTTATAGTGCATACCCAAACCTGAACATTAAGTGCGATAAGGGGAAGTTTTAAGCTTCAGTATGGTAATTTTTAATATTAAGAGGGAAATATTTTATTTAGATCTAGGGAATTCTTTATAGTTTATATTTTTCCTAAATTAAACATTTCATTTTCTCTGCTTAAAATAAATGTAAGTTAAAAAGCATTATTTGATAAACTCTTTATTGAAAAAAGAGTGAAAAAAAAAATTGGCAGAATATTTTCTACCGTCTTTGCATCCCTTGCGGGGATCGAACCCGCGACCTTTGGATTAGAAGTCCAACGCGCTATCCTCTGCGCCAAAGGGACGGCGTTAGAATTATTGACCAATGATGAGCTTAAGCACGTGGTGCTAAGAAGCAGCATACAGTAAGTTCTTAATATTTAAATATTTTTATTTAATTTAATACAAATTTTAAAACAAAATATCGTGTAACCATTCAAATGGTTAAGCGGGGTGTGCGGCAGTTGGTGTTGGTAACATTTGGAACCAGCTGTTGTTGTTGTTGTTGCTGCTGCTGTCTTAATAGTAAAACAGTTGATAAGACTACTGATAGGGTTTGAGATAACACCATAGAAAAGCAAAGAAAATTCAATTATTGAATAATTTTAGTTTAGAACAAATACCGAAACGGAATTTGCAAAAACCTTGACGTTATAACCTTTGGGTGAAGAGAAAACTGAGGTAACCAGATGATTCAGAACGCTCAAGACATATTGTACATTTTTACCTCAACTAACGGTAATATATGAACTTTTTATCCAATATGGCTGCTTAAATTCGAAGTTTGTCAAAATAGAAAAATATATTTCAATCGATATTGTTGAGGGAAAAAAAAACACAAATTTTGAGGTGGAAAATGACTTCTGATAATATGATTTCATTGAGTTATGATGATGTACACACAAAAGATCTTTACTGAAAAATCAATGAGTTTTTGTCCTCCACATCATAATATATTTAAGGCGAACTTTTTGAGTAAACTGATGTACATACCTACATAAATTGAAAAAATATCGATTTAGTTCGAGTTTAAGCGGTTGTTATGGTTCATCAATCAAAAAACCTAGCAGTGAATTATATTCAGCGATCATTTGGATACCAAGTGTACACGTTTTAAGACGCTATCTCCCGGGCGCTTACTTGCCGCCAATTGTGTGACCAATTTTGCAAAATCATGGCCAAATGATCTCGATGGTCACCATAACCTTCAGGACTTATGTGCATACATATGTAGGTATAAGTCAATCAATGAAGATTATACACTGATTACAACTTTCATGAAGATTATATGTGACCTTTTAGATGGCTTAGTATTCGAAGCTATCACGAGTCGATAAAATGTCTTTAAGAACTACTTTTTTTTATGTAAAAGAAGCTTTGACGAATTTGAGCTCACTCAGCGCATTTTCGCTATCAGACCAATTTTTCAATCGTTATGTCACTTTAATTTATTAAATTTTGTATTTAATATTTTTGATATATAGAGTTACCAATTATCCTAAGGAAACAAGGTCTTGTTCAGGGGGCAGGGGCAGTCATAGCCGTGAAAATTAAAGCATTTTCAATAATTTTTTTTGGTATTAATTTAATATCTTTTATAAAAATGATAATATGGCATCATTACATAATGTTTCAACTTGACTTGACGAAAGAAGAAAGAAAGAAAATAAAAAAGTTATAGCTGGCTGTGTTGGACCTTGTCCCATACAGAGTGTCTTACGGAGACCATCACAAATCCTTGTTAAATAAATAATCTAGTGCCTGATCGATCTTTTTTTTTTAAATCAACAAAGTGGCGGTCTCAAGAATATTTACCTCCAGATTTTCGGTAAAAAACCAACTATTCATAAAAAATCGATTTAAAAAAAAAATCCTTTAATCAGGCACTAGCTTTTTATGTTTTTCAAATACTGTGTAAATTTCATTGAAATCTGTCGAGCGGTTTTCGAGTTACAATGGTCACCAGTTCCGAAAACATAGTTTTGAGAAAAACGCATTTAAAGTTTTACACTCGGTACTCTTACCACCGAGAGCCCTTTGGCTATTGCCGAATAACTCCAAAATTAATAGTCGGTTTGACTTCAAATTTTCAGGATATATTTTTAAGATATTATACTTTAGCAAAAGGCGAAAAATCGATTTCTCAAAAATTAAGACTGCCCCTGCCCCTTAATTTGCCAACTACGGGAGCTACTTTCGCTGAAGTGAACAATTTAACAAACCTATAAGTAGCAGACTCTAGTACTTTTTAAACGGCAGCAACTAAAAATCATGCCTGAAAGAGAGCAGAGCATGTTAACAGGAATGGATCTCTGATCGCTCTCTTGTACTGAGTGTAGTACTCACAAAAGCTTTCTGCGCTTCAGGTTTTTCTGTAGACACGCCACTCAGTTTGAATTTGTTTTTCATTGATAATGGTGTTGTTTTAAGTGAAATAGAATATTATTTTGCTTCCAACGTTGTAAATTTTATAATTATTACCACAAAACAAAGAAATATAAGTTTATGAAAGTGGTTTATTATACAATTTTTTTTTTGAAAAAAAAGTGTTTATAAATAGTGAAAAAAGTGAAGTTGTTTTCGAAAAAAAACCAAAGTGAATACTCACGCCACGAATTTTTAACTTCGTAAGCATTTTCTCGTTTTGCACATACCTACATACATACGTTAAAGAGAAAAACAAAATACGTAAAGGAAACAAAAAACCAAAATTTTTATTTTACCCCAAACCCTACCCTACCGCATAACGTTTTCCCCCACTATTTCCTGCAGTCGGCCGCACCCTTCGCGCCGCAACTGAACTAAACTCGACGCGACGTCGACGCTTAAGTGAATCAAATTATCAAATTAAATAAATTTTTACAAAAAACGAAATATTTTCTTTCTCTTCCTTTTACTTATTTGTGGTTTCTTTGCGCTTCATCGTGCGGTCCGCGGGGTAGCAAAATCACAGACATCGCTCGATTAAGCTACATCAATAACAAAACAAAAACTAAAAAAAAGAACAACAACAAACATAATTAAGTCAAGTATTTCGTTGTTGTCGTTCGTCTGTCCAATCCGGCGGATTGGGTCGGTGGTCATTTATTGCCATCGCCGTTGTCAACATCATCATCGCATCTTCCGCCCGCCTGCATTCCGCTAATTCTGCATTTCCTGTGCACTCGCGTCAAATTCAGCGGTCAACCGCGAGCGCAACACGATCGTTCGGACGGACGGTCGTTTGTTAAATCAGTCAGACAGTCAGTGAGTCAAAATTGCCACTGATCTCGTAGCGCAAATTGAGGCGCGTCAAGTGCAACGTCTGTCAGTGACATTCGTTTTGCGGTAAATAGTGCGCGGAGGAGTAACTAAAACGTTGCCACTTGTGAAAAAGAAATAATAAAAAAAATCATAAATTGCTTTTTGAGCTACAACAGGTAGAAATTTGTTTAAAAAGACTCGCGTGCGTGAATGAATCATTTGACAATTGATTGGCAATTGAACACGTCTTCTTTTGTATGACCAGCGGATGCGTGGAGACAACAGTTGACAGGCGTCATATTCTACAGAAAGCCA
Organism: Meiosimyza platycephala; assembly: GCA_963662105.1. NCBI lineage: Eukaryota > Metazoa > Arthropoda > Insecta > Diptera > Lauxaniidae > Meiosimyza > Meiosimyza platycephala. Next base: position 2,516,006 of record OY759210.1, on the reverse strand, counting down.
CATTTTGTTGGAGGGGATTTTTTTTTGAAACGGATATTTTTTTACAGAGCAACAAAAATGTAAGTACCTTTACACATATAATTTGCTGTCAATTAAGAAAAAAATTACAATAACAATAAAATTAAATAAAAAAAAACCTATATGGCAGCGGCTCGCAAATCGAGTCTCTTGCTAAGATTTATAAACCATGAAAGAACCCTGAGATCCCTAAACTCTAATTTCTGATGTGGAGTTGGGAGGACCTGCAAGATTTTACACGGAAATATGCCGCTGTCTTTTTGTTTCTACGCATTCATTATGTGGTGAAGCTCCAAATCTCTGCTTATGCCACCGCTAAACCCATTCGTTGAAGAATTTTTTGTAAGCGTTCTTCTGTATGAGCTTCATTTCCCTTACCGTATTCTTCTTTATGCCCTCTATGATCTGAAAACACTAAGCCCTGAGTTACAATTTCAGTTTTTGATACATGGCAATAATCTCAATACATACATATCCATCCCCATCCATCCATCTGTTCTGTCGATGATGAATCCATAGTTGTTATCTACAAAATATAGTAGTTATAATTCTTATCGCCAGATGTGAGTTAAGCTCGGACGAAAAGCAAGAAACTGCCGAAATATCAAACTTACAACAAAACTAAACTAAATATTGTTTTCTCGTTTTTCTTACAGTGTATTTCTTTCAATAACCACTTGTTTTCTATTTTTGGAATTATTTTCCCTTTCCCTGCACCGCTCTGATCTACGTTTGTCGCGTTTATCTCGAGATTTTTATGAACTGTGCGATGCGTTGCGTTGTTGTACGTATAGTCATTCGACATTTTTGTTTCTTTTTGCTCTTGATGTTGTTTTCAACCGTCGGTAAAAGAGCTACAGCGTCGAGCAGGGAAGCAAAAAATAAACGTGTTTTTTTATTCCAACGCTTAGCGATGCGGCGTTTATTTAATGTATAGCCACGTTCTGTATTACAACTTAACAAACTGTGAATATAGTAATGGCTATTAAAATTGGGTTAGGTTTTTTTTTCGAAATACAAAATTCCAAAGACAAAATTCCAAATATTATAGCTTATGAAAATACCTATGAGTTTACAAATCCCTGTATTTTTTCATCACAAAAATGCTCTAAGAGGTTAAATTTGCCTACTTAATGAATAATTTGAAATCAATGGAAATAATTCTAAGGTATGAAAAATTATGGATATGAAATTGAAATTGCTTTTTATACATTTTTATAGACCAACTACACAAACTTATGTTTACTGGAGCCAGTGATATGGATTGTGCGACAGTTTAAATATAAAATATCGCTCTCAAAAATATCGCTGACTCTCGTACTTTTTTTTTCAATGTTTATTTCTCACAAACTCTTAAATTTTCAATAGCACAATAACTCTATATACGATATCAATTGTCAAAATGACAAAACGTGAGTGTACTTCAAAATACAAATTCGTTATTTTATAAAAGAATATTTTTGTAAAACTCAAATGAACAAATTTTCTTATAAGTGTAAATATAGATGCATAGTGTTGTCACGTCTTCATTTTCTTTAATATAAATGAAAACAACATAGTACTTGTGGATATTTGTCATAACAATATTGTACAATTAAAAGCAAATGACCCATAAAATAAAATTTATTATAAAATACTAAAACGATATATGTTATCTGAAATACTTCAACTAATTTCGTATATGCCGCAAAATATTTTTAGTGTTTATTATAAATTTTTACAAGTAGAAACTGCATACTCGTATATAATGAAAATGTGTCAAAAACACTCATATTCTTGAATTCTTCGAGAACGCTTAAAATTTGAAAACTTACAAATTTAAAAGAATATTCCTTAAAAATAGCGAAAAAAATATTGAATGTTGCAACCAACGTTTAAAAATTTAAATTCTATCGCATAAGTGAGAGCGTTGCCAACTATGTGTCCCTTTAAATTTTCGTTGAAGTTGAGCACCACTGCCCTACAAATGACAAAAAATAACGAACAAATAAAATGAACAAAAAAAAAAATTGATTCTTTAAAATTGACTAGATTTTCTTCTGAAAACACAATAAACTTTAAAATTTTAAGCGTTCAAGGAGAATTCAAGGACCTGTTATGTTTTTTTTACTAACTTCATTACATAAGCAAATGAAATTTACATTTGTAAATTTAAAGAGACACAACTACGATAAAAATTTTATAACTTTATCATTAAAAATGTTCATAGTCATAAATTAATTTGAACTTGTTTATTTTATTGTCTAAAAATCAGATGCTAATAAATGGCTCTAATGGCAGCGATGTGTTAACTTAAAAATAGCAACGTGTTTTCTCTTCGTCATTGGTACATATTACTTAATATACAATTGAAGAGCTTTATTTGTAACACTGGCACGCTGTCATAAATGTCAAACAGCTTTTCCTTCTTGTGATGCAATCTGTGCGCGCTATCAGCTGTTAAGCAACATCACACTTAAGCTCCAGTCACCGGGTTGTGATTGCAATTTCAATTGCATCTAATTGAAGCCCCATCGGAGTTACTTGTACAGCATACATTCATAAGTACATAGATACGTACTAAAATTTATACCAAGCGGCTTATTGCATGGCAACAGTTGATATTCTATTTCTGTAAAAGCAAAAAGTGCATTATCGCAGTGTAACTAAGTTTGATTTACAATTGCGTTGTTAATTCGTGTGCTATATAGCAAAGGCATATGTGTTTTCAATGCATTTTTATTGCGATTTTTTTCTTCTTCCTCAGCACCTCGCTATCATTTTGTCAATAGTGCATTATGCCATATGTATTGTATTATTGTTGCATGTCATTGGATTGCTGACGGGTACATATTTTTGTTTTGGTGGACTATAGAAAATTAATGAGCCTACACACTATTGTGCTTATTAGTTAGTTAGCAGATAAACTGTATACTATGGATTCATGACTCAACCATATTGTTGTAGATTTATATCATAGTCGAAAAAATAAACTTATTAGAGCTACAATTTGATGAAACAGAATATATGATTTGAGTGCATAATATGAAAAAAATAGAAACTTTTAGACAATAGCAGCATTTTTTCCATTATCAATCCCTTTCGCCGAAATAATAATTAGTTAGTTATCTATGAAAAACCATTTGTATCAGTTAAATAAATTCTATACAAAGGGCCTTACTTCATTTGTAATATGAAACAAAATGTTAAATAGTCATTCAGGTATACTCCCAATGTATTGTCGCAAAAAAAAAAATAATTTTCCTCAAAAGAATTAATCCTAACTGAGAAATAAAAATCGCACAAAGCTTTCGCCTGAAAAAAAAAAAAAAAATTAGATGGATTTCAAAAAAAAAAAAATTAAAATGGGGAAAATGCCAGCTTTTGATAAATATTCTGACTAATAATTGCAGAAAATTTAAGAACGATTTTCATATGAAATAAGACCGAAGTTTGCTTTAAGATTTTCTGGGTCTTTCGAAGTGAACGAACTTTATAAAAAAGTGTCCTTAAATCGGTGATGCATTTTGACACAATTTTTGACAAGAAAATAACTACAGCTCAAAAATTAAAATAAGTAATATTTTCAAAAAAAATTTATATAAAAGATACACTAATTTTTGAATATAATTAATTGAAAACAAAAGTGTCATAAAAATTTTATCCCTTTTTTTTGTATTGGGTAAACTTTCACTTAATGTTTTTATTCTCAAATTTGTGTGACTTTTAACTTATGCATACATGGTGTCCTTATTGGATTTATGCCATTTTTTTTAAAGAATAAAATATTAAAAAATTAAGGAAATAATGACTTTACTGCATAATTACTGTGTGTACTGAAGATTGTGTTGGACATACTAAATATGTGAGCCACGGTTCTTACACGGGTCGTTTAATTACTGACCATGTAATGAAATTGATAAATTTTTAATGTGTAGTTAGGAGGAAATAGTTTTGCCTAAAATCAAGTTCTTCTGGTAACATATACTACATACATACGCACATCTAAAAATGTTTGCATTTGTTTGGATATTGATTACCTATTGCTATACAACGCCCCAAATGTTAAGTGTTACAAATTATATTTAAACGGTTGAATTTGTTTTGGTGTGCCGCATAATTATCAAACGTTACTAAGGTATGATAGGCTGAATGAAAACTGTTGTAGTAAAATCTAAATATTTTCTTTGAAAACCAAAATTCTATACAAAATAATAAGAATAGAAGACCGAACATTCGCTGAAACTTAAGTATTCCGGTACACTTTGGAAACGAAAAATTTCTTAAAAATGAGAAAAATTTTATTGAATCAAAATAAGAATCAATGCTAAAAGAGAAGAATACTTAGTCTACCACTTGAAAAAGTTTTTCTTTTTCATAAATTTCGAATTATTAAAGCTCTTTTTTAGTATTCTGCAAATGTTCGCTTTAATCCAATACAATAAATTAGGTATGTATTGTACTAACAACACGTAAACAAAAACATCTTTATAAATTTCTAAAGAAAATTTGTGATTAAGTGCCGCCTTGTTGGCCGGTGGCAATGCATCCTATCATTTAGCCATGTCCTAAAGCAATGTGCTTAGTTGCACTTGTTGCTGTTGCCGGTCGCGTTGCTGCCAATTAAAACCCAATCGCGATACGCTACAGGCCAAACAAGACGCGACGCAACTTAAAACGACCGAAAAATAACAGTTTTAGCATCTAAATAAAAAAAAAAAGAAAATAAATAAAATTTAAAATTATTGCACATTGCATTCCTAAATTTACTAGCTAATGACTTCCCGACTCGGATGGTGCATTTGTTGCATATCGAAGTGTTGCCGAGTTGTGCGCAAAAAAATGCATTTTCTTTTCCTTTTTGTTTAATTTCCACGTTAGCAAACTACGTATAATTTTGGCAATGCCAACAAAACAAAATTAAAAACAAAGAAGAATTACAAAAAAAAAAAATTCGCTCATGTTTATTTTACATTAAATAGGTGTCTACTTATTCGTAATTTATAGAACCATATTTATTGCTATTATTTCATTATTTGATATTATTAAATGTCTCCAATTACTGCTGCTGATGCGTGCATAACTGTGTATGCGAAGCTTAGCACTCTTATGTATGTGCTTATTGTTAGTGAAAATAAGAAAAATGTTTGAGTGAAGTTGCCGACATTATCGAGCCAATTGCAATATATGCCTAGATATGTAACTAAAACTCACACGAGCCTATTTTGCTTTTAATATACCGTACATTTTTAAAACAAATCTCTTCACGGCATGTTTTCAATTTCCTACATAACTATGTATATTCAAATATTAAATTATTGTTTCCATTTTTACGAAATAAATTTGTTGTTGGGCCGTGGCTCAGCATCATGTCCAAAACCGGCTTCGCTAGCCACATTTCGCTAGCAACTTTTTTACTAACATTTCCTTACAAAATATTCCCATTTTGTCCACATCAGTGCAGGAGTTCACATCTTATAGTGATGCAAACCGCATCAGACCAACAATTTTTGATCATACATTTTTTTATATTTAAAAATTCACCCCATTTATAAAATAATGTATAAGTCTCAGGGGCGTAAATTAAAATTATGTATATTATGTACTAGAGGTCTGCTCGAGTGCACTTAAAACGATCATCATATAAACCTCCGAATGCAATAAACTTCGACATTACTTAATTGAAGCTAAAAATACATATATGTGATATAATTTTATAGCCGATGTGTTTGTTTTTCGTGAAGGTCGAAACAATGCCAACTCATTTGCTGTGAAAGTTGACCACCAGACATCACTTCATTAGCGAAACGCTGGCCGTTATCAACAACGACCAGCCAAACTTTGTAATCAAATCGGAGCGCAATTTGTTTTCTCATAGGGATGGCCAGTGGAGCAATAAAACGAATCAATAAATAGCTACGGAAAATTCCGACGTGTTAATGGCATATCACTGAACAAACAGCTGGGAATTGGTTATGACCGCTTTGGTGAAAACAAAGCTTGACGTTGAAAATAAAAAACAAATATCACGTCTGTCACTGTCATTGTGACAGTCACATTTTTTTTTCAGTTGCACACAAACAAATTAATACCCACACAATGAAACATCATTTGAATGCAATTCATTCATTTTTGTTGTTGCTGTTAAAGTTGCATTGGAATTGCATGTCGATCGTAAAACAAGTTCTGTTTTTGTTGTAGGATTTTTTTTTGTTGTTTTGTTATATTGTACTCTGCTTGGTAGGTAGCGTGCAATAATTGGCCTTCCCGCGGCAAATTCCATGCGTTTTTACGTCTCTTTGGTCCCTCAACTTTGTTATTGTATCACGTCATGAAAACACGAGCAATCGTACAAAATATAGGAATATTTTGATTGTTGCTCTCTTGTACGAAGTCACTCAAGTATTTGCTCTTAGGGTGGGCAGCGTTGTGTTTTGTAAATAGTAGGTACTTTTACAAATTTCTTTGTGAATGTGGTTGGGTTGTTCAAAAAGTCTAACAAGGGCTTCTTCTTCTGTTTAACTGTATAGAAAAAATATTAATAAAATAGCTTGCATTGTGAGATATCTCCAAATATACCTTAGAAGTGCGTTTTTCGCTTTTTTAAAAAATTATGAGGACTTGTAGACGGAAAAAACTTAAAACGAAGATTTAATTAAGACCCGAAAAACTTTAAGAACAATCTTGGCTGAACTCTGGTTTTGACTGAAAACCATTTTTTGTGTTAAAAAAGCACGATAAGTTTGAACGAAAATGGCGAAAGTTTTATTATGCATTGCATTTTTCCAGCGATTTTCACTAGAATTTACAATATCATTTGCTATGGAATTTTCGACACTGGCATTATTTAGTTTCTACTACAACCAACATTAACTTTCTTACGAGTTGGTTGATTTATTTATATGGCAAAGAAGCGTCTTGGTCATTTTTATTAACCGGATAAAACTCTCACTACTATTTTCTAAAGTTTTTCAACACTATCTACTTTTATTTATTGCGAAGCGACAACTCTGAGCTAACAACTTTTTCTTTAACTTTTTTTGAAGAGAGTAGCACCTGTGGAACGTTGCTAAAAATAGCAGCCATCAACGATTGTGTGATTATTTTAACTAAAGTTAAAAACAAATTATAGTAATTAAAAATTTTATCATTGTTGTGGCCAAACAATAACATACCATATTTAGAACAATTAGTTAGGCTTATCAGATAGATCAATCCCATTGTATTTATATTTTGAGAGCGCCTATCAACATTAAAAAAACCCATTGAGTTATCTTGACTTAACATTAAAAGCTTTACGGTACAAGTTATCAAAATTTATTTTACATAATGAAACTATGGAAAATTTACAAAAATAAAATATCGCTTTTGAAGAATAATAAATTTATACATTTTGTTGTCCAAGTTGTACAATAAAATGTCGATCAAGAGAAGAGCCAAAGCATTTATCAGAAGAGAGTCAAAAACAGCAATCGTTGATTTGAGATTAAAATATCCGACAGTTTTGTTAATTGCGTGTGCTATTTTTAGCTTCAATTTAAATTGACAAATAAACCAGCAAGAGATAGAACCTTTTGAAAGAGAGGACAACTTAAAAAAAATTCATACAAGAACGAATAAGAGGGTCAAATTTCAGCAAGAAAACAATTTGAGAGTGCATTCGATATTCATTTATGAAGATCTTTTCGCTTTTCTCACGATAATATATATTGTATTTTCTAAGAACTAAGAAATTATTGCGTTACAGAAATTTAATTTCCAAGAAATAACTTAGGAATTTCATTACATTGCAGATCTAACGCGAACTTCTTTTTGTAAACAGACGAGTACTCGTGGGTATATTACGACGTAACGTACATACATACAGACATATAGTGAAGAGAAATTATGTTGTTATAAATGAACTTTTATCATACTCTTTGTTGATACAATCATTACATTCGTAAACAAATTTAAAGAGAGCGTAATTGATCAGTACTTTTATGCCAGGATTGCATTTTAAAATTGAAAGACCTGTAATAAATATCTATGAGTGCTGTCAAATAACTTTTATGTAATTTCACTTTTGCTTCGAAATATTTGGGAAAAGATTTAAACGAAAGGCAAATTTTGGCTTTTTATCAGTTGGTCAGAAAAGTTTAATAATAAGCGAATGACTGAAGTATATTAGTTTTATTTGTGTTATATCTATTAACCTACTTTGAATTCGAAAATCTCGTCAGAAATTATATCTTGTATCTTATTCTTCACTAAGTAAATGCAGCTGTTTCTATTTTGTATTTAAAGAAGGGAGTAGTAGCACATCACAATTGTAGTTGAAATTGTAGAAGCAATCGACAGCCCTAGTTGCTGCTGAATAAAGAGAGTTATCTTACAAGAGAGCATGCTCTTAGTAGCTGTGATAAAAAAAGCATTTTTTTCTGTTAAATAAAGCTTTGGATAACATGCAGCTAAAATAATATATTAAATATTTCCAGAAAATTTAAATACAGTACTGCCATCTCTTGCATTTTTAAAGAAATTTATATTTCATTAAATTTTAGTAACATATATTTTTATACGGAGGTTTCTTAAAATGAAAAAGAAAAACTGATTTTTGAAGTTATGGTAACCAAGTCATAAATTGTAAATTTCATAATACTGTGAATACTTTTAATACCAAAAACATCGAGTACTTAGTTTGTGCTAAGTCTGAAGTTGTTTACTTATTTATTTGCTAACAAAATCTATACTCATACCTATGTAAACAAGCTTAAGGAGCAAAGCCTATTCTTATCACCGCACGTTAATTTTTTCCGACTGTGTTGACATTAGGGCAGTTCAAAAAATTGTTGTTTTCTTCTAAAACGTTAGGTTATGCTAAAAAGGTTTTTTTTTCTAAAAAAATAATGCACAGGCTTAGCATTAGTGGCGACTTGAAAGCGAGTTACTTAAGATTGGCGCCTACATGTTTAAGTATAAGTAAGAAAAATAATTTGAAAAAAATTTAAAAAAAAAGTTCATTTATTCCGAAAGAAGCGATTTAGGATTTATCATGGTGCGACATAATTTCCCATTGGGCTATGTTTGAAATTTACAACTGTCTTGAACGTTGAAATGATTGCACTTGTACAGTAGTTCAATTCATACATATGTACGTACCTACAAATGCTGAATATTTTTTAGCATAAATTAATTTGCTTAGGAAAAATTGCATTTTTGAATTTCAACGTCGCAAAAATCTTAAAAATTATTTTATTCAATTCAGCTGCACGCAAGACACTTGCGGGAAAATAATCAATAATTTATATTTGATAAATGCAAATATTTTAATTATAAATTTCTCGGTTTTTCTTTAAGGTAAACAAAATAATTCAGTAAAGTAAAAACTGTAATAAATTTAATGTTATTTGCTATAACTGTTGCACACAATATGGCGCTTGTTAAATAAATAAAATTCTTTCTTATTTTTAATATGAAACTTTTGTACGCTATACAAAGTACAAACAAAATGTTGCGGGCTACCCCAAAAAGGAAGAGGCTTAGACAAATTACTTAAATAATGAAGAATTGCTCCAAAATTAGATAAAATATTTAAATAAAAACACTAAAAAATCTCGAGGTACGCAAATATTCAACCCACAGACCGGACGATGAACTTAAAAAGAAAATATCACCCAAAAACATTCTGTAAAAGGTTTATTAAATTTTTGGTGAATATTTACAAGAATCATATATCCAAATCTGACATTTTTTGAACAATTTTTCCATTTTATATGGGAAGAAAATTAATTTTCCTTATTTTTCTCCCTCCATTATTTTTGGGCGAATTTTATTTTTTTGATTGTTATTCGTTGGTTTTGCCAACATTCCAGACAGGAAAATTATTCTTTAATTTTATATAAAAATTTTCTGAAATTTACTTTGAAATTAATGAATAAATGAAAAAGTTAATCTACTCTTAAACTTTCCATAAAAATCGATTTTTACTGATTTGCATCACTTTTTTTTACAGTCCTATTCAAAAAATATAATGAGTTCAAAGTTTTCATTATAACGAGTTTTTATTGAGGAAGTAACCATTTTTTTTTATTATTTTGTAAAAACTAACATTATATCATTGACGCCTACCTGGGCTAATGAATCAAACCCATAAGTAAATCAAAATATATTTTAAGTAAATATTTGCACTTGACTTTATTAAGGGTTGCGTGCATGAAACAACAATTTAAGTTATTGCTTTGGGTTTATAAAAAGCTGCTTGCATAATATTTTGTCTCTTAACAAATTCTAGTACTTTTCTGTCTAAGCAAATACTTTAGATTGCGCATGTTATTTGTTTTATTCAACTAGCTCACGATTTTTTAAACAAAATAATGAACAAAAACAATGCATAAGATAATTGAAGTTCGAAGAAATTATAGTTAGTCACATCGAAACTGAAATATACTGCAGCGATTTATACGCAAATATTGCACATACGTCACGTATACCAAGCTATAGCTGCTCGGATGTAACCTAGAATCCTAGAGAGTTCTATAGCATTGTTTTTAAAGGATAAATAACTAAGAACTATAGCTGCTCGAATAAGTATCAAAAATATGACCAATTAGGTTGTGGAAAAGAAAACATTGATTGAGATAAAATATATATTTTAGAAAAGATAATTTTGTGCTAATCAACTGACCTGCATGTAACAATTTATAACTCTAACACGTTACATTACTTAAATGTAGAGTGTAAAAAAGTTCAATATGCTTACTTCCTGTTTGGTGATTCTCGTGTGTTTAATTTATGACATCGCATGCTTTGTTTTCCTAGTCTAATTGTTACTTGTGATCCAGCAAGAGCACTAACAAAACAATAACAAGAAATAGCAGTAGAAGCAGAAATTTTTATTTACTTTGCTACCGAATCGACACAAAGTTAAGAATTCAGATTGTCGCGTCAACAACAGCGTCCACCAGGCGCTTGACATTTAAAATCAGTGGCGTGTTAAAGTAAATATTTTTTGTGAACAAATCAAAGCGCTAACGTAAACATGGCGTTTAGCAGCGATAAGCGCAAGTCATTCGGTGTTTTGCTGATAACAGCAAGCTGCTCGAATTGGCTCTTTATTGTTGTTTTTCTAGCTAAGCAGCACTGAAGCGATCGTGTAAAGTTTGATTTGCGCGAATTGATTGCAGTAGTGGTAGAATACATATGTGTTTCAATTCCAAAATGTTTTCAAACAAATTTTATTGCTCCAGCTTCTACTTTGTTTTTTTTTTTTTTAGTTAACACTAGCGACGAATAAGTTGCTGACTCCATTTGAACCGCATTGGTTGCATTTATCAGTGCTCAATAAAGGTGTAGCGAAAAAGAGAAGAGTTATGTTGACTATTTACAAACATAATAAATAAATATATAATAATTTTTAAGGCGCTGTTGGTAATACTTAACCTTTTTACTTCAGATAGCGATAGACAACGAAGTAATTTAAAAGTAACAGTTTCTTATGACCATTTTTCTGGCTTTTGAAAAGTCAATCCTCATGCCACGCTTATTTCTACAGTAACATAAAATTGAAAATAATCCCTCAGACACATAAAATTTTCACTTTTTCCCAAAAAGACTTCAATTTAGTTTTTTTTTGTAATTAAAAACGTTTATGTATGGCAATGTTCACGGTTTACGTGAACTTAAAATCATATGAAATTTCATGAATGAGTCAGGAATAATATAAGGATAATAAAATAAAAAAAAGTATATATTATTCATAAATTAAATAAATTGATTTCTTTTGATTAATTTCATATATTTTTGCATAAAAATAATTTTAGTATTTTTGCTGGACCTGCCATAGTTTTTGAATATTTATCTTAAAAAAATTTAGAAGTCTAACATATTACGTATACATCATGTTTTCAATGACTCATGGCTTCTTTAAAAGTTTTTTTGTCCTCAAGTTATGCCCGAACCTTTTCTTAGAGACAAAACAACAACATCTGACTGACTGAATTGCTTGTCTGAATTATATATGTTCTTACACTTGAACTTTTTTTAATACACCCTATTGTGTATTCTCTCCACTGAGTTGCGTTTCATTTCATTTCACAAACGTTTCTCGAACGGCAACACGTTCTGACTCAGTTCGTGCTCAGCACTCTTTAAGCGCGTAACGTCGGATCATTTGTTAGGCGCGAGTTCAATTTAAACGTTAAGTCTCCTATTAAAGTCAACACGTCCTTGCCTTATTACCGCACTTAATTCTTCTTAAGTTTGTTAGCAGCAACATACCGACATTAACACCACCAGTGTTAGTTTTGGTACTGGTTCCGTTGAGGTAAAAATTATTAACCAAAATTTTTTGGAAAATTAGCAGCAAAAAGTTAGCAAGTGTTTATTTTTAGCGGCGGTATTGTCTTTTTTTGTGCATGACAGTTTTTTTTTTTTTTTTTTTGCGATCATGTGATCCACAATTGTCACAGCGGAACTCAACGTTTGACAGCAAAAATCAAATGGACGCTTTAATTGTTGCTATGTGTTCCATAAACTTTCACGCAATTACCCGCAGTTGTGAAAATTACACAGATAAAAGAAACACCTCGCCACAAGTCATGCAAACTATTTAGTGTCGCGTCAAAGTGGATATCGAAAACAATGAAAAATACGTATCTATCAATCAGCGTTAATTCAAGCGATCCATCTAAATGTACGGGTGAATGATGGATCGATTGAACAATCAGTGTATATTGAGTGTTTTGAAAAAAAAAAAAAAAATAAAAATAAATAAAAAAAATAAAAAAAATTAAAAAAAAAAATTAAAAAATTAAATTTATGGAAAATATCCTTAAAACTAAAATGAAAACATCCTTATTTCCAGACTTCGGAAATAAAAGTATTTTGTATTTTGATGATCAAATAAAATTCTGTGAAATACTTTACAATTTAGTGGGTGAAATAACTAACAGCCACATCAGATAGTCGGCAGTGCTGTTGTTTTGAAAAAAATTAAAGTGCTCAATTTAATATTTTAATTAATATACTTGTAATATATAATGAAAATGAGCTACTACTTAACTGATATGTGTGTACCTGCAACTACTCATATGATAAAAATAAATTATGAAAAAACATTTACATAGTACTTGTTGTAATTCATTTGTTAAGAATAGCTAGCTATGAACAAAACCACCCTCTTTTACCTTAAAGATATAAAAAAACATTCATTGTGCTTAGCTATACTCGTATATAAAATAAAAGTAAATACCATATGACAGTCTCATTTCATTTAGTAAAGTTTTAAATAAACATTATAAACAAAAGAACAGCCGTTTTCGTTGGCAAATATTAAATAAATATAAGAACAGTCTTTTTTGTTTGACAAAATATTAAATAAACTTCCAGTCTTCGTTGACGATACACACATTTGAATTAAAAACCCTTTTTGTAGTGTTTTAATAAAAATAGTTTTTGTTGGCACTCGTTTCTTGCAGCTAAAGCCATCCATTACTTCGTTTGTCATAAGCATTTAACCGTTTCTGTATCCAAAAAGTTGCGTTTTCGATCTTTTGGCAAGTTTACCAGAGAAAATATTCAGTCAGCATTAGCTCAAGTTATATTGGTTTTACAAAAAAAAATTTGTAGCTCCATGGCAAAACAATTGAAACTTAAAATTCAGATGCATAAAGTCGGCCGAAAATTAGTTTTGCTTTCCGCCATGTTTTTCCTCTTATATCTTGAAAACGAAAGCTAATTGAGAAAAATGTAACATATGAATAACATTTAGGAATTTTTGATTTTTTTAATCGCCATTGTGTGGGACTTTACTGTTTTGTACAAAATGTCATCTTAATCACGTAAAAAATATTTTTAAATGTTATGAAACATATTTTTTTTTATAATAACTAACATAAATTCTTGATTTCAGTATAAATTAAAAAATAAAATTACGAATTTCAAAAAAAAAACATAAATGATACTTCGTTCGAAATTAAAATTTAAATTAAATTTAAAAAAATATTTCAAATAGTTTTTTCATAGCACCCTAATGATGGCTAAAGTTGTGATAGCAAATAAATTATTTCTTAAACAAATATCAGTAGTTTTAATATTAATAAATAATAAGAGATTAAAATAAATGCCAACTGCATGATAACGTTCAACTTTAAATACAACGTTAGACAAGATAATTTCATCATATGGTCAGTTGTCATATTGCTGCAGCTTGTTGTCAAAACACAACACCTGTGAATATGCCAAAATCATGCTGTCTAGCGATGACAGCTGTCGCAAATCCTGTGTCTAAAATGTAACAACTGACTTAAGGCACACTTTATGTCTTTGCGTAGGAAGTTAGAGTGACTAAATGCTTAACACTACTGTCCTGACAAAAATTCTACAGTAATAATGTTGTAAAGAATGTTGTTTAAAGAACATTCATGTTTGTCCGTCCTTGATTCAAAAGTTGGGGAAAAAAGTTGGAACCGATTTCACGCTAGCCCCCAAAATTAAAAAATTCTACTGCCTTCTCTTGTTCATCGAATGTAAACGTTTGTCCCACCTTTTATGCATAAGTTTTCTGATTTTTTAAATTTGCTTTGGATGTTGTGCAAGGCGGTTTTTTTACCCAAAGTGTGGTTTTTGGAGTTTTTTCTATTTTCTAATAAGATATTTTACATTTTAAAAGATTATTTCAATAGATTTTGGTAAATATTGAGACTTAGACTTACATTTAATTTCGACCCAACGATTATTCTTTCTTCAACGGTATAAAAAGTTTAAGGTCATTCTTATTTATTATAACCAAAAATTCTGTCTAAGTTAAAAATTAAAAAGTGTTCAATGAATCAAAAGGTTTCTTATATTCAGTATAAAAAAGAAAATCTTATAAAATCTTTTATATATAAGATTTTATTGAAAAATAGCTTACACTTCTCAAAAATTTTCTTAATTTTTATATCTTTTTTTCTTACATTTTCAACATTTTTTTTGGAAATTTTAATTTTTAGCGATAATTTTCTGACTAAGCGACTATCGGGTTAATAGTCGAAACAGGATAATAAAGTTCACCTGGTCATATGGTTGTGTTTCAATTGCATTTAGATATCGTTGTAATTGCCATCTGTTTCTTTGGTTTTTGTGTTTACAATCTCTGTTGCATATCTACAGTGTGTTAACAGTGATTTACTGTTATTGCCAGCAGTGCTAACAATTTAGCTGCAAAAATTTTCAATGTTCATCGGTTCGTGTTGTCTATTTTTGCAATTTGCATGCTTGCATTTTACGATAGCTAATTAATTTATTTATTGAACATTAAATGAAAGCAACAACACAACGCTGTACAATATTTCAAGTTTTTCTATTTTTGACAGTTCCAAGTGGAGAACATTTGCGACCATGCCATGCGCAAGAGATATTTAGTTAAATGCCAAAAATTATTAATTTAATTAAAAGATATGATTCACCATTGGCACCTGTTTTATAAATTTTAATTGTGCTAATTAATTGTTACGCATACGACATGTGTACTTCTAGCAGCAAATTTAAAAATTTTTGTTTGTCCAAGCTTTGGTGACTAATACCTGTTGGTATTGTTTACATGACTCAATAAATGCTGAATCAAACGAAAAGTTTAATCAAATTGTTTCGCACCATGTAATCAATTAATTCCATTCCCTTGTCATCATTTAAAGCAGTTAGCAGTTTTGCAAGCGCTTGATGCCGATATAATAAGCAAATGTAAATTATATTCCAGACAAAAGACCAACGACAGCATATGATTTCAATCGAAGTCCAGTTCAATAAATTGAACCAAATTGGTTTAAATTAATTTATTTCACATATTTTCAACATAGTTACGGAACTTTTTTTTTATTAAAAATTTAAATTATTGATTTGTTGCACGTTGTTCAATTATCAGAAGAGACGCCATATTTAATGAACTTAATGACTGATCTTAAATTCAATTTATAACTTAAATGCCCTTAACTTTAATTGTTATTAGAAAATTTTGTTTAATTTCATGAAACAAAAACAAAAACTCTAATACAAACAAATAAAATTACACACCTAATATTTTGATTGACAAAAACTAACCCGCACAATTAAACAAACAAACTGCGCGCACCTATAGTTAATTAAATTATTATATTTTATTACCTTCTTGTGCAACCTCTCAAATGTCACATTATAATGGTATATTTTTCACGTTTTTCGAATTGTTTTTATCTGTAACGCCTATTGTGTATTTTTCCATTGTACGATATTTATCATTGCTTATCTAATTAGAGTTATAATAGAAAATTCATATGAGAACAAACTAATAATTATGATATACTGTATTATTGAAGTTGACTGTGTTTTCGTTTTTTCCCCGAAAAATTTAGAAAAATTCATTGTTTTGATAAAAAATTCAAAGAAACTTTTCTTTTATACTTAATATTCACATAGCAGAATCTTTGATTTATTACAAAATTCACAAAAATTGAGCTAAAAAACAACTTATTTTATTGGAAATACTAAGAATATCTTATCTCTAAAGTTACTGATTACGAGTAACAAGCTGTGATCTTCAAATGGTGCAAGAAATATTCAAAATATAAAAATTAAATAAAAGTTAACGTTTTTGATTAAAAATATTTCGCTGCAGACATATCAGTTCATCTTCAATATATATTAAGGCCACGGTGGGCTTTAAGCACCAGCTTGGTGGAATCGTTTCCTGAACATTAACATTAAGATTTCAGACTTTTAATGCGTGCCAACTTAAAGTAAAACGTCTGTAATATGCATCACGATCATTCTCAATCCTTTTTTTTTATCGAAATCAAAGGATATGCAACATGCAACCCTTTCAAATCATCAAAATAAAAAACATCAAAAATCTTGGAAAAGTACAGGGTGAATCAAAGATCGAAAAAATTAATTTTTTACCTAAACTCCTCGAATTCTTTATCCAATAAAATATTTGTTTTAAATTTTAGTAAATTTTTAACTTTGTGTAAGCTGGTGTCTAAATTAATTTTTCATTATTTTGATATAAGAAATAAGAGCAGTATAGGTAGCGATATAACAATATTAATTAGTCAATAATTTTTAAAAAAAAGCTCATGGACTTGGCCGGTTTTGTAACCTATGCGTCAAAAAAAATTTTAAAAAATTTAATATTTCCGTTAAAAGATATTTTTTTAATCTAAAACATTGTAGACAGATAAAGCATTTATAAGATATAAGAGAATATCTTAAAATTTAATTTTTTGGGACTTGGCCGGTTTTGCAACTGGACGCCTCATTTTAAGAAAAGCAAAGTTACTAAAATCAAAAATGAGATTCTTAAAAAATATAAATTTTTAATGTGGGATGGTAGAATTTGAAGTTGTGGATAAAAACTTTTGGGTAAATACTTCAGAGCAAAGCATTTTTTATATTTTTTTCTCTACATTTAAAGGGCTGCCTGAGATTTCATCCATGGTAGCTAGTACTACTGCTTCTGCTTTTGACTTCAGAAAACTTCTCGTAAGATCTATATTTAATTGCTGTAAAAACCGTTTAAAATGTCATAAAAAGCTGCTAATTGTATTCAATTGTTCACATAAAAAATTATTGTTTTCTACGCTGCAAAGTAAAATTCATTGTTGCACTTTTGTTTCTAGATTCCTTTGTATAAAATACATTTTTTATTTTTTTGTAAAACTCCCGTAAATACCATTTTAAGGTATTTTACGCATTTTTCCCATATATTCACGTTTTAGCGAGAAATTTTTAAATGTTTTTTTTCTTTGTTTATTGAATTGTTTAATTTTAGCTAATTGTTGGTTGCAAACGCTTCATGAGATACAATTTTCTTGCTCCCACGGCGCACGTTCATGATTCGGTGCAGTGCCCCGCAATTAATTGCAATATTGACTACTACGTGAAATAAAAAAAGAAAAAATTAAACGAAAATTATAAAATTAAGGCTTTTAACCTGTTTCAAAGTTGGTCAATGCACTGCGCGTAATTTCAGGTCGCTACAAATATATTAAAATTTATTTTTGTTGTTTTGAAGAACGTGGCGCTAAGATAATTAATTTTAATAAAACTGTTGTTTTCAGTTCATTTAAACTGGAATGATAATTTACATTTGAGCATGTAGGACTAAAAGTATCGATCTCTCCGACAACTTGGTACTATGCATCTCGCTCACTGAAATCAATTGTAAATTTTATAACAAAAAACTTAAAAATTTTTGATTGAAAATCTAAAATTTGGGAAAATGAAAACTACGAGTGTCTGACGAAATATTCTTCCGAATAGGTAATGAGTTTTAAGAGAAGAGAAACTTTATTCTTTTCAAGTATTAATTCAAACGCCAAAGGGCCAAATTCTTTTTGTTCTTCAAATTCTTAAAAATAATTTCAAGGACAAACTAATTTTACTTTTATGAACGACAGAGCTGAGATCATATATAATATAATTATGTGCATATGTATGTATTTATATTCAGTAAAAAAAAACTCAATTGTCGGTACTTCATTGTTGTTGTAGTGGTAATTACTTGCTTTTGTTGCCAGCAATATTTATTGTTTATGCAAGGAAACAAAAGTCATCACTAGAATTCTTCAGACAAATCCAACTAAACCAGAATATACTGGTGTATTTACGCTTTTCACTTCAACATTTTATCATAAACACAATGAACACGAGATATATAATTAAGTTATGGGAAGAAAAGACTTAAAATAACAGAAAGAATGAGTTATGAAAAAATTAATCCAAATTTGATAATATTGCATAAATCTTTTGTTTTGAATACAAACAATCAAATTAAATAATTAAAATCAATCAAAAAACGATTTATGAGTAAACGATTATGAGTGAATTTTAAAGATATGTATTTATTTTTGTATCATGAATGAATAATGAAAATATAGTCTGCATAGGCCGACCATAAAAAATCAGCAGCAGTTTAGCAAAGAGAGCAGAGTAAAAACAAAATTAAAGTTTTTTTTTTATAACTCTTAAAATGATGACCTCTCTTACTTTTTATTTTAAGAATATGTTGTTTATAATCAATGCTTTCATCACTTTTGTTGGCAAATCGCTCAAAAATTCAATATAGTTTGCGCAATTTTGTTTTTTATGATTTAGAATATAGTATATGTGGGGCATTCCATGCCGAATTTGACACCATTTTGTTTATTTTACTACTGGTTGAGAGTATTCCCCATCATTCTTTCTAAATCGTTTTTATCTTGCTTTCGACTTAGCGTGTGCTTTAACGGTCAGTTTCTCAAGGCTTTCGAATTTACTGAAAGGATGACACTTGAGTATTTTTTCTGAGACTATGCTGTGGCGCGTTTCTCGTTGAAGAGTTGAAAATGATTAAAAGTAATAATTATTTTAGTAAATTTTTTTTGATATTTTTTTTTAAAACCGAACAAAATCAAACCCTAAAGTGTAAAAATAAAAAAAAAATTTGAGAAAGTGATAGTTAACAAATATTTTTAAACATTGATCATCTTAAATCTGAATACTGAAAAATACTTACAATAATTTTTTTAACAGTGTAATTTTCAATTAAGGCAAATATGTAGTTTATACTGCTACAATATGAAATTATTTTATTAAATTTGATGCATTTTAATAACACAAAATCCTAGTGTTTAAATTTTCAATAACTTATGTTTATAGTAACAACATATTATTGGCAATAACAGCTAATAAAATAAATTGAAAAAATGAAAATAAAACAATTACGTAGTTTCTTATAAATAATATTAAAAATTTTCATAAAAAATGAATTTGCCAACCAATATGTCCCAAATGGTGGTGATTTCACCACACTCTTACCATGTCATGCTGTGAGATCGAGTGCCAAGTGTTTGGGGCGCCATAGGCTGTGTCATAATTCATCTGTGTACGCGGTATCATGCGTAACTCGCTATACCCGTATGGCATGCATCTCCATACAGTAGCGTCGCACCGTTAGAGTTCGTTTTTTTTGCAACAGTTGCCTTACGCATAATAATCAACTATTGAAACTAAGACAACAATAAAAAGAATGGTATTTCGAAAAGCAAACCAAAAAAATTGATACCACCAGCTGCAGTATTTTACTAGGCAAGCCTATAAACTGCATCTATAATTTGGGGTAACTTTATACTCATACTGTGCGTGCTTTAGAGTTATTTATCCCAACTGGAAATCAAATCAGCAGTGACTCTCACAAACTATATCCACTTCAAAATATAGCAACGCTGGAATGTTACTTTTGGAAATCCTTTTTCTCTTAAACATGATGAAGTCTGCTGGGATACTTGGGATAGCTCTGTTTTTTTTTATTAGTATTTATTATTAATACCTCTTTGTTCCCTTACTTTTACGTATATTAACATCAAATGACATTTTTGTATTTTTTCGCACTTGGTGTTATTTGTTAAGTGTTGATTGACTTGCTACTGCATTTTATTTTGTATAATCGCTATGTTGCAAATTTGTTGCATATTAATATGCGTATTTTATATATATATTTTTTTACCTGCTCCGCCCAGTTTTCATATACTTTTTGTTATTTTCGTTATTGTGCGCATTATGACTTTACAGTGTTACATGTTCATAATGCACAATATGAGAGTGTCAGTGGTTGGGTTAACAAGGTCTTCCAGGTCTCGTTTTTCGTGTTCAAATGACAGAGCCAATCAGCTTAAACCGAACCAAAATGAATTTCATTGGTTGTCCGATTATGTAGATGTTTATTTTAAGTAACAACAAAACGATTGTTTTGTTACATCGAAAACCGATAGGAAACCGTAGAAACCATATTACGTGAGAACAAGTTTAACTTCCTAAAAGTATGTGGAGTGCACAAACATAAGTTTAGATTTGATCTTTACAAGTTTCCTTATAAGTGTTATGTACTGTTCGTGATTTAAATTTTAAATAAATTTATTTAAGAATTGTCAAGCGTTTCATGTTAACAAGAGATATTATTTATAGTGTTCATAAGAGTACAGAAATTGTAAATTATGCATCATTCACTTAGTGTAATTCTTAGCTACTGTTACTTTTTTTGCCAAAATATATTTCGCCTCCAGTAAGCCATGATGCACCACTTGGCTTCGAAATAATGACAGAAAGTGATTTGAATCGGCATTGGGAAAAATGTTCAAACGATTTGTTTCCCAGAGGTATTAGCAACCTTTCTCTTTATACTTCACGAACTCTGGTTAATTGAATTGTATTCCTGCCATTTTTGATATCTGAAGACATAATTTAGAAAATTTTTAATGACAACACTTTACCTTTAATTTTTCCTTAATGTCACAGCATATTGTTTTTCATATAGCCTTGCATACCAAAGTTACATCTCTTAGATTTTCTTACATTGCCAGACATTTCTGTGGCCGCAAGGAATATTAACAGCTCGATATTTGATGACAAGAAGAAACAGTATAAGTCATTTGAATATACACATAACTTATGTTGTTTCGCCTTGTCATCAAATATCGAGTTTAGCTGTTATTCCTTGTGGCCACAGATTTTCAAATTGAAATCTTAACAATCCAACTCAAAATATTGAATGTGTCTACTACCAATTTTAGTGTCGAGCTATGCATCACCTAAGCTGACCTACCTTGCTCGCGGAGACTCTTTTTCTGAAAAAAGGAATATTATGAGAAACGAATTTTATTTTTTTTCGTCTAAATTTAAATTAAAAAAAAAAATTTTTTAACCGTTACAACACCTTCATGTTACTTTAGCATATACTGTGCCCGTTTCGCTTTGTAATTTTTAATAGATAAGAAAAACCACTGAATTGGAAATAATGTTTTAACAGCCTTTTAAGGTTTTAAGGTGACCTTCATTGATATGCAAATACTTGTAATAAAATTAAACGTAGATAACAAAATCGTCCATTTGTTTTTATATTGTTAGTTATTTCAATTTTTTTTGATTTTCACATGAAAAATTACGCTTTTCAATAGCACAGTTGCTGAAACGAATTTCAATTCAAATTGCTTGACATATTAAGAGGTTGGAAACTTCCATTGTTTTCGTGTTTTTTATTTTGAGAATTTATAACTTATCAGTGTGATTAATTTGATTTCTTTTTGTTTTTCTTTCAGGGCATCCCAACGCGGAACATTTTTGTTTGCCTCCTTGGTGGTTCAACAAAAGCGCTTGCATGCGTATCTGTTTTGATCGGCTGTGCTTCGCAACCAAGAGGCCAGCCACAACAAACAGCACCGATAGCACTGAAATAACACAACACCAGCACCAAAACGATCCACAACGTGCAACCACCATATTACCCCCAGCACCAGTGCACCATCCTACAACAAACGCAAACAGTAGCAGCAACACCTTCACAACAATCAACACTAGTCATCACGCCCATAGCGACAGTTGCTTACCTGCTAATAATAAAACGACCAAAAGCACTACTGCACCTTTCGGTCCATCCCCACCACATTCTTTCAGCACATCGATCAATGCGTTGGATCCCGTAGACAAAATCAACACCCAACATATATCGACGTCATTAGCAGGGCATGCCAGCGAAAATTTTGCGATTAAATTAGCAGTTGCCGCCAATAACAACAACAACTCAGGAAGAACCTCGGATGATCCAACGGCCGCGTCAACAATAATAACAACAACAAAGACGACGACAGCCACGAGTACGATAACAACGCCGCACATCATCATCCAGCAACAGCCCACGTTCGCGACAATAACAAATCAAAACAGCAGCAACGATTTGAATCGAAATCAAAATATCAACCATAATAATAACAATAAAGAGAAGCAGAAATCTCCAAGAGAATCCGTAAGGAAATCACCCGCCGACAGTAGAAACGAGGTGCTAGCGACATCGGCAGGTGCCTTGCGTCAACCCAACAGCACAGAGCAGAAATCAGACGAAACGTCGTCATCGTCGTCGGCAAGCAAAGAAGAAGAGTCTGCGGCCAAGATGCAGCAAGAACCGAACGCCAATTTTCAGTACCAACCCGAACTGGGTCTCGTGAACAACAATAATTTGCCCGTGGCTGTGAGTGGCATAGGCGGTATCGGCATCGGCAATAGCAGTATTGGCGGCATTAGTGGTTTGACGTTACCGCTGCAAACAGCAGATGTGCTTACGCATACGCTAATTTACGGTACCGTACCCACGGGTGCACAACAATACAATACCGATCCGAATTTACAAACGCGTAACATACTGCATCAGCAAGAGTTGCAGCTGCAACAGCGCTACCAGTGTTTGCAACAGCTGCAAGCACAAACACAGGGATTATACTGTTCGACTGCACCCCAAACACAAGGACTATATAGTACGACCGCACAACAAACACAACAGCGAGGATCCGTTATATCCACTCCTAGAGGACTAGTGACAACACAACCTGCATATTACCCCACAGACTACTGTACCGCACAACAGCAACTTTTGAACGAACAAATGCAGGCGCTTTGTATAGCAGGTGGTGGCAACATTGGAGTAACGGGCAACATGAGTCCAACTGTATCAACATCTACTAATGTGATGGATCCAACCGCCACATCCGTTAGCATAATGAATCATACATTTGTGCCAAATAGTCCACAGGAAGAACGTTTTGTACAAATTATTCAGGCCAAAGACCTAAAGATCCAGGAAATGCAACGTGCGTTACAATATAAAGATACGGAGATAGCGGAACTGAAGTCACATCTGGACAAATTTCAAAGTGTATTTCCATTTAGACGTGGTGGCGCTACAACACCTGGAGCGGCGGCAGGTGCAGGTCGGAAGACAGGACAAATTGTGCAGCGGCAACGTGCCCAAGGCATATCGGCTGAGCCGCAGAGTGAGTCATCGGTTCTGCTGCAACATGTTACCTTCCCGAAATACGATAAGGATGACAGGTGAGTCTGAATGAAGTTTTACTTTAAAATGCAGTCAACTTTCTGCGTTATTATGTAATAAGGTGAAACAAGTGAGTGACTGATAGTGCCATATTTACAACAGCCGTTTGAAACTTTTAAGTAAGGACTTGCTCCAGCTTTTAAGTTCATTTGAACTTAAGTAACATAATTTGAAAAAAAAAACGTTTCGATCAAGTTTACGCTCCCAAGATATAGCAAAAAAAATTAGTCACTCAATTGATTCGCCTTGCATAATAAGGTCCTTTATAACTTCCACGTCAGTTGCAGAACCGGCCAATACGAAAAAAAAATTTTTGAGATATTCTCAAGTATCAAAACCTGGACCATGTTTTATCGTTCTACTTTGTTTTTAGATTGAAAAAAAAAAAATTTTTTGACAGATATATAGAATTTTTTAAATTTATTTTGATGCATAGATTTTAAAACCGGCCAAGTGCAAGGATTTGCTTTCAAAGCCGGCCAGGTCCATGAACTTGGTTTCAAAACTGGGAAAAGTGAGGACCTTTTTTTTGCTACTTTTTCCAAAGTCCAAAAATGTTCCTTCTTCTTATTATCGAATTTTTAATACTCCACTATAATCTGTATGGCAAGTTAAAGGCGTTAGTGTTGTTTTTGACCAACGTATTTAATTTTTTTTCTAATGCTTCAGGTTTCCGTATCTAAACTAAACCGAAACTCAAACCAAACATCTGCATACCTGTCACGTCGAATGCATAAATGATTTAATGTGGGGTGAAATTACAACCATTTAGTGTCTTGTCTCATTTACCAATTAGAGTGTTTAATTTGCATTGTAAACCGATTAAAACCGATTGGTTTGTGTCAGCAATATCTGCGACGGCAGCCAGCCAGGCACGCAGTTTATGTTGAACGCAGCTCACCTACTCAAGATCATTTAATAACAAATTGGAGGGCTATAAAAAGAATTTAAAAATAACACATAATCATTGTGTACGCATTAATATGCTGACAGAATTTTAAACGGCTTATTTTTGTACATTCCAAAAAGAAGGAAAACGTGTGTTTCCAACAGTGGAATTATAAATCTATGAATCCAAAAATTTCCAAAGTTCTCTGTGCCGGCACAAGTTCGGTTCTTACTTGGATCACTATTGTGATTTTTTGATTTGATTGTTTTCATAGCTCTTTTAGTGACAACTCTTTTAAGTCAGCTATGTACCAGTCCTCTCTGTCTGCAGGCGTTTACTTTTATTTGATTATGCGAAGTAATAACGCCACACGCCATTTATTCAAATTGATTC
Organism: Meiosimyza platycephala; assembly: GCA_963662105.1. Classification (NCBI taxonomy): domain Eukaryota; kingdom Metazoa; phylum Arthropoda; class Insecta; order Diptera; family Lauxaniidae; genus Meiosimyza; species Meiosimyza platycephala. Next base: position 2,490,873 of record OY759210.1, on the reverse strand, counting down.
GCAATTTCAGCTACAGGCTTGATGGTGTTACACTGTCTTTTTCTGATTTTTATTATTAAGGTGTGTATAGCATTCACACTTGGTTTGGAATTCATAAATTCAATTTTATCATTAATATTTAAATAAATCGAATTGTTATGTTCTAGTTTTAGTCAAAGCAAATCTTGAGCTCGCATGACAACTGGACTGAATTTAAAGGTCAATTAAGTTGTTGTGAAAATAAGCAGCATATCGTATTTATCTGATCAGACACGTGCATGTCGTTCGTTTATTGCGTTTCCTGCCGCTTGTGTTTATTTTGGCGGTCGATCTTTTAGATCGTTCAATTAAACATATACTAAGTGTAGTCTAAATAAAGTTTAATTTCGTAAATCTAGCTATTTGCCAATATCAACAGTACCTTTAAGTAATTGCGATAGTTTTACGTAGACTTTTTAAAGACTGATTGCCGACTGGAATGATGAGTGATTTTTTTTGTGTGCGCATGCATGTAGAAATGATCGAAAATAATCCCTAGTTGTTCAAATTTTAAAGGTTTATATATATATAATAAAAATATTCCAAAAAAATGAACACTAACCCAGAACTAATGAAAAACTAATCATAATAAATTCAAAAAAATAAAAATCGCACAAAAAATTTCTTATGAGATTTTTTTTATTTTATAATTTTTGGATAATTAGTTATCTTCATCCGATAGACTAAAAATGCTTGTGCGAAACTTCTTTTTCCTTTTTTTAATAAGAATACTTTAAGTATTTGCCCACACTCTGAAAAATTGTTCAAATAAACAAAATAATATTTTCTTGTATTGTATCTTCTGAGCTATTTACACTAGTTAAGGCAAAAATTCAATCTTGTTTATTTTCCTTCGCTAATAAATGAAATCACTCAATTTCTAATTAATGCCAAAAATAAATAATGAAAATTTTTGGCGTTTTTTTCCGTTTTTCAAAGAAAAATTGCCAAAAATTTTCGTTATTTTGTTTTATTATTTGAAGACATTTTTCCACAAAGTTACTGTATGAAACAGTTTTATATAGCTCTTATATGTTAGCCACATAAATATTTAATATATATCGATGCAGTTGCATCGCGTGTCATCGGTTAGAAAACTTTTTTCATTGTTATAGAGAACACATTCCGTGAACATTGTAGGTTTTTTTTTGTAAATAAAATTTGTCATGAAACTATAATTTTATAATATAAATTTAAATAATTTGTTTAGCACAATTTTTTATGTAAAGGAAACATTTTGAGCTACATACGTGAATGTCACGTATGGCTGTATTTTCCGAGTAAACGTTGTTTTACATAAAATATTGTTTCAAATGAGATATATGACACTGATGTCGTACAGTGTTATACTTTTACCAATAACGCAGTGATATATCAATAGTGACATTTATAATATGTAACTTATTTGGAAGTTTTATATACAATCAAGAACATACATTGGAATCAAGATGTTAAAAATAAGAATTCATTCACTAGAAATTTTTCAAAGAATATATTAAGCAATCTATGTTTTTTTTTATTTTTAACTAGACTCAAAAATGCAACTGCATTCAATACATCATCCGCTTATCGAAAAATAAATTCAAATCGATATATTTACGATAATCTAGATGTGATACATGGCACCATAGTCGGCTAACTGCGTTATACCCTTATGGTAGTGTTGTGCATAAATCATGCAATTGGCGGCACAATTTAAACGGCCTCAGCCGATGCTTGTCTCTACAAATTGAATTGGAATGAGATAAAACTATAGTTATATTTTTATGTTTCTAAATGGTTATAAATTGTTTGTGTCGATGTTATCGGCAACTCGTTTTGATAAAAAATACAATAAATTAATTTTGCCAATACCAGGTGATACTTGATGCTGCTGCTGCAAAATTGAACGCACCCACAATGCGATTGCAATCAGCGAGGGAGGGGGGGGGGGTGCTGGCCAATGAATAACGATGACATTAACACTTAATTAAATGTTGAAATGCCATACAAATCAAAAGGAAAAATTAGAGCAACATTTATTGGTTACTGTTCGGTATTGTTTTACACAATCTGTTTTTATTATTTCATTTTTTTTAACGCATTGCACGCATATTTTTTCAATGATTTTCTGGTTGAACCAGTAAGCGATTCTAGTTGACCAATCTTGCCTTGATTTACGCGGTGCTGTTTCATTGCATTGCACGCACTGTTACGCACGCGCAGTTGAAATTTCATACTGTGTGTCTGCGTATTTCTTACAATTTACTGATGCTATCCGCTATGCATCCACGCTTACCTATAATCAACATAACGTGTGTAAAGATAGACAATTCATTTTCAATTTGCATTCATATATCAAAAAATTTGCATTGTAAAATTGAGGCGTTAGACAGCAGTAACTCGTTGTCTACTGCTGATCGTTTTGCCGTTTTACGATCAGTTGACAATTTTACGCTCAAAACTGTCGTCGCTCTGAACAAGATATTGCATTGGCTGTTGAATTTGCCAATTTTTTTTGCGTTTACTTAAAACACATATTTATTGTTATTAACTGCCCAATTTCATGTGTTTTTGTAAATATTAGTCAATTTTACGTCATGATAGCAAAGCATAATATTAGTTTTTTGACTATATTCGGCAACAATTCCTAGCAGCAGTACGTAGTGGCAGTATGGAAGTATGAGCTTGTAATAACCATATAATAACTTGATATTTTATCATAAGATACCAACAGAGGTGATAAAATTCTTCAAGCATTTCGATAGCGAGTTGTGAGTAAATTTTTCAGAATTGGTCAATTAGACGCCAAAATTATGTTTAAATCTACTGTTACAATTACGCTAGTATGAAAAATCCTCACACAAGAATTATGAGAAAGTGGTTAAAGCAAAATTTTAGTGCTTAAATTCTTAAATATCACATGCAATAGCTTAAAAAATAGCTTCCAAATGTTTAGTATAAAAAAGTTATTTATTAGTGGACATTAATGATTAAATATTTTTTCATAAATCATTTAAAAATAATTAAAGCGGCATACATCTATATTGGAATATTTTTGTCGGTATGATGAACGGGTCGTATGAGTGACATAACATAATTCTCCCGTGACTCTTACCAATATAACTTCAAGTTTTCTATTTTTTCGCATAGAAATGCCGTCATCACAAATAAAATATCACAGACAATTTTTTTTTTTGTGTAAAATGTTCCACAATTTTTTAATTTCCGAATGTTGTTAATAAAAAACTTAATTATTAGTTATATCATGCTTTTATATTGTAGTATTTTATTTTTAATAAAATTGCAGTTCATTAGTTTCAGTATGTAACGAATATAGTGATACAAGACTTGAGTTTCCTAATTTTGTTTTAATTTACAGATACAATTACTGCCAATTAGCTGCATTTCGTGTTTTTTATCTCAAGTTGCGATCACACGATCACATGTGATTGCATTCATTTTAAGCGAAAATTTTATCGCCAAATTTTTCACTATACAGTATTTTTTGTCAAAGTATGTCACCGTTGGCGCTTGAATGCATTTGATGTAGTTTTGCTGTCACGGAAACTGTACGCCCACTTCACGTTGACAGTTCATTGTGACAGTATACAGCTGTTGTGTTGCATTTGACAGCGTATTGATCGTGTTACGTTTTGGGCAACAAATAAATCACATACGAACAGAAAATCAAAGGAACTGACAGACGCAATACGCACAAAATTTTGTCCAAATGTAATTTATGGCAGTTCTACCTAAGAATGCTTACCGTTAGAGCTAAAAAATTTAGGAAAAAAAGATCACTGATCATGAGGCAAAATATTTATTTGCTACATGTTATGAAATTTTCGCTTTCAATAACGTTTATTTTTGTAAATCTATGTATCATGTCATTTTACAAAAAGTTTCCAAGGATTTTAACTCATTAAAAACTAAATGTTATCAATGATCACATCAAAATTAATACCAGTTCATGGTAATTCGATGTGAAGTACGCGTAAGCGCGTAATTGATTAATTTGCAGGATAGTCTTAATTTTTGTACATATCTTTGATTAAGTAATGTAGACGTAATGAATAGCTGAAAATAAAACAAATATAAAGAATTACAAATTGGAATATCACTGACTTAACACTGACAAATGAGAAGACATTTTATCTAAATTGTTTAACTACCGACACGATCGGTGGTGCTGCCAACACGAAATCCAAAAAATTGAACGTAGATCGCGTGTAAAAATTTGCAAAACATTTTTGTATAGGAACTAAATGGAATAAAACACGAATATTTTGATTACTAACAAATTGCAGTTTAAGCAGTAAATACACTGGGGAAAAAAATTGTAAAATGGAGAAAATAGTTTTTAAAGTAAATGAATTTTTAATAGGAAGCCTTTATATTTTCTTTTCTTTTCTGCTGAATATGATGTATGAATAACATGCAAACCCCTTGTTTTATAGTGTAATCGATTGAAATTGCCACAAAACTTTATCTCGAAAACTAAATATGTAAGATAGTGACAAATGCTTTAGGAAAATTATAAGAGTGATCTTGCCTTCTACCTTGGAACTAATTATGAAGGTCTCTTCGAAGTCAACTGTGACTTTTTTAAATAGACACCTATACTTTCAATTTTGTATGGAAAATTTATTAATCATCTTTTAAAAAAGTCGCAGTTGACTTCGAATTGACTGCTAAAATTGGTTTCAAAGACAAAGACAAGGTCAGTGTCATATAACCCCCTAGAAAATTTTGCCTAAAACATTTATCACAATCTAACTTATAAATTTCTCGCGATATTAACCTGAGGAAATTAAAATAGATCATCCGGTATATATCTTTAGATGTCTCAATTTCGATGCTACCTATATCCTTTTTTCTTATTTATATTACCATTTGTATTGTCTTCCATAATGTGCAAATTTAATTAATAGCCGTTTGGTCAATCTTGTCGTCCAACATTTTACAAATATTTCCAAAAATCATTAAATAGTTTGAAGTACAATCAAGAGACAAATATTTTTTTTAGTGTAAGCCTTAATCGCAAAACTAAAGAGAGCAGCACTCTTGGGAATACGATTAAGTGCGCGGTCAACAGCAGCTTTAAAGGAATATAAAACCACAGCCTATCTTTATAGAGTTATTGCGAACTGCTGCTTAACGGCAAATTAACGCTGAGTTTAGTAGAGGAAAAGCAAAATAAAAAAAAAAATTCCAATTGATGACTATGTAGTACGATCACACCGACTGTTTGCTTACATACTGCCTTCATTACGCAGTTGGTAGCTGTCAACTGCTTTGCTTGGTAGCGGCTTTATTCGTCAAATCAAATGACAAGTTGCACGCTTGCGTATAATTAAAAATCCACACGTTTCCAACGATAGATCGGTTATTTGGTCGGTCGATGCATGTTGGACAAAGATTCTACAACAACTACATAAATACTGGCATAAGCAACATACCTTCGAAGCGCATTCAGGCGTTTACTAACTGACAATTAATGCAATTTGTAGTTGGATTTATGAATTTTTGGAACTTTTTATTTAAGTTCTGATTTATGTTTTAATTTATTTATACGCACAATTTCAACAGTGCAATTAATTTAAAATCGGCCTCCTACTGTAGGTGCAACCGGACGTTTGAAAAGCGATCGATGTGAACAGAGATACCATGTTTCTGAGTATGAAATACGAGTTTATTGCAAAATAAATCGTCTTGAATATTTGAATATTCCATATTTTATCGAAATTTTTAAAAATATGTCTATATACAACAAAAACATATAGATTAATAGCTAAACTGAAAAAATAGCTTTATTTTATTACCTTTGTCGTATGAGTGACATTTAATAATTAACAAAACTATTGACGATACTTAAATTTTGACAACTTCAAAATGAAATATTGTGCTGCTGATACAAGTTAGTATTCAATTGTAAAAGTCATTAATTAAACCTTTGGGTGGTCTGCAATAAATGGTAATTCTAATTACTGGCCGCTTTTAGTAGCGTCAATATGTAACGTTTTAATCCTTTATCATATAAACTTGCTATTTTAAAAATTTACTTATATGCGGAAAGACTATCAAGTTAACTTTTCATGATAGGCTAAAAATTTATATAAATATATACTTCATTTGTATATGTACCCGAAGTTAAACTCAAGTGTTACCAACACAGTCAAAACATTACCACGACTCTCAGCACAACGTCATCAATTTAAATTGATTTAAATTTCTACGCACGAGTAACGTAGCTATGGTTTTTTTTAGCTTCATTTTCTCGGACTGGCAATATAATCAATTGCTACTTTATTAACATACGTTATTCATAGTAATGGGTTTTATGTTGCACATGATAGCAACACAAACTAATTTAAATGAAAATAAAAAGTTACAAATAATTTAATAGCGTAAGCAAACTTTTTTAAAGAAATGATTATGATTTATAGATAGTTGTAAAAAAAGTTTTTATATCCATTTATTCAATGACAATAATTTCGTTCGAAGAACTTTTTCTGTTGACTTCCATCACAAAAACCGATTACCCTTATCCCTTGACAATATGCAAGTTTATGCCTCTCAACATTAGTTTGCTTTGACTAAACATTGGTTATATTGTTGGCTTGGAATGTTATCTGGAAATAAATAATCAAATTTTTTGCTTCAATTCCTCGAATTGGAATTAAAGTTTTTAATTCTAATTACTGATTTTTGTAATACAATCTACCAACGAATAATTTTTTACAAAGTTTATTTTAAGGCCACTCAAATTTTTTAATCCATCATCCTATTATACCTTTGAACAGTTGCCTAAAATTTGACTTGCAATATTGTTAATTTATTTTTTTTTTAAATAACTCTTTCCCAACTGATCGTTCTTCTCATTTTAAATGAATCAATTATTTTGCTACGTACATCGAAAATGCCAAACAGGTCCATGCATCACTTTGTGCCAAATATGGTTAATCAGGTGACGTTTCGTGCTTTTCCACTGCATTAATTAGAGGAAACAAAATCAAGAGACAACGAGTTTTTCTGCAACGAAATGTGATCATTTAAGGCTATGCCTGCCTTGCCGTTCATAGAAGTTAATTGGATAAAAATATTTTTAAAGATTGAAGATTGCACCAAAATAAGCTACTGCTTCGGTAGCATAAGCTGCAATTAATCTTACAAATTTATACATATGAAGCTAATTAAAGTGATCACTTATAAGAAATTATTATTTCGAATTAGATATTTGTGCAGGTTCAGAGTAAGCTTATATACCCCATCGTATGTAATCAAATGATAAAGAAATTCAAGATCAGGTGGCAAATTAAATATCGTAAACACAATCATTTAGCGGTAATAACCCGTCTCAACAAGAAACTCTCTGACTCTGAGTATTTTAATTTAGTCACAAAATTAATTGTACCCAAAGTGTTTACAATACGAGTTGTCGACGTCACTCTTGATCGTGTTAGAAAATAACAATTAAGCGCTGTCAGACGATTAAGTCGTGCCTTCCCTCTGTCCAGCAATACGGCTGCACCTTGGCAATTTTGTTTCAAACACATGTAAAATTTTTATAATAAAAAACAAAACTCTCTAACGCCAAGTGGCCGATGTGCACTCCAACGCCACCTCACAAAACATGTGCGACATACCGGCGACAATGTTGTCCAATAGAAAATCACACGACTTTGTTTTAAACATAAATTTTGACGCGAACTTTCAGGTTTTTAATTTTAATTGCTATGGAAAATGCTGCCAATACCCCAAGCTGATTAGATGCCAACATAGTGGACTGGCCCCAATAAATGTATGTGCCTGTACCTTAGGTACAAGTGTTTGAAATTGACCTGATGTTGCCAACGGCTAAGTAATTTATCTGTAAAAAAGTAATAAATTTTTATACTGGTCACATGTTGATTGGGTCGGCTACTGTAATAAAAAAAAAGAAAAGAAAAGCGAATGCCTTTACGGGTGGCATTTATGCAGCTATGTTAAATTTTTTGTTTAATATTTTAAGAGCAATTTCATTGCTTTAGCATTTCTTATTTAATCTTGTGAAGACCGAAGATCCGGAAGTAGTTATCCTTATACTGTTCGTACATATAGTGCACTTATTATTGCTCTAAATTTATTGCATGCACCATAAGTCGTTAATACACTTGGGCATTTCAACACGTTTGCTTGCTGTTCATATTTCAACTTGACCCTGTATTTAAAATTGAAAATGTTAACAGCAAGCAAGTCTGGATAAGATCAATAGAAAAACTCATACAAATTAATTACACCTCGCAAGCAAACATTTTTAATAAATATACGATCGGATATGCCGTGGTGTGTATGTATTTTTGAATTGGCGCTCTAATGCCGTAGAAGATGTTTGTTGTTTGGTTTGCAAAATAAAATAATTGTATCTACTTGTATTATGTATGTATGTATATAAATGTAGAAATAACATGACTGAACTAAGCCGTATAGTTAAATAAAAAAAAAATAAGCGAAACGAAATTAAAATTTTTATTGAAAGTGAAAAAAAAACGACAGGAGAGTTTTCGTTTTTGAAGAGGCCTTAAGTGCTTATATGTCTGCCATAATATGCATTTACCGCAGCAACATTTGCAAATTGTGGAAGCTTACTGAAGTTTCAAAAACTTCATAAATTGACATGAATTGTCCTCCACAAACCTGAGACTTAACTCCTCTGAGCCAACGAATCATCTTTTTTAATATTAATTATCAATATGAAATATGTAGAGGGAAAGTACAGCCATGGACGGAATTTCATACGAAATCGTATTCAAATGCTAGATGGCATTAATTTATCTACTAACTAAAATCAAAATGCAGATCATTTGGAAAATTTTCTTGTAACTTAATTAATTTCGAAACTACGACTCTAAAAAAACACCCAAATATTTTATGTTTTGTATGAAAAGCTTAAAAACTTTTTTAATTTAGGAATCTTTCGGGGGTCCTCAAAAATTGAGCCAAAAAAAATATTTTTTCATGTATTGTTAAACACAAATTGGAAAAAAAACTTTTCACCGCTATACCATGAGCTCCATATTTCATAATAAATTAAATATAAATATTTTTTTAGGCCCACATTTACTTTTTGTGTATAAATCCGCTTGTGTAGAAAATTTGTATGAACTATTTGCTCAACTTGTTACGATGAAGCGGATTACCACAGTCTCAAACGCGTGCCACTCATAAACAGTTCGCCCGAATAGTTTTATTGCTTGTTGTTTAATAAAAATCATTAAAATTTTTCAAAATACTTAAATTTTTATTGAGAATATTATCCTTAAATTAGGATTAATATTAAAAATTAATACTCTTGAGATGAGCAAATTCGTTATTACTTTATTGCTTTTGAAAAGATCAAACAAAGTGTTACAATTTTAACGAGTTCAAAGAAAAGTGTATATTCTATTCATAAAAAAAATAATTAATATAAAAAATTTTGTGAATTTTCTACATTTCAATCCTATAGATATCTGTGTTAATTTGTGAATTAAGCTATTTTTGGCAAGCTTATGAAATTTATTGCAAATTCGTAAATTGACGGCAAAGAGCGCAGTAAAATAAAAATTTAAATTTAAAATAAACAAGAAATGATAAAATTAAAATAAAAATAAAATTTAAACAAGACATCAAAAAGTCATTTTTTGGCATTCATGGTACGCGCACTGAAGACGACGTCGTCTGCCTTTGCAATTTGTTCAACAACAGTGAAAACATTTGCCGAGCGTAAATTTTTCTCTCTGTTTTTTTTTTTGTTGTGTCCATGAATTTGTGTAATCGCAATCGTCCAATTTATGCCGGACACCACGCATTTTGAGCGTCTGACCATCAAGAAACGGGTCAACGTCGCTCAGTGTACAATATTGCATTTTAAATTGAGCCGGCAATGGTTTTCTTATTCTTATTTAAATCAACACTTTATTGACTTATGAAAATTGCCAAAATGCTTAGAGTAAACAGACTGTGAAACCACAGTTTTTTACTCAATTTAAGTCTTATATTGAAATGTAAATACAATTTTTGAAACAAACTCGTTGATCGTTTTGAATCCCTATGTATTGAAAAAATTTTAGCTTCTAATAAGGTTCTTACGGATCAAAACTTTTTGTTAATGCAGTAATTTTTGGATCGTTTTCGCATGTACGATCTTACAAAAATGTGATTGAAGCAAATCCTTCCAGAATTTTTTTTCTAAAGATGATATCCCAGATATATGATACTTAAGTTGGTATCATTTCAATTATTCAAATCTACTCAACTTGTTTAAAAATGAATTTTTCTAGACGAAAACGCACTATTTGGTATTGTTTGAATGTGCTACAATAAATCAGACTCTTAACCCTCTCAGTCGATATTTAATGACACACAATATAACCGCCACTTATAAATTACACTCTACGTAAACAACTCAAAACTTTAAGTACTTCGGCCTCTCATGTTGCTGCAAGTTGAGAGGATTAAACGTGCATCGATCATCGAACAGCTAACGTCATGTTGAATGTATCGCTGCTGCAATGCGACCATCAACGCGATGTCATCGCGTGCATCATACGCTCAATATTCCCGGCTTAATTGATTTTAATTGAAACTCGTTATGATCATAAGGAAAAAATCGACAAAACTCACAAACAAAAGAAAGAGTAAAGAAAACCAAAAAGAAATATTAATTTGTTGTTATGAGTAAAAATAAATTTCCCTATTGCATACACAAAAAATGGTCAAGTCAAGTCAATTCAGTCGCGTGCTACTAAATGCTTGAAGGGCCCAAGTACAGGGTTTGTCAACTGAAATACTAAAACGGAAAGTGACAGCAAGTCAAGTTCACAAGCAACAACGACCGAACGCAACCTTAAAGCACAAAATCACGTACGCATGGAATTATAAATTGCGCTTTTTTACTTATCCACAAGTCATATGCCAAACAGTCACTTTTGTAACGCTTTATTGAACATATGTACTATCTGAAAAGTTTGTGTCTTTTAAAATGAGTCAAAACTCGCTTGGTTTCCTGCGTGAACAAAAAAATGAACATAAGCGCCTTGAGGACACTATCACAGCCTTACGCAGAGAGCTACGTGTTGTCAATGATACGCTTGGTAATAAAGTGGTTGAATGTTCCACGCTACAAAAGAACATCGAAGATCGTGAAGTTAGTTTGAAATTTATAAAGATGGAGTTTAAACAACTAAAAGAAGTTGCGCAGCAAAAGTCCTGTAGCAATGCTCTTGGTATCAGTTCTTCTTCAACGGCAGGACAGCGTCAAATTGAACGTTTTGACTCTAGTGAACGTAATGAGATTATATTGCTGCTGCAAAATGATTTAAGTCAAAAGGATAAGTTGCTGACTGAGTGCAGGGAAAGGTTACGTTTTTTTCAGAACAGCATCAGACGGCTGCAGCAGGAGTGCTTAGCCAAAGATGTTACTATTGTGGAATTGCAAAATGAAATTGATAAGTTTCGTCAAGTGGTGCGTCCACTTACGCAAGTTTTTCTCGAACATCATAAGGCTGAGATCAATTGGAATCCGGGTATAGAGTCAACGCGAGTTTTCAATGTCAGTGAGCCGCGTATGAAACGTCAAGGCTACAGCGCTGAACCTCTGTCTGAAATGGTTGATACTGATAATGAGCTAATAAAAATTCCAAAGACTCCAGTGTAAGTTTGAATAGGCTTAAGATTAAGGTCTAGTTTTTTTAAATATGAATTATATCCTTTCCTCTGGTTACTTGTGGTCAGAGTTAACACAATTCTATAATACATTTTGGAAAGAGTGTCCTATTCTTTTTTCCTTAAAAATTTTCAAAGTAGCAACGTGTAAAAAAAAAAAATTTTATAATAAGGGGCCAAAAAATTTAAAAATGTGAAAAAAAATCAAATTTTGGGCATTATTTTTTAACGAATAATAACGAAAATATATGGTGAAAGAAAATATAATCCAAATTTTACTTTTATTTTATGACCTTTGGAACATCTTTACCTTTAAAAAAAGATATTTATATGGGCTGATAGCTCAAGATATCCTACACATTGTTATCATCATTTATATCTTTCGACCTCACACAACTAAAATTAAAATAAAATAAATTTTATTTTCTTCTCTTTCAATTACAGATCTCGTGAACTGATAAAATCAGCCATTTTAGATAATGACTTCATGAAGAATTTAGATATAACACAGATACGAGAAATAGTTGACTGCATGTATCCTGTAATGTATGCCGCCAAAAGTCTTATCATCAAAGAAGGTGATGTTGGCAGCATTGTTTACGTGATGGAAGGTGAGTTTATCATATTAATTTATTTAACTTAGGGATGATACGAGCATTTTCAGTGGGTATAGAATTTTATGAGTACTTTTTACTAAGTACGCAATTTTTTAGACGGATATTTCATAAGAAAAACTATACAGCCGTATATACCAAAATTATAAACAGCGCAAAAGTATGCAATTTATGGCAACTTATGATAAAGCAAAGAGTAATTTTGCCCACTGCTTGGATGAGCCTATAACTATGCTTGCTTTTTGTTCATTCAGTGTAACGTACGAAGTGCATTTGTAAATCGTTTTTCAAATCGTACGATCTTTTTATCTGGCTTACGTCAACGTAACCCGATAAACACTGTTACATTACTGTGAGTGCTAGAAATGGGTCAGCGAGTTTCTTCGTTGGCTTCATTGAATCTATAGTGCATATCACGATTTTTGCCATCTGTTTAATGCAACAATAGGCAGCAGCAACATATTGTTGTATGACATTTGCAATAGAGGTAAGCGCGCTGATATTGTTGACATACGTACGGATTGTTGATCGTGCAGGGATTTTCAGTGGGACACTCCTTTGCTTGCGATGCAGCAACACCCTTGGAATTTGCTGTTTTTGTTTTTGTCTGCCTATCAATTGGTATCCAAATGTCGAAGATGTTGAAGTTTTTTTTCTTAAATTTTTTTTTTAATTTGCATTGTTTGCTTGTTAGTTGATGCACGCTGTGTACTGATCGTAGTTGTATTGTGTCCATTATTCCGAAAAAGATAAGTTGTTTTCTGCGTCGCATGGCTACAAATGATTGTACATGCTTGTAATTACAAGAGGCCTTTATTTGAAAAAAAACTCTACAAAATGGCAAATGTGTTTTGGTAACCTGTTTGTTGTGTAAGGAGTGTTAAAAAAACTTCGAGGAAAAAATAAATTTAAAAAAAAAAAAAAAAAAATAAAATTAAAAAAAAAATAAAATATAAAAAATAATAAAATAAATATATGTATGTAATTAATAAAATCTTTTGGAGCTATAAATTTCAATTGGTTCAGAGAATTTTTATTCCATGGTTTCCAACGGCAGAAAAAATTTCCAAAAATTATTTTTTTTTGACTTGATTAAAGTAAAGGTTTTACGGGATAAGATTAACCTTCACTATAAAGTGATATAAAATTAACCTCTGTCATAGAAGTAAAAATAAATTTTTTTTTGTGATTTAAAGTTAGTCTGTCTGCTATACACGATGGTGTAAAGGATAAGAGATTTGATTGAATATCTTAAAATGTTTTCTTACAAACATTTTTAAAAATATTCCCAAAGTTTTACCTAAATATGTATGTAGTTCCGATCGTTGTGCATACATGCTCCTATTCTCCGACCAAGTTACGTATTTTTCAGTTGGAAAGATTCACATATCAACGCCAAAATACTCTTTCAATTAATATGAATTTGTATGCAGCCAATTTTTAAAAATACATCATTACAAGAATTAGCTAATAATTTGCATATTATTTTCGGTACACCCTATTGCTTACTCCAGGCAGGAAATAACAAATATCTGCAGTCACTTTTGTTTGCTGATTTTCATTATTTTTTTTGTCAACTCTCTTTATCTCAATTTATGCCCCTCACCCTATCCGGTCAGTATATTCTGGTTCTGTTGCTTCAACTGTTAAAACCAGTTTGCACTCTTCTGACCAATATGAAATGATTTTAAAAATTTCTGCATGATTTTTTATTAGAGTTTTTGCAGTGTGAAAATATAAAACAGAAGAAAAAAAAAACACAAGTTATACGGTCATGATTTGGTATGGTATGGCGCTTATGGCCAAGTTATTTACCTCAAATGAAAAGAAAAGTGATGGTTGTCATCATATTTAGTTACAGTTTCAAGCGGAATAAGTAGTCGCAACTGATGAAAATGAATTTCTTTTGAGTGCAGTTTGCTAACTATTTTAGGTTAGCAGGTACCAATCCGTAATTGCAAGTCGCTCATAGCAAATTGCAGTCAAATACGTTCACACTTTAGGTTAAGAGCAGCTTTTTTTACTGAAAATTCAATCAATAAGATACGCGTGTACGGCATCTGTCAGCGTGAGCTAATATTATTTATTGGAAATAGACAGTATTTACTACTCAAAAAACTTTTTGATCGTTTTAGTTAACATATTCAGGCATTGTAAGAAAAGCTGATGTCTTTTTAAAAGTTTCTGAGTGAGGATTATTGGCATTTTTTTTTTTTGATTTCGATGAACAACCTGAAACTTTAATTTAAGACCAAAACTATGTGTTTTGTTTCAGACTTTTTTTGCAATGTGTTTCTCAAAACAACGTACATAAAGATGATGTTGCAAATATTAATAATATGTATAAGATGACAGAAAATATTTCTCAGTAACACGATACGAATCGCTCGCAAACACTTGTTACAAAAAATTTGTTTTTTTTTTTCTTGCTGACATTTACGTCTCACAAGTGCTTGTGGAGTACTTCATAAGCCTCTACAGCTTAAGTATCGTGTTAATATATTGAGAAAAAAAAATACTCTCTTAATTTTTGTGTACAAGTGCATCTGTTTTGTTTACGAGTAAATGCAGCAGCATATGACTCCATTTAATTTTGATTTTAATTTTTTTCTATGCTTTGGGTATTCAAATAAAAATCTACTGCACTTAACCCATGACCTCCCATTGTGCTATTTATGCAATACTACATTTTCGATTTTTATGTTTTCCACTAACAACTTTTTTATGCAATATATTCTTATAAAGGGTTTATTTTTAGAGTGACATACTTTCCGAAACATGACATACTTTCTGAAACAACAAAAATTTCATCAAATCATCATCGTCGATTTCATTTAGAATTACTTAAGATTTTCACTCAAAATTCATATAATCTCTAGCAAAAAATCTCTCGGAAAAAAGTGCTGAATTGGTAGAAAAAGTTATCGAAAATTTCACCTCCAGATTGTGCAATCTTTTACCCAATTATGGCGCTTAGTTGCTCAAAATCATATTCAAAAATTTCATGTTTTATTTCAAATCAGCGGCACTCTAATAAAAAAAAAAAAACAACCTATAAATATCTATTTACAAAATTTTTCATAATATTTGAACACACACACTTATTAGTTTAATTTTTTTTAACTAAAAACCAAATTTTTTTAAACTAAGATAAGCTTTAACTTATCAAACAATTAAAACAATATAGAAGCAATGAACTTAGATAACAAAAAAAAAATATTTATCTTTACGTGATATGCTTCTCGTATTTTTTGTTATAAATTCTTATGTATAGTGATGGCATAAAAATTTGACTTTAAAATGTTAGTTTTAAATAAAATACAGTCAGAAAACAATCGAATGTTCGCCACGGCTACTTCGGTACAACTCCACAACAATATGTTAAACATCCGTGTTAAGCATCCAAGAGAAAGCCAAGAACTGTTTTATTTACCATTAATATCTTATTTGTACACTCTTGATATGTTCCTAACGAATAGGTTGCCATATCGACAACCGACTAAACATTTTTTTTTTTCATATTCTAAGATCCTTTTCGCATTACCAACTATGTCGACTTTTTACCATTGCTTGGGAAGCAATGGGTTAATATAGCTCTTATTTCAGTTAAATGTATAACTGTTTTAAATTTTAGTTTTCGAGAATGCAATCCTTGGTGTGAATGAAGAAGCATTAGAAAAAATGCAGTGTTGTTGCAAACTCTTTCTCTCTGTACATGAAGTTACTCTCTGTAATTGATTTATTTACTTCCTTAGTATTGTACACATTTTAGGCTAAGGCCTAAGCGGGATAAGCTTAGTTTCGAAATGACTTAGCGAGGAGAGCTCATAATATCAATATTTACTTGTGGCTCATTGAACTTTTTAGTTTTCTATAATGTGATAAAAAAATGCTTTATTAGACAGTTTTTTCTGCATATCTACTTATATCTCGTAAAAGAAAAATCTCTCGCAAATGGAAACCAGCCCATTGGAATTTGTAGATAATAAAATGTTTTTAAAATTTCGCGCTTGGTAATTTAAATGAGAGTCTCTAAATAAGAACCATATTATAAATTTCTTCTTCTCACTAGAAAGAAATCAAATTTTCTCTTGATTTGATTTTTTATCACGTTGCATTATTTGATTTCACAAATTATAAACAATTTTTATAGTGGTATTTTCGAAATATTAATTTGTCAGATGCTAAAATTAACAACAAATATACGTTATTAAAATAATCAGGTACTGATTTGACGCAGCTGGAATTTCCCTATTTTGTTTCTGTTGAACTACAGTAGAATCACATGAACTCGACATGCAAAAAAAATTTGTTATATAGGTGAGCATATTGATGATTAAATTAGTTTATACTTTTTAATCACCTAAGCCATGTGTTTCTTACTAAAAATGTATTATATCTAGCTTACTTGAATTTACATGGTTTCAAAGACGTTCCATGAACTTATAGTACAGTTAGTTTGCAGAAATGACAGCTTAAAAAAAGTGAAAAAAAGGAATTTTGTTTCGAAAACTCGAAGAGTAAGCTTAAAAAACAAATACAATAGAGTTGTAGTGGAGATGAGTTCTCATGTCATACCTGAAACACCGACGAACCTCCCTAAAAACAGTTATTGAGCTCTCGGTCTACTAGAAGTTATTACGTTACACTCGTAGTCGGGCTTCTACTGTATCGACTGTACAATAAAATAACAACATGTTGTTTACTACTGGCTCTCTTCACTTGCTTGTATTTGTTTGTTGTTTATATTGCATTCGTGCTCGAATTCGAAATCGAAAATAAACTCTTTCTTCTGCTGCTCAATCAAGAGATCGTCCAGCGCTTTGTGTACACAGTCTGATCATTCATTCGTTCGTACTGTGTTGAAGCAAGTGGCAGCACGACGGCTGTAGTGCGTCTCAAAAACTCGAACCTCGGCTTCATCTTACGGTTATAGTTACTAAACCGAGTTACAAAGTAATAAAAATCTGGAAGTCTTATTGAATAGAAATTACAGGCGTCGCGAATAGTGGCACAAAAAATTCATAGCGAGCGTTCATTGTATGTACAAACATTGAGCATAAGAAAACGAGTTTTGATAAAACCCAAAAAAAAGGATTGACTCTTTCCGGTTGCACATGCATTTTGTTGCATCCTCTGCAAAACTCCAAAACGAAAGTAAAAGTCAAGCAAATTTTTTATGCATCTTCCGCATCGAAAATGGTTGACGATCGCAGTGTTACGAAGTGATCTTAACAACGTATTCCGGTTTTAAAAATATGTAAAAAAGGCTAAATATTTTCGACACATTTTCGGTCATTGGTCGCAGTTTCATAGTCTGTCGTCGACATCGGGTGTTTGGCACTTTTTCCTCTCCTTTGTTACTTTAAAAAACACAAAAGTAAGGATCAGTGTTGCCAATGCTGCCAAGCTGTGAAAATTAACACAAAAGTACAAATATTAGTATTAAAAGTTGGTCTTCGTTACTGGTTTCGCTGAGGGACATTGGTTGCCACAAGCAAAAAACAGCGAGCACCACAAACAAAATGAAGCAAAACGAAGTTTTTTTTTTCCTTCCTTAATGATTAATGATCGTGGGGTTGTGTGATAATCGATCTTGTGATTCTGCAGCATTTGTTCAATTTCAATTGACCTCCACTTTGTGTTGAAAATGTACAGCACCAAGCGATTGTCTATGTTGGCCATCAGTTTAGTAAAGTGTGGAAGTGCTAACAATTTCCGTGATCATTTGCATAGAAAATACTATAGAGTTGTGATCTTGGATCGCAGCTTTATATTAAAAACTTTTAATTTGAGTTGCGTAAAACGTTGAGATCGCATTTTGTAGAACACAACAACTGATAAGACTGCAGATAACAACAAATCTATAAATCTGTTATTGTTTCATAAATAAAATGTTTGTGCTCATTTATTAATAACTGTAAAAAATAAATTTGTATTTCCTTTATGCTGTCATTTCACAGCTGTAACATATGCGAGCATTCATTAAGATCCGTTTCGTCACAGTAAATACGATTAATTTCTGTATGATCGCTGTAAATCGCCAGTGATGTTGACAATAAACATGAGTTGTAGTATTTCAGATCTCTACTTCAACTATGGCTTGAATTGATGCCCAAGATCAATGATTTCTGACATTCACTTCTATTGTGAAGAATATAGCAATAAAGAGAATTGCAGCATTTTGTAGACCCGAAAATGACATACCAAAGCTTAGTAACGGCAAATTTCGATAGTCATCGACTTTAAAGTCATTTAGGAAAATTTTAAATTATCACAGTGATCATTAGGGTGTTTCGAATAATAAGTGCCCTTGAGTGTTTGAGTCTCAATTGAGATTAACAAAAAAATGGAACTCTTTTTTGAAGTAAGAAAGGGAATTTTGAAGTTAAGTACTTTGCTATATATTCGAATTTCTCAAAATGTATTGTTTTTAGAAAATTTCGCCATCTTTAAACTTTTGTTTTTAAACCTCTATAGGAAAAAATGAGTGTGTCCTTGAGAGCTTATCAACGAGGTTTAATTGATCTTCAAATCGCATATTTTCATGCTTATTGACAGAGACTGATTTAAAAAGTGATAAACTCTTAGCTTAAAATCCGAGTAAGTTCCTCATAGAAAGAAACAATAATGAATGAGGGACGTCATCATAAGAAGATTTACAAACATTTTTCATAGGCTTTGTAGTTTAAAGAGGCTTTTCCATGAATATTATTCGATTATTTAATTTTTTTCAACTTTACAATACTTTCCAAAAATATTCGACACATTTTTTGCTTATGTCATTCGACATTGCTCAGATTTTTTCGATGCTGTTAAGTACTTTTCAGCTTTTATTGAATTTTTCGATACTCTTTGACTTTTTGATACTTTTAGAATTTTTTAAACTATACGATACTTTTAATTTCATAACTCTTTTTACTTATGTCATTCGACATTTCTCAGATTTTTGCTGTTAAGTACTTACTTTTCAGCTTTTGCTGTCTTTTTAATGTTTTTCAATATTTTTCGATACCATTTAATGGTTTTTGATTTTTTAGATTTTTAACAACTCTTTTGATATTATTCGTTACTTTTTATAAATTTCGTTTATTTCAATATCTTCGATACTTTTAGATAATTTTCAAACTTTAGTGAGTCATTTCATTTGCTGTTATATTTTTAAGCTATAATTTTTATTAAAGCTTCACTTTTGGTGTATTCCAATTACTTACTTCTTATATTTTATAGTTTCGCTTGAAGGCTTTAATATCTTTAAAATTTTAATAATTGTGTGTTATAATCTAAAATGCTAATATTTTACTTACAAAAAAAAATCTAATAGAGGTTTTGTACTTTTGAACTTTCGATATACTCCAATGATCTCACATCAAACAAGTTTTTCGAGCATATCAAAGGAACTTGCAAATTGCTATTCCAACTTGTTTGGCCGGAAATATTGAAACACAGTCAACAATCTTACAAATCGAATTTTTTTTTATTTTTCGCAAGCTCCGGGTCAATGAACAATCACCGTTTTATTATAAATTCCAACAAAAACGAAAAGATGCTACTTCATTTGATGAAATGTCAAGAAATGGAATTTTCTCAATACCAACCAATTTACTGCTCTATTTACCACATCCAAATGATCCCACGCTCCGTTTAAGTTGCGTTTACCCGGTTAGTTGGTAGTAGACATTAAAAGTACCTCTACCATGAATACCTTGCCTTACCTACATGCATAACAATTATTTAAGAAAAAAAAAACAGATGTTTAGTTTAGTCTTAAAAAAGGTTGAGAACAATTTTGCATTTAATAGCAACACGATTTCTTTTATACTCTTCTACTACCTAGTTCTTGTCTGTTTAATTGTTTTGTTTTTGTTGCTTTACTTTATTACTAGACATTCGTATTTCTCTTTTGCAATTTCAATCAGGTACTCATTTGTAGGTAGATTTTAGTTATATAAGCGGTAAGCTAAGCTCGAAAAATTTATTTATATAAAACTCGTTGACCTTGCTACCACGATCACTTTTAGCTTGTCGTATTAACCAACAGAACTCTCACTCATATTTGCAAATCAAAATAAAATGAAAAAAAAGAACACTGAAATTGGTAACACAATCACAGGCCGTTAAAGTGATTCAACAGTTGCTGCCAACTCATTACAACAACAAACTTAATACAATTAAAAACATCTGTATGTAGTTAAGCCTACTCGTACTCGCATAGCGTTGTTTTCCGCGATCAGTTTCCCTCATTAGCGCACATAAGCGATCGCATTAATTTTTTGTTTTTTTTTTGCAATAAATTTAATAGGTTTTTTTGGCGCTGCATGTGTTATTAATTGTCATAATTCGATGCCTTATGTACGAAAGCATATGGAGTAATATTTTTTGGGTGATTTTGGCAAAATTTTTGATTTGAATTTTGAACATTTTCACCTAAGAATATTGCCCAGGGTGATTTTCATATTGTGACAAAGTGAAAATTTGAAACTGGTGCTGTAAATCGCATTTTTTAAAAATTAATATACTTTGAAAATACCCAACACTTGTTGCTTTTTCATTTACTTGCGTTCAATGGAAAAATACAAAAAATGCAAAACTAGGAATAGAATTAAAATTTCATAGTTGGGTCTATTAAACCTTGCTGATAAACTTCGGTTGTCATTGCAAATTGAGTACAAGTTTTCTTATCTTTTTCCATTCAATTTCATATACGCGAGAGCGAAGTTTCTAAGCTTTTCGCAAAAACGCTAATGTAATTGTTTTGTTAAAACAAGACAAAAACATTGTGATGGCTCACGTGTTGCCCTGAAACTACACTTATGAATTGAGTAGATTGACAACAGATAGATATTCTGCCCTACCGGATGTTTGCAACATTGTTGGTTGTTGTGTCGATTGAAATTTTAAGTTGTTTGTTGTGTCGCCATTAACGCAAATTAATTTTTTCCTCGACTCTATTTCCATGGTCTCTTACTATATGCCTCGCCTCATTTTCATAATTAAAAAAAAACTGAAGAAAATAAGCAAATTGTTGCCTTGAACACATTACAATCAGCAGCAACATCGATCAGTATTTTTTTGCTTTATCTCTTCTGAACACGATATTGGTCAACTAGTGGGTCAGTGAATTACGTCAAATTGATTTGTTTGCATTGTGTTGACTTCATCGTTGTCTTTAATGCCGTTTATCCCCCCCACATGGCCAACACGTACGCGATCTGCTTTGGAATCGCTGCGATGGCTTTAAAATAAAAAAACGTACGAACAAACAAACAGACCGACCGATCGCGCCAGCTACACCATGTGCGAAAAACTCATTGCGTAAAACAGACATAAAACGAGTAAAGAAAAAGAAATTTAAGTAAATAAATAATACGGGTAATATACCAAATATATTTTTTATTTACCACGCGAATACGCAGTGAAATCGCCTGTGAATAAAAAACTACACGCTCATAATAGAAATGTTTAATAGAAATAATAATCACGAAAAAATCTTCTCTCTCAAGTGTTGAAGTCTGCCGTGTCGCTTTGGTGAAACTTACAAGAATGACGTTTGCTAAAAGATCACCAGCGAACCAAACTGTAGGTCACGCTGCGTTTCTCGCTTGTTTGCCACTTTAATGACCCATCAACAGCAGACCGTATCTGTGATGATAATGTTTGGTCGGTTGTTTGTTGGCTGTTACTTGTACTTTTAATTGCGACAACCTCGACATGTTGCTCTATGCGTTCTGCTTCTAGCGCGTTTTTCAAGCTTCAGCGATAGCCCTGAAAAAGAAACAGCTTTACTTCCACAGAATTCATTTGGGCTGGGAAATCAATTTATCACTCGTCAGGCCACACATCGGCGTTAGAAGAAACTTCGTTTTGCTTGTGTTGTGCTTACTCCAGAGGTTCATAAAGCACCATGACTTGGAATTGTTAACGTTTTTTTTAAAGGGTGTTGCAACTATTAGTAAAGAAATTTTGTTAGTTTTTTGTACATGTTTTTTCTCTGCATAAGAATGTCGAAACAAAACACTCGACAGTGGAAATTGATCATTACGTCTAGGGTTACAGATTCAAGATCGGATATAAAAATTTTTTTTTTAAATTGCTACGATTTTTTACGTCTCGAACTATTTTTTTTAGGTGATTGATAAAATTTTTTTTCTTTCATAAATTTGTCAGGAAAATCTCATAAAAACCTTGTCCGAATATTTATCTGCAAAAATAATGTATCTTCAAGAACTTAAAAATACTATGCTCTTCACAAGCTGTTTAACGATGAAAGTGCAAAAAAATGTTTGAAACATTTCGGTTTTTTCAAAAGAATTCTTCGTAAAGTTTTTGGTGTTTTTTTTTTTAATTATTCAACATCATAATCAACAACAATGAAAATCAAACGTTATCCCGGCAAAGCAGTGGACGCCAGTCTTTCACTGGAAGGCACCAATGCCATGGGTGTCATTTATGAAGCGAACTGGATGAATGCACATCAGAATATGAACGGCGCTTTAGACGCCGCTGACTTATCACAAAAATCCGGCGCAATGCTTACAGCCATGCCTAAAATCAACACTAGCAATGGCAGCTACTTAGATGGCGGCATTTCTACGCTTAGCAAATACCAGATAACATTGGATCAAATACGTGCCTTTGAGCAACAGCAACGTGATGAAGGCATTGTAAAAACCATCAAAGACTTGAATGGTTACAAGCCCTCAACACTACGTCGTAAATTACGCAAACAATATCCCGGTTGGGATGATTTGGTCGAAACAAACGAGCAGCGTACCCAACCAAATTCAGATACTCAAAAGCCTGTAGTGAACGCTAACCCGCAGCAACAACAGCAAACCAATCACTACGTTTTGGATCCAACGGAAAAACGTCAGCAACGTCCCAGACAACAAGTACCTGGAGCACCTCCATTCCTTCGGCGCTCTCAAACTATGGTGTATACGCCAAGATCAGCGAATGCTACGTGTTCAACGCTAGATATCAAAGATTTGCGTCGTATTTGGCGCACAGAACAACAGGCCGCAGACAGTAATAAACAGAAATTTATTAGCTCGCCAATTGCGGAAGTTGAAGGTGCACAACCAGTGATCGCAACACAACCCATGTTACGACAAAAAGTTATGCCACCTCCTCCGCCTATACGTAACTGTGATACTCGCATAACTAGCTCTTCTGCAGTGCCTCTTAATGTCCAAACAGAGCTACGTACAGCACCAGAACCTCCAAAACCTGCGCAGCGTACCGTTTTACCACCAATGCGTACAAAATCGGTACGCAATGGTGCGAATTCCTGTGAAATGGAGCATACGCTGCCCCCAAAGCCTCCACCACGTACTAACATTCCCGCTAAAAACGTTACGAACGATGCGCCAACACCAATTGTTGTACCCGCGCCAAGAAAACTGAAAGCAGTGTCAACAACTTTAGCTGATAATGCTCACGCATTCAATGTTTCTGTGCGTAGTCGTAGTACGGAGGATGTGCTGATGGGTTCACTGCACGATCTCACTCTTAGTAATAACGTTAAGAATGGTGGCACAGTGGAACGTCAGCGGCGTCAACCGGGCAGCTCATCATCTACCAATAGTTCCGATGATCAGTTTAGTATACCAAGACCACGTCTTATTGTACCAGTGCATACGTACGCTCGTAAGAGGCGTACGGGAAATTTAATAGATCAAGATTTGGAGCAAATTAGCACAACGCCAAAGGATACCATGCCTCAACGAAGAAATAGGGGTAAGATAATGTTACGTTATTTAGTTTTTAAAATTTAAATTTTTTCGAGTTGGGTCACTAGATTGTTTTGCGATCAAAAACACTATTTTTTACGTTAAAGAATACAAGTTTTATTTATTATCAATTGATATCTTTCTTTTTTGCAAAAATATATTTTCTACGCTAACCTAATCATATGCCTTTAAATCAGTATTCTGTGGTTTAATCAGTGAAACTGTGGACATATTCTCTGCAATATGAGACGAAATACATATCAACTCTCTAAAATAATTTATAGCCCTTAGAAAAAAAGTTTTTTATGTGTGGCAAAAACTTCGCCTTATGCAAATAACAATTTATTATATGCAAATCACTCAAGCAACTTTAACATAAACTTTTGACCCCATTGTTGTCGTCGCAACTTAAGCACGATAAAGTTGCTCACTTTCATTCCAAAAAAAGAAAAGAAAAAAAAACTTCTCTAAAACGGTGGACGTCGACGCTAATCAATAGAGTCGTTTAAGTTGATTGGCTTGATGCTGAGCTATGTTTGGAATTTTTGTCTTAACCTCCAACTTTTACTTTTATCTACTATACCGTTTTTCGCTCCCGCAATTGACGACTTTCATGCCACGCTTCTTTAATCTTCTCTTCTTAGAGGTTGTCGAAGATTTTGATTGAATAATGACATCATTTTACCACCATTTTACCATTTTAATAATGAAATTTCCAAAAAAAAAAAAACGGAAAAATTGTTATTGCCAATCGAATTTGTATTCGTCAATTTGGCATTTATTGTTGTTGTACAGCAGTTGTTACTGCAGTTTGCGAAAATAAAACCGCTAACCTTTTAAGCCGCTATCTACCAGTTTGGTAGAGCATTAGTCAACCGCGAAGTCACGTTGACTGGATTTTGGTTAAAAACCGGAATTCTTCTACTGCTACTTCTACATTGAATCTAATGCTACACACACAGATTGTTTGATCAACCAGTCTAGTCAGCCGGAGCTTGTAAAACCACTTCTTGTCTAAATGCCAGAACTACCTTTAAGTTGGCTGTATGTATTGTAACAAAAGTAGCAACAATTTGGATTGCGCGAGCAACGACTCAGCTCAGCTGTGCTTTTAGACCGTGAATAAATTTCGTGTCATGCAAGAATAATTAAAACGCTGATCAAATTTATGAAAAATTGAATTTTTATGAATATAATACATATGTATATGTATGTCTTTTGGGCTGTCTGTTTGTCTGTCTGTCGGAAAGGAAAGTTAGCTGATGCTGATTAGTCGATTCATTTAAGGCTTTCCAAGTGTTTGAAAATGCATTCGTTTTAATTGAGATCTTTTATTTTTTTTTATCAATTGATGGATGCACGGAGTCACAGACTTACAAAAAATAAATTACACTGAGAGAAATGTTAAAGGCCAATCACAAAAGCTTATAAATTTCGAACATAATAAACATATAACAATAAAAAGTTCTTGAATTATGCTTTTGACATAAACTGAATTTGGAAGACATTGACACAAAGTTTGTTTTTGCCAAATACATGCTTCCAAATGATATTATAAAGTAGTTTCTATAGAAAAAACATTCAAGTTAAAAAAACTTACCAGTAATTTTCTGTATTAGTAAGAGATCCCGCCGCATGACTTCTACACTTATATGCTAAACGAGTCAGACATGGTTTGAATAAAAGATTACTTACATTATCATACAGCACGCATGGGCTACCTATTAAAACTTGCCTCTACTGCAAATATTCAAGGTCAAAGCTAGCAGAAATCAATTTACTTTATGCTTCCGATTGGTAGAAAAATAATTAAGGCAAAAAGTCAAGGGATAAAAACAACTTCAACAAAGTAGGTCCACGTACGTTTAACAAATTTAAATACGCTGATTAGTCAAGAATTCGAAAAAAACGACACTAACGTATACTAAGTTCCATAATGGTATTAATTTAATTTATTTCATAAAAGTGATAAAATGGCATCATTACATTATGTTTCAACTTGACTTGACGAATGTTTCAAAAAAATAAAAAAAAATATAAAAAGTTATAGATGGCTGTGTTGGACCCTGTCCCATACAGAGTGCCTTGCGGTGACCATCACAAATCCTTGAAAAATTATCGAAAATCAATCGGATACAAAAAATTAGTTAGTTAAATAAATAATCTAGTGCCTGATCGATGGTTTTTTTTAAATCAACAAAATGACGGCCTCAGGAAATTTATTTCCAGATTTTCGTTACAAAAATGAAAAATTACATAATTGTTCATAAAAAATCGAAATTTAAAAAAAAAAATCCTTCGATCTGGGACTAGCTTTTTATATTTTTTAAACACTGTGTAAATTTCATTGAAATTACCAGTTCCGAAAACATAATTTTGAGAAAAACTACGAGAAACTCATGACTTTCCGTATTCTTACTACCAAGAGCCATTTGGCTATTGCCGAATAACTCCAAAAATAATTGCTGGATTGATTTTAAATTTTCAGGCTATATTTTTAAGATATTACACTTTAAGAAAATGCAAAAAAAAAGTTAGATTTCTTTAAAATTCTGACTGCCCCTGCCTGCCCCCTTAATAAAACTATTTTCAGATTTTAACATGCCCGTTTTTATGAATTTTGGATGGATTAACCATCGTGGCTGGAATAAATCATAAGCAAACTGAATTCGAAAATGATCGACATATGTAGCCTTATTAAACTGTAGATCAAAAATTTTCCATACTTACAGTGACCATGTTTTTGGATGGGATATGAGGGAAAGAAAAAAATGAGATACAACACACGTAGGTACTGCAGAAAATATGTCTACTGCAAGAAAAATAAAAGAAATAACAAAACACATTTTTCGAAAATAAATTTTTAAACAAAGAATTATTTAAAATTATTAAATAGGAAATAAAGAAAAAAATTTTACCTTCTTAACACCCCACCCGATCATCGCAACTTTTCAGACAAAATGACTTAACCAGGCTTAAAATGTTCGTTAAAACAATTGCTTTACAATGCCGTGTTGTGTTTATGCAAATTTCAAAATGGTGGCTTAACTTTTCTACAACGGAAAAAGTCACGTAAAGTTTTTTATAAGATATCGAAAAAAAAGTTTAAAAAAATTTAGAAAATTATTTTTATGAAATTAGAAATTCCATGGAGACTCCAAAACTATCACTAGAAATGTTGTAACATATTTGTTTATTTTTTAAAAAAAACGTCAACTTAGGGAAAACACAGTTTTTTTATGTGTACTTTGGATATCAGACTCACTATCAGCGCAAACACATAAAAAACCTTTTTAAAATAAAATGCAACGCATTCAATTTAATTAGGAAACACATAAAATTACACTTGTTGTTTACATATATATCGAGATTGTTACGGCGAACATTTTTCATGATTTCATGCAGTTCAAGTACCCATATTAAATTTCACATGCAAAGGGCGCTATACAGGAAAACCCTTTTACTTTCAATTGTTGACGATAACGATGATGATTTTAATGTTTCTTTGATGTTATGTACAACTGAATTGCGTAAGTGCAAGTATTAAGTGTCAATTGTTGCTGTTGTAACAATAATATTGCAACTTGCAAAACAATTAAAAAGCGTTGCTGTTAATTGGCTTCTCTTGGCCAATTTAATGAATCAACTTAATTGTCTGTCCTCGGTTTGTCCATCCGTTCATTTGTCTGTCCAGCTATTGTCCCCATTCACGTTTCCCTTGTTTGTATTTAAATTTACTCGGTGTTTTTTTTTATTGTCTTACGCTTTTGTTTGTAAAATGATTTCATTATAGAGGCAGCAAAACAAAACGAAAAAAAAAACAAAATTGATACGATTTTGCTGGCTATACGACAAAATTAGCTGCTGACGTTATGTTAGCGATTAGGAAATCTTAGCCTCAAGTGTGAGTTAGCCGAATTATATTTTGTTAAGCATTTTTATTTTTTCGCAATTGGACTGGAAACGCCTTTAAGGCAGGGCAAATAGCTGCAAGCTTTTGTTACGGTTTTTATTTTAATTTGGTAAATGTCCTTTGAGATTCAGAAATTTGGTTGAGTTATTAATCTGATTTAATTGTCAATTTTTAAAAAATTAAAACAAGTATTTGCAACACTTGAACAGACATTTTTTTTTGGTTGGGTTAATTCACTGCCTCTCAAACTAGTTATATCGCTGCCTTTGTGAATATAATTTAAAACTAAAAAATTTCATAAGAATAAAATTTTTAATGTCAGACATCCGATGGAAATGTGCAGACTTTTCAATAGAAAGTACCATGACAGTACAGCAAGGTTCAGTTCATTGTCAGCGCATAGTTCGAAAAGACAACGTGGTTAATTGTTCTAAATTATTGTACTTAACATGAAACTATTAGCTAATACTTAATATCTACAGAATAATGGCGCAAACACCGCCATTAGTGTATTCTTTTGCTATGCCTTCATAAAATTAATATACCCATTACTATCATAGCAACCTATGACGTGCTGACGACAAACTACATGCAGCAATTTAGTAGCTATACAGTAAGCATAGTTTGATTTCTAAACACACGATCTTATTGAGCGTAGATCATCAACAATTCAACGCCTGCTGCATTGAACCAAACGAATGCACCTCTCATAACGACTAATTAGGGGAGAAACTTTGTCGCCTTGCTAAACTCGATCTTGATCAGACTTCTTCTTTTTCTAGCCTTAACAATTAAGCCAGTAAGAAGCTGATCAACAAATGCGACGATGATTGCATTATTGGGACACATTTTGCTTTCATGATGAAATCATTTTTATTTATTTTCTATTTTTTTGCAACGTGATATTTACTTTGCACTGCGGCGACCTGATTAAGAAGCATTTCAAAGGAATTGCGAAACTGGTTTTGCTACAACTTTAGAAAATGCATTTCAATACAATTTTATATAAATTATTTTTATATTATTTGTGCGTTTTCTTTGCATTTTCCAGAGGGACGCGTTGAAGTTTCACGCGAGGGTAAATATTTGTCTACTCTGTCTGGCGCTAAAGTACTTGGCGAATTGGCGATTCTTTACAATTGTCAGCGCACGGCCACTATCACAGCAATTAGTGAATGCAAATTATGGGCAATCGAACGACAATGCTTCCAGACGATCATGATGCGCACCGGACTGATACGCCAGGCCGAATATACGGATTTCCTCAAGAGGTAAGTGTGCTGATGTATAGGGTTACCTGCTATTTATTTGTAGTTTGCTAAAGAGCAAAAAACATTAATCTCACTGATGTTTCAATCAAACATTTGAACAATTATTTTCTTATGATTAGGGCAAAATTGGCTTGTATTGTTTAATCTTGATTTTTGTTCTTGAGGTATATGAGGGAAAATAAGTCGAAACTCCATCTTTGGCCTTTTTGAGGTGGTCATAAAACTAAGCAAAAGGTGGGACAGTTTTAACCACTAAGAGTTAACCGTGAAATTCACCATTTAAAAATTAAAGTTATTTATTGCTTTAATGTCAAGAAAAAAAGCGTAGATAATAATTGCCAAAATAAAATAATTGCAAAAGATTGAAATTTCAAATAGAAAAGGAAAAAAATTCAACAAATTGCAAATAGAAAAGGAAAAAACTTCAACGAAAGTAACAACCGTGACAATTTTTTTTTTCGCTTACGGAAATAAGTGAACCTGCACAGGTATGCAAGATATGACAACCAATCAACCATAAATGTACCAGTACGAAGAAGAGTATATCTTCATTTCAATTTTATCTAACAATTACACTATTGTGTTGCGAGATAACTTTCGTAACTTGTAGTTGCTAATTTTTTTTTTTTTATTTTTTATTTTGGTTATAATTGGAAACTTTCGCTATAACTGCAGCAGGAAAAACTAAAAATAATTGAATTTCTTAGCCGAGACAATGCTAAAAAATTGTGGTTGACTAAAATTTTTTTGGTGGAATTATTAAAGTCAGCAGCACTCACCTCACCTACCTATACGGAACTATGACGATGGCAAGCAATTTAAAATGCATGACATTTTTGCAAGTTACAGCAACAAAACAAACAAAAAATCGCTTTTACCTTCTTCAAGCTCATTCTGAATTCATCACCTGCAAAAATTTTAACGTCGGCTTTCAGTACATTAGCTTTTTTGCCATTAAAATGCTGAAGACATGCGGAAACTTGTGACTTTGTTAAATATTCGATAATACGCTTACAGTCAACAGCAGAATATAAAAAAAAGCCTACGTTAAAGTGTCTGCGTGCCATAAAATCCATTTATATCATTATTGAGGCACTCTGTCTTTTTTTTTTTATCTTGACCTAACTTATGTCATTAATTGTTAAGCTCTTGAGATTTAATTGCATTTAATTTAACTCTTTTTTTTTTTTGTTGCGCAACTTTTTGGATTTTTTTCAGTTTTTCTTTTTTTATACAAAATAAGTCATTAAACTCAATAAAATTTTTTATTAATTAATTGTTCATGAATGAACCTTCAAATGAGTGCAACGCTTCAGCAACATTGCACTTTAGATGTAACGCAACATGTTGACAAGCGCATTTCCGTCAACATGTTCAATTGGTTGATTTTAGTTGCACCAAGTTTTATTTCGTTATGTATTTCTTTTTTGTTTTTGGTAATAAACTAGATTTTTCGAGCGCATTTTTTAATGAATGACCGCAACGCATTTTGTAGAAATATTTTAAGTTATTGTACACCGGGCGGTGCGTTCGTTCCGCACCCATTGAAAGCAAAAGTGAAATTGCTACAATTTCTATTTAAACGCTTTTAAGTGCGTTTTGCTTTTATTTTTTCTCTGGTCATAAAAAATGCTGCCCCTTTGGTGATTTGGCAAAACTTGTACGCATTGCTCTCAAGTAAATCAATATTTTTTGAATGCATCTGGCTGGTGTGTGTGTGCATTATTCAATGATAAAACGGGCGTTGATCTGAAAACTTAACTGACAGCATTTAACTGATAAAATTGCACTCCAAATGTTTCAAATGTTTTTGATTTTTGGCTGTCATTGCAAACGCTTTTAGAGGTAATTATATCTTCCGGTGAAATCACCTAATGGTGTTTAAAACTATAACATTATTTTTGGAAAAAAAATGGAAAGCATTCACAAGTAAAATACTATATACATATATGTTTCTACTGAAAGTTAATCAATAAAGGGGATTCAATTGGAGGTCACAACTTAAATGTGATATAAAGTGCATTGAGTTTGAATAAACTGTTGATGAATTTTATTTAGATATGTCGTTGAAACATTGACATTAAACCACGAACAGCATTGCAATCTTCCGCACTTTTGATAATGTTTTCCATAGCTTTTCGGCA
Source organism: Meiosimyza platycephala (assembly GCA_963662105.1). Lineage (NCBI taxonomy): Eukaryota > Metazoa > Arthropoda > Insecta > Diptera > Lauxaniidae > Meiosimyza > Meiosimyza platycephala. The sequence continues at coordinate 2,459,514 of OY759210.1, read as the reverse complement.
TAAGTACAGCATTATTCGATGAATAAAGCCGAAATAACTTTAAGGTCATTGGCACACACCTTTTACTTTACAAACATAGACGTGATATCACAAACTCTTCCTTTTAATTATGGCACTGTTTTTTGAAGTTTCCAAAACTCGTAAAGCTGCTAGCGTCTTATTCAAATATTTGCAATTAAAATTTAAATCATTGGACCTACTTTTTCTTAATTGGAATTAAAGAAATATAATTTATTTTGCATTTATGCAAAGTTTCCCTTATTAGATTGGGTCTACATATTAGCTGCCTTTACTCTGCATGCACATAAGCGCACTCAGTCATGTTAAATCAATAAGGCGCAAAGTATTTAAATTTCATGCTGGCGTAATCAACGTTTTATTGTTATTGTTATTAACAACATGGTTTCAATCATTAGATATAATAAAATGTTGAAAATGCAGTGAAATCCAAGCGTTAAGTTTGTGTTTTTCCATAATGCTATCAAGCGATACCAAGTAAATTTGCTAGGAAATTTGCCATACCTAAGTCAGTGATATTTTTATTTTCTTTAAATATCTCATGCTCTGAAGACGATAATAAGTAATTATGAAACTGAAAAGAAAAAAAAAAACAAACGTAGGAGAGAATTCAAGCGCTAAAAGATTAGGCAATTAGCCAGTTGACAAGCTGACAAACAGCCATCAAAGAATGCACTAACCAAAGCAAATTTGTTGCGCATGTTTTTTTTTTTGTTATTCCTGCAACTGCAACTTTCACTGTAAACTTCAAAAAATTCGAAGAGACGCAAATAAACAGAAATATCATAAAATAAATATTGCGCAGGCGCGTAGTCGTCTCGTAGACAGCGCGCCACAACTCTGCTGTGCCAATGACCATAAATAAATTTGAAATATTCCTCGCAGTTGGTTAGGAATTGTATTGCTCCCTCTTTGCTTGTAGTTTGGTACCTGGCTTGGCGCCCCTTTTCGTCAATGTGACGCGCGTTACCATCAGCGGTCATCTGTCGATGTCTCTTCGTGCATGTGCCATTGGTCGTGTTAATGGTGGTTAAAATGATTTGCCAATTAACAAATGTTCACTGATGGTGGTGGTGGTGGTGGCTTTGGCCGTGACGACGGTGATCTTGTGGATTGTGAACTTGTGATAACAAACATGTTGACTTTATGGTTAGTGGAGTTGCCAACGGGTTCATTCAGGTTCAAGAAGTCAACATCGTCAAATGCGGAAGTATATGTGACTTATGTAATTCATCGTACATAGCTTAGGATGACTTATGACTTTTGCCTGTGAAATTATGTTTCACATACGTTGTCTTCTATGGTTTTCAGTAATTAGTGATGTTAAGCGATGACCGTCTAAAAAAATCATCGATAAAAACAAGGATGTTTTTTGGAGATAGGATAGAACTCTGGTGAGCTTTACTATTGATGGACTTATAATTGGATGTGAATCCGTTCACCACAATGAATTATTTTTTGCGCAATTTCGTCTACAATTATTTTTTTTTGAGTAATATCGTTCAAAATCTGAAATCAATTTAAATTTTGGGTAAATTTTTGGGTAATTTATCATTTTCATTTATCCAAAATCTTTTCTAACTCTTATTCTTTTATCACCCTTTATGTCCTTATTTCAATTCTTGAGAACATCAGGTTTTTTATTATAAAAAATGATATTTCGAATGTACCGATTATGTTTTTTCCGATCTCCGATAATTTGATCAATTTCTGGTTAAAAATTAAATTTCTTTAAATATTTCACTTATTCGTAGTGTTCCAATTTTCAAAAATCTACAAGAAGATACACTCATCAAAATTTCGGATGTTCTCGAAGAGACCCATTATCAGGAAGGCGATTATATTGTACGTCAAGGAGCACGTGGCGATACCTTCTTTATCATTTCCAAAGGTCAAGTACGTGTTACTATCAAACAGGCGGATACACTGGAAGAGAAATTCATACGCACACTAGGCAAAGGTGACTTCTTTGGCGAGAAAGCATTACAAGGGTGAGTTTTTACTTCGTACATACTGAGAGTAAAATAATATTTCAAATTTTCTTTTTCTCATTAAGTGATGATCTTCGAACGGCCAACATTATCTGTGATTCTTCAGATGGTGTTACTTGCTTGGTTATTGATCGTGAAACTTTCAATCAACTTATATCGAATTTAGATGAAATCAAACATCGTTATGATGATGAAAGCACCTTGGAAAGAAAAAAGTAAGTGAATGTAATCATGAAAGAATCTGTCTGTAGTTTTTGACCAGCATACAAATGTTACTGAAATCAAATTGCCTTTGTTCGTAATTTCGTAATTTCTTTCAAAAACATTAATGTCGATTTGTGTCGATGAATATCAAAAGTGTCTAAGTCCATTTTTAGAAATTTATATTTCATGTTAGTCCCTTAAATTTATGTTTTCCAAAGAGGAATTAATTTTTTTTTCAATAGTGACTTACTTTAACTTAATCTGAAATCATTTATTCAAATTAATTTACTAAAAAAGTGATAGAAATATCAAAAGAATGGACTTAATATTGAAAACAGAATTTTTTCACAAATGACTTATGCATGTATATGTGACTTGCATACTTTTGATAATCGACGCATTAGCTTACTCTAAATTTTGTCATGATCAAAAACTTGTGTATGCTGGGAAGGTATTCTGGCAGTAAGTTTCTGATAGACTCAAAAGAAATCACTTTTTTTTCTAATATTACGCTCATACACGTTACGTGTAAGTATTAAGCTCTAACTTAGCACTTTCATAAAAACTTTCTCTTACATTGTTTCACTTTTTTTCTCTCTCCTTGCCATCTAGGATCAATGAACAATTTCTTGATGTCAATTTGACAGACTTACGCGTTATTGCAACGCTTGGTGTTGGTGGTTTTGGACGCGTCGAATTGGTGCAAATCAATGGAGACAGCAGTCGCTCCTTTGCATTAAAACAAATGAAGAAGTCACAAATTGTGGAGACGCGCCAACAGCAGCATATTATGTCCGAAAAGGAGATCATGGGCGAAGCTAATTGCCAATTTATAGTGAAGCTTTTCAAAACTTTCAAGGATAAAAAATATTTATACATGCTAATGGAAAGTTGTCTGGGTGGTGAACTTTGGACCATTCTACGTGATAAGGGGAATTTCGATGATTCGACAACGCGTTTCTATACCGCTTGTGTTGTGGAGGCCTTCGATTATTTGCACTCACGCAATATTATATACAGGGACTTAAAGCCAGAAAATCTGCTGCTCGATGAACAGGGCTATGTGAAACTGGTAGACTTTGGTTTTGCTAAAAAACTACAATCTGGACGCAAAACATGGACATTCTGCGGTACACCAGAGTACGTGGCACCAGAAGTGATATTAAATCGTGGTCATGATATCAGCGCTGATTATTGGTCGCTTGGTGTATTGATGTTTGAGTTGTTGACAGGTGAGTGTTGTTGTTGAGTGAATTTTCTTCTTTGTTGACTAAATATTTTTTTTTATTTCATATAGGTACACCTCCATTTACTGGCACAGATCCGATGCGCACCTATAATATAATTTTAAAGGGCATTGATGCCATCGAATTCCCGCGCAACATAACGCGTAATGCTAGCAACTTAATTAAAAAACTGTGTCGTGATAATCCTGCTGAGCGTTTGGGCTACCAACGTGGTGGAATAAGCGAAATTCAGAAACACAAGTAATTAGTGAACTTAACTATTAAATTGATTGTTTTAGGGAAACAAAATCGCAAGCAACATTTGAGAAATTTTTAGGAGGATTTATTTTATAGAAACTTCAATCGCTTACGAAAATCTGCTGTTAACGCTTTAAATTTTTATCGAAAAAACGTATTCTTCAAAATATGGTTAACTTAGGATTTAAAAATATAAACTAAGCGAAAATTCATAAGCACTTGCTAACACATTTTTTCTTTTATTCTAGATGGTTTGATGGTTTCTATTGGTGGGGTCTACAAAACCGCAGCCTTGAACCGCCAATAATGCCGACAGTAAAGAGTGTCACCGATACCACCAATTTCGATGATTATCCACCAGATCCAGAAGGACCACCACCAGATGATGTCAGTGGTTGGGACCAAGATTTCTGAGGGGGTAGCACCAAAGCAGAAAATGCTACGAGGAACACACGCCATAATGTCTCTAGTTGGAAGATTCCTGTTTAAATTTTTACGCAATTTATGCACAAATATTAAGTTTAGTCGTTTGTTTGTTTGCGTGTTTTCTTATCCTTAATCTAAGCAAAAAAATATGAATTTATCACCTTTAGCTGTATCTGCTCCCTTGGGTTATTTTTAAATTTTTATATTTTGTTTAAAAGAAATTTATATTTTTGTTCTATTGTATAATTGATGTTATTATGTTATGTATTTTTTCTACATCATATTTCTAAAGAATTTTAAATATTTTGCATACTGCATGCACTTATTCTACGATATAAATAATGATATGTAATTAGAGTTTCAAATTTCACTTAGATTCATCATTTAAAACTATCGCACACCGTCATTGCAAATCCGTGTTAGTCAAACATTACATTATGTGGCCAAACATAAAAAATTTTAATTGATTTTTGTAAAAATTTATATAAAAATTTTTAACTTTTGTAAAATTTAGTTTGTAGTTTATGAATAAAAAAAATACATTATATATTATATACGATATTATATTATGTACTGTGAATAAATGTTAAAAACTATGAAATAATTTACAAAGTTTGCTTGAAGAGTTAAAGAAATGTCAAGAGTTTTTGGAATTATGTGTTCTGTATTTCAAATTATTCAAGAAATGGATTTAACTGCGATCGGAGTTGCATTGCAAGTTAACACTTTAGGACGGGACAAAAGGGTTAATGGATCAGGGCCATAATTATAGACTTGGAAGAGCTGCGGAAAGATCAAATAAAGATTTGATGAGAAAGCAAAAAAATAATAAACATATCGTCGGCTTACAAGCAAAATTGACAATATGCAAAAAATAATTAGTGGGTAACGCTAACTATTATTGTAATTACGATTAAATCCTATTAAATTTATGATATATTATTTTCGATTATTAAACAAAAATGTATGCAGTATTTGATAAAGTGAGTTATAAGAGTACATTCTTATATTAGCAACTAAAATTTGTATACCTAACATCAAAAACATAAAATTTGATTTTTTGTAGATGGTCAATTTTGCTTTGATGTTCGGGTCGCTGCGCATTTTTTCAGAGCCTGATTTCAAGATACACAAAATTTGCTTTAGTTCTTTCTATATTAAGTATTTTTTAAAGTAAAAGAAAAAGTTAACTCACAATCAATAATTATTTGTGAAATTATAGAGTTTTTGCAAGCGGTACTTTTTTTCAATAAAAATATTAAATAAATGAAAATAGTTTATTAAAATTTTGCAAAAAAAAGCGCGTGCGATTTTTATATAAAAATTCAGAATCTCATATGACTAATAATTTAATTTCTACTATATTTAACCTTAAATAGATGAACAACGAATGAAAATTTTATCTACTAATTGCAATATTATAAAAAAAATATTATTTAGTTGAATTTTTTGTTTTCGTGTAAAAGAGGTTTGACAACGAAAGTCTGTGCCAAATTTCACGTCAAAGGGAAACACGGCACAACCCACGATTTTTGAATTTGACTAAATTTTGTCCATTTTTTTTCAATTCCTTCGGCCTGTTTTAGCGAATATTCATAGCTTCGTCTTATTTTGACTGATTGTCAGAAATAGGGACTTGTCTGAAAGGTTTAACGCACTTTTAAAAACACGAAACATTAAAGAATGAAATTGCGAAAAAGGTTACTAAGACATTTTAATCAAATTTTTTATTTCAATAGGTACCATTTTCGCTTCGATTTTTTAAAGCTTAGTTAAAAATTAACTTCAATTTAATGGTTTAGCTGGAAGACATCGTTCGATCCAAAAAACTTTTAATACACGAATTTTAGGTGTGAGTAAGACAACTAAGTTTAAGAAATCACTATAAGAAAACAACCATATTTCGATCGAACATTTTGTTGGTTAAAAAAAATTCGACTTTCATTTACTTTTAATGCAGCGATTTCACTACGTCACGAACTATCTAAGCTTCTAGGTTCATTGCAAGGCATTTTTCACGTTACATTAAGAACAGCCTTAATTGCCAGCTTCATTTCATTTCATTTATTAGTTTAATCCGTGAAACTTTTAACTTACAGATTCCTACTGTTATGAATTTGTGCTAGTATAGGAGACCATTAAGTCATTTCATGTATAACTTTCAGAATCGGTCCATTAATACTGAACATATTCTTTCAAACATCCCTCAAATTGTTAATTGTTTTAGGTTGTATGCACGAATCATGTATTGACCTGTGGGGTCTCTTATGTAGATATGATCACATTTCGGCATATTTTTACTTGTGGAGTTGAGACCAATAAGTTAAGTTCTTTGCGAAAATTATAGTAATGATAAAGACCTTTTAAATGAGATATACATTCATAATTTAAATTTTTTCAAACTTCTCTCATCCTTTTTTTAATAAAAGACACGATTTTGAAAACAAAAAACCTGCGTCTGATCATGCACTCATAGTAAAACTAATTAAAATATGTAGTTTACTTGCGTAATAGGTTGGTTTTTCTGCACAACTTTTTTTCAATTTGATCACAGCACGTCGTAATATTTGTACATAGGCCACAGTATGCAAGATATTTAGAAAATCTGCCGCTAAAAAAGCTACGTGCGATCTCAGTAAACAAAAATGCAAAACTCAAACTCTCGAACATGACAAATCGACGTGTGCTTCTGTCGTTCTTCCGTCAGAGTAGTGAATGTCACACTGTTTATTTACTTTACAAGTGTCGTTTTCTGTCATTTAATTTCAATTAATTAATTAATAAGTTTTGTTATAGAACTAATTTGGCTAAGAACGGCAAGAAGACACGAACGTAACGGAGCATTGAAGCAGGCGGCAGCATTCAGTTGTGCATAGAAACAGCCAGAGCATGCAGCAGTGCATTCGGCGGCGTTATCAATAAATTCCGATATCAATTGAATAAGTGATCGAGCGATAGAGCAAATCGTTGTTATTGTGGAGTTTGATTTATTTTACCATTTACGGTTGCGATAACGTGGCAGGATATTCAGCATGAAATTTTCATTTTTTTGGCAGTGCTGTGGAGTGGTGGTGTTGCTGTTGTTTTTGACAATTTCAGATAGTGCTGCTGATATTATTATGAGCAGTAATCGTTCCGGTACGTTCAACAACTTACCATCTCATCAGATTATATTTCTTGTTGATTCATTAAGTGCAGTGAAAATTTTTTGAAATTATTTGTTAAAAGCAGCTGCGTGCAATTTATTTGGCATTGCATTTTGCAGATACCGAGATTTCCAGAAATTATTCTTGTCCGAGATCAGCAGTAACAAGCTTTTATTTACCTTCCATATGCGTCGGTCATATAGGAGGCGTTGACAATCTTGAAACAATAAAACTTCCAAACAGGGCTAACTGTTGCTAAGCGGGGGTACTTTCATCAGAAAATGCATCATTCAGCTCCACTAGTCATCGACCTGTTTCATCTGAGTCCGAAATATCGGAAAAGACTCACTATTGTGATGACCCTGACGCAGCAATCAGCAAAGCCTTCTCAAATTTGAGTAAAATAATTAATTAAACATTCGATAAAAACAGTCGATAAAATCAACTTTCGTAAAATAATTAAGTCAATGCGACTATTCACTTCTATGCCTTGTATCTCGAAATGGGTTCCGATTGATATGACGAATAACATTTTTTGCTCACACATCCATTGGCATATTAAATTTTTGAAGATGTGCAGTTTTGATATAGGGTATTTAACAAGTTGCAGCAAACAAAACTTTAGTAAGAATATTTCGACATAACTTAAAAGAAATATTCTTCTTCTCGTTGCAGCATGTCGGGAGCCAAAAGCACCTGGTTTGTGTCGAGGACGACAGTTGCGTTACGCCTATAATGAAGAAACTGGCAATTGTGTCAGTTTCTATTATACTGGTTGTGCATCAACGGCAAATAATTTTCTAACTTTTGAGGAATGTCGTCGAGACTGCATGCAAAAGCTCAGATACTGACTCAAACGCCGAGAAATGAGTCCGTTGACAAACTTTTGTGTTATTGTAATAAGCAAGAATTTATATTTTTTAAGTTCTTCTTATTTCATATATATTTTTTAAAATTCTTATTTATTTATTAAATTAAAATTATATTTATCTCACTTTTTAATTAATCATTACTGAATGATCATAAACGACTGATTAAGGTTAACTCTGTTTCTTTTTTCGTTTTTAGGAATTTAACTTTAAATATGTATAAATTTTTTTTATAGCATTCATAATAAAAATTTGCTAAAACTCTGTTTGTAAAATAAATTCTATTTTTTAGTTTGAGTTCAAGAGCTTGCGAAAAATGCTTTGATCAATAAAAAAGATTTCATAAAAAAGATTTGTAAGTATTCGTTGCATGTGATTCTTACTATTTTTTTTTATTTTTGATAAAGTTCGTAATCGAGAAATGTTTCCTTATAATCAAAAAATATATTTATGATATATGCGTCAGTTTTCAACTTCGGAACTTGAAAAGAACGAACAAACCGAAATATTTGATTCCAAGCCGCTGTATCCAAAGAAATTATTAAATTATCATGTGACTTGAGGTTAATTTATGTCATTGTAAGCAGCGGTAACTTTGGAACGGATAGATCATTAACTTTTGTTAAGCTCTCGGTCACTGTTTTGTCGGTATTACAGTTTCGTAGAAACATGAGATAAGTTACAAAACACGTGTATTGTTTTTTTTTTTTCAACGGACTTACATACATACATCAATTCCTCGATTTCCGTCGCAAATTGGGACGAACGCCGCAATTCGAAAACTACGCAAATGGAAATGCTATCTTGCGCACCTATGATGCGCTAACCCCTGTGTTGCCAGTGAGATCTGGCAACACTGGGGCAACACTGGGGTTACATTTTTACATCAAATGTTACGGGCTAGTAATTTTTCAATTGAACTACACATTTAAAATAGTTATCATACAAGTAAACATTCTTTGATTAAGCCGATATTATGAAGGTCATTCGATTTTTTCTACGCATATTTCAGGAACATTTCCTTAAAAAAACATTACAAAATAGTAGCGGTCATAATTTTTTTACGCATAGGTATATCACCAAAATTTACAGAAAATTTACAAAAGTTTTTTAAAATATACTAACGAAAACACTTTATCGAATTCGTTAGTTATGCTTTAAAATAAAGTCTAAAACCTCTTACAAATCGAATCACACCTCATTTATCAAAATTGGTGCAGTAGAAGCCGAGTTTTGCTTTAATATTTACTGCTTTGTATTTAACACCATAACGCAAAACACGCAATTATTGCTGCATACTTATTGGCTTACTTAATTTTTGTAGCAATATTGTTATTGCCGGCACTGTGCTTTAACTTTTATTTTTCAAAAGTATGCAACAAGTTTTTCTGACCAAAGACAACTGGTACGGAAATGAATACGAAGATTGATGACATCCTGTGATCGTTATTTAATTTTTAATATTCCAAGAGTTGTCTAAATAGCATGTTTTCCAAAAGATTTTAGTAAAACTGTCCCAATTTTTACCAAGGCTCACGATCACTTGAAATGATGCATGCGTTCGTGCCAACACAGTTTAGTGAATGAATGAATGTTTTGAAGATGATTGCTTCCGAAACACAAATATGGCTGGGGTAAATGTCGTTAAATGAAGAACTATATTTTATGCAAAAGCGGATTATAATCGTCTCTTCTGAGTATCAGCAGGATAAATCTGAAGAAGCTGTGACAAAAAAAAAAAGGGAAAATATCAGTTGGCAACTTTTGCTCATCAAGACTACCTTTTTTACATTTTTGAAACTCTCTTCCCGGTGAGTGCTCATTATAAAATACATTATTATTCAACTTTTACTTAATCTTTAAATAAAGAAAAAGAGTTCAATTAATGTTTTATGAACAAATAACTTACAAGCATATGTCTGTAGCGCTCAACAGTTTCGTAAATGCCGTGTCGTCAGCGCCCTCAAAAAAATGAGAGTCAATCATATTTGTTTATGCAAATGCCGCACCAAACAGTCTAGAAACCACAATTTTCGTAATTTGATTTGAAACTTGATAAGAAATATGAAACAAAAATCGAAAATAGACTTTATACAAGATATAGAATAGAATAGAATAGAATATGTAGTAACAAAGGCTGCAAAGATTTTCTTCCAGTGCATTTAATTTTTCTCTTGACAGCTCATAAGTCAATAAACAAAAAAATTATTAAAATTTTTTCCTTAAGACAAAAAAGTTAAAGAAACTAACCTCTTATATGAGGTGTTTTTTTTTGCAAATTCGGACCCCCCCCCTCCCCGCCACTTTCTATTTAGCGCTTGTCCGAACTATTCCAAGAATTTTTGTGAAAATTGGTTGCATTACCATAAATAACAATCTCAAAAGCATTTCAAACATTTGCGCTATGTGTACAGAAACTATAAATTATGTAAGATATTTTTACTGCTTGGTGGAACGCTTTATTGAGCTGAACATTTTTTTATCCATAAATTTTTATTAAATTTTTAATACCTAGAAGAAACATGTAAATTCTCTAATATAATGAAATGCTTAATCTGTTTGAAAATATATAGCTCAGAGCATACGCTAGTCTCACTGATTAAATTTGACAGCAGTTCTCTTTTTTATTTAGTATATGATTTCCAAACGTTAGAATTTAAATAGTTAAGCCAGCTAAAACATTGGCAGTGTTGCTTCTTCCGTTCAGGCAGTGAGGTTGAATAGTATATATTTTGTTATTTTATATAATTTTGTTCACACTTTTAATCAGTGCACTACTTAATACACAATATGAAATTCTTCTTATCAATTTGTGTCATATTCGGTATGATGCTGCTTTTTACTGTAAATGCAGATGAGCCAGGTTCGTTTGAATCCAAATAAAGAAATCATATAATGAATATTCTATTGAAACTTTTTTGTTTTCCAGATTGTTCAGAGCCCCCAAAAGTTGGCACTTGTCGTGGACTTTTGCCACATTTCTACTATAACAGTGACAAGGCCGAGTGTCAACAGTTCTTTTATGGAGGATGCAATGGTAACAGCAATCGTTTCCGCACCAAAGAAGAATGTGAGGCAGCATGTAAAAAATAAGTGGAATATTGAAAAATTTATATAAAATAAACGAAAACTAAAAAATGTTCTGCGAAAAAAAAAAAAAAAATTGTACGTCAATAAAATTATCATAACATTAAGTCAGCGTCAAAGTTGTTAGTACTCGGTATCATTTTTAGACTGAGAATAATTAGGTGTTAACATGCAGCATGAGAGAAGCGCTGCGGGAAAATAATTTTGGTTTTCCCTCAAACAGCTCTTAATTACTGCACATACACATATGTAAATAACAGTTGACGTTAATATACATATTTACTTTAGCGCATTCAGCTAAGTCAATTGCTTGTTTTACTTGATTTGTTTTTTAATGGGACAGGGCCATTTGTAGTCAGTTGCATAGGATATCAAGTTTTAACTTAATTATATGCACCTTTTTCCTTCAAATATTGCGTAAAATTATTAATTTTTTTTTATTTCAATTGTTCCCGAGTACATATGACACGATGACATGCACTTATATAATATTTCACGTTTCAAAATCAAGACTACGCTTAAAATAAAATTGAAACAAAGTTTATTGTGAAATACAATGTCTGAGTAATGGCTACCAAAATGATTATGAGTGCTATGGGTACAAAACGTTTAGTTTTGATTTAGCGACTTATCTAATTTTACTAATTCAATTACACTCCAGAATGGGTTTTATTTTTTGCACACAATTGAAAGACTTTGCTGTAAGTTCATAATTTATTAAAAAAATATCAATATTTTTAGAACTTTCAGTGTTACAAAATACTGACTCTCTATTTTGGGACAAAGTAAAACATGCAACTAAAATAATATATACGAATGGTGTTGTTTTTATTCATTTGTTTTTGTTTACAATTTTAAAATTCCCCCACTTATGAGAATTTGAAGGTGACGCGTTTGCCTATCAGCATGGGTCAAGTGGTCTCAACCGGCAGACAGTTCCTCATAGTTTACTTATAATAAAAGTCTTACAAAAAAAAGATCTCTATTTATTGTTTTAACGATTTATTTACTTCACTTTGAGCCTAAAATAACAACAACATGTTAATTGCAAAGTAATCAGAGAGTATAGTTCCATTTTGCTTATCAATCACAATGAGTGTGAGATCATTAAATTAAAGTGAAAATTGTATAATCGACAGTTCAACAGCAATGCCGACAACGTGATTTGGTTAGGGTATAAAAGCCAATGTCACACTGAGCACAGCAGGTTAATCGACTTCAACCAGCAGATAGCAGACAACATTTTTAGCACTGATCCACCACTCATATCCACTCTACCGCAACGAACGATCAACATAAACGGTCAAAAAATGAAGTTTTTTTTTGCAGTTATCGCTATTGTCATGATGATTTTTGCATCCGTACAGGCAGTTGATAAATCAGGTAAGGCCATTTTTTTTTGTTCGCAAAAAATTAAGAGATAGCTCGCTCATTGAGGATATATTCAGATAAATTATAAGAATTTAATTCTAAGCTTCAAAACTTGTCACAGATTAAGGGGTCGTTCAAGTATTACGTAACGCAATGTTTGAAGATTTCTACCCCCACCTCCCCCCCTCTCCTTAAACGTTACGGAATCACCCAAGTGACCGTGTATACCTAAAAGTCACAATTATGTTGCGCAATGTACCGGAAAGTCATTTTAGCAACTTTTGTTATGTTTGCGATAATAATAAATAAAATAAGAGATTTTTAGCTCGCAGCGTAACGCGTTGTTCGAACCCCCCCTAGATGCGTTACGTGACACTTGAACGGCCCCTAAGTAGCCAAGTTGAAATCAAGGAATTAAATGCCTTCTGAAAAGAAATTAATTTTTCATAAAAATTATTTTGCTCGTAACAAAAAAAAAATCAGTACAACTAAAATCGTGGAATTGACAGGATTATCTGAAATTGTTTCAATTCCAACATGGCCCTGGCTTTGGTCGTTATCGCCAGACTCCGCTCTTAGTAGCATTTTTAAATTATAATATACAATAAATCGATTAATAGCTATAACTATATATTTTTCTATACTATTTTTCAGCTTGCGCTTTACCCAAGGAAATCGGGCCATGCCGCAAATCTGATCACAGTTTTTACTACAACGGTGATGCCAAGGAATGTCAAGAATTCTTTTATGGTGGATGTCATGGAAATGACAATCGCTTTCAGTCTAAGAAGGAATGCGAAGAACTGTGCCTCTAAATGATGCTAAAGTTCGATTGACCCATCTGTTGTATTTTAGTTATATTTATGTGTACAACTGAAGCATAATTTTAAAATGTAAAATAAATCACCAAGCAAGTACTGAAAGTCCTTATTCATTTATAACAATAACAAATTTATTACACGATGAACGAATCTTACTTAAATTAAGTAGAATGTTCCTGCTTGAAAGCTGGCACTGCGACTTAAATAGATCTTTTGTGCGGAAGAGCCACTGTTGGTTTTGAGCAAGACACACGTAACATATTTCGATCCATTTACTGTTTCAATCTAACCCGAAAATTTAACTGTTCAAAAAATTGAATTTCAAATTCCTACACCAAAAACAAATTACTTATTTTTAGGAAAAGTTCTCAATTTTGAGGAAAAAGTCTACTACAATATCCACTAAAAACATGCGTTCTTATAACAAGAATAAATGTCTAAAATGTTAAATAAATGTAAAGGGTAAATGAGGAAAAATGTACTGCAGATTTCCTCAAATAAAGTAAGATGTTTAAATTTTCAGAACGCATTTTGTTATATCAATGTATGTTATAATCATGTATCATTTAAGATATACTATGTACAATGTACTTTGAGGGAAAACCCCCACAATTAGTTCGAAATATAAAAAGAAATTTTTAGGAATTTTTTCTAACTGTGAAAGCAATATAAAATTTTGATTCTTATATTTATTTAAAAATTCTCGAATAATTAAAAATAGTTCGGAAATCAAAATACAAAAATCGAAAATGTTTCAATTTGGTCTGTTATGTATTAAAACACATTTAAAGATTTTTATGTGAAATACTTGAACAAGATTTTTACTCCAACCATTAATTCTTTATTTTGCAAGATCTACAGCAGTTAACGATAGATTTTCTAGAACCCAAATACAAAAAATTAAATATTTTGTTAATTAAGTCGATGGCATAACCTACATGAGTTTGTATAGCTTTCAGTTAAATACAACCATCAATGAAGTAATCCCACGTTCCTGCCCAACTTGAAATTTGTTTCTACAATTTGTTCTTCACTTAAACATCGGATGTTATGTGTGAGTCACACTGTGAATTCTTCAGATCAAAATTAATTCTTGATTCTTAAAGATTTATTTTGAGCCAACATCTAAGATATAGCAAGTTTTTTGTTTTGTCGATTTTTTGCGACTTAAAAATGTTAATTTCCAAACAATTGCTACAGTTTTGCCTCACCTGTCTGTAAGACAGACAGTTGGCCGTTCGACCGGTCGGCAATACTGTGTCTTTTAGTCAATTGCTCTGACTGTTTGTTCATCGTTTTATTGTTTTGTTTGTTTGTTTTGGAATTTTTGTTTTCAAAATTCTCGACGCATTTTGTAGTTGTTGGGATTGGGGGGTATTCGCAGTAACAGTGACACCGGTATTGTTGATGTGACTTTGGATCAACTTTTTTACAAAGACTGGTTTAATTTCGGAGTTTGCATTTTTTGTTATTGTAACTTGAGTGCTGTTCATACGATACACGGTGAGAAATGATTTACTTTAGTTCATCAAATTGTTTGTTGTTGATTTGAAGATAATGCTTAATAATACTTTACCGAATTGCAACATGTATTTAATTAAAAACCACATGCAATTATAAATATTTTAATATATTAATGAATTAGAAAATCAACATTTGCATGTATGTATGTATTTTTATGCGGAAATGAAAAATATTAGAATATACAATGATGCATCAATAATGAATTTGTAGTTTTTTACTTTTTTGCGACAGTGAAAATTATTAGAAAAAAAAACTACAATGGCTTGAAGTTTCTTTTTAGATGACGTGATTTTAATCTTTAAATAAATATTTCTTCTAGTGTAATGTGGTACGTATTGTGCGCATAATTCTTACCTTGCTATTTGTAGCTACTTCCATGCAGTACCTTACCAGTTGGATTCAGTTCATGTTGAACGCTACAACCGAATTGAACATTTTGATCTTTCGATAAAAACTCTTGAAACGCAGTGCATTTTAAGACACCAACACGCGATACTCGTACAAACAGCAGCATTATCGATAATCGGGAAATTTTTTGCTGAAATAAAAACAAAGAAAATTTAATTACATTTCTTTGCGCTTGTAAACTTTTCTTTTCTATTTAAGAAGAGAAGAAAAAATTCAAATAAAAAATATTTGGTTCTACTTGAGTGGATCTGAAGCTGTCGTGCAACACGAGAAGCATCCCATCATTGGGCGCACATTTGCTGCTGCATTCATTTGCTGCATCTTTTAAGTTATTACTTATCGCTGCAGATCGGAACCATTTAAACATCTTTGCTTTGTCCAGCAGTTTGCTGTATATTCGGAGTTGAATTTTTCTTTTTTTGTTTGCAATTTCGAGTTTAATTTCGGCCTTGGAATGAAGTATTTTGCAGTCTGTTTGGCTTTATGCCTTTTAGGTACACATTATGTGCTGGCAGCTGGAGTTACTGTGGGCCTATATGCTCCTGATCGCTATGATGGTAAGCTTACGATAATTTGCTACTTCCGGTTTATGGAATAAAAATTAATTTTATCATACGGCAATTAACGCCAAGGGTTTAATTTCAGCCATCAATGACGATATTTATTTTTTAAAAATTTCATGGAGACATGGAGTTTTTTTGGTTTAAATTTCGATAACTTAGTTCTTTCTTCCTTATTGTCTAAGTTTAAAAAACTATTTTAAGTGCTGACAGCGATGTTTCTTAAATCATTAATATATCATACAATTTTTTGTTGCAGGCATTCCGGACATGTGCCTCATGCCCATGGACTTTGGCTATTGTCGTGCCAAGGTAAAGCGCTACTACTTTGATATGCGCCGCATGAAGTGCAATATGTTCTATTTTGGTGGCTGTGCTGGCAACGTCAATAACTTCAAGTCATTGGATGAATGCAATAAAGTCTGCCTCGATGGCTACGAGTCAGAACAGCAGGAAGTTGTTGCACCCAATAAGGAACGACAAGTTCCGTACAGTAGCAGAAGCAACAGTGGTAACAGCAATAGCAACAACAACAACGACAAAAGCAACAATAACAGCAACGAGAATAATAAAACCACACCAAGTAATACCTTTAAACTTTTTAAGATCAAAACCAACAGCGACAATAACAAAGACAACAATAAAGACAATAACAATTATGACACCAGCTATGAGAGAAGGTATTAAAACTATTAATTAACTTTTAATTGAAATTGATTTTTCGTTTGTTTCTTATTTGTTGCTAATTATAAAAAAAAAAACAAAAATTAAAGGTGAAGTGGTGTGAATATAAAATATGGGGCAAATGCTAAACTTAAAGGCTTCAGCACATATATGAGATAATTTCGAAAAATGTTAGTGTGCTAAGCTTCTATCATTAAGTAATACATTAATAGGATGTTTCATAGAAATCTGCTTTAAAATAAAAAAATCACGTGAAAGCACAAACGCTTTCAATCCACGCGTTATGAGAGAAGTCTACAAAGTTCATAGGCAGTGATGGTAGTGAAGCTGTAAATCTTTGCTGTTATTATGGAAGACGTTTTTTATGCTTAGTAGTGTAGTATTTAGATTATCACATTGAGGCGTTTTTCAAGGATTAAATTTAGTTTTAACATCTATAATAACAGTGAAATATTTTTTGCATTTTTTCTAAGTCCAGTCCTAAAAAGTAAATCTAGAAATATTTGAAAAATTTTTTGTAGGTTCAAAAGGTGAATGCAAGTATTTTTACAAGGGACTCTAGCTTCAACTCAAAACGAAATAAATTAAGCCATAGTTAACTTATTATTTTATTTATATACTCATGTAAATTAGTTCACTTGAGTCATTCTCCGTCTCAATGTCACTCTCTTAAGTTTTTTAAACTCTTACAACCATTCAAAAGCTTACATTTTTATAATGTAGAACTGATCTTTGTTTTTTAGGAATACTAAATTTTTCACTAGACATAACAAGGTTTTTTAATAAATTGTTACATCAAATTTTAATGGACATATGCAAAGTCAAAAGTTAATGATTTAGTGGCCTTTGAATTTATTAACAGTATTTATATGTATATCCTAGTTAAGGTGATATATGATATATCGTAATTGGTCGAAAACAACTTTCTTTGCGAACGTTTAAAATTCGTAAATTTAACTAAAGAAATCACTAAAAAACATTTAGGATTTTTCTTCATTTTTTAACGAAAAATTTAAATTTTAAAACGCTTTTACAAACATTCATATATTAAGCGTTCGTGACGAATTTAAGAACATGAGGTTTTCTTCATAAATGCGTACATAAGAATATTACATTTTCACATACTTTATATTGACTCCAATTCACCTTCTAAAGTATTTATACATATATAAGTTATATAATGTAAGCTAATAAGCCAATATCAGGTTTCAAAATAAAATTTGTATTTCTATTCAAATAAATTTGATAATGTACATACATACGTACTAATTAAATAAAACGTTTGGTAATAAAAAAAATAATGAAAAAAATTATGAAATAAAAAATAGTTTATGTTAATTTTTGTTTGTATTTCAAATCAAGTTTCAATTTTTTTCAATAACAAGAAAAGTAGCGACCTCGATTTCGCTATCGTCACCCTCGTTTGTTCTTGAAAAAAAAAATACTTAGAATCTGCGTCATCTCAATAGCAAAAATCAAACATTCATACGCTCCAGTTCGATTATAAAAAAATGTTAAGAAATCATAGAATGTTGTTAATTTGAGTAAGTCACTTAATTTCATAATTTATTGCAAAAACTGGGTCGCATTTGAATGCTCATGGAAAACTGCGTGTGCGTAGCCATGGTTGATGCAGCAGGTTGCAGCACTTTCGCGCTAATAAAAGTGAGTATGTACGTATGTAAGTATATTAGGCTCATTTCAGGTAGATATTTTTAAATAATTTATGATACCCAATGAGTATTTTTAGTAAAGTTACAACACATTTGTAATAGGAATTTTTTATATAAGTTTTGATTATTACCCTGAAGCTCGCACAGTGCAATAATTGGCTACATTTTTAAATAATGTACCAGTCGACAAATATTTTTGAAAGGCATTGCTAATGTTTAGGCAGATTAGGAAGAAGAAGAACCGTTACATCGTCTACCTAGCACTGTGAGAATGATGCCGTAGGTGCAATATTCTTTGACAGCATTACCGAATATATGTACATCCCGCGTGAAGCTGATGTATATGATTATATTATGAAATTTTTCAGATCTTACTGGTCTCCTACGTGATCAAACATCCTACAAATCTAATCTAACCAGTCATTTTAACATAAATGATAGTCCTACAAAAAAATTTTTCTAACGGATTTCTAAAAAGTACCTCTAGATTTGGAAACTACCTGCTCAACTTTTTTTTAAATTAGGCGAACGGTATAAGAAAAATTGCGAAGGACTGAATTTTGACGAATTTTTGGGGTGGCATCAATCTCCGTCAATGAAAGTAGGTCAAAGATTTGCTAGTGACGTACAAATAAATCATTTCTCATTAAGAGCTCATTTTAATTTATCTCTTTTTGCACAATTTCTAAAGACTTGACTAGCGAAGGTAATCCTTCGATATCATTTTATAAGACATTTCCTTTTCTAAGTGTCGAAAATTGCGCACTTTATCTGATTTTACTATCTTTCGAACGATAGAAAAAAAAGTATGTTCAAACTTCAAAAAATACATTACGACCCTATTTAGTACATTCGGTCTTGAAATTCTGTAAATTCACAAAAAGTCAAAATGCCATCACTGGTTGGCAGCTGCATTAGCCGAATTATGTATGTTGGTTGTTGACTTTCTGACAGCAATTTTGCTTCTGTAGATTTTGTTGTTCTTGTTGCTGTGCTAGCTAGTTGTTATCAGCAGTTTGTTTTCAACAGCGGTTACTTTCAATTGCTACCTACTACTAGATGGCGCAAGCTATTAAGCTCAAAGCTTTAAAAAGACTTTATTTAGGTTTCCTTTCAGATAGCCGAGTTTACACCATGCGCTTCTACGGCGATGTTAAACAGAAAAGCTGCTGTTAACAATTATAATTGTTAACCTCTTACTTAGGCTTCTGGCATTATGAATATCTCGAATGCATGAAGTTAATTTTTCCTGCTCATATATACATGGGACGTTCTTTTACAAACCAAACGACAAAAATTGACCGAATAATTTTTGATTTGGTTGAAATTTTTTTTATGGGTTCTGTATCGAAAAAAAGGAGATACTTATTCGAGGATTCTTTAAAAAAAAAAATTTTTTTATAATAGAGCGAATTCAAATTTTGAGAATTTCGTGATTTTTGGCTTGGAGGCTCACTTTCAAAAAGTCACAACTCCAGTTCTGTTAGAGCTAAAAACATGATTTAATTTTCATTTTGAAGCTAAAAAAATTAACTTTAATATAAAAATACTTGTTTTAATTAAATCAAGTTTCTAGCAAGTAATTAACAAACGGTATAGAATGCTGATGATAACTTTACTGAACTTTAACTTAAACTTAAAAAAAAAGAAAAAAATATAGAATTTTTTCCAATGAATGTTTTGTGAATAAAAAAGTAAATAAGTTTTTCGAAAAAAGCTAGATTTTTTCACTTGTTTCTAAGAAAATTTGAAGAAAATATTTAGCATACCTTTAGGCTTTCAGCAAAAATAATCGAAAATGCTTCATACTATGCTAACGCGTTTTAAGTGTTTTGTAAAAAAGTCAAGATAATAATTTCTTAGAATAATACAAAATTCTTATTCAAACCGACTAGATATGTATTGTGTCACGAGAAGGTTGCAATTTGTGAAAAGTATAATTGGCGTGGCGAGCATGGCCAGCGTGTATTTTGGTTTTTAACCTCAGCACATAAAAGTATGCCTTCGTACCAAGTAATTTTGAAATCGGTCCAATACGAAGGATAGTATTGCGTTTTAAATTTTTTTTTTTTTACTAGGAAGGTTTTCGTGGTTATTGGCGGACTTAAAAATTTTGATTTTCCATTCAAAGTAAGCTAAAAACATGTGTAAATTAGTTCCAACATTAGCAAAAAAAAAAAAAACATCAAAGGTGCAGCCTAACTAACAAAACTTATTCACTTTATGGAATTAATTTAGCCAAACCTAAATTAGGCTGCGCCTATAAAATCAGGCTATTTTTATATGTACGTACTTGTTTTTAATTATTGTGACCTTTTGTTATTTATAGATATCGAAAGAGAATAAAATATATAAGTCCATTAAAATTCAACTATCAGTGAGCAATCGGTACTTTATATAAATAGAAGCTATAAATAAAGTGAAAAAATTTAAAAATAAAAAAAGTCGAAAGGATTATTTCCCAAATTGTGTAAAATTTAAAAATAAATGCGAGATTTCTACACATTTTGCCAGAAAATTGCAAATAAAAGATGCTTATCGCACAATACAATTGGAATATCCTGCATGCGTCGTAGCTGCTGCTGCTGTTCGTTGCTTATCTCAGTAAATGGTGCGAATGGGTTTTTTGTTATCCTTGCGCTGCACGCATACGGAATTTTAAAATCCAATTTTAAAGTGAACTTGCTGTCAGCAGCGATAGAAAAAGGTAAACGGAAATGAAAACGGATGTGTATGTGGAATGTGGAATTACGCTTATCGTTAATGATGGTGATTGAATTTAATGGACATAGCCAACATACGCTTCCATTACAGCCCATCACCCACACGTATGGCTAATTCCCATTTGGCATTAAATGAAATAAAACTCTTTTAAATATTTGCGTCTTTTGCTTAGAAATTAAAAAGTTTTTACAAAGTTTTTTCCAATGCCTTTCGTATGTAGCACACGGTTGTTTGCTCGTACTCTCATTTCGCAGGCAGCCAGGCTTAAATCCATTGGATGCCATCATCACCAGCTGACGTCACCTCATAAACCATAAACAAAAAAATTAAGTGACAATCACAAGAAAAGCGAAACAAAAGGAAAAACTTGTGCGAAACGGCAATAAAAATAAATAAAGGGGAAACATCGGCCGTGGCGTTAGGGGAGGAGGAGTTGCGTTGTGTAGTTTGAGTTGGACATTCTAATTATTGCTTCGTTTCGTGGACATCGCACGGAATCAACAGCATATTGCTTTAACCCCGCAGCATAGCCATGGTAGCAAAACTCTTGACTTTTCTTCGTTGTGCACAAGCACATCGCTTTATTTGCCAATGTCGTCGTCTTCTCAACCCACCCTCCCCTATGAAGTCTAATCAACGTAGAATTTCGAAACAATTTTCCCAAAAATTTATCTTAATCGTATTTCAGCTAATTTAATGGCAGCGATAAACGAGTCGCATAATAAATGCAAAGCATACGATATTTACACGGAGAAAAATTGAGTTCAATTTGATATAAAAAGTAACTCTATTTGCAATGCAAAATATTCAACTCTTAACGAAAATTAGCTATTTATTGCAGTTAATACTTTCGATTTAGTTACAAAACCCTGAGAGAGAAATTAAACAGTTTACAAAAAAAATTAGATTAGATAATTTTATTTCAAAAACTTACTCTCTGAAATAATTACTGTTTTCCAGTGCAATAATACATAAATCCTTTGCAAAAAAAAAAATTGACTCATCTCTAAGCATTTTAAAGTTTCCTATAAGACCGCCTTTTTTGAGCCGATGTAGTTACTTGGAGGAAAAATAGGGTTTTTAGATTCGACCTGGCTACTTCGCTAAAATATTTTCAATAATATCAGCATTTTTCAAGGAGGGTCAAGAAGGTCCTTCAGGTAGTATAAAACTGTCGCACAATTCATGTAGTTGACTCCCGTTTATGATATATTTTTTTATCATATTGGACATTTATTTTTAAGTATACTTGGTTTCTTGTCAGTAAAATGACAGACATATTTACGGAAAGAAAAAAAAAAAGCTATTCGGTTTGAAAGAAATCACTGAATTGATAAATCCTCACGTCTATTTAATTCAAACCGCCACTGTCCTCCACCAAGCAATTAGCTGAGATTTCTTTTTCAATGTTATATTGTTCTGCTCATTTCCAGCGACAATTCTCCACCTTCTGCTCTAAGCTTCACCCACACGACTACCTAGGGTATGCAATAAAATAAAACTTTGTTCAATGTGGCACTTGACGTTTTTTTTTTCAAATTGTTCATTTTGTTGCCACTTTTCGACTGCGGAATTTCCTTCGCTGCTAATTTTAATTAATAAAATTAAATTTTTGTTGATTTATGCCAATGCCGAAGAAGTTTTAGCTTTTTATCGCCGACGCTTGCTGCTGATAACACATCAACACCATTAAACGTTTCAGCTTCTGCCAATTGTTGTCAAAAGTTAATTTTGTCTTAATTTAGCGATTGCGTGTGCCATATCATTCCACCACCACCAACATACTCGCACTTGTACTGTAACCCTTACTTACTATAAGTCAAACCACCTTTAAAATTCAACTTGACTCTTGTGAATAGGGCGAAAATTGTCCCACGCTCCATTAATAAACAGAGTTCACAAATTCCCGTTAATAGAGCAATGGTGGGGTGGAAGGCCACTTGGAGGTGGGGTAGTGAAAAAGGTTTTACGTATTATATACCTTCTGGAACACGTCACTTTTGACTCAAAAAAAGTCAAGTGAAAAAAAAATGAAACTGAACTGAATTGAATTAAAGGGGTGCGAGCGAATTTTGTTATTGAGTTTGGCCCGTAATTCACTTGTGTCACTTTGTATCGTAGTATATAGTTGCATCCTATGATACGGCGGTTGTATTGTCTTTTCCCATTCGCTTCCCAGCAAACATTTGGAAGATTTTTAATTCTTCTACACTTATGGCGAAAAGTTTAGAAGAGTCTTACGTATTCAAATGCTTAATTGAATAGTTTATTTGATTGCTTCTGCCAAGCATTGAATTCATAATTATTTTTCTAACAAGTTTCATTTGTATATTTCAACGTTTCAATTACAAATGAACACGTCACAACAAACAAACATACATCAATTATATATCACTCGCAAGTTATGAACGTGATTAAAATGAAACAATAATTCCGAATCTCCGACCTCCTGCCCTCTCTCCGATGGCGTCATAAAGATTTTTATTTCGACATGTATTTCAATTGCTTAAAACTCTTCCACATGCGTCACACGTGAGTTAATACCGTTGCAAACTACGAGCTATCGATGACTGAAAGAAGAATATTTAACGATTAAAAGCGTTTGCTGGGTTGCACTGCAAAGGAAGGCAAAAATTGTTTGTTCGGTTGAATAGCACGTGTTGTCCTTTGACGCCGTTATCTTGTCTTTTTTGATTTATACTTTACACACGGAGCTCATGTCTTTACTCAAAAAATGTTTTTTTTATTTGAAGCAGAATCGGACAGTTTGATTGAAGGTCTGGCAAGTGAAATATTTTTTTCAAAGAGGGCATGTTGACATCAGTGATAAAGCGTTCCACGAGCATAATTTTTATGACTTCTGAGGAATCCACATTGATTTCATATTTAACTGAAACTGTTTCGCTTATTGATCTATAAATAGATTATGGTTATGCTGGGGATCGAACTTGGTATTTCATGAAAATATCGGCAGTATATCACCACCGTGCCACACTCTCGCACATCAGCTCATTTTATTGTCCCCAATTTCAAAAATGCGAAAACTGATTTATTTATTTTAACGTAAAGGTTATCGGTAGGAGGACATAGGGAGTGAAGCTAATAACTTATTTTGACCAGTGAAGACTAGTTTGTACAACTGGAGACAAAAAAGTATGTATACAAATTTTTGCAATTGAAAATTATTTCATCGAACTTACAGCCCTTATCAAATACATACCAATATTCTCGTACGAATTGATAATTTTTTTTTTTTTAAATTTCAAAATTTATCTAAGATTTCATCACTTTGTTACTTAATTCAAGATAAAAAATAATAACGCAATTTCTTCAGTTTTTAGAATAAAAGAAACCAAATCAGTTTTTAATTAATTAATTTCTCTTAACTAAAGAGTGACTTCAAATCGTTACACAGATAATTACAATTAGCAAAAACAAATATGCCTTTATCTCAAGTTTCAAAATTGAGACAAGACTTTTGATTGCGGATATATAGAAAACAAAAAATTTAATTATTTATACAATTAAATTTGGAATTAATGCACATAAACTGAAATTCATTTAGCAACAGATTTTTTTTCACCACCTTTTCGATGACTTAAGGCAAAATGTTTTTAAGTTTATGGCCAATTTTACTTAGGCTCAATTATTTTGGTGCAACTCGAAATATTCTCTTTTAGCGATTATTGCCAATTTAGCCTACAACCCTGCGAGGATAATAAATGCTACCAATTTAACAGAATGGCTTTCGTCAAAGCTTAATGAAAGAAATGCAAGTGTTCTATGGCAATTATTAATACTTTCTGATTTCTGATTTTCTCTACTACGTGTACTACATTTTCTCCATACAAAAAATTAGTGTAGAAATCCAATTTATGCTTTCTAAAAGTAAGACAAATTTCTTATGTAATTTTCCTTTTTGTACAGTAACTTTTTACGCGCGGCGCCAATGGATAACATAATTTTTCTCCTTCCTCTAAGGTGGCTGGCTGACTGCATTCATCGATGTTCACCGGAAATTATATTTATTTCCTACAACCAAGGGCATACAGTGCAAATTTTTAATATCCTTTTACTACAACTCAGGTGCAATATGGAGCAGTAAAAGGAAAACAAAAAAAAAGAAGTGCAAGCAACGGGAATGAGACATCATATGCAGCAGGGCGCTAAGAAAAGCTCACGTGATCTAACAGTTAGTTGTGCGACGAAGAGAACAAATACAATTGAACTCGGGAACTTTTCAAACGCCATTGAAAGCAATTCGATTAGAGAAGAGGATAAACTTTTAATGTTGATATTTCCGTGACAGTAATCAATTTATTTTTGGCAGCATTCATACACCAGGAGCGGAGCAACTTACTGGTACTTTCTTCATTCTGTGCACCGGATAGATGGCAGCAACGACGAATAAAATAATGGGGCAGAGGAGTGAGCTGAGTTCGTGTGTGCGACTTATGCACACAATCTGACTGAACGATTCGTGTGTTTCGTTTTTCTTACTGAGCAGTGATTGAATGAGTCGAAATGCGGACGGATTCTTTAAAAAAGTTGCTAATTTCTGTCGGCAAAGGGTAAAAAAAATGATAATCAATCTTCGTGTCTAGTCAAACCGTCAATTAATTTTCCGACACTCATACAAGTCAGTATGCCAAAGGGTAGTGGGAGAATGCAACATCTTTTGTATAGTTTTGAAGTTTTCTATGAAAGGATAATATGGTTTTACTTGATATGTCTCTATTCAATTAATTTCCCAACAAAGGGCACATTCGTGGTGTATATCAGTTAATCCTTGGCATGTGATAAGATGTTTCGAAATTATTCTGTCGGAATGAAAAAAAAAGTTTATATCCTTAAAAGACTTTATGAACAACTTGTTAGTATAGTGTGCTATTTTATATATGTCCTTTATAATTTAATTCACACGAATGCACGCACAAGCATTATGATGACCATGCAAAGTCCGCAGCTTATATGTATGGTAGAGAATTGAAGAAAATATCGATAAAGTAAGAAAACATTCCGAAAAAGAAAAAAAGATGTTATTAAATATTCGCAAGAAAAATAACACATGAGGGACGTTCTTTTACAAACCGAACAAATTTTGGCAAATATTGACACACATTTTTGATTTGACTGAAATTTTTTTTATGGGTTCTGTATCGAAAAAGAAGAGACATGCATTCGAGGTTTTTTAAAAAAAAAATTTTTTTTCAAAATAGTGCGAATTCAAATTTTGAGAATTTCGTGATTTTTGGCATGGAGGCTCACTTTCAAAAATTCATAACTGTGGTTGTGTTAAAGATATAAAATTGAGATTAATTTCATTGTAAAGCTAAGAAAATTAACTTAAATAAAAAAATAATTTCTCGATCACGATATTCTCAAAATATGAATTCGCTCTATTTTAAAAAAAAAATTTTTTTTTAAAACCATAAAAAAATTTCAGCCAAATCAAAAATAATTTTAAGGTTTTATTTGAATGTGCGGTATGCGTGTCCTTGAATTGATTTAGCCCATTTCCAATCCCAAGAAGTCTGTTTAAAGTAAGTTTCATAAGTTTTAAATTCTTGTTTCAGCTTTTTTATGAGTTCAATGTCTAGATTTCACCTATGCAACAAATAACCGAATTTTTTCGTTATGTGAAACACATTTTTTCGCAAATAATGTAAAGCACTTTGAATGAGCAATAATTTAACTACCCGATTCGATGTAGCCAATAAAGTCCTCAATTGGGTCCATATTTTCTTTTACCCTCTATAGTTGCATTTGCTCGCTCCAAACGATGTAACAATAACACCACAAACACTGCTCTGATTTGGCTAACTTATAAGCAATGTCATCAGCATGGGGTCAAGTGCTGAAATTGATGTTTCGATTATGATTTATGGCTTTTGCTTGGCTATTGCTATCAACGTATAGAGTCATAAGATACAAGAACGCAAGTCATAACCGCCTTTGATGCATTTGATGTGATATCAACTGAATTATCGTAAAACAAAAACTGAATTAGGAGTAGTCGGCAGAAGCTTTAATCACAGAAGTGGTTTATCGTCGTTACGCTGTCATCCTCATCATCATCACTATCATCATCAGCAGCAACATCATCATGGATGGTATGATTTTTATCGTCATCGCACTGTTCCGCCCACATAGTATGTTACAGCATATTGTAGTTGTAATATTATGTTACCCTCGATGTTATGGCATTGTACCCTTCATGTTGAACATGAAAAATCAATGCTGTATTGTGGGTGTTGAGGGTGGCAAGTATTTTATCTTTGTAAACGAGGTGTGAATTGAACACAAAAGAAAAAAAATAAGTCTGCTGACGTACGCATTATTAAATTTTTCAAATTAATTGTTGATAATCCTCAGAAATTACTCACAAATATGAGTAAATTTACTTTAGTTTTAAGAGATTTCTATTATTGAATTTAAAGATAAAAATCATAATTTGTCTGATGCAATAACAACAAAATATTTCAAATCAAACTTTTTTGTGTATGTATGTATGTCATACCATCTACTTTTTTTAGTTTTTGTCATTTAAATTGCAATTTTGCATTTTTGCTTATATTGCGTCTTGTTTTGAAATACACTATTGCTCTTGAATACTCTAAGATGATATGCTGAGGGAATGATATTTAATTCCAGAAATATTAATTCCCTTTAAAGACCAAACTGCATAACATGCTCCTTGCCTTTGACCAAACTATATGAACAAATGTCTATGACAAGTGATTTTCTGAATGCATTAATGTTCGCTATTGACCTGATGTTCCACTAAAATGATAACTTGATATAACTAACAAGTTATTTTCAAATGAGATGTATGTATGGGTATTGAATCGATTTGAATACACATATTAAATAGACTTGTAATAAAATGTTTATTTTATCTTAAACAACGATATAACGTATCTTTGATTTACACGTAGAGTTTACGTGGAATATCTAGTTACCTGGAACTGGTTTAAGTTGGTTATACATATGTATGCATATATTTAGAGAAAAAAATGATTTGAATCGAATGAATAAAAGATTATGAATAAATAAAATCTATCGCGTTTAGTTTGAGAAAATTCTTTGAATAACAAAATACACAATACATAAAATTTAAATTACTTGTATTCAATATATAAGAAACAATCAAACAAACAAAGTCATTAAAAAAATCAACTGCGTAAGAGAAATTCCAAGATTTCAACACTGTTACCACACGCAAAGCAATGTCTAAAATATTTGATTTACAAAATTTCGATATATCATTTTACAAATGAAGAAAAATGACAATGTAAGTCTTCTGACTAACTATGAAAAATGTGCAACACAAGGAAAATAAGTATTTTATTTGTTAAATGGCAATGAATAACAATGAAACGTATGCGTGTGTATGGGTGGTCGGTCACATGTAAATCATATATGTAGTATGTGCATATGACTTTATTAATATTGCATATGGGTAATTGTAGCCCACACTTTGCTTAACTGCGAGAGAGCGAGAGCCCAATCGAAAGAAAAATCGCGTGCAAAAAAATTTCGCATGCCGCAATTTTCCGGTATGTTCGGGGTTTTCTTTTTTTTATGTTCTAAAGAAACTTTATGATTTGGGTTTTTGCGCTGCCAACTTTTCGGCACGTGCTCCAAAATTAATAAGCAGATTTGTGTGTCCCGTTGAAAGTAAAATTAATACTTATTATTATTTTTGAGATTTTTATTTTTTGATTTGTTGGTTGTTTGATTTTTTTTATTTTGATTTGTTGTTGCACCAAGCTTTAGGCTGATTCCCAAGTGTTATTACATAATTTGAGCTATTTCGCTTTTCGTAGTTTTTGAGTTATGGTAATTGATTTCAAATCATTCCAATTGAACCCGAAGATTCTACTTTCTTTGTCTACCGTTCTACCTTAAATTTCACGGAGCCAAGCAGGCAGATGACCTTTACAAACTAAAAGTGTCTACTCTATGGCATTTCTCATAATGCAGCTGTCATTTTGTATGAAGTGTTTGCACTACTGCCAACTTCAAACGGATCATACAAATTTCATTTGTACAAGGCATGACACTTAGCCCCTGCATTCTGATTTTGGTAAAAAAATAAAATATTTGTGAGTGCAAATATTCAGGCCTTCTCCAAAAGAATATGGTTGAAAAATGACATGAAAAAATTCTTCACTAAGACAATTCAACCTTGACCAAATGTAGGTATGTACGACTGTCTCATTCCTTCTTTCTTTCGATATTCTGAGATTTTGTATATGGTGCAACTGTCATCGTATTAATCCAAATCTTCTGCTTTAAGCTCTAAATTATTTATGCGGTTTGGTATCTTTTTAATTTATCGATACTGCTAACATTTCCTTAAGGTATAAAGCAGAAATGGCCAATTTTAGTGTTTTTCTGCTCAGAAAAGACTGTAGGTCTTCTCATCGAATCTAAATGAGCGAAAACCGTCGTCGTCAATCGTCACTGTAAGCGTGGAGTTATAAACAAGTTCTATTAAAATTGATCACGTTCCTGATAGCCACTTAAAAATTTTGTGACCTTTGATTTCCACTTTGGAATTTCGCGTAAGTTATTGTTTTTTTTAAATCAATAAAAAATAGGCCAAATAACTTTTTAATCATTCAGACTGAAATACAAAGCTTAAATATTCAAAATTTCTTTAAAACTAGATATTCAAAAGAGTCGAGAAGATATTTTTCCTACCAATTACTATGGGTAATTTCTCTGAAAAGATTGAGTCACATGGAAATCGAATTTTATGTTAAAAATGGGAAAAATTATTCTTTATTTCGTCTAAAATATTCAGCAAATTTTCTTAATGGCAATATTCTTAAATTTCAAATTTTTTCTTTTAAAAAAGTAAGTAATAAAATAAAAAAAGAGTATCATCGCAACTTAAGCTAAAGTTTGTGAGCGAATTTGAGTAACAAATTGTACGGAAGCAAATTGAGAGCTATTTATATATATGTACATAACTAAACTGGCTAAAATGCAAATGAAGAAGTTTGGTTTTTTTCCGTGATTATGATTAATATTCAATTTTGATTTGAATATCTCATGATTTTATTAATAAAAATGAAATTTGCAACAAAGTAGCAAAATATCAAACTGATCAGTGCCGCACTTTAGTCAATTTACAGCGCTTAGCAATAATGCAAGTTGTTGAACTGATCGCGATTATTGTTGATCATATTGTTATATTTCCACTTGTCGGCAACAGCAACTGCTGTCGGCACTGCCACGGGTACACTGAGCTTTGAGCCAAAACAGAATCCACCAGTGGGACTGGAGGAGAGCGTGTACTTGTTAACAATCATATTGCGCATAGGGCTAACATCCTTGGCGTTGGTGGCTTTGTGGGCGTTACGATGCTTATGAACCATTTTGTTGCTTCTTTGAAACTTCCGTTAATTTAGATTGAGTAAAATTCGTAAAATTAAGTTGTAATGTAAACTTTGCTTAAGATTTTGGAACTAGTCGGTGCAATTAGTCAAGGCACGTTCTGTAAGTGTTGTAGTACTGAGAATTCTAGGCGGTTGCCGCAATTGCTGGTGCGTGAACCTTTCTTAGACGAAAGATGTTTAGAAAGGCTGCAAGTGAAAAAAGAGAGCAATTAGTTTCAATATGCAAGCGGAGCTGTTACTGTTAACTTACCTTAAATTTTCTAATAACTTGGCTTTGGTATCTGCGCGGTAATTCATTGACACATAAAATTTATTTTCTTTTTTAATTTACATGAAATCTTCACTTTCTTTCGTAAATGTCTGTATGCAACTGGATACTTTGGGTTTATTCAGTTGAATGTTAATATCTAGCTCACCGTTTCGGCCTTTTATACCCGCTGCCAAATCATGTGATTTTAGCGTGTTCCCAAAAACTCTCTCAAGTTCTTTCAAGTTGAAAGACCAGTTTGTTATACAAAATCGCTTGGGGTTACCGCAAGAGATTTGTTTTTTTGGACTCTTGCAAACATTATCTCCAAGTTAATTTATGAGAATTTTAATTTTGTTTTGTTCATATATGGTGTTTGCTGTTTTTTTTGAAAAACAAACGTAAGCAAATTTTGAATTCATTTGAATTTTAATCGAACTTTTGAGAAACATATCCATTTGAAATTTGTTATATTAATGCTTGTTATTGTCATTTGCTTGCAATTTCTGAGAAATCCATTTATGAATTTCCAAAGAATTGTTTTTTATGGGAATATTAATCCTTTTGAAAGCACGCTGACTGTACGTGCAACTTAATATGAGAAATTTTTCTAAGTAGTGATAAGACGGTATAGCCCCCAACGCTGCAGATGCAGAAAAACACAAAGGACATAGTGGTGATGAATGGTAGTAGATAATATGATGAAAATTGGAACACAAAGTGCCAAGGATTGAAATAGTTATAGAACTTTTGTTAATGAACTAATGATACAATGTACAATTAGTGAAATAACTACGAAAACTAATTGTTTTGACCGCGATAAAAATCGGCATAATAGCAAAGAAACTAGGCTGAAGTAAGTCATTTAAGAGGAGAGTATGGGACATGTTAGCTTATTCTAGGCAGCGTTTATATGAAGGAGCAAAAAGCAATAAAATGGCATAGGCTTACTTTAGGTGTCACTTAAATTTTTTTAAATACATACATATATCCGTAGCTAGATCTGAATCACATTTTCAGCATAAATAAAACAAACAAAATAGAATTTATAGAAAAATGTATAAAAAGGTTCTGAGGTTAATAAGAAGGACTTGGGAGCAATAGTATCTTTTACTGGGACGCAAACTTTTCTAATCTTCTGTATTCTCCCTTTCATCAAAAACTCAACAAATGTCATTAACGAAATATCTCATTCGGTAGATGTGATCTCATGCAATTTGTCCTGTTTACCAAACGTAAATTACAACTTCGGAGAAAATTTTTTGAGTCTATTAAACTGAAACCGAAAAAAAACTCAAGGCTTTATAAACCCATGCGAGCCAGAAGTATTTTGGTGATCGAATTATTCGCTGGCAAGAGTGCGTCACACCGAATCGACACTAAGTTTTTTTCTGACTTATACGCATAGCCTAGCAACAGCGTTTGTTTCTGAAAACCTAAATATATCAGTTCAGGTAATTTTCCAATAAATTTTTCTGCCTCATAAAATCAATATCAAGATGATTCACTGTAAAGCATAAAAATTAAATGGTGATTTTCAAAAACAAATGAATAAAACATATGCGTTTAGGAAGGTAACAACAAACGCTCACGTAAATTTGTATTTAATTTTTTTTTTGTTTTCAATAGACCAAATCTTCAGGTTACACAGGTTAGCATCTTTAAAGTATCTGTTGCTATAGACAGTTTTTTTAGGAGCTCTACTTAAGCAAAAGTGTTTACGTGACCGTGATATTCAATTATTTGGGCATTTAAGTTTAGAAAAATATCCGCGTTGATTTCTTCATATTTTCTTTGCTATCCTTATAAGTTCATATACATATTAAAGAAATTTTAAATTATCTTTCACCAAATTGACATTTTGTTAATTAGCTTTAAAAATGCATTTATTTTGAAGAAAACATCGTTATTAGTTTGTTTTCTTACTATTACTCATATACTCGTATATACATATGTATGTGTGTATAATGTACATAGTAACATAAAGTTGTTTTTTTGGGCCAAACTCAATCAAAACAATGGAATCTCACAAAAAAAAAAAAAAAAAACTACCGCACTCTAAGCACAAAATTGGAGCGACTCAAATTAAGTATGTGAAGCGGTGATAGATTTTCTTTCAATATGAACTTTTTTAACATTTAAATGTACTCTGCTATCTCTATATTTCCGTCACACATCCTGCACTACGTGTCCTGCATTAGTTCAAGTAATGCTTTATATATCCTCATGCTGTTCTGTTAGAAAATATTTGGAAAACAATTTTGTCATGAAGGATTTGCCGAAATATGGGAAAACCGTTTCGAAATAAATTTTGTGGTGACCTTGTATGAGTTGGTTGAAAATTGACTAATCTGCTGCCAGAGAGAATTTTAATGATTCTTTTGTCACAGTTTCTGTTTAAACACTCAATAATGCATGGATCTATTGTAACTATTTCTGCCAGGATGATCCATGCTTACATATATATAGGTGTTTTTTTGAATCTGTTTAAATAACTTTTATATAAGTTTCTCTGTAATCTCGTTTTTTTATTGTGATCTTACTTATACTTATACTTATTTTAGAATTCGCTATAATTGTCTATTGCTTTACTTTTCCAATGGCTAAAATATATTTTAAGTAACGTATGTCTGTTATTTTAATTTGAATTTTATAAATTTCTCCACAACAAAACTTTTTCGCAAATTTGATTATCTAACTTTTACATCCGAAGTGCCCAATAGTTGAAAGTAAGCAGACTACAGGGTGTTGACATCATATTAAAGTTAATTTCTATAGCAAGCACTCAAACTTTTTTTTAAATTTAGTAATTCATAGCGCTTACAAAACTAGTAGTTTGCTAAAGTTCAATACCAACAATCCTATAAATTTTCTTTCTTCGTTATGTGGGCCGTTATATTTGCATTAGTTGAATGAATTGATGGTACCTTTTTAATATGCAAAAAATTTCCACAAAATAATTTTTTTGCTAAAAATTTCTACACTTAAGCCTTGGACTTTCACATAGCTACAGCGCGTCGAAAGGCAAGGGAGTGCACAATTAAAAAGTTTATTCGGCCAACAACAGCAATAATTGATATTTAAAAATTTAAACAAACTAACAAGTACAACCAGTTCATAAAATTTGTAACAGACTGACAAAATTATCTAGAAATTGTATTGTCTCGTGAAACAAAAAAAAAAAAAAAATATTATTGCGATTTATAACACGCGTACATTGACTTGTGCAAGGGGGATTTACAATCAGATTTATCTTAATTGCTTGAAAGGCCCCTATAAAATTTAAATTTTCTAAATCAGTCTCATATGAGTATTATTGTCAAGGTCACACAATTCATTGCTCTTTTGGCGAAAGCCAATGTTTTGATTTCTTTAACAGATTAAAAGAAAATATTAGTCGCATTTCTTGTAAATTAATAAATTGTGTGAAAAAACTGTATACGGCTTGAGTTCTGTACGATAAAACACATTATTTAATAAAACCAGTCCAGCTATTTGACTTTAAATGGCCTATAGAAACACATTCAGAAGCTTCAGCAAAAATATATGCAGAAAATAAAGTTAGCTTAGCAGACAGTCAGATAAAAATAGATAGACAGTCAGTTATTGCAATAAATGGACAGACAGCTGGTTTGCTGGATAAACTTTTAGACGGTCATGTTAATATATGTAAGGCCTAAGTGACTATAAACAAAACTTGCTTACTTACTTACTTTTATACTTGGCAGAAAATTGGCTGATGCAATGTAACTTGCACATTTCATCACATCATGCATTCATCTATCAGCAGAGGCCCCAACGGATAAACAACCGGTTTAAGTGAAGTGCAGGACCTATTCGAAACCGCGCGGGACTTTTCACACTTGATGAAAATCTTTATGATATTTGTGATTTTCAACTACTTGACCAAAGTTGTCAGGATTGATTGCTAAATTTAATATGAATATAATTAAGTCCGCAGACCTTATTTTTGAGTCAAAAAATACGTACAAGATATTTTTGGTGTATTATATCCGTGGCCGAAAGCTATTGTAGATAGTATAGCAATGCATCAAAAACAGCCGTTTTTGAGTTTATAACGGGACAAAACGACATAAAGTAAACAATCGGTAAAAGTAAACTATCACAAAATAAATTCGCAAAACAATGTAATTGATGTTAAAGAGCAGTATTATTATTTAATTTTCAGATTAACTTAAGCTCAAAATTAAAAAAAAGAAGATTTTATGGACGCTGCCAACAGAAGAGCTCTATGCGAGTCATGAGAGTGTTCAAGCTATAAGTACAGTGCGTGTTGAACTCAACTGTTGATTGGTTTCAAAAACCGTCATGGAACAATATTTCAATTCGGCCTAATATTAACTCATATAGGTACCTAATGATAAATATTTCAGTAATGTTTTTTCAAAGCGTGTTATTTACATAATTAATTTTTATTTCAGAAGTGAACAAAAACCTTCTACCTCAAAGGACTCAAGTAAGTTTTTCTTAGGGTTCAGTTATTGGTGGAATAAAATGTTTCGAATCAGATGAGACATAAAATTACAAGAGTTAAATCACTCTTTTGAATACTTCGAAGTTTAGACAAAGAGAAAAAATATAAAAAGATGTCAGAGACGATTGAAAGAGCGCAAAATGGCATAATTGATTTTGCCTTGAAAAATTTAACATAGAAAATGTTTAATACCAATTCAAGAATTCAAGTTTTGAGAGCAAAACATTTTTTTTAACATAAAAAGCAGTCATTAAATTTTAATTTTTCTTTTAAATTTTGTTTATTTATAAATTTTAAATGTGGAACCAAAACAACATACCATTTTTGTGATTTGTTTTGGTTGTGTTATAAAACTTTATTTGGTAGAATCAATGTGCAACATTTCCGATACTTTTTTTCCGGTGAAAGGAATTCTATTATTTATTAAAGTCTTTTGGGTTTAGATATATGCATGTAGATAGATTTCAGTGCTCTAAGTCAGTTGTAAGCTTTTAAGATTTTTTATATAGAACTTGTTTTAAAATATAGACTGCTAGAGCAATAAATAATCAGTATATACTTTTGCTTGATTAAAGACCGAACTTATTTTGCGCTTAGTAAAAGTGCTGTTTGAAATTTTTCTGAAGAGCCCAGACACTTATCCAAAGTTCCGGCTGGAAACTGAGCTGTTGACTTTTGCGTCATATTATTGAATATATAAATTTTTAAGCGACACTTGGGATAAGTGTAGGTCTTATACAGAAAAGAAGCTAAGTACATAGAGAACACTAAATAAATGCACTAATGTAAGCAATTCAGTGTTGGAAAAATTATAAAATAAGTCAAAAAGCAAATCAAGAAATCTTTTTAATAAATAAAATGTAATAGTTGTAAATAAACTTTCCTAGACTAGTTAAAAAATCTAAGCAAAACTTAACAGCACCGCATATATACAACAGATTGATAATCAATACGGCTGAAATCTTCCAAATAACTCATTAAACATCTTATGTTCATCTTAAATTAAATTTTGGTTTTTCGCCTGAAAATATGCGAAAATGTTTTAAAATGTCGCTGAAAAATCCAAAATAGTTTTTTTAGCAAAACTGAAACAATTTCAAAACATTTTTCTAGACTAAAAAGTGAATGAATTTGAAACTCTTGGAAGAGAACATAGCACACTGAGAAAACGATTTAATTGAATATAATAAATTATATTTGAAAGGAACAATTAAATATTTAATTTTTAACTCAAATAAATATAAGATTGCTCTATGTGAAATATTCATTTGCTACATATATACAAACAAACCGCTTTCTTAGTGCAGCCACTATGGTGTAAGAAATCTGTGTTCAATAATAAGACCTTAAGATCTCTTAAGTCATTTCTGCATATTTCAACGCCAAATTATTATTTTTCATATTAAACAGAATACTTTAGTTAGCTTGTATCATGAGTTTGAGCCATTTTTCATTTCTTTTTTCCTATTTCTACTGCTAAATTTTTTTGAAAAACTTCATCATTGCTTCATCAACTTCATTCAGCTGATTTTAGGGCGCAACACTTGCCATTACTTGCACCGGCCGGTTTAAATTTCCATTAGGAAAATGTAAATACACAAGCGCTTGACGTGATATGGCGCAGGTTTAGCCAGTCGACGTGCTTCCCCCTTATCGATGGTTACTCAAAGTATGATTTAAAATACCGGTTAGCTGTTGGCAGCACTGATTTGCATATGCGCGCGTCATTTGAAATGAACGTTTTTGAATCGCACAGCTGCTGGTTCATTAGAATTGCTTGCGCGTCGTCGCCGGATTGCAAATAAAATACACGCTCGAGAAGCTTGACTTGCGCTGAGTACGATTTAGTATTTAAGCGCGTTGCAACGTTCGAGAGAGCGTTAGTAAGAGTTCAAAATTCTTATCAGAAAGTTTGTGGTTTCGTGTCGAACGGGCTCTGATATTTTTGTAAATTTTCATCGTTTGAAGTAAATAAATAAAATTGAATTAATTTGGCTCATAATTTGGATTAAATATCGAAAAGTTACTCTTACAACTTGGTGCTAATATTTGAAGAAAAGGAGGAATATTTGAACTATATAATTTAACAACCAATGAGACGTTGCAACAAGATTGGTGTCAATGCTTAGTCCTGTGCCAACAGATACAAAACAGAAGCTTCTAAAGTCGTTGCGGTAAGTTTGCCTGTCATTTTACGATAACATTGCTTGAGTGAAAGATATTAAATTGAAGAACAGGAAAAGTTGATTTAATACAGGAAAATATTTCTGTTGCTTATTTCTAAATTCAAGTACTTTCGATCCTTCGTTTATTGAAAAGAAGAGTTCTTTACTGATTTATATAAACATTAAATTGAACAAAATCTTTTTTCCACTTACAGCTTATCCAAAGACCTCTGTTCCAGCACCGGCTCACGTACCGGTAACTCGGCAAATAATTTAGAGCTCAAAGTTCTCACACACATACAATACGTACCTTGAATCTTGCTATTTGGATTAACCAGCGCACTACTGGAAAAAATTGATTGAAATATTAATTGGCTGAATATTCTCACGCAAACGTTTCGTATTTCATTGGAAATTCCTTGAAGAACAAAACGCAAAAATTATCAAAAATGGTCTACACTGAACGCTCTGACAAATGCATCTCGTCTAATGACAACAATAACAATGCCAGTAAATCTACTGCCTGCGCTCCAAAATATCTGCATCAGCAAAGCTGTAGCAGCAGCAGCAGCAGCAGTGGCAACAACAACAGCAGTAGTAGCACAAGTTGGAGTAAAAAAGCGTCTGATGGCGAGAAATGGAAGTTCAACCAGATGATACGTGATGATCGTGCCAAATTCAATAGTATGCACTTCTCTTAGCCACTGTATATAAAAGTGGTACATAATTTGATCCATGGAGTTTTGTTATAATCTCACTCTCACCGAAGTTGCATTTAGTTTTTGAACATGATCATTCATTTTATCATTAATAAGTTTTATTAGTTCTTTTAATAGTATTAGCATAAGTATTTGATTTTATATTTAGTATTATAATATTTTGTTTATAAAAATTTAAGAAAAGATATTTTGGTGATGTCTATATAAAAAACAAAAAACAAAATTAAAAAACGGTTCCCTTTATATTTAAAAAACTTTCTAAATAACTGCATAATCAACCGATTGGGCTTTACGCTACATGCAGAAAAAATAACAAGGATCCGGTTAATTCAGCTAAGAATGTGTATGTTTTAAAATGAAGTCTGAATAATATTTCAGATAAGTAAAAAGATATTAAATGACAATGTTTCGTCTTGCGTGGAACAAACTCAGCACCTTTTTCAACTTGAAAATTAAAATTTGAATTTAATCTTATGGAAATGAGCAGAGCATTTTAAAATTTTACTACATTCTTAGTTAATTTAATGTTCTTCGGGAAATAAGTTGTGTATATTAAAAAAAAGCGCAAGCGCATGACGTTGCCACTGCACCAATGAAACAGCAGAAAGTTAATTCCATAAACATAAAATGTACAACTTTCTCAAACTCATACAGAAGATTCATAATCTATTCTTGTTTTTTTTTCAACTTTTATTTCTATTGAATAAATTTGTTTTCCTATCTCATCACCACACCGCCCATTTGATGATTAATGTGAATGCTCCATTAGCACTTCACTTAATTTCAATGAAATGGGGTTTGTCGTAATCCTGGACACTTGCTTCAAATTGTTGGCTGCAAATTCAACCGGAAGCATCTTTTTTGTTTCCGCACATGACAAACCGCAAGGAGTAAGAAAAAAAGCAGATTTCGCTGCTTCTGCACTGATGAGTTTCTTTTAGCGCTGTGGTCTCATAGAATCTGCTCGAGTCACGTGTACAAAAAGGCTTCAATGAGTAAATGTATCATTAAGTGAAATTTTGATTTCAGATTTTTGACCCCCGAATTCACTTTGTTACGCTACGGTGGCAAGCACTCACAATAGCTACAGCAACAATAAAATAAATTTTACAATTTTTAAATTGATGATGGACAGACAAGAGCAGCTCGAGGAATGAGGTATCGTAAAAGACATTTTTAGTCAGTCCACATGCCAAGTGATAGACAACCGATGCAGACACAGTAGGTACGTCGTGTGACACGTGCAGTGTCGGATTGGGTGTCATTAAACACTTTGGAATGAACATTTTGCTATGAAGCGGGACGAATGTACAGTGGCTTGCTAAGGATAAATATAATTTGTGTGGAAATATGAAAATCTTGTTTTATAGAAGAAATTGTACCCTTAGTATTTTAGTCAAAAATATAATCCAACGATAAGATTTCTTTCGCTTGCTATTTTTGGTAATTTTTACGTCTTAGTCAAATTTTTCCTTTTTGCTAATTCACTGTGCAGCGTTGATGTTTGAAGATTAATTTTGAAATTTTTGCAGCAGTCATATCTAAAACTGTTGTTGTTGAAATTTTTGCGAGCATAAAAACAACATATTGTGCCAAATAAATGTCATGCGATTTATCACAGACAATGGCAAATGTTGTTTTGTAAAGCGTTGTGGTTGGAACATAAAAATGATGGTCAACATAACAAAATAAAAAAGGACCAAACTTTGCAAAGAGAATGAAATAAGGCTGTTAAAAATCAGTAATGCCTTTAAATTTATTTTTCACTAACTTCAAAGTGTCAGCAATCATCATCCTCATCATCATATTCTGTCATAAAATTTCTCCACTTTTTGAGTTGCTTTTTGATCATCCAACACAGCGGGTGCTTAAACTTTTTAACGCCTGTGATGATGATGGCGTGAAAAATGTCTTTGGTTTTTGGTCTTTCCCCGCTACCAAGAGCTACTGTAATTTTCACTTGAAATCCAGAAGGATGCGTCGTCGTGTTGTTGCCGTGGTGCGTTGTAATTAAAACATCTCCACAGGTGACCTCTGAAGTTGCTGACAAATGTGTCACTTGCAAGGATTCCAATGTCGGATAGGATGACTTTTTTTTTGGGCCAAGATAAAATCATAACAAGTGCGAATTGAATGAAGGCATTTAACAAAAAACAAGTAATATCCTCATCATCATCGGCATCATTATGACGCGCCTGATTTTTGTAATTAAGTCTGTTAAAATGTTGTCACTTTCATTATTGCTAAGGAATTGGAAAGGTTTCTTGTAATTTAAATACATAAGTGGTAGGAGGGCATGATGCTCAAATATTTGTGTGTTTGGTGTACAAGCAAGTAGGGCTTCTAAAAACAAGTTGATTTGAATTCGAGATGATGGAAAATTAAAAAAAAATGCTGCATACTTTTTGGGTATAACTTATAGGGAGTTTCGTAATTTTGAAGAGAGTAGGATATTTTGACTAAAAAAAGAATTTTGTGGAGAGAGAAGTTTTTATATATAATTTTTCTTCTTTAAACAACCACTTTCAGAGGATTTTAGCTTAACCCTTCTTAAAGGATAATAATAAATAATTTTAGTAAAAACACTGTTGATGTTGGCATTCAAATTATTTATCATTAGGTCATTATTTTACCTCTATTATTTTGTCGAATTTTAAGAAGTTTTTACTCAGTGCGATTTTTACTGAAAATTTGACTTCCAAGCTGTGGAGTATTGATAAAAAATTAACATAATTGAAAAGAAAATAATGTTCCTTTTAAATGAAGATAACACCTAAAAATTCCCCTTAAAGAAACAAAAACACTCACAAACTTCTACACGCATCTGACAATTTCACCTAAATTCATAGCTGTAAGGAGGCGTGGAAATATGAATAATGCGTTCAAGCAGCCTGCAAACTTACGCGCAATTCAGCTGGATTATTATCATTTTGACTAAACGTACAATTTGTCTTGTCGTGTGGCATATCAAAAGGTAATTTTCACGTTTTCACCTCAAACAAAAAAAGAAACACCGAAACACATCCTTTATGTCGCTATCATTTTGGCTGGCGTCGTCAGCTACTTCCGACAGATGTTTAAAATCTGTAAATGTAAAGCGGCAAACGTTAGGGCGAAACCTGACCAAACTGCTTTAGTATAGCGTAAGCGCACCAGGGTAGATGACTCGTGCTGCAATGACATCAGTACCTTGTGGGGGGCGCGAACTTCTTGGCAGATGTCACACCATGTAGCAATAACTCGCGAATTCACAACTGAAAGTATTCAAGACAGACATGATAACTGCGTTCTGATTGCACTTTAATAGCATCTCTTAGCAGTGATTTAGTGTTTCAATTGAAAGGTGTGCCGATTTTGGCATTTAAGAGCAGAAAATATAAAACTTTATTCTCAGTCAAATTGAAAACTTTATGCAAAGTTTTTGCAAACATTTTCTAACTTTAAGATGCTCAAAGTAGATGGTCTTATTTTTCTTTTTGAAACTTTTTTAAATTAATTCTGATTTCAATTATCTTTTAAGAATTCACTTTTGAAAAAATAAAAAAAAATGAAGAATGAAAATCATGGTGTTTAAATTTTTTAAAAAATGCCAGTGAAAAAAATACGTGCGTCATAAACATAATACGACTCTCCAGAATCTTTGCAGCTTTCTACTTTGTGCAATATTTAAGAGCAGCACTAAAAGACAGCTTTCCGGAATATATGCGCGATATTACATTAAATTGATGCTTAACCCTGCACAATACATCAGTTGCTTTGAGCCCATCAGCTTGACATGAGTGCAACTGAGGAAGCATTCAAAGTTACTCCGGATGAGCGCACACTTAGAGCAACTCCCATCAATGCGCTTCTTGTGGTACCCAAACTGAACACAAGAATTGCAATGCCGCTACGGTATGTAGCAGCAGGCCAAAGGACAACGACACTGAGCACGGAGGAATATTGGAATAGGATAGGATAGTATAGAATTAAAATAAACCCTTGGCAAGAACATGCAACACTCAACATGTAAGTAGTGTAAATCAAAGTACAAAATTTAAGCGACTAAAAAGGCGCGCGTTGATGCACAGTTGGGTGGGTCGAAAAAAAAAAAGAAAATGGAAAAGTTTGCAAAAACCTATGAAATGTTGGAATTTATCTATTGAATTCATTTAAGAAATGCTACCAATAATATTTTCTCCAACATAATTCTGATTAAATCGGACTGATTTGCTATAATGACCATAATTTTATTGAGGTCAGGGGTTACAGTGAAACTGATTCTATACGACAGATCTTCATGAAGAGTATTGCATTAGGTTCTTAATCAAGTAACGTCCATCTGTCTGTGACAATTATGTTTGTTCTACTTATTTGGAAGTTGAGAAAATTGCTTCAGGTACACATTTACCACCCACATAAATCTAAGACAACCGAATTTATTTTCTTCTACTTATTAAGGATATTTCAATCGACTGGTGTAATGAACATTTCTTTTGAAAAATTGGTCCAACACACAGTTTTCGGAATGCCGTCTCCAGCATTTGATCTTATTCTATCGATGAGAGATAAAAAATGTGGGGGGTCATTATTAGTGATGTAAAAAATCCATTAGATTACTGTATAAAATGAAATTTCGGAAAATCGTGTTCATAGCCAATGTCCACTCAATAACTCATCACTTGAATTTTAAATAAATTTTATGAAAAATCAGTTGCGGTGCGGTCTAATATATTTGTCAGCGTGGATTTTTAATACAAATAAAGATTATGGAAATTAAAGCAAAACTTAAAAATTTTTCAATCCAACCTATTGCACATAAAATTTCAGCGAGACAACGAGTATCCGGTATAGCAATATTCGACGCACACTCTCACAATTTGCATCCCTTAAATGATTTTGATTATTATTATTATTATTCGTTTTATTATTGCATTTATTGTTGTATTTGTATTATACTGTTATAGAATTCTGGAAGGACACAGGGACGGACGAATATAAATGCTTGCATAATGCGTCCTTAATTGCACAAACAGCCGCAGAAACAAAACCGTGCGCGTAAAACAATTTAGACAAACATTTTCACCGAATTAGGGGCGAGGGTTTAACAACAACAACAATATCATGTGTGTATGAGCATCATTGGCCGTAGAAGTTGTAGACGTTGAAGCGTCTGTAATCCTTTTAACAATAATTATCGAAAAAAAGTTGAAAAAAAAATGAAAAAAAATGAAAAATAATGAAATCAAATAACTCTAGAAATGTTAAAAAAGGACCTTATGTCACAAAGAAAAAAAACAGTAAGGGTGTTATCTTTGGCCTTGACAAAAAGCAAATACCCTACACTGTATAAACAGTAAAGGTGCGTGTAAAATTATAAAATTTTTATTTAAAGTGTATTTTTTTCTGTTTTGTGGAAGATTTCTCTCCCTGCATTCGTGCCTCATCTGAGAAAGATCTTCAGTATTTGAGGAAAGTTTCATCATTTTAAAAGTTTTTTCAATTAACTTAAGGTTTTTAGATTTTCTTTTGTTTTCTGTTTGGGTTTTCCTTAGAAAGTGTTTTAGCGTACTTTACTATTTTACGAACTTTAAACTTTTTGAATTTACAGAACTGAGTTCAAAAATTCAAATCAAATATTATGCCTCTGCTTACTAGTGTATTTTTTTAACATTATTCTACATTCTCTAAATTGAAATTTTTTCTTATTTTCCAGTTAAAGTGGAGTTCAAGTGGAGTTCAGTTGTTTGTTGTACGACAAAAAAAATGGAGAATGCAATATGCAGAAATTTGAAGGGGAATGTATAAAGAACGTTATTGATACTCTTACTTCGATCGCGGTTTAATACATACAAAAATAGTCCTTTTAAAACTGTTTCCAAAATGGGGTGGCTCATTGTTGGCCCAAAAAAACGGTTTGCCTGTTTGTGTGCAACAGCAGCCCTTCCAAACGCGCGCTTATTTTTTATTCATAAGCAATTTGCTTGTCAATAGTCGTCATAATAATGAAAATGTCATATCTGACAGCTGTCGATCAAGTGAGCGCATTCGTTATGCTCATAAAGAGCGCGGATCAATAACATAACATCGCTTATGTACATACGCGTTGATATTTAGCCGCGCTGCTTTTGAATAATTGATGAGGCATTTTTTGTTTACCAAATTGGATAATAATTGTCACCTTTTGTCTGGCATCTGACTTTACTCACTTCTGCTTCTTCAGGGAGATGCTATTGTAGATGATGAAATAAAAAAGTTTCCTTATGCTAAAATTGCTATAAGTAGATTTTTCAAGGGGTACATAGGAAATGTATTGGCAGCATCTGGAGTGCAGTAGGTTTTCAGGTAAAGTAAAAGTTAAGTAAAGGCAAAGTAAAAAGTATTGTTTTAGACTTAATAGCGCGTTCTATAAATTATAGTAAAATAATTATTTTCGTCCTTGACAGTAGTATATTTTGTTCTAAGGACAAAGCACATTTCGAAAAGTCAAGAACAGAATTTAAAGGAATATGATTTTTACGATGTTTCCCAATTTACAA
The DNA here is from genome assembly GCA_963662105.1 of Meiosimyza platycephala. Taxonomy (NCBI): domain Eukaryota; kingdom Metazoa; phylum Arthropoda; class Insecta; order Diptera; family Lauxaniidae; genus Meiosimyza; species Meiosimyza platycephala. The sequence goes on along the minus strand of OY759210.1, from coordinate 2,414,970 downwards.
TACGTTAAGCTTTTCAGCCATGATAAGGAAGCAATATAATTGGCTAAGGCATTGGAAAGTGAAGTGCGATAAGGCTTCCTTACTTCAGACTATCATCATTATAATTTGTTGTTGCATTAGAATAAACAGAATGCAACTGTTCACAATTTAATTTTATGCTTTCTCATGTGTCACTCCTCTCAAAGCAACTACCAGCAAATAATTTTTTTTTTACAAAAATTACACGAACTCTTATTTAAGTGACTGGCTTGACTTTGAATGTACTAATTAATTACAGTACACCTATACTATATACTATTGTATATCAAAAGATAAAAAGCACATGTTGAAAATCAACACCGTGAAATTGAATGACTTTTTCTTAAATTGAATGAGCACGATTTGAAAATAACTAAAAACCAGAGACGCTATTGAAAAATATATCACAAATATGTAGATATGTCTAGTTACTGTCCAACCTATCTTTTGGTTGACTGTAAGTCAAATACTCGGAATAGAAAACAATTGTTGCAATAATTGATTTTGCTTCTTAAAAATAACAAAAGTCACTAACTTATTGTTGCAAATAAAGAAAAAATTATTTTCTTTTTATCGAACAAGGTCAGAAAATTTTAACAGTAACTTTTTTTACATTTGTCAGAGAGAAAATGATAAAAGTGGCATTTCGACTGTCAGCAACAAATGTCGCAGCCTCTGACAAAATGGAAAAAAAAATCTTAAAAAATTCAATTTAAATTTCAATTTGAATACCCACAGACTGAGAGGAAACCCTGCTGCCAACAAGTGATTTGCGTGTTGTAATAACCCAGACAACAACGATGACTTAATGCAGTGGGGCGCCACTTGCTACTAATAACATGACCTGCAAAGGACCTTGTTCTTTTTCTCAGCTTAATATTATAATACAAAAGTAATGCTTGTGGTTCATTCGGTTGACAAAGTGACAGCACAAATCAAGAGAAGTGATTGTGACAAAGACGTTAATTGAAAATATTCTTTTTTTTTTCGTTTAAAAGTGTATGAAAAACAGAAGACTTACAAATATTCATATGTCATAAAGTAATTTATATATTTTTCGTGTAATAAACAGTCAAACATGAAATATCAAAAAACATTTAACTAAATGACTCACCTGCCAAATATCCTCAAGCCCACTCATACGACGACATGCCAATAAGGTCAGGGCAACACTGGTGGTAGCTACTACTACTACTGATGCTTTAGCTTTCTTAACGACGCACGTCTCTGCAATCTCATAAATTATTTTAAATTTCATTAAGACAAATTATTGTCTATCAATATGTTGCCTGCAGACAAGGAAGCCTGTCATTGTGCCTGCGTGTTGGCTGGGTGGTGGGTGGCGGAACGACGAACACTTGTATTGCGGGGCAAAGTACAAAAACAGCAACATCATAATTGTTTTTGTCGGAAGTTGTAAGCAAAACAATCTGGGAAACAAAAGGAAAAGTAAACCAAAAGGAAAATAAGTTTGCCTTGGAGACAGTTGAAGCAAAGGGTGTGTGGTGTGTGCGCAACAAAAACAAGTTCAGTAAAAATATATTAAGATAATTCAAAAAGTTTTGTTTCAAAAATGTATTAGATATGGAGAGAAGCCAATTTTGTAATATTGCCACTTTTGTGTTAGGACTAATTACTTCCGGTATATTAGTTAAAATGTTCCGCAAAGCTTACTTGTGCTCGATTTTCGGCCTGGAAAAAATTCTTATACATAGTTAGATAGAAAAACTTATATTAGACAAAGCTTTATTTATGAATCTCAATAAGAGGAAGACTGTAAGCAATCAGTTTTTATTTAAGCGTTTTGTTTTTAAAATTTTGAAAATAGGTTTTGGGGCAAATTTTCAATTCCCAACATTTTGGACATTATCATTTTATACTTCAGAAGTTTATTTTTATGAAAGAATTATAGTGATTTATGAAAAATAAAAAAATTTCATCATAGTTTCGGTGCTCTTTTAAACTTGCAAAGTTCAAAACAGGGTTTTGTTGGTAGTTTATTTAAAAATAGTTTACATAAGAAAGTCAAAATAGCACTTTCAATAATAAAAATAATAGACCAAACTTAACAATTTGCTGCATCCATATCATACATAAGTTCGCTGAAGTGGGTCAATCAGAAAACGGCGACTCATATTATTCCACACACAAGCACCTAAACACATTACAAGTTCAATTTGTAGCCCCAAGGCCAACAAATGCAACCTTCTTATTTACATAGAAAAAACAAAAAAAAAACAGAGCAAACAGCCAAAACCGCAACCATCATTTAAATCAAAATATACCAGGCGGCCAAACAACAATAATAACAAAAACAATACATTGTGTCCTTTACATTGGTTAAGGCGGTTTTGCAAGTGAATTTAATTAAATGCCACTCGTCATGCACACACACACAAACAAATACATAGATACACATACATATGTATGTATGTATACATAAACGCTGGATGCATTCGACGCTACTTAAAAATTAATGTAATTATGTGCTACATAAACAACAACAACAACAAAAGCCAGTACATACACACACACACAAACATAAGCGAACAACTCTTGTTTGCACTGTTTGGGCCACAAGTGCCCCCGGGATTTATTGTGTCGACCATCGCCAATGCTGCTGATACACAGTCAACCCACCGCTAAAAAGCAACAAAATGAAAAATATTGAATTGGAAAAAAAACGCTTGTTTACTATTGCTGTTGTTGTTTCTGTTGTTGTTGTTTCTATGTAAACTAACCAAATTTCTGTAATCCAATTGTTGTCTATCAACCCAGTTATTAATCCCATTCTTAAGAATTCCTGTAGGCAATTTCCTAATGCCGCAATGACTTGTGCGTGAGCATTGTTTTGATTTTTGCTGCAATTTGGCAGCTTCGGTATAAGAAAAAGATTTATTCGGGGATGTGCTTACGGAAGTATTACATGGAACAATCAAAAATCAATAATAACCTTGAAAGCTCTCAAGAAGTTAATTGGCTGGAAGTCTCAAAAATTTTTAGCTTTCAATTGGTATGTTATAACAATAAGGATATATTAATCCTGCAGAGCATCGCACATTGGGAAAAGCATAGGCAGTACTATATGTAGGTAATTCAAAAGTTGCAGACCTAAGTTTGTTTCTTCACTTTTAGTAACTCAGACATATCCAGTATGTCGAAAATAAAATTTGCAATCATTTGACTGAAGGGCCTTTGCTGAACAGTCATCTAAAATGGATGGAACCTTAGCATTTTTTATGAGTGAAGTAAAAATATTCACATCAATGATATACCTTTTACTGAAGACTTCTCCGATGATTTTTTTATTCACTAAGTGCTAAGCATTAAATTTTTGAAGGTTTGTTCATTTTTCAATATGTACTCAACTTTTTCAATTCAGAATCATTATGATTTCAATGCAAATTTTGTTCTACAATACTTTAACTTAAGATTTCTACATCAGCTACCTTAGGCAGTTGTCCTATATGGAATTTTGTAAGTTTTATTCTTTCTATTTTTATTATCTTTACTTGCTGTGGCGGATGTTTGTCTGAAGCTGAAATCTTCACCTGCAAAACAGGACAGCACGACAGACAACAAATGAAGTTGTGTTGCCTTTGTTTAACTGGAACATCCTGTTAAATTGAACGTTGCAAATCACTAAAGGGGGTCAAACATTTACGAGTAACCATTCATTCAAATAACATCCATCCGTTCATCGAATCAACTAACTTCCGTTTCGTATGCTCTTCAGTAAAATAAATGAATTTATGCTCAATATGTGATATGAAAAAAGGGTTATAAGTAAGTGCACGTATGTAGGTACCAATTGTGTGCGTCCACGCAAGAGGTTTTATCTCCAACGCGCTTTGCAAATTAAAAAAAAAAAAAAAACAAAAAAAAAAGGATATGAAGTAACACAAATACAAAACTCATCAGCCGCTATTATCTGTAGAAGGTTATAGTGTGATTGAAGACCAGTTGCACAATAATTAAGTACTATGTACAAAACTGATTATTCAATTTACTCATTTCTGTCATACTCACAAACTTTAAAGATAATTTCGAGCCGAATTTTGTCGTATATATTAAGTTTTGCAATTTTCGTATAAGTAAACCTTTTTAACTCCCTTTTGCTCCTTTCGATTATTCCTTCGTTTTCTCATCACATAGCAAACATATATTCAAAAAGACATTAAGTTCTTACTGCGAAATAAAACATTGAAGTCTTATCAGCACTTCCGCCATTCGTGACCAATGTCTTTGACCAGTTGGCTATTGTCCTGGCTTTCACTGTTCGTCTCATTCCACTGCAACTCCCCACTTTCCACGTTATATCCTTTCGCACAAGACATGCGCTCCTCTGTAAAATGTGAAAAAACATGCAAATGCCTACTTTGCTGTCAGGTCATGTCGTATCGCACGGATGATGAGGACGTTCCACGATTTCGTGACACCACCACCATCACAACGCTCGGAACACTTGTACGAATGCTCACAATTTTATGGCTTTGTCCTTTTTTTCTGATTTTGCTTTCTTTTTTTAATGTAAGCAGGATCTCGCAATTGTCGTACTAGAAAAGTGACACGCAATCCAATACCACCAGCATAGAAATAGCCTTTTCGTTATCCTATTTCTCCTCCCCAAGTGGCGAATCCTTGTTCGTTCTATTTCACGAATGAAGGAGGCTCTCTGCGCGGCGTAGATGGTAGATATCCTTCATTATTCATAAATATGCAAATGCAAATGGCCGCTCATGCAATAAATTTTAGATCGGGCACAAATTGGGTGGGAGGACAACCTACTACCCCACCAAGAGTAAAGGCTGGGGGAAATTAATTTCTGTAGTTGGTTGAAATGTCGTCAAAGTGACAAGGGTCAGTATGAGTTTTGTCTTTAAAGGACAATGATAAAAATTTGTATTCAATAGAATATTGATAAAATTGTCAAAATGTACCACTTATATTTATCAAAACGAACCAATTCTCTCATAACTAATAACCTTAACCATTGTGTTTCCCCCAATTAATACAATTTCTACATCAAAATGTTAAAAACCGCATTACACGCCGCATTAGCGCAGCCAAATCATGTGAAAATTTTGGAAATTGTTAAAGGATAACATCGCACACACATGAATTCACTCATTTTTTTTTTGTTCGTACTTCTCTGCTCCAAACATATTGGATGGGCGTCGCCAAGTATTTAGTTGGTAACTCAAAAAATAATTCAATATTCAAACAAAAAAAAGAAAAGAAGCAAATCACGGTCATGCTCCAAAAACGGACCAACAACACGCGGCCTTGCCGAGACCGTTGTCTGCTTCCAACGTCTATAGTAATGCGAGAGCACTCGTAAATCATAATTTTCCACACCGTTTGATGTGCGCGAACACAACCTCAGCACGATTTGAATGAGGGTGAGATGGAGCAACTGCTTAGGTCCTTCTGCAGTCATTTCACTATTTGCTGAAGGATAACGTCTTGCGGAGTTACAGTAACATATGCCGAAATAACGTTAAACATGTGATAAAAATTGAGATATCAACCGCACCCAGCTATTGTATGCTCCTTAGCGCTTTCATTTATTTCATTTGCTATCCTCACTTTACTGTACAGCTACATCTACTTCCGGAAGTTGTTGAGGCGTATTCGATGTTGTTTCTTTCGTTCTTTGGGGCATTTCCACACTGACTAAGCATCATAAGTATGAAATTGAAGTTCCATAGCCATATCGTACACCAAAATTTTATTGGGCGGAAGTTGTGTGAAAATTTGCTCAAATCGGGTTAACATCTGTTTTTAAGGATAATTTCATAATTTTGAGGATATTGCTCAATTTCCATTTCTGTGTTCTGTGGTGGTTGAGATTTCATGTGCATTTAGTAGGGTGGTTGGCAACATGTTGTTGTTATATCTGGTGTGGATTATAATTTTTTTTAAGGAATTGATGAAGATCTATGTTAAAGATTTTATTACTGGGTATTGTTTGGAAAATGAAATACTCTGTTTTTGATTAGTGTCTCTGAATTAAAATTGAGGGAAGATTATGAGCTACATTTCTCATTCAAGCTTTTCTAAGAAATTATTTAGGAACATCTCGTAATTCGTGAACATTACATTATCAAGAAAAAAACATTTTTTTTCACGCAATCAACTTTCGCGTAATTTTAATTTTTTTTTTTTTAATATCTAACATTGTTCTTTTTTTTGCAACACATTTATTGCCATTATGCTGAAGAAGCAATGCCAGCAGGGTCAAGTACCTAAAACAGCCTTCATATTTTTATGAACATTCAACGCTGCTGGAACTGATGGCTCGTCTATGATTTATTGATACTGCCAACAGTTTAAATGGAAAATTAGTGAAATATGTTCGTGTGTTGCTAGGCGTTTATCGCATAACATCGTAAGCGAACACTTAAGTGCTGCTGTCGACCCAGAGATTACGGGCAGTCACACTTTTCATCCCCCTCATGCGAAATGGATGTGAAGGATGTAACCATAATGTAATACTCATGTAATAAACACAATCAACAATAAGCACTACAACAACAATTGTAATCAAATGATGATTTTAGGTTTGTCCTGCATGATACGAGTGTTACTTAGATATTAAAAAAAACTTTAACCCAATGAGAAAAAAAGCTTAGACCGTGAATGTTTTGCTCCATAGTAAATGTATGAAATATATAAACTTTAAAGTTCATTTGTTAATTTTGTTTCATAGCACTTTCCATTCACATCTTCAATTCTGTTTATTAAAATAAAATAAATAAAAACGTTAGTCATGCTGTGGACCGGACTCAGAACTTTTAGATTACAGGAGCATGGCTTCGGTATAGAAGCACACAATTTTATCACGAAATGAGAAACAGCTTATCATCATTTAAATTTTAACAAGAAATAATACGAAATAATATAATAATAATAATAATACGAAAATAATAATACGAAAATTTTGATTAATTTTTTTTAGTTGCTTTTTTTCGGACTGGGTAATTTGTGAATGCTATCACCAGACAAAGATCAAGCATGACGGTAGTAATTGACTTTCTGTAGCGGTCAATATAACGTTGTGCGAATTCTGAGTTAGGGGAAAGTTCAAAAATAAGAAAAACATTAAAATTTTTAATTCAATTCGAAAAACCATATTTCATAAGAATTTTAGCTTTTATCGATGTTTCAAAATCAATTTGTACATTAATTATCCGGGCTGTATAGGATATTTGACAAGAATGCCATCAAGATGGGTTTCTCAATGCAAAAAAAAAAAATAATATAATTTGTGATGTTTATGACAGAATCCGGAACATATTGTTATTTATGTCTACGAGTACTCAAAAATCAGCTTTATGTGAAAATCTACCTTCGGATAGGCAGAACATTGGTAATGCAGGAGATTATTGAATAACGCTGCAGAAAATAAACTTGGTAAACTCAAAGGTATTAAGGCGAAACATTTCCAAAGAAAACTAATTTTTTGTTTCCACTTCTCCAAAGTTCGCTTGATGGGCATCACTAAGAATATTTTACAATGACTTATTTACTTCGCCAAGTTCGCCTGTACTATTAATTTAAACTGATTTGTTTTGTTAAATTGAAATTCCTTCAAAAAATGGTCATTGACCCTCATACGATTGAAGTTTTTTTTTTCAAAGTAGAAAATAAATAAAAGTCAAATTTGCTTTTTGAAACAGAAACACATAAAAATTTAAACCAATAATTTTGACATAAAATATGATACTCGAAATTTTCTAATTGTAAGATGAATTAAAATTCATTATTTTCATAATTTCAAAGTTACTGCGCATTCTGTGTGAATGTGTGATTTTCAACAAATTGAACTATCGCACAAAATTTACTCAAGAGTTTCTCAAGTGTTATACAAACAAGCCACACAACACATTGACAGATGAGCAATCTATTTGTTACACTAAAATCGGGTTATTAAATTTTCCGTAAAATAAGATCGTTGATCGTTGAGCGTGATCTGCAGCGTGATCACTTTACTTAAATAATAAGTGGCGTGCATAATGTGATTTTGTGTGCATGAAATTATGGTTGACCGACCGCATTTAATTATTTTGAATTTGAGTGTCACTTAAAGCATTATTGCGTATACTTTACTGCACTGAGAAAAGTCATGGACATATCCTGTGGGAACTGATGGAGCAAACAAACTAAGGCCGCTTGAAGGCAACTCACATAAATCAGTGCAGCAAATGTCTTTTGCACGCACACCATATGGTGCTGCTTCTGTTGGGGTTTTTGAAGAAAGTCAACAGTAAAAGGTAAAAGTTTACCATGATAGCCAAGTTTAGGGATTATATTTGGTGGTGCTATCGTACACCCACTAATGGACATGTTTATGGTTTTGTTGGTGAGATGTTTTCTGCGACCAAAAACCAACCAAATGCTGAAAGTCGTAAATTATAATTTTATACGGCGTGGATATCATATTAAATGATTTCAAACATTTAAGAAATGTTGGGGCTTCTTATGTGACGTTAAAAATATTGCTATTATTCGGTAAAATTTCAAAGTTAAAAGTCTTAAATTTTATTGTTCAATTCAAAATAATGCTGCATATCATATCTGTTTATTTTTGTTACTTTTCGCGAACTTTTTCAAAACAATTCCTTAGAGACTTTAGAAACAATCTTAAAATTATGTGTAATAGTAGAATAAAAACTTATAGCATGCCAGATCGATTGCGTATAGTTTTATATAAAACAATAATCTTGAATATAGAGGTGTAATAGCTGAATGGATAATGTAAAAATTGTGTAAAGTTTTTTTATTTCGTAATTTTGTTTCAAACATTTTTTTTATTCTAAAGTTTTTTTCAAGATTTTTTGTCGATACTTAATTGTTTGAGATTAGGACACAACCCTTAAGGGTTAAACTTAGGAGTTAGTACTGTAACATTAGCTAGAATGATCATATAAAAATTTGAGTTTATGTAACTTCTTACCCTATTTTGAAGAATAACATTTTTATGTTTACACAGTATGGGTAAAATTTCAACTTCTTTTATTTAACAATTGAAATTTTATTCACATCGGACAGAATTTCCGTATTCAATTAGCCATTTTTTTTTCGGTTTGCTCTCTTGGTCGAGCTTTGAACAGCTAACCTCTTTGAGTCAATCAAATCTTTCCGTATGACTTCTTGGACAAGTGAGCAATCTTGCACACAAAATGGCGTTGCACAGCACCCACCCATGTTGGGTGGCCAAGTACTTGAGTTTGGTTGACATACTCGTCGTATGTATTCAGTACTCGTATTTCAGTAAGTTTTTTTTTTTTCATATTCACCTCCTACCATTACCGCCAGCGACAATGCACATCTTTTGGTGCACGTTAATTTCAAAGAATATTTAACCAAGTATGGTATGTGTGCTAGGGTGGTTCATAAAAACGCTTTATTTTCGAAGTTCAATTTGGAATTTTAATGCAACGATGCCAACCAGGCTTTATAATGTTTATATAAAATGGTTTGATATAGTATACTGACAACATCTTTGACCCGCGAACGCAGCTGGAAATTTTGCATTTTTCTCCAAGCTATAGGTACTCGTCTACTTTTTTATTAAACGCTTTATTTTTCTGTTGTAGATTTTAGTGCTCAGATTAAGTATGGAATGGAAAGTTAGGGGTGGCAACTAACATCAGCGATATAGCTATCTGAAAGCCCGGATATATGTACGTACCTTTTCTAAAAATACTCATACGTTGGGATCTCTTGAAATTACTTCACACATTTGGCTACCATAAGATATGTTGTATTATGATAATAAAGCACTAGTACCTACTAAAAAAATGAGACCCACAGATTTCCAGATATGAAGATTTTCATAATTTTTTTTAAAAAAAAAATTAGATTACACAGTGGAACATAATCAATAATATTTGATATGGCAATTATGTAGCAACGTTTAGTTACTATATCAGATTAAAATAAAAAAAAAGCATTCTATAACCCACCCTAATGTGAGCGCTTCCCCACTCCACGCAGCAGCAGCAGCAGCCAATGTGAATGTTTCAGATTTAACTTTTTTACGCTTCAGATAGCGTTGCAAAGTTAAATGCTTCGCTCCAGCGATTGAGTTATTTTTTACGCTCACTGATTTGGGGCCGTTGATTCTTGGTAACCATTTTGCTCTGATTATGCTTAGGCAAATGTTGCTATTGCTGTCAAGATGCTGGAATATTTTAATTGGCTTTCTGAGCTACTTCGAAAATCGTTTAATGACGGTGCTAAGTAGTTGAAGAGCTCAGGTCATAGCAAAAAAGTAGTGCATGGACTGGGGATAGTAGCCCACTGATATTGTAATGTGTGACGTAATCACTTTCAAATCATCTAGCTGTTGTTTCTTTTTCAACAAAACGATACGGTATAATGCTAAAATTGCAAAAGTCACGTTTTATTTGAATTTCCCCTTCTTTATCTTATAAATAGCAGTTTAAATCGATTATTCGATTCGAAGTTGTCTGCTCTGTTAACAAAACATGGTGTCAGATTTCATGGCGAATGCACTTGGAATTATTGCTATATTGATTTTGCTCTTTGTTTAGACTTCATGTTGTTTGATCCGAGTTTGCTCTGTTTTCTTTTTTCTGCGCTGTCTGATGAGATGGACTATCTATCAGTCTGGTATCAGTTTGGCATTTGTTTTCGCATGGAGAAACCTAATCCATTGGGATTTAACAATACGATTAAATGCATATGAATTATGTTATGTTGCCTGTTTATGTTGTACATATAACAAGCAGAAAAAGTCACGTACCAATTGCACACAGTAAAACAAATTATTGACTTTTTGAGGAAAATTTTTAAAATATTTAATCATTTGAAGTCCAATAACTTAAAATTTCTACTGAAGTTAAGTTAAAGCTTCAGTATAAATTTTGACACTCTTTTCGTTACTTCTCATTTATCTCGTCTTTTAGAAAATTAAATTTTCGTCACACGCATTTGGTCACGAAATTTTGTTGTAGTAAATTTTTTTAGAATATCCCAGTGGGTTTTACCATCATCAACTCAATAAAAAAAAAAAAAACGGCAAGCAAAACTCAAAGGAAATCTGGCACAAACTTAATTTTGTCGTAAATAGAAAATCCACCTGACTTACCATTATTAATCCTTATTTTATGTCATAAAGATTCTAATCAGGCACTTGCCATCGGAGCTGACTTGATGGACAAACGTCGTTACGTGAATACGTGAATCGTAAGTGTCGTGTGTCAGGTGAGCTCAGCATTAACCTACGTTCTGTTTGCGTGTCTACTGCAATGAGCCACCGATTTAGCGTTGAACTCATTTCGGGTTGTGACCATTTTATGGCAACAACTAAAAAAAAAAATCATTTTCAGATGAAATACTCGTTGGTTTTATATGGTACCTACTACTCTGTTTGTGTATGTTCGTCTGTGCCTTTTTCCCATTCAAAAAGCTTTTCCACTTAAGTTGAAAGTAAATTTTCCATAGAATATATACATAAATCTAATTTTTGCGCTGTCTTCAATCATAATTAAATTCAACTGCAATTAGCATACACTTGAATTAAAAAGTTTCTTATTTGGTTTTCTTAACACTAACGGAGCCACTAAGGACCAGCTTCTCCAGTCAGTTGCTTTTAGTTTAGCTAAACGAATGATGATGCTCAAGCGGCTCTTCAAAAATGCTAACAAAATTTGAGCGTTTTTCTTTTCTAAAAAAAGAACTTTCGAAATCTAATATCCTTTTTTTAAATTTTTTTTTAAAATTTTTTTATATTGGGGTAATTATCGTATCTCGTATTTTTCTTAAAAAGTTTAAGAAACATAACATTTCAAGAAACATCTATTTTAAACAACAATGCTTTTCTCTGTGTATTGATTTGTGATTCGAAAAACCTACAAGTATACAAAAAAAAAAGTTTTGTCTCCACAAATCCATCAGTGTGTCTGGCATTTATCATTACAAAAAGAACGACCAAAGTTGCCGAGCGCGCACAACTAACTACGAGATCCCAAGTCTTCACTGGGCCATAAGTCATATACTGTGATAGAAAATTATGTCACGACAGGAAACTAGATAAGACCATAATTTTCAGAAGGCTAAGCAATTCTCTCAAACTACAGAACGGAAGTTGGCATGTTGGCGTTATTGGTCATTTTTTGAGACGCAAGTGGCGGCTCGTGTTCCGCGATGGCCGTTGTCCACTTGACTGTTATGTACGTTTGTGTTGGTCGGTATCTACAGTTAGGCAGGTGAGTATGTAGATAGGTGGTGGTGGTGTTGGTAGTGATGGCTCTAGTGGTGGCATTCATAACGATAGCTGCGTTGTCCTTAATTTCTTTGCGTCGTCGATAGACGTGAGGAGCAGTAGCGTAAGTTGCTTCATTTGCATTTTAATTTAATCCCACTCTTTCTTCGCGAGGTTTGCGTGAACAAGTTGGAAATATTGCGTGTCCCAAGATATTTTGACAATAATTTTTAGTTACTTTTTTTCTGCATTTTCGTTCTGACTTTTTGATTGTGACGCTTGTTGTAATGATAAACGTTGGTACTTAATTGCTACAGTGACACGTGACCTTTTACCAGAGTACTCATACAATATTATGGCCGATGATCATGCTAGCAATTTTTCGGTCATAGATCACTTTGTTTAATATATTCACATGCGAATAAGGCTAAGAGCTAAATAATTATTATTGTAAGTATATTATTCTTATGGGTTGAGACGTGTAATTAATGCTTTATGGATTTAGGGAAAATCATCCAAAAAAAATTAGCAAAAAATTAAAATTTCAAAAGAAATTTGAAAAATGAAAAAGAAAAAAATCAAAACAAAAATTGCCCAAATACCTTTTTCAATAAGGCCATTTTTGGTGCCAAAAATCAGATGGAAATCAAAAGATTTCATAAAAATTTTAGCTTAATTTTTGGGTTAAGTATGTTCTCTTATTTATGTCTAAGGGCGATTTTTGAAAAAGAATAATGCCTCACAAATGAAAAAGAAACCCATTGACCTAACTTACTTAGAACCAGTCGCACTTGTTCGGTAAAACTCTGTAAGAAATTAAAAAATTCCAAATGAAAAATATATACAAATCAAATCAACTTCAGAGAGAATGAGCCCCCGATCAAAAAAAATCCCCCATATAGGACGTTCTTTTACAAACCGAACGAATTTTGACAAAAACTGACCGACACATTTTTGACTTGGCTGAAATTTTTTTTATGGCTTCTGTATCGAAAAAGAAGAGACACGTATTCGAGGATTTTTAAAAAAATTTTTTTTTTCAAAATAGAGCGAATTCAAATTTTGAGAATTTCGTGATTTTCGGCTTGGAGGCTCACTTTCACAAATTCATAACTCCGGTTCTGTTAAAGATATAAAATTGAGATTAATTTCATTGTAAAGCTAAGAAAATTAACTTTAACATAAAAATAATTTCTTTAAAAATTATTTGCAAATTAATATTGTTATAAACATTTTAAATTTTTAAATCAATTTTCAACAATTATTCCCACCCTTTAACCAATTATTCTCAAAATTTAATAGTAATAACAGTTTGCTCATTAAACTAAATACGTTTTCTCACTTCGTGAACCAGCTCAATTGCAAAGAATTATACCTACTAGTAACTGATACCAGATCCATACTTCTCCTTTCACTCTGTCCTATTTTCTTATAGTTTTTAGACGAAGTATCATTCTTCGGTCGTAAAAAAATTTTACAAAATGTCAAGATTTTTTGCTTTGATATTTAAATAACTCATTGTCTGTGTCCATGGGATGAGCTGTCTCAATGCTTATGTAAAATTTTTCTGACAAAACATAAATAATTTTTGATGGGTTTATTTTTCATGGTTCACAAATTTCATACAAAAGCAACTCTCGGAAGTTTGGTGCATTGAACTTTATTATTACAATCTCTGACGACACAAAACTCATCTCATTTTGATGCACCCATTGATGCTGTTGTTGGTTGGCTGGTTGGTTGGTTAGATGGCAGGTTATTTGGTGACTACCAGATGCAACGAACTACAAGCGACAACAAAAACTGTAGTACTTCTTAAATTGCCAATTCTTAATGAATATCGACGGTACGTGACATTTTACAAGGGAATTTGGCACTGAAGCGATGATCTTTGTCGTCGCTATTGCAATAATTGTTTTGCAAGCGTGCAACTTGGACGCCTTCCGATGAGCGCGTTGTGTCGTATTCATCATGGAGCAGTTAGTCAAACAGTCAGTCAATCGGACGCTTAGATTGTCATAAAGATGTACGAATCCATATTGAACGAGACTACTTGCATGCATTGATCGTTGGGCGACTCGCTGTGTAAATAAACAATGGCCAATGCAACTACGGATATGCGGCACAATGGGACAAACTGTGCTAACATTGTGCGTGCACTTAAATTTCATTCTGTCGGTGTATTCTGCGTGTCTCCCCACTGTGCATCGTTAGATCTTGGTCGTGTTTGATTACCGCGACGACGTTCAGTCATTATGTTGTTTATGCGATTTTTATGCGATCGCATTGTCAACCACTTGTTTTGCTCGTAAACATCGTGGCTACGTAGGTAAAATGCATTTGACCGGGTCTGACTCAGTTGTCGGAGAGTCATAACATTTTCATTTAATGAAGACATAAAAATCAGACGGAGCTGCTGCTGGGCAATAAAGTGAAAACTTTTGTCGTCGTCGTCGTCCACATTATTGTTGATTGTTTAACCACAACAACAACATCGACGATAGACACCTTCTCTTTGTATGGGGACGGTCCAGTGTGCAACAATTTTTTTTTGTTAGTTTGCTAGGGTTGGTGTAATGAATGGTCACAGGATAACAAAACTTTTCTAGGAAGCTTTGCGTATTGTCTACACAAATGTTTAGTTGCTCTTTGTTTGGGAAACTTTTAATTTTGTCGTTGGCCTTCGAGCTTAAATACATAAAAGAGTTTTCATGAAAAAAAGAACAAAGTGACTAATTGAAAAACTTTGGTAAATTGAAAATAAGACCTTTTTCTACTTTGCACACTCTATTTTGTTGGTGTTTTCTTCATTAACAATAAAAAAAAAACACACTAAAAAGTTTCATTCTTCAAAATTGGCCCAAAAAATATTAGGTGATTTTTTGGTGATTTTTCCTGAGAAAATATTGCTTAAGGTCTAGCGGTTCCTTTACAGCAGATTTTTTAGCGCATTATTTTTTTATGCCTATGGAAAAAATGTTTAAAAAAATAAGTTGATAACCCAAGGAATCAATTAATATTCACCTCAAAGTTTTGAGCCTCTCTTCACGTGAAATTGGGCCCGAATATCGAGAATTTTTGTTTTGAGGGAAAATTCATTATGTTTAAATTTTTTTTTGGTAATAAAACGTTGGGGGATTTTCAAAATTCATATATTCAAAAAAATATTATGATGATTTATTTAGAAATAAAAGATGTAGTTTACTACTTTACGTGCGAATTGTTCACACATAAATAATAAATAAAATAAATAATAAATAAATAAAAGTTTGAATCCAATTTTTGTTTTACATAGGCAACCATAGACGACCTGTAATAAATTTCATTCGATTTCTGCAATTTTAGACTTGAGAACTTATTTTTCTAATAAAACGATATAATTTTAAAAAAAATATTTAAAAAAATAAATATTTTTTTTTTCTATAAAGTCTGGCGCTTAACCTTCACTATGAATTCACTTCCTTAATTTCAGCCTTTTATAAACATTTTTTTAAATGTCCCCTATCATGAATTTACTATTTTTATGTATCAAAAAGTACCCCGATGTCTAAAAAAATTTTTGAAGCCAAAAAGAGCTGGAGCACAATTTATAAATATTTACATCAATTACAATTTGTGTTACAATTTCTTTTTCGATACTCCCTTGCAGCACTTGACGATCCCTTTACTTTGTCTAAAATACAGCAAACTTTTGATTGCCATTAAGTACAGCAGAAAGAGCTATACTCCAGCAAATCTGACTATTTTTCCTCAAGCCGTCGGTGATTTTCTTCCTTTTGTCAGAGCGCATAGTTTTTCATTTTCCTCTTTTTTGTTGTTGTTGTTCGCTTGACGATGTTACCTTTCCGTTAGTTTCATTTCATTTGTTTTCACTTGTCATTGCCTCCTCAGGTCGTCTGTTATCTACGGCACAACAGCAGAGCAGAGTTACTGCGCTGTAACCGCATTTACGCGTTGGTTGCTGATTTTGTAACTGTTGTTGTCGTTGTGACGTTAGATGAGACAGAAATAGCTTTCACTCCCTCACAAACACACACAAAATCATCATCGTACGACCGTAGAGGAAAAGATATGATAAGGAGTAGTGTCGTCGAACAGAGTGGCATCATTGGATGCCACGCCCCACGCAACAGCAACGGATGTGATTCAATGAACTGCAGGTAAAATTTTGCACTGATTAGGCAGCTTTCACATTTTCCAACAAACATATGCCGTCGGCAAAAGCGTTCAATATGTAGTTACATTATCTCACACAGAGTACAAAAAAAAAACTACAACCAGTGATTGTGGTTTATGTGTTAATTCCATTATTCAACGTAGGTATGCTCCCTGTCAGCCCCCGTTTACACTCAATTCAACACAACACAAAACTCTTCAAGGACTTAAGATGCCGCCACGTTGACCTTGCGACGACGGATCAACGCAAAGGGTCGCCGCGAATTCATTAAGTCACTTATCGTTTCGCTTTGTCGTTCGGTCGGTTGCTTTGTCGGTCGATTTTTCGGTTCGTCGTCGTCGGTCGACTGGCGGCTTTTGCTGTGTGTTGTCCTCCTAACACACTTCATTAGTTTTAAATTTAGAATCTTCACGCGCGCAACACTTAATTGAATCCGGAAACAAAACAAAAAACCCGCCATAGCGAACGAATGCAAGCAAAAACTTCTCGCAAAAATCTCAAAATTTGCGGCGAATTCATGTTATCAACGGGGCTCTCTTATTGTGTAAGCATGTGAACGCCGTCGTCGTATCCAAATAAAGTTGGCTCCACCCTCATGGCATCACAGCGCAAACGCGTGAAAAATTCCGTTACTAGCGGCGTATTGAAGAGCTCACCGACCGATGACAAACGAATGATAGACAACAAAACGATTGACGACGACGACGACTGCAGAGACGCCAGCGAGCTGCAGATAATTGCGGGAGATAAGCGAATGCGTCGCCATCGCCATCGCCATGCCTGCCAGTCAGAAGCACAAACTGCCAATAGAGCGAGCGCCTCCCTGTAGATTCTTCACATGATGATTGTCGTTTTGTTCGCAAATGGGTGGTTGATGAGTGGGGAACGTGGGTTGGGGATGGGTGGTCGGATTTATCATTATTTGTTCTGTTTTTTTTTTCTGTTCAATGCTGTTTTTCAGATTAATAATAAATACTCGTAGTTGAAACAAAAAGAAAATGAAATTTCTGTTCTGCGTGTTTTTCAGATATTCTGCTTTTCTTAAGATGAAATTTGTTTTATTTTAAGTATTAAATTTTTCAATTAAATTTATTTTGTTTCTGTTTCCTTACGTTTAGTTAGATTATCTAAGCCAGATTTCTTGCGAAATGTTAAAAATGGCGGATAGTCTGAGTGTAACTGTTAGAAAAGTGAATAAAAACAAATTCAACGCATTGAGTACAAGTTCGAAGATAGAAGGACCTGAAGAAGCAATGAATTAAACCACTTTGCTATAATGTAGGGAATTTGATCAATTATCTATTGAATAAAATTAAGTGAAAAAAACACTTTCAACGACTGTATGGCGCCCCGGCCGCAAACGCTTGGGGGCGGAAAATGCAAAGGCTTATAGTGCACATCGAGCGCCTGGGGTGAAGAAGTAATTTGCCACCCCCTACCGAAAGAAAAATGTTTGTTTCTGCAAAGAAAATATTCACTTTTGGCATCTCCGAAACCCTAGCAAAATGAGATACATACATACATTTCACATAAAAACACAAAATCTCCACCTCAATTGCACTTTATTATCTCCAATTTATTCTCATCTACTACTAAAATGATAAAAACAAAATTTTCCAATGTAATTTTCAATTGAAAAAATATTTAATTTTTCTAGGGTTTTTGCTATGTAAAAAGTGGATGACTTTTTTTTAGTAAAAATTTTAAGTTATGTTTTGGTGGAAATTTTTTTAAGGCAGTGGGGTGCCAAATTTTCACGATACACGACGACAGTACCATTCTTAATATTCCGATACCTTCCTAACATATTCAGTCTATACAGGACTAACAGTTCACCTAGCACCAGTCAAGCTCATTAAGTTTGAGAGACCAAACACCAGAATATTAAGGAAAACAACAAATTAATTAAAAAAAGAATAGATATGGAAACAAAACAAACAAAAAAAGAAAATAATATGAAAAAAAAAATGGATAAAGATAGCAGGAACATATCTAAATTGACGATCAAGCCTAAGATCCTCTGATTACGCAGGGTAATAAAAATGAAATATATTTAGTTCCCCATAAAGGACAATCTTTTACAAACCGAACACTTTTCGGACGACGCATTTTTGATTTGGCTGAAATTTTTTTTATGGGTTCTGTATCGAAAAAGAAGAGAGACGTTTTCGAGGAATCACGACTCACTTTCAAAAGTTCATACCTCCGGTTCTGTTAAAGTTAGGAGGTTGATTTTCATTTTGAAGCTAAGAAAATGAACTTTAATACAAAAATTTTTTTTTTAAAAATACTTTACAAATTAATATTGTTATAAAAAATTTAAATGTTTAAATTGATTTTTAGGAATTTCTCCCACCCTGTATAAAATTTTTTAATATGACCATCGTGTTTTACGTCAAATCCTGTCTATCGAAATGTATTTTTTTTAATGGGCAAACTATTATTACTATTAAATTTTGAGAATTTCGCGAGTTTTGACTTGGAGACTCACTTTCAAAAATTCATAACTCCGGTTCTGATAAAGATATAAAATTAAAATTAATTTCATTCTAAAGCTAAGAAAATTAACTTAAATAAGGAGTTATATTTTTATATTAAAGTTAATTTTCTTAGTTTCAAAATGAAAACAAAATCAATTTTCTAGCTTTAACAGAACCGGAGTTATGAATTTTTGAAAGTGAGCCTCTAAGCCAAAAATCACGAAATTCTCAAAATTTGAATTCGCTCTATTTTGAAAAAAAAAAAATTTTTTAAAAATCCTCGAATACGTGTCTCTTTTTTTCGATACAAAAATCATAAAAAAAAATTTCAGCCAAATCAAAAATGTGTCGATCAATATTTGTCAAAGTTCGTTCGGTTTGTAAAAGAACATCCTATAAACAAAAAAAAACTTCACTACAAGAATTAATTAATTTTTTTATATTGCTGACCAAAAAAAAAAGAAAAAAAAGGTAAACTTTCCCAAAAAAATTTGACTTTTTGCTTTTGAGGCAAAACTAATTTTTTATTTTTTGAGAAAGCCGGTAGCTAAATCGGATCATATCAATTTTGATCTTGCTACTGCAGAACAAATATTTTAAAGATTTTGTTTAAAATATCTATGAAATAGATATACATAGTTGTTTAGTATTGATGTAGGTACAAATATATAACTCATTTGAGAGTCTATACATATCTAAATGGCTCACATAATTTAAAATCCTTTGATGTTAGCAAGAACTAGACATTTTATATCCTGCTATCTTATTTTGAGACTTATATAGTAAGCAAAAGCCTTTACTCGGTTTCGCCACGTTGAGAACAATTGCATTTGCCGGTTAGTTAGCGGTCTATTTTTCAGCGTTCAAAGACATTTAACGCAACCAAAATAAAAAACAGTTAATATCAAACAGTGCGCTATTACGGTATAGCTTTGATGCTTCCGTGCAAAATTGCGACGGTAGCTTTCACTCATTTGTTCTACGTAACGCGTTAGTGATTAGCATTTCAAGCAACAGTTAACAAATTTTCCATAGTCATGTTTTCGGGTCGGTACTTTTAACGTTAGTAACGCCACATTTTGCTGTGTATTTTGAGCTAACGCAAAAATATGAACCGAATAAAATCATTTCCTGTGCCGATTCTTCTTTAGTGGTAAACTGAGCACTTGAAAAGTAATTTAAGTTATATAAACAAGATTATAAAGGTCTATTAAAATTCGACAGGCAATTCGAGACAGTTTCGGTCTGTTGGCATTTATATGTCCTCCTCGAGGATAAGCTAGATTAAACCGTTACCAGAGAGATTATTGTGAACTTCTTTTTATCGCTTTTGCTCGATATGGATTATAATAATATTAAGTAAACTTTCCTTGCTATACGGTTATTAAATAATCTCCTAATTGATTGAAAACTTTGCCGATGCCATAAATTTCCAGAATAATGCGGAAAAGTTTCAACTGACATTGAAAAAGGCCCCGAATGTCATATAAATCTGTAAATAAATTTTTTTACACTAATGCTGAGACTATTCGACTCGGTATATTCGGAGTTAAGTATAAAGCAAAGTTTTAGTCCAATATATGTTTATAACAGTCATGGCATTTGGGTTTTGTGAGAATCGAGTACTGAATCGAGACTTGAAATGTACATATTAGTGGCCGAAAGTACTTTTTTTTTTTTACACACCCAATTTTACTAAAATTAAGAAAATTTTTCTAAAATGAAAAAATTACTAAAAAAAAGAGGTCCTCACTTTTGGCGTCTCAAAAACCCTAGCAAAATGAGATATTTTTCATAGTAAATTACAAAATGCCCACCTATACTATTTCGATTTATTTTGTTTTCATTTTCTAACAAAAAATATTTAAATTTGTCCAAATGTACCGAAAATGCACTTAAAATTATTAAAACAATTTATGAGTTGATTTGAAAATATCTCCTCTGGGGATTTTAGAAGTTTACCAAAAAACAATAATGTTTAACCTCCCGTTCCATATACATACATATTTTAAGACATGACGATTTTTCTAAACTTTAAAATATTAGTTTTTTTCATAATTATTTTTTCAAAAATATTGTTATTGATGGTTTATTTTGTTAATATTATCCAAAGTCTCATTTAATTCTTTTTATATGATAAAGAATAAGTGAATGAACCCTTTTATCGGAAATTAAAAAAAAAAACCTGCCGAAAATTTGTCATATCTCAAAAACGATATTCAGATATCAAAATTTTTCATAATAATATTATTTTTGAAATAGTTTTATTTGGCATCGATTTTTACTTATTTATCGATTATGATTCAGGATTATATTACATAGTACATATATATATAATAATTGATGGTAACATGGATGGTAAAACCCTCGAACAATCACATATTATAAATTTATGAACTTAGTTAAGGACTGTATCATCCTTTTCCACAAATCTTTGTATATAAGAAATTTAATTTTTTTAACCTAAACTATAGCATTCAATCAAATTGTATTCATAACATTTCATTTCGATGAAATACTTAGCATCCAGTAACATCTGACACACGCAAAAGAGTTTATGTTTTCCATTTGACCTTGATAGTATTTATTGCACCAACCTTTGGTTGCCCTAGACATTTCCTCTTTTCCAAGTGAACAACATTGTTCAGAACAATACTCACGCATTACCTGTTGTGCGTAACAAAAATTTAATTGAGAGCAGCAATTCTACTCTTTATGATCCGTAAATTAAGATCAAAATTATATGATAAACAGTCGAAAATTAACACGAAACGACCACCATCAATGTAGAGATACAAATGGCCATAGTTAGATAGCAAAATCATTTATGCCACTCCAGAACGATCTGAACGTGCAGAGAAGTGCAAATATTTGCAATTGAAGAAAATTAATTACCATAACGACATTAGGCTATAAAATATGCGCTTAAATTATCGTTGTATACGGCATCATTGTTAATAAATTTTTAGCGATCGAGAACGAACGTGAATGCGCCTATCAATAGAGAATTTTATTGTTGATAGAAAAACATCATCGATGATGATGATGAAAATGAGTGCATTTCTAAAATGCCACAACTCATAATTGTGCCAAATTCCACCGTTGTAAATTTCTTTATCTCATTTCGAAATGGGGGGATTTCTGATGGTACTTAATATATAAAATAATATTTTGAATGACGTCATCCTAGAGGTTGCGCGCGCAGTAGACGAAAATTTCTCTGATATTCGAACGATCGCTACACTAAGCGCTCTCATAGTATTTGCCGCTTATTTTAGTTGCGGTCTAATTTTGCCCAAAGAATTGATATCGGTGCATAAAGTCAAACGGCGCGACAGTACGGTATAGCTTTGATGCTTTCATACATAATCGCGGCGGAGACTTGCATACGTTTATACTACGGTGCGCGAGTAATTAGCGTGTCAAGCATTTGTAAACAAGTTTAGATACTCGCGTCATATATTCGGGTCGGATCTTTTGACATCAGTTACGCGTCAACTACAAAAGGCCGACAAATGAATGCAAAAACACTGAAGTATATTAAGGATTTGTATAGAAATTGTAATTGAAATACTTTTGCACTATGAATTAAAAACCAAATCAATATGCTCAACTCTTTATTACCATGAAAAGTTACTATACTTACTCAAAAATATCTTGGAAATCCTTGCAAGTTTTACCTAATTCGCTTAGTTTGTTTTGAAAAAGCCAAACTCATCGAAAATACCAACAAAAATAATATTCAAAGTAATAACCCCTCCGTTTGTTATAACTTTCGTGACTCTATTTGCATTTTGAGCCCATCTAATTAGGTGCTATTCCTTGGCATTCGAGCATTTTGAGGCTCATGTTCAGCGACAGGACGATTTTAATGGTTAATGGCCAAGTTGCAGTCATGGCCGCCCGCTTGTGTCCCTTCTTGTAGTTGGTTGGTGTTATGTTTTGTTTTTGTTATGCTGTTGCCATTGTTGCAGTTGTTGCTGTTGTTGTTCTAAATAGTTGGTCGTTTGGGCGCTTAGTAAATTTGTCAGTTGGTCGGTCGGTCGGCTGGTTGGTTGGTTGGTGAGTTTTCAACGTCGCGAGACACTATCGAGACTCTTAGTTTTTTTTTTTCAGCTAAAGTTCCACCGTGACTCGCTTTTTTCTTAAGGGCATACAATTTTTTTTGCCGCCAAGCAGGAGACTCGCGCAATCAGTCGCGACTGTGGTGCTTCAATAGAAACAGGTGTCGCCACAACAGGCCGCACGCGTTATTCGCCGTCGGACGTGGGGTTGTAAAAGCAAAACTTTAACTTAATAAAAACAAAAACCACGAAACTTTATCGTCGTCCTTAAAATTTGTCGTAGTTTTTTAGGCGTAAAATTACAATCTATGTTTTCTAATATTTTGTTTTTGTATCATACATCAAGTGTTTTTCAAAAGTAGCATTCAATTTATGCTATGTTTTTGTGCTTTAAAAATTGAAACACAATTTATTGTGATTTAAGTTACTTTGTGAGTTACCAAGAAGTCAAACGCTGCATTCTGTTAACCTTGAAACTTATGGTTTAAGTGAGTGACAGCATCTGTGCGCTTGGTTATGTGAAAAGACGCATACGCGATTTGTGTTTCATTTCCGTTTTGTAACGCTTTTATGTTGTGTAGCCACTGGCTTGCGAAAAAAAAAATGGTTTCATGAGCCACCCTAAAGAGGCAAGTTTTTGAAGTGTATTTCTTTTTGTAGCAATTTAAGTCAACATTAATTGGTTGATATCGATCCTTTTTTAATTTAAACTAAGGATACAGTGAAAAAAAATCTGGACTATATGACATCTCTTCTCGAGATAATCATGCGATCCAAAGCGATTGCTAGAAAACTTAATCAAGGTAAGATTTGCTTATTAAGTTAAACATTTTCTCTCCGTTCAGCCTTAACATAGTAACAAACAACGTCATTCAGAGATTTAAAAAAATGTAATTGTGATATTAAGGCATCGATTTCTTGATTCTATGCATATATCTTTTTTTTAATCATAGAAAAATTTCGTTTCTTTTAAAACCAATGTTTTTATAATTTCATTAAAAAAATATAAAAATATACGAAAAATATAATTTTTTGGTTTGATTTAAATTATATCACGCGACATAAAAATTAATGCAAATCACAAAAAAAAAAATTCCAAAAATTTTTAAACAAAAATTACTCAAAGAGGGACTTAATTGTGATAACTGAAAATTGTGCTTACTGAATTTTGAGCATCGCGTATTTCATTGTAGCCCAAGTTCTGTCACATTCGATTTTTGGTACGCTACTTTAACTTAGAAAAATATTGTTAAAAATAATTTAAAATTTAAATTCTTTTATTTAATTTACACATTTTCAATATTTTCAATATAAAACCTTTTGCTTTTTTTGGATTTTTTATGTTACTCCTCAATCAATCCTAAGGATACATGTGCCTTCATATCGAATTCCCGCCATAACTTTGGAAATTACGAATTTTTTACAGATGACGCGCACCATGTTTTTTCAACATAAAATTTGAAATAATTTTTTTTTTTTTTGTTTTTTTTATGTAATGTTATTTGCAATCAATCCTTAGAATGATTCTGTATTCAAAACGAAATTCCCAACATAATTTTGGAAAATATGATACAATTCATACAATTAGACTGATGCGCGCCTTCATAAAAAACTCATATTTTCTAAAGTTATGACGAAAATTTCGATTTGAATGCAGATTCATTCTTAGGATTGACTGAAAATAACAATATAAAAAATAAACAAAAAAAAAATTCTTTAACGAATTTTATGTTGAAAAAACATGGTGCGCATCATCAGTAAAAAACTCGTAGTTTCCAATACGCCCTCATACGAATTAAAAATAAATATTTCTTTAAGAGTGTATTTTGCCTTAAAAATAGATCATATTATCACTTTTTATATCGCAGCTTCACAAAACGTTTTACAAATTATGAGTACAGTACCCTGTAGATCCTAACTTCATATGGCTATTTCGCTCTGGATTTTTTGGCGCTAAATTAATAACAAAAATTTCCGCAATAGTGTACTCTTTTCTTCAAAAAAATATTTGATAAAAACTTTCATCAAAGACCTTCAAATGTTTACAAGCTACAACAAAGTTGTTTTCAATAATAAGCAAACAAACCGGAGCCTGATACTACAGATTTTATTTTTCTTAGCTTGACATAAAAGAATAATAAACACAAATGTGGCGCTACTGATGGTGCAGACTACTTCACTATGATTTCAACCAGCCAGCATGGCTACATTGCCCATGCTAAGAACGATCTCGACAGACATTCCAGCATGGCATAACAGTTAAAAATGACAATTTACGATCATAAATTTTCAAATCCCTAAACATTTAAGAAGCTCTAATTTTATCTCGAAAGCAATAGGAGGAAGTTCCAAAATCAACACACAACTTAAAACAAATTCCCTACTCTGTTGTATTTGTTGTTGTTCGCGCTGTATATGGCAGTTGTATCTAAAAAATAAAACAATCTGTTCTTTATTCGTTAGTACGGGTATTTTGCAATCAGTTTTTGTTTCATATTCACTGATTGTTTTGTTATTTCAAGACGTTTGGCAATGAATTTCTTGCGAAAACAATATGTTTGACATTAAGAAGCTCAGATTAGAACTAAGCGGGAGTTGGTTGGTTGGCTGCTCGCCTTTCAAAGTTGCTGATAAATTGCTGAAATATTTCACTGTTGTTGTTGTACGTTCGAGTTGATTATGAATGTGGGTGACATAATGTCCAGTTTGGGAATGAGCGCTTTTTTTTATTTCATGCAAATTCTGATAAAAATAAGCGCTTAACTCTACTCTCTAGTCTGTTGCATAGTACAGCTTATCAGCATTAACAATAGCCAGCAGAAATATTTAATTTTCTGTAAAACTCTCAAAAATAACAAAAGATCTAAGTAATTTTTGTACTCTTGCTGCTGATGTGTTTGTTGTAGGCATGTGGCGGATAATAAAACCGCACATGGCGTTCCCAAGTACAGCCACAATTTTTGATAAGGTTTTCTGAGATATATTGCGCATCCAGCGATTTGGTCTCACTTTTGAGTAGTCGCATTGAGTCCTCGTTCGATAGCTGGGTGATGCACACATGCGACATAGTTTGCTTATCTTGTTGTATTGTTCAGTGTTGTTGTCTTCATTGTTATATTGTATATTGTCTGTTGTATGCTATCGTCTTGCTGCATTCTTTTGTCCGCATATATTGGTTTGAATGTGTTCGCGTTATGAGTTTTATCTCTGTACTGAGAGACACTTAATGGGAACGGAAATTTTTAAAAATATACATTGAACTTTAAATAAATTGTAAAACGGAGACTGCAGAGTTATTTTATTACAGAAGACATTGCAATAACAGCGTCAGTTTTCGAACTTTTAACACATAATTAATTCCAATGGTAACAATATTTTATTTTAACGTAAAGTACAGAATTTGCGATTAACTGTGGTAAAAAGTGCTGTTCTGTAAAATCTCCAGCATTTTGATAAAATGATTGTAGCAATAACATTTGCGATATCCGTCTTAAGGTCACTCTTTGTTTGTGATCACTAATGTTTTTTTTTTTTTAAATGCCTTGATTTTGGTGACCAAGGATTTTAGACATTGGGTAATTAAATATTATAAAATTGCGTTGAATAGAAATATTTTGGCATTCCATTAAATTTTAATTAAATTATTAATATTTTTCGTAAGTCTAAACGCTTGAATTTGTTTCATTTCCTAGCAAAAATTTTAAAATAAATATATAAAAGTCATAGCCTTGAATATATGGCATTTTTCTAAAAGTCCTATAGTTAAAATTAAAATGTGATATAACTTTCTCTGATTATTCTATGCGATCTGTATAGTATGTAGTATATAGTTCAAGTGGCCATAAAAATGGGTCCAAAGTTTTTGGACTTAAATATAAACTAAGTATTCTCAATATCATATCAACTAACAACATAATCATGTTGTTAGGTTTCTTTATTGAAACGACGATCATAAAATTGAACTGATAATGTCATCATGTGATATCTCTATTAAACGCCAATTGATATTTTGACATGGCCAACAATTTAAAATAAAACAATAAACATTGTTGTTCTTATTTTGTATTTTTTTTTTCATATTTTCAATAATAATCTGATGAAACATGTCAATTATTATTTGAAGAAAAAAAAACCCCGATTTTAGCTTATGATATTTAAGTACCTACTACTATCATTTTGATTTCCGTTAAAGTTATTTTTTGTTTATATTTCGTTTGGAAATTTTGCTTCACTTGTGTCTAATTATTAATCTACCTTTCTAATCGGTACACAAATCTTTTACTATTATTTGGTATAACAGTTATCCATATGTTTATTTAGAACTTTATCGCCTATTCAAACAATTGTGTGCAGTAGGTGGTGCTCCAACTTTTAATTAATTAGGTGTCTTACACAACATTACGTTGTTAACAAATCAATGAACACAGATTGATACTAGTTGAAATCAATTAAAGCGAACTAATTTTTGCTTGGGAACCCAGTTGGGATATCATGACTTTAGTGACCAATATTGGGCTGAAGCTCTTCATTTTTCCGGATTAATTAAAAAACACATGTTTCGATTACCACTAAATAGAATTTATGAAGCATAGACCAAATTTTTTATCAGTTACTATTATCTTAGATCGCATTGTCAGTAATGTAGGAAAATTATGGTACGGGAATAAAAAAACGTCGCAATTGGTTGGAAAATATCACAGTCTGGAGGTTCAAATTGTATCTTTTTTTGCTCCTATTATTATCATTATCTGAATATTTTGACCAATTTTTAAAACTTTTTTCTCATTGCAATTTTAACTGAAAATTGATAGTTTAGGAGAAAAATCTTAAAAGAAAATTTTGCATACAAAATATTTCTGTTTTTCTTAGAGAAATCTGCATTGAAACTATAGCTTATAGACTTTTTTAAAAATGGTCAAAGACAAGCTAACAATTATTTGACCCCAAGAAACCCTGACACTAAAAAGCATTTATCTCTTTCTTACTTTGATCTTGAAATATTAACCTGGGAAAATTAGAATGGAGCACATTGTATATTACACTTGAAAAGAAGTTATATACATTTTTCATTGTCTCGTAACAATATCTTTTAAAATTTAGATATATCGAAATCCGATTTCAACGTGGTTCAAAAAACGCACATAATACTGATCGCTAATTCTCGTGGTCCCGAGGTATGTACAAATTAATAATTTACTTTATAACGAGATTTACATGACGAAAAGACGGTTAAAAGCGACAGTGCTTCACTATCTAAACCCCAAATTAGATAGCCCGCTATGAACTTAGTTGATCGCGTTGCCGCCTAGCTACTTATAATCAAATAAAGAACTCTTATTTCAAAAGATGACAGAAATAAATTCCTATTGGACACAGAAAGTACCACTTCTATGGATAAATTTGTACGTATTTAAAAAACTTCAAAATTTTTATTTATAGACATCAAACTACATAAAATAGTTGATAGTTTTATGATCATAAAAACGTTTTTTTATCATCAAACTAATTCGGAACAATTAGGTTTAGATTATTTTTTGACAAGCAATTTGTTGTTAAGGCGATGACAGTAAAAATGATAGAGGGACTGACAACATGATCAAACTGATCGCTGATCTGCTTACAGAAGGAAGATTTTCTACCTTCGAAATGTTGCAGAAACATGACCTTTGAAACGCCATTATCACCTATTTTGCAATAAAATTTTCATAATTTGATGATTGACTTTTAATTGTTGGATACCAAAATTCGTTAGTGCACCAAATTCCTTATTAATCAGTATCCAATAAAATTATCATCGTTTTATTGAATGTACGCATTGATAACGAGACTTCGCAATGGTGTTTCTGACAGTTTGTCGTTTTACGATCACCTCACATTGATGACAGACGACAGCATAAAATGAAAATAATTTGGATTGCTCACACTGTGGCCTGTTATCTGCTTGTCTTTTTCTCTTTGGCGTTTTGAGCGATCTATCAGCGATCTGTTGCGTTCCGTTGAGTGATATCATCTATCAAAACAAATTGTTTATTGGAGTTTTTTTGGAGCTTTTTATTGTTCTCGTATTGGAGGACGATTAGCGCGCTTGTTGGTACAATTTGTAGTCTATGAATTGTTGTTTGGTTGTGTGATTTTATGAATTTATGACTCTACTGGCATAATTTCGTTCATTCGTAATTTTGACAATATTTATGATTTTATTTTTTTTGACAGAATTGATCGTTTACATGTAGATAGAAGTGATATTGATGCAAAAGATAGAGAGTCGTAGTGCATAGAATAAAAAGGGGTTTATAACTCAAATAAAACTGATATCGTTCTTGAGATAGGACAAGCAATATTTTTATATGTGTCCTTACATGTGTAGCTATATAGTTGGGTTTATTTGCCAGTGTGCTTGCTAATCGCAGGTGTATGGCGAATTCCAAAAATTTATAAATTCGCAATTTGGAGAAATTCGGCTGTTTATATAATTTAAGTACACTCAAGTGAAAAAAAATTTATGACAGTTTGATAAGGCTTAGGGTATAGAATACTAATCCAATATCATTACGAAAGTCATCGCTGATTGACCAAAATAGATGTGTACTTGTATATCTCTTTAATTTTTCTTGAAGTGGCCTAAGTTGGAATGGCTCTGCTAAAGTTCAATTAATTTTGAGTGCTTTGCTGTCAGATAGCTGGCAAATTTTTATGTAGTGTTCTTAGAAAATCTATATGTTATAAGATAAGTTCTTAAATAGTTTTATAAAATCAAGTCATATATTTATATGAGAGTTATAGTTTTTTATCATCGAAAGAATTTTTAAAAATCGCCAGTTCAGTGTGAAATTTTTTTTTTTAGGAAAATATATAAAAATATTTTCAAAAAATTTTCTATAGAAAATATTTAAATTCTAATCGCCTAAAATATTAAGACTTAGAAAAATTAGCAGCCTAAAACCGAACAAAGTGATGATAATATTAATCTGGTAAGGAAAAATATATATCAGGTTAGACTCTTAGAAGAAAATTTGACATAGTACTAAGCCGGACTCTTTTCCAGACCATTTTTGCGCCACGCTCAGCCCAAAAATCAATAGGAAAAGAAATTGGTCTCTGTGTTGTGATAAGCTGAACGAAAAACTGCCATTACCTCTCCGGTCAGGTCAAAATATCTGTGCGATATTGACGCAAAGATTCAGGCGCTTAAGATGGCTATGTACAGTGCGTCATCTAAAGGAAGGCCGCAGGGAGGAGTCCCAAGCGCCTTGAACTGAAGAATTATTGAAGCTATTTAAAATTAGAGAATCTATAAACTAAGATACCTATAACAGGAAACTAAGTATATTAAAAAAGAAAAACATTTTAAAGGATCTTGGTGAGGAAAAAATTCAACTCTAATGAAAGGTCGTCAAACAGACTTAGACGCATTTTTCAAAACAAAAAAATACTAAGGGAACCCAATTTCAAACAATTCTTTCAAACTTCTCAACTATAGTCCTTCTTGTTATAGTTTTTAAAAGATAAAAACTGTATAATTTTAAAAAAAACTTGTGCATTTCAAAATGTGTAATGAGCTTAGACGTTCTTGGCCACTGGTAACGCCTCTCCCGTAATATGCATAATTTGAAAAGCACTGCTTTATCTCATTCTGAGTTGCACTTATGCCCATCTCTAAAATTACAGCACGTGCAATCATGTTCATTGGAGCAAAAAATGACTAACCGTCTCTAATAGAATTTCAGATCCACCATAGTATAATTGTCTTCTCGATATAACAAAAAAGTATACAGTTTTGCTCCAATGAAATTCAAACTCCCTAATGTCTGCCGTAATAGACGTATACCGTAACAGAGAAAAATTTCAAAATCTGGAACCAACGAACTTTTGAATTTTATCTTAAAAAAAACTTTTTTTTTTCTTTGCCAAATGAGGATAGTTAGTCACACTTTAACTTAAGATCACAGTTTGAATACATTCTTAGCTGCGCTGCTTTCAGTTACAAGTTCCTGTCGTTATCTTTAAATGTGTTTTGTTTCACGCTCATTTCGCTAAGATCGTTTTGGAGCTACAAGCTGATATTCCCCAACAAGACGGTTGAGTACTATTTCTCGAATTTATCGTCGCCGTCAACGTCGCTGTTGTTTTACTTAGAATAACAACATGCTCGTCGTCGTATTAGAAAGATAGTAGCTGCTTGAGATACGCGAGCGATCGTAGTGTTGCGCGGGCGAATTTTTTTCTGCTTTAGTGAACGATCTAAAACGACAGTGTGCGTCTAACTTTCGATATCACACCAAACTAGACAAAACTTTGAACGGTTCACATAGTCGTAGACGCAAGGGTGTGTTACTAAATTAGAGTTGCGTGCTAAGATCGTAGTTAACGAACGGCCGTTAAAAAAAAAGATCGGTAGAGATCATTGAATAAACAAAAAAATAAAAATTTAAGAAAAATTAAATGCAAAATTGAAAAATTGTGTGTGTTATTTAAAAAGGGATTATTTAGGTCAAAATTACATACAACTTCAGTTTTTTTTAATTGAAAACTGCTCATACCAGGTAAGCAAGATCAGCAGTTGCAAGGATTCTCACGATAATTAGTGTTTGTGCAGTAAAGGAAAGAGTTGATTTCATATCTTGTCTCAGTGTAACAAAATGTAAACTCAATTCTTCGATAAAATATAGAAAATCAATTAAAAAAGGTGACCTCATTTTTGAGTTGCATTGTCAGTAGAAAATCAAATGATCACATTAAAGGAAACTTTAATTTTCTTTGGTTTATTGGCTGATTCTCGCACGATTTATTGTGAGATTTTTTCGATTTTTAATTATTACTTACTTCTGATGCATACCTACACTCAAATTTGGGCAGATATAAAAGGTAGGGTATCTTTTCTTCATGGCATTTGAAGAAAAAGTGAAAGTGCACGTCTATGCAACCACCGGGCGCTGACAGATGATCGACATTTGGCACAGACACGCGTCGTTTTGTTTCCGTTCTTTCTAGCAAATGCAACGCTGGCTTCTTCACTTTGAGTGCGCGTCCTTGTACCTACGAAATTCTTCAAAATGCAATAGGCATTTCCGCTGAATACAAATAAACGAAAAAAGAGTTTCGCCTACAGTGTCACGCCCCACACATTCGTCATACAATTTGATCACTCAATCCGCTGGCATGTTATATCTGATTGAGGACATATGCAATCTGTTTGCGCAAAAGTCTAATTGATTTCTATTCAGCAGCTCTTATTTGCAATGTCTGCTGCCGCCACGTTGTATTGAATTACAATTTCGAGCTCTGTGCTGCAATGAGAAATTGGAAAATAAAACCGTAATGATCATCGTACGCGGAAAATGCATTTAAAAATTTATGTGCGAGTTTGGTTCCTAAGGATTGGTATGACTTTCGAATGTTATATAAATTAATGATCACTCTAAAGAAAGATCACTAGCAGAATTTATCAGGCCAAAGATAAGAAGCGATTAATATATTCGCCAAGAATAAATGAAAAGTTGCATATGCTTTCTAAAATGTATGAATTTCATGTCATACAGCCCCTTAAATAGTTGAATTCTTTCGTAAGATGCCAAGAGATTCAATGATTTTTCAGTACTTTCAACAGTTATTGCAGTTTTTTCTTTGCTGTTACAACTGCTTGCATGTCCTGTTATAGTCCTAGCACGATCAGTTGATGCTTTTGTGCCATAGCGCAATTTAATTTTTTTTTTGTCGATGTAAAACTTTTCGTTGATTTTTTCTTATATTTCGCATACAACGAGGGCGACCTCAACATCCGCTCCAGACACAATTGAAATTCAGCCGCCTCGATCATTTCAGTCTGATCCTTGATGTTTGATTGTTTTGTTGATCTGAATGACTTTTCTAAATTGACTTTAAGATTTCTACGCCGCGTTTTGATATCAACAGCAGCAAAAAAGTTTTTTTTTTCTTTTCGCATTCAAATGTAAGAGGCCGGAAGCAAAGGAATTTCTTGCTACGAACAAAAGGATTTCGTCAGGCGCAAACAATAGTTCTGCTCGAAGTTTCGAGGGATTTTACATTGAATTCTAACTGTAGTTAAAAAAAAAAAAATTGCTTCTGTTGTACTGACACAAATCAACGTAATATTGTGTTTTTTGACTCTTATAAGCACAAATTCCCTTTATTCTGCTATCGTCCAACGTAACCGTCTCAATTTTTGAGACATTTTTTTTCTTCATCAGAAGTGGTTCGTTCTTCTGATTCTCAAGGCTCTTCAATGGCTGCGTAACTTTTGCGCACAGAAGCTACGGCATCCAGCAGAGTTAATTATAGAGGAGGTGCTGACATGACTTGACTAGAGACGAGAGGTAACGCGTTGGAATCCAAGGATCGTATGCTCTGATGTTATATTGCGCCTTTTTGCTTCTGGCTGGCTGCTTATGTTGTCATCGTTATGTTTTGTAGTGACAAACATAGTCAATAGCCCATTGGAAAGTAAAGCTTTCATTTTTATAATTTCATGTGTTGGGAATTAAATTTTAAATATGCATAAATTGCTTAAAATTAACAGTTTTTTTTTTAAAGAAGGGGCTCATTTTATCTAGAAGTGGTCGTTTCGAACAGGAAATTATTTGTTTTACCCTTCAACTGAAAATGCCAAAACACTTAAAAGACGTCTTCACAAAAAAAAAATAAAATATTTAATTTATAATATGTACGTACCAAAAAAATTGTTTGTAATAAAAATCGCATATAACAAAAAAATTGCATGATCACAAGTTTGCAAGTCGTTTTTGACCATACATCATAATGAGACTAAAAATATTATTTGCGAAGTTTCGCATGCGACTTTTGTACAACAGATAAAATATCCTAAGCGAAAAATTTTTTGCGAAAAAATAATAAAAGCAATTGTTCCTATGAAGTCGTTTGTGATTAAAAATATCTTATGTTACTAAAAAGTCTCACGCTACTAAAATGTCACTTTCGATTAAAAGTCTGTAAGCATGCTGAAGTTGCATGCAGCCAAAAACTTGCACTAAACAAAAAGTTTTGCATGCATTCAAAAATCACTTGAGACCAAAATTTGTAAGCTAATATTTATTCGAGTGTGACTAAAAATTTCATGATACTAAAAATTTCATCAATAATAATGATTTTATATGATTCAAGTCCTTTGCGACCAGAAAACATATTCAAAAATGTCGTTAGCATCACAAAAATCGCAATTGACTTAAACCTTTTATGACATAAAGTGGAGTGAGTGTATAAGGCCAAAAAGCCTTTTAACGTAATATTTAACGATATTTTGCTTGGACAGGATCTGTATCCTTTTGGACGTTGCTGTGAAAAATAATGCTCGTACGTAGAATTTAAGTAATGCATTCTCACTGGGTTAACCTACAGAATCTTACAATTTATATCCCTATTACAAATCACAGTTGTCAAGGCCATCTTAAGAACATGGCGTAAAACATAACGGAGCACTAACAGTAAATTGAATTTCACCGACTTTGATCAGCATTACAAACTACCAAAGGTTAGCCAGAGGCAAAGTTCGATGAATAGTAACTTTTGTTGAGCTATCACTCGTACTTTGTGTCAAACTCTGCTTGAGAAAAGAAAAAACAAAAACTTGAACATTTGTGTATACCGATGGAATTGTGTGAAAATGTTTCAAAATTCATTCAAACCGATAGTTTCCAATATTCATATGCAAATTTTATTAAAATTGTGACATATTCTAATTTCTTTTGTCAGTGATAGGACTGACGGAAAAAATTTAAAAATATTAAAGAAAACTTACTATCCTCATAAACATAATGATGCACCGCACACCATTAAATTCGTCAATTAAATGTCACAGTGACACAATGCTGAATGATATGCAAAAACTAAAAAAATATTACATGCCAGCAAAGGTTTATGAAAACTAAAAAAAAACAGAACCGAAAATGAAAACGAAAACGGGTGTACAACTTGACAACAATTAAAGCATATCCTTCTACAAATACACTGCGCTCAGTAGAATTTTGTGCCATCCTTGCGCTCATAAATAATGAGGTTGGGAACAAGCGATGGCATTAATGGCATGTTAACAAACCCATATTGGTGTTAAGGATTGTCTTCTTTTTTTTTTTTGCTTGGGCACAATTTGCCTGCTATTAGAGCGCGACTGAATTTGACGCGGTATAGATTGCAACTCTAAGGGTTGATAGTAGATTGCCTGCCTGCCGAAAAGATAGGCTGAAAGGGAAGCTCAGGGTGCAAAGGGTGTTAATAGCGTTAAATTAAGATAACACGACAGTGAAAACAACTTTATTGCATTCAATTAAATTGTGTGCGGGATTTGCATGTGACATATTTTCTCGAACGAACAGAATATTGAAAATGCATTGACGCATAAAAGTCAAAAAGGATTAATGCAAAATTTGAATGTTGCATGCCTCAAAAGGGTTATGTACAGCAACAATGCTAATACGCCTAAAAATCTGCAACAAAAGCCATGCAAAATCAGCACAAAAGCTAAAATACCTATAAATTTCATTTGATTTCAATTAACTGGAAAATTCTTTTGTTATTTGAATTTTCGAAGGCTGGATGTAGGTTAATTTATGATGACTAACTTATTAAATACAAAATAGTTCAAAATTGGGAAAAATACTTGCAAAGTTTGAAGTTTTCAGTTTAAAATTAAAAGCATCAATCTTTTCCACAACAAAATAGTCTATTTCAATGTGTGTGTGTGTTTTTTGCATACATATTTCATTCTCTAATTTAAAAGTAAAACTGTCTGCATATTCATCTAACCCGCAATATGCAGCATCCCACCACGCACTTGGCAACAAATGGAATTGCTAAAGTGCTTCTTTTTTGCCATCAACCACAACCACAAAAATACGTGCAACGAAGCAAACCCCCGCAAACCTACATTGTTCAATATTTAGTCCTTTAGCAAAGACTGCTGCCAAACACCCTAGCACTCTGGTAGTAGCAGCAGCAAGCACCACGACAGATATATCTTACAATAAACGCCCTCGAGCCTCAGCAGCATACGCTGTGCTCCACTCCATGCTACTTTCTTTTTGCGCTTTTTGCTGTCGTTCTTTGTTTGTTGTTGGCTTTGTGTGCGTTTAATGTGGCGCAACCTGCAACCACTCACCCATACTGTCCATACCATTTCAGTTCTCCCTGTTCCTCCGAATCCATTGGGTTGCTCCAACGTTTGGGCTTGTAAAAAATATAAAAAAATTGCGCAATCTTATTGCTCTATCAATATAGTCCGCGCAGCGCTGTTTCTCTCATCGTAGTGTCATTCAGCATCCAAAACAGTGTTGCCAAATTTCCATATTTAATGAGAAAGTCGTTCCATTTCCAGGCAATAAACACTTTGATCGAATGTAGAATCAAAAATCGAACCAAGACATTGGTACTGTAAACACAGTACAATATTTTAAGCTTAAGCTGTTAGCTTTGATGGATTTTAACATAGATTAATCATATTTCTACTTCTATATCTGGTTGAACCATTCAGATTTCAGTTCATAACTTTAATTTTTGAAATCAAAATATCAATGATTTTGAGAATTTTTCTCAATGGAACATGAATTAATTTTCCAAATGTCGTTTCAATCATCTACCTTTGCGGCAGATCGATGCCGTTACAAAATCATCGACTGAACAACGTATTTGCCCGCTCGACTTTGTTTCGCTTCCAAGACTTCAACCGATGCTTTCGGAAAGCATGTTCAGTTCTTAAAGGACATAAAAGGAACGCTGCTCAAATTATTCTGCCATGGAATTGAAAAAATCGATACCGAATGAATTTACTTTTGAAGCCATA
Source organism: Meiosimyza platycephala (assembly GCA_963662105.1). Classification (NCBI taxonomy): domain Eukaryota; kingdom Metazoa; phylum Arthropoda; class Insecta; order Diptera; family Lauxaniidae; genus Meiosimyza; species Meiosimyza platycephala. Next base: position 2,378,186 of record OY759210.1, on the reverse strand, counting down.
AATAGAATCGATCCTGAAGTCACTTATTCACCGTGGAATTGGGAAACTTACTTGCAATTTGCGGAAAGAAATTTGGGGAATTTGTAGAAACTTAAACGCTTAAGAACGCTACCTATCTCTGCTCTTGTTCAGAAGATTTTCAATGATGAACTTATTCTGACACTAAAATTTATAGAAGTTTTTTTAGTTCTCAAATGACAAAGAGGCAACCCTGTACATCAGCCTCCCACGCCGCTGTCACACCAACGGTCGAACAACCGTCCGACCACAGTCGCATTTAAAATGGTACAAAAATTTACAAAGAGCGAGATGCCAAATAGCAAAAGATACAGATACACATTCGCCAGATATCCACGTTGTTTGTGCGAGTGAGTATCCCCCTCGTGTATCCATCTTTCAGTGTTGCTAATGTGGTTGTTGTTAATGTTGATTTTGCTGTTGTTGTTTGCTAATGTGAGTCTTCTGCCATCGCCCGTTGGTGTCGTCCTTTCATCGTTCATCGTTGAAGGATGAACCCGCCCTATTGTGAAACGATGCTCCTCCCTTCTGTTTGTTCTGGTTGTTCATCCTCTGTCATTGTCGTTGTTGTTGTTGTTAGTGCTGCTGCTGTTGCTATTGTCAGAGTAGAGCTGCATGTCCTTTGTTTATCCACTGAATGACTTTTTATAGTTTAACTGTGTGTTTTTTGTTTTTGTTATCCTTGTTACTCAATGAACTACAAATAAAAAGTACAAAAAACCACAGCAGAAGCATCATACACAAATACACAGTTACGATTATATGACATATACCAATAAGCAAAAGATTCTCGCCGCATGTGGTCCTTGAGATACTCAAATAGAGATATCTACACATTTGAGAGCATGAGTAACTGTGTAGCTGCTGCAGCGAAACAAAGTTGTTTTTCATTTAGATCTGGAACACATACATACTATATATGAACAATATGTTTTATATACATAAGTAAATACCATCGAACACATACAGAGGCATATCAAATGAATTCGCCTTAACTGTGATGACTTGATCGAGTTCATCCTTATTGGATTCGAAAACTGTGATGATCGAAAGATTCTTATAGTTGCTATATGGATATCTCATTTGAATTAGATCTATGCAAGTTCCTTAAATATCCAGAGTTATATAATTTCGAAAGTTAAGGCTCACTTTTATGAATGAAACATCCAATATGAATTATAATAAATGAAAATACTGAAAAAATACGAATTTTTGAAGCTGTCAGGCTGTTTAGTGAAATATCGCCATATTATACTGATTTTCAACCGACCAAGTCGTTCAAACTATCACGTTTTTCTCAAATGCAATAAAACGCCAAAGTTCATTTGTAGTTTAGACAAAACAATATTCGTGTTGAAGCTTTGAAATCAGCATGTGCTGACGTTGAAGTCATCGGGTAACGTAAAAACTTGATTTTTGGCCATCTCACCAGATTTTAAGTCACTACTTAAAGTTTTCGAGCCTTTGAAAAATTACTTACATACATTACAAACATAGAAAAAGTTTGAACTAAGGAGAAAACTCATTTATCTCTTTGGGCTTTAAAAAATATTCTGCTCGTGAAATGTAATCTCGAATAAAGGTACTTGTTTGGAATTTTTTGGATTTCTGCAAAATTTCTAGTGTTGAAAACTGTGATCTTAAAATAAAAATCAATAAAAAATTATATAATAAAACATACTATTTTTTGGTTTTTTCTATGCAAAATTCTTAGCTTATTACTTTCATTATGCACTTGAAAGTTGTACTGACTTTCCAAGGGAAAAAAATATTCTGAATTTTTACGATCAAAGTCTGATTTTTCCCCCAAATGAGTTGGCCGCTTTAAATATATATACATATGATACCCATCTTATGATATTCTATTCTTAATTCAACAAAAAAAACAACCATTTCGATTTGAATCCCATCTCAAGTGATGATGCTAACAAAAGTCATCGTAATTCGCAAACAAACAACACACCACACACACCGAACACACTGAACCATCGACGTCGCTCTTTCCAATTCTACAAACAGAATCCAATTGCAATTCAACAAAGAACAACAACAAACAATAATAACACGGCGAATTCGCCGCTTCGTCTGAAACAGAACTCAAAATACCGTCGGGAGTTGCAGAGTCGCAGAGTTTGGGGGCAGCGATTTCATAGCGTTAACCACAAACTGCATTTGTTGTCGTCATCATTTTTGCTGACACCGCTGCTGCTGCTGCTGGTTTTTTGGTTTCAGTTTCAATTTGATTTCAGTCAAATCGTTGAATTTAAATCGGAAACGGATGAATGAATTCGTCGTCGCCGACAAAAAGTCGGTCAGACAGACGATTGACAGTCGTTTCGCCTGGGGTTTTGTGACAGAATGAGTACGACTGGCTGGCGAACGTTTGCCTGTGTGTGTGTGTGTGTGTGTGTAACTTCGTACACACGTAGGGGTGAGTTCGCGCTGTATGTGTGCGGCATTTGTCTGTATTGGTGCGATGGCAAATGAGATAACGGGAAAATGTACTTAAGGTCGGTGGCAAATGACAAGGATTCATTTCGAAAACTAACACAACATAGAAGGGCGCGAGTGTATCTTTGTATCTGCGAAGTCGTTGTTGGATGAACAGACGGACAACGAACGTGTATCCTCAAACATATACTGTTAGTCAGCTCGTCGTCGGGTGGCATAAGGACTGACTCGCACGGATGATGACGAGTTCATCCCCTGCTGTTTACGGATGCGAGCAAGAGATGCCAGATACGCAGATACTACTGAGAATCTCTCAGATACACCGTCGATGTTGTTGTTGTTGTTGTTGCTATTGCTGTTGATGTGGTGATGCTACCACCGACCATCGTTTCATGCATTCTTCAGTGCTTCAGTGCCTCATTCATGCATTCATTCTCTCGTTCGGTCGGTCGGTCGTTTTGGTCGTATGTTCGTGTTGTTTTTGTTTGACAATTGAAATCAAAACATTTCTGTCATCAACGTTGTCGTTGTCGCTGCCGCAGCCGCTGTCGTCATCGCCATCATCATCCGAGCGAATCCCGTGCGGTATTCAGTCTTGCGAGGACGTCCGTCAGACAGACACTGATTACTGCTTACTGACTTGCGTGGATATTTTTACCGTTATGCGCTGCGAAAACTCACTGACGGATTACGGCATAAGCGCGGATTTGAAAAGTTTCTCCAAAAAATATTGAAACAAAAAAGGAATAAAAATATCTTTAATAAAAAAAAAATAAAATTCAAATATTTAGTGTTACAAAGCGTATCAAGTGTGCAAGGCTCAATTACGTGAAGTTCTTAAAGAAATTAAATGAATGAATTACCTAAAAACCCAGATAGTGCAGAAAGTGAAAAATGTTCAAGTGGATGCTCTCAGTAAAAATTGTTAGCTTATGATAACAAAATCCTGAATTAATTGCATTCTCCGCACACAATATTTTGGAAAGGATACCAATTAGAAAGCATTAAAATGATTTTCGATCGTTACGCTATGTCAGGTATGGTACCAATTGTCTGTGCTGGACGTCGGAGAAGTTTTATAGTGCTTTTAGACATTGAACCACCTCCTTTTGAAATCGGTTTCGGATTGAGTTATTGATATGAAAAAAAAAAACATTTGCATTCGTTTTGAAAAATTGCTTGAAAATTTGATTTCCAAGAATTGGCTTCTGTCAAACTTTAACGGAAATTTATGAATGAGTTTTCTATAAATTAGTGTTGTTGTGGAAAATTGAAATTTAAGGCTCTGTCATTGGAACTAAAAATATTGATTTTGTCGAAAATAAATTTTCTTACACATAGATTTGCGAATACATACAGTTATTGACTTTTTTTTAAAATAGCGTTTCTAACAAACTTTGGGCTGTCATAGTGCATTGCTTGCTTCGATAGATTCAGATTTCCATAGACCATTCCAAAATAGTCGGAAGACAATTTATGTTCATAAAATATAAAATGCTACAGACCTGAAAAGTTGAAGAAATGACAAACTTTATCATTCTTTTGAAAGCTTAGGTCGTAAAGTATCGGATTGCCGAAATTTCAATGAGCTCATATGTATGTTACATTTTCAGATAACTTGAATTTTAAATCACTAATAATCTTAATTATCAAATGGCTGGGGGACGGTAGCTTCATTGTGGTGGCTTTTTAATTAGTTAGTATTAATTTCCATAATTTCATTTTCAAAAAAAGGTCATTACAAACATAATAAATTCTTCCGCTACATTTCATAAATGGGGCGACAAAATGCGTAATATGGCCTTGCATAGACTATGGCCTTGCATAGAATATAGTTTCTAAATATTAATTTGCAACAAAGGAACCGCGCAAATACTCTAATTTTTAAAATTCCATTATTTCTGATATCCTGGATAAATTTGGACTGAGGTAAATGGGATACCATTTTTTGACTTTTTTGCAAAGCCTTATTTTCAAAAGTTTGTAACTTTTTTCCGGATGCATGAAAAGAATATCACCTCAAACGTTTTCAATAAATTACAACAATATTTTTTTTATTTCATTCAAATTTCGTTTTTTTATAATTCATGATATTTTTACATTAAAAGAACTTTTTACTCAGTGCAATTTTACTGAAAGTTGATGGTTGAGGAGAAAAAGGTGAAAAGATATAAGATTTTTGGCAATTGGTCAATTGTTGAAAATTAATGATCTAATAGGAAAAAAGCTCAGCTTTTTTTAAAGTTATTCAACAAAAAAAGTATCCAAGTTTGACAAAAAACAAATTAAATTTTGACTTTCAAAATTGGATCTCAAATTCCTTTTTTTTTAAACTGTTATAACACACTGAAACTTAGTAGTAAACTCTATTAAAAACGTTTGAAATAATATTTTTAAACAAAAAAAAGATTACAAAATAAGGATTTGGAAGAAAATTCCAATTATTGTACCCCCTCCACCTCATTCCATTTTTATACAAATGAATAGTGTGAGAAGTAGCGGACACAATTAGCCTAATATTCAGCCCAATCGGATAATTTTTTTTTGGCCAAATTCATGATTTTGATTAATTTTTCCACCCAAATACAGAAAAGCTGAAAGTTAGAAAAACTTAAGTCAATGCAGTACAATTTAAAAATTTATTTTCTATAACAAGAAAACTCAACGAAAATTTCGCATTGAAAAAATTTATAAGCATCTAATTTAAGGCTCAAAAATCTTAATAATTTCGCTGCGCAATCTTATCAAAGGCTCACTTATTTTCTAAAGAAACTCAATACAAAAGCAAATATTCTCTGTTTGCAGATATTTGTGAAATATCGGAACTTGCACCTAAGGCTTAAAAGAAAACTCGTGATCCTTATTTGTGATGTACTTCACAGGATAGCATGTGCGATATTTGCAGTGATAACTAAAAGAAATTCGATATCGAAAATATTTGACAAGAATCATATTATCCTTAAGTCCTTCAGCATCTTAGACTGCAAAAGAACCCAAACACTTGAGCGCTGTTTGTTTTTGTGATAAGAGCTACAGTGTTACTGCGCTGTTTTTTTTTTCTATTTGTATTGCACTTTTGTGGTCGGATGTGAAAAATGCGGCTAATTGTTAGATATTATGTGAAGGAACAAGAAATAGATCAAGGAAGTAAGAGCAAATAAAGCGTATAATCGGTAAATCTTTAAAAGGTGTTCACAAGTGTGCAAACACTCAAGTTGTTTGCCAGCGGGCGGGTGGCCATTAAACGCATTAATTTTTGCACCTCTGCGGCGTGTGGTTCAGCACAGCGGTGGGTTAACAAAAAAAATGGATATGGTAAACCGCGCTGGCGTACGTAAGTGCAGCATTGCAACGATGATTTCTTGTTAAAAGTTGCTTATAAAAATATGCAATACAAATCTGAACATTATTTCGACCTTTTTTTTAAACATCAATATTTAATGAAATTAAAATAAAATGTTTAACTAATTTCGATAACTATGCTGGAAACTCAAAGATTAAATAAAAATCTCTCTTACTCATAATGAATAGGGCAATATGTCTGCCGATTCACAAAAAAATAACTTCATATTTCGCAATTTCATGGTTCTTGAAAATGCTTGTTTCCACGACTTATCAGCACCAAATTCATATCACTTTTTGGCTGAAAACTGATGTTACCACTTTAAAATTAGCCATTATCTCGACAAGTCCATCAACGATGTCACCTGTTTATTATGTCGCGATCCCATCACGATCGTCAATCGTTTGTTGCAGATAGTGAAATACGATTTGTTGTCTCTCATCGCATCGCTGCTGTCAATCACTGTGTCACTGATAGTAGCGGGCAGCACGTCGCGTCTGTAGCTCCTTCATATGGCAAGCCACCAACGCAGTTGAAAGTGATGATACAAGCGTAAGCTTCGCAATTGCGGTATTGCACAGTATGTAGTTTATATGCAAGTTGTGAACAAAAACGTAGTAGGCTCTTTTCCCCATATGCTCACTTCTGAATTTAATTTAAGCCTCTTTAGCGGGTGTAGGCAAAATTGCAGCGCAACATGTGCAAAATTATCAACAAAAAAAAGTCTCACAAAAACTATATACATACATAGGTACATAAAACAAATTAAAAAAAAAACAAATTTCACATTCCATGTGTCACAGTGGGTAGTGCTCACATCCGTCAATTAAAATGCCGTGGTTTCTTTCAAACATCAGAAAAACCATTAGAGTTTTTTAACACTTTTATTTTTTAATGAGGATGTTTGGACAGCAAGCTGGATTTGACCTATATAAATTATTGTTTTTGATCTTTCGTACAAAATTGGACTCCAACTAGATGTGAGCACTTACAATTGTAAGCAATAATGTTATTAACTGAACAAGTGATTTTCGACCTCTAAAATTCAAATAACTCCTGCATAGCTTCGGTTGTCTTAACGCTTTGTTAAACTAGGTAGCGATAGTTTTTTTGGAATTCTTATCTCATCAGCTTAATTATTCGAGATTAAAAATCTTTCCTCCATTTTTAAAACATTTGACTTCCGAATCATGTTAAATTTTGCCTCGCTTCTAAATTCTGCTGGATCTTCTGTATTTCTTATAACGACAGAACATCCAAAACCGAATATCCTTCCATAGTAGCTTGTTTTTTATCGATTTTTAAGCGATTACTATTTTTTTTTTGGCAATAGTAATTATAATTTTTTTAAATTGTTCATTTTCAGCATTTTCAGATATTTGAGGTTTTCTTCATATCCAATATGTTCAGCTATGGAATGTGAGAGGAAAATTTAAACAGATTGAAAAAAACCCGTATTTTCGTTTTTCTATAAGAATATGTTTTATTCTTGCTTAAGTTTTTAATTTATTTTATTTTATGTAATTTTTAATTAACACATAGAATACAAAACTTCGACTTCGAAAATATAGTCTTTGGAAATAGTAAAAATATGATCGAAATATAGCTAAAATTTATGTCAAAAGGAGTATTTTGTTGGGTATGAAAGGAACCAAACTTCTACACATTAGGATTTAGAATTCATTAGAAACATATATTTAAAATTTTATTTAAGTAAAATTTTGTTTAAAATACCTACATGTGATCATCACATTTTTCTGTAGCAGTGGGCACCATATCTAGTACTAATTACGAATCTTCCCTTATCCCACTGAAATTTTTACAACTTTTATTCATTTCCGTACACTGTGCATAACGATTAGCAATGACAAGATAGCGTCAATTTACTTATTAACACAAATCGACTGTCAGCACTACTGACAGGCTCATATTCAACAGCTAAAACAACAAAAACAACTACCACAGCAAGACGTACGTTTATCTTTATCTATTGAATTTGCTGAATTTATTAGGCACTCGTATTTTGTGTTACGGGCAATGTGTGTTTTCCGTTTATTTGTTTATCATAAATGAAGTATGACGAGCGTGTTCACAAGATTCACTTGATTAGGAAATTGATTTAGTGACATGTTCACCTCACCCAATCGCCCACAACTTGCTCTTTCTTTTCTTTAAGCTGAAATTAGATTTCTTAATAAATCCTTTATCATTTTGCTTTCAGGTGGCAACGGTGACGAATACGATTCCAGCGCACGTCATCATAATCTTGTAAATTTTCACCACAACGAACTGCATCCACAACTGCTGGCAACGGGTGTTCCACCCTATGCCAAGGAGGCTTTTGAGTTTAAACATTTAGCAACAACATTACAACATAACGGTCATAATTTACCCCTGCAAACTCACAATCACCACAGCAATACAAACAGTATTGGGGTTGTCGGCGGACTCCCTCAGAATTATTCACTGAGTCCGAATAACTCTGGTGATTCAACAACCTCGCCAGCGCCGTTACGTTCTCCAACAAGAACGATAACACCAACATCGTTGCATGTTCTGCAAACAGCGACGCCTGGTGAATTGCCGCGTCACCCGCCACCGCATTTGCATTCTGCAGCTACGAATCCGCTGCAGCCTAATATGGATCAACTGTTTAATAGTAAAATGCATGCGGAGCGATTTCTTTCAGAAATGGCTCGCCTGCAGGAACCCATCTGTGATTTAAGTATCAGCGATAGGGGCGTCTTTGCTAAGGTGCCGCTGCATCGTAGCACACGATACGGTCCATTCGCGGTTAAGCTGTGCAGTGACCCAACCGATCGGAAGCTCGCATGGGAGGTAAGTTCATTTGATAGTTTCGATTAGAGAAAAAAAAGTTTTACGCGTAAAGTAGCTTGAATTTAAGGTAAAAAACGAATGAGATTGATAGTTATGGCTAATATGGGGACTTACATAGAAGGTTCGAAATCTAACTTCATGGTTAATGTATTTGCCAATATCGAATGGGTATAAAAGTTAATATGATGATTAATAAACCTGTATGGAATTTTACGGATTCTCCTTGATGATACAGTTAAATATGAAATCATCTACAATCCATCAGGGAGGAATTCAAAGTTTCCTACCAAAATATTTTAAACTACTACAGAGTTTATGGACACGCTAAATGCTTTTTGGGCAATACATTTTTGTAGTATTCAAAAAATATTCGGATGTCTCATAAGATTCTTTACTTTGTTTAAAGGAAAATCATCGGGTTTTGAAAAACTCTGCTTAGGCAACATTCAGTCATAGCAGTATTGTCTTTTCAATGAGTAAGGTACCTGAATGTGGCTATTATTTCACAATTCTCTTTCATAAAATGAACAAACTGCAACAACGTTTTGTAGGGTAACTGAAAAAATTTGTTGCCAATTTTGTCAAATCTACACAGGATATAGAAACGGTATTAATCCTTTGACATCTGTGCCAATTTACGAATGCTGACGATTCTGCAGATCGCATTTCATACAGCAAACTGACACAATCAACACTGAAGCATTTCTCATTTGGGCTGAAATTTAATCCTATCAGTTGCCCAAAAATTAAATTCCTTTTTCCTTTTTCCTCTTTTTGCGTAAAAAAAAGCTGTGAAAATCACCCAAAACTAAGTGATTGGGAAAATATTTGATTAAAATTTCAATTGTCAATTGAACCGGCGTACGAAATGCGGCGACTAGGGTAGCGCCGCATTAATCCGCATAATGTCGATTTGTATCGAACTGAACTCAAATGTGAGCGTATGTAGTAGTATTGCACACCAAAGCTAATTTACAGTACAAACGGAAGCAAACAAGCGTAAATCCACAAAATGCCCCATAAATGAGACTTAAATTCGGATGCTTCCAATTAGGTTTCATCTCATAGTCTTCACCTAAATACGTATATCTTCCTTTTTTTTTTTGCACTAAGCCTGAAACCAAATTGACAATTCAATCAAATTATCGCGCCTGTACAGATGACAGTTGAAAAGGATCGGTGAACACACTGAGGGATAGGCACGGACAACATAGGCTGACTGACAGTCTGTTGGTACTCAGGTAAATTAGGTCGTCTGCTGAAGCGGCTTATAATTTTTTTTTTTGATTTTTTGTTACCTCTCGGAAGCTGCAATGAATGAAAACACTCGACGTCTCGAGGCAAGATACAAATTGTATTGAGTTCGCATCTTCATTGATGACAGCGTAGTAGTGCTGGCATGGTTATGCCAATTGTTTTTGTTTTATGTATTTGTTTTGTAGTTCTGATCAGGCTGATCGAAGAGAAAACAGTTGTCACTTTTATATGAGGAATTCGGTTTGGTCTGTCGGTTATAATTTTTTTCTATATTTTTTTTGCTTCTTCGACTTTCATCTTGTTCTCTGCAAAGGTGTTAATACTGTGTTTGAGTATCCTTGATCATCTCGATTGCTTTGAATGTACAAATATTTTTCTTACTGTTGACATTATTTTTGTAAGACAATTGTTTATTTTGTTGTTGTTGTTGCTATTATTATTGTAGTTTGGTTTGTAAGACATTCGAAATTGAGAGCTAAAATAAATTGGCAAAGCAATATCATAACAAAATATTATCGATTCATGACCTTGTGAGAAAAATATTTTAGTTGGAAGTACAAGATATAAAATTTTATAAAAACATAATCGAGGCCATAAATTCAACCTATACCGGTCTTAGATAACAATCAATGTGAACAACTCTTTTTGCAAGTACGATTTTTATGAATATATCCATAAGGACTCAGCGAATGCCGAAGTTATCCAGTCCGTTTTGTAGGTTTTCTGTAGCCGAATTTTATTGAAAAATAACATTTGGTTGAGGCCAAAATTCATTTTCGACCTCTTTTCATTGACTGGAGCAAAAAAAAAATTCCGAAAATTGCATAAATTCGGGCAATTTTTGGACTCGAGACCTACTTTGCTGATGGCTAAAATCTATTTTCAAACTCTATTGATCAACTAGTGCAAATAAACATTTTCCAATATGGACCAAAATCGTGTACTTTTTGGACTCGAGACAACCCTGGTGATGTTCAGCTCCATTTTTGGTCTCTTTCCAATAACTGGTAGAAAAAATTGTTTCGAAAATATTCCGAAGTCAGGCACTATTGGAAACAGTGGAACACCTCTGCTGATGTCACAGAACCACATCTCCTAATCGATTGGTGCAAAAAAAGAGTGCCTGATATAAAGTGTTAAAATTATTCTGAAATACGAAAATCAGTGCTTTTTTTTGCAGTGGGTATAAATTAAAATTTTACAAATACATATACCAAAATGTGTGAACAAAAACAAAAACAAAATACAAATACGAAGCAATTGACAATAAAATTAGACCAGTAAATAAATATTCATAATAAAAGGACGAATGCGATGAACAACGACAGAATTTGCAAAAAAACATGATGTACTTTGCACAAAGCCTGTTGGATTAAGGATGATCCGGTGATATTTCTATCAGCTTATTACTGTCTCTATATTCCAGCAAACTAGGTGTTAAAAATGCGAGCTTAAGCAGTGGTAGCAGTTATTTGAGCAAAGAACCGAAAATGGAAAAATCAAGAGAGAAACATTTAAAAAAAAAAACTTTGTAGACTCACATGACAATGAATGCGAAATAAAAAAAATTAATTTTCACCAAAAAAAAAAAAACAACGACAAATTCTTCGTTTCTTACATTAAAAGTGAACGCCTGAACAGCTGCACGCGGCAAATGTAGTGCTGCTGATGCTGCAAAAGTCACCCGCTTCGCTTGTTTTTACAAAATTTAATTCCAGTTTGGGCAACAAAAACTGCTGCTGCCAGTACTTATTCAAGGATGCTTTCCTAGCCAATCGATTCAAGATCTTTTCAAGTGTTTGTGCCTAAAACCGCTGCACGTTTTACAAATATCCGTCGTAAAAGGGTGGCAGAACAAATAAACTTTTTGACTCGTCAATGCACACGCCCACTTGTACGCCGTATTTCTTATTTTTTTTGCTCATTTGCTGTTCGTATCCTTGCTATATGTCCATTTTGCATGTGGTGTAAGCTTTGTGTGGCAAGTCCACTCAATTAAGCCACATTTATTCAAATGACTGGAGTCGCAAGAGCTCTCAGTTAAACTGCCGCACGCCCAGCATCCCAGCATATGTTGTCAATGTGTTGCGCTTTTTTCGTAAGTACTGCGAAGCGTCGTTAGTCGTACTGCGTGATTGCTTTGAATGCAGCACTTTTTCTTCCACTCTAAATACGCTCATGATGCACAGTGTTTTATTAAAAAAAATGCCTTAAAATTAATTAAAAAATTTCATGAAAAATTTTATATAGGCAAAATCGATCAAAGGAGTTACACAAGAAAAAAAAATTTAAAAGTTAAAGTTTTTAAGAGGTGTCAATCTTTTATTATGTGAAAAATGGCTAAGGATTCGGTACTCTAAGGAAAATCGCTTACAATAATATTGCAACCAAAATCTTGCACGTCAGCTCCTCCAAAAAAGTCGCCTAGCAAAAAATTAATCCTAAAGTAGTGTCCACCAAAAACTTTATCTCATTTTTCATAGCACAATCAGCAAAATAAATTTTCTACCTTGATCAAAAAAGTTCAATCAAAAAATTAATTTCTAACACTGTGCGACGACTATGAATGTCGGCAAAGTTAAACCACTTCAGTCCATAAGTTGGCCATGTTCATTAAAATAAATCCTTTTACCAAACTCTGGTTGAGATTTTTACCAAACTCGGTCAAAAGTCAGCTTGAAAAGGAGAAAAAATTTTACATTTTCATTTGATATTCACTACCGACGAATTCAGTTGTACATTGAGGTCCTTTTAAAATTGAATTCATTTTCCAGTGAAGTGCCGACTGTCTGTCTGTGCTGTCTAACTAACTGTAAATTGTGCGTGACTTCAAATAAACGCATCCTTTAGTCAATTCGTGCGGAATCCTTTTTATTGTTTGCGGCGTGAAAAACAACACATTTCTCTGCGCTGTGACAAATTCCCGCAGGACACCTTTTTTCTTGTATTTTTTTTATTTGTTTTTCATTCTGCCAATTTCGCTTGTCATGGCTACGTAGGCGTTGCGTTGAATGAAGATAATTTAACCAGCAGTCCTTTGCTGCTACTCATCTTAGGCTTAGTCCTTCTATCTCACTTTTGCTTACAAACTCAACATCAATGTGCTTAAGCGTCTATGTAATTGCTGAAAAGATTCAATTATGATTATCCTTACGCTTATCCTTTGAATTTTTCACTTGCGCGTCATTCTGTTGATGTTTTTTGGTTGTGCGCAAAACACGTAGCAGCACACAGTAGCTCCAGTAATAACAAGGATAATGATGTGTATTTTTATGTTTTCCTTTTTAGTTTTGTTGTTGTTGTTGTTGTTGTTGTTGTTTTTGAATTTGTATCGTCCTGCGGCGTACGTTTGTTGTTTATTTCAAGTTAAGGATAAGAACTACATTTATTATTTTCCATTCTGCTTAATTGTTTTACGATTTCTCTTTGATTTATTTCGTTAGCTGAACTACTAAATTTACTTCCTTTTGGTGGTGATATGGCTAACGTGAGGCTAGTTGTAAAATCTTCTTCTGAAGCACAAATATTGTCAGTTAAGTAAGAAATCGACTAATCTAAAGTTAAGCCATTTTTATTGTTTGCTCTGCTAGAATGATGTTTTTGACTCTCTACATGGGACATTCTTTTACAAACCGAACGAATTTTGACAAAAATTGACCGACACATTTCTGATTTGGCTGAAATTTTTTTATGGGTTCTCTATCGAAAAAGAAGAGACACGTATTCGAGGATTTTTTAAAAAAATTTTTTTTTTTCCAAAATAGAGCGAATTCAAAGTTTGAGAATTTCGTGATTTTTGGCTTGGAGGCTCACTTTCAAAAATTCATAACTCCAGTTCTGTTTAAGCTAGAAAATTTATTTTATCTTCATTTTGAAGCTACGAAAATTAACTTTACTATAAAAATTATTAACAAATTAATATTGTTATAAACAATTTAAAGTTCTAAATCAACTTTTAACAATTGCTCCCACCCTGTATCAAATTTTTAATGTCAGTCGATGTCGATTTCTACGTCAAATTTCCTATCTGACGTGCTGGAGAAAAACAACGAGACACGTATATTTTTTTTAGTGTCTATTTTCAGAATAAGTTGAAATTTTTTATGGGTGCAAACCTTTGTCGGACCGTGTAATGCATTTGTTGAATTTAAAAGATTTAGTCCAAAAAGCAAACATGTACTCGAAAAATCGACAAAAAAAAAAATGTTCGAACTAAACTGACTAAATTAAGTAAATTTGATAAATTCATTATTGGCGGCAACTCAGCTACTTATTCAAAATTAAAAAAAAAAGAAAGTCAAGTCAAATCTTATCGTACGGAAGTCGTTTGGTCAAGAAAATATATACATAACTATTAATATCAATTTAAAAGAATTTTCGATATTTTTTCTGAGAATTAATACTGAAATAAAAAAAAACTTCGTTTGGCTGATTATTCGCGAAGCCATGACCATTTAATGCATTGCGGTTTTCAAAATATCTTTCAAAGTAAAACAATGTTAAAGTACCAGCAAAACATAACAGCCACTGCTAACTTTTAACAGTTGCTCGCTTAGCCAAGTACAGCACCAAAACTGTTACAATTAGCATTCGCGGACTGCCATCATAGCAGTTACTGCTATTTACCGCAAGGCTTGCTACAATCGATTTGATAACTTACCGTTTGAATGCTGTAAATAACATTTTTCTAACAGCACTCACGTCCTTTCTGTATTCCTCTAATTTTAGGTCATAGCGAGTCCGCATTTTCGTGGTTGGTTAGAACCAATGCCTGAAATCTCAACGTGGCTGCGAAAAATACGTGCTGTAGTTACATCAAAGGAGGCGAATTTGAAAAACTTTCTAGTCGCAGGATATGTAAGTTACACAAGGAAAACACGTGAATGCTGTTGCACCAAATGCAATACAAAAATAAAACTATTGAATTTTACAGCTTTGGTACGAAACGAGTCGCGATATTGCGGCTGGCGAAGAAATCACCATCGATGGACGTCCCAAGACACCGTTACATTTAAATGAAAATTTTTTAAATTCAAGTGGAAATGCAGGTTCTTTGCATGGTGATGACAAAAGTGAACGGGAAAATGGTGAGTTTTGGAACAAAGATATAAAATCCAGTTAATTAGAAAGAAAGAAAGCGCAACAAAAATTAAGCAATGAGGGTTAAAATGGAAAATGAAAGTGTAAAATGAACCCACAGTTTTTGTAGAATTTGCAAAAAAAAAACAAAAATAGTGAAAAACGTGGGTATCAGTTACTATCTACACCATGCGTCAAAAGCGCGTCTAATCAGTGAATGATCACTGAATTTTTTGTGTACATATTTTGTTCCATTGAAGTTTTTTTAGCTTTTTTCATAGTTTTTTAACCCTTAACAATCCATGGGTAAGGTTTTTTTCTCTTGTTTTGGATTTTCCTGTCACCTTGACGCTGCGTTCTAATTGCTTTCACCCCTAACACATGATCCTGGCATCGATATGGCCGATAAATCCCAAAGTTAATTTTTTTTCTTCCCAAACTTGTATTCGGTCGCATCATATTTTGTGTTGTGTGTCGACTTTTGAGGTATTAAAAAATAATGATACGCATCAGCCTTAAAAAAGGATTACAACGTTTGCATTTTAGTGCGTTGGCTGAGGGGACAACTTTTGTCAGCCTGTGATTTTGCATACGACAATATTCTCTTTTAGCGAACTCATTTAACACGGAGAGAAATTTAAACTTCCTTTCAGGTAACTTCTTTTTAAAAATGTCGTGTGTTCTAAATTCTACTTGTTAATAAAAAAAAAAAAAAATTACAGAAAAATTGTACGTAAATAAAAAGACATCAATGATTGTTGGTTAAAAAACAAAACGGTTTCTGCAAAAAAATGTCACGAAAAAAATGTTGAAAATGGCCAAACCAATCTGTAAATAGATTTTCAGACATTGCTACTATCGCCAATTTCATGTCGGCCAGTCACTACTTCTCTTGATTAAAAAACATGAACTTGGCGAATTTTTTTAGGCCTACAAAAAAGGGAACCGCGGGCATAGCAATGCCAACCAATTTTTCATTAACTTCAAATTCTTCATAATAATTTTGAAATTCTACATTTCTCCGTGTAAGACCAAAGCTTTTCTTTTTTATTTCTTTGTGCCATTTCAGTTCATGCACTGGCATACAACATACTGCTTATGCTTATGAATTTTAAGCTACCTAAAATAATTAAAACATGTACCGAATATCCTGTGCACTTTGATTTTAAATAAAAAAAAAAAAAAACCTTCGTAGCATCAACTTACTGTGGTCCTAAGCAAATATCAATTATGTCAGTTGACAGGCGCATGCGTGGCGCACGTCATTAAATTTTTTCTTTTTTTTTCAATGTTTATTTTTGTAACGTGATATAGGGGCTAATAGTGGTGTGATGTTTTTGGTGATTGCGATGAGCCTGTTTGATGATTACACAATTATTAACAGAGGCATCCTGCGCACGAGACGTCATATCAATTTAATCTTGTAGCCAAACAGTAGTAGCTGAGTTTGACTATGGAAAATATGTCATTTCACTCAAGTCGCGGCTTATGAGGGCTGCTGTATGTGTTGCACTTTCACACCCTTTTTTGCTCACTCTCTCGCCCGTCCATTTGTCCTTTTGTATCCTGCTGATGAAGTCATTGATGGCGCAAGCTGTCGCGTTTGTTTGATTGTGCGGGGATTTAACGTAATTGTTTCCAATTGCGCATGCGTAACGTCCATTCGTGTGTGCAATCTGCAGCAACCGCATTTGTTTTCATTTGTTATTAAAATGTGTTAATATACAAGTCCATTGCAATATCGTCAGCGTTAATGTTCGCTCAATTTAATCCTAATTCCGCCATGTGACACATTTGTACGTATAGATGACATTGTGTCATTATCGCTGTTAAGCGATCGCAAAGGACAGCATTTGATGTATGTGCGTGTACACTATCAGCATCATTGTGATTTTATCTGGCAATGTTTTATGAACACTTTTTAATTTACCTTTCGTTGGCAGGACTTCTTTGCTGTCAGCGAAAAGTATTTGGGATTTGTGATGATGTGAATTCTTCGTAAGTTAAATAAATCAGCAGAAGTGTCAATCTTTGGTAGTTTTAAGCTTAATATATATATATATATGTTGAGCCAAAAGCGTGTATTGAAAAGTATGCAAAATTCTCTTCTGCCAACTCAAATAATAATCACCGGAAAGCACTACATCTATGTTGGGATCTATTTGGCTGGGAAGTTTCCTCTTCTTAGATGACAACCTCTTGATTATTTCGGCTGTCAACAATTCCAAGTGTTTCTAATGAAATGTTCTATTACAAAAGTCAGACATTTTTTGATTTTAGAACAATACCATTTCCATGTTGAACATTTCTCTACTTTGATCTCACATTTCAGATCAGATAAAATATGTATTAAGCATTTTATTTAAAGACAGCCTTAACCGCCCAACGTACATTTTATGCGACTGCCATTAGCAGGTGCTGAGTTTTTCAGAGTTTCGTGTGACTTACTCGTATTCTTTTCTTGACATGTCGTTTACTCATTACGAATTTCGTATAATTTTGTAACGTATTTTTGCATGAATTTTCCTACTGTTTTGTTGCGTTTCACGCTTAAGTGACCGCTGTATATTAAAATACCCTCGCAAGGAATTTTCCATATGACATATGGTCATTGTGTTTGGACTTTAAAAAAATGTGTGATATTTTGAATTTAAACAACTTAGCTAACTTAAGGCAATACATTTATAAATTATTTCACTAGTTTATTGTCATTCCAACATTCACGTGAACTAACTTATCTTTATATGTAGCTTTGCAATCAAACGATTTACCCCCTTCGCACATAGAAAGGTATCCCTTCTTACCTATCGCTTTGCAGAAGATAAAATAATTACAACAGATTAAGCAATGACATCAACTTAAAACCAATCTCAATCAATCCATATGTCCATCAATCATTGTATGCTGATAAAAAAGTATTTAACGTCAATCGATTGACAAGAAGAAAACTCCCAAAAGAAATCCCACAAACAAAAGAAAAAAAATCACTCACTGACAATTGACACTGAACGAACGAGGCGACAGCGTCCAAAGAGAAATCACAAACAGCAGCCCTTTCAGTAGTCAAAGCCAGCAGCCAAACAGCTTTGACAACAATGAGCAACATGCATCCATCAATTGCATCGCAATATGTTCATCATTTATCATCAAATACTGCTCACTGCTTGGTATTGCTCCGAGCATGTGACGAATGTCGCGAGCAAGGATTCGCGTGTCAATTTTGTTGCTGTCAACAGTGGCGCAGCAGCAGCGTCCTCATTATGACTCAATTTGCTATCTGACGCTTTGACACCTTGGCGTGCAAAAAAGGGTTAAACTCAATTTAATTTGTGCAAATGGAAGCGAGCAAGCCAGTGATATGAAGGCGTTGCATTGATTTGCGCATGCGCACAGTTGTTCATTTCAATTGTCTGATTGAATTGATGGATATTTGGTGTTCGCACTCGCAATCGCCATGATTAATGGTCTTTGAATAGAATTAAATTGATGACGCCAACATTGTGAAAGGTGTACGAGCACAGAGCACAGCAGCAGCAGCAGCAGCAGTAGTTCGATAGTTTGCTGGTAGGGGTATGCACAGGACAGTGGTTTATAATACAACTGCATTGACTTAATGCTGGCACTAAGTCAAACGAACGCACAGATTGCGTGACACTCGTGAACGTGCACACATGTCAAAAAAAAAAAAAAAATTATCGCGCTCAATGCTGATTGTGGTGAGGTTAGTTGAAGCAAGTCGGGTTCAACGCATGGTATATCTGATGTCTCATTAATACAAACACTCGTTTGTTATGCGAGTCGGCTTGCTGTTGAAACCATAAGTAAAAATTTATCAGAGAACTTGTGGCTAAATTGTGATTCACATCCCCTCGATTTTGGCCTTGTTTATTTGGGATTTTAAAATTGCCCTGAGAAATGACCAAATGCTGCGCAAGGGGTTAAGAGTTCGAATCACTCAAGCATGTCAAAATTCATTTTAAATCTAGAATTTCTGCAGAATGACCTTTTACATTTAAAAATAAATAGAATATACTTGCACAACAAATTGTAGAGAAACTTCAAAAAATTAGGCACCCGAATTCACGATCTCCCATTGATTGGTGTTGAAATTATCTCAAATTTGTAAGAGAGGAAAGAATTTGTCTTCGTTCTGACGACTTTAAGCCGAAATTTAGACATTAATTAGTCACCAATTTCGATAGAAACTATCTACCAATTTTATATATGTATGTTATATTTAGCTTGACTAAAGCAAATCTATAGGTTCAAATGCAGTGTTGCCGTTTCTGGCCTTGTCTACCAAATGTAATCGGTTTTTACTCTTGGTAGTAATCTGATTTTCGTCGATTTTGGCCAAATACATTTTTTTAAGAAAAACATTGGAATTTTCGTTAAAGTTCTCGCTTGCGAAAATATATATATGAACATAGTTTGATAAAAGCTTTTACTTACCCTATCTTTAACAAGGAGGTTATGGGCCTTTGCTTCATAGATGTAAATAAACCGAAACAGCATCTGAAAGAAAAGCAAATCGCATAAAATTAATGTCAAAAACTTAAGCGGAGATCAAAAGCCACAAGCTGTGGAATATACAAAAGCCGATATGTCTACAAACATAAATGATAATTATATATTTGAAATTAAAACCAATACCTAAAACTTTACATTAAAATTTGGAGTGAAGTGTATTCAATAATTACACCAGCCAAAGATCTTTCCTACCAATATTACCCCTTTTTTTAAAATATAGACTTTGAGCCTAATCTCAACACCACAAAGTATAACCTATTACGGCAAGGAGACAAACTTCTCAACAGAATTAGAAATTGGTATATTTTGGGGAAATTAATAGGACTTTAAGAGAGGTGTTTTGGATTTTTTTTTTAAATCAACCCAATAAATTAAACCATTCGAATACGAAATTGAGCCCCTGAAAAGGATGTACCTTCCTTAAAAAAGTATTCTGCACTGCCCCAAAGAAAAGACCCGTGCTTCTTCGATCTATTATCATATAAATTATTCCATATCCTTAATTATAGTAAATACTTGAGCCAAGAAACTGAAGCCTGGTAGGCATGAGAACAACGAAGCATAACTCTTCAGTCTCAATGAAAACTCTAGAGCTTGATTCTTAGTACAACAATAAGTTAAGATGCAATGTTACTTCGCCGAGCAGAGTAGATGATGTGAGAAACATATGCTATGGATGTTTGATATTTTTCATGTTCACTCTTTGCAGAATTTACAGAACGCTTGTTTTATAAAACAACTGATGCAAAGTAATTGCGCTTCTAGAAAAGGATAATCCTTGGAGATTTTTAGCTGGATGCTTTCTACCTAAGATAATTTTTCAATGTTTCACTTCGCCAGAAGGCTGAATACTAACACCTTTTACTGCTCCTGATCCTATTTTTTTTTAACCAACACATGATAATGTCATTGCATATACTGTCAAAAGTTGCAGTATCGAAGACACTTAAAAATGTGACAACAAAATTCATTCATTCATTTCAATTTTGGCGCGTTAATTGTAGCCTAGCATTATTATGTGCCATAAGGCAATGTCATCATTAACGTGTTCTCCCTTAAATTCACTTAAATAACGCATACTTTTCCCAAAGTCAAGTTCGTCACTGTACTCTACGACACCCCAAAGAAGCGTGGGAACTTCCTTATATTCAAACATCTTCGCATGCATCTAATGAAAAACAAAAACAAAGAAGACTTCAGGGCGACAAAGTTCAAAAGTAAAACAAAAACCATAGTGTTCGCGGTGCAATATTGCATTATTTAACTCTTGAGCCCAGTTATGGTTTAGCAACAGAAAAGTAAGGCAACACCTGGGTGTATCAACATGAAATACACGAAATAAGAAAGAACAAAAAGGAATAAGGTACAATATGACTGTTGTTCGGCATAAAATCAGTCCGGTGGAACTGACTTTGACTTTTCCTTTTCTTGTTCGGCAATTTAAATTCATTTGTGCCCTCAAGCGTGTTGGGTGACCCTTGATGCCTTTAAGGATGCGTGCTGGCATAAAAAATCATCCCTTGGCATTGCGCGGTGCATTTAAGAGCACAACATAGTGACCACAACGTGCACCCTCGCACGGTAACTTTAGTCGACTCGCACAAGTGCCTGCCTCACCTGTGGCCCACTTGCATATCGCATATATTGATAGTTGTAGTGGTGGTGGTTAAAGGACAACAAAATATCCTTTGATTGAATTTGAATTTCAGGTGTACTCGGTATTGGGACGTTGAACGGTGTTGTGCGGGGTTGCACATTCATATATTTGCTCGTAATTATCTGTTCCGTTTTTTTTTTTTTCTAATCATCGCACAACTTGACTGAAGTTGAACTATATGAGTTGACACGATTTACCGACCAACATATGCACATACACGCATACTAACGTAGCGCATTATTTTACGTTTTATTTGTGGTACTGGTAATACAGTTTTTTGTATTGGTAATACAGTTTTGTACGAGCGCTCGTAAGGACTCTTCGCTGACATCACTGATTAACTAAGAACACTTGTCCTTTCGAACAGGAAGCGTACGGATGTTAGTTTTGAAAGCTTCTTTAATTTGAAAAAAAAAAGTTAAATTTTATTGAAAATTTGATTCGCCTTAGAAATTATTTTTTGAAATTATAAAATAATTTTATTATTGAAATCAGTGTCAACAACCATTCAAGTGTGAGTTATCAACAAGATTGTGAACATTTTTGAAAAGAATCTAATTGTGGAGTAAACATTTATTAATATAATTGTGCTTTGTTTTAATTTTAAAAGAATAATAATTTGAGTTTCAATTTCCGAACAACCCAACCTGTGTTTTTTATAAAATTTTTAAATTTCAATTTTTAGAACGGTATCCTTCACCCATGTGTCTGGGGTATAATTGTATACCAGCTTAATCTTCTTTTCAATCTAACTTCAGAAAATGTTTCGAAAGTGTAATAACTGCAACTTTCTTGAATAAAATTGCGTTGAGCTGAAGATTTACCGCAAAGTATTACTAACATTTTTGGAATAATGGCGTAAGTCCTAACAAGAATTTTCAAGCACCACAAATTTGGTACGATATTCATTTTTGAGATGCTGAAATGGGCATAATTTTACTTTATGGGCGATGCTCCAAAAATTTTTTTTTTTTAGAAACATGGAGTTTTACCCTAAAACCGAATCTGAAAAAAATTTTTTACACGATTTATTTATACTAAGGGAGTGTACATGAAATTTTCAACGTTAACCAATTTTATCTCGGAAGCCATAAAAGACCGACTTTTTTTAGATTCGGTTTAAGGGGGTAACACTCCATGTTTCTAAAAAAAAATTTTTTTGGAGAATTCGCACCTAAAGTAAAATTATTCCCTGAAATCAGCAGCAGCGATACGATTGAGTTCGGTTTCCTTTCCGAATTTGCTACTTCAGTTCCCAGTTGTTTTGTTTTTAAAAAATATAAATTCAAAAAAATAGCTCTTTGTTGCAGTTTTTTGTTTAAATGGTCAAGACAACAATTTTTTTCAAGGAAACCTCAGTCCAAAATGTAAATTTTTTATAAAAAAAAATATTCCTAAAATCATGCAATCGTATTTCAGTAGGCAAAACAGTAGATAGGACAACGATTCAAAAAAAGGTCTGAAGTAGCCGTAAAGTTTGGCATTATTGAACACAAAATTAGTTTCCTACAAGTTTGGGCATATTTCTCAATATTAAAATATTTCATAAAGACCAATAAGAAGTGGGCTATCAAAACGAAAAATTATTCTATTATTTCTCCTTGTATTCATTGTATTGCACATGACGACTTTTTTAAATCTCAAATTGAGCAACATTTTCCTTCAAAAATCAATTGTCAACCATTTGAATTTCTTTGCATTTTATAAGCTTTAAATTATAAAAAAAAATTTATTTTGATATGACAACCGACACTAAACTGTAACTTCGTCATATAAATAAAATATATAGTTTTGATTTTCTCCTTTAAAGCAAAAGAAAAGGTTAAAGCTTTTTCAAATACCCACATTCTATTTGAAGAAATTTTTGAAAGAAAAATTTACATGAAATGATTGAATTCTTATATTCATTACATTTCATTTTTGTTCAGCATAGATACATAAAAAAATATATAAAAATGTTACATCAGTAATATTTAAGGTCCTTTTATTTATTTTTTTTATTTATTATTTATTTATCATTATCAAAATCTAATTTATTTTGAAACTTTTCATCGATACATTTTTAGAAGTTATAGTCTTAGAACATGGAGGAACATATTTGAAGAATAATACCCCCAAAAAACCATTTTTTTTAAAAATTTGGCAAAATTATTTTTAGCGACTGATTATTATTTTTATAATTAAAAATTATTTTTATTTATTTAAGTATAATATTGTTAATTTTTGGTTTGATTTTTTCTCTTTAAAAAAAAAAACATTTAATTTCTTGTTAATTTTCAAACTATAGCCGCATACTGTGAACTTAATACATTCAAAATAAAGCGAATATAAACTTTAGCCCAGAATGAATGGAAAAAGTGACACAAAATGTAAAAGCAAAATCGTTTAGGAAGTTCTTTCTAGAAATTTGGCTGATTTTTGAGGAAAAAGGAAAATATTGTCGCATTTCCTACATTAAATGCAATGTCCTTCAATATCTGAAATGCTTCATATTGATAATTTTGGAAACTTTTCTGAAAATTAATCACTTTCACTCCTAAGTCTCTCATGAAAACGTTGGAGGCTTTAGTAGGACTGTTTCCCAAACATGTCTTGATGAATTAAAATGAAGATAAACATTAAGAGAGGGGTAGTGTATCCATACCAAGCCAAAGAATCTGGAATGAAATCACTCTCTCTCATTCGAATATTAATGTGACTTGAAGCAAATTTCTTTCCAGAAATTTTTCCGAATTTTCATTTAATGTTAACTCAAAACGTAGGTTTTCACATACTGCCACTTTTCTATTGTTGCATACATCATGTGACCTCTATTGTATGACAAAAAAATTTCTCCAAGGGATATTGAAAATTAAAACCACCCATTTTGCCATTAACAAATTTTTATTGCTATGGTGTTAATGCAATATTTGTGCCAACCTTTTCAAATGTAAGTCAGCAAGCATTTCTATTAAATGGAGCTCACAGCAGCAGCAGCAGCACCGGCAACATTTTAAACTCATCTCTCTTGGACAGCCTGTAATTTGGCAAATAATGCTGCCAAAAAATAAAACCAGTTGCATTGACGCCAACATTTTTCACTATACACGAAATATTGATGCATTTGGTTGTTTTTGTATTTTGACTTGGCCCAGGAAAACAATGGATTTTTGTTTTTTTTTTTGCTTTACTTGCAAACGTTTTTGCATCAGATCTTTGTATACATTCATATCATACTCGTAGCCAGCCAACAAGAGGCCAAAAGTGTTGGTTATCACAGGCTGCAACATCAGCGAGTTGGCAGCAGCAGCAGCGACTTTGAAGCCACAATTTGTTGCTGATCACTGCGAGAGTTGCGCGATTGCTGATCGTCAGTTTGCAGTTGCTGTTGTTGGCTGCCATTGTGGGCGGCAGTTATGGTCAATTGACCTTTGTCTAGCTTGAAAATTGTTTTTGCAACTACCAATTTAAGACTGCTGCAGCCACACTAATGCTGTTAATATCGTTGTTTTGGGCATGAAACTGTAGTTTGAAGTTTTTGAGCTGCAGCAACTGCGGCAGCTGTTGTAAAATCGCCTGCAGGCGTTTGACATGAATCATAATTTGTAAACGTGTTGAAAACACTAAACTGCAGGAAGATATAATAATTAGGGTTTGCTTGGGTTGTGCTTTTTTTTCCAGCGTTTTTGATTTTTGATTATTATTTTAGTGCTTCTTCAAATTCGCTATAAATTTATTTTTATTTCTTTTGCAGGATCTCAATACAGCGGTAATACTACTGGAGACGACGAAATCAATACATCGACTAACGAAAACGATAAGCAGTACCCAGAACAGACAGATTTACAGTTTTCGGATGATGAGCACGGATTTGATATACGTTGCGAAGTTTGTGATAAAACCTATGGTGATCTAGAACGGTGAGTGCGTGTTTAACCTTTCAAATTGCTATTAATATTAAACAGACGCAAGTAATTAAAGTTCTGTACAAGCTGCGGGGCAAGGCCTGTTTTCAATCGCTAATCGCTCGTCAATGCTCGTCACTTTGACAATAACAAATTATCGCGCTTAACAATTAAACAATTCCGTTGGGTTTAATTAACGCCTGACGCGGCGCTAACTCGTCTGTGTGTGTGTCTAGCGAACTAACCAGCATTGATTAGTATCACAACGTATTGTAAGCGTATTTCTCTACCGTATCAAACAGTCCCGCACATCCCCTAGTAAGCATATGAAAGGAGTATTCAAACTTATTGGTAATTAATTTTTAAACGATTTGTGTCGATAACACGTAGTTAACCAAGTGACCAAAAGAAAATTTTTTATTAAATTAATCACGAGTATAAGGGTTGATATTTGTGTGATGTTTGCGTAAGTGACGAATATCGTTAGTGACAAGGCCATCGATGTTGAAACATAAAAGCATAGAAATACCAATTTGTGGTCAAATTATAAATAATAGTTAGTGAAATGATAAAATATCGTATAGAATGAATTCTGTTTCAAGTTTATGCGGAATAAAGAAGAAAAAGAAGTGTGATAACATCGCTTAACAACTGCATTGATGGCTTAGTCTCTGAGTTGTAAGCCATTATATTAACGTTTTTCATTAATTTGCTTTCTTGAGGTCGAACTTAACCAATAAGGCATAGAAATCTTATATTCAAATCTCTGCTTACTCACACTCAAATATTTTTTATTTGGCAACAAATGAAAGTACCTTTTCTACAAATTGGTTTTCATTTTGAAAGAGAATAAATGAATAAATATTCATTATTATCAAAGATTATGAGATTTGTGTCGGTTAGCGATTTATTTTTTATAGAGAATTGTTATAGAGAGTGTTTAAAAGAGAAATCTAAATAGCTTTTTATGCAGCAAATGGCTATAAGAAGATTTTTCGTTTTTACAAAAAAACCTTTCCTACAACTTTTTAGAAACCACGATTCTTGCGACTGACCCTTATTTCCATTATCAGCTTTACTTAAACTAACAATTGAAAAAAATATTAATTTTCTCAAATTAATTGACTAAGGATCTAACCTTGAGCTCGGGCTATAAACTCCCCAAGCCATACCTCAATCCGGCGATGCTTAAAAGTGCAAATTAAACTCTAAAAATTACACATTAAAAATAATGACAACCCAAAAAAAAAACAACAAAAGCAACAACATTCTGTTGATTTCTATAAAAAAAAAAACTTAAAGGACTTGCATTTTAATTAAGTGCCGCTTTTCAGCACACATTGTGCTAATTAAGTGTTGGACGACAACGTTTACTGATCTGAAATGAAATCAAGAACGTGTGCTACCGAGTTACACCTTGTTAAGACTTGAGTTCACACAACACTCGTAGCTCTGACACTCATTGACAGAGCCAATATTGACATTTTGCTGGCTGACTGCACCGATTTGTGTCACTAAATACTACGACATTGTTGGCCAATTCTTGGCGATTTGTTTGCTTTTCTTTTGTTTGACTGCATGTTAGCAACTCATTTGGTGGTACTATATTTGACTGAGTAGTGGGAGAAGCAAACAGAAGGACAAGGGGGGGGTGTATAGTCTCCCACGAGTGTCTTTTGTCTTATTTTGCCAATGTTTATCAAACACTTATCACTAGCCAAACGACACAATGAGTGTAATTTAGTCAATGATTCAGCTGACCGATTTGTGGCACATCTTTGTTTGCTATGCCAATTACTGACAGGATTCCTAATGCACTTTAAGTATTTTGAAAACGATTTATTTTTATGAAGATTATTGGTTAGAGGAAGGCGGTCAAAATTATTAAAAGTAAAATTTAACACACGCAAATACTTAACTAAGCCATTACTCAGCGTTATTGCAGCTGTCACGTTAGTTACACTGAAAGAAAATTTTTAGAATGCATAATTAATATATTTGATGAAAAATTCTATGATAAAATAAAGATCATACTTCCAAGATATATATAAATCCAAGTTAGATTGAAAAAGACTGCTTAAAATTGTTGTAAGAATACCTAATCAGAAGCCAATGAATTTCATTGCGATATCTCATGAGAACTGTCTGTTTCCATTGGACTATTCGTTGGAAAATATAAAAATAAATATAAAAATAATTCATATTTCTGAATCTAAAGCACTACAATTTGATTTTAGTTCAGCCTGGAACCAAAATCTCAAAACTCATAAAATTTTTTTTTTATTTTCTGCAAATATTTCTCGCTGTTCAATACACCAACGCGTGGTGTCCACACATACAATCGTCCGATGTGCGCGCGTGATTTGTTGCATATTTTATGAGCGTCACATCCCCATAGAGCGCTTACGGGCTGTGACACACATGAATTTGCTTTCAACATGTCGTGTTGCACAAACATACACAATACACGACACACTGGATGGGGATATGCGCCGATAAAGTGTTGCACCCTTCAGTGGAAAGTGGATTTTTGTTTATCCTTATCTGATGTCGAACATGCTTTGTCGAGTGTTTGTATGCTGCTTTGGAGTTTGGTAACGCCCTCGATGAGTGCTGCTGCTCCACTGTATGACGCGCGAACCGCACCCCCATCCCCCTCACTTGCTCCTGCCTGCCATACAAAGTGTTGCTGCATGTGATAAGAATCTCTTGTCGACTCGTGCACATCAAGGACGAAATATTATTATTTTTGTACTCACACTCTTTCCACATCCTTTATCCGCGAGTTGTATAGACAAATTGCACGCCCAACGCTTTCGGGTTGGCATTAGATCTAATCGAATATTAAATATTGAACATCATTTGGCTAATTGTCTCAGTGGTGAGGGAGGTGGGTGACGACGTGGCGGTTTCATGAGAAATACATCACATGTTGAACCAAACACCTTTTAGTGTTTTTTGCTGTTATTACGATTTCATTTCTGTTTACCTGACCAATTTTAATATTTCATTTTTTATGTTTATTTGTAAATGATTTTCTCCTTTGGAATTTCAGCTTGGATGATCACTTGGTAGCGGCGCACCATTTTCGTAAGGACGAATTCTCTTGTGAGTTGTGTTCGAAACGTTTCTGTCATCGACCATCGCTGTTGAAGCATCGTGCATTAGTTCATAACGATATACGGAAATATCCTTGTGAGAATTGCACAAAGGTAAGTGACGAGGTGAATACCAATCGCAGAAATATCTACGTATCAGCATATTATAATTTTTGAAGAATTAAATGTTTACTTCAGTTAATTAAAACATGGGATTGAGAAATATTGTATAATACTATTATATCCTCTACTAATGAGCTGGATAAAAAATTATTTATTCGATTTACCAATTGATAGAATGGTTTGACCTTTTTCTCGAACGCAAAACTTAACAACTCCGGTACTGATTTTACCGTAAGAGCTACAATTTGAGAAACAAACTTATACATTGAAGTTTGTTTAATTTATGAGTTTTGAAATGTCCATATATAAGTAGCAATATCTTAGCTTTATATATACTTTCGTTTCATTTATTTGAAACTTTAAGATTTGAAAAGCATTTCAACGAATTCAGGATAATAGAAAATCTAGTGCTAGGGAGAGATTGTAAAAAATTTAACATAATTGAAATTTTTTTCGTGTTTTGGAGTAGACACCTGTAGATATGAAAATTCTGCTGCAATTGTAGTTCTTATACGGTTTTTCCAAAATATGAGACATAGTCGATAAAATCGATTGATATAAGTTATCGCTAAGCTAATATATTCAAATTATCAAACAGTTTATTTTTGTTAAGACTACATAAAACAGTAGTCTAATTAAATGAAATGTTATTTGAGCACTCCTAACTTAAATGGACTGACCACACCCGTAACTTAAATACAAGATTCCTCACGCCACCGCATTTTTTCATTAATTCAAATTTTTCTTTCTCTTGTTAGCTATCCAACCGTCCGTCCGTCCGTACGTTCGATCGAAGGTTGCCTAAGTGTACTTGTAACATAGCAACGATTACTAATCAAAACGATCAACCGATCACCATTGCGACGCGTTATACAAGTCTTGTGACAGTTTCTTTTCGCTGAATTTCTATTGTCCACCAGCAAAGAAAGAAAAATATTCCGAAAAAAAACTTTTATGAAATGTCACGCTTCTCAAGCCTCAAGTGTGAAGATTGATCAACCTTTGATCAAAGCCATCTAGTAACAGCACTGGCAATAAGCCAGCTTCAATTGCGATAAACATCGCTGCGGTTGATTGTTACCATTAAAGAGGAAAAAAAAAACTTTTGATTTCTACCAGATCAATAGCCGCAGGGACTGATTTTTTTAACCAAATTGTTTTACGCAGCATTTGAATTGAACAAACATTGGCAACAGTCGAACCAAATTAGGGCGTGTACCATCAAAAGCACTTAAGAGCCAAAGTAATGAAAAAGAATTACAAACCTTAAACTGGAACAGCAGCGCCTGTGCATTTGAATGTGCCTGTGCCACTGCCTCTGCCACTGCCAGTGCCAGTCAATCTTTCGTGAAAGATGCCTTAATGGATCGTTGATTACCATCTTGTGGCTGGGATAGATGGAGCTGCCAAAGTGTTTTGTTCAACTTTGTTGTTCACATGTGTGCAGCCAGTTGGGGTTTTTCTCTTTACTATATGTACTTACAATTTTACAGTTACGCATGCGCGCGCGCATTCAAAGGAATTCTAAAGAATATCGTAATTTTTTAAGGTTGATATTGACCATACAACAGCATCACTCAATACAATTCATTTCCAATGATGATCGATCTCTTTGGTCACTTTCTTTTTCTACGCATCGAATGCTGTACCTACTTGACTGCATTTTTAATACCAAAAACGGTGCATATTATGTTTTATTTGTTATTTATTCAAAAGGACCATTTTACTATGAAGACAGTGAGCTGTCAATTTTGATTAGATCTGGCTGGCTTTTTTCTCTTCTCTGGTCTCTTTTGAGCTGACAGTTAAAGGGCTTTGATTTACAAACGTTGTTGGCTATGCTCCCTCGCGATCAATAAAATGCACAACAGCAGCCGATACAAATCCATTCGATAGAGTTACAGCACGAGCTATAAAATGTTGCTGTTATTGTTGTTGTTGTACAACATTAATTTCGGTTGTATGTATCTCTGTTTCCTTGCGTCTTCAAAGAATTCGATAGTCAAATCAACAAAGCGGGTTTGATTCGTTTGCATGGATGGTTCAAGTTTTGCTTCGATCATCGTTTGACATACCGTCGAACCATTATGACAGCATGATTAGGCATTGCCGTTACCATTGTTGTTGTTGCTGTTGTTGTTGGCATATCGTACGAATCGTGTTTGAAGCACGCTAGTCTAGTTTTCGAAGACAATAGCGAGCTTACAAAAATAAAATTTTTTTGAAAAAGCAACATATCTATGTCTGAATGCGAAGCGTGCATATTGGGGTAGCTCGAAAAACTTAAAAATGACGCATTAAACTTTGGATATATAAGAAGTCTTCACGAAAAAAAACGGGTCCTTGTTTTCTTTACATCTGGCCATTCTCAAGCTCATTCTCAAATACAATTACTCTCCTCTGTGCATAATCAGCAACTTTCAAAAATGGGATCAAAACAAACGTTTAGGGAGCCCTGGAGCGACCTTGGCAATGCCAACATCTATTTGTGACCTTAACTTATTGCTTACAGTTATGGTACTTTTATCGAATAATGGCTCAATGGCACTTGGGCGACGCTGTTATGTATAGCATTTTCCCATCGGATGGTGAAGTTTTTGAAATGGGACTGAAACGTGCCATAATAAGGCCTGGAGTTGATCTTATTCATGTCCAGCGCTCATTTTTGAATTTTCTCAATTGATTTTTGTACAACTTTTTTTTTAGGCAAGGGCCCTATCGAAGCGCAGGGGACATTTTGGGCTATTAGTCTCGGAGGTGGCCCAATTCATAATTAAAATTCATTCTCGACCTTTAATCATTGATTGACCCAAATTTGTTTATAACTAGCCGTAGCTGGTCCCGCGAATGCTGTTTTCAATGCTAGATAATAGAGCGCTCTTATACCTTAAAATTTTCACTCCACCCAACTTGTGCCAACTTGATCTGCGATCCGTACCACCACAATTGTATCGCGCAGCAATTGAAGGTAATAATTGACGGAGGCGGTGCTCGTCGACTGCTCGATTTGCGTAATCTTTTATGTGGCTGCGTATTAGCCAGATCCGTTTAGGAGACCATTTGGGTTGTTTGTTTTCTTGATACGCCGGATGATTGATTAATTTTGATTTTTACTGAATTCGTATCGCTGGTCTGGTTTTGTCTATTGGTTCGTTTGCGATCGAGCGGAATTGAATCTCTTTACCGCATTCGCTTAGGAAACACTTGAAACGGTAGCTCATTATAGAAATTGCACACCTTTAGATCGATCAGTAGGCCTTTTATTGTTTTTAGCACTGCGAGTATCATTTTATTTTTCATTAGAGCCAGCAGCTTGGCTGTTCATTCGAATTTAAACTCTTCGTTTCTTTGCAGGTCTTCTGTGATCCATCGAATTTACAGCGACATATTCGTGCCCATCACGTTGGTGCTAGAAGTCACGCGTGTTCCGAGTGCGGCAAAACATTTGGCACTTCATCGGGTCTCAAACAACATACGCATATACATTCGTCAGTGAAACCATTCCAGTGTGAGGTCTGCTTCAAGGCATATACACAATTTTCTAATTTGTGTCGTCACAAGCGGATGCATGCTGATTGTCGCATGCAAATCAAATGTAACAAGTGCGGTCAGAGCTTCAGCACGGTCACATCCCTGTCAAAACATAAGCGCTTCTGTGATTCTACGACTGTTGCACCACCAGGAGTACCACCGGGCTTAGTGCCACCACCATCTCATTTGTCACCGCACCACCATCAGCACTCAGCACAAACGCGTGCCTTACAATCAGTTGCTGCCGCTGCAGGTACCGCTGGTCTAACACAAGCCGCTGCCAACATGACAACACCACCAAATCCGTTTTTCATGTTTCGCACGCCAACGTCATTTTTTCCAGGATTTCCTGCTGCCTATGGCTTACAAGGCATGTTCCCTCAAGGTCCAGCACAGACGGCGAATTTTCCACTCCTATTTCCCAAGCATAATTTGGATATGCGAATGCCACTGTTACGCTCAGTATCGATGGAGAAACCGCCATTGCATAAGCATAGTTTATCACCTCCACATCCGATGCTACAACATCCGGCGGATTATACTGAACAGCAAAATATGCGACGTACGACATCGCTGGAGTCCAAGCATCTGCTCGGTGGTCATGTTGAAAATCAGAATGCATTTGGCACGCTGGATATAACGCAGCCTCTGCCTTTTTCAATGGAAACGTACAGTAAAACCTTTGCTACAAGCTCTCCTGCACCGAAGAATAATAGTTTCCATGACTCCTTTGTTTCGGATGAAGAGACAAATAGCTCCATAGAATTGAAAATCGAACCTGAAGATGATAATTTAGAAGCAGAAGATACCAACAACAAAGATTCAGAGGAGGATAAGGTAAGAAATCTCTAAATGTTTTGAAAATGTCTAATTATAAATTTATTTCAGAAGCCGATTGATATTGTCAGCACTCCACCTCCCAATGACTCTTGCTCGAAAGAATCACAAAACGCTGAGCAGCCTTTAGACCTTACGATGACACGCAAACGTTCTAATACGGAAAACAATAATGCAAACGGAGAAGCCAAGTCCTTGCAACAGCAGGTGCTGGATGACGACAAATCCAAAGAAGATGAGCAAATAGCAGCAAAACGTTTGCGCATTACCACTGAACAACCACTTAGCTTCTCAATGAATCGCAAGCGACAGCGCACCGAAAGCAGCAGCACTACCGCAGAAATAAAATCGAACAACAGCCAAGATATGGAAAGTGATGAGCGTAAGGTTGTGGGCAAAAGCAAAAATCGCGAGCCAGAAAAGTTGCAAGAACCAAAGCAACTGCGTTCTGCATCGCATTCGTCGCGCACATCATTTCAAGATACTAGCAGCCCTAGACCTTCAGTTTCACCGGTACCAACACCATCGCCATCACCACCGAATTGTCAAGGAAAAATCCCGATGCCATGTCCACGTCCCATACATCCAATGATACTCGAAGAAATTTATCGTACACGTGCTCTGGCATTTCAACAACCACGTGCTTTAGCGTTTCCTTTTTTAGGAGCAATGGGCGGACGGCCAGCCTTTGAACACTTGGTGCGTCCTCGAAATGGACTGTTTCCGCCCGAGCCACCATATCCTGATGCCGCACTGATGACGGCAGGCAAAATAAAAGATCGTTACACCTGTAAGTTCTGTGGAAAAGTGTTTCCACGTTCTGCCAATTTAACGCGTCATTTGCGCACGCACACCGGCGAACAGCCCTACACATGCAAGTACTGTGACAGAGCATTTAGCATATCCTCGAATCTTCAACGTCATGTACGTAATATACACAACAAAGAGCGTCCTTTCCGCTGTCATCTTTGTGATCGCTGCTTTGGTCAGCAAACAAATCTCGATCGACATCTTAAGAAGCATGAAGCTGATACCACAGGACTTGGTATTGGTCTTGGCGATTCACCATCATCTAACGAAGCAGATCGTGAAGATTCTTGTTTTGATGAAATACGTTCCTTTATGGGTCAAGTGATTTATAATGAAGAATTATATACACCAACCAGCTTAGGAGGCGGAGAAAATGACACTGATTACGCTGCAAGCGATGCTGAAAATGAGCTATCTGTGTCGAGAGCATCATCAGCGGAAGAACAGGCGAAGGGCGCTCTTAGTAACAACGAAGCTCTTGAGGTTAATACGTAGAGGGCAGAGAAATATGGAGCTCAAAAGAAATAGCTTCTTTGTAGATAAAGCATGAAACACTATCCTCGCGTTAGATTTAATTTGTATATAGAAACTGTTGACACGAAAGAAATCACCTGATGGAATGTACGCGAAAAAATAAATTCAACATAAACGAGCTTGAGTTCCATATAGTTCTGCTAAACTTTTTCAATATTTTCACACCTTTGATTTGGTGAAAATTATGTCAACACCTTGAAGTCATCACATAAACTGCATGTTTAATTGTTAGTCAAAGCAGTACGTACTACAGTGTAAAAATAAAATTCAGTACTAGAAGAATAAATATCAAGTGTTTGTATGTTTGTGTTGGGTCATGTGTTACCGTCGGAAATACCAGCGAACCCTATAGTTAATTCGTTAAAATAAAAACCAAAGTCGTATCTCCACTCGAACATTTAAAATAATTATAAGATATTAGAATTATAATTAAAAAGCAAAAAAACAATTTATTAAATAAATTCGTAATTTTAACAGAGGAGGATAAATACATAAATATGAAAACCACATAAAGAAATAACTGAACTTAACTTCTAAGCTAATTTTAATTTATGTACAATCACTACAATTAAACTTAGTCCATTAACACAATATGGTGGTAAGCGAGCGAGTACCATAGTCGGGTGCTGCTAGTGCCAGACAATTCAAATTTGTTTCAATTCAATTCAATTCAATTAGTTAAGTGACCCTCTCATTAAGTTGTTTGCAAACTAATTTTATTCATGATAATAATGATGGCGATTATTGAGATGTATTACAAAATAAATATCATCAATTTGTACTATATATATATAGAAATAAAAATTGTTAGCTTGTTTTTGGAATGTACTTTAATTTTTATGCATTTCGAAATACTTTATTTAAATGAAAATACAAATATTTTAACTAATTATTAATTGCTTAATAAAATTATGAACAATAAAATTATCATTAAAATTAATTTAATGCTTTTTAAGATGAAGTTATTCTAATTTATGTTAATTTTTCCTTCCCTCCTTTGAGACGATTTTATTGAGTATGGTGCTGCACCATGAATTTAGAAAGTGACGTCTATTTATAAACGCTGAGTTCCATGTTTTTTTATTCGGTGATATAAGTCAAAATCTGTTCCCCTAAAATATTTTTTGCATAATTTCTGAGTGCTCAGAATTAAGTTGTAGACTTTCACTATGTTACAGGTAATAATAGGGTGAGGATAGTCACACTAAAACACTTTTTTAATTTTATATTTAGTAACAATTTTTCTACCTTTTGGTTTGACTGATTTAATTCAAAAGGTCAAAATTAAAAAAAAATTAAGCTTTATCAGAGGTATCAAAATGAATTTTTTTATTTTTTCTTACGAAAAACTCTGATTTATTCTGCGCTTAAAACTGCAAATTTATTCATGTGGAAAAACTTATTCATATTTTTTTTTTTTTTTTAAATAAAAAGTTAAAGTTTTATTTTTGTCAAAAATTTATTTCAATTTGCAAAATTTTACCTTTTTTAATTTTTTAAAAATTGAAAAAAAAAATATAAATAATTTTTTCGTATGTTTTACCCCAGATATCAGAATGCTCCTGGAAAGCTGAAATCACACAACGGTCAATCACTCCAGGGAATAGTACTCTAAATAGACGGTTAGTGTAGTTTCCGTTAAAGAATTTTATTATAAAATGTGATACTTTTATTGGCTCATCAATAATATTGATGGCATGTGCACTTTGTGAGTGTTCCGCATTAACAGTACAGCGCATTAATTACTTAACAGCGATTTCACTTTAATTTCAACAGCTTCTGCTTGTGATTTTCCATGTCTTATCTTAATGAAGCATCTGACATCATGATTCATACGAGCAATGGCTGCTTTGCGACGAGTGTTCTACTTTACAAGACACTGGGTATCAAAATATGTCGGCTGTAGTTCTGGAAGAAATTTTGCTAGTTTTAAGGAAATAATTATAAAAAAATGTGGAAAGTATGAACGAAAGTAAAATAAGTGAACTGTTAAAAGGACGGTATTTTATGGACTACGATGGAAAAATTTGACCGGTACAGAAAATTTTTATTTCTGGTTTTTATGATAACTGAGCTATATTTACATGCATATGCATAGTTGCATACATATGCATAGTTGCCAACGAAAACAATAAAAGTACAAAAAAACAGTGAGGTTAACTGGCCATAAAAATTAAAATAACACTTTGCCTAAAATTATAAGAAACATTTGAAAAAAAATCGGCAAAATAAAACAAGGATATCAGATTTCAGACGACTTTTTTTTTCTTAGAAAATGTTTTTTACAAAAATTTTACTTTTTTGTTTTCAGAAAAAATTTGCAACGATATTTATGTACATTATAAATAAAAAAATATTATTTTAGCAATTTTTCATTAAAGTTTTTATTTGATAATTTTTCGCAATATGCACGATATCTATTATCCCTTCATCTCCCCGTTGTTAACGAATAAAATCAATGTTCACCAGTCTTATATAAAAGCTCCAATTGGTATTTTTACCGTTCATCGACAACGATGATCACCATTTGAAGATATGGAAAATTAGGTTTCCTCATCAACGACCAACAATGAGGAGCACAAGAACATCACGATCTGTGAGTGATCTCTATAGACTGGACATGCATCATGTGATGAGTTGTGCCAAAATACGAGAGATTGTAAAGAAGATCAGCAAAGAAGAAAGAAAGCTGCCGGAAGTTATAAGTAATCTTACGGGCAACACTCGCCAGGCAGGCAGGCAACAAGGTTAAATAGCCATCGAACATTAGTTCTTTTAAGACATGACAGTTGAAAGATGATCATGTTGCTACAATCAATCAAATCGTTGCCAGCACCAACCATTCTCCATTGACTTGAAAGTATATTGAACGATCGACAATAGCGCACGCGTTAAACCTTAATGACAAATCATGATACAACCAACATTCATTCATTCTTGCACAAACTATTTTTTTTTAATTAAGGTCGCAAAAAATACGAGAGTCTTTATGCGCCAAACTGTGCCAGCGAATGGTAGATAGATAGCCTCATTATGTGTACGATGCAGCAGCGTGTACGTAGAAATCATGCGGCACGAAAATGGTTCAATTTGCACTGTCCGTGATCAGCTGCAGTCTAAACGAGTGCAAAATGCGTCGTTATTGCGTAATGCCAACATATTTTTGTGATTTACTGGACATGCGCGTAAAATTTGATGTTGCTGTAGGTAAAAACTATCACGATCGCATCTAGATTGTGCT
This sequence comes from Meiosimyza platycephala, assembly GCA_963662105.1. Lineage (NCBI taxonomy): Eukaryota > Metazoa > Arthropoda > Insecta > Diptera > Lauxaniidae > Meiosimyza > Meiosimyza platycephala. The sequence goes on along the minus strand of OY759210.1, from coordinate 2,340,955 downwards.
GCTTATTTTGGGGCACACACAAACAAAACGCCGCAGTGCGCAAATATTGTTTGCAATTTAATTATGACAACATGACATCGCATCGTCACATGGCAATGCAACACTTTGTCGATTTTAATTGCGGCACATAGATCGTACTCTTTACAGTTTGAACAGAAAAAAAAACCCCCAATGTTTGATGATCGGTGATCGTGTACTAACAACCACTGCAACAATGTCCATTTAGAGGTAAGGTATGCCAGACTGTTTGTCTGTCAGTCGAACAGGCTGACTGTTGTCTGTCTGGAAAGACAACGACAATGACAACAGCGAGTCAACGCAGTTAGCAGCAACAACAGCAGCAACAACAACAACAACAAAAGTCAATGCGATCGTCATCATTTTAGCCGGTAGCACGACTTGACGATTTCAGGCACGTGATCACGCAGTTGGACTTTTCATAGTTAATGTTTTATGGTTTTAAATCGCTTCTTAACGAGCGTTTATGTACGCAAAATGATTTTTTAAATTGTGCAATTTAAGTGAATTTAACACACTTGAGCGATATGGTGATCTCTCTGCGATCGCCATAAGATGTTTTTAATCTTTCCTTAGCATTAATAGAGTAATAAATATTTTGTAGAATTGCAAAAAATTGAATTGAATAATTTAGTTATGTTACTGGTGTGTGTACAATTATTTTTCACAAGTACCAACTACAACAACGTCAAAATGTATCGTTGATAATGATGCAGAGTTTGATGACTAATTTAAAATTGATGCCTTCATTATGTTCATTTTTCATATCGAAGTTTGCTCGAATTTGCATTTGTTTAAAATTGTGAATGGCTTATAATAATTTATAACTATTTCATTGAGCTTACTGTTTCGTACAGTGAGTTATAGAATCAAAATAGTTCTGTAAACACAAATAAAAAAACTAAAACTGGGATTGCTAGATGGAATCATCAGTGACACTTGAACCTATGATTGAGAGTTTCATAGCCTGATATGTTTAGTTTTTTGCATAGATTTGTTGAGTATCGCACCTTAGTTATTGAGTTTTTACTTATCTGACTTTAATTTCTGTCTTTTTTTGACGTATGAGTAACATTTAATTTAAATAAAATGAACATTTAAGCTTTAAAATCCATATCCATACAAAATAAACTTCCTGTTCCGCAAATTGTTCTTGCCATAGAAACCATATAATTTTACTTTGCAACCACGCACAACTTAATATTTTTTACGACCCACAAGCGAATAGATTGTGCCCCAAATACAACAACAGCACACAGCTTTTATGGCAGACAGCTTCCAAACGCAGCCAGACCTCCTTAAATGTGAATGAGCACATGCTGGCCTAACGTGTCTCCATAGAACCTGTCCCCCAAATGTTAGCCGATCGACCGACTGACTGACTGGCTGAGTTTGCTGTTTTACGCATGCGCGTCGTCGTTCATAGTTTACCGCCATGGCCGTTATTAATACGCGTTTACTATCAAATGAAAGGAAACACGCAAACGGCAAACGAGTTACAACCAGCACTGCAATCTATGTATTACGTCATTTTGAAATGCATAAATTAAAGGCATTTCAGAAATATTTGAAATAAACGACAATAAGAAGAGCAAAAAATCGATCGAAAAAAGCAAGCTGCCAATATTTAAACCACCTTGTTTATGTAGCGGCGGCGTGTCCTGTTAAAGTACAGCTAAAGTTTTGTTGTGATCACTTTTTCATGTACCGATAAACCAATAGTCACAATAAAATGAAACAAAAAAACTTGTTAAAAATTTAACGTTTTGGCTACGAATCAAATATCGATAACTTGATTCTTTTAAATTAAGGCGATTTATTAAAGCTGTCATGTATCAAAATATTTCATTGTTAAAACGCATAAAACAGGCAGTTTAAGTGATCAAAAGCAACTTCAGAGTCACGTTATTTAATTTTAAGCCACCTCAAGATTCTGCTTATTTCATAAAGTATGAGTAACATTTAATTTAATAAAAACATTTTAGTTTTTACATTCTGTATATTCGATGCAACCTAGAGCCTTAATTTCATTATTATTTGGTAAACATTTGAAAGCTTCAAAACAATATACAGCTTTAGCTTGTGGCCGCCACAAAAAGATCTATAGTATGTATGTAATTTGCATTATATTAATTTCAATTTCCGATATTTAAAACTCGATATCACAGCACTCATTGTGACTTATGTACGTTTTGTATGCGTTTTGAAATATTTAACGTTTTGTTAGTAACAACGTTCCATTAGGCGCTAAAGCCTCGTCACCATCATCACAATTTGGGTGTGGTTCCCTGCTGCCCGATTGTTGATCTGCTCTGGTGCTTGAAATTTTGAATTTTGTGCAGATTTAAAACAAAGTTAGCCAACAGCACCTAACAGCTGCTTGCAAACCAAATTGCAATACGTACGGATACAATTAAATGGGCTGTTACGCTGTGATGTCCACCCAAGGTTGATTGGTTTTTGTTACCTACCGACCGACACCCGCCTGTTTCTTTTTTTATTGGAGTTATGTTACATAGTGTTACGATTTGCAGTGAACATTGAACAAAATTGTCGATTGCGATAAATAAAGTGCAATTCTCTAACAGTTTTCACTATAAAAGAATATTTGCAGTTAAAAAGAAAAACAAGTTGAGCGCACAAAATTTATCTTCCATATTTTTTGCCACAGCACTGCATACAGTCTACATAACTCCGCAAGCGAAATGAAAATATTGACACAAAGAATTCGTGCTGCTGGATTTTTGTGCTTAGGCTTAAGCAGGAGCTCATTGTATCGCTGATGTCCTTCATTGCCAAATGAATTGCATTTGTCAGTTTGCAGTGAAGGCGTTGCAGCTGCACTAAAACCTTAAACCAAAGACGAGACACAAATCAACCAGAAACATAAGTCGAATAATTTCAACTTTACTTAAGTAAACAGTTATGTACGAGTGTGTACATTGGAGTGCTTTTTATTCAGGCCATTACCAAGCAAGGAGTGCTAGCCATCTGAAACATAAGATAAAGTCAAAGGTAAAATTTAGTGGATAAATCATTTCGAAATTTCTGATGCTGGATTTTAACAAAAGTACTCATATGTCCTTCTTCACCATCTTGCATTAAAACTTTCTCAAAAGAAACCATGGTCGATCATCTGCTCTTATTTCCGAATGCTCAACTTTTATACATAAACTTTTTCCCATAATTACTGGTTGCTTTAATTAAAAATTAAAATTCTTCATTGATGAGCCATCTAAATTTTCATCCGAGAGGTAAATTAAAATTTTTTCTCTTTTACAAATTTGGCATTTCATTTATTCAATTTCTCTTGTAATAAAAAGGGTTCAACAATAAATGTTTCCTCTCAATTAAATTCAATGACTTTAAAATGAGGTAATAAAGCAACAACTTTTTTATCAATTTCTTAAAACTTTTTTTTTTCACATTTCTTTTTTTGTTTTTTATTTTTGTTGTTGTTGTACGCTTAATCCGAACTAATCGCTTGGCAGGCACTACGATGTTAATCTTACGTGATAAACATTAATGGCTTATACTTCCAATCTACGCCCGACATATCGTACTGGACGCAATTAGAGACGCGAAGGCATTGATTTTGTTAGAAAGTGTTTTTTTTTTTTTTTTGATATTTGCTGCGTCTGGTTGTTGTTATTTACTTGTTATTGGGAAGCATAAAAGTGAGTGGCCCGTAAGTGAGTAGCAGCAGCAACAGTTGCATGGGCGGGGTCCAACTGACACAGTGACTGCGTGCTCCACATTTTTATGTTTAAATTCACTTAATGGACTGGTTATGACTTCTTTTTGTTGCAATCTTTGTTAATGGTAAATTGTTAGTTTGAATATTATGGAGAAGCTGAGTAACTATTTAAATGTTCCAATCACTCTGGCTTGAATATGCAAAATATGCAACAACTTCTTTTTATTTCTACTGTAAAGTCACATATGATGAAAAAGTCGCATGATGGTTAAAATATTGCATAAAGTTAAGAGTCAATCACTAACGAAAAGCGCATTAAACTAAAAAAGTACTTAAAGCCTAAAAAGGCGTAAAAAATTTAAGTGTCGCATTGTAACAAAAAGTTGAATTGTGACTTAAAAGTCGTATATAGCCCAGGAGTTGTTGCGGTTTTTTAGTTGCATACGACTAGTGCAGTAAGCTATTATAAGATCACGTAAATCAGTCAAATATGACCAAGAAGTCGCATTGGACTTATGAGAAGCATGGGAACAAAATTACTGAAAAACTAACTAAACTGACTAAAATGTTAGGCAGTATCAAAATTTTGTATACGGCTGTATTGCCGCATCATGACTAAAAGTCGCCTTGAACAAAAAAGATTGCATTATACTAAAAAGTCGTGAAATTACTAAAAACTCGTTTTGGAATTAAAAGTTGTATCTTGGTAAAAGTTGGCGTCAGACTTAACATATCAAAGACAAAAAGTCGTATAATAAGAAAAGTTCAATATTCATAAGTTCACATATGAACATAAAGTCGCATTATGCTTCAATGTCGCATAGTGTTTAAAAGTCGTATGTAAGTTAAGAGTCGCGCAACTAAATATCGTATATGACTTCAAGGTTTCATGAAACTTAGAAGTCGCTTAATGACAAAAGTCACTTACGACTAATTATAGAGTTGCATAATACCAAAAAGTCGTACACGACAAAATTCACTGAAATCTTTAGCTTTGGCTTTAAGGAAAAGATCCCAAAGCTCCTTTGCCAATAATAGCAAACTCAGTTTGAAGAATCACCATAACATTACAAAATATTTCTTAAGCTTTGGCAAACAACGGGAAATGTTTATCATTCCTCAGAGGCATAACTATGTACATATCTACATAACTCTAGTCAGCAAGGATCAGCAGCACCATTGGCACCATCACGCAATTAGCTGCTATCTGCTGGTAATCTTTGGTAACATATTTGCTGCCAACTCAGCGCATAAACCTGATTTAAAGTGCAATAATTGGAGCAACTAGTAGTGTTTTTCAATCCAGTTGCGCTAATCCGAAATCATTTCGTCCCGCTTGCTGTGGTCAACTATTGCTGAATCGCAAGAATTGCGTCACCACAAACAACCACAAAAACAACGCTGGCGGTGATGCGGAATTTGTGTAGCACAAAGTGGCCCGGAGTGCTAAACCAAATAAAGCGATGGAAGCGATCACTTACATTTTTTTGCAGCTCCTACGCGAAATCGCTTTGAAAAGCAAAGAGATATTGACATTTAGTCTTGTTGCTGCTTCTGCTGCTGCAACTAACTCTTTTACTTGTACTTTCTATTCAAGCGGCAGAGTAGAGTAGAGCAGCGGCAACGTGAAGCAGATCAGAGCGGAGCATCGCAAATCGCATCACGTAATTGTCGCAGTTGTGGTTGCCGCTATGGTTACAACTACAGCTGTCAATATTTTTTTTTTTTCTTGTTGTTTTTTTTTGCTGTAGTCATGTGGTTGGTCGTTTGGTTTTGTCGGCGTTCTGTCCAAATGACTGCGGGACATTTCGTATTTGCGCAGCGCGACATCTGCAAATGGACATCATCGTCACATATGTATGTATGGCTGGCGCTCAATGGTAACGTCGGTCGCTTCATTCCATGTCGAATGCTTTCACTTGGAAATTTGATACGCGCACCAACTTTGTCGATGTCGTCGTTGTAGAGCTTTTGCAAAGACTTCTGGTTAATTAATACAGAAAAGACTCTGCTGGCTGCTGTGGATGCAATTAAAGCACAGAAAAGAGCTGTGGTGGGCTCATCTGTTATTTAGACCACATTCGTTTCTGCCGGTAGAGTTTGTTTTGCAAAATATTTTTTTTTTTTCGTTACTACTGGGGAATGTGCAAAAGAAGAAGCAGAGTGTGGATCTATTTTTAAAACTTGGTTAAACAATCAAAACGAGGAAGTGCATGTTCACAATTAAATCAGCAAACATTTTGCATAAGAGCTTAAGAGTATGCTACAAAAAAATATTGCAGCTGTTTTCAATGCATACTTTAAGACACTATTCCAATAAGAATTTCATTAACTCTAAGCCAAAAATTTTTTTTTTTAAATAAAGAAAAATATCCAAGGTATGGTAAAGTCCTTTTATTTGCCTCAATATTTAAACATTTCGCAATTCTAAAGTTTCAAACAGAATGTCAACGTCAATAGCGTTGACTTATTAAAACTAGGGCAAGGAAGCAGGGTGCTTGCGCATGCGCCAACAGCTCTATCACGACGACAGCCTTCAAATTAGTTGCAAAAACAACAAAATTAAAGAAAAAAGAACCCAGCGAAAATCTACACCTAAATAAAATATTTACTCACATAGAAATGGAAAACAAAGCAATGCTAAGACTTTGAAATATTTGGCCATAAATCACTCACTCACTTGAACACTGAACAGCCGTGAGCTGCTGCTGCTATTCATTTGGTCCCTTGGTTGCAAGCCCTGCTGGCGCCCTCGCCCTCACCCTCGCTCGTTTGCTCACCCGCTATTGTTGAGCAAGTGATCCCATTACACAAAATGACTCTGAATCCAAATACGAATCACAGCCGTCACGTGCATGATCTTGGATTACAATGGAGTTATGGTGTTGAAATTGCGCGCCATACTGCGGCAGCGCAGCAGCGTGTGAGGGTGTAGTAAATGCGGCGCAGCACCCACCACAATAGCACAGCACAGAACAGCAATGAAAGCAAAAACTATGATAAAGCTTGGTAAGCGAGCGTGCGCCGCCTAATGATCCTAAGTGATTTGTAATAAAGTTATTATGTTATGGAATATGAAGTGATCACAATTGCGAGGAGTCGCATAGAAATGAATGCCGCACCGCACCGTCGCATCATCTTAGATGAAGATGTGGAGGAGAATCGCGCGCGCGCGCACAATTGAAAAAATCGTGAGCGTTTACCTGAATAAACAGCAAAATGTTGCAAAAAAAAAAATCCAAATAAGAGATAATAAAGTAAACCTAACAAATAAGAAGAGGGAAAAATATATTAAAGTCTGCAAAACTATTAATGTTGTGGCACATGAAGCGCTGCGAAAAAGATTCCTGCACCAAGTCAACCGACAGCAACAATGCCGCACATTCCAGGGTAAATTTGGCGCAGCAGCAGCAACAATTGATCGATCGGAGAGGCGTTGTTGTGGGCTTTATTGTGAATATGATTTCTCATTTGATTTGGCCAATGTAAGTAGAAATAATATATCTATACAGGTTGCACAGGCTTTTTAAATTGAAAATATTATGGTTATTAAGTTCTGTTCGGTTCTGTCAGTAAAGTAAATGTGAACGTCATGACGAGTAGACCATAATCTATTCCTGTAAGATATAACGCACATAGAAGTGGAATAAAAGGCCAACTGAATTAGAGTTGGAGTATAACAAGGTCAGTTGGACACTGAAATAGCTCATATGACCAATAGACGATAGTTACGGATAAAGAGTAATTGGAAGATTTGAGTTAATATTTTTTAAGGTCAAATATAAGAGCTTCTGGCCTTTGCTCTACAAAAGCACAACTTTCTGAAGTGAGTTGTCATAGCAGCAATTAAAGCATATGCTTTAGCAGCGACATGTATATCAGTATAGTTGCTATCGCCCGATCTTGCCAAAATCAGCACTCGCCTTCTTCTGCTTGAAAATTATTTCCACATAATTAATTCGATCCATTTACATACCAGCAAAAATTCAAAGAATTTGAAAATACAATTTATTTAATTCGCCCTCCTCCAGCTACAGCTATAACGAACAAAAGATTAAAATTCAACGCAAAGAAATAAGTAACCGCAATTATTGAAAAATGCGATCTAATACGAATTTAATTGAGTTTTTATTAAAATGAAGCAACACTTAAATTAAACAAAAATACATTTTGCACTTGGCGAATTATTAAAGAGCCATAAAATTCGATTAAAATACAACAAAAGCGCGGCAGCGAAAAAGTGTTAGAGGTCGTTTGTCCGTCTACTTTTGACTGTACGTACGTCTGAATGTCTGTCTGCTAAGGCGTGAGCCGCAAAAGTGAGCTAATTACCCTTCCGGTGCGCGTTACGCCCCTATGAGAATGCGAATGCGGTTAAAATTTAATTTAGAAATCGGTCGAAATTTTTTTTTTTCTTTCTGTTTATAGCCAAATTTTTCCGTTTTTTTTTTTTTTGTTATTGTTGTCTGAACAAGTTTAAATTGTTTTAACGGTAGTCACATCAATCATGCACACATGCGCACACGTAGCAAATGAAGTAACATCGCTGTAGTAGTGACAGCAGCAAGCAACCAACGTTACGCCAATATGTGGACGCAACAAGAGATATAACAGAAGCAACCAGAAGCAGCGGCAGCAACATCGACAGTAGTAGCAACAACATCCCAATGGTATAAATTAGCTATATCTAAATAAAAAATAGAGCATTGATCTGACTTTTGAAAATAACAGCGGTATGCGGATCACTTTCGTTTGCTCGCTGTTAGAGCGGTACGTAGTGCGGTGAACGCTGGGATAAACTTCAGCGGAAAACGGTGGTGGTGGCCCTGACCACAGTTAACAGCAAGCAATTGGGTGAATGGCAAAAAAAAAAGGTTTCGTTTTATTTTTGGCAAATAATAGGAAATCAAAGTCAAATTTTTGGTTCCACAGTGAACTTTTTATGATTTCTTATGAACAATGAATATTTGACTAGATCTGCCTGAAATACAATTTCTCTCTTGTTGCAAGAGATAAAATTGCATTCTCACAATTGTCTGAGAAGATATGAGTGGAAATAAGTCTTAAAATGTCACAACCGTTCAACCGGAAGCAGAGCTTGAAATATATTTTTAAAAAAATTTGTTTTTACTTTTAACTTTTATTTTCTTGAAATAAAAGTAAAAATTTTTTTAAAACTTTTTCATTAGAAAATAAAAGTCTTTTTTAACTTATATTTCAAAAAGTCAAAAAAAAAACTTTAAAAAAAAACTTTTATTGATAAAAATAAAAGTTTTTTGTGCTTGAAAAAACGAGAAAAATAATATCTTGGATTGGTAAGCAAGAAATTTCAAAGGAGAAAACTCCAAAGGAAAATACTTAACAAGTTTCTAGAAAGAAAAAATTTATGTTAATTACGCACTTATATTTTTTGAAAAAAAAAAGGTGTTTTGGACCGGTTTTTCGAAAAAATATAAGTGCGTAATTATCGTACATTTTTTCTTTCTAGAAACTTGTTAAGTATTTTCCTTTGGATTTTATTATGAATAATCCTAAGTTTTCTCCTTTGGAATTTTTTGCTTACCAATCCAAGATATTATTTTTCTCGATTTTTCAAGCAAAAAGAACTTTTATTTTCGACTTTGTGAAAATAAAAGTCAAAAAAAAACTTATAAACAAAATTTTTTCAATAAAAGTTTTTTTTAAAGTTTTTTTAGAAAAACAGTATGTATAACAGTTTAAGTAAAAAAAAGCCATTATTCAATTCAAAAAAAAAAAAAAAAAAACACAGAAAAACTCGATTTATTGATATCTCAGAAACCACTAAGCTTAATGTGATTCTAAATTCAAATAATTAGTTCCCAACGAAGTGCAATTTGTTTGCAAAATATAATAAAAATTATTTACATCTGGCCGCGTATTTGCAACTCATTTTATGCTCGCTGATACATTTGGTGGTTTCATTGATCCTAAGCTAAAAATTTGCAAAGCAGTTTCCCGCTGCATTCATGGTACACGTAATTTGGGCATGGCAGCCATGTGCAGTCATTAAAAAGCTCCGAACTCATGCCACAACATTGCTGTCTGCTGTTGTAACGTTATTCGTTGCTGCCACAAAGAAGGCCAAAGTTCTATTTATCTGGACGATCAATAAAAAAAAAAAAATTATTTTCCTCTTGGGTTTCAAATGCAGCTGCTGCTGCTGTTGCTTGCGGTGGAGTCAATGCAGTGATGATGACTCATCGTCATTTGACATTTTGGGAGGTTGCTGCTGTTGTTGCCTATGCGCGTTGTTGCTTCATGTTGCTATTTTTTTGCCACATCTAACTCTGTTTATTATAAATCTTCATTTTCTGATAAGCAAAATCTTACGCACTTTGGTAAAATAGAAAATGGTTGTTATGTTGTAAGAAATTAATGCTTAAATTTATGTCTGCAAAGGATCTTAATCATTTTGTTTTCTTAGCTATGTAAAATAAATTGTAGCTGAAAGACATGTGTCATACGTATATGAAATTTTTGTAGCACTAACTTTAAAAGTAAGCACATATTTCCTATGGGTTATAATTTGTTGGAGGGCAACAAAAAATTAAGGACTTTTACAATAAAGATGATATTTCATTACCAGCAGCAACAATGCCGAGAAGGTTGTAGAAAAACCAGCTGTCAATTGCACTACATATAAAGGTTTTGTTATCATTGATTTTTAAATTATATTTAAGTATTGCCTAAAAATATGCATCAGCATATATTTCGTTTTAGTATGTCTTTAGAAAAATATTTCTGATAAGAGTTTTTAGGTCATAATTTTAGGAACGTACCGTATTTTCCTGAAAAATATCAGGTTTGTAGAGCTAAGCATTTCTGCCGGCGACTCCATATTTTTTACCCTTTTATTGTTACTCAAACTTCAATAAATTGACTTTATTTTCTTAACATGGTCATCTTTTTTGCTGTCATTCAGCGAACTACATACATACATATGAACATTAAACTGAAGTGCGCAACGTTATATCGATGTGACAACTATGCCAAATTTTTTAATATAATTTTTCAATTTTTTTATTTCTTTTTTGTTGTTGTTGTTGTGTTTGATTGCAATCGTCATATATCGCCGGATGGATGAGGCAATCAACAACAAACTGGAGCTAGAGCTCGCAAGCGAACAGGCTAACTTAATATAGCTGCCATAACAACAACAACAACCAATTCAGAAGATTTACCTACGAATCCTACGCAGAAAAGTGCGATTTAAAGCAAATCCCGTTGATGTTGTTATTGTCATCGTTTTGTTGTTGTAATTCTTGTCATCAACATCGTAGATCTGAATGTAGCAGTTGTTGTTGTTGCTGTTGCTTTTATTGTCATAGTTGTCGACGTCATTGCTCTAAATTTATTTTTTCCTCCTAAGTAAAGAGTGAAGCCTCCTCTCAGCTTTGAGCTGGGGTCTCACAGACGACAACGACAACGACAACGACGCGACTTAAAGTTTTGAATCGCAACTCGCACTCATTCACTCGCTCGCTGTTACATGAATTTATGTGAATGCGTGGGCTTGAATTATGTCCTAAATGTCATCATAAGATGCAATGCAACAACAACAACAACAATCACAAAAATAAGAGTTGGCATAAATTTCCATAAAGAAAAAATAACAACAACAACAATAAGAATACCAAATTGTAACTATGAAAACACCTAACAGCTACAGCAACAAAATGCTGCAAAATAAATGCAAAGCGGATGAGTGCCAAAAATAAATAAATTTGCAATCTTGAACATCTACGCTACGTCGCACAATGTATGGCGTATCTATAAAGACACAAAAAAAAATAAGAAGAAAATTGCGATAAAATATCGCATCCTAGACGCCGCACTTCGGTTGTCTCTTTGCCCTGCTCTGCAAAAGTCTTCAATTCAGAGTTGCCAAATTCAATACGTCAGGCAACAGCTGTTCCTTGTTTTTGGGATTTAAACAATGATATACGGCTTTAGAAGTAAATCAACTATCTTTCTGTAAAAAAAAGTTTTTTTTTTCGATTGCTGATATATTGAAGGGAAGGACAAATCTATAAAATTATAAAAAAGTTAAAAATCATAATTTATATCGGCCGTTTAGTAAAAGGTCCAGATTTTCGATAATTTTTTCTACACTGCATTTTATAGCAGTTAAAAGAAGCTTTTTATGGTAATGTTAATGAATAAAATATTCAGCCTGAAATCGAAATTACACTGTATATTCAACGACTTGGCAACTCTGTTTTTTTTTTTTTGTTGTTTATATTGTGGACTCAACCTATGATGAACATGAATTAAGCATCTTGCACAAGGCGCGTGGTGGTAATCATTGCATATTTGAAAAATCAGCGGGCATACATATCGAAGAACAACAACAACAACAACGACATAATATTCGTATAAAAAAAAATAATGACAACAGCCACAACGTCGCATCACTTTAAATTGAATGCAAATTAAGGCAGCACTAAAGGAATGTGATTTATTCGCATATGCGCATGCGCGTCGTTGTCGTTAAACTCTGAGATGCGTCTCTACAATGCCATCATGCAGCGAAGATTTTAGATGTTGGTTGATTCTCAATTTTGCAATGCGCATGTGTAACAACACAGGAAATAAAAATGTTGCTGATTGTCAATGAAGGTAAGATATGAGCAGCTTCGATGTTGCACCTTCATTATTTTCAATAAACTACAACAATTTGAGCTTCTTTGAAATCACATTAAACAAGCTTTGGTAAGGTCTGCAAATCGAAATGTAATTGAATCAACTAATATTGTAGTACTTCTAACCGAATCATTTTTTAAAGGCAGATGTTGGCCAGTTTTTTTCGCAATTGCCAATTCTTGGATCATTGCAAATTTATTGCCAATTAGATGCATATTGTCGGTGTATTTTTTCTTTTTTTTTTCATTTCGAGTTTCATTTTACAATTGGGCGGAAAAGTTTAAATTTGCCTAACAACCCAATTCGCCATGGTAGAAAACAAAAAAAAAAAAATGGAAAACCTTTGCACAAACGGAATCTAACACAAAACGCCAGCGAGAAAATGTCAGCGTCAAATGTTGTTGTTGTTGTTGTTGTGGTGGTACAACGCTCTGTTGCACTGCCGCGCAACTTCAATTGTCGATGTTTTGATGTTTTGTTTTTGAGAATTGGAGCTCGATCCGCACGCGCAAATCACAATTTTCACTCAAAACACTTCAGGGTAAATTTCTGTTATTTTACGGTAACTTCTTTTTCGCCTATTGCGCTCGCGCGCGTTTTCCTTCTTCGGTTTTAGCTTTTCATCAACGTGCGCGCAGCTGGCCATCGCAATCGCAAAATTTCAGCAATCAAAAAAGTTGCCCTTAGCGGAAGTCGTCATCGTCAACAACAGTAACAGCAACGTGCAAAGGAAACAGGAGGTTGGTCAGTCTTGTACGTGATGCGATTGATTCAGAATTGTAGCAAGAGTCCATTGCAGAGGAAGTTGCTAAAATTGACCGCATTCAGAAAGAGCAAATTTTTCGATCAAAAACTAAACTTTCTTTCCAATCAAAATTTTAGTTTTTCTAGGTAGAAAAATCGGTCGAGTGCTTGTAGAGATTCGAAAAAAGCTAGAATTTGCAGTATTCTAAAATAAAACATTCTATGATATCGACATCGAGACTTCTTCCATACAAAATATCTTCAAAATATTGTAAAATTCCTTGCAAAAAATCAAAAAATTCATGCAGTCTAAATTTGCAAGCGCAACATGATTGCTACATCCAAATTTAGCCAAAGAAAAAACAACTGCCGCAGGTTGTTTTACAAAGCCATCAAACTGTCTGTTCCACAAGAAAAAAACAAAACAAAAAGCAAGAAACAACAGCAGCAGCAGCGGCTTATAAGCGTCAGCATCAGTACGGCTCAGTGTAGCGCTACGTTTCGTACTCCAACACTTTTAAATGCGGCGCATCGTCGTCGTCGAACGTCACTTACTGCAGCCATTTTCAATGAAGTCTAACAAATAAACTGACAGCTGTTTGTGCCAATAAGCGCTCAACCGAACGACAAGCAACAACATAAGAAAACAAGAAAAACAATAGGATGCTCCTTTGGAGTATCTGCTGGTTAACGCTAGATGTTGTGTTCCATGTTGTCTATTGCTTGCTCTCTATTTGAAAAGGGTTGCTTGTGGTCATAAGTAGCGGCAAAACGGGATCAATGGTGTAAACCTCGTGCCGCTATACTTTTTATTGTGTACTGGTGTGCTGCGCACTCAATTGCTATCTGGGTAGTCGTGGATGAATGAGGTACGCGTGACGTCCTACGGGCATAAATAAATTTAAGCTAAGATAAAAAAAACCTAAGAAATTAAAGATGTTTTGCGCCAATAAATGTTTTTTTCTTTTCTACCAAATGTATTAGGCCAAAGGTGTAGTGGAAACTAGAAAATTAAGTTGCCAATAAATTTTGGATTAAAAAAACAAAAAAAACAAATCCTAAAAGAGACCCAATTTCAACATTATTTATTTAGTTATGATGAAACTGCGAGAAATAGAAGGAATTTCGAATTCAAATTCAGTTAAGCAAGGGAATTATTTGATCTCTTTACCTAGAGGGTCTACAACATGGGCATACATATATTGATAATGATGTGACAGTGTACAAGCATTGACGCTATTTCGTCATACGAGTTGATTCCGACCTCCATCCGGTTCTACTCTTTTTAAATGCCCTACTTTATGGAAGATTCTTAGCTGCACTAAGCTTGGCTGAAGTCATATCCAGACACAAAGTTTGTTTGTAAAAAATTCCAATGCTTTAGAGATTAGCTGATTGTCACATTCAGATCATAGAAACAGCGATAAACATTTTCCCACTCGGCATACAACGTTTCGTAAACCTTTCAAAAACCTTTAACAAGACATCTTAAAAAGTTTTAGTTACCTTTCAGAAATCATTCATTTCCATTTCAGCAAGCTCTTTGCAATGTTTCAAAATCCAAATTTGGAGTTCATTTGAAACGTAACAGAACCTTTTTCATTACGTCGTCGAACTCTGGAAGTTTTTGATATTTTTTACCCTCGCTGTAATTATATTAAGTCACCGGGGAACTCGGAATTATTGTTTCATTTTACATGGAACATCACTTGCGTTGATGTGGATAGTTTTTTTTTTTCTTAACATAGCATCAAACAGAGAACCAGCCTTGCAACATTTATACATTTCCTTTCTAACCATATATTTTCAAAAGTCAATTTTATATGGGCACATCTTAATGACACCTTTAAAAATAACTTATTGAAACATATGTGGAACATTAATAATATTGTTTAATAAAAATTTTATGAGGATTGCTTCCACTGTTCATTAAATTTCAGCTTAAAATCTTTAAATTGCCAATTTTTTATATCATTGTATCAAACTATCACTTGAATCTTTTATCATTTCAACGTGCTACCTACAAAATCATTTATGTATTAATGATTTCATGGCCTGATCAGGATTGTTTTTTTATTATATGCATTTTGCTATTGAAAGTGGGCATATAAACCAATAAAATAATTTATATCACAATTATTGAATTACAGACGATTTTTACGAGTATTTATTGTATTTTTGCGATATGAACAAAAGATGATTGCAGCGTTTTCTCTTTGTGTTTTGTAACGCTTTTCATTGCAATCAATCGTGCAGTAAAACTCTGTTCACCTGTTGCCAAGTTACAAAACCAAAAATAAACCGAGTCTGTTGCCACAGAAGCTGTTACCGACGAGAAATCCCAATTGTTTTCGCTTACTTAGCGCAACTAATCTGCCGCTGCTGCTGCTGCTGTGGCACAAAATCATTGAAGTTAAACATTGGCCAAGTATTTGAAATTGTTTTATTCCTCAACTCTTGAGTTAGCTTGCATCATCACAAAATTAATTTCCGACAAGTTTCTATTTGGCTTAGTTTTTCTTTCCTTTTTTGTTTGTCTACGATTGTCTTGGCTTCTAATTTACTTTGTTCAAAAAAAAAAAACTAAAAAAAGTTAAAAATGTATCTATGTATTATACGATCGTATATAAATTGTGCCAGCGACTGATGCTCCCCGATTGTCACACCGCATCTCATTTCATCTCAAAAACCACATTGTCGCATAGCGTCGATGTGTCACTCAATTCGATCGTAAACACTGCGATCTGCAATGGTCGGTCTGCGTGTTGGTCGATCGACTTCTTCTCTTTGGTGCCAGACCGAGTTTCCATTTAAAGTCTGTGCGATTTTTTCATCTCCTTAACGGTGTTTTTTTTTCGCGTCGACTGCAGCTGATGGTTTTTTGTTTCGCTGTTTTCTTATATTTGGATGTGACAGTTCGTTAGGGCCATTTCCGCAACAGCTGTACGCTTAGGATTAACGTTGCTAGAAGCGTGCTGTTCAATGCGCTTTGGTAGCAGCCCGAAGGTGTCATAAAATGCAATCAAAATGACAGTAAAAACACATAAACGTCCAAAGTGTAAAAAATACGTTAATAAAGTTTGTGGAGTATTTGAAAACCTAACAGGCGATTTGGGTGAATTTTGTGTTTACTTGACGCCCAGTTGGTGCAAACCGAAATCGTAATATGAGTTTATATTTATGTAACTGCTTCTTTGATTAAACTATTGTGCGAGTGTTTTGTGTCACCTGTTTGTCTGATTCGTGGCATTATTCAAGAATTTCATACTCACAAATAAACTGCTGAAAAACTAGCACATTTTCTATAAAATTAGAACTTTTAAGTACATACTCAAATTGTAGCATATAGCATATTATTTTAAATCTTATGATTAGTAAACAGTCTAAATGGTATTTAAAAATTTTAATCTCTCTGTCTTAATTTTTCATATCAATATCAATAGGATCTTTAATTTTGTGTTAGCTTCTATAGTTTTCAAAATATATTAAGTTTACTTACAGCAGCAGCTCAGCATTTCGAATAAAGTGAAAGTAAGTGAGTTTTCTTTTAAATGAAATGAGCTGTAATATACATGCATAACTTACATAGTATACAAAAAAAATCCTGGAAATTTCTAATAAAAAAATATTTTTTAAAGTTTTTTGGCTGACGTGGTCATTAAATTTTTCCATATCAAATATATCTGCACATAAGAGCTGCTCAAGTCTAAGCTATTTCTTCAAGATTTTCGAGCAATCCAACACTTCAAAAATAAGTACAATTTATTAGGTGAGGGACTGTTGTATTTTATCCAAAAAATCGAATTTTTAAGTTATGCGCAACATCTCCGAAGCTTAGAACTTTAGAAAACTTTTGCATAAACTTGAAGATATTTTATAAAAAATTAATGAAGCTGGTTAAAGCCAGAAAACTATGTGGTAAAAATTGGGAGAAATTCTCGAGAAATTAGCAATGCCAATTTTTGCACTATATCAGAAAATATATTTGAAAATCTTAGTAATAAAATCAAATTTTTAGAAACTAATTGCACTATCTAAGGAATTTAACTTAAAATCACAATCTCTAACTCTTCTTATGACAACAATTTTCGCAAGAACTTTATGATGAAAAAAAGTTATGATATTTCTAAAAGAAAAAAATATTAATTTATAACCCGCAGGGAAAAAACAAGGTATACTTAGGAAAACTCAAAAAAAAAAACGCGAAAAGACCTTAATTCGACCTTAGTTTTCAAGCTCAAATGAAATTACCATTAAAATGAGATTATTATTTTTTTCTCAAAGGGCAATACTTAAAATTGATAGGTTTCCTGTCTTTTATCAGGGACTGTAGCGCTTTGGAAAAAATAAGGTTGGCTGCTTGCAGTCTACTTCGACATTAAAAATCAATAAAATGTACTATGTCTCGTATGAATTTCTAAAATTTCTTATAATATTTTACATTTATATTTTTTTTTCAGTCTAATTTAATGTGTAACTCCAACAAAACATAATTGGACTACGATGTTCTTCTCCATATAATGCAGAATATTATGAACTACCTATATTTGTATTACATATTTCCACATTGAATTGAGACTCCTTAAAAATTTCCCATTTTACATTATAGGCAATTTGTTGAAAAATTGCACTTCCCATTCATTTGTCTATGCAACCATCGTATGAGTATCTATTGCTCAGCAACGAAGAGGAAGAAGTCATGGCTATGTGTGCACAGTTATTAAAAGTATTTAAGCTCAATAAAATTTGCAACATTTCCTCCTCCCAACCGGATACATAATTAAACTTTAATAATAATTTTGCACTATATTTCAAATTATTGTTGTTGCTGTTGTTATTTATGTTATATTTTAGACTTTTGCAAATAAAATAACAACTGAATAAAATTGAAAATCAAGCAAAAGTAAATAAAAACTTTTTATTAAAAAACAAAAAAAAATACATTTATGCTAATGTTGAGCTGCACTCCAATTTAAATCGAGTTGGTGCTCCACCTTGTTGCTGATTTTTCTTTAGTTTTTTTTTTGTGTTTTTGTATGATTCGTGTTGTTTTTTGTTGCTGGTGTTGCTTGATGGCCTTACAACCACCGTTTGACTATTTTAGCAGTCGCAATTTATGCTCATGTTGTTTTTGTTGTTGTTGCTTTTATTTTTCCAAACGTTTTTTTAATGACCAGGAAGAGACAAAACATAAAAACAAAATAAAATTGTAATGAAAAAAAAAAATTCACTAAGAAAAACTAAACGAAAGGAGAAGAAAACACGAGAGCAACGGGAATGCAGCAGAAAACAAGTTTCGCGTATCCTCGCCAAATATGGATTTTTTTTTACTCGCATTCACTTCTAAAACTTTTGCTTTCATTCAAACTAAATGCGAGAGCAAAAGAGATATTAAAGCCTTAAGCTCTGAATAAAAAAGAGAAACGCATGTTCTCTCGCATTGTATTTTGTGGAACTTAAGAGAAAACGCTGCATCGCTTTGCTGCGGCGCTAACGGTACTTACACTTGCAAATGGCATTGGGCGATCTCTCGGCATGGAAAAATGCGCCGTTATGCGCCCCCATGCATTTGGGGATGCTATGCGCTGGCACAGCGATGTCGATAGCACAAATAAAAATAAAAGCAAACGATTAGCAAGAGCGAGAGCGAAAACATCCACTTTGAAAATGAGCGCGCTGCAATCAATTGATCGAGTTTGTGTCTTAAGACTTTTGATCGAGTTTGTGTCTTAAGTCTTTTGTTTTGCACTGCAAAAAAGATCGCATTTTTCGTTTCATTTCGTTGTTTTTTTTTTTGTTTTTTATTTTTGCTTCGTTGCGATCGCAAGCGTGACTCGTTTGACGTTGCTGGCGATTCATGTTGTTGCTGTTGTCTGTTGTCTAACGTTGTAGAGCGCGCAGCTGCTGCGTCGTTAAGACGCCGCCACACCCATCACTGGATTGTGCGCTGAGCAGCAACTGTTTTCTTTGCTATTGCTGTTGTTTCGTTTCAATTGTTGTTGTAGCTGTTGGCAGCAATTTGTTCGCTTGCTCGAGATCGAGCGACTTGTTCGCTTGCGTGTGCGATTTTGTTGTTGCTGTTGTTAAGCATTTCTTAACTGTTGTTGTTGTTGTTGTTGTTGTTGTAGCTATGGATTCAACTATTTTTATGGTATTATTATTTTGTTGTTGTTCTTTTTGTTATTGTTACTTTGTCATTCCAGTTTCGCCTGTTTCTGAGCTGCGACGCTATTTTGTTTTTGTTATTATTATTATTATTATTGCTGTCGTTGTTGTTGTTGCTATTGTTGTTGTTTTGATTTTTAATTTATTTTTGCGTGGTTTACAATAGTTGATTTTGTTGTTGCTGTTATTTTGTCTGTTTGCTTGTTTCTATCGATAATAAACTGGATTTACTTTTGCTTTTCTTTGGACGTCACTTGGCAGCATTTTTTTCTTTTTTGCCTTACAATTTTTTTTTTCTTTTTATGTCACCACATAGCAAATTTTTTGTTGTTGTAAGCACAATACAACAATTCATGTTCTTGTTAATTTTTTATAGCTATTTGCTGATACATATATAAATATTGGATAATTTTTCATGCAAACGACTTTTTCATTTTACTCAATGTGAGGTCAAAAATTGACTGTGCACTTAAGGTAACTTAACAGTTATATTTATTAAATATCCTAATTGCTAAAGAGCACATTCGTCCAGGAACGAACTTGCGATATGACATGCTGAAATTTTAAAAAAGAATAAATTTTCAGTGCTATAATTTCATGTTAATAACTAGCCATGATGTTCATCTGAAATCAGTGCTAAAGTATGGGTTGTACCCACACTCACCTAACGAGTAATCACTTCCAAAGGAAAAAAAAAATTAATTCATGATAGGGAAAAAAAAGTTATTCTATGAGTTCAGCTGTATGAGTAGAAAGGCCTAAGCGTTATGGCAAATATTTATGTTTTACTTTCATATTTCTACTTTGACTTTTGTGTGATCCTTTATAGAGAATAACCTTAGATTGAAAAATCGCTCAAGATTCAGATGAAAAATTATGTCAAATGATAGTAATAGTTTTACTAGAGATTCTTCATGGTGTTTTCATATGATAAAATCATTTAAAAATCTTGAAAATCTTTCAAATTTCTCTTGCTTTTTCTTTTTTTTTGCTTTTTTTGTAAGTTTTCTGTTTAAGAATATTTTCCACAATATTTTTATGCGACGCCATACAAAGTTATGCGATGCTACACTGCGACTCTGGCTGATATTGAACGTCTATATCTATCTGCGTACGTACGTACGTACATTTGCGGCATGTGGAGTGTACTGCGGTATGTGTACGTGTGTTTGCTTGTGTGTGTGTACTTAGCGGGAAAGTGATCTCGTTTCAAATGTCCATAAATAATTCAATGCAATGTAATGCAACATTTGTGGATAAGCGAGAGTGGGATTGTTCAACTTTTTGCCTTCCATATCCTCCCCACCATTTGCACTTCCTTCCATCTCTTTGACAGGCCAACTTCGGCCTGTTAGAGATATCAACCGTATAGCAAAACGAAAGAAAAATAATAATATTTTAAAAAAGAAAAAGCAAAAAAAAATAAAGTTGCTTTAACGAGGTGGACATTTGCTATTTTGCGCCGCTTGAATCTGCTCTGCATTCACTTTTTATTGCAAAACTTGCGCTACACCTCGTTTGTCGTTTGTAGCTCCACTCCACAGCGTTGTCGCCAATTTCATTGACTCGATTTGCTTTGGCGATTGTGATTATTTATTTAGTTGTTGTTACATTTGTGGAACTGCTTTTATTTTCTTCATTAAATAAAAATTTTAATTTCTTCATTACGATTTCAAACTGAATCGGCGGCAGCAGTAGATTATGTAGCTATGTTGAAAACATTACTTTTATCGGAAACACTTTGAGATGGAAAAACATTAGAGATTTGATTTAAGAGATTGAATAATACAAATGTCGTGCTGAACTATGCCACTGAATTATCGTTACACTCTTGATTAAAAAATTAAAATTACTGACAAATTTATTCGCTATTATAGAAAATATAGTAAATACTTTAAGCGTTTTCAAAATACATTTTTCTGAACTTCGTCTTCTAATGGCTTGCAGACTGAAGAGCATGGCTGTCAAGTGAAGCATGTTTTTATTTAAGCTTCCCTTTGGCTTGTTTCTGGTAATTCTTTGAGAGCATAGTTGGTCAAGCTTTCCTCAGCAGTCACCGTTCGGACTAAGAATTTAATTTTATGTCTCTAAGATTCTCTAAAAAATGTAGCTAACGCAACAGAATGTAGGTAACAAATACTTTGCAGAGGACTTTTGATCCCAAATAATATTATTATCAAGGAAATATATGGATATCGTAAACACAGGCAATTACTGTCACCACGAACGAAACCCAAAAATTTTTTTTTTGTGTGATGTCAAGTCAAAAGAAGAACCTAATGAGATTTTCTTTTTTAGTAATAGATCAATTATTGAAACGGTAAGAAAATACCGCCAACATTCTAATATTATCTGCTAGCAATAACGTGTTTTGAAAATGGCCTATGGTGCGGTGTAGGACTGAAAGAGGCAACGCTTATTTTATTCCTAAAAATAAGGAGGTCAGCCAGAAAACAAAACTCTGTGAAGCGCAATGCTTGAAAAATTTTTACGCTCAATCGCTGAAAATAATCAAGTGGTTCTAATAGAGCGACGATGAAGCGTTTATTTTATATCATTAAGACTTTCAGTAGCCACCCTGAGATAAGAACTCAATACATTGAATTATTTTATTTCATAAAAAAAAAATAACGACTTACTTACATATCTACTTAATTATAATAATTTTAAATTTTTAGTAAAAAAATTATTTCTAATAACCATTAACTGTTTGATAGAACGCATAATGATCTAATTAACATACAAGAAATGTTAATTCTCTAGCTGTTGACATTTTTACATAACTAAGTAAAACTCTCACTCACCATCGCTATCGCTATCTCTTTATTGCCATTAAATCACCTTAACGACTCTCAAGTTTCAATTAACTGTTTTATTAACCCAAAACATGCGCTCAATTAACTCGCTAAAACGACTGTACTTAACTTGGCTGAAATATGAAGTGACATGTGAAAGCAAAAGCAAAACTGACAGCAACAACAATAACAACAACAGCAACAGAGATAAAAAAAAATATTTTTCAAGGCCAAACTGCTGCTACAACAAAAATCCAAGCAAGGAAAGGGAAGTGACACTGCGCAGTCGCAAGAAACTCACGCAATTTTCACCTGATGCGATGCTCTAAGCTGCTGCTGCTACTGCTGCTTTTGTTGTTGTTGTTATTGTTGTTGTTGTTACCAGTGACTAAGTAACTGACGACAATTGCAACAACTAACTTGATTGGTGAACACGCATCGACACACACTCTCACGTTATATGGCGCATTAACCAACCGAGAGCGTGGAAAATTATGTGAGACTTTGGATAAAAAAAAACGTAAACGTGACAACTTAATTACGTTAGTAACTAAGTCGTCGTTGTCAACGTCGCCAATGCGTTTATTATTGACGACGGTGGGATCAAAACATCACTAATTAGCTGCTGTTGCCTTAAGCATCCCACCGTTCGTCGAAAAAATCAACGCCAGCCTTAGAACATCTCAAGAGCGACAAACGTTACGTGTAGTCTAACAGACTTGGAACGGGAAATATTTAATCCAATGTATAGATTAATTTGTTTTAATTATGCGCAATATTTTGACAAAGAGACAAGCAAATCGGATTGGATCGACATTGTTGGAATAGTATAATACACAGCAAGAAAAACTTTTATAAAAAATTGAATTCCAAAAGTAAAACATGAAAAACTTGTTTAAGAACGGAAAAGAAAATTTTTTTCAAAGCTGAGAAAAATATTCCCTAAAAATATTTTAAAAAAAAGATAGCTTTTTTCAAAAATTTGAAGATCGACTTAATAAATGATGCGTGTCTCAGTTTTAACAAATCAAAGCAATTAATAAGTAAATGATGACGACCAACAGAGATGTTGCACGAGCTGTGTACAACAACAACAACAACAACAACAACAACAACAACAACAACAAAGACAAAAAAACCATACAACAAATGCAAATGTTAAATTTGTGCGCAGTTCCTGTTTCGGCAGCAACAGCCGCAATGAAGGCGGCGGCTCGGCTTTAACCATTCTAGCATGACCTCCATACCAATGAAATAGAATTCTACAAAGAAAAAAAAAAACAACAAGATGCAAGACAACAGAATGCATGACAGTAACAATAAACAGCACCAGCTACAACAACAGCAACAACCAGCAGCAGCAGCCGAACCAACAATTGCAAATCAACACAACTCCATTGCCAAAACGAGTGGACCGTATCGGATGCCTTAAAAAAAATATGAAAGTAGTTTTCTAGACTAGAACAAGACCACACCTAAACCCCCAGGGTACGATAATCTAACACGCTGCTGCATATGGTGCAGATCAAGCAAGCGACGAACGGCAGTTGCGGCGTGCGCGTTTTACTGAAGTAGCAGTGAGCTGGTGAGCTGCTGCTAAAAGCAACAAAAAATATCGAATAAAAAATTAAATGAATTTCTTGTTTCGAACACAAAATCAAATGCACCATCAAGTAGCAGATCGCGTTCCAATAACACTACTATTTATGGCAATAAGGGATCTAATTGTAGTTGATTTGTTAGCTTGATGTTACATAAGAATGTGATATGCCAAGCACATAAGTGGGCCACCATCAAATCATTCATCCATTTGGTGCCTCATGGTGCGTATAAGCGAAAGAAAGCGCTCAACAAATGAAGCTTTAAATTTTATCAAAATTTTTAAAACATTATGCAGTAAATGTAGCAAGCTGTCCAGAATTTGCCGAAAATTTAATGTATTTTATTCAGCTTAAAATAAATAATAAAAAATTAATTGTTCGATGGGAGTTTTATAATAAAATGCCGTCACATATATGTAAGTGACCGGACACTAACAAACTTCATATATCTGAATACCCCTTAAAAGAAAATACAAAATAAATTCAAAATTTATTTTCAAGTCGCAACCTAGCTGTTATATAACCATTTTTTTAATTTAATTCAACATGTTGTATGAGTAACATTCATTTTGTACTTTTAGGACGTTTAAATAAAAACCGCCATTGCATCCAATCTGGCTATAAAAGTTCTGATTTAAAATGATAAAAGCTAAATCATGAATCTCGTAGATTTTTTAAAATTACAAAACTTCTATAATTCTTCTTGTTGGAAAAACTTGAAATCTGAAAGTGCTGGAGAAACTGTTCCCCATTATTTTGGTTAAGCATAGAAAGATCTATATAATTTTAATTTCAATATGATGCCAAAAAAATTTTAATTTGTTTGTACTGTGTAATTAATGGTTACTCATACGACCCAATGACTGAAATATCTAAGTTGATAGGTTTCGTCAAGAAGAGTCATGAACTTTTTGTCCACTTGATGAATAAAAATATGAAATTCTGGTTATATAGAAATGTAAAATTTATTGGTTTGGTCAGTGACTTTTCTATGAGTAACCTTTTATTGTATCAGAGCATACATTTTTATTTTTCAAAAACGAATTTATCAAATCCGATGCGTTTTGAAGTCAAAATGTTGAAGATTAATGAAGCGAAAAAGTCGCGCTGCTTGAGAAATTTTTGTTTGATAAATAGCTACTTAATAACCTAATGACAGGATCTTTTATAGCCAAAATTTAATATTTTTAATAATAATTTAATACAGTTTTATTTATCTTAATGATTCTTTTTTTTTTTGTAACAATAACTTTTCCAGTTATCCCCACGCAACGCTACACTTACTCTACTTCTAAGTTTTCTGACGCTTGAATTCTGATATTTTTTTATTATTTAATTTTTGAAAGTACCAATCACTAAGTTCTGCTGTTGGTTAAACGTATGAAAATATGGCTATGTGTGTGTAAGTCCAGAAATTTTGTTGTTACCAAAATTACATTTAAATGATTGCGCTGCAGCACACACCTGGACAACACATAAGGTATCTGAGTCATTTGTTTTGCTGCTGCTGCTGCTGGAGCAAACCTTAACTCAAAACTCCGTTTCATTCTGAAAATGCTCAATGAATTGCAAACTGAATTCACGCAATTAAGTCAGAGCGATTTCTTATAGTTTCGGTTATGGCAGGCAGCAAATAGCAACACATAGCTGCAGCAGCAGCAACAGCATCAGCGGGTGGACAATGACAGCAAGCGAGACTGGCATGCAGCGTTGCAAGCAGACTCTAACGTAGACACATCTGTAGACAAGGCGGAACATTTTCTTAGGCTTTTGGCTCTGACAAACCTTATATGGATAAAGCCAACGCCAACCCATAGATAGATAGGCAGACAAACAAACATATAGAGACCTACTCATTTATGCGATGTCGTACACTGACCGACAAAGTCTCTAAGAAAAATCTTCATTTAAGCTAATTTTACTTTGAATTTCAGAAAATGATACTCTGACACAATTTTGAGCTATTCGAAATGAAAACTTTAGCTATAGGTCAGCATAGCATTGTTTTGATTTGAATAACTTAAGGTTTTCTATTTCTTATAACTTTGACCAGAGATAAATGGTTTTTTGCTTATATAAATAAAGCCATTAGCTGAACGAAGTTTACGGCTCAAAACTCTTTTAGTTTCATTGAAACCAATTCCATAAGGATTCATTTCCCTGTTAAGAAGTTTTTGAATTTGGCTTTAGGGAAATTGCGATTATTGTCTAACGCTGTAAGCTGTTGACTGACCAAGTGAACGTTTTCATAGACATCACTTCAGTCGGCTGGTCTATCTATTCCGTCTATCTGTCCGTTCGCTTGTCTCCATGTCGGCAAGTCTCTTATTAGTTATTGCAATTGAAAAAATTGTCTGCCTGCTGTGATAGCCAATTGCGTTGACATTGCTAATTAATGGAAAGCTGTCTCGCCGGCATGAAGTTAGTTAATCTTTTGTAATTAGAATATAGAAATCGATCTGATCTGCTTTGTTTGTCACAAACTGACTGATAGAATGCAATTTACAGCCAGAGAAGAATCGCTGTTCGAATGTACGCAATTAATCCAATTCAAGGATAGCCAGTTCTAAAAAAAAGTCGATATTGCAAACCCTAGTCTAAGTACTAATGCTAATGCTTACGCAAGAAATAAGTTTTTACGTGGACTTTTTTTTTCTTGCTTACTTGAAGTTTTATGTCCGCAACTGGGCGTGTTGCAAAACTGCATATTTCGTTGATTTCCCTTTCATTTCATTTAGCAGTAAATAAAGTTTTATTTTTGTTTAAGTTTAATCTCCTCACTAATCAAGCCTAGTGGTTTAGGGTGCAACGAAAAAATTAGTTTTGTAGTAGAATAAAATTTAGCGCAGGTAAAGTAAGGTAAGGTAAATCTCTCGAATTTCAATCTAAGAATTATTGTTTAAGATATTTGTCCAATGCTTGAAAACTGGTGGTCTTTAGCAAAACTAGCTGAGAATGATTTGAACATAACTCATTTAGCAACTTTTACTGAAACTGAAGGGTTTTTCGGTTCGGTCAAATAGCCACTTTGAATGTTTGGTCTTCTCTTACACCTTGTTTTCCTGTAAGCAGCCTTAGTACTTTCATCTACCTAGATGCAATCAGTGGCGCTATTTCAACCAAAACGCTTAAGACTTAGTTAATCTATCAAGATCTACAGCTAGCTTCTACAGAAGTATTTAAATCTTCCAAGCGTAAACTTTTTTATAAATTCATTCTCTCAGTTTTCGATCTACACCCTAATAATCAGTTCAACTGACAACGACGACGCAACAACGACCAATGCCCACTTTTAAGCTGCACACAAATGCTTCCCATTTTTTCGTTTTGTTTTTAATTTCTTGCTCAAGAGTTAGCAGGCAAACACTTGGGCATCTGGACAGACAAAGGATACAACTCGTGCAATACTCCATTGTAGAGTAAATACCGCATGAACTCCCAAAGCTCAAACCAAAGATTGGTCGCAGTAAATTTGATTTTGTAATCGCTTGCAACATACATATCCTACGTGCATACATACATATACTCGTACACGGCATATTGCACGTCTTACCGTGTGTTCGTCCGTTGATTTTGTTGTTGCAGTTCGGAATCTATTAAACTAGTTTAGGTGGGTCGCTGCTTGTAGATATTTTTTTTTTTTTTCGTTGATACTGCTGCAATTCTAATGGCCACCACACTGAGTGGCCTGGTACACTCATCGCCTCACCATTGCCATCATCATCAACATCATCGCATGCATAGTCGTCGTCGTCGAATGCATCGCTTATATGCAAATCTAATCCAAGAAAACGAGTTTGTACCAAAAAAAAAAAAAAACTTGCTCTTGCGAATATGGGTCGTTTGCCAAGTAATCGATCGAATTTTTGCATTAGGCGCAGTTTTTTTTGTCCATCCGTTCGTCTGTCTTTCCGTCGTCCAAATGTTGAAGTACACACAGCTTTGTTGATCGTCCGTTCATGACGACAACGACGACGTCGACAGCCATTCGTTGCTTGTTGCACAGGAGAACATATAAAATATTAACGTACACCACGTTGCAGTTGCTCCTTCCTCGACCTGCCCTGTTCTGCTTCCACGTAAAGCTAAAGCGTTTCTTCGTAGTACACGCCGCCGCAAACTAAACACGATCATCGTATGCGGATCACCATCATACAGCGGCAGGCTTGCAAAATTCTGCAGCTGCCTTAGAAAAAACGCTGATCAGTATTGTGCCGCCCGAAATAAGAAAAAAAAGCAACAAAACGTAGACTCGAAGTGGTTAAATGAGATCCAGTTTAAATTGCAATCGCTCTCTAATAGGCATTAAAACACGCCAGGCGATCAGATGCTTGCACAGTGGAACAAATTTTCGGAACCAAAGCACATTAAAGAAGTGGTGTGGTAATTAGTGCGAAATAAAAAAAAAATAATGGTACCACAGTATTTCGGAATTTATATTAGTGATTATTTTTTTCTTTTATATATGATGCCGAAGACTTACTTATTTCTCTACAGCAAAATGTGCATTACTTACTTATTTATTTTTTTTTTGTCTGTAGAGAAAATTATAACGTTTAGAGAAGGAGCACGCATTGCAGAGTTACGCAAAATTTTAATTGACATCTACATATTGCATATTGCCGATCCAAGATTTCGGACGTTTTTTTAAAAATCAGCCGATTCGTACCAAATTAGTTATACGGGAGTTTTTGAGGTCGCCGATTACGAGTCTGAAACTATATTTCAAAAATTTTCAAAATCAAAATTGTGGATTCAGGATTTCAGGTGCATTTGTTGTTTTACAGCATATTATTTCTGAAATTACCTTTCGATGTATGAAGAAAAAAGTATGGAAAAATTTATCTTTATGGATTTAGGAATGCAAATGGTAAATCTTCAAACTCTATGTTCTCATGAGATCTGTTTTTTCATGGCATCTCAAGTAATTTTTTTAGTTTCTAGAAGTAAAATAAAACAATGAAAAAATGTCACTTAGAAGTTTTCCAAAGGAACCTGCGACAACTTGCAGGAAGGTTTCAGTAAGCTAGAATTTTTTACTTTTCTTAGAGTATTTATTCTCTGACTATTAAGCTCCCGGTGCACGATTTTTTTTGTTTTTCAATTAATAACAGCAGCTGTCTCAAATAAACCAATGATAATAAATTTCTGCCAAATAGCTGACGGAAGCCTTAAGATTTAATCGCATTTATTACCAAATACAATAAACTGCGCAAACATCGCGAATTCCTTAAGGGAGAATTTGATCTTTCGAAGATCAGAGCAGAGTACTCAACCATACTCACATTCACACCAAAAAAAACAAATAAACCGATAGGACATATTCAATTTGTAACCTTGGGCACGCACGACTTCTGTTTGCGCTACTGGTATTGAATGTTGCACATGTGAAAAATGTGGCCATATTTTTTTCTGGGTGCCATATTCATTTTAACTATTGATTTTTATAAATAAAAAATTAATTTGTTGTCTTTTGAGTGAATTTTATGATTCAAGCACGGCGGATCCGGCGACAACGACAACGAAAAAAATTGGAATTTAATCAAACTAAAGTCATAATTACAGTAATAATAACGAAAAAATTTCGCACACATAGAAGTTAAACTGTGTGCGCGCAACAACACAACACACTAATGAAAAAACCTATAAAGATATGAAGCAAAACCTGAGCTTCAAAAACAAAAACAAATTAATTTACAGAAAAAAAATGGCAGAGCGCGCCAAATACAATTGCAAGGCAATGAGCGACGTGATGCGACGCAGAGTAACGCATGGTAACGGCGTCGTTATTGATTTTAACGTCAAGATAAATTACAGCTTCGGTGCAACGTTGTTGGCCGTATTAGGTGGGGCAGCAGCGGTGCGAGTATTCCTGAATGCAATAGAGAGAAAAATTAGATTTTTTGCACTCTACAAGTGGTGGTTAAAACTTATACAGTGCCCGCTGGATTTTTGGGCGTCTCTAGGACATGCCCTTCGTTTACAAGACTATTTATTTTTGCTTTAATTTCAAATGCTCTCCACAGACTACATTAGTAAACTTGGAAGAAAACCTTGAAATCAGGAAAACTTCATCAACGGCTATATTCTGCAGACTTATGGAACAATTTTTTTTTTTTTTGATTAACAAAATCCTCAGACGGATGTAAATCCAACGAAGTCTTAACGCACAATCAAGTTGCCAATGCAACATAAGTACTTTTACTTTACTGGCCCGAAGACTAATTCTGGCGGTATTAAGGTTGGTTTCCACGTCGCTCAATTTAAGCCGATATAACACCGACCCGGATGCTTCAACGTGCATTTATGTACTTTGTGGCCAAATCTTTTGTCCATGACTCTCTGAGAACTTAGTGTACCCAAAGCTTTCTTGTTGGCCGAGTAATTTGTTGCATCTATTTTTTTTTTTTGCAATTATATAACGCAATCTCACATAGAACTCTCATTAAATCAAACTCCTAGACAAAAAAAATTAAGGGAAAAAAACCACAGACTTTCCTAACGAACAAAATTCCTCGCTCTGGGGCATGAATAATAAAAAGTACGGCATACTATCATACAATTGCAGCAACAACGATGACAGTAACGCCAGCAACAAACAAACAACAACAAAAACACATCAACTGCAACATATAACGACAACAACAACAATATTAAATGATGTTGCAAGGAGTCTCTCCACTGTCTTGTAACAGGCAGGCGGTGGCGCATGTGCGCAGCAATGCGCGGTGTTGCCACTTTGAGTTGTCGTCGTTGCCTTCGTCGTCGTCATCATCATCGTACCGGTATCGCGTCGCGTTGTTCGAATCCATTTGCCCGCTTAACAGGCGATATGGAAATAATGAAGTGCGCGGGTGTGGTCGCTTTTATTACGTCGAGATCAGGTCGCGATCAGCCAGCTTCATTCGCTGCTATTGGTGTGCTGTTGTGTAGTTGTTGTTGTTGTGTTGCTGGTTTGTTGTTATTACAACACGGCGTATAACGGCACTCAAGGTTGTGCTACGTTTACATTTAATTGCCTGACAGTCGAGAGCAAATCGCGCGATCAACGCCATGTTATGCAACACTGTTCTGCATAAAAATTCATAGCAACGCTAGATGTTGCTACTGATGATGATGTTGCTGTGTTTAACTGACAACAATGCAAAGGACATTTTGTTTTTTTTTATTTTTATTCTATGGGACAACGTGCCATGAACATTTAATAAGGATAACGATGTGGAGCATTCAAAAATAGAATTCAGCAGGTATTTTCATGTGAGACTTCCATTTGATTTCTTCTGAAAATGTTGGGCAAATAGTAAGCAAGATGATGTTCTAAGTTTGCAAACTTATTATATATTATTCAAACTCATGTGTCTTTTTTATGTCAATGTTAGGAAAGGCTGTGGATTCTTGAGTATTTTACATCAATGCCGAAATGTGAGGACTAGGGTGATTCAAATTTTTTTTTTATATGTCGAACAGGCTTAATAGAAAAAAAATCTCACAGAAGCGAGATCAACCCCATTAGAAAGATCATAAAATTTTCTATAAAAAAAGTATCGTGTTATTTTTTGGTCGAGATAATATTTCGTTAGTTTATTAGCTTTCAAAATTTAAGGATATTTCGAAGAATGAGAAAAAAAATTTTTTTTGTATAAAATTTTATGTTCTTTCCGATGGAGTTAGTCTCCATAGTAATTTTCCATATAAATCGCATGGAAAATTAAAAAGCTCGATGAGCCACCAGTAAATATTAATATTATGAGCACAAATTGCACCAGAATTCTTCTTTCGTGTACTTGCTACTATTAAACCTGTTCGAAAAAAAAAAAAAAAATTTGAATCACTCTTGCGAGGACTTTTTCTATAACAGAAACTGTTCGCCGTAGACACTTCAATGCACTCAGCTAAACTACGTGCAATTTTTCGGGTATGCAAAACAAAACGATACAAATATTAATGTTAACCATTCATGATCAATAATACAAGTATTTTGCGCACTACTGTAGTTCGTCATTTGCACAGCATGGCTGCCCAGGTCTGGACTAGTCTGGTTATGCGCTATTTCTGGATTTCATTGATCGACGCAGTAAAGCATTAGATATCGGGAGGGAATTCATTAGTTGCTCGAGGTGACTCGTGAACTCCTTGCGCATATGGTGCTGCTACTGCTGCTGCTGCAATTGCTAGAGCGATGGTTATGCAATTTTTTTGCCTTTAAAGTTGCAGCCGTAGCTGAAGTTGAAACTACAACAACAACATCAGCAAGCGACCACTTGGAACTTCTTTGTTTTGATGCTGTAGTTTTTATATATTTTTTTTCTATTTCTGTTGCTATTGTAAGATTGGTCGATTGATTGCTAAATAACCTACTTCATTGGACAAAAAAACTGCAGCAGCAGCAGCAAGAGCAACAAATTCCTGTGACCACGATTGCAAGAGTTTTAAATTCTGGTTTCCTTACGGTTTCGAAAGCGAAATTATTGACAGGAAACTGCAATTACCATTATGTTTTTTCTATTCCTCAGCAGCAGCTGCTCTTTGCTGCTTTACCGCAACAAGCAATGCAACGCATAGAGTGGTGTTTGCAGTCTTTGAATTTATGTTCCATTGAAGCGATTGCGTATCGATTCGCAATCGAGATATTCATAAATTAATTCATCAGAAGAACATCAGTTTCTTTGAGAAAATTAAATAAGAGGCAAAGAGTACGCAATTTAATTTTTTATTTGAATTTTGTGCTTTTCTTCAGATCGAAAAGAATGCATTCAGAATAATGGTAACTGTAATGCTTAAAGCTGCTGTTTTGTCATAAACTAAAAACATAGAGATTGCCCTCAAAAAATGTACGCATCCACAAAGTACACATCTGACATTTTTTGTATTTTTTTCTGGTCATAGAACTTTTCGCCAACCGATGCGCAAACTAGGAGTACGTACCAGGATACGACAAAGGTAGGGATCAATTTTTGTTTGAAATTTTGTGAATGAAAATCATGAAATCAGAACAATCAAAATAAAATTTAATATATTTCAGCCGAGCAGTACGCAGCTGGCAACCCTTTTTTGTAATTTTTCATCTAAAATGAATCTATTTATTAGAATTGAATATTAAAAACTATATTAGAAGTGAAGAGTACGCATGCATCCACCGCCGCAACGCATTGAAATTTTGTAATTCCACTGCTGGGTGTCAACTGCATAGATGAATTATGGCCCACTAACGAATCTGCTGCAGCAATGACTCACAGCAAAACAAGGTGGCAAGCGAGCATGTCTGCAAAATTGCCAGCTTGCGTAACCCAGTTGCGGCCACAAGTCGTCTTAACGCTAAAGTCAAAGCCGGCTACATGTGTGAGCGCGCGCGTACTCGTTCTCGTACTCATTTAATATGTAGCTGACACTGATGTTGATTGATGGGAGCACTGAGTGTTGTTGGAGCAACATTAAAGACACAAGTAGAGATGACGAATTGGTTTGAAGCTACAGCAGCAGCAGCACAGGAAGAATGTTGCCGGTTAGTTATGAGCCACCAACCAAACAAATGAGGTATTTAGAAGAAACACTCTTTGGCTGACAAATTTACCCGCTGCCGCCACCATCTAGTTATATTTCCAATATGTCATGCTTTTCAAATTTGGACACATTTGTGTTGAAAAAAAAAGCCAATCTTTTTTTTTTTGATTAAAAACCCAAGTTCACCAGTCGATTGTATATTGCGCAACGTTTGCGATTAGTGTCTTCGAACATCATCATCACAAGAAAAAGCGCTATCGTCATCATCATCATCATCGTTGGCATCACAACATAGCCTGAGGAGCGTCAGCAATGTCTTTAGACGGACTGGTGAACAATTCGCTGCCTGACAGTAGTCATGGACGGGCGTTTGCAGTTCAACGTTCAAGTGGTGGTCTACGCCCCAAAAACAAAAATCAAAAAAATTAATCGCATCGATTGTTCGTCGCTATTGTTTCATAAATTTATTTGTGCCAAAATTAGAGGCAAGATCATTGTTGGTTGCCACAAGACCAAGACCAGCTGGACGGACAAATAGACGGCACAACATAAGCCCGCGCGCCAGTCAGCCAGCCAGCCAGCCATCTAACAAAAGCACGATTGATTGAGCCAACAACACAATTGAGGCTGTGCAATACAAGCGAAGATGACTTTGCAAACCAGTTCTTCCGCGAATTGAGGAATCTAGAATTGAATTTGGAAATAATAAATTCGATTACAATAACTATGATGTACAGTGGAGAATAGCAGATGAAATAATTTTTGCGGAAATGTTTTTTATAATTTGCAAAATCTTTAAATGAATTTTTTGATAAAAATAATGGCTAAGACAACAACCCATATAGATCAGAGAAAGAATTTACTATAGTAGCCTTCTAAATTTATTTGTGAAATCAATGATAATTCCTTACCGAAATCAAAAATATCCTTATGGGCTTATATTTTAGCGAGTGAAATTCAAGCACAATTGAGTTTCCACTACTACACTGACCTCAGGAGCGGAAAGGGCGTATCTCAAAAAAACGTGTTTCCAGATAATCGATGTTTTGTTTATCTCAATTTATTGAAATACGAATATGAAGGGTTCGCCCTTTTCGTTTCTGAGAGCGGTGTAGTCAGTGAGAAAAAATTATTTTTAGAATTAAGCCAAAATTTGTACGACCAGCCTAGTTGGAATGGGGTTGACCACTTTTGTCATATTGGTGCAATTCAAAACGAGTAAGGGATTACTCTATATTTCTCAGACCTCCACGTATTTAGTTCTCCTTTTTAATATTCCGTGTCTATCAACAATTTCATATATATATTATGACACTATTCTATATCGATTGATGAAAGTAAACTTTTCTATCTTCTAATTGAGAATAATTACGTTCGACCTTCGAAAAATATATTTCGATGCGTAATTCGGAAATTTGGCATAAATTTCAAATATCTTTTTCGATCAGATATAGCAAATTTTACACTTCTTGATAAATTGCATTATGAAATGGTATGTAAATTGTATTTCCAGCAGAAAGTAGAAGATATTGGAGAACTATAGATACTAACATTTGAGTAATAATACACATTTTTCAAAACCAAACTTTGACTTGTTAGTAGTTCGTTCAAGTAAAAATAATTTCAATTCCAAAACTTTAGAATAATAGCCCCATTGTGCGATCGCCAATCGTTCGACTTTGACTATGAATGCGGTGCAGCCCAGACCAAATAAAAAAATAGAAAATTACAAAAAAAAAAAAAAAATACCGGGTATTGCATTATCGTCATATCTTCGATTGACTTGGACTTCTGTTATGAAATAGAAAATGCGGTGTTTGGTTCGATGTTCGGTGTGCCATTGTATACGAACATCTAATTAAATGTTGTTTGGTTCTCGAATATGACTAAGGTAGCCCAGCACTCAGCAGTCGTCAGCAAATTTGTAAATTTGTTGGTCTCATTTTGCCATAACTAAAAACCAAAACCAAAAAATATTTCTATTTTTATGCACTTCTTGTCAAGGTTATACATTATTAATGAGAGCCTCTGGCAAAGGCTGTTGTAGAGCTGCTGCCAATTATGAAATTTGCAATTTCCGCAGTTGAACTCTAGGGTCAACAAAAGATTTAAATCACAAACGTAATTGAGCAGAGCTAAACTGAACCAAGTCGCGCTATGGCTATAGCTATGGCTTTGGCTTTGCGTTAAAAACAAAGTCGATCAAGCGACGGACCACCAGCTCAAAAAAAAAAATAGAAAAACAGTTGCGATCGAAATGTAATTAAATCAAATTCACCAATAATTTAGGTGAAGGTTAAGATTGGATCGCAACTGTTGCCCAGAGTTGGCAATAATTTCGTGGTGGCTCACACGACGGGAGAAGGGTGTGTGTACGCGCAAAATATAAAAATTTGTAACAAACTTACAAATGTACTTACATACATACCTAACATACAGACGCAGATCAATTTCGTTTTTTTTTTCGTTTTCCTTTTACTCGCCTAACGTAAAAAGTGATGGTGTCTTTTTTAAAACCGTTTTACAGATTAAATCTCAAAGCGTTAGCTGGTCATCTATCCGCGAGTGTGAAGGTGAGTTGGCATAAAACGTTGATGATCACTTAATTGTTGACTTTAATGACGAACGACACATTTTATTGCTCGGAGTTGTCTTTGATTGCGTTTGAAGCTGTACGAGTGTTTGTTTAATTGATAGCTCAGTTTCAACAAGGAGTCTGTTCACAAATTAAGCCATTAAATCTCTTGAAGTAGTCGATAAATTCATAATCCACAAAAATTAGGCAATGTATTTGCATAAAGCTAAAAGTGTTACAGTTAAATTTTAGAGTCTTGATTTTGAAAACCTGTGATTTTTGCAAAAAAGTTGGCTTGATCTTTAAATCGAATAGTGCGAAAAACGGATTGTAATAAAAATAGCCGCCATAAAGTCGGCCTCGTTTATATGCTTTCTAAATTGCTGGAATTGAATAACGAGTGTGGTTTATTAAGTGTCAGCGCTTACTCAATAAAAGTTATAGGAAGTGTTTGGACGGAGGGAGCGGAAAAATCAGTCGGAAAGCATTTTCATGAAGAATTTAGTGCTTTTATATACAATCGCAAAAGTGTCATCGAACTTAGTTTCAGTCTCGTATTTTATATTTTTTAAAAGTTCACTTTTTAAATAATAAATTGTATACTACAGTAGATCAAAAAACGTGGATTTTTCAGGTAGCCAGAAACTTTAAAAAACAGTCAATGAATAGGAATTTTAAACAAAAATTTGTAACCACATGGCAACATTCAGAGAAAAATGTTTGAAATCTCTGAATTATTTACGCAAGGATTTTTTTGAATAGGTAGACCCCTTGCTTTTAAACAAAAAAAATGATTGTCTTAGAAACGAAAGAGACAAAAAAGACAACAATGAAGCGATTTGTAAAATTTGACAGGAATTTTTTTCCTCAAATGCTTAAAAAGTAGCATTTATTTAGGATAAATTTGATTTTATTTCTCTGCAATATTCAAAAATTAGTTCATAAAATGGCAAAAACTATAATTTTCGTTCAATACAAAGCCAATGCAGTAATTTTAAAATAAATCATATTACAGGGTTTCAAAATGACTGGGATTGACCCAGCCAGGCCCGGAATTTCATGTCAAAGCCGGAGCCGGAAATTGAACGATTATTGATTTTCTTAGCTTTACAATAAAATTAATCTCAATTTTATAGCTTTAACAGAACCGGTGTTATGCATTTTTGAAAGTGAGTCTCCAAGCCAAAAATTGCAAAATTCTCAAAACTTAATAGTCATAATAGTTTGCCCATTAAAAAAAATATATATTTTCAATAGAAAATTTGACGTAGAACACGATGCTTGTATTAAAAATTTGATACAGGGTGGGGGAAATTCCTAAAAATGAATTTAAAAATTTAAATTGTTTATAACAATATTAATTTGTTAATAATTTTAATAATAAAGTTCATTTTCTTACCTTTAAAATGAAAATAATATCAGTCAAAAAATATCGGTCAAAATTCGTTCGGTTTGTAAAAGAACGTCCCATATGCTTTCGCATATACTCATAGCAAAGACGATATATATAAATATATCATTTTGGTCACAAAACAACTGAACCTGTCTTATTGCGATCATTAACATGGTCATCATGCAAGTGCTGGTCAACATTCATTTCACAATAAAAAAAAATAAAAACATCCAAATAAAAAACATGCACGATTCCACTTAAGTAACTGATTGTGCAGTGCATTCCCTTATACCCGAAAACAATTGAAAACAATAAACAGAAGTTACAACCGAAATGGAGTCAAGTTTCAATTCAACTGGGCTCGCTACAGATTTGTATCAAATTGACTTTGAGAGCCAATCGTTCGCTCGTGCAATGGATTAAACTATCCATCATCATGTCAACTGGTTCGTTTTGGCTCTTTACATCTACACCCTGGATAGGAAATCAATTAAAATAGAAAACAAGATTCATTCAAAGCATTTCGATTATCACTATGAGTTTTTTCTCTATTTTTTGATAGACTCAACCAGTAAATTCAATCTAGTGCCATAATTCCGAGGAGCATGACATACGATTAAGCTCTTTGAATCAAGCATCGGATTAAAATGCCTTGTTTTTTTGAACCTTTCAAGCAGATTCAGCGCTCTTTTTTTTATTTTTGGAATTCATTTTATGGAAGTGTTTGAAGTGACAAATAATTTGGTTCTTCTCTTTAATATTTTTGAGCTTCATTTATAACACACGGAGACAGTCGACCAAAAACAAAAAAAACCTGTGGCTAGAAAAACAACTACAAGCTTTGAAAGATTTATTGATAATCGTCTTCTCCATTGACAACTTGCCCACTTGGTTTACGAAGCGGGTGACATGTGCGACAAGTACGGCGAGTCTTTGCTTGGGGATATGTTTTGTAGATAAGGTATGGCTGCTTTTACCCAATATGCCATCGCCAGTGGTAGTTTACAATGACAACTGTGCCTTAGAGTAAGTGTACTCGTAACGTCAGAGTCAGTGAACTGATTCCTTAATCGATCGATGATTCTTAAAGCGTCTTAAAGCGTAGGCGTACAAGTTTTCTGTAGATGGCTTTGCCTTTTTTTTGTGCCTACCACGCTGTAATGATTTTGTTGCGTACATAAAATGTTTAGACATTTGTTGACAGCCCCCAAAAATAAGTAACAAAAATTTGAATAGGATTAAGAACAAGATGCGTCAACTTATTATTTAAAGTTAATCTCCGTTTGCTTGCTTGCTTGCTTGTTTCTCTAATCCTTAACGCAAGTTGTGAAACATTGAAACTTTTTCTGTGAAGTGTAGGCGTAAGTAACGATCTTTTATTCGTTGTTATTGCTCATTGACAGCAATGATGGATTGAATGATCATCTCTGAAATTTCGAGTTGAGTTATTTTCGCATATCATGTTCTTGTACTCGTATTATGAAATCATTAACAAAGGCAATTATTCTATTTGTTTTAATGTTGCTGTTTTTGAGGCTTGTAAACTGTAGCTCAACAGTTTTTTGGAAGTTTTATTCAAAAAATAATGTAGGCACAATTTTTAGTTTGAAGAAAATTTTATTGATACAGACGTATGTACTCTCTTTTGTAGATTTGCTTGAAACCAAGAAGACTTTTGAAGCATTTTCGGGTATTGCAAAAATCAATTTTCAAATTTCTATTTGATTAGAATTATGAGAAATTGCTTAATTTTTCATTCTTTCCAATCTGTCTTTTTATTGAACAGCTTTTTTTAAAAGATACAACTACATGTACTAAATGTGCTTTATCAGTCATTTGAAAAGGAACGTTCTCAAGACTTCACGCTTTACTTTTGAAACCCTAAATACGCTCTCAAATATCTACACCATCATTGATTGTATGCATTTAAGCTCTTTAAACTCTCTGCAAAACGCTTTTCCTTTACGAAATTTATCTTAACTCTGGTCGCAACCTTTACCTATAGCCCATCTCTGGACAGCGCCAATGTAGCTGTTCTTTTTTTTTTTTCATTTTATCTTTTAATCACTGATGATGTTATGACTATTGTAGTTGTCATTGGTAATGCTGTTGATGTTCCTTTAGTAAAGCACATCATCCGCAACCATGAGCAAGCACCACTCATCTTAATCTGCATTGAAAAACGTTGCATCAAATCGTTGGTTGCGCCTCGCGCAGAGTGATGACACAACCGGGACCGCTGTGCGCTGATGTCAGAACAAACCAAACAGAAACGACGACGACGAAGAAGTCATCGATTTGGACTTTTTACACCCAAAACCAAACACAGGCCGCCAATGAAAAAACAAAAAATTAACGAAGAAAAGGTATAGTGCGCCTAAAAAGAGACAGAACGACAGACATGGAAAATCACTCGTAATGTGCAGCACGCGCGAAATTCGTGACAGGGCGTAAGTCCGACAATAAATCTCCGACAAGATACCTACTTAGATCCATTCAAACACTGTAGAGAGCTTTAAGAGTTGCAGCCAAAGTCAGTCTGGTACGCGCAAGTAAATGTTTTGCTAAAGTTCCTCCGCAGAGTTGTCAAGCGTGATGTTGGTGGTGGCGATGGTGGTGCTAACTCAGGAACCATACTGCACACTGTTGAATGCTAAATGATGATGATAGCGTCTTGTGTAGTGTAGTCCATTGACAACAACAGCATTTACAAATGTTTTACTTTTTTGGCTTCTCCTCTTGTGTTGACACGGCGAAAGCATTTAAATGTTGAGGTTGATGAGTTTGGGTGGCATGCCACAACTTTGTTGTCGGCGCAGCAGCAGCACCTCATGTAAATCTTCAAGCATTGACAAGTGATGCTGAAATATTGACACTGCCTACGATATCGTGCAGCACTTTAATATCAGTTGTTATTGTGATGTTTTTTTTTTGTGGACTTTAAGTTTGTTTTTCCTTAAACCCTTTAAATGCATTTCTACCGTAGAAACCAAAATCAAAAATAAATGAGAGATATTTAAAAATATTTTGTGGCTCAAAATTAAAGCTTAAAAGTTATGTTGAAGTTTGTCACAGGTTTATTGTGATGACGCATTTCTTCTTTTTCAGGTTTTCCATAAGAATTTTTTAAGATTTTTTTCTATTTACCACTAAACATTCATCGTCCTACCAATTTCCAGTGGAATTATCGCCTAGTCCAAATAACTCGATAAATATTAATATTCAACTTCTTAAATAAGCCTCTCTATAGAAAAGTTTAGTTTTGATTTAACAAAATTTAAATTGAAAATATTCTGCTTTAATTTTATTACTAAATTCGAAAAAACAGTAATTTCCACAATTTGAAACCATTTATCTTTTTGAATTTTATTACCATTTTAATTAACTAGCACATAGGTACACATATTAAACTTAACTTAAGTACATTGACTATAACATTTGCATGTAAGAATGAGTTAATTCAAATATATGGCCAACACTTTCTTATCATAATTTTAAATGTTAAACTCATAGTTAATGAGAGGCAAATGCCGCTTTGAGCAAAAAGGTGCTAGAAACTAAATTGAACACGTGTTGACATGCCAATCATTGCTGTTGTATATTGATTAAGACTGGCTTAAAGTATATGTTCACATTAGGGTGATTCAAAATTTTTTGTCAATGTTTTTTTAATGTGACGCCGAAGACTGTTAGTTTTACATACAATTTGTATGGAAAAGCTATGTTTTATGAAAAAAAATGTGTACATGAATAGATTATGAATGTTTTTGCGCTGCTGAGGGTCGTTTTTCGAAGTAATTTTTTCCGCTGAATCCGAATCTGGCCTCAGAATTGACCCGTGAATCATTAGAATTCTGAAATATTTGAGGTTAAGTACCTAAAACATGATGTCAGCCAGATTCAGATTCAGCGCAAAAAACTGATATCAAAAAAGATCCTGCGCAGCCCAACAACATTCATTCACATATCTTTTTAATAAAATATAGTTGTTCTATACAATTTACATGTAAAACTAACAGTCTTTGGCGCCACCACAGATCTGAATTTTAGTGAGATTTTTCTTCATATCATAAACTTACTATTTAAGCAACAGCCCCTTAACAAAAAGTAACAAATTTGAATCACCCTTATGTATCTGCACATAAATATGTATTTCACGGATGTCCGTCAGATGGTCAAACTGACAGCTCAATTATGCTCGTATCAGTATGCAACCAACATGCAGTATAAAGGACGAAGCCAGAGTGCGAACTTCATAATTTAGTTCCTTATATTCGTGACTTTTATTTTTGTAGCATGTGTGGTGTAAGTTATTTGTTCTCTATGACCTATTTCTATGCTTGGATGCAGTAAGCAACTTTGCCTGGGACTACACTAGTAAGGATGGCCTCACCAAAAATTGAATTGAAAAATTAACAGTACAACTGTGCGTAAGCCCTGAATTTTTGTTTAAAAGGTATTTCTTCCACCACACTACGTGCTGGCATTTATTTAAATAGCTCTCTCAGCTTTAGCTTATGCTTGAATGAGAGTTGCCACGGCCTCTTTACACAATTCGCCTACATTTTGTTTGATGCTTGACCGAAATATTTCTAGTATGTATTTGTGTGAAATTTTGATTTATTACCTTAAATAATTTTCAAATTATATCGATTTAAAGTTTTTATTTCTATTGGAGGGTGCCACGCTTACTTGAAGAAATTCGCTATATTATTGTCCAGAGCTCATCCAAATAATTTCCACTATTTATGTGAAATTTCATTCCATTAACGGATTTTCTTTTATGGGAGGTGCCACGCCCACTAGTATAAATTAACCGAATTCTTGTTCAGAGCTTGCTCAAGCTATTTTCTGCATTTATGAGCAGTTCGGAAAAACTAGATCAAATAGCTCGCATAATATAGCGTCTTAAATGTTTTATCTGCATGGGCGGTAGGCATGTCCGTAAATCAAGTTTGATGTAGACATTCACAAAACTTGCTTGGTTTACTCGAAATCATGATTTGCACAGACAGATTTTTCTATGACTTTTACACTTGCAACAGCCTGCAGAACGCCTGCATTTTTACATTTACTCTGGTCGCGTCCTTCGACGGACATGCATTACAATTACAACACTTCATCAGTCACTTCATCGTCATCTCAACAATTCATTCATTTGTTGTGCATTCATTAGCGAAATTTGATTTGTTAATAATTGTAATCGAGTTCTAATGAGCCGCAAAGCACCTTGCGCACTCACTCATATCACGCGGTTACATGTCGATTGTCATTAACGTCAACAACATCCAATCGAATCTCGATCAAATGACTGAGTGATAGACTGAATGAGTGAGTGAGTGATTTCGCGCACAAGTGCCAAGTGCTGTTACCACCACCAATTATAGAAGCGGTTTTATAAATCACATTCTTATTAATCTTTGCAGGACGGTAGCGGCAGCATCTGCATCATCATTGTTTTGTTTTCCATATTAGCCCCATTTTAATGTATCCGTTTAGTTTCTGATTTTCCAGGTATGTTTGTGCCAAATCCGTTTATCATAAAACTGACAGAAATATTACAAATACACTATGAGGAAGTATTAGGGAAATTTTATTTTATGATTCATAATTTAATAGTTGACTCAATAGCTTTCGTTTCCGATGGATACACCCACATAAAGTTGTTGACGTTTGATTAATTTAAAATTAATATTTTACTTGAAAATATTTTGAATATATTTGTAACATATTCCGCAAGTCTTCGCTAGTGGCAGATTAGATTGAGCCATTACCTACTTTACCGAAAGATTCCTTGACCAATAGTAAATTTACATTTCAGGAAAGTCCTCATGGAGGGGGAAAAAAAGTAGAGACAATTGTGTTCCCGAAGCTATTATTGCTGCGTCTCTACTGTCATCACTGGAGTCTCACTAATGGCGTACAACCTTATCAGTGAAGTTATGACTCCAAAATCCTTGACAGCTTGGTTTTCTAAACAGAATATTTTAACCCTGCTGATTGATAGAAGTAAAATGTGCAAGTTAAAAATGTAATAATTCCATCCTTCCATAATTTCTCTAACCACGAGTAAGTATGCTAAAAGTACCGGAAAGTAAGGAGAAACATCCAAGGAGCTACTATCGAACAAAATTTTTTTTAAATTTTTTAAAAAAGTTAAATTTGTAAATATCGGCTCAGCACTTCAAAAGCTATAAGTTTTTATATTATCTTGAAAAAATTGTGTAAAAAGTGACTTCCATTCATATGCTATAAGTTTTTGTTTATACGACTATACTCCAAAAACCAAGGGCGTACTTTTCCATCAATTTTATCATTCGGAAAACTTCAGCTTAATTTCATCATAATCTGTATTGCACTGTATAGCTACTTGAATACGTTTTGTCCTCAGTCTATTTACCATTCGTATTTGCGTGGGTGTAATGAACACCACAATATTCGAATCAAATTTTCATTGGTGTGCAGCACAATAGTGCGTTGTTCGTTAGCACGTTACTCTTAAGCAAAAGAAAAATGAAAATTGAATGAAGCATCATCTATGGTTATGTGAATAATATGAATTATTCAGCACCGAAATCGTCAAATTGCTGGCTGGTGAACTAGTTCCACTTTTTTGCTGCATTTGCTATCGGCAGCAACTCTGGGTCTAAGTCCAGTTATTGTTAACAAGCGCTCGCTTATACCATTCGCTGCGGTGGTGGCATCTCTTCCGTATTTTCTGCTGCTCTTCCTTATCTGAATATAAGGCAGCAGCAGTGGTATGCGCATCAAAAGTTGCAGCTGTAGGCTGCTTCTCCGTGTGCTTCTTCTTCTTTGGCTTATGACTTGGCGTAGGCACTGTGTGCTCCATTATTGAACTTCTGCTACCTCTATCTGATTATGGTCATCCACAAGAAGATATCGCTTTATGCGCTGCTGTTGCTAACGACATTAAACGTTGATCAGGCGCATCGAATAGGATGCCGTTGCAGCTGCATGGAGGATTGCGTCGAGGTCAATAATGTGGGTTCAAATTGCAAAAATAACAAGATCAAAAAACGAGTCTTTTGCAACGAACTCTTAAGTGTTCGTTGTGCGGCATTTTAATGGGGACTTGAACTTTTTTTTTGGCATTAAATTGCCATATTTTCTAATAATTAAGCCTAAATTAAAATAAATTGGTAGTGGCATAATAGCTCAATGAAACATCAAATTGCATAAGGAAATATCTCTAAAAATTACATAGTTTTTTTTTTGACCAGGGTAAAGTTATTTTTTATTTCTTCGACCATTATTTATGGTGATTTAAGTTTAAGTTATTCCGAAACATCTTTATTTTATTTAAGTTTTAGTATACTATCAAATGCTGTATGACTTTTTTTTTCTTATTTAGAACAAGTTATACAAGTATCTCAAAACTCTCCTATCATCATAGCAGCTATCATTAATCAAGATTGCTTATGTACTCAATTACATTTTATTCCACTCCCTCGATGTTTAATCTGTAAGCATTAAATTCTTCC
The DNA here is from genome assembly GCA_963662105.1 of Meiosimyza platycephala. Lineage (NCBI taxonomy): Eukaryota > Metazoa > Arthropoda > Insecta > Diptera > Lauxaniidae > Meiosimyza > Meiosimyza platycephala. Next base: position 2,296,300 of record OY759210.1, on the reverse strand, counting down.
ATCAATACGTGATCTTCAATTTTATTGTTGTTACTTGAAGTCACTTTGCTGCCGTTGTTGCTGTCCAATGGCGATTAGCAACAAACGCAATTCTGCCATTTTGTGTTCAGCATTCAGATCTGGCCAGTATGCTATACGACTTGGTATCATTTATCTCAGCGCGTCGCTGTAGAGCAACTCCCTGCCGTAATGCGAGTCAATTGATCATTTGATGTGTTCATCGTTCATTTTGTCGCCTGTTGCTGTTTGTTTTGCTATAGATCGCACGATGGGATAAAATGCAGATATTGAGCAAAAAAAATAAATATTGAAAAGTGGTAATTTTTTAGTTCGAAAATCGGTCACTCTACACTAAGGCTCTTAGTTGCTCGAGTTTACTTCACTTCAAGGCGAAATTCATTTAGTTTTTCCATTTTGGGGATGTTTTAAAAAAATGTTTGAAGAAATTGTATAGCATAATTAGATAGAGATCATCAATATTTTGGAGCACATGAAAGCAGATAAAATGAATTTTTAAAATATAATGATCCACAAAATAATTTTTTGTTTAATTTTTCGAGAGAAATTGTATGCTGATTGGTGATTTGGCCCATTTAATTTAATCAATATGATATGTGCTAAAATCTGATAATTTTCTTACGTTCGTTACGTAGTGGATTCTGTGAGTCGGAAAAAAATACAAATATTTTATGCAGCAACCAGACCACCTCCCCCACCCCGCTTTCGAGGATGCAGAACACGATGGCGATGTTTAAATTTCTTTTCGACTTGAGTCCAACCCCCCAAAATCGCCAAAAACCACCCTTTACAAGGTAAAAAATTGTTTTTTGGCCGTTTTATTTAAAACTTCTTCATAGTAGTATTCCTCAGCTCAGAGACTCTGTATAGTCACATATGTGTATAAGACGATTTTTTATATTTTTAATTCACTAACGCTATCTAATTAAAGTTAATTAAAATTTGACTTAATTCATTACCTGTTATTATGAAAATAATTTAAGGAACTATAAAAATGAAGGCTTCCTATAATTAATTTACATATCAATTACAATTTTTATTAGAAGACTATTGAATATTTATTAATGAGATTTTATTAAGACTAATTTATACGCTTGTGATTAACAGTTTCACCGAATAAAAATATGCAGGTACCTAATCGGCATCCGTCAGCTACTACTATACGTCAGATTTATGGTCTTATAAAAAGATTCTAAATATTTGATTATATTAGAAGTGGCTTAAGCCTGCACATATGTTGCTGTTTATATCTTTCCACTTTTTTTCATTATCAATAACGACAACAACTACGACGACAACGACGAACAAGCGTAAAATGAGAGAATCTAAAAATTTAAGATTTGTTACTTGGCGCGTTGTATCTGATATTCATTATGTAAATCAAATAGCAAACGACCCGTCCCGTCTGCCACTTCACAGCGCGTTGCGCTCGCTGTAATCGCAACCACCAATTGGAAGCCACAGCCTAGATCATCGTGCTTTCGTATGGACCTCCCATACACGATCCAACGCTTCAACGATTCAGCTAGAGCCAGCTAGCGTTTAACGATCCAACGAGCTTAGTTGCGCACAAAATGTTTACATTAACGACGACGATGATGATGGTGATGACAACAACAGCGACGACGATTTAGCTATGGGTACAACATCGATTGGTGATGTCTAAAATCAGTGTCAGTATATACATACGATAGATAAATACATGTTATAGCTACATATAAAAAAAAACTTATAAAGACGTGTTTCAAAATTCATAACACGAGTGTGTTATATTTAAGTATATCATTATTAATCGATAAATCATGAAACAACGTAATATAATATGTAGATATCTTGCAAACAGTTTGATTGGCATTATATTACATAAAGTGTAATTTATAGAACTGTAGGTGGTAAGTATCTAAACGTTCATAGGACGTTGTTTGAAACTTCAGTCCGAATTTTCAAAATAAATATTATAAAACACCGCAGAGCTATAAAATTTTGGTACACAAAATTAATTAAATTACATATTTCAAAATTGCAGAAAAATTTTTCTATAAATTAAATTTTGAATTTCGGACGTTATATGCCAAGTGAAAGCTTTCTTTTCAGCAAACTATTTTTTCTTTTTAATTTTTGGACAATTTTACCTTGGGCAAAATAGCTCGAAAGCCAAAATCTAGTTATTATTTATATAACCATCTCAAATAACACTCTCCAAATAGCGTGTCTTTGAACCGATTTCACCCAGTTTCGTTCCCAAGAAGCTTTTGTGAAGGTGTAGCCGGTGTAGCGAAATGCATTTACTAATCTTGCTTGGTTTTCCCGTAATCAGACAGACTAACAGTCATACAGTCAGATAGACGGACATAGTTAGACGGACAGGGGTGTGTTTTGTGACTGGAGGGAGGTTTTGCTACTCTGAATTTTAATTTCAAATCTCTTAACCTTCTACGATACTAAATCTACGTATCTATAATTTTTTTCTCGATATATTTTTGTTAATTTTTCGATACTTTTTGAATTTTTATAATTTTTTAAAATTTTTGAAATTTTCAGCTTTTCTCAATTATGTAGTTTTTCAATTTTTTTAATTTTTCTATATTTTGATATTTTTAAAAAAATTTCAAAATTTTGAAATCTTAAATTTTCGAAAATTATTCTTTTTTTCAAAATTTTCTATTTTTTGGAAGTTTTTGAAATTTGCAAAAAAACAGAAAACTTAAAAAAATTAAAATCTTTAAAAAATTGAAAAAAAAAATTTAAGATACAAAATTTCAAAATTAATGGGACAAAGACAATAAAATTATATTCAATAAGTTGCTTGCTTTCATTTCTATAATGTCAATTATCCTACCTTAATGTATATGTACATATGTGTGTAATTTAAATAGGTTTTTTACTTATGTATTTCTTAATATTTATTTTAACATTAAAAAACCAATACCTATATCATAATAATATTACAGTAAAAGAAGAAAATTAAAATAATTGAAATTAATCCCACCAGACTCCATTCATTTTTCGCATGAGAGAAACACATTGATTTTGCGCATTAAAAACAAAAAGAAACAACGATATTCTAACTTGTTTTAAAAAGCAAAAAGCAAAAAAAAAGTCGTCACTGTATTCGTCGTAATCGCTTATGTGAAGCCACTTCAATTTAACATAAACGAAGTCACGCCCGCCATTGGTGAGCAGCCAGAGCAAGCGAATGAAGATGAAAACAATACGCTGATACAACGATATTTATGTACGGAGTATTTACTGCTCGCCTCCACTGAAGTCGATAGCCATACAACTCACTCCACCTCAATATCGGCGCTCCACACCGCATCACAACACGTAATGTATAGTGCCTCGTAACGTACAAAAACATAAAAACGTAACGTGGTGAAGTCACGCATGCGTGCCGATCGGTAAATAAGTGCAAAGTCGATTCGAGTCTCGCCGTGAGCTTTATATTCTTAGCAGTATATGAGTCGCATGTTACTTTGAGTATTTGTTGTTGGTGTTGTTGATTTTGTCTCTGTTTGACGAGCACAAATAATTAAAATACTCGTTTGTAACTTGACTATGATTTGTTTAAAACTAAAAAAAAAAAAAAAAGTCGAGACATTAAAATTGATTATGTTTTACATTCGGGTAGCACAGGGCGGTAGACATTAAAGTTGCACCTTGCTGTGCCTACTTAGCGATTTGATACTGCATTGTACAGTAGGATTTATTGTTGAATTAGGAGTTAACAGTGTGCCCGGCGAGTGTTAATAGAGTGGGTTCAAAAATATATGTAAAGTAAATCACGTAAGATTTTCTATAGAAGAAATTTCAAATGGAAAAAGTAAGTTCCTTAAAAAACGGACTTTAAGTAGTTCCAATAAATTTTATTTTATTTTTTTAAGAAACGTTGTTTATGGCTAGATAAGAGTGGTAACCAATCGCTTAAGCTAGATTAGACTAGCATAATATGGGTTCAGGGGTACGCTAGCGGCTAGCCTTATCTAGCCCGTGGTGCAAGATGCTGTACACTTGATGATCAGAGTATCTTCCTGATTTTGTTTTTAACCTTAGTTCAGCCGAAAATTTTCGTAACTCATTTCGGCCGAAGCAGTCACCCGGGTGAAAATATGATAAATTTTGGATATAGAGGAATAATTTTTTAAGAAATATTATTTTTTATTAAAGTTTATTTTCTTACTTTTACAATGAGTATAATTTCAATTATCTAGCTTTAATAGAACCGGAGTTATGAATTTTTGAAAGTGAGTCTCCAAGCCAAAAATCACGTAGTTCTCAAAATTTAAATTCGCTTTATTTTGAAAAAAAAAAAAATTTTTTCAAAAAAAATCCTCGGATAACTCTTTTTTGATACAGAATCGATAAAAAAAATTTCAACCAAATCAAAAAGTGGCGGTCGGTGTTTTTTGGTCAAAAATGTTGAAATAGTCACCCGGGTGACTGTTCGTCCGAATGAGGGCTAACTATGAACAATTTTTTCTTAGCATTTGAGATAGCAAATTGGAAAAGAACCCGCATAGTCAAATAGTTCTGGAGAGAATGTAAAGCTCAATAATATTTATTTGTGAATTTCATTACTAGGCACAAATACATTTTCCAGTACAAAAATTAAAAAGTTAGTCCTAATATAATCGAAGAGGGTGTGGTCCTAAGCCAATTAACCCTAGGAGGTTCAACCAGGTCTGTACAGGTGAATCCGTCAATAACTTCCTAGAAGAGGCTACGGAGAACATCTTTTCCAAGCATCTAACACATTCACACACACCGCTTTGCCTATACAAATCCCGTATAGGTATGCGCAGACCTAGTTGCACCAGTTAGCGCCAAAAAATCCCTGATCCTCGTAGGGTTAAGAAAACCCTTGGTAGGCATATGCGAAATATTTATTTAAAGATAAACTATATACTGTTTCTTTGGAAACATAGCTTGGAAGTTATGCCTTATGCTAATATGGTGGGCGCAATAGTTGGCAAATTTTACCAAAACTATATTCGAATTCAATATTGTTATTCTTCTAAATATTCTGTCAACCGAATTTCATTGCTATGACATCTACAGTTTTGAAAATATTTTTTTCTTCAATCTCCCTATGATGTTCATCCGTTCACTGTAAAAAGTTCTACTTTTACGTTAATAATTTACATTTTTTTAAAAATCAGATCTCCCCAATTTATTTTTAATTATACTATCGTACAAATTAATTGAAAAATATGTCAGTAGTTGATTTTTCTGCCGCAACTTTTTTGCCCCACTGTGACTTTGTTACACAAAGCTAAAGTTTTATTTTTATTTTTTATTTATTTTAAAGTTCTTCAATTTTTTTTTATTGGTTAGCTTGTTGCGCTCTCTACTTTGATATTTTTGTCCAAAAAACTTTCGATTTTACCTCTCCGAATGTGATGAATTAAAGAGTATTGAAATATACACACAAAATTGTCTTATAAATGAGACTTTTAAAAACGTTTTCAGCATCATTTTCCTGTGCAATTCCAATAACTTCAAATTTGAAATATTTTCGATAATGACGAATGACCTTTTTTTTCTCAACAAATCAGTTAGTATGAACTTTGAAGTGGATAAAATTCCCAAGAGTGACACATATTTCAATGAAACACATTAGAATTTTATTTAAAATGCAAAACAAACAAGGAAGTGCAACCAACAGCGTCGCTCTGAATGTGAAGGTGAATTAGTCTCCAGCATTGAATAACAAATCAGCGAAGAGCACAACGAGCTTAGTGCGCATAAAATCAAGCGATTAAGTTGCTGCATTGAAAAGCGTTTAATTGAACCAAATTAAGTTGCCCATATGAACGGGGGTTGAGTTAAAATCAATACGCCAGATAAAGTGATTTATTTATTGCTGACAAATACGCAATCAACGCAATACGACTAAGATACGCGTTACCGATTAGCTGCATTGCAACAAGAAAAATACTGCTGCTGATCATGATGTTGAGGAAAAGCAAAAACAACAACATGAATGAACAGAAATCTCAATGACACAAAAACATAACTGTCAGTCTTTAAATATATCTTTCCGTCCATCCATCCGTCCGTCCGTCCTTCTGTCGTATTGTCCTAGAGACGCTTGCAAGATAAGAATGCCCGATATATTTACTCGTTTGTACTATGTTGTATCTAAGATACTTAATAAACCCACAACTCAAGAGCAAGGTATGTAAAAATATGGTACATTTTTAAGGAAACCCACGCGCATTACAATCAGGCGTTTGATCGCCACAGGGAAATTGCAAAAGCCTTGCAACATCAAAGTGCTGTTGAAAAGTTTTGGTGATACATGGAGAAAAATTGCTGACATGATGAATAAAATATTTTACTCAAAAGCAACATGCAACTCAGAAGTAAAAAGTTAAAATTTTTTTGGTTTTTTATATAGAAAAATTGTAGGATCTTACAGCAGATTCTTGGGCTTCTTTCCAATTTTATAACTTTTGGGCTAATTTTTGATATAATTCATATGAGATATTTGAGTCTCAATTTTTTCAAGTGTTTTCTTTGCGGTTTGCAGAAGAGTACCATAGATCTGTGGTGAATAGTTTGCATGTTTTCAAATACTCCTCACTATACTAAATTGTATTAAAGTATCTTAGACAACTGCAATAACAACAACCAAATCCAACGATATACGACAGGCCACCAGTTGAAATATTCAAATGGAATTTATTTCGCGCAACTAAGCAACAACTGTGTTGCAGCATCAGTGGATGCTGCCATCTACCACATGTGCACCCAAAATCGAGATCAGCAAGCGCCAACCCATGTGCCATGCCATGCCACACTGATGCTAAAGCTAAGGCTTAGGCTGGGACAGTTTAGACATACGAAGGAAAGCAAACACCATTTTTGTTGTTGGCGAGCAAACAGCACAGCACAGCACAACGCAACAGCGGCGGCAAGTTACGAAATTTGCCTGATATTCAGCTGCAACAAAAATTAACATTAACGGCAGCAACAACAACAAAGATCTAACGAATATGCGAGGCTGGCTGCCTGCTTGTCTGCCCGCCTGCTCTGCTATCAGATGATTGCGAAAATGAAAAGTGAAAACTGGAGCAGTTTTTTTTTTGTTTTTTGTTGCATTAAAAATGTCCCGTGCTGCGCTCGCACTGAGTCGGATACACCAAACGATCAAACTTGGACCAATCGTCCAAATAAATTATTACATTGTATTCGGTTTTTTTTTGTATCCACCCATTCTCATAACAATCAGGCACAGTGATGGCTTTGTGGAAATGTACCGAATGGAGACTTGAAATGAATTTTTTTGATGCCGAATGTACTTTTTCGACATGACCAAAAGTTACTTAAAATTATTTTAACTCAGCTTAACTTACCCAAAAAATTATACAAAAAAAGATCAGCAAACTTTACCAGGCAGGCTTATTTTGCGTTAAAAACTGAAAATTGGCTAAATAGGCTACAAACTTGTCGAATGTACTGACGACGATTTTCACGACGACGCAAATGTACTGTAAAAAGCAGAAGTGTTCCGAAAATTCCATCACTGATCTGGCATCTTTACACAAATGCAATAACAACGCATGCCACATACATTTGCATACTCTGCAGTATATGCAGCCTTGGGCTCACCAGCGTTTGTCGGTTGTTACTGCTGACGACCACTTTAATGAAATGGTGAAGTTTTACTAGCAGGAAGGGTGAACTATACATGATTTGGAAAGTTACTCTTCGAATAAGTAACACGCAAACGCCCTAAGTTGTTCTAATTTTAATGGGGCATAAAAGCGCAACTTAGTGCTTTTGAGCAACATCAATTTGTTCCAAAGGCGAAAATATCGGTTACACTTTTACTCATTTATCATGACATATCCGACATTCTTTTACAAACCGCACACCATTTTGGACTTGATATTTTAGAATCGACCGAAATTTTTTATACAGCTTATATGGGACAGTATTTTACAAACCGAACACTTTTTGGACGACGCATTTTTGATTTGGCTTAAATTTTTTTTATGGGTTCTGTATCGAAAAAAAAAAAAAGATGCGTATTCGAGGATTTTTTAAAAAAAAATTTTTTTTTTCAAAATAGAACGAATTCGAATTTTTAAAATTTCGTGATTTTTGGCTTGGAGGGTCACTTTCAAAAATTCATAACTCCGGTTCTGTTAAAGCTAGAAAGTTTTTATTTTCATTTTGAAGCTAAGAAAATTAACTTTAATGAACTTAATTTTTTTAGCTTTATAATGAAATAAATCTCAATTTTATAGCTTTAACCGAAACAGAGTTATAAATTTTTGAAAGTGAGTCTTCAAGCAAAAAATCGAGAAATTCTCAAAATTTAATAGTAATAATAGTTTGCCCATTAAAAAAAAAATACGTTTTCGTAGGAAATTCGACGTAAAACACGATGGTCGTATTAAAAATTTGATACAGGGAGAAATTTCGAAAAATCAATTTAAAAATTTAAATTGTTAATAAAATCATTAATTTGTTAAGAATTTTTAAAAAAAAATATTTTTAAGTTAAAGTTCATTTTTTTAGCTTCAAAATGTAAATAAAATCAATTTTCTAGTAAAAAATCACGAAATTCTCAAAATTTGAATTCGCGCTATTTGAAAAAAAAAATTTTTTTTAAAAATCTTCGAACACGTGTCTCTTCTTTTTCGATACCCATAAAAAAATTTCCTCCAAATCAAAAATATGTCGGTAAATTTTTGTCAAAATTCGTTCGGTTTGTAAAAGAATGTCCCATATAATACTTTATAAGGATAGCTTTTGAAATAAGTTAAAAAAAATTATATTGTCAACATATAAAAAATTATAAGAAATTAAATGTTTAAGTAGGTCTATCACGCTGCTCTCCCAACTAGAATCAATTACATTTTTTTTCCAATTTTTTTTGTACAAAAAATGCTTGTATATTGAACAAAGTTTTGTTTCATCATTCGAATAATTTTTTTATCAAATGTTTTATAGGCATATAATGATGATTTCTTATCTGCCTTTCTGAAAATTAATCTTTACAGAACTCACCTTACAGCAGTTGCAGTGTTAATATCTAATATATTTTCAATTATACCACGTGTAAATAGCGAACAAGTGATATCGTATATCTTGTACAATCATAAATTTTATTTGATTACCGTAGATTTGTTGCAATAGATTTTCTTTTGGATTTTTCGCTTTCAAAATTGGGTATGAGTTGAAGAAAGAAATGTAACGAAAACTCTATTGCAACGCCCACACAACCATTTTTGAATTTTTTTAATCTTCATAAATTTGGTCGCCATAGCGAATGAATGGAAATTTCATTTTAAGCATTGGATTGGTAACAACACATCCGTAAAAGTTGCATATTCCAAAGGAGATCGCGTTGTATTTTTTTCTTTCTTTTGGCTGTTCCATATTAGCGTACATTCGTACGAGTAGCAGTCGTATTTACAAGCATTTTTTTGTTTCTATCGTTATCTTGCTGACTTGTTTGCTTATCGGTAAAAATGATCTTAAATGGGACTTAAGTACTCACTGTCCTTTGCATTGAATTGTGTTGATTGTTAACCGTAGCGTTGCTTTGCATTATGGCCAGCTGCTCCCGAATGCGAGCACATCATATGTTGGCAAAAAATGTGGTCAAACACTAAGAGGAGTTAAAACAAATCGAGCTGAGCTCAACTAAGACGCAAATACTGTTGTGATTATGGGCAACATTCACCACATGCAATCACCACTATGCCACGAAATCCAAATGTGGTACATCATTTGTTGCAAGCGACTTGAACCACATTTTGCATGCATTTGATATGAGGAAGAAAGCTACATTACACGATTTTACACTTTACAGTGGGCAAAGTTGTAAGCCATGGCTACTTCAGATTACTTGGTACTAATGCAGACAAAAATGATAATTCTTCTTGGACAGACAATTTAAGCTAAAGATGCTGGCTAAAGGTAGACATAGCATTTTGTTTCGAATACAGTCAGAAACGTTTTATTTCAAAATTAATCTAATCTGAAGTCTTCAAATTCGGGCAGTGATGAGCTATAAATAATTTTTGTTTTAAAATGCCAGTGATTATCGTTCAGTCAGGACAAAGTGTTTTACATAGAGATTCTATATAGCGCCACTCTATGCTGTTTATATTGAAAATTTGTAAGAGTTCTATTAAAAAACGCTAACTCTAGGCTATTCCTTTGAAAAAATTGCACTCTTCTTGCTGCAATTGGTTCCACTGTACACTCTCCACACAAAATATAAACAATCGCCGTTTTGAGCGTCGTTGGTCAGGAAATCATCAACAACATTAGAGAAGATTGAATGATAGCGATTGTGGGACTGTCACCGTCGTGTAAATGATTAAGTGGTCCTCATCAGCAAATCTTTCATTTGCTACTGTTGAACCAAGCGCAGCAGCAAGCACTCGTCCTGATTTGGTGATTTCGAAATTATACTTTCAAAAGAAAATCCGTATCATTTGTTTAAGTTTCAAGTGTGGTACTCGCACACATCCTAGCGTAGTAAAACCGTAACATTACAACGGACCATTTCGTCCATTGAACTTCACAGTTATAGCCAAACTTACTTTTGCGACTTTCTAAAGCAATCGCTCGCAAGCAAATTCATTTAAATGAATGCAACTTAAGAAGAAAACGAAGAAGAAAATCAAGCAAAGCTAATGCGCGCAATGCGAAGCGCATCCAGAAGTCATTTAGAGCGCCGCTTAAACTGTCAGCCGGCAGGCAAAACAAGCGTTTGACTTTGCCACCGACTGCCGCCAAATGTCACTGTATGGTACTCAAAAGTGCCATAGCCAACAATATCAGACTGCGGTTGAAAGTACAACGTGGCGTCGTGCTCATATGTAAAAAGCGAAGAAGCCACTTGAGAATGTGTCACGCTCATCGCTCAAGGAGCCTCTGACTGTTGTTGCTACTAGGAAAATGCGCGGAATCGATCAAATCTGACTGAACTGTGACAGCTAAACAACTGACAGTCAGCATTTGGATCAAGCAGGCAGCCAGTCAGGCAGTAAAGAGTCTGTAGCATTTGCTCAAAGCTACCAACGAGCAAAGACGGCGGATGGTTTTTTGTTTCCGTTGGGTCTGTTTACTTACACTATGTGCGAGCTATTTTTGTTTTTGTTGGCATTTCAATGTTGATGTTGCTGCTGCTCTTACCCATTAACTATGATTTGAATGCACCGTTAGCTCGAATCTGGACCTCGTTTGCAACTGGCGGCAATTGCAGCATGAACTTTTTTTTTTGCTGCTTGAAGAAGGTTCGTATATTTTGTGTTGTTGTAGTAGCAAATATGCACTCATATGTTCGCCTATGGGTGTCCACGCCAACATGATGACGACGAGTGGTTAGAAGTGATCACAGATGATCGCTCAAATTCATACTTCCTACAAACGAATTCTAATGTAATCGGAAATATTGCAGAGAGAAAATTTATTTTTTTAGCTGTCGGACACATTATCTGATATAGTAAGAATGTACCTATAGTAGGAAATAAGGAATCGGAAAATGATACACGTCACCGATAATTTTAGGAAATATGTTTTCTTGGGGATATTCTGAGATGGTGTATATATTTTAACTATTTTTTAGGATAAGGTGGTTTTTCCTAGGCCACACTAGTTCCAAGAAATGTCATTATCTTTAATCTAATGATTTTCTTCTGCCTATAATGATACCGCATAAGGAAAAGTCAGTGAGTCAACTTTGTCTACGCAAAGCTTTACGAATATATTTTTATGTTTGTCGGGGTACGGCTAGAAAAGATCAGCTGCGAAGTGACCCTCCAGGTAAATTTAAAAAAAAAATGGAAAATTATTGAAATCTCATAATCATGACACAATTGCAATTGTTTATCTCATTTTAGCGAATGAAACTTTTTTAAGCTACGTTGATATCAAAATATAAAAAAATTAATTAAGTGGAGTTACTTTTATTAACATCTTAAATTAGGCTTTGACAAATATTTTGACAAAATCAACTTTTAAATTTCAGCTTTTTATTAAATCATGCACAAATGTATGCCATAAAAATTGTGTAACGTTCTATGCATTTCACACTCAACCTCGACAACTTATGTAAACTAAATTGAGTTTAAAGGCGCAACTACCTAACTATTAAATTTATGTAGCAAATATCGCGAACATAAACTTCCGTTTAAGGCTCACACAACTCCATACCATCAGTCGTCTACATTACGACTAAAATAATCAATGAAAATGTGCCCGATCAATAAAAATACTACGCGAGCAACAACTTTGTTGATTTCCGAGAGAGTGGGAGAGTGGGAGCCAAAGGTAAACAGAGAATTTGATATCCCACTTTTGATCTGGTCTCAGCTGTGGAACGTATTCGAGTACGCTCTTAAGCCACACAGAGCGCACACACTCTTTCTCAGCACCGAACAAACAACGATCAGCTGAACGAGTGTTGCTTAACACAGAAGGAAGATACTCCACCCAATTGTGTATGTGAGGTAAGCAAGAAGGTAAGTCAAAGTACGTAGCAAAGATCTATTGGAATGCCGGTGATGTCTATTAAATTAGCCATCGTAACTGCGGCGCGACATGGGCATGGGACTCCTACTTTGTATATTACGCTCAAATCCGCTCTCCACACAACACAGAAAACGATCATCAGTTAACGCGGCGAGCTGAGCGTTCTGGTTTAGAGCAGTTCGCTCATAGGTATGCAATTGAACTGAATCTGAGCAGCTAAGGCCGAAGTTGCTCCGGTTGTAACTGCGCCAGATGCGGCTTCTTTGTTAAGATCGACGACGACGGTGACGGTGACGACAACGGCGACGGCGTCTGCTGCTCTTGTGCGCGATTGCACTTTATTGTAACAGTTTTTTGTTGTCTTCTGCTTCTTCTTCTTCGTTTGGTCGGTCTCGATCGTGTACAGGGTAGTCGTCTGTTGATCGAGTGCGCACGCCAAGTTTTAGTATTTTGAAGTTTTTTTTTATTTTTGATTGTTGTTGTTATTGTTTTGCTATTACTGGAGCGATGCTGGCCACGTTGTGTTGTGCTCAGCTAGGCTAAGCAGCAGCAGCGTTGCCGCGCATCGATTGTAGTGATCTCAGCTGAGCCCAGGTTGGCGCTTCATTTTTATGTGTTCAATTGTTGGGTATGCTAAAAAGTTGAAACCATTTTTAGTTCAGTACTACAACTCGTACTTGTAATTGACGGACGGTTCGGAAAAGAAGCGGATAACGGTTACGGTAATTCTGTGACTGAGATCGAGACCGAGTGGATCGAGTGTTGGTTGTTGTTCGATGTTATTATGCCCATGCATAGTGTTGGTTGTTGTGAGTGCGAAGCGTAACAGCAGCAGTGGACATAGTAGTGCATCCAGCGGTGATACGGAGATGCTGGCTGGATGCTACTGATTGTTTCTGTTCAATTGTAAAGTCAAAGTGCTACCGTAAACCTGCTGCTCTCTTTTGAAAATCGCCAAGAAAAAGCTCATTAAAGGTGCGAACTTAAGATGGACACACGGTTTTGCACTAGTTTAGACAAGAGAGTTGATAGAGTTTGACATAAGATATTCTAAAAACGGTTGGCAAAAAAAGTGACGCACTAAATTTGAAACGTGAAATATAATTCCTCGAAAATACTGACATGACGATCCTTTTCAATTAAATATAAATTCAAAAAAAATGCAATAACATCGAAAACGTTGAAAATTTTCGGTAAAAGCCCTATTTTGAAAAAGAAAGATCTTAAAAAACATTTTTGAAATAATTAAAAAAAATTTTAAAAATTCTTAAAACAAAATCAGTGTTAACAAAAAATTTTCAACAAAATTCAAAAAAAATATTTATTTATTGAAAAAATTAAATTTTAAGAACCGCTTGTAAGTAAAGGCACAAAAGTGAAAAGTTCTATTATCGAAAACTTAAACCTCGTGCTAGGTAGCAAAAATTCTCTAACTCACTGTGGCCGAAACTTAAATTGCGCATGCGCGAATGATTGCACTATATGCAAAGCTGCTATTGTAAAAGTTATCAACGCGGAAATGAATGTAGCTCAAGTTTTAATTTTGTGTCATGTTGAGTGCTTAACAGAACAATCAACAACATCATCATCATCGTAATAATTATCAGCATCATTACTATCACTAATTTCCCGATCAACATTTGAATAACCTGAATTCAATTTTGCCAAAGGATGTTCCGTAATCTTAACGGTTTTCGCGTCGGCAATTTAAAATCAGTTCGTTGTTGTTGCTTCGCGCTTCCCAGCGGATATCCGCTGTTACTCTTATAGCGCGTTGCATTTGCGCTTTGTGAAGTTTTTAATTTCCGCCACTGCATTCAAACGGATTTCATTCATGATTTAGTGCGTCTATCTACATATTGCATGCAGTATTTGCCTGTTTCTTACTACATTGCGTTGGATGCAGCCGCAGTAGCAGCAGCAGCAGCAGAAAACGGAATCGGTCATTTGATTCTTTTGCACTCTTTTATTAAATACAACACACAGGAAATTAGGATGTGAGTGAATTATTAACATAATTAATTATGTACGTATTTCCGATTGTGTCCAAGATCATAACTGTTTAAGTTAATTGAAACTAACACTTTTCTAGAGAAATGCTTATTGAGGTTTTTGCATCTAATTAAATAATATTGAGTGATATATGAGAGTTAGGAAGAAATTTTCGTAAACTACTCAAAAATTTCCTGTTATGTGTAATTTTGTGATATTCATGATATGATATTTTTTTCAAAGAAGATTGCTAGACTTAAATCGTTAATATAACATCTTATAATTACGGTCCAATCTCTTACTTTTAACTTAACATAATTCAAGCCTTTGGCGTAGTGTTCACTAAACTCGTCAGAGCCGTTAAAAGTTTTTTAACTATCGCCGTTCAGCATTAGTATTAAACTTTAAGTACTCATAATTCTGTAAAACCGAAGTGAAGACAACAGAAGGAGGAAGAATGCTACACTGAGGCCCTTCATATGCTTTAACGTTATAGCATCTGAACAAAGTAAATGTTGTGATTTGTTGGATTAATATTTTCTTAAGTCATTTCGGCAGAAGCAGTCACCCGGGTGACTATATTTGAAAATATGATAAATTTTGGATAAAGAGGAATAATTTTTTAAGAAATAATTTTTTTATTAAATTTCATTTTCTTAGTTTTACAATGAACATAATTTCAATTATCTACCTTTAACAGAACCGGAGTTATGAATTTTTGAAAGTGAGTCTCCAAGCCAAAAATCATTTAAGTTCGCTCTATTTTGGAAAAAAAAAATTTTTTTATTATCAACTATCTATTCCCGCGGCTTTGCCCGCTCCCTACCCGTTGTACAACCTCGCTAATATTTTAGGGAGTCCTTACTGCAGAGTACTTAAGTGTTTTTTTTATGAGTGGTACCACGTCCCAATATTCAATCCTGTTCACATTTTGAGAGTAGCTCGGCACAAGCAATGTAGATCGTAATACTAATAATTTCAAAACTCCTGCTATCATTGGTGTCTAGATATAGCGTTTTAAGTGTTTTTGTTGTTTCGAAGGTGCCATGACCCGTTGCCGAATCTCGTCCATATTTTGCAAGATTTTTATCATAGCTATGACGCTTCGAGTGTTTTTTGTCGTATGAAAAGAGCCACGCCCCAAATTTCAAAACTCCTGCTATCATAAGTGTCCAGATATTCCCTGTTAATTATTTTTGTTGTATGAAATGAAAAGTGCCAAGCATCGTGGTATAATCCCTTCCAATGTAAGGTGCTTAGCATAATTCGTGTGCATCATAATACATAGGACCCAAGATATAGCGTATTAAGGTTTTTTATTGCATGGAAAGAGCTACGGCCTTTTCTTTTATCAAAATAAACAGCAAAATTCAGAATCGGTTCAGTTGTTCCAGAGATTACCAAACTGTACTTCCTTAAATAAGAGTATAGGTATAGATTATATTTTATGAAGTTTTGTTTTATTTTACACAACATTGTATTGATTGTTTCAAGCTTTTACTAGTAAGATATAAAAAACATAATAAAAATTTTGAAAAATATATGTCCATCAGTAAGATATTTCTATGATTTTGCTAATTGTTACTCACTACTTTCTGTTCGCGTATTCTTACTGGAAAAGTAATCGGACGCTCATATCATTTCAAAGGAAATAAATTAATCTATATTTTAGTGAAAATGTAGGTAAGTGATCCATTCTTTGGATAAACTGAACAGATTTTCAAAAGTAATATGTTTATAATTTCAAAAATTACTTATACAATGCAATATTTTTGTTATTTAAAAAATTACTTGTCCAATCAATAAATCTGTGCATTAAAAATATCGAATTATTGAAAAAAAAGGAATTTCCAGCTATACTTTTGAAACGAAATATTTTCACGTTAAACACATCATATACAAATATTCATTAAATCATAGAAATGTTTTGCTTCCAATTTTGAAGGATGTTCTTATAATTTTTATTATTAATATTAATAAAGAGTTTAACTAAAAAAATTTTGTTGCGATTGCTGTTATTTTTAAGGGTTCTACAAGCTAACCAAATTCATATGTATGTATGTCATCAGGATGTATCAACATGTACTCGCTACTGTACGTATATTGTATATAGGTATATGAGAGCTTGCTACTATACATACTCCATAAGTCCACTTTCTGTATAATTACAAAACAAATTTATGTGCTGTAAGGTATGCGTTTTTTCATGCTTGCCTGTATACACAATGAGTCCGTTCAATTTTCTACCAATCAATAGATATATTTTTGCATTCAATACGAAACGATTTCTTTTTGAATTTCCGTAAAATAAACGAAAAACAAACAAAGAACTCTAATCTGCTCAACTTATTTTCCTAACGTTAATTTGCAGCAAACTTTTTAACATACCGCCGAACCTTTGTTATTTGGATCAAAAAGTGGTCACAACAAAGAAAAAGTAAAACATGCAAAATATCGTTGGTTAGCTTGCGCAGTTGTGTGCGCTATGGAATGGACAGACTGTGGCCCAAGCGCAGTGAGAGCTCGCTTTATCTTTTTTTTTTTGTAAAACTTTAGTAGCGGAACAAATAAAGAACAACAGCAGCGTTAAACTAGCGTAGCACGTGCTGCAAGCCAATCCACACAAACGAAGACAGAAACAGGGACCAAAATCGACAATGTAAAAAAAACGAAAACCCACAACCCATAACGAAATCAAAGCAAAGCATGGAGCATGGAACATGGAGCATCTTCTGCGCCAATGTGCGATGTTCATTTGAAACTCTATGCAATCATGGCTGAGCGATTAGAGGCGCATGAACAACAACAACAGCGCAAAACAACAGCAATCAGTGAATAAGGGTATCGCGACGATATCGCACTGTAAACGTTGCAGTGTTGCCGCTCCATTTGGAAATAACAAATTGATAGCTCTTACTAGAAAACGGTAAATGCGCAAATCTTCAATCGTTTTATCTTTTGCACACAATAAGGAAACATTCTGCCAAGAAATTTAGAATCTTTTGTCTTGTTTATTTAGCATAAATTTTTGGGTGGCTATTTGTTCAATTTACTTTCAAAAAAATCTTCTTGTAAGGGCACATGAAATTGAGGAAAATTTTTTTTTTTTTTTCGTAA
Source organism: Meiosimyza platycephala (assembly GCA_963662105.1). Taxonomy (NCBI): domain Eukaryota; kingdom Metazoa; phylum Arthropoda; class Insecta; order Diptera; family Lauxaniidae; genus Meiosimyza; species Meiosimyza platycephala. Next base: position 2,278,672 of record OY759210.1, on the reverse strand, counting down.
ATTACGTATTTCTCTTATTAACTTAACTCTGGACGTTATTTCTATTTATTTTTTGACTGTCATTCACTTGATTTTTTTTTTGTCGCCAATTCGCTTAAAGATTTTATCTCGTCACTAGTAATGAAGACTCAAGATCGGCAACACTAGTGCTGATATTCGTATTAGCGTACGATTACAATGGCACGAGTGGATGCAGTTGCTGATGATGATGATGACGATGCTGCCCAAACCTCGCACAAAAAAAAAATAAAAAAAACACTCCAAACACTGATGTCATGCTAGTCCAGGCCAACAAGACAGTCAACGGGCATCAGGCTACAACTATGGCGAAGCAGTACTTGCAACTCTGAAGTGCAGCAATTCGATTGACACGACGACACTTTAATCTGAGGCAAGTACTCGCGTACAATACATGCAGATTGCATTCCGTTTAGAGCCGATATGGATGGTGCTACACAACCAACAACGAAAAACTTTACAATAAAAGTACCAACTCTAAGGCCGACGAAGCAACCGATTTCAATGAGACTCTAATGAATAACACGAGTATTGGCGTTTAGGTTGAATGCACACACCAGCGTGTATCCTTATGGTATATTATTATGGCTGCATGTGCATGCGCGGCGGATCGTTCCACGCAGCTTCATTGATGCACTTCAAATAGACATAATTTGCTTTTTACTCCTCCAGCTGAAAGATTTTATTGCTATTTAAGATTTGGTTTATGAGTGCAGTTTAATTTGGCTACACTGAAAATCGAAAGCGATTAATGAATCATTTCTGTGATTTACTTGTAGAGCTTTGCAGTTATCTTCGCTTGCATACCAAATCTTTGTCACTACGTCAAAGGTTTTTGCTCACAATTGAGAATCTTTCTTCACCGATACTCGTGTATATCATATTGAAATCTTCTTGAAGTTAGCGTTGAAGAAAACATCTGACATTACAAATACATACGTGACTCTGATGCTTAATTATCAAGTTATTGAAGATAAATCAATTTTCCCAAAAATAAACACAGCAACAACAACAACAAAGTAAATTACAAAAAATTATGACATTGCATTTAATGTGAAGAAGTTAACTTAAATGAGACATATGAGACTCATGATTGTCAAAATGTTGAATGCAGGCTTAATTTAACATTGGCAACGAAAAGTATTTGATGATCAATGGTAACAACTTATAAGGCTTTATTTTTGGAAAAACCTTTACGCATATAATTTCAAGGTTGTTTGGCCGCCGCATCAGTCAGCCCCAGCTGCAAAAGCGGTAGCCGCAGAAGATCCATTTAGGTTTCCGGCTATGATGCGAATTTATAACACAAATCATAGACCAAATTTCTTTAAGTGGTAAATAATCTAATGCTGTAAATAATTTGCAGAAATCTTATCAATCTAATTTTGAGAAATTCCAAGGCAACTCAGCAGCTGGTAGCCTATGTCTGTATGTTTTGAAACGAATAAAAGAAGTTAGCGAATTACATTGTTAAGGGGTATGGGTATTTTTAATAGTTAAAATTTTTAAAAAAATTTTTGTAGATACTTAAATATTAGTTTTTGAATCAAAAAGTTTTTTTTTTAATTTTAGTCTTCTTCATACTTACTGAATATAAGCTCAAGGGTCAAAATTATAAATATGAAAATTTTGATACGGATAACCTTTTTTGCAGAAAAGAAACGATCTTTTTGTATATTTAGTTGAACACTCAAATGTTTTTTGTGTTCTTTATTTTTTTTTTGTAGTATCGTTTATTAGTGTATTTTCAGCATACGTGCGGAAAATTTTTTTCGGGAAACAATTTACTCTTTCCCAACATAATCGACCGATAAACTAAAGAAAAACAAGACTTCGGAAACATGAAAACACACAAATCAAGCTTTTACAGTATTTTATTCAAGAAATCGGTCAAAATTCAGAAAAATCGTTATGTCTCGGAAAGTATGTGTTATTTTTCAAAGTTTTGTGAAGAACTCTTATAAGTATCTAAGTGTTTCCAACTTATAACGATTTTTTGAAAGCTATATCCTGGACTTCGAACGACTATTTTTCCAAAACTAGGTACGTCCCCAAACTTTTGATAGCATATTTATTGTAATACAACCTCCTTCTTAATATTCCACATCATCTGCTTCCGTTCAGACAGGAGGTACCATAATCTATTCAGAAAAAAATTTTAGGTTGAGTTTGATTGATACTGGACTCAATAAGTGGACTCGACAATTTTGAATCTTTTAATTCACAATTAGATGAATTTCTTATTGCCAAAAAATTCCAAAATCTTATAGGTCTTTCAAAGTCAAATTTTATGCTATTAATCATTTCATTTTCGACCATTTTTTTTTAAGTTTTGAACAAAGTATGCAATTCGTGCTATGCTGACTTTTATGTATTATAAAGTTTTAACTATTTGACTGAATCAGCACTTCTTTGTTGCGATAATACTTTTGACGATTTCACTTATAGCGTTGACATAAGCTGATATCTTACATTCCTTGCCATTTCTGTGGAAACCTCTTGGCTACACATAACTACTTTGAAGAAACTAAGTTTTAAATTTCCAAAAATATCAACACGGCACGTAATGTTTTGATCTTTCATCAAGTGCGTTAGCCAAATGATCCTGTGCTCTTAAAAATCCAACTAAGTGAATGCGTGATGGCCCCTTAATGCCTAAGTAATCGAAGCGTTTGATTATTTCCATTTATCTATGAACATCCCAGCGAATTAACTGAAAGGTGTAGCTACTTCACGTCTCTGACCGCCACACAGCTGAGCATTTGTACGCGCGCGCTATTCGGAGCTTTTTTTCTTTTGTTTAGTAACTGCTTGGAATTATTGCTTGGTAATTTTGTTGTTATTGCCGCAATTATTTACGGGAAGCGATCTTATTAAAGACCGTGATGGATGCGTTCACTTGAATTGACCAGCCGTCAGACTGACAGACAGATAGACGAATAAATGAACGAACGAACGGACAAACGATACGTTGAGGGCACACAAAGCTGAACTAAGTGGATGTGTATCGTTAACTGGGTCAAAAATAAAACCTCAACTTAGATATACGCTACGGCGGCATAGCACAACGTGACTAAATGGGCGCTGGTCTGCTATTTTAACGCTTGGCGTTTTTTTTTTTTTTTTTGTAAAAGCGCCTTCCGGGCCAGGATTAAATTAACTAAAAATCAATAGTGCAACGTTGATCGCGCTCCGTTGGCATTTTGTTGGCGAACGAGATACGAAATTGCATTTGTGGTCTACTGCAGTTAAGCGAATATATTTTGCTTGGAAACGGAAGATCCGCAAATATGATTGTGGTCATAGTGAGGCCAATATGCAGGCAGGGTGATGAATTTTGTTTTATTTTTTATGAGCTTCCGTTTGAACATGCCAATGCATTCAACAGTGTGGAGCATATTGCTGCAATGTGGTAGAAATTTGAGTTTTCTATTTTGACTACACGTAAATCCTGCAACTTAAGATGTAAGTCACAGCGTGCATTCGCTGCTTACCTGTGGTTTATTTTCCGTTTTGCTTGGTTGCATTCTTTAATTTATCTGGATGTCATCACTTGATGCGCCTCACTCGGCATCATTTGAGACAAACGTTGACGATGATCATCACCACAGCTGCAGCGCCATTGTAATGCGATCGCATGACCGCGTTAGTTTTCATTTATTTGAACCGCGCCTGCGTGTAGCCATCTCCGTACTGCCACTTGTAATTGCAGCAGCGAAATCTCCGCGCTGCGGCGCGCTTCAGTTGCCCGCTGGCTATTGTTCAATTTGAAGTTAATTTTTGCGGTCAATCAAAGTGATCGCCAGTTGAGCTAACAATTGTGCAGAAGGAGAGGAGTGAAAGCGGGTAAACCCCTCAAATTCGGGATAAATACGAAAACACACAATTTGACAAAATTTAAATATTGGTACGACTGTACTAGAACTTTATTATAGGGCTTTATTTTGTACGAAAATTGCAAATAATTTCGTCATGCTGAATTTAAGAAACTTGAAGAGCCCCCCCTACAAATCAGTTCCGCAAACGCCACTGCAATCGTATGCTGCGATCTTCATCACCATGACGCGGCGAATGACCAAACCCATAAACAAATCATAACTGTCAGGTTAGCGTGATTTGGATAGCATGTTGGGTTGGTTACTGTTTCAATTGGATTGGAATGGATTGGATTTATTGTATTGCGCAATGGTCATCGTGAGCGTCATCAGCAACGCCATTATCATCATCAACGTCGTCAAAGACCATGTCTAGCCTTTTCATTCCATAAGCTCTCTTCTGCTGCTTTAATGCTCAATTTAATGAAATCATTACATTTCCAAATACGCGTATATCTTGGCACTTCAATTCGTTGTTCATTCATTAAAATCCAACGCCACCGCCAAGCAGAATCGGATACCAGTGCCAGATGCCAGATGCCAATGAAGAAAATACCATGACGAAAGACGAAGGCAAAAAAAAAAACGCAAGCACAGCATGGAAGACGACGAATTTGGCATGATTTGCATTATTTTCTAATTTCAATATAAATGTTTTTGTATGATTTGGAGTGATATCTATATATACAAGTACATAACTCTTATTGTTGTTATTGGATAAGTAATGAAAATATTTATATTTGTGTGTGTAATTAAAATTGGAACAATTTCCACGCACTTTAGTAAACCACGGCGACGACAACGGCAAAATAATAAAATTCAATTTTTCAAATCGGATTTTATCTTCAAGTACAGCATTTGCACTTGACAGTCACAAATACAGATACAGATACACTACCGCGTAGTAAATAAAAATAATAAAAATAAACCATAAGCTCACATACAAAACACAATCAGTGACAATGTATCAAAATAAAAATCATTCACGATATAAAAATAAAATTAAATAATGAAATGAAAACAACAATAATAATAAAGTGAGAAGCAGCAAATTCAACTTCATATAATTGCAATTAGACCCGCACCGAATACCGAGTGCGAATTAAGCCATAAAGCATCGTTCGTAGTATATGACCTTGAAATCAGGCACATGAAATTATGAAAATATGAAATGTGAGATACATTCGAGACGAAGTTCAATACGTGCTAACGAAAATGAAATCACAACGAACGAAGGAAAACCAAAACGGAAAGGAAGTAGAAGTTCATTTCAGTTTGAGGTTTAACCAATTATTTGGATACTACTGGCGATAATTATAGATCATATGATAAGAATACTTGTTTAAAAACGGTATTGGTAAGATAAATACATACGTGATTTCAACAAACGCGAACGAAACAACTCTGTTTAAGGAAGAATATTTAAAATTATGGAGAAAATGATTGTGTTCCTTGATAGAAATTAGTTGGTTTCATATACTTCGTCCTTTGAAATAAAGAGAAGTATCCTCAATCTAACGAAAGGATATATAAAATGTGCTGTTTCTTAAAAAGAGGTTTTGGCAAATAAGGAGCTTTTGGTAATTATTCGCAATATGCATTGTTTTATGGTAGAAATTTACAGAAACCTTAGAAGTGTTAACTTCGTATCACATGAAATTCACCCAAATCAAGAATTTTTTTTTCATTTCAACGAATTTACTTATTCTATGCTTGAGGAAGAGCTCAATTAACCTGAGCTTATTTCAAATGATTTATTGACTTAGTGCATGTAAGAGTTGCGTAACATGGGAAAAAGAGACTTATATGTACGGTGACCATCCGTCCTGTATTTCTCGGGACAGACAGTATGAAATCACTAGTGTTAATTGGGGCCAACATTGATTCAAAATGTAGAATTTGGGCTAATTTGAGATGGTCAAACGTGACAACATGTTGACGTCGTTAATAGAACTCCTAAAAGTGCTCTCGTTAGACAAGCAGACCATGAGAATCTTTGTTGGTTTTATTATAGGACATTATTTTATAGGCAAGTAACAGACTTTTAAACTGAAATCGAAACCAATAAATAGCACATAAACAGTTTTTGAAAGGAAAGGATAATCTGCTCAATTAATTTGGCGTATAAACATTATCTTCTTTCGTATAAAATCAAAACTAATTAAAGCAAAATATAATAAAAAACGAAATAAATAAAACACCTGATAAACATAATAATTCACTCTCAGTCAGTCATTCACTCAGGTGTTGTTGCTACAATGTTAAACAATTGCAATAAACTGAGAAAACAGTCGATCCAACACTCACCGGCGGACGATATATAAAACCGTATCAAAACAATTTCAACTTTTTTATACATATATATTATTTTGCTCCACTGCATTGAACTGGACTGCACAGAAGATACAGCAGCCATACGATACGAGTTGTGGTGGAAAATATCTAACAAATACTCGTCGTAGAGCCAAAATTAAAGGCAAATGACAAAACTGGATTAACTACTTCATGTGCGGCTGCTGCTACACTTTTGATTTCAATTGCAAGTGCTCGTCGCATTGGAAAATTGAATACTCTACATTTAGTAGTAAAAAAAAAAGAAGCAGAAAAAAATACGTGCAACATCACTATCAAGTCAATGGACATTGTGACTGCATCATCGGTTGGGATGCTATGTTACAACGGCACTATCACTGTCGTTTGTATGTATTGTGATGAATGAACGGAGAAGAAATGCGAAATTAAACTTGGCGGAACAAAAAAAAACTACGCTGATATCAACGAAAACACTTTTCCTTTCGCTTTGTCAATTAAACCAAAGGATGAACAACAACACAGTTAACACAATGTATGTGATATTATTGATCTTGGCAAAAGAGTCCTTATTTAAGCATATAAACGCTGTGTCCGAAAATTAGACATCCAATTAAGTAGCTACTTTTCACTTTCATGTTAGCTAATTTGAGCTCTTCCCATTATATTAATCGATAAATTATTGGATTTTTAAGAAGGTTCACACTTGTCTGTAATCAAAGCTATTCGAAACATCGTATCGATCCTAATGCATATTTTATTGCTGAATACAAACTTCTTCTTTCCAGCAAAATAATTGTGATGTTCATAAATCAAATGCTATTACCAACTGCATCTGAAGTTTAAAAATTTTAAAACGAAATTTTTTTGGCTAATAGCGATCTAATTACAGATATGATGTCTCTTCAAACTTTGCCTTACATAGTGCTGTCTCTTTTCTTTTCTATTGCAATCGTACGGCTGTATGTGTGGGCCGGTAGCACGATACTCATGTTCGCTTTCTTGTCGAAGTTCAATTAGAAGGAGTAAATAACTTTTATCTGGGTGTGTTCGGATTAAACGTTTTTTAACATCATTTTTCGGTTGTTGTTAAATCCATCAATGTATTACCACTCAAGGTCGCCAAGATGGATGCTTACGATGATGGCGATGGTGATGGTGATTAGAGATGGATGACAACAATTGAAATTGAAATAAATAAATAAAAAAGAAAAACCAAAAATAGAGTTGGTTTAGAAAAATAATCGTATTTACTGTAGTGTTTACGAAGCATATGTCTAAAGTATCAGCGACAGGCAGTACAATCGCATTAATGGCTTTTATGTTGCACTCTGAGCTTTAAAAAAATTCAGTTGCAATCAAAAAACCAGTGGGAATTGAGTTCGTGTGCAATTCGGAGTTGATGCTGGTCAAAAACTCATAGCAATATTACTTTTGTCACTCATAAAATGGGACTGTCTTTTACAAACCGAACACTTTTCGGATGACGCATTTTTGATTTGGCTGAAATTTTTTACATGGGTTCTGTATCGTTCGAGGATTTTTTTAAAATAATTTTTTTTTTTCAAAATAGGACGAATTCAAATTTTGAGAATTTTGTGATTTTTGGCTTGGAGTCTCACTTTCAAAAATTCATAACTCCGGTTCAGTTAAAGTTAGATAGTTGATTTTATTTTGATTTTGAAGCTAAAAAAATTAACTTAAATAAAAAAATAATTTCTTAAAAATTATTTACAAATTAATATTTTGATATTAAAGTTTACATTCTTAGCATCAAAATGAAAATAAAATCAATTTTCTAGCAGAACCGGAGTTATGAATTTTTGAAAGTGAGCCTCCAAGCCAAAAATCACGATATTCTCAAAATTTGAATTCGCTCTATTTTGAAAAAAAATTTTTTTTAAAAAAATCGTTGAATTCGTATCTCTTCTTTTTCGATACAGAACCCATAAAAAAAATTTCAGCCAAATCAAAAATGTGTCGGTCAATTTTTGTCAAAATTCGTTCGGTTTGTAAAAGAACGTTTCCTTTTCGCATTAAGACGGAAAATGTTGTCTTTGCAGTGTATATTATTTAATATTGAGCTAGATAAAGATGTTTCTGATCTCAGAACTGAATGGGATAGTTTCATCCAGAGTAACTATCAGTTGAAGAATCAGTAGACCGCCTTCAAAACCAAATCAATTCTAGCGAGACTGTGGGCTTTATGGAACGTGTTTATAATGAAGTGTATTGATTTTGAAATTTTTAAAATGTTATCTGCACTGTCGATTCCGCTGTAAAAGTATTGCTGATTGAGACATTGGCTTTGAACAAAACAGGTGGATCATGGATCATTTGAGCAAAAACCTTTCATGTTGATCTAATATGCGAGCCATATGAAAATGTGGATTTAGTTCCAACACCCCTTGCAAACAAAAGAAAATGTCCTGACTAAAAGAATCTTCACTTCATTACAGAGATCAAATGATCGTTTAACTCAGATTATTTGTGCAAAATATCAAAAAAACTTATCCGGGAACCAGAAAAATGACAGATAGCGTTAATAAAACTTATGACTCTCAACGGGCTGATAGCCAAATAAGTAAGTGAGTGGTTGATGTGCAGCTTCAGGAAAAACTTTTTTTTGGTTTTTTCTCGACAAAGAGTAATAGATAGCCGATATTGCATGTCGTAAGATATGTAAAACAAAATCACGCATATATTTTGAGTTTGTTTTTACGATAAAATATCTCAAATTTAAAATATAAGGAAAAAATAAAGCACCAAGCGCGATGGTGTTCATTTAAATAAAGTAAATTGTCAGTTCACTATGCTCTCTTGTGACGGTTTTCGTTTTTATATTTTTTTTTTTTTGTTCACCGCTTGTTTTTTGTCTTGATCGTTTACGCCATGCAGTGCGACGTGCGCTATAAACGCGCGCTGACAGTTTTAACGTGTTCCGCATTTAGGCCGTTAAGTCGGGATCAAATGCTGCTTACAAACGAGCAAAAAGATAAAAAAATTGAAATTGTAACAAATCAGATCAGAGTATAAACAAAAAGTTTGCACAAATGATAGGCATCATCGTCATCAACATCAGCATCACTATCGCTCCAGTGAAAAGTGAGATCAGGCTTGAAGAAGTAGAAGAAAAAAGAAGTGATTTTCTTTTGTTTTTGCTGTTTTATTGTAAATTGAAATTGTAAATTACATGTCTAGAAAACAAAAACAGCATCAACAGCAACAGTAGTACTGGTAATAATAATCTGAGGAAGAAATGAGAGCTCGTCGTCATCGTCATCGCACCGATGATAGTCACACACAGCTGTGTCCCGCAGTTGTCACATTGCAGCTTCGACCGCAAATTCACTTTCAAGCGGACAGCAACTTAACAACAAAGTGTAGCAATGCAAGTTGGCATTTAAGCAATTCGTGTACTTGTAACAATATTTTACACAGCAGAAAATAGCGTTTTCGGAAACAAAAGGTTTAGAAAAATTTATAAATCTTGAGATTTTAATATATATTCCCTTTTCTCCGAATACAGGCCAGTTTCTGACATCAGCAATTCTATGCTTAGAAGCAGATGATGAAGTAAAGTTGATGTAGCACTGAATTAGAGTGAAAGAGAAGTTGAAATAAAGCTAACGAGTAGATTAAGTAAGACTATATTGAAGCTCAACCCAATTAATCAATAAAGTGTCAGGTCCAGATTAGGCGGATTTTCTGTTCAGGTGACTCACAATTAGCTCTGGTGAAAAGTAGTGATCCTCAGTCTGAGTAGAAATAGGCTAGCTTGAAAATTACTAATTATTGGCAATCTGTCAGTGGAATAATAATTGAATTGGAATAAGCAGAGGAAAGAACGTGGCGATCGTTCCAGTATATATATTCGCCAACTTAATCCATTCCCATTACAATGAAAGAAGTATTTCATAGCTAATGGTAGCGATGATGTCCTCACATGTGAAGGGCTTGTGTTACTTCAATGCTTAATTAGATCATATACGCAAAGTTTCGTTTTTCATGCAAATCAAACGTCGAAAACGAATTGCAAACGCCTTGCAAAAGTCACCAATTGTGATTTATCGATGAGAATTTGAGTGAAAGCCCTAGAGGGGTTTCTTCAAAATTATCACTGAAACATAAAATCTGAGAATCATGAATAGAAAAGGAAAGAATTCAAATCACTTTCCCACAATGGAAAGAAAAATTTGATGTCGACCTTATGCTCCATCAAGGGGGCACTTACAAATAAGTGATGCCGCCATAAAAACAGTATAAGCCTTCGAAGAGTTCATTACAACTTTCTTTCCGTGTATTTGCGAACAAGCAAGTATTTTTAATTTTTTTTAATATCATCCACTAAAAGTGAGAGTGACTGGTGAAGAAATTGTATCATTTTTGTGGTAACAAACAAACTAATGATGATTCGATTCGCAATGAATGAATGAACGAACGAACGAACGAGTGCACAAATGTTTGGATGTTTGTTGTGCCGTTGAAATGAATGAACGACGACTAAGATTTGCTGATGATTGATTGATTGACTGATTGATGGAATGCAGTATGCCTGGCGGAGATCATGCATTAAATATTAAAAATTGTCAAATACGAGTAGTGAGTGTGGAGCGTCTTTTCAATAACGTACATAGTAGCTCAAGTGTGTCTGCTAAAGAGTTTTTACAGTAGGAGGACGATATATTGATCTGCAATAAAATACGCCTGCTGATGCTTAAATATCGTGCATTTTGGCTTAGTGTTTTGACCAAAAGCACAACGACTTATTGTTTGGTGCAGGAAATCATGCAGACTATTTATCCAAAGAGTTTCATCGGGAAATTACATGGAAAAAATATTAGCAAAGCATACGAGTAGTATTGGCAGATATAAACACACACATGCACACACATGTGTACGTACATGTATGCATGTTAACTAAATTTATGAAATACCATCGCATAAAGTGAAAGTGCTCCAATTGCAGCAGCCACTTGGCAATGCTGGTAATAGCTACTGTAACCCCACTCTAAGCGACCAGGCCATTTGAAGAAGAAGAAGAGGTACTTTAATATTGTTGTTGTTGTTGCTGTTGTTTTCGAAGCGACCAGGCCATTTGAAGAAGAACAAGAGGTACTCTAGTGTTGCAGTTGTTGTTTGTTTGTATTAACTTTATATCTGCTATTGGAGTCCTAGCTAGTAAGCGTGCCATGCGGATCTTTGTACGAGCAACGGTGTTATAAATACCCTGCTCGTTATCTTTGATGGGTTTTCTTTCTTTTTTTGTTTTTGTATTTGTTTTTTTTTATGAGTTTTTATCTACATAGAGTTGAACTGCCTCATGTGGGCTTATGAAGAGGACATAAATGCATGTTAGTGCAGTAAATAAAAAGTGTAGCAACAGGTGCTGCCATCAATTCCAAATATTTAATTTTTGGTATTAATAATTGAGCGTAAATTATGAGACAAAAAAAAAATTCAAAGCGCACAAGTTTTTCCTATTAACTTTTTTTATATGTTTCTGCTGCACTTAAGACAAACGACCTAACCAAACTCAAGGAAACGATTTAGTTCGCTACAATACAAAAAAGTTATATTTCCTTCGCGTTGATCCTTTAGTGGGACTATAACACTCGTGAGAGAACGCTGCTAGTGTAGCAGATTGATATGTTGATGCTTATGTTGTTCCCGTATATGGGACAGTCTTTTACAAACCGAACACTTTTCGAGCGACGCATTTTCGATTTGGCTGAAATTTTTTTATGGGTTCTGTATCGAAAGAGAAGAGATACGTATTCGAGGATTTTTAAAAAAAAAATTTTTTTTTCAAAATAGAGCGAACTCAAATTTTGAGAATTTCGTGATTTTTGGCTTGAAGGCTCACTTTCAAAAATTCATAACTCCGTTTCTGTTAAAGATATAAAACTTAGATTAATTTCATTGTAAAGCTAAGAAAATTAGCTTAAATAAAAAAGTTACGGATGCCTGTTTCTTTCTAAAGAAGTCCTTCTATACTATTCCTACCTTTACCTACTCTTTTTTTTAAAGTTGCAACATGGTGTTAGAATGGTTGACGATCTTGTGATTGTGCCTTCGTTATTTTGAGTTTAATTAAATTTGATTACTTTTGTATGCCTTAAAGTCCGTCACTTCTGCTGCGGTTGATTTTCATCGTTTTCCCCGTTTGTTGGCTGCCGCATCATCAAGTTACAGTCATCACGTCGTTGTTGTTTTTACGAGGGAAAACATCGCAAGTACTCGTACTCGAGTAGAGTGGTCGCATTTTGGCCAATTTGGAAAGTGGTACGAGTACTTTTTTATATCGTATGATAAAAACATTACATAGCAAAAAAAATAAAAAATGGTGCAGGCATTTGGCTTGGCCTTACCGCAATCCAATACAACAGCAGCACAGTGCAATCAAGTGGACTTTTATGCGAGTCAGATCGTCACTCAGGCGTAGCACAGCTGAAGAAGATGCACCATCCAACGGCATCGATGGTGGTGGTGTTGGTAGTGGTGCATTGCACTCGAAGTCGACTTTTCATTGAAATCTTTGCTGTTGTTGGTGATGATCAGCGCAACAGCGGTCAGTGGACGAACAATTAAGACGCTGCTGACGATTCGTTGGCCGATTTAGTTGTTTGACCATTTTATTAGAAAGTGGACTGCAGTTAAATGAAGTTTTCTATTTTATTATACCACAATGTGTAGTCAATTTTATAGTACAAAATAAATCACCACCAGGCAACACGTTGTTCGGTAGCACTTCACCACATGTCAAATTAAGTAGCGATTATCAACACGTTGAAAGCAATACTTCCAAAAATTGCATGCGATTTGTTAAGCCAAGTCCGTAACTACAGACTCGTGTGCTCAGCAGTTTCTAAGAATTCACTTAGAATCGGTGAATTGGCGTACGCAGTCGTTCATAATTGCACCAGCAGCAGCCACAATTGTCGAAGAAATGCCAGGGAATGTGGTGCAGCTGCAAGATCACGTCGATCTGTTAAGGTTCTGAATTCGAGCCATTTCTTTGCTGGTTGCTCTGTTTTATTTCGATTTTTTTTTTTCACAATTTATTTTGCACCATAAAATTGGACTATCACTTTTTGCTATTTCTATTTTGATTTGCTTGTCGTGTGCCATTTGCATTGTAGCTGCCGTTATTTATAGGCCACATGTAATTGATGGCTTGAAAGTGTGCTAATTTGCAAGTGTTCAGAAAAAATAATTGATTAAGGCTAGGCAATATCCATCCAATTGATGTGTTGACTTTGCCATCAAATGGTTAAGTGTGTTGACTACAGTTACTTTGCTTGGATGTTCAGCAGACAATTAAAAGTGGCAGCTTTCAATATAAAGTTCATCCAGCATTTATTATTAAAATGAAAGGCACATAAGGAAATGTATCTTAGTTTCAGTAACACGAAGCTGTGTTTTAATCTGGTTAACGAAATTACAATTTATACGTCTTATTATTCTTTTATGAATTCAAATCACCAGTTATTTTAATTAAGGAAGCTCTCACCAATAGATCTATTTACTGTGTCTGAGCAGTACTGTACATAAATGTTAGACTGTTCCTTATTTCTATAAACTTTCTTTCTGAGCATTACGATTTATTTAAAAATAAAAAGAATTTTTGACAATCATTTTACGTAATATTTTATTGTTAGTTCTAGACTTTCACCTATTCTACTTCACATAAAAAAATGCCCTTACCCCTACCATTTAAATCAATTTCTAAAACTTAAAGTATAACAAAAAGAGAAAAAAATTTAATTTCAAAATAATTCTACGCTTAAGCCATCATTCAAGTTACTATTAAATTTAATTACGCACGCTACTTAACTAAATGCTGTACATTTGTTTGTTAAATTCTTCTAAAAACTCCATCCATCCAAAGCAAAACTTCCCATAGTAAAAAACCAACTGAAATCGTTTGTTGTTTTTGTCTTTGCAAAGCGCTGGCTGCTCCAAATACATTAGTAGTATAACTTTTTTTTTTTTTTTTGGCTACGAATTTGTATAACTATGCCGCTTTTCACAAAACAATAAGCGTTTATGTTTATTATCAGAAGCTGATGCAGACAGAGGTTTTTAACTTACCTTGAACTACCTTGAACAATTTTGCTCCATTGGTATCCGTTAGATGAATTTATGGTTTGGCGCGTGGAAATGATATCTGAACAAATCAACACAACATTGCGTCTTTCCCATGACTACAATCGTACGAAAATTATGTTTTTTTATCTCCATCTAATTTTAGCTTAAAAGCTCTGCTTAGCCGCCTTTAACAAAAAACAAAAAAAAGCCGGTCTCAAAAGCAAACATTGTTCGGTTGCAACGCTCGAGATCGAAGTAGCAATTATCTGCACTTAACGCATGTCATGGCGGTTGACCCAGTAGCGATGAGTCTTGGGATTTTTTTTCGTCATGCAACTACCATACGCTTACAATTGAATTCGATTGTTTCGCTTTTATTTGGTGGTTTAGTTTCTAGAGCAAAGCCACAAATTTTGAAAATTTTCCAGGTCGACGATAACATAGTAAAGTGGTAATTTACAAAAAAAAAAAAACTCTAACTTAAGATTTATAGAATTATTATGAATTCTCAAATTAACCCTTTTTTTACAACATTTTGGTCAGAATTATTTTGCTCTGCAGCAAAGTTCTGTTGCATATATTCGGGTTTGCTAAAGTATTTTTTATGGACATTCGAAAAACAAACGTGCCCAACTTTGCTCGGATGATAAAAACTATGAATATTGGTATAACGCACTTATTTAAAAAAAAAAGAATTGCCACGCACATTTATTCAAGAGCTTGCCCATGCTTTGTGCCCAAACATTGACCACTAAGCGTTCGATTCCTTTTAAACATAATAATTAAATGGCTCCCGCTGCATGATGCAAGAAATTTGTTTTTATATGGGAATTGCCACTCCTCATTTATATATCAAAATATATCTTAACTGAAACAAGCGAAGGATGTTCAACTCTTTTAAAAACTAACTGGGACATAAACTTTCATACAGCAAATGACTCAACAATATTGAAATATTTTATAGTTTACCAGATACATAATGGGTTAATTATATGCATGGGTAAAAATTCTTAATTTTATTTCTTCCAAAAATTTCAAACTTCTTATGAATGCAATGCATTAGAGTCACCACTAAGCAACACTGTCCATTGTATTTGGTCACATCGTAATCGTAACAATAGACAGCGGACACACGCCCTTGGGTTCTTTCGTCAACGGCAACAACAACGGTACCGCAACCACCATCACAAGCATGTGAATCTTAAAAGTTTTGAATTTTTTTTGCATATCAATTGTTGTTTTTATGCATTCGTAATCGCACAAATAAACGAAAAACTGGAACGGAAAACATCTGCTGGACTGAATTTTCCATACTGCAACCTTTTGTTAATTTGGCTTATTGCCCAACAGCGCAATCGAAGTAACTTACACTACACTGTTTGTTTGCGAAGTTTTTTAGAATTTCAATGTGACATGAAATTTTTAAAAGTTTGGTTTGCGAATTATTCGCGCTTGCATATTTTTGATCATAATAAATAACACTGTGCTGTATTTGCATCGTAGTCATATTTTATCTATTAAGGAGATTTCTTTCAATTATTATTGCTTTTTTTAGGCATTTTAAGAACTTGTCGTATCATCTATGGGTTTTGGGGTGTGACAAATATACACCCAATTTAATACGCAGGCAAATAAAAAGAACGTCAGATTGCAGAAAGACTGTTGAGTAAAGCAACAAAAAAATGTTGTAATAAGGGGGTTAATTCCCCACAACAGGTATGTAAGTTTCAGATTGCAGGAGTGACGAAACTCTGCATTATACTCAATACTCAAGATTTCTGCTGGAGGCTATTTCTATTGTTTTTCGCTTTAAAAAAATACAGATCTTAAAACTTGACAAAAATTACTTTTAATTAGCCAAAGCATTTTAATGAATCCACAAAGGTTTGAAGACGAAGGGCACTTTTCCGTTTGGCCTGTCAATAGTTTCAAGCTTTTACTCGAAAATCATCATAACAATAAAAAAGTGAATTACTTCTCATTTAATTAATGACAATTTGTGCGTATTAAATTAATGATGACAATTCCATGAAACTAAAAAACAAAAGCAGACAATGATGTTGTAGAAATGTAAAAATTTATTTACGTACGCGATATTATGTGATATTTTCAAAACAAGAAACGTTGTGATAATTGCGCAATCAAAGGGTTAAACGCAGTACTTCATGTAAAATTTCGAAATTTCATGCTTGTCGTAAGCTGCAATTTTTATATGACCAAAAATATAAACTATTCAACGAAAAACTTCAGACATTGCGATTACAATAAGACAACAATTTTGGAGGTCTTCTTTTAGAGAAACTGCTAATTTGTCATATATGAAACCTTCAAATCATTCGAGTATGCAAATTTAATTTAAAGCAGCGCATCAGCGGTAAGAACATCATTTCGTTGCGTATTATGCAACTAATAACTCATGTTTTCAGCGTGCGCTCCACTTCCCATTGAAGCAGCTAAGTCAAGTCTGCCAGTCGACCAGTAGATATCTTCAGCATTGGCATCGTCATCATCATCTGCTTTGGCTGCATGAATGAATCACGTTCTCAGCTCAACTCTTAAAACAAATAAAAATCCTATCTGAACAATTTGATGGGAAAGACGCATGCGCCACACCGCCGCATCTAAAGCCACTTGCCACACTTGAATTTCACAGATGTTAATAAAATCATTTGTTCGTTTGTATCAAAGTCATTATTAAGCGTGTGAACTGTGAAGAAACAACGTAACATCTTCATTTGCGTTTACCATACTATGTATGTCTTCAGTTTTAAGTCTTTTCTTCGTCTTCTTCTTTTTCGTTGCTAGCTACTTCATGGTCTTTTCCATCTCTAATGTGAGATAATAAACAAATTATTATGGGTTCATTTGTATTGCACTTACGATTCACCTGCGTTCGACATGTTGACTTTTTGCATGCTCAATCAAATGAAATGGCTCATTTTGCTTAAATTGGTAAAGCAGCAGAAATTTACTACAAGAAATTAAACCATGGATACAGTTTTTTTTGTTTTTTTAGAGCAGTGATATTTTTTTAGATCAGAGTTAACGCAACATCTTATTCACGCAATCAACTCAAAAATGCAAATGTATTTATTTATTTCCTGATGAAATTTCCATATGATGAGAGTCATTTTGATGTGCAGAAATCTTTACAGGATTTGACATACATATATATCTAACTCCACCAATTTTTTGAAAAACCTTTAAGATTTTCGTAATAAGAAAATAGCCCTTTCATTTAATTAACATTCCGAATTCAGCCTTTCTGCTAAAGCTCAGAAAATTCCGTTCAAATCTAGAACCCCTTGAGTAAGCATATATGCTAGTATACGTAGTGATTAAAAAATTCCATTCTCTCCATATCTGGTGCCGTGTTAAGATCGCAGCAGAAAAGTTTCTTGAGTCAATAATTTGAAATTTAAGTTTCAAGTAAAACTCAAGGTTACATTTTCACTTTATATTCGATTTTGACTAAAAAATTTCTATTCAAAAAACAAACAAAAAAATTGCATTTACATTCCATTGCACTGCATCAAAAAAAAATCATCTAAATGAATACAAGAACAGAATGTCGACTTTTGTCATGACTTACGTAAATTTATTTCGAAATACCTATGTACATATAGCTAGAGTTGCATTAAAGTTTATACAGTCAATGAAACAAATGTATTACCATATTCACCGCCTTGCGAATTGCATTATCATTTGATAGATTTATTTTACATTTTATAGTCTCACTTTGTTGGGTCATCTACATTCAAATAAAACGGCTCATAAATGTCATAAAACGTAGTAGTCATCTGCGCAGTATTATGTTCTTTGGAAATATGTATAAATCATATGGATCAAAAAAAAACTTTACTTCATTTCTGGTACATATAAAACATGATACAATAAATCACTCTAGAATGGTAAATGATAAATTTACAATGTTATCTTTCTTTTACTCTCCTTTTAGTCAATGTTAATTTTGGAAGGAAAAAAAAAGAAACTCGAACAAAGCAGAACAGACAGTTAATAATAGTAAAAAATTTGACAATATACATAGTGGCAAGAAAAGAGAAACAACTAAGTAAATATTTCTTCATCATTGGCAAACATAACGCTTCTAAGGAACACATGTATTGTAGTATATTTTCAAAAATAAATATAAATAAACAAATTTAATCTTATTAAAATTGTTTTGTACTGATATTCTGCTTTTTAGGAGCCAGTTACTTTTTCAATTCAGCAAGTGTTTTATCTAGCATTCAAGCTGTAGGTATTTATCACTATGCTCTATTACCTATGATTTCATTTCTTCATATCTATTTTTTCATAATTTTAACGTTTATAACATAAGGGTATTAAACGAAATCTATACTGAAGTCAATTGACTGGGAAGTAACGCGGCATGCTCAAAATACTGTTACGCTTGTGTTATATTTTAGATTTTTATCGACTTTTGCAACTCACTATTTTTTGACTTTTCAAAATTTTTGAGCTTTTTCAACTTCGACTTTTTAAATGTTTTTCGATCTTATCAACATTATTCAATATTTTTCAACTTGTTCAACATTTTCTACCTGTCCCCATCGCCAACTACCTGTTATAGATTATATAAATATTTTCTACATTTAATTTAGTAACTCATGTTTTTCTCGCTCTCTCTCTCTCTCTTTCCAGACCCTAATGATTTACCACAACGAAACAGTCTCAACGCAAAACTTTAAAAAAAGTTTTACAAATTGCAGAACTCCCACGTAATTCATTGCTAACAAAGAAACAACTCGTAATGCGAGAAAAAGATCATTCACCAAGAAAAATGCTTCCTAGTCCCAAACAAGGGTCTGTGTATCCTATTTTAGGACAACCTCCCACATCGCATCTACCCTATGATCTGTCATCAACAGCATCACGTACCTCAACTTCAGCCACATCGCCTTCAACCACCTATAGTCAATCACACAGCCTGGCTGGCAGCGGATTGCGATGTTCCTCCAGTCACATGGATCAGCCGCTCGACTTACGACTGGAACATAAAAAATCAACAGCATTTGGTGAACGAAAATCCCTACTAGAAGATGAGAACAGTAATTTTATTTTGTTAGCAGATGCGAAAAATTTCGGCAGTCACAGTGCGGGCACTTTTTCAACACCACCGAAGCATTTAACCCACCAGCAACAACAACTTCAGCATCAGCACTTGGACAACAATAACTGCCTCAAGCATGCAAACAACAACTATTTACCACACGAGAATGAAATCAATGATGAGTTCAATTCGAAGCATAAGTCACTATGTAGTGATCAACTCAAAAGTGAACGAAGGAGCGTTTCTCGTCACGGGATTACTGACAATTTTCACCAAAATGCCCAAAGAATCTCTTTTACACCGCCAGCATTACATCCGCTTATGCTTGAGGCCATGGCCAAAGCAATACCTTTGCCCTATAGAAATCCATTTATTACACCTCGTTCTCTGCCTGGAAACTCATACGACCTGTTACGTACAAATAAGCAAAATTTCCTGCATAATCTGCCGCAGTTGTCAGTGGTTGGCAATATCACTGGTAGCACAAGTTCACTGGCACAAACGCCAGCACCAAGTAGCGGTGTCCAAATCGACAACTTAGTTGCAATAGGAAAACCAACTGATCGTACACCTGAACGAAATCTACGCCATCACCATCATCGACAGAGTAATAGCAACAATAATAATAACAATCCTGATGATCAAATGACGAATTCCAAACATCATATGAGCTCAACCACTTCCTCCCCAGTGACGCCGTTAAAAAATAAAGATCGCTACGCCTGCAAATTTTGTGGCAAAGTCTTTCCACGTTCGGCAAATTTGACGCGTCACTTACGTACGCACACGGGTGAGCAGCCCTACAAATGCAAATATTGTGAACGCTCCTTTAGCATATCCTCAAATTTACAGCGCCATGTGCGTAACATTCACAATAAGGAACGTCCCTTCAAATGTGACATCTGTGAACGCTGTTTCGGCCAGCAGACGAATCTCGATCGACATTTAAAAAAACATGAGGCTGATGCAGCCTCTTTAGGTCTGGGCATTGATGAACGTATACGCGGTCTACGTCGTCATCACCGTGGTATAGCAACCGAGGAGTCATACTTTGAAGAAATCAGAACTTTCATGGGGAAAGTCACACAATTGCCACTACCGACGCTACAGACGCAAATGTCGTCTACATCTACAGAACTCAATTCGCCCACAAGAAGTTCATCGTCAGCTGCCACAGAGTCTGACTCACCGAAAAGTTTGTGTATGCAAATTGTGGCACAAGAGGATGGACACAGTAATCAAAGTAATAGTAATAGCAGTAATGAGGGAAGTAACCATGAAAAGCATCGAACACCGCCAAGAGAAAAAGAGCCAAAGCATTCAGCGTTAGCATTTCGTGCCCACAGTAATGTGGAACCGGAACAAATAACTTGACCACCCATGTTGATTATACAATAATAAGAACTTGTAAATACTTCACTATTTTCAAATCGTTGCAATTAAAAAGAAAAAAAAAATTAGAGAATAATATAAATTTTCATAAAAGTTACCTGAAAAATTATTACAAGAGCTACGAGTAGCTGGAAGTTTGAAAATTTTCTCTGGCATTGGTTTTTGCTAAAGTTTTTTTTACAGATCTTGTAGCTATTGATTCTACGTTTACAGTTTCAAATGTTAAACATTTTCTGACGTTTTTCAACTTAGGTTGATTTACTCGCAAAGTACGTCTTAAATTAATAAATATACCAATTCCTATTGATATTTAATCACAGAATTTTCATATGATAAGATTTTGCTGAGTTAGAATCTTTGCTTTTGAATTTTTAATACACTGAAATTGTGTGATATATAAGTCTGTAAAATCCGTGAATTGTAGATAGGTTTAATTTTCGATCAAAAATTTTTGATTTAATTCATACTTTTCGAGTGTCGTTAAAAAATGATAAGCAAACAAAAACAAACCATAAATGCTGTAACATTTACTGTACGATGGAATAGAGAACTCTTTTAAATAGCACTTCACGATGCTTTTAAATTTAGGAAATTAATAACTCAACTTACTCATTGACAGCACGGAACTATCTTTTTAATTAACTTGGCATCACTTTTAGAGCCATCTCTTAGTTCTCGCTTTAGTTGCGTTAACATGGCGATGACCAATTTTCATATTTGAAGTATTTTTTACGAAATTATTATGAGAAATTTTTTCCAGTCACTAAACATAGTGTTCGCTAGCAAAAGCTAATAATGCTTGACAGTTTTAAGCTTTTTATAAGTAAAATATATGCCTACTATAAATAAATCAACAGTCCTAACTTTTAGTTCTAAGCAAAAATCGTCTTTAAGTTCCAAATGTTTAAAAGAGATAACGATTATATTCATCCTAGAAGGCTCAAAAATTACTTTTGTTCTGTCCTTTTTTGAGGTAGAACTAAGATTTCTTATATCAATTTAAGTCTACGAGAGCAGTTCAATAAAACTATAAAAAATTAAAGTAAGCGTTTTTTTGCGCTAAGATTCAATTAATTTTTTCATGCAGTTTCTTTTTAGCTCGAAGAATCTCCAACCGACAACGCCCATATTTGCTGATACATTTCAGTTTTTTTAATTCATTAGTTATTTTTCAATCAATAATTAAGTTGAATAAGCAATCGAATGAAACGACTTTGGTAAAATAACGTGAGGTTGCATCAATTTATCAGATGTTATGATAAAAAAGTATATCAAATAGACCTGAAACTTTGGATATAAGATCTCTAAAGTGGCCAGATTAAGAAAAAAATTTCAAAAGGTTTTTAAAAATTTATTTAATGTGAAATTCACTGAATTATTGAACTAAACTCGTAGATAAATGCCCAAGTAACACACTGTCATCCTATAGATGAATATCAGACAACTTTCAAAACTTAGTTTAAAAGCATCCTTTTAATTCTTTTCGATTACAAGCAAATATTTAACTTCTCGATAATAATTTTTAGTTGACTTTTAGATGTTACCATTTAGATAGAAATAACATAACCAACATTATGTTTCTGTTACTTGGGTGCTTAAAACGTTTGCCTTTCCAGTTATCTAAAAACTAATAAATTAATTGAAAAAATTTACGCAGCCTTAAGATATTAAATGAAATGCCTAACTACTTAGTAGGAAACAAACTAAAAAAACTCATCAAACAAATCAAACTACTATTTATCAAATTGTAAAAATGTGTTCTATATTTTTGGAGAATAAAAAAGCGAAAAAACAATATGCAAACATGCATACATACACACATACATGTGTACATTTGTATGTCAAATATTGCAGCAAAGTTTCTATCAACATTAAAAATGAAAAATCCTACTATCCTCGCGTTTATAAATTATTTGTTGAGTATTATTAATAACAGATAATGAGACATAATATCGATGTTTTTTTTTACTATGCCTTTCAATAGTTTAGCTTGTAATGTAAAATTCAAATTATTCCCAAACTAGTTATTAAGTGAATTTTATGTAAATTCTACTATTTTTACTTCTCCAACTAGAAAATAAATTTTTCACGAGTGTAAAAAATACTATTAAATGTAGTAAAATTAATTTGTAATTAATATTTTATAATACAATTAGTTGATTCAATGTAACAAATTTTTGGTGCTATTGAAAAACATACAAGTTTTAAAAAAAATACATATTTGTTAAACGAGTTTTCGAATACAAAAAAAAAAGAATCGAAAGCTCGAAAATTTCCAATTTTTAATTGTACAAAAAGAATTGTTTATGTTTGTGCTACTACATGTTAAGAATAAAAAGAAATATTTATGTTTTAAATTAAAAATTTCGTGTTTTATTTCATTTTTTATGCAGGCAGTTAAATTTATAAAAAAAAAATATTGGTATTTCAAATATGTAAATCGATGAGGGATCGGAAACCGCGAATTTCTGAATTTTGTCAGTTTTTTGGGACTCCTTACTGTTTTGATGTGTAGTGAAATTTTTTTCAGATTTTTAAAAAGCGCAGAACACATACAAACATTAATTCTTTATAAACTGTTAATAAAATATATCTATGTATGTATATGAATAAATAGTTTTTTTAGAAATCTCCAAACGACTAAAAATCAAACTCTAATACATACCTCCTATTTGATATGCCAAACTTTCATTCAGTTCAGTTCATTTGCTGAGGGGTTGTCCACAAAGGCAAAGGCAAAGGGCAAAGTAAAATCTAACAAAAGCGGACAAGCAGGGCGGTCGAAACCTTTCGGAAGCACGTCATAGTCACATTTACCTAGCTAAGCTTAGCGTTTCGATTAGTTTTTCATTATATTTTACTTCTTATATGGAGACCGAAGGAATCGGTAATAAATATTTCAACTAACATTTGGAGTTTTGATTTATTTGCAGGAAAAGAACAATGATAACTATGAAAAAAAGGCGTAATTTTACTTTAGGGGCTATGCTCCAACATTTTTTTTATCTTTTTTTAGAAACATGGAGTTTTACCCCCTAAGCCCGAATCTGAAAAAAAAAAAACAGTCAGTCTCTTATGACTTCCGAGATAAAATTGGTCAAAGTTGAAAATTTCATGTCTTTTTATTTTGTGTATACGTGTTTTGAGTTATTCTTATAAGATATATATAAAAAATAAATAAAAAAATTTTTACACAATTTATTTAAACAAGGGGGTGGGGGAGGGGATACATGAAATTTTCAACTTTGACCAATTTTATCTCGGAAGCCATAAGCGACCGACTTTTTTTTCAGATTCTGTTTTAGGGGGTAAAACTCCATGTTTCTAAAAAAAAAAAGAATTTTGGAGCATCGCTCCTGCGGTTTGTACCAGAATGACCTTCATAACCTAAGTGCTCCAATGAATCTGCCCTTCTACCATTTGAAAAGTTCATAGCTTAGGAGGTTAAAAATTTGTATTAATTTTTATTAATAGAATATTGAAATAAATGATAGAAAATCAAAACAGAAATTACTTACCGATTGTGGCCGGGGCTTGTGACCTGCGCACAGTTGTAAGACTAAACAATTTGCAAAACTGCAGTTTGGAAGCACTGAAATATAGCTTGGAATACAACCATAGCGGAGCCGCACCAAGGCAGCAACTGCAATGCATTTTAGCAACACCAATACACTCACACACACACTTAAGAAATTTTGATAAATCATTTTCTACAAATTAAACACACATTCTACAAATTTCGCATGAATTAAATTAAATTTAAGCAGTTGGCGCATTTTTTGTGAGCAAATGAAGTGATTTTTAATAACACCACTTTTAGACTAACAACGCAAACCACTAAACACTGCACTCACTCTCTGCTCTACGGATGCGTCTCGACGACACCCTTTTAAATGCGAATTTTCATTTTTACGTGAATTTATTAATTACTCGAAGCTTTAAAATAAATAGATTTAGTACTTTTTATAATAGTATTTTTTATTATTAATGCAAAATATGCAAAGTTTGACGGAGCAAACAAATCACACGCGCAAATCAAATAAGAACTGAAGTACGAACTGACAATTTGAAAAAATGCTGCCAAGTTACGAAAATTGAATTTAGGATGAAGTAGATAAAAAATTGCTAACGGTAACGTTCGATTTCAAAATAAATATTATGGCGGTACGCTAATTGTGTTATAGCAAAATTCAGTTTGTTTTTATTGAACACCCAGTTTTTATAGCTTATTTGGTTTGTGCAAATGATTTATGGCTTGTGCAAAGAAATATATATCAATGAATTATATAGAATTCTTTGTTTTGTCTTAACCTGTGCCACAACCAATCGCAATCGGCAATGAAGTTGGCAAGTCTAGTTCGTACTTCAGTTCTCATTTCATTTGCGCGTGTGATTTGTTTGCTCCGTCAAACTTTGCATATTTTGCATTAATTATAAAAAATATAATTATAAAAAGTGCTATATCTATTTATTTAAAAGCTACGAGCAATCAATAAACTTACGTGAAATAAAAATTCGCATTTAAAAAGGTGCCATCGCGACGCGTCTGTGGAGCAGAGAGTGAGTGCAGTGTTTAGTGGTTTGCGTTGTTAGTCTAAAAGTGGTGTTATTAAAAATCACTTCATTTGCTCACAAAAAATGCGCCAACTGCTTAAATTTAATTTAATTCATGCGAAATTTGTAGAATGTGTGTTTAATTTGTAGAAAATGATTTATCAAAATTTCTTAAGTGTGTGTGTGAGTGTATTGGTTGTTGCTTAAAAGCATTGCAGTTGCTGCCTTGGCGCGGCTACGCTATGGTTGTACTCCAAGCTATATTTCAGTGCTTCCAAACTGCAGTTTTGCAAATTGTTTAGTCTTTCAACTGTGCGCAAGTCGCAGTGTCCGGCCACATTCGGTAAGTAATTTCTGTTTTGATTTTCTATAATTTATTTCAATATTCTTCTTTATATTAATACAAATGTTTAAACTCCTAATCTATGAATTTTTCAAATGGCCAAAGGGCAGAATCATTGGAGCACTTAGGGTATGAAGCTCATTCTGGTACAAACCGAGCTTAAAAAATTGCTAACGGTAACGTTCGATTTTGTTGCGGTGCGTGCGTTTTTGTTTAAGTAGAAAAGTATTAAAAGTTGATAATAGAAGAAGACATTTAGCGTATAATGGTGCAGTTTTACCCCAAATAAAGCGGTATAGTTTTTTCAAGCGTTTACAAACACTTAAGCGTTTTTTTTTTTTTTGCTGTTACAAAATTTATTTCAGCTATAAACAAATTGATATATTAATAACAGCAGTTTATTTACTTTTTCTCCGTCAAATCTTCAGACATCACAACAGAAAAAATTGTCTGATAATGGAGCAGCAGAAGGTAAGTAAAATTAAATGATTTATGAGTAAACCTGGTTTCCGTAGTCCAACTGACATATTTTTAAGCTCTTGATCCATTGACATAAACAGAACTAAACATATTTCTTAGCTTAATTTTATTTGTTTTTTACATAATTTAAACAACTGGTATACTGGATTTTATTAAAAATAATTGAATATATTAAATTAAAAAAAAAACATAGTTAATTACTTTAAAAAAATATTGTAACGGCGCATTTGTTATAGCCATAATTTTCTTTACATGGCAAGTTGTTATTATATCCTAAGAAAATTATGTTAGGTTTAAAAAAAAATAGATCTGCTTTTAGCACTTTGACCAATTTAGTTCTTCTTCTTTTCATAGTTCGATTGAATGGCCTTTAACAGCCAGCCAACCTCTTCGACTGTTTTAATCTGGTAGTTAGCGTAGGTCTTCAATGTTGGCAGTTCGGAAACACGGAAAGTTTTGCCAATGCCATGTAGCACTTTCATGGCATCTTCATCGGTGGTATCGTCACCGACGTAGATGATTTTCAAGTTCTTGGCCCAGTCGGCATCGAACTGTTTCTCGAGAATCATTTTGGAGCCCTCACCTAAAAATTTAGAAAAATAAAATATTGTACTCATATAATTATTTAACAATGATTGAAGAAGATAATATTATGTACTACAACAAACTTTCGGGGAAATCTAATCGAAACAATCAATCACATATACTCGACACAAAAAATCAATAATGGAAGAAGGCATTTCTAATTTGAAGAAAAACAAAAATGATGTACGATTCATAAAAAACAAATGTCTCAAACCATGGCATATTGAACTGTCGCCAACAAAACATCAAGCAAAATAGAAAAATGAAACCAAAAATATAATTAATGGAATACTAGGAAAAAAACCGCAATATAAATTTGAGAATATTTTTCTCGTGTGGTATTCATATATCCAAGCAATACGATCACTAATAGCTGTGTATTCATATACCAACGTTCCTTAGCTAAATGACGCTATACCACATGCTTATTTTTAGCGCTTTTCTTCTTGAACACAGCGAGCGCCTACGCCTGTGGGTGAATACCAAGCGGCAGTCGACGCCAAAAAAAAAAGTTTTGTTTGAAAATTCTTAGAAGAAATCAAAAGAGTCTTTGTTGTTCTGGACGTTTGCAATGAAGTATTATTTTTTTACTTTTTGTTGAAATATTCCCATCATTATTTCTGGCGACATTTTTAATTCGTAACGAACTGCAATATATGCTTTGGAATTATATAGAATATAAAGCAGCTGCATGAGGGGAATTGCGGTGGGGCGATAACTTTTGAGCAATGGCTAGCGTAAAAATTTGTGTGGATCACCCGCCTTTTTTGTATTTTAGTTTTTTGTTCTTTTGGAAATGTCTGGGCAAGAATTATGCATCGTTTCAGCCGGCACCAATATTTTTGTGTAGCAACACTTTGTTCGAAATGTTTTAAAAATAAGCTAATATGAAAATATATTTTAAAAGAGCACAACTTTATGTATTGTATAATGGGAAACATAAATTTTTAATTAAAAATATCAACAAAAAAAAGACTTGTGTAAAATATTTTTTTTATGATGCAAAAGAAAATAATTTTCCAGTTGAGCAGAAAGAAAATTATTGCCTAGACTTTTAAAATATAGCTTTTCTACTAATTGTATGCCACTCTTCACAAAATATTCAAAAAAGAAGTGAGAAATATTCCAAATCATCACCTTTTTGATGCTTTGGTAGACATTACAGAGTTATACTGCTTTACAGCACGGACTTTTTATATTAACAATCTGCAGCCTCTCAGAGTGCCGACTACATTTATAATAATACGTGGTCAAGAGTATGCAGATAAGGGAACGGAAAACTTGAAATATTAAAATTTCTGAATATTAAAGTCCCTAAGACGTCTCTTTTACAAAAGGACCAAACAATTGGCAGCAGTTACAAGATGCAAGCCCTTCTAGAAAATATAGGAAATATTCGCATTATCACTTCTTCACAGGGAATATCATATATGTATATATTCAAGCGACTTTACCAGCAGCTACTTAGTAAATCGAATAGAAAAATTATTCTACGTAGTCAACAAAAGGAAGGTCTAGCAAATAATAAGCTAATGAGCAACACAGTCACTAAATGCCATATGGGAGCATTGAAGCTCATCAAACTGTCACTCGATTTCAGAGTGACGAATACTTCGTTGATTACTGAAGCTCAAGATTCAATGTTTTATCATTGTCTTTGACTTGATTTCACGCTCTATTGATTGTGCACCTTTATTGGAAACTGGTGTGTTCAATATTCCTTCTAGACCTTTGTCTTATTTCATATGCAACTTCACATGAATCATTACGCTCTTACTGAGCCTATTGCAAAGGCTTTATCTTTAATTGTAAGCTAGTAGGGTAGTTGTTTTAAAAATATGTAAACTAATTTTTTTATTTAAATGATTGTTTTTCTACCATGTAAGGAATCCAAGGACTCAATAAAAGAATATAATAATAACAAAAAATTACTTGAAACTATTGTGGTCAGATATGCCAAGATAGGGAAGGTATTCATATATGATATATGTAGTTAAAAAAGTAGACCTCGCAACGACTACATTGAAACGCACAGTTTCCGGTTGAGCCAACTTTGCTTCAACGAATCTAACGATCAATGTAATTAAATGGACTCGACCAAGATTGCGAGAGATAAAAGAGGGCTATGACAAAAATGTCTTAGTAAGTCATTAAGGCGTAACGGCTGTCAGTTGAAAGAATTGGTTGGCAGTTCACATTTCAAATTGCAATACTAAAAAATATATAGATTTCCTCGTCATTCAACTAGTATTATCTTCTATTCAAGTACGCCAGATTCTTAGAAAAATTTTATCCTAATTTTTTGCAGTATTGTAACTTCGTTCGTCTTTTGGGTCAAAACAAAACTATTCTTTCAAGCTTAAATTCTTAAAAAGCTGCCAAAATTTTGGAACGTTATTTTTCAATATATCGATCCATAAAATAATAAAGTTCTGTGATACAAAAAAAAAATCCTTAAAAATTTTTTTGATCATCAAAAACAAAACTTTTTTAAAAACCTAATATTTTTCAGCTTCATCTCTTTACCGAACAAAAATTTAAAATTTTGTACAAACAATTGTTTGTTGCTTCTATGATTAATATTTTAATTCATTTGCTGAAACGCACAGCGGGCAACAAACTGCTGCTGCTACATATGTCTGCACCAGCTTTATCTATCAGTTAAAATATTTGAAGCTTTATACAGTCGATTGTATGCCTTAAGAGATTTGAAACGCCTACGCGAAAAATATTAGCATTTTTTCGTATCTTTAAAATAGAATCTGCCTCTCTTTTGCTCAGATTTTATTTTGTTTGCAATTTTTGCTGTTGCTTTCAATTAAATATTTGATTTTCTGGCGCAAGCAGTTGGAAATATAAAAAAAATCAAATAATTGTTCAAAACAGGTGGAGTCTCTCACATATATAATTTATGCGATCATGTCGTGCAAATTTATAGGATGTGCAACGGCGATGTGGATCGATCGTGACTAATGGCAACGTAATTGATTTGTCATGTTTTAATTTTTCTTCCACATTTGTTGCTGTGTCAGACACTACTTACCCTTGTCCCAGTTGACGCGTGGTTTACCCTCCAAAGCGTATGGGGTTTCAATCAGCTGGAAACCATGTGTTTGAATGAGTCCCTTGGCGGTTTCAATAAGCTTAGCTTTCAACTTATCATTCACGCCCTTGTAACGATATGTGACAGAGATTTTCTTGTCCTCCACCCAGGCACCAGAGCAGACAACCTGAAAGATGAAAAAATTTGTGTGTTAAGTTTTAGTTTTTTTTTGTAAATTGTTTTTGTTAAGCTCACTTTCTCCCTGAGCTCCGCAACCAATTTGTTGTGCTTCTCCAAAAGTTCCTCCGGCATTTCAATCTTGAATTTCTTGCCTGATGGGTACTCGACTTCTAAGCCATGGTTGCCGGCATAGGTTACATTCGGTAGTTTCAAATGGTTCTTGATCTCGCTCAATTCACGTCCAGAGAAGACACACATGAAGACCTTGTCGTTGGCAGCCAATTTCTTAATATTGATTTCGGTATCCTTTGGCATAACGGAAAGCTCTTCGGTAAGTGGTGCCAATGTACCATCGTAATCCAGCAAGAGTGCTACTTGATCCTCTGGCTTAATGAAACTGTAAAAAATTTTAGTTTTTCTCTCAGTAAATTATTATGAAAGGCAATTTATCTCAAGTATGTGCATATATCAATACCATATAAATTGTACAACTCGAAAATTAACTTTTTGAATGATCAGCAATTTATCACTGGTTATGATTTTTTTGTACTTTGTTATAAAAAATATGCACCAGCTTACCCATCGAGCGCCTTGATGTAATCCTCTTCTTTTTTCAAAAGTGGTGCCTTCTTCTGTTCTGCCATTTTTACCTATATTTGTATGTATAGTTTTATACCAAATTAATAGTCTAAGACGTTTTTGGAATTAAGCGAGCTATACGTTACCTATGAATGTCCGCAGACCGTTACAACGTTACTGATCGCCAACAGACCGCTTCAATCGCAACGATCCTCAGTGCTTATTTTTTCCTCTATTCAGAACGCGCCACTCTCACCGCGCAGTTCTAATTTTAATCATATATACTATGTATCTACATAGTTCTCCTGTTTTCAAAGTATTGGTGGTATGGTTGTTGTTGTTGTTGTTGTTGCTATAGCTGATGTTTGGAAAGAACAGCAAGCACCACGCTCATAAATTAATGAAATTTCAAAATTTATTTGAATAGGTACACAATTTTTGATCATATATTAGAATGATTTTGACTGCATTTTTCATAGCACCACAGTGCTACCCAAACTTAGTATGCTGTGAAAAAGTAAGACATAAAGATAAATTTGATTTTATTAAAGGTTTTTTTCTCCTATGATGAGTTAAAATCCTCGTGTGCGGGACGTAAAACTGCTTAGTGATAGCAGTGGTCTGAACGAATCGCAAAGTATTTCCTTAGTTTATCCGTCTAATCCGTAACGTCTTTGAAGTAATGAAATAGTTGGAACTTGCACTTTTCATCTTCAAGGTTCTTAGTTCTTGTCCA
Organism: Meiosimyza platycephala; assembly: GCA_963662105.1. Taxonomy (NCBI): domain Eukaryota; kingdom Metazoa; phylum Arthropoda; class Insecta; order Diptera; family Lauxaniidae; genus Meiosimyza; species Meiosimyza platycephala. The sequence goes on along the minus strand of OY759210.1, from coordinate 2,247,412 downwards.
TATCCACTAGACATGTTCAAAATAATCTCCTTCTCTCCTTTCTCCTTTTGGAGTATATCCTCAATCAATAAAAAATATCATAAAAAAACTTCTTGGATTGCTGCCAGAGTTGCAGATTTTTTACATTTGGAAATCTGAGTAAAAAAATAAAGAATTTCTCCTTTTTTTCTATTGTCCTTAATACACTATTATCTAAAATTGTCAATATCTAATGAGTAAAAAAATGTAATTTTTAGTCCAAAAATTAGATGAATTCTAGAATATTAAATTGTTTTGAACTTGTCTAATATCCACTAAGCAGTCACGATGGGACCAAATCGCCTTTGCCTGTGCCTCATTCAGGCTCTGATATCAGAAAATAATCGCAGCCAGATGGTTTTCAAAGGATATTGAGTTAAATAATAATTATTAAATATTAACATGTTACGTCTCCCCAGACCGCTTACTGGTTCACGCCATCATCCGTGACGTACAGCAGCACCCTGTCTTTTAAAAAACAATTTGTTTTTATTCACAGCAGAAATCTTAATGTTCCATGATTCCAAAGTGCTACTATTTATAATTCATATACCAAAACCGTCTGGACTTTCAAGAGTCACGTACAGTCGATTGAGAATTAGTCCTTCTAGTAAGAGACCGATACGAAAATGATTGATCAGATTGCTTGCGAAGCTTCAATAGAAGAACGTTACTATTTATTTGTATCAGAGAAAATGTCCCATAATCCAGAATTTTCGCCGATCAACCCACTTAAAACAGAAAAACGGCTATTGAATGCACTTTCACTTTCTTTCAAAATATAAATACAAATTAATGGCCACTAGTAAAATCTAAATACAAATACATTTACAAATGAAAATATGTCCACTAATTTTCTATTTCACTGAAAACTCAAAAACAGCACAAGTCGCAAATATAAATTAGCTTGGACTGACTGGGTATTTTTGCAAGTTCATTTACAAAATTGATTTAGGGGGAAAGGCTTCTTCACCCTTTTCCTGCACCTCATTGTTTTATAATTTTAATATTACTATACTTATCAATTAAAAAGTGGATTATTGTATGAAATTTAAATGTTTGGGAAACATTCCGTATCTCTTGGTAAATATGTTGATTTATAAAGATTTTGTTTAAATATTTTTGAAGAATAATTTATTTTAGAAATAATCGCAACCGTAACGAACTACAAGATAAATTTCTTATTTATGGTTTTAACATAAATATTATAAGAGTTTGGAAGATAATATGAAAATTTTTTTACGCATTTTTTTCATTTAATTAGTTTCAGAGAAATTTAAAATCTAAAAAAAAACCAAAATACATACTATAAGTTTATTTTTATAGCAGTGAAAATTAATTGGCACTTAAATAATTATGATAATAATTTCGAAAAACATATGACGATATTCACGCAAACGTATAAAAATCTTATTAACCAAGTGCAAAATTTCATATAAAAATATTTGCAGTTTCTACAGTTTAAATGTTTTATCGTTAGATGTCATGAATACCACTTGTAATTGCTGAAAAAAGTCTTTTCTACAAAAAAAAATTCTCTTTCAAAATTAAATTCTTAAGACTTTTCGATGTAGTTGAATAATTTACTTTAGAATTTAATTTAGAATTTGTAGTACAGAATTGTCTAATTACTCAAAATTCAACATATTAAAGTATTTACTTAAAATCAGTCAACAGTACAGCGATCATCAACGCATATGATAAGATACCCAAATGTAATGCTTCGCTTCATTCCAATTCATCAACTGTCACTGTCAAGCAAAAATCACACTAAATGTCAACAAATTTGTCAAATAAACGTTCTCTTGTGTTCAAATGTTTAGATGTTTTATTAAGATTTTATGAAATTGAAATAAATAAATCTAAAATTTATCATCAAATAAATTGCGGAAAATTGCGAACCTAAGGACAAAGAAAATGTGTCTGCAATTATTTGCAAATGTTTCAAAATTTTTAATTGATGTTTCGGTGTTGCGATAATAATTTTAATGAGCGTCAAAAATTTTAACAAACGACAAAATTCTGTAAATGCAACAAATAGAGTCATCGTATCGCAACGCAATGTCACCGCCGTCGCAAGCGCCACGACGTTTGCTCTGTTGTCATGTTAGTGACTAAAAATAATAACAGCATCATTTTTAATTTCACTTTTAATGCATTAAATTAATGCTGAATTTTATAAAAGCTAATGAATAGAAATTAAATTAAAAATTCAACTAAATTGTTTTTATTTTATATGACTCATACATAATATACGTACGTCTTGCGAGAAGCAATCAAATGATATTGTACAAACGTATGGACGTGTATGTAACAAATGTTTCAGCGGAACAATGAATGCCGGAAATTGCCTAAGCAACCTAATTATACCTACATTAAGGATTTTAAATTAATAGATATTATTATTAGTTTTTATAAAGTTACACATTTTTTATTCATATACTTTGACTGAAGTCTGTTTTACTTGTTTTCGAGAAAATCCACTTTGCAAGTTTAAAATTTGTATGAAAATTGACTAAAAAGGTTAGACCAGAAAAGATATGTAAGTACATATGTATGTACCATATATGTATGCAAATGTTCATAGCAGGAAAAAAGTTTGTCAGAATTTTGCTTCAAGAAGAAAAAGCTTTAAAAGCTAATCAGTGATTGGGAGCATGGCTCTAATTCTCGAAATTTCTATAAAATAACTCCTCGAAACCGGTGCGAACAAGTGTAACACTAAATAAATAAATTGGCGTAATGGTAAATTTACGAATATTTGAAAAAGCTAATAATAGTTCCTGCTTTTAAATTTTCCGATTATAACTTTCTATTTGTAGCAGTTTCTAAAAACTCTTCATATTTAGAAATAAATCAATTTGCTTTTGATAGTTAAAATCAATGTTACAATTGAGCCCCCTAACTGGTGTTGTCTTTTGTTACATTTGCAAAAATACAACATCTGCAGGCAAAAACATCAGACTGAAGGTTCTTAAGAAAAAAAAATTGGGGACGCCCAGCCAATCGGTTCGAAACAGGATAAAAAAAATTAAAAAATTAATTTAAAATTTTTATCCTTAACCTATACTTAGCCTATTTCAAAGTGAAATTAACTTAAGCAAAAAAGAGCCCTACCAATCCTTGAGAAACTTTACAATTTGTATCTTGCTGAAGTTAATTTCACTTTGAAATAGGCTAAGTATGGGTTAAAGATAAATATTTTATATTAATTTTATAAATTTTTTTATCCTGTTTCGAACCGATTTGGGGGGCGTCGGATTTGATTTTCGCAAAAAAAAAAACAAATAAGAACCACCCTAATGTACATATATTGTATATGCATTTTCTATAAAATTTGTTTTTCTATCAATTTCTAAGCTCTATGGACTCCGAATACTAATCTAATAATTCACTTTAAATTGTAAATAATAACATGAAAATAACTCAAAATACATAAAATATTACTTAACAAATTTTTATTCATCAAACTTCGCTTTAATTTATGGCAAATAAATTTTTTTTTTTTTTGACGGTAACAAACATTTATTAAGAAAATATACTTAAACTGAAAAGAAAAAAACATCAAATTTATAAAGAAGCAACAGTTGGCAAAATGCCAACTATGTACCAAGGAACACCCACTTGACTGAATGGATTCGCGAGTTCATGATATGAGAACGTAAATTTTCAATTAAACTTTTTTTTTTAGTTTTTTCCTAAAATTGTTTTTGTTTACTGTTTAATTTTGCTGTTATTTAAATTGTAATATTATTTTGATTTCGCTGTTATATTATTAATTTTTGAATAAATATTAGAAAAAAAAAAAGAATCAGCGAAAAATAATGAGTTTGTTTATTAGAATCTTACTAATCCTGCAAATTATTGTGCAGTGTAGTACCTTGCAAGTGCAAATTTTCAAAGAATTCAGCAAATTCAAGGTTATATCTGGAATTGATTATATAACTAAATTGCAAGATATTTATTTTGTGCGTACGTGCATATAGTAAACAAAAATATTTTATTGTTTACTTAATGAGGTTTTCATATATATGTATTTTCTAATCTATTTTAGATTAAGATTTATGATTTCATAGATTGTGTGATTACTTTTAGCATCTGTTAAATTTTGTGCGTCCAATTTATAAAATTTTCCGCAATTATTTCAATTTTCTTAATGAAAGGCGAAATTGCATTTTTATGCAAAACGTCCCATGTAAAATAAAAAGTTGGACTGAAGTTTGATCGCATTTTGATGTTAAATTGCTTTCAGATTTTTTTATTCTTAATGCAATTTTTAAGCGCTTTAATACTTAAATAATTTTTGTGTGTCAAGGAACAAATGCCAAAGGATTAGTGATTTTGTATAAAAATGTTATTACAGTGAAATTAACCTAAATTTACCTTATTATTTATGAGATATAAAATGTTAGGTTCCATTTGAGAGAAGAAATTTCGAAAAAGGTTTCAGAACTATGATGCGTTGCGTTGGATAATTTGACAGAGAATTAATGCACATGACGCAAAAAATCGGCGCAATTGTCGCATTGGCACTTTACTCAATCTTAAGTGAGATTTTTCTTTTGGGGTTTGCTAAAAGAAAGTTTTATGGTTAATAGTTCACTTTGCTAAAAAAAAAAACAGTGCGGCTGATAATCCATCAAAATCATCATTCCGGTTTTTCTTTGTGATATAAATTACACTTAACAATACTCGAGCTATCAAACCGTTGAAGCGACGCAACTCAACAAAACGCAGACTCTGACGCATCTTTATTCAGACTCCTTAAATAAATACAAATCAAGATTATTATCACTTGTTTATTTTTTTATTTAATATTTTAAATATTATTCAACAACTAACAGATATGAAAACTTTAACGCGCGTTTATAATTTTTTTTTAATAATTTTTTTTTCTTTGTTTTATACATAGTTTCTAAGACTAACATTCTAACTTCTTAAATTTTCTGGTCGTTTCTGATACATAATTAAAATTGGAATATATTAAGATTATTTTTATAATACTATCTACATTGAAATGCACTTTTATTGTGTAAAAATTAGACGGCATAAGCACTACCGATCCATTTCAAGAGATCAGTGACAACATCCTGACGGGCTAGACGAAAATCAGCGTATGTCTGTATTTCTGGATCAGTGGATACTCTAAAAGACTTAGCATTACCTTGCAGCGCCTAAAATATTATCAAATGTAAATTAGTTAAAAGATTTAATTTATTTCAACACAATAATGTTCTCACCTTCATAGCATCCTCGTCGGTTGTATCATCGCCGGCGAATATCACTTTGACTTCATCAGCCCAGTTGTCACCAAATTTGTGTCGTAAAATAAAGAGAGCAGCTTCACCTTTGTTCCAGTTTACTGGTGGCTTAGCCTCAATCGCCTCATGTGCTTGATTTGCTCTAAAACCATGTGATTCTATTATCCTTATAGCCAATTGTTTTTGTGTTTCTTTAATGTCCAGTGGTGTGTCGCGATAATGATAGGTCAGTGAAACTCGTTTATCCTCCACCCAAGCTTTGTTTTTGTACACTTTGTCAGTGAGTTCTTTGACGAGCACTTTATAGTTTTCTTGCACTTCAGCGGGTAATTCATAATCGTGTCGGGTGCCATCAGGACCTTCAATTTCGATGCCATGATTACCGGCATAAGTAATGCCACTGATGCCAACACGTTGTTGCACATCTTTAATGCCACGTCCAGAGATCACTGCTAGAAAAACATTTGGATTCTTGGCAATACGATTGAGTACTACCTCCAGTTCAATTGGCATGGCGGTCTTGTTAGGGTTGTCAGCAATGGGCGCTAGTGTGCCATCATAATCAAAGAGCACGGCAAGCGTTTTGTTGATATTTAGGAAGCTGAAGTATTAGAAAAGATAAAGAAATGGTTTAATTATTTATATCTAAAGGTTGAAAAAAAGTGACTATGTATTGTATATAGAAAATCGCTTAAAAATTAATTAGCAAAACAAAATAACTCGAAAAATCGAATCGAGCATTCAAATTAAAAAAAAATATTTGGCGGAAGGTCCTAATAAGAAACATTGTGCAAATATTAAAAAGAAAAATTAATTAAACAAAATAGGCCTTAATTTGATCTATAAATCATTTTTTGCGATTTTTTATTTAAAAATTTTTCCTAAAAAAAAATTCTCAATCTAAAATATGAAATTTCAAAAACTTTAATATTTGTTTTTTTTTGCAATTTCTTTTTGGTTTTTGTGTGATATGGAGAAATAAGCTCATAAAAGCGAAAAATTATTTGAAAACATCTTATGTATACGGCATATCAGCTTGGAAAGTCATTTCTTAAAAAATTCTACAAAGCCATGCATTTTTTTGGGAGTTTTGTCTCCGAATCTTATATATTTTTATTGTTGAATAATCGAACAAAGTATTGAACCATCTTTCAATAGGTTACACATTTTTTGTTATTTTTGTTGTTATTTAGCACTTTTTTTTTTATTAAATGAAATTGTAAGCAAACTTAATATATATTATATAGAGCCATTTATATTTCAATAAAGACTCATTAATGCAATCTAACTGAATATTTTCTTATCAATGCAATTTTTTTTTTAATTATTTGCAGTCTGTTAGATACTTTACATGCATCGTATAATCAAACGTTATCATTACAATAAGCTTTCCGCTATAATTCCAACTCACATTGAGTCATAGAAGAGTTCTTATCAAAAATTACATTTAAATAACTTACCCAGGTAATTTCAGCTCAAAATCTTCCAAGGAAGCAATAACAGGTGCAATTCTTTTCTCAGGCATATTTTTGATTTTTGTATCTGATGATTGTAAATCCGACGAAACAAAGTACGTCAATGTTAGCAATAGAATGAGTTTTAAAATTTTCTTGGTCCACACTGTAAGAAAACGCGTAAAATATTTTTTTATTATTTTCTTTTCTTTCGATTTCAATTCACTTTTAAGCGCGATTTCTAATCCTGCGGAACTAGAATAAGTTCAGTGTTGTACGTTTCAGAGAAAGTCCGAGCAAACTATGCTTCGGTCAACTGCTCCGCGTTGCTTTTTAAATACAAATGCTTTACTTTCTCGGAATGGAACAATAGATGATCGTTAACAAAACAAAAAAAAGTTGTCTCATCTACAGATAAGAGCAGCTTCAGAATTGAGTAGAACCTACAAGTATTTACGAGTGTGAGTACTCGTACCTACATCAAAAACGCAACAACGTACCGTTCTACACTTGAGTTGAGCACGATCAATTACAACACGCCAATAACGAATGTGAAACGACTAAACAGGGAACTAGCAGAGGCAGCGAGCTGCATGTCTCATGTAAACAACAACAATCCGTTATGGCAGATACCAGTGACGAACGTCATCGGCACGGCACGTTCATATATAATGCAAATCCGAAAAAAGCAACAAATTTATGAGTGTTAAAGTCTGATTGTGTCGTTAAATTTACGCCAGTTACGGTATGAATACTAGAAAGAGATGGCGCTAGGGAAAGTCAGCCAGACTGGCTGTTTGGTGAAAATTGCTTAGGGTGAGTTGAAAAATTTTAAAGTACATTGTTGAATTGATAAGAATTATTTCAGATTTTGGAGTGTTTTTGAGTCTTAATCATTTCCACTCAGAGGCTAGCTAGTAAGCTTTATTGCCAACTTACTTTTTGTATGTTAACTGCCTACTTCGTATAGTATGCAACAGTCAAATTTAAATTTTTCTTAAAATTTTTTCGCGAATATTTCAAAAAGTCGAAAAATACTTTCTATCAATTTTGAAAAATCCGAAAATTGTTGGAAAATTCAAAAATGTTGAAATTTGTGAAAATACCCAAACATGTTGAAAATGTCGAAAAATATTAAATACGTCAAAATATGTTAAATATTTCGATAAAAGTCGAAGAATATCGATAATGTTCATATATTTCGACCGTCCATTAATTACGTGAGTCAAAATGGGGGGAGGGGGTCTGCGAAATCTCTCCAAATCTCACCAAGGAGGAGGAGGGGGGTCAAGGAAAACCTCATATCAACTTTTTAATGCAGAAAATTTACACTACATTTTATAGCAGATAACAGATTGTATCATATCAATTATTAAAAAACTATAATTTAAACCTCACGGGATGGATGAGAGGTGTCCCGACAGATCTCACCAAGAGGAGGAGGGGGGTCCGAATTTTCAAAAAAAAACACCTCACGTAATTATTGGACGGCCCCTTAGCTCTACTTTTCAGCCAATGCACTCCACTCCCGCCATTAAAAATGTTCACACAAAATAACTATAGATTTCTTTAAAAGTGTTATCATGAATATATGAACATTACCGATAGTTTCTGCACGAATTTCAATCCATAGCTAACAAAATAACACTACACAGCTTAAAACTTTGGTGCACTTATTTTGATACTACATACATATAAACTACCTATGAGTTACGAAATTTTAATTCAATTTTTACAATTACTCGAAACTAATTCTCAAAACACCCTGAAAATATAACGTAATGAAACATTTTTCAAGCTCAAGGCAACGTCAAAGGAAACGCGCGTATGCGCGCGTGTGCTTCATTTCCAAAAAAAAAAAAAAAACCAACATATTCGCGAGATCACCATCAACGATTGTTAAATTTCGGAAATGAACCATTTGATTGTTATTGTTGTTGCTCTTTTAAATTGTAACAAATTTAACCAGTCACTTTTATTACTTAAATTGAAAATTAGATTAATATTAACTTTTTGCGCAAAAAATTAAATTTTATTATTTTTTTGCACTGGCACTGGCGATACGTAGTTTTTTAAATAAATCACAGACGTACCAAAGTTTTCGGATGTGGACACGTCGTTACAATTTGATCTTATTGTTAATAAGATCCAGCGTAATTCCAACGTATGTTCCACGAAACTGTTGTGCTACTGAATGCGTTTTAATTATAATGAAACTTTTGCAACGATGTTCACGGTATTTATTTAAAATGGATTTATATAGAAAAACTGAATGCGTATCAGAAAAACAAAAAAAAAAATCGGAAATGGGATCATTTGGAGACAACAAAGATTCATGGCTAACGTGAATGCCTGCTCGCACGCACAACCGCACTTTTCAGATTTATTGTCTTTTTGTTATGTTTTTTGAGGTTTATCTGTTTATTGTTGATTTTCTGGTCAATAACATTGGAACATAGCCAAGGGGTCAGTGGAATTGGCACAAAAAACATATCAAAGAGAGGGAAATGGCCTCATTTTTAAAATTAAAAGGAATACGTCACCTGTGATAAGAACTCTGATAAATCTTGATAAATTATTTCTTTTACCTTGCACTGATGTCTTCAGCCTCGATAAGAAAATCGGAATTATTTTGTTGAAATTATAAAGACCCTTAAAGCTTGTAACTCAATTGTTAGAATTATATCGGAAAGATCAGGTGTTTCAATATTCGAAAGATCTATTAAAAATATAAGATTTGGCCAAGACTTTACTCCTTAAAATAAGTCTTATCACAGATATAAGAGAAAAATCTTAACTAAATCACCGAATGAGGCATTTTAAAATTTTGCTTGTGCGGGAGTTGTCACACCCTCGAAATTATTTAGTTTTTGTCCAGACTATTCTTAGTATAAGAGTAAAATTTGGCTGCACTATCCTAAATAGCTTCTTCAGTATAGCTTTCTAAAATTTTACTCATATAATAAGGTACCACGCGTTCTATTCAAAATGTTCCTTTTTTTCTAGTTCCAGGCCAAAGCATTTCTAGCATTTGCATGTATTACCTTATTATCTATCAGTACAGCGTTATAAAGATTTTATTTCATTGAGGAGTGCTAATCCCACGCCTAGCTCTTGTCCAGATCGTTTTCGAAACATTTCTACTGTTTGTGTGAAATTTGGTTTTGAATTTTTCGCTTGTATGGGAAGTGCCACGCCCTCTTGTCGAAATTCAACAACTTTTTTCCAGCGCCTTTTTGAGTTGTTCCTAGTATTTGCTTAGACAACATTAAATCTCTATCTCCAAATAGCGTTTAATATTTGGATTTCTATCTTTAGAAGTTTATTTCAAGGTCTAGCCTGCGTAACAAATTTCATTTACTAGCAATTCAATCAAGCAATGACGCATGGCTTAATCGCATAATCGCGCTTAATTTGAGCAAATATTTTGATGATGTTTGGTTTTACTTTTTTTTTAATGCAAAATGTGCCAAATTTTAAATAGTACAGAGTTCAAGTTACTACCTAATTACGCGCGATTGCTCAACCTTCCAAAGCTAAATATTTGCCTTGGCAGTTTAACACAAAGATGCGAAGAGTGAGAGGTTTAGTTATTTGAATTTGATAAGCAGCGTGTTCATATGAGATTCTTGTACAAATAATTGAAGAGATCTTTAATTTTGTTTTAATTTTTTTTGCCAAATATTTGTGTTTGTTTCAGATTTCGTGTAATGATCATGAACGATCAACGTGATGGAAATGTCAGAAATTTTGTGACTTAGCAAAATAAATATAAAACAAAATGTGAAATATTTTTCCTTGTTCCGGTAAGATTTAGATGGATATACGCAGTACGGAAGAGCTTATGTGAATGTTTTTTGAATTGATGCTGTCACTTGTTATTATCGTTTTGTTGCGTGTGTCTGTCTCTTCATATGTTTTAATAGGTAGCTAAAAACGCGTGTGCCCATTTTTGCTGACGACTCATGCAAATATTTTTCTTGCTATTTTTAGCATCAAATTAAATTGTTGACCGTTTATCTTTCTATACTTTCTACTTTTGAAGAAAACATTAACGAAATTAATTTTAAGAAGACCAAACGGTTAATGGACCAAAGATGGTAAAGGGATTTTTCAAAAAGTATTTTTTTGTATAGAAAGTATCTGGTTGTTCATATATGAACATTTAATACATTATACTTTATATTTTTGTTTTGCCTATGACTTAACATAGGACTTAAAAATAATTGCCACAAAATTTGAGCTCCCTAGCTCAAACCTGTAAGCGGCGCGAACAGAGTTTGTGTTTGTTTGTTGCACAGTGTTGATAGAAAGATTTTTAAATTCAAATAAATAATTGCACGTTTGGAACGAGTGGTTTATTTTTGAATTGTTGTAGCCTACTTTAATTGTTGTTTACTACTAAATATATTTATAAGTTTTTCAAACAAATATTATGTATTCGTTTCGAAAAGAAAACAACTATGGTTATTTTGATAAAATTGTCACAACACTCACTTTTGCCACTCTTCCTCGATGTCTTTTCAAAATGTTTATTCAATCTGCTCACGCTACCAGCTGACAACTGTTCATGCTATTTGAAAATTTTGACCACGATACATTGTGATCGATGCAAATAATAAATTTCTTTCTCTCTCTCTCACTCTCTCTCTGAAAACAGCTGATCGATCAAACGTTGTGTAGTTCGCTCACTTTTTGAAGTGCAGTTGCAATGTTTCTCTAGTACCTATTGATGTTAAGCAAACACCAGTTCGAGCTGGAAATTTTATTTGAAAATTTGTTTTTTTGTCGTTCCGTCTAACGTCCAAAGATTTCAAGGTTTTTTTTATATTTATTTATTTTTGTGAAGATCAAAAGTTTGAAAGCTCTTTTATAACCTCATTAAATAAAATTTCTGCAGCTTCCAATTTGATTTTATTTTTATTTGGTTGTTTGTTGTGACTTAAAATAACAAATAAATTTTCTACCAAATGCTTGGAATTTATAATTTTATTTGATTTCATTATTATCGGTTGTGAGTGCAACGCGCATTTGTTTTATTTATTAAACATCGATAATGAAATTAATAATTTTCCACTAACAGAGAGCTGATAACCTAAATTCAAAGATCAACAATAGAGTTTATTTCATGTCAGATGATATTTTAGTTCAGCTATGAAAGTTTTTCTATCACATTAATGTTATGAGAAATGTATTATTTTGTAATAACATCTTTTAACTCTTAGCTTCCAGGGTCAGCTTGCTTAGATTCTAATCTTCTAATTCAACTTTAAATTCTACTGCAAAAAATCTAATAATGTTGATTATGAATGAGTGTTTCACATATTTTGTATATCCTCCTTTTAAAGTCTGTTGTAGTATTATTATCGAAATGCTTCAATATTTCTTCATGAAGTGGAAAGGCGTGAAATAGATCATCGTTGTAATGAAGATCCTCAATGTCAAATGTGATTTGAATTTATCTTCTTGTTTTCCAATATATCGAAGTTTTGGAAACTTTCGTTCAACGTTTTCCCAATAATTTGGATGGGTATAGATCAAAGTTATAGGTATTATTATAACTTTTAAGTTTCTTAATATGACTTGTGAAGGAGGCTGAATAAATGAATGTAAGCTGTTTATTTGGCATTTGCTTTATCAGAAAATATCTCATGAGAGTCACTGTTTTGTTTTTATAATGCAAAAATAATGAAAAAATTATCGGTTTAATTACCGACAAAGACTTATAACGTGTAATAAGCATAGCATATTTTTTATGACAGAACTAATATAATAACATATGGTTGATTGAGATTTTTCAAAAGATCGGTTTCAAAATCATGCTAAAATTAAAAAAAAAAAAAATGTTGCAAATCATTTCTGTAGAAATCAAACTTATAATAGAAAAACTTCAAAGTGCACACATCTCAAAAGAAAACAACTACTAAAAATTGTTGAAAAAAAGTTTTCGAATAGAAAATATTTAATTTTGCCAGAGTTTTTCTGATGTAAAAGTGGTGATCTTTTTATTTTAATAAAAATTAATTTTTGGTGAATACGAAAATTCGTTACGGAAGATAGTTCTCGCCCCAGGTGGCAAATGTTCACGCTACGCCACTGCATTTAACATATTTAATTCCCATACTTTTGTCGGTAATTAAACCGAAAACCTTTCCACTAATTAATTTCCTATAAAAAGTGCTAGAGCAGTTGAAAAGCAAATATTTTGCGTTCATTTATTAAGCCTCCTTCACAAGTCATGTCAGGAAACTTTAAAGTTATAATAATTCTCATAATTTCGATATGTGTAATACACTCAACGGCTGATTATATTCAAGCAAATTATTGGGGAATTATTGAATTGACGTACAACGAAAACTTCCGTAACTTTGATAATGTGATCAAATATATTCAAAGACAAGCAGATGAATTGCAACCGCATTTAATAATTTTACTCTATTATACTATGGAAGATCTTCAACATACCGCTGAGCCACTGTACGCCATTCCACTTTATAATGAAGTGCTCAAGTATTTTCATAAGGATCTACCATATGATCTTAAAGAGAGGATATACAAAATACGTCAGAGACTAATATGGGACTCAATAGTACCCCATAGTACCATTTTACTGGAAGCTGCCGTCAAACCGAACGCAGGAAATGTTATTCAATTACTAGACGAATCTGAGAATAGTATAGCAGAGATGAGTCTCAGTCTTTTGTGGAATAATATAATTGCAAAGTTTCCTAACCCAGTGGAAAAAATTGCAAAAACATCGTCGGAAGTAAAACATAATGTTTATTTATTGCTGACCTTGTACAAGATGCACATGATACAATATCGACATAATGACAATTTGATTAAAGAACTCAAGCGACTGCAACAGGACCATAAATACAATTCTACAGTTTTAAGAGAGCGACAACTTATAGTGAATGAAATTATACAGACGGATACTAAGCCTCGAACAATTGAAACAAAACACGTTAAATATGTTCGATATATATATAATAGAGATTTCCAAAACTATAATAAAGTTATCAAATATATAGAAAAACAAGAAGGTTTGCGAAATAAGGCGAAACTATTAATCGCGCTCTATGACTTTATGAATGATCTTCAGCACATTGATGATCCACTAAAAGCCACTCTACTTTATGAAGAAGTACTTAAGCAGTTAAATAGTCAAACGCCAGACGATCTTAAAATGAGATTAAATGAGATACGTGAAGTTCTTTCTTGGCAAACAATGTCACCGGAATATAGTATCTCACTGGAACCGAATGCTGGATCATGTCAAACTGGAGTAAATGATTTTTTATCGTATTTTCACACAAATATGACGAGCTCTTACATAACATTTATTAAAAATTACATTTTTGGCTATTGCGATACACAAAAATATTAATAAAGTGTTTTTTTTCTTTCAATATCTTCAAAAATAAAAAAGTCAATCCTTTTGCAAGAAAAGCACAACGCATTTTGACTCGCAAATTTACTAAACGCCTCAATTAAACAATTTTAAATCCATGAAAAGCTCTTATAATCAGCTTGCGTGGTCATCTATGTACTTTACAATGCCAACAACAGCATAATATATCCTAAGTATATATATCCTAGTCTAAGGAAGGCCATATATATTGAAATATGTCGAATGCCTTTGTTGGCTATGTTGTGCATGTCAGTTGAACGGTTCAATTGATTACTTTATTTGTTATTAAGAGATAAATGACGTAGGTCGAACGTATATGACTTCACAGATCAAAGTGTTTTAAATGATATCGAAATAAAAATTCTTATTATGGCGACTTTATTATTGTCACCAATCGTATGTAAAACCATTTTAAAGCAAAATTTTCACTTTTCACAAAATTAAAGATATTCTTTTTTTGTATAATATATTCTATTTTCATTGGCGCTATAGAAATAAGACGCCATTAAAGTGTACACAAAAATATTCTTGAATGGCACAAGAAAAAACCATTTTTTTCAATGACAGTAATAATAATTTTATTATGGCTGTATAAAAGTTAGAACGCCATACTGCGCGCGTCTTATAAACACTTAAGGCCCTGATGGACATTTATAACATCGAGCACATAATTTTCTCAATACATTGATCTTTTTAATATGAATTTGGCTGTTGGAACTCAATCAACATTCGCGCGATGCCACAAAAAATGTAACTCATTCCAAAAGTTTGAAGCTGCGGTATGATGACTTTTTGCGCAGTTACTTGTATCAGGATATCAATAGGAGGTTTGAGCAAAGCTATTGGATTTTTAATATCCTTTTGAATTAACTGTAAAGTGGCTTATCGACGTTAAGGCTAAACATTTCTTTTCTGTTTTGCTACTCATGAAATTGGCATTAAAATATGGCAGCGTTGAATACTAAAAGGATTTTAAATGAAACTTTTGTTTGTTGATGTTTAACGCTTCACTGACTTGTGACGCTTTAATTCTTGCGCACGTCTAAGGAATTAACTTATGACATGCGTTATTTTTTTTTTAGCTGGCTGTTGTTATTTTTTGGAATAACAAGTATTGGTATAATCAAGCAGGGGATGGATGGGGCTTAACCACGCACACAGCCACGTAGAAATGAAAAATGTTGCCATAAGATTTACTTACTTAGATTTCGTAATCGTTGCTTTAAATTTTAGATTATTCACCACTTACTAATTTTCATCAAAATGCTGCGCAACTATTTAGTGAATTTTTTTCCACTTTGTAAAAAACTAAATTCTCACGTACTTCAAGCAATTTAACTGATATATGTGTCCCTCAATGCACCAACAAAGTGGACTAAGTACAAATTGCCAAAATAAATTTTGTAAGCTTTGAATGGTTTTAAAAAAATTATTAAAAATTATAAATTTTACTCATTAAGGACGATAACCTCATTTTAGAGAAGAAAATTTGATTTTATCACTTCGGGGATTCCCATCTGTAGCCGGTAATAGTCAGACATTTTCCAATCGATTGGCGCAAAAAATGACTGGCACGAAATTGGCACTTTGGGGTCCTGAGATCGCCCCTTATGATGTTGAAATTTATTTGATCAATCAGTTAGTCAAAAAAAAATTTTGTACGAAAATGTCCTAAAATGGGCCACTTATCATCGTTTTTAAATAATTTTCTAAATTATATGATATGATAAATTGGAAAAATATTTCGCAGTTTTCGATTTTTTTTTTTTTTTGAGTACATTGAATCTGATTCAGTGCTATGATTGAAACAAAAATTAGTGGCAACTGCGCAAATGAATCAATTTTTAAATTTAAAGCGTTGAATCTTTCAATATTTTTAATTGCATGTTACTCATACCACATGTTGGCAATTAAATATTTAGGGGAATATGGCACAGGAAAAATCTCTTATTACGCCAATGATAACAACAGTGACAAAATTCTAAATAAATCTTAATATTTCACTGCAAAACAATGGAAAATACCCAATATTGAAAATAGGTAAACATCATGGATTCTGTTAACTGCCGCATCTCCAGTTAGTAAATGTCGACAATTTTGACGCTCATTTAAATACACAGCAGGTGTTAATGGCGCCTTCGGCGAGATAACAACACTCTTTATTTTGAAATGAAGCGCTGCACAGTGGGTTACTAGCGATTACTTCAGGTAATTTAATATTGTTTTGAAATCAATGGATTGCCTTTCAATACATTTTTAAGAAAGAGTTCAAAACGTATAGAGATCAGCAGCTTTTTTTCTAGACTGCATCAATAACACAGTCATAAGAAAATTAAAGAAAATGTAGCTTTTCCCATGAAAGTTCATATATTGGTGATAGTCATAAAAAAGTCACAGTGTTTAGCGTACGCTGAAACTATTCGAATGAATGCATTTTAAAGCTCTTAACAATGTTGCCTGACAGCGAGATCCTCGGATAGGTTGTATAAAATTTTAATCGAGAAATTTGGTTAAATATCACTACCGTGGTATGGAACTTTTTGCTGAAAATGAACTTGCAAAAAAAAACTGTTTTTTCTAACATTCCTTTAAAATATATATAAATAATTTTAAATTTATATTTAACTACAACTCTGTTACTTTCAGCCTACTGTTCATCACTGAAGTGCTACAGTGTAGTACTTTAGTTCAACAGGTAAACAACTAATTGAACTTGAAAAGGCGTTAATTTATGTTGAATATGCATTCAAGTGAAATGATTTAACAGATAGCTCCATTCCAGCGTGCACACGCAGTATGCGTCATCGGTTGAGAACTATTTATTCATCTGGTGGTGGATGTCCTGAGCTATTTGCTTATAACGCACACAAATTAACGCATTTGAGTAATATGATGCCTACTTCCACAAGAGTTGATGTCAATTGAGGTAGACATTGAAATGTGCAATTGCTGAATTATTTATTGAGAATGTGGTAGCTATATTTGATTCAAAGGGAGTAATATTTAAAAAAAAAACTTAAGTTCATTTATAGAACTCTCGAGAAACTGTTCATATTATACTAAGAATACTTGCTTAAGACATACTTTTGCAGTTCGCATATAAAATTTTACATTTCAAAGCTATTCACGTTTATTCTTAACAGAACCTAGATAACAAGATGAAAATTTATTTTTTTTATTTAAATTTAATAAATTATTTTATTTCATCATAGCTGACTCTTTTAGGTGTTAAAGTTTTTATACTTGACAGCAACAACAACAACAACAGTATTGAAATTAATAACACGTGAGCTACGCAGATTTATTTTTATGAAAAAATTTTCAATGAGACAGTAATTTCAAACAATTTAATTAAATTAAATAAAACAGCATTTCTACTTTTTAGCTACTGGCCTTGGTCGATTTGTTTATACCCTATATTCAGTACCCATAGGTTATCGAAAGTAATTAATATAACTTTAAAATAAATAAATTAATTGTTTTGTCGGATGTTATTGTTATAAAATGTAGTTTGGTCCATTTATTTTAAATGTATAATGCCTCTAAAAAATGCACCTTCTTGAACCAAATGTTTTTTCTTAAACATCAGTGTTATTTGATGTTTATTGTCAAAAAGATTTTAAAAATTAAAAACAACATATTCTCTTTCCGAAAATAATGACTTCACCGCTATTGATCGTTGCTTTCAAGAAATTATTGTTTGCAAATAAGAAGTATTTGCTTCAACCCCAATATAATTTAAAAATTATTACCATTTTATGGTTGAGCTCAAATGTGTGACAAAGATAGCTATTACTAAATTATGCTATCTACAATTCAATCGTTTTCTCTGTGTGATTTATTATATATTTACATTGAATCGGTCGATTGCTTTTAATCTACTTTTATTATTTTTTATCATCACAACGCATAAAAAAATATAAATTTTATTGCCCGTATGTAGGGTAGCGTATATATCGTCTGCGTATTTATTTGCTGGAGGGCGTATGCCAATCTGTCCATTTGCTTTTTATTTTAATATTTTTTTTTACACGACACTTAGTGGCGCACAGTGTCATGACGCATTTGAATTATTGCCTAACTATTTTAAAGACTTAGGTATTTTACGCCTACATACGATCGTAAGGAGGATCGTCAATTTCACTTAAATTAAATTTTTTGTTGCAAAAATTACAATTAAATTAAACTGTGTAGCTTTGTTTGTCTGTGTGTTCGCTTGTACTCGCATTATCAATTTTTGGTTTTGTTTGTTGTCACGATCGTAAGTTGAGTAACTTTTCTACTTGTAATTGTGTAATATTGATAAGAGGAGTATAAGTACCCTTGAAGAATAACAGCATCTCTAACTTTGGGCTATCTTTTTTTTTTTTTGTTTTAATCTGATGTGAGCAAATATTGTTTGGCATTTCTCTTCAGAGTTTTTTTGTAGAAAAATTTGCTTTATCATTTACACAGCAAAAACTATTTAGTAACGATTTTTATGGTTATAAGTTAGGTGCGAAAACAATTTCTTCTCAATGAAGCAAAAGTTTAATATTCAAAACATATGGGTTTTTTCACACGAACATATGCAATTTATCAAAAACGATATACCATTATATATATTTTTTGACGGGTCCTAAAAATACAGAAACGGTTCTGCATTAAAAATTCGGCGAACAGCATTCCACTGCCTTGCTAGCTAAGATAGCCATTTTCATAAAACTTTATTCCATAAATATTCCATAGGTTTAATCTTAATTTTGTAGCCATTTAAAAAAAAAAGACCGACCAATTACGCTCTCTGAATATCTGCCAAATTATTAGCTTTTAAGTACCTAATAATTTTTTTTTTAATATATTTCTGCTGCATAAAATTGACCAGATGTTTTTTTAGCGTGTAATTTTCTACTTTTTTGTATGTAGGTATGTAAGTGATGATTTGTTTATAACTCATAAAAATTAACAAATGATTTTTTTCAATTGCTCGGCATTTACATAAAAATTTTATATTTGCAAAAACAAAAATTTCAAAGCAACAGATACCATAAAAACATCAGTATTTGTCTGCAATAAAGTGACTATCAATTAGACGTTATTTTCATGGGAAAAATGGATTTAAAATTATTTTTGTTTACTTGGCCGAGATTAGTTGATTTCAGTATTGGGATGTCACAGAGGTCGCACGACATTTGCGACTTTTACGACGTTTATGATCGTACGTGAAACTTCATATGAAATGAAATAAAATAGTTAGCTTGTAAAGCAAATTCAATGTTGGAATTATTTTCTAAAAAGCTTTTGTTTCCTGTAAAGGAATTCGATAAAAAATTTAGGATAGCCGAAGCTTCTCAAAACTTATGAAACTGGTTTCAAATTGATAGTGTATATTACAGCTTGTTTAATTACTTCTCGTATGATTCCTAATTTCTCAAATTTAGAAATTGTAAGTCCTTTTGTCATACTCTACACGCAGGATATATTCAATGCGATCGTTTGTTTGTACCGCATCAAAAACAACGTCGCAGATACATAAGTGTACAAATGTTTTTGATTAGCGATACCTCAGGGCCCTGATTTTTTCTTTTTTTCTTTGGATTTATTTTAATAACACTGTGTGAAAATAGGCTTAGAGTTTTAAGACAAGACAAGAAAGTTTCATGGGTTATTTAAAGTTATACCTGATCCATTAATTGTACTAGAAATCATTCGGATTAAAAATTCTGGAAAAAAAAAGTGGGGAAATAATGCAGCCCAATTTCTTACTTATGATACAAAAATGCTTAAACAAAAATGGAACGGATTTTGTCTTGAGCGGAATGCTTGTCCCATACAAGCAAAAACTTTAAAGTGCTATAACTAGAAAGGTAAGGTAAGGTAAGGTAATGCTGCGGAGTTTCACACAAACACTAAGAATATTTACACTTTCACGATATAAAACGGAGAAGCAAGCAAGCATTTTTTTCTATAAAACAAGCTCTTTATATAATTTTTATTAATTCTTATGAAGAATAGGACAGAAATTACAAAGCAAAACAGCTCCGAATTAGAACAAAATATTTTAATAAATATATTAACTATAGTCTGAGATTAAGGCCAATGATTTAAGCTAAAGTTGTGTATTAGTACTTTTTTTCACAGCAATAATTAATATGTGTAAGTAATGGCATAAAACTGAACTATAAGTTGCTCACAACAATAATAACAATAACATAAATATAACTTGTTGCCTTACTGCTTTTGCGCACAATAAAACATGTGCTAGCACAATGCAACATATTGCAAGGAAAAGTTTGCTGACAAAATAACCAGAAAACAATTTAAACATGTTGCGGACACATGCTGCTTAAGTCTGCCCAACACTTTACCAACTTTGACTTTGTTGATGGCCAACTTTGTTTTAACGTTGCAATGCTACGTTAGCCGCTAAACTGAACGAACGTGTCGCACGCTTATCGCATCAACTTTTAGAATGTGCTCAACAGTGTTTTTGTTGTAATTTCAATTTCTGTTGCGCTAAGACGCATTTTTGTCTGCAAAGCAGCAGCAGCAACAACGTGGTAAACAAACTTTACAGACGACGGTAAATCGGCCACATCAGACACTTTTCGCAACGCATCGCTTCGGGCCAAAATAACAATTCGCATATACATATATAAACAACGGTAACGAGTTGGTAAGCGGTATACGGCTATAAACAGTGCCACTGATCAGAAGTAAAGTGAATGAAGGAATTAACGAATTGATGACGGCTAATTAAGAGTAAAGTTGTTTACAATATTGTAAACAAAACTTAAAAAAAATATTTATGTGTTTGTTTTCTTGCGAATTTTTTTTTACAGTTTCACAATTTTTCCAAAATAAATGAAATAAAAAGTGGCATTGTTTAATAAATAAAAATGTATTTACACAAATCCATAGTGATTCATCAAAAGTTTAAAAATAATTTAATGAAATTAAAAAGATTTTAAAATCGCGGAAGCAGAAAGTGCTGTAACCTCGTAATATGTCTAGTTTATTTTAAATACAAATATTGCAAATAATAAAATTAAAATATATTAAATACTTTCCACATAATTGAAAACGAATTTCGCATTCATGCACAGAACAAAAGTGTTTCATTTAAATGCGTCGTGCGATTTTATGGAACCGAAAATTTTAAGCAGGAAGTGAAGTGGAAAAATTCAGTTGTGTAAAGAATATTTGGATTAAAGACTTTGGCAATTCCTTATCCGTCCGCAAACGCTGGATTACATTGCTGAAGATTAAATTGTGTACTTTTTGATTTGCAGTGACAAGAATTTGTAAGTTGAAATTTAATTAAACTTAACTTTTAATTCCATAATATGCCTAAAAAACCAAACAAAATAAAAGCTAAGTTAAAAAGTTATGAAAGTCAAAGTGAGAGACTCATCAAACGATCCCTATGCACAAGTTTTTCAAATATACTGTATGGAGTTGACTTAGTTTTATTATCGTATAAATTGCACCAAATAATATTTTTCAATAAATGCTACTACATAAAGTGAAGCTGAGTACCTCCGAAATTTTATTCTAAGTTGCACAGCTCTACAAAATTCTTCTTCTTCGCTACATGAAAAATACCTGAGATAGAAAAGGAACTGAAATGGAACATTCTGGCATTTACCGTATCTACTTTACTTTTGTTCGTTCTTTTTTTAATAAATTTGAAACTTTTTAAGTTTGTGAGCATGGAAAATTATTGTTATATAATATATAATAATAATTGTTATATAATATTGGTTCTATGCACCTTAACGAAATAGGCTGTGCATTCCCTTAGGAGCATATTTTGAACTTTCCTTAAATTTTTTATATAAAAACAAAATGATCTATCTAGAATAACCGTGAACGTTAGAATGTTTAATTTTTATCTTATTTTCAGTAAGAACTTTCAATGTACATATTTTTCTTGCTGGACCATATTACTCGTATACGCGTTGACCATACATACATATAAAAAAATCTCTGAGGTATAAAGTTTAGCTTTACGTAGCAGCTAATTTTGGTCAGAATTGCCAACTTTGATGCAAATTCAGCCAAAAACGATTGTGTGCTGTATTTATGCCCCTTGCATGTTGAATATTTACTTTCTCTAGCACAAATATCAAATACTAATGCTTGTGGTGCTGATCACCCTTCATTAAATTATTACAATTTTGAATTCATTTCCTGACGCATAATGATTACGCAACTGATTTTATTGCATTTTAAAATAATTAAAACAATTTTTGTGTACTTTACATGGGTTATAATTCAAGGAGACGTTTTTTTTTTTGTAGTTTTTTTTTTCATCATTTGGTATTTTTTTTTCATTTTTAGTAAAATAGCTCTGAAGCAAAAATGGAAAAAGAAAATCTAAGATAAACGCCATTATCTGCAGTAGGAAAAATTGTCCAAGGTGTTGTTGCCAAAAAAAAACAATATGTGTAGATATGTACATATACTCATTGCCCAAAAAAATGTTACAAAGTTTTTAATTACTGACCATTCTTAAAAAATCTTCAAAAATTTATGTAAATTATTCATTACTTATATAACTTTTTTATTTGGATTCTATTCTAATTAAAAATTACCTAAGGATAGCAAATTAAAATTTTCGATAGATGACGAAGAGTCGAGTAATACATAATAACAATAATACATAATATACATAACATATATAAAAAAAAAATAAAAATTAAAAATAGTCATTTAAAAAAAAATTTCTGAAAAGGAAAACATTGAAAGAGCCGATAAAATTCGAATAGAAATGAGTTATATCGAAAAATATTTAAAAAGTCTATTTAAAATCAAAAAGTATTGAAATGTATCGATATCGAAAAACATGGAAAAGGTCCATAGTAAAGTAAAAATAAAAAGGATAACGTTCGTGTAAAACTAGTAATTAATTTAAGAGATATTTCCAAAAGAATCATTGTTAGATTCAACGTCATTACATATGACCAGAATTTGTCTTTTTTCTTATATAAAACGAATGAAACTTCATTGTTCAAAATCAGCTCAATAGCTTAGGAGTACTTCTGTTTTACTTTTACGTTTTAAATAAATCCGAAAAACATCACTTCATTAAAGTCGTTAAAAAACTTCAAACAAATGAAGCCCTATATCATATAGAGGAACGGTTTTAGAGTTAAATGCCAGTTAATTTTTTTTTTTTGTCATTTTTGGTTTCTTACAATTTTTTGGATAGAAACACTGTCATTTTGGGAAATTTATTTTGAGTGGTTATTTCTTTTTTAAATTTTCATTGCATTGCATTGGCAGATTTTTTTGGAAAATTACATTTTGTTCCATTTTTTCAGGGCGTGTCACAAGATCAGTCATCATCGACTCAGTCAAAACTTATTACTCAAGTATAATATAAAAAAACTCCTTATAAGGCTCAATTAGTTGACATACATATATGTATGTATACGGGTAAACTTCGATCTTTCACTACTTATATAGCCGTAAGCAGATGTTTTTTGTCAGCTTGGCCACATTCTTCCAAAAGTTGATATTGATTTGCTTGACAACAAATGCACAAGTATAAAAAAGTACATTCTCCAGTTTTATTGCTAGCATAGGAAGATGTCTACTTATATTTAATATTTTTTCTTCGGGGTTTGAAGAATAATTTGCGAACCATATTTCAGGGACTTTATCTACTTAGAAATCATCCTATTTCTAACATTTTTGAGCGTCATAGTTTTTGATCGGGTTTCTAAGAATTTTTTGAATTTTTCAACATTTTTCGACTACTCCAACATTATTCGACCTTTTGCGGCACTTATCGACCCATCTGACATAGTACATCAACATAACGAAACATTTTAAAGTTCATCCACCAGCTTTTTGTGTAAGTGCATACAAGAAGTTTGATGACCTTAAAACTTGTATATATTATTATGGAGCATCATTTCAAATATGAAAAATATTAATGATTTATTTGCTTTTCACAATGAAATTGGTAAGTTGTAAGGTTCAGCTACAATTTTAACAATTTCAAAGATATTTTTAGCTCGATAAGCAAATAGTTTATTTTCTAAAAATTCGCAACATTTATTTTCTTTATATATTGCGTGTATTTTTTTTCTCTCTTTTAAATTCTCAAATTCAAATAAATATTTATAAAGAAATTCCTTGAAGCAAAATGCAAAACCATCATTAAAAGTTTTCCATTCCATTCTATTATGAAAAATAACAGCAACGAAGAAACTTTAACGAATATAAAACAGATTCCTTAGATTTTTGCAGTCATCGTTTACATAAAGAATCAAATATTTTGATAAAGAAAGTAAATCACATTTCATAAACATAAATCATTTTAACTTGACTTCACTTTTACTAATAACTGCAGACATCATTTTATGGCGTTGACATTTAGTATTTTGTCACATTTTGCGTTTTATGCCACAAATATAGGTATGTACTTTTTTGTAGATATTCCGAAATCAAAATTCGAAAAGAAACTGAATTTGATGCGTATTTAAAGATAGTTTATACTTACAGGAAGCTGTTTTCTTAATTTTACTTTGCGCAGTGCGACATCCATCAATCATCTTCTACCACTTTATTTTTAGCTATTTTTATTAAAATGCTTTTCTTTCCGAGATATTGTTCATTGAAATAAATATACCATATATAATGGGACTTAACTATTCGTATTTCGTATTAAAGAAATACATCTTAACTTCAATGTGATATGTTACAAAAATAAACATCTTATTAAAAAGATCAAAAAATAAAATTCGTAGGTAAAAAATATTTCTTGAAGTGTGAAATATCTAAAATATACTTAATAGGAAAAGGTTTTGTTTGGCCCACACTATTATTCCGGACGAGATGAGCTGATGTCTGCCTATAACGAAAGTCTGTTTTTATGAGACTGAGTAAAAATTGTTCTAGAATTTTTGTGCAGTTAAAATCAAAGTGCATTCATCCAAAAAAAAATTGTATGATATTTTTACTTCTTGCTAGAAATAAAATAGTAAATTAATTTTCACCCTTAAATTAATGAATAAATTTCCCAAAAAAGTAGTCTGTCACATCAGCATACAGTTTGAGCTGAATATTTTTCCTTTTAATACTTATTAGGCAGTAATTAAAATCCCTCTTAATTAAGAGCCTCAAAAACTTTTAGTAATAAATCAAGTTTAATCCGTTTTGCATATCACTCATTTTATATTTTTGTCGAAATGCTTTGATTGAGCATTTAAAATTAAGAATTATCAGAATTAAATGAATGGTATCCATAGTTAAATCATAACAAGATACTTTCAAAAATATACATTCATACACTATCATTATATGACATATATAAACAAGAAACAGCACCGACGGGGATTAGGGGATATATCCCCATTTGGCGCTGAATTGATTAATAAAAATAAAATTAATACATCGATGATTCGAGAATTTAGTGGTAGAAACAAAATTTTTTGATGTCAAAAGCTTTTAGTCAAAACAAATTTTCAATGACGTAACTTTGAACAATTCGTATAAATTACTTTAAGGTTAGGATGCACACTCTGTATCGGTCTGAGTAGTGCGCGCTCTTTCATTCCTTAGACTGGCAATCAGAATTTTGCACTTGTCCAGAGGTCACTGATTCATGGATTTTATTGATTTATTGTTTGGCTCAAGAAGCAACTCAATTATTATCTGATGCCCTTATAACAGCTGAAAAAGTCATCGACGAAAATGAAATTTCTATCTACTCGTGACTATTGAATTGATGTTGCTTACTTTGAAAAGCAGTAAAAATTTAATGAATTGTATTTAACGTCATATTCCCTTTTCCCAAAATCCTGTCTATGCCACTGTCACTAACGATACGCACGATTTAATTCTGTTCCATCTCAATTTCAAATGTTTGGCCATAACATTTTGGCAGTTTAGCGAATTTTCTCCTTCCATGTTGAATTTTCACGTTGTTACGTGGGTGTCAAATTATCAAACTATTTGTGTTACAGACGTCAGTCCAAATGTTAATTAGCTCATCAGATGAATCATATGGATCGCATAATTCATCTGTGAAATGACACAGAGATTATAACCGTAGGAGTTGTCAGATGAAACGTCAAATATGAAAAAATAACACAAAGAAATAATAACTCAATATGTTTTAATATATCATATACGTCGTTGTTGTTATTGTAATATGTATACGCAATCATTCATTTCATTCGATGTTACTCGCTTTTAAAACGACGCACTGATTAAGTCATCTTTCAGTTTGATTTTCAATTGAATTTAAAATGATTTTCAATGTCAAGGAAAAACCGCAATAAAACGTCGTTTTTCAGTGCCATCGATGTTGGTGGTGGGGCAGGGGACGCAGAAGCAGACGCGGACAAGTGACAAAAGGTGTCGAATCACTCGCTATCGCTTTGTCAGTAAATTGTGGTGAGGTACTCGAAATTGATGTTTTTTTGTTGTTGTTGATAATATTTTCATTGTTGCTGTTTGTTTTACCACGTAACAACACAAATATACTGACACAAAGCGCACACACACATAAGCATTATTATTGAATTTGTTGTACTTATGAACAGCAGCAAAAAGTAACAAAGGTCATGGGAAATGGAGCAAATGTTGCTACCAATGCCAAGCTCCCTCCCTTCAGTCTTAGCTGCTTTTGTTGCTAGTGTTGTGCACTCGTGTATGCTCATATGTACGTGCGTGTATGCTAAGTGTTGCTTATGAATTTGCAAAGGAAAAATAAAACAACAAAGCTGTTAGGTTAACACTCAAACTTCACTTAAGGTCTCCAAGTGTTTCCAACACTTTAAAAAAGTAAATCGTTTATGTCAAGTAGTTTCGTGAAGTCTCGAAGCGGGTTTTTAAGAGAAATGTCAATAGCAATATATGGGTCATTCGTTAAATAACTACACATTTTTTTGAATTTGACTTTTTGAACATTTTTGAAACGCAAAAATTATGGGAAATAGAATAAAAATCATATAATGATTTTCGGTTGCCTGGAATAGAAAAGTTATCGATCTTAAAAAAGAAATAATTTCTTTTGTGATAACATAAACTACACTCCCCTACATAAAAATGCAAGAAAGACGTGCTCTAAAAAATAGAAAGAAACAATTTACCTAATAATAATTACTAACTAATAATAACATAGCCAAGCCACGCATGAATATAAAGACTTCCTTCACAAGATTCCACATACTACTGAGTACCAAAACCAGTCATAACCACTTATAATATGAGTTCCGGACTTAGTGGCATCCAACTTTTTGTTAACATGGCAACCCTAGAGACAATATCAACCCCTTTATTTCATAATAACAACAAAAATGAATTATAAAATTCTTGTTCTTTGCACCTCTCTATTGTTGCGACGCATTAACGTAAAGCAGATTGCTCTGATGTTTGTCTTGGTGAGGTGAGGTTGGTTACTTTGTTTTCGTGATGTTTTCTTGCCAATTGTTGCTTGTTACACTTGTTATTCTAGTGCTTTTTGTTTTTTTCACTGAAGGTATGAGTACCCTCTGAATAAAAATAACAACAACTATAACAATAAATTTTCTTTTGTGTTTCCTTTTTTTTTTGTTTTTTTTGTGATACCAGGCTTAATGTTGTTTTTATTCCAATCCGTCTATAGCTCAAAATACATTATTTTTCATTTATCTTCTTTTTGTTTTCATTCATTCACTTTCTGTTTACATTTGTGTATGTTGTTATTTTTGTAGTTGGTGTTGTTTTATTTATTATTCTGGTCGTTGAACTTCTCCTGTAGCTTTTCCTGTGACTCCTTGATGAAGTTAAATCAACCAGGTGGATGTGTAAAGTGCAACGACAGCAACTCTAATGATGACTAATGCCAAATTTCAAGTAAATTTCCATGAAGGAAACTTTTACTGTTTACCTATATATGTATGTTTGTGTGTGTGTATGTTCCTTTTGCTATGGAAAATCTTAGAAAATTTAATTGACATATTTTTGCTCATCTTTTACTAGAATAGCTTTCCCAATATGTTAAAGTGAATTTCTAGGTATTTACAATAAACTCTTGTTGACCTTACAGTTTTACGTTTCGAAATCATTTCAAGTTCTTAGAAATATAAAAACAAGTTCATTAAATAAGTAAAGATACATATTTTTATTTCTTTTATAGCGAACTACTAGAATGTAACGTAGCAGGATTAAGTACATATTCATGTTAATCATACGACATGTAAACCAAACAGATTTGTACGAAATAACACATAAAATATAAAGTCACATGATTGATATTGCAGTAATACAAAAAATTTAAAAAAAAATCTTTGTTTCGAATTGCTGAAATATCAATATTAATAATAATCAAAATAAAAATATATAGAAATTACATTAACTGTTTTTTGCTTTACCAATTTTAAGGTATTGTGAAGCTACGAGGTGGATTTTTTTTTTCAAAATTGTCTTGTTTGTGCACGATTGGGTGGAGGCGATGCTCCAACGTTTTTATACCATATGGGTCGTTCCAGCTATAATAGGCCTAAATTACCCTTAGGTTTTTAAATTGGCTGAAACTTTTTTGAGTGATTGGGCCATCATGTGGAAGGTAGAAAAAATGCGAAAGAATTTTTTCGACCAATATTATTGTTTAAAAAAACGATTTTCATTGTGTTAAAAAAAAAATCGTAAAAGAGACTACACCATTCATGTATGAATATAAGCAAACCAACACAATTAAAAATAAGCTTCTATGTTATTTTTAGGTAGTTGTGCACTAGTAGATGGCAAAAAAACTGCAAATCTGAATAAATGAATATCTAAACGTTATCTATAAGCAAAATATACAAAAAATTGACTTTCAAGAAAACATCAATTTCTAAATACAAATATGCAAGATACATAAATTTATTCAAACACAAAATATTAATAAAATACAAGTTCGAATACCAATAGTGCTGAAACAAAAGCTTTCTCAAATTTTCAAGATTCAGGAACTAAAATTCAATAATCTGCAGATTTGCTTTTGTTTTCCATAATAATATGTAAACTGATTCAGTTTGGAACAAAAAGCAAAACCTAAGGCGCTACAGCATTCAAAGCATAAGCCGTAATAACATTTATAACAAATCCAAAAATTTCAAGGCCAAATCTATTACAACACTCTCGGATTGCAGCTAAAAAGCACGCAACAAAATTATAAGATAAGATGTTCCGAAATGGAATATGTACTTATATGTATGGTATGTATGCTTGCGTATGTTTGCGTGTAATTGCGTAAATGTTTATATGTAGTACGTGTTGATTATGCTCATTCATAACAAAGCTGTCTGTACGTTTGGTAATAATAAGGAGAATCTCAAAATCAGCTGACGCTGCGGGGTACTACATCAACAACAACAAAAACAGCAACAACAGCAAAAACATTAGCAGCAGTAGCAGCAGCATTGTTTGCTCAAGTGTTCATATTAAAAGAGTCGAGAGTTTTCCAACTTCTAAAGCTAATGCAGCTGCTGTAATGGACATATGGGCGTTGGTGTTTCTGTTTGCCAATACAGTAGTGTCGGCATCGTGTATCTTAGTTGATGGGTGATTTTATGCTATAAATAGAAAATTTCACAGGAAAACCCCTAAAGATATGCAATAACATTTTATTAAATTCACTGCATTGAAAGCTTATTTCCTTCTTTCTCTCTTTCTTTTGATGTGGTTTGTTACCGCTGCTTATAGAAAATTGATAAATCGTGTTTGTCGATAAATAAAGTCAATATTTTAAAGTCAAAATCGCACACGCAGGCACATCACTCATTCACATACGCAAACATATACACAATCACACACATTACAAGTTGGCAATTCGTTAAAAAGCAAAAGTTTTGAATCTGTCTGCGAAACAAGCCGAAAAATACGTCAAAAGTTAAATTGAAAAAGCAAAAGAGACTCAGAGTAGTGGTGGGGCTGTTAAACGAGAAGTAAGTATGAAAGCACGCATTAAATTTTGTGTTTATGTACTCGAATGAAAAATTTTTGCGGAAAGTACAAAAAGTTAATACGTTGCACGTTTTCCTAACAATGTATAATATGTTTTTTTTTTATTTTCCTACCGAAAAAGAAAATGTATGTATAATTAATGATGTTGTCTTTCTTAATTTATGAAGGATTAACAGTTCAAATATGTTTTTAACCTTACTAGGTTTCATTGGGATTTTACTAAGAATCACCCACAATAAACTTCTATAAAATTTATACTTTTTAATCAGTTTCTCGGAATTCTACAGATATAAATCTTTGTTAATGCAAATGGTTTTATTTGCGCCAGCCAGACATGGTATTTATATGTGGCAGTTCAATATACACACATACATTTGCACATATGTATGTGGGTGTGCTAAGTATGCAATCTTTCTAACACGTAAAAAGGACAACTTTTTTCTATTATCCTGGGACTGCAACATCATGTCAACAATAAAGTAAATAGTAACCCACACGCGTCAATGCAATTCCTGCTTTAACGCAATTGCTTCAAATAGCGAACCACACCTACCTACGACATACACACACACGTAGCGCAGTATTCTGTTATCCTAAAACTAATTTACATTTGTTGACAAATTGCAAATATTTCTGCTTTACTATTTTACATATTTTACGCAGTTGCAATTTGTTTTAGCAGCAACAACTTATTGTTAGTGAAAGTAGTCAGGATCGTTGCAACCTTAATTTATGCCCTTGCGCCCTCTCATACGTAATTTCGCTCAATAATTTTTTAAAAATTGAGATCAAAATTTTGTAAAAAAAATAAAGTATAAGTATATATTAAAAATATAAAAACGAATTTCAATCTATTACATCTAAATGGACAAGTAGAGAAACAGATTTGAAATTTTTCGGAACCCGCAATGGAATCAGAGGAGATAGCTCTTAGGCGACATGTTGACAAGGGAAAGCTCTCTACCTTGAAGATTTTTTTATCTCAAGAAGTTAGCTCCGTAGGAGTTCGATGTTTATGTTTTTGAAAACTGAATTAAATTTTGGATAGACGGGCATAGTAATGCACAACATATCTACTCAAGTGGAACCCTGGAGTCGTCCCAAGGTTTTCGATATACAAAAGGCAAGTAAAAATTATAAAAAGCATCTGCAAATTTAAGGTTGGAAAAGAAAATAACTAACTTTTATCGCTTCAAGCCTCACTCACCCTAGTCACAACACTGGTTGTAACCTTCGAATATATGACAAAATTTATTTCCAACTTATTTCTCTATTCAAAAAATACCTTCTGTAACTTTTGACTTCACAAGCTTTTTTGTTGTATTTTCCTTACTCAAAAATGTTCATGCCTTTAGTGAAAACTTCAGTAATAAAGTTACAAATTTACGCTTGGAAAAAAATTAATTTCCCAAAAAAAAAAGCCAACCCAGAGGAATCCTTTTATCCCCATAAATGAGTTTGCAGACTATCTTTAAAAATAATGCAAAAAAATACTTTCATTGGGTTTTCCCTCTTATGTAATATACAGTAAAGTTTAATATAAATAAGTAAATTAAATCAACAAAAAAAAATAAAAGGATTGCTCCTGAACCTTTAAACATAACACTGACAACCTATTGATTATTTTGTTGTCGTTCTCATTTTGTTAACTTGAGAAGGCGGAAGTTTTTTGCCAAACAGCATTCCTGCGCCGACTTTCCAAATCAACTCGACTTCACAATTTAAAGGATCAACAATGTAGGCACCAGCTCCGAGGAGGAACTTGCGTTTAGAATACGCATAAAAATTTATTGCAGGTTTCAGCAGACGAAATAAGAAAACAAAGTGTTAAGGACAACTGAATGAATACCAAACACCGCAACGTTGTATTGTATCACTGCGTAGAAGTGTCAGTAATACGCTCATGCAATACGAGAACAATATTTTTGAATGAAGTTCAATTAAGACACGTTATAAAAAGAATCGAAAATAGCAACAAAAAAAAAATACAAATCTCCTATTAGGTACAGAGCAGTTATGTCCATCAGCTTATGTGGCGGCTACCATAGTAACCGACATTAGTTTCATTGATTAAAACATTAACATCTACAGCAGCCGCAGTAATAGCCACATAATGACATTTATGTATAGTCGTTGGATATTTAACTAGAAACGACAAATTGTGTTATTAAATCGTAACTAAAAGAACTTAGGTATGACATTTATGGTTGTCCAGAACGATGTGAGTATAAACATTTTATCACATATTAAATACAGTTGCCACTCAAACATGTTAATAATGAAGAGCTACTTGAGCTGCTACCTTATGCAACAATATCGACGGCAGCAGCTACTGCAACAACACAAATGCTTGTGGTTTATATTGTAGATTTCTTGTATTTGCTTACCATGTAGTTAGTGCATATATCACTGTTGGAGCTTATAACAACACAGTTGGAAAAGATTTATCTGAAAAAGAAAAAAAACTTAAGCGAAATAAAAATAATAAATGGAAATCAAATTAGTTCAATCTCAATTTATGTGTCATAATATCGCTAAGCGTTTCCCTATGCCAGCAAAAGTCGGAAAATATCGAAAAACATTGAATAAAGCGATTAAAGTTGAATAGTTAGTTTCGAAAAAGTTGGATAGTATTAGGAAATTATTAAATAGTTTGGAAAAAGTTCAACTAAAAGTTAAACGTTAACGAATAGACACAGAAGCTCAAAGGTATTGAACAGTATTGAAGAGTTCGAAAATGAAAAACTAATGAAATAGTATTGAGAAAGTTACGGAACGATTCCGTAGCTTTAACACCAAACAGAATATTATCCACAATTTAATTTAAAACGGAACTTTTTGATTTTATTAAACCCCTGCAAAAAGACATCAAAACGAAACATTTCCACAGCAATTTCAACAAAATGGAACATTAGCAACGAGATCTATAAATGCTAGTAACTTTAGTAGCATATACACAAAATTTAGATTCAGTAAATTGGCCCACCTCATTTATTATTTATTTTGCGCCGTGATGTTAAAATCACATATCGTCCAGTTCGAAATCTTCGATTATAGATAAAAAAAAAGTGATTATCATACGTCTATGGCACTCAGCATTGACGGCAAAGGACGCTCTTTCTTCATTCTTAAAGAAATATGGACCAATGAAACTGGCAATTACGTTCTGTTTATACATTGGTCGCTTGTGATTTTTTAGAGCCCCATACATGGCGATTTTGCTTATTCACCGAGCTAGAAATCATTGAGATATGTGTCATATTAAAATTCAATAATTTCATTTCTCGCGGTGTACATTTATTTCAATCATGGTTGGTCATCTTGTTTGGGCATTAATTTTCACTTTGAATGTGTGTTGATTTAGTTGCTTGTCAGCATATTCATATTTAAATAAATAGAAATGTTAATGCGTATAAATATTCATTAGCAGTGTTGCCAACGTAACGCCCGAAAAACATTTACTGAGAAGAAAGAACAAAAAATTATAGAAGGAGCTAACATATTGAAAGAGCAAGAAGATGTAGAATAAAAGAGTATGTGCTAAGCTGTTTCCAAGTGGGGTTCAAATTTCAATACAAAATAATTGGGTTTTGGTGTTTGTTTGCTGCTTTCCAAAAGCTTATCTACTCTCGTATTTAGGTCAAATTTAGATGGCAAATTTCAATTCGTTGGTAAATCTGTTTTTGAGTATGTCATTGGGATTGACATGAAATTGCGTGATATTCTTAGCAAAATTCGGTTATTATTTGTTATGCAATAACGACGAAGATAATGAGAAAAAAAACAAAGGTTTTTTTTATAGCTACAATTTTTTACAAGAGTTCTTTTGATTTTGTGATTAATGACTCAGACACAAAAAGTTTTCTTGAAATCGTTAACAACATCTCTAAGTGAATAAGAGTTGCAGGCAAATTATTTGCTATTAACGCATTTAGTTCATTGCTCTCTAGGTGTTGATAATAATATGAGAAAAATGCTGCATCTAACAATATAAATTATATTATGTTAGGTCATTTCGTGGATTATTTTTAATATACATACCTTAGTGAAAAAGGGCTTCAAAACATACATTTTCTATGCAAAATTGGAATTTCAACAAGGAAAGTTTTTTTTCTTTAATTTGATGTACAATATATATAACAAACCAATTTCTTAAACATAATCTATTCACTATATCTCGTAAACTGTATCTGACGGAACTTTTTGACTATGTTTTTCAAAAATACCAATGAGGCCAACATTTTTTTTGAATTCGTAAGCTAATGTTATTAGATCGTTAAGCGTAAAGTTTTTCAACGTGTTACTCTTTCCTCAAAAATTAATATTTTTTTTAAACTAAATTCTCATAAAACTCAAATTTTCTTTAGTAATTTTTTTATTATCATATAAACTTTACGCCTTCGTTGCATATAATTATTCCCAAAATTCTGTTCAAAAAAAAAGAAAGAGGATTTAAGTACAAGAAAACCTCTAAATAAAAACCATATAAGGGCTGCCAACAACAAATCATTTTGCTATTGACGCATTGAGTTCATTGCTCTTTAGGCTTTAGCAATAATATGGGGAAAAAGGCAGCTTCGAACAATAGAAATATAGCAATAGTTCACACAGATTTATAAATGTATTGGATTATAGCAATGTGTTGTATTAATATTTGCATAATTCTTATCTAACCTCAAACCCAGGAAACAAACTCATTGATGAGGTGTTTAATACCCACGCAAAGATAAATGGAAATAAGCGGTCTTTAGCCATCTGGTGATTATTGTTATTGACGTTTAGGTGTTACACGTTTGATTAACCCATTGAGTACGACGACAAATTCAACAATTTTTTTCCTCAGAAAATGCTATGAAAAATTTATTCTGACCAAACTTCATTTAGCAAGGTGCAAATTTACGCACTTACCATAAGTCTTCCTACGTTGTTCCTGCAATTTTACAGAGCTTAGCTATGTTATTTATAGCCATCGTTATTGTAACAGTTGTACTTCAATTGGCCTTAAATAAAGAATATATCCACTACGCTTGTTGTCGCAAATTGAAATTTATTTAGCACAGATGACGCAGCATTATTATGTCAAAATGGGCTGCTGTCACGATTTTCCAAGAAAACACAAACAAAATCATCAAAAGATTTAATCAGCAGGATAACATGAAATTCCAGCGTTTACACACACACACACACACAAAACATACTCATAGTAAATCAAGTCAATTTCTCGTAAATTTCACGCATCAAAGCTTTGAGCGGACGTGTAGACAACACGAAAGAAAAGCAGATGAATAGGACCACAATGAAAGATGGCAAGAGATAGTAATAAAAAAGCAGTGTAATCCTCAATTTGTTAGCTCAAGGCCAATACGATTTTTAAATGCGCTGTTTTATTAAAATTTGGGTGGTCAAATAAATAATTATTATTAATGAATTTTGTTTAAGGACCTTAAGATAGGCGTTATTTATTGCCTTGTTTTCTGTTTGGTCAATAACAACCAAACGACGTTTTTCGTTCATATGTAAACATTTTTGTAACCGTTTTTCGAAATGGTTAAATACCAAAAATTGCGATATATTAAAGATGACTGACTATAGACTCTATTCCATCGGTTTAAATATTTAGTTGAGATTATTCTTTCCGTATATACGGCTGCAGCTGTTAACGTTAGGAAGCAACTTTATTGTTCCAAATTCTTAAATAAGAAATAAAATATATTATATGACATACTTGGATACGCTGAAATACTTTTTATTTTCGGTGCACCCTTATGTTCAAAACTGTCTTTTTATTCCTATCAAAGATTGAAAAAATCAACCACAAAGACCACGTACTACATCCGATATAAAGTAAATCTTCACATGGTAATTTCTTATCATCTTTTGACTTGTTTTTTTATTGTATTTTTTTTCGGAAATTTATTGCTATTTCCATGGTGATACATTTTTCACCATTAGGCGCTCAACACCTTATTTTTTGTGTTAATTTGAAGATATTAACGCGCATATTGCTTGTAGCACACAATTTTTGTAACAATCAAAATGAAAAAAAAAAATCTACAGGAAAACCTTAATTTAAGTGACAAGGAAAATCTCGTTGTCCCCAAATTTCATTCAACAGCAACAGCGATGTAAAAAAAACCATGACAGGCACACGCACTTAAAGTCAAGGACCATGCTCCACCATAAGCTATGAAAAGATGTATTGGATTCCTTGTGTACGCTGTCCCTTATCAAGAATTCAATAATGCCAACGAAAAAATGTACCTTGTTGCAAAAGGCCTTATGTTGGAAACCATTTAAAAGGACAACAGTCGCAAAGCAACAACAGCGAAAAAAGGAGAGAAACACAATAAAATGCTTGTAAATGCTGCAGCAACATTTCCATGCTTTTACGAACGAGTCTTTGGTGAAATAAAAAAGAAAAAATATTACTTAAAAGCATAAAAAGCAAAAATTACAACAAGGACATCGCCAAAATACATCAAGGTTCAACAAAAAATCGTAAAACTTCATTTCGCAATTACCAAAGTTTAATAGAGTGTGAGTGGCAATCATGTTATATTGATATTTGAAAAGGAATATGTCAATGATGAAAATCGCAGTAGATCGAAAAACACAAGGCAAAAGGTTTCAAATTAATTTTCGTTTAAATTTTAAAATTTCTGCTTGTTCGTGCTCATCGTGTCTATTTCTGTAAAGTTTGTAGCACTTTATCATTGTGACTTGTAATAAATGTAGTAAAAATTGAAAACATTTCTTTCCTTTTAATTAAATTTCAGTGTACATGTTACAGAACGTATTGCAATCAAAAACACATTTATTAATGTAAGAAAATAAATTAGAACAATAAAATAAATCAATTCACAAGTATTTAAAAAATTATGTATACACTTGAATTTCACTTAAAGACAACACTATTTTTCACTTATAAAATTATGTTTTTATTATGCACAACTAAAACTAAAAGTTCTTGCATATGGGACAGTCTTTTACAAACCGAACGAGTTTTGACAAAAATTGGCCGATTTTTTTTAAGGGTTCTGTATCAAAAAATAAGAGATACGTATTCGAGGATTTTGAAAAAAAAATTTTTTTTTTTCAAAATGGAGCGAATTCAAATTTTGAGAATTTCGTGATTTTTGGCTTGGAGGCTCACTTTCAAAAATTCATAACTCCGGTTTTGTTAAAGCTAGGAAATTGATTTTATTTTCATTTTGAAGCTAAGAAAATGAGCTTTAATATAAAAATATCTTTTTATTTAAGTTAATTTTCTTAGCCTTACAATGAAGTTAATCTCAATTTTCTAGCTTTAACAAAACTGGAGTTCCGAATTTTTGAAAGTGAGCCTCCAAGCTAAAAATCACGAAATTCTCAAAATTTGAAAAAAAAAAATTTTTTTAAAAAT
Organism: Meiosimyza platycephala; assembly: GCA_963662105.1. Taxonomy (NCBI): domain Eukaryota; kingdom Metazoa; phylum Arthropoda; class Insecta; order Diptera; family Lauxaniidae; genus Meiosimyza; species Meiosimyza platycephala. Next base: position 2,209,936 of record OY759210.1, on the reverse strand, counting down.
CCTCGAATACGTATCTCTTCTTTTTCGATACAGAACTCATAAAAAAAATTTCAGCCAAATCAAAAATGTGTCGTCCGAAAAGTGTTCGGTTTGTAAAAGACTGTCCCATATGTCTGACATTTTGTTTCAAAATTAAATGAAACATTTACACTTAAAAATGTATTGCATTGCGTTGACTGCGCTCTATTTCATTTGAAAAAATCAAGCATAAACTAAAATTTAAAATAGCCTAGAAGGAGTATAAATAAAAGCCCAAATCTTAGAATCTTTTCATATGAAGTCAAACACTGTGTATGAAAATTTATGTTGTTTTCTTTTAACTTTTATGCTACTTATGTTAGTCTACAATTTTATCATTTCATAATGTAATTTCATCGTCAACGATGATTTCATTCGTGCAATGTTGAAGTGAAAATTTGTAGCATGTAATCAGACTTTTGCTTGTATTTTTTAAGAAGAGCACAACAATATTTCAACAGCATTGTAAATGAAGGAGCAAACAAAAAGTTCGCCCATCCAACTAACTGTTGAAATGTATTAAGTTACTTAATTTTATATGATTATGTTTCGCTTTCATGTTTTTCATTTTTCTATTTTCGCTTTCAACTGCTATTGTCAGTTCAACAGTTCTCCTTTTTCTATGAGATTATTAGCTGCAGCAACAAAAACTACAACAAAATCTCTGACAACACGACAACCAAAATTGAATAAATCATGCTAATCACGACACTTCCTCACTCTTCCACTGTCTTCACAAAAGCATTCGCCTTCCTGGATGAAGCAATATTTTATATCACTGCTGTTTTCTATGTTATGCTATTCTGCTGTGTAGTAGGGAGAATTAAGCTTAAAAAAATTAATTCCATAACATAAGAAATTTAATTGGAGAAGCACGTGATTTAAATTTTTAAGAACTCAATTTTTGTATTTCCACTACTCGAGAAAGGTGAACAGTTTCTACATCACCAAAACCCTCTTAGAGGCTCTTTTTGGTGGTTAGAAAAAAGTTTTTAACTTGGGACAAAAATTTAAAAAAATTGTCACAAAATGTTTCAAGTAACGCTCTGTAAAAGTATGTATTATCATATTTATGAAGTTATTTCTTTATCACACAATATGTATATCAAATGTGATCCAGTTTACATAGAATTTTGGAGAAAACTTTTTCTTTTTACTTTCCTAAGTAAAACACGCACAAAAACTTTAGTGAAAAAATGTTCGAGAAAAGCATGAATGAAAATAAATGAAATGTTGTTTTTGCGAATTTTAATTGTACTGGGCAATTTCACCTTCTGCCAGACTTAACTAAATATTCCTTTAATACCACTGTGCTTTGTGTTGAATTGACGTGCATGAAGGTTGCTTTTGTGAAACTTAAGAAATAACTCGAATAAAAATCCGCCTACAATCTTTGTCATATGACACACGTACCCTTACATTCTCTTTTTGTTATCAAGATTTCTCACATTCTTACATTTTTATATCAAAAATATTAAGGTTTCATTGCCCAAGTCACTGAATGTTTTTCATCACACAAATTATAGTCAGAAACACGTACGTAAATTGAGATATTTTTAGCTACATTTTATACAATTTAAATACAAAAAAAGTAATGCTCTAACTGCTGGAAAAACGTTGTGCTCATACCCCTTACGTCTTGAGCATTGAATGGCTTTCATTTCGATTTGAATATCTAATTTTAGTGTTTTTTAAATTGATTTTTTGATTTAAATTCTTTTTTTCCATTTTACAGATACGAATCTTTTTCCATGCTACACATGCTCATACAACAACAACAACAACAGAAACAGACATTAACGACGCCTGCCTCAATATTTTACAAATTGAGCGCTGCCAACAGAGTAACTACGACAACGGCAACAACAACGGCAAAATGAACACCACATCACCAAAGTCATCGTTAGCAAAACTGGGACTTCATTCAAAACACAAATCGCTAAAGGTGATGGTCCTTGGTCAAAGTGGTGTGGGGAAAACCGGTAAGTTTGAGTTACTTACGTCTATTAATAATGCCGTAAAAGTTTTGAAGATATGTATATGTAGGTCCTTTTTGAACGGACGGACCAAACTATTTACGTTTTAATTTCAGCTGCACTATGCTTGCTTACACTTAAATTTTTTTTTTTTTTTTAAATTCGAGAAATATTTCGACATTTTAAAATGTCACAAATCGTTGAAAAACAGTAAACGACTACAAATTCAACGTATTTTCGCTAAAAAGTAAACATTATATTAGAAATTTTTTTCACATAGCTATTTTACAATTTTTAAAATATAATAATACAATTGCAAAATATCGATAGGCTAAGTGATCGGGAGATCTATCCTTACATATTCAACTAAAAAGGATATACAAAAAATCAAATAAAAGTGTCATAATTGCTTAGAACTTTAGCGTGGCAATTGCAGACTGTCAAAGAAATTTTCACATAATAAAATTCAATTAGAAGCAAAGTTTTTACTTTTTCTCTTTAACATTTCATTTTCATTTTCCTGGTGCAAATGGATTTCATATTTTTCTTCAGCAATCAGTATTCCATGTCGTTAATGGCAAGCATTGCCCAGAGCACTCGTTGATTGCGCTATGTATTTTATTGGGTTCTCTTATTTACAGTTTGGCTGCTTGGCCAGAAATTGTAGCAAAAAACTCAAATTGTATTAGATATTCTTTCAAGGCAAAGCTTGACTGTCAAAGTAGAGAAAAACAAAGTTCAAGGAAATTTTTACTGCATTCGTTGCTGCATAACAAAGTTGTACAGCATGTCGTATACTAAGCGCGGCAAATAAAATGCGTTTTAAAATTGAAAATCAAAATTGGAAGCCTTCAAGACAATTAATGAATTTTCCATTCAGTACAAAGTCAAGCATTGTTCTCGGATATAACGTTAAATAGTAAATTGTACACACGTATGTTGGGAACAGACAGACGCAATAAATCCGCATACTTAGAGTAAACAAGAAGAAATGTTTTTGTTATATTTTTCTTTCAGTCAATTTTTCAAAATATTGACGATTGTTGGTTCCACGTGACATACACGCAATTAAAATGTAATTTGAATCAAAAATAATAAACACGTCCATTGAAGTGTAAATAATAATCAACAGTTTCTAAGCACATTAAATGAGACATTTAAGGTATAATAACAACAATTTAATATATACAAAAGAACTTGACGCGTATTTGTTCATATGTCATTCCAAAACTAAAATAGGCATAAAATTTGCTAACATCTGGCACTAGGGTGGTTCACCTTTTTGATTTTTGAGGCAGGTGTCCTCCAGAAACCTAATTTACTGTTCTTAAGAGATAATATTTTCTCGACGGTTGATGGTTTCCAAAAATGTTGTTTTCAACAAATAAACTCCTCATCTTTAGTAGCTAATAGGCTATATAGGCGCTTGTCGTGTCGCCTTATGCAGATAAATGAATGTGGTTTTCTGTCAGACTTTCAGAAAAGACCCAACATTTCTTCAACCATAAGATTTGTGTTACTCAGGTAAAAGCTCGCCATCTTCACTTCTGGTACCGAGCGCAGGTCGTTCCAAAACATTGCTCTTAACGCTTTTCACATTAGCGCTTACGTCGTTCATCTTATGTGAGCAGCTTACCGTTAACATTAGTTGGCTATGAAATGCGTCTTTCATTGTACCGTCAGCAGCAGTAGAAAATTACAAATATAATAGGTCCCCACACCGCCTACACAGACGCCACCACCCGCTTGATTTGGTACAAATTTAATTGATAGCAGTGGGACGTCGCAGCACAACATGTAGTAGAACATCAATGATATTTTTATTATCTGTTTGAAATCTGAGTAGGAAATATTTTTAATAATCAAAATCGTCCAGGAAAAAAATAAAATTTGTGAATTTCTTTCGTGCAGTACCTTAATTTTGGCACTTAAGCTTTTTTCGCATAAGGAAAATAGCTAACAGAATTTTTTGTGGATAGTTTAATGAACAGCATAAAACTAGTCTTAGTCGATATTGAATTTGAGCGAAACCATTTTTAACCAAACAATTGTTTGGTCATCAGTGACTTAAATTCCAATAGGAACTCTTCATTGCGTTACGATATTATATTTTGTGTAAATAGACACCCACTTCCCCAAACGCAAAATGACACCACAGTGTCGTCAAATCATCGTCAACTCAAACGTTAATGATTTTGCGCTTTTTTACCTAAGCTTGACATACATAGGAATACAAAGGAATGAGCACTCTGGCAATAAAAGCAATTTCGGGACTCAAGGTCACACGCAGTAATTGCGAACATGTCAAAACCAGGGAATGTGGTAAGGTAAGAATTAGAAAGTCACCCATTAAAATAGGAAAATTAAAATTGTTTTAAAAACGAAATTTTTCGGAGTGACAGCAAATTGCAACGCGTAATCAAAAGAAACTGGCGCTCGCGTAACGCAAACATGGCCACCAACTTAAGAACACGAAATTTTGTGATAAATATTAGCTCATCTAAGCTTTCTGACGGCTTTATGTTGGTATCGACGCACGCGGGTGGCGGTTCCGAAATTAATGAGGGTTTATATTATTTTGAGGAACAACAATTAAGTCGGTTTGTTTAGGATTACATCTAATTAAAATAAGAGATTTTTACGGTGCTCACATGGCAGTTAAGTTTTGGCTTTTTGTATTTCTTATTTTTTTTTTTTTTGTTATTCATACACATTAAAAAAATAGTCCTTTGCAAAAAACACATACACACACACACTTTTTTTCGTTAGCACAACATTACTTATTTCTGGAGTCATGACCTTAGCTACATATATTAACTCTGTGTCAGTCAGTGCTGCTTATAATGAATTCTTTTGAAAAATTGTCAACAGCATTCGGAAGGTGTTAAGCACGTAAATGTATTAAGTAAAATTTTTCATGTTATCACATGTACATTAGGTTGTAAAAGGTTGTAACCACTCACCCTTTCAAACATCACTATTGAGTGTTCAAAATAAATCATAGGAAATCTTTATTTTCAAGCTCACATATTAAGGAAGTGTGACCTAAATAAAATCTTGCAGTTCTAATATAGTGTTTAGTAAAAAATTAGATGGTTATTAATGTAGATAATTTAAGCGTAGAAATTAGATACGAGTAAGTAGTTTAAGTGTTCATAAGTCACCAACCCATACATGCTTCGGTTCGGCCACAAACAAAGAAAAATGTTACAATAGATTCACTGTTACCAACTATACTTAGATATTATTATTATGCCAACTCAAGCGCATTTAAATAAAAATAAAAATATATTTATCGTGGCTTGAGTAAATATGTACTACTTCAAACTTTTGCAAACATCATTAATTCTCACATCAGGAGTGCAAGTTATATAAAACTTTCAAGATATGTTTTATCATGCGGTATTCAATTATCATCCACTCACTTTCGTTATCTACTTCATTTAACTTCATAATCTATCTGAATTTCGAAAATTTGTTCTCCAAAAATCAACTAAAAAAACAGCAATAGCGTGGGAGCTTTCAAAGTGGCAACGTATCGTAATTTACCACGAGATAATCATGCTATCATCAGCTGCTTTCAATGTTGAACAATGAACTTTTGTTGCACGTAGAACAAATATCATATCAATTTAGTTGGGATTATTTTTGGAAAGCACAATACATTGAAATGCTTACCAAAGCATGTTTATGGCTTACTAGGCGATGCAATCTGTTTTCTACACAGCTTTTGCTACCCCAGTGATTCCGGGAAAGTACTTTAATTTCATAAATGCAATGTCCACAACTTCATTATAAACTTTTTAATTAAAATATTTGAAATGCAACAATTTGTATTGAACTGTTGTTGAAAACTATCCGACGTGACACTGAGCAGTTCAATTGGTAACACGTGTCGAAAAAATAAAATAACTTTTTTTATGTAAACAATTAAATTGCAAAATCCAATTTACTGCGAGTACAAATAGACATAACGCATGCAAACAATTATAATTGTTCGATGTACGCACACAAACTAATACACCTGTGTGTATGTATGTATGCGTGTAATCTTTTAGTTTATGTTTTATTCATTTTCTTTTTTTAGCTCCTCATTTTCCTGACAGTGCTATATGTCTTTACATTACTTTTATTTCATTTTATCTTTTCCGGTCTGCCAATACATCTTTCTGTCACTATCAGCTATGGTTGTGCGATTCATCACCCGGCGCTTTATTGGTGAATACGACCCTAACCTTGAGAAAATCTACACCTGCAATACTATGATAGATAATGACTTGGTGCAATTTGACATATTGGATGCAGCTGGTCAACCAAATGTAAGTAGAAGCAATTGAGTTGCATAAAATATCGATTACACTGTGCTACAAATGACATTATATTGATGGTTTATATGGTTCAACCCAAAATTGGATTTGCATTGAAATTTCAGTTTAACACCATTTATTGCTGCTTATTTCTTGACAAAAATTAAAATAGAAGTATGTATATGGGACAGTCTTTTACAAACCGAACACTTTTCGGACGACGCATTTTTGATTTGGCTGAAATTTTTTTTATGGGTTCTGTATCAAAAAAGAAGAGATACGTATTCGAGGATTTTTTAAAAAAAAATTTTTTCAATATAGAGCGAATTCAAATTTTGAGAATTTGGTGATTTTTGGCTTGGAGGCTCACTTTAAAAAATTCATAACTCCGGTTTTGTTAAAGCTACAAAATTGATTTTATTTTCATTTTGAAGCTAAGAAAAGGAACTTTAATAAAAAAATATTGTTTTTAAAAATTATTTACAAATTAATATTGTTATAAGTAATTAAAATGTTTAAATTGATTTTTAGGAATTTCCCCCACTCTGTCTCTTCTTTTTCGATACAGAACCCATAAAAAAAAATTTCAACCAAATCAAAAATGTGTCGGTCAATTTTTGTTAAAATTCGTTCGGTTTGTAAAAGAACGTCCCATATAAGGTGTATAGACGCACTAGCCCTTGGACATGGAAAGCTGTTCTAGAGAATATTTCTGCTGAATCTTGTGACAGTAAGCAAGAGTTGAATATAATATGATGAGACAGATCAATTCCCACCTATATGGGTTTTGTTATATGTTAATATTTGACTACGCAGGATAAAAAACTCTTGAGCATTTAGTGTCGCTAGTAGGCCATCAATGACAGTATACCCCACTGCGAACGAGCTTAAGTGACTGAATTGGTGAGAAATTTACTTCTTGATATGAGAGAATAAATGGTGTAGCGCACCCTCAACCGACTTATGCCTAATGCCAAAATTTGATTGTGTCTTCCAAAATTAAAGAATGTTGCGATATGTGCAGTCTTTATCTTAATAAATCGAGCCTTCATCAGTTACATTTCTCAAGTAGCACTTTATTATTTTCAAGCACACAACTTCAAGTAATGGTTTGTTATATTCAAATTGTTGCATAGTGTGGTGTAATGACTCACGCTTCATAAACTCATTTCACATGTATTGCAGTGTATCCTTAATGTGTTTGTGTTCTCAACAGGAAACTGAATGCATTCGCTTGGAATCGAACATCCGCTGGGCAGATGCCTTCATACTGATGTACTCAGTGACAGACAAATGCAGTTTCGATGAGTGCAATCGCCTCAAATTTCTTATTAATTACAACAAACGAAGACGCAAGCTGGGTTCCAACAGTAAGGTAAGTTGTCATATCCATGTGTGTTTGCATGAATCTTAAATATATTACGTTTGCATATTTGCTGAACGTGGTTTTTCTGAATATTTATTTGATTAAGGCAAAAGGAAACAGCACGTATTCAGAATTAGAGTTCAGTTTGTTATTTTCATTTTGAACTGGGCGCTTGAGTTGGTACAGGCGACAGAATATATATCTACTGAAAAATGCAATATTATACTTACAGCCTTCCCCGGATTGTCAGTATATTTTGAAAAGCTTTAAAATTATACAACATGATTTCAGACAACTCTTCTATTTGATTCCAAAAACCTGCCACACTTCGAAAGGTTTAGGTTCTATTTATTCGACCTTTTTTAAGATTATTATCTTTTGTCTTTTCATAATATTTTTATTTTCTTAAAATGCCTTGTCTGGCCTTAAACCGCCTTAAATGAAGCGTCAATTTTTGGCTAACTAACTGTGGCAGCGTAAATTGTTCAAAGTCATTGAAGAACAAAAAATTTCCTCGAATTTAATGCTGGTGGTGGTATTGACACAGCCCCATTTAAAGCAGTGCCAACAAATTGCCAATGACAAACAAAAATAAAAAATAAAATGAAAAATCGGTATGAAATTCATGATGCAGAAAAAGCAAGGCAAAATAGGAAACATTTAATTTAATTTTCTTCGAAAGCAAACATGGCAAAACAACGTACATTACCAGATAACTGGAGCGCATGAAAGAGGCTAATAGCAGCGCAGAGCGCAAAGCAAAATCAAATTTTGCCCGGTTTCACAAATTCGATTTTGACGATTCGATTGTTAACCCGGCAGCTGATGTTGCAATAGATTTAATGATTTATTTTTTCCCCGCTTGTTATGTGATGCTCAGTAGAACATCAGGAAAACAAAAGAACTCTGAGGTTATGTATTGTATTTCAAGTAAATTATGGCCAATCTTTAAGTACAGTCGAGAGTTTTGGCTCATAAAAAACTTTAAAATATTACAAAAAAAATATATATGAGCAATTTTTTATTTTTTTTTTTTTTTTTTGAGAAAAAGAACTCTTGAAATCTGATATCCCTTTTGCAGAATATGTTTTGAGAGAGTTTTCTTCAAATCAAAAAACGAATTGAATAGCATAACCTTGCCTTAATTTTGAATTGAAGTAAAGTTTATTCTTAAAGAGACATCAATTTTCGGACATTTATCATTAGCCAATATCGCTTAAAATCTGAATTTATCTTTCGCAAAAAATTTTTGTAGCAAAATAAACTGTTCAAATTTTGGTTCATTTTCACATTAATCTTTGGCGATAACTCTCTTTTTTTTTAATCGGACGTAAATTGTTTGATCGATTATTAATATTTTTTTTAACGCTATTTTTGTGTGTATTGGTTACTTTCTTAGGAGATTTTTATGTGTTGTGTTTTTGTTCACACCCATTAATTTCATTTAAAGATGCTACGCAATAATTTGTCTTCGCGCTTGTATTTTAACTGTTGAAATATGATGTGAAGCTCTCCAATTCTCTTGAGGCAAACATTTTTAAATTTTTTTTTTTTTTTTACTTTCCAAAGGATGGCATGTCAGATGTACCAGTCATTTTAGTTGGCAACAAAACAGATCAATGGGGCGATCGCATGGTAAGCGTTGAAGAAGGTCAACGACGTTTCCGCGAGATATCCTGTGCATGTTTTCATGAGATCTCAGTACGTGAGAGTGTGGATCAGGTAGGTTTTCTTATCTCACAGTAAAAAACTTTCAAAATATTAACGCTTGTGCGTCTCTCAGGTGCTGTCTGTGTTTCGTGATGTTTGTCGATTTTGGCGTGTTTTCAGTAAATTCCCCAAATTAAAACGCTCCACAAGTGATGTACAAAACGCATCCGATATGGTTTTGAGTCCAGACTCTGGTTGTTCCTTCTATGATGCGTCTTCTTTGGAGAATGATTCAAGAAGATCCTTCTTCATTATTGGTAAGTAAGATATGTAACTCTTAAGTAAATCAGTCATATGTACGTCACTATGAAAATGTAGGTTATTGACTTTGCTAATATGAAATTTGCCTTTTACTTTGCAGGCAGTGCCTGTCTAGAAGAAAATGATCACAATGAGTCAACAGACGAAATGGGTAGCAGCAGTTCATGTAGCTCACGTAGTGAAATTGATCCGCCATTCCGCAGCAGAGCATCCACAGATGGTACACTGCTATCACGTCCGCGTCGTTGGCGTTATCCACCACCAGGATGCCTGCTGCCGCATACCAATCGAGTGGAACGTCGCATGAGCATCTCAACCAGAGGCAGCAATGCAAGCTATTGACTAACGGACAAGTGCAGTTTTTAAGCAGAGGGGTTGTGTTTGCGGGTGTGTTTAACGTTAAGAAAGCAGTTCAGGGTTATTGAATGTGTGTAAGAGTTTAAGCTTTAGTTACCAAAACCGATGGAAATTTTTTAAAATTTTTAAATGTGGGTTTTGCTTCACTATTTTTGGGACTAAAATTTAAATTAAATTAATGTGGAAATTAAACCCACAATACTACATAAATTTTGCCAATTAAAGTCATTTTACAAATGTTGATATATTACGTAAATGAAGTTATTTCAATCTAAAAGTTTTGCTTGTTCAAATTAATTATGGTAATTAATAATGTAATTCAACGTCATGTGCAGCATGTGTGTGAATGTGGGTGTGACAGCAACTAAGAAATATTTTAAATTGTGCGATTGTGATCTCATATTTTAATTGTGTTGCCTAAGTAAAAAGTTTTTTGTACAATTTTTTTAATATAAAATCGTAGTTAGTAAAATTTATAAAAAAAAAGAACAATTTTTTATAACAGAAATTTCTAGAGATAAAACTTAAATAAGAAAGGTAGTTGAGAAAATAATGCAAAAACATGCACATTTGCTGAATTTAAATTAAAACTTTGCTCAGTGGTAAATCAAACATTTATACGGTTTCATTATTTTAATGTTAGCATGTGTGAGTAAGTTGCCATTAAATATTAAAATTTTCAAATAAATTTAATCTAAGTCAAATTATTTAAATGCTTCAAAAAACATAAAATGCAAAATTTAATGGGAAAACATTTCGCTTAAACTGTTGGTAAATGTTATACAAAGATAAAAATTTTAAAAAATATATATATTTTAAATACATATGTGAAAATTAAATTGAAATGAAATTTTAAAATGAATGTGTTTTTATTTTTTGATGGGAATAATAACAAGGATCGGTTACTTAAAGCAGGGGACGGCAAGTTTCTCTAAGAAGCGGTCAGTTCGTAGAAACTCAGAGATATTTATGTGTGTAATTATATTGATAGAGCAACAAAACAAGCAATCGTTTCAAAATGTTTTCATTAGGACGTGATATTTTCGACACCTGCTGACACTTCTAAGAAAAAAATCCAAATATATTCTTTTATTGTAGAACAGCTTTAACTTTGTACTAATGCGGTATGTGTAATTGTTTTTTCTGACATCAAATTTCATCATACTGAACTTTGAAATATTTCCTTATATTAAAACTGTCATCTGCTACTAATAATCTGTCTTCAGGATTGCCAAAAGAAAATGCTGATCAGTAGGAAAACCATGTCGTATGAGTAACATGTGATATATGAGGACAAATGCTTAAAAGAAGCGACGTTACTGCAAAACCGTCATAACTCAAAAAACCTTAAAGTTTTCGATAAACTACTTTTTATATGAAAATTCAAAAGAGTATATTTACATAAACTCTTCTCACAAAGCAAAGTCATTAGAAACCTTTCTGATTTTATCACACAAAATAAAATATGAAATGATAGATATTCCAGCATAATTAACTCGAAATTTATTTTTTTTTTTTTTGAGATAGTTATGACTGTCTAGCAGCAAATTCACAAATTCAAGTAAAAAACAATGAAAACTGGCGTCGTTTGCCAATTCTTGCCTTTGAATAACAAATATTATTTACTTTTACACAATAAAACTGTGTGTGTAAGAGAGTGTATGAGCTGAAAAATCTCATATTCTTACACACGCTGATGCGCACATGTGTGCGAACCGTTAAACACGATTAGATGAACGTTTTTTCTCTGTAGGTATGTATGTGTGTGCTCCTGTTAAATCATGCACTGCAGCCTTATGCTTAAAAGCTCGATATTCGAAGAATTTGCCTTAGAATATTTTTGTTTATTTATTGTCAGTTTTTTTTTCATATTCAACTTATAATAAAATGCGTTACAATCAAAATTTTCGCTGGTCTAAAAAATTTGCTGTCGGTCATGTACAGTTTGTAAAAATTTTAAGCTAATAAGCTCTATTTTCAAAACTTCTACTTAAAAGATTAAAAAAAATCTTCAGTCGACAAAAAAAATTATTAACTTTTTAAAAAAAATATTTTTTACTACATAGAATTTACCACATTTTACTCCTAAATTACAGTACACTTTGAAATTCTCTCTTCAGTTTGACCAATTACACTTTACCTTGAAACAGTTGACATAATTTAGAAAGTTGATGTCTGTTTCTTATGTCGAGAATTTAACTACCACTCCAATGCTACGAAGTGGATTTTTGCAGTATTTTATTTGATGTATGTAAGAGAAAATATTTTTTTTTATTTATATTTTGTAATTTTTCAAAGTAACAACCAAAATGCATTACGCTAAAATGTCTTAATAGCCGATATATTGAAGTTACTTTCAATAATATGTAGGTATGTTGTTTTTAATTAAATTGCTAAATGTAATAACAAAGTGAAATTATTGCCAATTATATTGCACGCAATATATACGAGCACGATATGTACTCATGCAGCAAATATCTCCATTCCAAACTTGCGGTCTATGTATGTTGGTACTTACCTACAAGTATTTATGGACATCATTTTGAAGTTTCAATTTTCAATGAAATTGAATTTTCAATTAACGACACTTCCAATCATAACCATGGAAATGGTGCCATGGCAATACACACACACACACACACATAATGTCGCTGTTGCTAAGGGGAAAACAAAAAGCGGAAAAATAAAACCAAATGTAGCAATTTTGCTGTTTGAAGCAATCCCGAAAACCAGCAAGTAAGTGGACACGTCACCAACAGGGAAATAAAAACCCACTCAAATGCCAATTTTCAGCGGTTCGCGTCCTTCAGCTGCGATTATAGGCCACAAAATTTAATAGATCTGTACAAAATTTAAATTTATATCAAATTTCAGCACGACTGAAGAAATAAAACTAAAACCGAAAAAAAATTGAATGCAAAGAAACAAGGATTAGTCAATTAGATACACAAAACGATTTCTTAGAATTTTGAAACAGCGCAGTTGTGCTTACACCAAACGAATAGTACGGAAGCCAGCGATATTTTTGAGTGCGGTATTTAGTACCGCCTGAAAGTATATTTATTCGACTAATTGGATGTTGTAGGTGCAGAAAATTTGTGCTAACAATGGAATCATTTCATGCGTAACTTCAATGCATCATATCCATAAAATAAATTATTTCATCAAGCGAAGGTACTATTATTACTCAAAAACTTTTACATGGCACAAAAAAGTATGCAATGATTTTTTAGTTATTGCTATATGATCCCTACCCAAGCTATAATACGACTATTATAAAAATCTATCAAAATAAAAATAAAAGAACTTTGTGGATTACTGCAATATCCTTGCAACATCCTTTAATATACCATAATCTTAATACACCGCTTCTCCTCTCACTTTCCTTTGTAACCCGCACCATAACATCCGTATTTGTGTTTGAGTTACTATTGTGTTCATCAAAAACGTTTTATTGTTTGCCCATCAGCGAGACATCAACTTTCACTGTAGAACTACTACTTGGAACATCGTCCGTCCGTCCGTTAAACCGTCGTCTGGCATTGCAGTTGCCTTATTTCAATGACAGTGGCGCAATTTTAAAACCAGCTGTGCTCTTAACCACGGGTGTCCAGACGGCAAGTGAAGCATTTTAATGAAGTGTGGGAGCGATTACACAAATAGCCGGCAACGTTACACACAATAAATGAACAACAAAATATTAAGAAAAATCATATGCTACGACAACCCGCTCATGGAAGGAGAGCCACATACATAGATGTAGGAAAATTGTTGACATGTCGATGCCAAGGCAAATGGAAAAACTTGGCAATGGATTGGTTTTTTTCTTTTTTTTGAGACTTATTTTCTATTGATTTGATATGGCTAAGTATATTATATATTTTTGATTATAATATGTCTATATGTTAAGAACGCAAAAATCATTTATTAAGCCATTAATAATTTTTACGAAATTTCCTTACTATTAAAGTTGAAAACTTCGGGAAACATACAGACATGTTATTAACTCAACTATATCTGTTAAAAAAACTTTGCAAAATCCACAAATTGAGCTTTTATGTGTAAAAAAAAGCGTTTTATTAACTTCTTCCCAAATTAGAAAATATTGTGTAGAAAAGCTCTATTAAAAACACAGGGTGACATAAAAATAAATATTAAGAATTAAATCATGAAAATAAAAAGAAAAGTCGCCACAAATCACCTAAGCGAGCAGCCACTCAGTCATCATCGATTTTCAGCAAATACTCCTCAGCACGTAGCGCCAATTCTCTGATGTTGCGTAGACAGCCTGCAGCTGCCAACTGTAACTCTTTGTTAGTTGAACCAACACATTCCAATAGAAAGGGTACCACTCCGCTCTGAAAGGAGTTTTTGATAAAATAGACTTGGAAGAATGTACGCAATTATATGAAATACCTGGTGCATAGTTATGCAATTTTGAGGATCCATGGAAAGTTTCTCCAAAGCCATTGCTGTAGTGCGATGCACAAGTGGATTATCACTGGTCATGTAGCTAACAATAGGTGTTACCGTGCGAAGGCGACCTAACTCCTGCGTATTGTGCCCGAAAGTAGCGCAGCTTGCAATAGCAGCAGCCAAATTCTCACGCAGGAGATCATCGGTGGTATTCACTAGGAAGGAAGAAAACAAATCTTAGCTATGTAACTACACCTTTTGTTGTAACCCTATAATTTACATATGTGCACATGTGCACAATACAAGCTTTCAGTTGCTGTTGGAGCTTCATTTAAGAAGGGTGATGTTGGTGTACTCGTATAATTTCTCAACAGAGACTGAAAGCTTTTCATATAGTGAAATCATAAATATTGCAAACTATCTCACCCAATTCAGCAAGCTTGTAAATAACCTTCAAGTCTGTTAGAATTGCTAAGTTCGTAGCATCCTCTGCAATTGTTGCAATAGCTGCGCATACGGCTGAGAGCACCAGAATATCCTTAGACTTTAGCAGACCCACAACCAGTTCCATTGCACCTACCAAGCTGCGTACCAACTCACCAGAATCAAGAGCGTTTTTAACACATGGACATATGGCATATGCAGCAAAAGCCTGAACTCTATAATTGGTATTCTTAAGCAATGACCATATGAGACGTACTGCGTCCAATTCTTCTAAAATACGCATACTTTGTGTATCTTCCGCGCATTCTTTTAAAGCTTTAGCTAAATTCTCCAACAAAGGAGCATGTGAAGAGTTGAGCAAACAAACCAGTGCTGGCAAACCATTGGCATTCCGCAATGTTTCACGATTATTCTGATAACGCACGCATTCCGCAATGGCACCCACAGCATTTGTCAAGACATCATCTGATTCATCATTGAGCAGCACCACAAGGTGATTAACTGTACGCAAGAAGTCGAACTTGCGCACATTCGCTTCAGAAGCGGCACACATCCAGATGGCTCCAGTAGCACCGGCTAGCAGTGGCTTATTGTCGCGCACATTTTTATCTTTGACGATAGCAACTAACGGCTCTAACCCACCTGCTTCCCTGACAAGGTCTCGAGTTGTTTGATCAAAGGCGCATTTGTAAATAGCTGTGCTGCCTTCCATTTTTAAGTCCAAATTGGGTGAGTTTAAGTGCGTTACGATATCTGCTATCATGCCCTCAGTCGTTATGGCTAGTTGGAACTTGGGCTAAATGGATGATACAAAATTATACAGAATGGCTAGCAAGTTAGATTTTTCGAAAGCCACCGCAACCAGGAAATTGGATTTATATAAGATACCATTCTACTACTCACCTGTGATGCACATTTCTGAATTGTACCCATAATCGGTATGACTACATCGATATGGCAGGACTTAAGTAATCGAGCCATCAAAGGTACAATTCCACTTTTGCGCATCAACTCTTTGTTATGACGGGATTCCGAGAGTGACCACAAAGCGCGTGCACCAGCTCTGGCCATATTCAATGACTCGGTGTCATCAACGCTTAATTCCTCACGTGGCGTTGTTAAAATTCTGCAGCAATGATAAAGAATTGTCAGTGTATCACATGCCTTTGGCTAACGTCAATACTCACTGCAGCTTAATATCCAACAAATCAACTAGCTTTGGAATGCCACCGCAGACGCGAACAAATTTTCTAGCCAAACGCACCTTGGCTACATTTGCCAACGTCTCAGCTGCCATAGTTTTCAAATCCTTCAGTGATGAATTCAAAATATCAATGATCAGTGGTACTCCACCCAAATCTACGATAGTCTTGCGTATGTCAATGTTAAGTGAAATTTCTGCCAATACCGATAAGGCACCTAGGCGACACTTGCTGTCATTCGATTCCAATATATTGACTAGAACCTCTAGACCACCGATATCCTGAATTGCAAACTGATTAATTTGCGTCTTCAAATCGTAGTCCTTCAGGCAGCACAACGAAACGATGGTTGCTGTTTGATTGCCAGCCTTTATGTATTTCACCAATTTCTGTATATTATAGTAATCGGCTGGGATTTCCGCCGTACGTGCAACATCCTTCCAGCGTTCTTCCTCATCCGTCGAAGATTCAACTTCTGTTGAATCGGAATCTTCGACATAGACGGATTTTTTGGTATTTGAAAAATGATCCGGGCAGCTGCCACATGATTGTTCAGTCTTTGGACGATTAAATCGCTTTTTTGAAGTTTTTTTTTCACTTGAGGCTGTTACTTGTTTTATATCGGACATGAGTGGGTTTTATTATAAATATCTATTAAGTTTTAATTATTTTGATATGTTTTCTTCCTTTTTTTTCTTTTTTGTTCAATTAAAAGCAATTTATTCAAGTCTCTCTAGATTACGTCAAATATGAAAATTGAAGGAACAGTGAAGTTATTTACTTTTTATTGATTTATTAAAGACAAATTATTATGCGGTTACCCTGGAATTCCTTTACGCAAATACCTGCGCATAGCATAAAGTGCGCGTAGTTTGTACCTGTTGATGGGAACTTTGAAAATTAGGTTAGCAATATAGTAAAACTTTTGCTTTGAGAACACTTTAAGTTTAGACACATCAGATTAATCAATACGCACAAATGTAGTTTATGGTGTTAATGTAAGAAATTCATTTGCAAGGGTTGTTAATATTATTGCATCGACTTTAATCATTACAATTCCCTTTTGTTCTAAATTTAATCTCCATGCAATATCTGGTAATTTTAAAGTGGAGGGAGAGAGCTATCACTTTAGTTTGAACCCTTTTCATTATATAGATATTAGGAAAAAATTCAAAATACATTTGAGATTTACGAGACCTCCATTTAAGTTGATTTTATAATCAATTGAAAGAGAAATCTTCATCGCAGTAAATCATTATGAGGATTACGGTTAGTTTACTCAAGAGCAACAAGCCATACAAGCGGCTTGCTGTCTCCTTTTTATGCTATTTCTAATGAAATTCAAATACACTTGACATACTGCACTTCAAACTTCTACGAATTTCATTTAAGCAAAAACATGGATATGAAAATAAACACAACTTATTATGACGCTTAGTTCCTCTAGAAGTTTTCGTTGACTCCACTTAAGTGAAACCAATTTCATTGGCATTGTCTTTTTCTTAAAGTTTTTTGCAGCACTTACCAGCGTCCTGTGCGCCGAATCACATTCAGCGAAATGTAAACAAAAGTCAGCTGTATTCAATTTGATTCAATTTGAATTCAACCGAATCTTATCAGAATAATGGTGCAATGTACTACAGGAAATTTTTTAGGCTTCAGTCTGTTTATAAGCCGCATACTGAGCGAACGTTTACTGAAATTTTTCCATAAATATGTAAATAAAAAAGCAAAAAATTATAAGAATAAAAACAATTTATCTGTGAACAACCAAAAAAATAAAGTTAAAGTGCTGATTTTTTTCAGACATCCAACTCTCGGACCAAATTTAAATTTAAAATGTCATCAACAATCAAATTTCTTTTGATTTGGATATTTTGCATAACAATAAATGATCAAAGTAAGCAATTATAATGGAAGTTCCAAATTTAAAGATAGAAAGTTTTGTCCTGAATGGCTTGGTCCTAATTTTTTACGTATGTTCAGGTTCTAACATATCAGTCAAAAAAAAACGGTATACTGCTTATATCAGACTGTAGTTTAAGTCAATGAATAAGCTACTAGTGTATTGAAACAGAGTCTAACTATGACAAAGACCTTAGAGACCTTACAATTAATGAAATACGACTTACTCTGTCCTTGGGCAGGCTAAAAAGAATATTGTTGCTTTGAGCTGATCGCTAGGTGTTTTTTTTTTAAATGACCCTAACTTAAGTAATTTTTACTCTACGAAGTTCAATTCCTTAAACTCATCATCATCATCATCTGCTTCCAATTTTTGATAACCTCTACTTATAGGGGTTAAACTTATTTTAAAACTTTATTTACCTATTTCATTTGATAATAAAATGTGCCATGGTATTTGTGTTCAAAATGATAACAAACTTTTCTCATGAATTTTAGCATGTTAAACAAGAAAATTGCCTTATAAAATCTTTAAATGATTTTTTTCCGAGATTTTTGTTCTTTTTTTTTAATCTTTTTTGGAGATAGCACTGATTATTTGAACATTTCACAAGTCAATTTCATTCTATAAGATATCGAATTAAAAGACAACTATACTTCCACAAATTTTCTTTAGCACTTGTGTCAATCAGAAACAGCGAAGTAATATTTTTTTTGCGCCTGTAAATGAAAATTCACTAAGCCCACAAAAAAATTAAAGAAATTAAGCTGCTATATCGGGCAGTTGAGCAAAGGCTCTAAAATTTTACTTCTTACTGTTTTTTGACATTTTCTATTTTATTCCATTCATTTAAATTCTAGTTCACTTAAGCTTCAGCTTAAATCAAAAATTTGCAAAAAAAAATTCAAAAAGTAGTAGTAGTTGAAGTAACGTCTCGTAAATAATAGCCATTTTAATAGCAAATGTGCAAAATAATGTGCTCGTTGAAGATGTCCCGTATCAGACCAATTATATCCCTTGCAGTATAAGCTGTAAGTCAGTCCAATTTCTACCAAAGTTAGGAATAGCTTTACACAGCTCGCCTCTAAAATTTTATAACATGGTTTCAAAGAAATATTGACCAATGATGAGCAAAACAATCAAGTGGGTGTAATTGTCTGAAAATTAGCTTCTCTATTAGTTGTCAAATTGTATATAAATTCGTTAGCAAAATCTGAAAATCTGAACGCCACTCCCTGTGCTTTATTATCTACCAACACAAATCCTTAACCATGAAAAATTTATTTCAGTAACTTTTAAATTTTTATAATTTTTGTTCATTTATTTTCACAGCTTTCAGTAACGCCCTCCGAAGTGTTCATGTGACGTTACCCAGTGTGGTTATAAGAGGTGAAAACGCGATTTTGACCTGCTACTTTAATTTAGATGGAGATCATCTTTATTCAATAAAGTGGTATAAAGGAAGATCGGAATTTTTTCGATATACTCCAAATGAGATACCACATATACGTATTTTCCGAACTTATTCAAATCAATTTGATGTTGATGTAAGTGCAAAAAAAAAACAATAAAACGAGCTAATACCTACGTTTGTTTGTTTCACTTTAGTGAAATCAATTAATTGATACAAAATTTTTCAATAATCAGGATATTTGCAGCTAACACTCATACCAAAATTTTTATTTGCTTGTAGATTTCGAAATCCAATGTCAGCACAGTGATGCTAACGTCACTGCAGCCAAATGCATCAGGTCGCTATACTTGCGAAGTTTCAGCTGATGCGCCTTCTTTTGAAACAGCAGTAGACAGCGCTGAATTGGAAGTTGTTGGTAAGCGTTATAGCCCGCCGCACCATGCTCATAGACATGTCTTGGGGAATAATAGAAAAAAAAGTTTTTTCTTTGCTTTTTATTTATTCGGCTTTTTTTACGAAACGAGCTCCGTAATTTTTTGACTGAATTCCAAATATAGGAACTTGCCTTAAAGGCGATTTTAATAAAACGAAACATCCTATGGGCCTATTCAAAAATAAAAATGGTCAAAATGCGAATTTCACTTTTCAGCAGTATGTGGTACAGTGGTGGTTGTACATTTTTTAACCGTTTGAATTAAATAGCTCATTTTCAATACTTTTCTAATGATATCTAATACCACTTGCATGCGCTAGTTATGCCGAAGTAAGTCGAAGTCAAGGTCTTATGAAGTGATCTTTTGAATCCTATGGTTTTTTTTTCAATTTAAGGGTCAAATATCATTTGACATGGAAATAACATTGTTTTCATAATAAATTGTTTAAAAAATTAAATGAATAGTTTTAAAACTTTCTACTGAACTTTTTAGATAAACCAAGTAGAGGCCCCCGAATCACTTTTGATGACCGCGCCTACAGAGTAGGCGATATTTTAGATGCCAATTGTGAAATACTCATAGAAGCACAATCATCACAGCTGAATCTTACATGGCTGGTGAATAATGAAGAGTGGCATATCAACAATCAAACTGTAAGTAAAGAATTTCATAGTGATAAGTAGATTGTTTTATATAACTGACATAAAACTGTGCCTTATGATATAACGTACTAGACTGTTGTTATATTTTATCGTTAATATGTGACTGCAATAGTTGTTACACAACGCCCATTACACGTAACAGGGAAGATGGAAAAATCTGCACAGTTTTATTGTATTCCTACGATTTGGTGCTCTTTCTATCAGATCTGTAATAATAGCCGAATAATAGCAAATACAATTACGAAAATTTACAAAATTTCGCTCAAACTGAAAACGTCGGGCCAAGCTGACCATCCTTCTGATGTAAAACGCGTGACAGAATTAAATTACAACTATGTACGCATGTAAATTTTCTAAAATTTTATGCAAAAGTATGGGAAGTGCTAAACTCTTTTTTTTTGTAAGTCCGCCCACATACATATAACGTATTTTACTTGTATAAGAGTCAACGCTTCCGCTAATAGAACTCCTTCTATAGCCCAAATAATTCGTGGTAAAAATTAGAAATAAATAAAAAAATTATTTAAATGTAGGTATATATTAATTTAAAATAATCTGAAAATATAAGTAACAACAACGTGTTTGTACTGGTTTAGCTATTGATTCCTGGTATTCTGTTCTATCTGTGAAATAAATTTGGGTTTCTTTTAAATTAGGCACAGCCTCATCAACGACAGATAAATTCTTTTACTTCTGATGAATCTGACGTAACAGTTGGAAATTATAGCATCTTAATGCATCTTAAATTGGTATTGCAGCCAAAGTATTTTCTCTCAGATAATATCATGGTGAGTTCTTTAATTATTCTTATTTTTACATTCAATGCATTTAACACATTTGACCAAAGCGTTTTATGTACATTGAAATATCATTTATGTACATGTAATACTTTTGAATGTCCAAAACTACGGCATCAGTAAAATAAGATTTTTATATACAAACTACTAACGCATATTCAAAAGAATACAAAAAAAGATCGTTATACTATAAATAATAAACATTTCTCAAGATCATTCATAATATTAGCAGTTTATTTTTGTAAAAGTAAT
The DNA here is from genome assembly GCA_963662105.1 of Meiosimyza platycephala. Taxonomy (NCBI): domain Eukaryota; kingdom Metazoa; phylum Arthropoda; class Insecta; order Diptera; family Lauxaniidae; genus Meiosimyza; species Meiosimyza platycephala. The sequence continues at coordinate 2,188,414 of OY759210.1, read as the reverse complement.
CTTTATCCTGCCCAGCAGCAGAAACTAAGCAATGGTAAAAGAAGAAGTAATCTGATGTCTTTACAATCAAAAGCTTACCTTTTCGATGAAGTTTAATGTGTCGAATTCCTTTTTTAACAAAAATAATCAAAAACTTGTGATTTGACTTGTAGAAATTGATCCTTTTCTTGCTAGAGTGAAATATTCTGGAGCGCGGAAAATATCGTTTTGAATTGAAATTTACGATTTTATGATATTGTTATCGACGCTGGTAACCTGCCAAATTGTGTCTATTCGGCTTAAGTATAATACTAACATTTGAAACTCCGGTAGCGTTTATTTAAAACCACAATTAAAATTAAGCTTCATTTGGTTGAAAACTTTAAACTCATTTTTCTCAAAATAGTCTAATTTTTAACAGCGTTTTTGAAAATTGAAAATTAATTTTTGCTTGGAGACTGCTTCAATATTTATGCTGTCCTCTTAGAGAATATGGCAAACCATTAGCTCTCTCCTCAAGAAGGATATGTTCTCATTTCTCAAAAATAAATTTTGGCATTGAGGAATATTTTTAATAATAAAAATTTGACTGCATCCTCACTTTCCATTGTTGCAATCTTATTGTAAAAATTTACTGCTTTCAATAAATAATTTGCCTGAAACCTTTTTTAGCTGGGATGCCAAGCAAAAATATATGACATTTATGAGGAGTTCGCTGAACGTACCGTTGACTTGGACTATACAGATAATCAAATGTTTAATGGAAAAGAGGTGGAAGATGTCTATAAAGAAACCGAGGAATCTGATGAATTAGACAACATAACCATGAGCCGTGGAACTGATGGTAAGAAATGCAACGTATTCATGAGGCAAATGATATTTTATAGTATGTAACATTGAAATAAATTAATATTTTTAGGCTTACAACGGTCATACGTAATTTCAGAGTCAAATCAAAAATTACCTCAATATTTACTGATAATATATTCTTTAATACTTTGGAAGGTTCCTGATATATTAACCAGCTTTTGGCAGGCTGCAGTGTCTTCTTAACAGCGAAAAAAATCGTAGAGATACCTCTTTTTGTACCAACTTGTTCTATGTAACTTTTAAAATTTTTTATCTCAAAAATAAAAATCTTAAATGAAAATAAATTCTGAGTTGTTTATATTAAGGGGGTGAGAAGGCAAATCGATTGGGTATATTTCAAGTAAAATAAATGAAAACTTTACCTACAGGAATGATTAAAAATTTCCTTGCGAAATTATTTTTCAAATTACTTTATATTTAATCTTGACAGTAAAATATCTAGATAAATATTTAGGATGTTTCTTAAGAACGATGAAGATTGTGAACAAAAAATATTGTGGGTGATAAATGTATGAAGCTTTCCAGAAAATAGCAAGTCTCAACTTCTTTATATAACAAGAACTTTCAAGTCTTATTAATTACTTTAAAAAAATGTTCGGAGGATATTTTTGACAATGGTGTCATTCATATTATATCATGGTTTTGACACTTGTGAAGTAAACTGAAGCAAAATATGCATAGATATACCATAAATTGCTATACTTCTCCAGATCGTGAAATATTTATTTCAATAATTCAAAATTGTGTGGCACCAACTGGGTAAAATATTCGGCTTATAGCCACTCGCCTTAAAAAGACTGACTTTACACGAGACACTTATAGATGCGTCCAGCTCTAGAGCAGCTGAGACTACAGATGTTAAGTGAACTCTCAAGCACCAGATGAAGGGCCACTTAATTGGAGATCAGCAGACGGTCTCTACTACCCATTTTGTTGAAAGACCTTAAGATGTTCCTGTGCAAAGTGCAAGCTTCCTCTCAAGGATAAATCTTGGATCTAATATTGACAATCGTAAAAATTCAAGTCCCTTTTTTAAGAAAAGATTAAAAACTTTGGCATCAGCAATTTGTCAAAATATTTTTAACAATATTTTGCATCTATTGAAATATTTTTTTATTTTATCTAATCCAATTTATTTGATTTTACATCATCACTCATAACTGCACTTAAGGGCTGAACTTGTTGACTGCCATTTTAAATTGGTAGCTGATCATCTTCGGGACTTTAAGCACCAACATGATCTTCATCTTTGTTACAATGGCAAAACTTTTTGCCAACAGCTATGCTAATACACACCAGAATGGCCACAGAGTAACACAAAAGCCTACGGTACCTTCTAAGAAATGAGGGTTGTGCTGTAAATGATATGAAATAAAATTATGATGAGTTAAATATACTATATGTATACAATTTAAAATCTCGAAGCTATTTTCTGAAAATAAATGTTCAAAAATATAAGTACATGTGTTTGTTGGTAAAAAGTTCATTTCAAAGTAGAACTTGGAAATTAAATTTTGTAGATTGCTAAATGTACAAATTTTGTTAATATCGCTGCGTTACTTGAAATTATCTGTCTAAAGTAGTGATTAATTTGATGTTACATACCCTTAGTTGAGCGGCGTTTTCGTCCTTTATACATTGTATCATTGCTATCCAATATTTTATGTATGGCGCTCTTCAGTGGGACGAATACAAAAACTTGATTGCTTGTTGAATCCAGCAGAATAATTTGTTGCGTAGTAAGTTCATGAATATCGAAAGTTTTCGCTCGACATTCCAGCTAAAGCAAATCGTAAAAAAGTTTTTCCAAATTAAAAAATAAGCCAAAACTAAAGTTAGGGCTGGTTTTCGCAGTGATCAATTAAAATTTAACTCTCGTATAAAAGGAATCAAAATTTATACGAAACTTTATATCAAACTGCCAGTTAAAGTTTCCGGCCCCAAATCTACTTTATTACGAAATATGTATTTGCGCTTACCGTTAATTTTTCTCTTATAAAATGTTTCGACTGCAGCATCAATTTAAGGTATAAAGTGACGCGGTATCTGTCCATTGTCGTTAAAATTCTACCAACCATCAATCCATTGACTTCTGTTAAATCCGTTCTTTCTAAGTCGCCCTAAAAAAATTAGATGTATGCTAGAGTTGCGCAAATCGACCACAATATCAAACAAAAAAAAGAGATTTGCATACCATTCGGCATATAAGCTTGTAAGTTTTTAATAAAAAGATTTGCATATTATTTATCTTTTTCATTTTGTATATCTCCAATTTGCGGGCTCGAATATATGATATTATGCATGAAAACATAAATATCAAGCCTGAGCTTAATTTAGATACATATACAAGATGCAATTGCATACTCTTAGTCTTGAAAATCAGACAAAAGTTACAATACATAAACATGAGTTTAATTCAATAAAAAGGAGCAACACATCTATCCGAGGAAAAAGCAATAGCTTTAATCTTAAGTACTTGCCGTTTGTTTGTTCATCAACAACTCCTGACCATTAATCAGCCATGTCAGATTAACCAATGATGGGGGTGAACTGATTATGCATTTGGCTTCAAAAAAGTCACCCTCATTGTAGACGCGATCATCTGTATGAATTTCAGGTTCCGTCTCTGGAATATCTGAAAAAGTTTTAAAAAACAAGATATCATTATAAGGGTAGAGATTTACAGCAGACAACACAGTGCAATAAAACTTTACGACCTGAATTGAGCCCATCATATTTTGTAAATGTGTCGATGCTGAATCAACCAACGAAACTTTAAAAATCAACAATTTCGAACTCAGCAACAAACAAATTTAGAAGAAATCATAGGTTTCTTTCACATCGCAACAAAAATAAAAGATGAATTTAATTTTACTCCGTTATACGAGCACATACCAACAACATCCAGCCTAACGGAATCCATTGCTAAATGGAAGTCTGGTGCGTCTGTCTCGACCACACAAGCATAGACACCAGATCCGCTTCGCCTTAGGGAAGAAAGCAGCACCGTATTAGCGATGGATCGTGATCTCTGTTAAAGAAGCAAAAAAATTAAACGTTGATAAGCAAGAGAAACACTTTGCTGCAGCGTTGGGTGCGTTATAACAAATGGAGCCATATAAGACTCCAAAACGACACTTACGGAATTGAACGTGAGCAATTGCTGTTTTCGATATTTAGATTTTTCGCAGCTTAATTTCACAAATTTAATTATAACAATGAACTTACAGTCTTGTTTTTAATAAACAAACATAAAAACCAAATGCAACAACAACTGGCAATGTTTGACACAGTGTTTCGTCTATAACTACATATATATCTAGGCTCATCAGAAGTAATTAAATTGTTGCTGCGGATAACCTTGACATTGACGTTCTGTTTAAACAATGTGGAATTAGTTTGCATGTATTATAGAAAAAACCAACAATAACAACGTTAATGTAACCAAGTTTAATCACATGCTCTATTTTGTTGTCATACTCCTTTCTTCCTTTGTTTTTTTTTTTTGCAGTGACATAATATTGGCTGCGGAGCAAGATTTTGATAATTCGGTATGTTCTTTGATGAGCCTAGAATTATGATTTGCAAAATATTACAGCAATATCGATCGCTAGCTATAGGTTCACACTTGCATGATGGAAAACCAATCAACTTTCAACTAACATCAATATCTATATCGTTTCGCATTATAAACTTTTTATCGTGTGATAGATCCTTCGGTGTGAACCGATAAAATTCCTGATCGTCTTTGTACCATATTATTGCGTGCAGAGTGTCTTGCTCCAAATTGTAGTTGCATGTCAATACTGCACCATCACCACTCTTGACATACTTTGGCAGTATCAGATGAACATCTTTTAGCGCAGTGCTTGGTGCTGTAACAAATGAGTGAAAAAGTTTTAAAGTGAAACCATATAATTTTTGTCTAAATTCAAAAAAAGGTTAGCTCATTTATGTTAACAAGGTGATGAAAAAACATTCTATAAAATATTTTGAAAGTGGTACCAGAGACTATAAATTTTCAAAACTTAGCAATCTAAAAAATGTATAGTCGGAAGTATCAAACCCCGTGCCCCTATAAACATTTTTTGATTGAAAATTCCTTGGAATATGAATATTTTTTTGGGAAAAAGTATATTAAATGGACATATACTGGATTTTTCTTTTTTATTTATAGTTATGAAAAGTTGGTGATATAACTCTCTTTACAGTTATTGCCTTATAAATGCAACAAGAGATACAACTTTTTTAAATTCATTTCTTAAAGAAACCCTACCAGATTTAGAATACTGTCCTTGCTACGTCGAGCTAAAGTTTATCTGTTTCCAAATCCTGCAGTGAATGTCCATATTTTCCAAAAATATGGCGGGAATTTCGATATCAAAGCAAATATATTCTTAAGATTGATTGAAGAATAACATAAAAAAAAAATAAAAAAATACAATATGTTATATCGAATAAGAAAACTAATGTTTGAACAAATTTATTTAAAGTATTTTTTATTTTTTTTTTTTATAAAACTAGCACATTTCTAAACAAAAAATGTTTTCAATATTTTATGCAATTCCCCTTAGCTTTTGAGATATTTCGTTTCAAAAAATTATTCAAAAAAGAAAAACAAAAATAAAGTGCGTAGTTATTTAGAGATTGACCGATATGCATATTGCATGTATTTGTATACATATTCGTATGACCCTTAATAAATATGTTGTGGTATTTTTTTTGACGTCATCTCTGATTTGGATATTGCTTTGTTTGCGAATGATATGATTTTTTAATAAATAAATCAAAAAATTTCCGCTAAAACCATATTCATTCACACAGAAGCAGAACCGCAATCTTTCTATGAAATACGACTTTTCACGCATATAGTTATGTACGCAGTTCTGTAGCCAATGATATAAATAGAACTATCAGAGCTGAAAATGTATTGCTCTGTTGTTTTTTGTTCCAGAAATACAATGAAATTTAAATTATGTCACTTATTATTTTAATTTTAGTTTGAGGTTGACTCTAAAAAAGCCCTAGTTAGTTAAAATATTACCATTTGAACAATTGCTGACATTTAAAAATCACTTTGACTTTAACACGAAAACAAGACTACGTGTGAAGACCTCTTTAATGAAAACTTTAGATCTAACGTGTAATGCTTACTTAAATTGTTTAGAGTTATCCAAAAGACCGTTACCAAAAGCAGTTTTGTTGCAACACACATTATCCAGCTTCAAGTGTAATTTTTTCCTTTAAATAAAATTTTATTACTCGTAAATAAACAAAACCAATGATCAGAAGATTTTCGTTATGGCTCTGTTAAGCCTTATAATCAATAAGGAATTTCACTGAAAACTTAAGTTTTTATAAATCGAATCTAAAGAGATATATATCTGATGAAATTTGAGTAAAAGTTGGTGTGTTATTTGTTTTTTATTTTTTACTTGTATGTCTTTAAATAGTCTTTTGTATATAAACTGATCGAATTCTTTTCACTACTGTCTGCTTGGCAAGCGGCTCAGGAATGAACTGAACAAAAAGAATTCTTTTAAAAAACTTCAAACAAAAACTTATTAGAAGTGACTCGATATTTAAATTCTTGAGTAAAGAGAGGATATTTTGTTCTCTTTATAATTTTGTAGCTTTGGTTTACCAAAAATTCAAAAAAAAATTATATACTTAAATTTAATCCAAATTTTGAACTCAGAGGAAATGTTTGATATACAAATAGACATCAAGTGACATTATGTCATCATTAATTTAATGAAAATATATTGGAGTCCAGAAAAAACATGTGCCTTGTCCCCGCTCTGAGTGGTTTCAAATACAGGCTGTTTTTTTTCTTTTTTGGTTTCTGGCGAATTATTCGAAAAGTATGCATTGTATCAATCTAAATTAGCCGGCGTTTAAGAATTTGCAAGCATAAGCTGTTTTGTCTATCATATTAAAAACAAAAACAAAATCAAATCCATAAATAAACATTTTATTTTTCATGTAGAATTTTATTTCAAAATTTTTCTATATGAACAATTGTCTGTTGTTTATCTACTGAGGTCACAATGGAGCATCTAATCGATCCAAACAGCATGACAGTTAAGCTTAAAGACTATGATAAAAACATGATCCACGTTGAAAAGCTTATCTTTTCATATCTTTTAGCTGAAATGAAAAATGATTCGAATATTACAAATGCCATGAACTTTTTTTATCATTATTAAAAATATTTTCTACTAATAGAATACTGCATTTACCTGCTATTCGGTAGTTTATGACCAGTGAATTTGAGTTGGACTATCCAAAATTTCATTACTTTGGTTCAATCTAATGATTTTTTCGGTGATCTGCTCGTATATGTCATAAACTTTTGCTCGGCATCCCAGCTAAAGCAAATTTAACATAAAATATTAATACAAGGTGTTTGATGTAGTTTTTAATCATATAGGGAAAATTCGAGCGATTTTTAGTTAAAATCAAATTCTGAATGAACTTGAACTTTGATCGCTGCAAGTAAAAAAAATTTCAATCCTAGGAATCAGACTAAGTAGTTTATGAATCAGACTAAGTAGCACGAGCCCTGTGTATGTTTCTTTCCCATCACTTTACGATTTTTATATATCCTCACTAAAAGCAGAGAAAAAGATCTTTGCAGGCGCTGCTTTTCAAATCGCTCTTGGCGAAACAAAACACCAATTGCACATGGCTATGAAAGCTTGGAGCGAATTTTATACCGTTCGCTCATGATATATTCATTTCATCCATGTATTGAAAGTATGATCAGCGTCATCATCTGAATCAATTTAGGAATGTTCTTCTGTCTTTCTGTCTGTGTGTGGAAATCACTTGAATAGTTTTAGGAATATTTTAACAAGATGAGGTGGAACTTCAAAACGCTATATTGTGAGAATTATTTAAGATAATGGAACAAAATCTTACACAAATATAAGAAATGGTTTGGCCTAGCTTAAAAGAAAGAGTGGGCACATTTTAACAAAAAAAAAAGAGTGATTTGAACAGGAAAGTAAGGTTATTCAAATACCGTAAGTAAATATTTAATTGTCATAAAAAAATAAATTTAAAAAAAAAAAATTTTTTCATATACTCACCGTTAGATTTTTACCTTGAAAATGCTTGGGTTGCAATATCATTTTAAGATTTAATGTAACATATAATCCATCAAATGTCTCTAAAACTCGTCCAGTAATGAATCTATCGATATCTCGTGAGCTTAGGTGAGCCTCTGTTAAGACATGGTAATACACATTGCCCTTTAAAATATATGTAAATTATGTAGATAATACTCACTTTAATTATAATACTAATATTTAAATCATAAGTTCCCAAAAATACATATAATATTTACCCACCGTTTGTCTGTTCATCCAAAACTCTCGACCATTGAGAAGCCATGTTAGGTTAACCACTGATTGCGGCGATTTAATTGTGCAGTTGATATCCAAAAAATCTCCCTCACTGTAAGTGTGATCATCTAAGTTAATTTCAGGTCCTGTCTTTGGCACAACTAAAAACAGTATATATGTATATCGTTTGACAAAGACTTGTTTTTTTTACGAAGGCATACATCCCCACGTTAATAGGCATTAAAGATTAGTGATTAGATTCCTGAAGCCACGTTACCGCTTGGTATATTTACTGTCTGAACTTTTTGGGCTTGGACAATGTTAATAGCTTTATATTTTCTAATTCCACTAAAACTGTTGCATACAATATTATTTTCTTATTTTATGTACTAATAGCTCGCATTTCCTCTCTCGCAACTTTTAAGGGTTCGTGAAGCAGTCTTGGTTTTTATCTCTTCCCTCGAGCTTCGTAGCTTTTATGGAACCAGTTTGTGAAGTGTTTTTCCATAAGAACACTCATTCTAGAAAGCTCTTTATTACAGTTTTCCATCGGGACACAAAAAGTTTTGCCAATAAAATGCACTTACAACAACTCAATAAAACGTCGTCATTGAAAAACCTTCAGTTAATGTTTTATTGTCAATGAAAACTTACCAATCACTTCCAGTGTAGCGTTAGCCCGTTCGATATGAAATCGTGGTGCATCCGTCGCAACTTCGCAAGTATACTGCCCCGAGGAGTCTTCCTGTAGTGATGTTAGCACCACGGTGTTGTTATAAGACTGTGCAAGCTACAAGTAATACAGAAAATTGCAGCAGAGTAAAAAGATATAAAAAAGTATCGAAAAATTGCTGTACAACCTTTACTGAAAAACTTACGTCAACATTTATAGCTCTTACTTGAAACTTCTGTATAGACGGTATTTCCTGTGGTATGAAGCGAGAAAATTCTTGATTGTCTTTGTACCATTTTACTGAGCTTAGAGTTTCTCGTCCCACATCGTAGTCACAAGATAAAACTACACTATCACCACTTTGGACATATCTAGGGACTGTAAGATGTACCTCACTTAAAAACGCCGGCGATACTATAAAAAAGAATTTAGTATAAGTGTATCAGAAAGTTTTTGTATATAGTATGTATGTATATGTTACTAGTTTTTACTAAACCAAACTAGTTCATCCGAAGCGTGTTTGGATGAACCTAGGGTCAACGGCCGGCCGAAAGTCGTCGCGCAGCCGGATCACCGAAGCCGCCCACTTACTCTAACATACTAAAATTTCAAGAAAATCGGATGCAAATATTTAACCTAGTTTATCCTAAGCTATAACAGTTCATCCCAACACGCTTTGGATGAACTAGTTTGGCCTTGGGTTTTAGGAAAAACTAGTTTGGCCGGTAACATTTATATACATATGTATGATGGTTGTTTATAGCAATTTTAGTGCTCTAAAAATACTTTCTCAATGACAGTTTTAACTCGTATTTTTCACTAGCAATCTTGCACATAAATGTTTGCATTTGTTTCGTAAATGAATTATTTATCTTGGAAAATTACAGTTAATTTCAAATCATTTATGCCAGCAACACTTACCAATAAGTTCAGCAAAGCCCATTGCACTAGCAGAAGAAGGTGCGGCCGCAGTAACTTCACAGGTATAATGTCCCGAGTCACTTTGCTGCAGCGAGCTCAAAACTAGTGAACTGTTGTTGAAGACTGGTAGCTGCAAGAAAACAAAGAGCAAAAAAGACAATAAAGTACCCGAATCCCCTATGTCTGCAACAAAACTGTTCATTAAAAAAAAATGCACACCAAGTTTTCAAGTTGAGCACTGAATCAAGAATTGCTAAATGATTGATTTCAGTGATAGGCGCCGAAGTATCTATTTATATTATTATGAAATATTATTTTGACAGTTATTACGTTTTATTGTAATTTTTTAAAACTTACATTATAATCTTTGGAATTTTTCGAGGTGCCTAACAAATTTAATGAGAAGCGATAAAATTCTCGTACACCTTTGTACCATTTGACGGAAGAGAGATCCTCACCTTCCAAATCAAAGTTACAAATTAAATCGATTCTATCACCGACTGTTACCCGTCTAGGAGGGGTCATATAAACATCCTTTAAAGCAGTGCTAAGTACTGAAAAAAATGAAATTTTAATTACATATCGAAAGAAAGAAATAATAACTAGTAATGGTGTTTGTTATCTTTGGCCTCGTTAAAAATTAAACGGCCTTAGTCGCAATTACAGTAAAAGTGATAAATTTTTCTTAAAGGGCGTCCGCCACGCCGAATTGCGTAATATTAATATGTTAGTAGTTGTTATAAAATTCGGCTCAAAAGTTGTTGTTACCCTAAGCTTTCACAGGATCAAAGCAGGGTCGATTTTCATTAGTTGGCGTGATAACTTCCGTACATGAAAAAAGTTATATTGAATAAAATGTGTTAGGAGTGATAATGAAATTTCAGTTATTGTAATATTTTTTTAAACTAAAAGCTAAAGCCGATTGTTATGGCAGCTATTACCCAAGCAGAAACTTCTTCACGTTACAATAGAGAAATCACTTAAGCAATTTCAATATTTGTGGCAAGAGCTGGATTTAAATAAAATTATCTGTACAAAAAATTTCTGTGATGTACTATAATTAGTAAACGTGACATCTTCATTAGAAGTTACATTTTTTATCAAAATTTCTATCCTCATTAAAAGCACACCGAATACTGATCAGTCTCTTTTCTAATTGCAAAGAGAATTAACTATCTTGTAATAAATATTTACTGACCATGCCAGGAAGTAAGTTTACAAATTTACAAGTATGTTTTTAAGCAATTCGTAATAATGTGTATTGAAAAAATTAAATTAAATAAAAAGAACAAAAAAAAAATTAAATAAAATTTATTCAGATCTGTTATCGCTCATTTGTTGATTTTCCGTTTTGGCTAAACTTTTTGCCAAATAATGTGCAGATAATTTACTGTTGAGAGCTAAAAACTATCAGCACTGGCGCTCTTATTTGGACACCCTTTACTGTGATTAATGCTATAAGTACATACATATACACTTACAAAAATCTTTTGACATTATCAAAAATATTGATATTAAAATAAGCATTATAAAGTTATAGCTGATCCAGATTATGGCTGATTTTATTTTATTTTTATCAATTTTTTTGCGAAATCTTTTGTGGAAAAGAAAAACAACACAAATTGTTGCTATTTTTTAGCAAACGCTTATTTTTCGATTACTCTGAACCTTTGAAATACACCTGTTAGATTCTTATAAATTTTATTGCTTTTAAAATATTATCGCTCACATCCGTTCAACGTGTGACTCAACAAAGAACTAAAAGATAGAGCGAGATTTTTAATAAGAGATTGCTGAAGAAAAAGAACTCGGCTCGGCGTTATCTGTGACCAGGCCAAAAATTAAATTCCCAAAAATGTAATGAGATTCTATATTCATAACATAACAGTTTGCGCTTATTTATGAAGCCCGTTAAAGTTGTTCCCTATTGGGTCATAGGGAAATTAAATTAAGCATGAAATCATCAACCGTAAATATTTTTAACACTTTTGCAACAATTAAAACTACAACGACCATAGGCATTTAGGCAATCATATTAAATGCAGATATTGAATTGAAGGATAAGTCTTTTGTCATCATCATTTTAAAGATGAAATTCATCAGAGCGCTTAAGTCATTCAATTAACACTCAGAAGGGTATCAGGAACGATTTCAATAACGGATAGGATACACCATAAGTCTTGACTGTTTTCGGCATTAAGTGTTGTAAGGATGAATTAAATACAGCAATAGAACAACAGCAAAAACAAAGCACAAGAAAATTTCAAGGACATGACTGTAATAAAACTGGCACAAGCTAACCACATTCTTTATTTTTTTTTTATATCCACTATTAAATCGAATGTGTCAAAGGTCGGGTCAGCAAAAGTTTAATTGAATTTGCATATTAAAGCGGGCAGACCAACCACCCATCGAATTTTTTAGCTCTCCAACGTCGTTGAAGATGTTTGCTGGGTTACCGAATTGGAAGTTGATGATGAATTTAGTACGTGCCAGAAAGCAAGCAATGGAACTTGCGCTCATTGCGCTTCGTGCAACATTGATCATATTAATGATGCAACAAAGAATGCACGTGTTTGCCTTGGAAATACAGTAAGTATGCAACAGTTTTTATTTTTATACCAAATGGTAGATTCTATAACTCTGATAGTGGTATTTAAACTTATCGAGAAAGAGAGCTCAGCACTGTCATATTTAATGTTTTTCAAATTTTGTTACGGAACGGAAAAAACGCATCTTTTTTCAAGAAAAACACCGTTTTGTAGAATTAACCGTGTGGAATTGCGAATTATTAAAATTTTGATGAATTGAGAAAAATCATAAGCAAATGATGATAAAGAAAATCTTTTAAAAAGTGCAAAAAGTACACAGCTAAGATTTTCTTTGTTTGATATTGAATAATTGACAAACTCTGATTGCGAGTAGGTATATTGCATTGGATTCAGAACTGGTTGTAAATCAATCATTGACATATCGCAACCAAGAGTGAATTAAATTTAATTAAATTTAAGTTTCAACTAACAAAATGAATATAAAAGTGAATTTTAAAATAATTCGGATGTGGAAAAAACGTCAAAAGCATTACCTACAACCTACTTTTTTTTTTGAAAAACATTTTTTTTTGACATACATTGACCGACACATTTTTGATTTGGATTTGGCTGAAATTTTTTTTATGGGTTCTGTATCGAAAAAGAAAAGATATGTGTTCGAAGATTTTTTTGAAAAACATTTTTTTTTGAAAAAATTTTTTTTTGACAAAAATTGATCTACACATTTTTTTTTTTTTTTTTTTTTTGATTTGGCTGAAATTTTTTGTATGGGTTCTGTATCGAAAAAGAAAAGATATGTGTTCGAGGATTTTTTTGACATTAATTGACCGACACATTTATGATTTGGACTTGGCTGAAATTTATTTTATGGGTTCTGTATCAAAAAAAGAATAGATACATATTCGAGGATTTTTTTGAAAAACACTTTTTTTTAAAAAAAATTTTTATTTGAAAAATATTTTTTTTTGACAAAAATTGACCGACACATTTTTGATTTGGATTTGGCTGAAATTTTTTGTATGGGTTCTGTATCGAAAAAGAAAAGAAAGATACGTGTTCGAGGATTTTGTTGAAAAACTTTTTTTTGAAAAAATTTTTTTTTTTTGCAAAAATTGACCGACACATTTTTGATTTGGATTTGGCTGAAATTTTTTTTTATGGATTCTGACGAATTAATTGTGAATTTCTTATAGAAATATTAATATTTTTTGGTAAAGTGATTTAGCCAAAAAATAAAAATTATTTAATTTCTCTTCCTGCAGACATCTTATTTCGTCCACGGACGACTATATCGATGACCTTCAACAATTACTTGTCGAAATGATGAAAGTTGTGCGTATAAAACGCTGCTTGGTAATCATCACAGACGATATGCATCTCAGCTTGTATGACCATAGATTCTATCAGCGTATTCGTATGCAATTCTTTGTGAAAGTAAATGAATCGGAGGATCTTTTAGCACCATCCTATCAAACCGTTCGAGTGCTTAAAGAAATACATAAATTTGATTGTGATCTTCATTTTGTGACGCTACTTAATGGCATTCAAGTAAAACGTTTCTTACGTTTCAACGATAGACATCGAATGCTCAATACGCGGGCTAAATTTATCTTTTTGCATAATGAATTGCTTTTTGGCGCTGATCTGCTGAAGATATGGAGCACCTTGGTGTCAAACTTATTTGTGAGAAAACTACCGGGACACAGGTTCGTGGGTGAAATCGAAATCCAATTTCGTACATTTAATTTTCTCCCAGATTTTCAATCTCTACGGTACCCTATCCAAATATCTTGAACGGCATTGTGGTAACAAAAGTTTTGAATTACTGGCAAAAGGGAAAGCATCTCAGTAATGTACAAATTTTTCCCACCAAGCTGTTAAATTTAAGACGTAAGTTAAACAAAAATCTTTAATTTTGCTCTGATTTACTACTCGCATCATATAGACATCGATTTTCCTGTGGTTGTCATGGAACATGTACCAATGGTATCGCGCAGCATTAGTAACGCAGATCAATTTGAGGGTGTTGAAGTGGAAATCGTGCGTGCACTTGGTAAATCATTAAATTTTGAACCCAATTTTTATGCCACTAGCGATAGTGAGACAGAACGCTGGGGAAGAGAGTTACCAAATGGTAGCTTCACTGGTCTCATTGGACAAATGGTAAATATTTTTTTTTTCAAACTTTGCAGCAAATGATGAACATTATTATGTAACTACGTACATATGTATGTATGTGTCAAAAAAACTTATAGATCAATCGCACTGCCCGCATCGCAATTGGAGATCTTCATCTAAATAAACTTCATTCCGCGGTAATGGATCTTAGTATGCCTCACAGTTTACAATGCTTAACTTTTCTAACACCAGAGTCTTCACAGGATAATTCGTGGAAAACACTTATACAGCCTTTTAGGTAAGTCTTAATTGTAAATAGCCAGCTGGGGCATTTAAGTCTTGGTTTCCTTAGAAAGTGTTTTAATCATTTAAATTTGTTTGTTTGATCAAAACTAGCCGTCACTTTTAATTTTAGTTTTTTCTACCAAAAATAACCCTCATAAGAAAAAAATTTAAAAAAAAAAGGAGATATTCTTGTTCAAAAAATAAATTTAAATTCGAAAATATCCTTTAATCTTAGACAAATTGAGTTTTTACGTAAACTTTCCCAGAGTCTGAAATTTAACATAAACCTGAAGTTTCATTAAAATTTGGGTAGGTAAGTGGGAGTGTTATGTGTTAATTTTCAGCGAAATTTCATTGAATTTAGGATAAATAGGAGCTTTTAAGTAAAGTTACTTGTGCAGCCGCAATTTTAGTTGCATATCTATAGAAGTTATAAGTAAGTTAGTCTAAAAATTACATCTCACCTGTCTTATTTTGACTTCTCAAAAACTTATTTGTCGAAAAGACTATGCCCGTTCCGCTTCGTTAATCGTATACAATTTTTTTAATAAAAATATTAAAAAAAACTTAAATTTTTGTTACTAGCGGTGGTATGTGGGCCGGTGTTCTTTTATCTCTCTTTATGGCCGGCACTGTATTCTACATCATGTCCTGGATACATGCACTCACTTTAGGGCGACACTTGGCTAGCGCCTGTAAGTGTTTCACAGTTTTTCGTCGCGAAACGCCACCTGCCAATGCGTCCCTGAGAACTTCATTGTATCGTGACGTCAAATTTCGTGCTACCTTAAATCGTATGCGAGTACAACCTAGGCACGAAGATCTGTTTGATAACTTTGCCAATTGTATACTGCTTACTTATAGTATGCTTATGTTTGTGGCACTCCCGCGTATGCCACGCAATTGGCCATTACGCGTCCTAACCGGCTGGTATTGGTTGTACTGCATTTTATTGACCGTAACATATCGTGCAAGTTTCACTGCGATTCTGGCAAATCCAGTAGCAAGGTATGCATACTTTCAATTTACAGTATCATTATTTATTATTTTATCTATTCGATAACGTCAGAATTACTATCGATACTTTGGAGGAACTAGCGAAAAGTCGTATAACTGCCACCGCATGGGGAGTTGAAAATAAGAAATTCTTTGCGGAAGCTTTTGACCATGTTGCCCAGGAGATCAGTGTTAAAATGGAGTTGATTGACGACTTGTATGGAGTGGTAAGTGCAAATTTATATTAGTACGCCGTATAATAAATAATTGATAACGTTTTTACAGACAGATCAAATTGCCAAGGGGACACATGCCTACTATGATAATGAATTTTACTTAAGACATTTGCGCCTATTGGGTAGCAAACGCCGCGAAGATGATGAAGTTTTACATGTAATGCGCGATTGTGTTGTGCACATGCCAATTGCTTTGGGCTTGGAGAAAAATTCGCCACTTAAACCTTATATCGATATGCATTTGCTGTACCTAAGGGAAGGAGGTACATGAAGATGTTATTTAGGGTCACCAAGATAAGACTGAAGGATTTTAAACAAATATAATTTTCACGTATAGTCCCCATTGCCCCATGGACAAATACAGCCTCTTTTCAGAGCATAGCACATGATTAAGGCATGTTTTGGGTGTACATTTCTTAATTCTCCAAAAGCTTTGCATCAATTTCTTGTCATCTATGAAGAGAGCGAACATCTCATACTACAACAGAGCTTGATGGGAATCCTATACCTAAAAACTCCAAGTCTCAAGGGATAAGAACTTGAAATCGACGTTTTTAAATCCATGGCAAAAGAAATTAATTTTTTTAATCGATTCCATTCCAGGAATCAAAATTTGGAAATAAATGTAAATTATAATTTAATTCCAAGGAATTGGATCTGGAATCGATTTTTTTAATTCCGTGGCAATGGAATTCTTTGGTTATGATTTTGCTCCATTGTATTATTGCTTGGCATCGCTACTTCAAGTTTTCATTAGATTACAGTTACAGTTAATTTTTATACAAAGTTTTGAAACTATTCGCAATTATCTGAAAGAATTAATTATTCTATTATATCGAACACGATCGAGTTTCTAACGGATATTCTATAATCTGTAAAAATATTAAAACTAAAGTTACGAATTTAACAATTTGATATACTTCAGACTTATTCATACCCCCTTATATTTTACTCATTTATGACTTTTCGTACTGCTTTTCAGGTTTAATATCAAAATGGCTTCGCGATGCAATCGTGAATTTGCCAACAGAGGAACAAATTTCACCAGAAGCTATTATTGATCTACATAAATTTTGGAGCTCCTTTGTTGCTTTGGGTATTGGTTATTTTTTTGGCATATGTGCCTTCTTGGCTGAAAAATTTCATTTTATATATATTGTGGAAAGGCATCCACTTTACGATAAATATAATCCTCGCCTGTATTATAATTTTAAACGTCGTTTGACAAAATCATACACTATAAATTGAATAA
Source organism: Meiosimyza platycephala (assembly GCA_963662105.1). Lineage (NCBI taxonomy): Eukaryota > Metazoa > Arthropoda > Insecta > Diptera > Lauxaniidae > Meiosimyza > Meiosimyza platycephala. Next base: position 2,171,183 of record OY759210.1, on the reverse strand, counting down.
GATATGGTTTTATTTTAAATAAATATTTATTTGTTATTGTCCTGAGCAGTTTGTTTTAATGACTCTTCACATTTTAAGTTGCTTAAGTAGGACTGCTAGAACTAACTTATTTAACGGCTAATTAGTAATGCGCTTATTTATTAGACACAGAATATTTTTCTTTTTTTTTTAATTTACATACACACAAACAAACAATATATTCCAGACATAATAATTAAAATAAAGAGACAAACCATAAATAATCGATATTACACACTGTTCTATTGACAAATAAGACGTATGTCAATAATATAATTACATACTAAGTATCTGAATCAATTAGAATTGAAATGATAATTGAATAAAAATAATTATCGATAAATAAAGGAAGCAATACTTTAACAAAATATATATCAACAGATTTTTAAACTTATGCAAATATTTACAATGACTTCGTCAAGGAACATAAAGGAACACAAACAAGTAAAACTATACTCATGCGCGAGAAGTAGCGCCTGTAAAAATTTAAAGTTACGCCATGGAGGCGTATGGAATGCAAGAGTTAAGAAATGTTATAAAAAATATGAAAGAACAGCTTCGCTAAATATTAATTTTTGGTTTCGCTTTATCTACGTTCTAATTCTTCTACCCAGTTTTGTTGTAGTGTAATTATTTTGGCCATGTGCGTGTTTATTTTTTGAAACACCATTAGAACGTAGAATTCCATTTGGCTTAGAGCGCGTTTCAAATAAAACATCTGAATCAGTGTCCGAATCAGTTAATGATGTTGTGCGGCTGACTGCTTAAGAAATAAATTTGCAAGATTAAAATATTTTTAATGAATGTAAGATAGTGTAAAAAATGCTTTAAAATGATAAAATATTCAAGTTTATAAATGTACTGTTTTTTTCACTTCCTCTACATATAACAAAATATTTTGTATATTGCAATACATACATTGCGGCGCCTCCTCATCCTGTGTGCCGATTAATGAATATTTTTGAACTTTTGGCCTGGTACGTGTCTGATGTGGTTTTTTCTGGCGTCGACATGCACAAGCAAGACCCCAAAATATTCCAGATAATAATAGAAAACCAACAATAACGAAAACAAAAACATATAATATGGACCAATCTGTAAAGAATAAAGTAGTATTTGCAATTTAAAGTCATATGAATCAAAGCACAACTTACCGCAGTTCGCTTCATCGATTCCCCAAAAATACAATGCTGAAGGCATCCAGAATGCCTCGCACATGCATGCTCGGGTTATTGAATTGCAGACACCATGACCGGAGCATTTATTTTGACAAATAGTCGAGCGTATATCAGTAAAAACTGTGCCCAGTATTGTAGCGTCACGTTGAAATTTATCTTTAAGATGCTGTTCAATTTTTAAACCATCAACAATTATTGATTTGCCATTTCCATCGGTAGACTATAATTTTTATGGAATTTTTTAAACATATAGTTACTATCATCATTAGCTTAATTTTTCTTTTTTAAACTGACCTCAACATAAAATACTAAAATTGCAGCTTCGGACTTTGCGTCATATTTTAAGTCACGCACATGAACCTTCATATCACCCAAAAGTAGTCCAATCTTTTGAACAATTGAATCCAATTCCCCTTGCGTAAGCACTGAAACACCCATAGATAGTGTTAGCTCAACTAAGTTCATTAGCAAAGGATCTGGATGTACAATTACGCTGACAGTGTCGGTGCTGGTTAGACCTTGATCATCGGTTACAGTAAGTTTAAAGACGTAGCGCCCGTGCACTAGATCGGACACCTAATAAAATGTCTTTCAACTTAAATTACTTGTTAATTAAATATGTGTGCATAACATACAATTAAAACTTGTTGCTTATCACTATCTCCGATAACACGACCCATGGCTAAACTTGTCCCATCGCGTGTCCATGTATAATTGACAACAGCGAGATCATCCCAAGATTTTGAGCCATTTAAATACAATACAGAAACAGGTAGTGTTAGACTTTGATCACCTCCTGCATTTGCTACGGGTGCAGCGTTTTTCTCTATGGAAATTAAAAAAATGGAAATATTGAAAAAGTTAAATTATTATGGTTGCAAAAATAGTTTAATAAAACTATAACTCGATATGCGAATCTCACTAACTATGGACTAGCTTACCCTGTACAACTTTTATCCACACACTATCATTGGCAGTATTGTTATTTTCATCTGCTACAGTTAATACAAATTCGTATAAGCCTAATGTTAAAGCTGTAGCATTTGCGATCTATAAGCAAAAAATTAGTTAGAAGGAAAATGAGTTATAATTTACAATAGATCAATTTTTATACCGATGCATTCGCATTTGCAATCAATGCAGTATTCGGACCAGATTTTTGATGCCAAAAGAAGCTAGAAATTTTTATGTCATCTACTGATTGAGACCCATTTAAAGAATCCCAATTACGAGGCAAATTAATTGTCTAAAAAAAAATACATTTATCACCTATTAATGGCATTAGTTGTAATATGTATATTTTTACATTATTAGTGCCAGCTTCTGCAACAGGTGGTGAATTAGTTTGTGGTTTTACAAAAACGTGTACTTTTGCAGAACTAGACTGGCCACTACCATCTGTGACTTTAAGCACAAATGTGTACATTCCTTCTTCCAAATTAGAGAGCTGTACGTAAGGCGTACGCGTATTTTGCATATCCACAGCTTTTGTCTCATCGCTAGCATCTTTAGTCCATTCCCATGCAATAATATCATGATCATCAGAGCTGGCAGTACCATTGAGGGTAACATTATTGTTTGGCAAATATAAAATGACAGCATCACCAGCATTAGCTACTGGTGGGTAATCGGTGCCTTTGAGTACAGTAATATTTGCTGTTGTTGAATTCGTTACATTATCCGAATCAGTAACAGTCAATTTAAAAGTATAGTTGCCGGGTGATGTTAGATCTGTCAATTGCAAGGTATTAACTTCCGGTAACTTAGGTTGGTAACCAATGGGACCTGAAATAATCTCCCAATGCCAACTGGTAATTTTATCATCATCAACACTTGTACTGCCATCAAGCACAGCATTTGTTGTCGGTTGACGTATTGTTTGCTCACTCGGTGTAATCACTACTTGCGGCACTCGATTGATACGCACTTCAGGTAGTACAGTTACATTGGCCATGGCATCACCATAAGTACCATTTGAACCAGTAACTGACACTTTAAATGTATACAAGCCTTCTGATAGGTTTGAAAGTTTAACTTTCGATTTGCTCTGATCGGAAATAGTGCCATTCATTTGTCCTTTAGGCTGCGTAATCAGCGACCATAAGTAAGTATATTTGGAATCACTTGATTGTTCATCAGGCACAGTAAATGCCGCCAATGTTACTTCCTTATCCGGCAAACGCACCTCTTTGGACACAACGGAGACCAAAATTTTTTTACTTTCGTCACTTTTTTGTGAAGTTGGTGGCACAGTTTCAGCTGTTTTTTCCATTTGTCGTTCAGTGACTGGTAATTGAGCCGAAGCTTCAGCCAAATCAATGTGACGAGAGCCAGTACTATCCACATTCTGATAGTCTAAGTCCTGACTGACACAGTCATGACGATGATTTCGGACAGATCCACGAACACATCGACATACACCAGTAGCGGTATTGCTAACACGTAATGGCATACATTCTTCATTGGTGGGACAAGTATTTTCCAAATCTAAAGCTTCCAAATTGCAAGTTGTAAACTTGGGCGCAGTTAAGCCACCATCTGGTACATTGGCCCCATAAAATGCAAGCTCATCTGGATTCGAATTCGCGCTATCATCAATTGATGACAACAAAAGTTGTTTCATGCGTTTTTCTGTCATGGGAAAGTCTTCCTCATCGTACACTGATGGATCCTTAAAAAATGTGTATAAGGATTTAATTAAATGTTTTTATGTCTTTATACATAGATATATTATTAACGACCTTTATGACTTTTGACTACCCTTAAGAAAAGGCTTACCTGTAAACTGGTTGGATAACGATATTTATGTGATTGTTTCCAAAAACTCAATGAATTGGCATTTGCCGCTGTATTTGCATCATCATTTGGAAAGAATTCCGACCCAAACTTCTCTGCTTTTAAGACATCAAGCCATGTAACATCTGGTGCACTATCCGTGCCACCAGATTCCGATACTAGCTGCTGTTGCACAGGATTAACCAAAACCATCTGCAGTCGTTCCTTTGTTAGTGGATGCTCTTTAGGTAAACAGCCGTCATTGCTAATACAGCGTACATGATAACATTTACGCTTGAAAACAAAAACAACATTGCAAGTTTGATTTAGCTGATGCTTTTCACAACATGCAGCTATACAGTCCCTCAAATCGATGCCGTCCTCGTGATCAGAGGCAATACCGGTAGTTTCGAACTCTTCAAAAATACCAGCTTTTGCTTCGGCTCTTGGTGTAGCTCCCTCAAAGACATGATGCACCATATTTGGACAAATTTGGAGCACATTTTTGTCAGAGTAGCGTGGAACAACTGCTGCCGCTTGCTCAGTATCTATCACCGGCAACTTATCGTCGGCATCAAGGACACTTTGTGTTGTCTCTGCAGCGTTCGCGTCCAAAACGCAAACACTTAAAATTACCATTGAAAATAACCAGCATTTCCAATTAGTGCTTCTACGCGCATTTAATTTCATCTTGCGAGCCTGTTTTAAGTAAAACACTATTACCGTGAGGTATTTCTAATTAAAATTACAACAAATTTGTAGCTCTGCTGACTAATCCAATATTCAGTTAAGTAGTGCGTCGTAAAACTCCAATTTATCTGTGTCTCAGCCGTTTATTTAATTTATTTTTTCAATAGCCCCATTTTAAGTGGCTAGTGTAGATTTATTTTGTTTATTTCTATTTTTTATAAATTTTAAAAGGGATTTTTAATATCAAATAAAAATATATATTGCAAATACCTCACGCAGTACGAATAAAAAAACAACCACCTAAGTTTGTCAGCTGTCACTTATGTTCTTAGCTGTCAATAAAGTATTGCCATCCCTTTGTTTTCAAATTGCACTCAATTCTTTAGTTTCAGTGTTCCACAATCTCTTTGTAAAAAGTAATTATTATATTTTTAGGCCTACGCATACATGCGATGGTACAATTAATTATTCGATATAACGTCTCAACTAACACGATGTCTACACGAGCCATAATTCATGACTATGTTCATGTCTTACTATCAAAATGTCTAATGTAGACACGATATGTTATAACATAAATATGTTAAATCAGAAAAGTTAAACATTCTGTTTTGTCAGCTTTTCTGTTTTCGGTTTGCCATAAATTTGATATTTCACGTCAAATTCAATTCAAAAATTTATTTCACGTTACATTCAATTCAAAAATTTTAATGTGATTGTTTTTTATCTTTGTTGCCTGGGCAACATCATTTTCAGTAATGAAATGTCTTAACAAAAATTTGCCCACATCAAATTTTGATAGAAAAAAAAAGTATATGTAAGTATATGACGTGCTGGAGAAAAACCACGAGACACGTATATTTTTTTTGCTGTCTATTTTCAGAATATATTGAAATTTCTCATGTATACAAACCTTGTATAAAACACCTAGTTTGCCAACCACAGTGATTTTACATAAGAAAAGAAAGATAACAGTGCTTAAAAATATATTATAAAAAAAATCGATTGTAACTTAAATGTCAATAATTTGTGAGTCGATGTGTGATATAAGATATAAGATCAGATCCGTACGACATTTTCTAATTCCATATTTATTCTTAAAATTCAAAAGCACATAAGAAAATATTTGGTTTATAATCAATTTCGATTGTGTGCCCATTAAAATATCGAAAAAATTTAATTGAAGCTGTTTGTTTATTTTTTGTATGACTTTCATTGCACTGATGGCATATTTATTGGGTTGTATTCATGTCCCCTTCGACTTTTAACGTATACTAGTATGGGCCGATTTCACAATGTTTGATTTAGTTCTAAGCGGGATTTTAACCGACAAACTTAATCAAAAATGTCGTAACTCATTCGAGGGAAGATATAAATTTCATACCTTACCTACTTTGTTTTCGACATGTTGAGGTTTAAAGTTTCTGTTTTCATTTTAAGAATAAAGGCAAAATATGTATATCGTTTACCATACATAACATCTCATGATTTTAAGCACCTGTATTCTGTGCTAGGCGGCTTACAAAAACTTGTACACGGTGTTTGATCTTTACAGTAAACAGCCAATTTATTCATTATTCATACTATACAGCTAAAATACGTGCTGCTTTGTTCTTACGCTGAACTTACTTCAGATTTTGTTAAGTTGGATGAGCTAGCTTCTAGTTTTCTTAATTCTATTTTTCAGATCCAAAAGCACACCACCACCATACAATAACATACTACCTATGTAGGCGTTGGTAGCAGCACCTTTACTGTAAACCCATTTATTTGCTGATCAGGCTAAAGACAAAAACTTAGAGCACAGAAGCTCATAATATGAAAAACAATAAAAGACAAAAGTTTTATTTATCTTACGATCACAAATATCATATAAGTGGACAAAAATCATCAAAGTTTTCATGTTCATCGTGTTAACTTGGTGGTTTAAAATTTTTTTTTATCTCATAAGATTTCGCAGATCATTCTATCTAATTACGCTTGGCCACAAGCTACCTTGACTATGAATTTCCACACGCTTACTTAACTTAACTGACCATGTAAATAAATCAAAGAAACCGGATTTTCCTGTCCTTTTTGCTTTTCAAATCAATTTAGGGTCAGTAAACTTTCACTTCTATCAATTACGCGAACAGATTGATAAAAAGCCGCAGGATAGTATTGCTGCAAAAATATCTATCAAAATTGTGTCACAGTTTTCGCTACATCTGGTATGGTAGGAAATTTGAATAGTTACATATGTATTGATACTACATACTATACGGTATCTCTTAGCAAACTTCCCATGTTTTAATGCCTCAAATGTTTCTAAATATCATAGGTTCTAATTAATTTTATATAATTCTTAAATTAAATGAAACGATCTGTGAAGTCAAATATTTCTCATTTTAAGTCGGTAACAACATTAGAATACAAATGGTCGTTAACAAAAGTGATCATTGTTTGTTAGACATATGAACCATATGTGTGTATGTACATACAATGACTTTACAATTCTCTGATCTTTTCGTGAGTTGCATTTTACAACTTTGACACTCTTTATTTTTATGTTTGAAAATTCAATTGACAAGATCACTTAGAATTTGTACTGATCACTGATGATTTGTAAAGTCCTCACGTTGTTCTCGCAATCCATGCTTTTTCTTTTCGATGCTCGCAGTACCAGACTTTGATTATTTACATAAGTTTACACGCTTGCGCTACCCAAGCTGCTCATCTTCCCAAAACAATCTTCAACTCATTGTATTTGTTTTGAGTTGTTCTTCTTTCTCGATGAGAAAATTCTGTTCTTGTACTCAAACAAAAAAAAAATAATAACAATAATGGCCAACATCGTTACAACATTCCTGTTGTTGTTATTATTAACTTTTGATACCAAAGAGGAGCTTGGTAATCTGCTTAAGTTTGGTCCGATAACATACAGTGTACAGTGAGCCACAGGTATTGCCTTTAAATTTAGTTTTCTTGCAACATTCAAGATCAACGCACGCGAAATTGTTACGTTATGGAAGGCAGTCATTTAGTACGATTTTTACTTTCATGTTATGGCATAGCATTGATTGCTATTCCAGCTTCAACTACTAATGATGAGGAGTCCTCAGGGCGCATTGTTTATGATCAACGTCAATCGGGCAAATATAATATACATGTAAGCATCAAAGATGTGGCTATCATTGAAATGGATCAGAATGAATTTTTAGATGTAAGTAAAACACCACAATTTCAAATATTTAATTACAAAAATTTTTATTCCACTGGTATACGTAATTATGGACAAGTCATAGATATTATAAACTTCTGAAACAATCGATTAATTTGTACCTCTTTCATAAACTTTTAAATTATTTTCATGGGATGACGGTTATGTTCAATTTAAAATTAGTTTTTTAGAGAATTAATTCAGGTTATTTTCCTATAATGTTATCTAAATAAAATATTAATTTCAAATACGACTTCTTGCAATTTTGCAATATGTACATTAGGGTGATTAAAATTTTTTTCTTTTTGTATTTTTAAGGTGCTATTGCTTAAAAAGTAAGTTTATAATATGAAGAAAAAGTTCACGAAAATTCAGCTCTGTACCTCAATTATATAAGGTGGCGCCGAAGCCTGTCAGTTTTACATGTAAATTGTATGGAAAAATTATTTTTTACTAAAAAGGTATCTGAATGAATAGGTGATTAATGTTGTTGGACAGTTAAATTCTGATACAAAAATTTTTTTTAAACGGGTAACCGTGTCAAAAAAAAACACTGCTATTATTGCTAGCCACTACAAGAATTTTTCAAAATTCGTATTTGTTTTCTACGGTTTTGCAGTTTTATATTTAAACTTAAATTCGCTGGCCGAAAGGCACGAATTAAATTCAATTCACAGATATAGGGTCTCACAAATCTTTTTTTTTTTTTGACAATTACTAACGTTTTAGACTGCAAAAGTTATTTCCAACAACCGCTCTAGTATAAAGGTAAGAAATTTAAGTATTGATGAAATGTAAGCATAAATTGATGACCATGACATCATGGATGTTGCTAAAAGAAGTAACACATTTTTCCGCACAGAAAAATTATTCAAAAGCAAAATACGATAGAAATACTATTTTGTAAAAAAGACATCTGTTATTTGAAAGCAGGAAAAATTTCCCAAAATCACACATAATTTTTGTGTGTACTTAGGTTCAAAGTGTTTTCGTTCTAAAAAAAAACAATGATCTTAAATAAAAATCAGGCAAATTTTGTTCCTTAGGAAAAATGGTCTAAGGACTAACTAATAAGTGTGTTGTATTTGGCCAGGTCAACAATTAAATATTCTACATATTAAATGGAATTGCCTGAGACTGACAAATATGTATCTAAATAAAGTCGGTTATAACCACCACGATAAAAATACTCATTGAAGGATTAAGGAAAGCTACCATGTTTTAATATTTTCCGCAGTTTTGTCTACGAATACGCAGTAGTTTGTCCATTTTCACATTTCATGACTTCATCAGTAAAGCATTTCAAAGTTTTTGTTTGAATCACGGCTCTTCCAGCATAGCCTTTTTAAGTTATTCCTTGTATGAATAACCATTTCCACTTGCTCTATCACGCTCACTTTTTATCCTTAACTTGATACTTCAAATTTTCTTTACATTGCATACATTTTATACTCACACTGATGAAATAACTGGCCAACCAAAGTACGATTTCTTCACATTTTTATTTTGCTATTGCGTTTTCCACTGTCGCTTACTTACATATTTTATAATTTTTTAGGAATCAATTAACGACGAAGATTATTACTATGATGAAAACGATTTAACGGTTAAGCCCTTACCATCATGGATAACCAAACCAATAACCACAGCTGCTACGAGTTCCATGAGCACATCAACTAACTTGCAACAAAATGATACAACTACACAATCAACTGTGCCCCAAACTCCATCGCAAAGTCCAATTACCATACCATTGATTACCCGATATCCACCGAACAGCACTTATAGTCCAAACCTTCTTGCTGATCTTGCAGCTACTCAAGCAGCAAGCACTGTAGCAGCCACAATTTTCAATGCATCCAGTTCTACCACAAAACGGCCACCATCAACTTTTGCCAAGCATGGTACGAAAAAGACAACAAGTGTCGTTATATTAGCCACAAGTCCAACAGCAAGTACCATCGCAAATGCAACTAGTACCCGAATTCCCGTAATTGGTACTTCAGAGATTAAGGCACGATCAAAAAATGCTTCTCCAATGAATATTGTAATAGAACCATTATTACAACCAAAAGAGCAAAAAAACTTTTTTTCAACAATACATAACCAGCCAGCAACCAGAGAAGAAGAAATGCTGCCAGAACGTAGCATCAAGCGTGAAGACAATGATTCCAAAATTTTCAAATTCAAAGTAAGACGTGCACACAAGCAAGTTGTTACGCCACCTGCCTACCCTATACCATATCGCTATCGCAGCTATGGACAACGACGTTGTCGTTCTGGACACTTTCGGGATGAGTCTGGTAACTGTCGCGTTAAACGATCATCGTCAGTTCTGTAAGTTTTGTCTATTCAATAATTTGAATGTGGCTCTTATCGTAATGTAGAACTTAAAATACCTAAAATGACAGTAGAAATACCTGTCTTTTGACCAATAGACCCATCAGTTATTTTAAAGGCCTTTGATTTCTATTCCAGAAGAAAATTGTTTAGCATGTTGATATCATTGCCATTTAATGAATCGGAATATGCCGATGATGTAGCGGAGTAGATTCAACGCAATTTGTTGGGTGATTAAAATGTGGTTTGCATTGAAGTGAAAGCAACATCTTCAGCATTGGATTTCTATTACAGGTGGCTCACATAAGGATAAATTATAAAGGGACCACCAAATATAATAAAACGGTAAAGTTTTGCAGCACTTTTCTCTATTTTTCAAATAAATATTAATTTACTTTATTGTTGCATATTGTTACAAACGTAGTATACATGGACAATATTTTAGTAGTTCAGTATTTAAGTTAACATTTAAAAATTCAACACCATTGTCTTTAAATCACAATTCAATAGAAAATAAAAATATCAGAAAATATATGTATGTATGTATGAGTTATTTAAATTTTAAATAAATAATAATACTAAACGAATATTTAATTTTATAAATTATAGCGCATTATTCGTGAATTCAAGCTTTGTTTAGTATTTTTTCAATTACTTTTTGATATTTTTTGTTAAATAATTTTTTCTTTCAAATGCATACATAATTCATGTAATAAAAATTGTTAAAATGTCTTTTGTTTTGTATTCATACTTTGTACAGTGTGCGGCATAAAGCGATACATTTTGTATGTTTCGGTTGTTTTAACTAAATTTTAAAACCCAAAACAATAATAAATGGTGTTAGGAATCAAGTCAATTATTCTTTTGAAAAAGTCAGCTGCTTTAAAAATAGTTTCAGTTATATTTTCGTTTTAAAATTGGCAATATTATATAAACTTTTAAAATTAAAAACATATACATCTAGTTATAGCTGCATATCATGTTTTAAAATATTTTAATATAAACTTGATATATAACACCATCAAAAAAACATTATTGATAAATTTTAAAGTATGTAGATTACTTTTCAAATGTTCAGTCCAGCTTTTATAAGATTTTCCCAATACTCAAAACAGATTTTCTAAATTATAAAAAGTTGATCGTTGCATTTAAATTTGAGCTTAAATAAAACAAACTTTAACTTAGAATAGTAAAATAAATAAAAACAAACAAATTAAAAAAAATCAAAATTAAATCGATGAGCTTTCAAATAAATAAGAGGCAAAATCAATAATAAATTGTAACTAAAAAGAAAGAAAAAAACCATGTAACGCAGTCAAACAACATTTACCTCTATGAGATGTCAATTTGGATCTTTGTTTCTATCCCTTATTAATTTAAGATAAGAACTCAATTTGAAAACTATATATAAGATCGTTTTTAAAAGAATAAAAAAACTTAATGTCGTATTTTCTTACAACGCAAATTATTCTAGATGGTGCATACGAGTTTTTAACATTTATGTAACACCCAATATGCGATTGGCTTACAGTATCAACTATCGGACTTATTTTAGTTTACCTTTTATAAATGTGTTTCTCATGTGTGTGGATCTGTGTGCTAAGTAATTTAAGTCACATAATTTTTGAATTTTGTATTTAAGGCATTCCTGGCAATCCACTTAATCCTTGATGGTGGTGTAAAAGATTAGCACGTGTTCTCTGCTGTTCCAATCGTTGTACTGTTGCAGTTAAATGTGAGTTTTCAACATACAATTCTTTAACAAGTATATCTGCATTTTGTAAGCGTTGTGATTGTTCAGCCATCATCATACCCTGTGCCTCTACACGATTTCGAAGGTCTCCCAATTCCGCATGATGTTGCTGCCACGTTTCTATAAAAAAAAATCAATTCGTTATTTATTTTATCAAATGTAAGAAAATACCATATATACTGACGTTGTAACAACGTTTCCGTGTATTGTTGTTGTTGTTTAATAACATTTTGTAAATGACGATTCTTGAGCTCCAACTGATTAACCCTTTGTATAAGTGATGGATGTGCGGTTCGCTATATTAAAAAATAGAAGACAAACTTGTAAAAAAATAAATTTAACTGTCTACATTTTTACTGCTTACAGCGTAAGCTTTCTCTAAAACTGGACGTGCTTCTTGTAACTGTTGTAACTCCATTACCAAGCCATCTCGTTGCAATGATAAGTCTTTGATTTGTTCTTTTAGAGAAATTTCAAAGAATTTCAAACGCTTTAATTCCTCTTTAATACCACTAGGACTGGGGCTAGAGCATGTACTGGGCGCATGACTTGAAGACGTTGGATTTTTATTGTTGTTGTTATTATTATTGTGCGAATGGTGTACACTATGTGTGGATGCAACACTGTTTGATTCAAAACTTTTGACTGAAATTGTCGATGAGGAATCACAATCGCCAGTGCCACCAGTATGAGATGGTGGAGATTTCGATACAACTGGTTTTTGTATAGGTGATATGTTGTGTGATGTAGCTGGTGATGTTGTAGGAATGCTTTCGTTTGGCGTTGTGCTAAAAATGGCTGTCTCAGATGTGGACAGATAATTGCTGCAAGTAAAAAGTAAATTTTATTTTTTAATATTATAAAATATTTCTATATTATACATATTTCTTTCCAACATACATATTAGCATTGCGAAAAATGTTCTACATAATACCTAATAAATATCGAAGTCGTAAAAGCTTGAATTTAGATAGGAAGTAGAATTGAAGTACAAAGTTGAATGTCAATAGCTATTCCAAATCTAATGGTCAAACTTAAGATCGAATAATTTTTTGTATGACCCTGAAATATATTTTGAACTTCAATTCCGTTTCCGAAGCAAATCCGAAATAGAATCCGAACGGACCTGAATGGTCTGTTATTAAACAAAAATCGTAAGTGTTCAATACGTCAAAGCTTTTCAATAAATTGAGTTAAAAAAACTTTTAAAGCACCTTGTATTTATTTTTTTGACTAAAATACATCAATTACCGAAAGTAGAAGCTAATGTGCCTCTTCCAATGGACGTTTGCAAATAATGGCATTTAAATCAACTATAACTTTTTATATACTTATGGCTATAGGCGACTTCAACGCTAATGTGGGAATCGACAATGATAATCTTAAGCATGATATCGATCGAGTTGGCGTCGGCACCAGAAACGATGAGCAGCTGGCACGAACCTTATGATTGGAACTCAAACATAAAGATACGTGAGTTTCACCTAATGAGAGTCAGAATATCGCCGACATTGGCTCCGATCACCAGTGCCTTCTCTTCGACTCAAGTAACTATTCTTTATAACTTTACATAGACTCAAGGATACGTCTTCGGAACATTCATCGACAAAGTAACAGCCCTTCGCTCAGCTTTGTAAGGGCTATGCGATACTAACTCCCTTTTGCTCAGTTTTCGTTTTTGTCAACGACAACGAAACACAAAGTTTTTGAGTCGAACGTGAAGCCAGTTCTTGTGTTCGGCTATGAAACTTCGTTAACCAACAGCGCCCTGCTACATAATTTCAACAAGAATTGTCTTCGCCGGATTCTGAAAATTTGGTGGCCTAGGACCACACCCAATGTCGAACCTCTCACCACAAGCCATCAAGATCCGATTTCCATTCAAATCAAATTATGAAAGTGAAAATAGTTTGAGCGGAAGTCAACAACTGAAGTCTGCCGGCAAAAATTGGAGTTAAACCCTCAGACTAGCAAAAAATGCAGCAATGGAAACAGTCACTAGAACAGGAAATACCTGAATTGGGGAAATGTTCGAGAGAATCGTGTACGTCGGATGTTTTGTGGAGGCCCTATGCTCCATGAGGAGAAAGAGGACACAAGAAAGCGGGGCCAGTTGTTCAGTTTAAGCTCACACTGAAAAACTGGCCCTAAGTCAAATAATCCAAAAAAAAAATTGGATTAAGAAAATAGGGCTACAAAAACAAACTTTCTTGTTTGCGTTGTTTTGAAAAAAAAGTTTTAAATTGTATATCATATATTTTATCAAATTTTGTTTTAGACAGAAATTGACTTTTGCAATTCAAAAAAGAATGCAAAATTAATTTCTTAAGCTATCCGATGCCACTGGCATCATGCATATGAATTTTTTTGAGATACGCCCATTTCACTTCTGAGGGCAGTAAACCTCAAGGAAATCCTGCACAAAGCGGTGCGATTTTCAATTTTGCTCAAATTCTCTAAAATGACTCATATAAGTCACATGCGTATAATTCAGCTTCATTTCCTTTGCAAGACTTGTTCAAATAATGGTTCTATTGATTTTATTAAGTTTTTTTATTGATGTTTTAGCAGCGGTAAGAAAAAATGTGGCCTACAGGTATTAGCCATTTTACATAAAGAAAACAATATACATACAATATAAAACAGAATACAATGGTAGTCTTAAAAAAAAAAAAAACATTTATTATTTTATTTAATCTAAGCGCACAACTTTTACAAAAAATACAAATTTCTGGTAAAGATTTAGACAGTTGAATCATAAAAGAAGTTAAAAAATAAAAATACGAAAAAGCAAAAAAAAAACAGTTAGTTAAAGCAAGTTAAAAACAAAAAAAACATACATACAAATACATAAACAAATAAATGATTTACTTACCTAGCTCTTTGTTTGCTGGGCGACGTAAGCGAATACGAGGAAGATTTTTCTTGCATTTGATATTCCTTTGCTGGTGACTGAATTGTACTCTGATGCCACAAATAGCTTATCGGTGAATTTGCTGGACTTTCCATTTCAGGACCTTTCTGTGTAGCTTCATTGTTCATTTCGTTTGCACCTGTTAGTATTTCTACACTTTCACCTAATCGTAAACGGAGATCTTCTACTTCAATATGTAATTCTTCAATTTCTTTGGTTTTCTCTTCAAATATGAGACGCGCATTTTCACGAATCTCTTCAGCCTCGGCTTCCAGATCAGCATATTGTTGTTCTAATGCATCTTTCTCTTCAATTGGCGATAAGCGTCCATCTTTGCTAAACTGCTCCTCATATTCGCGTACTTTTTCCATTAACTCAGTGAATTTTTTATCGCTTTCTTGCTGTTCGTCCTCATAAAGTTGGCGCTCTTTGTCAAACAATTGACGTTCATCTGACAACTTTGATTGCCAATAGTCTTCACAATCCTCATAGGCTCGTTGCATTTGTTCAAGACTAGATTCAAGCTCTTTGCAACGTTCTTCAGTGGAATTGGGACTAGTTTCTTTGAGACTCTTTAATTCTTCCTCTAACTCCTTAACTTTCTGCTTGAGCTGGACAATATCTTGATCACCCAAAGTGTGTGACGATAGTACAGTTGATGAAGGTACAGTTTTTGTAGCACCAGAATTTTGCAATTCCGAATTAAGGGCTACCCAATCGCCACTTGTATCACTTATTTCACTTGCATCAACCTCATTAGCGCATTTTCGTAATTTTCCTAAACGTGGACTCTCTTCTGCAATACGCGTTTTACTAGGTGAATCACCACGTCGTTTTGTTGCCGTTGCTGTAGCACCAGGTTCCAACTCATCTAGTAGCAGTTCGTTTGCATCAAAGGTTATCGAGGCAGTTGACGAATTAGATTTCTTAATTTTTGCCTTGGCACGTGTCAACTCAAGGTTAAGATTCTCAACTTCGGCTACCAACTCATCATTTTTATCACGTAGATTTGCGTTTTCCACCTGTAGCGTACTGATTTTTTCGACCAAGTTAAGTACCTCATCTTCTGGTGACTTATCAGCAACACTGGATTTTGAATATTCAATGGTTCGTGTACGATCCTCTATATCAGTTATTTCACGGTTCAGTTTAATATTTGTTTCAAGCAAGTCAGTAATTTGTTTTTGCAGTGTTTGTTGTTCTCCTTCTAAGGCACTATTTTCTTTGTTTATGAGTTCCAGTTCCGTTTTAAGTTTAATCTCTTCTTGTTCAAATGTTTTCAATTTAGCTTCGAGACGTGCTGTCAAATTTATCCAGTTTTCACGATCACTAGCAAGGCGTGCAGTAAGATCACGCACAACTTCAGCATGACGTTGTTCTAGCAAACAAATCTGAAATTAATATATTAATTTTAGAGACTTTCCAATTTTCTCTCAGATATACGTCGACGGAAACATCAGCCCATCAACCCACTCAAAACTTTAATCGAAAATTGTATGTGATTTGATGGTGGAAAATGGGTGCTAATCTTTTCGGCAAATAAATATTTGAGATTGGGAAGTCTTTAAAATTTCAGATGTCTCTGGTAATATATTCATTAATATATATATTGGCGATATTCGGAATATAATATTATAGTAGATGCACAATTTTTTTTACTCTGACCAGAATATATCCGAATCCGGATTCACCGTGGTCATGTCAGATTTTTTAACGAAGTTTTTTATTTATTTTTTTTAGTGAATACGGATTTCATTTACCTCTTTTTTTGTACTGTCTTCTAAGGATGCATGTCGTTCATCGATTTCTTGAGCAAGCATAGCGGCACGACGATTGGCATCTTTATTATCTGCGTGTAACTTTTTGTTCTCATCGCGTAGTTGTCCAAATGTTTGACGAAGTGATGTTAATTCTGATGTTTGTAATGCAACTAAAGCTTTAAGCAACGTAGTTTGATGATCTCCTTCTAAACTACGCAATTCTTCCTCAATAACTTTTGACAACTGAAGCAGAGAAATTTCTTCTTCGTCAAAGCCTAGTGTAAGTAGAATCCCTTTGCCATTAGGGATGTTTGCACGTTCCCATACCTCAACTATTTTGTGTGAAGGAAGTATATCCATTTCAGCTGCAATATCTAAGAAATTAATTTTTTTTAAAATCTTCTAAATATTGATGTAAAAACAAAAATCTAATGAAAAAATTATTTTTAATTATTAACACTATGATGTAGATAGGACAAGCAACCATGAATTAGGAAATAAAAACAAAACCCAAAAATCCATTGATATATTAGCCAAAACCTTAGAGGCAACTACGGTGTGATTAAATCGGTTGTCAATTAAATAAAGCTTATCCTAATCCTTTTGGAAACAATTCATTAATAATATATATAAAGCATTAAAATAAAAATTTTAATTGGCAATGAAAAATAGCTAGCACTAGCACTAGATTTATTATTGATGAATAGTTTCAATTTCAATATTTTTCTTCATTTAAATTTGCATTCATTTCAACACATTCAATTTTCTTTTGTCAAAAAAAAAATTTCAATCTATAAGAGCATTGCCAACTCTAAAAAATGTATATTCGGCGGAAAGATTAGACCCATGCGTTTGTATGCGATTTGGTGGGTCTGATCTTTCCGGTAAAATAATGTTTCCAATTAAGTAAGACAGTAAGTTGCAAGGTCATAAATATAAGACTTGCCATCTCATGGATAACGTTCATTTATTACATTCAGTGGAAAGGTCAGACTATGAACTGTTAATAATTTTAAATTTTGCATTCTCAAAAATATATTCGAGTTCATGCGGCGGAGATTTCAGATCAGTTACCTCCTAGTCTAACCTTTCGGCCGAATGAACATTTTGATTGAGCTTATAATTTTTTATTTTTATTAACAGCTATTGGTTAGACATCTTTCAAAACTTCACTCGATATGTGATAATAGAAACGGTTTCGAATGAATTTTCTAGTCGATTGATACTGTCAAAGTGTTATCATTTGATAGCCTTTAGTTTTATTAAAACTCAACTATAAAGACTTTCGTCAATGAATTTTTGTGCACTGAAATTCTACACAGAAATTTATTTACACGAGCGTGTGTACAAAGTTTTTACACAAAGAAGTTTTAAGACATTATTTTAAAAATTAATTTTTAAGTTTTAAAAAAAATTGGTTGTACAAAACAAATTTACGTTGTAAGATTAATTATAAAAGTTTTCTCTGAATTAACCATATTTTATATAACGAGCTATGTGTGAATAACAAAAGAAACTGTGCAATCAATACTTAATTTAAGATTATTGATAACATCAGGCGACACGGTTTTTGCGATTCAGTTTAGTCCTCAATTTTTTAATTTGTCATTCATTTAAACTTTTTTGCTATATTATATATTTTATTTGCAATTTAGTACACATATGTATATTATGAAGAACAAAAAAATATTTTGCAACGCAAATTCAAATAAAAAAAAAAGAATCCACACATTTTATTACGCGCTATCTACATTATTTAATTCAATTCAATTTTTTTTGAGTATAATCAATTTAAAAAAAAAAAAATTTAAAATTTTCGATTTTTTATGCATGACAAAGAAAAGAATAACGACTCAGCCAAGGCACAAAACATTTTTTTAATTGTTAGCAAACTCCAGTGAAATTCATACATATATGTATGTACTTGCTACAGACTCAAATTTCTAATTGTTGATGGTATCAATTTTTTAGAGTGAAATTATCGAATTACTTCTTGCATAAAATTTGTGTTAAAATGTGTTATATATAAGAACACGAAAGCATTAAAAATTGCCTTTAAGTCAAGGCACATATTCAAAGTTACTTTTAGTCTTAAGTTTATATATTCTAGAGTTTTAAGTTAGACGCAGCTCTATTGATAGATATATTTTTATTTGGACTTAATTTTGTAAGGGGAATTCCATTGCAAAATAGAGTTTAAAAATGTTGCTGAGAGAATAATAAATACAGAACAAATTTTGTTTTAATCACTACTTAGAAACAACTTAGCAAACATCTATGAACATGCGCCTATGTTAACCAAATAAATACTCTTCTGAGCTTTATAATGTTGATTTTACAATGATTTTGAAAACTGAGCGGTGAAATCCAAATAAAAATTCGTAACTATTTTTAAGTGTAGGCAAAATCGTACAAAGGACATGCGCCAAAAAAAATAAAAAATTTCAAAACAAAAAGAGTAAAATCCAAAAAAAAAAATCTCCGAAATTTTGAGCAAAATAAAACAAAAATTGTTGGAAAAATAGTTCAAAAACTGAAACTTAAAATTGTTCAAAGAGCAGAAAAATATCCAAAAAATCAGATAATTTTTCACATGAAACTTTTCCCAAAATTGTAGGAAAAATTGTTGGTATATTTGGTATTTTTTTACCTATGTATAAGTAGAAAAATTACCCAAAAAGCGTGAAGTTATGTAGTTTTTAATATAAAGTTTAACTTTATATTGATTTTATTGTGAGCGATTATTCCTTGAGCGAATATGCTTTCACCCATAATTTTGCCAATAATAAAACCGCTTTGTTTTTGTTTTATCTTGGAATTTAAAATATTAAATAAATAGCAAGCTAAAACCAGAAAATCACCTTCCCATAACATTTAAATGGCCACATGAGCAAAAAATTTTAAAAATCATAAATTTACAAAAGTATTAGACCCAAAACTAGTAAAAAAACATGATGTAAATTTTAAGTGATTTTGAGTGTTGTGAGTTATAGCGCTACAGTACGTAGAATTCAAATAGAAATCGGTGCGTGGACAAGGCTTCATCAGCTCAGAGATGTTGATTTAACAAACCTTTAAATGTTGCAGTGTGGTGTATGTTGTTATTGTTGCTAAATGGAGAAGCATGTATTTGATTTCCCTTAACAGCGGCAGCGGATACAGCGCGTTGAAATTCATTAATAACACCGTTGTTACTTTGTAAAGGCAACTGACAACGTTCTGCAACAGATGCTGGCATATCGAATACTTGTTTCGTTGGTGGTTGTTGATCTGTGTCGTTGTTACCGTGTAATAAGTTTATGAATTCTCGGAACGTTATCACTTGATTGCGTAAATTACAACAACTGCTTACTGGACTCAGTTTTTCAAAGCACTCTGCTGCCACACGTTCAGCTACTTTGGGCATCAAGCCTACACGTTCAAAAACTACTTGCAATTGCAGGCAACTCAAATAGTTTGTGCCTACTTCTGACCCAAATGCACGCCAAATAACGTGAATTGAATTTGTGAGATTTTCAAAATCTAAGTTGCCTAATTTAGTAAGCGTGTTGGACGCATGCGCAGTTAATTTTATTTGTTGTGATTGTTTGGTTTCATATGGCGCATATGGTGCCGGAAATTGTTAGAAATTTTAACAAAATTATAATAATAAAAATGAAGATTAGTAAAAGTTAAGGAATTGTTTTACAAAGAAACAAGTTAATAAGAACGAAAACGCAGTTTGCACAATATACAAAAGCGTTAAAAGTCGCTACCGCAGCTAACGTATAAAGAATAGAGTGAAAATTCAATGATTCATGTTGTGAGAGGATTTAATGTAGGATATTTTTTAATTGTCTCAGAGCTAATTTATTCAATTAATAAAACAAATCAAATATGCTGAAAAAGCTTGGCTTTAATAACTTCGCAATAATATCAGAGTTTGATGTGGGAAAACGAACCAAAAGGAACCCAGGAAAAACTTCAAGTACAATATAGAATGTACACTCACCTAATGATTCCACGCTACTGTTTTGTTGCTTTTGTTGTGTTGCTAGTAAGGAAGAATCTGCGTTTGTTATCGTCGTTTGTGTCATCGATGATTTATTTTTGCGTACATTTGACTCACGATTACGCTGGTTTTTCTGAGCTGGTAAGGATGCACAGCGTTTAAGTTTATTTCCACTTATCAGTGGACGTCTTCTTCGGCCTCCTGTTATATCTGTTTGAGATGTGGAACGTTGAACCTTAATAAGACATCAGAATGATTACTTTTATTTTCATTATGAAGAAACAAACTTACAAATCCATTACATCCATTGCTACTTATAACAGTTTCAGTTTCTTCAGAATCTGAAGGCGATGTACTATCGTTGGCTAACATATGTGGACGCGAACGTCTTCCATATTTCTTTGATCCAACTACTAGTTTTGGTGATACCTCACGATCAGAAGATTCAGGGGGACTATCAATGTAGGAATTTACATTATCACTTATTATTAAAGTTCGCTCTGTTAAAAGAAGACAATTGTTTAGTTATCATTTAAAATTTACATTAAACTATAGTTTTTTCCACTAAACTGATTTAATTTTGTCTCACCAAATTTACGAGCTAACATTTCTATTGTGGTATCTTCGAAGTTTTTTGATTTTTTATAGAAAAAACGTGTTCCCATTATGAAAGTTGTTTTTAAATAAAATTTTTTTTAAATAAACAAATGATGATATCTCTTCGATACTATGTACGAGAATGATTTGCTTTTTCCGTGCTCAAATAATTTATATAAATAAGTTTTTCAATTAACTGTAGGTTCCTGAAGAATTAAACTTGTTAGGTATAAATTTCTATGTAGGCGACAATAAAACTATTGGATTTAAATATTTATCACCTTGTACTCAAGTAGGTAAACATTTTTTTAATACCTTCAGCATATGCGGATTAATTCTGTCAGCCGAACCGTTTTAATTTTTAGGTAAAAATTATACAAAATATGTTATTTTAAGGGACTTCATTCAATAATAAAATTACTTTTATTCTAACACGTGTGCTGAACTTGTTCAGAAGTTATTTACTGCGGATACCTGACATCAACAGGTACTCCTAAGTTACTTGAGTAGATACATGTTTGAGCATGTTGTGTGTTTGGGAAATGTTCAAATAAGAGTAAGAGATTTTATGTCACTTTAAGTTAATTTTGTTCTTGTCCTTCTTCGTATTCATTGTCGTTTTAATTTTCTGCTGAATCCGAAGGCTCTCTGGAGTATATCTTTCGTTGTACTTTTTTGACTTGAGCCCAACAATAATAATTAAATCTTCATTACAGTCAAACACAATTTAAATACATATTAAAATTATTGTATTTTTAATGAAGTAACTAAAGAATCGTATAAAAAAGTACTAAATATAACCATTTCCCCCTTCCTATTGTCTTTTTATTAAACTCAAATAAAAATCTTTTCATAAGGTGATATAGGCTCAGACCAATGTTGACTTTATGGAAGTTTTGAATAATTTCCCCTCTTAGGTGGATATTTCATCAGCTTTTAAGAAAAAAATACTGCAAATTTTTTCAGTGTACTGTATTTTTTCTCATGCAATAAAAATAAACAATAAAGCATGCAATTGTAGGTCTTCTAGTTTTCGAATTATCAAAATAATTTAAGAAAACTATGTTAAGTGGCTAATATAAAGAATTTTATAGGTCAAAAATTAATCTTTGACCTGTTACACTATGACATGTTACACTATGAAGCACATGCATTAAAGGGAATGAGAAATGTAATCCAAATGTTCTTGGTGCGATTGTTTATATTTAATTTATTTTGCGTGAGATTATTGATGCCATATGCATTTCATATGCCACTCAGGTTTCGACTTTAAATGTTTAGTTGGGTTTTAGAAGCTATAAGCAAGTTGGATGCCGCATTTGCTCTCAATTGACCATAAACGCAATCGTGAGACGTGTGTAGTCTCAATAGCAAAATTCCATGAATTGGGCTACGAATTGGTACCTTATCCGCCATATTCTCCGGTTACAGTGACTATTTTATGTTCCCAAACCTAAAGAAATGGCTCGTCGGAAAGAGATTTAGCTACAACGATGAAATTATTATTGAAACAAATGCCTATTTTGAGGACCTCGAGAAATTCTTTTTTTTTTTAAGGAATACAAATAGTTTGAGAAACGTTGGACCAAGTGTATTATTGAGCTGAAAGTGTTTCATTCAAAAAGACACGGTCTTATTGATCCACCCTCGATGGATTTGATGTTCATAAACCAAAATTGACTTTTTTACATCAAGGGCCTTAAAAAAATACAAAAATTATTGACACCTTTTTATTCTTTTTTTTTTTATTTTAAATACATTCTGCTATGAAATTTAAAAAAAAAATCTTTATTTTTTCACTAATGGCTAGCCACTAACTCTAATCGAAAGCTTTATATAATAACATCATTTAATCTTCGCTCCAGCCGCCAATTTCACCTTCATAGGAAGCGCAATCACTGTGCAATGGTTCTTTTTATTGCTCGTGCGTCTTTTAAGACATTTTTAAATGTGTACAACAGAAATAAATCAATAAAGCTTAAATTCCCAATGCATTCTTAAACTTACCCCCCTTATTACCAACTGTAATCCCTACATCACCAACTGCTAGTGATGACTGCGTTATTGAAGTTGGCGACCTCATTGACGTCGTCGTGGAGGTGCCATCCAATTCTGTACCAAGAAAATTCAACAATGCTTCTTTGAAAATTCCAAAGGAGACACGTGACTTGGTATTTGTTGCATCTGATTTTTGTCGTTCCCCGAGATCATCGATTAACATTGCACCATTGTCGCGCAGTTCCAACATTTCGCAGAGACGTCGCAGCGCTGACTCGTCCAGAAGACCAGAACGATCAGAATCGCAGCTTTGAAACATTTGGAATAATTTTTGTTCGTAAGGGTCTGAAGAGATTTCCATATTTATAAATAGTTCTATCGATCAAATTTAATTTTTTTTTTCTTTTTGTGAAAATTGCTTTGGGTGCAACTTTAATGTGAGTTAATCAAAAGCACTTTGAAGGGGTCGCGGAATACGTCGTTATTGCAACAAAATAAAACAATATATTTTGTACTTTTCGTTTTAATTTTATGCTCTTTTTATAAAAAATATTTTGATCATTTTTTTTTTTGAATAATATTAAACTTAGATTCCAGCTATTTACAAGTTTTTGTGATTTCAATTTTTCACGTCCGACCAAAATCTTTCCAAAGAAACTACTTCGAAATATTTTTCTATTTTTTTTTATCTTCGAATATTCTTTGGTATAAAATTGACAGTTGTACTTTTGACGGTACCGAATAAGTGTTGCCAGTAAATTGAGAATTATGAAGACAAACAATGCACGAAAACATTGCTAAAATTCGAACAATTACTTCGATTTTTAGCATTCACTTCAATCCATTAGTGAAAAAATAGATTTAAGTATTGCTATGTTCGAAAGCAGGTTTTGCCTAAATTGGTTTTGCATTATATGTTTGGCTAATCAGCTGTTTTGCATTTGCTGCATTGCGTTTTAACGCAAGATAAAGAGCTTTGAAACCATGAGTAAGGGCATGCTTAATTATATCGACTGGTGATAATTTGCATTTACATAGATTATCAATATCAAGTTAGCACTTCGTCAAATATTGTTAAATTACAACATTGTATTTTGTCAGCCCAATTTACAACATAGTATGAATTGCATGATTTTGTTGGTAAATTTTTTATTTGCTGACATACAAGAATAGCTTAAGTCGATGACTGGTCAAATAACTTTTCAAGTCCTGGATTTCCATGAGACGACAAAGCAAGGTTTAAACCAAAAAAAAAGTTGATAAATTTAAAACGATTTAATTATTTTTTTATATGTATATAATTATTGTTGTTATGTGATTTGGAAAGCTGAAGAAGTTGCTTATAGTTTTCGTAGGGTGTAGTAATCAATTTGACAGCTTGTATTTACCTATATGATTGACTCATAAACAAGCATATATGTCAGACGGCCATTTTTACATTTACACACACACACGCTCAAAACACGTCAAAGTGAGTTTTTCTGTTTGTCTCCGCGACTAATATTTTCCCTTTTAATTTGTTATCATTGGAAATTGGATGAAATTCGGCCAAAAAGATAATTAGAAAATGAAGTCTAATTGTTGATTGGTAAGTAGACAGTAAAATTTAATAGTAGTTGTATGTGACAGGAGAAAAATAACCGTAGCGTAGATTATTTTATTATCGCTCCGCCATAGTAGCCTCCGCCGATTCACGCGGATTTGACAAATGCTGTAGCTGTCAAATTAAAGGCAGAAAACCACGAAAAAAATTAATTGTGCAATGTTTAACAATAACAAAATACTACAATTTATATACGAATAGCCAAGTAAAGTTGTTTTTTATCCGTTAACAGGCCGAGTGACGTTCCATTGACAAAACCAACAACAATATTGTCGTCTGACTCAGTCTGGAGTCTACCCTTAAGTTGCAGCAAATATCAGAGTTACGTGTTCTTGTGTCTTGAATCATGAATTCCTACATGCGTCGTTCGCCCTTCACTGCCGATCAAATGCATAGCTTTTTAAAGGATAAACAGGCATGGGAGAATGCCATTGCTATGTATCAGGGTCCGGATCCGTTGGATCATTGGTACAACTACATCTGCTGGTATGAGAATAACAGCCACGGTGATCCGGAGAACAAATTTCGTGAAACGCTTGAACGTTGCCTGACGCTGTATGAACATAGCGACTACTACAAATTAGATGCACGAATGGTGCGCCTCTGGGTGAAATACATTGATATGCAACAAAACCCTTTGCACTTTTATCAAATTCTTTATCAGCGTGGTGTTGGCCGACAGTGTGCAGTTTTTTATATCAATTGGGCGCGTTATTACGAATCTATAAATGCAGTCAAAGAGGCCGAATCTGTTTTTAATTTGGCTTTTCAAGAAAAAGCACAACCTTATGTTGAACTACAAAATGCCCACAGCAAATTGCTGTATGCACGTAATTCCACTGTAGTAGTTGCGCATACTATCCAAGAAGAAAAACTGCCACCATCTCAACCGCAGCAGCCACAGCAGCAACATGCAATACATAAGGTACAACATCAAGAGCAACATATGCATTATCAACATCCGCAGCAGCAGTTGCATTTGCCGCATGCTCATCAGTTGCAACTTCAAACCAATCCGCACCCGCATCATCAGCCCCAAACGCATCAAATGTATCAGCAACAAATTAATTATCAGGTTCAACATCCACTGCATCAACAGCAGCAAGTACAACAACAAAACGTACAACATTCTCAACAGCAACAAGTTCACTATCAACAAATTGCACCCCAACATACTGTGCAGCAGCAACAACCAACTCAACATATTCATTATCAAACACAGCTGCAACAGCAGCACGCTCATCCGCAACAACAGCAATATGTTGAGAATGAGGTATGTTATCAATTTTATCATATTCAAAATCTCTATTTATATTTGTTTAATATCCCAGAATCTGCATAATCTATCATACCAATTCATAACAGTGATAACACTAAGCTCTTAGTTAAAGAGATATTAAATAATACAGTGACGTTGCATGCTCTACTCAATTGTCTGAAAAATTCATGTGACGGAAATTTTAAACCTCGTTTCCCTCCGTCAAGATGATACATCTTTTAAGTGATGTACACTCGAAATTTTACTCAAAACTATTTGTGACGGGCGGGGACAGCGGTTGATATTTCCGGTAAATAGGTCTCGTAAATTTATAGTTTAGCAAAAAAAAATATGTGGCAGTTTTAGCAAATATAGGGTATGATGAATACTGGAATAAACTACATAATACTAATTAATAATTTCCTTCATGTAGTATACAATATACCTTGTTTTTCAGTTATAAAGTTTTATATTTTGGCTGCATAGGCTCATCCAAGATTTCATTGATTTAAGTTTTTTTATGTAACTTCTTAACCTCCATTTAAAACAACTTACTTTAATTAGGGCTTTCATATAAAATCTACAAACATTGCTCTAATAAAAGATATTGGATTCAATCGTGCTTGAATACTTCTAAATATCGACTAATAAGAGTACAAATATAATCTAAAGATCGACTAATAAGAGTACAAATATAACGATAATATAAAAAGTAAAGTTTGTTTGTATATAGAGGGTAATCTCTGGAACTACTGAATCGATTCTAATTTTATTCTACTAATAGAAAGAAAGCTAAATTATGCCTGAGTAACATAGGGTATGTGTATGGGTGGCTCCTATGATTGCTGGAGAAACGCTATATATTGGCTCCTATGGTAGCAGAAGCTTTGAAATTTGGTACTAAGAAGTATATTATGTATGAAATCTGGACGGGTTTAGACTACGAGGTGTGGCACCTTCCTTACAACAAATCACTTTAATCGCTATAATTGGCATATATGGCACCTACAGTTGTGAAACTCGATACACAAGCTACTCGCCAAATGTAATTTCATTACTTTGCGTTGCGGTGCCTATTATTTCAACACTATTCGTTTTTCTACAACATTTTCCAAATAATTTTTCGACTCTTCAACATTTTTCGACTCCTTCGACTTTATTTGACTTTTCCTACAGTTTTCAACTCTCAACATTTTTCGACTTTTTGAACATTACCTCTTTCAACATTTTTCGTATGTTTCAACTCTCTTCAATTTTGGACTTTTCCAACATTTTTACACTCTCTCAATATTTTTCAACTTTATCAACAATTTTTGAATACATATTTCAAACATTTTCAACATTTTTTTTTAAATTTTGCCGCATTCACGTTTATATTCAACAAATTCGGTGTTTCAATAGAAAAAAAAACGCAAAAAAATGCATTAGCTTGCACAAGAAACTTTTTTAAAATCAATAGCGAATATTGGACCTTTTCGAACGCAAATCAAGTACATTATTCTTTCAACGGAGCGTACATAATTATCTTTCATATATTAGAATTGGGGTCAAAATAGTAAATATACTTTTCTTGTTTTGCCTTTTTGGTTCAAGGCTAGTGTGGATATTAAATATGTACTCTTGGTTTGTAGTAAACGTAAAAGTTTTTTAAATTTCAGGTCCATCATCCAAATGCTGCTGCAACCATGACAAATAATGTGAACTACGTTTATGTAGAGAATGTAGCAGCTCCTGTCGCTATTATACCCGAATATCCTGTAGAACAGCAGCTTCCAGCTGCAATTGCGACACCAAATAAAATTCAATATGTTCAAGCACAGGTAGTTGCTGCTAGTGCTACTATTCGTACTGCAGCTCCCGTTGAAGCTGTTCCAGTACCACAAGAAACACCAGTTACTGGCATAAAGTTACCACGTAAATTCACATCGTATTGTAGAAATAATTATGAAACCTGGAAGCCTGCGCTTTTTCTTGAAGAGCCTGCGGACCCAAATAGACGTTGTCACTATGCAAAACATTTTGTTTATCCAGGTAATGGTATTGAATACAGTCCAGAAGAAATACGATCTCGCAAATGGGAAACTTGCCTAATGGAGTTAAAGCGAGAGCAAGAACGTCAGACACAAGAAAACTTAACATCTGATCAAAAAACCCATACAACAACGGAACAGTTGCAAGAGATGACAAGTGTACACAATACGCAGCATCTATATATCAGCCAAGAGCAGTATCAGCAACAGCAGCAATATGAAGAGTTGCAACAACAACAAGCACAATATAACACTCCAGAAGAAGAAAATTTTGAAGAAGAGGATGATGAAGATGAAGAAGAGTGTGATGATGAAGATTATAAACGGAGCGAAGATGATATTCAACCTCAAGCTGAAGTCCAACAGTTAAATAGTAATACAACTGGTACTACTGTTGTTCATACTATGGATGACTTAGAGGATCAAATTGAGGCTTCCACCATCCGCTTTAGTACTCATACAGCGCAGGGTATTACAAAAAATAAAACTATAAAAATAAAATTTAAAAAGGACAACAAACGAGCTGACGATTCACTTAACGGTAGCAACTATAGCTCATATACCATCGAGAGTAATTACCAACAACAAAAACAGGTGAGAAATTCTAACAAGAAACAAGAGGATTGACAAAAAAACAAAAATGTTCAAGACTTGTGAAACTAGTGTTCTACCTGAACTAAAATTTAAAAAAATTTTGAAGTTATAATATTAATATTTAATAGTATTAATGGCAAATTTTTTAGTGTTCAGATTTATTGCAACACAATTCAGCCATTCCAGTTGAATTCACACATAAAAAAGTAAACTATGGAGGCAATTACTTCGAATTTATCGTGATATAAAAAAAATATGAAATAAACCCACTACCTGTGCACTTTACGGAAACATGATACCTAAAATTTTAAAATTGTATTATTGGAAAATATATCTCGGGCGGGTTGTACCGGTTTTGAATACAGTCCAGAATAAAATTATTATTTTTAATTTTATTTCTATTTTTTCGTGGCCACAGAATCAAATAAAATTTTTTTTTAAATCTAGCCTGTTTTCATCGATATCTTTTGAACCGCTAATCCAATAAAAAATTTATTATGTATATACATATATGTTTATAGTATGTAATTATATATGTTTATTTATCATTTTAATATCTTTAATTTGGTACCATGTACGATGAAATTGGACATTTCTAGCCAAAGATAAGTTCTAAAGTGAATGTAGGTTAAAAAAAATGAATATACCACAATATCTCTAAAACTGTACCATTCATAAAATTTTCGTTTTCATTTTCGAATTTAGCAGGAAAAAGTACATAAGAAAAGTAAACTCTCATCAATGGATAAAAAATCATTTTGTAAATTAGTGTTATTTATTAATTTATTATTATTATTATTATTTTAATATTACAAAGTAATTTATTACTCTACAATGGTTCGTTGAGAGCACTAGCAGCCAGGCCATCGGCTCAGTGTTATTTACTCATTTCTAATAAACCCCTTAAGAACCCACTACTACACAGTACAAGTAAAGTAACGGCTAATAAACTCATGTAGCCACAATCTCTTAAGAAATTCAACACAGAGATAATTAAAAATAGTTAATTTATAATAAGGTATTTAATGTCTAAAATATTTTAAACATTTAATATTTAACCATTTCTTTTTATATTACTTTTTCATAAAGAATACACCGCGAAGCAATGGGAACAGTTTCCATCCCTACGCTATTGGACAGACATCAACACCAAAGACCAGTTCTAAACGTAGCAAAACTAAATTAAAAATCGTTAACAAATTTCAAGCTATAGCCTGCATTAATAGCAATTCATCTTCGGTAGATTTCGTTACATCTAATGGTAAAGCATCTAAAGACAATGCAGTGCACAATGCGTCTTTCAACGATAATGCAAATTTTTCCTTTTCGAGCGCAGCAGCTTTTGATAATTCTAATTGCTCCTTGACATCTGCTGTAAGTCGGTTAAATTTCCGCGATACAACAGCAACAAATAATGTTGGTGATTTTTCAATTTACCAAGAAAACTCATACTTTGCCACACAGCATGATGCTGAAGCTAAAGAACGGCGCCTAAAAAAAGCGCTTGAAACAATAGAACGCCATTTAGCTAAGGAGGCGGTTGATCCGTTTAACAGCGAATTATGTCGCGCATTTCTAACAAAACTAGATTTTCCGGGTACAGAAGACATAAGTGCGAATTATAAAATCATACAAACACCTCTGCCTAAAATGCCCAACACACGTACAATTGCATTGCCCGATGGTGTACAATTCAACATTGACAAAGAAGTTGGACGTGGTTCTTATGGTTCCGTTTATAAAGCAACAGATGCAAGTACTGGTGCCATTGTTGCGCTCAAATACCAAAAACCACCAAATACATGGGAAATTTATATATGCGATCAGGTAAATATAAAGTAATCTATATTTTTAACAGAACGACTACATTTGTAATAATAAATTGGTATTAACTATAATAACTCTTAGTATAGCGACTTTAAGCCTTTGTTTTAACTTTATGTGAGAGGCTATTGTCAAAATGCGACAACTTTTTTTTTAGTGCCAGTCCGAGCATTCGTGTTAAGCTTGGTATTACGCTTGTTTTTAATTTGTTTGTATGACCTCTTGCTGTAATTCGCCTTGATGTTGTCTTGTCCGAACTGTGCCTAGTATTTGTGTGAAATGTGGTTGCATTGCCTTAAAAATATTTCTCTTTATAGCTCTTTAACGTTTTTACTTATTTATTTATTTAATCCTACCGATCTAAAACCCTTACAGATTACGGTAATAATACTTAAAAGCTAGGGTACAAAGTTTCTTAATATAAATTATGCAATATATTTTATGAATATATTATGTAGGTGTCACACCCTCTTGTAAAATTGCGCCCACTTTTTGCCTAGTTCTTGTTCGAACAATGATTAGGTCTACTCAGGGAATGACGCTGAGCAAGAATATACATATTTTGCATACGCAATGACAAAATGAATATACCCTGTGTGTAGGGTACTAGGCACTTTTATCTTGTGCTCTCTTGTTTTAAAACCCACCCTTGAAACTGGGAAAAAAATTTTAAATAAGAGTTTGTACCAATCACCCGCACTTCTACTGTTAACCGAATGCAGGGTATTTAATTTTATTATTCGTACCAAGTTTCATAAAATTAGAAAACATTGTTGCTTTGTTGTTTCCAAATGTTTACTACTTTGAAAAGTGTAACACCAGTTTTTGTCCAGACAATGCTTGCATCCCTAAGAGTTCTTGTACCAATTTAAATACATTATCTAAGAAAGCTATTGAAAATATGTGTTCCTTGAGTTTCATTATATTCTATTCGAAAGCTTCTTTGATACTGAAATTTAATTTTTTGCCTCTATGGGAGCAACGAAAACTTGTCCAATCTTGCTCACCTTTCGTCTGCATGATGTTTTTCTCAGTTTATTTCAATTTTCATTATTTCCTGTCCAATTTACAGGATTTAGTCAGAAAAGCGTTGCTGTACTCGAAAAATCTATTCTAACCTATAATCTAAAAATGAAGTAAATCATGTAAATTTATTCAAGGTTACGTGTGTTAACAATTATAGGCTTTTATTTATATTAAGTTAGTCAAGAAAAACGCCTCTTTTGTGTGAAAAAAAAGGTGATACTTGCAATTCTGGAATGTACTCCTTACGATTCGGATCTCAACACAAATTTCCTAAATAGATAATAACATTACGTGAGAATCCAATATCCCAAGTTTTAAGTTTCTACCACAAACAATTTCGCAGGGTGTTGATTTTCAAATGGAAGCATAAATTTATAGGTTTCTTAGGATTTGAATTAAAAAAGTCCTATCCTTAAAAATTCTTACGCAGTGAAAGCAACATGTATTTCGAACGGTTTTAAAGAGTTTTATTTATATAAAAACTTAATGTTAAAATAAGATATAACTCCACAAATGTCAATTCCATTATAGGTTTTAAAGCGCATCAAATCGCCGCATGTATTGCCTGGCCTCATGGACATATCCACTGCAGTTATTGCACCAAATGCTAGCATTATTGCAACCGAATTCTCTCCTTTCGGTTCATTACTTGATATAAACAATAAAATACGTCAGGCTACAACAAAAGTAATGCATGAGTCGCTTGTCATGCATTTCTCCTCGCAGATTTGCAGTATAATAAATCATTTACATAGCAATAAAATCATACATGCTGATATAAAACCTGACAATTTCCTATTGATGCGTGTTCCAAGCACTGAACTATACTATCCGTCTTTACGTTTAATCGACTTTGGCTGCGCCATCGATATGACGCTCTTTCCCGACTCTGATGATACGAAATTCCGCAAAGTAATACAAACGGATGGTTTCACGTGTGTTGAAATGCAAGAGGGGCGACCATGGTCCTATGAAACGGATCTTTTCTGCATTGCGGGAACAATACATGTTATGCTGTTTGGTGAGTATATGCAACTACAGAAACGTGCTGGTACCTGGGATATTAAGCAAAAGTTGCCGCGTTATTTGAAAAAACATGTCTGGACTAAATTTTTCGGCAGCATGCTGAACATAAAAGCAGAAAAATTACCAGACCTAAGCGAAATGCGTGGATTGTTTGACGAGGAAGCGGCTAAAATGGATTCCGAATTGCAAAGTCAAATACGCACATTATCGAATATATTGTACCGGCGATAGTTGTTTATTTTAACAAAATATTATGGAAATGTTATTAAACATTTTGAATACTTTATTATTTAATTTCAAGTTAAATAATGATTAAGTTCAAACGTATTATTGATTTCAATTTGTTAAAATGCAAACTTTTCCGTCAAAGTTTGTTCAAAGCAAAATAGGTTATGATTTAAATTAAAATTTCTGTTTTTAATTTTCGTCTTTTATTTTATCCGTTTTACATAAATAAATATTTTTCTTAAATCTATTCATTATGTTTTAAACTATAACAGAAAATTTATCATTGACCTTATCATTCTATGTTCTAAGTTATGTATTATAAAAACAAATTTGGCTAAGCTATGAATGTAAAAATAATTAATTATTGTAATTATAAAAACTTATAAACAATAGATTTAACAAAAATCAACTACTATATGATTATAAAACATTATTGAAAAAAATGGTGTATTATTTATTTTATTTTAAAGTTGGAAGAAATACTTCTCTTCTTCCCAACATTGGATTGTATTTTACGTACATTTATTTCCACAATTTGTCTATATATATGTGAAATGATGTTTATTCGTTTTCTTTAGTACCTTTGCATAGTTAAATGTAAAAAATTTTCATATATATGTATATATACATATAGGCGGAAAGCAGGCTGTCGAGTGTATTAGATAAGATGTACGGGAAAGATAGTAATACATTTTAGTGCCTTGCCAAAGCCCGTCCCGATGGCCTTGTTTTTAATGAAAAGTGTATAAGATTACAGCTTAAAGAGATTTGTTTGCGCTAAGTGTTAAGCCTAAGTAAAATAGATAGGTGCGCCGTGTCGAATTTTGTCCCAAACATAGATTGCCACCTGTTTTTTTGGGTTAAAGAGTTTTTTGGTAAAAGGAGTGCGGTGTATGATTCCAGCTTGAAATATGCCTCAAATGATAGGGTCTGAAGAGCCAGAATGAAATAGATAGTGATGCTTTGTTGAATCCCATTTCAAACATGGGTTGAGGATAAATAGAATATGTACATCGGACTGCCTTGATGGCATCGTAAGATTTAAGCTAAAAACAGAATTGGGAGGTGCGATTTATCTTATGTGTCGAATCGCACAAAAAATAGAATCTTCTATTTCTCTGCGATTAATTTTGCTAGTGTCAATTTTTTATTGCACGTCCCAATTCTGTTTAGCTTTTTACCTATTATTCAATCATGGCTTCGTAGTACATTTTTTTTTTCAATTTGACAATTGCCTCCAGCTGATTTTCAGCTGTTTTTGACACCGATATCGAAAACAAAGAATAAAATATTGATCCGAACGTGCAGTTAGGCAATAAAAGCTTAATTTTATTTAGACCTATAAAATCATTTTTTATAATGGATGAAGAACCAAAAAAGGTTGTTTACATTTTCGTATACGGAAATTTTGCTAAAATATTTTATTTGCAGGAGTTAAAAATCTTTGGGCGTGACATCTCTCAAATTCCTTGCTTCCGTAACAGTTTTCTGTATGGCATTGGTGGAGGAATCGCAGTTGGTACTCTCGCATTTTTGGGCACCTCACGCACACGTTTGGCAACACATATTGGTTTCGGTTCCTTCGTTTGTGGCACTTTTTGCTATTGGTTTGCCTGCAGGTAGTTTAATTATAAATTAACACTACTATAAGTTAATGCTTCCATTTTTGTCACCATCAATAGATATCAGTGGTCCAAACGACGTTTTGAATATCAACAGCTTCAAGCAGCTATGAAAAAGCAAGCACTATACGAAGGCACAGATGTGGAGAGGGATTTACTTAAGTCAGCGTAATTGTGTGCACATTTGTTTTTGCTGTATTAGGTTTTTTTAATTTTAGGTTTGTAAATTTAAAAAAAAAGTATATATAAAGTGATAATGTAAAATCTTGCTTGTAATTCTAAAATGAATATGAACATAAAGCAGGCTATGGCGTGATTGTGTGTAAATTTTGCATAACAATGCTCTGTAGTTTATCTTTAATCTGGAAATCGCTCACTACTAGCTCAACTCATTCCATGGGCTTTCTAGCAATACCAATTCGAATTGTATGTGATCTTAAGCCACATGGTGAATTTATGTATATGTTAAACAGACAGATTCCTAGAGTGAAACATTTTTAAAATGAGATGCAAACTTTTTGCATAGCCGAAATAAACAAGGTGACGAAATGGATTTGACCAGAACGTTTTACTATTTTACGTGATAGCTAATAACCATTAACCATGATTATTCTTTATTTTCCCAATAATCTATATTTGGCATTCTTCCTTAGACTGCTTCTGCTTTTTTATGTTAAATTACCTTATTTGGCGAGAAAGAAATTTCAAGCTTTTTAAGTCCCAAATTGTCATATTCATTAAACCTGCACAAAAAGATTTGTTTGCTTCCTGTTCAACATTAATTCTGGGAACGTTTCTATGGTAGATCTTAGCTAGTATCATCAAGAAAACTAGTAAGGATATTGTATTTGGCCTCGCCAAAAATTAACTATCCTCAGTTCGGAATTCAAATTACTGTTGCGAGGATTTGTCAGTTTTCTGAAATAAGGGAAAATTGCACGTCATCTGCATAAATGTCATGATCACAAATAGAGATGCAGATATATCATTTATGAATGAAGTAAATAATAGAACCTTGGGAGACACCAGCGGATTATGGTATTTGTGAAATTTTCATAATATATGTACATACATATAATACATACATGTCCGATTGGGCAGGTCATAAGTTTGAGAAGAAGATCACCAAACTGAAATTGAATTTTAAATTAAATTTTTTTGAAAAACCAAGAAAAAGTTTCTAAAAACAAACTTTTATTTTCAGGACTTTTTTCAAACGGTATACAAGTTTTGAGGTCAGGTACAAAGTGTAAATACAATGTGTACATGCCGTACTATATGGCATGAAAATTGGATTTTTGTCGTTAAACGCAAAGTACATAGATATGTACATACATACATACTATTTTTACAACTATGTATACAATTATTTTCTTAATTAAATTATTTCTATTATGTGATATTGGGTTTCTAACTTTGGTGGTTTTCAAGAAGCTTGTTATCAGACAGAACCTTAATATGAGCTAATTCTCAGCTTACGATTTTTCATATGTAAAAAATATATTTTTGAACAAAATCGCTTGGTGGGTTATTTTTTTTTTTTTTTGAAAACTTTGTCTTATGTGCATGAACAACAAGTGGCAATTATCGGTAAGTTAGCGCCAAAATATTATTGAATTACATAATCCCTTATTTTGATTTTACTTTAACGCCAAAATAACTATTGAATAGATATACCGAAATAAGTTTTTCGAGTCAATTTGCTATCAATGTATTTTGATTATCAAGTATATGGTATAGTATTGAATTTTCATTCATTCTCCAGGTTTTGGAAAATGGCCTTCATTTTTTTAATGTTTTTCCTTGAGCTCAATGGTCCATAAGTTTTTTAATGCAAATAAAGCAATTCAACTTTTATATCATTATTTTCCGACGTTCGGTGGGGTGGAAGACATGAGCTCTTCGGATTTTCTAGAAAGCTGTTTTTGAATCCTAATGTGAAATGTTTTAAATTTTAATTTTAAAAAAATTTGAGCTTTATTCTAAAAGTCGAGCATTTTTGCGTCTTCAACATGTGACTTCTTAGCTTATTACAGAAATAAAAGCTATTTTAACAAAAAGATCTAAGTTTTTGCTTTTTAGACGCTAAGCGAGTATATGGAATAATTTTGATAAGATTGTACGCACATGTTATTATGTTGAATCTGTCTCTTTGACAAAATATTAATTGAGTAAAAAGAGAGCACCTAATTTTTTATAAGCAAAACCGGTTTAGTTTATGAGAATATTGTGCAAACAGCAAGTTGGATTTTTTGATACTCATTGCCAATTCAAATCAGATCGGTTTTATAACTCGAATGTGTTGGTTGTATTAAGTAGTTTTGCATTTAGAAATGAAAAACTTGAACGTTTAGTGGCGCAGCAACAAGTTTTTATACAATTTGGTTGTGTTATCACAACGTAAATACTGTTCTGTAATCTATTGTAGTAATCAAAAAAAAATTGCAAATTCTAAAAAGCAAACAGCAAGATAAAGACAGCTTCAACCTGACTACAATAATTAAAATCGAATGATTTCTCTCTTCCCCTCTCGCAAAATGTCACTACCTAGTGAGTTTTCAAAATTATCAACTTTGATATTTTTCGTGAATGGAAAGAAGGTAATGATCACAGCATTGATAAATACGTCATCTAATCAACAACAAGCCTTAGAATTGAAGGTCTTATTTTAAAAACATAATTCCCACAAAATCAAAATATAGTTTTAAAAATTTTTAAAAACATACAAAACCGTATTCAACTGATCTGTTCTTTTGTGAGTGTTGATCAAAATTTTTGAATAATAACAAACCACTTAAGAATGTCGCTTAATCCTTTGCACAGTAAAATACATTCATAATCATCATATTCGATTTTGAAAATGTGTGACGTATGTATATTGTTTTAAAATGAGACCTTCAACTAAAAAATTTCTTGGCCGAGTTGACATAAATTTTGTCAAGAGATACATATCTACATAATGTATTTTTACCTCACTTCACAATATTATATCACATTTTTAATAGTACGAAGGCATCAACTACGAAATGCGACATGAATTGCGTGTTCTTTGTTTTTTTTTTAATTAAAAACCATCAGCCATTGTTATGAATTATATTGAATATTTTCTTTATTGGCACTTAATTGATACACAAAGCCTAGAGAGTTCTAATAAAGCGCTTTGCAATACAAACATGTTTTGATGATCATAAAAAACAACAAAATTTGTTTGCGCTTAATGATAAAAATTTGACCTGATAAGAAACAATTAACGCGCTGCTAGCAAAGGAGAAAAAATCATTTAAGCAATTGATAGAAATTGGCTTTTGGACAAATTTGCTTATATTGCAGAGTTTTATATGTTTTGGGGTCTGAATTAAAAGCCTCCATGAGCTCATTGTCTCAAATGTTAAAATATTCTTAAGTCCATCTCTGAGCGCGTACAAAATACAATAAATTGAAAGTAATGAAGCAATCCAGTAAAAATAAAAATTTTTATTGCAATATTTTTTTGATCTGCACGGTCCTGCGAATTGAATTAAGGTCATTGCCTTTTTCTCAATAGATAAGAGTAGCATATCATTCAAATGCTATATGTATTCCGAAAATACACTTCATCTACGAATCTGCGATTAACATTGCTTAACTAAAAGCTGCATTCCAATTTGAATATGTATATGTATGTATGAGCTGTAACTGGGTATACTGGTCATACTTTCTCACATTGTATATAAAAAATTTACGAAATCCAGGGATATGTATTTATTTTCTGTCTAAGTTTGCAAATTTTCCACTTTCACCATTTTCATTTTAATTTTTGAAAAATCCGTATAATTCATATAAAGGCGATAAAAGAAAAATAAATTGATTTTTACAAAGTTGAAACAATGTACTTTCCATCAATATGCTATATTATAGCATTTTGTTTCAAACAAGTTAACTAGAGCGCCCTATAAAACGTTTCATAGAACATTTTTGGTGTACCAAATTCAACTCTGAGCCCACTGTGTCACTAAACTCAAAACAAATTAAAGACTTTTAAAGTTTTTTGTTTTTCATTCCCTAAGTATTTCTAACGATTGTCTTAAAAAATTTTTCATGTGTTTTTATTTATGGCCACAATATTCCACTGTTCGGCAGCGGTCACATAACTGTATATGTACTGGCCAAACCAGTTTTAGGATAAAAACCCACCAAAGCAAAAGTGACGAAACAGCCCGTTCTTCAACCAAAAATATATCTTTGTGCTCTTCTAAAAATTGCTCATAATTTATACAAATTAAATTTTTTTAAGGTTATTGATTCAACTCCCGATCCTGAATGCACTTTGCTTACATATCTACGAGAAAATTTGCATCTATGCGGCACCAAATTGGGCTGTGGCGAGGGAGGATGTGGTGCTTGTACTGTTATGATTTCACGCTTTGACCGTAATCTTAATGAGATAAAACATTTGGCTGTAAATGCTTGTCTTACACCTGTTTGTGCCATGCATGGCTGTGCCGTCACAACCGTGGAGGGTATTGGTAGCACACGCACACGCCTGCATCCTGTTCAGGAGCGTTTGGCGAAGGCACATGGATCCCAGTGTGGATTTTGTACGCCGGGAATTGTTATGTCAATGTACGCGCTTTTACGTAATTTGAATAAACCATCGATGAAAGATTTGGAAATTGCATTTCAAGGAAATCTCTGTCGTTGTACCGGTTACCGACCGATTCTTGAGGGCTATAAAACTTTTACACAGGAATTTGCATGTGCCATGGGTGAAAAATGTTGTAAGGTCAATGGCAAAGGCTGTAACATCGGAACTGACGATGTACTTTTCGAAAAGAGTGCATTTACACCATTCGATTCAAGTCAAGAACCAATTTTTCCACCGGAGTTGCAGCTTAATGAATCATATGACAAGGAAAGCTTAATTTTCAAGGCAGATCGTGTGACCTGGTATCGACCCACAAACCTAGAGGATTTACTTGCTATCAAATCACTATATCCTGATGCAAAGATTATAGTTGGAAATACTGAAATAGGTGTGGAAGTTAAATTTAAGCATTTTCTATATCCGGTGTTGATCCATCCGGCCAAGGTTGCGGAAATGAATGAAGTGAAAGAGACCGATGATGGTATATATTTTGGGGCATCAGTTAGCTTAATAGAAATCGAGCAGGTTTTGCGTGAACGCACATCGGCGCTCCCGGAATATCAGACACGATTTTTCCAATGTGCCATCGACATGCTTCATTATTTTGCTGGAAAGCAGATTCGTAATGTGGCTTCACTAGGTGGAAATATTATGACCGGAAGCCCAATATCTGACATGAATCCTATATTGACAGCAGGTGGTGCAAAACTTCGAGTTGCAAGTATTTCTGCGGATGGTAAAGTTTCAAACCGCGAAGTTTGTATGGGTGCTGGGTTTTTTACTGGATACCGTAAAAATATTATTGCACCAAATGAAGTGCTAATTGGTATACATTTCCAAAAAACTCTTCAGAATCAATACGTCATTGCGTTTAAACAAGCCAAGCGAAGAGATGACGATATAGCAATTGTCAATGCTGCAGTGAATGTATTTTTCGAACCAAACACCAATGTCGTGGAACGAATTTATTTAGCTTTTGGCGGAATGGCACCAACGACAGTTATGGCACCACAGTCTTCTGAGATTATGACTAAACGAAAATGGGATCGCATATTGGTTGAAAGAGTGGTGGAGAGCTTGTGCGCCGAGCTTCCGTTGGAACCATCTGCTCCAGGTGGCATGATCGCTTATCGTCGATCTCTGGTAGTCAGTTTATTTTTCAAGGCATATTTAGTCATAAGTCGGAAGTTAATGGAGGCAGGCATATTATCTAAAGACTCTATTCCAGATAATGAACGTAGTGGTGCCGATGTTTTTCACACACCAGCACTGAAGAGTGCACAGTTGTTTGAACACGTTTGTTCAGATCAGCCAATATGCGATCCAATTGGTAGACCACAAGTGCATGCTTCCGCTTTCAAGCAAGTCACTGGGGAGGCTGTCTATTGTGATGATATACCACGCGCGGATAATGAGCTTTATTTGGCCTTGGTACTTAGCACTAAAGCTCATGCGAAAATAATCTCAATTGATGCCAACAAAGCTCTTTCCATGCAAGGAGTGCATGCGTTTTACTCAAGCAGAGATTTGACTGCACATCAAAATGAAGTTGGACCCGTATTTCATGATGAAGAGGTTTTCGCTTCAGAAGAAGTGTACTGTCAGGGTCAAGTGATTGGTGCAATTGTGGCGGATAACCAAGCCTTAGCGCAAAGAGCTGCGCGTGTTGTTCAAGTAGTATATGAAGAAAAGCTTCCCGTTATTATAACCATTGAGCAAGCTATTGAACATCAATCATATTTTCCGGGTTATCCTCGTGTTATAACAAAGGGCGATGTGAAAACTGCATTCCAGGAAGCACACCATACCTACGAAGGTACATGCCGTATGGGTGGACAAGAACACTTCTATCTAGAAACACATGCAGTTGTAGCAACTCCACGAGATAGTGATGAAATCGAAGTATTTTGTTCGACTCAACATCCTTCTGAAATACAGAAACTAATTGCCCACACATTAGGGGTTTCAGCTTCGAGAATAGTTTGTCGTGCGAAACGTCTAGGTGGTGGTTTCGGTGGAAAAGAATCCCGGACGTTAATGATTGCAATACCGGCAGCGTTAGCTTGTTACAAACAGCGTTGCCAAATACGTTGTATGCTAGATCGAGATGAAGATATGATGATCACAGGAACACGCCATCCATTCCTTTTTAAGTATAAAATAGGATTTACCAAAGAGGGACTTATAACTGCCTGTGATATAGAATGTTATAACAATGCAGGATGGTCTATGGATCTTTCTTTTTCGGTAATATTGGCGATTTCTTCACAATTTGACATGAATAATTAAGTTTGAATGTTTGCAGGTTTTGGATCGTGCAATGAATCATTTCGAAAATTGTTATCACATACCAAATGTAAAAGTTAGTGGCTGGGTGTGCAAAACCAATTTACCCTCGAATACGGCATTTAGAGGTTTTGGCGGACCTCAAGGAATGTTCGCGGCGGAGCATATCATCAGGGATGTGGCACGTATTGTAGGCAAGGACTATTTAGATGTAATGCAATTGAATTTCTATAAAACTGGCGATATAACCCATTATAAACAAGTTTTAGAAAACTTTCCAATCGAACGGTGAGTAGTTTATGATTTACGTCTTATCTCAAAGTTCAGTTTTTAGTGTATTTGTGCATTTTCCTTTGTAGATGCTTCTCCGACTGTTTAAAGCAGTCCAATTTCCATGCTAAACGCAAGGAGATACATGATTTCAATAAAAATAACCGCTGGCGTAAACGAGGTATCTCTTTAGTTCCAACTAAATATGGTATTGCTTTTGGAGTTATACATCTAAATCAAGGTGGGGCGCTCATCAACATATACGGAGATGGTTCAGTACTCCTTACACATGGTGGAGTGGAAATCGGCCAAGGATTGCACACGAAAATGTTGCAGTGCGCTGCAAGAGCTCTTGGTATTCCTATCGATTTGATTCACATTTCTGAAACGGCGACCGACAAGGTTCCCAATACATCGGCGACCGCAGGCAGTGTTGGATCAGACTTGAATGGTATGGCGGTAATAAATGCTTGTGAGAAACTTAATAGACGCTTGCAACCGATCAAGGATGCATCTCCAAAAGGAACATGGCAGGAATGGATAAGCAAAGCTTATTTTGAGCGCATTAGTCTCTCGGCAACTGGGTTCTATAAAATTCCTGATATCGGCTATGATCCCATAAGCCGTCCTAATGCACAAACCTATAATTACTATACTAATGGTGTTGGTGCTTCGGTTGTTGAAATTGATTGCTTAACTGGTGATCATCAGGTTCTTAGTACAGATATTGTGATGGATATTGGGTCCAGCATTAATCCAGCCATTGATATTGGACAAATTGAAGGTGCATTCATGCAGGGCTACGGCTTGTTTACACTAGAAGAGTTAATATATTCACCACAGGGTGCGTTATATTCAAGAGGTCCTGGAATGTATAAATTACCAGGATTCGCCGATATTCCAGGAGAATTTAATGTTAGCTTGCTCACAGGTGCACCGAATCCAAGAGCGGTTTACTCATCGAAGGTAAGTAAGCCCAATAAACGTTTTTAATAATCCAGAAGAATTTGTACTTTTCACTTAATTGAAATCCCATTAACTCCCAGTTGGAATTCAAGGTTTTACCCTAGACTAGATACGGACAAAAAAAAAACAATTTAAGGGTTTTTTACAAGAATTTAACTTAACAACTAAATAAAATGTATAATATATATACAATACATTTCAAAGCAGGAATTGGATATAATTCTAATATAAATATAAATTTAAGAACAAACGGAAGTGTTGGATCATCATTAGAAATTCTAAAGCTTATGTTGAAGTACTAGGATAGATTTCCAGTATTCATTCACTATCTTTGTTTATTAGGGAATATTTCCCTGTTTTGCGATACCGATTTTTAATAATTCAAATTTTTCAGGCTGTTGGCGAACCTCCACTTTTTATTGGTAGCAGCGTTTTCTTCGCAATCAAAGAAGCCATTGCAGCAGCCCGCACTGAAAATGGAATAGACCTTAATTTCAAATTGGAAGCACCGGCGACATCTGCACGAATTCGTATGGCTTGTCAAGACAATTTTACTGAACTAGTAAGTCATTGATTAATTCATAACAAAGGCGAAAACAGAAACTTTGTATTAAATTTCTTAACATTTTGAAATTGCTTTCTTAAAAAAAGGATTGTGCCGAGAAATGCAAACTCTTAGAACTTGTCCAAATTATATTTGGGTCATTCAAACATCGTTTAAACTTTTTCAACTTATCTAATGCAATTTTAAATAAACTCATCAAAAGAGGCAAGGCTCCATAACTTTTTAAGAACAAAATAGCAATATTTAAAGATTTGGAAAGTTAGTAAAAAATACGATTTGTTAGGATTTGCCGCTTTTGCTCAAAAATAATATGAAAGTTTAATTATTTTAATGAGGTTACTTATAGCAGAAGAAAGGATATTTTTTCAAACAGCCCCCATCTAAACAAAAATTTGAATAAATTAAAAAGGAATTTTACAATGTATTTAGTATTGTTTCGACAAAAGCCTTATTTCGTCTTTTTTTGAAAAGTATGCATGGTATTATTTTAAATAATTGTTTATTGTACTTTAGATCGTGGAACCTACAATTAATTTTGTGCCTTGGAATATTGTGCCATAAAGATTTAAGGAAAAAAAGTTGCGATGCATATTTCTAATTTCAGTAAATGAGATTAAACTTCATGTAAATGTCTGAAATTTGTAAGTTTTGATGCCAATAAAACTATAAAAAAAAAGAATTTTCATCAGTTTTATTTAAATCAGGAAAAAGAGACTTAAATAGCGTAAAACTATAGGAAATGTCCGGTTCAACTGAATTTTTGTTAGATCATAAGAAGTACCTATGATTTGACCCGTGGACATACTCATTATCTCATAAAATTCTCAATAAAATAAATTAATTAATTAATTTTCTGCTACAGGTTATTAATGAAGAATGTTTTATGCTCAAAAAAATATAAACGCAAAATATTACTTCCATAAGTATCCAAATATTTATGTTCTTAGCCCGAAACAAAAACAGACGTAAGCACACAAAATTATTTTAGAAATATGACCACAGCGGTTATGACCGGGTACCAACTTTAGCTATTCATTGAAATTCGATTTCAAATTCAGATTGGTTGAACTTTTTTGGAAGAAATCTAGTTTTTCTGGGCTATTTCAATTTTTCGATGACAGGTTTTTTTGTTTTTTTCAAAGTTTTATTGATCCTGTAAAAAACACTTAAAGCAATTTCTTAAGAATCATGGAACGTTTCGTATGTACAATAGAGGTCTGCATGAGTGCACTCGAAACTATCATCGATCAACTTCCGAATGCAATATACTTCGAGTGCTTAAACTTGTAGAACATTTTCTTTGCGATTCTTTCCAAGTGCAGCACTTACCTCTCCTGCTTGGTGTTACGATTAGTTTTTATTTGTTTTGTGGTTTTTGTGCACATAAACTCGATTGACTCGCAACACGGCGAATGACTTGATGGTCGTTGCGAGTGCACTCATGCAGACTTCTTTCTCATTCGATTGTTGAAATAATTTGAAAATAAAAACTGGTAGAAATATCAGTTAGTATTTTCTAAGAAAACGTATGCAT
Organism: Meiosimyza platycephala; assembly: GCA_963662105.1. Classification (NCBI taxonomy): domain Eukaryota; kingdom Metazoa; phylum Arthropoda; class Insecta; order Diptera; family Lauxaniidae; genus Meiosimyza; species Meiosimyza platycephala. The sequence continues at coordinate 2,126,514 of OY759210.1, read as the reverse complement.
TTGAATTAAAATTTCCGATGATTTCGTGTTTCTTGAGTTGCAAACTTATAAGCTAATGGCAACAAAAACTTCCGCACTTTCGTCCTTTTCTGATTAAGAAAGTCTTCTTTTCTGGTTTGAGTGGATGCATTGAGCTGGTATTCTACTGTTTGTAGCAATACGTTGCTGTCATTTGTTTAATTGAAAAAATGTTAAAAAAGATATAAAACATCTGAAATTTAATATTAATTACCTCGTTTTTGTCAGCTTAGTTGTTTCATAATAAATATATCGTATTTTCTTGCTGCGCTCGCGAATATAATTTCTAATTTTACGTTGATTTTCCAATTTGGTCCGAAGCCTCCTAATAAGAAAGAAATCTACAGAAATGATGAGTGCAACCATTTTTGTATGATTTAATTAAATTAAGTACATTTTATGGTATAAGTTAGTACATATTTTTAGAACTTTTCGTACTGACATAATCTTCTAAATATGACTTCTATATACATATATGAGGCGTCCAATTACAAAGTGCCTTTTTCATACTTCTGGAAAAACAACAACGTTTATCTTCATCTATGTTCATTGAAAAAATATAACGTATTTCCCACATGATAGCTTATAAAATTTCTTACTCAAAACACGTTAGATCAGACTTTTCGAGTTTCATCTGCCGATGTTTTTGAGGAAACAATTTTGGACTTGGCGGGTTTTGATCCATTGAACATGGACTTGGCCGGTTTTGATTTCAAGGCGTTGGACTTTACTGGTTTTGAATACAATTCAATTGAAATAATACGCACGGTGGACCTTTCTGTGGAAATACCCATACATTGGTTCGCAACTTAATTTCGAAAGAATTCCAATTGTGACAAAATTTTAGCTCAATTGAACAGAATTTACCAAAAAGTTGGTGCAAGTTCATGGACTCGGCCGGTATTGAAAGCAAGTATGTTCCGCGCTTTTTAACAATCAATGCATTAAAAATATTAATTATTTGAAATTTCGACACCAAAAGTTAAAAAGATTCAAACGAATATTTGGTATGATCCCTATACATAGATTTTTTCTTGTCTTCTATTAATTTTTTACCTACATAAATCTTTTTTTTTAGCGAGATATTTAAAAATCAGACTAACTCAAAATTTAGCTGAGTATAACTCAAAAGCTGCAAAATATATATTCCTAAATCACTTACATTGCTGAATTTTGTCTTGAAACCATTTTTTGCAAAAGCGTCATTTCTGAAATTTGTCCCAATAGCGTGGAGTTATTGTGAAGTAAATAGTTCTGATTTATGATCATTTCACCAATTTCATTGAGCATCAATACAACAGCATCTTTTTCCACCTGCGTTTGTTCTATGTTGTCATTTAATTCTGCGTTCATTGCATAACTACAATTGTGGCAATACATTTTTTCCGCTCTTTTTTGCGATATCTCATTAACTTTATCAGTTTGAGTAGTGCGATCAGCAACAAACGTTGGGATATTATTTAATCCTTTAACTGGCATCTGATGACCAAAATCTGTTTCAGGAACAGTTATTAATTGAGCAATCTGCGATCTTTTTTTTGGTAATCTATTTGCTGAAACAGTGTGAAATTTATGAGTAGAAACTAAAGGAATAGTCTGCAATTTTTTATCAGGCATTCCATACCCCGAAATGGTTTGAACAGTATTATCAGTAGTAACTAAAGTTAAAGTTTGTGATCTTTTACTAGGCGCTTGATATTGCTTATCAGTTTGCGTTTTATTATGTGCAGTATACTTTGTAGTAGTCTGTGATCTCTTGTCTGGCATTCCATATCCCGATATTGTTTGCGCCATATTGTCAGCAGTATAAAGAGGAGGAGTCTGTGATCTCTTATCCGGCATTCCATATCCTGCAACTGTTTGTATTGTATGATCAGTAGTAACTAAAGTTGAAGTTTGTGATGTTTTATCAGGCCTTAGATATTCTTTATCAGTTTGCGTTTTATTATCTGTAGTATATTTTACATTAGTCTGAGCACTTTTATCAGTCATAAGAAATTTGGTTTCTGTTTGTGTAACTCGAAAAGTAGTGTTCTTAAATGTTTGTGTACTCTCTGAATTTAGCTTAATCTCTGTTTGTGTTGACTGTAGACGTAAATAATCCGAAGCCGTTTGTTGCGCCTTTTCTTCAGTTATCTCTGAACTTAACTTAATTTCTGTTTGTGTTGACTGTAGACGTAAATGATCTGAAACCGCCTGTTGCGCCTTTTCTTCAGTTAGATATTTTTCTGTTTCGACGCTCGTGCTTTTGCATTCAACGACTGCATCCTGAGTTTGTACTGCCATATCTACAAAAATGCATTGCCTAACCGGTGAAGTTTGCTGTACTGTAAACTGTTTTTTGCGTAGTATATTATGTCGACGAATTTCCTTGTTTTTAACAATTTTTCGTATATTTCTAATTGTTAGAAATTTTCCATGTAGTTGATAGGATACTGTATAACTACAAGAAAATAAAAAGAAATTTTAAAAGTGTATAGAAAGCATATTAACCAGTATTTTAGTTATTAATTTATAATATAATCACTAGGCATAGTTTTTACTTACCAACGATTATTGAAACACACACAGTGGCGCTTTTTTATAAGGCCATCGTTGGAAAGTGAATGCAGCAATAATGTTTTTAAATCCATATTTTTAATTTTAGGAATTCTAAAAAATGTTTAAATAACAAGTTAAACAAAGGTTTCTTTTTTCTTTCATTTTTATTTAAAAAGAAGTGATTTTTTTGCATAATTTTGTAATTAGTTTGTACATAATTGAATTACCCAACACTATTCTGCTTCTTTAGTGAAATTGCAGAAAACGCTTAAATTTGAATAGTTTCGTGTGTGAACACTTTAGCCAAAATTATTGAAAATTTAATGTCCAAGTCGGTGTCATCATCAATCACAGTAATAAGATTAATCATTAAGTTATTGAGTTTACGTAGCGGAAGTTCTTTTTATATATTTTTTTTTATTTCAACCAACTAGTTTTTAGGCCTCTCGTTGTGTCTGGTAAATAATAAGAAAGCGAACCACTTTCCAAAACATATAACACTGACTTATTTTCGGTTTTTTTTTTCTTTTCAAGTATAATAAGATAAATCAGTTAGTTAATTTTAACTAAGAATATAATTGAAATTAATAAATTTAAATCGTTATTGTTTCGTTTTAAAGTTCCATTATATTGGAACATTTTTTTTCGTTTTTATATGTATCGTTATGGTATTTTCAAGTATCTTTACTAGGACATATATTAATATCTAATTTAATGAATTATTTCGGCACATATTAAAAATTAAGTTTACTGTACTTGATTTGCGTAACAATCACTTGAATTAATCATCTTCTCCAATTAATTTATACATTTAACTATAACTTCTTATGATCGGTCTACATATATACGAATAGGTACACACACTGTTTTATTTCATTCCATACAGACGGCATATCAATATTTAAATTTCGTTCATCAAACCATGCCTTTTCCCTTTTCTTTTGCTTTATTGCCATGCCGCGATGATGAATTGTAGGATTTTTCTGAGCCAGAGCTTAGACCGCCTTTAGTAAAAAATAAATTGTTAGTCAATTGTGTTTTTCCAAAACAAATAATTAATGAATGATTAACATAAATGTCGCAACAAAAAATGAACATGAAAATGAGCAGTAAACAAACCTAAAGAGATTGACAAACACAATTAAAAATAAGCATTTCAAAATTGTTTTAAATAAATTTCATACACCTTCTTCTTCCTCGCTGGTAGATTCATATGAACAGGAAGTAGTTTGAACTCTTGAAATATCGAATAAGCAGAATTCTTTGGTTTTGAATTGATTTGTATTTGAGCAGGTAAAGAAAAAAAACATTGAATATGCTTAAAACATAATTGAAATGTACAAATTTAATGTAATGTGTAATTTAAGAAAATGTGTAAACAACAAATAGATTCAATACGAGTATTTCGTTCGGAAAGGAAAGGATGACAATAGACGTTAGTATGAAAAATAAGCATTAGTTTAAATGCAACTAGAATTAACTTAAAAAAACAGTATAATTTGTATACCAATAAAAATTCAAATTACTGGAAAATTCACCAAATGCGCATGAGTTCGAGTTCTGAATCTGCATCTGAGAATTCATTTGCAGATTCAGAATCACTATATGTGTCGTGTTTGTAGAAGTGTGGACCTTGTTTGGATGTACTACTACTATTACCTTTATTAGCAGAGGCTTTTCTGCCATTTCGTCCACTTTCGCTTATTGGTGATGATGCTGTTGGCTGTGGCGAGTATGCCTTAAAGCTGCCTGCACGTCCACTCCGTTGACGACGTTCCCGTGGACTTGGTGGGGGACTGATGTCTGTTTCTGTATCATATGTGGAGATGAGGTCACGATCTCTGGTATAGTTATAGCGGCTGTCTGAAGGGGAGTGTGAACGATAAGTTCGTGGCGGCGAATACGAATTGCGGTGCCAACTATCACTACCACCAATGCTACGTCTTCGACCACGATGTGGGGACAAATCGTCGTCATCATCGTCATAATCGTCATAATCACCACGATCTGGTGGTGTGTAACGTGCAGAACGCAAGTGTGGAGGTCCACCAGATGGAGGAGCTGGTGACATCAAGCGACCAAGTGGTGGAGGACGCATTTCACCGGGTGGCATAAATGGGGGTGGCATACCCATAAATGGCGGTGGTGGACCCAAAAACGGAGGTGGTAGGAACGGTGGTGGTGGCATACGCCCAAGTAATGGGGAACCAGGCGTATCCATATGTATGGGCGATGGTGCATTATTAAGTTCGCCACTATTAAGTTTTCCATCTCCTCCAGCATTTGGTAAACCTAGAAGAATGTAACATAAAAATAAAGTGTTTTTCTTTAATATATTTTTTTACTCACGATTTGCTTCATTTTGATTTCCGCCCGCTAAAGCTGTAAGTTTGCGTCTAAGTGATGTTGCTTCTGCACGCGCTTCGTCACAACGACGTTCAGATTGTCGTGCTGCCAACCATGTTTCGTGTGCACGATTTTCTAGCGTTCCTATCTGTGCCTTATGTGCAGCCAATTGAGCCTCAATTTCTGCACGCAAGGAATCATTTTGAGATCTGAAAATCATTGTTTGTCTTAGATTTAACTTATAGGAAACAAAAAAAAGTCAATACTTTAGAGATTGAATTTCCTCCTGCATTGATGTGAGACGGTCGACTGTACTGGTTGTTTCACCTTGTTGTTTTAGCCACATTACTTCCTTAATGCTTAGTTCCCTAAAATGTACATTAACAATATTGTTTTCTTATGCTGATAATTGATTATATGTATAGCCTTAGCTCACATAAATTAAAAAAGGACTGCTAACCGCACAAATGTATATGCGAAATTTGAGAAAACGGTGTTGAGAGTAAGTTTAGAAGCTATATACTCACGGTAAGTGATTCTTTAAAAAAAAAAAGAAACACTGAAAAGGAATTCTCAGAACTGTACGAACTTATACAAAAGAAAATTGCAATTCAGTTTTTTCAAATATAATCTTGGACTTACATTTTTGCGGTTAGCAATAGAAAAGTTTTCATAAAATTTGAAAAGCTTTTGAAATTTGTTCATTAGAGAGAATTAACAACACATTGACTAGTAATTGGTGATATTCAATACAATGTCTTATATGTATTTACTTTTGTAATTGCATTTCCTTCTCTTTGAAATAATTTGAAAGAACTTCTAGACGGGTTTGCGCTTCTAGTTTATCTTTTTCCGATTGATGGAATTCATGTTTCAGTTTTTCAACTTCAGCGCTTAAAGCTTTAACTTGGTCGTCTAACATTTTTGTAGTGTCCTGCAAAAAGTTATTAGATTGAATTTTCCTTATTAAAAGGTGCCTAGTTACTTTTTCTCCGTCGAGACGTTCCTTTAGTGATGCTCGTTGTTTTTGTAAGTCGATCAAATCAGCGCGGACATTTGCTACATCAATTACTTCTTTAATATTGACACTGGGATCTCTCTTTACTGTTTTTAAACATTCTTCCAGAGCCTACATAGAGTATATATTTTTTTTAGTTCAAACAACAAAGTTGAAAATTAAATAGTTATAGATACGTACTTCAATCTTAGCTAAACTTGTCTGCCATTTCATATGCTCATGCTCACATCTATCATTTAGATCAGTAATTTCAAGTTGCAAGCGTCTTATTTCAAAGTTTTTGCCTTCTAGAGCTCTTGTGATGTCTTCATCAAATTCATTCTTTATTTCATCTAAGCGTGTTTGTAAGTTACTTTTCTCTGCCTCAAGTTCATCATTGTCTTGTTGCAGGGAAGCAATTTCCCCGCCAAGTCGGGCATTTTGTTCTGCAAGCATAAGCTGTAGTTCACTATTTTCACGACTTTTTTCGGCTAAATTAGTGTTGATTTCATAAATAGTGTCTATAAAAACAAAACAAAATTAAATGAAAAACATATACCAAATCATAAAAACTTGCTTTGCTGTTCATTAAGTTGTCTTTGTAGTTCCTCGACACTACTAATAATAGACTCATCACCAGTCTGATTGCTAAGCAATTCAGATACAATTTTATTTAGTTCAAGGCCAGCCTCAGTTGCGTTTTCAAGTTCCTTAAATTTTTCGTAAGTGCATTTTCAATTGAATTCAAAGTACATAATACAATATATTAAAAACTAATTACTTTTTCCAAATTGCCAACTTGTTCCTGAAGTTTATGTTTTTCTAATATTTCTTCTTCCAGTTCCTTTTTAAGAGCAATTACCATATCATTAGATCCAAATGAATTGTCTTGTATACTTGACAACTTTCCACGTGTTTCCATTATTTCATGCTTTAATATTGCGTTTTCTTTATGCGTTGCCAATAAGCTGCGTTCCAGCAAATTTAATTTCGACAGCAAAGCTCCTTCTCTACTACTATTACAGAAGCAATAATAACCAAAAATAAAGAAAAGAGAGGCCGCTGCAGCAACGGATAAGCAAACTAGCATGTCGCTCATTTCTAAAACTTTTGCAGCTAATATTTGAAAGAAATTATCGAGTGGCATTGTCCCGTCACAATGACAATTTGTTTTAGTTGAATGTGAACCATATATATTGTTATCAACAGAGGAACAATCTGATACAAGCCGATCGCAATATTCTGAATCTGTAAAAAACAAAAATGTTTATTATTATTTTGTATAAGCTCTTTAGAAATAAAATCAACATCAGACAGCAATACTCAGATCAATTAAATGTACTGCTATCGTTGTTCATTCCAGTTATTTAATCTATAAGCTTTATTCAGTGTAAGGCATTCTGACTCCCGCGAGCGTGTCTGTGTGTACTGATGTCAAAATATCTTCAATACTTGTCCTTTAACCGTAATGTCAAATATATAAAATGTTTTTGTTGTTCATATCAATTGATGGGTTACTTGAGCATAATAGCTTTTTTTTAATAGCAAATTATGACGTCACAGATTGAAATACATATTTCCTTCTTAGTACTAAAATACGAAACTTTTTCGAGTCTTAATAAGAAATCATTCACAGTATTTTCCTTCTATTCGCAACTTAACTTTGTAAGTTATATACAGTGATTGAGATATATCAATTACAAAGTTATTCTTTTGATTTACTGGAACTATTTAAGGAGCATAAAGCCGAAATAAATCGGCGGTGTCGAATGCAATCTTTGGCGGTGACGTTGGTTTCTCTTTAATTTTCCGAATCCTACCAAGGCAAGTATTCAGCTACTAAATAACCAATTAGCTGTACCGGCACCCCTTCAATTTTACTATGCGCAGAAGAATACACTTTTTTTTCTATAGTGAAAAACAGATGGGTAAACAGAAGTAACAAAAACGAATCCGAATGTATTATCTCTAAAGAGGAACGAATGGCGACTCGGCGTTCTATAACAGGTACTGCCTAATCGAACTCCATGATGGGTTTGATATCAAACAACTGATGTAATCTGAGGCAGTTTCTGCAATGCCGCGAATTTTATCTCCGAAATATAAAGCATTTGGCAGCACTATGGTTCTGGTTGGTTATATGAGGAATTTGTTTCATATACTTTCCGCCACCCTAACTCAACCTAGGGTAAAAAATAAATTAATGAACAATAAATAAAGTTATTGACAATTTTCATAGTTCAAAAAAATATGGGCAGATAAAATCAAACATATAATCTTAAAACAACATTCTCTACAAAAATATTCAAAATTCATCAAAATCGCCAAGACACCAGGAATAATTCCTTGTTAGACAGTAAACACTCTCCAATGTTGCTTCATTGGAAGATAGCATAGCAGCGCCTGATCTTCTAGTTTTTTTTTTCAGTTAAGAGAACTAAATTTGTTTAAAAAGGATTAACCGGCAAAGCTTTTACGACACATTTGGACAACTATATCCAATATCAACCATCAGACACGAACGCAAACAAGATTAACACACTCTCTTTTTGGTGATTCTTACACTTAAAACTGAGTTTGGTCAAATTAATTTGAAGAAAATTAATAGCTTACCCGGACTATTTCGATTGATAGCACGTTCAGGGAATAGAATATGGTCAAGTTCTTGGTTTTGGTTAACAACTCGGACTGGTTCTTTTCTATCGTTAGAAAGAAAACTATTCACAGTTCCCAGTATAGTAGCAAAGAGATCATTTTCTTTCTTCGTGACCTCTGTTTCCGGAGGTAATGTTGATGGCAGTGCAATAGGTGTGGTGTGTTCTGTATTTTGTTTGGAAGACACTTGATTTTGAGTTAAGAAGTCAGCTGAGTTATATTCAATTGGATTGGCTGCTTGTATATTGTCGTGTTCTTGTAAATTTGTTGTACCTTCAGTAGTATACATCGTTTCTGGTTCCTGTTGTTTTTTGTAGTTATGATATTGTCCCGTGACATCATGTGGTATTTTTGAATTTAAGATATCCTGTTCATTACGTTGTTGATAATAATCATTTGGATTTATCTGCTCATGATGTTCAATATTTTTGTTATCTATACTTTGGGCATTAACATTTTCATCTGCATATTTTTCTTCGAATTGGTGCTGATGTTGTGGAACATTTTCTCTTTTATTTCGTTCCACCTCAGTTTTATATCTTTCATTATTTTGAACTTCTGCACTTTGCTCTTGAGCTGCTTTAACATTAGAATTTTGTTGAAGCACTGGTGTTTGAAAAAGTGGCAATGTTGTTGTAGACGGAACTGTAAGAATTTCATTTTCTATATATATCGTTTTGGGTGCAGATGTTGTTGTGACGTCAAAATCCTCATCATTTGGTTCGTAATCAAATCCTGGTTCAGTTACAGTTTTTCCAACATTTAATAAAACATTCTCCTGAATGGGAGTGAATTGTGTAGCACTTTCTATGTTTTTTATTTCAGATTCATTAGGCAACGGTGCCTGTTGATTTTCAAATGCTTGAATTGTTTCCTTCTCCTTTATTTTTGCATCTTGTTCAGCTTGTACATTTTCTGTGCTGATTTCACTGTTTCTTGTTGAATTTGTTGCAAGTTCTTCAAATTTTGTTTCATTTTCATTAGGCAACGGCGCAACAGTTGAGGTTATAACCTTTTTTTTATTTATGTCCTGCTGATTTTCGACTTGTTGTATTTTTTCCTTATCCTTCGTATTTTCATTTTGCTGAGGTTGAATCATTTCAATGCTGATTTCACCATTATTCGCCCAAACTTCTGAATCGTTGGAGCTCATATTATGCTCTGATTTAGCTATAGTATGGGACTCAAGGTTATTTTTTTTGTTATTTTTTAGCTCTTCAATGTATTTTTCATCTTTTGTTTCAGTAGCTTCGTTAGCAACCTCAGTTTTGACAGTAGTTTCTTTAAAAATTTCTGATACTTTTAGTTCTTGCGAACTAAACTCTGGTAAACTGAGTTTTAGATCTTCCGAGTGCTTCGTTTCATTTTTGGGTATCAATAATGAACCACTAGGAATGTCATTCGTTTCCTTATCATGATTATCATCATTATCATTTCCGTACTCAGATTTTTTTTCAATACTCTTACTATCGGTATTTGATGATTTTGAATCGTCCTTAAGCTCAGTAATGGGATTATGACCTTCGGCTTTAATACTTTCATTAGGAACAAGTAGTGACTCATTTTTAGCTTGTTCAACAGTCCGACTTTCAGTTTTAGCATTATCGTTACTTTGAAGTTTACCTTCTGGGTATAATTGTTCTAAAGTAGTAATCTGCGGTTCAGTCTTAACTTCTTGTACAATATGATCTTCGCTTTCAGTTATGAAAGCATTTTTTACAGACTTTATTTTTGAAGACAGTTGTGCTGAAACTGGTATCTGAGCTTCTATATTAATTTCTTTTACAACCGGAGGCTCAGTTTCAGCATTAGTACCATCATTTTTTTCTGGAGATAATTGCGCAGAAATTGGAATTTGTTTTTCTATATTACCTTCATTTAATTGAATTTGAATTTCTGCTTTTGTAGCATCATTTTTTTCTGGAGATAATTGTGCAGAATTCGGAATCTGTTCTGCTATATTAGCTTCATTTAATACCCGAGGTTGTATTTCAGCTTTTATATCATCATTTATTTTTGGAGAAATTTGTGCGGAAAATGAAATCTGTTTTTCTGTATCAACTTCTTTTACAACAGGAAGCTGAATATCAGCTTTTATAGCGTAATTTTCCGGAGAAAATTCTGGCGATACTGGAATCTGTGACTCTGTTTTATCTTCTTTTACGACTGAAACAAGATTTTCGGCTTTTATAACTTCGTTGATCCTTTCAGATTTGATTTCTGCAACAGGAAGCTGAGTACCATCAATAATCTCCATTTTTTCTTGCACCGGCGAAGCTACAGGGCTAGGCGTTTCAATCTGTTCTTTACTCTCTTTCCCCATTATAATGCTTGCATCTGCGTTTAACTGAACGTCCAATGGTGCTGTAGTTGTAGTTTCTAATTCAATTTTTACACCACCACCTTCGGATGCATTTAGAACTGGAATTGATTGCGCTTCTGCAACTGTCGCAGAAGGCGATTCTTTTTCAGATATTGCATCCACAGGCACTTCATATATTAAGTCTTTTGGTGTCACAAGTATTTTTGTTTCTCTGATAAACTTGTGAGGAACATATCCTCGACGTCCGTTTACTTCCACGCCCCATAAGTTGAGGTCTCTACCGGCACTTTTTGACATGACACGTACATTGGAATTAATCTTAAGAGAGACTAAGCCCACATCGCCAGCTGGGTAATTCAATACGGCTGTAGCCTGTGATATTGGTTCTGAAAGAAAAAATGGTAAAAAGCAAAGGTTATCGGCGCATGAGTCAGTACAAGAAGATAAGCAGAAAGAGATATATTTTAAAGATAGTTTTACAACCATATTTTCGAGTTTTTAAGATATCTTAGAAAATATCATTAGACCAAAATAAAATAGAATAATTCATACACACATATATTTTATATTAGAACGTGTGTATTTCCACTTGATAAGCAATATTACATTTGAAACTGGGTCAACATGGTTACCACAAAAACTGGTCACACCCACTTATTTTCGTTCGTATGACTTTAATTTTTCATTTTCTCAAAGTTTTCTTACTTTCGCATTTAGGATCGGCACACAATCTTTTGTCCGAGAGTCCATTGACTATCGCTCCCCAACAAAGACACGTCAGGGCACAGGTGTAAAAAATACTTCTAAGCCTATTGAAATTTCTCATCTTTCATCCTTTATCTTTAAACTTGAAATTTAACTATATGAAAACTCGCTTAGTATTACGTTTATAAATAATGAAAAATCATATAAATTGAAGATTTTCTTATGAATATTTTCTTTTTTTCCTATATTCGCCACATCACAAGCAAATTATATTTATTCGACTGATGGGCTGAGGAAAAGTTGTCATTAGCCCGCATGTCACTTTGCCGGCAGAGGCGTGCTGCCATAAGTATTGAAAGAGCATATTTTGTCATGCCGCTCTTCCGACTCCGTTCCAATTCTGTTCAACACATTAACCGCTTCAAATGGTGACCAACTAGAAAACCGCTACCGCTGACGATCGACTTATATTTAATTTTTAGTTTACCGTCGCGGTCGACGGATCAGTGTTGAATTTTTGATCAGCTTGTATCAATTCATTAATTTAAGTTTGTAGTGTACAGTTTAATTCTATGAAAATTAGTTCTAATATAAATAAGAATATAAATGTATTGAATTACAATGAATTACTAATAGTCTCAGAATAAAAAAGTATCACCTTGCCACACTCAAAAATTACATTCCTGTAAACATAAAATGGCATCTGAATTTTCCGTCGTCCGTCACAATTCTGTTTGCTCGAACGGATTTTACTGTTGACGATTTTTCCGACATACGACTATATTGTTTTAAAATAGCGTAAAGCAGCGACTTACGACGGATATTCGTCGACATGAACATTTTTACAATTTATTAATTTGAATAGTATGAATAGTAATACTGATAAGAAAAAAGTATCATTGACAAAAATATATGAAACAATAATGCATTTATTTGATCAAAATTTACTAAAAGAAACGGAACATTTCCACTTTTAACAGGCGAAGATAAAAGCTAAATAAGTAATTGAATAGTAACTTTTGATAGAGGCCGCAATTTTCGTTTTCAAAATTCTGTTTGAAATATTCCTTTACAATGGAAGTTCTGCGAAAATGGTCCATTTGATTTTTCTCATACATTTTATGTTAAAAAATTTGTTTTTCAGGGACGTGTTTGAGCACGGAATATACCTATTCAACAAATTTATTTATGTAGATGGTTCGCTACTTCATATTTTTTCATATACATATAAAGAAACCAAAATGTCATTTTATTCTTAGCAACAAATTTTATTTGTACAGAAATTTTTCCTTAGTCGAATTCAAATAGAATTATTTCTTGTTTCCTATACGATTACAATAAATTACAAAATTGTACTTCTAGCAATGAATTTGCTTCTAGATTTACATTACATATTTTTTGTTTCTTCTTTAAAGTTAAGTCAAGCCAAGTAGCTAATTATTATTTCGTATCGTTGACATATGCCTCGAGTTCAGCATCTAATTCATCTGCTGTAGGAGCTAGTCCGCGTCCACGTCTACCACGGACTGATCCGCCACCACGTCTTGGAGCACCTAAAATATTTTATTAAAAACATTAAATCTTCAGTATATAAAATAATTTGAAACTATGTATGTACATATATATTTAAGCAATATCCAGGAAAGAGATGTAGATAAAATTGCTCAAAACATAGTCGCAAGAAAAAAAAATGTGCCTAAGTAAACAGAAAACATTCAATAAATAAAAGCAAAACTCGACCAACGTTTATTTATATGGAAAATTAAATTTACATGAAACAAATGAAACAACATAAAACAAATAATTTCAAATTTAATTTAATTTTTTTTTTCAAATTTCTTTTGCAATAATAAAGGTATGTGCAAAGTACCGTTCTTGACACTTAATAATTTCTGCAGAAATTTTTTCACCAAGCTTCAACCATTTCCGATTTTTTCAAATATATTTAAATTTACAGCTGTTGTTTGCCAAATTATCTACTTAATATCATTTCTCTATTCATTAGATTCTTACCTCTTCCGCGAACTTGTGCTTCTCCAGAATAGGGTCTTCTTTTAGGTTGGGTAGTGTTAGACAAGCGTCCTCTATTCGTTAAAGGAGATGAAAGTGATGTAGCAAGCTGTATGTTCATGGGACGACCATCTAGCGGAACACCATTGTATTGCTTAATTGCTTTCATAGCATCAGAGCGGCGTTCAAAAACAACATCAGCAGTACCTATAAATTAGGAAAACTAAATATATATTTACATATAATAGATAGGAATGGGTCATCCAACCTAAGGACCGTCCTGATCGATCATAGTGTATCGAAGCATTCTTAAGCGGTCCAAAATCTGCAAAAAGCTCACGTATATCTGATTCGGAGACACCATAATCCAGATTAGATATTATCAATTTGGTGGAATCACTGCCAAGCCCTCGTTTAGGGCCGCTGTACAAGTCGTGCTGCCAAGCACTGTTAACATCGCCCTACATAGAAAGTAATTTGGATTTGTTTTTGGGAAATTTAGCTATTTTTAACTGCAATTCATATTGGATTGAAATGAAACTCTAAAGCAAAAATTAAAGCTGCAACTTTTTGTTGGAACATTTTATAAAATTTTCTAACTAAAATCACAAATTTAATTATAATTTCCTCCCGTTGCTCACGTCCATTTTTTTTACCCTGGAAAAATTTGATTTTTGTATGGCACCACGATTGCGTCCTTTCAGAACGCCACCGCCACCACCGCCGCCGACGCTACCAACGACAGCAACTTGGCGCGCTCCTCTGCCGCGCCGCAAACCACGGCCACCACCAGCGACACTACCGCGGCGAGGTCTTAGACTCCGATTCGATTTGATGATATCGTCGAGACTCATCTCAATTTTATCCATTTTTATATAGCTAGCTGTTATAAATTAAATGTTTACGAATTTTATGATTTTATATTGAAACCTCTAGATATCCTTGATAAAGTAAAGATTCGCGTACGTTTACAAATATGGCGGTGTTTCTGCAAACGTCAATTATTGGTATATTAGTGTTGCCATTTGACCTTTTTGCCCGTAAAATAGCACCAAACGTTTCGTCTATTTTTTCACCTTTTATTTTACTGAAAAGAAAATTCAAAATTTTAAAAATATACCTATTTCTTAGAGACTGAATTTTCTGTCTAGGTAAAAATATTGTCACAACCTTTTTTTTTGGTTTGAACTATAATGTATCATATTTTTTCGAACTAAAAGTTTTGGCAGCACTGGTTATTAGTGGTGAAGTTGAATAGCATAATAAGAACTTGGTAAAAGTGACATGGTAGAATTATCTTGTCAAGCTCAAATAAATGCAACCGTGAAAGTAAAACCATCGCTGTCAAGAATACAGCTAAAACATATATGTAAAAACCAATACATACAAATCTTGCGCATGGGAAAAATAAACTGTAGCTTTGAGATATGTCAATAATAATTTCGGAATTCAAACACACTGAGCAGGTTGGTTAGTAGCAATATTGAAGTATTACATATATGAGCTAAAAACACAAGTTTCATTCAATTGCGTCAAACAATTGATAGGATATGAAGAATTTGATTTTTCTCGTATACCTATCAAAGGGCGTAGTATCATCCATTTTTTCTAAGCCAAACTAAGAACATTACATGGTCAAATAATTGCTGAGGCATAAAAAACTTAAATTTTTTTTATATGGAAGGCGTGACCCATTTTTTTCAATGAAAATTACTTTTGCTCGTTCCGTTCATATATGTATGTACAAGTTTCATTCAATTGCGTCAAACAGTTGATGAGATGTGATGAATTTAATCTTTCTATTTAAAAAATACTTTTGTATGAGGGCCACCCTAAGTATGCACCCTATATAAAATTTTTAAGACCAAAGCTGTGCCTCTTAATATTAAAGCTACATGGTGTAAATTCGGTAGGAGCGTTTGATGTGTTTGCATTGTATGAGAGGTGCCAAACCCCGTTTTGCGATCCGCATGCAATTTGCTGGGATCTTGGTGCAAACAATATGCATCCATGTTCGAATTTCAGAACTGTAGCTACCATAGTTTTGTACAGCTTTCTAGGTGTTTCAGTGGTATGGGAGGTGCCACCCCCTGTTGCGAAATCACGCCCGAGTTCCAAGCTCGTAGCTGCCATATGTGCTAAGATAAAGCGGTTTTTGTATGAGAGATGACACACCCTGTCAATCAATATAGTGCAGACTGTACAGAGCTAAGTATGTACCAACTTTCAAAACTTTATCTGTGATAGGTGCTAAGCTATAGCGATTTGAGTTTGTTTTTTTTTTGTATGAGAGGTGCCCCGAATCCCTACTCGGAACAAATCTATATAGTCTCTGACCTCTGCTGAAGACCCACAGGTGCACGAAGACCCATGGATGTAAGATCACATAAAGATTCTGGAAACTTATAAGGGACAAACGGAAATATGTACTTACATACCATTCAGTTTCATATAGTCGATATAGTATGTAAGTGGAAACACTTATTTTTAAAATTGAAAAAAAAACCCTTCAGTTAAGAAACTTATAACTCGATTATTTATTGTCGCTGTTTGCCTATAAAAAATTCGAAATTATGTAGAAACTCTCCAGCTATAGTTTTTAATTATGTGATATATATTTTTGTTTTCTTATAAATAAAATCTGCTCTGCACATACCACGGTACTAAGCTTTTTTCATCTTAATAGATATGGTAAAACGAGCTTTTAACCAAAGTTTGTGTAAATGGCCAAATTTTTCCATAACTGAGCGAATTTGTGGCTAATTTTCCTGTTATCTTTTCCTATAAAAAAATTTTTCAAGAGCACACATTAACATGCACCTAGCAATTAGAGTGCTTCAATGCTTTCCTCAAAGCAGAAGAAAACCGCTTTGCTGCGAGATGATGAAAAACTAAAATATCAGCCGCTAATTTTAGTTTTGTACTAAGCGTTGACGCGATCGGTGGCAAATCAGTGTTGGTGTATACGACACTCGCAATTTCGTTGTGATATTAAATGTAAGTAGCTTGAGTGATATCTTCTAGCATCTGCAGTATGTGATACATTGGCTTAACTCTTTTTCCCCTTACCATTGCAGTTTAGTAAGTTCCGAAACACTTACGGCTGTATATTTTAAAAGTTTTAAAAATACATTTATTATAATTTATAAGCCATCAATAAATCGTACATATATAATTTAATAAACACGAGCATTTCTTACCTAAAAGGCTTAAACCGATACAAGCATTTTATATATGTAAATATGGTAAATCCCAATACAAGAGCAAGTCCCTGAATAATTTAAACATTTTATTTTGCTCTAAAAACTGTGAAAGAAAACTATTTATAAGCATAAATCATTTGCAAAATCAAATATTTTCGGGCTGTAATTAAAAATAAACTGAAAAGTAATATGTAAATGATTCAATTTTTCTGTTGCATGGCGACATAATATGCAGAAAACGATCGTTACTATCAGTCGGACAGTGCCCTGAGATACGATTACCGCGCGGGTTTAATTTAAATAAATTTATTATTGCAAATATGTACATAATATCAATACTGCTTGGATGAAAAATCAAACTGTCCAACAACAAAATTGTATGTTATCATATATGTACTCAAATATAAAAGTGAGAGTGCTATCTTTCTTTTGGCGTGGATGAGCGCGCTACATTATGTGTTTTGGTTCTATGTTTTAATAAATATAAACAAAACGCTTAATAGACCATAACTAAATACAACTCATTTGTCAACTGTATGTGCTGATCACGATTATGTGTACGAAATTGCTAGTAAGTCACGATATTTGATACTATGATAATGGAAATATGAAATCAACTTCAAAGGCAATACTTAACTCTTAGGTGCCTATAGATATTGCTGATTAAATAAAACAAAAAATTATTGAGAATGCGAAGATTTATATGTACTAATAAGTTCTTAATGAGAACCAGTGATGGCATTTGGGTTTTGTGAAAATGTACTGAATCGAGACATGAAATGTACTTTTTAGAGACCGAATGTACTTTTTTGGCTTGAACACCCAATTTTACGAAAATGTATGAAATTTTTTCAAACAAATTACAAAATGAGATACCTACATATACATATATTACATTAAATTACAAAATCTACACATAGCAATTATTTGAATTTTTTCATTTACTTATTGTTAAAAAAAAGGTCATTATTATAAATTGTCCAATTGTATCGAAAATATACTCAAAATGTGCTTAAAATTCGCAAAATGTTCTAAAAATGCGGCAAATGTACCGAATTTACTGAAAACTTGCCGAATGTACTGACGACGATTTTTCAGAACGCAAATATGTTATACCGAAATAAGTACAAATGTACCAAAAATGCCATCACTAGAATTTTTTATTATGACAAAATTTAAATAAATAATTCTTACGTGCTAAGATTTTAATGCAGTCGATATGTAACAAAAAGTTACATAAAAATGGGTAGGTCACGCAATTAAAAAATTTTTTTTTCTTCAAATTTTGAAGGCGATAATTCTCATCAAGCAATATCGAAAGTAGAGATTAAACACTGGAAGAATATACTCTCTCAGTGTGATTGCCAGATGCTCGAAAAAGTGTTCGAAAATTGGGCTGCTCGAAATCATATATAAATAATAATAAAATAAAATTGTCCTACGAATAAAGCCAAAATTCATGTAAAATTTTTGTGTGTTTTATTCGTGCTAAGCACATTCTAAAAAAGGTACCGATAGTAAGATAAATAGTTTTCTTAATTAATGACAGCAAGTAGTTGCCACTTAAACTTTCGACACTTAAGAATTAAAATACAAAACTGAAAGGTGTAGCTAAAGTTAAATTAAAAATTCAATACCACGTCTGCAGATTATTTACATCGTTGGCTGAAAGGAAAAAGGTAACCAGGTATCATACAGCAAATAACGTTTTTGTACACAATCAAAAAAAAAATCTTACTGATTTGAAACGTACTCACATATCCCAACGGGAAAATGTATCGATCGATATCGTATTGTCACAGTCACTTATTCTATGAAAATTTTGCGCACTTTTGTACTTTTCGCTTCAATTTGGATCGTTTTCACATTTTCTCGTTGGGATTGCATTGTAGATACATATAACTATCAGGCGGCTTTATATGTATATTAACATAGAAGCATAAGTATTTAAGTAAATTGTTTGCACTTATAAATAATTCCACATATTAAATGTCAAATATTGCAGTAAAACCCGTTCTCTAGCAGAGCGACAAATATTAAATTTAATAGATATATTGGTACCACAGTCATTTAGATTTTAGTCCAAAAAAAAGTCTTTGATTTTGTAAGTTTCGTACAATCTATCAATAAAACATAGTAGCCTATAAAACTATATGCAATAGATAAGAAACTCTAAAGTCATCGAACTTTTCATAGGTATTATGGTAAATAACCAACAGTATAGCAAATTCTCTAAAACAGAAATAAAAAGTAATGTGTGACGATTAAAAGACATTGGCACACAGTTCTGGAGCTGCAAATTGAAGAATATTATTATGTTTCATGCATACAATTTTTATGTTGTATCATAGTTTAAGTTTAATGTACTTAGCTATTTGAATACCCCAAAAAAACACCGCCATTGAAATATACCATAACTTAAGCGTAACGGTCATTCTTTAAATAACTGCGCATTTTGTTTTTTTTTTGTCTTTTTGGAACATTTTTTGAAACGAAATACATAAGTACATATCTCAAAATTATGGGGAATGGGATAAAAAAACTTAAAATCTTTCTTGCTTGAAAATGTCTTAATATTATAAAAAAAAAATTTATACATATATATAAAGCTTACATAAATTTGTAAAACATTAATTTTTTTATTTATAAAAATGTTTCTCAATATATCTTCGACACATCTTATTTTTTTGATTTTTTTATGCTATTCTTCAATCATTCTCAAGAATATACATATTTGCTTTCAAATCGGAATTCAATTCATACAAGTCGAAGATATTTTCAGAAACATTTATATTAATAAAAAAATTAATCTTATAAATAAAAAAATAATTTTATACGTAAAAAAATTATGTATGTATTTAAAGAAAATTATTTTTCTTTATAAAACTAAGGCAAAAAAGGTTTAAGGTACAATGCCTGATTGTACCTTGGACCACTTTGGCATTCTAAAGAAAAACGTATTTTACGTGGGTTTGGAAAAAAGACTGCGGCTTTTTGTTGTACATCTACATTATACATGTACTGATAGATACATATTATACAGATTAATAACACATTTGGTCAAATGGGTCAATATTTTGTGTCAGTCTTATGATTAACTTATACAAATTGTTTTATCTCTAATATTTCTTTCCAGAATTTGTAATATGAGACTGAGGGCTATGCTGTTTGGATGCGTGACGTTGTTGATAGGGCTCAGTTTTCAACGAGTATCCATTGTTCAAGGTGCTCAAATATTGGGGCTGTTTACCTTTCCGGGAAAAAGTCATTTTGATGTTTTTCGTCCACTTTTTCTTGGGCTTGCAGCGGCCGGTCATAATATCACAATGGTCAGTTATTTTCCGAATAAAAAACCTATCGCCAACTATACAGATCATGAACTTAGTGGTATGCCTGTTTTCACCGGTATAGTGGACTTAAAGGTAATTTTGAAATTTCCTTTATTAAGTAATATAACTGCGATGATGATTTTTAAACAAAATCTGTCCATCTGCTTCATACATGAAATAGAAAGTTCGTTTTAAATTTAATGATTATTTGATAAAGTGTGAATGCGTACAGCGCTATTTCTCAGGTAGGTTAAAAACTGTGTTTTTTTTTTAGGTATTTGGTGAGAACAAAGAACTGGTGCCATTTAAAGTGCCGACATATTTTATGCTGCATGCCTGGGGTATGAAAGCTTGTAGAGCTGCTTTTGATTCCGATATTATCAAAACACTCTTAAGGACACCAACGCCAAAGTATGACGTCATCATTTTAGAACAATTCAACAACGATTGTATGATGGCTGTTGCACATCTGCTGAATGCACCCATTATTTCTTTGAGTAGCTGCGCCTTAATGCCTTGGCACTATCAACGTATGGGTAGCCCTTTTCTGCCATCATTTATGCCTATGAATTTGTTACCACACACGGAAAACATGGAATTTATTGAGCGCGTAAATAATTTTTTACATTTTCATGTGGTTAATTTGTTATACGAGTGAGTGATGAACTCAGTTATTGAATAACATTTTTATGTTGTAATGTAAATGATATTTTGCTTCTTCTTCGCAGTTACTACACACAAAAGGAAACGAATGCATTAATACGTCAGCACTTTGGTTCCGAAATACCCCGCATAGAAAAACTCGTGAAGAAGACATCGCTGATGTTAATTAATCAGCATTTTTCTCTTAATGGTGCCACACCCTATGCCCCCAATATTGTGGAGATTGGGGGCTTGCAGATCTTAGATGAGAAACCACTGCCAACGGTTTGTTATACGCTACTGTGCAACAGAGTGATAACTCATTAAACTGTTTATTTTATAGTCTTTGAAAGCGCTGTTGGATAATGCAACAAAGGGCTTTGTCTTGATGAGCTGGGGCTCTATGATACGTCCGGAAACATTACCCGAAGAAAAACTTACAGCTTTGTTACAATCTTTCGCCAAGTTTCCGAAATTACTTTTCTTAATGAAATGGCCCAATAACACTATTGCGAATAAACCGAAGAATTTGCATACACTAAATTGGATGCCACAACGCGATATACTTTGTCATCCGAATGTTAAAGCTTTTATGGCACATGGCGGCCTATTGGGTGCTTCGGAAGCCGCCTATTGTGGAGTGCCAATGCTAGTAACGCCTATATATGGTGATCAATTTCTGAATTCGGTAAAAATTCAGCAACGCAGATTGGGTTTAATAGTCGAATATAAAGATTTGACTACAGCGAATATCGTAGGAGGCTTGAAAACCATTTTGGAACCCAGGTATTGTATTTTTTTACCAATCACTTTAAGATTAAAAAAACAATTTTTTTTCTTTAGCTTCAATAAACAAGTTAAGCTTCTGTCGGAAGCTTTTAAGAGTCGTCCACAAAAAGCTATAGAAACTGCAATATGGTGGGTGGAGCACGTAGTGCAAACAAAAGGGGCACCACTAGCGCATGGCGAATCAAAGAATTTAAATTGGTTTATTCTTAATTCATTTGATGTTTATCTATTTATTATTATCAGCGTGTTCGCTATCATTTTTGTAATTCGAGCTATAGTAAAAACTTGTTGGTTTATTTGTTGTAAAAGTGATTCAGTAAAAGTGAAGAAGCATTAATATATATTTGTACAATGAAATTAATTTCAATTGTTTAAAATTAAATAAACAACAACAATTAAATATTACAAATTGATAAATATTTATATAATAATAATAATATTTCTTATTAGATATCATTATGGAGTTTAGTTTCGATACCACAATTCACTAAAATTTGAAATATTAGACATCAACTCAACTTCAAGTTGAGGACTAAGACTATCGTACGTTGAGAAAATTTTAAATTTTTAATGAATTATTTGAAGGCTCAAGGCTTCGGGTAAAACATTCCATATGAAAACGGATAATAAATAAGTACGTACATGGAACAGAAACAAAAAAAAAAAGATTGTTAGACTTAGTAGTTGAAAGTCATGAAAATAGAAAATACACTGATTAAAAATCCTTGCCCAATATTGTTTTCACAATATCCTTGCACGATTTCTTTAAGCAAACAGAAATATAATAACACTTTCGAGTACAACAATAAATAAAATAAAATTTGAAGCGCTCGGTGATAAGCTACAATGGGCTTGAATAAAATATTTTTAGGTCTGGAACGTAATTTTATTTAAAAAAAAATAAATTTGGGAAATAATGGACAGTGGTCTAATGTATGTATATTTTGCTTACTAAGTGTTTAATTCATTGCTTACTAAAAAATAGCAAGATTCACAGCTAAACATCGTTTTCTCTCGCTCTCTTGAATCGATCGGACGGATCGGTCTGTTTCAAGTGCACGCAAAGTTTTCTCTATCATCATCGGCCGGAACACCGAGCAATCAACCACTGATAATTTCAACTAAAAAAGTTTGTTAGTTACTGCTTTTTTTAAGCACTCACACCAAATGATCGAGAACCATAATATATATGTATGTACGAGTATCAGCAATCGGTGGTGATTTTCGTTGAAAGTTGCGAAAGTTCAGTCTGTAACGGAAAGTCTTGCGATAGAGTAAGTTTGGGGCTCTTGTATAAATCGTGCGTGTCGTGTAATAAATCGAAAATAAAATATTTTTCTTTCGTAAGGAAAAATTTAAAATTTACCTATCGACATAACAACAAACGGACAAATATAGCAACCGCTATTTAAAACTAAGGCGTTGCATATTTGCAGAAAAATAACAAACCTAAATTGCTTATCAGAATTTATATGGCTTTCTGTAAATTACATATGACAGCTTGCAATTTGTGTGAAATTTGTTTTGCATTGTGATGCAACCAAATGTTTGCTAAATTTTACATAACATTTGATATGAAAGTTTTAAAACAAAATACAACATCCAATTAAAAATTGCTTCCGACGCGAGAGACAACGAAACAAACAAAAATAATTGAGAAAAGAAAATATTGTTTTACAGCAAAACATAAACCATAGGTATATTTACAAAAAATGATTTATCACGAAAGTCATCAAAATACAGAAAGAAAAGTGATATACAGCTGATTGGTTAGCTGTTAGTGAAAAGAATTACAACCCCAACGGAAAAGTACGAGCGATCCAAAAGAAAAAAAAAAAAAATGAATATAAAAATTTGTACGACAGTTTTTAGTATTTTGCATTACTCTGATCACTTATTGTTTATGTCAAAGAATTTAGCTGTGTATTTTGAGACAAAAAAATTTTTGATAAGGCCTCAGCCAAGAAGAATAATTTTACGACAAATAAACCTTCATCTACCAGCCAGTAGTGCAATCGAGTAGTTTAGTTCGTCGTTCCCTTCATCACTAATGAAGCGATCCGTTGATCCGAAAGGAACGATGGAGCATGCATTATGAAGCGATTCATTTTCCTGTTGGGATGTTTTAGATTTTCTTATATCATTGCATATTCAATATGAATTTTGAGCTACCAAATGCAATTGTTTTTCGTATAGCTCAAATCAGAGAATCGGCCTCCACCAGAACAAAAACAAAAAATTTACATATTACCGCTTGATATTTTAATAATTAAATTGGTCATCTTTTTTATTTTCTATTTTTTTGTGTAGGCAAACAAAATCTGTTAGTATTAATTAATAAATTAATTAGTACGAGCAATGTTCTAAAAATCAAGAGAAATAGAATGAGAGAGATCACAAATTTATTTCTCGCAATTGGAAAAAAATATTTCTGTTAATACTAGTAAATATTTATCTAAAACTACTTTTAGTCTTATTTTACTTTTATTATTTAATGTTTTGCTTTAGCTCAAAAATACATTTTTGCACGTGACTTCGAAATAAATAAATATTTTGCTCACATTTTTCATTTCGTCAGAAATCTATGTGACCTAAAAGCCGATATATTTTTAGTTATTTATCATGCAAATTTTCCTTGACATATATTTGGCATTCAAGCACCATTACTCTCTTAGTTTTATTTAGTTTCTAGTAGACAATCAGTTGATGTTTATTTTTAACAACATTTTTTTTGGCATTAATATATTAATATTTAAGTTAAACATATGTGTACTATGGACTTGGGACTCTAGTAACTTTTTTGAATATTATGTTAGAATTACTCCTTTACGTCATGATTTTAATATATTTAATCCTTAAGTGCTGAAAAAAGTCGATTTCGCCCACTATCTTTAAATTATCTCTGACTATCTGAACTAAAGTTATCATTTGTTATAGATTTTTCAGTGCTGATACTAAATGCAGACACCAGTTTTGTGAAGTGAAACTTTCTTAGACGCACTAAGTTGACATTTTTCGGCCATATTTGAAACAAGTAATAATGAAACGAATGTAAAAGTGCTTATAAACAAATAAAACCTCATAGATCCGAAGATATCGAAACGATTTTAACAAATGAACTGTTGGATTACTAAGCATATCAGTAAGGGAGCATTAAAACTTAAATTAATTAGTTATAACGTCCTTCTAAGCGTCATTATTTTTGTATTACAAAAAAGCTTAATACGGAGGTATTTAGCATAATTTATTTGATCATAGGTGGTGCAATAGTTTTTCCTCTGTAAATATCTCTGGAATTAATTCATGGATTTTAGAAAAGTTTTGTACGGGAGTTGTCCTTTAGATCATTTGATACTTTCGATATTATTTGATGCCTACAATTTATAGCTTATATCTTATATATATAGTAGGCATAGAGCTTTTAAAGACGGTTGTGACTAGATATTATATTACTAAGTACCAAAAATGTAATTCTTGTCCACTATTAACTTTTCTCAAAATCCATATGCGCCATAAAAAAAATCCATCTGAAATGATAGCTTCGTTCAGATCAACACAGGAATTTCGCCATCACATACGGATTTAACAGTTCAAAATTCATAACCGAACTGGTATCTCATAAGCATAGTAATTTTTGTTAGCCTGTATAATTTTTAGGGACTCTTGCTTAGTTATTAGACTATTCAAATAAAAAATATATTGTTAAATTTGAATTATATATCGTCATATTTGAACTATCATTGCATTTCATTGCATTTTATTTATTGATTACGTATATACTTTACGCTTCTGTTAAAACCCATTATCAGCATTTTATGTGTAAAGCATCCACTATCTCTATAGGGTTATCAGCTTATCGATGCTGATCATTCTATTAATGCGCTGGATATACCGCAGCCAAAGTGACTCGGAATAACGTTGAAAAAAAATCTTAGACTTATTAAATAAATGTTATTGCTACAATATAAACTGCAACTTTTTCATTGTTTCCAGTTACAAAGATGAAGCCTGTTGTCTTTTGTGTTACACTGCTGTTGGCACTGAGCAACCTTGAAGCTGGGCACCCACTTAAAATCTTGGGACTGTTCCCACATCCTGCCATCAGTCATTTTCATTTTTTTCATCCAATAATGCGTGGTTTGGCCGAGGTCGGACATGATGTTACTGTCGTCAGTCATTTTCCTGATAAAAGTCCACCAGTGCGATACAAGGATTTGGTGATTACCGGTGTTTCTACGTTAACAAATACTGTGGACTTAAAGGTACGTATGCTGTAAGAGAAATAATACTATTAAATGGGGTGGTACGAAAAATAACAATGAAGATAGTGGGACAACGCATGATTTAATGGAAACAATAAATCTAAATCTAAGGAAGCTCAAAAGTAGAGCTCAGTTGCGCTCTTTTATCTTTAATTTTCAAGATTTTTCCAAGTATCAAAACAATAAACGTTATATGAGTACATAATGAAATGTACATGTATACATTATGTAGATGCATACATACATATGTACATGCATTAGTTTATTGCCAAAAATGAGTTCAATAAACTTGACTTTGTTTTTGATATTGCAGGCATGACGATTCAGTTTTAGCATAAACCGGTTAAAGCTGCACTACTGCGCTTGTAGCGATATAAATTATGCTCATTAGAGTGAGTGAATTTTGTATGTATTCAGCTAAAGTTCTCCTAAAGGCTTTAGCCAAAAAATAAAAAAAAACAATTAGAAAGGTTTCACTATGCAGAAACTGAATTATACCATGCCATAATACGAATTTTTGGCCCAAATTTTTTTAACATATTTTGTTGGATTTTTCGTGTCAAATTATGAATGTAACCAATTCTGAAACAAAGTAATATAGAGCCGTCGAAAGTTGAAACTTTGATTCATTTCCTCATTTTTCACTTAAACCTAAACTCTTTTCCCGGAACCAACACTTTACGAAATAAATAAGTGAATCAAGTTTGTATTGAAATTAAACTTAAAGTCGTAGTTCGGTTTACAATATTCTGAAAACTATCTGAGTATTGTTTTTGTTTTTCTTGGCACTCACATGTAACACTTGCACTAGACTGTCCGTTAATTCCTCTGCTTGTGGGTGCATTGTGCCATTGCTTATGGGTGTATCGTGGTAGTTGTGGATGTAGCATTTTCTCAACCTATGTCCCATTCTTCGGCGGAAGTATTAATATGGGCCTCAACCCAAATCAAAAGTGCAGTTGTGTCCTTACACATATCTTTATTTGATACCAGTGGTATCTGATTATTTCCCATATCATCACCAACATCGAATTCCAGTGTGACATGGTGCAATGTTTTCGATAGGAAATTTGACGTAGAATTCGATGGTAGTATTAAAATTTTGATAAAAGGTGGGGGCAATTGTTAAAAATCGATTTAAACATTTAAATTGTCTATAACAATATTAATTTGCTACTAATCTTTTAAGTTATATTTTTATTAAAGTTAATTTTCTTAGCTTTGAAACGAAAATAATTTCAAAAAAAAATTTCATTTAACAAAACCGGAGTTATGAATTTTTGAAAGTGAGTCTTCAACCCAAAAATCACGAAATTCTCAAAATTTAAATTCACACTATTTTGAAAAAAAAAAAATCCTCGAACACGTTTCTCTTTTTTTTCGATACCCATAAAACGAATTTCAGCCAAATAAAAAATGCGTCGTCAGAAAAGTGCTCGCTCAGCAAAAGAACGTCTCATATGCAAACCATAATTAAAGAAACTTGGAAAGACTTTTTAAAAGTGATATTCTTATCTTTTTTTTAGAATTTTGAAAATAGACCGTTCTATAGCCATTTCAAGGAGTTTTTTATGCTGTATGAGTGGGGAAGAGAAGCTTGCAACATTACACTTCGCTCAGATGCTTTGGCGCAGGTGCTTCGTTATCAAATCCATTATGATGTTATCATTATGGAGCAATTTAATTCTGATTGTATGATGGGCGTGGCACATAAACTCAAAGCTCCAGTTATTGCCTTAAGCAGTTGTGCTTTAATGCCTTGGCATTATGAACGTATGGGGAACCCCATTATTCCATCGTATATACCTGCATTGTTTGTTGGACAATCAGAAGAGATGGACTTTATGGGACGTCTGGAGAACTGGATTGCTTTTCATGGCTTGAAGCTGTTATACAGGTACATATGTTGACTTTTGAAACATATATAGCTTTGTAACTTTTTTAAATTATGATTTCATTTTGTAGCTACTTCTCTATACCAGCTGCCGATGCATTGGTTCAGTACAAATTTGGTCATGATATGCCTTCTGTTGGAGAATTAGTTAAGAACACATCACTCTTCTTTGTAAATCAGCACTTTTCTCTGAGTGGCGCAAAGCCACTCCCGCCCGCAGTTATCGAGCTAGGAGGTATTCATATTCAAAAGTCTAAGCCATTAAGTGCTGACCTTCAAAAATTCTTGGATAATGCCGAACATGGTGTGGTTTTTATTAGTTGGGGTTCCATGATACGTTCCGATACTTTACCCACAGCTAAACGTGATGCTATTTTGAAAGCAGCAAAACGCCTTAAGCAAAAAGTCATTTGGAAATGGGAGAATGAAACATTGGCAAACATGCCGGAAAATATGTTAATTAGCAAGTGGTTACCCCAACGGGACATTCTTTGTCATCCTAACGTCAAGGTTTTCATGACGCACGCAGGTCTAATGGGCAGCTCGGAGGCAGCCTATTGCGGTGTACCAGTCGTTGCCACACCCATGTATGGAGATCAATTTTTGAATGCAGCCGCAATGAAACAACGTGGCATGGGTACAATTTTGCATTTTGAAGATATAACAGAAAACACAGTAATTCGATCTATTAAAAAAGTTCTACAGAAACAGTAAGTCATACGAGTTGCTAAAGTTGTTGTTGTTCATTATTTTAAAATGATTTCGCTTTTAAAGTTTCATGGATAGCGCTAAGGCTGTTTCACATTCGTATAATCATCGTCCGCAAACAGCATTACAAACTGCCATTTGGTGGGTCGAATATGTCGCCAGAACTGAAGGGGCACCATTATTGAAATCTTCGTCAGTATCCATATCCAGATTTGTTTATTATTCTCTGGATGTTTATTTGCTGCTGGCTACTGTTATTGGAATATCTGTATATACTTGGATCTGGATACTTAAAATATGCTTTTCACGAGGTAAAGGAGGAGAGGAGAAGTTAAAACAAAATTAATTTTGAGGTTCTTTCGTTTTGTGATATTGTAATACATACGTATTTCCTATTTAAAAAAATTCTCGTTACTTGAGAAAATTTTTATAATACAAAACAACATATCGTCCGTCGGCTTACAAGCGAAATTAACCATCTACAAAATATAAAATTTTGTGTTTTTCATGTTAAGTATACAAATTGTTATTGCGAATGTACTCTTATAGCATTACCTCATAATTATTTTTTTGCAGATAATCCATTTTGCTTGTGAGCCGACAATAAATTGCTTTGTATGGGGAATTTTAGTTCTCAAATACACTTATATTTAATGTTTAGTTTGTCAGTTTTTAAATTTATAAATAAAACGTTTCATGCACTTGACAAAAA
Source organism: Meiosimyza platycephala (assembly GCA_963662105.1). NCBI lineage: Eukaryota > Metazoa > Arthropoda > Insecta > Diptera > Lauxaniidae > Meiosimyza > Meiosimyza platycephala. Next base: position 2,097,380 of record OY759210.1, on the reverse strand, counting down.
CATTTCATGTGTCGAGTTTTTCTAAAGTCAATAGCCTACGAATTCTAGTAGAAGCTATGACAATCTGTCCATTTGATCACACAGTTTCCCTGATTAAAAGTTTACATAACTGAGCTCATCCCGGCTGCAGAGCGACAAATGAACAAGTATTACAAGACTACACATAATAGGCTGCATAACCATATATCTCCTATGTATACGCAACAAGATCCAACGGGATACTATGTCTCCACTAGGCATTTACGATTCAGTTTGAACTAATAAAACTTCTCGATATTCAATAGTAATATATTTTATTTTGATTACATAGTTGTGATACAAGGTGGGTCGGGATAAAAAATGTCAAAAAACAGCGTTACGAAATGTATGAACAGTCCCTAAGCTAGTGCTTCAAGGCTCACATTCGTTCTACGCTCGGGTGCATTGATGTATTTATAATGTATGTACATATAATGTTCACAATAAAGTTATTCGCTAACAATTAAAGGAACGGTAGCACTTAATTTAGGTTGGGCGTTGATAGCCGTCAAGCCTAGTGTCAGTTGAAATAACATCTCTCATAAGGTTGGTTCAGATCATCAAATTCTTCATTAAATTGTTTGTCAAACACTTTTAACAATAAAAAATATGTGTGTAGATTTTGATGACTACTTTGTTGCTTATCAAATTGTTTAATCAAAACCAAAAAAAATTTGATTTTCTGCTTTTTTGAAAATCAATTTGATTATGTGAAAGCTTGAACAATTTTCTAACACAGTTTTTGTCATATAAAAAAGATTTTAACGAATGCACATCACGCTGAATTACTTTCTTGTAAATACACAATAACAAATGAATTTTCACTCGACCTTCGCGATTCTGTTAACTCGAACGGATTTTATCGTTTACAGTTTTTAGCGGTAGCAGTACTTCCATCGCACGTAGGTATTGTGCGTAAGCTATAAGAAATCTGCTCCGACTTTGAAAGCGGGTAACCACTGGCGGCTTTTCCTTCGTCCGTCGAAATTGTGTTTGAGCTAAAAGTGAACGTGATAAGTGAGTGTGGCAACACAACGTACTTTGAGTGTGGGAACAGAACTATTATCATGCTGTTCGGTTTCGTTTTTGATTAGTTTGTGTACGCGAAAACATTCGTATTATTATTTCGTGAGATTATTTTTCCAGAAGTGATTTTCTTATTTAACAAGATTATTTTTCCAGAAACGAATACGAAATTCTTCATTGGTTAAACGTTAGTGAAGCAGCTAAGCAGTTGGAGAACGCAGTTGAAAGTGAAAAATTAATAAAATTACTTTTAACAATTTTTTAATTCCAAAAACATAAAAGCAAAGATGGTGAAAACTCGTGTTTATGTTGTTGGTGTTGGCATGACCAAGGTAATGAAATAAAAAGTTAAATAAAAGATCTAAAAAATGTATTAAATAAAAATTCACAAAACAAGAATTACTTGTTTTTAGTACGTTTCGAAATATATTTGAAGTCATAAAATTGATGGACGTTGTCCCCATTCTTAAAACTCAATAATTTTGCTGAACTTTAGACGGACTTTGTACCGAAATATATTTGCTGGAAAATCTAATCACAGCAGGCGATTAAAATGAATAAAATGGAGTATCCAACACATATGCACTTGGGTCTAAAAGTTACCAAACTCCTACTATCAGGCCATCATCTTCCTTTCGTGTCCCCTATCGTCTCTAGTGGTGCAACGATAACCCATAACCATTGTGTAGCAACACAGGCTGTGGGGAGTGCGCTATAAGTTTATTTAGTCAGATAAGAAAGAAATCTTATTGTTCCGAAATGATAAAAAACTTTGCTTCATCACTTTATGAATTCATTGGGGTCCTATAGTACATATTTTAATCATTTAAGTATTTAGTTCAAAGTGCATTCGATTATTTGGTGCCCTACACTTTTCTAGGCATAATTATAACTTATGCATAAACGGATAGACTTATAGACTAAAATCACTAGATTCAAATATTCTTGTATCTGAAGTTATTTCACATATCGTTTGCTAGCAACTCTAAGCTCTCGGCTAATTTTTTCTGAGTAATAGAACAAATCCAGATTATCTTGTGAATCAATCAGCGTCGAAAGCAGCACTGGAAAAATGTCTAAAAGGGACATAGACCCTTCCTCCTGGTAAGGTTTGGAAGATGTATATAAATACTGGAAAAAGCCGAACGATGACTGCGACACGTCAGGTAGCAATAGCAAAATTTTAGACTTACAGTATTGGCCAAAACTTGAGCACCCTCTCAGTACATTTTTTTTCAAATCACAATTTTTTTTGTCAAAACGACGTTTTTGAACCATGTGAATTTATTATATACATATAGGGTGATGGCACTAGTAGTCGGCCACTTAACTTCTTTTTAAGGCCAATTGGCTACCAAAAATCGGTTATTAAGGTTATTTATAAAAAATTGTGCGCTTCTGAATGCCTGAAAGGTAATTTTCTAACTTACGCGTTTTTTTCGTTGAAAAATGAGAAAAAAACGTGATTCTTAAGTAGACGGCCACCTCTTCTTTTAACGTCGGCCAAATAAGTTCTAGTTGTCGGCCACAACTTCTGGTACCGTATTTATATCCTTCTCTAAATTCAATATATTCTGTTAAATACACATTTTTTTTTGTTTTCCGACAACACTTATAGTCGCATTTTTTTAAAAGATCACTCGTTTTTGACGCTTCCAAAATCCTCCCGCAAACTAACATTTTTTACGCAGAGAGTAACAGTTTGATTGTACCAATTTTTTGCAAACTAAGGAAAGAATCGTTAACTCTATGATGAGAAATACGATCAGTGCCTACATACTACTACTCTTATAGTGTAGGTTTCATTGCTTAATGATTGGTTACATTTCTTACATACATACATTTCTTAATAAAGGTGTCCTCAATTTGTTATGAAAATTATAGGGTGTTTTGTGCGTAGGCTTGACCGGCTAACATTTAATAATTTTTAATGGTTTTTCCTATTTAACTTGCTTTTACATTCGTAAGGCTTGGCTAGGGTTCAATGAAGAGGTTAGGTATACATGACTTGCTAGCAAACGAAATGAAGTAGAGTTGGCTATAAAAACTTAAACATGAGACCTGTTCGACATCATTTCAGTTTTATGAATTCCTATAAAAATGTTATTTTAGTTTGAAAAACCAGGCCGTCGCGCTGATGTCTGCTACCCAGATATGGCCAAAGAGGCCATAAACAAAGCTTTGCAGGATGCTAAAATTAGCTACTCTGAGGTACAACAAGCTGCTGTTGGCTATGTCTATGGGGACTCCACTAGTGGTCAACGAGCCTTATACGAAGTTGGTATGACCGGCATCCCAGTTTACAATGTTAACAACAATTGTTCAACTGGTTCAAGTGCCATCTATTTGGCAAAACAGATCATCGAAGCAGGAAACGTTGATTGCGTTTTAGCTGTTGGCTTTGAAAAGATGGAACGCGGCTCCTTATCTGCTAAGGTAAGTTGAATTTCTGATCATGTCGAAATGATTTTTATTAATATTTTTTCAGTACTTTGATCGTGCCAATCCAATGGAACGCCACGTCACTGAAATGGCTCAGTTAGCTGAAATCGGCACAGGTCCAATGGCCGCTCAAATTTTTGGCAATGCTGGGAAGGAACATATGAAGAAGTATGGCACTAAACCAGAACATTTCGGAAAGATCGCATGGAAGAATCATAAACACTCTGTAAACAATCCGTAAGTATAGCATTTTAATAGTTTCAAGAAATATATAAAAAATGAGATAAGTTTGTTGATAAGTTATAATTATAGAGTTGTAGTTATCGTTGCTAACAAAGTTCAAATTTTATCTTATCACAACGATAACTACAATAATAAATTTATAACTATTTGCCATAATTTGTAAAATCTTGGAAAAGACATGGATTCTTGAAGGAAAATTTCTTTAAATAAATTATGTAATAATAGGTGCAATACCCCATACAAGACCTACGGTTTTGTCTTGCAAGCATTCTCTTGTTTTACATTTTTAGAATGGCGATGAACTATACCTTAATGCCTCACAGCGATAATTGAGAAAGCTCTTCATGGGAAATTATCATATGCAAAGTCTTATTCATGTGGAGCAATTCAGCCCTGGAAAGATCTATCATAATTATAATAACAAAATTGTTAGTTTGTCCCAAAAACTAAATAGCAATTTCTGGCTTTGTATGCGGAAGCTCCTAGTGGCTGCTAAATTTGTAAGGCTTAGATCATTTATTCTCTACTGCATTTTTAGATATAATAAGTACAGCCTGCTATGCGAAGATTCTGATATTGTTCGGACACGCAAATTGTAGATCATCGTTTTCTTTTTTGTACAAATTAATACATATATATATATATAATTGCGCGTTTGCTTCCTATTCAATGTGCTGTTCGTAATCGAAATATTTCTTTTTCTTTTCTAATCCTTAGTTACTCACAATTCCGCGATGAGTACACATTCGAACAAATCATGAACTCACCACAAGTGGTGGAAGGTGTTCTAACAAAGTTGCAATGCTGTCCAACTTCAGATGGCTCTGGAGCAGCAATTTTGGCGTCTGAACAATTTGTGCGTCGTCACGGTTTGGAAGCTCAAGCTGTTGAAATTGTTGGCATGGAAATGGCTTCTGATCCAGCGTCTACATTCAACAGCAAGAGTCTGATGGCAATTGCTGGTTACGATATGACACGTCTGGCTGCATCACGTCTCTTTGCTAAGACTGGTTTTAAGCCAACCGATGTGAATGTTGTTGAATTGCACGATTGCTTCTCTGCAAATGAACTGATCACCTATGAAGGTTTGGGTCTCTGCGAAGAGGGCAAAGCTGGGGAATTTATTGATCGTGGTGATAACACATATGGTGGCAAATATGTTATTAACCCAAGTGGTGGTCTTATTTCAAAGGGTCATCCATTGGGTGCCACTGGATTGGCACAGTGCGCTGAATTGTGCTGGCAATTGCGTGGGCTAGCAGAAAAACGTCAAGTGCCTAATTGCAAACTCGCTTTACAACATAATTTGGGCTTAGGTGGAGCTGTCGTTGTTGGTTTATATCGTTTAGGATTCCCAACAGCTGCTGGAGTAAAATATAATTTGACAGCAGCCAATGCAACCAGTCCTGACGGATTCAAGGTGGCACCATTGTTAAAATTGCTCGAGCAGGCAATGCAAGAGGATCAGGATAATCTAATTGAAAAGGTGCGCGCAATTTATGGTTTTAAAGTAACAAATGGACCAAATGGACAGACAGCCTTCTGGGTGATTAATGCTAAAGAAGGCAAAGGCAAAGTCATCTTCAATGGCACCGGTAAGTAGATTTATTTTTTGAATTCATCAAGAACTCTTGCCAAACTATTGATATTGCAGATAAGCCAGATATTACTTTCATTGTGAGCGATGAAGATGTGACTGAATTGATCTCTGGAAAGCTACCACCACAAAAGGCATTTTTCCAAGGAAAAATTAAGATTCAAGGCAACATGGGAATGGCTATGAAACTTATGGACTTGCAACGTTCAGCACAGGGTCGCATTGATGCTCTAAGCTCGAAATTGTAAATATACTTTTGCCATATGCGATTAAGAGTAATTTTTGGTGTCTTATAAATATTTGTTATGTAAAATATGAATTGTATGTAGAGGTTTATAACGTGACCTTTGAAAATGTATGGTGTATGAAATTAATCGTATGAAGATATTATGTTTTTACCTTTGTACTTTCGTTGTATATGAATAAAGTTTTTTCTAAAAATTTAAAAGCAACATTTTTGTGGAACTTTTACAAGCAATAAATGTATAGAACAATTCCGGAAACCAAATAAATGGAAGATCCGTTTTGGGATCATTTTCCGGAAAAAAAATTGCTCGATAGTAGGTCCCCAGAAGAAGTCGGAAATCCATTGGCAAAACGTTGGGTAAAAGTATAAAATCAAATTTGTTTTATCTGCATCAAAAATATTGTGTCCTAAAAGCCCAAAATTAAATCTTATAAAAATTTCGACCACCGGCTACTTGCAATGTCCAAAATTCACTTACGAACGGTGTAAAAGATGTTCTAAAAATGGTCTTAAATCGGAACAAAATTTTTAATATTGAAAATAAAATCTTGTTTGTTTTTTTTTTTGTTTTTAATATAATATATTTGTAAGTGTCTAATAATATATATGAATATGTATACACTACATAGTTATGTCTTAAGTAAACAATTATTTAATAAATTTGCGTAAGTGTTTAACCAATTCTTGCTGTTTAAGTAAACCATTTTAAATAATATTTGAAATTTATACTTTTATATTTACAAATACAATAATTTCCCCATGTGTTTTGGTAACACTTGCAAGTCTGTCACAAGTTATGAACACAAACCATTTTTAAGGGCTGAGGGTGTGTGTGCGAGGATCTTGTTGATGTTAAATATTAAAAAGTTGTGTTGATAAAATTACGTCATAAAATATACAATTTGAAACAATTAATGCAGAGACGTTGACGAACTGGTACTACTAGCGTTATGTGATGTTGAATTGTTATCCATGCTGGCCATAATGGAGCTCAGCAGATCAACAGATGACGATTTAATAGGGGGTGCTGATGTTGCTGACGTTCTGATAATTGACGATTTCGAATTTACTTTATGAGATTTCTGGCCAGCAGATGATGTCGAAGATAAGGGATTAGTTGTGAGAATTCGATGCGGATGTGCTAATTTTGTCGCTGCTGCATTAATAAATGTTATTGGTGTAGCTGTCAATTGTTGAACTGGTTGTGTTAGTGCAATGTGTTGTTGCGGCTGTGGAGGTGATGGAGGCAACGGCGGCGGTGGCGGTTGTGGAGCAACATTCAACTTTGGCGGCGGCGGTAAAGGCGGGAGTGGAGGTAACGTTGATATAGTATCTATATCCAACATATCCTCTGAAACAATAACTTCTTCCTCGTGATCGACAACTAATTGTGGTTGTGAAGAAGGTGAATCTACAGCTGTAAGTAATGTCAGAACGACATCTGTAAGTGCTGTTTCCGAAACAACAGGTACTACCACTGGCAGCGTATCAGTAGAAATTGTAGCAACACTGGGTATGTGTGCAGTAGTGATAGGAGACTGCGTAGATTGTGGAGGCTCATCGGAAACAATTTGTACTTGTATTTTAATTTCTGGTTCTTTTTGATTTAAACTATTAACGTAGGCATCGCGATGCGAAAAAGGCGTGGGAGGCACAAGTGGCAACGGTAAAGTCGGCACAACGGGTTCCGGCAATTTTGGAATTTTTGCTGTTGTTGCTACAGATAATGGAGAAATCGCATCGATAGTGCTGTGTGACTTTTTGCTGGTGTTGTCTAGACTTGATTGTGTATTGTTAATGCTTTTGTTGGTAGTATTTGATTTGATTTTGATGCCAACACTGCTCTTAGATTCACTACATTCCTTTTTGTGGCTACCACCATCGGACGGTTGGCGGATTAAGGTTGCACTTGGTTTTGTTGTGACCATAGTTGATGCGGCAGCTACTTCTGTAATATTCTGATCAATTGCTCCTTCCTTTGTGTTTGGTTTGATTTCTCTATCTTTGGATGATGCTCTGCTAGTGACTGTTGTTGTTTCATCAATAGCAGTTGCTATGGCAGCAGCAGCAGCATGCTTATGTATTTTATGCTCTAAAACCATTTTTCTCATATCAATTTTGGAATCATCCTTGGCATGTTTCTTTCTGCCTGGAGTCGTTGAGCCACTTTCTAAACCATCTTTTGAATTAGAGTCCTCTGTACCACTTTCACTTGATCGTCTATCTCTAGCTTCGAGATCAATTAGTTTTTTTGCTTCTGATTTCTTAGCTTTGCCGTCGTGGGTCCGCTTACATGGAGTCTTTTTATGACCATGATCTTCTAAGGACACTGGGTGTGGTAAAATTGTTTGTTTCTCTTTGTAATGCGGTGGCTCGGCAAGTACGGGATTATTTTTTTCATTGATAACTTCCTGGTTAGGATAATATTGACGCAACCGTAGATGCCAAGCTAAAAATAGATTTCAGAAATAAAAAAGTTTATTTACAAAAAACCAAAAATAAATCTTTAATAAAACGTATATGTATGTATATACTTTAGGCCATTTCAGATAGAATTTTCATTCTGATTCAATCTAAAATATATTATATATATGTACTTTAGGGCATTTAAATTTTTTTTTGTTCCAAACAAGTTTAATAGTTGAAGGTACATGAAAGAAAAATTCTGGTGAAAAGAGAGCTCGTAATATTAATACCATATTTACTGGTAGCTTATTGAACTTTTTAGTTTTAATAGGAATTTCATGGTAAAGAACACTTTTCACTTTCATCTATAACTCGTGAAAGAAAGCTCTTACACAAATGGGACCAATCCCAAGACCAAGAGAACTAGAATTTTTAATCAAAAATTAAACTAATGTCATCGACCAAGGATTTTATTCACCTGATAAGCCCCGTCTGACTTTTCTTGTTCCTGAAGCTAAAATTATCACTTTCCTCAAAGACGCCGAGACTCGGTAGAAGCCATAAAAAACAAATTCGTGGAAGGAGCTGAAGACTATTCCTGGATCAAGCGCTACCGTATTTTTTGTATTGCAAGCGGTATTTTGACAAAATACATTTGATAAAAAAATAATTTTGATTCAAAGAGGAAGGTTTACTGAACATTTTTGATAGTGACTAAAGCTTTAAATAGTCCAGTACGTCATATTTTTTTACATATTGCCTAAAATCGCAGAGGTCTTGAGGAACTTTTCAACCGCAATTAAAGAGTAAAAGGTTTGAAATCTGAAAAAATGTTAATATGTATGTACTTATAAAAAAATTGCACGTTCTCTATTATTTAAGGGAATTTATAGTTAATTTTAAAAACAAATTTTTATATAGTATAATCAGAAAGACTTTATGGTGTCTTCAGAGAACATATTCCTCATCGAAAAATAGAAACGGTCACTAAATAACTAAAAGCTACCGCAGAATCATGACTTTAAAACAAAAGTTACTAAGCTGCATTTTATTTATTTTGTTTTTTATTTTTTTTTTATAACTTTACTTCAACAGAACACAAACCGAAATATTGAAAACTTTCAGATGCTCTTAGTTTTTTTTCTTAAGTGGTGGCTCTGCGGTTCTTCGATAAAGAATACTTTCCCGAAAACACAAAAGTTTTTTACTTAACTTAATCTACATGGGAATTCGATTTAATGATATGCTAAAAGTCCACAAAAAAAAGGTGGGGTTAGGAGAGAGGGTTCATATAAAAACAAAAAAGGAAGTAACTTTGTCTCAGACGTCAGTGAAATTTGATTATATTATGGTTACTCTGAAGTAAAGCAAAAGAAAGTAAAGTTCAATACATAGCATATTCACAAAATTAAATAATTTTATAATAGTAAAGTCTTGATGAACTTACCGATACTAGTCACAGCTGTTACAGTCCGGAACTGGTGTATAATGTTACGGGGTAGAAAATAAATATCGTTATCGGAGAGCTGTATACGTGCATATCTTATTCCCTCTCGACGTAATTGATTTAATTTTGCATCTTCAATCCATTGCACGCACTGTGAAATTGGTGGTTCATGCAAATCTAATTGCAACATTTCCACCAAGTAATTAAAATCTTGTGCTGCAAATGCCACAACGTCCTTTGTAATACGATTTTGTGTATATGGTTGTCCGCAGTGCACAGCTTTTAAGATGCCTTAATAAAAAAAAAATATATGTTTTTATGTAAATTACGGTAAATATTTTTAAGGGAATGTTCTACTTTCTTAAGCCCCCGAATTCCATGTTTTTACGTACGTTGTACATAGTTTAGCATTTTTTTAAAACCTGCAATTTACTTGATAAACTTTTTATAATAAATTAACAAAAACTTCTGCGTCTATTGCTGGTTCAAACTATTCGTAGCATTCGTGTGAAATTTGTTTGCATTATCTTAAATATCTCGCTCAGTATAGCGTTTTAAAAATTATTTTTATTAGGGAGTCAGGCTTTATTCTGTATAGGTTGTACAAATCATGTTTAGTACTTGCGTTAAATTTGGCTGCATTATCTTAAATAGTCAGCCTTGATTTCACTAAGTGACTTCTCTCAATATTTGCTATAAGAAAATGTTTCATTTGCACTATCTGCAAAAATTTTCCATTTTCTTCAGTTTGCGAAATGCAGTTATTGAAAATTACGTAAGCGTAGGAGTATTGCGAAAGCATGCTAAAACGTTGATTCAATACTTTAAAAATTGAATGAAAAAAAAAACAACACCACGCGTGAATATATACTTCGAAACTGCTACTTTCTTATTTACTAAACAATACCACACGTGAATATATAATTCGAAATTGCTGCGTTCTTATTTACTAAACGTACTATAATAAAGATATTCATCAAAATCAGAGGAGAATGTATCTTTAATCCACAGTTTTATCTTTGGAAGTGTAATAGTAGCCATTAAATAATCATAAAAAAATTATGTTAGGTATTTTGAATTTTTTAATAAAACATAGTTTCCGAGTAAAAAGGCTAGTTTTTCTAATTGTAAAAGTTGTTTCTCGGTTTTTCACAAAGATTTTTCTGTTAAACAATATATTATAGGCATTTCCTTTTTTTGCTAGACCTACCGACAGCAGCAGTTGTAATGCGTTCATGACCATGTCCAACATGATCTGCATGCGCCTTTGTACGGTCTTCTATCATAGTCTCTCGGGCTTCGGATAATCTTGGTAAATATTGTAAATTACGCAGCTCATTTATTCGTGTCCTGAATAAAAAAACAAACTCATATTTAAGAATGTTATTACATCTAATTTGAAGATATACCTTTGACGTTTTAATGGAGTCTTACTACTTAGCTCCGCTGTAGGCACCAATTGTTCGCCAGCACGGACCCATAAAATTGGACCATCATTAGAGAGGCGTGGATCAGTTTGTAAAATAGAATACGCACCCCATGGCATGGTCTATTTTTTCATAAAAAAACTTATACAGTGATATAAAATTGATATTTTTTGCATACAAACCTTCTTTAAAAATGGATTAGACTCGATGCGTCCCAGAAGATCCGGGAAATAGCCACCAACCTCTTCGTGTACTTTGCCAACCAAACTTATTTGATGCAAAGGTCCATAGCGAAAAGTACCTTGGCAATAATTGCGTACAACCTGTACATGAAGATATTTTTGAAATCCCAAAATAAACCAAAGGTTTTTTACACCTACCTGATCGTTGTATTGTGACATTGTACAAGTCTCAATATCGGAGTTTCTACCTAATACGCCCGCTTTTACAGTTAGTGTAGAGTAATTGTCGGCCATGTGCTCCAGTAAATCTGGTAAATACTTAGCCGAATCGTGTACAATGCCCATTACATGATGTGCATATCCCTGTTCGTCTTCAGCAAAACATAAGCTAAAGAATTCATTAACTAGTTCATCCATTTCTTCTGGGGACAATGATTCTATATCATTTTGATAGAGATGCACCACAGAGGCACCACCATTTGGATATATTTCTATTTGGAAAAATTGTCCATATTTAAGATGCTTCAAACCGGGAAGAGGACGACCATCACGTCGCTCAATTGTGCCAGAAGAACCTATAGCAGTCATTGGCGCATATTGAATGCACTGTGTGCCTACGCTGTTGCGACGTATTTTAGAGCGTTTATGGCATTTAGAACATTCACGATCACGATCGCGAGACGATGAGGACGAAGAATACTTTGAGGACGATGATGAAGACTTGTGATGATGATGACTACTGCTGGTGCTCCCACTAATATATGAAGATTTGCGTGAACTCGATGACGATGAAGTTGAGGAATGATGACTATTAGACGATGATGATAATAATTGTTTTGGTGCTGGTGAGGGCATTGTTGTTGAATTAATCGTTATCGATCCTGATGTATGTGTTTTAGAAAAAGAAATGCTAGAGGATTTTTCTTTCGCTAAAGTTAAAGAACTGTGATTATTATTTATTACAGTATCTTTGCAATCATCTTTGGTCTTTAAAACAGCGTCAGCTGCAGTTTTTACTTCAACACTGTTGAAATTTAGCACACGACTAACTTCATCGCGTGTCTTATTTTGGAAGGGTACCGAATCAATTTCGAGAGCAGAGTTAGTAACCGGTGTATCTGTTTCACAAGACTTTGAATCGTTTATTGGAATCACAGTAATTTTAGATTGACTGGACGAAAGTTCATTAGAAGTGATTGTAGTTTCGATGCCATTAACAACTGATGCGTTAATTTTTATTGAATTCATGTCAACTTGAGAATACATCTGGAGGTCTTCTTTTGGCTCAAGTTTAATTTCGCTTTCTGTTTTAAATTTAATTTCTGTAATCCGTTCAATGGTATTTTCTTTCATTAATATTGCTGCTGGTGTTGCCTCGTTAGATACTGGTGGATTCGTTTCTTTTTGATCAGTTATATTTACATTTGAATCTTTACGTAACTTTTCAATGTCTGATTTATCTTTTGCAGGATCGTCGTCTAAACTTTTCCTACTAGATTTTGAGGCATGACTGCCCCGACTGCTTTCAGAGCTACGCCGTCTATTGTGTGAAGAATCATACGAGGTTGAAGTTTTAGCCTATATAAATAAAAATTCAATTAAGGATTTTATTATTATTATTATTTATTAGAAGAGTATAAAATACAAAACCAACAATTACATTGCGTACTGACTACCAGGGCCTACGACGCTTATTTTTTTTAATGCTATATACATAGGATAAAAAAAAAATTTACATAATGCTAAAATTTATATACATATGTATAAGTCGATAAAACTGATGTGTGATACTTGTTATATAATAAATTGTTAAAGTAAGAAGAGATGATTAAATTTGATTATGGATTTATTTTCTATATGCTGTGAACAAAATTAAAGAATAATTTTATTAGTTTTTTGACCTTCTTGTTAGCCATGTACACCCAGTAAAATAGATAGGAAAGACCCAATTTTTTGTTAAAAGTAACACGCTTGAGGATAACTTTCAGTTTTTCCAATTGTATTTTAATTCCATACTGGATTTCACTAGGTGAAAAAAGCACTAAGGTTTTTGATTAAACTTTATTTTTGAGGGAAACATATTTATACATCATAGGTATGGTCACCGATAATATTTATTAGCTCTTCTTTATATGTTATTTCAATAAAATTTAATTACAGGAACCAAAGCAGGACTGTAACTTAAAAAAAAGGCTATTAAATAAGCTGTATCAATTGGAGACATTATCATTCTCTGGGTCGTTATGAAGCTATTAATCATCAATTACTAATCGCATTGATAAGCTTATGCGAGTGGAAACGCTGGATTTAGGGCTCGGGGAGCCCTAAATTATTAAAGAAAGAGGATGAAATACAATCACGCTAAGCTGCTTGCATTTAACTGACACATCCTTAACGCATAATGATTATCGAATTCTATTTTCAATGCCTTTAAGTAAACATTGCTTGTTTAAAACAAGAACGAAAAGGTTTGTCTTAACTAGGTGGCCTAAATAGATCTTGCGGTTTTATAATAAATGATAAATTTTCAATATTAAAATTTTTTTCAATAGTTCTTTTACCTTTCCCTTGTCTCTTTCTGTGACATGATCATTCCGTTTTCCTATTGATTTAGACGATGTTTGTGAACTAGGCTTTGATTTATCAGTTTGGTCTCCGTGATTGATATCCTTAGATTTTGATTTGTTGTTGCTACATTGTTTGTCACTGCGGTCTGTTGGAATTTTTAGTTTATCTTTTGTGTCATCACTGTTTGAACTTCGGCGTTGTTCTTTATCTTTAAATTTTATGGATTTTTCCTTATCTTTCTCTTTATAACGTTTACGATCGCGATCTCTATCTTTTTCCTTTTTCTTCTTTTTATGTGATTTGTCTGGAAAACCAAGGACATATTACAGAAATTAAGTTCAACATTAAAGAATACAGTTACTATTTTACCTTTGTCGGACTTTCGCGGAGTTGGTGTCGGAACTGGTAGCGATTGTGTGCCTGTCAATTGGGACGAAACTTCTGCTGCCACTGCGGCCAGTCCAATTGCTGTATCCTGCTCCTTAACCGAAACGTGAATTGGCGCCACCGCAGCAACTGCATTTTCAACTACAACTGAACTTTTTATGCCATTAACTAACGTAGGCGTCGGCAGAGTTATAATAGAGAAATTTCCCGAACTTTTTTGAGGATCTTCCGAAAAGTTTACAGTTTCATTTTTATTATTCACGGCTTTTTCATTTTCAACTAATGCATTTCCCTTTTCATCGATTTCTTGTTTTGACTTTGTCGCTGTCCCAGTCATTGCAACATTTGTCGACGTCACATGCGAAGTCGCTGTCGCGGTCGACGCAAGCGACGCCATTGTTTAATGCAAATACAACTGCACTGATACACTACTCCACACTTCCAAGTTATAGAAGCAACACCGCAACGCACAACAAATAAAATCGATTTCGTACTAAATTTCTTTCTTCACTGCGTAATTTTTCTACGCGCCAAATTCCGCATTAAATTAATAAAATTTGCACTTGGCTAACGATTAAACGATTTCTTTGATAAAATATATTCTTCAAAATCTGCGAAAATGTTAAAAATTTCTATTTTGTGTTTTGACTTTTTTTTTCGCCTTAAGAGAATTTAGAGGCGCTCCACCACCAAAGTATTGTTTTTGTTTTTTCTTTCAACCGCTTTACTCGGTCGCACTTTTTTTTGTACGTCTATGGGTTTATTATTACCTTACTTTAATAAATTTTAGAATTTTCACAAGAAAGGTTTTTCGATTTGCATTTGTGCAACTTTTCAACATTATTATATCCTGGTTCAACATTTGCAATTCACTTTTTCACACGCTTCTTATTTTTACGACCGCACCATTTTGACCACGAACGTCAACGAAGTAGGGAAAATTCTTTGTGAACGGCGAATACACTCATCGGGTCACGTACGATGTATGGAGAACAGTGCTGCCACAAGAAGAAAACTTTAATACCTGAATATATGCGGTTTGAGATTTTTCAGTCATAAAATTTATGTGTTTTTATCTGCTCTACAATATTGGTCTTGACGTAATTTTCTACTTGTGACTAACTTTTTTCGTCGGTCTCTCACAGCCAGACCTTGATTCTGGTGACTGAGACTTATTTCCAATATCACCTTTACTTAAACTATGGCAAAAAAAAAATGAAGCGGGAGGATATGACCTTGAAAAATACAACGCCGCTTCCTGGATTAAGATTAAAATAAAAATAGTACTCAAAGAGATTATTAATTTCTCCAATTATTGCAAGTAAAATGGAAAAGAAAAAAGTTTGTGTACATCTAATAACAATTTATAAACAATTTTGACTTTAGAAATTTACTTCTAATTAAAATCTGTCAATAATTCAATTGTAAATATGTGTTTCCAAAATATCTAAAATGTATCAAGTTTTTGATAATTTTAATCAACCGGTTGCAGTCGTTAGTCATCACACATTCTAAAATGGAGCAAATGGTGAAAATTGTCAGATGGAGTAAGGTGGCAGCGCTGTTGATTAAAACAAGAGTGCCCAAATGTCGTTCGTGGAGCATGAGAAAAAACAGTAATGCGTTAAACAGATTTGGGACGGAATCGGAAAAGCGGCAACAGAAATCCGCTGTCAAAAAAAATTAGAATTAAATCTAAATCGACGGGTATCCGTCGGTAGGTTATCAGTCGTACGCCGCATTTCTGATTTCTGATTGCATTAAAAGTATTCAATAAGTTACTTTTTATATGAAAATGATGAAAAGTCTATCTACATAAGCTCTTCTCACAAGGAAAGTTTATAAGATACCTTTCTGATTTTTTCACACAAAATAAAACATGAAATGGCGTATATCTGCATCATTACCTCAAAAATCATGTTTTTTGAGTTATGCCATTCTTGAAGTAAGTGAGCGATATGATAAAAGACAACTCGCTTTCGACGTTTGGGCAACAAAGTTGAACATCTCTATTATAGAGTCTAGACTATTAGCATATTAACTTTGCTCATAAACTTGGAATAAAGATACATATGGACATATGGGGCATTGCAAACCAAATCGGCCACTTTTTTCGGTCAAATGTTTCATTTTACTTTTTTCTTAATAAAAAGAATTTTTTTTTTCAAGTTTCGTGCTCCGACGTAATTTGAACAACAAATAACTTTTTGAATTAAGAAAAAAAAACGAAACGTTTGACCGCGATCGGACCGGTCTGAAATTCTATTATATTTATCAAACTTTTTTTTGAGAATTTTTTCAAAAAAATCGAAAAGAAATCAAGTTTTTTTTGAATTAAAGTTGTATGTTTTCCCTTAAAGAACATTTAAAAATATGAATTAAAAAAAAAACCACCCGATTGGTGCCTTTTTCGCAAAGTTCTGAGGTTCTGAAAAAAACCTCGAATTTTGAAAAAAATCATATCTCTGAAGTGGATGGTCAAAAAAATTTGAAAAAATTCAAGAATGTGTTTCCTATCAGTTTCAAAAACATAAAATTTTCAAAAAATCGAAAGGGGTGATCAAAAAATTGGCCGATTTGGTATGGAATGCTCCATATACTTATTATTTAAAATTTATCTGTCAGATCTGATCAACGGATATGTTAACTAATTTGAATTTTCTTGGCAGTGTCACTATATTTTGTTTCGTCCATTCACGACTAAACCAAAAATGTTGCTACCACAATAATTTTTTTTGGCTTATTTTCAGTACTCTCAACAAATTTACAGGCAAAGAAATCTGTAAATTTTATAGACAGACTATAGCTTCATTAGCTATTGAAATAAGTGCTCAAAAAGTTAATCTAATCAAAGAAATAAATATCTTACACATAAATAGTAACACTCATTTGTATTACTTATGGAAACGTTGAGAAGCGTCATTACATTTGATATCAGCAATCACTATTAAGTGAGAATCTTCCCAGAGCTGACTGTAATGAATGGAAAGACCACACTCAACTTAAACAGAATGAATATTTCGATTAAAAGCTATAAATCGTTAGTATATTGGAGCAGTAGATGTTAGAAGCTTGCTAGGCGAGGTGTGCTACGCTACAATTCAGTAGAGTAAATTGTGATCAGAGTGATAAAGGAAAGTACTGGACGAGAGGAAGAGTAAACAAGAGAGAGAGTCCAAAAAAATAAATAATTTGCATTCTTTGTATTGACAACTCGTTTGCTCAAAGATACGCGCGGAACGTTTGTGTTTTGCATTTGCGGTGATTTATGAATTCTTATTTTGTTGTCACAAGTATTTTCATCTTTTGTGCCGGATTTATTATTTTATTTGTATACTCAGATACGCAATAGGCACTGCGACGATGTGTCGATTGTTTTTGTTGTCGGTGTTAGCACTTATTACACTCGCGCCGTGTCCAAGTAATGAGAGCAATGTTCTTGGTCTCTTTCCGCATTTCGGTTATAGCCACTTCAAAGTGTTCTATCCAGTGTTACGTGGCCTAGCTGAAAGAGGTCATAATGTGACGGTTATCACGTACAATAAAAACCCACAGCCTCATCCCAATTATGAGGAAATGCTACTTACAGGCGAACAAACTGTGGAAATTTTTACAATGGATATTTTTCCGGCATCGCGTTCTCTCCTTACAATGTTGGCAGAATATTTTGCGTTGCACAGTGAGGGGCAACATTCATGTGAGCAGTTCTATCAATCAGGCTATGTGGACAAAATATTGGAGATACATGCAAGCAAGCCTTATGATTTGGTCATAACGGAGTTCTTTAATACAGACTGCTATTTGGGTGTACCCTATTTGCTACAGGTACCTGTAGTGGGGCTAAGTAGTTGTGCATTAATGCCATGGTATTATGATCGTATTCTGTTGCCTGATACGCCCTCATTTGTGCAATCAGAATTTATTGGATTTCCGGAAGAGTTGAATTGGCATCAGCGTTTGCTAAACTTTGTGCAATCCAGAGCAAATAAACTGTTGTACAGGTAAGCCTACATGCATATGTTAGTGGGTACGACGAAGATTCCCAAGTTTTTGATTGAGAAAAATATTCTAAAATTAAAAATTTGTTCATAGTTATGACGTGTTTAGTGAATTAAGCAATTTAGATATGAAGGTTATAATAATTTATCAAATTAAGACTCGAAAGCAGTAAAAAATGTAAACAAAAATTTGTATACTTCCGATTAGTTCGTTTGTTTACATCTTTGTTGGAGGCTAAGAAAACAGTGTACATATTACAATCAGTGTTGCCACTTTGGATAAAATTTCTGTAGCAAAATTGCGTAGCAAAACGGTGAGCAAGGTAGCAAAAGTCAGTAATTGGCTGAACTCTTTTTTATTGCAGCAGTAAACTAAACCTAATTTTTTTTATAAAACGAAAATATCACATTGAAATTCAGAAAGGTGTAAAACTACATAACATAAATGTAATTAACTCACTGCAATTCACATAAATTAAAATAAATATAATAGTTCATAAACATATAATATAGTGCATCTGATTATCTTCTCAAGGCACCCATACAGTTTACTTATTTGAGATAAAACATTTTGCAGCCATTATGTAAAGCAAACTCGCAAATGTGTTATTTTTTGCTTTAGCGTAGCAAAATTGCTACGATGGTAGCAAAGTGGCAGCACTGATTACAATGGCGAACATACAGTGGCGAGCATATGTGGATACATTTTGATCACATTTGACTTAGGGTAGCTCTAGAACCCTTAAAAATAAAGCAATTGTGATCAGTCTTTCTTTTGTTCAATTCTTAAAAATAAAAATCATAAGAATATCCTTCAAAATTGGAAGCAAAACATTAATTTGAAGTCATATAATGAAAAAACTCAATGTATTAACTTTTGCACGTCCAAAAATTATGTGTTTAAAATAATATTTGGCCCCCTTAGTTTCAACCCATAAATTTTCGATGGGGTTCAGAATTTGGCTTTGAGCTGGTCACTGCATCATTTGAAACTGTTGCCTATTGAGCCAATTATTAGCAAATTTAACGGTGTGTTTAGGGTCTCCATCATGCTGAAAAATCACTTCGCCCACTGGGTAGGCACTTTCATCCACAAAGTCTGGTAGAATGCCAATAATTTTTGATCACCGGCGCGCAATCCTACCAAGTGAAGCAACTCCACACACCATCAACTTACTAAGTGCTTTGCAATGTTTCATATGAGCGGTGCCAGTTGCATTTTATGTGTATGGATAGACAGATGAACATGGTTATATATATATTTTTTTTTCAATATCTGCCACGCCCCTTCTATGCATTAGAAAAGTAATGAACCTGTGTGTAGAGTATAAAAAAATTTTTTACAATTGACGTTTGAAAAACAAACTTTTGGTATTAAAAAGGCCATCATAAAACCACAAAATGTTCATAAAAAAAAAACAATAAAAAAAAAAATGCCCGGTCATAACTCCATTTTATTGAATTTAAGGTACTACACAAACTACAAGGACAGCAAAGTCATTAAAAAATATTTAAACATTGATATCGATGTAGATGAGATTGCAAAAGCGAGCACCAGTATGATTTTTGTCAATCAGCATTATTCGCTGAGTGGTATACGACCACGAACACCGCAGTATCTCGAAATGGGTGGCATTCACATCGATGAGCGCAATGTAAACGAACCATTACCCAAAGATTTGGAAAACTTTTTACAAAAATCACCCAAAGGTGTGCTATTCATTAGTTGGGGCTCTATGCTGCGTTCCGCGACAATTGATAAATCAAAATTGGAGGCAATTTTGAAAGCCTTAAAAACTTTACCATTAAGAATTGTATGGAAATGGGAGTCGACAGAGCAAGCTATTGAGGATGAGCAATTTTTCTTTACCAAATGGGCACCACAATTGACACTGTTATGTAAGTAAAATTTAAATGAACTTGCCAGTTGCATAATAATTTAAAACTTCCTTATTTCCAGGTCATCCGAAAGTCAAGCTCTTTTGGGGTCATGGTGGTCTATTGGGCACTACAGAAGCTGTGTACTGCGGCAAACCTTTAATAGTTACACCTATTTATGGTGATCAATTTACGAATGGATATGCAGTTGAAAATCGTAGAATAGGAAAAATAATGCATTACAATGAGATCGGTTTCAAAAGTTTGGAAAATCTGCTGCAAGAAGTTATGAGGCCAAGGTAAGTGTGATGGTGTTTTAAGATGCCAGATTATCATCAGCTGAGTACATAGAATAAAAAACTTAAGAAATTATATTTCAGTATAACCTTTAGTTTGACTAAATTCAGCTTGAGCTATCGCTGAACTAACAAAAATAACTTAAATTAATTTTACTACTTTCTTTTCCGTCCATCGCAATCATACATTTTCTCTTCCGCAGATATACCGAAAATGCTCAAGTCCTTTCAAAAACTTTCCGTAATCGCGAAACAACGCCTCTGCAAACAACAATGTGGTGGATTGAGCATTTGCTTCAAAATGGTAAAGCAGCCAGCGACCTATTGCGGACAAAAGCTGTAAACATGCATTGGTTCGTCTATTACTCATTAGACAGTGTGGCGCTGCTGTTTCTTGTCGGTTTCGTTGTGTTTTTGGCTTTGAGAGGCGCCATGAAAATTGTATGCATGGCCCGAAGTTGTAAAAAGCAGGGCAGCAAAGAGAAAAACTCATAGACTGTAAATTTGAATTTTGAAACATAAGTGAATGTACCTACTCACAGAGAGTGATTGAAGTGTGCTGTGTAAAGTTTTATAGTGATGATCTAAAAAATGTTTAATTCATCATTTTAGGTATTTTCTTTTTTAAATTTATTAGGGATTTTATTAAATAAATTGTATATTTCTGATTTGAAAACATTTTTAATGGCGGGTATGAAAGAAAATCTGCACTGGCGTAAATTTGGATGAAAAACAAATACAGTCATGTCTGGATATAGTGAAAAGGCATGTTCACAATATCCAGGTTATTGACTATATCAAGGTTAAAATTTTTTGTTCAAAAACTTGTTTTATTTGCTCAAAGTTACACATTTGTATATATATATATAAATTTTTAGGAAAATAGAAATGTACATTGTATCTTTATTGAAAGAATTCGTGAATAGATGTTTGCTTCTTGCGTTCAGAAATTGATTTTCGGACCGCTTTTTCGTGTAAAAGTAAAATTTGTTTTCTTAAAAGACTTTAAAAGCTAACGTTATAAAGTATTAAATAGAAAAGAAACGACATTAATCAGATCAGTACAACTGCAGATAATGGACTACATGTATGAGTAGTTTTGACGAAATTCAGCCAATTATCGAAAATTCATGTGTGGATATTTTCGAAATAAAACATTTTTCAGCAAAATCCTGATACACGTGTCGACTGAATTCGTTGAAAGATGCAGAAAAAAGAAATATCATTGCATTTGGAGAAGTCGAATTTCTTTCCCTTAAAATCCGTGTGGTTTGTAAAAGAATGACTGATACATAGATATATAGCGTTTCAACTTCCAATTATAGCTCACATGAAGACGGTTCTCATATTATGAGGTGACTCAAATAAAATACAATTTAATTTATTTATTTATTTTTTGTCTTTTAATTTTGAAATAATAGTGCATTGTATGAATAACTGAAAATTTCTATAATTTCTATGCTATAAAACTCTCACTCTACTCCGCCTTCAATAAATTCCGCTTGATTTTGCGCCACACAAAAGAATACCGCATTTCACAAGCATAAATCATATCATGGCATAGTAACTGATATCAGGCCATGTTGCTCGATGCTGCAATAGCGCACAGCAACGTGCAGCTGCTGCCATTGTTTCACATCTCCTAAAGTTATGCAATAATATTTGTTTTACGCTATCTCAACATTTTTCTGTCATATTTAAGCAAGAGACAAAACAAATGAAGAATAAAAAACGAAACCAAAAGCAAAAACAACAACAACAACTGCAGCAGATACATATTACAGTACAACAAGAACATTTAAGAAAAACAGCGACGAAAACAATAGAAAATGCATTTGAAATTAAAATGAAAAATCCGCAGCGGGATAAAATCGTTGTTGTGTGTAGTATGGGTAGTTAATAACGTTCATGCAGCACCGCACTGCACTGTATTGCTCCACCAAGCTACCAACAAGCGAAAATTGTTATTTGCTGTCGTTGCGCTCGTTCATTTGTTCGTTCCTTCGTTGATTCTTTGTTTATTCGTTGACGCAGCTTTCATGCCAAATCCTTGCTTTCATTGCATGTCCTTGCATTTGCTTGTAGCACGATTTGCTGTTATTGTTGAAGCTCTAATGTATACGATTTAAATGCACACAACTGGATGGTGCTTTCTCCATTCGAGTGGTTATTTTATATATTGATTATGAAATTTATTGCACGGAAAATCTAAATTTTAGAACCAATTCTCAATAATTCTCATTCGAAGTGAAAAATTTGCATCTACTTTGCATTTTGGTTGTTACTTTCTTATCATTTTTAATAAATCAAATTTCAATTAATAATACTTCCCAGCGATTAGATTTACTATTTTACTAAATTTTGCACGATTGCTATATAAAAAATGTATGGAAACATATTGTAAGAGCAGCCAATGTACAAAAACGTGCAAGTGTTTTTTAAGTTCTAGTTCAGTTTGGAATCACATATCTACCTTTTCCCGTTTAAAATCTATGAGCGAATACTTTTTAATATATTTAGAATGGAAAAAGTAAAAACCTTTATATAAAAAACTTAGAAACACAAGAAATTTCCAAGCAAAAAGCATAGAAGTTAAAAAGTTTTGCAAATTTATGGCAAGGCATAAGCTTTGAAGCTTGAATAATGTGCACTTGGTAATAAAAAAACACCCTAACGTGAATAACGATAACGGAAGTATCAATAAATGTCAGGAAAACTTTTTTCGAAAATCTGTTATAAATATTATTAGATTCAGAAATTTCTGCTCTATTGAATTGTATCTTTAAAATTTTATCATTTTCCAGACCATCAACAATTTTAATAAATTCAGTAATGTAAGAGACGACTAGGCTTCTTTTTTTTTAACGCAGAGGCTTTGTTTCGCTTACTTAGAAACTTTTTCGAGACAGCATTTAAATAGGACACACAAGAAATTAAATTATGGACAATTTTCTAAAAAACATAATAACAAAAAAATAATTTATATTTACGATCTTTTGTAAAGACGACTTTCGTTTCTTAGGGTGAAAACAGAATGAACGCTTGTTACTATTTTCATAAAAGTTACTATAAACAGAAGCAATCGTCTTAAGTATTTAACTTCCAAAAGAAGTATACAACAATTTCCTACTGTTCTTGCAGCTGCTTTCATCTTTACATTATTTATACATTCCGATTTTGATATACTATAATATAAATATATTTTCCCAAGAAAACATAAATTAGGACAACATGTCGTATACGTAATGCGACACAAAAAAAAACTTCATAAAATTCGTTCCAAAGATACAAGAATTTATAATTTTAGCAATCGATCACGCCCAATGTACTAACTTACTTTGGGGCAATCAGGCACGCATACACACATTCACAAGCTCCCACACATGCAAACGTACTCGAAAAGTAATTAATCACAAACTAAGACATTTTACTATTTTATTGCATTAACTTTTGTCAGTTCTGCTGTTGTTGCTGGTTCAAAGTACATACTGCCATTTATTTAAAGGATTTCATTTAATGTTGTATTTATTAAGAGGTTACTTTAGTCGACTAAGGCTACTTACCCCCTTAAGTCTACGAAATGTCACTCTTTTACTTAACAACTATGACAATGCAACTTATTGCTTCTATTTATTATTATTATTGTTGTTGTTGCTGTAGTTTTAGTTGTAGCTGTAGTCTTTGTTCACTTTTGATTCGTTGAGCTTTAATAGATTTGAGCATCGCATTCAAATGACATAATTTATAATGATGTCAAGTATATAAATTTCTGCATTCACTAATATGAATGCATACAAAGAAAAGTCAAGCGCAAAGTCAAATATACTGAAAAATATATTTTTAGGATATACAAAATAAAAAAAAGCTAACGAGCGCAAGAACTCGTGATGTGATGTGTGAACTTATTGATGTTTTGTTATCACAGCATGATTAAGTTTTAAACGATGTCCAAATATATACATTAGTATTGCAAAGAGTTCTCGCTTATGATAAAGAACTACAAAATTTTGAAAACTATCGTGAATGTTAATGAAAGCAGCAAAGCATCGACTAGCATCGAAAAATATCGAAGTAGTCGAAAATTTTGTAACAATATCAAAAAGTATTAAAAAGGTTAATCCAAAATTTTGAACATCGGTATACACTAAAAAAGTCGTAAATTCCAAATTGTCAATAGTGCATTAAGTGCGACTTCAAGCTTTAATCCAACAAATATATTGACTTGACATTATTTGACTTGAAAACCGTAGTAGTAATTTCTAGATCAACATGTGAGTAACGTGAGATCTATTACCTGTATTCATATCACTCGGTATCAAATGACATTTTCAAATCAGATTGTTATCCAAAATCAAAATTTTTTAAATTTAAAACAAACTTTCCGTGTAGATGAAAAATAATATTGAATTCATTTTGTATTACATACAAACTGGCATATGTACATGTACATATACATATACATATGTGTATAAATAAGTAGACATTAATTTTATGTTTTGCTCGTCTGTTGAGTGTCTCCGGTTAAATTTGCCATCTAACACACTCTCACTCTGTACTGTGTTTTCAGTGGCCATAGTTTCTTTCGCCTTAACCCACTCACTACGTCATATGGAATTTTAACTGTCGCATATATTTAAGGCAAGCAGCATATGTCAACATTTTATTTGACTTTGCTTACTGATTTCCCTCACCACCCCCGCACTGCTGCATATGGTAAAAATGTTAAGTTCAATTCGATATCACGCAGCCTTCATTTGCTGCGATGGGTTGAGTTCAGCTTCAACGCGCTGCTGTTGCTGCTCGCAATCAAATGAGATTTATTGCATATTGTTAGGCGCAACTCAAACAACTCAATGTTCGAGTTGTTGGAATGGCTGTTGTTGCCGTTGCTGTTACTGGCTGTGTTTCTATTGTTGTATGTAGTGCCAGTTGTTGTTGCTTCTGGAAACCGAAATCGTATTGTGTTAGAGTGCGAGGCAAATGCAAATGATGCGATCGATCGATGGCTGAACTGTTTGTATAAATGAATGAATGAATGAATGAGTGGCTCGATGAATGGTTTGTTTGGGCAATAGCATGGATGGTATGATTTGGTATGGTAATGTTGATGGTGGTGGTGCCACTGCCCTTTAGTGTTGGTGCAGCCACTGATGCGTTATAAATTTTACATTGAATAATGTGAATTAGACCCTTGGCGGTGATTTCACAACGGTTGGTCGTCGTCCAATGTAATGGTGATGGCGATGATGATGATGATTGATAATGAATGGTTTTGAGATTTGTGTAAATAAGGAATTGATGGAAAACGATTTTAAATACGAGCAGTATATTTGAACTTAATGGTAAACGTCTCGTGTATAAAAAATCATCAAACATTGAAATTCAATTTGAGTAAGTCCACATTTGTAAATATGCAGTGAATAAGTGGGCAGTTGCAAAAAAAAATTGAGAATGAAGTGAACTTCTATTATACATCATGATTTTGATACGAAATTCTTTTGTCTGGAAAAAATCTGAAAATTTCATTCAATTATTTTCATTTCATTTTCATAAAAAAGATTTTAAAAGAAATTAATGGGTTTTCTATATACCTACTCATTGTGACTTCCTTAATTGTTGCAAGTGAGCTTTGCTGATTTTAGTTCAGCTTTATATTTTGATTTACTAAGGAAATAAAATTAAATAAAAATGGAATAAAAATATGAAAAATTTGCATTTGTATTGCAACAAGTAGACAAACAGACAAAAATCACAGACCAACAACTGTTAGCCTTGTCATCTGTGTGTAGTTGTATGTATGTATGTACGTTTGCATTAATTTGCATATATGCAACTCAAACACACTAAAATTTAAATGTGTGAATTTTATCTTGCAAATGTGTTAATATTTTGTTCAAATATACATAATATTAAAAAAGTAATACAATAAAATGAAAAAGAATAAGATTTTACTTAAATAAATATATGAAGAGTGAATGATCAAAATGAAACATTTCCACATATTCACTTTTTATATGAAAAGAATAAAATCATATAAATATTTAATTTTTTAATGGTATTGGCTGCCGCTCTTGAAATTTATACTTTTTCTAAAAAATGGAGAAGTTGAGTTTTGATCCTTACAACTTGTGCAAAATTTTTCGTTATCAGACTACTATAGTTGAGATGGTAGTGAGAAGACGGAGATACTTCATTTTCGCCAAAACAAAATTAAACAATTTAGTTGGCATTTTAAGACGGCCGATACTTCTGAAAATTACTCCTTAACTTTTCGAATCCTCTGCCAGAAAATCAACTCTTGACTTTAACAGATCCGATGACAATTTAATGTACGTGATAACTGCGTTATTATAAAGCTTCTTAAGTATTAGGCCTAGTTCTTCTAGACTAGATGATAAAACATCCTTCATGAGTGGCGTTGGTGTGCCATCAGCCATTTTGCTTGTTACTCTCTAAATAGCTATGTGGTTGAATGAACTTTTTATGTATACTTACTTGACACACTTTAAAGGAGTCCAATCAAGATACATGAGAAGGACCTAAGTGCACTTTCAATCTCCTGTATGTAGGCCTGTGACCAGATATCCAGAGTAATCTAAAATTTGAGTTTTTTTTAAGCTATTTAGTTATTATAAGAAAAATTTCAACTTTAAACCAACAGAAACAACTAAGGAATTTCATATGCTACAACGCCAAGGAACAGTGCGTTCCCTGGTCGTCAGTTTCAACTTGCGAAAACCCCATTGTTGACCGAAACACTCTAATGTGGCGAACCTCAAATGCAAAATAAAATGTTTTTTAAATCACATTTTAACAACAGCAGCAATAACTGTTGGTACTTTTGTTTTAATTTTATTTTAAGTTTTTTTTTTGCTTTTTTTTACACAAGTTGCCCAATTTTTTGGCATTATTATTAGCATGCAACAAACAAAAACAACAAAAAATACAATCATAACAACAACAGCGACAATGGTAGCAAAAGTAGAAGCAGCAGCAGCAAAACACAACACAATAATGAAAACTTTTGTAGTAAAAAAGTTTTTATGCTGCCTTGCATTTATACTGTTGGCAACTCTGGCTATTGTAATAGTAGCCGAAAATGTCAAAAAATAACTTTATGCTGTAGTGGGAGCGAACAACACTTGTATTGTCGTCATTGGGTGTGTGTGTGTGCTGCTGTAAGGATATTTGTTCAAAAGTGTCCGCAGACGGATATAAAAGTGCAATGACAGCAGCAAGAGTCAAGGTGACCTCTGTTGTTCGCTGCAAGTGGGTTGCCATGGAATGTAAAAAAAATGCAGGACAATTGCAATGATGAGTTTGCAGTTGGGTAACCAACAAAAAAATAAGTTACTTGTAACAGCATGTCAAGTAGGACCAATAATAAAACATGACATCAACGAATTTTAATTTTAAGCAACAACACTGATAAACAGCGAAATTGCCCTAAATATATTTGTATGCAGATCAAATCAAATTTTTAATTGCACTATATGAAATATGCGTACGTTATATTCAAACATATTGTTTTCTCAGTGTACAATTCACATGAAGTAGTCTGGCAACATTGGCTGACTATCACAACGAAAATATCAAAAAAGTAATATCGAATTATAATGCACTGAATACCTGAAACGCTCATTTAACTCTTCTGAAAGAACTTGTCGCCAAAATTGCAAATTAAGCAACCAGCCACAATTTTAAAAAAGTTTTAAGTAAAAAAAAATTCGAGAAAAACTTTTATAACCTTAAACTGTGCAATAGTATTTTCAGGCTAGAGAAATAAATCAATTTTGCTGAACAATGTGATTGTCGCCATTTTTGGGTTATCCTTTTTGTAAAGTTCACAGTAAACAGCTATCTGATTTTCTAGTCCCAAGCAAGAATGACAATTTCACGCTTCTATCAATGCCATGAAATCTTGTCGTAGAGTGTAATGAACGAAAAATTCTATAGCTACATAGAAAAAAAAAAAAAAAAACAAACAATAATCTGTGAATGTGTGTGGTAAAACACAACACCAGCAACGGAGACAACAAAAACTAAAATGCAAAATTAATGTTCGTTTTACGCTATGGGAACATTTTTTTAAAAAGTTTAAAAAAATGACAAACTCTTTTTCTAAAGGACTTTCGAATTTGTAAATTCATAATTTATGCAACAGTGAAACATTGGCTAACTTATAAAATTTTGTTAACTTGGCAAAGTCGAGGTGTTTGATGTTGCTTTTTTAGTTAAATACGTTATTGTTGCCATAGTGAATAGCACAAACTATTTTTTCCTCATTTTTTCGTCTAAAGTTTTAAATATTTTTTTTATATTTTTAAAATTTATTTTTTGCTTGCAATCTGTGCACCAAAAGTTGTGATTAAATTTTTTGTGTGGATTTTTTTTTTATAAAATTTTATACATAGTTTTTTTTTGCTTCAAAAATTTGTATCTTTATATAAATAAATGAAAAAGAGGACAAAATTTGTAAATAATTTTTAAAAAAAAATATCTTTATATTAAAGTTCATTTTTTTTAGCTTCAAAATAAAAATAAAATCAATTTTCTAGCTTTAACTGAACCAAAGTTAGGAATTTTTGAAAGTGAGCCTCCAAGCCAAAAATCAGAAAATTCTCAAAACTTAAATTCGCTCTATTTTAAAAAAAAAAATTTTTTTTTAAAAAAATCCTCGAATACGTGTCTTTTCTTTTTTGATACAGAGCCCATAAAATAAATTTCAGCCAAATCAAAAATGTGTCGGTCAACTTTTGTCAAAATTCGTTCAGTTTGTAAAAGAACGTCCCATGTAGATCATTTAAGGGCATAAAGATTCGAGTGGATATCTTCTCGATATCTTCCTAATGATATTTCTGCCATTACCCGGCACTACTATACCAAAAGCAGCCACATTTTTTCAGATACCGACATATTATTATTATTTTTATTACCATCCTGCTCTTATTGAACTTGCTTTAAAATGACAAAACGTAACACAGGTTGAAGCCGATATTTACTATCAGTAATTTTTTCCAGATGTCTTTCACTGATAGCACAACCAACACTTTTAAACGATGCCATTAACGTTAGGTGCACATTTTGCTGACATTTTTTTAATGGCATTATAATTTTTATGCAATTTACTTAACTATGTCATGAGTATACATACCAAGGCTTTCGTTTTAACTTGATACGAAGTGAAGAAAATTCAGCTTAGTCCTCCTGCCTCAGCAATCGTCCGTCGCTAATTCTGTCCATCTGTCTTCATGTCTGTCTGTCTATCTGTCATAACTTGCAACATGCTAAAGAAGTTAAGTTTTTTGCTCTTGCGCACGTAGGCAATATGAAACGTGATTTCCCGGCTGATTTTCTGACATTTTTCCTTGACTTCATTCTATGCTGTCATCATTTCTTTGCTTTACCATCCGCAACTGCTGCATTGCAATGCGATATCCAATTAACATTCGCTGCGTACAGCTATGAGTTGCTATAATTTCAAGCCAACGAATAAACAGCAGAAGACATAATGTGAAAAAAAGAAGAAAATTTAAAAATCAAGCAAAATCCTTAAGCAGCAATTTAGAAGCGTTAAGAAAAATACCGAACGAAACACAATGCTGCATGCTTTCGGTTTTTGAATTCCAACATTTCTTACTGATAATTTTCTAAGTTGCTTCAGCAACGTATTAACAGCTGACTTGGCTCGTAAAAATACGCAGCAGACGTGTAGGCATTTTTATGGCATAATTTTAGGCGCTAGAGCTTTAAAAATAAATATATGCTTAAAGCAACATTTAACTTTACTTATGTCAGCAAGTAATCGTACAATAATTTACATGTCTAATGAATTTATTACCACTATCTCAATGCTTCAATCAATATATTTATTTGGTATTTAAATCTTTTGTTTTAATTAATGTAAAATTTTAAATCTCAGTCAAAACTTAAGTAAATACGAAAGATTAATAACAGCAGTAAATACGTTACTACCTTAAATGCGCATATGTGCATGCAATAAAATGCCCCAGGACATGCTGCATTCTGAGATCAATTGATACGAATTTATGACCAAAATGAATGCGTTTAGTGATTAGGTAAATTTGTCACTTGAAAGGTGAAGCTCACAACAACAATGGCATATGATATTTGGTCATACGTTTGTGTTTTAGTGCGCAAACCAATACATTCACTAAATAGGTTGCAAACACATTGTTCTTGCAAATCCTTCCCTTGTGAAAACTATGCAAGCGGATTGACAGGAATTACAATGCACAGGACACAATGACACACACACACAAACACACTCACGCAGACAAAATATGGACTGATTTATCATTCCTTTGAATGCGAATGTTGCTTTGGTTGTTATTGCTTTTACTGCTTGATATTGTTCACATTGTTGTTGTCGTTGTTCGCATAAGTAATTAATTACTATATAGCTTTAGGTATAAAATAAATATATTGTTATTTATATTGTTGTTGTTTGTTTTATCTATCATTTGAAATGTAAAATATTACTACATTTGTAGATGGAAAAGGAAAATTTTAAGAATATCCATTAGAATGAGTTAAAAAACATAATTGTCAGAATTTAAATTTCAAATGCCAAGGTAAAGTTTCTAAAGATCACAGCGCATTTTTGACAACTTCTTTTTTTGCAGAAATTATTTAAATTTTCTTAAGAAAGAATGATCATGATCGCAATAATATGCATGTCAATTGAAAAGTTGATGATCAGCAGAGTTATGTCACATCTACTTACTTGCAATAAAATTAATGAAATAATATTTTATTGTTAAAATGATAATATCAAGCATAATGTAGGTATACATACATACGAGTATATCGCAAATAAGTGTATTAAAAGTTCTTAGGAAAATTTATATTTTTTTGTTTTTCATGAAACAAAAGAATTATGTATATTTGACATTGCGTTTAAGTTGAACATCATTCAGTAAATTGTAAACAATAAAAGTCAAATAAAAAGTTTTCCACTTTTCACACCGTCAGCGCTCATATCTTGTGCAACTTCCTCTACGGCTCCCCAGCAAACACTTAAACACTTTTCCATGCAGTGCTCTTTCTTTTGTTTCATTGTCAAAGTAAAAAGATTTCATTTCCATTCTCATTTAGGTTTCATTACTATGAAGATGATGACGACGAATGTTGATGATGATGACGTTAATGTTGAGTGCAGTATTATAACTGTTTGTTATGCTTATTGTTTCCTTTGTTGTTATTGTTTTAAGCATGATAGCGTACGGAGGCATCCAGCACAATATCAGTCTGTTACACCTACGCCTAACAACAGCACAATCCCCATCACTCGCAACGTATGCACGCAATAAACTTGAAAACTTGTTACATCGAAGCCACAAAATAATAAACTTTTTAATAAAAAATTTCATTTTATGAGGGTGGTTGCAGCAGAATAAAAAATAAAAAAACCTAGCGAACAGAATACGAGCTGCGAGTGGAAAAAACTTTTGTGCTTTTTGTTGCTGATTTCCAGAAGCTGCTCACCGTGGTGCCAAGAAATTTATAAATTCAGCAGAAACGCAGCGGAAACGGAAATATGAAATTGAATTCATGTTTGTTGCGCTTAACATGAGACAAATTCTCAAAGGGGCACTTAAATGTTAACCACAACAACATCAATAACAGCAGTAACAATAAACGTTACAACAACAATGAATATAATAAGAAGGTAGAAAGCATATCGTAGGTTGATGGAAAAACTTAACCTTAAAAATGAAATTTAATTTTCATTTTAAATAAGCAGGCATTTTGGCGGAGAAAAAATTAAAGTCAACTACTGTGTTAAGTACAGTGGCACAAATTTCTAATGCGGAAATAGTTTCAATTGAAATTTCTGGGCTTTTGTTTTTTCAAACTAAAAAGAAGCCTTCTCAAAAACTACTATATTAAATGTAAGATAAGTTTATGCGAAATTTCATCTCTGATTTTCATGTCCAAGTGACAATAGGTCAATGTCAATAGATCCACAAAAATCTGCAGACACGTCAGTTTGAAATTGAGTTTGTTTGAGATTCATCTTTCTTAAAGTTTCAGATTTGCATAGACGCTTCTTGCTTTTTTCGTAGTTCTTATGCAAAGAACAGCTGCTGTCTGATTGATAAACCGCAGAAGCTTAGGGTGATATAAAGCGAACTATTGAAAGTTTAACTAAAATTTTTCCATTGATTTTGTTGCTTATCCTTAAAAAACAAATTAAGTATGGTTTTTATTTCTTAATCTGCATAGTTAGAGGGAGGTACTTGGAAAACAGAAATTTTAAATTTAAAAGAAAATTTGAAATATTAAAATTGTTTCATCATTTTATCCCAGAGCATTGTGTGCCGCAGCACAGCATGAGTTTATGCTATGACCGCAAGCGTTGCAAAAAATACAACAACAGCAATAGCAACTAATAAAATCTACATATCCTTTGGGATTTTGTGAAAATTTTCACAAATTTTTAGAAAAATGCTGAAAAAAAAGCGTGAAAAAAGAAAATGCTTGAAAAGCGAATGAGTTTTTGAAGTTCACGCTTCACAAAATTAACTTTTATTTTAAGCACACATAGGTATAGAGTTTTTAAATGCCAACATTCGCAGCGCATATGTACATACATACATGTGTACCCAGCAAACAATTATAACATTTCTGAGTTCACCAACTTTCGGTTGATGAAGTTAAGTCTGTTCTAGAAAAGTTAAATTGAAATTAATCATTTTTTGCTTTGTGTACTTGCGATATCAAATGTTGATATATCCTTAAAGCAAATTATAATTAGAAATTTCTCAATATACGATCGGCATAGTTGACGACACACAAATATTGAAAAAAATTGTTAAAAAGTT
Organism: Meiosimyza platycephala; assembly: GCA_963662105.1. Lineage (NCBI taxonomy): Eukaryota > Metazoa > Arthropoda > Insecta > Diptera > Lauxaniidae > Meiosimyza > Meiosimyza platycephala. Next base: position 2,064,370 of record OY759210.1, on the reverse strand, counting down.
GGACATTACCATCAAATCATTACTTGACATCTGAAGGTGAACTCACTGCGATCATAAGCTTCAGGTCTTTAATGAATAAATGATTCTTCAGGGACTCAAAATGTTGGCTGGGTAAGCTCTCATACACAAATGAGGATTCATAAAGTTTTTACTTTTTTTTCGGTATATAGTTGAAGGTCCAATCGAACTGCGTATGTGTACGTATATAGTTTTTTTTAGTTAAAATGAGTCAAGAATCTGAAGCTAGGCCAAGTCGATATTAATATGTGATATTCTATTTTCGATTAAATTCTATTATACTTATAAAAAATGAGATTAAAATAATTTTACGTCAACATTGGGTACTGCCGATTTGAATACATTTTTTTTTTATATAAAAATGTGACTAAACAAATATTTTGGAAGCTGATATTTAAAGTTGTTTTTTTTTTTTATAAAACTGACCAAAATATATCCTTAGAAAGCCATAATATCACTATGTGGCATATGAAATCTAGCAACAAAAATATTTACTATGATAGACTACCGCTAAATTAAGTGAGAGAGTAAAAATGTTCGATACTTCTTAGTACAGTGGTAGACATAAAGTTTTCACTACCACTACATGAACTCAGCGATAGTGTAAAAAATAGTTCACTAGGTACAGCTATCAACCTTATAGTGAATAATAAAATGTTATGCCTATTACCCGAATGTCTAATAAAAATGATAAAATAAAAGTTAAAATGAAAAGTCATCAAAAATTCCGATTGACTTGTGAACCACCACCACCAACCACGCGATTTTGCCATTTTTCTAGGCAGACATGCAAATTTTGTGCTTTCAAAGCAAACTTTCAGCTTTATTATTGCCAACACTTGAGTTTTAAATTTAGAAAGCAAAGCGAAAAAAAAAATTTGTTGCTTAACATTTTGTGCTTATGGGTATCATTTTTATATGGAAATTGCGATCGAAGTCATAAGTGTTCGTATGTACATACATATGTATGTATGTGTGCAAAAATTGCAGTTAAAAAATTTTTAGTTTGCAGGAGAATAGAAAATGGTGGTCGAAATAAAATTCTGTTGAAAAAACATTTTAATTAAAATATTGATTGGCACACAAAATTGCAATTTAGAAAATGTCAGCGTGTGACAAATGCGTGGTGACGAACACAAAGTACTCTGTGTGACATTTCAATATTACGAGTATTTTGCTTGTTGTTATTAATCAAGTAACCGCAATTGTCAAAATTGAGCTTTTGTTAAAATAGATGAATATGGAAATTTAAAAATAATTTGCCACAATATTTTATAGAATTCACATATTAAAAAAAAATAACGTAATAATAAACAGTAGGTAAATAAACTATAATAAACGTTATAATAAATATTTATTTCTGATTAATGATATAGGAGTAAAAAAGAAAACATTCCAAATGGTAACATACTTACATGTATTCTTACAAATACATATAAATCGATGTTTTGTAACTTTGTAGTCGAATCAAAGCCAACAGCAGTTAAAGGCAAACCTACTTGCTATGTTTTCATTCGGCACTTTATGAAATCTCTTAAGCAACAGCTCAAATAGACCCATAAGGGTAAAAGTTATTGGTTGTTATGTGAATTTTACCCCACTCTCAAAAGGTTTTATATGAAATACTTAAAAAAATATGCTCAAAAACGAACTTTTGATATTCTAATTCTAGAATTTCCCGGAATAATATTTTCTCTTCTTATCTGTATTAGAAAGTTATTTTGTTTAATAAAAAAAGAACAGCCTAATGTACATACATACGTTATGTTCTCACAAGCTCAAGGCTATTAAAACTATTTTTTTGTGTTCTATTTTTACTTGAATATTTTGTTTAGAATTAATAAAATATATTCAAAACTTAAAAATCCATTAAACGAAATGCACTTCAGCGCTTAAAGAGTTTATTTTTTATATATTTTCGTTTCGTTGCACTCAAAGTTGCTTCAAAATTGTTTTCAATTCTAAACCTTTACTTTTCAAAATATCACTTCAAGCGTTGCCAACGATTTAACTATAAAAAACTACGTGCTACGCTGTTAATCCCCTTGATATATGCGCATATGCATTAAAATATTATGTTTTATATGTATGACTTTCTGATTTAGTATTTATTTTAAAATAAAAAATTTTTCCATTTTAACTGCAACATAAATGAAACATTGAAAAATTGAAAAAAAAAATAATTGAAATAAAATAACTAAAACACAGAAAAAACGCGGCGCATATCCTGCAACTGAATGCGCCACAGTGGCATATCCTGTCAAATATTGAAAATTTAAAAAAAAATTTTATAATTTTTTTTTTAAAGTTTCATTGTTTTTTGTTACTGCCAGCCATCATAATTTATTGAACGGAAAAGCAAAACGGAAGAGAACCGCCGGAATCCCGATGCAATGTGACACATTGCAAGTGTATCTATTCATATGTATGTATGTATGTGTTTTGGCCAGTGTCCGTATGAGTGATTTTCACATGCATATGAATGATTTTTAAATTCATTCGATTAGAATTTCGAACGTCGTTCTACAATATTTTAGTCGGCTTGAATATTCAAAAAAATAGAAATAATATTGTTATTGTTAGTTGCTCATAACAATAGACATCTATGTTTATAATAGCAACAACAAATTCAATGCGAGTTCTCTTTGGTTAAATGAAATTTCAGTTTTATGTGCTTGTTGCACTCAATTCTTTTAATATAAATAAATTTTATCATTTTATTTATTGTTATAGCTGGAGCTTAGTAACGCTGAGTGCAAATTTGCTTTAAATTTAAATCAAAATATTTTTTAACCAATAATAACTTGATGTCAAAAATTCCAGGCGCTGCTTAATGAATTCCCAGTAACCAAGACCATTTAAATTCGTTGATCATTTCTCGGTAACAATTTTTGAATAAAATTCCAAAGTTCGGAGGTGAAGCTTCTGTATAAAACCAGTCATGCTGAAATTTCAAAGCATATTTTTTACAAATGCAATGTATGAACGAAAAAAAATTTTCAGAATTTAAAAAAAGTTAATCATACGACCCGATGTTCAATTAGTTTAAATTAATTTTTCTTGTTACCTACTATGTAAATAAGTGCTGTTTTTTTATAATAATTATAAACATAATGTGTTATTTGTCAGAGTAATTAATTATTATGGATTTTTTCGCGCTATTTTAAGCATCTCAATGGTCATCAACAAATTCTTCCTCTTGCATTTAATTGCGTCGTTGTAGAATTCAATGCGGGCTTAAACAGCGTTGACCAAAACACAAAACACAATTAATTATGCATTAAATGCCGAATGAGCGAATGAAGTGTTGCACTGAATGTGAAATGAATGCAATGGAAACAACAACAACAACAACTACACCAAAATTGCAATATGAAACCCCAAAAACCGAGTACGACATTAATTAATTGCTGCGGCTCAGAGGCTCATCATTAAAATGGTCAAAGTATAGACAAACAAACAGAAAGACAGACAGATGGCCAAATAAATATAACTGCAGACAGACAGACACATATAGACAAAGTGACAAACAGACAGACAGATAGCAGACAAACAGACGGAGAGACAAAGTGAATAAGAGACAGCCAGAGAGACAGTTGGACAAATATGTTGTGGCGGCAATCTCAGAGGATTACAGTTAATTGCCAATGTTGTTGTCGCATTTTAAATGCAAAGAGAAAATGTGACAATCAAAAGTAAGGTACTGCAAGTGAAACGGGATAGTTGCAGTTGCAATGCAATGATAGTCAGCAAATGTCAAATGGTAAAAATAATTATCAAGTTGTTGCTGCGCTACAAAGTACAAAAGATTAAAAATGATGCATCAGTTCTTTACGACATATGCAGCGACGGACTTAAGACTACACACACAAAAGAATTGCAACGGCATTAAAATGCACTGAAGCGTATAGATATGTATATATTTTTGTGTAATATTTACATGTGTTTGTGCATTTGTATTTAATGCACTGATACTTATTAACAGGGATACATGAACGATGTTTAAGCAATTAATTAGTAAATGTACTGCACGTAGGGTAAAATAAGTTTTGATAAAATCGTATATGATACGAACTGTGTAAAGAGAGAAGAAACTTTGGATTTATAAAACATATAAGGCAATAAAACATGCACTTAATATCCTACAATAACCAATAACTTAAAAGGTTATGAGCTTTTAAAGATTGAAGTTAATAAAAAATCGATTTTTAGAATTTCTGGAAGTACTATATATCCAGGAATTTTTTCAGCAATACTTTGACATTATTCAATTTTTTCTTTAAGCTTTCTAAAGAAATAACTAATAACTGTGTGTCGGGACCTCGACGAACTTACTATATATAATATATTATATAATAAAGACTATTAAACAGATATTGTGGCCGATAAAAGTGCTTGCGTATTTTAGAGAATATTCATTTCAGTGTATATCTGTCTTTTTGGCACACTGATGCACCAAATATGTCCACCAGCACCAAAATTTTCCTGAGAAATATTGCCAACTCATATTTTACGAACCACTTTAATTTTTGCTGGCATTAACCCGCGCTGCTCCTTCGGCAACGGCATGTGGGATCCTTGTTTCATTTTAACATTGTATTGTTTAAATACAGTTTTTTGGATTCTGTTTTAATTTTAATAACAATAATTATTAGCCAACTACTGCAACAGGCGTTGAGTAGCAAAAACTAAAAACTGTAATAAAACAAAAGATAAACATAAAATGAGACAAGTAGCTGAACTACATTCTGTCAGATGGCAGCATAAGTTTGGCACATAGATTTAGCATTTCACGAGTAAATGGCAGATATACTCTAAGGTCTAAGTCAATGATTATTTCAAATTTATTAATTCATTGAAATCGTTAGAGTATACTATTCAACGCTTTCAAGATATCGAGAAGCTTTTCTTAATACCTATCACAATTAGATTCACAAATGCCTGCGGAATGAAAGTGTCCTTTGCAGCAGATTTACTGCCAGATTGACTTAATAGTAATATTTCAAGCTTCAAGTCAGTGGGGACGATATTGGTAATTATGTATACTTATTCTCATATCATAGCTAGATGGTGTTAGCAAGCAAAGTTAAATTTATGTCTCAAAGAGGTAACTTCCAGGAAAACGGGACAACATGATAGGATCCTAATTTTATGGAGAAAATATTTATTACCTTCACAATGCTCACTACTTGACTATCTTTGTGCGTGAATATGAAATTCTGGTGTAGATGGCAGTTTCAAATGTTGCACTTGTGAGCCACACATGGTATACCTAAGATCGATTTTTCAAATGCAACAGTGTGGTGGCATGTTTGGATTTGTCTTACTATCTATTTCGTCCATCTTTCTTTACTTTAATTATTTCTTGATTATTCAATTTAATTTCGAAAGAATTATTTGATCTATCAATTTGTTCTTAAAATAATAATTTTTATCAAAAGATTGAAGTAGCATATTTTGTAAACATTCCCACATTAGCGCTGTAAACCTTTTTAATTCTTAAGAGAATTATTAAAGTTTCTTTTGATTTTAGATACATATGCACTCTTTCCAGATAAAATTAAAATTCCCCAAAATACACGTAGTGTATGGCTTTAAAATTAAAACATGCTCCAACCGATACTTACATGCACGTGCTTACATACTCACACGCACGCACACATATAGATAGGTTGGAATACCCAGCAAATAATTGTAATCGCTGATAAGTCATTTTTCATCACCGAAACTCATATTCTGAAGCAAATGGATAGTGATACGCATAATCAATGCGCGTTTGAGTTATAAGGAAGATTTTGCAACAACTGTTCTGCCCTTAGAAGTGGAAAGAGCATATCTCAAAAAATGAATATTCTTATAGCATCGGATAGCTTAAGACATTACGCATCTAATGAACTGCGCCAAATTCCGGTATCTAAGTTCAAACCTATGACAAATCTCCTAAGAGAACTTCCTTTATCTCAATTTTACATGTATTTCAACAAATTGACATAAACAAAACATCAATTATTTCGAAACGTGTTTTTTTTTGAGATACGCCCTTTCCGCTACTGAGGGCAGTGTTGTTGAAAGCAAAATTAAACATAGATTTATTAAGTCTGAGGAGTCGAAGATAATGCATTTTGATTTTGTCGTTTGATTTTCATGACGCTTGAGTTTTTAATTAAAAATGATTACGTAACTGCGAATACCCTACTTAGCGTGAAAACAGAGGACCAAACCTGGCAACATTGTCGACTTTTTTATTTCTTATTAAATTTATACTTTTGTTGTGGTATATATATACATTGCAAATAACAATAAAGTTATTAAAAATTATAATCCAGTGATATTTAAGAAACTGTCTTAAAGTATGCAGTAAATTATATTTAACTCTTCTGCAAGAGGCATAAATTCATTGCCTGGTAAATTCAAGAATCTTCCAAATGTTGGCTGGGTATGTACATATGAGTGCACACACATCCTCAACAGCATTGTGAAACTTTTCTAATTTGCGGTATATGAGCAGACTTTTTCGGTTGTTTTTGTTGTTTTAAGTTGCTACCACCAACGCAGCCAGCACCACTGTCGCTTAAGCTGTAGCATCCTTTGTGGAAAGCTTTTGCAAAATAATTTTAAAATTTTTGAAGCATTTTATTATTAGAGTTTAATTACAAGATGAAATTATATTAAATTTTTGCAAAATACCAAGCAAAAATTTAATTTTCAAAGCCATTTTTTTATGGTTTCATTAAAAGAATACGTATAGAGATTGAAAAGGATTGAAGGATGAAAATTCTTTTTGCAAAAAGAATAATATAATTTTATGGCTAATAAGCATGCAAAGTTGGCACCATTCTCCACCCTACTTCCACAGAATATTGCACAAATTCCAAGATAAAACTGTTAACAGCTCAATTTAAATCAATTTGAATGAAGAATTTCAGTTATCAAATCAAATTGAAAATATCACAACGTTTGACACTCTGCATTCAATTGAGAAATGACTTTATTGCGCAACTACTTCAAGTTCTCACGTGCGCGGACACTTTGTCACCGACAAATGTACGTATAGTCTACGATATGTCACTTACGGCTTTCTTTCTATTCAAAAACTGATATTGATGTGCAATAAAAAAATTCCGAAGTAGCATTTTAAGTCAAAAATTTCTATAAATCACATGACTTCATTGCCACAAACGCACACATGCACTCACTTATTGACTTCAATGGTACCTTAAGCAACATGCAACTCTTTTAGTCAATATGCAGAGACACGTATTCGATTCCCTTTTTTTTACTCCCGTTTCTCTCTCATTGCATTTAGTATGTCTATCTCTTTCATATCATGTTATGTGAAGGAATTTGAAAATATTTTTAGTAAAAATCCTCTGCGTAACAGAAACGTGAGCGATTGACAACTTTTTGTGCAATATATTGCAAAAATATCTGTATGAAAGTATGTACATATCTGGCTGGTCTAACGTTAAGGTCCCAGTAAGAAAATATAATATTGAAAATTAAGCAATTCCCCAGGATACTAGACGCATGGCGTTTGTAGTGGCAAATGGTCAAAAATGATATGAGAAAAACTGAAATGAAATATCAGAGCATAAAATAACGAGCCAAGGATCGAAATAGTTGAAGAAACTTTGTTCAGGCTCTACGTTCCTGGTCGTGTTTTTAATTATTTCTTATAGTAAGTAGAAGAATTTTTCTGCGTAAGGATTCTAAGTAAAAATAATATTTAATGAAATACTCATCAAGTCCAACATAGCTTGAACTAATTTGAATATAAATTTAAGACAACGACTTCACACATTTTCTATTGGGTCGAATGCAATAACATCGTTGCATACTTTCGAGCGCAGCTTGAAAGTCCTTGATGTATAAAATTTTGTTGTTGCTTTACTGCTTAACTTTTAGAATTTTTTAACTTTACGCATTTTTTACGAGGTTGTAAACAACGTATTACTTTGCGCATTACTTTGTCTTAGCCGTAATTTTGTTGCTGTTTCGTCACAGATGTTAGTTTTTTCATTTCAGTTTATTTTTTCTTTTTTTTTTTTTTTGCTATATTAAATGCTATGCGCTATTGGACAGAATTAATAAACTTGAGTGCGTCGTTTATTGCAAATTGATTTGATTACAATGAAAAAACAAATACAAACGAAAGTCCAATAACAGCAACAACAATAAAAGTATTGGCGGCCATGTGCAGGCATTTGCTGTTAGTCTATTAAAACAATTGTTTTTGTTGTTGCTGCTGCTACTACAATACATTGCGCCATTGGTCTCAAAACATTTTCACTTTTATTGCCATCGACACTTAACTTTATTAATGCAAGCCACCTCCCCTCCGGCGACAATTTAGCCTTTTGTCTTTTGTAGTCATTACCGCAGGTGGCTGTAAAAATTCTTAGTTTACGATTTTATTATCGAGCAGCAAAATGCCGTAAAACTGCTTGCTGTTTGTGAGTATTCGTCGTTTGCTGCTTGTTGCACAATACAAACGAGAGCAGCAAAGTAACACACAGCACGCAACATAATTTGTTGCTTGTTACAAAATGCGTTCCATTTCATTTTATTTTTACTATATAGTTGTTGCTGTATTTTACATTGTACTTTCAAGTTAAGTTTGTTGTTGTAAAATTCAATAAACCAAATTGAAGTTCGATCGTTTTCTGGGACATTTTTACTCATACCACCAATGCTGCTATTATATACTGTCTGCTTAGTTTTACTGCTTTGCTGCCTCTTGCTGCGATGGAAAATTTTTTGTAATAAAAACGAAACTTGAAAATTTAATTTCGTTGAGCTTCATTGTGATATTAAATATAAAGCCATGTGTTTCACAATTTTAATTAAATTGTTAAATTCATTAATTAGAAAGTTAATGAGGATAGAAGTTAATACACCAGGCAAAAGTCAGAAAATATCATCCTAAAGTCACTATACAATTATAATGTAGAATGTTGCGCTTAACACAAAAAAATGTGTTGAATTATTTTTTGGTTCGATACCCAGTAGATACCATCAGTATTTGATAAATAGAGTTTGTATTCCATACAGCATAAAAAGGATATGCAATTCATGAAAATAAAGTTGTAAGTATTATAAAATTTAGATAAACAACAACATAAAGTTTATTTTTAATAAAATTACAAAGCATTTGTCTGTGTGTATGTAACAAACAACATGTGTATGTGTCTGTGTAACAACCATAAGTGCAAATAATTGCGATCAAAAATAACACATCCGCACGGCTGCTGCATTTTAAATATGGCCGTAAGTGCGCTTCCGCTTTTACAATTTACCTTTGCTGTTGCTGCTGCTGGTACTGTCGCTGTTGTTGTTTTTGTTGTTGTTTGTGCTTTCGATGATTCGAGTTGCATTCCATATGGCGGCGGTTGGTCACTTATGCATTCTCGAGTTCTCTATGCTATGCTATTGATGTTGTTGCTGTTGTTTTTGCAATTTATACAATTACAACAGTAGCTTCAATACATACACGTAGATGTACGCTGTGCGCATATTGATTATTAATGAAATTATTTATTTTTCATTAATAAATTTACGCACTGCATAGCGCGGTATACAAGAAACGCGTGTGAATAAAGTGGCCTGCAGCGTATGAGATGCATATGAGCTCACATACATACACACATATGCGAGCCGTTGGTCAGACAAATGCTCATGTATTTGTAAAGTGCAACGTGCCAAAAAGTATGCAATGCATATTCACATTAACAACGCCGCAGCAGCGTGTGTTATGCATATCCGTAGGTTGTTGCTCTGGTCGCGTCATTCCTTTGGCCTCAATGTATGCTGCCGCAGAAGCATATGTAACAGTGTTATTCTACTGCACGCATACACACAGACTTGAACAGAGGCAGCAAAGCAGACAGACCGGATATGGAAGTCCTTTCAACAATTACGCACAAAAGTGTTACAATATTTTGCTTCTCTGTACGGGTGTATGGGTTTGTTCAGAATGAAGTGCATACAATCGAGTAATTGTGTTCGCTTTGTATTTGCTCTGTTTTATTGAAATCAGTTTAAGTGCTAAGCATTCTTGAGAGTGGCATGTGCTTGAAATACCTCAATGTAATCGTAGTAAATAAGGTGCACTGTGTTATTTCCAATAGCTTAAGGATTTTTGTTTCCGTTAAAAAATTCTGAGTTCTTGAGATTTTGTGATTATTGAGAATGAACCAAAGACTTGTGATTTTGTTTAAAAATAATTCGATATCCATATATTGCAGTAAAAAGAATCTTTAATAGAACCAAAGGTGCTGTAATTGTAAAAACTGATATTTTTATTTATTGTCATAGAGTGTTGCAGGATTTTTGCAGCTGCAGAACTTTCCTTAAAGCCGTGTTTTTGGACTAGTCTAGTAATACATGCCCTTAAGCAACGAACTTTCATCACTCTTATCTTACTCTGGCTCTTATTCTTTTACTCATAATACTTTTACTTTTCCCTTAACTCTTACTAGCAATTGGCTTCCTAGTGATTTACCTGTTTTCACTCTTACTGCTCTTATTGTTGCACAATTTTTGTTCAAAATTGACTTTAGAGCCAAATATTGTGGCAATACAAATCGATCAAATAGCATCGACATGTTGTATCAGACAAAAGTCCTTTTTTCAATAGAGACACAATCTTTGTTGCTACATATTCAAACATTTTGTCTAGGAATTCATCAAGTTGCTGCAGAGAGAAAGAAAGAAAGAATTAAACAGCAGAAAGGGTAAAATAACCAATGCAAAAATGTCATTAAAACTTTCCGACAAAAACAAGCAACAGAAAGTGCTGTCAACAACGTTGTTGTCAATATTGTCGTGTGTTTTTGTGTTGCATTTGGCAATGGTTTTTACCAATTCAACCATAAAATCCTTAAATGACAGAAACGACAATGTCGAAGTTGGCTTTATGGATCTAAGATAATGAAAAAAAAGAGAAATGATGCAAAGCAAAACATGACGGCAACAAGAAATGCGTCAAAGTTGTCGTCATATGAAAAGTGCAGAAAGATGTTGCTGTATCAAAACTCATAATAAAATGAGGTAGGAACAGTTGAGTTCATAAAACAGCACTTGTTCTTGAATTTTTCGGGAATGCTTGAGATTCGAAACATTTTTACGTCAGGAAATTATCTATGTTAATAATTTAAATTAGTAAATTTCCGCCTTCACCCCAATTTATTTAACCTCTAATTAATAACTAAATATTATTAAATTTTTTCAAAATCCATTGTTTACAAAAAAATTAACTTAATACGGTTAATCAGTACTTAAAAATTATTTTTTTTTGTGAAAAGATAATTAATAAAAAAATAGTTTTTATTTTTTTTCTTTTTAAATATTGCTTGGTCTTGTAAACTCCAGAACTTCAACTTCTAACGCTCATATGATAATTTCAATTGCAATAATTAAATAAAAAAATTTAAAAGGAGCCTTATGTGATATGGTAAGACAGTTGTCGGATTCGAGTAAATTGGCCCAAAAGTTCATAAGAAAAACATTGCGTGGTTTCAGTAAACTTTTCTTTTATTTACTTTAGTCAAATTTTTTTCTTTTTATGGAATTAAATTAAATTATATTTCCTGTTTTTATAATTTATTTTCGCTGTTTATAAATGATTTGCCTAATGTCATAGTAAACTGTCATACTCATTTATATGCTGATGATATATTGATATATCTTTCTAGGCCAATTGGGTTGTCTGAAGACTGCGTTGCCAGGATAAATGAAGACCTGAGTAACATTCATGCATGGTCAGTATATAATAAGCTTAAGCTAAATCCCTTAAAATGCATTGGCATGATATGTTCTAAACAAAACCTCTGTCTACAAAATTTGCCTCCACTTGTTTTAAATAACTTCACTATACCGTATGCTGAGAGTATAAAGTACCTTGGATACAAAATTAATTGTTCACTGAGCTGTTGTGATGCTACCAAAGCAACCATCAAACAAATATATTTTAGCCTTAAAAGCCTTAGAGTTTCAGCATATTGTTTGCCTGCTAATTTGAAAATGCGCCTTGTAAAAACTTTAATTCTTCCTTTTTTTACGTTTAACTGTTCGGTTTACCCTTGCCCTGATTTTACGTGTAAGCATAAACTAAATGTCGCTTTTAACGACTGCTTAAGATTTGTTTTCAGTATACCGAGATATGAAAGCGTGGCTCATCTAAAAAAAACCATGTTGGGATTGAATTTAGATCAATACTATAAATTCCGTAATATAATTAAATTGCACAACATTATTTATAATAACTGCCCGGAATATCTGTTTGAAACTCTCTGCTTTGCGCAATCGCGAAGGGGTTTGAAATTAATTTTGCCACGACACAGAAGTTCAATTATGGAACGCTCTTTCTATGTTGCTGCAATTCGTTTGTGGAACAACCTTCCACTCGAATTGCAAACTATAAGGTCTTCGACACAATTCAAGATGAAGCTATTAGATAATATTCAATCAAGTTAGATTTCTCTTTTAGATTTATTTAATTTTTATTTTTTTTTAAGCTATATTTTTTTTTAGTTCAAATTAACTATTTAGTCAAAATTTCAATTGTTATATTTATTTTTTATGCTATTTATAAGATATATTATCTTGTGGCATTAAGTCAAATTGAATGAATGAATAAATGAAATGAAATGAAATGAAAATGAAATGTATTACTTACCTAGCACTTTCTTTATGTATGGATTTGTGAAGTCTAACAAAACAATTTTTTTTTTAAAATTTTTCCGTCTAAAACAGAAAAGACGGCAGAAAATTACAAAAAAAATATTTTCATAAATTTTTTTTTTGAAAACTTGTTTTGAAGCCCTTGATCCTTTTTTCTTCTATTTTTTTATGGAATATTCTTCAAATGGTTAAATTTTTGAATTTCAAGCGTTCATGAAAAGCTCAAATAAATTTAGGTAAATTTGAAATGAAATACATAGCAAGATTCGTAGATTTGGAAGAATATAAATCAATATAGCAATACGAGCTCTAAATATAGTGAACGATTTCTTGTTCACACCATTTTTTTTCGTAGCACATGTCAAAAATCTCTTATTCAACTATAAGATTAGTTATGGAAATTTATGTTATGGATTTCAAATTATCCAAATTAGCACAACGCTTAGCTTACCAGTTGCGGTAAGAAAGTAGGATTTGGGTAATTCATGTGCCATTGACATATACGTTAGGGCTTACACTATTCTATAATCTTGATGGTCATATCCAATTTCATGTCAATTAAATTATTCTGTTCGTTTCCTCGTTTTTTACTACAATTTCTGCTTTTTTTGTTTCATCAACAAACCAAATGTCTGTATTTGCTGAAAAGCTTTAAAGTACAGCTTATTTCTTTGCATACTTCATGGCTTCATGTACGTTAGGGTTAATTTAAAAATGTTTGCTTTAACAACCAACAATTTTTAAATATTTACAAGTATGACCTTGCCCGCAGCATAAATATCTACAGCAGTTAAAACAGCAACAAAAACAACAGCAAAAACTTTTTATTAATTTCCTTACCGCACTCGCAAGCCGCCACTTCCGTTTCCGTTGGTGGAAGCGCTCTGCGTTCCTTCTTGTGTTTTTTTTTCTCATTTACTTTGTTGTGAACTTTGTAATAAATTTTATATAAATAAATTTAATAGAAAATTCCACGTGGACAAAGTTTGTTGCCCCCTCGCGTTTAAAAAAAATGAATAAAAAATATTGTATTTTACGCCTACTAAAGGCTCACTCTTTCACTTACAGGGTCGCGAATTTAAAACGCTTTATTTTAAAAATTTATTTAAAAACAAACGAAGGGCACGCTGTCACATGAATTCAGTGGCAGTCTTTTGCTTGTTGGGCACAAATTTGTATTTGTGTTAGAGTAGCGCAAAAACTTTTAAGTTTTTAGAAGACAAAACTTCTTCCAGCTCAAATTTTTTAAATTTCAACGGAAAAAGTAAAATAGAAAATCATGAGCTAAAATAATATGAGTTGCAAATGATAGGTGCTTTACGATAAAAATATAAAGAAATTGCGCTTGCCAAACTCAATACATCTGTAAAAATATACGCACCACCTTAATACCCACGTATGTCTTTATTCTTGATTGTATTTGTATGTGTATGTGCCCACAGCTGTGTTGCGTTCGAAAACACATAAATTTTAATAATTTATCCCATATTATTCCACTTAAGTCGCTTAGATTTTCATAATAAATTAATAAATGGAGTTCCAACATTCGCCGAGGAGCCGACAAAGTTCGACCTCACAGGCGTCCTTATGACGAGAACACAGCCTTGGCCTCAGCATCGATATCAGAAGCACAGTCACACATTGCAGTAACATGAGCGGCGTCATCGACGTCCTGGACGACCTCGACAACGACAATAAATGATGGCGGCAACGGTAGCAGCAGCAATTGGCGCAAAAGTTTTCATGTCGCGTCGCATTCGCGAATCGTTTGTACTGGGCGCGCGGTGTTGCCTGCTCATGGTTTAATTTATTTGCTTAATTTGCGGTGAAATTTCATTTACAAATTGTTGGCGCGAAGACATGCAGCATGCGGTAGGCAAAAAATTTAGCCGGTGCTGTTGTTGTTGCTGCAGCAAAAGGAAAATTTATTGCTTAACATTCAGGTTATACGTTGCAACAATTTTATTAAGTTGAAACGCTTAAGATGTGTTACGAAAAAATAAGAATGGTATGCTTTTAATTGCGAACTTTTTCTTACCTAAAATCAATGGGGTGTTCAACGAAGTTTAGATTTTGAAATTCTTTCCAAATCCGATTTTTTATAACTTTTTGAGGTTCTTTTCCTCAACAAATAAAATATTTTCATTGTCAGTTTTATTCATTTTTTGGTTTGTTTATATTTAACATTATTCCAAAAAAATCGAAAGCTATAAATGCTATTCACCCGAAAAATAGTTGACTTAGAAGAAAGTTGCTTTAAACTTATTTGTTTCTTTTTTATAAACTTCTAGCGTATAAAAAACTCGCATACACTGAAAATTAAAAGTTTTTTGTACGGTTGAAATACCATTTAAAAAAATAAAGTCGATAAACTGATTTCAGGTCTCATAGAAAATTACAGTAATTATAATGCAATTTTTGCTTAGGAGTTTGTGACATCTCTTTGACAAACAAACTTTGTCTTGTGTAGCCTGTCCATTATGACATACTATTGAGCTGTTGGTAACTATTAATGCACTCAAAAATATATATCTGATCTTTGGTAATAAAATCATTTTCCGTGATGGCGTGTTATGTGTAATAAAAATAATCATAATTGGAATAAGAGACTCTTAATAGAAAAACTCATAACGTTATATCCTGAGTAAATGTAGTGGAGAAAAAACCTTTCAAATGTGATTCAGCTTATAGGATTTGAAAGTGATTTTTGAGCATGAATTGTATGCCAATCCAGTTCTGGTTTTAAATCTATTTAGCTTCAAGAAAATTCTACAACTCTTAGGAAAAAAACTGTCCCAACTTTATTTTGGAACAAGAATTCTTACAAATTAATGTAGATGCAGCAATTAAAGCACCCTGCATTATAAAATGTAGAGTTGTATAATGAAGAAGTTGCATTTCTACTAAAATTGCTATTTTTTTTAACTATCTCAAAAGTTTCGAAAAACAGGAACTTAAGATATAATTTACATGGATTCGATGCAATAAAGTACTGATAGCGGATGACGTTTCCAATAAACATGAAATGCAAATAAATATTTCGCACAATAAGGCCAAGCGAAGAGCTAAGAGAGACGACAAATCGTTCGATAGTCAACAATCGCTCTCGTGAGGGTGTGGCAGCTGTCAGATGACAGCAGAAAAATAACATTGCGTAGGTACAATTGCTTGCATCATTTGTTGCAACATGAACATGGTGATACTGCCATCGCTTTGTGCGCCACAGTTGCAGCAATTTTTTTTTTTTGCAACCGATTTTATTGCATTTTTCCATTTTTTTATTGCCGTAGTCACAATCAGTCACCTACTTACTCTTACTCATTTTGTTTTTTTTTCTTCCTGTGTAGTTTTAACTGTCGCAACGCATCACAACGCATACCAACGCATCGCAGCCCAACACGGTGTTGGCTGTAACAAAAAAAAGTTTTTGCTGCGTTGGAAATTTATGGGTTTTATTTTGTGATTTATGACAAAACATCGAAAAGCGAAGCGGAAGGAGCGCGAGTGGCTGTTTGAAAAAAAAAATATAAAATTATAAAAGTAAAACCCAACTGGAATTTATCTCATGCTGATTGATGCAGCAAGAACATCTGCGTCATTCGAAATTAAGTAAATCAGACTGGTTGTTATGGCAAAAAGTCTTAAATATTTATTAAAAATATTTTTTTTTTCGGATTTGCGAAAGGGGTGCGATAGAATTACTTCGTAGTGCTATATTTTAAGTAATCAGTTTTTCCTTGACACATAAAAGTATGCATTTTATTTAATGACCAGTTTTTATAACGACTCAAAGTTTTTGTTTACATGGGATGTGCCACGCCTTTCGATGTACTTTTCTAAACCTAATACGCCTAATATGCTTTACATAAGGCACAACAAAGTCAAGAGAGAGCTAATGGAAATACGCTTACTAGATTGAGTTAGTTTTAAAGTTGATAAAATGCAAAAGTAGTTCATCGAATTTCTACATATCATTTGAAAATACTCGAAATAGGGAACACTGATGAAAAAACTACAAAAAGTGATCTAAGGTTTGAAGAAGCCCTTCTTTTAAAAACGGCAACAATATGTTTTGCCATTCTTATCGACTATTTGGTATATCACTACCATATAGTGACAACTTGTCCTACTGGGATACTATAAATAATATGCACATTCACCATACGCACACATACACGTACAAAACAAAATTCACACACAAAAATAAAAAAACAATATAAAAGATAATGTAAAAATTTTTATTGAGCTACAGTAGTAACAACAACAATGAAAAATCACTTGTAGCTACTTGGCAAATACATACATGTAGTAGTTGCTATTGTTGTTGCTGCTGCTATTGTTATTAGTGTCTGTGTGAGTAAGACTTTATCTCTGTTTTATACACTGACGGATATGCTTTTGTATCTCCTGAGTTTTACTTTTGCAGTGACCTGAGGATTTACTTGTTCCTTTTTTTTCCAGTGATGAGGATGATCTTCTCAAACCTTTTCCACTATCTTTGCCTCTCGAACGCTTTTGTCTCCACTCTTTTACCAAATTTTCGAATCGTAACTCTTGGGTTTTGTAATTTATGATGCCCTCTGGTTAAATTTATCGATTTTCGCATATAAAGTGAAGAACATTAAATTTTTTCCACAACCACTTTTTAAAAAGTTTTTATCATTGTTTCTGTGGTAGTAGTAGTAGTTGTTGTTGTTGTTATTGTTACTGTTGTAGCATCATAGTTGTAGTTGAACACTTTGTTCCTTATGACTTAAAAAATTACTTTTTCATTTGTTCTTTTCGCTAGTTATTCACATAACTCATATTGAAGATAATTGAGTTCAGTTTGATGTAGAGCATTTAAAAAGGAAAGGATGTACATAGTTATGAAAAGAGAGAAAAAGCTTCAATTAATGCATTCATATAGAACTAATAGCAATTGAAAGATAACAGTAATTTTGAATTAAAAATAACTTTAATTCTTATCCAGCATATTGCCTTTGTTTAAATTTAGATAACAAATAATAAGTGTTTCATTAAAATTTGTAGAAATGAAAAATATATTCTTTGGTAATTTTATAAATGCAAAAGGTATGGCAACAAAGTCGGCCGACCATCTTCATTTATTTGACAAATCAAAGTAATAATGCCAAAATATGTAATTTTGAGATAAATTAAATCTGAATTTATTGTCTGTGAAAAAAATAGTAGTCTTTGCTCTGCGCTTGCCTGTAGCATTCTTCATCACATGAATCATGAATAATACTCCAGCTGTATGCAGCCAGCGTATGCGGAATTTTTGGCCTTAAATCGTTTTCCGTTTGCTATGACTACTGATAAAATATTCTTCACTTTCATTTGAAACTTCCGAAACTTTTTATTTGGAAAATGTTGTAAAAATGAGGTTGAAAAGTTTTACATCACTGAGAAACTCGAAAAAATATGAAACTTATTAAGAAAATTGATAAGTTGAAAAGTCGAAAAAATGCGGAGCATATTGAAAAAAAGGTTAAAGGAGGTTGAATAAGTATAAAAAATATGGAAAATATTGAAAATGTTTTAAAACGTTGAAAAATTCGTAAATTTTTTAAAAATGGTCAAAAGCCGATAAATTATGAAAAATGACGAAAAAAGTTGAAAGAGGTTGAAAATCTCAAAAAAAAAAAAACAATATTGAAGGCGGTTGAAAAAATTAAATAAGGCTTGGTAGCCGATAAAATATGGAAAATGTTGAAAAAAATTCAAAGACGTCGAAAAACTTGAAAAAAATTAAAAGGATTGAAAAAGTCGGGTTGAGCTGTGGAAAAATCTTGGTAAATTCATAACATTCTTATAACATAAAACCTTTTTCGCTTGAGTGGGAGTTGCCACGCCCACATGTACTTTATAGCACGTAGAAACAAAAACTCAGATATTTGTGTTTTACTTCCAAGTTATGAGAACGAAAATTATGAAAACTTTTGTGCGTCAACTGCCGATACAAAAACAAGAAAATTAAACTTCGTTTGGTAATAAAATAATCACCATTTAAGAAATTAGGTGTTCGTTTTACTACCGTTCGTTCCTTGAAGTAAATGTCTATGTAGTGAATCAATCTTTAAATTGGTAAAAATTTCGTATTCTGTATGTTCAGTTCCTGCCTTTTCGAAAACTTGATAAGATTGTCAAATGACCTCCGAAGCCTTCCCGATGATAAAAACTCATATGAGTATTAATTAATTTTTGTTCTAAAGGCCAAAGCAATTTTTTAGTCTTAAAACCATTTTTGAATATCGCTCATAAAAGGCAATTTAATGATAACCTTAAAATTTTTTTATTTTATTTTATAAATTCAATAAAAATAAATTTAAGGAATTAATATATGTACCTATAAACATACATATACATATGTATGTATGTAGATAGGTAGGTAGACATGTCAATAAATGCTTTAATTTTGTGGTGAAATGAAATGAAAAAAAAAAGTAATAAACCAAAATTACTTGTATTCACTAAGTGCATTTTTTTTCAGCACAGACAAATAAATTATTTACACCATGACGTATGAGTGATTTTTAATTTCGAAAAATGTAACGCAAACGCGCTATTTTTATTGCAATTTCAAGTGGAGTTTTACGTATCGTGCGCTTGGTTTTCACTCTGCACACATTTAATATATTAATCTTGATGTATTCAATTAAAAAATGTTGTTAATGTCAATATAAATACATACATACCTACTAACAAGTATGCGAATTTGTATATACACACATGTACATATGTATGCACTTAACAACATTATTGCACATATGTATGTATGTACGTGTAGTTACATGTGAACTGTCTGTTGGCGTCATGAAAAAGCTGTTGATCGCTTGAGATCGAGTTCATAGCATTTGTTGGTTATGAGTTGTAACCTCGTAGCAGTACTCAACATTGTTTGCAGCAGTAGTAGCGCCAACAAAAACAATAACAGCAAAGACAACAACAAAACAATTAATAACATAATGGACTTTAAACAAAATAAAATTGAACAGTAAAATCATAATAAGCTCGTAGAGGGCAAAAAACTCTGCAGTGCAAATACAAGTGATAACATATGATATTTTATACCTAGTGATGGCATAAAAATTAACACGAATATCGGTCACATTATTTTCAAAATGAATTTTTATTTCAAGATTATCTTTACATGCTACTTCGTTCTATAAGCTCAGATTTTCAAAATTTGAAATCGAATCGAAAATAATTTTTATCTAATTATTTCTATTTTTGTAGGAAAGTAATCAACAGATTACAATTTGTTGCATATTTTTATTGATAATTACTATCTTTTCATAATAGCAGACTTTAATATTTTTTGACGGATCCGAAACCACGTTTAGCTAGCTGACAACGTTTGTCTTAGGAATCTTTTGATATTTTCATATACAGTACAAAATTTTGGCACATAAGTATTGATTTTCAAGAATATTTTGACTATCAGTGATGATTGTGGTGTGACTTTTTTCCAAATAATTTTCACAACAATAATTTTTTACCAAAGCATTCAGGAGAAAATAATCACTTGAATCAATTCAGCATTTTTTTAACGTACATAACTATTGTCTGCTCTATAAAATAACCTCCCACTATAACTGTGCACTTTATTAAAACAAATTAAATTACACACATACAACATACGCACACAGGCACATGCAAATGCGTAAACCTATATAAACACGCATTGGCCACATCCATACAAAATATATTCATTAATAATTATTTATAAATGCAACTTCATGGAATTATTATTGATTCATTGAGTGCACTCAAACAAACAAACAAACAACAGAAAAAACAAAAAACATTGCACACAGCCATAAGCATACACATACAGAGATGCACATACATTTTCACACGCACATCGTTGATGTACAGTTACAGCATTGCATAAGGATTTAATTTCAATAAAAAAATTGATAGACATATAAACAAATTACTGCAATGCATTGGTTTGTATGTATGCGATGTTGTCGCAGGGGCGTATATGAAACATTAATTTTATTCTTCATTGTTATTGCCATCGCTGTTTTATTCATTTGCGTGCCATTTTTTCGTAGCCTTTTTGTTACATTTGTTGCAGTATTGCTCATAAATGAAACATAACGTTACGATTAATTTATTACATTTGGTTGCAAAGAAAAAATATTTGAAAATAAAAAAAAAAATTCAATAAGCTGCGAAAAAAATGCCCGTTTTTATAGCAAAAGCAATTTGATTTTATATTTGGTGAAAATTTGCAGATAAATTGCAATCAAATTATTTTTTTCTTTGCGGTGTAAGCACGCAATAAAACGTTGAAGGCTATCGGAAATGCTACAGATGTTAAGGGTTGAAATTAATCTACTTAAATTTTTTAAAGACTTCTTAAAGTCAAAGATTGCTGTCTAGTATATACAATGCTAGAATTTCACGAATGATAGGAATTTTCTTAAAAAATATTTGAAGCGAATGTTGTAGGATTTATGAAAATTAAATACTGATAGTTTTCAGCCATTTCAAAAACCTGCCATTTAACCAACAAATTTATATCATATGTTGAAAATTAAAATCTTCAGAGAAACTTAAAGTTGGAATCATTGTATATCGAAAAAGTTCTTAAAAAATTTAATTAAGTTTACATGTCTTGGCTCTAAGTCTAGGAAGTTTAAAAATGTTGTTTTGTTTCTGTTTGATATATTTTTTATGAAGTAAGCAACACTAAATAATTAATTTCATTAATAAATATTTCATCATATCCTTTTTCAATTTAACTTCTTGCGACGCAACTTATGTTGCATAAAAATGAGCAGAATTTTATTTATCCTGCTTAGCCTTTAAGGTTTTGCCATCACCGACTGCTTGACATTTTTACTCTTTGACACAACATTGCGAAAAAATCCATATTTAATGACAAATCCTGACTAACAAATCAAAACTGACAACTAACCAGTCAGACAGCACTCGGCAGCAGCATACGTTGGTTCACAAAAGTGGAACCGTACCTCAAGGCAATGGCATGAAACAACCCTTGCATTCCTTGGAATAAAAAGAGGTTTTTCTCTTATTTTACTTATATAATATTTTTTTCTGTACTACGAATCTGAGACTAAATAAATAAAAAAAAAAAAAAAAATTCAACAAAAATGTGCCGACAGGAAATTTGTAGGAAAATGAAAGATGCAGAAGAAAATTCGTATAAATTTTTCATTATCTTGGGAAATTTGAGCAACATTCTTGAGAAGCAGCAGATAGAAAAAAAAAAGAAATCAAGGCGACAACAGCAGCAGCATCTTTGGCAAAAGCAGGATATCACATGAAGGTGCAACAGGAAAAACAAGAAATTGCATGGAAAAGCAAAATACTCTGGTAATACAAACGGTTTGTATGTCGACACATGCAAATCGATGCATATCCTCTCTTCCAGGTCGATGCTACAAAAGTGATGAAAATTTAAATGGCAGCCAACTTGATGCAGCTGTAGTAGTGATTGTATATGTAACGCACAGAATTAAGTTAGGTTTCATAAAGGATACCACAGGTTTTAAAAAATTTTTCATTGGAATTTTGCTGCAGACAAATGCTTAAAAATATTTTCAAACTATTAAAATCTTTTAGATATCCATTACCTAGATTGAATTTTTGCAGAAATTTTTGAGATAAAAATAAATGGAATAATTTCTTCAATTAACACATTTTAAAGGACAAGACGAGTGTTGATACCAGAGCATCTTGAGAAACATCAAACAGTCTCATGTGACTTTAACTAGCATACTACTTTTTAGTTGTTTTTGGAAATTTTTATCTAATGGACCTTTCAGTCAGTAGACTTAAATCGCGAAAAGAGTCGTGAGTGGCTGTAAAGTTATTCAGAGCCATGTGACAATGTAACAAGACCGTTAGAAAACTAAAAATGTAGACCAAGTCTAAAAAGTTGCATGAGACTATAAAGTTGTATGCGATACTATTGAGTTGTGTGATAATAAAGTTTTGCGTTCGGCGAAAAGTTGAAAGAAATATATAAAGTTGTTAGTGGCGATAAAATCCTTACACTATTTGATCCATGTTACTTGCTTTCATATAGTAAGCACAGTGTTAGTTCATGCTGTGTACAAGAAACTTCTTCTTAAACAAACACATCCATCACTAATATTTGATATTTTTCAAGCAGATAACATTAACATATGTACATGCATTACTATTCACTTCTTTATTTGATATTGCAAAGCATCAAAGCATGCCCTAAGCTAATAAAATAATAAAAATCAAATTCAGTTGGAGAAATAAACCATCACTTACAAAAAAAAAAACAACAACATGAGCTCAACATAATCTCAAGCATCATTTCAAGAAATCGCTGGAAAAACTTGTTATATGCTTCACCGGAGGTTAGTTTTTCTCGAATTTTTACAAAAAGAAGTCAACAAACAATGCAAAAAATATGAGAAAAGTGCAATATGCCAAGCAATAAGGTCCATTAGCATGTCCTGCGAGATATTGCAACAGTAAACATCAAAGCGAAACAAAAGACAGCGAGACACAACATTGAAAATACTTTATAAAAAAAGCAAGTACTAAGAGCGCCTAAAAGCATGCAGCGATACAGGAAATGCAAAAATCAAAACAACGAAACAAGTGCTTTACTTTTACTTGGTATTTGTTTATATGTTTGTCTGTGTGCGGGATATGGAAATAACCAACAAAAACAAACTGTGCATAGACACATGTGAGATTTAGCAGAAACATAAAAATATAGAGTCTGCTCTTTTGTTTTTATTGTTGTCGTCGTTGTGCCGAAGGGATAAGAAAAAACAAAATGCGAATAGGTGTTTGTGTGTATATGTTGCAATGCCAAAGAATGCATTTGCTTTCAAAACATCTCTTTTTCCTCAGTTCCATTTCTAGAAAACGAAATGAAATTAAATTTTTATACATCCATTTGAAAGCTACAGCTGTGTGAGAGAAGTGAAACAGATGGTACGAAGGATAATGCAATAACAGCTAAAAATAACAGAAAACGAAAAAGTATCACTTTATTCTCTTAATGGTTGCAAGGGCGAAGTGATTGATTTCCTTTTCGCAGAAATGCATTCAGTCTTAAGCTCTAGGTGACTGCTGATGTAAAAGAAGTCGTAAGTTAAAGTGGCGAAAATGAAATAAAAGAAAAAAAAAAACTGTTCGAAGAGAAGAAATGGGAATATATAATTTTAATATTTTGCTTAATTTATGAGTTTAAATAAAAAAAGTTTTTCAGCAGTTGTCATTGATATTTATGCTATAAGATGGTATGGACAAGTTGCTCGAAAACTCGAAAATAAGCAAAAAAAAACAGAAGCTCCATAAATGCTTGAAATTATAATACTTTATTCAGCTTCAGATATTTTTTGCACACTCCGAGGGGAATACTGGAAGTTTTTATAAGTCGTAAAAATCTTACCATGTTGAATTGAACTGATACAACCCCTTTAATAGTTTCAAAAGAAAAAGTAGTCAGTTTTCACAATAAAAAACTTAAGAAGAACAACGGCAAGTACCATTAGTTGTTATGCTCTACGTGATCTCACTCTGTACGAACTGTACATATAAATCCCATATTGAAAATATTATTGTGTTAGAAAAATTAATACTCGTAAATTCGTGGTTGTACTACTTAGTCACTGCCACATTCTTTTTTAATTTGGTTTAATTCGGCATAAATTATAGTTTTATCATTTTAAAAATTACTCAACAAATATATTCTGCGTTTATCTACAACATGACGTATGAGTAACCTCATAACTTCATCAAGTACCTACATACATAAATCATATTGTAAAAAATTGTTAAAGGCTATAAATTTATTAAAAGTTATATAATATAGTTATATTTTAATTTTTCGATTTTTGGTTTATTAGTGTACAGATTTTTTAAAACAGGTCTGAAAGTTATACAGTTGTGTAAGAAGCTATAAAGTCAATCGTGATGGAAAGTTTTATTTTTGAGTAGGTGCTCTTTAAACCATCACTTGAACTTTGACAATTTTTTAAAGAGGCACTCAATAAATAAAAGTTCACATGTAATGCCTTATTTAATATATGTATTTTAGCTTGCAGTTTATTTTTAGAATTTTACGAAAAATAGAACGTATTGATTTGGTACATTCAGAAAATTTTAAGTGCATTTTCAAAATACTTTTGTATAGCGACTTTTTGCATAAATATGGTAACAAATAAAACAAATTATATAAATGCTTTTAATCATATGTTTCAAATTAAAAATGATATCATCAGAGATAAAACGACTGCAAATTTGATAAATATTAAAATTGTATTGAATGCTAACAAACTTCGGTACTCACATCAGAGAGATCATATGCTTTGTAAGTTAAAAGATTCCAATTAAGTTTATTTTCAAAATTGGAAAATAGCTAATGATAACTATATGTGGTATTTAAATTACCAATAAAATTTCCAGCACATATAGTATTCTTTGTAAAACTGGTTAACAAAAATTTATTCAATTCATTCATTGGTTTTGTTTCGATTTCTATTATGCACATCAATTCCGTTTGCCATGCTGACTCTAATCAATGCCATGCTTTTTAAAAAATATTTTATGTTATTCTTTCTTTTAAAGGCCTGCAAATGCTCGAGGGAGCAAAAACACAAACAAAATTTATATATAGAATTAATTGAAGTTTTAGACAATTTCATAAAATCATAATAGAAAATATTTGAAACCATAAACAAAACAGCACATGTATGTATAGCGTATGCATACATGTTCAAGTGTAAGTGTATTCCCAGCTAACATTTGGAAGTTTGTTGAATCTTT
Source organism: Meiosimyza platycephala (assembly GCA_963662105.1). NCBI lineage: Eukaryota > Metazoa > Arthropoda > Insecta > Diptera > Lauxaniidae > Meiosimyza > Meiosimyza platycephala. The sequence goes on along the minus strand of OY759210.1, from coordinate 2,038,876 downwards.
AATTTATTTAAACTCTTTTGTAAGAATATTGCATCATTTTAGGCATTTCTTAAATTTAATATGTTCAAATAATTATGAGTCAACATAACTTATTTATTATTTGCATTACACAAATATAACTACAAATGCAAATATGTGGTTAGAATCAAGTCAGTGTGGCTATGCTGTCATTCCAAATGAAAATCATTAAAGTAACCCAGTTATGAGCATTAGAGGTGGTGCCTTTGAAATTATGGTTTTCAAAATTTTATTCACATTTATTCTATCTGCTTCATAGTGTAATAGAGAACGCAATATGTACTTGCAATTTCTAACTTCATATAGAATATTTCAATCTCTGTTAAAAAATTTTTTTTTTTTATATGTTAACTATGGCCTCCTTATAAAATAAAGAAACAGCAAAAAAGGCTATTCGGCCCCACTGACACTCAAAAATAGCTACAACATCTTGCACCTGATACTTCTCATCGCTTCGGTAACTAAAATATGAGTCTTTTGCGATTAAAAGGGTTTACTGGGTCATAAAGTGTAAATGTAACACATCCACACATGAAAATAGATAAAACACATACAAATACGTTTCCAAGGAACGATAGCGATTTGCTTCAAAAGCTTTTCAATTAAATCGATTTTAATCCAATGGGACAGCTGCAGCACTCAAAACAACAGCGGGTTAGTTGTAAAAGCAAACTAAAGAGCGAGATAGAGAGAGAAATCAAAACAGTGCATGAGTAAGACAATAGCACACTTACACTTATGTTATTCAATGTGTGTGTGCTTCAGTTTGAAGGTTTTTAGCAATAAAAACATGAAACACAAAAATCGTACCAAAAATGTTTTTATTTGGAAAGCTCTTGTCTTTTGTTTTAATTAATCAAAATCAGAATATTCTATAGAGCACTTGAATCACACAAACACACTATGTAGACACCTAGAGAGTTGCAAGTGCATGCCCAGTAGAAAATAATGCTATTCATTTACTTATGTAGCTCCTAACCCCAAACATAAGTTGGCTTAATTAAAATTTTTGTTGTAAGCGGTGTTCTGGTGTCTGAAATTAATTTTTTTAATTCTCAAAAGACTCAGTTAAAAAATTTGACCAAAAATTTTCTGTTTCAGAGCTATTGCAAAGTAATTCAAATTATAATCGATATAAATAAAAATAAGCTATCGTCATTAAATAAAGAAAAATATCTGATTTAGGACATTATATAAAAATAATAATTAAAATGGCACATTGTATATCAGTCATTCTTTTAATAAACGCACACTTTGTTTTTTTGACGTCTTTGAAAATTTTTTTTAAACGAAATATCTCAAAAACTATAGGAGATAGGATGAAAAACCATTTGATTATTTTTGTTAAGAAATACTGCAAATTTATAAAAAAAATTAAACAAATTTAAATAAATTTGTTAAAACATTAATTTTTTAATTTAAAAAATTTTTCTCAAAATGTTTTCAATATAACACCTTTTGTTTTTTTTTTATTTTTTTATAATATGTTTTTCTATTTGGCAGATGTTTCCGTCAACAAATTTTAATATTTTTTGGAGCACTAATTCCTCACAGGGAATCAAAAATTCCCTCGCTTAATCCTTTTTTCGATTTCATTCTCATTTAATTTTTTTGTGTATTTTTAACTACATTATTGTTGTTGGTCTTGGTCTCATTTAAAGTGAAAATCCTAGCATTGATTTGATATCACGTGTTGAAAATTGTTTTTTTTGTCCATCCAACTGCAATCAAATTGAGTTTGTCCTAATGCGCTAGAAATGTCTATGCAGATGCCTTTTTCTGCATACAAGTAACAACCATCCGTTTGTCAGTTTCTTATGACCGCATGCACTCACTTGGTACGGAAAATGTTGATATTTCAGAAACTATTTTTCCAGTATTACACAAAGGAAGGATATTAAATTACTTACAAGTAAAAGCTTCTAACAAAGAAACTCAAGCATCAAATGAGCAAAATTGAGTGTCTGTGAGAAATTCCAAGTGTATTATAAGTTAATACGATCAGCTAGGACAATAAATGGACTATTACGAATAGTTCGCATACTTTTCTAAGAAAAATAAATTTAAATACAAATAGATTTTTACATTTTTTTTCTAGAAAAAATCTGTAACTTTTAAGTTTGTAGGTACATTAGAGTTGGTTTAGATTCAGCACACTAAATTTCATATAAGAAAGTGTTAATTGGTCAACCACTTGTAAAAATTTTGTATAATGTGTCGTATCAGAAGGGCAATATTATCAAATTGCTGTTACTTATGGAATTGAAAAGTTATTGATGTCTTCAAAACGCTTTTTAAAACTTAGAGTAATGTCTGCATAATCTATTTTCTTATGTACAAAGTAACATGACTAACATAAAATAAAAAAAAAATTAAAACTGCGGCATAAATGGGTTAAATGGTTTAGATTCAAAAATCTCCTGATCGTAATAATAATTTGAAAATTATTCATTGTGGTTTTCAATAAATTTTCCATGAGTTTTTTTTGCTGTTAGGTACTTTTTACTCCATTCTTTTCAATTTGAATCCCTAACTTTATTTCTACACCCACGGCCTATGCGCTATCAACAAAACTTATACCGATGTTTTTCCAAACGGAAAAACAAAAATTTTATTGAATTTCTTCGCCACCTTTTGTAGTTGTACTCGAAGAAGTTGAAGTTTTGCATTTGCCGAATGTGCAAAAAGTAAGCACCAGTCATCTTACCCGTCTCCCGGATATGAAAAAAAAAGTTTACACAAAAAATAATAGCAATAGAGGAGTACCACACAGTTATTTTGGCAGAGCGTATCGCAGCTCCCATAAAAGACTTCCAGTAGACATCGAAGCTATCGAATCAATGGCGGAAGCAGTAACAAAACGAGGTACAAAAGCAAAACGGCATGCAACGGAAAGGCAGCAAAAGTGAGCACAGCAAGTGGCAACCGGAACCACAACAGCAGCACCATTGTGTAGCTGCTGCTGCTTGAGCTGAGTGCGGAATAGCATTGAATGGAAGGTAACTTCCTGCATCTTTTGCAGCTTTTCTTGGCATCGATACCGCAGTGATACTTCCGGCGCTTATAACTACCGTATAATTGATGCATTTAAAGTGTTGACTGGCCTTGGGAGAAGCAGCAGCAGCAGTAGCAGCATCAAAAGCACAGTATCAGGGACTACAAGCGACTTCAACTGCTGCAGCTGCTGATTGTGTGCTGTAAATAATAAAACAGAGCATCATAGGTATCTTGATTGTGCACAGCTAAGAATGTTAACTTAAAAATATTTTATTCATTGCTTCTTTAAGAGCAAAAAATATTGCTGTTATGTATTGGTTATGGCATCCTGTGTTCAGTGTTTGCCTGAAGCTTCAGTTGAAGTTGGCCGATTATAGTTGTGCAGGCTACGAAGGTTGAATTCTTAAACACAATAGTCAAACGAAATTTTGATTTAATTATAGTGATAAAATTTAGTCGGTTTTTTGAAATGAGACCACATTTTAATCCAAGATTTTATTTTTGCATCTCAAAAATACGTTGAAACATTTCTTTTGTTGGGCTGTGTAATTTTCACCCTTTTACCATTCCTTTCAGAAATTATGCTTAAAATAAGTTTATTAATTTAATTAAAATCAGCAATGCATTCAACGAAAAAGTAGCCATGTTGCGGAAATGTGCCATAGTTGTAGATGAAGAAAAAAAAAAGAAATCAGAAGCTGGAGGCGTTGACTACAAATTAAAGCCACCTAGAATTTAAGCTAAACATGTTCTCAATGTCGCGCGTTGCTTATATATGTTTGTACATAAATCGTTTTGGTCTATGCACAGCAGCACCATGTTGTATAACCCTTTTTTCGTGCCGCTCCCATTCCAAATCCCATTCAGTGCCATAGACGCCAATTGAAGTCTCTGCAAAGCTTAAGACTTTTGTTACGCCTCATAAATTCGTAGATTTATGATCAAAGTCTTTAGCCAGCGAGCGAATAGTTGAAAAATGGCGTTGGTAGGCGCCTAAAAGTGTAGCAAGTAGAGTAAGCGCAGTTGAAAAGGACGTTAAGGTAATGAAAAGGATGCAAAAAGTTTCTTTGTTTTTCAGCCAAGTCACAAGTGGAACATGTGTTTTAAAGTACAAACTACAAGATGTGCCAGACCACGCTTACTTACAATCTGCTGCCAGTTTCACCTTGTCTACTTGAATATTTGCGACACTCTCAAGAAATAGCGACAATATACAGTGGGAATAGTAAAATAACTACTTGGTGAAGTTTTTTAAAAATTATGTCGTGTTTTTTTTTTAATAGAACGCTTACAAAATTTAAAAGCAAAAAAAAACCTTTTCTTTTTCATATAATGAAAGCTGAAAATTATGTGGTTAGTCGCTGATATTTTTAAGCAATTTAAATTTTAAATTGTGATTTGTTTCATTAAGAATGTATTTGTGAAGGAATTACCATAACTTAAATTTTATAATCTTCTATGAGAAATAATGAATGATAATGAAGTTTCAAAAGTAATAGTATTGTACTCGAAACATTGCTAACCGAATGTTAAGCTTAGAGCTTGAATGTGGAAACCTCAATAGACTGTACCATATGAACTTTACGTGCCTGAAAGTTTTTTTCAAAAAATAAATTCACTTGGACTATTTTGAGAGGAAAAGTCAGTTTGAAATTAAGTGACACTAAGACCATCTGATTGATCCCCAAAGATATTTTACGTTTAAAATTTGCCAAAGTTTTAGCAAAATATTGAAATGGCAGAAATTATAAAAACGTCACTGTGCAACGCTTCTTTCCAGTATAAGTATAACTTTGGTCGTTGCTGCTGCCACCTCAGCTGTGAATGCAATAAATTAAGAAAGTCTAGCTGAATATTTTCTGGAACAATTTACTAAACTTTAAAGTACTAAAGGCAGCTTGTTGCGTTGCGTGAAAGTTTAGAAATTTTTGCATCCCATTATTGAAATGAAATGATTGGTCTCCATTCACGGTGCGTATTCAACAAAATTTTTTTTTTACTATTACTATTATTATTTTATAATTACAGGCCTATTTACCATATATATTCTAAATCGAAAAAAAATTAAGATTTTTACATAATTTTTGAACTTTGATACTTAACATATGACCCCAAAAGCTGACTAAAGTCAAATCAAATCATAAAAATCAATGCTTTATTTTATCTTAGTCTTATATGTTCAAAATTATGTCTCAAAAAGTTGTTTTGAATATATAAACATTTTTACTTCAGAGAGAAATCGGCAGTGACCGTATTACAAAAACTTTCGCAGTAAATGCACCATTAACTGCAAAGGCACAAACAGTACGATATCGTTGCTTGTTCTTGTAAATTTGACAATATTTTCGACGTACATAGCCTAAAAATGCACTTCCGCTATTTTGCTTTACTACACGTCACTATGGGTTTCTTTCGCACAATTCGTTGTGAAATCTCGACAACATCCTGCGTACGCGCAATTAAAGCCATTTCCCAGGATTACCGTTAATTGCTGTTGCATCCCAGCTTGCCCAATGTATATGACGATCCAAATGCCTGCCTGCCTGCCTAACTACTTGTCCATATTGCTGATTTTTTTTTGCATTGGTCATTGATTTTAAGTTGCATTTTCGCAACCATGTCGATTGGGAGAAATTTTTAGCTCGCGCACTCCTTTAATGATCGAAAATTTCGTGATGCAAAACAAATAGAAAAAAAGCAAAACCTATGAGATGTACTGTGAGAAAATTTAGACTATTTTGCATTTACAATGTAGGGAAGGAAAATCAACCGAAAAGAATAAAGAAATAAAGAATTAAAATGTTTTAGTGGCTTTTAATAACACATCTCATGAGTCAGTGAGTCGAACTGTTGTTCTAAAAAGGCATCAAGAATAACTAATGAACTGAATAAAAACAGGTTAGTAAGTGCCCTCATAGAAAAGTTCAGTCTCCTCTTCTGTGGAATAATCCTTAGAGCTGACCCGCTATGGTTTAGAATTTGTTGCTTACGCTGAGATGACATTGTTTTTATAAGTAGAGTAAAATTTAAACATCCATTTTGGGAAATTGAAAATAATACCAACAATTTGTTTTCAGTGTGAAAACGCATCCAAACAAATCCCAAGTTGTTGTTGTCGATAGTTAACGTACCGAAAATGCAAAATTCCGCCTTCGTTGTTTTGCTGCTACTGCTGCGGCGCTATTGCTGCTACTTTTGAAACTGAAAAATCAGAAAGAACAGAACCAGAAGAACCACATTTGCATGACCAGAAAATTGACCGGAAATAACAACTACAACAACAACAACGACAAATCGAGTACCGTTTGCCAGCTTTGTTAAAATGCGTTGCTATGCATATGCATGTGCGTGTAACTAACATAAGTGTGTGCGTTTATTTGCGTATGTGTCAGTGTCATGCGGTTCAATGTCTTTTTTAAGCATTTGCAGGATGTACGTTTGGAAATCTGAAATGTTTTTTGGGCGTCATCTATACAATTTTCCACATCAATAGCGACCAACGCCATTGTGGCGTAACAGTTCAGCCGCTAGAATTCACTTAGACGGTGCTTCACATAAATGTCCTGCAAATGGCATTCCACGTTTGGCTATCATTCGCATAACATTTGCTAACAAAAAGCTAGCCTTGGTGTCTTGCATCACTTGGTTTTGTTTTTCGACTGCTGCGATTAATGATTTGTGAAATAAAAATATCTATAAAATTTTAAAGTTTCCATAGACAACATTTTTAAATTTGGAAATAACAGTTTAAAAACTCTCTAAAATGTAACTTCCTTATACATTAAATTACCTCCTTGGAACCAAATAATTTAACTTTTTCTATGTGCCCTAAAAAGGTAACCGTCTCCAATACTGCTACAACTCATGACGTATAAAAACCATAACTGTCAACATTTATTTCCACACTGCGTCACACAAATGGGGCGTCTCATGCAAAGTTATTACAATATTTTAGATTGCGCCGATTGCAATGTTACGTTGCCTAACTTTTATGTTGCGCTGCATCACAGCGCACCGCACCACACCGCACGTGCTGTTGTTACTTTAGACGTCATTGTATTCTATGGCTATGTTGTATTGCGTCGCCAACTGAACCTGACAAAGTTCAAAATCAAATTCACACTAACACCCAGCAACGCAATGCATAACAGAGCAGCTTCCGTTTCCGCTTTGGCGCGCGCGCTGACTCAGTGACTTCTTTCTTTTGCTTGTGCTTCTTCTTTGCCAATTGCCAACTGTGCGATATAAAAAATTCCATTTCATGTCCACACTCAAGTCTGGTCTACAATATGTTGTACTTGTACGGTTATACAATTGCCAGTGCACCATGAGTATGTTGTAGTTGCAGGACGTTAAGCGCCTGCAAGATATCCTATTTGCATAAAATATATTAAGTGCAGCTCATAAAATGTTTCGCTTTTTCATACCCTACACACTGGGCATATTGAGTTCATCATTCCATTTGTAACACACAGAAGTGGGCGTGGCAAGTATTGAACAGTGTATTTATTTTTGAACAATATTTCTATGGAGTCATCTCAGCCATATACTTTTGTCTGTTTTCCTGTCAGCGGAAATTACGGTTAGGGGAAGGCGAAGCGAGATATTTTGATTAAATTTCAATGTTCCGATTCTCTGCTAAAGCTAGTAGGATTGAAAATTGACTAAAATTGGTTGAAATCAGCTTACAAAAACGTTTAATGCCATATAATAAAAGTGCTTAAAATGCTGCACTGCGGCAGTTATTAAAGGTAATGAAGCTAAATTTACAAAGAATACTACTATGTACTTAGTTACAATATGGACGTTCAATTTTTTCTGCGATAGTAGGGTATTTAAAGTCTGGAAATACCAAAGATAACACCTCAAGTTGCTGTTCTTAATTTCTATTTCCATTATTTGCGATTTTATTTTTTCATATTTGCGCTGCACTGAAGTTCTATTAAACTTTTGCGATTGTAATGTTGTGGTATTTGCAAGGACATCAACACAATAATTTCTATCCGAGTTTTATGGAAGATTTGCATTGGACACCTTTCGCCCACCGATAAAAGTTTAAATATATACATAATTGTTGTAGGCACTTTTGAAGAAACCACGTAGGCTTTTGCTATATGGAATGTTGGAGTGAAGTGGTAAGAGTTTATGTTTTGAAGACGATAGATTTCAGAACTCTTCTTCGCTCACAATATCAACGTTTTTTTCTGAAAGATATTATCTTAATAAAGGAATATATTGTTTTTAAGTATTTAAGCTTTCAGTTTGACCAGTGTTTTATACAATTTTATCATTTTGCGACTTATATAATCAAAAAGGTTGGTTATTTGCAAAAAAATCCTTTTTTGTACTGAAGTGCATAATCTACAAAATTCGTTGAATAAAAATTTAAATTTAAATATCATGGAAACGCATGAACGTATGCAGGTAAATAAGAAGCATAGCTTTTTTGTGGGACATTTTCTATTCAACATCGGTTGCCGAGGATTAATTTCTGCCATTGAGCGACAGTCGGGCAAAAAAACTGATTTTATCCATTACATAATTAAGAACGCATTTCTGTTTTTTTTTTTAAATTTTGAAATTGTCCACTTATATTTTTAGTCAACAAATATCGACAATTTTAGCCATTATTTGATTTTGAACTTTTTAAAACAATTTGCGTAACTTGATTTTCAAATGTCGCTTACGATAAATCAATATTCATTTCAACTCTCGACGACAAAGCCTTATAAAACTTGGTATTTTAGTTTTCTTTGCTACATACAAATTTGAAATTAATTTTTCGCCTTTACACAGTATATTGCATTTTTAACTTAAGCACAGGAAAAAAGCACATACATAGGCACTTACAAACACAAAAATAAAAAAAGCTTCACCACTTTTTTTTGCCATCACAAAACTCGGCTTTTAAGCTGCAAACTGCAATCTTTGCAGATTTGCTGATTTTTGATTTGACAAAGGTGCTCACAAAGGATGCTGACAAAGGATGCTAACGAATGCGACAAATCAGTGAACGATGATAAAGGACGAAAAGAAAATGATATAAAAAAGAAAAAGAAAATACGCAAAAAAATGAACACAACAAAGTTGACAGTAATTGAAAGGAAAAATTGTGAAACTGAGAAAAAATTCAAATAAAAAACGTTAATGGACATTTTTGCCATTTTTTTTTTGTCAGTTTAAAAATAAAAAAATGAAATATTCTCTAGAATTTGAAATCCTCTTTCAAATGCGGCAGTAAAAAAGATACTTCATGTGCAGCTTAAAAGCGCTTTTATTTCATTATGTAACTACACCTAATTTATTTAAAAAAATGTTTATAAAATTGGCGCCATAATTTAAAAATGTTGCCACATTTGTTATATTTTTCAGCGCATACACATGCACACCTATACACTTTGTGGCAGCCATACATACATACAGACGTATACACAGCAGTATAAAGTGTGTTATGGGAAAACAAAAGCAACAACAGCCACTACCACTCGTATTACACATTGGTGAAAAAAGTGTGAATATCTTGCAAAATTTATGTGTGGTCAGATTACTTTGCGCTGATGTGGTAATTCATGGTTTTAAGCTCGGATGATTTTGTTCAACCGTTTGTTATATTCTTTTATCTACTTACCTATTTTTATTTTTTTTTGGAAATGAAAAAATTAAATTTATTAGCAATTTTTTTCATGTTTTATGTGTATACTTTCGGCTTATGTGATTTATAAATGTTGCGGCAAAGTGCACCATTTGTAAAAGGCCTCTTAGTTAAGTTGGCAAAATGAGCGGTTTCCCGACGAAAAATGCAATTATTTAGCAAAAATTTCGTACCAAAAAACCTTTCTGAATTTATTTGATTTATTTTTAAATTCAACAGGAGTTTTAAAACTTTTAAATGCTATGTATTTTTTTATCGGGCACTAGGTCAATTTTTGTTATATAATACATAACTAATTATCAAGAAAAATTAATTTTTTTAAGAGATGTCGACATGCGAAATTTAATTTTTTCTAAATTAAATAATTTTCATTTTGGCTTGAATTTTCCAAGCAAGAAGCAGAATTTTGTAGTGTATTAAGTTCATGCATTCATTTTTTAATAAAAGCATTTGCCAGAGTTTTTCTTGCTTTTTAAATTCTTCCCCTAATTGTTTAAACCTTCCGCAGTTAGTAGTGAATTAAAAATGATATAAAAGAAATCTCAAATAAAATCACAAATTGCTGCAGTGGCGCAAGTGCTGCAACTTATTCTACTTTTTTTTGGCTATTACTTCTTTATCAGTAAAACGTACTCGTAGAACAACTTCTCTATCCTGACAACTACTGGACTTTACACCTGCGGAGTGAAGTAAAGTAGCGACAAGTGGCTCCACCACCATCCGTTGCAGCAACAGCAGCAGTAGCAGTCGTCATTGAATTCAAACTTTGAATGCGCAACACCGCAGCTGCCACGCTGTTGTTGCATTTTGTTGTTGAATGAATGAACGAAAGGCTTAGTGCAGTGCTGCCAACTTAATTATTTCGGATAACCAAAATTGGAATTGCTTTAGTTTCCGTTTTGCAGTATTATGCTGATGTTGTTGTTGTATTCGGTTTTGTTTTTGTTTTTGTTCTTGTTGCAGTTGCTATTTCTATTTAGTGATTTTATTTGTAAATTTAGAGTTTTTAAGCTTTGCGGCTCCAGGTTGTCGGTTGTGCTGGCGCTCCTGCTGCTGTCGGTTGTGTAGCGGTTGGTAGTGCAATGTGTTTTGTTGCTTTCTTGTTTGATTTTTTAGATGATTTTATTTTTTTTTTGCTTTTTATCTTTTTACCTGAAAGCTTTTTATATCAGGCAACTGCGATTTAATTGGATTAATTCAAGGTCTGTTGAATTGCTTGGCGCTGGCTTTCTACTTTTGGTTTTCTCGTACTTTTTTAATCAGCGTATTTTTTTTGAATTGAGGTATTGCTTTTTAAAATGAACTAAGGAGTTTAAAAAAAAAAAAAAAAAATTTTTAAATTTATGTAAGAAATGGATTTTTTGCTCAAATCTGTATTTTTTCTTATGATATGTTGATTTGAATTGATATCTTTAATGGAAGCTGTCATTATATCATGTTTGAGTTTTTCATAATTTGGCATTCTTGTGGCAAGGTTTATTAAATTCTTTTGAACAACTGTCTTGAAATTTTTGCTTGTAAAAAAGGTGCCACATGTTCTGAGTTTTCTTTTTTGCAGAATGGAAATGAGAATGGAAATCCATTCATCATCGAAAAAGTTTCAACTTCTACCAACGAACGTTGAAAAATTATAACAAAATTGAACAGTTCCGAAAGATAAGAGTTAGGCATATATGGAGTAGTAGAAAATTATATACATGCAACTTTTCCAAGGAATTCCCTTTTCACTATTTCCAATAATTTTCAAGTTAATTCACTCAAAGAATTTTCACTTCAAAAGTCTGCCCAAAAACTCTTGTTGAGTGATGGCAGCCAACCGTTCTAAGAACAATCAAGTCATTCCTTTCTCAATTATATTCTGAAAGCTTTCATATGACAGCCGCTCCATAAATTAAAAGCGCTTTCCATAAGACATAAAGACTGCAATCACAATAAACAATAAATTAAATACAGTGCTAAAGTGCTGCCAAATTGTGTTAATTATCTGAGCATTTTAATTTCTTATCGCACACGCAGCATCAAGTGTGTTAATGTCTATCTACGCTGCTCATAAAATAACCATCTCATATGTCTAACTTAATTTTTTGTGCGGTTTTAATAACCAGAAATTAGTTTGGAAATGAGCCAAATTGCCTGAAAGTATGCAACAAAAGATTTACTTGCTTTCAATATCCACAGCACTACCACTATGACTGTGGCTTGTGAGTTGTGGTTGTGCCAACAAAAACAATAAAATGAGCAAAAGTATGGGTTAGGGGTCAAATGATATACCGTAAAACAGTGAAATGCGAAAGGACTGCTCTTGAGAAGAGGGCAAAATAAAAGGATAAAAGGATAAACAAAAACTTTATAATGCTCATGAGATGCATTAAGATAAGGTTATTATCGAATGTGATGCCTTTTTGATTGTATGTGTATCTGGGATCGAATTGGTGGAGTGAGTGAGGTTTGAATGACAAAATAATTTTCTGGTAAAAGTCCAAAAGCTTAGTCATCTTGAAAAACATCGACAAAAACGACCTGTGGCATTTACTGAACGATAGCATAACGTCGCATCACTTTTGGCAAATGTCGTCTTTTTTTTTCTCGTTTGTTTTGTTTGTTTTCCTTACGGTGCCTCAGGGAGTATCAAACGACAAGTGATGGGAGTAAGTGTAATGCATAAGAAATAGAAACAGGCGCATGTTGGTGGGACAACTTGACAGCTACTCGTTGATAAAATCACAAACATACGACAAAAAAGACAAGAAATAAATTCGATTTATTTGATTTGGCATTGATGGCAGTGATGTAGAATTTTGGGAATACAGCATCATTGAAGTTTTCACAAGAGCCTTGATACTTGATACTAAATAAATGTTTTTGCAACGTTGAAAATATGTCCGTCTAAAAATTTTAAAAAGTAAATTGGTTTTGCCTTATAGTCTTAATCCTCATCTTGATACAACGCATTTTTTTTTCTTCGAAACTCCTTAAGTCTCGATACTCTACTCAATATACTACTATGCTTACACTAAGTGTGATTTGTTTTATTTAGCCTGCTTGAGTGATTGACTGGGTTCTTGTTGATACCCTCGAGGATATCAACGACAGTGATTGTCGCCTGCTAAAAAAAAACATCACACAAATAAACAAATAGATGAAATGCGAAAATAAAACAAAATAAACAATCAACTGGGCGTAAATCCAGGCAAGAGCGCACTCTTAAGCCGCAGCAGTAGCAACCAAAGTCAATACTTTTAGGATTTGGAATCAAAGACAAAGATGAAGACGAGATACCAAGAGCAAAGGCGAAGCTGATTGCTGCTCGTCGGAATTATATTAAAAATCCCTCAAAGTATTTGGCAGCAGCGCTTGTTTGCCTTGATTGAAAATCACAATCCTCTGCTACGTAGCAGTGGGCTTAGGCTATGCAACATCCTATACAATGCTCAATAAAATGAATATCAATCCCTGAGAACGATATGACCGCGAGCAATGCAGAGTGTAGCTATTGAACTGTGGTTAAGTTTCATAGACAAATTGAATAAAATCTGCAATGCACTTTTGAGTGAAGTGAGATAAGTTGTCTGACTGACGAGCGAGTTTGTATTGTTTATTATAAAATAAGAAGAAATATCCGGAAAACATTTGCTGCCTTTAGGTTACTGCATTATATTTTGCCTGAAAGCTTGGTGCACCCAATAGTTGTCTAAGAGTCATATCTGGCTCTTTTAAAGAGACTACGACTACGAAATTAATTTTAAGAAAACTGACCCTTAACCCGAATCACCAAAGTTGTCACTTCTTCAAGCGATCACAAACTGTAAACAAATTCAAAAACCGTTATTTTCCAGTTAATTTGAAATTCGAAAAAAAATTTACTCAGGGTGATTCGGGTTAAATTATGGCTTTATACCGAACAGTTTGAGTGGAATGGAAGAATGCATTCTAAGGAAAATCATATCTCGCTTTAACACAATTTTTCCAGACGAGTTTTTACTAAGTTTTTGAGATATCTTTTTATAAAACCAATATGGTTTCATTCAGTTCGATTTTCACATTTTTTTGTGTAAACGAAAAAAAAATCAACTAAGAAGACTTCCCTTATAGTAACGTTAGATAAAAGCCTTAAACTTTCCCCAAAAAAAAAAAAAAAAATAGTTTCAGGAAAAGAGGAAACTTTGACAGAGATTTTGTCAAATTTAATAGAATCCTCAATGAAGAAGTCAAAGGCGATTTATGTCTTATTCCAAATATTTTTATTGTTAACACCCACTGTGCATCATCTTTGTCATTGGAATATCGGGGTCGAAGTTGTTGTTTCCCCAAATCACAATTTAATCAAACGTAGCCGTGGAGCAAATGTTGATCCATTCGTATCAACAACAACAGCAGCAGCAGCAGCGGGGAGCTCGATAACAAATAAGAAATGAAATCAAAACTTGTCGTGGTCGTGTTCAGCACAATGGGGTGGGGCGTTGGTGGCGTAACGTGGCACTGATTGGAACATCAAATAAAAATTGAAAACACATTTCAAGTTATGCGAAACGAATCCGACAGGATATTGGCAGATTTAAGTTGGGCGAGATTCGCAACAGCAGTATGAGTGAGCAAATTTATTAAAGTAGGATACTTTGATGCTTTTATGAGGACATCATAAGAATATCAACATAAAAGTTGTTAGATTATGTGAAGAATAAAATTGGGTTGCAGGATTAGAGTAGGGTATCTAGCAATATAAAAACTAAGCCAAAATATAAAATAAAAAACCGTGCTAGTACATTTCGCAACAACTTGCACAGATATTCATATACCCATGTACGTATATTTGAGTGTCAACAAAAATAAAGGGATAAGTCCTTGCTAAAACGAATGATACACGGAAAAAACTTTCACAGCTAAGTGTAACGAGACAGTGGAAAGTTTCAAAGCTAAAAAAAAAATTATCTTCCAAGTTTTTCGTATGTTGAAATAATCTTCCATTTTTTTAAAAGTAATGCTTTATTTTCAGTGTATTTAATAGTAAAGGCTTTTATCAACAAGCATAACTAAATATTTTTAGGTCTTCCATTCAGCTTATCGTTTAATATTTGCCGAAAAGATGATGAAGATAATAAAAGTTGAATTCAGCTTCTCGAACAAAGTCTGCCGTTTCTCTGCGTTGTTGCCCCTATTTCAACTAACCAGCTGAAGGTGTGTGCGCTGCTTACCCCATCATGATATGATAAAACAAATACACTGACACATCCACCCATTCTCATTCACTCAGACAATCCAATCATCATTGCATTTATTATAAATGAATGAATGAATGACTCAAAATACTCGATGCTAAGAAATTGTTGCGAGTCCTTGGGTTGGCTGCGTCTTACGTCCTACACTTGTCCTTCGTGTTTTTTCATACTTGAATCGAAAGACATATTAACAAAAGATTTAGCCTCAATTTGTGTGTTTTTCGCATTGCTTGTTGAATGCCAAAGAAAATGGAAATAATTGGACGTAATGCGGTAATCCTCAAGTAATCAGCTTGCACAGTCTCAGCTACCCTGTCGGTTGGTCGTTCTTTTTGTATTCCTTTCAATGCCAAAGCGAACAATACCTACCAACATCAATGATTCTACCGCCGTTGGAAATCAAAATCGTTGCAAATGACCGTAGAACGCTGCGCCATTGATGATGATGATGATGATGAAAACGATGATAATGATGATGCTGATGAAATGACTAAAAGGCGCACAAGGCAATTTTAGTGTTTGTGACTGCCTGTTGTTGTTGTGCTGCTGCTGATATAGTTTTACCCAAATGGCAGCGCATGAATATCCGTTGATATTTTTGGCATTAGTTGGGATTTGGATATAAGTTGCTGCTTTTGCCGAAATGATACGTTAATGGCGTGCAGCGCGCATATGAGTTTGGGATTTCAAAAGGATATTCACTTAGACTTAGCAGGAGAAAACAAAATATAAGCAATTAGTTGATGAAGTGATAAGTGAAACAAAATGGAATGCTCTTAAATAGCCAATAAATATTTTATGAGTTTTTCTATGGCTAATAGTCGAAAGAGATTTTCTAGTAATGACGATGCTTGTAAAAGTATTCTTTTTTTTCAAATGATTATCCTCATTATTATTTGAATGTGTTATTTGTATTTACGAGCCTATGTTTGAGTAAAGGCTTTTAGAAATATGTTTTTATGTAGAATATTGTTTTTTTTTCATTTCTGAGTAGTAAAAATTAAATTTTATGTCGCAATAAAAAAAAAATCGATTCGTGCTTACTTTCTTGGAACTAGCACTTTTTTATTTATTGAGTTTCTGTAAAAAAATCGAATGCAAACTGAATAAAAATGACGTAAATTAAACTTTAGTTCCATGGACGAAAAGCGAAAAAAATTAAAAAAACCTAAAAGAAACAAATTCCAAAAAATAAATGCCGCAAAGTACATGCAGGAAATTCACCTAATGCATAACCATTATTATCCGTTTGTAAATTTAATTAATATAAATAATTAATTTAATTTGTTAAAATGTTTTTATTAAATTGTGGACACATTATCTACGCTTTTGATGGTATTAGTGTGCATCTAAACAAAAGCATTAAAATCTAATGATAGGATACAACATTACAGTTACCAATTATGCTACACACTACAGGCGGTCTACTTCATAGATAACAGCAATTCAACAAACAGGCGAACATTTGTGATTTCCTTGCACAATTATCTGAATATTCTTATAAGTAAAAATTTACTACATTAGGCTATCAATAAATGTAAGCCCTACAGCAGCGCTTAATAAAATTGCTTTATCAACGTTATCGATTATAGCGTACAACGATAAATGACGCCATAATTGAAAATAAATATTAATGCAAAAATCCAATCATCCGCACATGGAGCGAGTCAATGAACAACCACTTTATTCGATTACTAACACCCACTGTACAACGTCGCCCATGCTCTTGATTCAAGCACACACACACACACAACACTCTCGTAGTAGCATGCGACATTGGCATAACCCTCAAGCTTTAAACTCACAACGCATTTGCCATAATTAACGCCCACAGGCAGAATGACCGACTGGTCAACAAAGCGCGCGACACAGTTCTTCAGGCCCAAAATCAACGCGCATTTATGGCCAAAAGTAACTAATTCAATTATCAACAGCGGAATCCGAAAATTGGATTGAAACATGCACCGCCTATCATTGTAGTGAGTTGTGAAATGTTGCAACGATTGGAACATGTTTCTTTTTTTGTTTGAAGGCATAAGTACCTACAGTGAGACGACCATTCCAATAAAGTGTCAACGCTGATTAAAATTGACAGCGCGCAAATTTAATATTTGCCATTAAAGCAAAAACAACAACAAATATCCAATATTTGGCACTAATATTTTACAACTAATCCAATTTGAGTTTTAATTCCTTCAGCATATTTTAAATGAATGTGACTGTTGAACGGTCGAAATTAACGTCAGCACTTTGCAAGTGGAATGAAATAAGGACATTGAAACAAAGCCGCATATGTGCCGCAGGTAGTGTATATATTGTATATTAATGTGAAATTGTTATTTTTCAAAACAAAAATATAAATTTTGCATATAATATAAAATCTTCATGTATGTAGATAAAATGATTTTGCTAAGTTTAATTGGTGCATTATAAAATTTTATAGTCAAACGCACAGAGAGCTATGTGTAACTTGACTTGGTACATCTATAAAAGGTACGAGCGAAAGTAAGTTTCAATGAAAAAATGGCAGCGCCACGCCTTCCATATGAAAAAAAGATAGAGCTACTCAGCAGTTTTAGTAGAAAATAAACTACGTGATATTTGCTTTCTGCCTTAATCCCCTGACTGCTTTTCAGTAAGAAATTTAAAATTGAAAAGTTGTGATCACGAGGTTAAGGCAGAATGACGAAACTATGCATCTATTTTGTGCAGTTTTTTCAGCTTTAACTGTGACAAATGTGTTCAAAAAATTTAACCCTTGTGCGAAGTCTCCCTGCAGAAAGTATAAAGTCTCAAAAATTTCATGCTTTTCTCATTTTCTGCAAAACAAAGACGATTCCTATGACATAAAAGCTATAGAAATCTATAACAATAAAGAAATGCCTACAAATTTCAGTTTGCATTTTCACTTCTGACATCACAGATATTCAAAGGAAACCAAAGAGCTTCAGGTTACCTTAAGTTATTAACTTGGATTAAAAGTAGAGATTTTTTGCAGTACACACACAATTCCACTGATACGGTATACAAAAACTGCATGTAGATCCTGCTTTCAGATCACTGCTACACTCAAACAGTGCCTGACGTATTACAAAGGATAACCAGCAGGGATATTGAGATTTGAAGCAAAAGAAAAAAAAAAACAAACAAAACCGTAACGTAACGAAGCGCACACAAATTCACTGAAGTTAACACACAAAGAAGAAGAAGAAGTGCACAAAAACGGCACAGAAATAAAAAATAAAATAAGGAAAATGTCCCTTTCGATGCAAACTTTCAACGCATCACAAACACAAATACAAAATTCACAATTGCGGCACAGCGCTGGAAAACGAAAAAGAAGACGAACGAGCTCTGGGACAGTGATGCTGCTGGTGATAAAGAAAGCAACGCATTAAAACGAGAGAAACAAGGAGAGTAACATAGATAGAGATCAAAATAAAATCAAGTATTTTAAAGAAAGATGATAAAGAACCAGGCAGGACAAAAAATAAAAGAAAACCAACTCTCCAAGCGGAAATTCAATTTAATTAAAAATGTCCTTTTTACTGTGGAAATCGCTTGAGTAGGAGCTGCTATTGTTGTTTTAGTTGTTGGCATTAGAGTTGACTACTATGATAGCTATCAAAATGATGAGCATATCCTGCAGGACTCCCGCTGGACAAATGCGCGTAGTTCTGATGACAACGAACGACGATTGCAACGAAGCGTAACGAAGAGAAATCTGAATGCGTTGCGTTACTTTATGTAGCAACAAAGCAGCAGTAGCGGTGGGACAAAAGCAAAAATGATGTCTGCTGGCGCATGCAATGATGACAAGCAACAGCAAAAAAAAAAAATCATAAGCTTCGTATGGCATAGGCAAACAGTGAATAGCACACAAGGCAGTGTTAAGAGCGTAGATCAAAACCAAAAACATGTGTAGGCCAAATCGACCCAAAAATATTGCAGTAAAACCAAAAAGGAAAGATTGACATATTTCTTTTGAGTCAAAAAATCTCAATTCTACTAAAATTTAAATTCTGTTGCACATCAAGAAAGTTTTACTCAAAAAAAAAAAAACAAAAAAAATTAAAAAAATGGCTTTAAAATGAAAGAAGTATTGCCCACAAATTTAAAATAATAATAATGTGCGTATAATTTTATTCTAAGTTGTCTTTTTCCAAATACTGGATGAAATTTATATGCAGGGTGTTCATTTCATTAAAGATATCTCCTAGTAGAGCATATACATATCTATTTTTTTAAACAATTAAAGAGAGGATCTTATATTTTACTGATCCTGAAACTGGATCCCAATTTTCTTCATTAAAAAGATGTTCCTTGTACTTTCATTAAAGTCGTCCATTTGAATATCCTGTAGACAAGACTATAATACAAATTTTTAAAATCGAACAATTCCTTTCTTTTACTCTAATACTCACAAAAGTTTCAATTTGATGTCGTAACCATCGTAAACACAAGTCTTTGTCACTGTTTTCACAGTTTTCTTCCCAAGCACTGTGTGCAGAAGAAAGGACATAAACAATAGCAAAAATGAAATTTAAATGAATTATCCTTGCACGGGCTTTTTCAATTATGTTTATCCTTATTAAAATGAAATTAAATTTCATATTCACAGCATGAGGGCTGTAGCAAAAACAACTACAACTACAACTACAACAAAGAAAAACTAAATCAACAGCAAGCAGTAACAAACAAAAGCGCCAAAGGACACATAAAATGAAATTGAAAAAACAGAAAACGTCAGAGAAAAATCACAAAACTAATAAAAAAAAATGCCGGAATGTAGTGTAAAATAAGTAAAAACGCTGTTGAGCATAAAAAATCTCTACCTAAAGCGTAAAATAAAACTTTTTGCGAATAAAAATCGGATTAAAATGGACAATAATAAAATAATTCTTTTTTTTCATTTTAAAAAAATGAAACGAATTGAAATTGAAACCAAATTGAATGACAATACGATGTGCTTGCTCAGTGTCCTTTCAAAATGTGGACAATGAGAAGCGCAAGGAATCGGATATCACGAGGACTGCATAAATATTAATTTGAAATTCGCTACATAGAAGAAGTGCCAAAGGTGTCCCGTGCGTTATCGTTATTGGACACTTGCTAAGGGCTTCAAGACATAAAATTGTATGTATTTTTATAAAATAAAAAAAAATTCAAATTTTAAGAGTAAATTCACTTGCAGCTTTTGCGCATTAATCCTTCTATTTTTTTTTTGCACTCCTCATTATTTCACAATAAAATGCATTTAGCTAAAAACTAATTAAAGGATAATGATGTTTCAGCTATTTGCTACATATTTTTCATGAAATCATGTAATGTAAATTGTTGCGCTTTACAAAATAACTTCGATAATTAAAATAACTGATATTTGAAAAGTTTGTGGGTATTAAACATCAATTTGTGCTGTTATTTCATTAACATTAACATTTGCATTTTGATTTTGTTTACTAATTTGTAAAAGTTTTATCGATTTTTTAACTTTTGTGTATAGTAGTGGCAAGCGATTAGAGCCATCGCTTTTAAGTGGCAGAGCTGATAAATTAGAAATAACATGTGCTGATTTAGATATTAATTGTATGTGTCCCAGTCACAGCTGAGTCATTGGGTACATACTTTGGATAGAGCTCTTGCGTATGATATTTAAAGTCCCGATCAGAGCAAGTGAAAACTGCTATAGATCCCCTGATATCGGTATGATCAGGAGTTCACATTTAGTACATCAGCCGATTTTTATTAAAGGGCATTAGTTGAGAAAACGATAGGTGGGGTGATTGCTAGGGTTACTACAAAGTTTATCTCCATAGAAAGAGTTCATCAAATCTATTCAGGCTATCTTTTCTAAAGACGTGGTGCGATTAGCAAACAATTAAAATGCCAGCTGCACAAATACAAGAGATAAACTCTGAAACGATTACATTGATCAAACAAAATCATGTCAAGAGTAAGTTTTAAGATTTTTGAATCTGATCTGGGTCCACAACAAAGTCTCACTTAACCTATCAAGAGGTAAAGATCTTAAACGATTATTGAACGAAAATAGCTTAAATTATATTTGCATTTTCACCATTAGCACCGCTTGTGCTGGTTCTGATAATAACAATACGCTCAATCAAAACATTATTCCACTCATAAGGGCTTAGCATACATAGCAGTATTAAAGTTAAAAGCAAATGCATATAGAAGATACAACAGAAGAAATTGTGAAAAGTTTAAGAAGCTGATTTTTTAACTTTACTGCAAAAGTCTAAAGCATTCAAAAATTTCACACAACAAGAAGCCCTTAGTACGTTCCTAGAATGAACAGTGGAAAAAAAATAACACAAAGTAATGTGAGCAAGTAAATCAAAAATGAGGAAAGCAAAAATAAAAAAAAATATCACATGAAATTGTGAAAAATTTCCCTGAAGTCGATATGCGAACGTACGTACTGAGTGACGACAACTGACAACGGTGACGGGAATGACAAGGACATCAATGGCAAATGCAAAAGTAGATGCTTGACAGCGATGACAAGTAAGTAAGAAGCAGCAGCAGTGACGTTATGGAAAGAAAAAGTAAAAAATGCATTTCATTGCTTTAAAGTGCATGTAAGCACAAGAAAAATAGCAAAAAGGAAAAATTTAATGGGGAAAAAAAGAAAAATTTAAAACCGCAGAAAAAACGAAAGACTGAAATATATGACAGATTTGACAGAAAGTACGCAAAATCCTGAAAGAAGAGATACTGCTACTGCTGCTTGCTACTACAGTCTGAGAGTTTGGAAACGCATGAAATCTTTTCCGCTATTAGAATTTGTCATCATTTTTATGTTGCTGGTGCTGTTGTTGTTATTGTCATCATCATCATCAACAACAACTTCAATTTTAACTCAACATCGTAAGTTCAAGTTTTGCGAATTGTTTTGTTCAATGTTCAAGCTGCGCTTACTTTGCTAAGTAAGTTGTTATTTCGCTTATATTTCAATTATTTTATATATTTTTTACACAGGAATGTGTTTTATTTCTATAAAAATATTCATTACTATTACTGGGTTTTTACAAAACTATGACTTTTAAGTTGATTAAAAATTGTTCTGTCATTAAAGTTAATGTTTACAAAGTATTCCCATGTGTTAGCAGCGCGACTTGTTCGTATGTGTACAGCTCATTTTAAATTCATTGCTAACTCGTGCAAAAGGGCAATAAGTGATGCATACTTATACGAGTATGTACATACATGCTACAAGTTAAGCAATGGGAGTATATTAAATTGAAGGCAACAAAATTTAAATACTTTTTCAAAAATATGTTATCCCTCTTATTGCGCATTTGATACTGTACCCACGCTGTAGGGAAAGCACAAACATTTAAAAATTACCATAGACTATAGCAGCAGTTCCAGCTAAAGTGCAAGTACAATGAAAAAAAAAAAAAACAAAAAAAAAATTCTGTTTATTAAGTTAGAACCAGAGCTGCACAATGAAACAAGTTAAGTGTCTTAGAAGTTTTGCGTACTTTCTACAGATTTTTATGGAGCAGCCAAAAAGCACAGTGCTACATTAGCAAAAAATACAAAAATAAGAAAAACTACTAAAGCACATAGCTCTTAATTCATATGAGAGCTAAGGCATTGAAGTGTTAATAAACATCTCATAACAAATTTTTTTTGTTTAATATGACGTATGATTAACATTCAAAAAAACTTTTTGCGTATTGAAATTTTTGTTTCATGATGTTCAGATTTGTGTAAAATTTTTTTTGTAGAAGTACTTTTGTTGAAATTTATATTATTTGACTAAAAAATTAAGCAAAAATCAAGCACAACAACAGCTTCCTACAAAAAATTAAATGTTAAATTTGCAGCATCTTACAGCGTTGACTAAAAGAACAACAACAATAGCTTAAGTTAATCCTTGCGTTCAAGGCTGGAGGAAAAGTTCTGCACTAGGAACAGAGCCGAGTCGCTTGAATGGTGTCCAGTGACTCGTTGAAGGTGTTAATGTGTAAATTTCCATTTTGCAAGATCCAGCAGCATTGATTATTATGGGTACACACCTACTAAGCTCATGTTTATGTTTGGTAGCTAACGTTTGCCACTCACGCATAGTAAATGTATTACGAATTTGCACTTACCTACATCTATACATAGGTATGTATAAATTATTTTTAAGCTTAACCAAGTAAATTTAAATGGTTGTTATGTGTATGCAGGGGCTTTCTAAAACTATCTAGGTGAGAATGTATTACCGTGCGAATATTATTGCATGAGACAATTAATTTTTCGTAAACCTTTCGCTCATATTTGCAATGTTTTTATAAATTGAGTTATTAATATTTTGAACTCAGCGTTGCTTATTTACTTTGAAATTTTTCAGTACATACAATTATGATATTGACCGGAAGCTATAATAAAAAAAATATAATCTGAAAAATAACATCATATATGACCCGAATACCATAATAAAAGTGACCTAAGTTTTTTGGCAAATAATTACTGTTTCCGACTTTTTCAAAAATTTTGTTACAAAGCTTATATCACAGCTCAATGCCAGAACCGAGTGACTCATGGAAAATAAATACTGCGGATTAAAGTTTACCTTTTCGAAAATATTGTTTCTCATGTTTATGATGTTACGACATTTTTAGAAATTTATGCCAAAAATAAAAGCCTGACCTTGAAAAAAATTTCAAAATATGCATTATCCTGTGAAATAAGAGAGCATAGCGATCATCTCTTAACACGTCAGCAGTATATGATTTGAGGAGAAACAAAGCAGACATATAGAAAGTGATCTCCAGAGTTGAGGACTGTAAACACTGAGTCTACTTAGTACACAAACAATGGAGTTAAGCCACTACCTTATAGATATCTCATACGTTTTCTTGGTGAAAAGTTGACTTGAAGTATTTGTTAGTACTACAGCTTTAACTTGAATGTCGAAATCGTAATAGCACCTTTCACAAATAAGCTCACTTCTCACTCACTACATATAAACGGGATAAGCATAAGGCATAAGCATGTCGCAGGAAAGCACTTCCCTCTTAAGAGATCGACATTGCAAGAAATAAGTGGAAATTCAAATCTTTCTAAGAACATGTAATTTATTCTTACTCATACAACCTGTAGAACTGTTTGCAAAAAGAAAGCAGTTTTATTTGAAATTTGCGCAAGTTCTTTAATATTTTGAATTTTTCTAATGGAGAACACATGAACGTATATATGTATGACATTGTATGTTCGTTTTGAAAAAGACGCTCCAGAAAACACTTGAGTTCAGTGGCGTATTATAACCAACTCCTTAACATACGATTGCAATCACTTGTAATTCTGTAAATTAACACTTTTGAATTTATGCACTGCTCATTGTTGTTGTTGTTGTTGTTTTCATTTTCAACAGCATATCCATTCAACTCTTTTAAGTACAACTACAACTTATGCAAAAATAACATACTTCGTTTCCAAATCATTGAGTTTCTCCCTTTTTTTTTAACAAAATATTCTAAAGAAATAAAAAAAGAAAATAAATTTTCTAACGACGCGTGGCATTCCTTTTTTGCAATTGCAAAATTCACACATACAAACATACATAGTATATACTTTTCATTGCTTATCTGAAAATGAAGCCGAAAAAATCTGTTCCATATCCCTTTGATTTTGTATTTTGTTTGAATTTTGAATTTGCATTTTTCGTATGATAGCGATATCCTGGCGTAAGGTTTCTGTTCTCTTTATCTTATATACATCAGCCATTTCACCACTTATCGGCGGCGACACACTTACTCACACATGTGTATTTATGAGAAACTTTGAATTTATAAAGGAAGTGAATTTTGGCGCGCAGCATTAAAAAAAAACTTAATATTAAAAAGCGACATAGCATAGATTTTTTTTTTATTGCATGAAAACCTTGGGTAAAATTGCAAAATGACTTCAGGGTAAAGCGTTGCACTGTATATTGAAATCCTTAAAATTGTGAACTTATTTTTTTTTCTTTGAAAAAAATATTCTTCGATGGGCGACGAAAAAATTGAATTACAATTGATTTTTTAAAAATTGTAAAATAATGTGTATTTGTTTGAATCGTTTGCGCAAACGGAATTTTTCTAAAATCTATATTTTGCATTGTTTTTTTATATGGTGTGCTTGAACAATTTTTAACATTAAGCGTTTTCACACATTTGGAAGCTCAAAATCTGACCCTTCCGTTGTACGCCAAATATTAAAACATTTGCCATAAAAAAATTATTTTTAACAGTCAAATTTCCAATAAAGTTCAATTTCTAAATATTGTATAAATTCGTCCCACAGTGCAACTGCAGATAGAAACTCTGCCACTTTGATGTGGTAAGAGGTAAAGTTAAAAAATATGCCACAACTGGGACAATCTTGAAGTGGTGGTGGTTGTTGGTGTGCATGTGTGTTCATCTATGTTTATTTGTTTGTTTGCGTGTATGTGTGATTCACATATTGGCAGTTCATTTAATGTGCAGAATCAGGAATATCACAAACAGGATATCGTGTGAATAAACGCGCAGATAAATTTACAGTAGGTACTCTACTGTCTTTTTTTTCAAGTCAATTTCTGCTCCACCTCTGCTCCTACTGGCACACTCA
The DNA here is from genome assembly GCA_963662105.1 of Meiosimyza platycephala. Lineage (NCBI taxonomy): Eukaryota > Metazoa > Arthropoda > Insecta > Diptera > Lauxaniidae > Meiosimyza > Meiosimyza platycephala. The sequence continues at coordinate 2,013,388 of OY759210.1, read as the reverse complement.
CACCATGTTAATTTTTTTCCCTCAGTCATGCCTCACAATCATTCGTTATTCCCATTTCGGTTATAAATTTCGCCTTTGCGGTTTTAATGTATGTATGTATGTAGGTATGTGTGCTCGTTTGTGTATCGGTGAATATGTGCAAAACCGCACCACCACATTCATACGCACACAGATGTACATTCATGCACAATATATGCACGTCGTTGAAAAATTATTGCAAAAAAATGAAAAATATAAAAAAATTTTGCATGCTGCTGCTGCTGCTGCTGCGGTTGGTGTCTCTGAATCGGCCTCTATACATGTAGGCCTTAATGCTATTTCTGCTGCGCCACCATTTGCTGCTTGCGTTGCCGTCATTTTGCCGCCTCTGGAAAAATGTGATAAAAATGAAATTTATTGGTTTTTGTGGCGCAGATAATGTAGCGCTCCACTTTATTGTAGTAGTTGTTGTTTTTGTTATGGCTAAATTGTTTGCATGTGTGAAAGTGTTAATATTATATTTATTTGCATTGAAGCGGTAGAGTGGTGACTGGCGGCATCGGCTGTTAGTCACTTGAGCTTCAGCTTAAGCTGAGTGAAAAAGAAATTTCTTTAAAATTCCAAATTTCATTAATTCATTTTGAAAATTTGAAAGTCTCATAGTAATATCTATTTCAAATAGAAAGCTAAGATATTTTTTATGAAAAGTACGTTTAAGATAAAATTTGTAAAACAAAAAAAAAAAAAAAAATTTAAAAACGTTTATATCTCCTAAATGGCTTTATAAAAAAATAAAAAAAAAATTTATGGATAATACTTTCAACGAGTACTAAAAGAAAGAAAAAATGCAAAAAAATTATAGAGGAAATCGGGTATAATTTGGAGTGGAATGCTCCACATATACCGGTGAAAATATATTTTTGTGCTTGAATCTTTACAGAGCTAAAAACTCTTTGATTCTGCTAAAAGTCTAATTGACAAAGGGAAGCCATTTTTTAGGGTTCAGTTGTAAGTAAAGTCGAATACACGATCTCTAATCGATCTTTCTGAAATGACTTTGCTAGGAAAAGTATTTGTTTTTGTCAAAATTTTTCCTATCACTTCTTAAAATGGTTTTGTGTTCTTAATAAACCATATGTTTTATTTTAAAAATTTTGACATTTTCATTTCACAACTCCACCACTCCACACTCTGCTCAATATCGTTTTCTGTAATTTTTTTGTGACTCCTTCGCATGTCACTCAATTCATGCGTTTGTCGGATGTCCTGTTTTACTTCAGATTACAAGAAAAACAGTGACACACACTAATGTCTGCGTTTAAGCATGTGCATTTGTATGAGTTGATATGTGTGTGTGTGTGTATGCGCGCTTCCGTAATGCTGCATCATTTTTCATAGTTAAGGTTTTGTCTCTCTTTTTTATGTAGCCGTAGCCACATCTCTTCATCAAAATGATTTGCTACACGCTGTTTGTTGTGTCCGCCTTTCGTTTCTTCACTTTTTTTTGTACCGCTGATCCTGGTACTGACAGTCGCGTCACATGTGAAACATCTGCTTTTCATTTCGTGCCTTTAATTTATCATTTTTCTTCGCATTGTATATGGTATACTTTGTTCTCTTGCTTGACTTTCGCTTGACTTTTGGTTTGCTATTTATTCTTCTTTCTTTTTTGTTGCTCTTTCCAACCAAAATTGCATTTCATGGGGCAGAGACTGCCGGACCACCATAGTGGTGGGCGAGATAAATCATTTTAGTCATCATTAGTTGTTGTTATTGTGTTGACCAGCAGCAAATGGAAGTTGTAGCCATCTCGCTAGTGATATTAACAACGAACAACAACTTACATTGCGTACATTTGGTATCGTTAGTCAGCCTCTTAAAAGTACCATGTCATGCCGGTCTAGATCGCTTAATCCAGCCAGAGATTATTTATGCCGCTGAATAGAGCATACGCATAATTGCTGTGAGGAATTACTAATTTATTTTTTAACCATATGTGTTCACAGTCAGTACTTTCTATTGTTTCAGAATTTTTTAAATATATAAAACACTTGCATGCATTGAGGTCCCAGTTTGATTTAGATCCCGTGTTTTTAGAACTTGAGTTTTATCTTTTTAAGTTAAGCTAAAAATATGGTATATTCTATGAAAGATTGATATTTATTTGTGTACTTTTTTTGTGGAGTTAATAATAACAAAAAAAATAAAAAAATCATTCCTGCATGTGGTCAAAAATTTTGAAAATTTATAGTGCAATAATGGTTCGCTCGACCTGTGTCGAAGTGATTTAAATTTAATAATATATATAATTTTTAAATGTTTCTTGATATTACACAAATTTATTGTTGTTGTATTCAATTAAAAATTTTTATAAAACCGAAAATAGATTCACCGAGGTAAGAGTTGCGTCAGAATTTATGCGCTTACTACACTTTTTAAAGGTAAGTGAAACAAAAAAAAAAAAAGTATCGATTGTTCACGACATCATAGCTTGGAGTATCGCTGACACTTTTGTTCCAGACTATTATTTTGTTCTTGATTTGTTTTTTTTGTTAATGTTGCTTATTTTTTCATCATCTTTCTTTTGAAACATTCCATTTTTAGTCACTTTTTTTTTCTTCTTCGATTTTTTTGTCTTGTGGCTGTTGCCTCTCAAAACCACGTGCGTATGTCTGTGCATATGGCTCTGTATGTATGTATGTGTGTGTGTGCTTGCGCTGCGTGTGGCTGTGTTTACTAAATGGTAGATTTCTTTTTAATTTGTGCCATTTAGTCAAAGTCATAGTCATGCCTGGAAATTAATGTATTTTATGTGTGGACTTTCGAAAGAGGCTGTACGTACTATAAGCATTCGCTCCACCTACCTCGCACTCTATGACTTTTCTATTTTACTCTCGTTTACATTTGGCTTACTTTTATACGCCGCCTCTAGCATCCGTCAAAAACGTGACTTGTAATTTATGATTGAAATGACTAACGTCCGTCATCATTGCTGTTTATTATGGTTGTTGAAACCAAACAAAAAAAAAAAAAGAAAAAAGAAAGAAAAATGTGACCAAACCCATGTTACGCCAAGGTTAATGCAATTTAATGGATTTTAATGTTTTGAAATAAAATTCATTTAACGATGAAATAAATATACGAGCAGCTAAATAGCGATTTTTAACAGGGATTACAGGGGAATCATGATCATGAATCATATATTAAATTCAGGAAACCAAGGCGTATCAGAAAAGGTAGAGAACTATGACGCATTCATTAGAAATACATTCACTACTTTTTCTAATTTTTTTTCTACTCCTTTATCGCTTTTCTCTTACAATTTAATGTCGCCTTCATGTCAAACATTTTACATCATTTGTAATGTATTAAGCGTAATAATATTTGATTAAAACCACTTTATGGCGTAAGCTGTGAGGCAGAACAACTTGAAAAATATTCGTGAAAACATCAAAAAATAATTAAATTTTATGAAACTTCTTATAATATTTGAATAGATTTCAAAAAATGTCATTTCCTGCATTCCAAAAGGATTGAAATTCGCTGTAAAGTTTTGTTTAAAAACTATTGCAATTCCTTAAAATTGCATTTAAAATGTATGAAGCGTGAAATGGAATTCAATTAATTGCCTTCACAATGCTGCACAGCACAATAAAATGTTGAAGGCTACAAAGAGTTTGTGCTGCACAAAGCGTAAAAGCCAACAAAGATTTCCTTGAAACCTAATCAAACCGCGTAAACGTGTCCATTAATTAAAAACTTTGTTCTTGTTAATGTCGTTGCTGTTGTTGTTGTTAATGTTGTTCCCCTCGCAAATCGTTGTTGCTGACTTTACTGCCACTGTTGCTGTACAACGCCATTGCATTGCAATAACCGTCCCAGTTTATGGCACGGAAATCGCAACAGCAACAACAAACGACGAACATTTTAATTTATGCAATGAAAAGCAAAAAGTGCCCGCGGCACATGTGCTGGCTGCGTGTGCGGCAGTTATTCTTTGTTGCAGGTGCGCTGGCTAACAAACTTTGGTAATCGCAGTAGAGTAGCTGATGGAAAAAAATTGAAGTTGGCAACAAATTGTTGAGTTGGATTCCAAGAAAAGGCCTCAACAGGATTACGAAAACTTCATGCGGCACACATTCGAACCGTCAACAGAAGTAGACGTCAACAACGACGACGAAGACTCATGACTTTGGCAAATTAACACAATTCGCGCGCGCAATTTACTGTTATGTCCGCCAATGTGGCTGCACTCATTTGCAAGTCTTTCTTTATCCACGCCCTTCACGCTTTGTTATATCACAAGCCAACGGACGAATGCAACATGAAGTTAGTGTTGCAGTTGAAGAGCTAGGAAGGCAAGAAATGATAAATCGCTTTGGATAATTAGAAAGCTAAGCGATGGATGTTGTGGAAGTGTTGTAAGTACCCAACGAGAAAAAAATTGATTTGCAGAAATGACATATAAATTTTCATTAAAGTATTACTATAAATAGAAGGAATCCCAAGAGGTTAAAGGTTAGTTAATTTTGACTAATGCTTGAAGTGCTAATAAAAAATTGGTTTATCGCCCAAAATGTTGAGCAGCTGGATATCAATGATATAAAAAAAACGAAAGTGACTCTTCACCTAAAATTGTTGGAGACAAAACTTGGAAATTGAAAAAAAAGTACCAAAAAAATTTTGTCAGAGGAATATAAGAGTTCGTCGATAATATTGGTAATTTTTTTTTAAATCAAATTCGAAAGTTTAGGAAAGATTGACAATACATACATACAACATGTTCGCTTAAAAAATGTTACTCTTATATGGTTTAAGCTTCGTCTTTTAGTTTTTGGCCATTTTTTTTGTTTTAGGAAAATGCCCAAAAACTTTAAATAGAAATATTGCTGAGAGATAATTTTTTATCAACATTCCTTTTAAGAAAGCCCTTTTTGAGGTTTTTATCTCTTTGAAATTTGCACCGCTGTTTGATCATCTTTGGTCCTAAGCCCGTCACTCGATTTTTGGGCAACTTTAATTTTATTTTCTCAAGAGAAAGAAATATTTAATGAAATTTATTTTTAAATTTTGAACGTTTTTAGATTTTACATGTGCTCAATATCCAGCTGATTATTAATTCTTTCAGACGATTCTTTATTATTTTACTTTATATAAAACGTTTTAGCCCACCAATGAAATAATTTACTTATGGCATTCATGTAAGCTTTTCCAATTGGGGTCATTGGCAAGTATATGCATAAAATTAAGTTTACTCATGTGTTCGTAAATGAGTAAATGAATGAATGAGTTTGCGTAAAAATCACAAATGCATGTGTTTTTTGTTGTTGTTGCGGTGGTTTAATCAAGTAATATCGCTGATGTTGTTGCCGTTACCGCCACTTTTCAAGCCATCGCCAATAAACTTCATTTCATTGATATTAGTTGGCAACACTGTGCCATCATTATTCCCTTCCTTGTCTTCATACAATCAGCATTTTCAACAACTTATTTTTTTTCGAAGTGGAATGTTTCAGTATTCACAGACACACTCATACATTCTAACGCGCCAGACTTGCATTTGCGCTAATTATATAAATTGAATTCTTATCAGATTCGCTGTCTTTCAAGTGGAGAAACTTAAGGGCTTCAAGGATTTGCATTTTGTTTCGTTTTAACTTCGTTTAGTGGATTTTCAGCGGAAGTTGCAAATGTTCAACTAAATTGTTTAGCATATGTTAGGCCAACAACAACATCAACAACCTAAAACAACAGCTGAAGTTTTGTTGGCAACAACTTTTCGCCAAAAGTTTGTAATTTAGAGGGTTATAATTTGTTTTATGGTCTGTTTTAACAGCTGATTTGTGAGATTTTGTAGTGAAAAGAAGTTCCTTCAAATATTTGAAGATTTATGATGATATTTTTTTTTACTATAAAAAAGAAAATCACAGTCAAGACTAATATGCTACCTTATAATATGTGGGATATTTTGTGTTTATTTTTTTTTCGTTAGGAATAAAATTCAAACTAAGACAGCACTGCCTTATTATTATTAAAACTATTTGAAAATTATCAAAAAACTAACATTGCCAAAAGAAAAGTCCAAAAATTATGAAAGTTTTTACTTGAAATAGACATGAAAAAATAGTAACTGCCAGTGAAAAATTTATAATTTGAAATGAAAATTAAAAGTTTAAGTGTTTATGTAGAACTTTGTATCAAAATCAAACTTTGTGTTTGTTATTTCAAAGAATTTATATTTCAATTTGAGGTTTTTTTTTTTTCATTAACCTTATAGATTAAGTTAAATTTGAACTTGATATTAATATTATTTTAAGTTTAATTCGCACATTTAAATTGATACGGATTCCATATCCATTTAACATTTTAACATCAAAATAATATTATTAATCTTGAACATCGAAATTGAATTGTAGGCGACTGTGTAGTATTTCTTTAGCTTTATTTCCTTATACAAGGTTAGAAGCGAATTTAAAGAAATAAAATTTTTAAGATCACAAACATACAAAAATTCACCAAATGTCTATGCTTCTTATTGATTACACAGTGCGACAAAATTTCGTCAGATCTCTAGTTTTGAAACCCAAAGATACTTTTCAGAAAATTTTTATTGCGCTAAATTCGATTCCGAGGTCAAGGCTTTGTGGTTCAAATCTGAAAGTGAGAAAATCTTGATTTTTAAAGATATTCGAAAAGTATTTTTATTTTATAAAATCATTAACGAAGTCCGAAAGATCTATATTCCTATTCAAAACATATTTTGAATTACATCTATTTCTTCTTTTTTGTCCGAAATATAATAAATCGAAAATTATTGCACAATAAAACTTATGTATGGAGATTTGTATAATAAATTTCAAATAACGATATATATAGTATAATATATAATTATATTGAAATAAGCACTTTAAGTTCCATTACATTTGCTTTAAATTTTCGATACTATAAACATTTAATTTTTCTTTAATAGAAAGCTAACGATTATTTATCCACTTTTCCTTGCCACCGTATGTTATAAATGTTATATAAACAAAATCTATTTTAAAATAATTTGAAAGACTTAAGACATAAGAGAAATTAAGATAAATTTTGTAAAACCTTAAGCCAATTAAAATGTTCATAATTATTTATGTGGTGTATCGTATTGTATTTACTCGTTATATGAAAGAACTTAATGACTTATTAAAAAGTTCAAATAAAAAGTTCTTGTCATCGCAGCTTATGAGCTATACATACTATGTATGTATGTGTTTACTTGCATGTGTGCGTAAATTCCATAGCAACAGTAAGCTTCTATATGAAAAATTCATATAGAACGAGCGAGCAACATTAAAATACCAGCAAACATAAAATGTACCAACAACAGCAACAACAAAACTAAAGATAATGATTGCAATTTTTATTGTTGTTGGCCTATACAAGCATCCAAGCACACACATACACGCACATATATGCACGTATAGAAATAAGAAAATCGAAATAAAACCAAAACACAAAAACATTTAAAAATTCTTAAAAGCTTCTTATATCCTTGTGGTTCTTTTCCAAACTCTAACAGAAGCAGCAGCAGCAGCAGCAGTTGTGAACAAAAAACTCATTCATTTTTAATACTCTTCAGTAGTGAAAAAAAGAAGAAACCATACAGCTTTGTTTTATTTTCCATACATATATTTTGGCTTTGTATGCTGTTGCGCAGTTTTTAAGGACTTTTAAGGACGAAAGCAAAAACCAAATGGAATAAATAGCAGCGGCAAAAACAAAACTGATGTTATTTGCATTTCTGCAATGGAAAAACGCTTTCTGTATTTCACTTGTACATACATATAGAAGCGGAGGATGAGAACGGATAAGTGTGGCAGCAAAGCCGCTACGCGCTCACATATCCTTTGCATACTCATGCAGACTTAATCCTGAAAATATTAAAATTTTTTTTTGCTGTTGATTTTTGTTTTAATTTTTTACTTTGCCTTTGTATTTTGTGCAACCGCCACAACCACGTGCGGCTATAAACAACAGAGTACACAAAAAACGTATGTAGTGGTATCTCATACACTGACAGGCTCTAAACAACGTGCATATAGCATAAGCATTTAGACTCTATTATCCCCTTCGGCCTCGCCGTGCGTTCTCTAAGCTCACGCTTGCCGTTTTCTCTCACTACCACCTCCGCACAATTTAATCCCGCATCCGCTGAATGAGTGCAAAACAAATTTTAAATGCGAAATTAATAATTTATTTCGTGCCACGTTGGTTTCAATTACCTTCACATACTCACGGACAGTTGGCGCTCCTGGTTTATCTCGTCTTCCTCTCCTCTGGCATAAGTCAACCGTCCGATATCAAACCGGTATGTCAGAGTTTAAATTTTGAACTTAATTTGATGTGACGACCACAAAATGTGGCCAAAAATTCATGAAAATATCACATTGTGATACTTTGGTGTTGGCCATGTCATTTTGCTCCACTGTGCTGATGTATTGTGCTCAGCACTGGAAGATTGGGTAAATTCAATAACTAAAAATATGTTTGAATGATATAAAAGTTTTGTTGAAACCGATGTTCTAGAATATGGTAATTGGTGCGTCACCTTATTTTAATGATATCAATATACTTGATAGCCACGATATATAAGTTCTCGGACTGAACAGGGTAGTATGGATTCAGATTCATGAATATGTGTACAAATTATTCCAAGGACGAATTTCGGCGGAAGTGCTCAGGCAAGAGGTGTGTACTTTTTGAGCTTGGTAACTCAAAAGCTTTGGAAACATGATCATGAAACTTTTTTTTTTGCATTTCTATAAAAGAAATATTTTTCTGAAAAAACTTTCAGTAAAATTAGAAAAGTCCATATTTTGAACATAATTTTCTAATTCACATATTTTTTAAGGGTTTTCATAAGTCTGTTCATAATTTATGTTATTACCCACAGTGCAAAGCGATGCATTAGAAGTAATACTAAAAGCCACAGTTGATGCCACGGCAACGTTTGTAGGGTTACCGCAAGAACGGTTCAATAGATATACCGAACGAACACAAGAGCATAGCATCATGATTGGTGGTGACGGCGTAAACTGTGGAAATTGTTATTGAAAAAAGAAATATTTGTTCAATGTTGGCCTCCATTTAGTTTTGCAGCTGACCTCACGATACGGCTTTCCGCCTATTTTGACATTTCATATTAAACAATCAAATGACATTTTAGTGAAAAAGTTTTGGTAGTTGTTTTTGTATTTGGCTTTAGCTGTCGTTGTGGTCAAAATGCAACTGTCAGTATTATTTCAAGCGTATTGTTGAAAATGTGTAAATATTTAATATGAACAATAGAATAATGGCACAAATTTGCAGTAGAATACAATTGTACTATAAATTCAAACACAAAAAAATGGATGTTTTTTTTTTTGAAGTCATCACAACTAAGTCAAAATTTTATTAAAAATTAATACATTCAAAGTGAAATCCTATTAATCAAATGCAAAAAAAAAAAAATGAAAAATAAAATAAAATAAAAAAACACGCAAAAAAATGAACAATGAAATGAATGAGAATTAAAAAATTTTGCTAAAAGAATTTTTTATAAAGTGATTACTAAAATTTTGGTCACATATTCTTAGACAAAAAAAATCTTCCAATTAGAATTTCATTCGAAAGAAGATTTTTCATTAAGTTATTCCACTTTTTATTTCCTGGGTCAGTTTCCTTGGAAAAATTGCGCAGTGGAAAAAAGTAAGTCAATAAGATATGATTTTATTTCAGACTTAAAAGCAACATTCTTGGCAATGCAAAAAATATATATCCTTTACAAAAAGGATCCTTAAAAATTTTTCTCGTTGATATATTAAAAAGGATTTTAAAAAACAAAAATTTCTTTTATTTCCAGCTCATTGTTACATCCGGCAAGAGACCAAAAGAAGAAAAAATATAACAACATTAACAACAACAACAACAATTATAGCAACAAATAAAAATGAGTGCAAAAACTCATGCACAAAAGAAATAAAGTAATAAATCTCGCTCGCACTTCGCGCTTCGGCAAAACCGCAGTGCCTGTATCCTGTTACATCCTGCGTTTCGTGTGGTCATCAACATTTGAAGAGAAGAGCCCTGGGCGACACTGCACTGCGTTATATTCAGCTTTTGCTGTTTTATTTCAGTAGGGTCAATGCGAAAAATATTTTATTGTGAAGACCACATGGATTTTCTTCCTAAAATTTTTTTTTTTGTTGATATTCGAGTATTCCCCATTGTTTTGTCGCCTCTGTATTTTTGCGTTCCATGGCATTGAGCTTCATTGAGGGATTTCAGCTTATGCCGCATGCAAAGTGATGCATGCTGCATGCAGTGCATATTTTGCATGTTGGCGAATTTGCTACCATGTTGCCGATGATGCTGTTGCTGCTGCTTTTTAGCTTGTGGCTTTTGGCGCCTTGTAAGAGAAGAAGAAAAAAAAAAAAATTACTACCTTTTTTTTTGGAAATACAAAATATTGCAATGTGAGCGCATGATTTCTGGCCAAGTGACAAATATTGCGCGCAACACTTTTTTTTTTTGCTGGCATTGCAGTAGAAAAATACGTTTTTGGTATTGACCAGAAAAATAAATAAGTGTTGTGAAATGGTGTCGTGAAGCACATAGCGGAAATTGCAGCAGCAAAAATAAAGTACAGAAGTTGCAAAATGTCGCAGATAAAGCAAAAAAGTTGATTTAAACCCTTGAGCTGCGGCAGTGGTCTCGCCGAAAATCTCTTAAATGTTTAACTTGGAATGGAATAAAAGTTTTACTTAATTTGTATGTGAGAACTTCGACAATATGTTGTGCATAATTATGACCCTTATGGAAAAATATGTTCAGTTAAACTGCCTTATTTCATTGCTATAGCTATTGTGTATAGTGGTAGTCATCAAATTACTTATTATTTCAAATTTCAATTATAAATAAAGGAACTTTAAAATTTGTTGTTCTTAGAAGAAATCAAATTTTGTCAAATTATTAAATATTTTACGACCACTGAACTCAGAGCCACAAGCAGTTACCAGAAAATCAGTTCAGAACCATGCAAACGATATCAAATGCAGAGGCAAGTGTACATGAGAAAAAAAAAAACATTTAAATTTTTAAATAAATATTTGAATGTAAAATTTAAATGAATTTGGAAAAGTGCAATGATTTTAATAAGCTATCACTCAATTGCAAATAACATCTCAATAGGTAATGAGAGTTTCATCGAATTTAACATTTTGTGATGAAAAAGTCAAATTATTTTCATCTAATAATTTTGAAGTTTAACGTCTCATCTCAATACGACCTTTCAAATCAAAATTATACATTTTTATTACAGTTATTTAACTAATAAAACTATACCTTAACTTTGAAACATATGTATGATGCTGAAAATTTGAATACATAAATTTTTTTTCTGACTGCAATATTATGACAAGATTTTTCTCTGTGCACAAACGGACCATTGTACCAAATGAAAAAGCAAACGTTTAAGCAATTAAGCAAAATTAATAAATTCCATAGAAGAAATACGTATACTATAAATAAATTTCGGGTCTTTCTCTTTTCATGTGTGGGTGTGTCTTTATACCATGATTGCCATACAAACACCCTGTTTGCCATTTCAGAGCAACATGCGAAAGCTTTTAATTCTGTAATTTAGTTTACAAATTGCCACATGCCCAGGCGGTGTTTGCCTCTGTGAGGGAAAACGTCCGTTCACTTGCCAAGAAGGGATCCTAAAGTAAACAAAACATAAAAAACATTTTTAGTTTCAAAAAAACAAAAAAAACAAAGTAAAGTAAATGGTATTTTATTGCAATCACAGACCTGCTTACACTTAGACTACAAAAACATACACATTCACACATAGTACTACATTCACATTTATTCACTTCCTAAATCTCGTCTCCAAATGGTCAAGTCATAAGCTCCTGTTCTGCACAGCAGCATTAAATGCGTTTGGACATTGCTTTACTTTACTTTATTCCATTTGGCATAAATGTTTGTGTGATGTGGACAACAGTATAGATCTGTGGGTGTCATTTACGACCCGGTAGGAAATACTCCGGAAATATAAAATTAAAGCAGAATAGAATAAATATTTTTAATGCATTACTTGCAGATCCACGTTTTCATGCGCTAAATCAAAGAATAAACTTTTTTCAGAATAAAAAAACAAACGAAATAACTTAAATAAATATAGAAAAGAACAATGAGTTCTGTTTAAAAAACTCACTTAATAGATTCTATTTATAAGTTGCTCTTAAAGCGAAGTCTCTCCTAGGTCTCCATAAACATGCAAAAAAATGAGATTCTAAGTTTTGGCGCCTGTTTCTTAGTGAAATTCTATTTCTATGTCAAGTTTAAGTCAAGTCTAAGATAAACAATGTTCTTAATTTAAATCTGAAACAAACAGTGCAGGCACTTCTTTTTTATTCCCGCAGGGTAAGCTACAGAGTCAATCTTTCTGTTCGAAGCTTTTGTATATAGACGAGTATGACTATTTTGCACGCACTTTCATTTTCCTGAACTATCACATTCAGCCTCATAAGTGTTTCATTTAATACAGCAATAAATGCAATAACCAAGTCTGTATTTTCCATTTCTATTTTTTTTTCATGAGATTTCCATCAACCACTGCTGCTTTTAGCAGTCTAATTTTGTTTTGGTTTTGAAAATCTTATGGAGTGTATCTGGGAAAGAGCATAAACTCAGCACCTCAGTGAATAGAGGGCTTCGGAAAGATGGATTTATATAATTATTTTAAAGTAACGAAAACTTTTGTTCAAAAATTAATTGCTATAGTTTTAGAACTCTAAAAATATAGTTCAAAATTTAAATTCGTAATTTTAAACGTTAGGAGGTCCCGCCACGTCAAGTATTTCAAAGTTGTACGAAATGCAGAAAAAAACTCGACTGCTTTTTTGTCGGCTTATAAAAATTGATTTAGAAAATATCTAGGCTCAAAGAACTCGCATACATTGCTTATAAATAAAAGTAGCTAATATCGAAACCAAAAATGAAATTACTCTAACATATGACTTTAAAATTTCAGAATGTCATTAAGTGGTCATTAATTACCGAGTTTTATAAGTGGCGAAATGTTCAGACGCGATAAGAAAAGAAAAATTAAGTTTTTTTCCCGCTCACCTAAAATAAATTGCAACAAATTTGCACACACACATACAGCAGCCATGGTACGTACACACAGATAAGCAGCTTTTTTTTGTTTCGCGTTAATTTTTCATCTCTTAGTTTTTTTTTTGCATTCTATATAATTTTGGCATTTCTCAAGGAGTTAAAAGACAAAGATAAACAACAAAAAAAGAAATGAAAAAGCGAGGAAAGAGTTTTCAAATACTTTTCATCAACTGCAAATAAACGTGAGCAAATACAATATTTGCACCGCCATAGAAAGAGATGAAATGCGCGCGACGAAGAGATAGACAGAGAAAGTGATGCTAGAAATGCTAAAACTTTGTCTCACCATAGATAACCGCAAAAGTTTTTGAGGGAAGCGGCAGCCGATGCGAACTTCATTAAATAAATACACTGAAAGCTCAATGCGAACTTTTGCGCTTAAGAAAGCAAGCAAGATTGAAAGAGATCAGCAAGTCATGAAAGGAGGAAATAGCGGACGTCGTAGTTGCTGTTGGAGAAGAGATAACGAAGACGCGGTAAGGAAGGAAATAAATAAGAAATAAAGTAAGTGCAAATGGCGACAAACATGGCGGCAGCTGACAAAAGAAGATAAATACCAAGAAAAAAGAAGTAAAAGAATCAGAGGATTTGAAGCATTCCAAGGTGAAAACTTAAAGAAATGTAATGGCAGTGCGGAGAAAGATGAATAACTGTTGAGTGAAGTTGAAATCAGTTGTAAAGATACTTCCAAGTGTTGTTTTCTTTCTCTTAAAAGAGAAAGAGAGATATAGAGTAGGAGTGTTTGTGAATGGAAACTGTATTTTACTTAAGCTTACAACGCACTTCTTTAATTAAATTTAAAATATATCATTGTTTTGTATATTTTAAGCAAAGTATTTATTTATTTATATTTATTTATTTATTTAATTTCCTTATGCTACTAATACAAATGAAATTAAAATATGATATTAACTAAATCAACATCTTAGTTGAGCCAAAGAGCAAAATGACCAATCAAGGTTAGAGAAACTAAAAAAAAGTTGTGAAAAAAACGCACATGCAAACATTTATTTATAAATTTTATAAAGTATATTTTTTAAACTCTGAAGTAGATATAAAGTAGCATTACAGAAATTATAAGAAAAACAGCAACAACATAATTGTGCTTTTGGGCCAAAATTTTATGAAATATTTTCTTGGATTGATGTAAAAAGTTTAATAAAAGCCCTTCAAAAAACTTACACTCTCGACAAAGGCTAAATTTTTCACCTAGGGATCGTCGATACTCAGCGATATACTGTACTTGACGATTGGACATTAAATGGCAGAGCTATCGGAAAAAATCAAAAAGGGAAATTCAATTTTAACAAAAAAAAAAAAAAATTAAGCTTTCAAGCTGGCTGGTGATCGTTTTTTTTTTTTTGTTATTGGAGGCTATGCGCTCCAATGTTCATATTCAAACTTTTATAAGCTATTGGAACAAAAAGAAAGGAAACTTAATATCCATCATGAAAATACTTTAGGAAATTATTCATATAGAAAATTAAATTTTAAGCTTCAGGTTTTTTAGTGTTTCACTATTTTCTTCTTTATAAAATTAAATATGTTTCTTAAGGAAGATTTATAAAAAATTATTTATTGTATTTTCATTTGTAACATCTAAAAGCACTACAAAAAAGAAATGCAGATTAACTGGAGCATCAAACTGACTGAACTCACATGAGGACATAAATAATAGAAAAGTCTGTATACGGACTAAAATGGAGAAAAATCAATTGGTTGATCCTCTAACTCTTATCTCGATGTAAGAAATCTGCAAAAGAGCACAACAGATTTGTGTAGGTGTCATGGCAGCTTTAGAGCTCTAAGAAATTACACTTCTTGCAAAAGTGTGGTTTCCGTTTCCTGGTTAAATATTTGTAAACTTCTTGACAAAATATGCTAAAGTTTTATTTTCAATTCTTCAAAAGCTTGAATTAAATTTTTTTCAAGTTGATAAAAAAAAGTCATAAAAATGTTTGCCGGTGGCGCGAGAGTAAATATTTACTCTAAAAAGAACCGCCTTAGTACCAATGCATAGAAACAAGCAAAGTTATTGCAATCCTTGAACCCAACTCATTGCTTTGATGTGTTCTTAGCTATGGCCTTTTTTCTGCGTATCCTTCTTTTGATTCATCTAAATAAATTAAATGCTGTCTTTGCTGTTGACAATTTGAGTGATTTTTTTCGTTTTCGCGTCAAAAGTTCTAACGACAATTTCTATTTCAGTATGCGCGTCTCTAGACTACGTTTCCATACATCTCATCTCATTCCTTGTACCTAATGTATGGTAGCAAAGAGAATTTACTGTATTAAGCAACGGCGAGTCCGCTGTCATTTTGCGCGGCGTACACGATTAAAGTTTTCTCCTGATGATGATGAAGGAGTAAAGAAAGTTAATATTGGACTGACAGTCTTAATGCAGACACGGGTTGACTGTCTGAAGTTGATGTTATTTATTTGTTGATATTGCAGCGCGCGATTTATTGCGGATGTAAAAAAGCAGACTCTGCTGTTCAGAGAGTATCCTGTCAGGAAATCATTATGACAGAAATATTACAACCTTTTTGTTTATGCTGATGTTGAATATTTCACGTTACGGAATATTTTTTATGCATGAAGGTTGAAATGCATTTGCTTTGATTTTTTGTTGTACTTGAAGATTAGTATCTGTATATTACTGTTTGTAAAATAAATGAAGCAAAGTGAAAGACAAGTGTTGATTTTAGTACATATAAATATAGCTCTAAAAATATGTATTAGTTTCAGTTCGATATATATGAATGCTCGAAAATACATATGTAAGCTGTAACTCGATTGTAAAACATTTAGTGCTTAAATAACGCTTGAAATTGTAAAAAAAATTCTACAGGATCCACCGCTCGATCACTTAGATTTATTTGCATGCAACTTCAAAATTGTGGCTCAATTACCCTTTCTTGTAATTTGTTCACAGAATACAAAAAAGAGCTATTAAATTTAAATAAAATGCCACACAAATAATTTTATTGCCGCTCAAAATTAAATAATATACAGCTCGTCTAAATAAAAGCCGATATTTGATTATAATTATTTTCAAGAAAAAAAGTGTGCATCCTTTTATTTTGAATTCATCGCCTTTTCAAGCCTCTAATGTCGTTGCACAATTCAGCTATACCAGCAAAACTCAAATTGTCAGCTATTTTTCTCCATTACCAATATATTCCTTCAGCGCACTTAAGCTGCAATCGCAACAATTTCTACCAACTATTTTCCACTCCACACCAAAATTAATTACATTAAATAGAGAACTGCAATCCAACCAAGCAACCAAAATGAAAATGTTTCACAAGAGAATCGAAGTTGAACAAATGTTCGCCATTTCTAAAAATGGCCGTTGTATGTTAAAGGTTTCCGCTTCCGTTTGGCGTTCGCTTTTCGAGTATAAAATTTAATCGTTCATGTAATTGATGCATTCGAACAGTAATTAGAATCATTTTGCCACTTTGTCCTTGCGCTGGTGCTGAGGCTGATGCTGACACCACGTTCGCTTCAATAGTGTTCAATTATTGAAGCGAAAGAGTGGCTGCAGCTTCGGGGAGGTGGAAATGCGACAATGAAAATAAGTGATTGTGGTAGTAAAATTGCTGTGTTTTCTATAATATAATACTTTTTTTACTGGAACTATCAAATCATAATTTATTTGCTTAAACTCAGCGTAAGTTGACTTAGCAAGAACATAATTTTTATTTCATTTCTATATCCTTTCGGCTGTTTGCTTTGTGCTCATTTCCTTTTACATTACGAAATCTTATATTCCAACAGTTTGGGTTCATACCAGCTTAATGTAAATGTAAATAGAGTTTCCCTAAAATAGTGCTGTGCTTGACGGACTTAGTACAATAGACTACTCTTTATTTGATTAGACTAATAATATAATCAAGGTTGTTGTAGGTCATATCAAAGCTTAGTGAATTTTTAAAATATTTAACAATAATTTTCATTAACATATGATAAAAATGTTCGTATATATTGAATTATCATCCATTGAAAACACCCTGTACAGTACAGTACATAGTGCATTTTTTTATTAAACTTTCAGCAGTCTCTCCAGCACTAATAAATTTCCATTGACGGTGACAGGGTTGCTTTTTCTGCTCAGCACAGTTAATTTCTTAATTATCACGCTCATTCATTTCATTTATGTTGCATTATAAATTTAGCATTTTGCGTAGTCTTGTGTTTTTTTTGTTAGTTTTCTGCTGCTATTGCGCAATGCATTTTTTGTTAGTTTTGCTTGCCAACATCAAGATGAAGGTCATAGTGTTTTTTTGCGCTGATCCTGGTCTTTTTCATTTTGGCAGCTATGTGCATCATTAACATTTTCGCTGTTTTTTTTTTGGTCATTTTTTTTTTCAACTACTTTTTTCAATTTAAATTGTTTTTTCATAGCACGCTGTTAACATTGGCACATTGCCAACGCAACAGTGCAGCTGCAACTTCCGTATCCGTTTCCTTGTTGCTGATGCTCCTAACAGCTTCTTGCCGTGTCGTCTTTCTTTCTTTGAGTGGCGCGGCGCGGCTATTTTTATTTTTCCTACTCCTGTCCTCCGCTTTATTCCTTTTATTTTTAGTTGTTATCCATCTCTACTTACGCTTAGTTGCATGTGTACGTAAGTAGCTCACGTGACGCCTTCACAGCAGTGGGCCGTCGCTGCTGTACTCGCAGTCAAGTCGGAAGCTTCTGATGAAGTTATTTCAATTAAAAAATTATTTCCACAATGGAGAAGTAGTGTTGCTTTGCTTTTGTTGTGCTTATCATTTTCATTGTTGTATTTTTGTTTCTTTTAAGAGATCACTGCTTAAGAAAGGCCTAAATGTGTCGTCCCTTTTCTCACTTATAAAATGCTGCTTAACATGCTTTGTCTCAATTACACTGGAAATTTTAATTTAGTGATATTAATAAAATGAGTGTAAAGTCATAGTAGACTGAGTCGTTTGAAAAAGTCTATAATTTGGCTAGAAAATAAATAAAAAACACCTCGAGGCAGAGTCTGAGTTGAAACTTTTCGATACATCCATTGAAAAAACTCATTTTTTTGTTCAAATTTAGCGTTTGCTTCAAATAAAAAATGACTCATAAAAAGAGTTCAAAAAATAGTTATATTTTGCACGAATTTTTCAATTTTTGTTTAAAAATTTTATTTAACATGTGTTCATGTTATAAATCGCTTTAAAATTAAAAAACAAGTTTTAATGCAGAAACGGTTCTGTTTTATATAAAAAAAAATTTCATTCATGTTAGAAATGTTTTTAAAACACCGGTGAAACGAAATTTCAAAGTATGCATTCATGCATTGATAGCTAGTGTTTAAAAAATATGTTGCTCAAACGCTAAATGAATTTGACGAAAAGCTTCAGACTCCGATTTCCAGAGAAATGCAAAAATTATAGAAAAAGTACATTATATTAAATGTCATTGGAATTTAATAATACTAATTTTCAATTTATGGTGACTTTTTAAAAAAGTATTTAAGACGGCTAAAATGTCCGTTTTTAACCATAAACATATTTGGACATTACCATATTTGTCCGTAATTTTTTGCTTACATTTTTTTTTTGAGTGTAAGACTTCTTTTATTGTCTGTCTCTACTAATTTAATTTTATGCGGGCGTTACAGCATTTGATCTTTTTTCAATGCTGTTTTTGTTCTGTTTGTTGATTACGTTAAGGGATTTCAGCAGCGTCTGTTTTTGGCATGTTTTTCCAAAGTGTGCTCCATTAACTTAATTGGTGACCATTGACCCAACTCAAATGGTTTTTATTTGTCAATGCGGCCTTAGAGTTACGCAGCAGCCAGCAAACCCCATTCAGTGTGGGGTTATGGGTCTCTACAAAAATGTCAGGTAGAATTTATTTTGCTAAAGTTTTCTTAATTCCTTTAAAATATGAAGTTATTTAAGGTTGTTGTTGTTGTTGTTGTTGTTGTCGTTGTAGTGGTATGAGTGTACGAGTCAAATACAGTGAAAGGTTCAAATTATTTAGAGCAAATATTTGCGAGGGGAATTGTCGCTAGGCACACGATGCAAAACTTAAATTGCTGGAAATCAAAAATATGATGCTTCAGCTGCTGCTGTGTGCTATCACAACTATCTAATGCTGACAACACTACCAACATTTTTCTTCATTTACAAAATTATTTAATTAAAAACATCCAAAATGCCATAGCATAACATGAAATTATGGCAGTGGTAATGTGAATGGCAACAACAACAACATCAGCAATAATGCAAACAGGGGCTCGAATGGCAGAAAAAAAAGAAGAAGCAACAAATACAACAACAACAACAACAATAATAATAACGACTTTATATTTGAATACGCTAGGGTTGTAATTTTCTGGCATTTTAGCTTGCAGCAAACAGCATTTAATTTTGCACTTCACCTGATGACTATAATGGCTAGGAGCAGAAGCAGCATCAATAACAGCGACAACAAAAATACCAGCAGTAGCAGCAATGCGCATTAAAGTAAATTGCTGCAATTGCAGTTCTGACTAAGGTTGCCAGAATTGTCGTGTTCTTTTTTTTTTGTGCAGAGTTGTGTATAACTTGCATTAAATATTTCTTAAATGCTTCTTAAGAAGAAAGTAGTAAAAGTGGTCGTCAATAATTTTTTTTTTAGATTACAAAAAATTGTGTGCAAAACTTTAGGTCAATTGAACCAAGCTATATGTCGCCAGCGAAGCTTATTTCTTGTCTATTCCAATAACTACGTATGTTAAGAACAAGTCCTTAAATGCTTTTTTTGTCACTTTGTTGCTCCGTATGAGCTGAAAAATTGGATGAAAACCAGGTATACATTTTTTTTTTAAATTTTTAAGCAATTTTATTTATACTCTGTTGAAATTTGCAACTACAAAGTACTAAGCATGAACTAATTTTTTCTAGCTGTAAGCATAATGAGTTTTCCTCTGTTTAATAATCATTTTTGCAATGCTTGGCAGCCCTACTTGTGTTACAAATGATAATGTTGCCACTGAAGATGATGAAGTTCATTACAACAAATTGTTATTAGCAACTGAAATGCATCGTTAGTGGATGTGTCCCTTTCATTTCGTTTACGTCAACAACAAGTTGGGCGTGGCACAGTAGCGCGCATTTCAATTTCTAACGCGACCTTCATATCATCCGCAAATTATTGTTACTGCTATTGCATACAAAGCTTGACAGCCAAACACCATCTTCATCATCGTCATCATCAACGTCGTTGTTGCTGTTGTTCTTGTCGACTGCGAGAGCATTCGTGTTAGCAACAACAACGACGGATGCTTCTATATCAATGTCGTTGTCGTTGTCATCATTAGTCGTGCTGCTAACATTCAGGTTGACATTGGATCTTTTACTCTGCTCTGTTTTCATGTATTTCCTGAATGTTGTTGCTCGTCATCCTTTTGTGTGGCCTTATTGTTGCTAGGCGACTTCTTTTCATTTATTTTAAGACTCCAAGCGTTTTTTTTTCTGAAAAACTCAAAGCCGTGGTACCTTTAACTGCAAAAAAAAAAAAAAAAAAAATGCAAAAATCTGTGAGCATATAAAATTAAACTGGTCAATGCAAGTTCATTTTTTTTCATTGAAACAAAATGAATAACAATAGAAATTATATCTTTCTTCAAACTGTTATTGCACTAATTACCGCCGTCGCGTAAAGACGTTTTCAATCAAATATTTTTTTTTATCCCTCGGCTTTGGCCTTGAGCTCATATCACTGGTCCATTTACCACCGTTAGCGATGATAAGATCAACATGGACAATATGATCAAAGAAGAACGTTGAATCCCAAAGTGCAAAGATACTCCACGAATATCTACACATGAACTTGGACATTTTACAGACTCTTTGCCTGTGAAAGGTTCATTTACTGCCTGCAAAAAGTATTTTATTCACTGATTTCACAGAATGCAAAAGTTTTCATACTACTCGTATATATGACGCAGAGTATTTTAAAAAACAATAATGTATTTTAAAAAATATATGAAAGACTCGCTTTTGTCTTGAGAATAACAACCCTAAGTTTTATTGCTTTATAAATACTTTAAGTATAATTAAATTAATTCCTCTGAAACAACAGAACTGGAGCTGATATTTAATGCAGTAAAAGTGCTGACTCTTTTGTTTTTCAAAAATGGTCATAATGCCAACAAAAATGTAACAGCAAAAAGAAATTAAATTTAGAAATAAAAAAATCAGAATTGCCACAAAAACCTAAACTGCATTAAGTTGCAACAGAAACACAAGTCAACCCACGTGAGGACGTAACATCAAGCAAGGAGGTTGGCAACACTTAGCGACCGACCCAAAGTTCAGGTCAGTCATGATTTATACACAGTCAAAGACGTGAGCAGCGCAAATATGTACTTTAAGAAATTGTAGCTGAAAAAAAAAAATACAAACAAAAATGACCAAACGCAGAGTGAAAAAGGAAAACGAACTACTCATTGTGTCATGAAAACTTGCAGTATGCGACCAACAGATGGCGCTAGTGGCGTCGCTGTGTTGCATGTCAAGTTGTGTTGCGCTAAGCGTTGTTTTTGCAGCATCATCCACAAGAAAAACCACATGCCTGTAGGAGTAGCTAAAGATGGAAGCGCATAGCTAAGAAGCCAAAAACTGCAGGTTATGGAACTTTTGTGTAGCAAGACAGCACAATGTTACATGTAGTCTGTGACTCGTAGGATTTTGTGGTGGCTGTGTGTTCCAAAAGTTTTACTGAAGATTGATCAGCATTGTGGAATTTGTTGACATCCAAGGCAATCAGTTGACTTTTAAACTTTCAATATAATAGTAAATACAAAAATTAAAAAAAAAAGCATTGGAAGTGTGCTATTGAAATGGTTGATGTTAAATATGCACCAAATTATTGTACCGTCTAGAAATTCTTAAATTGTAGCTCAACTATTTCTCATTTATATGTAACCCTGGCAGGCGTAAGAAAACGGTTTTGGTTCTGCCAAATTGATTTCAACAACTAATGATTAAATTATCAGGGCATGTGAACATCAACTCCATGATCGATTCTCTTGAGCACTGCAGGCACTATAACGAGTTGCGCTATAGCGATATTTATGTTTCTGCTTCTGAGTTATCGCTATTTTATTGCATTAGAACATTGCATTACCGTGATGATTTGTTCCTCCTCCAAGGCGAGAGCTTTTTTCGACAGCCGTGACATTGGTTCATTGTTACTTTTACGATAAAAACAACATCTTCTTATTTTAATCCAACAATATTTGTATTGAGAGCCATTGAGCGTTTGTTTAAGCTTAAAAAAATAATTGCACCCAAAAAAACAAAAAAGCTGCAAGTTTTGCAATTAAAATTGGCGTCAACACGCACACATTTGTATTTTTGTATTTCGCTTTAGATATGAGTAACATTTTTTTGTATTTCTTGTTTTTTCTGCTACGATTTTTGGCACTGACATTTTGATCACACGACCAACTCTTATGCATTTGATATCAAATCATTCTTGCGTTACTCACACAATGAAATTTCACGGGTTTTTCAGCTTCTTTTTGTTTCAATTTCATTCTTCACACACACACATACATTGTTTTTTATGACTTTTCCGCAATACCAATTGTGTGCATCATTTCATGCCCGGTATCCCCGTTAACGTTTGCCATCTGCTGCCGTTGACTTTATTAGAAATTGAAGAGCAGCGTACGACAGCGTGTGTCACTCGACTGACATCCGACGTACATATCCTTGGAGTATCAGATACTGCTATGACAGAAATGACGAAATGATTGCACTGGCATCGATGTTGTAAGTATGAGTGTCATTAGGGTGGCACGCGAACGAAATTTTAATAAAACTCCATAGCTTATGATGCAACAAAGTGAGTTCTTAAGTGTCTCATTTATATAAAGACAGTTTTTAAATTCATATACATATTCTTTTAACCTTAAACTTGAATATTTTGCAATAATTTTTTAAGTTTAAATTAAGATTTTTTGAAAAATTTTCCAATTTTTGATCTACTCTAATATGTCATATACTCATCTATGCCAATATTATCTATGAGTGTTTTTATTCTCATTATTTTTGCTTTATCTTTCTATATTTTTTGTAACTTTTTTTTTTGCTTTTTTCGTGCAGTCAATTCCATTGCAATAAATTTTTACTCTCGTGAGAATTTAAGATAAGCTCATGGATCTTTGCTGCTAAGCTTCATATATCAAAAATCTTTGTTTATCCTTTATGGATTGAGTTGCTTAGTTGACAAACACATGCGTCATCGAGAAGGGTTTATCTGTGCAAAATGTATACAGTTTTACTGCTTATTATTTGTCATTTTGAATAAATTAAATTGAAATGCTGGAATTTTGCAATTTGAAGACTTCAAAACAATTTTATATTCTTGCGGATTTTTTTGAGCATAATTAAGAAACTTTTTGCTCAAGTCAAGTAAGGTGCCTTCCTACTACTTGATGTACTAAATTAACATTATTTAACACCGACTTCTTCAAAGAGTAAATACTGTAATTCCTGAAATAGCTTTCAATATTACACAGGTACAAAACACATAATATAACATGTGCACAATATGATTTTAGTAGGTACTATATACTATACAAAAAATACGTGATGCTTACAATTAACAAGAATAATAGCAGCTGTTAATTGCTCAGTTAACCTCAACCCCAATTTGAACAGCGCACGTTAACGGCAATACAAGCAGCATTTGAGCGAAAACTATTTAAAGTTATATTACCGGATCGAGCAATATATTTCATCCTTCGCGCTGCCATATTTTAATAATATTAAATCGTTTTCTATGAAAATCTCGTGCTAAACGTTGGCACAACGCTAGTAGATGCATCATATACAATATAGTGTAGCGTGGAGTATTGTGGCGTGACCTGTTGTGTCATGGCGGTGTGGCTGCCAACTTGCTCGCTTAATTTGTTTGCGTAGATTTGTTGTGTGCAACAGGCGATAATGGCGTGCTTAACAAAGTGTTCAAATTGGTCAATAAACCAACAATGGCCACAACAGCAACAGCAAAAGTCGGGAGCAACCGACAAGCAACAAGCGAAAAGTCAACAAAAAATTAACTAATTCTGCAGAAAAAAAAAACAAAAACGCAAACCTAACGAAATCTCTTAACTTAAGGAAGAAACTACAGTAAATATATATCAGCAAATCAGAAAAGCGCAGCTGACGCGTCACGCTTTCGGACGCCATAGCAGCATAGTTGTGTGATGGAAAGGTTAAAATGTCCGACATGGAAACATTTTAATATGCAACAAACAATGCGCAGAAAATTTGTTTATTATTTGCAATGGGGAGAAAAACGATACCGGAAACGGAAATGACAAATAAATACGGAAGCAACACGAAAAATAAAACAACAAAAAAAAAACTGCAGCTAAGTAACAAGAAAATCAACAGTCTACAGATCAGCATACAGTGGTCAAATTTTGATAAAAAAGGAAAAACAATTTATTTTTCAAAATTACATTGGAATTATTATATCCAGAGTTTCGTAAAATTTTAAATCAATTGACTTCGCCTGTGATTTCTAAGTGGTGTTCCAAAAAATCGCTTAGACTGCCAATTTATTTTCCTACGTTCATAATTTGCTCTATTCGTTTTACTGTACAACAGGTTGACTTAAGAGAAAAAAAAAAACAAACGCAAAGAGTCAACAACAGAAAAGCAGCTGCCACGAATCACTCAAATCTCTAAGACGAGACGAGGGTCCAAAAAGCAACAGCAGCAGCAGCTTAAGGAATCAAAAAATTCCCTCACACTCAGTCAGCTGCGCAACAGAGTAACAAAGGACGTGTATAAGTTTAGTTTCCTTTCTTTTTTGCTCTACATTTTTTTGTTTGTTAAAGTAACACGAACTGACGAGTGAGCTACGTGAGCAGAATAGTTACATAGTTTAATTCTTTTGGCAACAATACCCATATCCACTCAATCCACCTCATGTTGCTTCTATTGCTTCTGCAGCAAATGCCACGAGTAAATTTCAATTTGTTGCAAATATGTTGGTTGTTTGTTGTATATGTGCTTGTTTCTGTTAAGTTGATGTTTGACTAATAACAACTGGTAAGACGTTGCTGATTGTTGGCCAACGTTAGTAGTTTAAGTTTAGAGATTTCGGTTTCTTTGCCTTTTGAATGCAAAGGCAACAAAAAGAGCAAACTTTACTCGTAGTGCGAGATATGATATCGTTGCTTGTGTAATCGAAAGACTTTTCGAGTTTATTAAGTCTCTTGTTTTTGAATATATACATATATTACGATTCCAAAAAATAATAAATAAATTTATTATAATATTTGGTGGAAACGTTACATCTGATGTAGCAAGTAAACTTCCTTTTGATTCTATAAAAACTCCTCAATAGGGAGAGATATTGAACAAACGAGTAATTGGATTTTGGGTAGCCAAAATGTCAAAAACTAACAATGGCTTGGGACGCAAATTCGAAAAAGCACCAAATGTATCCTTTGACTTTTGAATACATTCTGTCATTTATAATTTTAAGAAATTAGGAAGCAGAGACAAGAAAAATGTTGTGGAGTTCTAAGCTGAGAACTCTTCCTGTATAAAGCTAAAATATTGATAATTTAAATTTTTTTACAATTTTACATGCCTGTATCCGATATAGTGTGCAACATAAAGTTTGTTAACTCTTGGTCATCATTTGTCATTTAACTGAGGCCCATCATCCTTCTGTTCGCTTGCTTATCTTAAGTTTTTTTTATGCAATGCATTACATTTGTTAGCCCAGTTGGTGCATAAAGTGATAGTTTCGCAAGCAGATTTTGAATTCTGACTGGTATGTTGAATGGTAACAACATTTAGATTGCAATTTCAGCGAACGTACGAACTTCTTCGCTCGTTTGTTTCACTTCCGTCCTTTGCTCTGCATATGACTTGTACAAAGGTCCTCTGGACAACAGTCGTCAGTCGGTACGTTTCTCTGTGCAGTTGGTCATTTTGTTATTTCGTTGAAAACTTTTCTGTTGCTCTTATTGTATTTTAGTTTGTACTGTAGTTTCATTTTCAGAGTTACCAGATCAATGATTTAAACAAAATCATACGTATTATAAAGGCATATTTTCATGTTGTTAATTTTCAGGTTGCTTTGAGCCTTTTCTAAACGAAATATTTTAGAAAACCACAGAAGAACCGTTGAAGAAATCTCATATTTCATGGTATTGATAGCGCTTAAAGTCATCTGTTGCTAAAAAGCTGATATTTATCTTAAAAATACTTGAAAAAACCATAACATTTGCTTAGATTTTAACATATGTTTTTTTTTAATACTTTTAGACTGGGAACTATACCAAGAGTTCAACAAAAGTTTGTTTAATACCAAAGGCAACCAACATAAATTATCGATTTTTTGACTTAAGGCATTCAAAATTTGCTTTGCATATCAATTGGCAACTCTCTCAATTCTACCGCCAGCATTTATCAAATTCAGATCAGTCGGTCGGATATCCACATGTCGTAAAGTTCTCATACGTCGTTGTGTCATTTTCAGTTCGTCCATCGTTTCTATTGCAACTGCAACTTATTGTCATCGTCTTCAAAAGTCGGCTGCTCGAACCAAAAACTTTGGAGTTGAACTTTTGAATTGTTGCTGTACTGAAGTGACGATGGCAGCAGTAAATGTTGAGTTGAAATGATTAAAGTAGCACTGGCTTCATTTGGCTGGTTTGATGACGCTGAAGGGGGGGTTGTTGACTGACTGAGTTTGCTGGAATTGGCATGGCAAAGTTTGACTTGACTTGGTTTTGGGTTAAGTTGAGTTGGATTGAGGTGAGTTGCGGATTCAAGCAACTGAACTTTGGTGAAATAAATTTAAATCAAACTTTGGACTGTCACTGCTGCACGTCAGAGTGGGTGAGTGAGTAGCTGAAAATTTACTTGTAGGTAGAAGTTCTTCATGTGTCTGCACTTCTGGTTTATTTACGTTACATATCGTGGTCGCCTCAGTCCCATTTAATTGAATCCAATTGCATCGAAACTCATGGAATTTTTGCTTTATTTTTTAATTTCGCTGTTAAAATTTGCTGACTGTGTTAATTGCCAATTCAATTTGTTTGGTTTTGCTTTTCTAATTTAATTCTGATTTTGAATCGAATTTGAGTGACATTCTGAGTAGATTAAATGGGAAATTTAATATGCAAGAAAATATGTAGCGTTTCAACAAAGTTTTATAATACAAAACAGAACTCACATGCAAATTTTTCTCATTTTTGTAAATATAAAGACATCGCTCAAAAGTGTCCAAAATTCATAAAATTTCGAAATGGTTTGCATAAGTTGAAAAGAAAGTTATAAACAGGGTATACATATAATGGGCCCAATTGCGGCCTAAGCTATGATGACAATTGTCAACTCCCTAACTCCATAACTGCAACTCAGAAAACAAACTGGAGACCCCAAAATAATTAATACTGCGACCAACACTTTTTCAAAACGCCTAAATAATCCGGTAAGCGTGACTACTGCAAACTTTTTTTTTGCAACATACCAGTGAATTATCAATATTTGCGATATTGAGGGCATGTACCGGAACTTTTTTTGTCATCAATCGATGCAAAATGTGTGTGCATCCTTAATTTTTGCAATAAAAAGTTTCTAGCACTTACTAAAAATTGTGTAACAACTCCAAGGATATGTGCCTAATAAATTTGAATTTAATTTATTCAAAGTGACTTTATCGCAACTATGCTGATGCTAAAATATTCAAGAACTTGGTAAGGATGCATTAAATAAACTCTTGTTAAAGCCACATATTTAATATTGACAGATGACACTAATATCATGCCAAGCGCCTACCATGTACCATGTGCACGCGCATATCCTCAAACTCAACTAATTATAATTAATGCAAATGTTTGTGTTTGCCAAACAATTTGCAGCAATTTGCGAATATTTTCACAGTTCGTTCTTTATTAAAAATGCAAATCTACATAAAAAACCCTTGCACACACACACTCACACTGTCGCCACATTGTTCCTTGCGAATATCTTGCATGCATGCGACATCGCACACAACTCTGACAGGCAACTTGATTTTGACTTGACGCGGCGGTATCTCAAACTCAATTGTTTTGTTTGCTTGTTTGCATGTTTGTTTACATATATTATGACAGTTGAAGTGACAAGATGGCGAGACAAAACAGCACAAAAACACTCCAAGTGTCAACAAATAAATAAAAAATATTTTTCTCTTTGTTGTTGCTATGTCAATATAAGTGGCAGAGATAAAAAACAAAGACGAAGCTAAAGATAAAATGAAATTGCACTCAAGTTCTTTAAGCCGAGTTGCACAGTGGGCTAAATGAGATTTATTATATTTTTGGGAACCATACAATATGTAATACATTCCATGATTTTATTTAATGCAAATTGAATTAGTGAGTTCTATGCTGATTTTTTGTAGAGCATTGCTATTTATTTTCAAATATTTCTGTATTTAGTTACTCGGTTTTAATCAAATACTTGGTAAGCACTGCAATGTTATAGCCCACTGTGCAGTGTGCATCATGATGAACACGTCGAACACATGTTAACTGTCCTGTTGTAACAATGACTGATTTTTGCTTACATTTTTTTTTCATTTGTATGTATGTCTGTGTACTTCAAGTTAAGGTGTAAATTTTATGCAGGGGTGCAAAAGAAAAAAAATCTTCCAAAGGAGTGCCCACTTAAACTTAAAAGCAAAGGACTATGAGGGTCTTCAAAAAAACAACTGCATGTTTGTGTGCTTCATTCGAAGATACTTTAAACGGATGGTGTTGTTGTTGTTCTTGGCTCGACCACCAAGCATTGGCATCCTGTCAACAACGTAGATGGAAAAAAAAATTGTAGATTGATGCTTTTAAGCCTGGAGCTATCGTCTCTAAGCTAACAAAAGCAACAACAACAAAAACAACAACGAAATAACAACACACTTGAATGCGATTCGATTGCCTCAAGCAGCGCCCTCTAGTGTGTTTTTCAATAAATATTTTAAGTTGCTTTGCTGCTGCTGCTGGTTTGTCTTTCTAATACTTTGGTGTTGTCTGCTGTAATGGGTCTATTGTATTATGGATAGAAAAGAGCAGAAAATGTCAGCAATATTCAAGTGAGTAATTTTTATTTAAAGTTAAGGGATTCTTTTTTATAAGATTTCAGCTCAGAAATCATCAATACATATCAGATTAGCACTCGTGTACATACAAGAAAAAATTACCCCTAAAGAAAAATTAAACGAATTTTGTTTTAGGAACTACCAACAGTAATAACATCATCTGGGAAAAAATATTAAATATTTATCTAAAGAGCTGAGGTTGGAAGAAAAAAGTGTGCTCAAAACTAAATGAAATTTGCACAGAAAATAATCGAAAAAGTATTTCCATGAACAAAGTTCCAACAAAATACGTTCATACGACAAAATTTCAAATGCAAAAATTCTTTTATTAAAAAATTTTAGAGGCAACATTTGTTTGAATATACCCCGGTGGTCTCCGAAAACAAAAGTCCATGAACTATCGTGTGACATAAAAAATTTAGGGATAAAAAAGCTCTTTTGTAAAATAAAAATTAATTTTTTAACTGAGATCAAATAGTAGTATAATAGTTATTATTGAGAATTTTATGTAACAAATATCGTCAATATTGCTTGTTTATAAAATATTTAGAAAAAAATTAATTATACATACACCAAAATCCAAATCGGAGTTTCTGCCAAAACTAGTAATAAAACTAAGCAATTAATAGCCGCAAAAATAAATCTTTTTTCTATAAAGTTATCCACTTGAGTTCTTTCTAAAAATCATAGTTTTTCAAGCATTGTTGCCTCTTAGATGTTGGGTACATTATTTTGTTTGAAAATTTTCAAATTTAATTGTGGTAAGTCGTTGTGTGATTTGCCTTCAACTGAGATGAGCTTGTTGAAACACTTTGTGGCACTCATCTAGTTAACATTTGCTGCAACATCTAAAAAAATGGTATGAAATTTAATAAAATGTATACCTTTTTACTCAACCACAAAGCACCACGGAAGCCACATTAAAATCTTATGGCAATATTGAAGCATTTAATATTGCACTATGTAAGCGTCTTATCTTCTTGAATGCTTTCTTTATTTTCTATTCCAACTTTACATTTCCAAGGAGAGTAGCAACTACAAAATCCGACAGAATGCAAACCAATGAACCGAACAAAAGACTCCATAATAAGCGATTAAAATTCCATAAAGCAAAGAGGAATCCACCGCTGTTGCTAGCTGACAACAGTAACAGCAATAACTTTGGCTATTATGTCTAAGCAAAATAGCAAACAGCGTCATCGTCGTCGTAATATCTAAATCCGCTCAAAAGCAACAACAGCAATTGTAGCAGCAGCGGCTCAAGGTAGCAACAGCAACTACAAATTCTTCCCTAAAGCGCAATTTTTAACTCCTGCAACATGACTGTGAACACGTACCATGATGAAGAAAAAAAAAAAAAAGAAGAAAACAGTAAAGATATCGCTTTACAACCCAACCAGAGGAGAAGACTAAAAATGAAGGAGAAAAAATGATGAAAAAAGATGCAAAGGTGGCAGGGGAGCAGCAACATCAAGTGCCAGGGAACAATTGTAAATATTTTCACAAAAGCTTAAAAATTTGCCTCTGTCATTTTTAATCCCTGCAAAGTGATGTGAAGCGATACCTCGTTAAAAATGCGACTGCCAGGGGAGCGGCAAGGTAGCTAACAGCATGAGGAGAAAACGGATAAAGCGGTGAACGAAGGGCGATCGGTTCGTCAAAGTTTTATTGAAACTTTGTCTTTGAAAAGTTTCGCTACCGCTGCTGTTGCATGGCGAAGCAATGAAGGTGAATTGCAAAGCGTTTGAGTGTCCCTTTAGCTCCAGTTGCGAAAGGACCAAATTACACAACGACAACAAGTAAAGCATAAACGCTAGCAACAATTGAAGCTTTAGATTCGAAAAGTGTCGTTTGTTGTTGCTGTTGCTGTTGCTGCTATTAAGCTTTTTGGCGTGCACTTCAAAAATGTTGCAATCGATGAGCGGACAATTATGTTTTCCTTTTTCACAATGTGACACAGCAACGTTACCCGTTACCGTTACCCGAGTCTTACGTATTGCGATGCCACTAAGGATTTGTATTTTGAGCGCAAGTGCAAATTTTAAGCAGCTTTGTGCATTGAGCATCTGTCAAAAGGTCAAAATAAGTATATAGAAAAATTTTACTTCGCAGTTGTTGTTTTATCTGTTACTTTTAATGGCAACAATTTTTTTTTTCAATTTAATGAAGAAAAACTTAATATCAGAAAAATAAGACAGAAAGTAAAAGCGTTGCCAAAAATATGAGATAATGGAATTTATTATGCTGCTTCAGTAATTTCGGCCAACTCAAGAAGAATTTAAGAATTTACTACTACTGGACCCTTAAGTTGATTGAATCAGTTCAATAATCACAATACGTTCAATATATTCAGCACAAAAACTTCATCCAAAACTATCTACATTTTGTGGAAAAAAATCAAATTCTGTTGCATAAAAGCGATAAATTTCATTAAAGTGAAAATACAACATTTGTGTTTCTTTTGTTTCGCACCAAACTAAACCTCCCTAACTAATGGCTTGAGCGATAGTTGCTGCCAAAAATTTAATTACATAGACAATTGCATTCGTGCATAATTTTGACAATGCGATAAATTAATGAACCCTGCCTGCGTACAACACAGACTTGACTGGCCGATTGGACCGAAGGTGCTCGAGGCGCTTTTGTTGTTGCAGAAAATGCATTTTGTGTGATGCTGCTTTTCGAAAACAATGCGAATGCGTTTGTAAATCTGCGTGCAGTGAACGGCAAATAAATGCATTTTTGCGTCAGACAGAGACAAACACACAGCTAGTCAAATGGTCTGTCGTTGCTGCTGTTCGCTCGTTATTTGCAATTAATTCCCATGCCTGTGGCGTATTTCACTTAAATGAATGTTGCATATTTTTGGGGATTTCTGCATGAACACCTGTTATCCTGGCAAAATGGGACATTTTAGTTTTATATCCTTGTTGCTGTTATCAGTGCATTTACAGTGCTGGTGCGCAGTATGCAGAGATGCATGTTAGGACAACAAAAGCAAAAGCAACAACAACAAAATTACAAATGTGCTCAGGTGAGGATTTGAATGCGTGTTTTTGTGGAAATTATGATGCCAAAATGCACCAAAACTGACATTTTGCACAAAACTTTGGCGAAATCCTTTGAAAATTTATTATCCTATTGGAAAAATCTTTTTAAGCTACAAATAGTGCCCTGTTGCTGGGAAAACATTGTGTGACATATAGTAAGGAGTTGGCAAAAAGAGTTTCATTGTATGTGTAACTCTTTATGTAAATCATCCCAGCAAACAATTTCAATTGTGAAAGAGACGTATTTTAATCGGCGCAGCGATGATTTTGATCGCACGCTTCTTATGTTAAGCGATAGTTTGTTTGGGTAAAACTTTTTGGTTTAACCAAAACACCAAAGCGTTTAGCATTTGCATCATTATGTAGAGTTCCCAACGATTATTATTGATGTCCAACTTAACACATTTATTACATCGTTCTGACAACATTGACATCGTTTTTAGCTCCAAACCGTTTTACTAATGTTGATATGGTTATATCCAGTTGTAATGAGTGTTACTCAAGGATAAAACTACATTTTCATAATTTTCTTTTTTAAATTTCAAAATTAGAAAATTTGCAACTCAGTTCAGAAAGCGTTCCCTATATGTAAATGATATGAATATAAATTATGTTAAGGGTTAATGTAGTTATACCGATAATGGGGGAAAAATTGTGATTGGACCTAGCTAAAGTAGCAGCAAACAATATTAAAAATATACCTTATATAAATACTATCCGTATGAGCTAAGAAAAATTATTTTCTTCTGAATCGCTTAATTTTTGTTAAGGAAATTTTCAACAATACTCGAGCTGATTCCTTCTCAGTTTAAAGTGTGAATCAAGATTGAGCATTAATACTTATACTGAATAATTTTGTTCCCTTAATGCATTTTGCGCTTGTAATTTTTTTCGTGCTTGCACTAAAAGTACTGAACAAAAAAGCTCAGTAAAAATATAATGTTAATACTTCTCATTGACAAGATATTCCATTATAGGTGTCTAATTTTTTTCAGACAGTTCAAAATCTCTGAAGCTATTTCATACACTTACTTTTACATTAGTATAAACTACACTAACTTAAGTCAACCTTCATATTTTCCTTCCATGCTGCAGAGGAATTTTTAATAAAAATATTGCATACTCCTGGGAGCTTTTACCCGCATTTTAATGAAACGTGTAATTGGAAATGTTCACACACACAATCATATACACACTCGTTTCCATTAACTCCAACGCAAAAACATACAGATGTAACACTACCCAACAGGAAAAAGTATCGCTCAGTGGTGCATCCTAAATAGTTCATTCCATATTAAAATTAAACAAAGGCATGAACTGCACTAACGGTCGAATATGAGCTTGAATTCACACATGTACCATGTACTTAAGCTCAAAACTGGTTTGCTACTGTATTTTCGTGTTGGGCATGCCACACGTAAATTTGCACTATCCAACCGCAGGAGACAATTTGGCAGCTGTTTCAATGATGGCGGCAACATCAGCGGCTGCTTCTGCAAGAGCTAAAGTAGATTCTAGGAGACACCACAAGACTGAGTATTAACGGCAGCAACAACCACTACCATGCACAAAGAGGCACAAATGCACAGGATATGTTGCATTGAGCCAATGCTTGGAATCTGTTCGCAACACCCAACTGTTCCCAATTCCATTTTATTCTCAATTTCAGGGTCTATTTTGTAAAATCAGGAATCAGCCGCTGGGCAATTGGATATAATTTCTAATTATCCGGTTGGAAGGACGTAGCGAACAACTGACACATATGCGCATGAATGTGTGTGAGTGTGTATTTGTGAGCATATATAAGTGTGTGACGGTTTGTCATTTTGAATTGTAAGTTTTGTATTTGTTATGCCAGTTAGTTGTTATTGTGCCTGCTGTAATGTCCAGCATTATTGTTAACTTAATTTTAGTTGCCAGAGTATTAAAGTCGGTTTGTTTGTCATGCTCACCCACATGATGCATATGAAGCTTGAACCTAAGCGCCTGTTATCCTTGCAACTTAATTTAAATGCTTCTATCAAGTTGCACAATCGTGGTTGTTATTTCTGCAGTTGTTTCTTGTGGAAAGTGCGCTCTCACAAATGTTGGCAACAGCGACATGTCCTGTTTGCTACCCATTTAGTAATTTTATATCTGGCTGCTTTTACATTTTATCAATTTAAAATTGCAAATAAACATAAAATAAATATACAATATTATGACTCTTCATGTTTTACGTATTTTACACTGTGTAACGATAAATGATTCCTTTTTTAATACAAGAGCTTATGCGCTTATAAATGCTTTTATTTTACCCTTCTTTTTTAAAAGAAATAATTCATGAGTGTATGCTGGGCAATAGAAGGAAATCATGTTTAAATCAGAATCCTTGCTCCTGTAATGCAATATGGTCGTTGTTGCAATCGCTGCAACGCAGGCAACAAATTGTAGCAATACTTTGTTTTTGTTTCCGTTTCCGTTCCATTTCATATTATTTTGTTTAGTTTTTTTCCAAAGATTGCTTTCGTTATTATTGTTGTTGTATTTGTTGCTGTCAATTCAGTTTTCATTTTGTCAAATGAAATTGAGATTTTCCAACTTGATAAACAACAAATCGACTGTGTACAACGACAACAGCAATAACAACGCATCTCGCACAACACAAAAAAAAAGCAGCAACAACATGAAATTCCACCTTCAAATTGTTATCCTTTTTCTTTGTTTTTTGAATTCTATTATTTTGCATTTATTGCTATTTTTTGTTTTTCAATTTTGTTTTTGTGCGTATTTCTATTTGCATTGATTGTCAGACATTTTTACTACTGCAACAATATTAAATTTTAATGGTATTGGTTTTGATTGTGTATGGTATAGAATCAGGCGAACCGGTGAAGTAGAGAAATTTATTGGAATGCAAGCTGTTCTTCCTGGCTACATACGAGTGCTAGTAGCCTTGTTTAATGTTGGGTTATAAAAAAAATTATCTTGTATGGCAGATGTCAGGCTCTTTTTTCCGTCCAAATGTTTCTATACTATATCTATTTCTTCAACATAAACATTGTAGCTTAAGCATATTGAAGTACTAAACTGAATTAGGATTTTTGTATAGATACATAAATGTTTGTATAGAAAAATACATATGATGGGTACATCTCGGTTTTTTATTTATTTATAAATTTTGCAGTAATTCATATTTTTCGGAATGCATTTTGCACATGTACTTGTTTTTGCATTGTCTCACGTCAGTCCGATTAAATGAAAATTATTTTATTTATCAGAAAATTGCATTAATTTTCAACATTTTCAATAAAATATTTGCCGATTTATATCAATTTTAAATATAATATAATATTTAAAAAACTACAAAATAAATTAATTCAAAATATTTTAACTTTTAAAATAATAAAAGTCTATTAAAAAAAACACTGGTTTGTACTTCGCTTCGGTATGTTTCTTTTGCTATAAATTTCGATATTTTTTTCTTGTCCTTCTTAGATTTTTTTTTGTGAAAAGTGCGTGACAGGTTTTTCTTTAATCAAATTTTTATGTTTCTCCTTCGTTGCTTTCGCACACATGTTCATCATTCTTGTTAATAACTTTACTTTGTAAAGTAAACAATTTCTTCTCTTCCATCATCGTCCTTATCCCACGAAGAACGCAATGATTTCCTTTGAACTCGGTTACTTAAATCTTTTTATGTACTACAAATGTCTATGGCATGTTCAGTTTGTCTGTCTTTTTGTAACATACAGCATGCTCCAAGCTGCTATAACGAACTGTCAACAGTGCGTATGAGTAACATTAATTATGTTAATTTTTTCAATCCATTTAGCGTAGTTCACATATTTTTGTTGTTTCATGATGTTAAGTATCTGAAACTGAAATATTTGAGTTGATTGAATAAATATTATATTTTCAATTAAAATAGAAAATAAATAAATTTAATGGTTTTGAAGTTAAAGCAGCTGTGATTAACTGACAGACAAACTTTCTTCGAAATTAACGCATACATAGATTACACTAAAACCGAAGGTAGCATATTTTACTTGTTCTACATCTTCTTCTTCTTTTTCTTATCATTTGCTCAAAGTTTCTTCATCAGAGGCGTTGATAGCATCGTTGGCACGTAATTTCAATTGAAAAAAAAAAACACACACAAACTTATTTAATGACATGTGGAGTAAAACAGTCAGTGTCTCTGTGTACATATGTGCGTAAGTTTGTATGCATGTCAGTTTCATCAAGAAAGCCACGAATTTTTTATTCGTTGGTGCTTTAAATTAAATTTCGTCGTCATTTCAATCAACGCAATGTTATGCCATCGCTACCGCTCTCCGTTCGTGCTATCTTTAGCGAATTCAGGATAAGTTTGTTTTTATTTTTCAGTTGTTGTTGTTGTCATTTTCTCATCAGCATCATCATCATCCTCAGCTTCATTTTGATACTGTTTGTAACACCTTGGCAGTGTACATAGTATATGAGTACACGCAAAAAAAGCAAGGAACTATTATTGTACCTATTAAAAATTTTAAAATTTCTGAATATTTTTCTATTTCTATAGACCATAAACAAAATAAATATAAAATAAGTTTTAAAGAATATCTGACTTTATGCGTTATTTTCTAGGGAAATCTTTCTGCAGCCGCTTATCTTATTGAAATAATTTTCAAATGAAACTTGATTTCTTCCATGATTTCATATTTAAATTCAAATTTTTCGGAATCAAAGGAAAATTGATCAAAAAAATTGTGTTACGGTAAAGTCATTTTAGGCAAGGTTCTTGTTAAAAAAAATTAATTGAAAATAATGCATATTATGCTCAAAACTGGTTGTTCCATTTGCAGAAATTTTTCAAAGGTTTTAATTGTCGGCTTCTCATCTATTTTAAATAAAAATCAATTTTATATTTTATAGTACACCTCATTTCTTTCTGACCAAGAAACTTACGCTAATATTTGTAAGAAATTTTTCATTGCTGTAACTTTTTTTTGGGCCTATAATATTAAGAGCAATTTCGACCACAATCTGTGTAACCCAATAAACAATCAAATCGAAAAGTTTCACACTGAATCCAAGTTTTGGGCTAGTACATTGCCACTCATAGTGTTTCTTTAATTTACAAATAGATTAATTTCAGTGTAGAGCTAACATACATCCACAAAAAAGATAAAAAGCGACATATTTCTTATCAAACTTCTCGTGTATTTGTGGATCTAACTTTTGCTTTACTTCTTTTTTGCAATCAGCTTATCTGGCTTGTCTAAAAGATACAAATCTCCTCAAAGATCTTCAAAGTTACATCGAAAATTATAAAAAAATTATATTAATTAATTAAATTGCAAAAGCTTTCATTATATAATCAATTTATTTTTTGAAGCATAAATCCACCTGCGTCACTATCAACATAATTTGTTCTCAAATATTAAATATATAATAAACGTTATAACGCAGCATAGTGCCATTTGCATTAGCAAAAATTTTTGAAAAAAATCGTGAAAGTTCTTAAGTTTTGTGTGATATTTTTTTATCGCTCATTGGGTAGTCGATCCAATTTAGTGATTCTCAATTTAATATATTTTAAATTTTAAGGATGCTTCTGCCTTGGATCATTTTAATGGCAGGGTTTATTGATTGGAGGTGATTGGCTCAAAATGGCGTTGCAAAAAGTATTGGTAGTCTGAGTCAAATAAAATTTTTTGAATTTTGCTCTACAGTGTAACTTATCGCACATCGTCAAATCTCAGCTGGCTCAGAATTATCGAAGATAGCGCGCAGTTATTTATAGAATGACATAAATATTTGCCAAATGTAACAATATACCTTGGTGTTCTTTAGGAATAAGCATAATTTTGATATATATTTAATGAAATTACAACCACAAATAGAACTAAGCATCTCTCCGGCAAATGCAATTTGTTTTATCTTTAATGTTCTAAAATACGTCGTTTTTTCTAAATTTTTTTATTAATGTTTTTGCTACTACGCAAATAAATATCGCAAAATTGTATTTTTGTTTATTTGTTTTTGTTATTTATTTGTTTTGCTTCTTAGAACCCAAAATCATTTTTATTACCAACAATTTGTATTTATTTACGTATGTATGTATGTAGTTATGTATTTATCTAATTTTTTATTGCACACTTTGATCTTCTTTCCTTCTATTTACATTTTAAATAAAAAGCTAAATGTGAATTTCCTAGGAATTTTGGTTCAATTAAGAAAATGTTTCGGTACGATGTGCATATGAGTAGAAGCGATGAAGGAAATCAGAAAAAAAAAATAAATTAAGAAGATGTAAGTAAGAAAATAAATTAAAAAGAAAATAAAATGATTGTTGTTAAAACAAAAAAAAAAAGTAGCAAACTGAAGCTAAAATAGAGGTTATAAAAATCATTTTTAAATTAAAAAAGATTTTCAAATTTACATTTGCATTACATACTATTCATAATTAACATATACAATTTACACAAAAATTCATTGCATTATTTTAGTCATTTGCATTATTAATTCAGTGCAACGTAAAACTGATGCAACCTGCCCAAATCTGACTTGTAGGCGCTGTATAGCAAATAAACTTTAAAATGCCAACAACTCCACTTAATTTCTCTTTCGAAACCATCCAGCTTTAATCTGCTTCTGCATTTGCTTTTTTTTTTTGCATTTGTCTTTAGTTTTTTTTTCAACTCATTATCCTGCGGCTGATATATAGCAATACAAAATCAGACTCAAATCGGTTCACTTCATGCAGTCCTCCAGTACACACACAGTTCAGTGCAGTTCTGATCAGTACTTCATGTTCGCGATGCAAAAATATCTATGCTGTTGAGCATTAATAGTGAACACACTGAGCAGCAGAAAGTGCACACAAATTCCCCATAGTTTGTACCAAAATTACGATTACTACTATTTTGCAATTAGTGCGAAAATGATTATTGGAGCAACGACAACGTTGATTATGCTGATGATGATAATGATGCTGACTGTGATGATGGAGCAAAAGAACAAATTGTTGAAATGTCCCACGGAATGAAAGTGTTGTTAATTCATAAGTAATGAAAGCGAAATGCAGTGGACTTAGTTCAGGTTTTTTTGTGAAATTTTTTGAATCAAATATTTTAAATTTAGAATTGATAGAATTGATTCAGGCCTTTTATTAAAAAATACTCCATATTTGCATTATAATATAAAATTTATCGTATTTTGTTTTTCTTCCAGGACATGAGGAATATATTTGATTCCCACTGTGCACCAGCTACGGTGGTTGGAGAATTTATGTGCAAAGCAGAAAATCAACAAAGCTCTTGTTCTGATTAAGGTTTTTGGAACGCATCTCATTATCTTTCATATCGACACCATTTTTTTGTTGATTCATTTGCCCCACTTGGATTTCAATGCAGCATTTTGTTTCCATTTCAGTTGAATTGACGTCATCGTGTCTTTCTCGTTAAATTGATTTCCACAATTAATCAGGATTATTGCAAGCGATTGTTGTTGCAGCACTCGCGTGAGTAATTTACTGATATTCATCTGGGTGACCTTAACTACGCAAGTTTTGTTGAATGCAGCAAATGTGCATAGGTTTGTGTTAAAGCTATTAGGCCCAACTACAAGTAAAAATGAGTGAAAGTTGCCCAAAAGAATACGGTAAAATTGAAGAACATTCTAGAAACGAAAATAACAAAAAAAAATTTTAATAACAATGTCAGTTAAAATAATTGACAGCAATAAAATATATGTTCCAAAGCTAAGTTTGCTTTGAACAACCTTCCCATGCGAAACTTATGTCCTCGCGTTATATATTCAAATTTAACGTATTAAATCTTTTAAAAACTTTTTTTTTTTTTAAATTTTTAGATACAATACAGGGTATGAAAAATATTATGAAATAACAAAAAATGCTTATTCACAGATGGTGATGAAAATTTCTAAGAGCATATCAAAAAAATTAACAACTCGATGAGTTTCTTTTAAAAATTTTTTTTTCATTTTAAATGTTAGTATTGAGGGCCAGAATTATAAGAATATGACACTCATTGACTAAAAACTACATGATTCTTTTCATACTAACATAAGTAAGTTATGATCGGATATTCTTTACTTTATTTTTGTAGAAGTCTTTATTTTATAATTAAAAATGTTATAAAAATTATTCCGAATTATTGGAAACATTATTATTACACTAAGTTTTTTGGTCACATTTTTATTAAAAAAGATTTGATGATCCAAATAAGTCTTATCTTACTAAGCAATTGGAAATTAGGATTAGTTTTTCATTATTTTTGAATACATATTTCTACCTCTGGTTGATGAAGCAGCAGACATATTCGAAAGTACACTTGACTCGAATAATAATGACAAACTTAGCTTTTGCTGCTGCTGTTAAATGTTGTTATGAGTATGAACGATGCTCCAAATAAATTTAGCGCTTTCATATTTTTTAACTGCTTACCCGCACCATTCCTTCTGGATTCAGCTTACTTACTCGTACTTACTCTATCCAAAAAAATATATACGGGTAAGCTGAAATAATTGCGTGTTTTTACGATGTTTTCTATTTCAGTCTCACTTCAAAAAATTGCAGTATCTTTGTTGCAATCAAAGAAAGTGCAACAACGTGCTCAAGTGTTGACAGCTGGAAGGTGCAACAGCTTCAAAAAATTTATGACAAAGATACTCGACCGAAAATTGCAAATAGAAGAACTAAAAGTGGATGCACAGAAGATGACATGAGTGACGTTGAGAAGTGGTCACAATTGCAGTCAGAAGTGCTGCTGGCAGTAAGACTCAACAACGATGACGATTGTTGTTGACAAAACAAATGACTGAGAAATAAATCTCATCACCAGCAACCAGTAGCAACAGCAGAAGTCATCGTCAGCATCATTAAGATAACGGAACGCAAGTAAAACCAGAAAATCAACATCAACACCACATACTATCTCTAACGTTGGCACTACCTGCTGTAACCACAAACAATAACTCAGTGTCAGTGGTGATGTTGGCGCAAAAAAAGCTATTTCATTGACAGTTACAAAAACACCGTAGTCTAATCACCATGGCAGTGTTGTTGCGAAGTTTCCTGAAATAGTTAACTGTCGGGATATTAAATTTGGAATATTCAAATGTTGATCCTCTTTTATTGGAAATTTTAGACCTTAGAATCATATATGGAATAATCACTGACTGAATAATGTTGATTCAATTTTCTCTCAAAATTTGACATAAATTTATGCGTTTGCAATGTCTATATTTTTAATTAATTTTTTTTTCTGATTTTACTTGAAACTTTTCTTGACTTTTTCACTTTATCGTTATTCAAGTTGCCCAAAGTTCCGATCCGATGGGCATCTTTTGCTTCGAGAAATATTTTTTAATTTTTTCTCTGAAAAGTAGTCTCATACTGTTCGCATTGATTGATTTGTTTTTGAGGTCACTTGAAAAATACTTCAACTTTCAATCGCACTACTATTCTTTCTTTGTTGTTCTACCAGTGACCAACGCTACCTGATATTGCATTAATCCTTTGCTTTTCTTTCATATCTGCCACGACCCACATCACACAATCACGTCACTGTTGCTGTTGCTGCTGCTGCTGCTGCTGCATACAAAAGCTGCCAACTTCAGCTGTTTCAATTTTGTGGAGCGCCACTTAATGTCGTTTGCATGGCATCGCATCGCATCGGATCGCTTTGTCCTGTAGCAACTACCACTTCAACGAGTGTCACTCGTACGTTGCATACTTTTGAGAGTTACCTACTGCTGCTTGATGTTTTTACACTGAACAGGTTTAATTTGATGCTCCTGTTTATAAATTCGAGTAGCAAGTAAGTGCATGTGTTGTTGTTGGCGTCAATGTGCCATATGCATTGTATATCCTGGATTTTCTTCTTTTGTTCACATTATTTTTCTCTTTTCCATTTATGTCATTAATTTTTGGTTTCTCATTGATTTTACAGCTTTTCAATTTCAGTCAGTGGTGTAGTACTTTTTTTTCAGTTTTAGTTTCATTTGCAGCTTCTCCGATTTCGAAGTCATCATTTGAGATTTGTCCGAGTGTTTCATTTTTTGTGGACTCCGGTGTTGAATTTGATGGCTCAGTTTTTAGATTCATTTTAGTTTTTTGATATTCTGATTTTTAATTAAAAAATTCTTTACTCATTTTTGGATCGAAAATACATTTTTTTTACTCATTTATTTTCTTGAAGGATATTCATATGGTGGCAGTGACTATTTCATAAAAAGCAAGAAAAACGACAGCTCTACTAGCGCAGATATCATGGGTTTTTACTCATATAAAGGCTTAGAAACAGCGGTTGGATTTTTTTCGGTACTTTCAAATGTATGTGTAGATACCACAGGAAAATGGAAAAAATAATTTTTTACACAAATTTGGAAAATGAAATCTGGCAGCTCTAGTAGCAACCACAGAAGTTCTTTTTTATCACCAATTTCATTTGCATGAGCATTAACCATTTTTGATTCTCTGCGTGTATTTTTATTTATAATAAAATGTTCAAATCATATCATACCATATTGTGTCATGTAAAGCACACTTATAATATCAAAATATTTTTTTGAGCATAGCGTTTTGAAAACTGAACTCTTACTTAATGGCACTGTTTAATTTTTCTATGCCAATATAATAAGCTATTCTTCAGTTTTTAATTGATATCGAGATACTTTTACGTTTGATTCAATCAAATCCTCAACTTTGTTGATATTGAGTCAAAGTCGCTATAAGTTTCTTTCATGAACTGACGCGCGATGATGCTCGTAGATAATGATGACTCCATGGCTGCCATCGCCACAAGTTTCCACAGTTTGGGAGTGCATAAGTAATCAGACTATGGCTACCACAACGACTCACAATCAGCTTAATATTGTTGACGATGATAGGGTGGTGGCACCAATGCTGTTGTTTATCGATATACTGCTTTTGCTGGTGGTTTCTGTCATTTCTAGTTCTTGAGCATGCCAAGAGTCAACGGTCATCTTATTCAGATTAGCGTGAAGTGGCCTGGAACAATTTTTGACTCGTTCTCTCCTTGCACTTCGTTTTGTTTCCTTCTCCGCTTTCGCTTTTGCTTGGACCTAGTTGTTTTTGTTTTCGCTGCTCTTTATATTGCATGCCAAAAATCATCAGATTTTGCGGCGCGACTTCAGTTTATCTCAGTCAAAGTAGTGCATCCTTTTATTGTTCATTATTCTCGTAATCAGCAGCAGCAAACGTAGCATCATCACTATGATGCGGAAGCATGAGCAGCAATTCTGAAAAGCATGCAGCTACGAATATGATCTTATTAAATGTTGCTGCAAATACTCGATATTTCTTTTAGATATTTATCTGTTGATTTTTGTTATTTTAACAAGGGCATCCTGTATAGAATAGTATCGGGAAGAATATTTTGAGTTGTCGTTTTGAAGATTTTATGATCCTCATTTTAATTTGCTTAAGAAATTTTTAACAATTAATGCCATTTAATTACTATTTATTTACAGGGCAAAAGCCACAAATGTTTAGATTGAAAAGAAAAATTTTTGAGTTTGGTTCCAAATGAATCCACATTGATTTAAAGTGATATCGTATATGCTTCAAAGTGACAAAGTGTTTATGTAATATATACTAAAAGAGAACAATTTCAAATACTTTGAAAAGAGCAAATTGAAAAATAAGCAATTTCGCACTTTGAAATTTCGAAATGCAATTTTAAGATTTTTACGTTTGAAGTAAAGTTAAAAATTTCAAGCTACTTGTGCTAAGACTAAACGGAAAAAATGTATCTTTTACTGTTTTCCTCTTGCAGATTTGTGGAATTAAATGAGCAACAACATTTTAAAATTTGATATTTTAATATGATACTTCAGGCATTATATATCATGATTAATATTTGAAGATTTAAAATTCATTCTTCATAATTCATGCTTAATGGTTCATACTTCAAATTTCGTGTTTAATATTTTATACCTCAGACTGTATAACATAATATTTCACAAAAGGTTTCTTGTAGCCCAAATTTCACTTTTAACACTTCATTTGTTAGAACTTTATACCATGTGTTTTTCTTTTTTTATATTATACTTCATAATTCATGTTTCGCGTTTTAAGTACTTATGTCTCCAAATTTTTCATATCTCAGCAGCCCCGAAACGTTACGTTTCATGCCTTCATATATAAAACTAATAATTTTTTCTCACTATGCCATTTTCAATTAAATGCTTTGCAAGTAAGAGTTCATTTTTTTATTAAAATACTTCATATTTAATTCTTTCAAATTCATACTCAATATTCATACTGTACAT
This sequence comes from Meiosimyza platycephala, assembly GCA_963662105.1. Lineage (NCBI taxonomy): Eukaryota > Metazoa > Arthropoda > Insecta > Diptera > Lauxaniidae > Meiosimyza > Meiosimyza platycephala. The sequence goes on along the minus strand of OY759210.1, from coordinate 1,968,751 downwards.
CTCTAATGCTTCGCACTCCATAAATGCAAATGATACGAATCGATTAAGCCATAAAATACACATATACAAGTCTTGTAACACAATTTAAAGCCACCTTCTTTTGTCGGCAATCAAACTGCAAATATTTCCACTATTTTAAATTATGTTGACAGCTTATTTCTCTGCTGTGAAATTTTCTATATAAGCCATGGTACTAAGGCAGGTACCTAGTAAATAGTTAGCTCTTAGTTCTTAAACCGTATCTAAAAGTTATGATAGAAAATTTAAAAATTGTGATAGTACTAATAGCTTGGATATATAAAATATCTGCCGCAGAGCAACATGTCCTAGAACCCTTTAATTGGACATATAATAAAAATTTCGAAAACGTTAACAATGTGATCGTATATATTGATAATGAAGATGTTCAACTCCAACCATCTTTAATAATTCAATTCTACAATGTAATGTCAGTTCTGCTACACACTGATGACTCACTGCGTGCAATTCCGCTCTATAAAGAAGTACTGAAGCATTTTAAAAAGACACAATTGAACACTGAGTATCAATCGACGGTCTCAAAAGAGCGACAAACTGAAGTGAATGAAATCATTAATGCTCAGTCTAATAGAAATATTGTTTATTCAACAGAAAATTCCTTATCATTATATTACAAGTATGTTAAATTTTTATATAAAGGCGATTTTCAAAACTATGAAAAAGTACTCGCATATGTAGAGAAACAAAAAGGTTTTCAAAATAAAGCAAACCTGATAGTCGAATTCTTTAATATTATGAATGGTCTTAAACATCTTGATGACCCACTGCGCACCATTCCATTTTATAAAAAAGTACGTAGTTATTTCAAAGAAAGTCTTCCTGTAGATCTTACAAGGAAGTTGCAAGAAATAATTGATACTCTCGTATGGGATATAATAGTACCTAAAGTTGCTAATATACTGGAAGCTGCTGTTAATCCAAGAGCATCCACACTAATTAAGTTGCTCAAAAACTCTCCCAGAAGCTTAACACAAAAGGTAATCAGTGCTCTGTGGCTAAAAGTACTTTAAAAATACCCTAAAGCAACGGTAGAATTGACAGAAAGATCTGCAGACGTAAAACGGAATATTATTTTATTTTGGAAATTATATAAGATGCGTAAGATACGAAACAAAGATTTTATTAAAGCACTGAATTTTTAAGTGGCTTCTTCTAGCAATCGAATATTCCTTCAACCCAAATTCAATACCTAAAGGTAGTTTCGAATTGGAAAATGCATCAGAAAAAATGGATGCAGCGAAGACGCTTTCCTGGACTCTTAAAAAAAAACCAAACAATTTCCTCATCAAGATCAAACTTGCTATATTACACGCATTGTGAAAATCGGTTAAGATCATAAAAAATGATCGAAAGAGACTTTTGGTAGACACAAGGTTATGAAATTGTACTAGGAGACCATTCGAGTTTCCTTCAAGAAATTTATCATTATAAGTTTTTTATTCGCTTGATTAACTTTAAGTAAGAGATTACCAAAACTTCTGCATGCTCAGATTTTGTTATCAATTTCCTTGAGTCAGAGATACAATTTTCATTATATTTATTCTTTTTCAGTAATTTTGGCAGAAATCTCAGCACGTTTCCAATATATGTACGTACTTCTTATTTATAACTTTTGTTTCATAATTTTTTCTGTGCTCTTTTTTATTATCTTTCTAATATATAAATAATACGATTTATTTTATTCAGTTTGATGCAGTAACATTTTCTTTTGCTGATTTTTGAAAAAATTGAGAATATGACGCTCGACCTCCAGCAAATACATTTAGACGACAAACATTTTTGGAGTATGTAACGATTCTATGTTCGGCATTTTGCTAGAATATTTGAATATTTTTTCTTTAAACTATAGACTCGCATGTATCGATACTTTTTGCTTCACCACCACCAACGAAAACGTCCAGTTAATTGGCTGTGACTGACTTTTTTTTGGTCTGATGCTGGTAACTTCAGTTCTACTTCAATGCTGGTGCTCCAAACTGCTGTTATTGGTTGGTAAAGCGCAAATTATGACAGCAGACAGTAGATAATTCATAATCTTTTGGGTATAGTGAAATTTGTGGTGATAGTGGTTGTGTTATCTGCATCACATTCTACAGTGTACTTTCATTTCTTCAACGTTTCATCTTTTGTGTAATTTGCTGGAAACTCTGAAATTGCAGATGTCATATTAAAGGTTTCTTTACTGCTGGCAATACAACTATTTCTGCTGCTGCATTGGATAGCGTAACGTGTAATGACATCTAAGCGGCTTAAGATTTCAATTATTTCTGCTTGCACTCGAGGTTGACTGAATTTTACTGATGTAATTTGTAAATTTAATTTTTTTTATATCGGATAAGTATATTGATTATAAATGAGTTCATTGCTCCTAACTGTGGCGTAAGCATTAAGCATGATAGTTAATTCCGTTGATATCAAACGGAAAGCATGAAAAGCTTTACATGGCTTATGCAAAACAAATGTATAAAATCAACAGAATATAACAGAAATATCTAGGCGTTAAGCTTCAAATATAATTTATTTAATTAAAGTTCTTCAATCAAAGAAAGCGTGAGCACATTTTGGCGATAGTACGTGATACCTCCAATGTAGACTGAAAGAGTCTAAGTTTCACACAAACACTAGGAAAAATCTGCATTGTACGAGTTTTTGCGAAAGGGCGTGGTACCAAATCTTTAAAACGAACCAAATTTCTTACAAATGCCAAAAATTATTTTGCCTGGCACCAAGAAAAAGTGAGCCTGTTTTGATAGGGGGGCGTGGAATCTCCTATATAAACAAAAAATTTAAAAGTTGAATTTATGGAATTTTTTTGGTAATGCAAGAATTACTAGAATTGATCGGACAAGTAAGTAATTGACAAAAAATAAGCAGAATTTGACAAGAAAGATTGAAAGATAATTTCATGTTTTTTGCAAGATGGGAAAATTTTACTAAAAAAATGTTCATTACATTTACAAAGTTCTGAAAACGAATGTTCATTGCCTTGCTTATAAGCTTAATCCAGATGTTGTAGACTCATTCGAATTATGAAAAACAAGTAAATTCTATTTCTTGAAAATTCTTAGGGTATCGCCCCCCTTAAGTAAAAACACGAATAATGAAATGAAGATGTGCTCTTTTGCAGGGACCAACTGTACATGCACCTTTTACTTTAATCTTTTGATGGACGTGTGTATTTTTGCTAAGCCAAAAGGTGCTACGACCTTTCATTGGCTTTTTTCTAGTTTCAAAGTTTATTTCATTTACAGTTTTCTCCAATTTGTATGCAAGAAGACAATAACATTGAAAACGTATTCAGCTTGTTACAAAAAAAAGCGCGCAAGAATCTTGAACTATTTGACACAAGACAATGACATGTAACAGAATACCTGAGACTGAAATTACTTGAAGTTTCATCATTCATTCATCATCCATCAAAAAAATCAAATTTACTGACCAACAATATGTGCCGTTCTGTTCGCCAACTTCTCCTTTGATATTTGCGTTCTGTGTGATCTCTGTTTTTGGATTTTTATCAAACAAACACCGGAATACTGAAGAGCGTAACTCACAAAATTTGTAGATAGCCTGAACAAAAAATACGGGGCTGAGCGGCTGCTTGCGGAGAAGTAATCTTTCTGACCCACATCCTATGTGAGGCTGAATTATACTGACTTAAATAAGAATCTGTAATTTTATTTAGTGGTTTAAAAATTTCAATTTATTTTGCTTCATTCTCTTTTATTTTATAAACTATTTCTACCAAAAAAGAAAAAATCAGTTAGCTTTAACACTTCATACTCATGCTTCTAATTTTTAGAACTTGACACTTACTCTTCATGATTCATGTTTCACGTTTTATATCTCCAAATTTAGCATACTTCGCACTCTATTAACAGTAAATTATTTACATATGATACGAATCGATTAAGCTATAAAAGACACACATACATACATGTTTTGTTATACAATTTAAAACCACTTTCTTTTGTCGGCAATCAAACCGATAATATTTCCTATAATTTTACTTATATGGGCAGCTTGTTTTTGTGCAAAAGCGCTGTAAGCGCTTAGTTCTTAAACCGTCTCTAAAAGTTATGTTAGGAAATTTAAAAATTGCGATAGTACTAATAGCTTCGATATGTATAATTTATACAGCTGAGGAAGGCCTTGAAGAATCCATTGATAGCATATATAATGAGAATTTCGAAAACTTCAACAAGGTGATTGAATATATTGATAATAAAGATGCTCAACTCCAACCATCTTTAATAATTCAATTCTACAATGTAATGTCAGTTCTGCAACACACAGATGACCCACTGCGTGCCATTCCGCTCTATAAAGAAGTACTGAAGCATTTTAAAAAGCCAGCCCCAACTGATCTTAAAAAGACGTTAAACGAAATAATTTTCAGTCTCAGATGGGATTCAATAGTACCTAAAAGTGCCACTTTACTGGAAGCTGCTGTCAAACCGATCGCAGACAAATTAGTTGATTTGCTTGACCATCCTGATCTTAGTATTACAGAAATTACTTTCAGTGTTTTGTGGCAAAAGGTTATTGTAAGGTTCCTCAATCCAATAGAAAAAGTAGCAAGAACATGTTCCAAAGTAAAGCATAATGTGTATTTATTGTTGACATTGTACAAGATGCACAAGATTCAATATAAATATAATGATGACTTGATCAATGAACTCAAGCGACTACAATTGAACACTGAGTATCAATCGACGGTCTCAAAAGAGCGACAAGCTGAAGTGAATGAAATCATTGGTACTCAGTCTAATAGAAATATTGTTTATTCAACAGAAAGTTCTTCATCATTACATTACAAATATATTCGATTTTTATACAAGGATGATTTTCGAAACTATGAAAAAGTACTCGCATATGTAGAGAAACAAAAAGGTTTTCAAAATAAAGCAAACCTGATAGTCGAATTCTTTAATATTATGAATGGTCTTAAACACCTTGATGACCCACTGCGCACCATTCCGTTTTATAAAGAAGTACTCAATTATTTGAAAGAGAGTCTTCCTGTGGATCTTACAAGGAGGTTACACGAAATAACTGAGTCCCTCGTATGGGATATAATAGTGCCCAATGGTGCCAATGTACTGGAAGCTGCAGTTAATCCAAAAGCATCAACACTAATTGAATTGCTCAAGAATTCTTCTAGAAGCTTAGCACAAAAGGTATTCAGTGCTATGTGGCACAAAGTACTTTTGACGAACTCTAATGCAACGGAAAACAAAGCAGATACATCTGCCGAAATGAAACACAACATTTATTTATTTTTGAAATTAAAAAAGTTGCGTAAGATACGAGACAAAGATTTTATTAAGGAACTCAAAAGAATGCAGTTGGAGCTTTTTTGGACAAAAACTACTAATTCTACAGTAGGACCGCAAAGCTGTCCCCCGGCAACTTCATCTATCTGTCCTATGATTAGTTGCCCTATGCTTACCTGTCCTCCATCCAACTGTCCTCCGGAAACAAAACCAGGTACTCCACCCACAACTCCGCCTTCTGGACCAACAGTAACTGAATCTCTTTTATCTACTCTGACTCCGCCTAAGTCAGAAGATCGTGAGCTTATAAAAACGATTGAGGATATTTACAAAGCTGATTTTAAAAACTTCGGTGAAGTGATTCGTTTCATAGAAAGTAGTGGAAGTGCCGAAAAAAAAGCAAAGCTAATGGCAGCTTTTTATCAAGTAATGAACACAGTTTTGCATCTTGATGATCCACTGCAAGCCATTCCACTATATGACCAAGTAGAAAAGATTTTGGATTTTGACGGTTACCTTCTTCCAAATATTTTGAAGAAAAAGCTTAACGAAATTCGTAGCATTCTCCTTCGTAAACTAGGTCCCAAAAGTGTTGATATACTTAGTTCTTCAGCAAAGTCAAATCCAGAGAAAGATCGCATTAAAAAACTTATTGATTTGCTATATGGCACCAACGAAACTGTCGCTGGCATGGTTCTCTGTAAATTGTGGGATACATTAAACTCTGATCTAGATGTCCTAGACCCATTACGAAAACTAGTTCAGATATCCCCGTTATTAAGACAAAACGTTTACTTGCTATTGAGAGTGTACCAGATGGGTAAGATTTGCGAAGAATCGCGTATGGACTTGAATGATATTATAAAAGGAATGCTTCTAGATCCAGAATTTAAAACAGTTTCAAAAGAGCATCAGCGAAAACTGGGTTATATATATGTTTTGCCAACAGATAATGAAATGTATGATATTGTAGAGAAATTATATAACAATAGTTTTGAAAATTTCGATAAAGTGATTCGCTATTTGGATGACACTACTGGTGTTACGGATAAAGCAAATATAATAATTGCACTCCACGCAATTATGAAAAAACTTGAGCACACCGAAGACCCATTAAAAGCGATACCACTCTATGAGGCAATAGAAGAGCGGATTAATATCAAGTCCGACCGATTACATCCACATCTGTTAAACAAATTACACGAACTACGGAAGGGCCTGTTAGATAACAGCATATTACATGAAGGCAATGTCATACTAGTAAATGCAGCAGAACAAATTGGAAGCAACGAAGATGCTATCAAATTAATCGACTTGATGATGAAAGCCGATAACAAGACTTTGTTGGCTCTAAGCATGTGTATATTATATGAAAGCTTAGCCTCAAAACATCCTGAGCCATTACAAAAAATAGAAGACATATCTCCTCGTCAAGATCAAAAATATGCTATGTTTGTGGCATTATGGAAAGCGTGTAAAATCACGGAAAATGATCGAAATAAATTGTGCGGAGAGCTAAAGAATATGGAAGGATTACCAGGTTATGAAGCGCTTTCAATGGACTTAAAATGTGCCTCCATAGGGTCCACTGCAACCACAACACAACCAACCGCTATGCCTACATCGTCCGTTGCAACACTTAGAACTGAAGTGATATCAGAATCTAAAATCACAACTCAACAGGTTTCAGATGCTAAGACAACATCTGAAGGGGTTTCAGAATTTAAAACCACAACTCAACAGATTTCAGATGCTAAGACAACATCTGAAGTGATTCCAGAACCACATACAACAACTCAACAGATTTCAGATGCTAAGACAACATCTGAAGTGATTCCAGAATCACAAACAACAACTCAACAGATTTCAGATTCTAAGGCAACATCTGAAGTGATTCCAGAATCACAAACAACAACTCAACAGATTTCAGATTCTAAGGCAACATCTGAAGTGATTCCAGAATCACAAACAACAACTCAACAGATTTCAGATTCTAAGGCAACATCTGAAGTGATTCCAGAATCACATACAATAACTCAACAGATTTCAAATTCTAAGACAACATCTGAAGTGATTCCAGAACCACATACAACAACTCAACAGATTTCAGATGCTAAGACAACATCTGAAGTGATTCCAGAATCACAAACAACAACTCAACAGATTTCAGATTCTAAGGCAACATCTGAAGTGATTCCAGAATCACTTACAACAACTCAACAGATTTCAGATGCTAAGACAACATCTGAAGTGATTCCAGAACCACAAACAACAACTCAACAGATTTCAGACGCTAAGACAACATCCGAAGTGATTTCAGAATCAAATACAACAACTCAACAGATTTCAGATTCTAAGACAACATCTGAAGTAATTCCAGAACCACAAACAACAACTCAACAGATTTCAGATGCTAAGACAACATCCGAAGTGATTCCAGAATCAAATACTACAACTCAACAGATTTCGAATTCTATAACAACAACTCAAGTGATTTCAGAATCTAAAACAACAACTGAAGTCATTTCAGAATCTAAAACAACAACTGAAGTGATTTCAGAATCAAATACAACAACTAAACTGACTTCAGAATCTGAAACAACATTTGGAACGACTACAGAAGAAATCCCCAATTTTTGGTTTTTGAATAAAACGCTTGAATTTTCTTTGGTAAGTCCTGAGGATAATATTACATATTTTCTTCAAAGATGTCATTGGGATAAGGTTTGCGTGCTTGACAAGGTAAATGCATGGGATACGTTTTATGCCCAATGGTCTAGTGAGAGCAAGAGCATTGTGTTCTCAACACCAAGTTTTCAACAATATTTGTCTTTGAGATCGGGTATACGTGAACATAAATATGGTCAATTTTACAATGTCTTCGCACCCAGGCAGATAACTACATACGATGACCATAACTTTCATGTTGAGATGATCGGGAATGATTTACTGTATTTGTCAAGTATGAATGACGCTTTGTATATTTGCGGTACTGGCATACCTGGAAATTTTGAGGCTTATACTAGAAAGCGTTCAAGCTTTGAGACACATAAAGATGAGTGTTTATGGAAAATTGAGGAAGTGCGGAACTGAAGTTTTGTATATTTTTCTTTTGTATAATAGCACAATAATTGAATTTTGACAGCAGAAATCGGCAAGCACTTTCATATACAGACATTTTTTTGTTTCCACAACTTATTTCTAGCATTTTGATAGTGCTTAAAATGTTGGTGTCTAAGCAGAGATCACATCAAATATTTATAGTTTTATGATTCTGTACGGATGGATTTTGAGAGATAGTTTGTTAAAAGTATGAAAAATATGGTTATATTTTAATAAAAAGGGTGCCAAAAGGCAAAAGATCTTGTGTACGTATCCTTTAGACACGATCATTATTTTGTGTGGAATAGTGTGGCTGTACTCCGAAGTTGTTATCATTTGGTATTTGAGTAGCTATAAAGTTGTTGTGGAAGGACGTCGTCATAGAAGAAGAGAAAAAACTACTGGCTTAAAGATTTGCAGGTCTGTGTTATCTATTGTCAAATACCGATTCTTACGCCGCTCTACATACTCGCATGTTAAAAATTATTATAATTATTACTAGTTATTCTACAAAAAATTTAAACTAAGAATTATTTACTTTGCAAATACATGCAAGATTTTAAGTTTTTATAAGGGAATTAATTGTTTACATAGACCAAATAGTAATAAATCGAACTCAAATAAAATATTTATTACATATTAAAAAACACATGCAACTTCAATCGTTAACATATTAAAATTGGTATTTTTTTGCAGCTTATTTTGAGTACGTAGGTAAGTCAGCGTTGCCACAGTTTTCTTGATTTGCAACAAGCAGTTGTTAATAGATTAGATAGAAGATCACATGCAAACGCTCATAGAGGTCGGACAACTCCAGCGAGTGTCATTATTTACACGAACGCTATGTTCTGGACTAATTTTGAGTTTATAAAAATGTTCCATTTTATTCGTACTATATCCAACTGCTGTGGGCATAGCTAATTCGAACAAGGAGCTTTTTTGGGTTAATTCTTAATTTTTGGAAAAACCGGGCTCGTCAAAACATGACGACAAAACATGGGATTATTCTACTTTTGCACTAAATTTTGCCAATAACTTAATCATTGTTGCTGAAAATCTTTGGAAAATGTGGTAGATAAATTTGTTTACTAACATTGTCTCAGAGCATTATTTCTAAATATTATTGCCAAAACCTTTATAAAAAAATATAAGTAATGATAGAGTTTAGCTGCTGCAGCCAGCTATTTAATTTAAGCTTCAATAATCCAAAATTTTTAATATTTTAATTTCACTACCAAACTTGGGCTAGTAATTTTAGCCACTTATAAAGTTTTACTTACATAGTAGAGCTCGCGATTCCATTGACCCAGTTTTTAAATAAAATGTTAATTTTGCTGATTACGAAATTTGAAGAAGTTGTGGGGACGTACTACTGAATTTTTTGGAAGGAATAAAATTTTGTTGAATAAATGCTGCGAGCATATGCTAAATACAAGGCAAATAATTTGTTCTTAAATTTTTGCAAATGAATATTAAAATATGAAGCTCGGACCTCGTCAATAACCGGTAAAATATTTACTTTAATTAATTAACCTAGGTATTAAAAGTCCTGTGCTTAGGATTGTTTTAAATTGAAAAGTTATTTATGTTTCTCCAATCTCAAAATAAAACAAAATTTTTTTATTAAATTTTATCATCAGGTTGAATTTTATTTATTTTCTTTTTTATTTGATTTCTTATTTATTGAGTTCTGGTTTTTCAATATGAGATTTTTTACATTTGTTTCTTTTATACAATAATATTTTCATTTTTCATTCAAATCATTTATTTACTCTTGTGGTATTCAATTATAATATTTATTTATCTACATTTTTGTTGCATACCTGTTATTGTTGTTGTCGGTACGCAAAAATTTTCAATTTTGCAACATGCACATTAGGGTGTATCAATAAAATACTTTTCTTGAATTTCAATTTGGTATAGTGACGAAATTTTGTCAAATAGGCTGAATGATGTGGATTCAAAAGACCTTTGACCTTGGAATTGCCCTTGAAATTTCTTGGAATTTCACGCTTATAGCTATTTAGAAATCAAAAGTTAGTTCTAAAGGGAATTGATTTTTGAAATATTGATATCACATCCGTATGACAGTTAACAGAGATCTGTAATTGATGGGTCATGAATGTTGGTGGACAGAACGGGGCCATTTCCGAAGTAATTTTTTGCGCTGATTCCGAATGGCCACGGAATTGGACCATCACGTCAAACTTTTGAAATAGATGAGGTGTAGTACTCAATAATGGCGTTTTTGTGTACTTTTGAGGTTATTCATAGGATTCAAAAATTTGTCAAGCTTGCAAAGAAAGGTGACATTATTGATAAAATTAATGATTTGTTAGAACTTTGTCGCCATACCAATTCGAAATTCGAAAAGAGCATTTTATGACTCAACCTTCTGTACATATAACTTTATGTATGTGTATTTAATATTCATGTATTTACATATATTTTACATTTATAATTTAATAGTTAAATTCTTTTTATCAAAACAAAAGAAAAAAAACACAAAGTTTCCACATAGAAAGTTTTTTGTGACAAATTCTGTTGCTTCAGTATTTTTGGTTTTTTCGCAACTCTTTGTATTTATACTTTTAACATTCGAGTTTTTTATAAGCATTTTATATTTTTAAATAATTTATTTATTGTTCTCTTATATAAGGGAATCAGCGCTGTCATAGGTTTGTTATTTTTGCTGTTGGTCGCATTCATTATGTTTATTTACAAGCGTACAACGAGTTAGTTACATACGTAGTTATAATGGTATATAAGTTATTAATGATATATAGAGACCTTTGCCTTTTCTAGCCCTTGCTTAAATTCTGTTTAGATTTTATTTTTTTAGTTATAAAAATATTTTTTATATTTTGCACTCGTAATTTAAGTTTTCTTTTGTTTGTCATATGATTACAATTTCAGCTGCTTCTGAAATTTCGTTTCTATTTTGTTTCTGTCACGCCCAGTTTTGCTAAATTTGCCAGTGTTGTTGGATCACCAGGCTGCAGTCTTAAAGCTTCCTTATAGCTGGCGGCAGCATGGCTGCTGCGTCCAAGCAAATGAAGAATTGCGCCGAGATTTGTATGCGCACGTGCGTCGTCCGGTCGTAGGATAACGGCCTGCAAAATGAATAGAAGAAGGAAAGAACGCAATACTTATAGTCTGTTGTTCACATAAGGAATATCCGCAAAATTATTCAAAAATAATATGCACAAAAATGTAACTGTCACAATTCGACTTCCGAGTTAACAACTTTTTTGATAGTATGTATTTTAAATTTTCCTATACAGTTCGAAATTTTTAAATTCAATCCATATTATCATTAGTTTTTCATATTATTCGATACCTTTCGGCTTTTATTAAATTTTTCCATCAAAGTTTTCGACACATTTCAAGTATTTTCGACTTTAATAACTAATGATATTTATCATATATCATTCTTTGAGGCATAGTTCCACAGTTTTCAAACTTGAATGTACATACATACATATTATAGACAGCTTATCGCAATAACAGGTGTGATTGAAATTTATAAGATGATTTTTGAAAAATGCTTTCTATAATTCTGATAAAACCTTTCAGTGTTTTATTTTTCCCGAAAAACTCAAAACAAAATGAAAAATTTACTTGATTTTGTAGTGAACTTAAATAAATTGTTGAAAACAATGCAATCGTAAACTTACCTTCCTATACCATTGCTCTGCCTCAGTCTTTCGTTCACTGAGTCTTAGTGCCGTCGCTGCCGCTACCACTAACGCATAGTCGTCAGGCGAAAGCTCAGCGGCACGTAGGCGATAAAAAATAGCTTCCTCAGTACGCGCCTGATTCGACAAAAACTCCGCTGTATGGTAGCGTTAACGAAAGGAACAAGAGGACAATAAAATGCATTTAATCAAAATGTAGCACAACGCGCAAATTTAATTAGATAAGAGAGCAAAAAATGAAATTAAATTTATTATTCGATTTGGAGGACCTACCGTAGTGATGGTATACGCTAGCCTGTTCGGGTGCAAGCTGCAAAGCGCGCTTAAACCACATCTCCGCTTCGGAAGCCCTGCTGCTCTGTGAGCGTAATGATAAAAATCAAAATTAAAATTCAGCACTGCACAAAGTTAGTGCGCTTTAGGTGTAAAATAATTTTTTTTTAGGGAGTTAAAAAAAAATAAAAAATTTATTGCAGTGCCTGAAATATAAAACTGCCATTTTTTTATTTTCTTAGGTATTCGACAAATTTAAAAACTTGACTTAAGACTTTAATAAATTTTTTGAGGTAGTGATTTGGTTTTATTATAAAAGCAAAAATTGGAAAAGTTCTGACCCTTGGTTTTATTTGAAAGATGAATTTTTTCGCAACACCCTTATTCACTTAACAGCTAACATGCACTTACATTTCTTGCCAGCGTGATGCCATATGACAAATGTGATGCCACATGATCTGGTTGTATTTCCAACGCTGCCCTGTGATGTTTCTCCGCTTCGTCCCATTGCTGTAGGCGACCAAAAACATCACCTATACGATGATACAGCACTTCACGCTGGTAATAAGAAGTTGCTGCCTGTGAATGCAGCGCCTCTCGATAGACCGCTAAGGCGCGTTGTAATTTTCCTTGTTCGGCATAAAGTGCACCCAGCTGCAGGTACGCGGACATGCGCGCATTCTCATGAGCTTGACGGTCACGCACACCACTGCCATCAAGTTTGGTGCCCTCCTGCAGCACACGTATGGCGTCCTGACATTTACCAAGTGCTATCAGCGAAGTGCCCAGATTCAAATAGGCCACTATAAGAAAGAATACAGAAAAAAAGGGCAAAAATGTCATTCGCTTCTTTTTTGAATTAATTAAATTTATTTCATGCTGCGACTGATTTTGATGCAGTCATCGCTTTCGGTTTCCTTACCTGCTAAATTGTGACGGCACTGTATTGCCTGCTGAAAGTTCTCTACCGCTGCTTTAAAGTCCTGTTGATTTTGATGCAAAATACCACTATAGCACGAAGTGCAAAGAGAAGAAGTGAAAATGTGTAAAAGTTAGGAAGTGAGACAATCTGTACAAGTGGAAGGATTAGCTTGAGCAGAGCAAATTAAAGTCATTACTTCATTATCCTGCACCGAACTCAAATGCTAAGTCATGCAAAAATCATTGAAACGAAAAAGGGGACAAAACTCAGAGAAAACCTTGGATCAATTCCATAAGCAACTGTACCGCATACACAAAGAAGTCCTTAGTACGTAATGAAAAGCAAAACCAGCAAAGAAAGGATAAATAAAGAGAGTAGAAGAAAAAGTCAATGAAGTCCGTTTCCGGTTGGAAAATTTTCTTTTCTAAGCAATAGCAATAGCAAAAAAAAAAAAATTTAAAAAATTCTTTCTTTTTATTTCTTTTTCCTTTTTGCTTTTTTTCTGTTGTACCTTTTATTTGTTTTACTAAAAAAAACCAAAGCAAAAAATCAAAAACTTGGCCAAGTGCAAATGAAAAGGAAAAAAAAAATAGGGGCAGTACTAAGCAGTAAAAAGCGAAGGCAGTACAGTAAATTGGTACAAATGTAAAATGAAGTTAGTTGGTTGTGGTTTTTGTTAAGAAGCCTTTTATGAGATTGGTCTGATGCACAAAAGAGAAAAATGTTAGAAAAAGGCAGTAAAACTAGACAAAGGATGTTTAAATAGAGTGTAGGCAGAATGAAAGAGAGCAAAAGGAAAAGCAACCATCTGGTGCTGAAAAAGGTTGTTAGTTTTGTTAAAATGGCTTGGATTTTATTTTATTATCTGATGTTTAGTACGAGTAGCATTAACTAAAGCACATATGAGGTAGCAGCAATCAATAGGATTCTGAAAATTTGAATGAAAGAATGCTGCCAAGCAAATACAACAAAAATATTTTTGAAAACTATATAAATGGAGTAAATTTGTTTTAGGAGCCCGAACAAGTTACAAGGAAAATCAAGTGAGAGTCCACTGTGATATTCTCGTATATGCCGTCAGGTCTTTATGAATATTTTTCTGACTCAATCCTGAGTTCACTAATATATAGAATATAATTTTTCTTAACATGAAAAATTTCACTGGATGTTCTTGGATAAAACATAAATAGCAAAAAAGAAATCTTTACATAGTTTGGCCCTAATTTCATCAAAAAAAAAACCCAAAGTTTGAATAACTAAACAACGGACGCAGCCAGAAAAACTTTGCAGTTCTGAGGTATGAATTTTCGCAACGAAATATTTGTGCTTTTCAACTATCCAAAACCGGGTAAAGCTTAATCATATTATTAAGCTCATAAAAATCTTATAATAACCCATACTACTGAGTTTTTCAAAATTTATTGTTTCTTAAATTTTTTACAATCAAATTTATGTAAATTTATTACCTGGAAAATACAATAATTTGCTTAGGTTTTAGTATGAAAAATCTGAAATTTTTACTAAATTTAAAATAAAAATAACGTGATGGCCATTAATATCTGTTGATCAGTTAAAGGGCGTCAATATACCTTATGCATTTTTTCTGCTGAAATTGCCCACCAGAGGGACAAAACGAAAGAAACGTACCTTTTTTTACATTGCAATAATAAATATCTTCTCTTGAAAAAATAATGAGCCCAAAAACCTTAATAGATTCAATATACTTAGATCGAACTAATAACTTACATGTTTAATTTTGCGAACAATTTTTTTTTTTTTGTTGAAATTTTGTTAACCCGTTAGGTAACACCCTTTATCTTCAATTTGCTGTGAGATAAAATCAATATTCCAGTTTCAGCCTTATGTATAATGTTATTGATTAAAAATGATATAAATCAACTATCAACTGCCAGAAACAAAGCACAACACTAATTTTATTCAAAATAATTTCCTATCACATTTAAAGTTAATCATTTGCATGTCTCAAAATGTAAAGAATGCGCCAGGAAAAAGTGCAGTATTTTTTGTAGTCAAGCAAAATCCAAAGAAATTGCTGTGCAGCATTTGCATGCATACATTTAGTAACACTTTGGTATGTCGTGCATTTACGCCATTTTTATTTTGCATGTTACTACAATTTTTTCACATTACTTTTATTTTTCCACATTCTTAAGCTGATTTTTGCTGTCGCATTTGAATGCCCATTTAAAGTAGAGCGCAATATTGCATAGGATCTGTTAGTAGCGTAACTGCTGCTGATCTCCTCAGCAGCAACTAATGCAATTGCAATTTTCCAAGGGTAACATTTCAAAAAACTCCCTCCAACTAACTTTTGTAAACATCATTACAATGCCAGCAGTGAGTAAAAGAGACAGAAATTTGGTATTTTGTGATGTTACTCACAAAATTGAAAAATTCCTTAGCGTTAAGCGCGAGACACACACTGTTTGGGTTGGTAAGGGTTATGCAGTGCGAAGGACATTTTTTGAATGTAGTTGATTGTAGCAAAGCTAAATGTGTAGAAAAAAAAAAAAAAAAAATTGAAAGGAAAAAGGATTTTCTAAAGAAATGCGCTGCACAGCAGATCCTATTGTCAGTTATTTATATTTTTTTTTTGTTCAGTGCGTCAGATTTGCCAGTTGACGTCGCTGCTGCTGCTGTTGTTATGTATAGGCAGTTTTATAAGGAATTGTCGTCGTCTACATTCATATTGTGCCTTTTGTAAAACGTGTTTTTCTTTTGTTCATCATTATATTTGGCATAATAGGCTTTTAGTAGCAATTCTACGCTTTTAACTTCATTTTTTTTATTATTTAAACAATTGTTGAAACATCCTTTCTACCCCTTAACATTGTTGTTTGTCAAAATAAGACAAATCTTATTTACAATACAAGCTATATGGAGCTCTGTTTTGTGCAGTTTCTTTTGCCATAATTTGTGCTCGAGTTTGTTGTCGTAAATCTTTTACATTGAATTTTATATAAAAGGATTATAGCGTTAAGCGACTGTACTTTCATGCATTGTGTAATACAATAAAATGCTCATAAATTAAAGAATTTAATTAAAATTGCTGGTATTTGTTATTCTATTAATATTTCATCAGATTGACTTTATATTTTCAATTTGAACTTCAAACATCTTTGGAGTGATGACTCTTTTCTGCATTAATGAAAACTTTTTGTATTTTTTATAATTTTTTATAATTCATATAATTTTTTATAATTTATAATTATTGTTTTTGACACAGCGGTTAACTTAAATGATTTAATTTTAAAGAAAAGTGTTAAGCAAATTTTCTGTTGGAAGAAACTTAAAATTTTTAGTTTTTAAAAATACTTTACTCCAACGTATGCTTGCTATTTACTGATTGTGACAATTTTAGATAGTTTGTTCTTTACAGTTCGTTTATCTTAAAGTTTTTCCAATTTATTTATTTTTTTCGTTTAATGTCAAAGGATATGAAACCTAAGACTTCTCAATAACACAAGCCCATTACAATCGGTCATAAAAATACTTCGCACGTTTGCCTCATCCTTATCTAATTCTACTGAAGACTTGTCACATAGAGCCTTTACAATTTACTCGCAATAGAAGTTTTTGTTTGACTAAATGCACAAAAAGTCTCCGAAAGTAGTTGCTTTATACTGATATTTGGTTTGTCGTTAATAGCAGACTTTTTTATAGTAAGCTAAAAAATCTTTTGAAAAATTAAAATTTCAAGCTTTCATCCCCAATCCTCTTTTGTTTTTGTTGTTCTATCACACACCATTTCAATGTCGAAACATTAACATGCATTGAGATGCGCACATACGCACAAGCAAGCACTTACACTCACTTAAATAAATTGAAAAATCTGTTAAACGTTTAACCCACACTCAGACACTCTGACATTTGTGCCCCCAAGCGAAATGTTAACATCATTTACATGCGCCTTTCTACGTTATATTTTCACTTTGCTTTAGTTGTGTATTTAAAATCACAGGGTGAGCAAAAGAAAAAAAAAACCGAATTCGTCTATATCCTTTTTCAAATCGAAAATCAATGTCAGGAGGCAAAAACTTTTCCTGACGAACATGAACACATTACATGCTACAACAAATACAATAAATACAACAATGCTTAAGAGTATCCTTGTTTTGTGTATTGTGGTATATTGCCGCTGTTGTTGTTGGTGTTTTGTACTGACAGCATAAAAATCAGTGAGTACATTATGTGCGTTTGATTTTTTTCCATTCTTTCATTGTTATAAAGTTACCACCATCAGCATCCGACTTGTACGCTTTCGTCATCATCAATTCCACCTCACTTAACCCCATCATCATGCCAAAAACCTAAAGTGAGTCAAATAGAAGTTAGGGTGGCACATTTTTGGAATACGTTTAAATTTTTTGTTATTTTCATTTCGTTTTCGTTTGAAGAAGCATATTTTTTTTGCTAAAGTTTATTAATTGGCAAAAAAGAGACAAGAACTGCGAAAGTAATCAGCCGATTAAAAATCAAAGAAAAAAACAGTCAACATTTCTCAAAAAATTTATTAAATAAGCCAATCAGCTAAAAACAAGTTAACTTTTCCAAAAATTTAAAATTTTTTTAATAAATATATGCTAAATATTACGTTAGTTAAAAATTAAAAAAAAAAACGATTTTAGGAATCGTTGTCGGTAAAAAATCTTCACATAAATTGATGCGAATAGGTCATATATTGATTTTAGATATCACCAAAGTCGGACTCCGAAATAGTACGTTTCGGGTCCATATTTTGATTGAGAAAATGTTTGCAACAATCAACGGTGAAAGATCTTGATCATAACTAGAGGTTGTGCCGAACTTTGATATAGAAATTCACAAATAAGGGTTTGGTTGGAGTCGCCCAAAGTTGGTTTAGGATACGTGTTCGGCTCAATGATGTCCAAAAACCAATGTTATGTTTTTCATGTAGATTGGTGCAATTTTTTTAAAATAATGGACCAAAATCTGGGATCCGAAGCAAGGATACTTATATTTTTGCAATTGAAGAAATCGCCCAATGTTTAGAAATATTTCCTTAAATTGTTTTGAAATAACTACAATTTTTAATTAATTTCATTACTATTGCAAGGCATCTTAAAACATCAATGAAATGAAAATATATCGTTTATATCTCATGAGCCTAACGTCCACCCTTATCAATATTTCTTTCATTTAGCAATCCATCCGTCTATCCACCTGTCGAACTGCACTCTGATTTCAGTTGGAACCAAAAAGCATTCACGACCAACCAAACAACAAAACCGATAATCACTGAACTGAATAATTTGATTTCTTTTCAATGATTTTTTTCTTCTCTTCATTCGTTTTGTATTTGTCTCTGCTGCTGCTACTTTCGTTCGACATGTTATTGCCCTTTAGATTACATTGCTGCCTCTGCTCATGCTCTCTCTCTCTCCCTCTCTCTCCCTCTCTGTCTATTTGTTTACCCTACAATGGTGATGGCACAAAAGTTAAAAATAAAAATTGAGCAGTTAGACAACTAAGGTGGTTAAATGGCGATAGCAAATCGAACACTAGCAGTGGGTGGAGGAGCTGACAGTTACTCAAAACAACAACAATGATAACTACAGCAAATACATGCTGTGAATGGAACACCATGCGACGGTATTAAATGGCATAGTTGAATTGAAGTTGGATACGTTAGATGTAGCATGAAATACACAGGAAACGGAAGTTGAGTTTGAATGTAAAGTCTATGTTTCTGTACTTGTAGTGGTTTTAAGTAGTTGCTGCTGTTATTTTAGCCCATTTGCAATCACAATTGTTGCTTTTTATTTTTTTTTACTGCAACTGATTTCATAACACATTTTAACTGGATTACTATTAACGCTCTATATCGAATTTTAGCCAAGAATTTTTAACAAACTATCGTGATTTTGTGAATTTAGGTGATTTAGTTTTTGCGCTTTAAATTTCTTGTTATTTTGAATTTAAGATAAATAGTAAATATTTCTAGTGCAAGTAATGGGCTGACATTTTAGCAATCAACTAGCAATGGACAAAAAATTGACTGCGGTGATTCAATTAAATGAATTCAATTTGCTGCAAATTGGTTTTTTTGAACCTACACTATCTACTTTGGGAAAGGATTAAAAAAGACTCTGAATAAAAAAATTAAAAAGAGAAAGCAATTTTGCTGATTTTTGCATGAGCTTTGATCTTAGCTTTTTGCTTTAAAACTGTACTTACAGGTTATAGTGTACTTCAGCCATATTGGGTCGATACTTGATCGCCTCCAGTAATACTTCTTTTGCTTCAGCGTAACGCGCCTGCGAGCTAAGGACACTTCCAAGATTACCAAGTGCTAAAAAAAGTAAAAATAAATAACGCTTGGGATTATTTAAACTAAAACCTTATAAGTGACAAGGAAAGTTAAAAGGGACCTACGGTACGAAAATAAGTTTTTTTGAAGTTAAGAAGTGGATTTTGATGCGCCTGAACGTTTTTATGGCTTGAAACCCCTTACTTGGGGATTTTTCGCGTCGCTGATTACGAATCTGGTATTAGATTTTCAAAATTCAAAATGGCGGATCCAATATGGCAGGCGAGTTTTTTGAAAATTGAACGGATTCGCTTGAAACTCGTTATTCAGGGGTTTTTGGGGTCGCTGATTATGAATTTAAAGTCAGATTTTCAAAACTCCAAATGACGAGTCCAATATTGCAGACGAGTTCTTAAAAAATTCATAAGCCATATTAGATCCGCAATTTTGAATTTTTAAAACCTGATACCCCTGATTCGTAATCAGCGACCGCCGAGTAAGAAGTTCCAAGCGAATTTGATCAATTTCAGAGAAGTTTGTCACATTGGATTTTTTTTTTTCGATGTGTCCATGTTTGAAGTGAATTTGTAAAAAAAATAATGCAGCTAGAAAGGTGCGGATTATTGCCTTGAAAAGAGCGTAGCATCTTCTATAAAAATTGCTAAAAAGTGAAAATCAAGTTTTTCGAACCGTAGGTTCCTTTTAACTTTCCCTGTCACATATATATTTTCATAACGTTTTGAATACACTAATAGATACAGCTTTAATAGAGAGAAAACAATCAAAGCAAAAGTGCCGTAAGGATTTTTCGTGACTATTTCAAATAGCTTTATATTTTGTAAAAACTTCAACAAATTATTAAATTAAGCAACCTTTTAAAGCTTTGACTTGTGAGAACAATTATTAAGTGAAAAATTTCATTGCTAAGGATAAAAAAACTTTTGGTTTTAAATTTTTAATACATTTCAATACTTTTCCAACGCTATATATTAAATCATGGTATAAGATCTCAAAAAAGATTTTAAAGTGTTACAATAATATATGGAGTTATGTATCAAGGTCATATTGGGTCAAACCGAGCGAGGTGCGAAGGTAAGAAGCTATTGTCATGTATAATTGTAATTTTTCTTGTCTTAATTGTTTTGAATAAAAGTTTTATCACAAAAAACACATTCCAGCGACAAAAAAGCTTCAAACAACAACAAAATAAAAACCACGTAACATTTTGTACATGAAAAATTACCTTAACGGGGATCAAAAATACGTAGAACAAAAATTATAGGGTTTTTATGTCTGTCGCCGGAAGAATGCTAATATCCGGCTTATACAAAATATAAAAAAAATATATACAATGTACACTATATTTTTTTTGTAACTTTTACCGCTTTATCTAATTGAAATTCTTTTCTAACGGCTTAATTTTTTGATTTTTTTTGGAATTTCTCGGTGCCCCGTTATGTTTCTCGAACACTTTTATGGAATTTTTTACAATCGAAACCATCGTATGAAGAATTTTTCTTTGGCCTTAATTATTTTATAACATAAAAAACTGAGATGGATTCAAATCTTCAACTATTTCCTCTCCAGCCGAATCGTGCATATGTTTAAGTCTAATATCACTACCAACTCAACCTACCTTTCGGCGGATTCACCGTCACTGCACTTCTGTACAAGCTCTCTTCGTCCCGCCAGTCGAGATTTCGACGCACAGTTCGTATACTCAACATACTCAGCGCCACGCTCATGCACAAAATAAGCGCAATTTTACGCTTACGTTCGCGTTGCGATGTTAATGGTTCCATGAGCTTCGCTATGCCAAAACCCACTAGCAGGCAGTAGCCAACGCTTGGCAGATAAAGCAAACGTTCGGCGACCACGAATCCAACGTAGAAAAATAAATTCGTTGCAGGTAAAAACGGTAGCGTCAAAAAGGCCAATGCGATCAACAGCACACAAGCGTTGGCGGTACGCGGCGATACGCGTTGCAGCAGATAGTTATGCTGTTGACCTTGTCTGACGCAATTGTATATTGAATGTGAACTACAACTGGAAGCGCTGCTACCAGACGACGCGCTGGAGCTAAAACTTTTAGTGCTCGATGTCGTGCTGTTGCTGCAACTGCTGCTACTGCGAGAGCTACGTGGCGTCATATTCGTTGGTACCACCACAACGCTTTTATGCAACGCCGCCAGGGCGAGCAAATTCGGTGCACCGCTTGAAGACAACAGCTGATGACAGGAACAATCAGTGAAAACTGTGCTATTGCCGCTACCACTGCCACTGTGATTAAGCGACAGCAAATTGTTGTTATTGTTGTTGTTGTTGTTGTTGAGCGCGCGACACGAATTCGTATGAAGTGCGGCACTCAAGCCCTGTTTACACTCCCGGCAGATGCAACTCGCTGTGGATAGCAGCGTCTTTTTAATAATTGGCAGACAGTCATGTCGTGACGCTGGTGGTGATGGTTGTGGCGGTGGCGTGTAACGCAGATGTGACACACTCAACGCTGCATAGCTGGCCTCTTGTATTGCGGCATTGCGTTGCTGTGTCACGTATTTCTTTTTTGTACGTGACTTACGATGGTTGTGGTTGTGACTCAGATGATGATGATGGTGGTATTGTGAGGCTGCGCTGCCGCGGGTATTCAGCTGACGATGATATTGTGTTGAATGCTGCCTATTTGCCACCTTACCTAGCAGCACCTGGCAGCTGCTCCATGACACGGCGGAAAGTGATCCGTAGAAAAGCAAGCTAAGGAAGTTTCGCCGATCCCAAATAGAGGTAACACGTGGTATTGCATCCATGCCCCAGTCAAAGCTCAACACTTGAGGATTAACGAGCAGCCTGAAGTTGAAAACGGGCAGGTAGAGGAAGGTCAGGAAGCGCGTCCATAGCGAATTTGTCTTGGCTATAGGATTGTCGGCGGTTGCAAAGGCAATATGCGGCTTTGGTATGACAACCAGGCGACAATAGATGGTACAGATAAGCGCTGCTCCAATGATGCAGAGTGAACGAAAGCGATGCTGAAAAAAAATAAAAATTAATCAACAGTTCAGTGCACAAAATGTGACAAGAGTGTTTTATTTACTTTATATCCATCACATAGCAACAGCAAAGGAAAAACTATTTCACGCATATTCTTACCTTATCATTGAATCCACACATGCCGCGTATGCCATCGAAAAGACCACAAACTAAAAGTGATGTGATAGCGGTTTCCTTAAATAGCAGCGCAACCCATGAGAGCAGCACGGTCAGCAACAGCGCTAACCACTGACGCGCATCGCCACATTCGCGCCACCGCATGTGCCGCATATACGTCAGATACGTCAACAGATAGAAGATACATGCTGCTAAATCAGCACGGCCCACAATACCGGCTACAGCCTCGGTGTGTAAAGGATGTGCGGCAAAGAGTGCGCCCGTCGCCAGCACACCCCACATAGAGGAGAGCAAGTGACGCGCCAGTTTAACGACTAAGCCAGTCGCTAGGCAATGCATTAGATTGTTAATCAGATGATAACCCCAGGGGGTGTAACCACCCAGTAAAAAATTAAGACGGAAGCTGAGTACGCACAGTGGACGATAGGAGCCATGTGAACCGGAGTCTGTCAGCGGGGTCCCCCAGTAGTCGTTCTGAAACGCCTGCTGCCAGGGTGTGTTGCCGGAGACATCCGTGTTGCTTAAAATGGCACGCCTGTAAAGAAAAAGAAATCGAACGATAATTTAAGTAAATGTTTAGTTTAAATACGGGAATAAAGAGAAGAAGATGTGATTAGGATGATCAAATTCAAACAAATTCAATACTAAAAATCTCTTCAGCGCAAATAATTAATTTACAAAACAAAAAAAAAAATGCATAAAAACTTAACGCACCTTCAATATTTTTATACCCTACAATCAGGGTATATTCCATTTGCAACGCATAGAAGGGGACATGGTAGGTATAGAACAGTACGTATATATGGGGCAGTTTTTTACAAACCGAACACTTTTCGGACGACGGATTTTTGATTTGGTTAAAATTTTTTTATGGGCTCTGTATCGAAAAAGAAGATATGTATTCGAGGATTTTTAAAATTTTTTTTTTTTTTTTTTTCAAAATAGAGCGAATTCAAATTTTGAGAATATCGTGATTTTTGGCTTGGAGGCTCACATTCAAAAATTCATAGCTCCGGTTCTGTTAAAGTTAGAAAATTGGTTTTATTTTCATTTTGAAGCTAAGTAAATGAGCTTTAATACGAAAATATTTTTTTAAAAATTATTTACAAATTAATATTGCTATAAACCATTAAAATTTTATAATTGATTTTTAGGAATTTCCCCCACCCTGTATAATATTTTTAATATGGCCATCGGTCAAATTTCCTATCGAAAACGTATTTTTTTTAATGGGAAAAATATTATGGCTATTAAATTTTGAGTATTTCGCGATATTTGGCTTGGAGACTCGCTTTCAAAAATTCATAACTCCGGTTCTGTTAAAGCTATTAAATTGAGATTAATTTCATTGTAAAGCTAAGAAAATTAACTTAAATAAAAAATATATTTTTTCTAAAAGTTATTAAGAAATTAATATGGTTATATACAATTCAAATGTTTAAGTAAATTTTTAACAATTGCTCCCACCCTGTATAAAATTTTTAATATCAGCATCGTCTTCTACGTCAAATTTCCTATCGAAAACGGTTTTTGTTACTTGTTATACTCTACATTGGTTGTTTCATATTTAACCCATTAGTTTTTTTTTTATGCTTGCAATTATTTTGCTATCTTGGTTGACAAATGTTCATTTCTATTACAAAAACGAAAACAAACAACATCAAAATTAGTTAGTAATGGGACACCTGCTAGTTCTTCAAAGCACGAAAAACAAACTTTTGTAAAGGTGCCCACCCAGCTTGTTAAACTTTTTCGCAGCTTCTATAGATGAGCTGCAATATACACCTACCTGCCCGTTAGTTGCCTGCCTGCCTGCCTGTGTTTCGTATTAATTATAATGATTAAGTGTTATTTTCGCTTGTGACCAAATTAATTTCCTTTTGCCAACCGAACAAACTGGGACAACGCCAAACTCAATGACGACTATATCGTTAACAGAGTACGACAGCAGTGTGTTGCTATATAGTTCCCCTCTCGTTAATACGTTTTCTATATTTCCCTCATCTTATGTGAGGGTCGAGATAAAGTTTGTTGTCTTCTTTCGCATAAATTAGATACAATATGCCTTGTACAACACTGGGCGAGTATGAATTTGCAAGGAGTTTTGGTCATAGTCAGTGTCATGCGATCGCCTTCTGTGTTGGGTTGATTGAGTTGATTAATTGTCAATTTGTATGCCACAAACTCAGTATTTTGCTATACATAGTTTCGCAACGCAAACGGGCACTTTTATATAAAGGTACATACATACACGTATGTATGTATGTAGCAGCAACTCGGTAGGAAACACTGAGCCTGCTATATTTTTATTATTATTATTTTTACTGTACACTAAAGGATGTTGTAAAGTTTTATTTTTTTTAGAAGCCTAGCACACACTGTGGCTAGCTTTTTACAGTAAGATGACATATGTTTTTCAATCTTCTAGTATACAATTCGTTTCGAAATATGAGTGCCCTAGCATTGTTATTTCAAAAGTCCAGTAATCAAATGTTTTTTTTTTTTGTTCTTATGAACAAAGCTAAACAATATTCAATTCTGAGCTCAAATCATGTATCATCAATATATTTTAAATCTTAATCAGTTGAAAAACTGCTGAGTGAAGCTGAAATTTAACATATTTGTAAATGAACCCAAAAAAAAAAAACAACTAAGTCAAACCTTAGTCACTTTAAATTAAATTTCCACAAAGGCGTAAGCAGAAGATATGAACATACACCACACAATGATTGCATTGCCAGCACTGCTGTTACTTTGTGGTGGCTTAGTTTGAGCCTTTGAAGTAATAAGACGCCGACTCGATTTGCTTAAAGCGTGCGCAACACTAGTCAGGACTCTCAAGGGTGTTACCATGTTAATTAATATCCTTAGAAATGGTTCAGTACTACCGTGTATGCTATAAGTATGGGAATGGATAATAAGGATAGCGAATATTAATTTAAATAGCATATTGAGACCAGCACAATGGTTAATGTGTGTGTATGTGCACTTAAGTGAAATTCCACCGCATTCAACTCGAAATTCAATTCAATTATTTGAATAGCAACACTAAATCCAGCATAAAATCACAAATTCCCTTTGAAGCAACAAAGATTTACGACAGCTGTCCAATTTGTTGTAATTTACGCCATTCAACCAACCATCTATCGATGACTGCCAGCAGCAGCACCTTAAATCTGTGAGGCACCACTCTGTCAGTTCCGCTTAAGTCATAAAAAACTACTTTAGGACCATTTAACCTGATTTATATAGTTAACATCAATTTTGTGCTGAACATTTTGTTTTTGCTTTTTTATTAATAAAATATCAAAAAAACAAAAACAATGGTATTGCTTTTGTTGGTTTTTATTAGAATTGTCGTTTTGCTGTTGCTATTGAATGTCCTTTTTTCTTTTGTGCACAGAGAAAAAAAAATGTTGTTTGTAACACAAAAAAAAAAAAGCTACAACACATCAGTTTATCTCCAAAATGCTTGTAGGCTGATCCTAACAAAATGATACATTTTGCTAATAAAAGTTTATTTAATAAGTGGAAATTTTATGAGTCGGGTTGGTTATACCAAGTCATTTGTGGGCGCATTCTTGATATAGCTTTTGAAAGTGTTTTTTCATTTTCGGATACAAGCGGATTAGTACGTTAAGCGAACTACTCTATCAACCAGCAAATCTTTCTCAACCTGATCGTCTTCCTCGTACTTATCTTCTTAATCTCTCAAAGAAATAATTTAGAATAAAAAATCGAGATTTTTCTTAGCTCATAGTTGCATTGATCAAATTTTGAAACATATCAAAGTTTTTTAAAAAAAAAAAACTTAATAATTCCTCGCTCCTTCTGAAAGTTTTTGTAGACGCGTTCCTTATACTGAGAGTGAAGAATGTTCTACATATTGCATTGAACTGTCAGTGGATAATAAAACTTATTTCAGGTTAAAGAGATGCTGTATTTTCTAAGTCTATTTTAGGAGGTTCATCAATCCAAAACATCCCATACCGCCATCAAAAGGAACACTTTGCTAACATTGATAAGCTGTAAATGCGTTACTATTAGTTCTTTTTCGAACTAACAACTGCTTAGGAAAACTTATCGCAAAACATTGCTTCAGTGCAGATAAAAAAAACATATTCGTTACGGAGACTTTTTATTTTGTTTTCAATGTTTAAAAAAGTTCTGTCCTTTTCCATGATAATTTAAATTTTTATATCAATTCGAATGACCCACTCGGCTCAATAAAATGAGCTGGTGTTTTTGCTGCTCTTCTCGTCGCGTCAAGTCTATGGCAGTGTATTCTAACCAACTGACCCGATAATACCATATAATGTTGGCTATAAAAAATAAAGAAATACGACTTGGCAGAGTAGTAGAAAAGGACAGCTGTGGCAACTTCAAATTTATTGTCGTATATTTGTGCGGTTTATTAGCCAAGACAACCAGAACATTTGTTATTTCATTCTATTATCTAGGAAAACTGAGCATTTGCTTGCTTCAAATATATCTTAATGCGATGGTGACCTTAAATTTTTGCGACATAAGAAAATTGAAGGTTTATTTTTGACCAAAATTCAATTCAAAATTTACTCAGGTTGCTGTTTTAAGGCTCTGTAAAGAGCATTTTTAATGATTGAGATAAAATTTTATTAATCAATGTCTATTGATATTGTTAAAGGATATGGCATCACTAATTTTAAAATCAAAAAGATACCACACTAATTGCATAAAAATAAGGTCTCCACCAAAATGGCTGAAACTTTAGCATGCTGTACCTTATTCTAGAGGAAATAGGTGTCGAAATCCAATAAAAACTATACAAACTATCAGCCATATCTTTTTAAGAGTCCATAACTCTGGCTTGTGGCCATATATCTTTTGATCGGCACAATATAAGCTCCACTAACCTTTAGCTCTAGTCAGTTCGACCAAAAAAGCACTTTTATTTAAAAAAAACCGTTTTGTAGTTTATCGTTTTAAATGAGATATGAAGATAACTAACTTTTTGGGCATAAATGATATTCTTCTTTTGAACAGAGCAAATATTTCTAAACAAAATGTGTGAAATGTCAAATGTGTCCAGAGGCGGCGCAGAAAAAAAATAGATTTGTTGAAGTAAATAAAATTTCATTTAATTGGAAATAAGTTTGTTTTTATTTTGCAAGTAATTTACATTAAACTATTATGTAATCTTTGCGTCAACTTGAAAAAAAAAGTTATAAGAAACCCCTCCGGTTTTTCATCAAAATAAATTACGGGCTGTGAGTCATGCGAAGTAAAATTAATTTCACCCATATATATGTATATTTTGATTGAGCATAAATCGGCTAAAGTAGCAATATAGAAGTATTACCTGCATACATATATATTTTTAGGATATTTTCTATAATTCAGTTTTATCTTGGCGTTGCAGAAGCTTGGTAGTTCTTATGCACTAATGTTTAAGTAAATCCTTTCCAAACCATTCTGGCCGTAATGTGAATTATTAAGATTTCTGATAGTCTCTCACACAAAAATGTAAGTGTAAACGTTTTTTTTTTATCAAACTTTCATTTTTTTTGATGTCAAGAAATCTGTTTATTGATATAAGATTTATTAAAATCAATGCGTCGAAAATTATAAACAAATTTTGAATCCAACCGGAAAAGTTTAATTGTATTTAAATATTTATTCATTATAAGCCTCATCGTACTTGAACATTTTATTTTAGTAAGCAATGGTGATCCATTAACTTGCTTCGTATTTCAGATAGTTTTGGTGAAAACTTGGATGCAAAATTTTTTAAAACAAGAATACCATACATTCGGAAAGTTTGATAATCCTTATTTCCAAATAAAAACATCAGAAGATCAATAATGAATATCAGCATACCTGCATATTTTAAAATCGTCGAATTCATTATAACCGTCGCAGCCTGTATTTTTCTTGTGCTTTCTGGAATCAGCAAGGAAGATCTGTATGCTGTCGTCACTATAGATACATACTTGGTGATCTGCGTCGTGCTACTTGTTGTAATAATGACTGGGAAGTATGACGATACAAGGGAAAACATTATTTTTACATTTCTTGCTGTGATACTTTTTCTGGTGTCTGGTGGTTTAGTTATTTCCAGTTGGATCGATAGTGTAGCCATACGTAAAACATCAGGCATGATAGCAGGTGGGCTTTTGATTGCCAATTGTATAATTTTCTTAGTGGATTTTATTTTATTAAAAAAATATAATTTAGAATAAAAATTATACTGAAACGTTAGGTATCAATTTCATCTTTTCTGATGTCAAAAAATTTTTATGAACTACATTTCATGTTTTATATGATATCATCGAAAAATTTTAGCAAATAACGCATTTAACTGTAAAGTTAAATTTTAGTTTTTATCGAGTTACATAAAGAGTTTTCGTATTCCTGAAAATTGCGGGACAAAATTATATTTCAGAGAATGGGCGATCGTAAAGCATTCCAAATTTAAAGAGAAAAGAATGGATTGCAGTATAGCTTTCAAGGTAACAATTCAAGGTATTTAACTTTTATCATAATGTTTCAACATTATGAAGAATCAACTGTGAACTCTTTTGAGAGTTTTGCATGATAGGGAAGTGCTGTACGTATCCATTATGTTGAACACTTTATTATCAATTTCAACTTAAGTGAAATCAGCGAAAAATTTTAGCAATTTACGCACTAACTGGAATAATTCAATTTAAGTTTATACCTTAACAATGATAGTTTAGTAAATTAAATATTGGCGTAACATCAACTGGCTTCGTATTCCAGATAATTCCGGGATAAGATTATAGTTCAGAGACTTAGGATTCAAATTAAATTTGAAGAGAAAATTATTTGATTGTATGCCTTATAGAGTTGAGTTTATGATAGAAACAATTTTTTGCGTTCCACTCTATTTCGCTGGAACATAAGACTCTGTCAAACTGAATAGAAAATATTTTTCTGCACGTGATTGCCTGCATGTTTGGTTATAGTTTTATGGGCTTTAAAGATAGCCGGAAGGATAAGCTCTTTTGCTTATATTTCTTGCTACATATTTGTCATATTTTACTCTAAAATATATTCATAAATAGGAAACCGGCAAGGCAGTTGCAGGTCTAGCAGCTAGTAGGCTAATGACAAGCAATGGCATAATTCTTTAGTAGAGTTTATTTGAATATTATTAATAATACTTTACGTGTTGGTTCACATTAAAATTAGCCATGAAATAAAAAAGTAAAATTGAGACATTTAATATTTGAAAAGTTTATTGTAAAAACATGATAAGCCTCATCATTTTAAAAATCGATATTTTGCATTCATTCTGTTACCCGATACCCTAAAGATCATTATATACAATTTGATTTTATTATATTATTTTGATTATATTATTTATTAATTTATATTTAAGCTTAAATAAGTTTTATTAAATTTTTGATACTGTGGCTTTTCTTTGTTCTGACAATAAGCCCTTCATTTAATCAAACGCAAAGTTGAACGCACAACTTTTTTCTATTTTAAATTATTTTACTTGGCTTACTGTTCAGTACAGTGTGTGATAACACCCATAGTAATCTTTTGATGTCATTCACTCGCAATTTCTGATGGTGTTTTTGTTGATAGCAATCCTTTTAATATTTTCTTTGCACTCACTCCATCCACAAGCCAAGTTTTCCACATCAACCACAAATCTCGAGTGTGGTCACATGACCTTTTTCAACACTTTCCACTTGTAAACTTCTACTACAGTGCTGGAATATTAAAAGTGGTATAACTCAACATCTGCTTTGAAAATGAAATCAGAGTCACTGAAATTAAATTTGCTGCCGCTGCTACTTTTCACAAAATCAAGTTAATGTTTCTTAAATTTTCACCAAAGTTTTTGCTACCAACACATTTTTTTCGGGATGGGCAACAAAGAAGCGCAAAAAAGTTACAAGAAAAGACACTTTGCGTTCATAACTAATTACAATAAAAAAAAATTCTGAACAATTTCAGTTTCAAGAGCTAGGGCAGCGTCTATTCCTCAACGCCTATCCACATATTTTCCAGACTTGCGTGCTTTTTTGAGTTTTTATACCCGCACATAATTCTTGCAAAATTCTTCTTAAAGTTTTTTCCTGTTTTTATTTTCATATTCTTTGCAGTATTTTAATATTTTTAATCATTTACTTTCTTTTCGTACCTTAGATTCCGCCCCTTTTTCTAGAGTTGCTGAACAAAAGCATTAATTTATGTTGAATAATAAAATCTACTAAGCATTTAAATAAATTCATTGAGCGTAGCGAAAGCTAATTCTTAAATTTTGCTCCAATATTGTGACTCCATGCTCGCCCCAATGTATAGCCAAAAAGCTGCGTCGTTTTATTTCATTCGGTGTTGTCACTTAAAAGTAAAATATGATACATCAATATATTATTGAAATTTTCGCAAGAGGACATTTTCTGGTTTTGTGTGCTCGTCCAAAAAATTCCTAGTTTATGTATGAAATTTGGTTGCACAACTTTATGTAAAAGCACTCCTTTTTTTCATCGAATATCACGTACTTTTTATCTTGTTCTAAACTTTAAATTAAATAATTCTGTCATAACTTGTACAAGTTTTTGAGACAGTGATAATTTTTGAACGCAGTGTTTCGCATTCAATTGGTTAGGTTGATATTGTAAAACTTATTTTTCAGAGTCACTCACTGGTTGCTCACTGAATAGAGAATTGTCGTAAGGGATCTTACCCTCACATGGCATAAATCTTTCCACTTACACGACATCACAATAATAAAAACTTTTGGTTGTTGACCAACATAAGACATCATAAAGTGACAACACTGACAGCTTTCAGTCTTTTATTAGAAGCAAGCGTTTGTCAAGCATATGGAAGGGATATTCTTCGTCACTCTTGAACTTACTTTCACTTACGCAACCATTACTCCGGCAGTCTGTAATGTCAATGCGCTTTCGCTTCAACATCACGTAAGGGAGCCACTGGTGGTAGCCAATCTGCTTTATTGTCATGGCTACTACCATTTGGTGTCAGCGACAGCAACAGTGTAGACAAAGATAAAGTCATTGCCTCAGTTTCATTCATTTATAAGTAATTCTTTTTGTTAAAGACGCCACAGTAACTCCATAGAGAATCGTACGAAACAAAGTAGCGACAAAAAAAAAAATATTTCCGTATGCGTTACAAAGTGTTCTAACGACTGTCGACTTAAACTTTTTTTGGGATAGTGTCAACGAGGGAAAATATCAGAACGCTGGGTCATTTGTACCATAAGCTGCGACAGCCATAACAATGGCAGTTGCGTGAAAAATGGAAGACATGTTTTCAATTAAAGGTGAAACTTTGTCCCAAATGGCGCTAACAGCTGTGATTTATAGCAACGAAGTTGTTGTGGGTGTTAGCAACTGGTCATAGAGGTAGGAGGACAAGCAGCTGAACTTGAAAAGATTTTGCTAAACTTGGAATTTAATGAAATGATTTGTGTATGTAAAAAATGACAAAAATATATTTTACTTATGGCGAAAGCTGTGTTATTTATTTTGAGCTTTGATTCTGAGAGACAGGCGATGTGATATAAGGAGTATAGTTTTGTTTTATTCTAATAACATGCTGAACTTTTCACAGACAGTTTCTCATGCCAATGTCTTAATTTGATTGTGAAAAAATATGATATTGAAGATGGCAAGCCAACCAAGTTCCCTCCTTGATAATTTTTGTCTCCCAAGTGACTTTAACCATTGATCAATAAGTGTATGTATGAAAACACTTCCGCACTTTCACGCAAGCACACACACACAATGTAACATGCACAGACACACAATCAAGCGCACAGTGTAAGCGATACCAACTCATAATCCTGCTGAGCCATTCTCATGTACTACATTATTTACCACAATGAAAACGTTTGGCATTACACCTTGAAGACCATAAACTTGCGTAAATATCCGTCGCCTGTGTTCGCATGCTCTGTCTTTTTATCCCCTTTCATCTACCTACTGCTTGCCAATTTCACCTGCTGGCTGATGCTGCTGCTGAAACGTTTTGCGGTACAACAACGCATAACATCGCATGTCGCATAGTACAACGACAATAACGAGAGTATCAGCATCAGAAACAGCAAGAGAACAGCAACAACAAGAACATCTACAAGAAGCAATGAATTTTGAAAAGGAAATTTCAACACACACCACACCAAAGCCAAAGCAACGAAAACGACGAATGCGCAAATTTCCCAGCGGCATTGAGAACCACCGAAGCTGTTGCTTTATTTATGATAGTAGAGAAGAGTGGGGCGATGCCTTGTAGAAAATAGCTTAAGGTTGCCATTATGATTTTAAAAAAGTGCCTTCTTTCAGAAATTTTAATTTTTTAACAAAATTTGTGGAATATAAAGTTGATAACCTGCACTTTTTAAATAAAATTTAAAGCTCTGCGAAAAAAAAAATTTCATCTCGCAGTTATTAAGCGACTAAATTTAGCAATAGAAACATAGGCTGCCACAAAATTTGTTATTGATGTTGCCGTATCTGTATGCATATCCCTCATTAGATATTAGTTAGCAAAAAAGAAAAGTCAAAATCTTTAATATATCAAAACTGTCACACCTCTTTTTTTCTTACGCCATTTACACGGTGCTTAAAACAGTGAAAAGAATGTTTTTCTGAATAGTATCGCATATGTCTCGTGAAAGAAAAATCTTACACGAACGGGACCAAGCTCATTTAAAGAAACAAAAAAAATAAAACATAAAAAATCGATTTTTTTCTCAATCTTTAAAATATTTCTTAGCTCTGAAAGCTAATAAACGAACGAAAAAAAATGATAATACTTTTTTTATAAAAAATTGTATTTTCTTTCAATAAGCATGCATCCACGAGATACAGATGAAACTGTCTAGTAAAGCAGACTTTTAAAAATTGGTTTCTGAAATTTTTTAAAAACTATTCACCATTAAAAAGTTTCTACATACACATGCAAAAGGGAACTGCATTTTTAGAAATTTTTTTGTTGGCATTTTAATTTTAATATGTTCTGTGATAGAACAAGAAGAAGAAAACAATTTCAGGTAATTTTTCCTTAGGTCTTAATTCTTCATTTCATAGCTGATTAGCTATTTCATATATGGTTTTTTTTTGGACATTCATTGGTTTTGAACATCTCAAATGATTTTTTTTTTTTTTTTAAACGAAGTAAGTGGTACTCAGTACTTGGCCTATTCACTCATTTCCTATTGATAACTTTGTTGTCCAATTATTTTAGTTCCAAATGGGTAGGCAACTATAGTGCAATGCTTTGTTACGTTGAGGAGCAAAGTAGTGGCAATGAAATATTGTCTTTTTCTATAGACAAACGACAGCAACAATACCAACAATAAGATGACAACAACGACTAGTAAAGGAAATTTACTCAGCTCGCTGCAAAGTTGCCGATAACGCGTTTTGGATGGTGCTCTGTACATACGTAGCACAATCATTTTGATTTTTTTTTCTACAAACAAAAATTGTTAGTACAGTATTGTTGCTGTTGCTGTTGTTGTTGTCGTTATTGGTGACAATGCACAAAAGCGGAAATAATGATGATGATGATGATGATGATGATGACAATGAAGATGATGATGCTATGTACACAGCCGGAAGACATAACAGCAAGTGAACGAGTAACATACTCTCGTACATTGAGCAAAGAGTGTAAATTGTTGCGCAAAAACCTCAGCTTGGATGCCCTGAAGTATGCAATTGAATTTTGAAAAATATTTTCACAACATTTTGTGTCACAAATCGATTGAAATGAAGCGTAAGTAAAACTGGGAAGTGAATACATAACGGTGGAGAGAAAGCTTAAAAGAGGAACAAATAAGGGCAGGAGAGTGAGTGAAGAGAATGTGAGTTTAAGACTATGTTAGTCAATGAGTGCACTGTGGGTCCAAATCAGTACATATATATGATAAAGAGAAATAAATTATTGACATAAATTAACGTGCCGTTTATGAAAAAAATCATACTTTTAATTGGTGGAAATATGTATTTATCGCAAACACTCACTCGTCAATAGTTACCAAGTCAAGTATTGTGTGAAGCAAATATTTCTCTGCTAGACACATATGCATTTATAAATATTGAATTAGTTTTTCATTATAATGTTTCAAATTATTTTTGTTAAGGTTAATTACTAACAAAACTATCACTGACTGAAATATTTAACGATTAAAATATTATTGACAGGATTTTGTGTTTTAAATGATTTGTGCAATCATATCTTCACATTTAAAAGAATATCCCAACTTCAAAATATAATGAGAGATTTATTAAGAACAATGCTATGTACAATACTTTAGAGTTCAAACAGAAGGAAGGCAATCATATTGTATTTTATTTTGATCCATATAGTAGTGGGATAAGTCCTTGCTGGTCATCTGTTCCTGTCTTCAGCTATATTTAGCTATATGAAATATTACGAAATTTGGTAAGAAATTGTTTATTTTTCCATAGTTCTTATCGCTGTTCTCCTCTTTGTTGTCTTAGCCAATATTTTGCGTTTGTTTAGTTGATACAAAAATGTTTTTTTTTTATAACAATAATAAAGAAAGTTTTTTAAAAATTTAATAAAATTATTTCTTATTAAATTAATAAAAATAACGCAAAAATATTTCATTGTCTTACAAGAGACCTTTAGAAAGCAATGCCATAAATTCAAAAACTTCAAATTAAATTAAACGAGGAAACTCACCAAAAAATTTTTGTTAGTACATATCTACATAAAAATGTCTTTAGTAGAGATTTCCTTAAGTAACATAAAATAATTTTTATATATTTCATGTAAACTTTCAAAATTCATATGCGACAAAGTGCTTTGATATAGAAAAAAAACACAGATTATATTGAATACTTCATCCTAGATAATCCTTAACAAAAGTTTTGTCTTTCCCACACATTCATCTTTTTTTGTGTTTGTTTCTCTTCGACTAACTTGAAATTAATTTTGTCTTCTTGACCGCATCACCAAATCTTTGTTGTGTTTCTTTTCTTTTTTTTTGTCTTCTTCCATTTACTTTTTATTATTTGTACTTTCCCTCCGTTGTTTCTGTAATATTTTGTATTCCTCCATTGATTTCGTATTATTTCCTATCATAAATTTTACCTCCCCTTAGCCAAAAGACACCAAAAATAACACAAAAGTAAAATAAAAGGAAATATACGGGACGAACTTTGAGACTTATCTTCGTGCTATATGTATGTGAGTGAATGAGTTTTTATGCTTTGTGTATGTGTGTCACAAAAATACCTGCAAGCTAAATCTAGTTGACCAATGCCATTGTTTAAGGCATAACTTTTTAAAGGTGGTAGGTAGCCACACAACGTGCAGTAGGGTTATTGAATATAAAACAAAAACACTTGAAAGCAATAAGCAAATATTAGAGAAATTTTGGTCGGTCAAGTTGGTCATTGGATTGATGCTACAGAAGTACAATACAATAATATTAGAAGTTTTTATTGGAACACAAACCAATACGGAATCTCATCACTAGAGCTCAAATCAAATCTACAACCATAAGAAAAAATGGAGTGGGTATATTAAAGATCTTAGCCACTTTCTTTGACCATTTTTGTAGTGATGCCAACTTGGGAACCACTGAGCTAGGTTTAAATGAATCATTTTCTTTTGCATATTTTTTTTTTGATTTTTAAACTTATTATTAGTTTTTGAAAAGTATTTTTTCATTTAGTTCATTTCGATAATTTGTGCATCGTTTTTATTGCAGAAAGTTAAAATACTTTTTTTCTTAATTTTCGGAGTAGTCGACTGTATTAAAAATCATCGAAATGGCTGATAAATTTCGAAAAGTATCGGATAGTATTGAAAAAGTCGAGAAGTCAATTATAGTCGAATTATATCGAATATTCATAAATAGCCAATAAGTAATTCCAAAGTACAAATTTAAAGTCATTTAATTTTTGTCAAAAACAACCAGAGTCCAACACTGAACTGCACGGTGATCTGCTGGAGTGTATAGGTTTAAGGAAGTTGAGGGAAAAAACAACTGCACGCAAATTAATTGCTTTATATGATTCAAATCAAGCATTCACAAAATTGATCCCGATGCTTTCATGAAAAAAGTGGTCATAATCAAGAAAAGTGCCAAGGCTAAAGTCCTAATAAAAAAAAAAATTTCTGTTCAAAAGTTTAGAAAAGGATGTTTACGATGTCAAGGCAGAAAGGATACGATAGCCAGTCGTATTGGAAAATATTGGTTTATTATGTGAATACTTTGATTACAAAACTATATTATCTTGGGATACTAGCAAAGAAAAATTCTTTCCATTACAGTGCATCCTATGAAAAAAAATTATAACGCTTATCTTTTTTTTTTCTCACAACACACATAAGAAATGATATTTATTTTAAATGTAGGGTGTACAAATTCAAAACAAAAGCGAAAAGATAAAAACAAACTCGGAGGTCACTGGGGAATCGACTAAATCCAACATCTACCCACTACATTCACTACCTGAGCTGAATTGTAATGCGACAAACGAATTGGCCATAAATATTATCAGTCATGTACAATGGACAGGAATTTTTAAGCTGCTCGCTCCAGCGCAAAGAAACATAACGGACTACAAGTGGAGTCAACTTACCGTTACGAGTATAAAATAGGAAATACCGGATTTTCTTCTTTTTTTTTACTTTGTATTCCGTTCCTTTGCCATTTTTGTTGTTGTTGTTGTTGTTGTTGTTATTATCTTGTATGGTAGAAAATAGCGTTCGTAGTGCTCATAATTTTCAGTTTAACACAATAAAACGAGACAAAACTTTTTTGTTTGGCAATAAATACTCAAGCGAGCGTGTACCATTAGACAGCTGAAGAAAAATTTTTGTGTTTCAAGAAAGTTAGGAAATAGTAGTTGTTATTTATATGAACAACTTGCCCAAAGTGTTACCTTTTCTGAAATTGCAAAGAAACTCAACTCAAGAAGTTTTATACGCAATCAAAATTAAAACTTGTTGGAAATCTTTTAAAAGATTGTAATATCCTGTGAAAACTTATGACTAAATTGCATTTGAAATCAGTAGTGATGTCATGGGAAAATAAGTTACGATCGTTGATAAACAGATTCCTGTGGAAACTAAGGAAAGAAATCGATTAACTATTGTCCAAATTGAAATTTTTCTCAGCCGTATATCTAGAGAATTATTGGTCTTAAGGAGCATCTTTGCAGTAGAAAATAAACTATATAGTATATTTTGTATAGCTAAATTTGCCATAAAATCAATAGTTTGGGAAGTCAAACTAAAGGTCCATGCAAAAATTCAGCTTGCACAATAATCTTCCACAAACATCTTATTATCCTTTGCTATAACGAAATTTTTGAAAAACTTTTTCTTTGTCAAAATGCTGTTTGCAATGTATGTATGTGCTCTTAAATATATTTTTTTATTGAAATTTTTCAAAAATGTTTTAAGATTAAATAGCATATAGTTTACCTGTCATCATAGACAAATCCGGAATTTAAAGTATTTAAATATAAAACAAAGGCCAAAGCACAGCAGCCCAAGCTTGTGTAATCCATGCTGAAATTAGAAGAGAAGAACATAAATGAAATAAATTTAATATGTTGAAAAAGAATTTTACACCAAATCTCACTGCAGATAGATGAAAAATTAAAAAAAAAACGAAAAATACATCATTACACAATGAAATCCTTAGACATTCTTAACGGAAATCTATAGCCTACTTGGCAGCATTCATTAACTTTTTTAGTATGCAGTATACATACCTTCAATAAATGAATGACAGACTGGCTGAATGAGTGAGTGAGTGACTGACTGACAGCAACGGAAGGCCCAAGGAACAATACAATTTTTCAAATTGAAAGTTTTGCATAAAAATGCCAAATATTTTTGCGCACATAACTTGTGCAACGAAATTTGAAAAAAAAAATAAAAAATAAAAAAATAATAAAAGCTAGATCGCTGCATACCAAAGCGCATTCTGTAGTGAGCGCTTTTAAGCCAATGTGACAGTTTAAAAAATATTGCTTTTTGATACTTTTATATCTATTCCTCACAAGTCTATCTTTGGTAGTGAAGCCTTACGTAAGGTTACATAAATTGCCTTCTATTAATTTTGTCAAAATAACAATCTAACTGTCTAAGCTCTGATTGATTATATACTATCTCACTGAAATAGTAAGACTAAATACTTTATTTAGAAATTGAGAAAATGCAAAAAAAGTATTATAGCAGCTTAGCAAAAGGGGTGGCAATCAATCGAACGCCTTTGGGCTGGAAAAGTTAAGGAAAACTTCTACTGCTTGGTACAATCGATCAAAACTAAAATTGAAAATTTTCGCATTTTCGCTACTACGTTGAAATAGCTGTCGAGGCAGATGATGCAGTAACTTGAAAAGGAAAGTAGTGAGTGGCATTAGCGCTTGAAGTACCTAATGGTGTGCGCGCAAGTTTGCATGGTGGTATTTTGATAGCACTCAGTATTTCCCCCTTTTCCTGTTGTTACAGCATTACAAGAGGATTACGGAGTTGCATCGATATTGCGCTCAAAATATTAGCAGCTTACATAGACTGTAATATTGAATTAACTTTATCCTGTGCTCCAATCAGCCATTCAATGAACTTTAGTCGTTACAAAACCGTACAAGCGAAGGAATTACCAAAAGCTGGAATATCAACCCGTTTACTATGATGCAAAATTTGCAGCATGAAAATGTTCAAATTTGTACATAATAACAAACTTTAATGAAATGTCGTTATACATATATTCATGGGCATATACTTTTCGAGGGGAGCCAAAGGATATGAACATTTTACAAGTGTATGTCTGTTGACGAAATCAAAAAGATATGTATTGTCATAAAAACACATATTTTGAATTTTGAATTTATGCAGTGATAAAACCATGAAAAATGGGCTCAATAAAATCTATATGGAATTTTCGACTTTAGTCCAAGTTCGCTTTAGTAGCTTATGTCATGAAGTTATTTGCTGGGTTCTCGCACTTTTACTATTCAAAGCAAATCAATAAAAAAGTAGTGAACAAACTGTTTGCGCTACTTAAAGCAACACACAGTTTATTGTTAGAATAATCAACTAAATGATTTCAATAAAAAATTAACAAATAAAAATTTTATACCAAGTACTTTAAATTTGGGTAAAGTTGCCTGAATTATTTTGTTCATGTTTTTTTTTATGCGCTCATTCCAGCAACAGTGCGGATCAAAGTTTTTAGTATTAAAATAAAATATTCAACGCACCATTAAATTGATGCTCTAACTGTGCTGCGTAAAAGTTACCAGGATTATTTATTCATTCATTTGCCTAAATTTTGACTTTTCCCTGGGGTTGAACAGTTTATGCTAATGAATACACAAAAATGATTTATACAAAGTAGCGCAGTAGCGAAGCGGGTCAGTTAGGAAAAAAAAAAAAAAAAATGAACGAAATAATGGGTGAGCGGTTGATAAGCACATTTGAGACCTATTGGATTTATTCTTTTCACTGATAATTTTCGGTATATTTTTCCAAGACTTAGGAATCTTACTATGGAGCATGTGCACACAATTAAGTGTATAATTTTTTTTTTAACAACTTAAAAAAAAACATCTTGTCTTAGTACGATGCAACTTAAATTGTTATTATCTTCTGGGCTACTTATGGACCTTAACAACATTTACTCTTTGTTGCATACAGCATCTGCAGCTAGCGAGTGAGTTACAGCATCAGCAGTAAAATATAAAAAGGATTTTAAATAAACTCAACAAATTGTAGAGTTATTTAAATAGGCCTAGCATTTCTTATAGAGGCAAAATATTTAATTTGTATTAATGTATAAATTACTCAAAAATACGAGTATTAGACATGGAAGAATAGCTTCTTAAAGTACCGACTGAAACAACAATTATTGTCTTAAGAACATTCTAAATATACTAACTAATATTATATTGCTTAAAGACTTAAGGCTACTGAGGAAAGAATGCATTAGAACATCACTATGATTCCCTCTATTGACTTGGAATATATCTATCATAAGAAATATTTATGTCATCAATAAAATCTTGAAATTCTGGGCCAAATTATTAATGTAATAATATCCAGAATAAATTTTGTAAAATATTATGTGAAAAAAATTTTAAATGCATAATTATGTTGTCATAGAATCCAAAGTAAACGAATGTAAAATATTTTTGCAGTTGTCTTCAATATTGTTAAAACTATATAAAATCAGATTTTAAAGACTTTTACTACAATGTCGATTTTCATTTAATAAAAAATTAATTCTTTCAACCCAACGAAAGCGTTATCGATTTTGCACAACTCACAATTATACCATATGTATGTTTTATAGACATTTTAATTTTTATTTTTGAAATGCTATCAGTAATTTTTTGTTGTTGCTGCGTATGCAATTGCAATAACCACAACACAGCAACAACCAACACAAAATGCTTAATTGTCCATTTAACAAAAAGTGACTTTCATCCGGCAATAGTAGCACAGCAGAATCTACCATAAAAGCAACAACAACAACAAAAAATAACACAACTGATGCAATCTAAGCCATTGGCAAAAATGTTTATTACAACTACAGGCGTTCGTTCACACACATACACACACAGGGCACATGAAAAACACGCGCACTGGCCATACAACAAAATCATTGTAATCGGATGTTCCTGGATTCTTTGGTTGCTGCTGCCTGCTACTATTGTTGCCGGTTAAAGTTGTCATAATTTTTTGGTTGCAAAAGTTGAAATTCCATATCCACGACGATGAGCGACAATATTTGTAGCAATTTCATTGTTGTTGTTGCTGTTGCTGTTGTTGGATATACTGAAATTGCTACCGGATGGTCAGATGGCAGCATAGCATTCAGTGTTTGTTTTTTTCGTAGAAGTAGTTGTTGTTATTATTGTTGCTGCCGCTTGCACACATTAGATGGAAGCCGTCATTATTATCCTCGTCATCCTGGTCATCAAAAGTAATGAGGCTGCCGCCTCGTTGTTGTTGTCGTGCACCCAGGAATTGCATGAAAACAGTTATCTTTCGTATGAGGCAACATCCGGTTTTAGTTGCATACATAGTCACACGAATACCCGCATCCGCTATCTGCGTCTGTGTGCACATGTGCGTGTATTTTCGATAGCATCAGTTGCGGACAATGAACGTGCCACTACTGCTGTTGCTATTGCTGCTCATCAACAACATTCGTGCAGCAAACGAGCACAGCCTGGGTCGCCTGTTGTTGCCTGATTTTGCTTTCGCTTCGTTTGTGCCAAACATATCCTTTGTGGTCCTGCCTGTGCTCGATGTGTCCGTTGCCATATTATTGTGTGATGATGCTTTCTCTGTTTTGCAGTGCTGCATGTGAAAAATCAACATTCGAAATTTCATACTGCCCAAGTTCTGATTCACAATAGCTAGCTTTGGCCAGTTGATGACTTGAATTAAGTTAACAGTGCCTTGCAGGATTTGAGAAAAAATGTCAGCAACAAGATTTAATTATCTACAGCTTAAATTAAAAATAATTCAAAAACAAAACCATAGCAAAATGATAATAATTAAGCAGAAACTTTATAATTTTAGAAACAAAGAATTGATTTTTTCAGAACAAGATCTGTAAAAAACTCAAAAAATATCCTGCGCTGAATTACCTGAAATGACACAACATCCTAATAATTTTTCATCAAATTTTTCTTCGGCCGATTTTTGGGCGTTAACGCTCGTACTCAGAGAGTACAGTCTACGGTTTTTATTAGAGGCTCCAGAGTTCGAAATATATCAAAATATACTTTTGTTTCAAAGGATCTATTAAATAAATCTATAGGTCATTCATTGTTTGTATGTGGCCTTTCAGAAGATATTTAAAAAATCTCGGAAATAGAGCATAAGAGACGCCTTTGCAAAGAGAGTACTCTTAACAAGAGTTAAGTAGCAATTGAAAGAGAGCCCAATGGCAAGTGGACATAACCAAACCGAAAAAAAGTAGTCATAAAATGTTCTTTCTCTTTTCATATTTGTGAGTCGACGCCGGATATTTTTGATTTGTTTTGGTTGCGCAATAAAATTTATTTCTAGGAAACTATTATAAAACAATGCTGTTGCTTTTGGCAGTGCCAAAAGATGTTTGCGAGATGTGTGAGGAACAAAATCAAAAGGGAGCAAAAGGTGTTATATTGAAAATATTTTGAGAAAAATTGTTTTAATTAAAAAAATTAATGTTTAAACACATTTATTTAAATTTTTTTAATTTTTTTTATAAAGTATAGTATTTCTTAACGAAAATGATTACATGGTTTTTCATCATATCTCCTATAATTTTTGAGATATTTGGTTTCAAAAAATGTTCAAAAACGTCAAAAAAACAAAGTAACCGTTTATTAAAAGAATATATATCATTTTCCTTCAAAAAAAAAAAAACAAAGTTCTTATAAAATATTTTCCCTTTTTTAAAGCACTGTGCATTGGTTACTTTAAACGCTACTACTGTTCCTTCATATGACATTAACTTTTTGGGGAATGCTGATGACTATCACAATGACTAGGACGACAAGCCAAAGTTGATGTTGCTGCTGCTGCCATTGCTGTTCTTGCTGATGATGACAATGACGCAGTTGCATGTAATTATTTTGTTCACTCGCTATTGTTTCTTTCAACGCCGCTAGCAACAGCACAAATTCCGTAAGCAAAACTGATTCATTAATTTGAGCGCTGGCAGTGTGGAGACAAAAGTTTGCAATCTGTGTGCTTTTGATATACTCTTATGATAGTACTGCAGACACTAACGAAAAAAAAAAACAGCTACAACAAAAGCAGCAATAGCAAATCTCTCTGACAAAGTAAACAGCAGTAACGTACAATGAGTTGAATCGTAGTGGCGATATCAGTTGGTTATTGCTTTAATAACATTTTAATGCAAAAGTCTTCGCCCAGTGCTTTAAAGTACAGAAAATTGTGGCAAATTTAAGGAAATTAATCAATACTTCTTTATATCATTGTTCACCTGTCCTTGTGCTTACATTCTGCCGGCACAGCATTACTGTTGTGATTTACTTCCGACTCAATACGCTTCATTAGTGCGTAGTGAAGGCAATTTATAGTTGAAAAATCTTTTATGTTACTTTCAACAGATGCATAAAAGAAGAAGCATTTGAAATTTTACATTATAGCAATTTAAAAAACAAACTTTCAAATTTAAATTGTTTCAGAAACTACACTGAAACTTAAATTTTATTCACTTTTCTAATTTTTTTTAACTTTCTCTTTTTTTTTGTGAATTAGTTCTAAAGAAATATTAAAAAAAGAACGAAATACTACAAAAATATTTAATTATGAAATAGCGACAATAATATTAGCTGTCTTTGACACACGATTTTTTGGAAGTCGGTAAGACAAACGGAAATGAAACCGTTTCAGATTTTCATTCATTCATTAAATGAGATTTCCGATGTGTGATATTTTTGTAACAGGACCTTTTTATGACCTGACATTTTTGATTTTCATTCATACATTTTATGAGATATCCAATGTGTGATATTTTTGTAACAGGAGATTTTTATGGCCTGACATTTTCATTTCATAAGATTTTTTTCACTAATACAGACAAATTTTATTTTAGAATTAGAGAGCCGAACCTTCTTAGAAAAAAGCTAAGAAGATGGTGGTATTGGACTTTTTATATCATGAGACTTCCAATGCTTTAAATTTTTTTTACGATACCTTTATCTTATGATACTTTTAGCGTCTTCATATTTTTTAGCAGTTAATAAAACTTCAATTAAAATTATAATTGTGAAGTAGAGTGTAGAAGTAAGAAGTGAAACCAGTGATACAGACATATTGGTTGGTTTTGATATACAATTTGAAGGTTTAAATGCCATATTTGTTTTGAGTTTGAAGAA
Organism: Meiosimyza platycephala; assembly: GCA_963662105.1. NCBI lineage: Eukaryota > Metazoa > Arthropoda > Insecta > Diptera > Lauxaniidae > Meiosimyza > Meiosimyza platycephala. The sequence continues at coordinate 1,924,103 of OY759210.1, read as the reverse complement.
AAGCTTACAGAACATACACTGTTGTTGTGGGAATTAAGTTCCACTTAAATTGGCTGAACTATTATTATATCAATTTGATTAGAAATAACATAGTTAGACTCATTATTTTTCATTCGTTTGTTTCAGAATAATTCAAATGCGTATTTAGTTTTTTGAAAGTTCAAAAATTGCGTAAAATTTCAAATGACACATTTTGTTGGATGACCCGTTAAAAAGCGATCTCTCTAATGTTTGTAGACGATAATGGCAATTAAAAATATTTTCTAAGTATTAAAATATCAAAAATAATATATTTCCAAAAAAGTTTCAAGTATTTATCTCTCACTGAGCTTTACACTGCGTGAATGTGTTCACTGACTCTGTATTTTTCCGATATCCCCTACCAATTGCCGCAATGGCACAGCTTATCACTTTGCTATAAAAATACGCAGAGAATGTGTGTGTGTGAGTCAGATGACCTTCCATCATATCTTGGTTGGCCTTGTCTCGAATGGCCTCGAAAAATTGCGAAGGCCACCCAAAGCCACCACACCAACAATGGATGGTCATGGCAATGAACCACAGTGGGTGTCGAGCTATTTGAGCTGGGGTTTTTTAAAAAAGCAGTCACGAGTTTTTCTAGCGAAGAAATTTACTTTTTTAACTTGAAATTGCCTCGTTACTTTTTTTACTATCACAAAAATTCGTGATTGATTATCTCATGAAGATAATTTTATACCGCACTCTCACATACAAACATGCCATGACTGACAGCAACCCAACATTGCAATTTGCCCAAACACCAAGTAATAATGTCTTCATTTATTTGTCTCAAGCGTGCTATATAATCCAAGTCAGATAGGAGGATGAAGAAAAGTGATCGAAATTGTTTTTCTATCTCAACAAACATACAAAGCGATATGAAAGAAGAAAAAAATTCGAAAATAAATAAACGATAAATTTTGCTTCGAGCCGACACGTTTTTGCCTTGGCGCCCTCAGATTAGTGCAGTAGTAGCGGCAGTTATGAAAATATTAGTGAAATTAGTGGCACAATATATTGGATAGCTTACAAACACATGCACACACACACACACATTGATTTGCACCGCTAGTTCTAACCTTATGAATCCATAAATCATTCGTATGTCTTGTTGTAATTATTTCTTTCACACTCTGGCAACGCTTCGTAATCATTCTATCGCACACGCAGCACCCACCACCTATCGCAGACACCGCTCGCCCTCAGTGAAGTCATTAGCATTTGTTGTATTCACTGTTATTCTAGTTTTGTTTTTGTGGGCAGCAGCGTGGTATTAGAAGCGTGCAGCTTTATGGTAAGGGGTTAAATTATGAATTATGAGTTTAGACCTATGTTGAGCGCACCTTGTGGCACAAAGTGAATGGGTGTGCAGGTATTTTGAACACCCGCTCATTACGTTTACCGAAATTCAGTTTCGATTGCATTCCATTGGGTAATAGATGAAGTTCGGGTGAATTGGCAAAATTATTGAAGGTTCGTTTGATTTAGAGAATTAAAATTTTATTCAGAGAAGCTGACGGTTTTTGTTTCTTCATTTTTAGACAGTTCAAAATCCATAAGTAAAACTAATGAAACAAAATTAATTTATCTAAAGATTTAAGCGAATATGAAGGTCATTTTTTACAAATCAACTTATGTATAGCTTATCTTGCAAAAACTATTGTCAAAAAATAGAAAGAAATTTTAACAAAATATTGTGAAATACCCGGAAAGGAGGAGTAATTGCTTGAAATAATAACAAGCGCCATCGTCCCGTTCTTTACCGTTTTAAGCAATTTAAACATATACATAAGTATTCAGAAAACTGTTTAATTTTAGGGACATTTTTTATATGCAATCATGATGTTTTTGGGCAAATTTCAGTTTTTTCGCGAATATCCTAAAAGAGTTGTAAAATTTGACTGATTTTTCTTTATTAAACCATTAATGCTCCTCAAGAAAAAGTTCTTTTGGGTGAAAATTCTTAGCAAATATTGTCACAGATATTTTTTCCACAGAAGTTTTTTTTCGAGTTTTGATTTGTAGTTCTGACCAGTTTTCATATTGATTCCATCATTTAAGTTTTCATGCATTTTGTCACTTTATTATAATTTTAGATTTTTTTTTTTTAGATATTTTATGACACCTTTTCAATTATTTGGGCTCAACTTTTATCTATGTGGGTGATGTCTAATAGAATTACACCTTTGAAAAAGAAAATAAGTGATATTTTGTGCTATGACAGCATTTGAAATTTGATAGTATCTTCATAATCCGATCAATGCTTCTGTAGTTTGACACACATTTTTATTATAGTGATATACTTTTTTCCACCATAGTTTGAAACAATTGAAAAATTTGAAACGTCCTCCCATTTACTAGTACTAAAAAATAGAATTATTCATCTCTAATTATTTTTTGAAAATATACATATAGGTATTTATTTTCAAACGCTGACAGATCTTTGTAAAAATTTGGTTTATCGGTCTATATAAATATTGCTTAAAGTGAACACTCATACCCAAATTTCCTTCAAAAATGCTTAAGAATTTATTAATTATAGTTTTTTTGTCGTGGTATAATACCTTAATTTTGACTTTATTTTCCAAAATGTTAGTCTCACGCATTTGTTTGTAGCTATGTATGCGTGTGTTTATTGACATTGGTATGTGTGTTAGATCTCCCTGTGGACCTATGGTATACATAGTTGTCCACTACTGCTGTATGTGTGTTTATCACTGTATAACTTAGAATTAATTTTGCGCCTTGATAGCACCGATGGCATTTGTATGTCTCTCATGAGAGCTGCCCTAGTTCTGTACGCCATCTGCGTATTTTTAACAAATTACAAGTTATTCTTTTACAGGTGTGTAATTAGTACGGAATTTATATGTTCACCTTTTGCAACGGAAAGTTGGTAGTTATGTTGCGGTTACGGTGTGACTTAGTTATTAGGGTCAATGCTAATTTCATGCATTTAGAAAGAAGAAACCGCCACAAATTGAAAGTTGTAATGAAAATGGAGAAATTTAAAAACGGTAACCATGCAACCACCTTCAAAATTTAATTACAGATTGCATTCAGTGTTAATCCGAAGAAGACTTATATAACTCTGAAAAAATAAACACCGATGAAGTGAGATATAGAAACGATGAATTTAAAGTTTTTCCTGATTTAAAATAAAAGTTTACCAATAAAAAACTGTGTTCCATGCACCTGTTTTTTTTTTGAGGTCAGTCTGCCTTTTTCTGTAAATGGGACTAAGTTTTCTTCATTTTATGCTAAATTAATGTTTCGTTTATGGCATTTCTAAAAGCCCTTACGACTCTCAACGACACTTTAATATTCGAATTTGAAAGCTTTCATGTGTGTGAATCAGTGATGGCATTTTCGGTACATTTGCGTCCTGAAAAATCGTTGTCAGTACATTCGACAAGTTTTCAGTACATTCGGTACATTTGGGTCATTTTCAGTACATTCGCCAAATTTTTAGCAAATTTTCGGTACATTTGGAAAATTTATATTTACTTTTTTTTTTGTTTTTTTAACTGAAAGTAACCGGAATGGGTAGATTTATAGAAATTACCTGAATATAATATAATTACCCTATTATATTAATTACGTTTTCTTTTTATTTTTTTTAGTAAATGGAAAATAATCGCGCAGTGTGTGGATTTTGTAATTAATTTAATGTGAAATATATCTACTTTTGCTAGGGTCTTTGCGATGGGAAAAGTGAGGACCTTTTTTTTTTTTTGATAGTAAATTTTAAAACAATTTCATGCATTTTAGGAAAATTAGTTGTTCAAGACAAAAAAGTACATTCGGGCTCTAAAAAGTACATTTGAAGTCTCGATTCAGTACATTTTCCAAAATCCAAATGCCATCACTGCTGTGAATATTAATTTACGTATACTAAAAAATTGCACAGGCACAAAAATAAGAAAATCTCCGAATATGACCTTCAAAAATGGTATCAATTGCCAGCCTTCCCTTGCCATCCCCTTGGGGGTCGAAAATTATAACAAAAAATAAGTTCGACCCTTCCATCACCCCCTAGCGCTTCATTATTACGCCTAGAAAGTGGGTCAAACTTTAATTTTCATGCAAAATTGAGGTGGGTGTGCAATTTCTATGCTTTTTGGGGCACTGGAACCGAAAATGACAACGAACAGTAAATTTGACCTTCCCGTCACCACCTAGCACTCCCTTTTTTTTCTATTTTTTTTTTCATGAAAATTCAAGTTTCAACCCCTTTCTAGGGGTAGTAAAGGGGCGCTAGAGGGTGATGGAATGGTCGAAATTATTTTTTGTTATCAATTTCGGTTTTATCATGCGAAGAAAAGTAGAAATGCACATCCATTTCAACTTTGTATGCCAATTTGAATTTCGATCCCCAAAGTGGTTGTAAGGGGGTCGTAGCGGGAAAACTGGCAATTGAAACCATTTTTGAAAGTCATATTCAGATTCAGCGACCTCGAAAATGTAGCGATAGAGAGGTCTACCCTGTGGGTCACGAGATTTTTTTTTGTGTGCCTGTGTTATCCAGCGAATTTGAGATAAAACAAAATTTTACAAAAATATCCGTATCAATTTGATATTCAGTCTAATTACTTAAATAAGTTATTTATCATTTGTGTTTACTATTTACAACATACAAAATAACATACAAAAATAAAAACAATTAAAACTCGTTCGAACCTAAAACCTTCGTACATAATGATAAGACTAACGTAAATACAATTTATGATAATTAAAATCCAAAAACAATATTATCTCAAAATACTTCAAATAAACTTTACGAAAATTTCAACTAATTAACAACATTGATGAGTAGGAGTGCATGATACTGCCTCCAAATTACACGCCCTTTTGTAAATCGGTATCGAAAATCTACAAACTACAGACGAAACAACCCACGGCAATACCGCACAGCACTACACAATGCAAACATTAGCGTACAAATGAACGACAGCGAATACACAAACAAGCATAGATAAACAAGTAACGTCAAATTGGTGCAAGTGACGCGCGAGTGTTGCGGCACCGGCACCGGCACCGGCACCACAAAGGATCGAAGGACTAAAAGGACAATTGACATTATGACTGACAGCTTAATTGCAGCCTTTGACAATAGAACGTCAAATGTTGCTGGCGGAGTTTCGAGGGAAACAGTAAAATAGAGTAGCTGCACGGGAAAGGAAACGTAAAGTTTGAAATATGAAATAGAGAAAACAAGGGCAATAAAAATAATAATAGCAGGTTTCAATGAAAGCGTCTTAGAACAACAACGCTAATTGAACCAACCTGCAAGGTAACAGAAATGACTTAAGTAAATAAATTGTTCACTGAATTTTTGCTTTGCAGTGCATGAACCTGATGAGTTATGAAGAAAAAGATAAAAGAGCCAACGAAATGTTTTAGAAATTACTGTGGAGTTTTTTTTGTAAGTCTTAATAGAACAACCAACGAATAAAACTTACGCTTACTTTCTCAATTCCATAGGTATATGAAAGAAAAATTCTGCTGCAAGAGCTCGTTTTTTTTTCCAAAAAGAGTTGTGAATTCCTGTTGCGGTTTAAATCGAAAAGGTGATAGCTAATATATTGTATGACCTGTAGCATCCTTGAAAACAGGGATAGTGATGGTTTGGTTGCTGCTTTAAATATTTGTATTTATCAAGTTTTTTCCGACTCACAGAATCCACTATAAGCCCATTGTGCAGAGTTACGAATATATAAATAAAAATTACGTCAAGAGCGATCCATTTTTTTCTCAACGGAATATTGTGCTTTAATATTTTTAACATTTATATAATTTTTTCGATCGGACTGGGAAGGCTGTTTTTCATTAACATTTAATAAATAAACATGTTTTAAACATTGAAAAATACATTATTAATTGAATTGATATCACTTAGACTCTATTTCAATACAAATCGAACACCGTTAAATTTATAAAAATCGTCGCATCCGTTCAAAAGTTATATGCTTTTGAAAAAATTTTCCACCCGAATTTCAATTATAACAACAAATAACAACAAAAAAAATAAAAAAAAAAAATCATTTCACATTTTAATTTCTAGCACATACATACATCTAAATAACAAAATTTCATTAAAAAATAAATTTTTTTTTTTTAAAGTGGCCCAGTTGGTAAACTCTGACCCAATAGGCAATTACGACAGCCAGTTAGATGACAATAAATCTAGAAACAATTGCAAGAAGATAAATTCTTTCAAGTTTTTTTTTTGTTAACAAACATTGTGTGTGAAAATTAAGCCTGATGCGTGGCTTTCACTTAAAAAAGTCCATTCGCATGCAACTTAGCAAATGGTCAAGTAGCCAAAGAACTCTTTGTTTTTGTGAGCTCCTCGATATTTAAATATAGCACTTGCAATTTCGTTCGTATCGCCTAAGAAGCTTTCAACAGAGCGCTAGCAAGAAATGTGTCGGATAAAAAAGTTTACTGATGATGTCATCTAGTAGTGGTTGAAACTAATATAATCAGCTAGTTCCTCATTTCTTCTACTTAATGGATTTTGCGCTTGGAATTTGTTGTCTTTTTGCACTTACAGTACTGATCTGGAAGCTGAATAAATAATATACCCTTCGTTTTTAGTTTTTGTGTTTAATTTCGGATCAAACCTGCATTTTATATTTGAGATGATGTGCCAAATCTGAGCTTAAACAAAGTTTTATAAATAAATAACGATGAGTAGCATTTATTTTGTCTTTATCCTTTGTTAACAAAATATGAATCTGCTCCAAAAACACAACCATTACCGATCATAAGTATTGCAGCCATGATGGAAAACAATCTGTGGTTCGAACCGTCACCTCCATATCCATATCCCCATCCTCCTCCAAAGCCCCAGCCCCAGCCAAAGCCAAAGATAGATACACCACCGATGATAAAGAGCAAACATCCAACTATTGAGAGAATTACATTTGTTGTTTTATCACCATATTTGTTAGTTACCAATCCAACAAGCACCACAATGCAGATAATGAAGAACGCATGGCATGTGCCATATGTAAGCAATATATCAGACGTACCGCTTTGGCCCACTTCCACCAAGAAAACATAGATTAATACACAAAGAATGATTTCAATAATTTTGAAAATTATAGGGTTCTTATCAGCCATAAGAAATCGTATTTAACATCCAATTTTTGTAAGAAATTATCTCGAACAAGCAGCTTAATTGATTATTACAATTACAAATAAATATATCTCTTGCGATTGACGTTGTAATTTTTTTATAATTTTCAAATTATTTTGACATTAGAAAAAATGCCTACACATTTATGTTTAGAAAAACTTAAATATGGGAGTAGATTTATTGAAGCATAAATTTACTTTGTCATCGAGTCTTAAAGATTTCATCATCGTCGAAATGTTCCAAAAATTTAGTTTTTGGAACATAAAAAAATTTAGTTTTTGGAACATATGTATAAATCAATAAAAAACATTAATAATTTAGTTATCAACGTATGTTCACAAAGTTGAAAACTTTGATAACCTTTAAAGAAAAAAATATGAATTACTTAGGATTAAAGCTCAATAGCTTACTTAAATTTAAATTCATGATAGAAGCATTATCGAGAAAGCTAGGAATGCCACCAATTCTTTCATGTCATGCTATACAATAAAGAACTTCTCAAAAAATCAAAGTATTGATACACCGGAGCCCCGATTTGCGTCGTTAATAGGGACCAAGGAAATGCGACACAAACCGAAACGTCGCAATTCGGATAACTTTTTTTTTTTTCTGTATAAATGCAGATTTGATTGGGTCAAAATTTGAAATATTTAGTGAAAAGGAGTTATATTTTTCATAGAAAAATGCATACGTTTTTTTCTATTTATTTCAAATTGAAAAATTATTCGTGTGTGATTTTCAGTGAAAAATTCCAATCATATTTAGCGACTCATATCGAAACGACGCAAGTCGGGGCTCAGGTTTGTATAAAACCTTCATTCGACATGGTGGACGATTTCTCCTACAGTAGTTTCAGAACTCAAATTACCACACGCCAGCAGTTTTGGAGTGCAAAACTTTAAAAGCTATTGAGTTGAACTTATTTGATTAAATTTAATTGATAGCTTGTCAACGTTTGAAATCAAATATCAACATACAACATATAGAGATTTAAGTAAAGGCATATACAACCAGTTAAATAAAAATATATCCAAAAACAATTACTAGACGAAAAATTTTGTAAAATGAAATTAAGTGAAAATTAAGCAAGATTCGCGGCATTCACTTAAGAAAGTCCAATCGAATTGTGCATGTAAATTTGCAAATGGTTTAGTTGCCAACCTCTTTACTTTTAGTTCTGTGTTTGATTTAAGAACAAATCTGCATTTTACATGGAATATGCTGTTTCGAAACTATGGTGCAAAAACTGTTTTGCGAATAAAAGAATATGGTTTATTTTGTCTTTATTCTTTGTTTATGTAATTAATATAAGAATCTACTCCAAAAACAATGCCATCAGCGATCATTATTCCTCCAGCAACTAAGGCCATATTTTTCCTGGTCGATGTCCATCCATCATACCAAAAGCTAAAGCCGAGTTAAGGAAAATGGAGTTAAGGTTTAGCTAAGGCCATTTTCCGTTACTTATGCGCGATATTTAAATTAAAGAAAAATTTTCCTAAACTCCATTTTCCTTAACTCGACTTTGTCTTTTATTGCTTTTGCCACAAAATTTACATAGCCATTGATTCTCCAAGGTGCCCGATTTTTGAAACTTTAAACGGGGCTTTTCATATAACTCCTAATGTACTTATAATAATTAAAGTTTTCTCATATAAAGATTGTAGGAATGCAAAACGGGGCAGTTTGAAAACACTCTTTTGTTTTTGATAAAACTTGTCCGAGTTATGACATTTTAAGCTTGTTATGATTATTGCTTCGACAGTTAATTACATTAGAAATTAAGTACACTTTAATTATGTAGTATCAAAATTGCAATGAAAAATATATGTGTTTGCATGATCACCAATTGGAATATGCAGTCCATGTAAATTGTAACTGAAAATGTTAATAAGTTTGGCAGACCCTCAACAATTTATATATAATTAATGAATATCAATTATTTATTTTTTTTCTTTTTTTTTTGGATCAAACAACACAAATTAGTTTTAGAATGAAGTTCACAATGTTGAGAAAATGTAGGCGTACCAAAGTTTAAGCCGTTTTCTGTTGCCAATATGTACCTCAATAAATAATGCCTATTGCAATGTAAGTTGTATCAAGTGTTCTATTACATATTTAAATTATAATAAAATCGATAGATGATTCATATCGTAGTAATTCGCTTAATTTTAGCGGGGGAAAAAAAACACTCACTCATGTAATTACATGCTCTTCTAGAAATGTCTATATTTGAACAAACATATTAGAAAATACAAAGGAAACATAAAGTTATAATAGGCATTGCGCTTAGCCACTACTTAAGTGAAAAATTCCATAACGGCAACAACTACGCCCTATTTATAGACAACAGCGTACGACAACATAAAATTTGATGATCGAAAAATTTAGAATTTTGGCTCAGTTTACAAACATATAACTAAATATTTGCTTTTGCCATTTGCTCTTTGTGATTGTTGGCATCGTGTAAACCAAATGCGCTGTACGCCTTGTTTTCTTTACTTTTGACTATTACGTTATACATAGCTCGAGTTGAAGTTGAAAATTTTTAATTAACTTATCAAGTGGTTAACGCTTAAATGGGTGCATTCAACGCCAGTAGTTAGAAGTAATTGACAACTACTAATTAGAAGCGATGAAATGAAGAGAGCAGAAATTGATTGTAGGTGAAAAGGAAAATTTTTTTAAAAATTCAAACGGAATTGAATATAAGGAGAGTTTAGGAAGTTGTTATTTCATTCATTATGTATTTGAAGCTCAAAGATTATATGTTTCAACTTAAAAAACTCAATGCGATATAACAGAAAAAGTTGAACACTTAGGTGCTCCTAGCGTGGAGTAATTTGGATATGTTTAGAACCAAATTATTTTTTCGCTTCATATAACGTGAATAAATCGGTGCCAAGCTTCAGTTGTTGGGAGCTGAATCTGCCAAATAAAAGCACAAATTCTTGAGATAATTTTTATTCAATTGAATTGAATCAAATCAATTACGAATCAAAATGTTTCAGTTTTCGAATAACACGAACAGTTTGTCAGGGGCGTACGGTGGCATTTGTTTCTATTCCAATCGTAGCAGCCCAACCTTTTTTCTTTGCAAATCGCTCAAACGTTTTTCATTTCACTAATAAATAAAATAAAAAATTTAAATTTCTATATAAAATTTAAATATCAAAAATCTGGCAATTAAATTGTAAATTTTCTGCCTTTTCAATTCAAAATCAACCGACCCAAACTGGCTGCAAACACTAGAAAATTGTGCTTAAAAACACAGCACTGGTGTTTGAACTACAACAAATATCCATAACGAAAAATGCCAAAACTTATCGACCATAATAATGTTTTTTTTTTGTACTTCAACTTTTCTGTTTTGATTTTGGTTCAACTGGAAAAAACCCTCTTCATAACTACAAATCCCTTAACAAGTTTAACGTATATTCCCGCATTCAATGTATGCAGGCCTCAATAGCACTGAGGTGATAGTGGTGGCGTGGCCGTGGTGTTGGTGTTTGAACAAAGTCGCTATGGGGGCCATCTGCTGAAGGTATACCACAGCAAAGTACTCTGCGAAACTGCAAAGCTATGCTGAAAACTGAAGGTTTTTTTTTTGTGAATTTTTTGCCAACCAAATATCTACCGCTTTTTAGTTTGTCCAACTTTTACCCACAATTTAGCTGCAGCACACAATATAGGTGACGCACGGCTGGCGGCGGCGGGTGGTGCAGGTTATTTGTGTGATTAGCATAAAATTTAAAAATGTGCACTGAGTTGAAAGCTACTCAAAATGCTATCTCTTTGGTAGCTATAGTAGTTTTGTAAAACAGTGAACTACTCCGATGGTTAGCTAAAACAAAGTTGATAAAAAATGTTGCCTAAATTTCTCTTCCCTACTTACATGAAGCTAAGCGTTGCTGCATCGGTTGTCTGGTTTGCTTTTTTTTTATAATTTTTGCTTAAACCGCTTGTTGGTTGAAATCTGCTTGACCAGTGTAGCGTTAGCAACACTTTTGGTCGGCCGCTTAACAAAACTAAACACAACTTTTGGAATTATCATCATCGTTCAGACGAGTTTTTGTTTTTTTTTTTTGCTTAATAAATGCTTAAAGTCAGTCAATTTTTGTAGATTTTGGGTAGACTACAGTGGAAACATCCTTTTAAATCTTCTGAAGCGGAAAGTTTTGCGCACTTTATTGTTAACTTTTTTGAGAGAACTTTTATGGAAGTTTTTGACCCATTGAGCCTGAGAAGAATTATAATTTCTCAATCCGTTATAGTATATTTAAATCTAAAACGGGCTCGATTTTTGATCCAAAACAAAATATTGGTCAATTTTGAATTTGAGTTGCGGTGCTGAGGCCGATGTTGGAACCCATAATTTAATCAAAAACGAAATGATTTTGGAGAAATACTCTTTTTTAAACGTATAAAATATATTGATCGCTTCGATTTTGATTGATCATCTATTCATTAAAAAAATACTTAATTATATCTGTGTCATGAGAATTTTTCCAATATCTGCTAAAAATTTTTTTGTAAGCCTATTTCCAATAACACCATACAGTCTTTCATTTTGTTTGTATATAAAAGAAATGTTACTCATACGCCTTGTATAGTTTTACGTACTACATTTTTTGGCCGCGAAAACTCAGTTGATTCTCTATACTGTAGGTACAGGTGTATATGTTTAAATTTCATATCATCATCATTTCATGTATCAGGACTTTGCGTTTAGCTGCAGTTAAGGGGAAGTAATGCTTTAAAAATCATTAAGTACTTTTTATTTTAAGCTGTTTTCTTTTTCAAAACATTTTCAGTTTGGATTTTCGGACTTTTCTCTTTATTTTTTATTTGGTAAAACTTTGTTTTAACTTTTTTCAGCGCAACACAATTTTTAGCAGAAATTTGTTGCTGGCAGACGACGAGACACAACAATGTTGCTGCACTTACATATACAAATATGTGTTTGCTAGCTTTTTTTTTGCATAAATATCTATGTGTTTGTGAATCTGACGCCACTCACCAGGCTGTCAGTTTTACTAGCAAATCCATTAGACAGTACAAAAAAGGTAAGAAAAAAACATAAGTTTATTTTATTATGCTGTAAGTGTGGTTAAAATCGCTTAAGCAAAAGCTTATTCCATTACGCTTATTTTATTGTTTCTTGTTTTCGAGCTCAATTTAATCTTATTTTTTCTGTTGGTTTCCAGCTTTTGCTTTTATTTTGTTGTTTATAATTTTAGTTTATTGTTAAACCTTTTACACTGTTGACATTATTTGATTTCCGGATTTCTTTAATATGCTTTTATACCTCACTCTACTCCTTTTTTTTTTACTTTTCTTCAAGTTGCAATGTGTGAGCAGTTGAGGTGAATGCACCAAAAGCAAGAGCCACCCACTGACCCAGTAAACATAAATTCAATGTGTTACGGTTTTGTTTTGTGTTTTCGTTAGTTTGTGGATAATGTTTCCGTATCCGTTTTCATTGGTATAGTTATTTGATGTGATATGTGTTGAGGGACAAAAGTTGAAAGACTTTAAAACTTTATTATGTTTCCGGCAAGGTATAATTTTTGTTTTGAGTTAAAATGACAAAATACCAGCTTGTCAAGAAAAGTAGCAAAAATCGATGATGCATTTCAGAAATTCCATTCAGTAATAATATTAAAAAAAATTCATTACAAAACCAAAATGCAAAATGTGTTATTTTGTTCAATGCAGTTGATGATGCATCATCACCATGATCATCAGTAACGCTTGCAACCACAAACTTAATTTTCAAATATTGTAAAATTGAACAGCAAATCTATGTACTTTTCTAACCTTAGCTGCTTTATCGACAATTTGTTAGTTTTTTTTATTTCTTCACATCTCTGTCTCAAACTAATTTGCCATTGTCAGCAAATGCATAAAAAATTTCTTTAAATATTTTTAAAGCTCTCGAGAAAGAGAAAAACAATTTTTATTTAGGACACTAACTCTGATGGGTAAATTTAAATGCAGCTGTATGAAAAAAAAACAATAATTAAGTGCCGTTCAACTTATAACTGCTGTATTTAAGCTACGATATGATTTGTGTTATCTTCGTCACATCAGAATTTTCCATGACATTACTCAATATAATAGCATACAATTTTCAACAATGGCCGTGAAAAATAAAATAATGTCTAGAGCATAAAGTACTTTGATTGTACGAGTCGTATGAGCAAAACTTAATATATCATTATTTCCAAAGAATCAGCAAAAAGATTGAGTATAAACCAGCAAATTGTTGCACACTTAACTCTGGCAATGCTATCAGATCACCACGAGAAAAATCGAGGACGCTCAGAGGAACTAACATTTTTTACGCCATTTGACAAATAAAAAAAGACTTGTCAAGAACGTTTTCTTTCCCAAAGTTATCATATTGATGAAAAAAATAATACGTTCTCATATTTCAATATTTAATTGTTCTATTGGCACACACATTCATTTTAACTAAATAATTTTTTTTAACTAGAAATAACTAGCGAAATGATTGAGTAAAAATTGGCATGCTTCAAAAAATTAAACATTTAAACATGTACATTGCACAACTTTTAAGCAGACAAAGCGCATATAAAAGGATTAAATGACATTTCATGGAGTAAAATTGCTCTTCATTCAGTACAAAGTGAAACCGTTTCTATTTATGTATAATTTTAAAAAGTTTCTGTTTGTCAAAAAAGACAAAAAAAATAAATCCTTTGAAAATTGTAACTGCAATTGCTAAGTTGCGATAAATCTTGTGATTTATACTTTGCTTAAACATTTCTAAGAAAATTGTTCCTTATATTTATAAAAAAGCAAAAAAATTGAAATTTTGTAGCATAAAACAAAATGAACCAAACGCGTCGTATGAGTGTCACTAATTGTTTAATATAACTGAAAATAATTTCATTAAAACTATGCAAATTTAGTCAATTTTCACTGTATATAAGAAGATGCATTTAATAAGATGCCATTCCAAGGTCTCAAGGTCAAAAACTTTTGCCGCATTTGCTTTTTATGGTAACACTGCATTTTTTTGTTTAATTTTTACTTTCTTATACTGTGCAGTGATGTAAAGTCGCCAGTTACTAATAAGCCGGCTAGTGCTAGTGCAAATAGTATGCACTAAAAAATTTGAAAAGTTGCAAAAAAATTCCGTCAGTGAAACTTTCGCAATTCATTTAAATTTTTCTTTTCCTTCACTTAGATTGAAAAACTGCGTTGCACCACATAAAAGTTTTAGTAAACTTTGATGACAGCTGCTGCAACGGTAAGCGCTATAGTTGCTATTGTAGTAAAAGCAGCAGCAGCAGCAGTTTCCGTTGGCGGAACACAAACATTTTGTGCGTCTTAGAAAATTTGCAGCAAATAAAATGCAAATTTCAATGGAATGAAATCAACCGCTAAAAACAAGTTAAATTCGCATTGCAACAGCAACAATTTTTACAATTCCACTTCTATTGTTGTAGTTGCCGCACAATTTGTGCAACGCATAATGAGATGCAGCAATATGTTCAACTTGAACTTTTTGGCGTTGCCAACAAATAATAAGAATTGGAAAACTTTTTCCAACAAATGGGAAATATCAAGGAAAATGCACAGTGGCCAGGATGCAGAAATTAGAGCTACATATTTTTCTGAATTTATTTAAGACTAGCCAATAGTAAAAATAAAGTTTTAAGTTTGCAAAAAAAAATTAAATAATAGAAAACTAATGTACAAAATTGGTATTATGGTCTTATATTTCAAAGAGTGATGTTACGTAGAAATCAATCAATCACTATATTTATATTATTTTTTTGTAATTTTAAAACAAACACAATATTTCGTAAACTCATTTTAGCTACAGTGTACCTCCATTCATAACACTGTACGTTACAGTTTTCATTTGACATTTTTATTAAAGCTTGCACTGTAATATTTAAGTTGGTGAAACAAAATAAATAAGAAAGCTCGCATTAAAATTGCAAAATATTTTACCGTTATTATTAACCACAACCGTGAATTTCAGTTCACCACAACGTCAAGAGTCACTTGGACGCCACATTTAATGTGACTTATCACATTACCCTGTACATATTCGTTTCTTGCTCCACTGATTTAATTGGATTTTTCCACTGAATGTTGTTATTGTTTTTTTCTGATTCCACAGCAAATGAATGCAATTAATACTTATGTAAGGCAAATTGCTTGCTGTTGTTGTAAATGTGTGAGTGCATACTGCTGTTGCACATATAAAGCTTTTAATTATTTTTGTGGTTTTACAATTTTATAAAGTAAACCAAAAATATTTTTCATTGTTTCGCCTGTAAGTGATTTTATTTTTAAACCGCACGCATCCTTGCATTTATCCTTCAGCATACATTTTAGTGGTACAGTGTAGTCAGCAGCAGTCATGCGTGCAAACATCGAAGTGCTCAGCATTCAGCAATAGGGTATGATATTGTGTCTCGATACTTAAAACAAAATTGATAAGATTCGATGCATTCAATGTTTGACATGAAACTTCTCACGTAGTTTTTAACTAAAATAAAAACCAAATGCTTTGGAGTAAACCGAGGAAGTTTTGATGTGATGTAAAAAGTCTTAAGCTAAATTTCAAGAAAATCTATAAAATATTTTTATTTGTTTATTAAGATTTATAAATAAATAAATAAATAACATTTTTGGCTACTCAGAACTATGTTGACTTTGCACTTAACTAAACAAATTTTACAAAATCTTTACTTCTGTACTATGTTCCATTGATAACATTATATCGATATTATATTCCATACAAAAAACACATGTCGTTTGTATATGCGCCAGTTCAGAATTAATTAAATTGTGACATTCTGACATGCTGACTGAGGTTTCATTGCGAAATTCATTTTACCTTGGCCATGTCCTTGTTCTGTATTCAATCGTTGCTGGTGCTGCTAGTTGTCCTTGCGTATAGCCAGCATGTTATATGCTATGTACGCTCGTATTTTCTGTTTATTGGTAAACTTTAATACTGGTCAAGTTGATTCTTTGTACCATGTTCGGTGGTATAGTACGTTCATACGTTGGCTGCTTGTCGTGGTAATATTTGATGTTGTCAGTTATATTTGTGGGTATGTGTTTGGAGATATGTGACTTCCATCAGTGGCATAAGATAACGCAGTACATGTGCCTTCTGAGTTTTATTCTTAATACTTTTATTTTTCATGTTATTTCGTTACTTTTTTCCATTCATTTTTTTTTTCTCAAATTTATTGTTTTCGCTCATTCACTGATATTGTTCGTGTCACATTTCATCGCAATATTTATGTTCTCTATGTGTGTGTAAGGCAAACTTTTATTGTATTTATTAACGAAAAACAAAAACATATTGCAAAATATATACATATTTACTTTAACACTTTCAAAATAAATAAATATTGATTGATTTTTTTTTTTGACACAATATAATATGAGTGATTTCATTTGTTTATTTTAAGACGTTTCGCTTTCGCATGGCTCATTAATTATGTGAATTCAACAGGCCTTTAAGCGGCTTATAGCAATTATGTTAATGACATATTCATTAATGATTCCTTATGAGAGACAAAATGGCAAAACTAAGCAATTAAAAATGTTAAAAATTAGTTTTATGACATTTGGGGCAAAACGTCAACATCTACATACATTCTTATAAAGTTCAAAGCCCATTTGCGTTTTATGTTTTTATAAGCTTTATGATAATTTGTTGAAAAGCATAAATTTCACAATGAGCTGTTTGATTTCAAATTTATCAAAAAACTCAAAAGGGATATTGTGATTTTCTTTACATTTTCTCCATTAACTTACTTTGAGGAAAAAGAAAGACTGTATTAAAAATTTAAAACTTGGTAGTTTTGTCATACCCTTACAATTTCTAAGTGTAGAATATACATATATATCCTTGGAAAGCTAACTAAAGAACATATTTCAGCAAAAAACGTGAAAAATAGTGCTGGGTCGACTTAACGTAAAATAATCAAACTATTAAAATTATACGATGAGACTTTTACTAATATTTTTGTATAAAAACCTTTATGGTAAAAAAAGGTATAAAGGTTTATGTAAGTGAATATAAAAAAATGTTTTTTTAAACCACTTCAATGCTGACACAGCCGTTTGTGTTGCAACTTTTTGCATATGTTTATTTTCCTCTTTAAAAAAAAAACAAGAAAACCTTCAAAAGAAAAGAAAAACAAACTCTTGTCTGTAACTCAAGACTCAATGGAACTTTTCTTGAGGTTTTTTTATTTTTTTCCTTTTCTTGTGTAATTTTTCCCATTCAAAATAACTTTTCGAAGACTGCAGGGAATAAAATTAACCTCGATGAAAACTGAGAACTGAATTGAATGAAACTGAACTCAAACAACTAAAGTCCAATCACTAAATCAACAGCAATGCAATGTAGTGCAGCTTATGAAAAAAGAAACTAAAGAAAAACAACAAAAAAAATTTAAAGAAGTAAAAAGTGAGAAAGCAAGAAGGATGGTCAACAATTGTCGGCAAGGTAAAGCAGAAGACAAAGTGTATAAAATAAATAGTAACAACAAATTGAAATCAAATAATAAATTAAAAGTTAATCATACGGCAAGTACTGCAGACTGCAATATCTCTGAAGAAAATAACTGTCATTATTGTTTTTTTTTATCAAAATTTGTATACTTTTTAGGAAAAAGAATAACTAAGAATAACTACAAATAAAAATTTGTATACTTTTTTCATGAAAAGTAATTTGCGGAACAACGGACTTACGATAAAAAAATCAGGAAAAAGAATAACTACTGAAAATTAAATTGTTTTTTATTACAAATTGAACTAAATACTACATTGTATGTCTTTATCTTTCGGTTAATTTTAATCAAACATTCCTCAAAATTAATTTATAGATTGATTTTGACTGCAATAGAAAGTTTACACTGTTCACTGAAATGCATTTACAGGTGCCATACAACAAAAAGTTTTCGCTTAAGTTAAGGACAAATTTGTAATTTTTTTTTTATATTGTTAATTTTTTTATTACTTAAGAGTTTGACCATATTTGCTGGTTGTTTTAATTTTTTATTGTTATTCTTATGGTTGTGATGAAATGTCCTACGGGATTAGAAAAAAACTTAAAACTGCTAAAATATTTGCTAAGTAGCAAAGTAGAAGAGTGAAGGCAAAAACATGAAAGAATAATGGATGTTTGATAAAATGCGGAACTAAAAAAACAATATTCACTTCAAACAAAATTGTAAATGCAAGCGGAAGTCCAGTGCCTTGTTGCCAATTTGTCAGCATAGTTCTTGTAATTTTTTTCTTCTCCCTGTTGTATGTCCACATGTTTTATTTTTTGTTCGGTAGTTGCCTGCCTCCTGTCAAGCCCCATCTATGCAAATGATTGTATTATGCACACATGAACGCTTTTGGGGCCAATATTGAATTTGGGTTAAGAGCAAATCAAATAATTTTATATATTTCATGTCATATGACAAGGACACTTGTGCATATGGTATATGTGTTCATATGTTTGTGGGTCTGTGACACACAAATAGACGGAAATGCAATTTTGAAATGAATAAAAATGCAAATGTGCTGCTGTTTTTTAGGAGAAAAAAATATACACCCATCGTTCATACACATTTGTATGAGCAGGGAGCTAGTTTTCTTCTTTTGAGCCTTGTTGTTTCTAAGAAAGAAAAAATTTACAAGACATGAAAAATTACGGTTTCAAATAAAATTTATTGCGTATGTACAACATGACATATGAGTAACCAACATTATATTGCATTCAAATATAATTTATAGATTTTCTATTGAAAGTTGAAAAAATTTTTGAGAAAAATATCCGCGTGCTGTGAGGACATTATATATATTATATATTTAATTATCTCGTTATTTATAGCACTGATGACAAAATACGTGTTGCTTAACTTCATCTAAGAAAACTGCCATCAATGTAGTTTAATGCCGACTTGTCTTAAACTATGCGTAATGGTTCTTTGGGAGAAGATATTTTATCAGCCTGTTTGTTACCGTCATTGTTGCAATAGCGGTAGGATCTATGTCAGAATAAAGTTAGCATGGCGATAGTGCCTTTTTTCAACCAGAAAGAAGTTTTCTAAAAACTATATATATGAGAATGGAGCACTTTGCTGGAGAATTAGAAAGATAAATTGTCAGGTCTAGAGGCGTGAATTGTATCCAGTTTGTTTCATAATTCATCAACATTTTTCTCTTAACCATAAGGTACTGGATGAAAAGGCTGTTTTAATAAATAAATCCTTTTATGTCGTTTTAGCGATTAAGAGGAAAAACTTATTGATCTTAAATCTTCTTCTTTCCCCTATTTATAATGAAAATATGCTAAATGTCCGCTGCTTTGAGTGATACTGCCTTTATAGGTTGTTCAGGTCACAAACTTGATTCACATCTTAGCTTTTGCAGCATCATTTGAAAAATACCAATTGAACAAGATGATTTATAGAACTAAAAGATGTTTATTGATCAGAAAATGCTGTAATTTTTGAGATAAGACGATCTAGTGGAAGGACCTTATTTAAATTTACACCGCTGAAAAGTTTTTGGAAAATTAAACAACTAGCAAAATGCGATAGAGCAGAAAGCTTCAGTGCTCTCTGTGAAGATGCTGTACTTGTTCCTCCTGACTTCATGAGAAATAACGAATGGATTCTGTTTCGATTTTTGGAATACCAAAGTCATTCATAGATATTTTAAAGTTTTTCCAGTACGCTTCTAAGCCTTTTTATATTTTTTGAGAAGATTTTTCTATGGTAGCCATGATTTGTTTTAGTGATATTTTTTAAATCTCTCTTCTGTAGCTTTTCTGAAGTTACTTAAATCTTTACAAAAACCAGTGTGGATAATTTTATTTGCAGTGAGTTAAAAGACATAAAACGTTGTGTGCAACAGGCTCACTTAAGGTAGTCTTAAGTTCGTCGTTCCTATTATTATTGCTGCGATATGGTTATTTGAGCTTCAATTTGATTTATTTTATATGTAAGTAGTATATCTGAAATTGATTTAAGATGCATATCTTCTTTGCTAAAATTTATGTTATAAAGAAAGCATTTGTGGTTCAATAAAAATTTTTTGTTATAAAAATTTATTTCAGTATTTGAAAACGCATTCAATGAAATTTTCCCAATGTTGAAAAAAAGCGAAAGTGTGCCTAACATTTTTGGCTGCTAAGTAATTGATTCTTGTTTTATTTGATTTATCATAAAAATGCGTTCATTAGCTGTACAGCGTTGCCTCTCTTTATTAGACACTTCCTTTCCCTTTTCTTCTCGCTTAACTTCCTTACAATGACTGCTCAAATTATGTCACAGGCACTGTAGCTAACCTTTACACAAATTAACAAAAAAATAAAAAATAGAAAGCTGATTTCAAACGGAAGTGAAATTCATTCATATCCGGTATCTTTTTTCATATTTGTTCCCTTTTTTTTTATTCTTTTACAAAATTTTGCTCTATAATTTGCATGCAAATAAACAAAGATGACAAAGCAGCGTAGACAGAGTGAAGAAGAAGAAAATTCGTTGTTGATGTCTTTGCTGTCTGCCTCAAGTTGTTTACTTCCTATGTCGTTTTCAAAGTTTTTCATTTACTAAAAGCCAGCATTAAAAAATTTAGCAACTATGTGAAAAACCTTTTATTCGAATATCTTCTCTTTCTCTTTCACTCCAGTGTATCATCGTTCATATGTTTTTTTTTTTGCTATGTTTGAGTAACTTTAACCTAATAATGTCAACATTTATATTATAATTTTCCATTTCATTCCTTTTGCTTGTCATTTACATATATAAATATTAAGGATATTTGATTGCCATTGGGTAGGTTGTCATACATATGTTTTTCCATTGTTGTTGCTGTTGTTGTTGGTAAGACAATTTTTGACAAAATGTGCCTTTGCTAGATGTGGTGCAAAAAAGAAACAGCTGCTCAAAAAAATTTGTTTACTTATTAACAAATCGTTTGGAAATTTGTCAACAATTTGTTTTTATGTTTCGGCAGCAACATTTCTTTTATACAATTTAGAAATGACATATTGTATTTGCTTTAGAATAATAAATTCTGCTAACTGAAAGTTGTTTGAGCAAGTTAGGTAATGGGATTTATGAGATACTTGTGAAGTTTTCACAAAAACATGTTACAAATTAGTTTAAGTGCTTAATAAATTGAATGAGGTCAAACTTTTTTTTATATAAATTTTCACAAAAAATTGCATTTTAAAAATTTAAAAAAATTTTATGAATATTCTAAAAACAAAAAACATAGACAATGTAATTAAAAACTTTTAAAGCACAAAACAAAAAATGCAACCCCACTGTCATTTCCTGTTAACGCCACCATTGGCAGTAACTTCAATCAAAACAAAGAAGAGCAGGAAAAAAATAAAATAAAAGAGCAGCCAACAAAATTTATGTAGGTCAGTGCACAGGAAATTGCCAAAAATAAATGGCAAAAAAATAAAACAGTTTTCAGCGGTCAAATACAGGCAGGCAACAGCAAACGCTAACGCAATGTAATTAAAGAAAACGAGCAAAACAAAACCAAACCAAATGACAAAAAATGGAATGAAAATGACAACAAACAATAGTGAAAAAAATATAATTAGTTATAAACGACGTCAAAAAAGAAAAGAAGAAAAAAAAACTGCACAAAATACAACCAAAGTTAACGAAATAAATGGTAACAGGATAATGTGCGCGTGAAGGTCCTGCGTTGCGCATCCGCCCATTGGTGACACTAATTTCCTTTGTTTTTTTTTTGCTGTTATGGGAATTTCCAAGGAAAATTGCGCTTAATTTTAATTTCTTCAGTTCGTTTTAAATTTTCTTATAATCTATACTTTTATATGAGTCGTTATTTCGAAAGTGGAGCAAATCCCTCTTCATTTAAAAGAAAAAATTAAATAAATTTTGTACTATTTTAGTTTGATATAAATAAGGGGCGTGGCACTTCCGTGAAACTTGCTTCATGTATGTATGTACCAAGCTATTCGCTAAATGTGAACGGTATTGGACAATGGGGCGTGGTTCTTCCCATACAATAAAAATACTCACATTCCCAATTAGTGATATTTGGTACATGGACTCTTTAAATGACCACATAAAGTTGTTCATATGTAAATGGCGCTAATTTGAAGAATACTTTCGTCGATTCGGAGACATTCCAGCTTGAAATTTGGTCGAGAGAAATCCTTAAATAAACAGACACAAAGGCATGTGTAACTGGTGTTAATTTGAAAAATAAATTCATGGTATTGTCCTTTTAATTTGATATGCTCTTAATTTTTTTCTTCTTTTCTTCAATTTTTTCTACTTCGTAATGTTGCCTCTTAATTTTTATTGTTTTGCGGTGTTGCTATCGGTTGTCTGTATGTGTGCGTGCAACAGCAACGTCGAGTCCTGTCATCCCGTTTTACCAAATGATTATCATTAATCACGTCGCATTTCCGTTTCGTTTCATTCGTTTCTGTTAAATGGCGCTGCAGCAACTAAGTAGGGAAGTAAAAAGAAAAATTCAGCAACAGTAACGACGACAAAATTGTTGGGATAACATCTTTTGCTTTTTCATTATAACGATACTCTCATTTCAACGCTCTACCGCAACAACGATGATGATGATGACGACGACGACGACGACGACGATGACGCTGACGATAGCGGCAAATGTTGCCCACAGTAAGCGTCTGTCATTTTTGATGTCAACATGCGTAACAGATACGTGTGCTTAGAGCGTGAGGTGGTAGTAGGCCTTGGGTTGCGCAAATGACCGTCCAAATAGGCTCTGCAAGAAATTTCAACTTTCATTTATTATAATTTGTTTGATGTGTGGCTGACTCCGGCAGCTGTTGGCAGCGCTGGAAATGCCAGAGACAGTGTCGTCATCTGCAGGATATCAATTTAATGAGGAAACAAATTTTATTGCCGCAAAGATTAAATTTTATTTAGATTAAAAAATATGATGAAATTCGTTTGAACAACTAGAAAAGCTTGGTACTAGAGCAAAGCTTAAAAATACATATACACTTAGCTTTAAAGTGCTTTGTTTGTATATATTTCAAAAAAAAAACTCTAAACAAATTCCAAGATAGCAGAGATTTGCTTTATGGGAACAAAGTTGCTCAAAAACCGATACCATAAATTGGTTATTCGCTTCGCGTTGAAAATATTTTATTGAAATTCAAGAAAAGTTCATATATGACTGACGTCTCATATCACCGCCTTTTTTCATTAAATTTTATTCCATCAACTTTGAAAAGATTAAAGTTAAGTTTTTAATTCTTCGCTTAATCTTCAAGAGTTATTATTTTTACTGCAAATGCACTCAATTGTTGAATGACAGATATGTGCTACTTTCTATGGCACTTTCTTATAAATTAAAATTGACAATAAACGATCAAAAATGCAACGCAAGGAATAAAGCTTGCAAACGATGCAGCATTACTGACGGAAACTGCATACTTCTTAAAAGCATGCAATATAATGTCGACGATATAAAATTGTGAGTGTAATTGTAAAACTTAAAAGCTTTTTAAAGAGTTGCTTCCGCTTCATATGCTTTTATTTCTCACAATATTGTGACGCGACAATTTTTTTACGCAGATTAACAGCAACAAACAGCAGTGCGCAAGTTTGGATAAAAATTTAAAAATCAAAATAAAAACGTAAAAAAAAGTTAAATTTCATAATGAAGAATTCGAGAAGAATACTCATTCATTTGTTTTTAATGAGATTTTATCTTCAACTAAGCAACTGGTCAGTAAGTTGGTTGGTGGCAACTTGTGCAATGTTTTGGCCATTAATATTAGTGCCTTAACTCATTCGTCCTTGGACGGCATGCTTCATTGATGTATGTGGGTCTTAGCTTGTTGTTTGGTAAAAATTGTCGATGCGTAAATTCAGGGAAATTATTTTAAAACCTTTGAGCTTTTACTTTATTTAGCTGACGATGTTACGTCCTTGTCGTACTGCTGACTTCCGTTTAATGGACTGAAGCAACCGAACGACCCTCGTATCAGTGAGCGAGCAGACAAAACCACAGCGGGTGGGCAAAAAGTTTCAGTACCATCAAGTTGCTGTTGTTGTTATTTCTGTTAAAGTGGCAAAACTCTATCTGTATGTTGGTTAGCTAGCTGGTTGGTGAAAAGTTGTAAGCGAAGCAAACTCAATTTTCACAGAGACCGGAAGAAAACAGCGAGGCAACGTACTTTGAAGGACGACCAGAAAGTCAAGACAGACTGAGAAAAGTGCACTTCTTCAGTATACTTGAAAGCATACAAGTAAGGTTAACTGATGTTCAGCAAAACTGAAAGAAGATAACAGCACAAAAAGGATAATTCTTCCGAAGCAACAAATGAAATGAAAGGAAATCAAATCTTTGACGCGTGTTGCCTCGAACAATAAGGATTTATTTATTTAATTTATTACAGCCTAATTTGCTGTCAATTTACAAACAATTTTGACTCCAAGGTTGAAGGAAAGGTTTATTAAGTAAAAGAGATATAAATACTACAGATGAATGCACATTATATGAGTAAGGTAACGACTTACGTAATTCTACTATACAGAAGCTTCTGACTGGAAAACATACCTGAAATAAAAAAAAAAATTAAAAATCAATATTAAAAATTTATATTTGATTTATTATATATTTACTATAGTAAGTGTGAATATTTTTTTTTTTTGAAAATTAAACAAAATTAAAGCAGCTTCGCCTTTAAAGAGCAAAAAAAACTAAACTCTGTCATGTGTGTGACTCATACGCATTCTAACACAGAAATCGCAACATTTAGGCATATCCTGTAAGGCAAATTGCTTTTTAGTTGCTTAAAAACAAAAAGCACCATCAATGTAACAAAAAATCCATTAAAGGCAATGTCTGCATATGTTTGCATACACATAGATACACACGCACATACATATATACATATGTGTCTATGCTTATATTTGTATTAACGTGTTCAAAGCAATATACACTAATACCCACCCATACACAGCCTCGCTAAAACGAACTGTAATCACATAAAGGATAATGACAGCAGATTACGTGACACATTTTGTCGTCATTTGCTTTCTTACTAACGTAACGTTGCTGCATAACGTTCGTTCATTTGTTCGTTATGTTATGTTACATTTTTATGCCGCAAGTCAGACGCTTTTATTTTAGATACTAAATACCGCCAAACAGTAGCAAGTAAACAGCAGGTTGGAGTGTACCACTTGTAAGCGTTCTTTTTTTTCATTTTTGTAAATAGCTCATTCAATTTGAATGGAATGTTTTCCGCAATAAAAGTCGAATGGTATCAAAAAACAATGAAAATGTCAAAAAATATCGAAAAGTTTGATAATGTTCAAAAGATACACTCAATAAGTATCAAAAGATAATAAAAAAGTTAATTAATTTTGGTAGGTATTGGGAATATCAAAAATTATCGAATGTTAAGGAAAACATCCCCGATGAAAAGATTTTAACAGCTTTTGGTAGGTTAGGGTTTAAGAATTTTGTTTCCCAAGTTCTTCCTTTTCACAGTTGCGTGTTTCACTTCTTCAATGTTTGGTTCAGTGCTTTTTTATTTAAAATTAAGTATTTTTGAATCATTTTCATTGCTTAATTTACATTTTTAACAATTTTGCCAAAATATTTTTTTGATTATTGAGCTATGTATATACTCGAATTTGTCATATTCTACTGCACTTTTGTCGAAAACGGACACCCTGCTACATTTGATACTACACAGATAAAGCATTTACAGTTTATATCTGTATACTATACTAATATGCGTTAGCATGTGTGTAACATATTATGTGAATGTGTTCTATCAAAGTTATTTTGCGCTGACATTAATCTAAATTCAAAACATTTTCCTTTCACAATATGTTTTTTTTTCGTCTTCTGCAACTTCACAGTAACATACCTACCTTCCTTCCTGGCTTTTCTTTCATACATTCATCTACCATTTTTTTTGTACTACTCATTTTCGCTATTTTGTTGTCATTTACTCCTTCTCTTTCAAGTTTGAAGTCCTTGATGACGTGAATTTTTTAACAGCATTTTTAACCTGCGGCTCTTTTTTCTTTTTATAAAAAAAAAAACAAAAGTATAGAAAAAGTAAAACGAAAATAGCAAAAAAAAAATACACAAAAATTGCAAAAAAAATTGCAAAAAAAAGGCAAAATGGAAAATGTAAAATCAGCTTCTTTTTTTTTGTCTGTTTAAAAATGCCATGGAAATGATGAACACAAAAATAGCAACAACAATGTGGTGGCATGCCGCGCCACTACCGTTGTAGTGCACAGCCTGCCATACTTGCGGCTGCTTTTTGCATTAAACAAACTTTAAATTTGCTGTCTCTTTTTATTCGCAGTAATATATTAATTTTTCTATCTCACTTACACATTTTTGGAATTTTCATGTTTTTTTTGTGCTGATTTGCTCGAGTTCAATAATTTTATACATCGGGGGTATTGGCTTAAAGTCACGTGGTTACTTTTAAAGTTACAGCACATGCAATGTTGCCAAATTTCATTCAGAAAACTAAGCTCTTTGGTATTCAGCTTTTAAATGTTCTCACTTTTATAAGTTATTACCCAAATCATTTTACCAACAATAAGTTTCAATTCGAGCTCCATTTAAAAACTCATATTTTTTAAGAGCAGAAACTTGGCAACAACTGGTGCAAAATATGTTGCAAATATCCTTGCAAGTGGTTACTTGCAGCATATTTCGCTGATTTATTTGACTTCTCTTATTGGAATTTTTTTGGAATATTTCTCTTTTCAAGGTTTCTTTCTTTCATATTCTTCTTGGAGTTTTGGCTTTGTGTTTTTTTTTTTTTTTTGTAGTGGATTGCAAACAGTTTCGTTCTAGCCACTTTTATGTTTGCTTAAGGAAAAATAAGACAAAGTTGAAAGAAAATATTGAAATTGCATTGAAATCGGTTTACTTTTACCAACGATTTTCATTACAAGAACGATTTTGCCAATTGCAGCAGGATAACGAGTTGAAGCTTTTTTCCCTATTTGTATTTATTATATATACGATTTTCTTTGTAGTTGGTGTGTAAAGAAGTTATTCTGCTTAAACAAGCTGTGATTTTATTATGATTCTAACATATAAACTCAAATACTAGCCATAAAATCTCATTTACAGCAAGTGCTCCAAAAGTTAAAATAATGTTAATAACATCATTGAAGAAATTCTCAACAATTCGAAGCATAAAAAAAGAAAAACCCTCAAATAAAATATAATTTCGGTCGAATTTCATTAAACAATCTATTCAATTTTTGGTTATCCTAGTAATCATTTAAAAGTTTAATTTTGGATGGCTTCTTAAGAAACATTTGAAAAATACCACAAATAAAAAATAGTAATACTGAGTATATTAGATGACCTTTGATTATTAATAAAAAATAAAATTTTTTAAGCAGTTTATAGCATTTATTTCAAAATTCAGCAAAAATCGGAACTCTATAATTCTACAAAAACATTTTTTTCCTTAAGTAACTAATGCAAATTACCAATATTAACAATACCCTCAAATTTCATTCTGAAATTTTTTCTAAAAAAAATTAATTTTATGGAGGTAATTTATGACTTTCATTAAAATCTACAAAATGTTTAGCACCAACCAGATAGTGGTCGTAGAAAGCGAATTTGAAAAATAACATGTCCAAATTCATTTTCCAGGAAGCATGCTTTAAACAATTTTGACTGTAATTGTTCGCAGCACATTACCACATTTAATTATTACTGAATGCAATTTTTAATCCTTAAGCCATTGGTTGCACAGCTATATATCCTGGCAATGCCTAATAACATTGAAACTCTTTGAACTGCAATTAGAATGATTTATTAGATGAACTTATAAACCAAAGTAAATACACACTTGCAGTAAATAAAGATAGCTCACTAATATAACCAAACCAATGCTAACATATCAGCATAGACTCACCTATACATCTATGTATGTGTTGTAAACATACAACAACATACATTTCCAAATAAATTGTCAATATTCGTTTTTCAATTCGTGTTCATTTTCCTGCACCAGGATCATCATCATCAGTTTGCAATGTAACCATGAAAAGTAAAGCAAATACGTGGCAAAGTAGCGATAGCAGGGACAAAAACGACAACAACAAAATGATGAAAAATCTGCAAATCTGCCACATTTGGTCGACAATTGTAAACAACAACAAAAGTAACAATAAGACAAACTACAATAAAATGAAAATGAAAACGACCAAATGAATGCAAAAGCAAATAACACAACAACAACAGCAACAAGAAAAATACCTGCATTTGTATTGGTAACATTGTCATTTAGTGCTGTGCACTATTGCTGTTGTTATTGTTGTGTCTCATTGTCGTTACAAAATTTCATTTGTCATTTGTGTGGGCGCTTGTTTGTGTGTACAACGTCTCCGTGTTAGTTGCCATTTGCATGCAATCGATTTTTGGCTCAATTGTGTTTTTCAAAGATTTGTTTATTCAACGTTTGTGGCAGCTGCATCAGGATATCCTTTCGTTGAGAGAGGGAGAGAGAGAGCGAAAGAGAGGGAAAAGGGAAACAGTCGCCGAATAACTGCAATATTGCTTGTCATGCTAAATGCGTTCGAATCATTGATGCATTTGTTAAATAAAGTAAATAAAATTTATCATTTACTAATGACAACGCAGCGACGTTGAGCAAATTTTTAGCTATTTGCACGATATGGCATCAGCGTAACTTAAAGACTCAATAATTTAATTTTTTGAGAATTTCACTTAGAAAAATTCCAAATCTTTAAGTTTTTGAATTATTCACTTTTAAATTCTTGAGCTAAAATTGCTTTCATTGAAAATAAAAGCCCATTTAAGACTAAAATTTATTTTCTTCTTTAAGTGGTAAACATTTTGTGACAAACCATTTAATAGTACGTTGATATGAGCTAAAGAGCACGAATTAAAAAAAAAAAACTAATTTCGTTTTACTATAATGTCAAAAGGGTATCAACAAATTGGAAAAAATATCAATTTCGATGCTAACAGCAACATACCACAACAACATGCAGCAAGACAGCAGTAGGTTAAAAAAATGTGCTTCGTTTGCATTACATTTTAGTATGCAAGATAAAAAGCTATATGCTGAAAGGAAATCACAAGTATTCCGTTGAAAAAAAAAATAGAAAAAACATACAAAAAAGTAAACTGAACTTGTTGCAAAATGATCTTCTCTTGCTTTATTTTTTATTCTACAAAATTTTACCCATTTACTACTAACTCTTTTTTACTGCCATTATGCTGCCTGCATTTAATGCGAAATTGCAAAAACATGCATGAACAACAAAAACAACATCTAAAATTACAACAATAACAACAACAGTTTTGCTCAGCTACAGCAAGACTCATTAGGATTAATTTTCCGGTAGCGCTGCTAGCTATTTGTGTGTACACAATTACACATACTATCATATTTACTCTGAGTGACATGCTAGGAAAATATTAACAAGTTGACTTGAAAATAGCTTAAATGGAGACAGATGCAGCTGAAGCATATGTGGCTATCTATAGGAAAAAGGCCATTATATTTCATTAAAAAAAAAAACAATTTTACTGGTGTATTTTTATAAAAGAAAACCTACTGAAGACAACGCCATTTTCAGATTTTTCAACATTCAATTCACAAACGTATTGAGTGTTTACGGTATTTGTACCAATTCTCGTTGATGTAAAAAAATGGAGCACTGAACTCAAAACTAAATTTTGTTTCGTTTCTTGATTATTGTTTCTTCTGAAAAATTTCATCTTCAAAAATAAAGACACTCTCACATTGAAGGTTACATATGTCTAATAGTTTTTCCTACTAGGTTTGCATACATCTGGCATACACCTGTATATGTATGTGCGGAACGTACATAACGCACATAGTACGGACACAGATGACAGAAATACATTTTTTAACAGCAACTCAACTACATACTACTATTTCACTGTTACTTGTTTTTGTTGCATTTGTTGTTACAAAAGCTTAACATAATGGTATGGTTATAGTAATGAAAAGAAGAAAAAAAGGAGTGACGAAAAAACAGTGTGATAAATCGTGAAACTGGCGAAAGAACAGTAGAAGCAGCAATGTAAATCGTTCAAAAGTTTAATCAAGCAAGTGTCCTTGAAGTTGACTTTATACACCACATGTACATACATACATATATATGTAATCGAGTATATGAATTCGAATGAAATTTTCATGAAAATTGGTAAGTAGTTGGTTGTTCATAAATAAGGCACTTTTTGGTAAATTTGCTCACATGTACATAAGTAAAAAGTAATATAACATATATGATATCAGAGTTTAGGTACTCATAAGTCTCATCATAGAAAACCATAATTCTAAATTAATAAAAATTAATTATTTTTTTAAAAAACATGGCGCATATTTCTAACGTTTGGTAATAAATTCAATTATAAATTACACAAATCGTAAAACTTGCAAATAAAATTTTCATTCAATATAACAATTAGCACGAATCCATCCCTTGCGTCGATTTGACACAATTTACAAATTCATTTTGAAACAGCGCACTCAGTTTTGAAGTGAATAGAAAACAAAAATTTTTTTATAGGTCTTTTTTGTTTCTCATTGATGTATTATTGATCCGTTGAATATAATTTCATATAAATTTTTGGTTTTTCATGAATTTCTCTCATGTAATGGAACTAAGGGATGGCTTCGAGAAAATTTTCTTTCCATAGAAGTGGATTGATTATATTGTATGTGAGAAAAAAAATTTGCATCCAAAATCCGTCCCCGTTAGCCATCTATAAATATACATAAATTCTTGTCACAGAATCTTAGCGAGTCAAGACTCTGGCGAAAAGCTTGTTATTATATATAGTACTTAGTATGAGGGGGAGAAACTTAATTTCATTATTTTACATCAGATGCTATCAAATTATGTTTGAAGGAAAACTATAACATGGTCAGATGGTATAAACTGGCACTTGAATGATATTGTTATAAAAAAGTGCTGTCTTAAGATATTGGCGTAAAAGATGATTAAATTTTACGTCAAGAACATGTGCGTTGAAGTTATAATTAACACAAAAACGAATGAAAATGATACCCAAAAAAATTCGTGTAAAAAAATTTTTATTGGACTAGATTTGCAGCCGCAAAAGATTTTCTATTTTTTCTTAAAATAATGCTATACAATCAAAATACACTTTCATGAGGAAAAATTATTAGTTAGGCCGAAAGTTGATAAAAAAAATACGCTTTAGCAGTGGAAAATAAAATCCTTTTAATTTGTCTTTGTATCCAATAGCTTTTTCTTGTACTGACCACTTTAAGAGGCTGAAGGAGAACATTTGTTCATTAACTCCAAAAATGTGCTTTTAATAAAAAAAAGTGTTTGATTCTATGTGTGAACAGTAAGTTTACAAATAATATGAGTTAATCTTAAATTGTGAAAACAATACAGTTCCTTTGAAGTTGTTCAATAAAAACAGTGTGTTTTTTGCATAACTCTGAGCCTGACATATTAACTAATTTAAAAAAACATTTTTCGAGATAATCAACATAAACTAAAATTTAGCAAGAATCATATTTTCATGAGCCTTATGTATATAAACTATTTGTATATATGTTACGTTTGCTGTCTACTTTTTCAAAAACAAGAAAACCAATAAAAAGTAGAAACAATTGAGGAAGTGGTTACGAAATGCTCAATACCAAATTTTATAATTAAAGATTTAATTTTCGCAAAACAATGCAAGAAATAGTTGCTTTAACGCACACACACTTGCATTCACATATATGTATAAGTATACAACAGAACAATGGTATTTAAGTACTTGCATTGTCTATGGTAATCCAAAGCAGCTTTAATACTGCAGCTGCAGTCTGTATACATAGATTGAGAGCAACAGACAAAGAAGTGAAAAGCTGCTTTTAATATTGATTTTTCTTTTCGTTTTCAGTAGAAAATTCAGCTTTTCTGCATCCTTAATTAACATGCATAAACGCATACTCGTACACATAAACATATATTCATTTACTGTCCAAATATGTTGCTATGATTACCCGAAATTACCAACACATTTGCGCACATATAAAATACATGTCATGCATGAATATACGTATATATGTGTACATATATTAAAGTGTACTCATACATCTATGTGAATACAAACTTTGCAAGCAAGTGACAGGACATACACTTATACACATGTATATACTCAGAGTCATTACAACAATAATGGATTAAGTTTCAATTCCTTTTCTTGTCGTTGTTGTCGTCGTCGTCGTCATGTATGCAGTTACTTACTTATGTACATATATAACAATGTATAAACACATACATGCATGTGTTAGTTAGTTAGTTAGGTAAAATAAAAGTAAGAAAAAAATGTTGCATACGAACGTGTGCTACATAAAATCACTGCTTTATAGCCTTATACGCTCCCTCATTTTCCCACATTAATACATGTCCATCACATTAATAGATGCAAACATACATATATAAAAATATATATAATTTCGCACACACATAAACATTTATACACACTAACATAAAGCTTAAGCTTATATAAAATTAGAAATTAACACGAAGAAAATCAAACGTAATTAATTCCTTGCGTTTGGTTTTTATCTATTTTTTCTCTCTGTTCATTGCGTTCATCTTCTTTCAGTTTATTGTTGTTAATGGAAGTAGCAACAGCATCAGCTTTGAAAAAAAAATGGGAAGATATCAAATTTCATTTGATTATTTTCTTATTATGGCATTTTTCTTTTTCTTACAGCTTACAGTGGGAGTGTAATGAGTAATGTTGATATAAATTAAGAAGTAAGTAAATTTTTCAGAAACCTTTTCTTATTTAATAATGTAGCATAAGAGAATTTCTGACGAATCAGGGTCAAAATACTCACAATCAAATTTAATTTTTTATAACTTAATTCACATTAAAATGTTGTGTTTTCGTGAAATTAGACAGCTGATTTGTTTTAATATTTACTACAAAACTTTCGGCTGCTTTCGACTTTAGTGCTGTTATCAGCTTGCGAGATAAAGGTTCCTACAGGAATAGAATAGTTGTATCAGATAATGCAACAAAATTTTACACGAGTATTTCCTACGAGTTTTTCGGAAATGCGTTGAACAAAAAAGTGAAAATGTTCCATCGAAAGCGCTTTACGCCTACTATACAACCAAATATTTTTAAATGCTGTAGATATAAAGAAAAAATTGTTGAAAGTAACGATACTCAATTTTGCATAAATAATGGACACAAATATATTGACGTTTTAAAAGAAAGCGTGGCACCACACATGTCAGCCGAAACTTTGCAAATGTACAAAGTTAGTTAAGCTAAGACATTCAAAATTGCCTTACAGAACTTGGAATGGCTTGGACTAGCAATAAAGAGATAGAAATTATATTTTGACAAATGACCGTGGCGCTTCTCATTAAAGCAAAAACTTTAAAAACTATACTGAAAGAGCTTTTTCTAGATGGTGCACCAAAATTTCACATGTACACTAGAAATGGTTCGAAAAAAAAGCGCTACACAAGAAATTGAGCTGATTTTTACAAGAGGAAGTTTTACCACTTGCTGAATCGGTGAATCGGCGAAAGCAATCAGTACCAGATAGGATTTAAATAATACACTTTTCACAAAAAGTTTAAATCTTATGCAGATTTTCACATTTAGTGCGGTGTATTGAGTTATTTGCGAGTCTACGAACATCATCCTTGCAAACCTAAGTCTTTCTCAAGGTGTATTGTATTTTAACAACTGTAAGAAAATTTACTCGTGCGGCATTCAAGGAATTTTTTAACAAAATACTGAAAATTTTCCATAGTATCTCAATAGGGGCAGCAAGAAATCAATGAATTTTCTATGCGTTGTCTTCGTACTTGTCGCACTTATGCGAAAAGGATTAGAAAAATCGTAAGAGTGGGATAAAGTTTAAGTTAAAGTTTGGAAGCGTGTGAAATAGCTACAAGGATATTGATTGCTATACTCTGCTTGTTGTTGTTCCTTGACTTTTGTTGTTAAAGGATGTTGTAACTGTCGTCGATGTCGTTTTTTGTTGTAGCTATTTTTGTTTTCGTTACTTGAATAGCATCATTTACACAAATATGTTTGCGATGGCTTGGCACGGCATGGCATTTTATGGCATTCCAAAGTAAATTGTATTTGTCAGTGTGTATGAGTGAGAATGTTTTCTTTTCTTGTTTCATATTCGAATAATGCGTCTAAGAATGAAAATGTATTTACACTCCAACGCCATTAATACCATTGTTTGTTTTTGTAAGTGAATGTTTTATATGTGTGTGTATATTTGTTATAATTTAAAATGATTGAAGTGTAAAGGAATTAACAAATTTTTTAGAAATCAAGCTAAGCTTATTTAAAGCACTTTGCAGCTTTTAAGTAAAAATATTAATGATGTGCAAAATTTTCTCTTCAGTGAAATTTTACTTTTTATGAAAATAAGAAATTGCAAAGTAATTCAAGAATGCAAAATATTTTTTTAAGCCTAAGTACAGATTCAATTTTTTTCCATTTAACTAACATTATCAGCGCATGATGTCTAGCTAAAATAATTAACTTCTTTCTAGGATTAGTGACCATTTACATTAAAATTGCTGTATTTAGCTTCCTGTGAAGCGGCCATGAAATAAATTTCGTATTATTTTATTGCAAGTTTTATCAGCAGCTACTAAGCTACAATGAAATTAAAATGTTCATGATTCAAAAATTAGCATATGCATCACAGATAAGATGTTACTCAAACGCCATGTCAGACAATAACTAATATATTAATGATATGTAAAAACTTAATGAATTCAAACTTGCGAGTATTAATAATTTCTTTTTTTTTTTTGGAAACATACCTAAAAAATAAAAGAAAGATAGATTAGTACATAAGATACATTTAGAACAAAACAATTTAGTCAATTCAAAATACGCCATGAAATTTCTTAGCTTAAGAAAAATTTAAATAAATAGTTTCTTGAACCTTAATAAAATATGGCTACGCAAAAGCGGTTAAAATCAGCATAAATAAAGGTATTTGACTCCACACAACTTCATCGCGAACATAACTGCTTTGTGCACAAGAACATCGATTTATAATTCATATTCATTGGCAATCAACAGCAGACAAAATTGTTAACTGAATGGTATCGATTACATAGACGCCTTCGTTTAACACATGCAAAAACGATAAAGTGAAGATGAAACTGCTGCTGCTTGTGCATGCAATGGTACTGAACTTTTATTTGAGCCAATGTTTGCGTGTGCATATGTGTATGTATGTATTTTTTTTGGCGTGCGTAGACAATAAAAGAATTGTTCTTGCTAATTTTGTCATTGTGTTAGTGTTGGTTTGTTTTCCGATTTTTAACCCAGTTAACAATACGAAGATCGTTGTGTATTACAATTGGAATTAAGGAATGCATCATGATATTAAATAAATTTTTCTTTATTTGGTTTGTACATGTACAATATAAAAGGTCATGCTGATCCTCAGTTTTCGTATTATATTAAGTGTAGTTTGGTTTTATCATTTTCAATTATTAATTTAAAAACGTTGCTCAAAAAAGCCATTAAAAATATACGCGTCAATTATACGAATTAAATTTAATAGTAAATAATTCCAGTTAAATAAAATCTGTTCATCTACAACAACAATCCCTTCAAAATTTTTTTAATGATTCATATGAATCATATGCATCATATGAATCACATTTTCAAATCGTTACCCCCGTGCAATTTCCTTCCGATAACCTATCGCTTGTCATCAGACGATATGTTCGCGAGTGATTAAAACAATCGACCTGGCAATTGACATTTAACGCTAACGCCATCAAAACTGTTTACTGGGAATGCTTTTATAGTCGTTGTTGTCGTTTATTAATCGAACAATTTTTCGGTGTTGAGTTTTATTTGTTGATTGCGTGTCTGAAGTTGTTGTTATTTCTGCAGTGGCGTTTCCGTTTTCCGTTTACCGCTACCATTAAGAACAAAAACAAACAAAAATCAGTCTATAAGTTTGTGTGTGGTGGTGGCAGCGTATATTTTGATGACTAATTTTCGTTATATATTTTTGATTTGCGCTAAATTATTGAAGGTACCTGCTTAGCAAAATTATTTCAGGAAAAGCAGTACATTTGTTTTTGAAGAGTTATGTGTTGTATAAAGTTTTTTAAGTGGCATTTAATTGAGACCATTGAAATATTGAAGCTAATTTTTAATTGTACAAATGAATTCACTT
This sequence comes from Meiosimyza platycephala, assembly GCA_963662105.1. NCBI lineage: Eukaryota > Metazoa > Arthropoda > Insecta > Diptera > Lauxaniidae > Meiosimyza > Meiosimyza platycephala. The sequence goes on along the minus strand of OY759210.1, from coordinate 1,887,654 downwards.
TGTACAGCAATACCACATTTTCAGCTTAGTTTTGAATTGTTGTGCATTGATGTTTGAAAAAACACCGAAGCTAAGACGTGACTACCTGCGAAGCCATGTACAATCTTCAACAAAATATTGTTAAATACAGTTCCTGAGGTATAGGGAAAAAATTTCATATGATTTTATTTAAATTGGCTAAGTGACTTTCGTAGATAAGCTTAGATATTTATATATAAAGTTGAGCAACAAAAAATGTATTTGAGAAAATGAAGCTCAAAAGCCCAAAAATTGCATGATCACAAGTACAGAAAACTATATTTCTCTGAAAAGGTTTGCATCTTTTTACTAAGTTCATAACTTACGTAGCTTACGAGTTTACATTTATATGAAAAGGTAAATGCACACATAGAGAGACCATAGTATGTGCTTGCATTTTCATGAGCTAATGTCATAAGTTGTTTGCCTGCCTGCTTTTCATTAAGGTTTTTATTGCAGTTATATAAAATTGCAGTAAGGGAGCACAAAATGCACATAGAAGGAGTAGATTAGCGGCAGTTGGTGCAAAAGTGCTTATGCTTTTATTATGCTCAATGTGGAAGACAAGCAAGCGATTTATATTATAACTTCGCTTGACCTTTAAATTGCATACTTTAAGGCAAACCAAAAAAAAAAATTTTACCAATGTGTATGCATTGCATATAATGTACTTGTGTGCGCGAACAGCTGTTATTAATGTTAAACGGAAATGCGCCATAATGAAGGCAAAGTTATGGTGTACAATAAAAAGTCAACGAGAACAATTTTACGTACTAGCTCGTTGGTAATTAAAAAAGTGTATGCAAATAAGTATTTTACCTGATTAAGTATGGAAGTTATGGTAATTAAACTATGGTGCATCCTTTTGTTCACACAAAATAGAAGCAGCTCTTCAGAATACATAACATTTTAGTTAATTTGAAGTTTATCATCTTAAATAAGAGTTATTCTTTTATTGATCGAGCATGTAAGTGAATGTTACTGATTTGCTATGTTGTTTATTAACAACAAAATGTGTTGTGAACATAAAGTTAAAAAAAAAATCGACTTGTATGAATTTCAAAGAGGAACATAAGACAACCATAATAAAAATCATTTGATCTTATTTTGAAAAATTTCTTTTCCGGAGGGTTATTGACCAGTTATTTTCCAAATTGCACTTACATCAAGTTAATTTTTCGCCGACGTTTCATCGCTTATTTGGCGAATTTTTCAAGGCAATTTGACCCATAACAAAAAAAATCCTTTGATTTTTTTCTCAAACATAAATGAAAATATTAAAAAATATCTTAAAGAAATATTAAAAAAACATAAATAAAGTTTTTTCCACACATGCACCAGTAAGGATAAGTTTTACTTATTTCTCGAGGAAACATTAAAATTGTGAAACGCTATTTATTAGCAGCACTCAATATTATTGTTTTTATTTTAAGGAAAAAATATTCTTCTAAAAGTGAAAGTGGGCAAACAATGGCATAACTTTATGGAAATCTCTCAGATATAACATAATTTTGCATGAAAGTTTAAGAACAAAGTTTACAAAAATTAATTAATATAATTCTTTTTTTATTAAGAGCACAATAAATTGGGTTTGAAAGGGCATAAATAGTAGCTTTTTTATTATTTTTTACACTTCGAAAACAGAAAAAATGAAAATCTGCTTCGATATCTGGCTGGCTATTGTAATAAAAAAACATCGTATTAATAGTTTGGATCAATCTATTTGAGAAACCATGTTCACCGCGATGGTACTTTTCAAAAAGTTTGTTTTTTGGCAAAAATGATCGAGAAAATTTTTTCATGAAAAAGTTTTCACGAGTTTATCGCAACTTATACTAATCGATATTACGTACTTTAATTCAAAACAATCTGTAGTCATGAATATCCCTTAGTTTTTCTGTGCCGCAGGTACATGTACCCCCTTAAGAATAAAAAATAAAACATTCAAATGAAATGAAATTTATTTTGTTCCAATAACAAACCAGCCATGAATTTCATAACCATAATCATTGGGACCATTAGCAGTATAAAAAGCAGCAGCAACACCTTTTTATGTCACCATAGCAATGATGCAGCAAATGGTTTTGATATCAGCAATGCAAAAAAAAATTCATGCAAATTACCTTTAAATGTGCGCAGTTATGGCAATGAAATTTTAAGTTTTTGATTTGTTTTCTTTTTTTCTCAACCTGAATTATCAAGTTATCTGTTTATTTTTACACTTGTGTCTGCAGTCTGAGCTTGAATTTTATTGAATTATTGCATGAAAATCAAATATTTTCCATTTTCTCACCTTTATACGATTACACGTTGAATCAACTGATTTTTGTGAACTTTTATTTGTTGTGGTATCAAATTTTTTTTCGAAAAGGAGTTTTCGTTGCGCGCACATTTGAATAAATTTTACGAGTCAATGATTTTCGAGTTTTTTTTTTAGTATTTTTTTGTGTGTTTTTTTTAACTCATCTTTATCTGTTATTGCAGTTCTTTTTTTTCATTGTTTTTATGGACGCGCTTGTTTCTGCATAATTTTATTATTTCTGTTACTATGAAAATATTTTAATGCCTTAAGTTTGCATATCATTGTTTGAATGAAATGTTGCTTTACTATTCGAAAAGCTAACCAATTAAAATTGAATTAGGGACTTTATTTGAAAAATTGTGTTTAATTAAGTGCCGCTTTTAAAATAAATCACATAAAAAAAACATTTTGTTTTTATTTAATTTTACAGAAATTATGCTTTAAGTGAATTATGCCTTAAATGAAGAAATATGGCATTGGAAAAGCAAAATCTAACTTGAGCCTTTTAACTGTTGAGATTGTCTAAATACATTTTTTTTATTAATTTAAATCAATTTAAATGATATAGGTAAGATGGAAAGAAATAAATGAAAGAAAACAAAAATTTAATCAAACTTTCCAACCGCTATTGCAGCATTGCTGTACGTTGTTGTTTTCCCAAGTGACCCAGTCTGTGACAGTTTATATGCTTGGTAATGGTGTCACCAAAAATAGCAACAGAAGCAACAACAACAAACGAAATGCTAAGCAGACCACAATTCTATTAGTAGTAGCAGCTGCTTGTAAGCTACGTGTATTTCTACGACTTTGTGCCTTGAAAACTTTACTTTTATTATAAGTCGTATACTTTATTTTTTATTTTTGACACTTTTTTTTCACTTCAAATATTTTTAAATGGCTCATTGTTATAATAAAAAAAAAACTAATTTTTATTGCAAGTTTCGTTTGACCGCGTTTTGCTTGTGCTACAAAATATACATTTCAAGTTATTTTCCATGTAGCGCTGCCTTTTTTGGCTCACATACGATTTGCTGTTTTCTTGTGCTCTCCACTACTCTACCTTTCTCTCTCTGCCTTTTTCTATCGCTTAAAAGTATGCTATACTTTGCTGCATCCTGTATACTTGCTGTTGCGCTTCCGTTTCCGTTTGCTCGTCGTTTGTGCTGCATGAGAATGTTGGCGCAGCAGCAGACAGACGAACAACAAAAGTGTTAAAATACGTTTTTTAAACATAAAGCGAGTGTCTGCTACGACCCGCTTGTCATTTTTTTATTTTATTTTTTTTGCATTTAGTTTGGTGTTGTTTGCGCTTTTTATTTGTTACAATTTGTTTGCTTGTGTGTGTGTATTTGTAGCAACATTGTTATTGCTATGAATGTCTTTGCTTTTGGCAGACAATTCAAAAGTGCCAGCCATAGTTCCGTTTTGACCCATCACAAAGAGCTTTATTATTTCACAAAACTTTTATGGATTAAAAACACTCAGCAAAAAATAACATCATTGTTTTATATATTTGTGTAAATAGCAATATATTCGTGCTTTCTTAAGCTATAAAATGTTACAACAATTTTTTTTTTTCATTTTGCTTCTCGCTCATTTCGAAATTTAAACAACCTTGTAAAAGAAACTCAATTTACTATTTTTTCTATCCTCAGCTGAATATTGGCATAACTTCGGAGGCTTGTTTGCTTGCTTGCTAGCAACAAAAACAGCAACTGCAACAACGCCAGCAACAATCACTAAAGCTTGCAACAAAGTACATAATTTTTTTTTTTTTCATATACAAAGAAAAACAACAACTGGTGCTGGATTACCAAAAAACGAAATGGATATTAAAACGAAAGGAGAAAAAATGAACATTTCGGAAAAAGACAAAAGAAGAGGAAAAACACGTTAAAACAAGAACTTGCAACATCAACAAAAACTGCAGCTACAAAACAAGCAAAAAAAAAAACACAAAGAGAGAGAAAGAAACAAAAAAGCGGTGAAACGGCAAGTAGTCTGCTGAAAACTCAAACATATGAAATTTTTTGTATGCCGCGCTGTGAATTATGATTACAATAAAAAAATAAAAATAAAAAACTAAAACGACATCCCACACCCATGAATTGCAAAAGTGCGAAACGAATTTCAAAAACTTTACCGCGGCTGCACAACATAAGTTCGCAAATTTAACAGCTTTGCGTTGGCCAACTTTATTAATACAATTAAAGTGCAGTGCAGCAGCAAAGTAAGCAAAAAGCATAAAGAAACAAAATAAAACAAAACTACTACTTAAAGTACTAAAAATAGTAACAACACCTGTCAGCAACATGATGGCTTTTGTTATTACTAGCAATTTATTTCTTTTTTTTTTGCATAGCGTTAGAAGTTTGATTTATGTGCTATAAAATACTTACAAAAATTTTAGCAAAGTTTCTCTGTAAAATAGTAGTAAATCCTTGCACACAATTACGCTTAATTCGTAAAAAAAAGAAAAAAAACTTCAACATAGTTTGAGTTTTCATAAACTTTTCACCAAAATGCAAGACGTTAGCGTAGAATACACATTAATTTGTTGCAAAAATCAAAAGTCACTCATACGTTATGTTGACTTGAACAAAATTCTACATACTCAAATTGTCAAATTAAAACTTGGTACGTGTGCTAAGCTAAAATTTTCTGGCAGAAAAAAATGCAGCGCAACGTGTGTTGGTTGCTATTGTTATGCCTCATATGTAGATAGAGAACAGAGCTATTTATTTTTGTCGTTTTTTTATTTATCTGTGAAATACAATGAGTTTTATTGCTAATTAGTGCGTAGACAAGAAAAGAAAATGTTTTTTTTTTGAGGATTCGTACAGTTAAAAGTCTTGAGAGCATTTTAAAGATCAAAGTAGATTCAAGTTATAACTTTGAACATCCCAAACCTACGTAATAAATAAATGCAATTTAAATGAACAGAATGCTTTTTATTGAATTTTAACTTTTCTATATCGAAATGGTATGTTTAACATTTAATATATTTAAAAAAATTAATCGGAGAATTTATAAGTTCATTAGAGTTTTTGGATTTATTTAACATTAAAGCACTTATTGGATTAATGTCTTGTAGCAATTGAGACGCTGATATTTTTAAAATAGAAAGAAAAAGTTTTCAAGATGTGTGGATAATATTTGGAAAACGTCAATCACCAAAGAAAAAAATTAATATTGCATGGATTTATTATCTAATATTCAGTGGTAATAATGTAGTAGCTAAATTGTTATTTAAAAAAAAAAAATTTCATTGGCATTATGTGCTTTTACGATCTATATAAGAATATATACAATAAATAGAGATATTAGAATCTAAAGCTCAGTCGCTAGCAAATTTAAAAGAACTTAAAACTGGGCATAAAAACTATTTATATTGAATTTTGAAACTTTTGCTGTTATGTAGTTTGCAGCTATTTGAGGCTTCACGCAATTTTAAATGGAGCTGAAAGTAAAACATTTGGAAAATATTGAGCTCTTTCTATTTTACGTACATATGCATCGTTGCAGGAAATCGTTGCATTTACTCATACACAAACAAGGCTGTGGCCGTGCGCATATTTGTTTTTGTATGACACCATTTACAAACAAAAAGTTGCATGCATTTATTTTTGTTGCCTTTTAACTGTGTCGTCATCAACGCAAATGCATTTTCCCCATTTTCGCTACTCAACAGCATCATAAACTGGTTAAGAAAAACTGTGTTGAGTAGAAAAAAAAAGTTTATAGAAAATAAAATGTATGAGCGTGAAAATGATGGCGTTGATGCATGTTAAAAAGGCAAAAAATAGAGTCAGTGGTGCAAGCAAAATGCCGTCATACTGAAAAAATTAGGTGCGAATGACATGCAAACAAAAAGTGAAATGAAAATGTGTAAAATTGTTTACGAGTTTATTGTTCAACGTTAAGAATACACGCGGTTTCTTTTTTCAAGAAAACCCTGTAGAAAATTCAAAATCAATTGTGAGGCGATCTGCGTAAAGCAAATCGTTACTTAATTTAAACCATGCAAAAAAAAAAGTTTCCAATAAAACTGCATATGCAGTAGAAACTTAAATTTTTTCATACTTCTTATGTTTTAATGGGTAGCAGTGAAATAAAAAAAATGCAAGGATATTTTCTGGGACCAAAGTTTCATATGAAGGTTGCATTATTTTTGTGGAAAATGCAAGTAATGCCTTTTATAAATAAAATAAAAAAGTGATAAATTAAAAGAATGAAATTTAGTAAGTACAGAAAATGCATTGTGACGTTAGTGTATGCTCACACGCCTTGAAATTCACTCACACACGCACACACATTTTCATAGTTATTGTTTTATTCTCGCTCTTCCCAGCCAGTCAGCATTTGGAAAATTATTAAATAATCCACCTACTATATCTAACCTCTACTAGATGACCTAACTTTAAATATATACATATATATTTATCTATGTCTATACTATTTATATAAAATTGATTATATGGAAATGGTTTCTGACGCTTTGGCGCAAAATATACTGAACCGATTTTAATAGTTTCTATCTTAAAATAACATATTTAAGCTAAAAAAGGATGCATACTTTTTTTTAATTTTTAAAGATAATTTATTTTTTTTAGATTAAGTTTTTTGCAAAACCGGACACAAAAATGGTCGTTTGATTTTTCGATGCTTATTCTTTTACTTTTGAATTTTTTTGTCATTTGTATCGTTTGTTTTGGGCTTCAAAGATTAAAGAACAAACTCTCTTTCAATTCTTTTTTTAATACTTTTGAAGAGAGATGTCAAGATAGAAAACAACAACTACCTGATGATTAAGGTCAACGCTTTGGCAATTAATATATGACTATTTTGCGATAAAAAATGTTTGCTGGGATGACTTGCATTACACGCTTCGATTTGTCCCATATATTTATGTGTGCGTCTGCCTTTGTTTATATATTAATGCATTGGTATTGTTATTTCTTTTTTTTGCAAGACTCTTTTTTACACAACTTTTGATTTTTATATTCCAACAATAACGCTGCTCTTGTGCCTGGTACCTATTTCAAGGATTTTAATATGTGCCAGCGGGCACGAGTGCGTGGTGTGTATGCGCAAGCCTAACGTGACTGAGAGTCATAAGCAAAATAAAATAGAAAAAAACTTCATTAACTGCTTTCGTATGCCTAAATAAATTGTAGGGAAAACTATGTCGGCGACAACAATGGAACGACAATGAACACGGGTGTCAAACTATAGGAACGCGTTAGCTTAGGAAATGCAAGTTAGACGCGAAAATGTTGGGGACAATTTTGTTTTTATTTTCCAAGATTTTGCACACGTTGCCTTTTAATTACAGCAAACAGTAACTCATCAGTTATTTTATTGCACTTTTTTTTTGATTAATTTTTGTTCGTTAATGTGTAGCAGCATTAGAAAAAAGCAAAGACATTAAAACTTTAGTCATAAGCTGAATTATTAGAATAATTATTTATTGTGCTGTTTTGAAAGTTTGGAAAATATCTAAGCTACTTAATTTTTTTAAACAATGTAAACTTGTTGAGGACAATACTGTAAGTGTAGGGACTAAGGCTAAAAATATCTTAGGATTAATTTTCTTAGAATTCAATTTAGAAAATTTCCTTATGAGCAACAACTTTATAATATATGTATATCTTATATTCTAGTTTCATAATTATCCAATCATAAAATTTTTTTTTTAAAATTTTGTTTATAAAAAACAAAAAATATTTCATTCCAGAAGATATTTAAGCCGCAGTTTTGCACTGAACTTATGCAAATGTACGATACAAAATGTACTCAATATACGATATATGTAGTTATCAGCTATATGAGTAACGTGAGTTTTGATTTTTGAAAAAATGATTTTCGTAGAGAATGAGTAAAAATACAGAGATGAAATATGAAAATTTTCTGTAAATAATCGATAGGCAGGCATGCTCAAAACTTAAAAAAAAGGTTATTCTTTTAAGGCAAGGATCATATTTCTATGGTTCCTTAGAGCTGCACAACGGCATCACATCAATATTCCTAATTCGTTTCATTGGCATCATCTGCAGTTTCTTTTTAAATTATTTATACGCCAAGCAGCAATAAGAAAGGCTAAAAATCAAAGCTGCAAAGCTGAATGTACGAAAAGATATCTACCCCTCTCTAATCCAACATTAAATATTCGCCGCCACGAAATTATTAAAATTCCGCACATCAACATGATTTTTATTTAATCTTAATCCACCCAAGGAAACGTTTAGAGCTCAATATTCCATAATATGCATCATTCCAAGGATAATGTTTGGTATTAACCCGACACACACACACACACAAATACTGAACTTTTGCTGTGGTACTGGCTAAAGCTTCGTACGGCCTTTTCTTTGCGTTTTTTAACTTCTTCTTCTTTGTACAAAATACAAAAATACTCAACGGTTGTTTGTCGTTCAATTGCCAAATTGGGAGGATCAGCGTGTAGTTGATGCTGTGAGTACATTTTGCGCTCTATGAAAATAACATAAGGATAAATATGAAATAATAAAACAACAAAAACAACAGCGCATATAACACGCTGCCAGAGATAGGCTGACAGTAAAAGTTACCCTACTTTACTTGGTACAATTTTATCTCAATGGCTGTACCAACGGAAGGGAACAAATTTGCGTATTTATTTGGCACAAAGAAATGAACCAAAATTTGTTTTACTGTCTGTTTGTGCCTTTGCTATATTACTGGAATTTCTTTCATCTTTTATAAAAACAAGAACAGCAGGAGCAGCTTTAATATTTAACACAGCAAAAATATCCTAAATTCCTGCAAAAGTTTTTTATCCAAAAAAAAAAGTCTGCTTGACTTATAACTTAGTATGGGCAAGCTTTAAATGCATTTACAAAAAAAAAACCAACTTTATAATTATAATCAAAACTTACAAAATTCCACCTTTTTGGTGCTATCATCATCAACAAAAATGAAGTTTAAGTGGAAGGTAATTATTCTGCTATGATCGAAATCGAATTCGAGAAATGTTGCCAAAGCCAGTAAGAAAGCTGCTCCGGCCATTTTGTTAGTCTATCGTTTACAAATCTATATCCCTTTTGACGATTTTACCTTATTCTTAGAAAGTTTTCGATTCTTCGATTCTTCGATTCTTACAATTTTGCATTTTTTTATTCGAAGCAATGCACCCCATATACATAAGTATATTTTTCAGTTGGTGGCACTTTTGCAGAAACCTTAGTTGGATTTTTAATTTAAGTTTTAAATTATTTATCGTTTCTGTTTTATATCTTTCTTTAGTGAGTTTTTTTTCAGTGAAATTGCGGCCACCGAGTTTTTAATTGGTAATGAAACCAAAAAAAAAATTTTTTTTTGCTCAGTGCATTCCTTACACGTACCGCAACCGCAGCCTTCAAGCATAATATCAACAACAATAAGGAAAATATATACAACAACAGCAGAAGCATTATAGCGAGCGACAGTAGCTTTTATATACAACAAAAAAATACAAATTGCAAAATCCGCGCAAAGGACTCTGCTGAGGCAATAAACCGCAAAATTTGTTTATGTTGTTGTTTCTATGCCGCTACTGCCTGCTTCTTCTTCTTCTTTTATTTCCACTCTTGTTATGTCTATTTACGTATGTATGTATCTATGTGTGAAAAAATATTTTCTTTACTTAACCATCTTTGCATTTTCCCCAAAATTTTTCTGTATGGCGTAGTAAAAACACGAAGGTTTTTGTTTTGAAATAACTGAACATGCAGCAAAAATACGTACGCCCTCTATGGAAGCGTAACTTAACAGCAATACTGACAGTGAGAGCACAATTTTTGCGTTGATATCCTGTGGTGTTATCTATGCTTTAAGAACTCATTCCTATACAAAGCAAACGTAAGGACAAGAAAAAAAGTTCAATGCCTAAAGCAAACAAAATTATATAACACTAAAATTGTCTTTAGAAAAGAAAAAAATAAATTGCTGCGCACATACAATGCCAACGCAGTTGCCGTTATTTGTTGCTTACCCACACCCACAACGATCTTCCAAAAATATTCAATTGTTAGAAATATTATTTTTAAAAAAAAACTGCTTTAGGAAGTTAGCCTTACGTGGGATGCAATTCTTTTGCAAGCAAGAAAATCAGATTTCAGCAGTTGCATATTTTAAGGCGCATAAGGCAAGTGTAATAAAAGATGTAAAAACGACATTAGTGCTAAATATTTTCGATATTAAATCTATATATTGTGCAACCAAAATTGTAAATGTATTTCAAGTTATACTTTTCAATATTTTACCGCCAAAATGTTATATTATAGTGAAACTGGGGGAAAACCATTTTTATAGCTTAAAATATTTTCACTAGGCAATATGTCTAAAGCTGTTTGACCACAGTCTAAAATGTGATGTTAGATTCTTCAGATCCTCTCTGGTTCTATAAAATAGGGTACATCTCCAAAGAGTAAATACATTAAAAAAACTCTAAAATCTATTGGAAAGTCATATCTTTTAAGTTAAATATATTTTCAATGCAATATTATCAATGCTTAAGCAAATATTTACTTGAATTAAGGAAAAGTTATACTCAAAAAAATGTTTTTCTTTTTCTTTTGACTAAATGAAGACATATTATCTGCACTTGAAGAAAATCTTCAACTTGTCTCAGTAGACACTTGCAGATCAGCGTCAACTTGTCTCAAAATAACTCAAGCTTAATTCAAGGTGCTTAATTGCTTAGAGCAAATAAAATTAATTTTAATGGAGGAAATATTACGTGTTTTAAATAGAATTTCTTCATGAAAACCACAAGCTCAGCTTGGTATTTATTTTCTGTGCTTAATTTTTGGCATTATGCAATGGCAGACCGCTCATTTGGAAACGATGCCTTGGAGTTGTGACTGAAGTTATTTACAGTAAGGCAGAAGTCGTTTAATTTAATCTTTAGTTACTCATCTAGTGCGATTTGTTTTATAAGAGATTTCTGAGTAAACTTAAGATACTATGCAGCATTCTTCAGTGTGGTCATGTTTGTAAAAATAAACGATTCTTTATCACCAGCTCAAAAGCAATTTTAAATAAAAAAGAGGTAATAATGATTTGGTAGATATTTCATTATGGATATTACAAGCGCCCTAATAAATCAATTAACCAGAATATGATCAACTTTTGTCACCAATCAGCTATCAAAGGTTAAGTAACTTTTCGCTATTCTAGCTGAGAAGAAAAAAATTGTCTCTAAAAAACTGAAACGTTAACTTGATAAAAATGTGTAAAACAAACAGGAAATATACCAACCTTGGCATTTAAAAATAATTTAATTGAATTACATTTAGGTTCGGGAGGCATGTGCAAGATTTTTAAAGTAATGGAAATAAGCTTTCTCTAACTGAAGATATCTGTTGTCGGTTCGAACTTTGCTTATGATTTGATCCTTTTTCGAAAACATGAATTTAAACTCATGCTAGCATTTATGTTTTTGTAATAAATTTTTATGTTTTTCAGCACAATTTATGTATTCTTTCAACTTTTGAAATCAGTTCGATTTAAGGAATTATGTACATTTTGCAAAATGTTTTATTACCAAGTGAAATATAGCCAGAATTGGTACAACCACATACGCACATTCACATAGCTATAAATTTATGTGTGTGTGTGAGTATTTAAATTTTTATTGCAAGTTGTAGTAAAACGCAAAAACGCATACGTAAACCACTTACTTTTCTTATCCAATTATTAAGCGCACTTTTACTTAAGCCCCCACATTTTCATACAAACAGACACACACAAGTAGATAAAAGGTCCTTGCCGCAATTCTTTCATATTCTTCTCATTCTTTAGTATTTTTACGATGTTTTCGCATATTTTAACGCAAATGGAGCAGAATTAATTTTGTTGCCTACGGTGGCTGTAGCTGTATCTGCTTGTTGTCTGTGTAACTATCCTCCCAGCAGGAAATTGAGCACGGCCTGCTAGCACTGCTGCGATTGTATGAGGCCTCCTCAAAACTAGATTTTCATGCAATAAAAGTATGTACTTATACTCATGAAATGCTATTATGCTTTCCTACAGCAGACGTTCTATCAGGCCTGATATTAGAAGCCAAAGAAGAAGGACTCCATTTATTTTAAGGCTTTTTATCTATGTTTTTATTTCATATACATATTTCATGTTTTATGATTCGACAATACTTTTTTGTCATATGAATATGACATCAAAAGTAGATAAATGGTTAGAAGTACAGAACGGTGTGAATGTTGTCTTCTGCTTCATGTTATGTTAAGCTTTGAAATGAGATAGTTAAATTTAGGTTTAGCATCAAAAAGTAGCTAGTTTTACAAGAGTCCAAAAGAAATCAGTAAAGTGCAGCTTCCAATATAATGCACAATGTGGCGCACTACTGGTTTCAATATTGTGAGTTAAATGTTGAAGGAAAACCAGAGTTAACAAAAATAAAGTAAGTAAAAAAAGTAAGTCATTCCACATCGCAAATCCGCTGGTATTTTAACAGCAGGATTCTTACTTTTTTCAAGTGAAGTTCTGATGAAATGTTGTTTGCATTGGTAAACGAAATAAACATTTTGTTAGTATATTTGTTTTTTTTCTAAGTTTGTATTTGTTTACTGTGATTTAAGACTAGCGCAACGATAGCTCATATTAAATCTGGAAGCAGTTACAAAACAATACCATTTTTCATGAAATGAAGTGGCGTTTATTCATTGTTGGTATTCAAGGAAAACTCAATTGCCTACACATGCATTACCTTTACAGCAAGCTAGAACAAGTGTGGAAGTAATGCATACGGCACAGGAGACTCCTCCTATGACTTCAACATTAAAAAATCACCAAACCATAACATGCAAAAGAAAGTTTGCTGTAGAAGTAGTACCAGCTCTCTTTGGAATTAGTGCAATAGTAATCTTGCGTTGATCCGATTATCTGCCGGGGTATATGTATGTGCGTTGGTATGAAAATGAAATATTACAAAACTACACATTGTATATTTGCGTGTGTGTGTGCTTGAAAATGTATTTTGCTTGAGAATACATAAAATGGTAAATTCAAATTTTTTTTTCACAAATAGTGACAGCCAGCAGTAAAATAAAATAAATAAAATAAAAAATTATAGCATATTCTTAGGCATATGTTTAAAGTCAATTGTTCGAAATTTACATAAACAGCGTTTAGTTTGCTCTGCTTATGTATGTGTGCCTCTGCATACGTGTGTGTGTCTCTGTGTATACTTAAGAAATTACGTGCGCATCATTAAATCAAAAGTAATCAACGAAGTCGAAGTTCATTCAGTTTATTTTTATTACTCTCACACAAGTGAAAGCGCCTAAAATTATGCAAAGTTTTCACTTTTCGCCTTTACAATTTTCACATTTTATTTTTTATTATTATTGCCAAGTGAAATTTTTACACTCCACGCAATAAAAAGAAAGCAAGAAAAAAAAATGATGATAGCACTGCTTTGCACTTAAAGAGCGCTTCCTTTAATTTCACCCCTCCTGCCACACTTTGCGTTTACACGGCATGCACTACGTTTCTGTGGTCGCACATTTATATTGGCATGGGTATAAGTGGTTGGTGTGTGTGGCTGCGTAATCAAAGTCAAAGTCACTCATTTTGCTTCGAGTGGTTTTAACGCGGTTGTTGAAAGCTACTATAACTTAGCTGCCGGTCCGTCTTTTTTTTTAAATAAAATTAAAATTGCCACTTTTTTAGTTTTTACTTTAGCTGTGTGTAAGTATAGTTCTGCTGCTACTACGATGTTTCTTTCCACTTTCGAATTTGTTTTTCTTACATTTAGTTTTTCTGCAATGCGCTTTATATTTATTGAAGTCTACTTTCAGGCGCTGCAAGCCCAGTCTCAGTTGCCGGTAAGCTCATCAAATAAGTGACTGTTTTGAGTGCTGGTAAGTCTGCTGCTTTTTTAAGTGCGTTTGATGAAAATGTTGTTTGACATTCGTATAAATGAGGTTACTTGCCTTGAGTTACTGCTGTTTGTCAAAAGATGATATACTCGCACAGTGCAATGCTTGCTAAAAGAAAATCCAGATCTATTTTCTCAACAAAATTTATCAGTTTAAAAAAAAAATCCTCATCATGACGAAGACAGAAGGTCCTGAGAAAATTAAGAAAACATTAGACTTTTGCCAAATTTAGGCTTTTTCCTCGTTTTTGTTAGAACATTTTTTTAGACTTAGTTATGTCCGCTGTCTTGTTTGAATATACATAAGTATCATGTGATAAATCATTTACTATATGAAATAACAGGCTTTATTAGTGCAATTATACATTTTCTTATTGCGATTTTATTGGATTCCTTATATTATTGAAAATTACTTGAAAGCATGGGAGTGTATTGGATAGCAATTGACGTCGTGGAATTTCATACTTTTTTTATTTTTTAAGTTTTTCGACCGATTTTGTTGCTTTGTTTTTAGAGTTTTGTTATTTTTCTCCCATGTCAAAATACTGTGCAAATATCTTTAACCGTAGCGCCTTAATGAATGCTACAAATGTTCATGACACAACTTGGAAATGAATCGCTGCTGACGCTCCGCAATTCTCATTTTAATTTATAAATTTTATGACTTTGTTGGAATTTTCTGCGCGCGTTTAAGATTTTTAAGTGTTGAAACTTCCCAGTCACAATTCTCACCATGGTTTTAGAATTTTTTTTCTTTTATTATGCGCAAGACTTGAATCATAGCTGAAATTATGGTCCACTTCATACGCCAAAAGCATCGTCATCGTCATCATCATCATGCAGAAGTATAATTTCACAAACTCCACATGCAGCAACAGCATCACTTTGCTCCCACCCAACCAACTGAAGTCAAGCCCAGTCGAGACTAAGAAAATTCATTTCGTTTGCTTGTACGTGAGAAAAATTTTTTATTTTAACAAACAAATGATTTTCATCTTTCATTAATATAAGTTGAAAAAAAGAATACGAAGACCAAACCAAAATTAAAATAAAAGTAAAAATAAACCATCAAAGGAGCAGCAGGAGGTTATTAAAGTTGAATATTCATGCTCTGCATTTGAAATTAAATTGAATACTGCAGGCGAATGCCAAATTAATAACAGGCAGCTGCTGTTGCTCAGTGTTACCAATAACTACAACAATAAAGTTAGAGAATATCAAAGTCTCCATCACCATCATCAGGCTAGTCGTCATCGTCGTCGTCATCGTCATCAATATGGCCGCCGGAAATGTAATCATTGAAATTGACATTTCTTCGATTATGGAAATCGATCACTTTCTGCGCGCATAACAAAATTCTGTAGGAGAAAAGGGAAAATTTTTTAGCACAATGTGGAGCTTAGTAGCAGCACAGGTTTATTGCAAGCAACCATGAAAACTTTGCAAGCGACGACAATAATTTTCTGAGCTGCCTCTTCATTTCCATTAATTTCCCACTGCCGTGAATTTATTTATTTATTTTTTTTTGACTATCAACACTTTTGTGCAGGATTTTTATGATTTTATTATCTTTTGCTCAACGTAAATTTGATTATGTATGAGCAATTTTTGTAGTTTTGTAGAGTGTGTCGCACCACCAAGACGTAGTTAAGTGGTGGTAGCACTTTAGCGATATGACATATTGAATGCTGTCAAAGTGAGGAAGTGTTAATGTTATAGTGGCGCTTAGAATTTAACTAGCGAACATAAAATGGCTATAAGAATAATAAGATATTATTCAAAGAAAATGAAGAAAAGTGTACTTTTAATTAGAGTTGAGAGGTGCTCTTTGTGTTTTGAAATGTAGAAAATACAGCAGTAATGAAAATATTCTGGTGCATATAGCTAAAATGGGCAATTCGCATGTCAAGAGAACAGTAATTAAACGCCACATGACACAAATTTTCAATAATAATGAAACCGCAAAGCGGAGACGTGGTGTAGTGCCGATAAAATACACAAAATAATTGCCAACAATTCTCACTCTGGTTCCGATTTGTGAATTGACTTGATAACCTATTGCCTTAAATGAAGTTACTTCATTAGAGACTTCAGTGTTGGTAAGTTGAAGTTTTTAAATGTATGCAGAGTTTAAATTTGATATATTTTAAGTTTCAGTGTCTGTTTCAATATTTTCTGGCTGAAAGATTGCATATATAACAAAATATCTGAATAACAAGTTAAGCGATTCTTTGCTCCCATCCTGATCTTAGAAGTGATAAAGCTTTACGGATCATTGAAAAAAGTGTAATTTTGGCATTAATGGGTTAAATATCGTATGACTTGACGTAAAGACGCAAGTATTCAAAATGAAGGAATAGGATAATTTACGTACCGTGATAAGTACTTTCTTTTTATGACTGAGTAGTTTAATAATAAGAAAAAGCTAGAAACATTGCAAATGGTTTAAATAAATTAGTAAACACGCTACACATCTATTTTGACATAAAAAATTTATTTTAAATAATTATTTACCATATTTGCTGTCACAAGAGAATTGTTGTTTTTATTTTTCATATGACTATTTTTCTAGATTAAATGAATATATTTAATGTGACAACTGCCAACCATGTTTTTGTTGTTACTATCGTTGTTGTTTTCATCGTCATAATTGCTGTCAATCTACATTTAAATTTACGCTGGACTGACAACGCTATATTGCAACTTTTATATATGGGTGCTTCTATAAAAATGGGATTAAGTACTAGATGATACTGCAGTATATTTATAATACTACCGATCATATTTCAAAGCTAAGGGTAGTACTATCCCATCTCAATAATAAGATATATACTATATTACATCCAAATTTTACTAAAATTCTACTTACAATCCCAAAATAACAGTCCTTCGACATGAACTCTTACCAATACTATTAAATTATTCTAAACTTTTAGATATAAGTAAACTATAACATTAAGATTAACAATATGTATGTTCATATTTGAAGCAAGATAATTCAATATCGAGTGCTGTATCCTGCTGAGACAAAAATTTAAAAATTGACAATATTTTTGCAGTGCTCATGTGCACGTGCGATTTCGAATTAAGTGTTTGATTTGTATTTGTTTTCGATTTGCTTAAATTTTAAAGTTTTTTGAGTGCCATAATTTTAATCAAAGCCAAAACACTCAGTATGTAACTGTCACAGTGATGACATTTGGGTTTTGTGGAAATGTACTGAATCGAGACGTGGACTTTTAGATAGCGAGTGTACATTTTTTTTTGGCATGGACACCAAATTACAAAAAGAAAAAATATCGTAAAATTATCAGAAAAAAAACTTATCCGATTTTAAAAAAATGTACAAAGATTATCTTAAATTTATTAAAGAAATAGTCCAAATGTACTGCAAATGCCCCAAATGTACTGAAAATTCGTCCTGTACCAATTTTACTAAAAATTTGTCGATTGTACTAACGCATATTTTTCACAGCGCAAATTTATTAAAAAAAAGGGTAGGTGTACTGAAAATGCCATCACTAAACTCAGTCAGTCAGTTCATTGTTTGCAAAGTATAGACATATACACTTTTCAGATTTGATCGATTTTCTTGATACTTTTGAACGCTTTTCGATATTATCAACATTTGTCAACTTATGCGATTTTTATTTTATCAACATTTTTGATACTTATCGATATATTTGGATGACATATTACTTCTTCGGTAATTCTCGGCAGGTTTCAATTTATGATAAAATTCATCATCTCTCAACATTTTTTGGCGTTGACCATATTGCCAATTATTCAATTTCTTTTGATATTTTTTGGTATTTTGGTATTTTACCTATCGCAAAACGACGCCAAAAGAAAGCAATCTTTTGTGTTTGAATCTCTAGAAGTCCAAACGTAGTCAGTAATATCTAAATTATTGATAAAAGTTAAAAGGTAGGTAATGGTATCGAAGAAGCCAATGAAAATCTTAAAGTATCGAATTTTACTTAGAAAGTTAGTAAAATAGTGTAAATTTTAGATAAAAGAAAATAAAAGAATAAGTATAATGGTTAAGATAATTCAATTCAAAATCAAAACATAAGTTACCCCATTTCATAGAACTATTCATATCAGTCGAACGAAACACATTTTAATTTTAGCATGAAGTTCTTCTCTTTTTTTACTTCCAAGCGATTTTGTAATTAATAATTAACAAATATCAACACAAATAAAAACAGACAAACACAGACATATGTGCAACACACCTGTTTGACAAAAAAAAAAAAAAAACAACAACAACACGACAGACAATAATATGTAACAGAAAATGTCAGTAAATTTTTCATTAACATTGTTGTTTTAGTTGACTGAATAAATTATACAGTGAGGTTGAAACAAAGCTCTAAAAAATACAGGCAGTCATCTTAAATGAGCACCTTGTGAATGAGTTTATGTTTTTGCAACTCCATTATAGAATGGGGGCTGTTAGAGTTTGATTTGATTGTATATGGTATTTTTTTATAGTGTCTCAATTTCGAAAAAGAATTAAACGTCGAAAATTTCATCAAACTTAGCAGTGTTGGTGGCTTTTGTGTTGAGATAAGTTTGCTATTTCAGCATGAAAAAGTTAACATCACAACAACACTTGTAAATTCACATGAGAAACATGACATAATAATACAATAGTTTCTGGTTATTTGTCGTACAAATCGTTTGTTAAGTTTTGAATTATTAATGCAAAACAGTTCATCAGTGTGATTGTTCTAGAAATTATGTACTGTGAGAAGTATTTACTTATTACTTTATTTCTTTATTAAAGCACATATTTTTTTTATTAAAAAAAAACTTCGTTTAATAGACCACTCCAACCATCAAATAACCCCTGCCAGCACATTTCTCATTATTATTTACATGCAGCGCAACGGGTGCATATTTCCGACCAATTTTATTTCAATTTTCTTTTCAACATTTATTTCAGCAGCAAAAATACTTAGCGAATTCCTGCTTAAAACTTCAATTGAATATAAAAAACAAAATAACAAAAACGCAGCATCAAAAAATATTTCAATTATTTTGACGTTTGATCCGGAAGTTGTTCAACTCCTTCTTGCCGCTTGCGCTTTGCAATTCTTCAATTAAATTCCATTGTTTTGCGCTGACCGATGGTGCTTTGCTTTTCATTTATAGATTAACAAACGCGTTCGCTTATGGCATTTAATCTTTTATCGCTTGAATTTTCATTGTTTTTATAGTGTTTGCATTTTATTTATTTCAAGCTCATTTAATTTGTTATTATTGTTGTATTTCTTTTGCTATCCCAAAAAACACACAGAAAGCAATGTATTGTAATTAGTAAGGCTATGCAAAGAGCCGAACTTGTTCGAACAAACTCATAAACTTTTCAAAACATTTCAGCACCGAACCAAGTTCGTTCAGCTCGGCCCAACTTAGTTTGTTTAGTTCGATGTATTCGCTCACATCTCGTTATTTTACTTGTACTTGAAGTAAACAAATGAAAATCATGAAAAAAAACTCGAACAAACCAAGCCAAATTGAAAGTTTTTATACGTTTCTAAAAAATCTTTTGGTTTAATGAAAACCAACCGCTATTTTTAATTTCTTTTTTTATAACAAGTCACTGTTTTATCTTAGGTTTAGTAGTGAAAAAGGTAGCGAACTCAAGCTTTTGTATTTTTTAAAAATATATACCATAATATACATTGTATTTTATTTTTCGGATAACTTTTTTGGCATAAGCCTTAAGCCACCATACCCTTAAGTTTCAACTCAGCGGTATTTAGCTCAAAATGTGGTGCGCTTAATCCGTGTTTGAAAAACCAAAATGATAAGGAAATTTAAAAATTTTGTTACTTTGATTGGTGCCGTGTATTTTTCTGGAACACCTTCGGAATATGAAGATTTTTTAGGGCGCTTTGAAAATGATGAAAGATGATTATTTTAATAATATACAGTGTAAACCATGATTCATGAGTGCACCCACCCGATTTTTTTTTTTTAATATTTCGAAAGTACAATCTTTTGAAAATACACTCTAAAATTTTTGTAATGATATTGACAGTATTTTAGGTTATACAGTCTTTATAGCAGGTAGCAAACGGTCGGCTCGCGTCCAAAAATAATCATACTTAAAACTTTAAACTCATTTATGGCCGGAGTATTCAAAAATTTTTTTAAGGAAAAACTTTTTATTTTTTACGTAAAAAAAACTACTGAAAAATGGTCTGTTTTCAATATTTAAGTTTCAAGAACGCGCCATTTTTTCAAAAATTTTTTTTTTCAGTTCTAGAGGCTGGGACCATAGCCACACTCATATAGATTGTTAATTTTCTTACTTTTTATTTTTCAGATAAGTGACAGAGCTAATATTTAACCCGCTGCACAGGTACCTATTTTTGTAGGGGTCATCTTCAGCGCCTGTTTTTATATAGTTAGTATGGTTTTTTGATTCTTATATTGTAAAAACATTGTTGTATGCACCTTGAGTGATATAATGTATCTACAAAGTTTAATTATCGTTGTTGATTACACAGGACGACAAATTTTTAAACCAGAGACCAGATCTATTATACCCCAAGGATTTTGATGCGCTGAATCCGAATCCGAGCTCAGAATTTCTCCTATACGTCAGGTTTTTGAGATATTCTAAACAAAAAGTGCAAAAAACACGGTTTTTGGTTAATATTTGAGGTTTGAGGTGAGAAAATTCAAAAACACGTTATGTTCCGCTAAGACGGACCCATGTTTTTTGAAGATATCTCCCCGCAATTTTGAACAGGTTCAACTCCATCGAACGTACATATGTCTTATCAAAGGCCATGTATTTTTTTTGATTTTGTTGTGAAGGACTTCATCGGAATTATTGCCAAGGCGTACAAAAAAAAAGAGCATAAAAATCCGAGTAAAGGCATGCTTAAAGGAAGTTGCTTAGTTAATTTACTGTCAGGCAATAAGGCATCCATTACCTTCTTCAATGTGAAATGTGAATACTTCTGATGTGACCAAACCTAATCGATAAGAATAGGAGGAAAATTATTGCTGCCTGATTTCTTAAAAAGAAGCTGACCGAAGTATGAGATTTCTCACATTCGCATTTTGTACATTTTTTTTGTCTCTTGCTTAGGGCATAAAATCATGTTTTGTGTTATTCTAGAATAATTCTATAGATTTCTATTCGCTTTCATCAAAATAAGTCAAGTTATTTAGAGATTTTAAAAATGGAACAGCACTAATTCGAACAGCAGCCCATGATGACACTAAGCAACCCAGTCGTTAGCGTATGATCTTACTTTTCTCCATTATCCTCACAACGTTTACAACTTTTGTTGATGAACACAAATAAATAGAAGTTTACTTTGTTATGTTATGTCTCTTGTTAGAGAGGTATACAAGTATCTTTCAAAACAAAAAAAAAAAAACGTTAAGAATCCAAATGCAAGAAATATCACCTTAAGGATATATTGTGGTTTCTCAGAGCAAACCCTTGTGATTTCCTTTAGCTAACCTTTAAGAAATAAAACACTTCTTTTTTGTTACAATTAAATTCTATATTTTCAATTAAAGTTTGAAATATGTGAACGTCCACAAGAAAGGCACCCGAACAGTTTTGGGTACTTTGGTAGTTTGAATATTGAACACCTAGTTATCAAAAACTCGATTTCGCACACAAGGTAGGATTTATCGCGGAGTATCACATATGAATATAGATATATGTATATATATATAAGAAATGTATTGTTTCATATTGGCGGGCCGCAGAATTCATATCTCCATATACACTCTCTCTGATTTCTTGCAAAGCTTGCTGCATTTCTAGTATAAGCCTTGTACTGTGCATGTATATTACCTCCACAAAGATAGCGAGTTTTGTCCAAATTAGACCAAACCACTTGGTTCTTACCTTTACGCTGAGCAAAGAAATAGTAGTCATCACTTGCTTTGCTCTCAGTAAAAACATTAAGCGCGACACCGTCCACATCTTCCAAAACACTAGGCCTTAAGGTCAAATGTGCTTTCGTATAAGCCAATCCAATTTTAATTTTCTTCGTGTCGTTAGCGTAATAGGGCAGAAAGTAACGGCTATAAGTTTGTCCTACTAAGGTGCACGCAGTCTTTGATAAGTCGTCACACCTCTGTAGGTATAGATCCATACCATCGCTATCTAACACCGAGAAACAAACTACTTTATCTATAAAATCAAAATATTCTTGTGCTTCAGGTGCGACTGTTGTTTGATTACTTTCACCTAAATCTTTCAAGATGTTTTCGATAATTTTCAGAAGATTCTTTGGAATAGTTGAGTTGGCTTGTAGTTTACGAAGTTCTTCCAAGAAACTTTTTAAGTTTTTATCTGTAATTTTATCCATTTCATATAATGACAATAATAATTCCAGTTTTTGACGTGCCAATGGAGTTATATCAGCTATTTTTTCTGGTGGTACTCCATGTTTTGAGTCCAAGTCATCGAATAGCTTACTCAGAGTGAGTTTTTTGACATTTCCGCCAGCTGCGTTTAGTAAGTCAATTAGTTTGACTGCATCTTTTTTGTCTGCATCGTCTTCTGCGGCTTCTGCTAGTATTTGCGCACCATTAGGTACAATGGTTTCATTCAAGAGATTATCACGTAGTTTCTTCAATAATTGTAATTGTTTTGGTTTCAGCTGGTTAGGGTTAGTGTTAATTCGCTCTTCCAGTGCCATGTAAAGTGGTATTGCTTTAAATGGGTCGTTAGTATGTTCAAATTGTTCCATAACTTTATATAGTGCAATTATTATATTTGCTTTTGTCATAACACCGAAACTGTCATCCATATATCTGATCACCTTATCAAAGTTATCAAAGTCGCCCTGGTACAACTCCAAGACTAACTGTTTTGCCTGCTCAAGTTGCGATAAGATATAACCTACCTGACGTCTGTGCTCTTCTGAAACGGTTGATATATAATCTGAGCGCAGTATCAGTCGTATTAATTCTGTATACAGAGTTGATAGTTCTTTCGGTTTGAATTTATTCATTTTATGTATTTGCAAGAACAAGTAAACACTATGCTTCGTTTGTGGAGATATTTTAGTTATTTTTTTCAAAGGATCACCACTCTCTGAAGTTAGTTTTTTCCAGAAGCTGGTAAGTATCTTAAGCGTGACTTCTTCGTCAGTACTTAACATCAAATCGATTAGCTGACCAACTCGTTTTTTGCTTCCGTCGATTAGCATATCAGAACCTTTGGGAACTATAGTGTCCCGTACAAGAGCATCAAGTATGCCATATAAGGTCTTACGTTGAGAAGCTGACAAATCTTCTTCTTCAGTTTTAATGAACTTAGCTATATAATTATGAAGTATAATGGCTTGCAATGGGTCATCAGTAAGCTTCAGATCATGCATAATTTTATGGATTGCCACTAATACCTTTACTTTATCTTCGCTGTCTGGTTTTGTATTTAAAAGTTCCATCACTTTAACCAAGTTCTTAGGATCATTGTCGAACACCTTCTCAACTTCTAATTTAATTGCTGAATCATCAGGCATCCTGGAATTGAGTTCATCACGCATCTTGGTTACTTCTCTTCTTGACTTTGTCGACAAGTCACCACGCTTAAGAAGTTTCTCAGCTTCATTAAGAAGTTGAGCCACTTTCTTTGAATCATCAAGATGCTCCAGATCTTCCATAATTTCATGAATTGCCTTTAATACCTTTACTTTATTTTCTGTCGTTTTTTGTTTCCTTAAAAATTTGATCACTTTATCCAAGTTATCAGGGTTACCTTTGTACACCTTCTCAACCTCTGCTTTAATTGGGAAAGTAGGACGTAGCTTTGAAATGAGTTCATCACGTATCCTCAATAAATCTTTTTTTAACTTTGGCGGTAAACGGCTACCATTAGTCTTAAGAAAATTCTTAACTTCTTCAAGCAGTTGAGCCGCTTTCTCTCGATCATCTAAGTGCTTCAGTTCTTTCATAATTTCATATAGTGCCTTTATTACTGCAACGCTATCTGTGATGTTTTTTGTATCTAAGAGGTCGATAACAATTTCAAAGTTGTCAAAATCATAGTCGTACAACTTCCTAACTTCTTCTTTAATTTCGAAATCACTAGCCACCGTTTCAAGATGATTTTGTATCTCTATTATAATTTCTCTTAAATTGTTCGGCAATTCATCACTTCCAGTATTAAGAAGCTTATTAATTTCTTCAATGAGTCGATTAGCTTTCGGTGGATCATCAGTGTGCCTCAGCTCTTTCATAATATCATAGATTGCCACTATTACATTTACTTTATCTACGAAGTTTTCTTTACTGTTTAAAATAACGACCACCTTATAAAAATTTTTAAATTTTTTGTCGTACGCCTTCTCAACTTCTCCTCTAATTATAGAATCCTTAGACAAAGTCTTAGAGAGTTCATCACGTATCGCAATTAATATTTCTCTTAAGTTCTCCGGCAACTTACTATCTTCATTCTCTAAAATTTTAGTAACTATTTGAAGAAGTTGATGCGCTTTCTTTGGATCTTGATGCTCCAAATTTTTTATAATTTCATGTACTACCTCTATTACTTTTACTTTATCTTTGATGTCTGTTTTTGTTTCTATAAGTATGATCACTTCATTCAAACTGTTTGGATCACTTTTAAGCGCCTCCTCAACCTCTTTTTGAATGACAGAATTAGGAGGCAATTTCAAATTAAGTGCATTACGTATATTATCTAATCTTTTTCTCAAGCTTTCCGGCATATGACTATCTAAATCCTTAAGAAGTTTATTAACTATTTCAAGAAGTTCACCCGCTTTCTGTGGATCATCAAGATGCTTCAGATCTTCCATAATTTTATGGATGGCCTCTAGTACTCTTACTTTATCTTCGATGTCTGTTTTTGTAGCTATAAGTTTGATCACTTTATCCAATCTGTTAGGATCACCTTTGTACGCCTCCTCAACCTCTTTTCTAATGATAACATGCTTAGGCACATACAAACTGAGTGCATCACGTATCTCAACTAATCTTTTTTTCAAGCTTTTCGGCATATGACCTTCGAAAGCCGTAAGAAGTTTATTAACTTCTTCAAGAAGTTCAATCGCTTTCTGTGGATCATCAAGGTGCTTTAGATCTTCCATAATTTCATAGATGGCCTCTAGTACTCTTACTTTATCTTCGATGTCCGTTTTATTTAATAAAATTTTTTTTACCTTATCAATGTTTTCAAAATCATTGCCGTATGCTTCCTCAACCTCTGCCTTAATAAGGAAACCCTTAGGCAACTTTGAAATGAGTTTATCACGTATGCTGAATAATTTTTTTTTTAAATTTTGAGGTAAATCTTTACCTAGTGTTTTAATAACTTTTTTAACTTCTTTGAGAAGTTGAAACGCTTTCTGTGGATCATCAAGGTGCTTCAGATCGTTCATAATTTTATAGATTGCCTCTATTACTTTAACTTTATCTTCGACATCTTTTTTTTTATTTAAAAGTTTGATCACTTCATCCAAGTTGTCAAAATCATCGTCGTATGCCTTCTCAACTTCTGCTTTAATTACGGAATGAGGAGGCACTTTCGAATTGAGTGCATCACGTATCTTAACTAATATTTTTCTCAAGCTTTCCGGCGCGTCAGCATCTAAACTCTCAAGAAGTTTATTAACATCTTTAAGAAGTCGACGCGCTTTCTCTGGATCATCAAGGTGCTCCAAATCATTCATAATTTGATAGATTGCCACTATTACTTTAACTTTATCGTCGATGTTTGGTTTTTCATACAAAAGTTTGATCACTTCATCATATTTTTGAAAATTTTGGTCGTACGCCTTCTTAACCTCTTGTTTAATTAGCAAATCTTTAGATACCTTTGATATGAGTTCATCACGTATCTTGATTAATATATTTTTTAAAACTTCCGGCACATGATCACCTAAAGTCTCAATAAGTTTCTCAATCTCTTCAAAAAGTCGATCCGCTTTCTGTGGATCTTCAAGGTGCTTCAGATCCTTCATAATTTGATAGATTGCCACTATTACTTTAACTTTATCGTCGATGTTTTTTTTTTCATACAAAATTTTGATCACTTTATCAATGCGGTCAAAATCATTGCCGTATGCCTTTTTGACTTCTTCTGTAATTAAATTTTGTAAGATTTTTTCAACTTCACTCTTTAGATTATCCGGAACTTCTGGATAATTTTCATGCTTTTTCAATTCTAAAAGTGCATCTATGAAACTGTCTTTATTTTCTTTTGGGATCATTTCCCATCTATCCAATTTAATTAGTATATAAATGTTTTGCCACAGAACAGAAGATATTTCAGCTAACTTTGTCACTTCAATGATTTCACCTAGACTAGCCCCAAATTTTTCGATAACCTGTTTAGATAAATTGTCGTCAGCTTTAGCAAGAAAGTCGATAAGCTGAACCACATCGCCATCATTGCCCCCTATGTCAATTGCCTTTTCTAGTATGCGTGAACCTTGAGGTATTATGGTAACCTGGAGAAGGTCGTCCCTTATTTTCACTAATCTAGCCAATTGACTAGCATGTAATTTGTCGCCTGATGTATTAATACGCTGCACTACTTGTATGTAAAGTGGTATAGCCTTTAATGGATTACGAGTGTCCAAGGATTTTTTCATCACATCGTAGAGCACATTTATTATATCTGCCTTAACTTCGGGTGCTGAATTAGATTCCATTAAATTAATAACTCGTTCAAAGTTATCAAAATTGTTATTATACAATCCTTCAACGGTACTCGAAATATCCTCATAGTCAGTAGCAGCAATTGTACACGATTGTATTAAACATATTAATGCTATAAGTATTTTCAAAATTTTTAATTTTCCACACATAACTTTTAAAGAAGTCTGAATAAAGAAACTTAGACTGTTAACTTGTCATGTGTGCAATTTCCTTTTATAGAAAAAAAGAATCAGATAAGAAAAAATTTTAAAGTTGTAAAATAATCTGTATAGTTGGCGAGAAATCGAGTACTATTGTATTGCATACAAGCTACCATAGCGGATCGATTTGTGAATTTAAATATCATACGCCGCACTTATGGTTAATTTGAAATGTTTGTATACCCTGAAAAGAGTGAATATTTATTTTGTTTGAAACGCTTAGATGAGGCTTTGGCGAGTACAAAATAACCTAAACATTTTTGAAAAAAGTAGCTACTCACTGATCAGTCTGCCTACCTGTGGAAATCATGATAGCGAAAACCAAAAGCCAAAAATTTAATAAGGCCTAGACCCCGGTTGATTTCTTTTATTCTACGTGGTGACTTACAAATAGCCCTGTATACGTGTATATTCTGTAATATTTTACAACGATTTTAATAATTGCATAAGCTTCTTAAAAGATTTTTCATTAATATAATCCAGTATTTTTATTTTTTTTGTGATATTTCACAACTTAAATTTACATTGCTTTAACAATTTTAATTATGCAATGAAATTTTACCTATCGCCGAAGATAATTTTGGTGAAAAAATTAGCATCAGCTTATTGTCGTTCCATAATCCATTCTATGAACTCTTATCGCCTGCTAACCAGTAGGCTTCAGTTATTAATTCAACTGAACTTGGACAGCATGAGGCTGCAAGTCTTTCGTGCCGCATTGATGTTCATGGACTCTCAGCACAACTCTCACGAACTGCTTCGATTTTTTGTGTTGTACGACTTGTTCCAGAATGGCCGGAGTGTTTAAAGTCACTGATAGATCTAGTGTCCCTGCATATTGTATTAAGTCGTTTCACGTTTGATGAAGTCAGATCATTATTTCGAACATATTGCGAACTATAGCTGCCAAAAGTATTCTTTTTAAAACATAGCTCAACAATTAAAAATCGCCTTCGTTATGCGCTTCACTTACAATAACCCTGTAAAGTCACGCTATCTTTTTCTTATTCAACTTCAATACTTTACCGCATAATTGGCGTGAAATGCAAGTCTTGCGTGATTTTTGTGATACCCTTTGTATCAATGCCCATGAAAGCGCTTTTTGAATTTTCGTCGCTAAGGCAATTTTTACATATTTTTTTTTTTTTTCATTAACTATGGCGAACGTAGTTCTAAATAGATTAATTTCTTTTGTAAAAACTTATATTAGTAAAATACATTAAGTGTCATTTCCGATGCGATTTGTAAAGAGTTCTTTTCAGTTTTGTTTGAATGGCTAATATTTGTAGAATATACAGTTTTCTGATATTGCAGATTAAAGCTCATACTTCTTGGAATATTTATTCAGTTATCATAAGTCATTAAAATATGAGTTCTGTTCTGTTTCTATTCATTTTAAAGGTTTTTCTTATAGTAACTAGCTACGTTTGATTAAAAAAATTATCAAAATACAGACAATTTTAAAGAGCACTCTAATACATATCGCTCGTTTGCTGGAAGACCGTCATGTCTTAAAAAAATTTAAAAATTAATTACCAACTGTAGTTATAGCGCAACTTAACCACTGTACTTTCGCCAGTCAAATTATGTGATATTTATGAGCTCAATTCTATGCCCGACATCGCAAACATAATCAGAGAACTCCAGACGCCACGTCAGCATTAAAAATCTGACGAAAAATATGTACAATGTTTTGTAAACGAAATAAAATTAATTTAGTATTGAAATTTAGAAGTGAAACTTCGCGTTTAATTTAATACGTTACACATATGCACATATTAAAACAACAAACACCAAGAAGCGACTTATAATTGAAAAATTGGTTCCACTTAAAACTAAAATAAAAACCTACTGAAAAAATAAACAATAAAACATAAAGAAAATTCAAGAATACTTATTGTTAGATTGGATTAAAAAAGAAAATCAAAAAACGAATTGCAAAGAGTTTCACATCCACAACGTCAGAGGCAATAAAGACACATGAAAACATAATCTATGAAAAAGAAAGAGGTAATGGCAGCGCCAATAATCTCTACAGAAGATACGTGTGCCAAAAATGTGTGTTATTGAGACAGAAATAAAGCTAAGAAAAGGAACGCACAAAAAATGGCATCGCTGCAGATACTGGATACTTCATCCAATACCACGCACACAAATGTGCTGAGAATGTACATTAGTGTGCGTGTAATTGGACTTAGGTTAAAACTTAGCGCAACTTGTTGCTCATTGGAGAATGATAGAAAAAAAACAACAGTGAGATAAATCATAACAGCGCACCATCTTCTGCCACTCGCATACACAGCCTGTACATGTGCGCTGAACTTTGTCTGAAGCTGTTGGCGAACTGGTGTTATGTAGCACTTCGAAAAAAAAAAAAAAAACACAATATATCATAAAAGATTGAAGCAGCAACAAAATTAAATCTTGAAAGAAAATTAAAGAAGATTCCATTAAGTTGTGCGCACAAATATTATATATAAAAATGAAGTCCATATGAATTCGTCGCTTGGACTCATTAAAATTGCAAATTATTGGTAATATTTTGAATTACACAAGCCGACAGAATCTCAGACCCAGAAATCAGACTATATATTTCCGAAGATTATTGATGCGCTAAATCCAAATTTGGCCTCGGAAATGCTCTATCAGCTCTGGTTTTTGAAATATCCTAACCTAAAAGTGCAAAAAACACCGGTTTTGTCCATTTTCGAGGTTATGTAGCCTTGCGTATTTTTTATTTCACCAAAATTAAAGGCTAATTTCTTTAAGTACAAGTCTTCTTCTTTCAAATAGCGTTGAGTTTGCTTAAAAAACTTTTTGTTCTCTGAGATATCGCAGTTTGATATTTTCATGTTTGTGACTCATTCCTATATCAGAAAACTCATTGGGTTGTCGGCCTGTGTTATTCATCATGGTTGCTGGACATACATAAATCAAAATATATGGTATATATAACACTGTTTTTAAGAAAAAGTCAAAATTTTCACTCATAAGTTTCATGTTCATAAAAATAACAAACCAAACAAAATTAACAAACCAAAGGAGCTATAGATATTTTTTTGAATATTCAGAAATTGTCCATTACTAGCTTCAGCAAACGGCTAATATAATTCACAGTGAAATCGCGCCAAATACGACTTCCCACGAAAGAAATTAAACAAAACTATGATGATGCCATATTTTACGTTTCAATGACAAACTTCATTTCCTGGTGACTCAAATGCACCCACTTGTGTTCTTCACTCATTCGTTCTGCACACTTTGCTGATCCGATTTGTACAGCCTATGCTTTAGTTAAATCCTTTTTGTGTATTCTAAGGATCTTTTTTTTTTTGTTCTCTTCCAGCAGCCGCACTTTATTTATATATTTCATTTATTCATGTCCTCATGCTGCTTTCTCTGTTGTTGGTTATCATTCGTGTCTGTTGGTTGGTTCAACGCTCTTCGATTTTTTTCTGCTTCCTTTCTTCCTGGTTTTGCCGACTGTCGCGCATAAATAAACATCAATTCAGTGATTTATTTGTTCATCCCACCCGCATCTTTTTGACTCTTTCGTGTCTCTTCTTACATCACCGGTTTCTCTGTTTTGTTTGATATTCGCTGTAGTGTAGCATTGTTTTTCTTTTCTCACTAGTCCTTGCTTATGTAGTGTTCTTGTTGTTGTATTTTTTTTTCATTTGTTTTTTATGTTCTCACCCTCTACTTTTTAACTTTAGTGCCAAGTTGTTCGTTTAGTTATTTTTTTTTTGCCAGCGACCCTCATTGTTGTCATTCGCTCATTTTCAAATCGGATTTTCATCTTTTAGTCTATTCTTGTGCGAAATCTTTATCTCTTGCAGGATAATAGCTGTGTCCTGTCTTCGCAGTTACTTTCGCTGTAAGTGTGTGTGCGTGTGTGTGTGTGTGTACGCGTCGTGCTCAGTGAATTATTTTCACTTTATTGAATTTTCGATTTGAAATTGATTTTGTGTGAGATTCGTGCTTTTTTTTTTTTTTGTTTCAGTTTTCTGTGCTGTGAAAATTTTGCATTTCAAGGATGTGCGTTGATTTTTAAAATTTTCCCTTTATTAAGTTCAGCTTAGTTGTACAAGAACGAGTATAATATATAAATACTTCAAACATTTAATTTAAAAGGGTGCTAATAAAGGTAAGCGAATTGATTTCACAACATAAAGCAGTGCCGAGCAATAAAAAAAAACTTTAATTTGGCAAATTTGGAACTAAATATTTTATTCAAAAGTTTTCGTGAACATTTTGTACATCATTTAAATTTTCCCAGAATGATTAAACCAGAGTTCCAAAGTTTTTGTTTTAGAATCCTTAATGCCTTAATAAGAAGATGTCTATTATGTTCTTTGACAACTATATTTGTTAGCTTTATTATCTTTTTGTATGACTACTGTCATATGATAAATAGCTCGGTCAAATCTACAGAGAATGAGCAATGAAGTCGATGTGTTTCCCCAACAACTATGTCGTGCCCATATTTTCCAACTTGAGGCACACTTTTTCAGCAAATATGTAAGAACTAAAACCAAAGTTACGAATTTTAGCTTATTTAAATAATAGACAGTTAAGGGTTTCCTTTGCGCAGCAAATTTGTACTATTAAAGCAACTTTAAAAACCAGAATTTTAGATAATAAGTAAATTAAGTTAATTTAAAATATTTTAAAAGTTTGTAAGCACAAGTTCCCCAGTAGCATCAATATCAAATTTTCAATAAGAAAACGTAAGAAGGAAATCCGAAATTTGTCACGCTAAATACACGAAAAATTTCAAAAATTAATACACGTTGCAAAAAAGAAAAAAAATGTGCTACCACTTGCAAAGTTGTTCATGGGCCGTTAATACCTCACCTAAAACATGAGCTGGTCAGACCAAAAAAAAAATCGTAAAAGAAATATCGATGAATTTTAGCCAGAAATGTCAATTTGTTTAAACGTCGTCGTCATTCTGTTTTGGTATGATTTTAGTCGCTGTGAATTGTAGTTCTTTGCAAAGGCAACACATAATTGAGATGCAGAGCACGAACGGACGCTAAATACATTGAACATGAGGGTATTGAAACAGAGAGCAACCAAGTTGGAAATTTTTCAATTAAAGAGTGATACACAATCAATTAAACGGTTTCTATCCAAAACAAGGCTAAAATGCTTGAAATCACCTAAATACAAATAGAAAAACTGATAAGTCACAGAAACAATTTTTCATTCGAAAAAGTACCTAAGACTATTACGGACTATAAATTTATTTATTTTTATTTCTATTTTGCCAATTTTTAAGATGACCTAAATAATAAGGTAAGAAAGTCTTCAACTTTTAGCTGGAAGTTCCTAATGGACTCAAAATTATCGGTGCTTTAAGTGAAATATTCAAATTACGTTTTGATTAAATTTTGAGCACCAAAGCCTCTCAGAGATACAAACAACAATATTGATCTAATTCTTCCTATGCGATTTTTATCACAAGTAACTTTTATCTTAAGTGATCTCTAACTCATGAAATTTTTTCAGATCATGAGATTTTTGTCTCTTGAGATCTTATGAAATTTCAAATCCTTGTGAATTTCTCATTTGGCTATCATAGCATTATGATTTGTATTCGTATTAGTCAATTATGAATATTATCTAAATTGAAACTTCTGATTCATGAAATGATTTGGGCATTAAATATTTTTCTTTTATTAGACTTTTCTTAAAAGGTTCTTCTCGAAAGAGATTTTCGATAAATTGAAGATTTATATTTCATGAAATATTTTACTATATCCAGTTTAATTGTATTTTAATAGAAATTAAAGCTTGCAGATAAATGTCTAAAATCATTGGAGATATCAACGCATATAATCTTTTGTTAGAATGACATAGACTTGGAGCATTATTTACTAAGAAGAAATCGTCCATAATTAAAAATCCAAAATTAAAATATAATATTGGCTTCTTCAACCAAAGTAATATCGAAAAAGAATTTAAAATCATCTTTAACACCTAAAAACCACTCCAAACAAAATTCAAGAAATGAAAACAACAGAAAAGTAGTAATGTCAGAAATCAACAGAAAAATATCATCTTTTCAAAATGGTTTGGCTAAAAGTTTTCTGCAGTTTGTTTCATAAATAAATCTTTTTTCTCTTGTGTATAAGGCCATTTTTTCGCTTACAATGGAAATTGTTTCCTACTAGGTTGACATCAACAAATACACAAATGGGTGTGCGCACCCATTACAAAATCACATGAAATTTTCAAAGCACAAAACAAATCCACAGCACAAGCAACTGCGACGATGCCGTATTGAAAATTGTGCAAGAGATTAAAAATTCCACAAATGTCCGATACGAAATAATTGTGCGACGACAACGAGCAACAAGGATATTTTTCTGTATAGCAATAACAACCAGCGAAGAAATGGGGAAAGACACATACACTGCGAATGTGACTGTTACTACTAATACAACTGCATTATAGCAACAACAAAACCATTTTTACGACACGGACATGACCAGCATATCTAATGTCAGTAACAGCACCAAAGCAATAAAAAGGAAAAAAACATAAACAGGATATTTTTTCAAATGACGAAAGAGCGGCGGTTTTAATCGTTTTGTATGCGACGAATTCGGATTTGAAAACGATTTTTATTTCTTTTTTTTTGTGATAATAAAAAACACAGAAATGTGCTTGATGCATCCATCTACTGTACAGCTGCAGGAGAACAAATAAAAAGTAAATGCTGCAGGTGGTATGTCGTGACACTTGAAATCAACAAAATCTGGAAAAAACCCAAATGGTGGGTAGCCAAGATCAAGCTACAAAAAAATAACCACCACGGATCGTAACACAACTACTAAGCTTAAATACTAAGCCCTAGCAATATCACGAATGCATTAATGATTTCAGTTTATTTCCTATTCAAAGTCAAATAAATGGCGTTCCATTGATTACGCTATCGCCAATGCAGGCAAGTTTGCTTTATTTAAACATCAATCGTTCTTATTGGCAAAACTAAGATAAATTCGTACAAAATAAAATTGAAATAGAATGTAGCTATTTAACTGAAATTTCCGAAATTAATGCTAATCTATTCTCTAGATATACCCAAGTTACAGGTATGCACTAGCGAAAGTTTTCGATTTTTTTTTACTGTTTTTTATTTGGGGTAATAGGAAGATAAAAAACAATTGCATTTTTCGAAGGATATCACTACTCCACAATAAAAAAAGTCCAGAGTTCTGATTTCACTTTCTTGAGTAGTTTTGGCCTCTAAATCTAAAAAAAGCACCAAATCTATTTCTTGAAATATTTCCAAAAACTGGTTTCAAAAAAAAGGACCAAAATTCAAGAAATTGATATAATTTTATTATTTAAATGTTTTCCAAATCATTGCAATTTTAGAAAACATTCTTAAAAATAGCACATTTAAAAGAATAAAAAAAAATATTAAACTCTAAAAAAGTTTAAATTTTGTGTTTTTAAAGTTCAAATTGTCGTAACGCAATCATTCCAAATATAATTTTCACAAGACTCATTAATACCACTTACCCAAAAAATTTAAAAACTTCAGAATGATCAAATAAAAATTATCTTAGTTGGACATTCTTTTCAATAATTTAGAGGGGTGGAGGAAAGTTCTTGACGAGTTACTTGCAAAGTGACTCGTGTGCGATTTTTACAAAGGTCAAACCAGTTAGCCCGTAGTGTATTGGAAAAAATACTCTTTAAATAAAAGTGTAAAGCTTGCGTCCACTTTTACTTGTAACGCGGTGTAAGTACTACTAAAAATTTTACTTTCAAATCCAATTTTAAAATTCGTAGGCTTTTATGAAAATTATTGATTATTATTTTTATGGTATACCACCAAACTTTTTAATCTAAGATTTTTTAAATAATGATGGTTTGTTGAGCTGTTGGGTCGATTTTTTAATTTGCATGTTGATATTGTTTTTGGCTTACCAATATTGAATAAATCTCATAGGTTGAAAAGTCATAAATGAAAAAATTTAATTACTTTATTGTAACAAATTTATAAATTTACAAATTTTTAACGGGCAAATTTTTTCACAGTAAAATCGGTAATTCTTCATTTCACGGGTAATTTTCCCTATGAAAAAGCAAGTGTGTCTAATTCATTACCAATTTTTGTAAAGAGTTGTTATATATATATTTATGTATGCATTAATAATTTATCGGAAAGTGAAGGAATGAAAAAGTTTGAAACTTTGATGTGACACGCTTAACTTTGCATATTTATTCTTCTTAAACTAATATATGTATAACTAAATCAATAATTATGTTTAGAAAATTCTGAATCCGATTGTAAGTAGTTCTTTAAACTTGAACTTTATTTTTATTTGAGTTTTCCCGACATAATTTGGAAAATATCATACAATTCCTACAATTGAAATTCAATAAAAAAATCATAGTTGCCAAATTATATCGGAAATTTCGATTTAGAAGCAGATTTTTAAGATTTATTGATCATTTTTCATTATCATTTTTAAACCTTTGAACTTAATACCATTAATCCGAAAATTTAATAATTTCAGAATGATCAAATAAAAATTGTAGTAAAAAATTGTGATTTTGACAAAAAAAAATTAAGTTTAAAGAAATATTTTATAACAACTCCAATAGGTCAAATTTATAGATTTTTCGGTTTATGTCATACGCTTCAGTTGAATGAACAAAGGTTTTCTTTCATAAGGTCACCACTGAAAGTTGACGTCAGTTATAAGTAATGAAACCGAATTTCACGCAAATACTAGAAATGCTTCGGTCTTGAAATGAAAAAAGTTTATACATTTTAAATGGAGGGCATGACACCAACCATATAAGTAAATACTTCAATAAGGCTATACAGATAATTTTTTAAAGGTATTTCAACCGAATTATTCACATAAAAGCAAGATATGATTCGATCAAGCATCAGAAAAAAAGTTAGCAAATTTTGAAAAGGGGCGTGGAACTTCTGATAGAAGTATAAACTTCAAAACGCTACACAGAGAGCTTCATAAGTAAATGTTATATAAATGTGGTTACGTTTAGTTAAACCAGTTGGAAAAAATACCCTTTTATTAAAAGTTTAACGCTGGCACCCACTTTTACTGATAACGCAGTCTAGGGGCATTACAAATTTTTCTTTCAAATCGAATTTAAAATTTTTATGGTTTTTTGAAAACTATTGATTAAAAGATACAACTCCATGAAAAATTGATGGTTTATCTGAATTTGTAGTTTTTATGGTATTCCAGCATTTTAATTCTTAGATTTTTAATTTTCATATTGTCTTGCCAATATTGAATCAATTTCAATCGTTGCAATGTCATAGATGAGAAAACTTAATTGCTTAATTGTAACAAATTCATAAATTTTTGAAGGGCAAATTTTTACACAGTAAAATCGGTAATTCTTAATTTCACGGGTAATTTTCGATATGAAAAAGCAAGTGTGTCTAATTCATTACTAATTTATGTAATGAAATGTATAAATATCAATAATTTGTGAGGGGCAAGAGCTTGATACTTTAATGTGACACGCTCAGGCCCGCATTTAGAAATTTGCAGCCCTTAGGCCGTTCACGAATTGTCGCCCTTCTGCAGTGGTGAATATGGAAAAAAAAAAAATTTAATATCGAAAGTGAGGACCTTTTTTGTTTTTATTGCTTGTCAACATTTTATTAGGTATATTCCCACTTTCACCATTACCAATGCATTACCACTTAAAAAAATTTTCAAAGTTCCCAATATTTGCCGCCCTAGGCACAGGCCTAGTATGCCACTAAGGTAAATTAATTTTACATATTTCTTGATAAACTTTCGATTGGTGAATCAGATTTAAAAAAAATCCTTTAAACTTGATTTTTATTTTTATATTAGTTGTCCCAACGTAATTTTAGAAATAATCATACAATTCCTACAATTAAATTGTTGGGCGCCTTCAATAAAAAAATTCATATTTTCCATATTCATTTCATTTTCATATTTTTATTTTTTTATATAACTTAAGCTAATATAAACCAAAACGGTTTTAAGTGACAAAAAAACTAGGTGTGCTATTATTTAAAGATTGACCGATAATCATTAATTAATTTGATCTAATCATATGAATAACAAATTAAACAGAATTTGTTAGTGGTGCAAATATTTCAGTTTTCGCAGTGTGCAATTAGGTAGAAAAAAATTGTTAGAAATATGGCCAAATAAATGAAAAACGTGCAGAAAAATGGGTTGTTTTTTTTGGGATATCTCGAAAACAATTATTTAGTTTAAAAAATAGTTGGCTTTTTTGGAATCTACGCCCCGAAATATATATTAAAAAGTATATAAAAAACCAGCTATTTTTTTCTGTAAACTAGTGTTATTAAGCAAAACAATTTCAAAGCAAAAAATAAGTGATGCTTTAAGCAAAAAAGATTATAAAAGCCACAAGTCGAAAGAGATATTGCAGCTCATTAAGAACTGAGTACAAAAATGCTTGTAGAGTCCTTTCGAAAATTTTTTTGGATTAACAATTAGATTAATGTAAACCAACACTTTACTAACCTTGATTTGTTGCAAGTTCTTTGGACTAGATTTCTTGCCCACATCATGTGGCTTTTGTGTCCTTTGAGATTTTTGACGTAATTGTAATTAATTTTGTAGTTGTTGCTGTCAACGTATTGACAACATTAATCAATAGCATTTGCGTTTAGTTATTAAAATTATGAATTTTTAAGAATTTGCTTCAACTTTCATCATTGATTTGATTTGTTTGATTTTAAGTTCTTGATTTATATTTTGTATGTGTTTATAATGTATGATAATATGTTTATGTATTAAAAGATAATCTTTTTTTCATTATTTTACTAATTATAACAATTCTTTTACATTATTTAAACTTGTTATTATTTTATAATTATTATTTTCATTAAGATTAAATGGTTAAATGGCTAAATGATTTATTTATTTTTTGTTTGTGCTGAAAAGAAAAAGAATTAAATGAACACTTTAGTATCTTATTTAAAAAAATAAGTCTTTGCAAATAAAAATTTTAAGTATATTAAACAATATAACGTTGAATTATCCTTTCCGGCTTAAAATTTATAGAAATTTGTAATTATTGCTCCAAAATATTTATAAAAGCAATATTTAATTATAATGTAAGTGCTCATTATATGCATGTGTATGGGGCAAACATAATAACAGTGATTTGGTGCGTGTGTGTAACTAAAAATTAACTTAAAATCAACAAAATACCATATATACTTAAATATATTTGTAAAACAAAGCCTCATATGTTCATACATATAGAACATAATGCAAACCGACACACAAACGTATGTTTGTACTACGTGCAAGTACAAAAATCATAAAAAAAACGTTTTCTACTTAATTGCATTACTTGCCAGGATTAAATCACAAAATTATAAATGACAGTCGATGGCATGCTACGTTGAATTGGTGGTGAATGGTAAATGAAACCAATAGTTCGATATCAAGGACATGAGGCGCAACATACACCCAGCTAGCTGATTTGCTTATTCACCCCAAGTAACATAAATAAAATATAACATTTTATGCGACAGTATATGTTTTAGCAACAGGACCTTAAATTTCGAACACTACAAAATTTCAATCTATTTTTTATCGACAACAAAATTATGGCAGACGAAAATAAAAATTATACAATATAATCACATTATGAGCAGCGGAGCGGGGATTACCTTAAGAAAGCACTTACGCTTATCGTAAAGCAGGGTGTGTACTATTTGGTGTGTCTTACAGTGTTTTTTTTATCCGGAGTAGGGGAGCATAGAAAATTAGTGGGTGTATAAGTGACAACAATTGTACTCGTATATGTGGCAATGTGTTTATCAAGCTTATATTTATTTTAAATTTTTCTAACAAGTTGTTGAATCCAATAGGAAATCAATATTTGATGACCGCATGACTGTGTTATTGACTGACATTCATTATGTTGGAAAGCAATTGGCTTTTCTTATTAACAATTAATATTGCCTCTAAATGTTGATTCTGATATTAGTTCTGAACATTGCAATGCAACCATCTTGTTGGTTCGCATGTCTATTGGACTCTGATAAAAAAAAAGTTTAGATCTTTTCAAATGCTGATTGGGAAATGTTCAGTAGCAGGGAAAAAAATGTTTCTCAAATTGGCTCAAAGCGCGAACTTTTTCTTATAAAACTGGAAACGTTTAAAATTTTAACTTTGATCACTTTTGTCATATAAAAAGTTAGTTACCTTGAGCTTAAAAAATTATTGACACTATTCTATAATTTTTCAAAGGATATGCTAATATAAAGATTAAAAACTAAATTTTCAACAATTTCCAAAATACTCAAATATAAAAATTCTTCGATGTATTATTGGATTTAAGTTCTATAATGTTGCTTGAAATTAGTGCAAAGTACAAATGAAGAAACCATAGTTTTGAAAGTAAAGTTATGTGGACCGAAACGAATATTAAGAAAAAGGTTTTATGTAACAGAAAAACGTTAACGTTGGAACTCAATTTGATAATTTTTCCAATAATTAAAAACTTAACTTCTAGACTTTATTGAAGTTTTTACTACAGCTACATTTTCTAAAAATAGCATGAACATTTTTTTTTTGTTTTCAAGTTTATTTCAATTCTTAAATGTACTTTCTCTTTGCCTTCTGTTTGAAAATTTTGGGAAGGTGAAGCTTTTAGGCAGGGCTACACAGTGGTTCGATTTACGCCGAAATTATTAGTGGTATAAAATCGACTTTTCAAATACATCGTCAAAAGAGTAACAACATAGTCTAAAGAATCAAAGTTCAACTTCTATTCTCATGTGTTTTTTGTATTATAATTTCCTATTAGTCACTATGTGTTCGTGTGATGGGAGTGGATGTGTTCACATTGTGAAACACATGGTCAATTTCACATAATTAATAGTTTTAAAATTACAATGAAGCGCACTACATATGTCTACCTGTCAGTCTACCTGACTGTCTATATTTCCGTTGTTGTAGCTGCATACTTATGTGTCGATATCTTGCATAATGTATGTACATATTTGTGTTGATATAAAAAGTATTTAAAATGAAAACATTCGTATCAAGACTTTAAGTTGTTTAGTACTTAGTAAACCTATGCCAGTTCCAGTATTTTTTTATGTACTTCAAAATTCACAAAATGATCCCAAAATCAATCGTTTGTCAATTCATTGATATTTCTCGTTTGACGTTTTTAGTTCGCTGTTATGATATATTAACTACCACCAACCTACTAACTACAACACACGACAAACGAGAAAAGTCAAACGAGACACGTAAAACAAAAAGTGCAAAACGAGATATGTGAAACGATAAATATGAAATTAAAAACGTCAATTGAAAAACGACAGACTGTAAACAAGAAATATCAAACGCCAAACGTCAAACGATTAACATTGGGACCATAGAGCTGCAGTGAGCCAGTCATTATTTTGGCATTCATGAATCTGTTGAAACTTTCAGCTGATTCACGCTCACAGAAAATTTTGTGAAACGAGCTACTATTCTGTCTCATGGCGGAGTCTGTGAATGCGAGTGTGTTTCACAATAACTTCTAGTGAATGGCGTTTCATTTCGTTTCCTTTCGTATGAGTATATGAGTGTTGCGTGAGCTACTCATGAAAAAAATGTGTGTATTTTTTTAAAATATGATGAAAAGTCGAAATGGACTTTGGACATCACTTGGGGTGGCTCCGGACTCTGGAAGGACCCTCCTGGACTCATTTTCGGAAATTTTGTTTTTTGCTTCAATCGATTGGGAAATGTCGAAATTTGACCCATTTTCGAAAATTTTTTTTTTTGCTCCAATCGATTGCTTAGGTTAAGTTATAGTTAAAGTCCCACATAGACACTTTGGTCCATTGTGATACCACAACTATCAAGATTTATTTAGTTAGTATTAGTAGTTTGGTCCTTTTCAGGGTCCAGAGGTACTCTAAGTGATGTTCAAAATCCATTTTCGAACTTTCCTCATCGATTAGCGCAACATAAATGGATGATTTACTGGATTTCATTTTATTAAATTTGGTGAATTTTACTATGAAAATTTGATAGCGTCACGCATTTTCTTCTATGGGCAATTCAGTTATAACTACGCAAAAATGGACTGCTGCAAATGATGCTGCTGCTCTGCTGTTTCACAATCATTGTTGTTGTCAAATTTTTTATTTGATGTGGCAACTCTGTCAGTACTAAATTTCATTTATTATTTTGTGATTCATAATTTATTTTATTTACTCTTTGCACATCTCTTGCGGTAAACTTCCCTTTGTCACATAATGTATGCTTTTGTTACTTTTTAGAAATAGATTTCTTCAATTGTGTAAGAATTGAATCAAATCCATGGGAAGGAAAATATTTTCAATAAATTTTAAGAACTCTTTCAAGTTTCATGAACTTTGAATATGTATTTTACTTATAAAGAAAATTTATGTAATATCGTG
Source organism: Meiosimyza platycephala (assembly GCA_963662105.1). NCBI lineage: Eukaryota > Metazoa > Arthropoda > Insecta > Diptera > Lauxaniidae > Meiosimyza > Meiosimyza platycephala. Next base: position 1,846,084 of record OY759210.1, on the reverse strand, counting down.
TTTTGTTTTAAATTTTGTTAATTTCTTCCATTTCTTGTTAATGACAAAGGACACAAGATAACTTTACAATGGGCAGTAGGTTCTGCAAAGAATATTAAAATTTCGTACCTTTTAGAGCTACAATTTCAATATTACCACATGGTAAAATCTTGAATTTTCCACAATATATTTTAAAAATTGTATTTATATAAAAATTTAAAAGTTAAATAATATAAATTAAAAATAGTGGTAGGTTTTTAATAAAGTTTTCTACATTCTTTATTTTGTACCTTCAAAGTGAACATCGAAAATACCATCTACATTCTTCTTCATATTTCTCGTAGCTCGAAGTATTTCGCGTGTAAGCGTACCACAAGTCACCCTTCTTTGCATTTCTATTGCCTCCACAAGCGTACGATTTTTTATCCGGACTACACAGGGTCATGCGATCTTCCTCAACATGTACACTCCACAAATATTTAGACTTAGCATTGGTAACTCCATTCAAATTTAACTTGAAATTATGATCAAATTGTTTCGCGTCATTATCTATATTCAACCAGTGGCCACCGTAAGTTTTAAATACAAAATATCCCCTCAAAAAACTTGGTGTTAAAAAACTTTTTTTTTTCGCAATGCACATTTTGAATGAATCCTTTGAACAGGGTTGCAAATAGAGCAGTGAACCATCACTGATCATTTTACTCAAACAAATGTATCGCCTATCCAGCATCCCAAATTCCATTTGAAAAAGTTTATTTATTTGCACTTGATCGCCCAATGAAACCGTCGTACTAATTTCTGGACCATGCAAAAAATCCTTAAGTTTTTCTACCACTTCAGGAAATAATAGTTCATTACAGCTCTGCTTTGACACCTCCACAAGTGCAGCAACAGTTTGCGATAAGTGTTTTGATAAATTCATTAACGTTTCTACTACCTCGCTCCGTGGCACCATGCAATTAATAATATCGACCATTTTTGTAATCACACGATTTGAAATATCTTGATCGTCTTCATTGTATAGATAATCTAGTAGCTCATCAATATTTCTGTCATTATTATAACACTGATTCATGATGACCGCGGTGCTAAGGAACCTTGCTCCTTGCGGTACTATACTTTCTTCAGTAAGAGTTATTTTCATATTCTCCAATTCTTTTTTTTGACTCTCCTCCAATTCATGTTCCATATCATTAAGCCGATCTGTTACTTGTTTGGCAAGGCGTATCGATCGCAATGGATTTTTTATATGCTGAACCTTCTTCATGGTTACGTGGAGTCCAATTATAACGTCTGCCTTAAACCGGCGTTTATTGCTGTACCGCATATAGTCCATCACTTTATTGAAATTGTCGAAATCATTGTCATAAACAGCAGCCACGACTTGACGTATAGACTCTCTAGTAGAATTAATTTCTTCCATAGTGAAATGACCATTGTCATTGATATAGTTCCTTGCAGGTAGACTTAAATTCAATTCAGCTAGAGAAGTGTGCAGTAGACATACGATTAAAGTTACAAATGCTGAAATTACTGAGACAATGTTTGCCATTAGTACAAATGGAAACCAATTAGACTGTGGTGGTCGCTTTTGATGTGCTATAACTTTCATACTAGAAATCGCAGCAAGTTATTCAAGAAACATTCGAATGAATAAAACGTTTGCAGCTTGAATTTTAAATTAATTTAATGGTTGACTACAAAGTGCCGATACCTTGAAAGCATTTAACAAAATTTATACGGACGTATAGTTGTAGCAGGAGCTACACTTCACAGCTCTGCTTATGATATATGTATAATCTTTTCAGCTATAATATTTGCCAAAGAAATTTCAAATTTGCTTCTTAGTATTTGAGATATAATAATTTTTCTAAAATAGTCTTTGAGATAAGTTTTCTAAAATTTACTTAAGTTTCTAAAACTAAAAACAATTTAATTTTGAAAAAAAGTATTGTCAGCACATGTGTTTATAAAATCCATTTAATTACTCTAACGCAATAATGAGAATTATTTTGGTCTGGAGCAAGTGTTATATGTCTGTCTGTATGTATATATATACCTTCCAACTTTACACACTTCAGTTGTAATACTTTACTTTATTGCCACAGCTAGATCGATTTAAATTTCTCTAGGCCAATATTTCAAGAACAAAGTAATATTTCTTGAGCATAAGTTATAAAGTTTCTAGGAGGTCAAATAACAGTGATATGCTTTTAACCTTGATCAAGATTTTTCATAAATAAATCTATATTTTTCATTGCAATGGCAAAAATAAAAATAATTTGTTTAACAAATTTTTCTCATTTTTCTCGTAAATCAACTTTCAATAAAAATCGCACTAAGTAAAAATTTCTTCAACTTGTTCAAAATATGAAGAACACTTTTTATTATTTTATTGCACTCGTTTTTCTTTCTTTGATGTCATATTTTTTTTTAAAAAGTCGAGAGAACAAAATTTTTTAAAAAAAATATGACTATGACTGAATATTCTTAATTTATAAAACACCATTGACAGAAACAAAGTTTCAAATCAAGAACAATCTAAAATTTTGTTCTCTCGACTTAAGCATTCCTGAGAATCTTTATCTATAATATGTAGTCGTAATTTATGAAATCTTCTCCATAAAACTTGATTTTAAAATATCATTAAAAAGTAAATGTAAGTACCAATTAAATGAGATATGATTGAAACCTAGAAAATTTTATTTATTAATAATTTTTAAAATGGCCTATGAGAAAATGTTCCGGAATTTATATTGACGAAGTGAATCTTCATGTAATTTGTTGATTACACAAGATTAGTTTTTAACCCCAAAACAAATTCTCATAAAAATGACTAAACAAAATAACTCTCAGAAATTCGCATTTGAGTGATTTTTTTTCACAATTTTGAAGTAATTTTGATTTTCATCTATATGTCTCAATAATTGGCTTGTACGAACCTTAACTTAAAAACCGATGAATTCACTTATGTGCTCTTTCAAAAACTTTCTATCGAATGGCCGTACATATTAAGAATCGATCTGAGTTATTAGTTGGTCTCAAAAGGGTATTGCACTGTTTTGGTACAATACAAAATTTCTGTGGCCACATTTCTTCGCTGGTTAACTATCGGCACTTTGTATTCTTCAAAGTCTTAAAATGCTATGCAGCTAAATTTCCACACTTTTTCATCACTTGTTTTTAAAAACTTCGTTCCTAAAAGACATTCATTTGTCATTTTGAATTGACACAAATCTTCAATTTATTGCGCTATGGTTGACTTAACTGAATCAGAATACTGTCTTAATGTTTAGTAGCATCAGCACGGTACTTTCCATTCTATGTACATAGATACCTACTGCAGGCATCAATGACTTTCGATGCGTAGAGTTGAAGAACAAGTGAAAAGAGAAATCTCTCATTTCAACTAAATTTTGTGCGATTTACTTCGGAAATAAACTTAGTGAATGCCATTAGATAACGATTTGTTTTTGTTGTTGCACCGTGACTAATAAACTTTCCGACGGCAGTAAAACTCTGCAAAAAAAGTCAATAAAATTCAACAAAAGTTTTGCATTTTGAATCTACTATTTTTATGTTATTATTATTTTTTAGCCATCACTGTATGAAGATAATTGGCTTGAAAGCTTTTTGTTTTTATACCCAACCCACAAGCTATGTATATTGTTTTTGTTCTTTCATTTGTAATGCAAAGAAAGGGCCTTGTATTTTTTAGAAAAGTGTGCCTGGCGAATTATAGGATAATTTAAGAAATTTTTATCCTCACACGTTTGATTTTGTTTCAAAATTGTTGAGTTAAAGTATATCATTGAATTTGTACGTATCGGTAATTTTGGAAATAGTGAGGTCATCTGCAATTTTGCAAAGTTCATAGATAAAGCAAAAAAAAAAAACACTATCTGCTTTAAATTGGAAGCAATTTTTTGTTTTATCTTGAAAGGAAGAGATAAAATCTTATTCAGGAACAAATACACAATTGCTTATGGGTACTTAGGATGCCCAAAAATATTTTTTTTTCAATTTGAGAGATGACCTGATTTAAAAATGAAACCATTTTCATCTGTTTAGATTAAGCTCGACATTTATTTTATTGATGGTAAATGTTTTTTTTTTTATGCAGATTTGTCAAAAAAGTAAATGACGATATCGATTAAGAGCGTAAGTTAGACACAACCCTTTCTATTTGCAGTTAAGTTTCAATACAAAATATTTGGTGAGTTTATCCATTGACCTGAGAGTTTGAGAAACGGAATTCGCCATGAACCCATTTTATTCCTACATATGATTTTATGTTTTTCTATTGCTGGTGTCTGCTTAATAATATACTTGCAATTAGTATATTTTTAGGTTCATGGTCATTTGGCCTTAGACAAAGTCACCAATACATTAAACGTCCATGAATCAATTGTAAGGTTTGGCGATTCTATCAATTGATGATTAATTTTATGGTGCTCTGTCCAGACCTTCAATTACTTCATAAGGATTAAAGTTCAGCTAGTAACAGTTTCTAATATTTTCAGAAATTTTACGTGTGCTGACTATTCGCATTAAGCAACTGCATCTGCAAAGAAAACTTTGTCGATGCAGTCATTTATTTTTATATTTATACTCCTGGCTCCATTATGCGGTCTCTTTGAAATTTCCGTTTTTAAAGTCAAAGTCCTTGAAGAAAAATTGAAAATGCGTACATAATATGGCCGCCTTTAAAGTGAAGTCATTTGTGTCAAAAATAAATGCAAGTAACATGAGACGATTCTATTGATAAAACCAGACTTAAGCATTTTATTAATTAACGTTTAACTCGATACTCGTTTGCATTTGAAAGATTTATTTACGGCGGTGCAGGGTATTTAATATATTTTTTTTAAACCTTTTAAATAGCAAATTTCTGAGAAAGCGAATTGAAATATCAAGCACTGAAATTGTTGATTTTACACATGCATGAATTTTGTGCAATTGGTTGTGTACAGTGGTGGCAAATCAAAAAAGTAAAGCCATAAAACCTAAAACTTTCAAGCTGTTGATTTTCATTGTGCTACGCGTTTTGTATTTCATGCACTGATTGCAAATCACAATGAATTGCGAATGAACATTTACAATCGCATAAATGTAGATATGTATATGTAAATCAGTGATGGGACTTTTTGGCTTTCCACGAATGTACTGAATTTGAAGAGGGACTGTACTTAGTCGATGTCAAGCGTACTTTTATCGAAGTTTTTCCAAATACTTGCATATAAAATGATATTTTCATTGGTCTTATTATAAGTATAAAAGTGCAATTTTTATATGTTTTCAGGAATATATTTTAATATAAATTAGTTTTGTAAAACAAAATGTGCTGAATGTATTAGAAATCAGTGCATTGTAGCTTTCGTGCATTTCAAATCGCGAATGAACTGAAAATAGTGCTATTGTACTGAAAATGCTATCACTAACGTACATATTTATGTACGTACACTGACATATGCATATGTATGTACATGTGGCTTAAGCATACATACAAACATCCGAACAATAAGACGTAATAAAAACAAAAGCAATTCACTCGCTGTTTTTATTGTTCGTGTAATGAGTTTTATGCGCATCAAATCAATTTTACTTTATACTTCAGAGTTTTATTTTTAAATTTTTATCTTTCTGATAGACAACAATAAAATATTTATTACTTGAACTGTTTGAATTTATGAGGTTTTAAGTATTATTAACATTTTGGTCTTACCTTAAAATTTTAAATTTCTAAAGTTGAACCTTTGATTTTTGTTAGTATAACGAAACAAAATTTGATTTATATACCTACCCGTTTAAGAAAGTACTTCATATATTGAAGAACTTTGCAAGGTAGGATTATGGAGCTGCTCAAAATTTTGACACTTCGGTGGTATTATAGCGCTGGTATGAAAATGCTTCTTAACTAAGTGTTGTTTCAAAAATCGAACAAACAAAGAATACTTTCAGCCATATGGAAAATTAAAAAAACTCAACATTAATGGAATTTCAATTTTGTTCCATTATTGGGTCAACTACAGAGCACATGAAATTCATAAAAAAAACAAACAATCAACTAAAGTTTGAGATATGTATGTATTCGTGTCTTATTTACATTTTGAGTTTGCTGCAAGGACTACATAGAATTTGGATCAGTTTCGAATTGATATAAATAAAGCTAAATGTTTTATTAATGTATCTGTTAACTATTGCAATAGTATTACATACCAATTTTCATTATATGTATTTTGCATTATTGTGTGTATAATGCAAGTGTCACTAGATCAGTAAAATTGGAATTACTCGCATAAATTTTTAAGCTTTTTAATTTACAAACTGATGTTATTTAGTTCGCTTCAGCTGACTATATGCTTTATTATATAGTAGATAAATATATAGTTTGTTTTTTTTGCCATTTGCATTAATTGTGTCATTTGGGAGTGTGCATTTTCCTTTTGCACCGGTTCGAAAGATACCGCATCCAAACTAAAATGTGCAGTAAAGTTGCAGCTGTCATTGAAAGACAACATCTACTGCACATCGGTGGTGCTGGTGCTCAAAACAATTTTCTGTGGTCTGTGTATGTGTGGTGTGGGTGTGAGCAAAGAAGGAACAGAAAGATGAAAAATAAGAGTTGACTGGCAGGCAGGCCAGAGTTTCAGAGTGTTGCAAAATATTATCTGTTACTCTTCGATATTAAAACTTGACTGCATGTGCTTTTGTAATGGCAGCGCAGTGTGGTGTACTGAACTTTGAATGTGTGTGCATGTTTTTATCAATGTGTGGATGTATGTGTTTACATGTGTGCTTATGTGGAGCAAGCAATTGAGTAGCAAGCTTCGTTATACTTAACCTTCATTGACTTTATATCGCTTTTTTAATAGACGAGATGCAGCATCTAAGATCATACAGGCCAACAAAATGAAAATTTTGAAGTTGAAAGATGAAGGTCAGAATTACTCCATCATCCGTTGGGTACGTTGTTCTATAATAAGCACAAATTTTCTTGATCTTTGTATTCTCACCGCATACGTTTAATTCTTGGACCCAAGAAACTTCAAAGTAGAATACTGCTGTTACTGTTAAATTCGAAAGCAAACCCTTTCTATTGCAGAAAGCAATGAGAATCGATATGATTTTTATTGGTATTTATTTTTAGGTTTTCGGTAGTCGTCTTCAACTGACTCTTGATCATCGCGAACAGGCTTATCCCAGTTTAAAACTGGTACGCGGCTAGTACGCTCATTACTAAGAGCTCTTTGCACGATTCGTATGTTTTTGTGGCATGTAGGCAGGGTTGCAAGGTGACCGGGTTGAGCCGGCCAAACCTGGAATTTTATATTAAAGTCGGAAAATTTTTGGAAAAACCAGGAGTTGGATGATCGGCAGGATCGTCATAAAATAAGGGTGTGATCTGATTTTTACTGGTGAACCACCACTTTAAAAGCAGTGGTTTCTGTCAACTGTTAAGTTGCCGGAGGAAGTGATTGAGAATAAACAAAATCACAGAATTTTTGGAGGGATGCAACTTTAGGGTTAAAACTTTTTCTGGACAACCGTGGCTCGTTGGTAATGCATAATTTTTTTCACTAAGAAAAACTTAAAAAAAAATAAGTAGGTAATGTACTCACGTAATTTCCGGTCAAAATATATTTTACTAATTTGCTCTTTATGTAAACTATAGTAGATAACCGCCTGAAATTTGTTTTCTAATTTTAGTTCAAATTGAATTTCTGTAACGTTCTGTGCAGTACTTTTAAATTGAGAAATTCTGACAGCACGACAGAATACGTTTGTTAAAAATGCTCAGCTTCGTTTTTCTAATAATAAAAATTCCTATGGTGGGTGTAAAATTGGCGAAAAAGTTTATGACGGAAACAATCGCAAGAAGACGAATCACGACTGTGGAGCTGGAGCAGCAGCAGTAAAAATAAATAAGTATATTTCTGGAGACACAATAACACAACATGGAAATATATAAAAAAATATATATTACAATGGCTACCACAACAAAAATATTAACAAAACTGAGAGCAAATAAAGACAAAGTCAGTAAAGTCAGTTCCAACAGTCCCACCAACGCTGTAGACAACTGCAGTGACAATGTTGCTTAAGGCAGCAGCTGCGGATGTATATTCCTTACCAATACACTTAGAATTTAGTTCTATAATGAGTCTGGCTTAGTTAATTTTTTACTCTTACTAGCAGCTTTCTTCGATTCGTCATAGTTTTTCATTTTCTCATCTTTTTCATTGGGTCAATCCAGAAACTGAGATTAATTTTTTCAGTTATCGCCTTCCGACGGCAAACGTTTACAACGAACAATGTGCTTTATCCGCAAATATAATAATGCACATAAAAATTCGGTTTGCGCTTGAGAAGTATTTAACTTTTGATGCAAATTTGAGCAAGTATTTATTCGTTTTAATCTTGCTAAATACTTATAAATAACTTACGATATGAAATGTTACTCAAACACCCTAATAAATAAAACCTGGCAACTAGATATTATTTGTTACAGGATAATTAAATTAAGCAATATGTCCTTTTGGATCCTCAAAAGCAAACGGACACAAAAAGATTTTTGTTGGCGCAGTACAAAATATTCCGTCGGCACTTACTACGCTCAGAATAAAACTAAATAAAGAGTGCAACAGTTATTAAGAAAAACGTTTTGGATAATATATGCATTTACATTATACGACGATACTTTTTTGATGAAAAAACCTTCTCAAATTGAAATAAATAGACCTTTTATATATTTCGTGGAGTTATTTTGGACACCCTGATGTATGAGTTAGTTCGATGCCTTATATAGTGAATCACTGGTGATGACAACTTTCAAATATTGCATAAAAAAGCAAATTTTTTATCAAAGGCCGCTTGTTGCTATTGGTGGATTTTGGAATTCGTAATAAATGTTCCCTCTCATGAAATATCTCACACATTGTATGTGCAACAGAATCTCTCATCTTTTTATTTGGTATTTTTGTTGTTTTCCTTCTTTGCTGTCTATTCTTATTAAACTTTTACTATGACTACCATTTATCATTGTCGTTTCTTCTGTGTACTGCTGAATTTAAGTTGCTACAGTCAAACTTGCAACAAAATCCTTGCAACTTTGTCTTTAAGTTTTGTAATTTTTTGTTGTTATACTCTTGAAATTCTGGCGTAAACATATGTATATCAGAGTGGGAACTAGTGCATTCGCTGCACAGTTATTTCTGTTGCAGCAAAACGTTTAAAAATAAATGGATTTGGACTTCAATAGGTACCACAAAATCCAAGTGATATTTCAATTCAAACTTATGATATTTTCCATTAGCACCGAATCATAGAGTGGAAATTTCAGTTTTATCGGTGAGAGGAAATAGTCCAAATTTCATAAGTTTTTTAAAAAGTCTTGAAGCTAAGCGAAAACAGAACTGTCCCTGTCTCCCATCTCTGGTTACTTTGCCAAAGTAGAAAAATGTGAAATTTTTATCTAAAAATAAAATTTTCCACTTAATTCTCCACTAAATGATTTAGTTTTAACTTTGATATATTTAGTTATTGGCAAAGAGGCTTTTTCCCACTACCACTTTCAAAAGTTTAAATTGATATTTACTGCAATAATTCCCACTCTGGCACATATGTATGTATGCATGTATAATATTGAAACACTCGTTTGCTGTGAAAAGCTATTTACAAATGCATACATTTCTATCTTCCCTATAAAAACATTCAAACATTTGCCACAGTTAACATATCTTATCAATAATTCACATTTGGCTGCTCATCGTGCTGTAGCATAGCATGGCAGCAGAAATAGCGTTGGCGGTTTATAAACTTCCAGAAACTTGTGATAAGTTTTGTTTTCTTGTATTTATTTAGAGACTGCAGCTCATTCCGTTCTTACAAAGTTTTGTATTTTTTTTTTTTTGGTTTTAGTTTATATAAATTGCATAGTTTTAAGACTCAAATGCAGTGATAAGTTTGCTGCAAATGTTGCATGCATTGTTTAATGAACCAAGCGACAGCAGCCAGGGAATTAAATTGTAGTTTAAGCAACAAAATGTGTTAAATTGATCCTTTTTATAATTTTCGCTTGGTTTTAAATGTGTGGGCACAGTATCCCAAAAAAAATTTAGGAGTGACGTAGAAAATGGAACACATTTTCTTGAAAATTAATTAAAGTTCAGAGAAATAATATACCACTTACAGCATTTCTGTAGTTTATAACAAAGAAAAACTAACGTTTTGCCGCAGAAAGTTTGATTCATTGGGCAAAATATGAAACATTTGAAACATATCAAAGGAACTGACTAAAAAAATTGGCATATAATTGGGCACAATACATCGGCATACCATTTTTTTGATATGATAATGATGCAAAAGTTTTGAATATTATTAAAGTTTAATTTAAAATTTTTAAGCACTCTTTTAAAGTAAATTCATAAACAGGAAAAATTAGATCAAAGCCAACTAAACACAAAGTCATTCAGTCAGTCAGCCAAAACATTACAGCAGTAAAAAGGATTAAGCACAGCAGCAACTCTTTTGTACCGAAAATGCACAACATGCAGCAACAACGCAGCAGAGGTTAAGAAGAAAAATGCAGCAACACAAATAAAAAGGCATTCAGTTGAATAATGGAAAAAGTTCTCATGATACTTCAAACGCAGCCAGCCACATACGGTGCAACACCCCTATACACTGGCACAACAAGTTGAATAACAATAAAACGAAAGGAACAACAACAACACCAGCAAATACAAAAAAAAAAAAAAACACTAACCAACTACATTTAAACAACAACAGCAACAGCTGCTACAAGTACTTGATGGTTAATTTTTATGTTGTTGCGGTTTTTCCCTTACAACAGCAGCAGCCAGCAAGTGGACCAAATGTCAGACACACACACACAAAACACCCAACAGCAAACTATTGCATAAATTATGAAAAATGTTGTTTAAGAAAATAGACAACTAAATTTTGTCAGAACACGCCCACTAAAAATAAATTTTGCTAACAAAGTCAGGAACAGGCGCTTGAAGGAACCTCGCCACAGGGCATTATGTCTTTTAAGTTTAAATGGGAAGCAGTAGATTTGAAAGTCATAATGCACTTGGACAAAATTATGCCAAGTTGGCAAATTTTGTTTTTTTCTCCGCAACATAGATAAATCAACGATATACCTGACCTACTGTTAAGCAGCTGTTGTCATTTTTGTGTGACTGCTACATGGTCGAATTAGAGATATAGTGAATAAGAACAAAATTAACAAAATATTTTATAGGGTGGCAGATTTTGAATAATTTGATTTTTTTTTTACTATTTGGTAACAATTTTTGTACGGACAGGTTACGAGTATCACATCAGAAGCAATGTATTTTTGCACGGAAAATTACAGCTCAAAGTGGCGGAATATATTTTGGGGCCTATACTTCTAACAAATTTAAGTCCGGCCTTAGATTGCCGCTGTTAAAAAGTCAGTCTAGTCAGGAAGTCGTAACTTCCGCTGGCACAGAGTGGTGCCGCTGCTTTTCTATAAGCCCTTTGCTTTGCACAGTGAATAATTTTTACGATTTAATAATCAAAAGTCAGACAAATTGTTGTTGTTCTTATTTTTATTTTATTTTATATAATTTTACTGCAAATATGGTAGTTGTCAATAATTTAGATACGCAATTTATAAACGAACATATTTTACATTGAACTTCAAACTCATTCATTCTTCATGGGTTAACTCGTGCAAAGATACTGCGATATCAGATTTCCTTTTCTTGGAGAATTTGCGTATACTGAAATCAGTCGTACTTCGTAGTTTTCACTGGTGAACTTCGACGCAGATACCGAAATAACGGAATTTTTCGATTTTCTTGAATTTATTTTGAAAGCTCTTATGCAAAGGATGGATTTACACTTGCTAGTGGACTGGGAAACTGACACTTTAACACCAAATTTATTAATTTTTCCTGAAATACGTTAAAAATTTCCGCCACAATTTGAGTTTGATGGGAAACCTCGTTGCAGATTTATATCCCTACCAGGCAAGCAATACCAAATGAATTTATGAACCTAACGCAGCATATTCTGCACATGTCTTCAGTCTTCAGGAAAAAGATTTTAAGTACATGCTATTAAAGTTGAAGTTGTGGATCCAGGGCAATAAATTATAACTAAAGAACTTATTTTTTTAAACTTGGTGCTCAAATCTATCACAATTTGAAAATACAAATTTTTTTTTCAAAAAAAGTTAATCATTTATTCAAAAATATTTCCAATACTTATGATAATTTTAAAAATTATTTAATTTATAGATATTTTTTTTCAAACCCGAAATTTCAAAGGCAATCGTTTAAAAAATAAAGGAAAGGTAGCCGGAAAATCGTAACTGAATCGTTGGTATCGTTGATATTAAAGGGATAAGGTCATATTTTGATATATGTATATATGTTTCTATGGAGAACTAGCGCACGCCATATATTTCATTGGTGACTTAGTGAAAATTATGGGACTGAAAAAAGGACTTTCAAATGACGTATGTGTGTAAAGAATGGTAATATATATTTAATAGTTTAATTCAAGTATTTATTGATAATTAATTTAAATATTAAGTTAAAATAAAAATTTGCGACAAGTGATGGAATTCTAAACGACTTATAAATTCTGACGACTCACGACTTCTGACGACTTACGACTTTTTCCTTTTCTACTGACAGTTGCGAGTTACCGAAGACTATGTTTTAAGACTGCTGACAAAAACTAACAACTGATGTTGACTATCCCTGATTATTAGCCACTTGTTACATGTACATATGTATATGAATATCATAATTATTTAAATTCTGTGTATGTAGTTTTTGTATCCCAATGCATAGAGCAGTGATTTGGGATATTTTTCAAAATTTCGATCACTTTAATTAAAAAAAAAGAAGTTTTTTCCCAGGTTACATTCAAGATTCGTTGAGAAACAATAAAATAATTTTTCACGACTTTATTATATGCATCGTTTCTCTAAAAAATTTGATTAAATTTCCTTAATAAATTTAATGCATTGTACCTAGTAAATCGTAATTTTTAGTAAAAATGTATTGAGCGTAAGTTTTACGAATACTTCTTGCAGAATAGAAATTATTTTAAATGGATTTGCCATCTAATGCACTCTTCAAATGATAATGTAAATTTTTTGTTTTGTTTTCAATCTCATTTTGGTTAAGCCCTATAAATTGAAAGAAAACTTTTGTTTTAATTTTTTTGCGCAAAGTTCTGCGTATTAAAAGCTTGTTCGTATAACTTCACAAACACTCACACACACACGTAGATAAAAACTTTTTCTTTTTAATTCTCAATTTCATTTAATTCCTTCTTGGGAAAATACTTGAAAAAATTGTTGACTGTCATCAACGCCATGATAGGAAAAAAGCAGCAGAATGCTCAAACGCTAACACGCGCACAAAGCCAAGTTTATTAAATTGAAATTAAACGCATGAAAAATAAAAGAAAACAAATCCAAAACAAATGAACGAAAGAATAACTAAAATCAAAAAAAGTAGAAAGTAAAATTAAACGCAACAGAAAAACTCGAGTTTTGTGCTTAAATTTACCACGTAATTGAAGAGAGCGACCGACCAACCGATTGTCTGTCTGTCTGTCGTTGTGTGAGTTAATTTAATGTGAGCAAATTTTAAAGCCGGATTTGTGTGTGTGTAAATGGCAAGAAAGGTCGGAAGTAGGTGCGTTAGTATATGTATGTATGTGTGTATTGCTGCAGACAGTAGATCTCGCACACCAACAACAGCAATTATGCTTATGGAACCGCACTTAATGACGCTGGCACTCAGAAGGCAGGCTGCAGGCAGTCGGAACTACATGGGTTACCACTTAAAAACTTTAAGTACCAAGCATTCAAAGCGCATTGAAAGCGAAATTAAAAATAAAGGAAATTAAATGAAATGAAAGAAATGCTTTGTAACGCAATATGAAAAACTGCTAAAGGAAATTAAATTCTATGCATTTCAGAAATGCTTAAAAATAATACATAACGCGAAAATTTTTAATTTGAATTCAAGCAGACCGAACCATTAGAAAGGGTGTCTTAAGACTGTCGTAGCTTCGAATTTATGTAAAACATAATGAATTTTTATTTTAATCCCTTGAATCGTTTGAGCCATATAGCATTTGAATAGGATTTTATGCAAATGAGCGCCGTAATTAACATCACTTACTTATGTGTGAAGTGATGAATAAAATGATAGTAAAAGAGCACTGAACACTTAGAAAACTTTAACAAGACATTACACAAAACTAATCGTAAATAATTTTTAATAAATCCAAACTCAAATCGGTTTAAACCACCTTGAGTACTCCAATTACAAATAAACTTTATTTAAATCATAGACAAAGTCACCAGAAGTCCATATAAATTACATGAATTTTTAACGTCGTCTCAATTTCATTTGAAAACTGAAATTTTTGCCTTACAATAATCTAAAATAAAATAAAAAAAAAAAATGGTGAAGTTGAGCTGAAATTGATTCATGTTGGAGCAACCACGGTCGACAAAGTTTATTTCTTATATTTTTATCTTTCTCAACTTCTCATATTTCTAAAACTAGATCTAAGCTATGCTCTTTTATGTAATATACGATCCTGGAACTAAATAAGAAGAGATGTAATAATGCGTGAACCTCTAAAAATATTACGGGCCATATTGAAAAGCGATTATTACTTATATTAGAATACAATTTTTTTTGTTCGGCTTGACGCTTATATTATTCGTTTAAGGCTTGGATCGTCAAAATCCTATTTAAATATGTTTTTTTAAGGAAATCCAAAAAAATCAATATATTGTATTTTTATTGCAATCCTTGAGTTCAAAAAAATTGCCCTATGTAATTTTCAAATCGGTTAAAATTTGAGATTTCTCTTGATTTGTGAAAAGTGCAGCTTTATCAAAAATTTTTGGTTATTTCCCAACAAACAGGAATTTTCCAAGCTAAGCAAAAAAAATTATTTTCAACTACAGATATTAATTTCGAGATGTTTTCCAATGAGGTATGGGCATGTTTCCATCATACCGACGACTACCAAAAGAAGCAATGTAAGCAAAAGAAGAAAATGTTAAATTTTAAGGAAACGATTACTTTTTGCTAAGTAATTTTCTAGTTGTTTAAGATAGCTTCAAATTTACTTTAAATAGTTTTTTGCATTTTGAACGATTCCGTGACTCTAAATACTGAGCGATTTTAAAGTTACTTATATAATTCAATGTATAAAATATTTTCACAGAAAGGTCTAAGGAAATATTATTCTTTTCAAAAATAATGTCTAAAACATTCGGCTTGTTACACATTTGCGACGATCAAAAAGGAATTTGTGTTAAGCCAGATATTTAGGTGCATATTAAGCTTATATTGGTTTTGTGACAAGATAACTTTACCACTGCATTAAAGCGATTTCAGCGTAAAACATTAACTTTAAGACACATACAAAATACTCAGCCGAAACTTAAAGGACATGGCAAATGCAGAATGTAGCAACAAAACGAACAATAACTCCTGATTTTGACTTACGAGGAAATGAAATAAACGAAAATGCAGACAATAAAGAAAAGTTGGAAATTGCGAAAACCGACGAATAAACACAGCGCCAATGCTGAATACACACTCGGTTAGGAGATGCAGCCAGCCAGTCAGATGAATCCAACCAGGACACAAGACTCAGGCAGCTGAATTTCCCATACCAGCCCAAACTACGGTTGAATACCAAATCGTTTAAAAAATCGAGTTGACTGGAGTCGCAGCAATGCGATGCGATGCTACGAAGTTCGGTAACTTTGTAGTAAAAAGACGCTGCAAGATTTTGCTACTGCAAATTCATGTTGTTGTTATACTTAAAATATTTTCCAGCAAGTATGCGAGGTGTTAATATATTCATGCAAATATATATAAGAAATAAGTATGTATATATGTATACGATATAATTGAAAATATTATGCATATTGTGAAAGAATAATTATGTTGCACACTTAAAAGGTTTTACAAATGACATACTTATTTTTCATCATTTTACTGCTGTGTTGGTTTTGTTGCGATTGTTGTTTTTTTTTTTAGTTCCATTTGCCAACAAATTACATAAAATATTTATAAATTTTTTTTTCTTTTACTTTAGTTGAACTATGGTAAGTTAAAATATAGCACTAAATAGACCGAACAAATGCAATCATTTTCTTGCTTCTTCGTTTGCTACTACGACAAATCACGCTTCTTTTTATTCCAGAAATTGGGTGCAAAAATGTATCCCAACTTTGCCGAATCAACGAGTAGTTACGAGCGCGGAATAAAACGAGCTGATTTTTCTGAGTATCGCATACAAAAATAACAACAACAAATAATAAATATATGGAAAATATTTAAAATTTTAATTTTTCCACTTTTCCACTTGAATGTGTACACCGTAAGGGGGGAGAATGCAAAAATAATTTCACGTTTTACATACGGCAGCTTTTCGCTACATTTTTGTTTAAATAACTTGATTGGTATTATTATTATAAGAATTTTTCTGATTAGTTTTATTTATGAGTCGTATCTTAAACCGGCCGTCAGACGGAATTTTTTCTACCAAACGTTTCGAAAGTAACACGAAGACTGGCGGCACGAATGCTCAGCATACACAGTTATATACGAGAGGAGTCGCCAGTGAGCGCGTATGTTAACCTGTTTCTCGTTGCGTGCAATTTTGTGACAGCTATGCCGATTGTTGCTTTGTCGCATATGGAGCGCTTATGGTGAGTTTGTGCAGTGCGAAATTGACAATGCGCTCATCCAATATCTGACAGCTGAAGTTATTTTCGTGAGCACACTTTTAGGCGCTTCGACTTCTTTAATGCTCTGTTTTGTGTTCAGTTTGTCGTAGATGTGTGCAACAGTTTTGTTGAATTTCTTCTTTTTTGTTTTGGTGGGTTGAGCTCGGAGACATAAAATTGTATCGTAACATATGTTGGTTGAAAATTCTATATCTTGATGCAATTTGTCTTTTGCCAAGCCTGTAAGCTCACAAGTTTTTAGTCCTTTTACTAACTAGTTACTAATAAATAAATTTTTTTCTTAACTTTTAAAATTATTGAACTTTTTTTAACTTAGACAGAATTCGTTCTTTTAATTTGTAGTTTTGTTGCTGTCATCTCTCTCTTTTTTAAAAAAAACTGTTCTTCTCAGCTACAACGCGAAGTTTTCAGCATAAGGAATTTTTTAAATTTTTCCCCATTATTTTATGGGATATTTTTCGTTTAAGTTGGTGCTTGCACAGGGAAGTTTTTATCTATACTCTGGTGATTCTATAAATTGTGGTGGGCCACAATCTTATGTTGTAGCCATGCTACTTAACAGCGACTGTTATATGTAACAACATTCTGCAATGATTTTCTATGCAAAAAGTTGCAGTTTATAAGCCGAGGTGGCTGCAGAAAAGTGGCGTGTGAAAATTAATGGATGAAAATTTCTGGAACATTGTATTTAGGCTACATGACAAATTGTAAAAAATTATTGAATAAAAACAAAGACTTTTGTTGGGAAATAGCTATCGTTGTTTGTTTTCATCTTATTAAACAACTTTTAAATTATACCTACGCATCGAGAAAGCACCGCATTGCCACAGAATGGGCGGGAAAAAGTGGCTCAGAATCAGTTTTTTGACAATTTTTTTCATACTATCATCCAATGTTTACCCCAGTCACTGCACAAATTTTTGAAAAATCAACTCAAGTTTGAGATTTTATACACCCTTCGATGTGGACGGTCATAAAAGATTAAATTAAAGGTCAGATTTATTTATTTTACAGTATTATTATACAACAAGCATTAAAAAAACTGATAAATATTGGATATGAACAGTAGTTCCAAAATAAAAAACAAAATCCAGTTACTAATGGCTTACAAAAGTATAACTTCATTAAGATTTTCAGCTCAGATGCACATCATGTCCAGGCGTGAAAGGCATGTTACTATACCAATCGATTTTTACAGGACAAGATTTAGCTATCAAAGGTGATCTCTATTAAAAATTTACAAATACTTGATTTCGTTTTTGTGATTTTTCAATTTGGGCCAAGTTTTTTTGACGATTGTTTATTCAATTCATTACATTATTTCAATATTTTATATATTCAGTTATTTTTTATGTTCCTTTTTTCTTCTTCATCTATTTGAGTGATAATACTTTCGAAGATTTCGCTTAAAAAATTTTTCGAATTCCCTTCACACTTAATATCGACTTAGTAAAAACAACCCTGTTTGTAAATATAAGTCCCTTTTTTCCGAAAAGAGTGTCATTTAAAATGAAAAACAACGCACTTCATCCCTTTGCTTATCTTTATTTGCAGCAGCAACACGGTCATCACCCGCTTAATCTTTTTAATGAAAACATGCATTTTTTTCAATTGTTGTTTTTGCAATGTTTTTCTTTTATTATATGCATGAATAGCTGTCATTGCTTTATCTCTTAAATCAACATTTAGGGCAAGTAAGTTGGAGTCAGTCTACGTCAGCGACTCATCAATCAATTCATGCAGCAGCCCTTTCATTTTAGTCTGATTGCTCACCACGCTTTTACTTACTGCGTACGCTCATTGTCTGGACAAAAAAAAAATTGCAGTGGTCGTAGTCTGCGATATCTCCTGGTTGAGCTTGTTTTGGAAGAAAGGGAAGCAGCTTGTTTTGATTATTTCAAATTACAATTAATTGAGTTTGGCTGCTTCATATTTTAATCTACTTTTGCTGTTTTTTAAGTTATTTTCACAATTCATAGATATTTTTATCTATGAATAACATTGAGTTACTGGAATTGGTATTTTTAGCATAATTGAAGTTACTTGTTTATTTAGTTAAGATTTTTTTTTTGCGCCACAGGGGTTGCCAAATTGCAAAAAGATATTAATAGATTTACATTGGTGATTTTTGCCGTGCAACTTTTATCGTTATTACGTCTTTGCATTTCAGCATCACAGCTCACATATTCGCCGTTCAAAGCCAATGTGATATAATTGAAATATTTTTAAAATGATAGTCATACACATAAGTTGGTATTTATCATAAAAAAAAGTATATTGCTCTTAGAAGCTCAAAAAATTTCGAAATGAATTCTGATTTTCCGGCGCCAAAACTTCCATCTCAAATTTTCTTAAAATTATGTTAATATGACTTATACCACTTTGGCTTCCATAAGCTTCTACCTATACATATAATACATATTTTGTAAATTGCTTAAGCAAAACAAGAACATTAAATAAAACGCAATAGCAGGAGTTTAACAAGAGTTTTTACACGCATGGCGCAAAAACGCGTAGTTAATATAAAGTCATCACTACCTACCGAACAAGTGACGGCATGAAAAAGTAAATGATACCATAAGGGGTGACAAATACATAGACAGTCAGACAGACAAGATCAAGTGCTTTTCTGTCGCTTTTGTTGTTTTGCAATTTTTCACCAAGTTGTATTCTATTTGTTATTTTCAACTAAAACACAACAACTTTATAAATATTTAAAGATGCTATGTATTGTAACATACAAATGACAAATAGCAACAACACTAACAATAAAAAAAGAACACTCTGACAATGACAACAACAAATAGCTATGAGAAAAAAAAAACCTACGATTGTCTTCGTAGCAAAACCGGAAACAACAAGAAAAGTGGAAGATGTCAAAACAACAATAAGAACAACAAAGAGACAATTTTACATGAAAAAAAAAGTTTCGTTAAAATATATAGATAATGTAGAGAGTGTGTCATCAAAACGAAATATTTAAATTTTGCAGCACCTACTGCAGTGAATTATAGTTAATGATTTTTACAAATCTTAAAAAAAAGTAGCATTTACACTCAAAGATGAGATCATGAAAATAAAAACAATAAAATTTATTATTTTTACAAAATTTTTATCAAAGTGAAACATTTCCAATGATACCATAATGACACCATAATATTTAAATACTATTACTTTTACCATTGCTTACAGTCCTGAAAGTTAAATATACCTCCACCAGATAATCTCAAAGTGCAGGAAGAAAAAGCTGCGTACTTTTTAATTGGTGATGAAATATTTCCGTTAATCATATCATGAAATTTTACGATAAAAACAACAAAGCCGAGGAGATTTCTAATTATAAGTTGAGCCGAGCAAAGCTGATTATTGAAATGGCTTTTGGGAGACTAGTTTCACGGCTCCGAATACTTTACAGAACAATTGAGGCTTCTCTTTATAATAATGACTTCATTATAAAAATTGTTATGTTCTCCACAATTATCCAACAAAAAAACCAATAGCAGTGCATTCATTAGCTTCTAAATTTGAATTATATCACATTAAAGTAAACGAGTTTTCATTTAAAGTATTCCCTGCATTTTTTCAGTGCAGTGATCAGCAGTTACAGAAGTAAAAAACTTTGAAAATAAAGTCATCTTGTGATTTACAGGTGTTGTTCACCTTTTACACATTTATAAATTACAACAACAACAGTAGCAGAAACAACAATGGAGCTACAGGATGAAATGAAGACAACAATACGTGGAAAACAGCACTAGCAACACAATAGTTTTGGCTGCTGCTGCTGTAATACATCGCTGTATGGCACTGCACACTTCCGGTGTCAACGTTGCCAACCATGTCTTCATGTCATTCATGTGTGAATTAATAATGTTGAAGAGTTTTTTCTTCTTCCACTACTTAATATTTTTTCTCCCTACTATGCTGCTATTGTTTTCATTTTCTATGCATATGAGAATGAAGATGTGAAAACAAAAATTTAAAAAAAAGAACAGCAAAGCTAAAGAAAAAACCTGCATAGAGGATACTAGAAAAACAAAGCGAATTATTCGTTAAATAAGGAGCGGGAAGAAAGAGGAGTGCCTTTTTGGGAGCATTTGCAACTACATATTTAACAAATGACAGCAAAATGTACACGTTGTTTTACGCAGATATAATGAGTTCGCAAGCTTATGGCGCGGAAGTCTACAGCAACCGCTAACTTTGTCGTTACTTTGCTTACCATGAGTAGAATGACCAGGATAATGATGATACCCAAATGCATTGTCACTGTAACGTCATAAGTTGCAGAGGTTCATAGCCTACTCATACAACTTTTGCTTAAGTTGGGTTGTATTTTAGCTCTGAGTTTCCACGATGATGACATTTGACGAGCAGCTCAGGACGTTGGCTCATTTTTATTTTTTGACAGTCTGACAAACATACCTTAGTACACACATATGTATCAGATGTCGTCAGTCAGCACGGACATCTGCGTTTCACTTGAAGCTCTTGTTTTTCTGTTTTTTTGAGGTTTGACATAAAATGAAGGAAGATGATTTTAATAAATGGGTGTGGCTTGGATGATTTTTCTACTCTACTCAGAGAGCAAAATAAATTTTTTTTCTTTTGAATTTTAACACTTATAAAATAAAATTTTGAAACTTCCTAAAGAACAAAAAATACATGAATAAAAGCTTAATATATATGCAAAATTCAAAAAAAATATATATACATATATCATTTCTGTACTGTCATATTAAATTTAGATTTTCACATAAATCCATTTTCATCCCTTCCAAGAACCCATATTATCATGACATTGACATTTCCATTAACGAATTTTGATTTTTTTTTTTTTTTTCATTTCAAAAAGGCATAATTTTGTTAAGGAACTGTGCTACAACAACAATTCACATCCCTCATCCTCTATTTGCTATACCGCATGTCATTGAGCAACATCATCGTATTGCATACTTAAGGGCGCGTCCACTAATGCATTGAAATCAGAAATCATAGACGTTGTTGAAGCCAAAAACGTACAACTTTGGCTCTTGGCTTCTTTTTAACGAAGAATGCTAACAAGGATAACAAGGACATCAAGTAAGCATACTCTTGGGCCTGTATGTAATTACAGCAGTAGCAGTGAGCAAAGGCCAGCATAAACCACCCTGGTATTAAATTTGTTTCTGTTGTTGTTGTTGCGGTGAAAACGTTTTTCATGCTCATACGTAAACGTTTAGCGCTGCATAAAAATGCGTGGTTGTTGCTTGTGGCTGGGTTTTTTACCTAAAAGGGGGTGATATTGCGATAAGGGGTTGCTTTTCATTATTGTTGGTTTAATTTTATTTTTCTGCTTTATTGCTTCGCATGCTGCTGCAACTGTTGCTATTGCTGTTATTATTTTGATGCTGTTGTATTAAGGTGCCCTTTGAATTGGAAAATTTTTGTATGTCAGCAGGAAATCTGATATTTAGTACCCGATATTATGATTATTACTTCTGAAATGAAGTTATGTACTCTACTGTATTTGTATGAAGGCATGTGGCTTAAATGAACCCAAATGATTTTTCAATAAGTCTTAATACATTGATTTATTGGATTGCAACATGTTTCATTGCAGATGTAATGAGTTTTGTCATAACACAAAAATAGAGTGCATCATAATTTCGGGATATTAAGAATTTTCGAAGTTTTATTCAATGAAAAAGTTAGCGCAAATCAAGAACTTAATTAACCAGGCTTGACTTTTATACCCAAAATTACTATCGGCCAAAGAGATATAAAATTGCTTAAACTAACTAATCATGAACATAATGATTACATACTTATAAGTATAGCAAAAAATATGAAACAAATTTTTTCGGTTTTCTAAGGATTTTAAATATTTTTCAATTTTACCTCTTGGATCACGGAAAATGCACCGAAAATAAAAATGCTAATAAGGGTTACACTTCGCACGCAGAAAATACTATTAAGTATCATGCCATACAAACAGCATAAATATATTAATTGTATAGTTAAAAATGAAATTAAGTCTTCCAATGTCACAATGGAATGACACAGCTTCATTACTTTATTATATTGAGGTATCAATTTATCAAAATCCATCAATTCCCTCTCGAAAAAATTAATATGTTCATCAAAACTTTTAGTTTAATAAAAACAATTAAACTTTTTATTTGCATTTACTAGCAAAGCGATTTTTTATTTAATTTTTGCTCTGTGCCAAAACTAATCCATCATATTTTTTGTAACCCATATTCATATGATGCCACTTCAGGCTGTCATTCTTTTATTACTTTTTTTTTCAATTTCGCTTCCTTTAATATTTGCTTGGAGAACAAGTCAGTCAAATAAGATGTGCCAATACAAAGTCGCATTAGTGATGGCATTTTCGGTACAATTGTACTTTAACGAAGAGATATTTAGTGTATTCATATCGCTTCCAGTACATTTTCCATTTAATTTATTGTAGAATTCGTGAAATGTTAATAAGCACAAAACAAACTTTAAAATATATATATATATTATATTTTTCTGCCGTTTATTTTGTCAAATATTACATGCAGTTTTTTTATAATTTACAAAGAAATTGAGAAAAAAAGTACATTAAATCTTCATAGCGTAAATTTCGATTAAAAACACCAGTCCAAGTGACATCACTGCGGCAAATATCGTAGAAGGTGGGCGCAATTTAGGTCGCATAGCAGTACACACATCCTCTTACCGTACATATGTACATGTGAAGGGTGCTTTGTGGCTTTCATTGGCAATTGTCAATGCCATCCATCAAAAACTTTGACATTTACGTTATTAGTTTTTGCTGCTTTAGTGCTTAGGTTTACGTAACGTAATGGCGACAATTGATTCTTTTGATTATATTGCAACGCTACGACAAAGGGATACAGGAGATGCCTACTTCATGTTATTTGTATTTTTATTTGCCGAAGAAAATGATTGATTAAGATGTAAATTGATTTTTTTTTTTGCCATATACTCGTCGAAATTTTTATTTTAATAAAAGTAAAAGTTTAACAACATTACAATTTTTTTATATTTTTGTAAACATTTTCATTATGTTACTCAAATATGCGCGTGCCTTCAAAGCATTTCAAAAGTCATCATCATCAGTCATCAGTCCTTTATTTGCATGTCGAAGTGCTGCTTGAATTCTTTTATGCTCCTTACTTACCATATGCAGCTGATCCTTGAGCTGCGCTCGTGCCTCGTACGTTTCGTGTTGTCGTGTACAATTTCACTTATGTATCCTTGACTGTAACAAGGACTTAATTCAAAAACTGCTCTTCATCGCATGAAAAGAGAAAATAAAATGTGAAAAATTAAAATGGACCAGAAAAAAGAACCCAAGGAAAACACAGAATAATTATTGATGTGAAGCCGCAGCAGGTATAAAATAGAAGGGAGGCAAAAAAATAAATAAAATATGGCAACACAGACTGCGCAATTTAATTTTTTTTTTCTATTTGCAGTTTATATTTAAACTACGATTTAAGACTGAGGTTGAGCGTGGGTTGTGTTTGATGTGGTGTTGCAGTAAGTGAACCCACTTAAGCAGGTTTATTCTCTATTCATAAAGAAAAATTGTAGAAGGGAATTTGTGAAAAGGGTGACCTAATGGATGGGCCGGAAAACGATTTTTTTTTTCTAATAATAAAACAGATAAGGAAACCATAAGATTGTTGTAGCTAACAAGAATTGCATATCATGATTGCCCTAAAAGCTTCTCCTGAACTATACTACTTTTTAAAGGAGTTGCTTTATTTTAAAAAAAAAAACTTGTAAAAGGAATTTCAATTTGAATGTATTTTCATTAGGAAATTACTCTTTCACTTTTATAGATGTAAAATATATCAAATGAGGTAAAACTCAGAATGTAAAACCTCATTTTGAAGCTAATGCAGTGATGGCATTTTCGGTACATTTGTACTTTTTTCGGTACATTTACGTCCTGAAAAATCGTTGTCAGTACATTCGACAAGTTTTCAGTACATTCGGTACATTTGGGGCATTTTCAGTACATTCGCCAAATTTTTAGCACATTTTCAGTACATTTTCGGTACATTTGGACAATTTATAATATTTACCTTTTTTTTGGTTTTTAGTAAATGAAAATAACCGCAATGAGTAGATTTATAGTAATATATATAATATATAATATCATTACCCTATTATATTAATTACGTTTTTTTCTTAGTAAATGAAAATAATCGCGCAAAGTGTAGTTTTGTAATTAATTAATTTTGCTAGGGTTTTTGAGATGGGAAAAGTGAGGACCTTTTTTTTTTTTTTTGATAGTCAATTTTAGAACAATTTCGTGCAAAATTGGGTATTCAAGACAAAAAAGTACATTCGGGATCTAAAAAGTACATTTGAAGTCTCGATTCAGTACATTTTCACAAGACCCAAATGCCATCACTGAGCTAATGTAAAAAGAAAACAAAAAAAGTTCAAAATAGAAAGAAAATGAAATTAAAATTTATTTTCTGTAGGTAATTTGTTGGAAATTTTTGAGCGTAATATCCTATTTGATTTTCCAACACCCTATTTTGGGCGACATTTTTCTCTGTATCAAACATCAATAAACATTTTATATTAATTTTTTATTTTGTTTTTATTTCAGTTGGTCACCTCATTTTCCTAAACCTTTGTACATTCAAAGCCCATGCTGCGTGTATGACTAATGATGCTACATAATGTTGCTGCAACAGCTGCTGTTGCCTTTCATAACAGACGATGAAGGAACGCGAAGTAACCCTTTACATTTATGCTGGCCAACGTAGATGCCTGGAATAGAAGTTAGGGATCGCGTCTATGAACCTTAGCTTACCTCCCCACACACTCTTTTCTCACAACACGGTGCCGCTAATCTATTAAACGTTTAGGCAGCCATGTCATTTAGTTGAAGAAGCAGCTGAGACAGCTTTCAAATTAAAAAAAAAACAATAAAAAAATAACAACGCCGTTCATAAATTTAAATAAAGACATAATTTTTTGCAGCGTTTTTTTACCATACCCTCTACCAAGCGCTACAGCACCCAAGATGCTTAGTCCCCTGACATACTTTTTTTTATAAATTTTTCTTAGCTTTCCCTACAACCTAACGGAACAAAATGTTGTTTAAGGACGTGATTAAGTCTAAATTGCCCCATTTGGCCACACACACACGGACCTAGTGAAAATTGGTGCCACTGTTGCACAACAAGGGTTTGGCGGAAATTATTACAAAAATAAATAAAAAACGACAACACTGATGAGTGAGCGAGCAAACGAATTTCATTAAGCGAAAGTCACAAGAGGCGTGGCACAATTTGTTGCTACTGCTGCAATGAGCTGCTGCACTTGTGACCCAAATTGCTTGCAATACACAATGCGCTTTGATGTGTAGGATAAGAACAGACCATGGCAGGAGGGAAAGGTTTTGCGATCTTTTATGTCAAAATGCCAATGTTGCCATTCGCGCGCGCTTTATTGCGCGGGATTAATTTTAATTGCCTTTTGCAGTGAGTTGTGGGAAAGGGGGAAGTAAATTGAAGTGCAGCATGTGTAATAAGCGAGTACTTAGAAATTACACAAGAAGTTAATTATGGGGGCCTTTAATTAATGTCGTTTTTCTTTTTCCATCATTTTTTTTCTCTCTCATTTTAATGAATAACGAGTAGCTGCAATGTGAAACGTCTTAGCTGAAGCATTTTATGATTTAAATTTGAATGTGAAAAAAGTACAACTTGAATTGTGTTTCGGTTCAGAAATATTTCAGTGGCATAAGTGAGGGTACGCCTAAAAGCATACTTTACTTTCGCATTCGATAACAATAGCAGTAAATAGATACTTTTATGCCCTCATCAACAGTAAAAAGTTTTCACAAAATGTTAATGACAGTTTTGCGTGGTTGTTGTTGCTTTCCATTTTTTATTTGCATCAAAAAAAGCTTTTGTTAGTATAGCCTTAGGCCGCTGTGCTCCTGGGCTTAAGTGCCAAAAATTAAGTGCGAAAACATTTATCAATTTGCTAGCGCGTAGCAAAAGTTTTCAACTACGCAAAATTTGAAGTATTGACGACTCCAGGGAAATTTTCGAAAAATTTAAATAAATAGAAAAGAACAGCAACCGGGATAATGTTGGGGAGTATATGTTAGAAAACTTTTTTAAGGTAAAGTTTGGCTTAGCAAGAGGAAAAAACAAATTTTTCGAAAACCTGGATGATGTCAAGAGGATCTATTGTTAAGTATGGAGTTAGTCTTATGAAAAAGTTAAAACTTTGCACTTAGCAGCTACTGTTCTTTATTCAATGATGGAAAATATATTTTCGAACTGTAGCAGTAACTTAAGTTTAAGCAGTTTTTTGCTTTCCTGAAATTAATTGAAATCAACCCAGTAGTTGAGCAAAAGCCATTTGTTGATGCTCGGTCAGGAAAGATTACTATTTTTAACAATTCAAGAGCACCTCCTATGGACTTTAACTCGATACACAAAACTATTACTGAAAACTGATTCTGATCGAAATCATTTACATTAAGCACAATCTGAGGGCGCAAAAACGTAATTATCGCTTTGGAAATAACTAGGGATTTATTTTATGCTCCAATTTCGTTAACACTCATATGCTGTTCGAGATGATTTCCTTGGACATAAGATACATTACTACAAAGGATGAGAGTGAGGATTGTGTGTGTGCGTTAAGCCATAAGACACTCTTAAGCATTAATTTATTTAATGTACTATGATGTAGCAACATACACATATACCAGTGTACGTGTGTGCGTGTACTGGCATTCAAAGGTACGTGTGAATGTTAAGTGGAGATTTTATTTTTTCGCAGCAAATATTCATTACTTATGTTTGTTTATCATGCGTCTGGCTTTGTCTGTATATATTCGTTGGTTTTAACTAATTGATATTGATGGCATTTGGCATTAGAAAGACGTTGCTGCTGCATTACGAATCGAATTAATTTCTAATTACAGTTAAATGTGAATGTGTAGAATTTTATGTGGTGAGAATTATTGTTGCTCTAACAGCAGCAACAACAAAACCACATGCATACGCACATAAATGTTCGCATAAAAAGCCATAGACAATGATACACATACACACATAAAAACTTCTAATTAGTTTAATTAGAGTGAATAATGTTTTCCAAATGAGCTCGATGCTTCTTAGTTTCAAAATTTAGCCCGCAAAATTATATTCAGCTCCCCTCCTCGTGAGTGTGTAATTTCCTTCCGTTTGATATGCGCATACCATATTACTCTGTTTCCAAGACAACATCATTATTTATTGAAATTCTTGTAAATATCAAATGTTTAAATTTATGCATTGCCAAGCCGTTGTGGAAAAGTGGTGGTAAATTTTTTTTTGGAATCAGCACAGTGGTCACATTTGTGAGTAGGTGAACGTAAGAAGAATTCTATGTACGTTAATGGCACAAAGAAAAAAATACAAATGATATAAGCGGCTTAGATATAACCACGAGCGCACAATTTTTTTAAAAAGAACAATTTTTATTTTAAATACTATTCACAGTCTTGAATGAGTTAAAATAGTAGCGCGAACTGACACAATCATAGTAAGTCAATCTGAGACAAACAGTTTTTTGCGCACAATGCTCACAGGTAAAATTAAAAAAATCAACCATTTTTGGGCATCTGCGGTGCTGCACTTAAGTTGAAGAATAATTGGCCAATTTTCGCTATTTGTAAAGATTGTCCCAAATAAGTAATTTGATAGAAAACAAACACATAATAATATTAAGTTTTATTTAAAAAGCTGTGTTTTTTTATCTACTTATATCCAAAAATTTACGCAAGATTTCTTATAAACTTATAAATTGCGATTTCAGCATATGATACAATAAATTCCTTAGATGGCGCTGAATATTTTTAAAAAAGCTTACAGCAAAACAATGTAAGTGCTTACAATTTAAGCTAATAAGATGGCACTAAATATTTTATAGTACGAATTTGGTTTTTAGTTAAAAAAATTACAGAAGTAAATTTTCGCTTTTTCACCATTTTATGGCACTGTATCCCAACAACAAAATGTACATATGTAGCTTTTACTTTGTTTGGTTTTCTTCTATTATCAGCCAAAAACATATAGATACAATATATGAATGTACATATGTACATGTAAAGGGTGACTTTTTGGATTGATAGAAATTAAGATTTTTATAAAACTTATATGAAGTAAGCATTTAAACAATTTTGTATATCAAAAAATTGTTTAATGACATTTATTGCTTGAAATATTTTTTATATGTACACCACGACTAGTTGTATTAAATCACATAAGATAAGTTAATTTTAAGACTACTATTCGAACAATATATAATCCAAAGATGTCATATCATACGAACTTAAAAAACAATTTTAATATAATTTAAGTTTTACATTTTCGTGAACTTGGAAAACCTTCACATTTTCACATGTAATTTTGTCAAGCTTTCCGACAAACAATTTTGAAACAGATTGTCATTCACTGTCTGTCATATAATCTTAAAAAAAAACACCATGGTATGAATATGAGCGTGAATCCCTTTAAGTTGTTTTGATTTTCATTTTGCTTCATTTAATTGATATAAGCTGCTTAAATCTATTTAAAACCTAACAACAGAAGTGGAATTTTGAGAGCACGCGCATACACTTAAATACGTACATTTACTCAAACAAAGTTAAGCATTAACCGTACCCAGTAAACACTTTTAATAACGAGTCAAGAGTCATATATCAATAAAAATATTTAATACCTCAACATATAGTGTCGAAATTATTGTTTCATTTTATTTATATTCCAAACGAAAATAAAAAAAACCGAATTAAACATAGCATGAAAACTAAGACCAGTCTGGCAACATTGACTTCCAACAAAAAAAAGTGGAAGATTCAATAATTTTCCAAATGTTGGCTGGGTAGAGACACTGCAAAGTATGAGCCTGTAAGCTAAGAAACGCGTATATCGTTACGCTAACGTAACCAAATTCGTTTTATTAATTAGTAAATATCTGATGCATATCAGAATTCTAATCAGTATACGCTCGCACAGATCTTTGGCGTTTGTGGCATTTAACCAAACAACACATAGCTATGTTGCAACATTTCGGTTTAAAGCGATACCACAAATTCACTTACGCCATGACATCGTTGCATTAAAGTGCTCACGTTATAAAAGCGTTTCCTTAACCCATTCAATGTATTAAGGAATTGTAAGTACACAATTTTCTGCAATATAGAGATGAAAAATGTTAGAGTATTATTCGAAAAAAGTTTAGTCACCAAATACAAATAATGTGAAACTAACACCTGTTATTGAACATGAGAAGCACAGAGTTGGAGGTTGAACGGTTCTTCAGGTGTCCTAAGAGTCGCCGAGTATGGAACATTTCCTGCCAGGCCTTATGAAATTGTTTGCCTGTGCTGTTATTATTTTAGTAGCAAAACTTACACAGTTTTTTGATTTTTAAATTTATTGGAACGAACAATTTCGAAAAAAAACTGCTAGTTATTTTAAGAAAACTTATCGCCAGACAACAATTGAATTAAATATCTAACTTTATACTTAAATACTAATTGTAACTTTGAAATCGTTACAAGAGCTTCTAACAAACTGTGTATTTAATTGAGACCATATATGAGTTTAAAGATTGTTATATAAGCTTTCAAATTTAAGATTTTCACTCCTGAAGCTAAAAACAGAATTAATAAAAAAACTGTTGATCTTTTCTAAAAATAAAAAAGATTATATACGAAGAAGAAGATATTTATCGTTAAGCGAAAAAAAAATAAATCTACCCAAGCAAAACTATGAAGCCACAAATGGGTTAACACGCTGTAAGACTTGCACTTAGAGTTCTCTTTGCAATATATGCAAAATGTGGATTCATATGCTCAGGAATCATTAAGTTGATATTTCAATTGATAAATTCTGCAGTTTAATATTTTAAGACATACCGCTTAATTAACAGACTACAAGGTGTTTCATATTAAGATGAGTGAAGTAGCATTTAATTCCACCAAATTCTAATTGGGCACACGAAGCGAACGTAGCTAAGGAAAGAGGAGACGTTGGAGAATATCGTATAATGTTTGGTACATATGTAAAAAAGTAAGAATTGTTAAACTAAAGATTTATTTATTATTTATTTATTTATTAAAATTAATTACAATGTACATAAGACCTGTAGGAAAAAAGAATTTATATGGAAGTACCAGGCTAAGGTAATCGAGCATTTTGCTAACAAAAACAAATAATAATGACATTGTCGTTGTGTCCCAGTGATATCCTTGGCAAACGTTTGTCTACATGGAAAATAAGCTAAAACAAGTGCACAGTCCATGGCAGAGGGAGCTGAAATATTTCTCTATTTATGGTATATGATCCAAAATAGATCGTTAACCGCATAAAGTAAAGAAAATTTTGATCAGCTCTTTTTTAATAGCTTACTATCTTAGGGGTTATATCTTTGAATTAATTTGCAATTGCAATTACATTTCCTAATACTAAATTAACACCTTGCTCATAAAATCGTAAAAATTTGGCATGTTACAAGTCAACATTTTTGCATTGCATTCTATATTTTTGTTGCGTGGCGCTTTTACATTTTGTTTCTAATGATTTCCCATTCCACTTTTTGCAACAAACAGAAAAAGCAGACAAAAAGGTTTGTTTCAACTTTAGCTTAAGATTTGTGTCGTTCTACATCATAAAACAGCGGATTTATCTATATAGTTTGTATGTCTATATATAGCCCCTTTAGTACGTTAGAAGCAAGAGTTGCGACATCAAAAGTGGGTACGTGTTAGATTTGCATTACTTTATTCTACTGCATACGTTGTCGTATTTTGTCTCCTATATCGCACTAAAATGGAAATGCAAACTTAAAATTTTTTCTACAACGAACAGGTTGTGCAGGAGTTTGTTCTAAACTTTTATCCTGGATAAATATTGCCGTAAAAAAAAGTTTTACACTTTTCTTATGCAGGGTTTTTATTATTCTAATTTGCCGCTGTGAGCTTTACTGCTAGAGCAAACTTTTTGTTTTGGAGTTACCCCCTGTGTCATGTTATTGCAATAGCGGCGACATAATCATTTGAAAACAAAATTTTAGCAACATTTTACGATCTATACTTTCTTTAGATTTTACTTGACAGTTTTTGATACATGGTATTTGTATATGTACATATGTGTGTATATATTTTAACAAAATTAAATTTGTATCTATGTATGGAAATATTTTTCATTACCAAAAACTATAATGCATATTGAAATGAGGAATGTTAACTTGCATATTCTGAAAGTTAGAAATCATTATGAAGGCATATCCTACAGGGCTTGGACATCTTTGGTGTTTAACTCCTGATCTAAGTGGAGCACTCCACAGATAACTACTTTTCAACATGCTCCTCACTTCCTCACTCACTTCCAATATCACACTTTACTTCTTAAAAATTTTCTGTAGTTTTGACAGTGTAATATATGAAGTTCCACAACAAAAAGTAACATTTACAAATGCACTTAACCAAATGTAGAAAACTATGGGACTCTCTCGAATTGGCACTGACGTCTTTCGTGTAGACTGAGTCAAATGAGGAGAAGGAAGTTCCAATATAGGTACAAGCTATGTTGCGATTAATGTTGCATATTCAACCACCCCTCCATTAATGTTGTCAGCAATATAACCTCCTATTACTGAAATTACAGTAACAACAAAAATACTTCAACAATCAAATTATTATCAATAACAAAATTGCAAATAGTGCAACATTTGTCGTTATTTGCAAATTATTAGGTACACAAACAAATAAACATTGGAGGACCCAAACACACACACGCACGCACAAACACAAATGTACAGATGCGCCTCATTATTGCAATGAGTAAAATTGTAACAACAACAAACAAACAAACACAACAATAACATTGCAGTCAGTTACAAAATTAACAATTATCATTATTACATTTGATTAATTTTCGATTAAACATTAATTAATTAAAACGCATACATAAATTTTGTTTCCATTTGTAGTTAGTGTGAGGCAAAGAACCAATAGTCCTCATCTGCGTGGGTGTATCTGTGCAAGAGTTGTATCCAACCCATAACAAAACGTATAATACGCAGTTTATCCATTCGTAACTATACCACTTCCGAGTAGGGTTTATAATGTTTGCATGCAGATACCCAGTCAGCATCTGGAGAAAACTGATTCAGAAGGGATTAGCGCTTACTGTCTTATATTCTTACCTTATGAAGAAGTTGGTTGGTTTTGAAAGGAAAAGAAATTCCCATTTAGCTTGCTTACTCTACGCGGTAGATTAGAATCATATTAGTAGTGGTATCCCTCAATCAATGAAGTCGATCGGACCCCGATCAGTTCAAATTTTAAGAAGGTTAAAATCAATTAGACATTTTAAGAGCACATAAAATAAAAACTTAAGGAAACAAAGTTTTAAGATAAAAACAAATGTTTTTTTTTAAGAATTTGAGCAAATTGAACTTTATTTTATTTAAAAAGAAAAAAAGCTATTTGAGAGTATTAGGTCAGCCACAAGCCGGCTACCTCACGATTTTTAGCCCATCAGACTGTGCCTTTACTTGCCATTAAAATTTTTGGATACAAAATAAAAAAAATTTCGCAGTTTTGTTAGGTTTTAGTTAGAGATGTAAACTCATTTTATTTCAATCGAACTACTTCTCTGCCTTACAGCTTAAGGTAGAGTGGAATGCATTTATTTTATTTTCAGTAATTATTTTTTAAAAATTTCTTTGGAAATTCTACCAACGTTGTTTGTTAAGAAATATAAGGTAAGATAGCAATGGGGAAACACAACCATCCCTGCTTAGCCAGGAAAATTTGTTTTGTGCTAGCATGTCTACTGGTTTAATTAGGTATAAACGATTCCGATATTATGCGTGCTTTAATGTAGGTTTGGCTATATCAGCAACAATAATGATAACATCCAACTTAACCGCATATTTTCAATAAACTAATGAAACGTGGCACAAGCACAAACTCAAATACCATATATTCAAATAATTATATTGTAATACAACAAAGTACAGTGGTATACTAACTAAAAATATTTTCATCATTAGGTTGATTTTCTACAGAAAATTCTCAATGTACTAAACTGTACCGAAAGGCAACAACAGTACACAAAACTACAAAAATACTACAGAAAGTTCAAAAGCAAAATTAATAACTATACGTGTGAGTGAGTTATAAAGCTAGTAAAAAAGTAGTAAGAAAAGGCAAAACGCAATCGTTTGCAAGATGACATATTTGATTTGGCATCGATTGGTACTGGACAGTAGCGACCATAAAAGAAGTTTGTAGCTCAACGCTTAACGCTTCTATGCATCTTTTGAGTTTTGGTGAAACTGTCGACTGAAATTTTTTTTGCAAAAAAAGATGAAGAACAATTTGATCAAATAAGTTTTATGTTTTATTAAAAAAGACCACAAATAAAAATTCTGGCCGTATAAAAAAAATTTTAAACTGTTAAGTCAATGAAAAAATTATTAGAAAAAGAAACGTTAAGTTTCTTAATAAACAGTACTCGAACGTAAAATCAAATGGAATCCTGTTAAATAAAACAAATGAATTTTCATTGGAAATTTACCAAAAGTGAGATTATTTTATTTGTTATCAGATATTACAAACTTTTCCCAAGTTTAAGCCAAATTTATGCCAAGTTAAAAATAAAGCGATGAAATTTTTGCTTCAACCCCACACATACAAAAACTCAGTATCATAGGATACTGTGCTGTGTACTCTTTTAATATCCTTTAATCCTTTTAATGGCATTCTGAAAACGTTTCGTCTCGTCATGTTAACTGACTTTTATTTATTTTCAGATGGCTAACAGTTTTTCCGATGAAAGCCTTTTATTAAGCACAGTACTTAAAGCATCGACACGTCTGACGACTGGTTACTCGGTATTAATGTTTGACGCTTTCATAATATTTTATAAAATTTGATTCTGTAATATTTAATGAAAACAAAAGACGTTATCACATAAAATTTTTTGATTATTCCAAGAAAAAGATCTGACAAAAGCTAAATTTTTATGAATTCAATTTAACATAACACTTTTAAAATGTTTTAATTGTCAGTTGAAGAATTAATTTTAGATTACATTTTTTTTTAAATATTGCAAAATTTAATTAAGCAATTTTATTAAATTTTTATTCTTATATTTGGAATAACATAAATGAAATTAATGAATTATAAAGCACGTAATTGCGCTAACACCAAAATATATTAAATTTTATAACGTCCTTATTAATAATGCAATAATATCAATGCTCATAACATGACTGAAAGCAGTGTCCGTCAATTCCACTAACTAGTAAAAGTGTTATACTTGGTCTAGACAAATATGGAATACCCTGCACCGCATTTTAATATTAAAAACAAAAAAAAATTTAACCACTTTTTGGTCTAATACTCGTGCTATGGGCGGTAAGCGTGTCTGATTTCATCGACTCTACAAGTTTTAATTGAAGATTTAGTTTGTTTACTGGTCAATAATTTATATTTTTCCACAAATAAGTATAGTTAACTGCAATGTTTCGTTTGAAAATACCCTGTGTGTAGGGTATAACATCAGAAGAATAGTCCTTGTGCAAGTTTTGAAGCGCACGTTCATTTAAATCAATGAAGCCACAAATTTTTATTTAATTAAATTAAATAAATTAAGAGAAAAAAGTTCAAACTGAAAAAACAATTTTTCAACATAAATTAGGGTGTTTTTTTTTTGAGAGTTTTTTATCTTAAATTACATACTTAGTACAGAAGAATTAGAGCCATGGTTACGAACTCATTAGAAAGCAAGAGATGAACACGTTCAGATGTAAAAAATTAAGTTTTAACAAAAAATTTAATACAGATATGAAAATATTATAGCAGAAAACATTATAGCTGATAGATTTTACAGATTTTGACTATTTTTTTAGTGGAAAATCGTATACCATCTAAAAAAATGTATAACTGGAAAAATTACAGACACCCTAATTCATGTGCATGAGTGGTTTAAAAAAATTCGTACTTGATTCATTGAAAATACACGAAAATGTGCATATAAATAAAACTAATTAATATTTTGTGTAAATATCGTACAAATTGGACAGCATTGTGCTAAAAGATTTAAAATAAACAAAAAAAACCGAGATGTCAACATTTTGTTCGATTGATTGCTGCCACATACAGTTTATATAAAATGTTCTCTGCTCATTTGTTTATCCCACAGACGACTGCAGCAGCACGTTTTCAACTGAATGACACCACATAATGAAGTAGGCTTTCATTTGTATAGCCTTTCATTGCATGGCACTTTTGATATGATTTTTTACAATAATATTATGTGAAACTCTTCCCAGTTAAGGTCAGTGCACAGTAGACTGTCCGCTATATCAAAAATATCTCTCTGAGCTTCTAGCGATATTCTAAAGTTTTCTGAACAAACACCTAAATAGTATTACTTATAAAAAAAATAGTTAACTGATAATTGAAAGAAAAAAGTCAAACTAGATATCAAAAGAGTCTTAGAAATGATGATTTTTGAGTCAGAAACTGGAACTGCGTCCTTGCTATATTTTTAATAGCCATAGCCCAGTTTGCAGTGCAATAATAAAAAAGTGGTCGTGAAGAAATTAAATCGTTGTGTTTTTAATGAACTCGTAATGAAAACTCAATTTTTTTTTATCGCATTGATATTCTTTTTTTCGTAGGACTTTTTTGTAATTAAATTATCGTGTTTTAATTTTTGTTTTTCATTTAAATCCGCAAGAAAATGTAAATGAAACAAAATAAAAAATAAAGTTTATTTTTACAGAAGTCAATGAGGCTAGGCAGCTTTTCAAACTGTTGCCACTTGTAGTTGTATTGCATGAATAACATGGTTGCATTAAAATTCGTTCGTTGCTTCATTCGAGGTGCGTGAAGAGCCTGAAGTGATTTTTTTTTTTTTTTGTTTTCATTGAATGCCATATACAACAACTCCTCGAGCTTTTTGCCGTGACTGCAGGGCGTTAATTGATTTTTTATGCTGTTTCTTTAGCGGATTTCGATTATATATTTGAAATTCAATTATAATTGTGAATGAATGGAAAAAACAGTGCGGTATAAATAGCGATGAAATGAAATCTCAAAATAATGATATTACTGCTTGGTGTAATTGTTGTATGCAGCCATAAATACGTGTTACATACTATGGCAGAATATTTATTAATCAGCATAATGTCATCAAAGTATATAACTTAAGTTTCATCGGTGTTCACATATTAGAAGCAATACATGGTAATTGATTGTTACTCATACGACATGCTTGCTAAATAAAGATAATTAATTTTATTGAACTTTTTCTTCTAGACGGTGTTTATTTTTAATACTCTTAAAGAAAGGAGTTCTTAATGTTAATAGCTTAGCATAGAAAATTCACACATCGTTCTTCATAAGTATCGATACTCTGAGTTGAAAATAAAAAAAAAGCATAACCATTACTAAGATAATAAGCATTTCACATGCGAATTTTCGGTTTACTTATAATTTGCCATTATTATTAGTTTAAATTAAAATGTAACCCACACCTGTCACGCGAAACAACTACCCTACGGCCAAATGATGATGAGTTTAAAATGAAGTTACTGGGAATTCAAATAGAAGAAGTTTATCGCCACCATCAACTTAACTTCAAAATCTACTTAAAGCTGTCCATTATTTTTGTAGCGTTAGCAGGGAAGCAAAACAAAAGAGCGTGGTGCGAGAAAAGAACGTGAACGTTAAAAAAGCGCTGTAAGCGGCTACATTTCAATTTCAATTTAAGATGAAGCGTCTGCCTGCTGCTGCTGCTTCTTCTGCTTCTTGTTGTTGATTCCTCTTGAGTGCTACAGTTTGCTACCAGTGTTGCTTACAATGTAACTCATTTGCATTTGATCCCCAAAGGGCAGCAATAGTATCGGCAATGGCATAGAATTGATGAGTTTATCATGGGCTGAATGAAGTGCTGGCATGTCAGCGATGTAGCGGTGTGTAAGTAGCGATCAAACCCAGAGGGAGTAGAGTGTTTGTGTTGATGGTGGCTTTAGTAAATGAAGAAAGTGACTTCAGAAATTGTCCAGTAGGAAGCTTGAAGGAGGTTTACTCTATGCTACGTTTCCATGCATCTTAATTTGGATGCAGGTAAATAAGACTGTCGAAAAATGGTTTAAAAATTAAACGGATTTCAGCGATGTAGCGGTGTGTAAGTAGCGATCAAACCCAGAGGGAGTAGAGTGTTTGTGTTGATGGTGGCTTTAGTATATGAAGAAGGTGACTTCAAAAATTGTCCAGTAGGAAGCTTGAAGGAGGTTTACTCTATGCTACGTTTCCATGCATCTTAATTTGGATGCAGGTAAATAAGACTGTCGAAAAATGGTTTAAAAATTAAACGGATTTCAGTGTGGGAACTTTCAACTTTCAGACATTTTTAAAGCAGTAGGCTCAACTTAAGAATTTCATATGATTTGTGCATAAAACTTCGACTAAATAGATGCCAAAAACTTGCTGCATTTGCTGTCAACAAAATTGTTGAAATAAAACAATAAAGAATTTTGAAACTTCGGCAAAAAATTCAACCCTGAAATACAATTCAAATAAAAGCCTTAGTTGAATATTTGTTATGGCTCAAATTTTCATCGTTGGGAATGAGGTGTCAATAACTAAAAGAATGACCCATATTTATATTTGTGAAATGGTCATAATATTTGGACATCTTAGGGAGACATTTTGAAAGCTACTCACCAGCTATATCATAGCAAAATAAAAATATCTCTCCATATATCATAAATATTTTGCCGAAACTAAAGTAGTTCGATTATATTCTTTCAGTATAATTTTATAAAATTTGTAACAAACTATGTCATTTCCACTTGGGTATATTAGAAGTTGTATGTATGCAAAAAAAAAGAAAAAATTACACACTTTCTCAAAAAATTGAATTGAAGCTGATTGCATTTCAATTGAGTTTTCAAAGTGTTATATCACTAAGTACGAGGAGCCAGCTCTATGAGGAATTGATATTAATGTTCAACTGCTTTCAAAGGAAAATGATTTAAAATATTATTGGACTCTTGCTACATAAAAGTCTAAAATTTTCAACAAAATCAGCACAAAACTTCAAATGGGTAAAACCCAAAAAAATAAAGACGTTACAGTCATTGTCATTCCTTCATGTCAATCACTCATTTGTTTACACACACACAATGGATTTTTATTTAATCTGTGCTAGAACGTTGCATATTTGTCCTACTCCTGAGAGCTTCTTTTGAAATGCCAATGCATGGTAACGCGTACATTTTTACATAAAAAGTTTAAGCAAATTCACATGCAAAAGCTTTAGGTAAATAGTTGCATTTATGTGCAAGAACACGAACAATCATGCAGTAATGAAATTGCAAAAATTGTGGTACAATTTATTTTGACTTTTCACTTGTTCACTAAAACTAATTACTACTGTTTTGAATATTTTTAGAATATGATAGGTTGTCACATTTTTCAGTTATCTTTTATTAAATCTTACAGTCTTTGGTTCTTCAAAGGCTTAGCAAACTTTGCTTAAGGTTTTAAGCCATTACCATTCTGTCAAATTATCCAAAAGGTAACTGAAGTTGAAATTTCATTTGAAAATTTACAAAAATCTTTAAGCAAACAAAGGTGCAAACACATAAGTACTACTACAGAAGCACAAATGTACAGAGATATGTATACTCCAATACATGAAAAAGTATAAGAATACGTTTTTCAGTTTATCGAGAGCAAAGTAAACGTGGTAGCATGTTGAAGCAAAAGCAACACTGGCTTTCAATCAACAAATACATTTAGAAGAGCCAGTACCATAGCCATCACCTCCACCAAACTACGAATTTCCGACAAAGTGCAACTGTAATAGTGGGATGTGGCCAAAATGAAAACGAACTGAACGCTTTACAATTCTTGTGGGAGAAATGATTTCAAAATCAAAATGAAGCTGATGTCTGTTTGGTGTCAATTTAATTGCAAACGTAAATTAAATGTTGCCCAGCTGTGAGGGTGGGATTGGTGATTGCTATAGAGAAAGCATGGGTAAAATTTTGTTTGCTTGTGCCAACGAACGAGGCAGAGCATCAGTACAAAGCCAAAGCTAAAGCTTGAAACTACAAATTTTATTTGGTGCATCATCTATGTTTGTGTGTGTGTGTGTTAGTGTTATGCAATCGTTGCATATTTGTTGGGATATCTTGGCAGCAGATAAAAAGTATTTTGTTTATTGTGATTGACAAAAGTTATACCTTTGAGTATTTTAGCAAAGTAGTGAGGCCAACAGATGCAACTGAGTTGTGGATTTTTCTTCTTTGACGTTGTTGATTTAAATTCAATTTGATTAAAAGCTTTGTTGCAAACAAATGACTGAACATCGGTAGGGCAATTTTCTTTGATGAATTAAAACAGCATTTTTTTTATTTGAAATTCTTATTTATCGCATTTTACTTTGCCATCACTCCATGTAGATAATTATAAGCCTAACTACAAGTATCAAATAACAATTTAATAAAATTTTTGTTTTATAATTTTACTATGCTCGTAATTAAGGAGAAAATTCTCAATTTACTTTTTCAATGGGAACAAAAAGAAAAATTGAAAATAATGATCAATTATAATCGCCAACGGCAAAAGCAATATTATTTACAACAAAAACAATAGTAGAAGTAACCATAACAGCGTCAGAAATACTGATAGGAATTGCTGCTGTCAGGACAACGTGCAGCTTTGTATCGCACATGGCAGTCCTTTTTCTCATTATGGTTTTCTAAGGATAAAAAAGAATTGTTATACAATTGCAGTGGCAAGGAAGACAAATGAAATATAATTGGTTATTTTAAACATAGAACAAGAAATGTTTGGAAAAAAAAATTTTTAAATTTCAAAATAAAAATTCTGCAAAATAAAATCATTAGAGGTGTTTGAAAATTATTACATTTGGAAATTAATAATATCTTCGACGTACTAGGCAGTTATAAAATCAAGCAATACGTAAGCTGTTTATAATGAA
Organism: Meiosimyza platycephala; assembly: GCA_963662105.1. Lineage (NCBI taxonomy): Eukaryota > Metazoa > Arthropoda > Insecta > Diptera > Lauxaniidae > Meiosimyza > Meiosimyza platycephala. The sequence continues at coordinate 1,805,236 of OY759210.1, read as the reverse complement.
TAAAAAAAACCCTATAAGCAAATCTCCAAGTAATGGGTAAATCGTATATGCGATAGCACTGACTAGTTTTCTAGAAAACTTTCGATCTCGATTGTTATTAGAGTTGAAATCTAGTACTCAAAACAAAAGTATTAAGCAGGCTCTCTACCTTACCAGAACTTGAGCTCCAAGGTCAACATACATATATGTTGGACCAATTCAATATAAAAACATTAGTAGTCTCCAATTCAACTTTCCTCATTCTCAATTCACTCATTCTACTTCCACTAATTATTTTAATAGCTAGTTATATGTATGTATTAATGGGATAGAAAACTTTCGGCAACATTAACACTACAATTTTCATGGTACAACAGCTTAACCCCCGACTGCTGCTGCTGCTGCAAATTTTCTTTGCCGCTCATTTGTGCTAACAATAACGCTGATTATAATCATCATAATAATTTGAATTTTTATGATAATGATGTAACTTTGCTTTTTAATCCTTTTGGCGCTAATTTTCAGAGTAAACATAGCAGAGACAAAGAAAAATCTATGAAAGCGTTTTTTGGCACAATTTAATTTAATTTTTTTTCTCATTTTTTGCCACTGCGTTTTCATTTAATTTTTACCAATTATTACCCACAAAATAACGCACGCCAGGGAGGATAGGGAAGTTCTTAGTGCTGGTGCTCCTCCAATTTGGGATGGTATAAAGACAACACACACCCGTGCGAATGGTTTGAGATCTCAGCGTTGGCTGTAAGTTGTTGTAAACGCGTTGAAAAAACCGTACATAACGGAATTTTAATTAGTTTTTGTGCGCTTCCGTTCACTGTTGCTTCGTTTCAGCCTCAATGCTTTCGTCCTGCGTTTGTTTTTACCCTGCTTATGAATGCAAAAATATAATTTTGTCATTAAGCGTTCTATGCGAATATGTTTAATTACAGTTTTAATCGCTTCACGCGCCGTTTTTGTTCATCGCTTCTAAGGAAGTCAAAATGAAAAGCACGGCAAGCAGATTTCGTTAAATAGGGGTTGGGAATTTTCAACTGTATCTTACCCGGCAAAAAGTCTGACAAAATAATCAGAATCTTAAATAATTTAGGAAGAAAACTATTGCAAAAAAAACGAAAAGGATGCATTAGTCGTACTTAAAAAACCTGACGAGGTTCAAAGCTTCGTGTACTTAGCAAAAGACTTAGAGTTTGCTAAAACGCCTGTGAAGTTGTTTTTCCAGCAGTTTCTAAAGTTCAATTTTTTTCGAGTTTATCATAATTATTGCAATCCATATGTTGAAATTGGCAAAGTTTACTTACGAGGAAATTTCGTATAGAATATATATTCTTTCTTCACGAAATTTGCACTGGGTAGGAAATAGCAAAGGCAGCAGCACCGTCTATGATAAGAGACAATGCTAGCAAAACTTGGCATTAGGGTAGCTAAGAAATATGATTACACATAATAAAGCATATCAAATGAAAGCTAATTAAATTTATTAGCTTTTGCAAGGAATCAAGGATATACTGCTGCTGTTTTCTCACTTTTATCATTGACGAAATAAAGTACATATTGTACAAAATATGTTTTGAGATAATAAACCTCATCAACCAATTGATAAAATCTCTAAATCTTATGATGATTTGTAGGATCAGTGTGAGATATTGAACTTACATACAAATAATAAATTTAGTAATATTTACTTACGTAAGTGAACTTCACTTAGGCATAACGTTTCGTTACAGAGAATTTACAAAAAAAAAAAAAATTAGTGACCCGAAACTAAAGTACTACTGATACTGACTATAAATATGTGAAGCCATCACTACTACTCAATTTCTAAATTACGCTTTTGGCACACTCTTGATAAAAATATGGATATGAAAAATAACGTGAAAATGGTTAAAATAATTTTTAAAATTTATTTTTTAAAATAATTAAGCATATTTGTATGGTAACAACTGAGAATCATGAAATTCAATGGGACTTTTGAGGTCATCTGGAAGAACTTGCTAATGCCATGTTTTAGTAAAGATCATCGATAGGCAAGCCTACGTTATGTATTACATATACGGGAACAACATATATATTTTACGTACTTGATGAACCTACTTCAAAAGTCTTAATGTTCAACCAAAATTATTGAAGATTAAATTAAATAAAATTTAAAAGCAATAGTAAAAACAACAACATAACATGCCATCTTCATTAGCATCCAAAGCATTAATGTCCTTTTCTCATATTATGTAGATGTAGCGGTGTGTGCGTGTTTTAGTTCCTTTTCTGAAATTACTTTTGCTTAAAGGACCTTTCAACGCACCTCGTTGCCGCAAAAAATGCAATAATCATAAAAGCTTATTTACTCAGCTGCCTTTGTAGTTGTTGTTATTTTTGCTTAGCTACTGCTGCTGCTGCTGCTGCCAACGGCTGCCATGTTAATCAAAAGATCGTCCACAGATTAAGGTTACCTGATGAGTAGAATGTCTTTCATAGGATAAGGATCTTTGTAATTTCCTTATTTTTTCCACTCCAAGCTATTGGGTTGTTTTTGCTGTTGTGAGTGAATGCTGCTGATGCTGCGTAAATAGCAGAAAATAGCGAAATAAATAAATGACTTTTGTGCCAAGAACAACAACAGCACCAGGGACAACAACAATTGTAATATTACAAGTATTTTAATGTTATCCTGGTTAGCTATTTATTCTTCTGCGCGTGGCAAAAAAGTTTTTGGTTTTCTTTTTTTTTCTCTACGGTTTTTTTCTTTCTTTTTAAGTGCAGGTACATTCGTAAATGGCTTTTTATTTCAATTTTCTAAAATAAATTGTGTGCAATAATAAAAGTAAAAGGATAATTTGTTTAGGTCTACGCGATGTATCCTTATGCTGCTGCTTTTAGTTTATTTATCTGTTTGTGTGTGTGTTTTTGAGTTATGAGCTCGTTTGCTGCAAAACACAAAAGTAAAATAAATATAACAAAAACATAAACAAAAAATAAGTGAATTACATTTAGAGGCTTTCATTTTGTATCTCGTAGGTATGTCTGCCCGGGTGAAATTTCAAATCTACTTGAAGAATCTGCTGCTGTTTTTAACAGCGACAAATTGTTTACATTTGTGGTCATAAAAGTGAAAAGTTTCATCTTGCGTAATAAAAATTTAAGATAAAGGAAGCAGAAAATATTTAATAAATTTGTTTAAATACCTTAGTAATTCTTGGAAGAACTTTTTAAAAGCATCTATGTTAATTTAATGAAATGAATTTTCGCCTTAAATAATTTATGCATATAAACACATTAAATATATGGAAACATAAAAATCTACCAATTAAAAGAAATTGGTTGAAATGCTCAAAAGGACCCCATGCAAACAAAACAAAAATCGATAGAACATAAATGTCAGTAGCATGTTGCTTGGAGCACACACTAAATGAAATGAAATGAAATAAAATGACTTCATATAGCACAATTCATTTTCTTTCATTTTAATGCCAAAAATAGCAACATTATTTTTTATTAAATCTCCAGCAGATGGCGTCAATTTTTTACATTTAAGCAGCATTCCGCAAGAAATGATACAACATTGACGAAACAGTCAAACCATTCCGTGTACGGTTCCAACCCCAAATGGGTACTGCGAAAGCTGCTGCTATAGAATGCCAAGACCAGAAAACAAAGCGACCAAAAGAAATACCAACTTTCAATTTCATTACAGAAATTTCGTTGTAGGCGACATATTCCCAATCACGTAGCAAAGCACCCAAAAAGAAAAAAAAAAATGTGTAGCGTATGCGGCAACATTTTCTCAAAAATGTGTAAAATTATGAACCTTCACGTACGCACATGTACGTTCATTCCATTGTACACGACGCACTCATACGCACAAGAAAGCTACTTAAATCATAAAAGAATATGAAAATATCAGATACAGGATACTGTACACAGAAATAATATTTTATTAAGATTTTACTCTTTCTTTAAGTTGTCTGTGTGAGGGGATCTCCGAACAATTTTTCAAATAGTTCTAGGTTTGCATTCTAAGAATAAGCCCAATTTTCATTGAAAATAAGCTAAAAATGTATTTTCGTTTGAAAGCAATATAAAATTTTCAACCGAAATACACTTTCGGCTTCAGTGTGAATGTTTCTTTTTTCTAGCGCTTATTTTAGCCATATAATTCCGGTTTTTTTAAAAATTTTTTCCATGTACAATAATGTATGAAATGTAAGAAATATTAATAGACATGTGGCAAAAAAAAGCCAAACATTTTTCAATAAGCACAAAAATAGCTGCTACTGTTTTTTATTTCCACAATTCGTTTTGATTTTTTTTTATTGAAATATCTGGAAAAAAAACTCCTCTGTCATATAAAGGAATATGTCTATGTTAGTATTAGTTTTGTGTCTTTGCATAAAAATTGAAAGCAATCAATTTGAGAGCGACATATGTTGGCAACACTGACAGCAAAATAAAAACAATAAAAACAACAAAAATTGAAAGAAAAAATAGGAACGTGGGAGAACCAGCTAACAGAAAAAGGACGAACAACAAAAGTAATACAAATGAAATTGAAACGAAATTCCCAAAAGGACGAGTGCACCAACAGAGGCGACAGTATTAAATACAACAACAACTACAACAACAATAACGACAGCCATAACATCAAGTGACATTTTTACTCAAATAATGTGAACATAATTTTTGCATACGTTAAGTGTGTGCGTGCGTTCGGTACACAGTTACCCAGCGAACAAATTTAAGCGCCAAAAAGTCCATACATCAATCACTGAGTGGTTTGTTGTGATAACGCGAGTTGTGTTCACTGATTCAACTGAGCTTGGGTAAGGATAGAATTATTATAAAAAATTCATGGAGAAGAAGAAGGAATATATTACTATTTTAAAGAGGTCAGAAACTTGAGCCTTAAAATATAAAATATGTTGATTTCAAAGCTTAAAAGACATTATCCAGTTTTCATTACTTTGAAATTTTTAATAAAAAACAATTTTTGAAAGTACATATTTCGAATAAATGTAAAAATTTTAAAAATACGGAACCAAATAATTCTTTCTGTTTGAAAATACAACTCGCATTGAAATTCTTGATGTATTAAAAGCTGCTTAAAGTCTTGTCATTGTTAAAATTCGTTAAAATATAGATAGGGCTCGATTTCAATAATTTCTGCAATGATTTTGCTACTTCATTCAGAAATTTATATATCAAATCGGAAGCCAATCTTTAGAATCCTTAAGGCGTAAATAACAACAAAATAATATCGAAACACAAGGCATTGAAATATAAGAGTTTAGGTAAGTGTTTTCACTTTTGCAATAATAACTCTAAGGGCATGTCAGAAAAATTCCAAAATTTTCCAAATGTTGGCTGGGTATTTACAAATGTACCATTTAAGTGTCTGTGTGTGTAATTTTATTTGCAACTGTATGAGTGTAATTGTCATTTTTGTGACATTGACAGAGGGCGCAAAACAAGTTGTATGCTTTTTGTTTTTGATAGCATAGGATTCCAAAGGATCGTATTTGACACAAAATGCTGGAATGGGACAAAAAAGAAAGAGAAAGGCTAATATCTGTCATTTTGTATATAACTTGAAACATACTTATTTGCTTTTAAGCAAATTTTGTGCTATTTAGCAAATCTACATAAGTTTTTCGATCGAACTTTTTTGTTCGTAGGAGCGGCTACAGTTCTACTTTTCAAATTCGTCATTTTTCAAATGCATAACAAGTGTTGAGCATCATCTTGATATCAGTGAAATCAGCCTTAAGTACAAGCAAAGCAGTCTTAGCATTTGGTACAAATAAAAAAAAAAATAATCAAAAACCTACATGATGGACATACACTTTAGTCAGAAGCTCGTTAAACTATAACTTTTAAGATAATAAAGTTGGGTGTTATGGCTAGTTCAGAATCGATTTTATAGCCATTTGAACAAGATCTAAAAGCGTTTTTTTTTTTCAAATATGTAGTTTAACTTATTGATATGTACATAAAACTTATTTTTTTTTGTTGTTACTTTTGTAAGCTATAAAAATAATGTTTTGTATGAAAATTCTTCGTCGGCCTTTGGCGATCTCTATATATCCGAACTCGGTAATTTTCTTGAAAAAATGTAAATTTAAAAAAAAAACAATATTTTCTTACAAAAAAAACACCCTAATATTCACGTGTGTTCATTTATTTGTTGCTAAACGCTTGAATTATTTTTATGACATCATTAAACTCAATTGACGGCACTGAAATTATACAGAAACCAAGTCTGTGTATGGAACTTTTTTCATAAAATAAAATGGATTTTTACACCAGCATAACTGTTTTTTTTTTGCTTTTGTTAAATTGGTGCAGCATTTTTTAATTGTTATTATTATTGCCCTTTTGTTGTTGGGCGTGTAAAATGCTAACCAACTTCAATTTTGTTTGTGGGCATAAAATGTTTTGTGTCTTGTGTTGCAACGAAAAATTGCCAGTTTTTATCCAAATGGTATTTTGAAATTCAAAATTACTCAATCGAAATGTGTTATGTGGCGACATGGAAAAAATTTAATGAGCTGGAAAATATTTAATGGATTTAATACTGTAAAGCTTGATGAAATTACTTTTAGTATTGAAGTGTTAGTGACACACGTTACATACACACATTTCGTACCGACGTGTTATAAGGAAAAAACGATTTCTAATGTTCTGCTATTGTTTCAAATAAGATTATGAAGTGGAATAAGCGAAAACTCTTCCGCTGTGACTTCCTGAAAAATCGGCCGAACTGAAACAATTTTTCTGAGTAGGTAACACTTAACCTTAAGTGTATTATCTTATCTCGACTAAGCTCTTATTCCCTATTGCCCCAACATTTTTGATTTCAATGATACATAACAGAAAAAAACTCTATATATAAAAATTAAAAAATCCATTAAGATGAGTCATCAAAAATAAGACCAGCATTCTAAAAGGAAAGTTCTCTCTCAGCTCAATTAAGTGTTCAAAAAGTAAATAAAATTACAAAACTTTTGCCACACAATTACATAAACAGCAATGACTATAATAAAAGCAACAGCAATAACAACACAAATACAAATGACAACACAATCAACTGCTAATGAAAATTTATGCCGAATGTCCTTCATTTGCATAAAACTTTTTTGTTGTTGTTTTTTACAATTCTAAATTGGAATTTACAGTTAGTATCTAGAAGTGTAGCAACAAGGAACCAATGTACCAATGATAAAACTGTTATCAAAGTAAAGTTGCCTCAAAGGTGGGTTGCCAACAAATTTAAAAGTTTTTATTTAAAAGAACCAAAACAATTTGCGTAAGTAAAGTAAACAAAATTAAACTAAAAAACAATTGCAAATGGAGTAGGTGCAAAGTTATCAAGGTTTCCTTATAGTGCAGTCTAAAATCAGATTTTTTGAAAAGCAGAAACAATGTGCAGATTTTGACTATGGCGTACTTCCGGTTCATCAGATTTTATATTTGGGATGTAACTTGTCAATCGAAGATTCACACAACAAAGATGAAAATGTGTGTCGGATTACATGAATGATGAACTATGTTGAAGTTTTTACTAATTATAAATGACTATCAGAAAGAGGTATATGTACACAAATTTACGAAAATTGGTCAGAATTCAGAGTTTTCAAGAGAAAAAAGTAATTTTCATTAGAACTTATTTATAATTTTTTTCTTTTTTTTTATATAAACAATAGATAGTTTACTTTCTTTTGCTCTCGCTTAATTTTAACTAAAACTATGTAAAAAAATATTTGTATAAATAATTAAATAAAATTGGGTGTCTAAAAACTTACGCTTTTTCCCCTCTAATGTGACGTTTTAAGCAATTAAGACGCATAAGAATCAAAGTGGCGGTTAATTTCCCTGAAAATTTAAATTTTTCTTGAACACACCAACATATTTTTTTTTAAATTTTTACGTTATAACTTTCATAACTTTCATAAGTCCTGTGCTCACTGAATTTATTTAGGATTTATATACCCTACACGGGGGTTATATTCACTAAGTCATTCCGTTTGTAACGCACAGAAAGGAACGTTGCAGATATAGAAAACTATATCGCACCTTGCGTTCAAAGGGCAGCATAACTCCAAAAACTTAAATTTGTAGAGACATGAACTTAAAGTTTTAAGCAAATTACTTTTTACATGAAAACTTAAAAAAGTATGCTTACATAACCTCCCTTCACAAGGCAATTTCATTAGATATCTTTCTCATGTTTTCACACAAAATAAAACATAAAATGGCGGATATTTCTGCGTAGTCAACTCGTCCTTGAATGTAAGGAGCGATATATGTTCTTGATCAGACCTGGTCTGTTTGTTTGGCGGTCTGTCTGTATGTCTGTCAGAAGAGCCATGCAAGCTACTAAAATTATTACGCAGGCCAGAGTTTCAAACGGTCTTCTTGTGATTAAAAATGGGGGAAAACGGTTCACGGACACGCCTACCGTCCATACAAGTAAGTAGTGAGAGAGTAACATTGGTGTAGTGCAACCAAAATTCTCAAAATACGCACACTTTTGCTGTTAATGCGGTGTAGGGCAAAGATGTTTTCTTTTTAACCTCACTCGAACAGTTACAGTAAAATGCAAAAAAAATTACGGAAGTAATTTTTGTTAACAAGTCACGTTGCAACTATTTTGCACAACATCAACGCAAAGCAACAGACACACAGGGACGGAAAGAAAGAGAAAAAGAGTGCGGAAGAAAGAATATCAGAAAAATTTTATGTTTCTTAATTAGCACTTCAGCAGCTTCCAACATAGCAGCCAAAGTTAACTTTCAATTGTTGTTGCTAAACTGTGCTATAAGACAGAACAAGATAGACGCAGAAGGATGCTGGAGAAGCAGAAAAAGTCATTTGGCTTCAGCAGTCATTAAGCAAATTCTTAACATTTCCTACACTTCGTTGTAGCTGCATCAGCGGTTGCTTCATTGGCCACCACAACAGCAGCAGCGTTTGCAGCAACATCACATTCAGAATTAAAAATTACGTGCTGCAAGGAATGTTAATTTATCGTTTCATTTCCAGTGTTGTGCGTCATAGTTCAAAATAATGGAACAAAAACAACAGCAACAACATGTTTCAATTTCATTTGGCTGCAAAGCGACAATAGCGCTGCAAATTGAAGCACGTACATGTCTAATTAATTATGAAATTTCATTTCATTTCTCTTGGTGGTTCCGCTATGGGTTTGGTTTAATTTTTCTTAAAAATAAAAAAAAACTATATTAAATAAAGTGTATCTCTAAAATGATCTTTCCTGTGGCCTTAGCACCGCTCGCCAGACTTCCTACATGTTGTACAAGTAATGAGTAATTTTTACAATATTAAAGGCTCTGAAGATAAAAATGAAATCAGTCGCTTAAAAAACATTCGTTCACAAGGAAACTAACTTCATAAAAACTCGGACTAAATTTAGAGAATTTTCAAATTTTCTACGATTTTCCCTTAGGAAATATCATCGGAAAATGTGAATAACTTAATGTTTTTTTTCATAAATTTTCACACTGGAAGCGAGGCAAATGTTGTATTTTTTAATATAAAAGTATTATCTTGGGTAGCTTAGTGATGACAGATTCAATCATTCATTTCAAGATGTCTATTGGGCTATAAGTTAAGAATCTTTTGTATGGTAGTTGATCTACACATGATGTCAAGGACATTTTCTACGTCCATGTTAAGCAAACTAAATATATGAATTACTACAATAACAACTGAAAATTAGAACAAAAGAACAAAAATTAACAAATTTTTCTACGTTTTACTGAGTGGAAGCGAACATTTTCAATTACATAGCACAACATTTATACGTTTTTTAATAAACCACATGTCAATTGCTACTCAATTTCGACTTCTCCTACTACGAGACTTACCCTCGCTGAAGCCTTTTACCATGCAGCACGTAGTAAAAATGTCAAAATTAAAATGCACAGAACGCTCGCATTTTTTTTTTGTTTCAGCTGCCGACAGTCTAACGCACAGACTGATGACAACAGTGACAGCAACATAACCCAGTTGGAGCAGTTGGCTTGCTTGGGATGCTTGCTTTTTTATTTGCTATCATGTCATGTGAAACAAATTGTAATATTTTTCTTTCAACCATGTCCGTACATAGTTATGACTGAATGGCAAATATATATGTCAGGGGAAGCTTTTCCATTCTCTATCGATTTCAAATAATTTCGAGCTTAAATAATGCGGTCTTCATCGCTTAAATATATTTCTTACTAACACTTTTGTGCGGTTCATTATTTTCTGCTTAACCCTCCTTCGGCCGCACAGTCACTCGGGTGACTATTTAAAATTTTTCGACCAAAAAAATTTATTTTTTATCAATTCTTTTAACCTCTCTCCCTTGACATTTTAAACTAATGAATTTTAAGTATAAAACACACAAAATATTTGAAATTGTAATCTGTTGAAGTTTTTTATTCTCATTTCGGTCGAAGCAGCCATATAGGACGTTCTTTTACAAACCGAATGAACTTTGACAAAAAATGACAGACACATTTTTGATTTGGTTGAAATTTTTTTTATGAGTTCTGTATCGAAAAAGAAGAAATACGTGTTCGAGGATTTTTTTTTTCAAATTTTTTTTTTTTTTTCAGAACAGCGAATTTAAATTTTGAGAATTTCGTGATTTTTGTGCTTGGAGACTGACTTTCAAAAATTCTTAACTCCGGTTCTGTTAAAGCTAGAAAATTGAAATTTTATTCATTGTAAAACTAAGAAAATGAACTTTAATAAAAATTTATTTCTCAAAAAATTATTCCTCCATATCCAAAATTTATTATATTTTCAAATAAAGTCACCCGGGTGACTGCTTCGGCCGAAATAAGTTAAAAAAATAAGTTAAATCTTTATCTTTTTAAAATTTAAAAATGACCGTACTGAAATTCGAACTCATGATTTCTTTGATAGTGAGACTGAACTCTTTTAGTGTGTTTATATGAAAAACCAACACCGATTTGCTCACCATCAGCCTGTCTGGAACGTTATTTAGGTAGGTAGCAAACAGTAATTATTTTTAAAGCAGGTATCAGCATATTCCTACTGGGGTGCTTAACATTTTTCAACAGTATAAGTTAATATATCTGTATGAGTGAATATGGCTGGCAGGGTGTAATAACATTGAATAAAATAAACAATTCCAACGAAAACAAATGAAAAACGCGCAGCGCATAATGAAAACGTCGAAATGCCACAGCCGCAAACGCACGGAGCTTTATTTTGTGTTAAAAGCGTATTTTTTTTTGTTTCTCTTGTTATTTTTTTTATCAAATTTGCAACCTTTGAAATTTTCTACTGTAAAATGTTCTAAATAGAGCAAATTAGGTAATGGTATGGTATTTTAGTACTCTAAATTTGTACTTATTCAATGGCAATAGCGCTGTGGTAAATTGGGCAAGAATCCTGAAAGGCTTCCAGTCCAGTAAATCAATTGACAAAGAAATTAAAAGGTAGTCAATTCCGATACACAGAACGAAATTAAAATTAATCTGTTTGAAGCTGTTAAAGAAAGGCCATATACATATGTTCACATGTATAAAAAATGCATATCATGCTAACAAATGTAATTTAATATTTTGAACATTCAAATTTATTCTATATTGTAGTATACTGAGAAAATAATATGCTTGAATATTCAAATTCACATTTCATTTAGAACAATCAAATATTTATTTGAGCCAAGCATATTGTATTTGGATCAAATAATGATAAGTGGTGGTTGAAACATTTTATGTTTAACTAAATCAAATAATTAATTACCCTATATGAAATATGCGTTTGTTATATTCAAGCTATATTCTTTTCTCAGTGTAGGCAATATCTCAATTTTTGAAGCGTTGTACAATTCCATAATATTTGGCATTGAATTTGTTAAAAATTAAAATGCTGTTTCTTTTAAATTTGAAAACATATTTGCAAAATTTATATGGCATTTCTTTAAAATACCAAATATTGTTTTAAATATTCAAAATTGCTAATTTATATTATTGATTTTTCTGGCAGATTTCCAAGCTCCTAAGATACAGAAAAGTCACACACAATATGACACCGAACTGAATGCATATTTTAAAATTTTTTTGTGTTTCTTCCAGTTATTTTTTTGAGATTTTGTTGCTTGCGTTACACTGTGCAGCATGCAATGAAGCCTCAAAGTATGTGCTCGTAGGATTTAAATTTGTTTGGAATGCAAATTGCGTTCATATGAATTTGAGATGGTGATGCGCCAATGTCAGTGCCAATATAATAATATCGTGCACTAGTTTATCACTCGATTCAACTCGACACGAATCCGCTGTTGTCCTTGGTGTATCAGTAAATGCGTTCGTTTGGATCACTTGCCTTGGTTGGCAAATAACAATAAAAACAACAGCAACCATTTGCAGTTGCAACAGCAGCTGCAGAAAAAACAACAAAATACGATGTTTGATATGCAAAATGTTGCAAGTGTAGCTGCAATGTTAAATGTTTGCTTGTCTGTTTGTTTTTAAACTCTGTTATTTGATTTGATTTTGTCAAGCGAACAAGCGTACGGGCATTCAGGCGCAAGTATTGATGCACATGTTTAGTCATTTAGGAAACAACTGGACAAGTTGGAAAAATATTTGCCTACATTTAGGAACAGAAAATTAAGAGTTGATTTTCATGACAAACTAAAGTTGCTGATTCTAATGAAATTTAACAAGCAGAAAATAATTTTTACATCAAAAATAACTAATAAGGATATGATCCTTGGCTTCGCTTAGAATCAACAATTTACAACAAATTACCTTGCTTTTTACCGTAAAACTTTGCCTAAACGTTTCAGAACGACAAAAATTTAAATTTGAATATTTTTCTGTCACGTTAATTGGAGACATTTATTTTTCTTTAGAAGTTACATTCAGATCAAGCTCATGTGTCCCGAATTATGTGTTCAATACTGTATCTATGAGTTTTTTTATTAAATCATGAACCTTTATTTGAAATTTTCGTTTGATTTCCTTATCCATTCGGGTTTGTTCTTTCACTGTACACCACTGTGTTGGGCCCCATACAACCCCGCTAATAATTTACATTCATTGTTGTTTGTTTTTATTTGTAATTTACATGAAAAATGTGGCGCAATTTGCAAAAATGAATTCTATAATCAGATGCATATAACAATTTGCCCGCTACTCGACAATTCGAAATAAGCGAAGGAGTCAGAAACCGTCAGCCACAGCAGAAGCAAAAGAAACTACAACTCCTTTAAAACGCATTAAATCAGCCAAAAAGCAGCTACTGCGCGTAACAAAAACAAATTGGTGCGCTTGCGATTTTAATTTAGATTAAAGCGAGGAAAAATAATTGAAACAAGTGCTTACAAACAAACCAGGCACTCCGGGCAGCAGCAACAAGGATACATTGAAGAAATCAAAGCGTTTAAAGGAACATGGAGGAGGAATGAAAGCAGAGAATAGCACCTTACATGTAATACACATCATTTGCACAGCAAACGATTAATCACAGTCCTCTAGAAGAGAGCAGCAAACATACGCTTGTTGGCAAGGACCTCTTAGCGGAAGAATTCGTGTGGCTTCAAAAATTCCACATCTGAATCTTCAAGCCACGGCACGAAAATTTCAAAAATTTGTAAATTAATGCCGCACATTGAGGCACATGAATCGCGAACGCTTTCGAAATCAGAAACTGTAAAGAGGGTAACCAGATGAGCAAAAGACAAATCGAAGACGTTGAGAAAAACTTACAATTGACTGAGCAAAAAAAATTAATAAGTAAATGTCCTTAATATCAATAATCAATATCTAAATCGAGGCAAAAATTTATAGATTTTTGAGTACCTAGAAACAACATATGGTAACCCTGCTTAAGTTCCCTTAAATGCATCGCTCATTCTACGAGCAGTTGCAATAGCAAGTAGTTGGTTAAATATCTTGCAATTGATTTCAATTTCATGCTCCATTCCAGTTGTTTTTCTTTTTGTTGTGCCACTTCCGAAAATTTATAGGAAATGCAGTGGAAAAAATTAAATAACAAAAGAAATCGCTGTTGTTGTAGCGAGTTTGTGTTTGTTGTTGATTTCAGCAATACATTTTATCATCATCATTGATCGCATTTGGTATGCGGTTCGTTGATTGACTGCATTTTCTGCAGAATTTTCAATTAAGCACAAAAAGAAAGTCAGTACCGCTGGCGTAGTTTTGACGCAGTGTGAAGCACACTGGTGCCAATGTGGAAATAAATACCCAAATTCATGAATTCTTATGTTCGATAATTAATTTTCTAAGAGCTGTCCAAATAGTATATTTCCAAAAGCTTTTGGTGAAATTTTCCAACGATTTTTATTAGAAGTGGATTTATTTTCTTTAAAAGCCAAGTAACTGTGAGTAAAAAAGTAAACGTGTTTTTCGAAAATAGTTCACATATTGCTGAGAAAATTTGTGGCATACCTTTAGGCTTTTATATTAAAAAAATGAACAGAATTAATGAAAATCCACATACCGTATTCAACTAAGTTTAAAAACGATTTGTGCTTTAGGCAAAAAATTACAAATTTTTATTGTTAGTTAAAAAAAGTTTTAAATATCTATTACTTACCCCACGGTAGATTCTCCAACAAATGCACTGGTCCATAGCCAATGCAAAAACCTTTTGAAGAAACAGAAAGATATGTTGCAGTTTAAGAGCAACTGCAATTCACTAACCCTACCACTAGCTCTGTAACTTTTCACCGACTTGCTGAAATGTCTTCGTATTTCGCGATTTTCAATGATCGTTTTTAAATATAATAAACAAATGATATTCAGATTTTAACACTTGTTGCTTTTCTTAGCAATTGAAAAAGCATTTCAATAAATTACATTTAATTTTCCAATGACAAATAAAGCACTACACTTGCAGGGGAAATGCCCAGCTCTGCCGACGGCACGGCTCTCAACTGGAGTTAGATTTTCATGCATTTTCATTTAAACATTTGGATAAATTTATTACACAACACTCACGAAGACATAAATTTCATATATTTTATGCACCTACATTATTATTTTAATAGTATTACAATAAAAAAAACGAAAATTTGAATTTGTACAAAATAACGCGAAAATTTGCACATGAAATTAAAATTAACTAGTGAGAGTTGATTAGCGTTACCAACTGCTCAATCGAACCAGTGACAGTAGTGGTAATTAACGAGAAGAGTACCAAGGGAATTTGTCCAAAAGAAGGAATCTTTTTTTGAATGATGTGATGTTCTTACCTGTTATATAGAAATTGTACAATGTTTTTGTTCCGACATTTTTCCATCCAATTATTATTATCCAACTTGTTTCTGTCTTAGCTTTGACGTCCATTTTTTTAATTTTAAAATTTTATCTTCCAACTTTTCAGTCATCTTTCTTTATTATATAAATAGGGCCGATAGGGCGATCGGGAACATCTCATGTGACAATCAAATCAAATCAATATGCAAAAAAAAAAATGCACAATACTTATGTATGTAATTTCCTTGAATTTTATTCTTAGAAAATTGTAAACTCTTTTTCATTGGATTTTAAACCAAAAATCCAATATGTTTCTTTGTTTTTTTTATTCGAGCAAATCAAAATCCAAGTTTTAATGCAAGTTTGAGTTATAAAAAGCTTGAGTGGGGAATTATTTGAAATGTAATTCAGAGTCAATATGCATCAATTTTGACAAGTCAAACATTTTCGCAAGAAGTCCGAGAAGCGTAGTTACAAAAATATTTAGTAGGTGCTTAACATTCTTTAAGAGTTTTAAGAAACTGCATTGTTTCTAATGTTCGTGTATATCTAAATTGAAATTAAGTTTAAAATATGTTGAAGAGTGTAAAATCGTCGAGCCAAGAGTCAAAGCGAATAAAATAGCGCATTGACGGACTTATAAGAGTATTAAACTTTAAAAAAAAAAATGTAAAACATCACCGAATAAATTTCCTTCTTTTGGATAAATTCCCTAAGTTCTGTTCTCATTAATTATCACTACTGTCATTGATTCGATTGAGCAGGTGGCAACGCTAGTCAACTCTGACTAGTTAGTTTTAATTTCTTGTGCAAATTTCGCGTTATTTTCTACAAATTCAAATTTTCGGTTTTTTTATTGTAATATTATTAAAACAATAATGTATGTGCATAAAATATGTGAAATTTATGTCTTCGTGAGTGTTGTGCAATAAATTTAGCAAAATGTTTTTTAAGTGAAAATGCATGAAAATTTAAATCCAGATGAGCGCCGTGCCGTCGGCTGAGCTGGGCATTGCCGGTGCAAGGGAAGTGCTTTATTTGTCATTGAAAAATAAAATGTAATTTATTGAAATGCTTTTTCAATTGCTAAGAAATGCAACAAGTGTTAAAATCTAAATATCATTGATCCATAATTTTGATTAGTTTATTAAAAAATGATGATTGAAAATCGTGAAATCCGAAGGCAGTTCAGCAAGTCGGTGAAAAGTTAAAGAGGAAGTGTATGTGTGTTAGGGTGATTCAAATTTTATTTTTATTTTTGGCGATTTAAGATGCTGTTGCTTAGATTGTAAGTTCATGATATGAAGAACAATTTCACAAAAATTTATCTCTGTACCTCTAATTTATAAAGTGGCGCTGTTAGTTTTATATATAAATTGTATGGAAAATCTATATTTTATTAAAAAATCATGTGAATGAATAGGTGATGAATGTTGTTGGGCTTCTGTAGATTGTTTTTCGAAGTAACGCCAAATGCCATAACTGTTTGGCGCCACCATATCAATTTGATGTACAGAACTGATTTTTCGTTAAATGTTTTTCCATATCATAAAAAACACAAAGAAAAAAATTCGAATCACCCTAATATGTATTACAGTATTACTGCTGTTTCCTCAAAAGGTTTTTGTATTGGCTTCAAAAATTTTCGCAAAGGCCAGTGTATTTGTAATAGTTACAGGAAATCTACCGTGGGGTAAGTACTTAAAGTTTTGTTTAAATATATTTAGTGCATTTTATTTTCATTTTCTTGCCAAATACCATTATAATTATTGTAGTTCTTCTTTCAAATGCTCTCCTATTCATTTTTTTTATTCAAACAAAAACAGTGGAGCTCTTTGTTTGAAGTTAACCCAGGGTTGCCAAGTTCAAAAGAATGAAATCTCGGCATTCCCAAAATAAAATAATTTTTCCTCGAAATAGTAATAAATTAATTTTTTTTGTAAGTAAAGTTTTATTTTTAGGAAAAGTTGAGCTTTTCCAGAAATTTTTCCATTCCTATTCTACTAGGCCACTTGCTTTAAATGAAATTGCTGGTTGGCCCGGTCAAACACGGCCTTTTGGAAACCCTTAGTTAACCATTTTAACTTTTGTCATTGACGGACTCTTTTTTTTTTCTTTGAGGTCCTCTAGGCCTACATTGTAGAATCGGGTTTAAGGAAAATTCTCCCACAATTTCAGCTTCCTAGATCGAACCTGCGAACAGTTTGTTTCCTATTACAATTCCTATGGAAAAAACGAAAAAACAGAAAAACGATTGACAGAGTTTTAAGTGAAAAAGTCGTTTCTCCCATATGAATTGTAGTAGGAAACAAACTGCTTGCGCCATTCACAGGTTTTGTCTGAAAGCTGAAATTTTGAGAGATTTTTCTTTAAACCCGATTCTGTAATATAGGATTATGAGACCGCAAATTAAAAATAAAAGTTTCTTCGGGTGTATTTTGTCCGAATTTTCAGTCACATGAAAACTGTGGACGTTATTTGACAACAGCGGGTGGCACCTCCCATACAGCTAAAATAACTTAAATGCTACACATTGGCACCTAAAGCAGACCATTTCTACGCCTTAGTAAGTTGAATTTTTTGTACAGTTTCAAAGAAATCGAACACAAACTCTGTCCGCGCCGCTTAGGTGTTTGAGCTAGGAAGCTCAAAAATTGTGACAATTATTTTTAAACCACATCATTAAACATAGAGAAAAAAAAATCTATAAATTTTCAAAATAGAGGCCCTAATATACTATAATCAATTCAACTAAAAATTTTTTATGAGTGTATAGATTTGTTGTTGCTGTTGCCACAATAATTGAAATATTCAGCGCATTGTTAAATCAATGATAACAACAACTGCAGCAACGACAGCAATCGTCATTGCAGCAATAATGTTGCAATGCTGCAAGTGATATTTTTACATAAAGCAATTTTCCAAATATTTTGAATGCAGAAAAACTGCACATTTGGCATATATTTGCAATAACAATTGTAATGTTAATGTTGGTTTTATTGAAGTGAATATTTTTGTTGTTTGCTGCTGCTGCTGCTGTTAATGTTATTGCTGTTGCTTTTGTTGCCGCGTAATTAATTTATTTAATTACGTATTTATATAACTTTTTAATTGGTTAATAATGGTTTGCAATTATGCTGCTGTTGCTCTCTGGTTTATACTTCAAAAGGTTGCTTGCAACAATAAAATATGAAGCTCTCATTATAACCAATTCAAATAAAATACAAAAAAAGGTGCAATGTAAACAGCAACATTTTATAAATAGTAAAAAAAATCATATATATAAATTTCAGTTGTTGTTGCGGTACAAAGCTTAAGGTTGCATATTCTACATGCGACATAAATTGAACAAAGCAATGGATACTTTTTACACAGAATGTTGTAACATAACAAAGGGCTATTCGACAAGGCTTTTGAACCAAAAAAAAAAAAAAAAATAGAGTTAGTGAATCAGTAAATTTTTCTGACGCACGGTTTGGCTGTAGATAGAATCATTGGAGAAAATTTCGTTTTAGGCGTAAGGAAAGTTGATTTGCATTGAGTCAATTATATATCACGGTTGATTTTCAGTAAAATTTTTATATTTGTTACTGCCAACTTTTTTCAAATTATAAATCTATATATTATCAGAATCATAAAAATCAAAAATGTCATAGTAAAAATTAGTGCGCAACAACACCTTGCATGAACAGACATGGCACTACAATAAGAAAATGTTTCAATGTGTGCCCTCTTTGAATCTTACGTCTGTAGCTTTGTATCTAGGCTTTTGTGTTAGGAATAAGTTCAAACAATTTTTCCATGCTAAAATGATCAATTGCATTAATTTTCCAGATGAAAGTTGAAATTAAAAAATTTAAAGATAACTAACTATCATTTATATCTCGTTGCAGCGATTTTAGAAAATCTGCATTTTAATGAACATCGTCAATTATCACAGCCCTATCTCTTCTTTATCAGCTCGCATTTATATACATCGCATTACGCAATTGTGTGCACTTTGTTATTTTCGTTAATTAATTATATCAGAAATCTGGTTTAGGCAAAAAAGTCACAAACATATGCCCGCTATTGTACTCGTATTAAATGTTTATTTGGGTGTAACAAAACTTCATAACCTATGCTACTTTTTAAACATTTTATTTTATTTACCTTCATTAGATGTTGAAGTGAATAAATTGATTTAATTTCAATTTACTGTGAAAATCCATACTAAATTCAGTAAAATTACTGGTGGTCAGTTTTGTTGCCAGCAGCTATAAAGAAAAAATACCAAAGGAATTAAACTACATGGTGGCAGTTGCGGTTATCCCTTGGATTAACATTACACAGATGTACGCCTATAAGTGGGCGTGTATGGTAAAATCAGGTTTTACATAATTAACGACACAACCGCATAACATCCTTAAATTATGCACCATAAATGACGCGTCAGGATGAAACGACAATGCAGCTGCAATCGTGCAGACAGAACCCCAAACGCCCATAAAACACAACATGGCGCACACAAAAAAAAAAAGAGCTCAAAGTGCTATGTGTGAGTGCGTGTGTGGTGACTGACCACAATGTATTAAATTTGTTTTTGATGAGGATTTCAATACTGAAAGATTCAACAGTGTTTATCGTACTCGTATGCAGTTAATGTTAAGTTTTAAATTTTTCATTGGTGAGCCCTTGGGAAAAATGTTTTTTATCGCTGTCATATCTAACTGCAATTAAAAATATATAAATTTGTAAAAGATTTAAAAAAAAAATCAAATTTTTAGCCCTTTAAAATTCAATTTTACTAAAGGGTGTTACAACCACTCTGTGCATCTAACAAGCAAATAAAATTAGGAATTGGATATGGATTTACACGAGGAGTTCCGCTAATGCCGCTGGGTGACTGCTACATACCCTACGGTCTCAATAAAAATGAAAGAAAATATTGCGCTCTTGTAAATTCAATTTGCTTCTCAATTGCATGTCACACATTACAAATTGTATTTATCTATAGGATCCGTGTGCAAATAGATAAAAGACAGTAAAAGCATACATATGATAAAAATTAATAAGAAGGAAATAAGAAACGAAAACAACAAAACCGAAAAAGGATACTCCGATACTCGATACATGGTATCAGTCAATCACATACACACAGTAATATATTGATAAATACTAATAGTTTCTAAACTCTGCAACCATAAGGGGAAGATTTTAAATAATAAATTGTTAGAGTGAGGGACTCTGGTACAAATAAAATGACCATAACGCCTCCACAAACAATATTTGTACTGTTAAAAAATAATTTTCCAGCAAGGAACATATTGTTTCTAATGACATAACATTTGTTTGACAACTTTGACCTTCAGAAGACTTTATTTTTCGTCCCATTTTTTAAAAAGGTGCCTTAGATCGTTTTTTTTTTTAAATTAAATAATGTACATTAGTTTTCCATTTTTGTTACCTTTTTCGATTAAATTTCTCGATTTGACATCACTCTGTATCTCTCTCACTTAAATGGAATTTTACGCCATGTTCAGATTCAGCTATCATGTTATTTTAAGTTAAGTTGGGTTTATTCATTTCCAATTATAAACTAAAGCGTCATAGAAACAAAGAATTATTAAATATAGCCACGCAAGTTACGCTAGTAATATGAAACATTAATTTTCCGAGTCTGATGGCGTAATAAACTATTTAAGACAATGGTTGGTTGAAACTCTTTTTTGTGATTCACATGCAAATAGCCCCGGTCAGTTTCTTTCGAACAAACTTCCGCATGACATCAATATATGAGCTTGCGCGCAATCAAAAAGATCGTCTCGTCACATAAGATATGAAATATTATGAATCCTATGATTAAAAAATGTTTGCTGGGATGTAGACTATCAATATTCTGCTAACTGCTTACACACTCACACGAATAAAAATAAGCGCAACACAAAGAAACAAATATTTTGACAGATACAAATATAGGAAAGCAACAAATAGAAAAAAAGCAACCGGCAACAATAAAAATAGTACAACTTTTAAGTAGCAATGGAAGAGGAAGTGCATTGCTGTTAAGAAGACTCCACCGGTTGTTCGAGCTTCAGGCCATGTATCGATTGTAAGCAAAAACCATCATCAGTGGCATCAAAACTAACAAAATGAAATATTTAAACAATGGCACAGAATTTGTAAGTATCGTATTTACAACGTCATTTTTGTTTGTTTGTTGTATCGTAATTGTTGTTATTTTTGTTATTTTTGTCGTTGGTTGTTATTGCTTGATATTTCTGCAGTTTTATTTATACGATTGACAGTAAAAATACTAAAAAACAACTCAACAGTTGGACATTTCACAGCTGAAAATTGATGCACCACATTTCTTATTTCTTTCATATTGGATTCCAATCTGAAACGCAGTAACATGAAGTAAAAACGAATCTCAAAGACACAATATACATGTGAAGATACGCCAGCATTTATGTTCTGTTAGCCATGTAGGAACTTTGGGTAAAGAATCATATGCGAAATGGTTTAAAATCTCTGATGATTATAAGATCATTTAATTTTCTGATGAATTTAGATTGTGTAAGTTATGGTATGTATTGGTTTGATTACCCAACATATGGGGTACATTCACTTCTATTTTAAAAGCGCAGATCAGAACATATTATGTAAAAAAAATAATATATTTTCTTGATCAGTCTGCTTGTGGATATTCGGATTATGGGAAAATGAAGCGTTAAATGTAATTTAATGAAATTCAGCAATCATATTCTAGGATTGAAAGGAACGAAGTGATTCATAAGCATGCTGACCGAAAAACCGAATTTTAAAAAAATAATATCACTGGAAACTCCGCTCGATTTTCTATAAGAATGGTAATAGATAAGATAAAGTAAGATAAAGTCACTATACCGAAAATATTATTAAAGTCAATGCAATCAAGCAAAAGCAAAGTTTTAAAAATGTTTGTTCGAAGAGCTTTTACAAGAATAGTGAAAAGTTTACGGAAACAAATATTTCAGAAAAGCTGGAGCCTTGCATTAATTTTTTTATCTATAGTACATGTTAAGAGTTTCTTACTTTGAGCCAGAGTTTTGTTTTTCCAAAACCTTTGCTTTGAGAAGAATATGAGATTTAACGGGTCAAAATTTGTACGTCAACAGACACAGCAACCTAAGCTAAGTGCATATTCGATACATCAACGAAAAAACAAAATTATTTCTGATAATAATCCAATCTATTTCCTACTAAGCAACGAACACTTGTCCATCGATAAATGCGAGCATATCGTAACAACGTATGGAGTAAAAAGTTACAAATTGCATTTTGCTGCTCAATTGAGTTTCGGGTGAGGGCGCGTATGTAATTTATGCCAAGCAAATGTAAAAATAACTAATAAGAAAATAAAAAAAATCGCATATAGCAACAAGAGCTACAACAATAAGAAGCAGCTAAAGTATCATCTGGACAAAGAGCAATGCTGTGAGCTGTATTCTTCTTGTTACACTCCAACTCGTACAGTTGTTATGGCATCACATACTCGCACGGTGGACATATAAATTGTATATTTATAAGCGCAATAAAATTAAAAAAGCATCTAAATTTATCATTGCAAGAGGAGAATTTATTTGTTCCACCACAATGATGCGAAAAAAAATTTACTCTTAAATGACACAAATTTATATATAAAGCTTTTGTTTTAGTAAAAGGAAACCAACAAAAATTTCGCACAGTATAGTCATGCTTTGATGAAGCTTTTCTGAATTTAATATTTATTTGCACAATATTAAAAGAATTTCAAATCTAAAACAGTTTTTGAGATAGCTAAGAACAGAGTTATTTGAGTAAGTTGTTACCTACGGTTTTCGAAAACTCGCCACTTGATCACCCTTACATTTTTCCGGAACTGAAAAATTAACTTAATTTTTCTTATTTCTTTTGAATACTGCATTTTATTTTTATGTCTTTCGCTACTTTAAAGTCTTGTAATGTAAATCTGTGTAATGCTTTTTTTCTTTGTTTGAATTATATTTATCACAATAGCGCAAAAGACATTAAAATGCATTTAGTCCAGGACACTTAAGTTAAAATACAACAGTTTTAGCAGAGTAACTACGAAACAAGCCTAACGACTGCAGCAATAACAAGTGCTGCTGCTATTAACATAATCCCACATAGATATGTAGTTTATTTAAATTTCTCATACCTACGAGAACTTCATAATCTGCCACTTGGTATTCTCAACTAAAAAGTGGAATAACGTGTTATAATTTGAAGAATCGTTAGTACACCCAGTTGAATTTGGGCACATGTTAAAACTGATGCTTGCCTGAGTAGGCAGGAATCGTTGCTTTTCCTCATTACTAACGCACCTTATTTTTCCTAGCGAACATCATTTATATGTATGGGTTCCGCTCAGTCTTACGCAATAAGGCATGAAATCACTGTGGCAAAATGATCTAAAAACTAAATTCGGGATTTTGATAAAAATAATAAGGTGTAAGGCAAACCGCTGAAGCGCACAATGTCAATAAGCTTATTTTCATCAATGATTTTTCGGTTTGCTCTGCTCAATTGCCGCTGGGCTATAAAAAATAATGTTTTTTATAAGCTCTTTCTACAAATGTGTTTACTCATAACTACTTCTTGATACTTTGCCTACTCAAAAATAACTCAAATAATATTTTTTTTTTCACTACATAACTGTCAAACTGTCAATACAATAGTTTGATAAAATAGGTTGCATCCTGCTAATGTCAAATCGTCGCGTTATACGTTTGCTCTATTGCGCTTTGTTGCTGCCATTGCTGTTCGCAATGTT
Source organism: Meiosimyza platycephala (assembly GCA_963662105.1). Taxonomy (NCBI): domain Eukaryota; kingdom Metazoa; phylum Arthropoda; class Insecta; order Diptera; family Lauxaniidae; genus Meiosimyza; species Meiosimyza platycephala. Next base: position 1,781,185 of record OY759210.1, on the reverse strand, counting down.
TTTTTTATATAAAAATTCAAATTCGGAGGCATTACGTAGACGCTATCCATCCCCTTATTGGACTCCAAACTTCCTTCGAAATATATCTCATATTTTGTTGCCCAGCACTACAACGCTTTTAATGAAACCCGACTGCAGCGATAAGACTTTTCTGTTGATAATCGTTCATTCTAGAATTGAAAATGCTGGCGCTAGACAACGTATACGTGAGACATGGGGCAACACAACGGATTTCAACTATCAACACTTTGCATCTCAGCATGCGCAAATGCGCGGCAGGTATCTAAAGCCACTGCCAGATCGCATAGAACACTACAAAGATTACATTGAGAGAAATAAAAGAAGCGATGGAACAATAAATTTGCCAGTTCGTGTAGTTTTTATTGTTGGAAGAAATGCGAATTCCTCATCTCAAAAGTTTTTACATATTGAGCAACAGCAATACAACGATATCGTTCAGCAAAATTTTATCGATAGCTATTATAATTTGACCTTGAAATCAGTAATGATGCTAAAGTGGGTGACGCAGCATTGTGACACACACAAGATAGCCTTTCTCATGAAATGCGATGAAGATGTGTTTGTAAATGTACCGAATTTATTACATTTCCTACTTGGTGGTACAATACCAGTTTACAATAGCACTCTGCAATTGCACGATTGGCGATCTGTTAACGTTTTTGCCGCAATCAATAGACTGAATTCGACTGAAAAGGTGCTAGCCGGTCATCAAAAATGTAGCATATATCCTGAACCTGATGTAAATGACAAATTCTATATGCCTTATGCTGTGTTCAACGAACGCATTTATCCGCCATATTTAGCTGGACCAAGCTACATTATATCTAGCGATGTGCTACCGCAACTGTATGAGATGGCACTGCATACACCGCTCTTTCATTTTGAGGATCTGTTTTTAACGGGCTTTTGTGCGAAACGCTTAAATCTGAATCGTCAACATAATCCACTTTTTTCCTATGACAGGTGGGCTTACTATTTCAACATTGATCGAATCTGTTTTCTAAAGGGCTGCATTATACAGCATTGGGTGTCAAAGGATATGCCGAAAATGTATAAGTTCGTTAAAAGTAATGATGTTAAATGTACGGCCCCAAACAAGAAATATCATGAGCAGGCTTTGCGTATAAATCTATGTTTAGACTAATATGTGTATATTTTATAATATAGAAATTAGCAGAGTCTACACCAAAAGATATATCAAAAAATTGAATGCGTTGCACTATTTTACATGTAAAGCTCAGATTAAGACATAACCTTTTGGTGTAAACTGTCACAATCAATAAATATCCGTCTACTGATATATTTTGAACCAACTGTGTATTCACTTTTAATTACTTTTAGCTCTATACAACTGAACCTGAAGTTAGTTTCTTTTCTGGTAACCTTTCCTTTTCGATATAAACTTCATTTCATGGCTTTTCTAGCTTTTTAAGAGACTTTCACTTTATAAGGATTGCAATATTCAATCGACTAACAACTAACAACTAATTTTCTGGAAAATTCTGACCCTTTTATCCTTCGCCAAGTCATTACCATCTTAAAATCAGTTTTGCCGTATAAACATCTGCCAGACTATTAACAAGTCTTTGCAGATTGATAATTTCTAGCAATACTGTTGTCTTTAGACAAAAAATTACCTGTTTTTGATTTGACTTTTTACCCAAATCTTCATCATAGATTGTGTGGAGTTGAATATTGATATGGAGATTTACTAAGTAGGGCACAACTGAAAACTGAGATGACTCAAGTCTTCACACATCGGAACCCTCAGAAAAATGCACAATGTTTTGTGCGAGTAGTTTACACCAAGGAAAATGTAAAATATTTGACTTTGAAACCATTTTAAGGATTTCTTGCTAAGGCCCACTTTGAAGAGCCATAACTAATTCATACAGAATATTTTCGACTAGCATTTTGATTTTTTATTTGCAAGGCGACTGCTTGGAGCTTTGCTGTAGTACTGTGTGCTACAAAAAACAATAGTGAGCTGTTGTTTTAAATGTAAATAAATAATTTTTTCTGTTTGTTGAGATAAATCGATAAAAAAATAAATAATCTAAAGGCACAAGATTTTGTTGAAGAGCTTAATAAGACTTTTAATGATTTCACTTCGTAAACATCCAAAGAAATTCATTGCCATTTTCATCTTGTGCTCTATTGCCATCTTTTTGACCACTAAGAACACTGTGGAAATTCGAATAGAAAGAAGAATAAATAGCGCAGAGACAACCGCAACAAAAGTTATACTTCTCTGGAACTCACTTTGGTCCAGTACAAAATGGGGCTTGGATCGCAATACCAGCATATTTCGTATTAGAGACGATGGCAATGATAAAAAATGCATTTTTACAAATGAACACAATTTCCTACCAACGGTTGACAAATACGATGCCATAGTTTTTCACGCTGCAGCAACAAATTGGTTCAAATATCCTAATGTGCGGGACAAAAATCAGAAATATATTTTTGCAACTGCGGAATCACCAGTCCGAATATGGCATAATCTTAGAAAGGAAAAAAAATTTTACAATTTAACGATGACATATCGTTTCGATTCCGATGTGCAATGGTATTATGGTTCTATACGGGACGTGAAGACAAATACTTTAATTGTACCAGCGAAAAATCCACTTTGGCGAAGGCCAGACTTTAACAAGTTCATCCCTGATGCAAAATTACAGCAGCTTATAAATGGAAAAGCGAAATCTGCTGTGTGGTTTGTTTCACGCTGTTCCACGTCTTCACGGCGTGAAGAACTTGTAGAGCAATTGAAGAAACATTTACATGTTGATATCTTTGGCAAATGTTTCAACGGCTCTTTACGGTCAGTATTAGTATTAATAATCATTAAGTTTGTAAGCAAATATTTGTTCTTCTATAGTTGTCTGGACTGGACACAAAAATGCTTTGAATCTCTGGACAAACGGTACAAGTTTTACTTAAGTTTTGAAAATTCGCTTTGCGTTGATTATGTGTCGGAGAAACTTTTTCATGCTTTGAATAGAACAATAGTGCCAATCGTTTATGGTGGTGCTAATTACAGTCGTTTTGCACCACCACATTCATATATCGATGCGCAAGATTTTGAAACTGTTGCGGAATTAGCAAAGTATTTGATATATTTGGAGAAAAATAAAACCGCATATGGCGAATATTTTTGGTGGAAAAGTTACTACAAAGTTATGTTCTCCCCGGATAATTTAAACTTTCCGGCGATAATTCAGGACTTGTGCCACTATCTACATATAGCTGAAAATCGGGTTCAATATTATGAAAATATTGAGAATTATTTTCTACGTGAATGCAACACCGAATGCTATTATGCTTTCCGACAAAGGAAATGTAAAAAAACAACTATTAGACTTCTTAATTAATTGAATTGTGGCTCTTTAGTCCTGTAAAAAGCTTATTATTAAACAAATGTATGAACCTATTATATATTAGTTTTTATTTTGTTATCTTCGCACTCACTCAAAGAGTGCAAGAAATGAGGACAAAAGTGTGAAAAACATTTTCAGTTTTTATGCGTGTTGAAAATGTGCTGTCTGGTCAGAAATATTATATTAATTGCTAATAATTATTATTTTTCAATGGATATTTTTATATGTTGATTCATAACAAATATGTATAAGAAATTGTTTTTCCATTGCCAATAACTAAGTAGTATGTAATTCGTAAAAAATATTTTTTACGTACTTTGTGACTTAACCCGTGCAAAATAAATCACTCTAGATGAAAACATTGGCAAAAATTATAACCCCAGACTAACCGAAATTGTACTTAAATACTAAATGAAATAGAATTATTTACCAATAAAGCTTATAACTATAACACTTTGAAACAAACTCCCGATATAATGGAATAAGCGCATGGCCAAAGACTTATTTGACAGCAGCCTTTTCGAACAGTAGTTGTAAACTGATTGCAAATATCATCTGTAGATGAAGATAATCACCATGTTAATGAAACAGAAGTAGCAACATGCAAAAATACAAATCCAATTTTGCTTATTCTTTTGACGAATATCGTTTGCCAAACTCAACAGTAAGAAACAATAGTTAATGGCAAGTCAAATTGTATTCGCTACGCCCAGTGCAAGAATAATGTTGTGTTTTTTGCTGGAAGTGCAACTGCTAGCTATAATCAGAATAATTCACGGAGTATAATTGCTTACATGAATGTATGCCAGTAAACATAGTGTAACTTATAACACAATAAAGTACACTAACCACCTTTCCCACAAAAAAATACACTTTTTCTAAAAACTTAACGTGTGTCCTTTGCTGTTGATGTACTTAGAGGAGGGTATTTTATTTAAGCGAGTTCGAAGTTAACACCCCTCACTTGTTGAATTTTAATATTACTGTCAGTGTGCCCTCAATATTTAGATCTACAAAATTAGCATATATCTTTCGTCAAGTTTTTATTTAATAAAAATACAAAAAAATATATTTATTTATTAAAAAGCACACACATTTAGTTCTATCATGAGTCTTGCGGACATTCAATAAACCATTTGCATTCATTTTCATGCTTTACCATGCTTTTCTTATACCTTGTATATACCAAGTTACCATGTTTAGCCATCAACTCTTCATTGCCACCACAGAGGTATATAGTTCGATTTGTATTAGACACCATAACCTTGTCGCCAACGAAATTCACCTTAAACTCATTTTTGCCCTCATTGTGATCATTTAAAAAAACATTTAGCTTAATACCACTTTCCTGAATAGGATAGTTAGGTTGTATGGACATAGTTAAGTGTAAGTTTTCGCTTAAGATATTAAACACAAATTGATAGCCGTTGTCCTTCTTAATAAGCTCCTCTGAAGTAACCTTAGATGTGCTACAGAGTGCATTTTCCACATCACCATCACACAAATTTATGTAAAGTCTAGAACTGTTTTTCATTGGTAAATTTAAACAGATTTTATTTGTATTAAACCATATTTTTGCTGCAACAGGTATAATGTTGTCTACCTCCCGCCGCCTCTCCTCTGTTACGGCTGCTATATAGTCTTTGCTCCTTTTTAGCCAATGCAACTGTTCATACAAAAAAAATTTCTCTTTTTCATGCAAATCATGTGTGCGATGCAATGTCAACAACGAGTTAATATTTTGCTGCAAATTTTTTGACAGATTACTCAATCTTTTAATCAGATCTGTGATATCTACAGAAAAACGCACATTATTCACCAATGCAGCAAAAGTCATTTCCAGAACAGTCTCATTAGTTTGATGTAATAAATCTAGCAGATGGGCGACTGACGTGTCGTTTTGGATACCACATGAATGCATGAAGATAGGGGACTCTAGCATCCAGGAAGCCATAGGTACTATATTGTCCAATATGAGCGAGTCACGTATTTCTCCCAATTTAGTCAATTGTTCCGGTCGAATTTGGCTGCTTGATCTTTCGATTCGTTCTACGATTGCAATGTAAAGCGGTATAGAAAGTAATGGCCTTTTAGTGTGATTACATTGTTTCATAACAGCATTCGTAGTAATGGCTATATCTGCTTGGAAAACTATATCATCGTTTATTTCTATCAAATTTAATATATGTGGAAAGTTTACGAAATCACAGCCATATAGTCCATCAATTATATCGTTAAGGTCTCCGTCGTGGTTTTCGTGGTTTTCGTGGTGTGTCGCACTCGCATACTTTAAGAGTGCTATTACTATTAAAAATTTGAAGACTTCCAACATTGTTATTTAAAAGTGCTACAATTTAACAAATAATTCGCTGTTTGCCAGACTTGACTCCTTTTATACTTTTAGGAAGCAAACAAATATTTTCACATTTACAATATTTAAAGTATGCAATCTAATAGGCGTAACATTTTGATTCGAATTAAAAAACAGGCGTAACAGCTTGCATTAATTTAACCTGCCATAAAAAAACAAGAATATTGTATAAAGCTATATGGCGTTCCATAGTGTGAGATAACCATTTAAGTGGGGCCCTTGATGTAATGGAAACTATTTTTTTCACTGCATTAGTTTACTGTTAATAAATTAATATACACCCAGCTCCCTAACGAATAAATACAATATGGTTTTTGAATTAGATTTTTTGGCTTATAACAAAATGGCTTTATTTAAGCTAAAAATGGGCAATACCTTTTGAATAAGAGTTTTACCAAAATATACACATAGTACATATTTCATAGTAGCAATTATATTAACTGGTATACAATTTAGAACCATGTTGCCTGAACAAAAAATAGAAGTGTTTCAGTTTATAATTAGCTATGTATATTTTTATTCTGCCAATTGATATCAAAAACTTAAATTCGCTTAATCAAATAATGTACAACACTCAGCCCTCCAAAAAAAAAAAACCTTCATAGGAACCAAGGCGCTGCATAAGTGAACAGTCAAGGAGTACATATTCCGAAAGTAATTTATATTAATATTCTATGTAATTACTCACTTCAATACGCGCACAAATTTGTAATCGCACTAATTCATACACACACCTAGATTCACACGTACGCACAGAATCACACTCACTCTGAAGCGCCTCAAGTGCTAATCTTAAGCTCTTTAAAAGATAAACTTTTTCCAAAACTTTTCTAAATCTCTACCAAATTAGCTGCTAACTGCAAGTGTTTCTATACATGTACTACGTCTCACTCTATGTATTGGGTTGTGGTTGTGTGTCTTTGGCTGATGCGATAAGCAACGATTGGATCTTGCGCTCTGAATTGCTATGGGAAAATGTAGTGAATGAGTAGTAGCACCAGCTACAACAACAAAAGTTCCATATGTTCTCAGCAGCAGCAGAGAGAAAAGCGTAAACTTTTTTTCTTATCGGACGCAAAAGGATGAAGTTAAATTAAGAAAAACTGCAGTGGTGAAAGTGAAAGAAAAAACAAATGAAATTTACGTTGAATGAAATGTGGGGGTACATCGTAAGTTCGTACAGTGGTTTGAAATAGTGCCTGCCTGAAAAAGTCCCATGAAATTGATAAATAAAAAGCAAAATCATATGCAAAACTTTTTTAAACTGATTTTTGAACCTAATAGCCGAAAATTTATTTTGGGTATCACCAGAGAATGCTCTGAAAACCCAAACTTCTTACAAAACTATAATTAAAAACTATTCAAATTGTTTTCATATAAACCAATTTGTAGCTTTCTACCCGCATGAATTTGTTTTTAGAATAATGACCTAAATTTATTACTAAAAAGACCTAGAAGTGCTCCTTTTTCTTATTCTTTTTTTTTCATTTTCATTTTGAGTAGTTCTAGAAAACTGAGTCAAAAGTAGATTACCGACACCTAGCAATTTTTGGTATTTTTCAACTGAATATCGGTTTTTACTAATGACTGTACAGTGACTGCAGTAACGATTGGCCCCAATTTCACATATAAATGGCCTAATCCAAAAAAATGCACTGTTGAGAGCACATACTTCACATAATTGCTTGTAAAAACTTTAACTGTTAGCCAATTAATTTAAAATTGTTCTATATAGCAGATAAGAGTTTTTGTAAATTTGTAGAGTAGTGTTATGTGTTAGGATTCTTGTGTTAAATGTTCAAAAAAGCATAGAAGTCCTGGGATGCACCGTTCAAAGAGATATTAGCACGATTCGATAAGGATATTGAAAGGACATATTAGCTTTTTTCAGGTTTTTTATGATGCTTTTCGATTTTAACTACCTCGTGTTGTAATATAGCCTCAAACTTATCAATATACCGTAGCTTTAGCTCTATATCATAAGCTAGATCATACCGAAGGTTTTTGAAAAATCCAGAACCACGCCAGGTTTTTAAATACTCTAAAATATTAAAAATAGCTTAGTTAAAACAATATTGTTTATATTTTATTATGAATTCCTTGATTCCAATAATAGCGTTCAAAAATGACGGTCCTCAAACTTTGTCAATTCTTCATAACTCGGCAATTAAGCCTCATACTAACGTAAATAAAATGATGTGTTCAAATTTATGTCTACTAACTAATCGAATATAAAAAACAAATTTGATGACTTCACTTAATTTTCGTTGTATGCTTCACATGAAATGTTAGCTGGATGGGAACACTTTTTCTCAACTTTATTTAGCCAACTACAGCACTGTACGCTTATGTAGTCGCTTGGTTTGCTCAACTTTATTTGCAATGTTTTACTCTTATTCAGCATATGCTGTTAACTTACGAATGTGATTATTTAAGAGATTAGCTGCTAAAACTTTTTTCTGACTTTTAGCGTAGGACGCAGCAAGTAAATCAAAGGAACTCAAAACTGGAGGGAGGTGCGTTAGGGCTTTTTGATAGCGGCATATTTACCAGAGATGCAAACAAAAAACAAGAAGTGAATAAAAAACTAATCAAAAGTAATCAATGCGATGTTGTTTTGTTGATGTTTTTGGTTGTTGTGCTATTACGAGGAGTGAATATCTACGCTCTAAATATTCTCTATTTTGCTGATTCGTTCAATTTATTTGTTTATTCGTGGCATGTGAATTTGTTGCTGTTCTATCTATATTTTCTTCGTTCTATTGCTTTTATTTATTTATCTTCCACATTGCGCTCTTTAGCACAATTGAAATTTAATTTCCAATACAAATAAACAAACAATCGATTCCAATCGAATCGGAATTAAAAACCAACAACCATGATTTTAACGTTACTAAAAAATAATTTTGAAGAGCTCAAATAATTCTTTACTTCGTAGCTGAAAGACATTCTTGTGTAATTTGGAATCTTTTCATCTTTTGATTACTCGAGAGTTGAAAAACCTTCTTCTAAACTTGAATGCTTTGAAATATGCAGTGGTTAGAAAAGTGTACGATATGTTTTTAAATTTTCTTGTAATTTTATTGTTAATTTTTTTGAATTTTTCATAGAGTGGGATAATGAAAAATGTAATCCGTACCTTTTTTATACATAGTTACTGCAAAATGCTTTTTATTTCAACAATTGTCGTTAGTTTATGAATTTTCATTCTAATAATACCAAAAGCTTTTTAAAAAAAAACTTGCAAAAATGATGAGTATGATAAAAATTCAAGTCAACTGGGTTGAAAATTTGTTTTTGTTTACATAGCACAAAAGCCAAATTTACAGAAATAAAAAAATGCATACCCTTAATGTCCTACGTTAGTCCTTGTGTGGACTCAGCGACACGAATTTAAAAACACAATGTTTGCACTGCAATGAAAAAGCGCCTGACTGCAAACTTAGTAGTAGAAGCTTATGCGCTAAAGTATAAAAAAAAACATAAGGGGAGAGCTCAGGTTGAAAATGCAAAAAAAAAATCCCATGTCACTGTTTGATTGAACTTACTATAAATTTAGTCATAAAAATTTAAAGGTTTTATTAAAATATCTGCAATCTAAAAACTGTAGAAAAAAAATGAGTGATTTTAAATAATATTTTTTTATTATGACAAGGATTTATTTTCAATATATACAAAGTGTTTCAGTTTAGGAAACATATCATTAAGGAATATTACCTAAGTGTTTAAAAATTTCCTTCCCATTTTTCTTCTTCTCAGAATGATGGCCACTCTTATTGTCAGTATCAGTGCTGTTGTACTTATTGTTAGTTTGCATTTGGTACTGCAAGAGAACTGTTTTTTGGTTATAAATATCAAGCCAACTTGCAATATCTTAAATTGGAAGAAAATTTTACTCTATGATTAAATTTTTATTTTATATGAAGCAAATGTATCTACATGTCCCCCACAACATGTAAGTATTGCAGACCCATGTCGGCATTAATCTGACATTTAATGATCAAAATAAGTAAATTTGTTATCCTAGATAGTGACCTACCACAATATAATTGAGCATCCTCACTTAATACGATATCCAATATAGATCTCCATTTTACAGTGCACAGACAAATTTTGTTCAGACAATTTCAAAATTGGTTCTTTTATTTGTTTTCGTCTTAAAAATTTATTAATCACTTATTTAAGATAACTGAGAAGGGAAAGTTATATAATGAATACCACATATAAAAAAATTTAAAATTAGTTTGCTTCAAAAGGTTATATTTTATAATTGTTAATTTGGTTCTGTTTTCATTCAGCAAAAATCTTGATGCTTTCATAAATTTTTGTGAAAAAGTGCCTCAACGCACTCGTTTGATTTCTTAACCTTCAAATTTGTAAAAAATTTGTGCTTCGATTTCCTTTTTAATGTACTTAAGAAATCATCATAAGAAAAACATAAAGGATTTTCCAATAAAAACACCTTAACATACGCACATGCACCTTCAAATTTGTATTTCGCACATAATTTACACCATCTCCCGAAAGTAATAGACGATATTTTATCGCAATGCTTCCACACGCCAACTACGAACTTTTTTCATTTACTTAAAGTACAATGGGCAAAAATTTCATGCTTTCATTTAAAATAACATTAGAGCAAAAATTTAAGAGAAAAACCTTTCAAGTTTTTCAAGTGGATGCAAGGTAGCCTTATTTAAAACAAAGAAAACAATATTTGTCTAGGCTCAGATGTGGATTTACGAATTTGGCGCCCTAGGCTTTATATCTCATAGCTAAATATAAAAAGCTTCAACTTATCTTTTCCTCTCTGCTCGTTGTAAGCGTTTTATATGTCTTTTACAATACATACCTTTGCTATATAATATAATCACGTGAAGCACTTTATTTCCAAAAATTATTTAACACTTGAAGCAATCAACTTACTCCTTCGTTACACATAAATTAAATGCGGCACCAAATACATATCACAACAATTATTACTGTTTTGTAACCGTTTAAACGGTAAATATTTACGCTCAAATTTCAGCAAACTAATTTGCTGTTTCTAATTGATGAGACACAGCATTATCCATCACTAGTGTGGTAACACATGGAAAGCAGTAATTGCTACCAGCCGTACTGGAAGGTGCTTGAAATATACATATATGTAGGGGAAGGCGGGACCAAGTGGTACACGGGGCAAAGCGGTATATTTATCCTTGCATTATAACGCCATCTAATGTAATTATAAGAAAATTGTTTTTGAGTGTAACTGTCAGGTTATAGCCACATTTCGAACTTCCGTTTTCGAGATCCACGAGGTTCATCAAAATGAGTGCCGCCAAAGTAAGATTCGAGGATTTTCGACTTAAATAAATTCATTTCATATGAATCATTTAAAAAATATCGTAGTATATATTAATGACATTCATTTTTATTGACAACGATTTGTTTATGTTGATAAATTTTTGTTTCGCGAGTCTGTATGTTTACATAGGTCATGGCGGCAGAGTGGTATTGCACTTCGTATACCGCTTTGTCCCACAGGTATAAACGTACTTTCTATATGCATCGTAATAATAAACATCTTCTGTTGAGAAAATAATGAGCCTAATTACCTTAATAGATTCAGTATAGATCGAACTAATAACTTACATGTTTAATTGTGCGAAAAATTCTTCTTTTTTTGTGAAAACTTCGTTTTCCCGTTAGGCATACCGCTTTGCCCCACCTTCCCCTAAATAAGTATGTGAAATAGAATAGTGTTTTTTCAATTATGGTATCGGCTTTGACGGATTGAAGTAATAAAATTAGAGTAGCATTAGTGGAAGTTGAACTATGCAAATGAACTCAAAACATTTGATTTAGAAAAAAACTAGTTAATCCTAGGCCAAACTAGTTTGTCCTGAAATGGTTAGTTTTTTTTTATCAGGACAAACTAGTTCGTCCTAGGCTAAACTAGGCTTAGGGAAAACTAGTTTATCCTAAAAACTAGTTTGGCCGGTAACATACATATATACATATATGTATTGTACACAAATATTATTTAATTTTTTTTTTGTTTTTAAAAATATCTAATTTGTTGTACTCTAACCTGTAGTTCAGTAGTTCAGATAACATAATAGAAAATGGTGAACCAAATTCTCTAACACTCGTTAATGATGAAGATAAAAAGAAAAAAAAGCCAAAAATTTAGCTAGCACATCTCTTTCGTTCATTACAAAAAAATATATTTTCAACAACATCAACCACGCTGTGAGAATATTATTGATTCAAAAACATCTCTAACAATGATCAGTAATGACTGATTTATATTGTCCCACTGTACAATACCCCAATTGATGCATTACCATTTCCACGCACAGCTGTCTTCATATCTTGTTAATTCAACTCACGAATCGCAATACAAATTTTTGTTAACTCAACAACATGTACCTGGATGAATTCATATAGGGTCTCACCAAATGGGTTATCATCAATATTGATATATTCGCACAATATTTTTGAGGCGGTAACCCTTCAGAGGTATTATTTTTTATTTCAATTCGTTTCGCTTCTGTGGTGTGAAGTGTTAAAATATTATCGAGTTGGAGTTTCATCTGCATCTATTTTATTGCTGACTTGACAGGTGTTGACTTTTATTAAAATTTTATAAAGTTTCCAGTTGTTTTTTATGTTCAATTTAAAATTCAGTTACTGTTGAACAGAAACATTCACATGTTAAATGTTTAGTGGGATTACATCTGAAGGAATTCTGAGTGTGTCAGTCACTTCGTCGCTTTTCAGTAGAGAATAATAGATAAATTTTTAACTTATTCACTATCAATCAATTAAAACTTTTTATTGTAAAAAGAAATATTTTTAAAATTTTTTGGTTACTATGTATTAGGATGTTGTCTTTGATCTTCTGAAAAGTTTAGATATAATTTATTGATTAATTCAGAAAAGTCGTATCACTATTGAAATTGGGAGTTTCATAAATAAATTTATTTAGTGACCTTTTCATTGAAATAACTGAGAAATGCAATTGTGCTACAAATGGTACGCGGTTTTGCAGCTTATGCTCATTTAGATCAACTTTGTAATTTGGGCCAACACAAACTATTTAAAACATTATAGCTAATACTTGGCTTAACTTGGGAGACACTTAAGGTATTCAGAGGAACCTTCAAAAAACTATGGAAATAAGTGATTATTTTGGCCATACCTTTTGGACCGGCTAAATTGATTTCTGACTTTGAAAATGAAGTTTAAAACTTTCGAAACATAATTACCATAATTATCGACAGCACTTTGACCAAGTTTGAGGCCAATCGATTATGTTCGTTTTTTATTATTGGAAATTTGACATGAAATGCGTTTATAGCCGAGAAAAAATCCTATTATTAGTTAAATATTGCAAACTATATACAACATATATTATAGTGACACAAAGAAAGTAACCCTCTCCCGGTTATTTCACTCACAGGCTAGAAATTCGTTTAAGTGTATTAGAGGCACCCAATGTGTCCCATGAAAATTTAATGAACTATTGAACTATTATAAAAATATTTTAAATAGCTCCACGTTTTGATGAATTTATAACAATTTAACACAAGAAAATAGTAAACATTATAATAAAATATTTTTTTGAAAGTACATATTCTAATAAAACTTTTTAACTTGTGTGCAAAAATGGGGTACTTTTTTTGGGTTAGTGTAACTCACATTGTACAATATTTTACATTTACATTTTCTTTGCTTTGAAATTGAGGCCTTTAAAAACTTAAACTCTATTTTTGTTGACTAAATACTTTGATGCATAGCAAAATATTATATCACTGATGCTAGGAATATAAGCATCTTCAAGCTAACAAATATTAATACTTTATTTGTAATTTTTATTGACAATTTAAATTAAACATTCACATTTATTCCAGGCACTCTAACAATTTCCTATAAGCCATGCACATTCTTGCTTGAATTTCTCAATTAAACTAGCGTCCTTCGAGTATGTTAAATAGACATCCCTTACAATAGGTTTTATAGCTCCAGAGCAAATGGTCATTGTTTTATTTATATCAGAGAATAACACAGCGTTACCCTCAAATTGAAGTAACAAATCTGTGTCAATACTTCGTATACTATCAGCAAAGACGTTTATAGTTGAACCATTCACATCTTCTTTCATGTGAGGCCTTATATTTAGATAGTTCCCAGATTCGACGTTTTTAAATCTAACGGCTAGAGAATTCTGTACCTCCGGTTTGTATTTTAATGCATTCAAATCACCATATGTACTGTCCTTAGCTACACACGCTCTCTGATTATTTTTGTCGCATCGTTGCAAATAATACAGGGATCTTTTATCACGAGTATTTCGACTATTTCGAATATTTTGAGATATACAAACATTTCCACTTAGTAGTGCATTTGCTGCTGCAGGTATATCTGCAGTCACTTGAACTTGAACTTCTGCTGGCACTGTCGAACTGTATTCTTCCTTTTGTGTAAGTTTTCTCAGACGAATGATGTAATCCAAGTGTGCCAAGTCTTGCAATGCTGCCTTTTTTTGTAATGCCAACAACGCAAAAACATTTTGCAACACATATTTGGACAAATTCTCAAAAATTGGCACTAACTTCGCAGTAGGCACAACATCAAAAACTTCTTCGACCATGCGGGTGATAGCCAGATTAGAGATGGTTGAATTTGATGAATGAAGCAGATTCTGTAGTTCACTAATGGTATTATTTTCAAACGGACGCGGACCTACATAGACAGCAGCTCGCAGTATGTCAGCACCTTTTGGTATTATTGTATTCAGAACTAGATTATTTCGTATTTCAGACAGCTTGGCTAGTCGACGCAATGTTTGATCACTTCCATTAATTAGGTCCTCGATTTCATCATAAAGTGGTATTGCACGTAGTGGGCTTAGAGTATGATTTACTGCTGTCATGACGTCATAAAGTGTCTCTAGTATTACGGCTCTAAAGTCCTTGCTAGCGCTGTACTTTGCAAACTCAAGCACCCTGTTGAAGTTTTTAAAATCGTTCAAGTAGATTCCTGCAACTAAATCTATAAAAAGTTGCTTGTCCTCACTGATCCGTTCCGCTGAATACGAGTTATTTTCAACTTCCGAACATACACTTGCACTAATTGCGCACGTTAAGAACGCAGCTACGCTAAGTTTCCAAATAGCTTTGTACATGATAACTTACAAGTTGTTCAAGTCTTACTAGAATGCTTATTTTGAAATAATGCTACCTTTAAATACAAATTTGAGAAAACAAATGTGTTACACAATTTTCATTTTTGTCCATGGCCGTAGCTGATGGGGCCTTCACGAAACAAAATGCCATTTCCGTTATCATAACTGTCGTTGAAGTTATGTATTTTTTAGTAGGTAAGGTTTTGAAAGATAAAGTGTTGAAGAGATTTTATTAGTATTTAAGAAATTTATCAGGAAATCTAATTCAGCTTTAACTTCAGAACTTCAGGTTAATAAGACTGTATTATTGGACATTTGACATGAAATGTGTTTATAGCCGAGAAACAATTCTATTAAGGCTAATAATTCAGGTACTGTTATTTGTTTCTCAAAAAATTTGTTTCCATATTGTTCTCTGTTACAAGGAGTGGCAGGAAGCCTTAAATAGAGCAACCAATACTTTCAATGTTAAATCGCGCTGCATGTCATAGGGTCCTAATGGATTGTTTTGTTTGCATTTTCGCTGTATAGAACTTAATCAGGTATTAGTGATGGCAATTACTTTGACTTTCAGAGGCTTATAGTTCATTCAGCATTGCATATGATATACAGCGAAGAGGCGAATTAACTTCTCATATTAGAGCATTTTAATTGTTTAAGAATTAAAACAAGAACTAGGAGTATTTCATAAGCCTTTGCCTATGTCTGACTAACTTTTTGTTTCTTTTATTAGATTTTTAGTGATTTCCATCAATGCGTTTTGCACACTCTCTGCTTCGGATCTAAGCTTTATTCAACCCTAAATATATTGTTTTAACAAGTGTGATAAAATTGCTTCTTTTTTTGACTAGTTTTTCTACATTAAAAACACATTTACCAATAAAATCAAAAAGACACAAATTTTGTTTTAAAAATTTTATTATTATATTGCAATTTATATACAACTTATATTATAGTGACACAAAGAAGGCAACCCACTCCGGATTGTTTTACTCACCAACTAGAAAGTCGTCTAAGTCCCATGAAAATTTAATGAACTATTGTACTATTATAAAAATATTTTAAATAGCTCCTCGTTTTGATGAATTTATAACAGTTTATCATAAGAAAATATCAACATTATTATAAAATATTTTTTTGGAAGTACATATTCTAATAAGACATTTTAACTTGTGTGCAAAAATAGGGTACTTTTTTTGGGTTAGTGTAACTTACATTGTACAATATTTTACATTTTCTTTGCTTTGAAATTGAGGCCTTAAAAAACTTAAACTCTATTTTTGTTGACTAAATACTTTGATGCATAGCAAAATATTATATCACTGATGCTAGGAATATAAGCATCTTCAAGCTAACTAATATTAATACTTTATTTGGAATTTTTATTGAAAATGCTCTCACAAATTTAAACATTCACAATTATTCCAGGCACCCTAACAATTCCCTATAAGCCATATACATTCTTGCTTGAATTTCTCAATTAAACTAGAGTCCCTCGAGTATGCTAAATATACATCCTTCACAATAGGTCTTATAGCTCCAGAGCAAATGGTCATTGTTTTATTTATATCAGAGAATAACACAGCGTTACCCTCAAATAGAAGTAACAAATCTGTGCCAATACTCCGTATACTTTCAGCAAAGACGTTCATAGTTGAACCATTCACAACTTCTTTCAGGTTAGGCCTTATATTTAGATAGTTCCCAGATTCGACGTTTTTAAATCTAACGGCTAGAGACTCCTGTACTTCTGGTATGTATTTTAATGCATCAGAACCACCATATGTACTGTTCTTAGCAACACACGCTCTCTGATCATTTTTGTCGCATCGTTGCAAATAATACAGGGATCTTTTATCACGAGTATTTCGACTATTTCGAATATTTTGAGATATACAAACATTTCCACTTAGTAGTGCATTTGCTGCTGCAGGTATATCTGCAGTCACTTGAACTTGAACTTCTGCTGGCACTGTCGAACTGTATTCCTCCCTTTGTGTAAGTTTTCTCAGACGAATGATGTAATCGAAGTGTGCCAAGTCTTCCAATGCTGCCTTTTTTTGTAATGCCAACAACGCGAAAACATTTTGCAACACATATTGGGACAAATTCTCAAAAATTGGCACTAACTGCGCAGTAGGCACAACATCAAAAACTTCTTCGACCATGCGGGTGATAGCCAGATTAGAGATGGTTGAATTTGATGAATGAAGCAGATTCTGTAGTTCACTAATGGTATTATTTTCAAACGGACGCGGACCTACATAGACAGCAGCTCGCAGTATGTCAGCACCTTTTGGTATTATTGTATTCAGAACTAGTTTGTTTCGTATTTCAGATAGCTTGGCTAGTCCACGCACGGTTTCATTACTTCTATTAATTAGGTCCTCGATTTCATCATAAAGTGGTATTGCACGTAGTGGGCTTAGAGTATGATTTACTGCTGCCATGACGTCATAAAGTGTTTCTAGTATTACGGCTCTAAAGTCCTTGCTAGCGCTGTACTTTGCAAACTCAAGCACTCTGTTGAAGTTTTTAAAATCGTTCAGGTAGATTCCTGCAACTACATCTATGAAGAGGTGCTTGTCCTCACCGTTCACCGTTCCGTTCCGTTCCCCTGAATACGAGTTATTTTCAACTTCCGAACATACACTTGCACTAATTGCGCACGTTAAGAACGCAGCTACGCTAAGTTTCCAAATAACTTTGAACATGATAACTTACAAGTTGTTCAAGTCTTACTAGAATGCTTATTTTGAAATACAGCTACCTTTAAATATAAATTTGAAAAACCAATGGTGTTATACAATTTTCATTTTTGTTCATGGCCGTAGCTGATGGGGCCTTCACGTAAAAAAAGACCACTTCCGTTATCATAACTCTCGTTGAAGTTATGTACATATATTTTAGTAGGTAAGGTTTTGAAAGATAAAGTGTTGAAGAAATTTTATTAGTATTTAAGAAATTTATCAGGAAATCTAATTCAGCTTTAACTTCAGAACTTCAGGTTAATAAAACTGTAACCTAAGAAATCTACTCAACTTAACCTTAAGAAAATTGTTACATTGATGGCATGTGGGTTTTGTGAAAATGTACTTTTTTGTCTTGAACACCCAATTTTCCTAAAATGCACGAAATTTTTCTTAAATTTACTATCAAAAAAAAAAGTCCTCACTTTTCCCATCCGAAAAACTCTAACAAAATTAGATATATTTCATATTAAATTAATTTCAAAATCTACTCATTGCGGTTATTTTCATTTACTAAAAAACAAAAAAAAAAAGGTAAATATTATAAATTGTCCAAATGTATCGAATATACTGAAAGTGCCCCAAATATACCGAATGTACTAAAAACTTGTCGAATGTACTGACAACGATTTTTCAGGACGCAAATGTACCGAAAACGCAATCACTGATTCAGCATAAGATTCAATTTTTACTTAGGAAATCATTCAATAAAACTAAAGGGCCTATAAAACTTAAGTCCGGCCCTATTGCCGTGAAATCTAAAACTAATATCAGCTTCAATTTACGTAATAAAATCATCATATATAACCACATTTCATGCTTCGTTTCAGACGTTTATAATTGATTAAATTGACCGGAGCACAATTGGCAATAATCTTCAAAATCAAGTGTTTCTTCAAGCTATGTAACGAATATTTATTAGGAAACGCTACAATAGGGTTAAAGGGTAATATATCAAAACAACGATTCTATTAAATAAAACAGCTGCAACACCATGAGAATTTTTTAAGTAAGCAGTACACTGTGCAACATTTTCAGAAGTTTTTCCGATTAAAAAATATGGTTTTGCAAAGTTATTGACACAGAAAATTTTATCGACTTTGCAATTCATCCGCATCAACTTTTGGTTACTGACTGCTAAGAGTCAAACAAATAAATTTTATTGGCAATCTAAGCCTAAAAATACTCTTCTGTTTGGTATTTTTGATTTATTTATACGCTTTGTTCTTAGTGAACATGTCCCTAGAAATGGGCCATATATATAATGGCAAATGGAAAACTTCATATTCAGTCAGTGCTACCAAAATATTTCCAATAACTTCCAATCAACCAAAAATGCAAGTGCAAAAATGTAGCTTATGTATCTGTCAGCTGAACAATTTTATAAATAAATTGAAGTCCAATGAATAAATTGAAAAAAAGTATAAAGAGTATATGCTGAAAATTTGTAAACAAATCTTCCAAACTAAAAAAAAGCATAGCTTGGTAGCTTATTATCTACACTTTTCCTTGAAGCCTTTGGCAGTATTTCAATTGCTTTCTATTTGTGTGGTTGGATCTCAAAATCTGAAATCTTGAAATAATCCGTTTTTGCCGATAACCTAATTTTCTGGGGCATTTCTTCTCATTTCCAAAAAAATATTCTGCAATTGCTATCCAGGGAGTTGAGAAAAATTTAATTGTGAATTCTTAAAAAACTCGAGATGAGTTCATATCAAAAAAAATGTATTCAAGTCCCCATGTATGTATATAACTATTTGACATAAGTTGACCATGACGACTTGATTGCACTTATAAAACACAAACGTTAAAAAAAAAATAAAAAGATTAGTAACAGTTACAAAATTTTCGTACAATATTGACATAAGAAAAACTATAAAGCAATATGTGATTTTCACACCTTACACTATAGTAAAAAGTACATATGTAATCAATTTACTTAAAGTACTCGTAATTGAGCTACTTTACTCTACAAACCAAAATTCAGAGAATTTATTTCGCTCTATTGAGTAATGCTGGGCCACTGATTCTGAAATTGACCACAATTTTTATCAATCAGCCTAGCTTTAGACACCTTTCGAAGACCCCATTTTAAAAAAACATGCAAAAAATCAGAAAGCCTATATCTGTCGTAATAAAATAAAGACTATTACATTCTTATGAATATAATAGAAATTAAAGTGACGGACCTAAGAGTTAAAAATAAATTTATTGCTAAGAAGTCAAATGTGATGTGGTTATTTCTATACCTTGTTACAATTCCTAATAGTGGTCACTTACAGAAATCTAAAGCATTTTATGTTAAAAAAAAAAATGTATGCAAAATTTTGGTTGATATATTTTTTTTGCAAATTTAAATACAGTATTTTTTTTTTCATTTATCATTTATGTATACATATGATTTTTCATATTTCTGAGAATAATTTTCCTTTGATTTGAAGTGATCAATGGAAATTAGTTAAAATTATGTAGAACTTATTTTCTATATGTTGATCAAATCAATTAAATCACTTGTACTGAAAGAAAATCGATTGTTCACTTTGTTTTTAATTAGCTTTTCTTCTTTCATTATTGCATGCATATGATGTAACTCAAGTTAATTTTTTAGACCCATTGACCTTTTCGTATAAAAAGTTGTTAAATCTCATAATGAAACGTTTGGAAATATCGTTAAAAGCTGATTTTCATTATGAAACAGTTATTTCCGGATTGATATTCAGAAAGCTGCAAGATTGAGGATCGAAGACCTCAAACACTAGAAAAAGTAATTTTTGAGCGTTGCTAATTTTTTTTATTTTATTTATCTCTGTTTCAGAAACTTTTGATTTTCCATACATACATAGATGTCAAAACTCAGAGAAATAAAAGTTTCATTTGCTATTTTGTTCCAAAAGAACTTAAACTTTCACATTAGAGTAATAAAATTATTAAATCCCACTTTAACATTTTTTTAAAATTTTTATTTATGAATTTTTTTTTTATTTATAGGTAAGAATTTTTAATCGATGAAAGAACTAACTCTCAAAAAGCGAAATACGTGCTGCAAAATCGTAATTTTATATGAAGCTTGTTTTAAAAGATACAATGCAAAAGATAATACAATTATTTTAAATTGCAAATTTTTTTGCTGTTTATTGCTCAATTTAAAAATTGTGTTGATGACTGCAATTGAAATGAATGCAAAAAAGTTAGGTCCTATCTAAATGTGCACATTTTGTTTGCGCCGATTGCTTTACATGCTGACTTTAGCTCCTCCTGGAGCCACAATTCACGAGTACTACGATGAAAACCAGAAATATCGAGACTAATGAAAGCGTTGCTCTTACCATGAGACCGGAAACGAATAAAGTTTTGCCCTCCACTACAGTTTGCTTAAAGTCTACACTACAAAAAAAAAGTTGTAAGTACATATTTTGAAAGCGTTATTATTATGAAACCCAAATTTTCGACACATAAGTAGTATATTCTAACAATACATAATATTCGCACTCAGTGATCCCAAGTTATCCAATGCTGACAACAGTTGATGTCACTGTACACAGTGTAATATATGATAGTATTTAATTGCTTATACAATAAATTCGAAAAACTTTAAAGAAAAAGCAGATATAGACGAAGGGTTCTTTCTTAAGTAGTAGAAGAAAGATTTTCTTTGTTGCTGCCAAATTTTTCTTAAAAAGCATGCTTTTTTGCTTTCTGATTGAATAATATTATTGAAGGAGTTAATTTTATAAGGTTAGATTTTCTTGTGGGCTTTCGTGGCTTAACATGTACATTTCCAAGGTACTACATATGTGATTGTGACTGTTGCTGTTGTTGAATCAGAGATGGCCAGGTTGAACAAAAGTTAATTATTTCGACTTCTTCACAAATATTTACCGTTACTTATTGTTTTTTTGTCAACATTTCATTGTATTTGTAATTTTCTATTTTGCTAAATATAAAGCACATAGAACGACAATACGGAACAATACGAATTAGCATGGCGGCTCGCCGTTTGCAACAAAAAATTTTCATGCTTGTGTATCGAAAGGCAATGTCTGTTATTAGTATTGTGATTGCTCCTATCTCATTTTCTTTCTAAGATTTTTTCAATTCTTCCAATTTGTGTTTGAAAATTAACGCATTAGCTCTTTTAATCAAGTGATTAGTGATTTACAGCTCCCTTACTCAGTTCCTCTGGTCAAGCCTGCTTTAAACAATTTAAGTAATTCATTCAATAAAAATTTAAATTCGTTTTGGTAACCATGCAAAGTTTATTTGTTTTTAAATTACCATATTATTTTACCGTGGACCCACTTCTACGGTCTTGTTTCAGCTTTTATTTTTTACTTTCCAATTTTCGGCACTTTTCGACCTGAGCTGTTGCCGAAGGGACTACAAATGGTATAAAAATACTGAGCGTAGCAGATACCATACAGCTTAGATTACAAGCGATTGAATTGCGGATTTTCGATTGAATTTATTTATTTTATATTTTTTTTCTTTCCTGCAGCTCTTTTATCTCCCTTCATGGTTGCTGCTGTTGCTGTATTTCGCCTTTGTCTCATGTGAATTTGTTTAAAACTTTATCCGTCGCAGGACTCAATCATGGTTATATTTTTTCTTCTTACTGTTGTACATAGTTGCTGATAGGAAGCACTAACAGCGGGCTTTCAACCCAGCTACCAGTGTTGCCAATTGTAAGTGTGGCGATTGCACAGTTGCTAAGTTACTGGTTTTCAATCAGGACTTATTTGTGTGGTGTCCTTTTGGGAAATTAAAAAAAAAAGAAAATACACCTACACACACACGTAAATACCACACATACTTATAGGCATTCATATACATATACATATGAACACACAATCATAGCTATACCAAATGCAGTTGATTGAATGTTACGCCATTCAGTGTAAAACTTTTTGATTGATTTTTAGTAGAGAATGGCTCCAAATATTTGTTTTTTTTTTTTTGCAAATTCGGTCCGAGAATCAAACTCATCGATGACACAGCAGCGGTAAATGGTAGCCCACTGGTCGTTAGCAGAGAAAAGTTGCGTAGGGATTTATTTGATAATTCTTGCGAAAAAAGTTGTCACAGCGAAAAAGCTTTTGGATTTTGTTTGAAATTGAAAAGTTAAATTTAGTTTTCAATTTTCAATACATATACACACTTGTAGATAAATTCTAATTAAAAGTTTACTGTAGCTAGATGTGTCATTTGTTCTAGAACAAATGGATGAAAAGAACTAGGGCCACATTTTTTGAAAACTGCATTGCATTTAGGGTGCAAAATTCAAAATTTTAGTTTCTTTTATAGAAATGTGCTCTCTCACTACTACTAAATGGTAATATTTAGCCTAAGCAAGAGCATCTTCTGAAATTGAATTTGTTTAGTTGTGCTCAGTACAAAGTATACGAATATAAGAGAGCTTTTACCCAAGGCCGACGCTAACGCTCGCTCTCATTTATATTTTGGTTTTAGGGCTATTGAAGTTAGGCCTAAATATATGCAACAAAAAGTTTATGAAATATGTAAGCGTCATATCGAAGTACAAAGGTATAATCTTTCTGTAAAGCGAAACTGTGCTAGTGATAAAAATCATGGTCCTATGTAACCTTGTTTCAGCTATGCAAATTTGTATCGAATTAATTGCTAGGAGAGAAATATCATTCTTTTGTGACTTATTGTATTTTTTTAAATAATGGGAAAGTTTGAAACATTCCTTGCAAAATTCCACTATGATGGGCTTAACTTTTAAGTAAAAACACTCAGTCTTTGTGTTTCTAAACTATTTGTCGTTAACTTCATAATTAAATAGTTATAATATCGAAACTTTTTCTCTTGAGCTTTGTAAGAAAGTTTACATTTTTATAAAAAAACTTTATTGCGTAAAAGTCGTAAAAAGCGCTCATGTATAGTAGTAACGCACTAAGCGGCTAACCCATTTTTTCTTTTAATTAGAGGCTTTAAATATTTTTAGATCTTGCACTACTTTAATTTTTTTTTAATTTAATAATTTGTAGCTTCTAATTTTTTTAAGCTTTTATTCTATTTATAATCAGTGTTGGATGAAGAAAGTTTTAACCCTGCAAGTTTTGAGGTGTTACGCATTCGACGTATCTTACTGACCATTTTCCTACAAAAAAATATGAGAGTTCCCTGGGCGTCCGTAGTCTTGCATAAGCTCAAAATGTACAGTTTTTATGTATCGTATGCACGAGTATGTTGTTTAGGTTTGATCTTTAAGAAAAGTTCAAGTTTTTGACTTGTGGTACGTCATAGGTACATAAAACTATCTATTTTCTATATGCGAAAACGCCAAGGGATTTCTAAGAGAAAAAATAATCTTAACGCAAGATTTTACATAGCAGGATTCATGATTAGCCATCAGGCATTTTGACACTGCTTAAAATGCTCCATATGTAATATGAGTTTAAGGAAATTGTAAAATTGTTTTTTACATTTAGTAGTAATGAAAATGTACTTGTTTTATTCCAACAAATTCATTTCTCAGAGTGAGGTCAGAAAATAAAAAATTAAATGAAAAATGACGTAGCACCCACTACTGTGAATTGTGATCACCGGGGAAAATGTGTTAATATTTAAGGCACACACAAGGACCTATATTACCGCTTACAAAAAATGGCCATGTTGCTGGCAATTTCATCAGCCAACCAACAACCATCTTCAACACTAAAACAACTACAATAGCGAGAAAAACAAAGGTTTCTGCACTTATGCAAGTGAATGTGAAACTTCTTTTTGGCTGCGTTTCTTGTTACCAAGCGTCCTCATTACCTGTTACCTTGTTAGCGCTATACTTTTTATCTCATGCAGCAACGTGAAACATTTTTAATTACAACATGAAAAACAATCGGAAAAAATTTTTCGTTGTTGTTGTTGAAGAATTAGTAAGAAAATTGCTCATTAAAAGTTTATACCTGGAGTGGCAGAGCAAAGGCAACAAAAATTAACTTTTGTTGCCTCGAAAAGATTATTACGGTTTTTAGCCAAAGCGAACATTTGTCACATTATGGCATTACGAGCACACTTGCACACCTACATACAGCTGAGCTCGATTTAAACAAACTGGCGTCTTTCAGGCAAACTAATTCGCTTTTCTTTCACTTTAACGCCACAAATTTCCTGAACAAATTGCAGCTTCTTAAGTTTCACACGCCACTCGCTGGCTTCATCCATTGAGTGGCCTCATTAGAAAACGGAAGGAAATAGTGGCCATTGATTGAAGCCCAATCACGCAAAGCCAACAGTGTCACGTTTATATGCTCCGTTGTGCGGTAAACACGCTAAGGTGTAGACATTAAAATGTGTGTTGTCTCTTTTGTTCTTTTGTTGAAGTTTCTCTCTTTTTATTTCATCACAATTGATTCATCACATAAGTGTCAGTTAGAATTGCACTGTGGTACAAAAATTTGGAAATTAAAAAGAAAAACTATTGTGGAACAATCTTTCTTCGATTATTTTCTGCAAAAGCTATGACGATTGCGGACATAGAATAAATGTACAACGATAGACCTTCATATATCCTACTTCCCTTTGAGTTATGATATCTTCTCTAACACTAGACCCAAATCAAGTAATTTGGTTAAAAATTCCTAAAGAGCGCAAATCCAGTCGAAATGAACAATTTTTTTTTTATTAAAGCCAAATTTTGAAAATAAAATTAGTTTTTTTATCATTATAAGTTAAATATTTTTTTTCTGTTGTTGGATCTTTGAACTTTAACTTGAATGAATTTTTTTTTTTAAATTCTGGCTCCGAGTATTATTTCGGTAAGGTTTCATTTAAAAAGAAGTATTTATTTTCGACAAGATTTACGTTCTCTAGTTATTTTGGAACCAACAAATATTGAAAAATTTTTTTCTTGTTGGCCTTTAACTTAAAATTATAAAAAAAGAATATTGTTTTTCACAATTCGGGCTCCGATTATTCGTTCGCATTTTGAGAAAGACACACGCGTTCCCCTATTTCACCATCATTTAAAATTTGAGGAACCGATTTCACAGGTTTTTGCAGTGCCTTTTATTTATTTAAATTTAATTAATTATCATCATGGACACAACTGAATTTCAAAAGATATTTATAAAACACATTCGTCTTTTTTATTTTAACATAAATTTTCAATAATTTAGTTTTATAATAATTCTAAAAAAGTTTTGAACCACTGTCTTCCAACAACATTCAATACTAGTGACTGTCCTTAAAAAGCCTTTCTAACTATGAGTATATTTAATCGTATCAAGTTAATTGTGTGAATTTTTGTGGCCAAGGGAAGTCAACAACAAATGGAAAGAATGAAAAAAGGAAATAAGAAAAAAATTAAAGTGAAAGAAAAGGAGAATAGAAATTTCGGTCTTCTTTATTATACGTTCAATACAAAAGGTGTTGAAATCCTTGGATTTACTTGTAAATTAAAAGATCACATAACACTGTCATTTGTTAAGCGTCAGTTTGTTAGTTGGTAACACTGGCGTTGATAAGCATAATAAAGTGCTACATGACAGCAGGTATGCATGTATGTAAGTGAATGATTTCTTATTTAGCTACACAATATGTACGAGGAAGTGTGTGCGAGTGTATATGTACCTTTATGCATACGTAAGTTTACACATTTAATAGGCATTTTCATTAAACTTAACAGTACGCTAGGTGTATGTAATTGTTGTCCAACATTTGTATTCGATTGGCAAAAGTATTGTACATAATGGCAATTTTAATTTTTGTATAAAACTAATAATAAAATATATAAAAAGTATGAAATAAAATCCTTTGGCATTGACGTGAAAGTTCCTGTAGAAAATCTTTTGCTAATCTAAAATCAATAAAATAAGTTCGCAACAAGTATTAAAGAGCACATCATGCCCAAGTAACACACTGCCGTTCTTAGGATAAATATTCGATTTCTTCTGAACTTAAAAGTATTTTTTTCATTCTATACCTAATTTTTAAGAACAGCATATCCAAGCAAACATTCTTATAGCCTTATACTCCAAAAAATCGCGTCTTGAAGATGGTTGGATTCTAAGAAATAATAGAGTACTAGCAAGTAATCGCTACAGTTTTGTGTAATTGGCCTAGCCTCATAATGTTCTTTAACACTTAACTTTTCAAGAAAGTAAAAATTTTTATTATCATTTCCTAATACATAAAAGTTACCCATTAAAAATATCTAAATTTATATCATTTATATTTTCAAGTAGTTCCACTTTATTTCTATGTTACTCTGGTGTATTTTCCAATACATAATTTTTTCTCTCTTTCGCATAATTTATTGCTACCATTTTCGATTTCATTATCCTCCATCAAACTTGGTTACACCACTGACAGCTGCCTATGCAGCTTTGACATCGTAAAATTGACAGCCTCGGCAACATGACATGCATAATTAAAATTGCTGTCAAAATTTGCCACATCAAAGTCAAAACTAATTTGGTTATTTTATATTTTTCTTACGCTTGTAGCAGATTAAAATGTTGGATATTTAAAATCAAGGAAAGTTTGGCAAAAAATATTTAAAAATAAAAAAATTACGGAGTAAGAAAACAAAAGCAAAAAGTTTTAGTTGTTGTTATGGCCAACATGTGTGATAATCATTGTCAATAAAATACTGAAATTTCTTTAAAGTGTGTACATGAAATACTATACAATACGTTTTGATTTTTAGAAATTTGGTATCAGAAAAGAGACCAGTAAGCTTTAAAAAGAAAGTTCACCTGATAGCCTGACTGTACACCAAATACATAATTTTGAAGTTCAGACACCGTCACAGGAGTGCATTCTTGACGTGATTGTTTTTATAAATAATTTTGTTTAATTCTAATAAAAAAGTTTACATTACATTGACTTAGTATTTAAACACACGAAAACTGTATCGAAAAACATCTAAGTTGAAGGCAACTGGAAAAGTTGATATGATAACATCGAAAACATTCTTACATAGTCTTACAAACAAGCCCCCTGAAGCGCTTCCTGTGTCTTTCCAAAAAACACACTAATACCTAAGCGTTCTCTTCCTTACTGGGACTCGAAACCGAAGCCTAAACTTCAAAGCTTGAAATTTCTTAGCATTATTACATTATTTGAATTTTTCTATCACCAGATGATTTAATCATAAATATATGAAAAAATTAAATTTTTGGAGTGAATTTTGACCACAAAAAACCATGACCGAAGCTTTTAATTTCGTTGTGAAAAGTTTTAGCTTTTCAATCACTTTTTTTATTGTTGAAACTTTCTATGTGCTTACCATAGCCTCAGAAAAAGTGTAGCCAAAGCACTCGAAGTGGAACATTTTACTAAAACATTTTTATCTCTTACTGTTGTCTTATAATTAATCGAAATGCAAGCGCTTCTAAAATTCTACGTTTCCTATTTTTAATAAGTTCTCTGAAGCATTCCCTTTGGGATCTTCGAGCGTTGATATACAAACGTGTCTAGAAAAATAAAATGTTGACATTAAAAAGATGTTTAATATTGAAATACATATAAAAAAGAAACATGCGTTGTCAGCTCATATATTATGATTCTTGAAAGGTTCAGTATTAGGAAGACATAAGGACTGCGTAGCGTAGTGTAATTTCATGCAAATGAAATGCTGCCGAAAAACGTTTGTCATTTGATTTAAATGGCATGAAATCAACACATCATCAGTTTTCAATAAAATGAAGAACCCTGCGAACTGATAAATTTATCGCCTTATTGTTGTTGTTTGTTGTTGCAGTGATTATGCAAAACAGTTTTGACCCCAAGGGAGGCAATCAGTGACTTTTTATTTATTTGAGTTTGTTTTTCCATTCCCTTTTTTCTGTTTTCTTTTATCTATTTGTTATTTGACTCTATATTGACTCTGATTTGGCGTTTGATTTTTTTTTTATTAATTTGTGATAATGCAGCAGCATTGGATATGGGCGGTTACATTTAAATGATGTTGTCGATAAGACATTCTATAAAGAAAAAAAAGTCTACGTTGATATGTGAATATTTATATTTATGCAGTTTATGTGCAGTTTTAAAGCTTTTAAAAAAGAAAAAATAGAAATCTTTACTAGTGTTGCCAACTTGCATTAATTTAAGATTACGTCTATAAGCTACCAATTGGTGTTTTATTTTATAAGTACCTCCATATCATAAAAAATTATTTACAACTATCATACTTGTCTAATTTTGTCGAATATCATATTCTTTTTAACCATAGAAATACCAAACTATTTCCTTCGACACGCACAATACTTGCTAAGCTCTCCCTCTGGAATACAATACGAGTCATTATGATAAGAATTTAGTCGGCTTATTTTATCCAGGACTTCAAAGTCGCCTTTCAATTCATGGTAACGTACAGTTGCCCCAAATAAGCCTTGATTTGGTGCAGTGTAAAAATTTATACGATAGATTTCATCAGTATCGATTCCTATATGAAATGCACGATAAGCTGTGTCTATCTTACTCAAGTTTAAATGTTGACAGTTACTTCCCCAGGAACCGTTTTGGAAAGTAGTCACTATATGATTCATGTAGTCAACTGTCAATTGTGCTAGCTTAAGGACGGCTGTCGAACTTGTCAATGCATTTTCATAAGGAATGCAGGTGCAATAGTGGTGTGGAATTGCAATATCATCACAGGATCGGTTATTATGCACCGGTGCAAATAAAGTCTGACATAGCGGACAATCTTTTGCGGGCGCCAAACGCTTCTGATCCGTCACACGTTTGGACAGCGCGAGCACATGTTTCAGCGTCATATGGAAATCGTAAGGATTCGTAAGACGATTTTTATTTGCTTTGAGTGCACTAACGAATTCGGGATGTGATTGCTTCAACTGCGTTGGCAGCCATACAAACATTAATGGTAAGCGTTCCTCATAATAGCCAGACATTGTTTTAAGTATTGGACCGAAACGAATGCCATGATCACTGAAGAAAATTACAATCGTATTGTCAAGTCCATCGAGAGCCATTAAACTGCTTATGCTGTCGCGAATGTGATCATCCATTGAGGATGGTTCGCTTAAGTCTTCATGGCTAAAAGAAGACATCCAAAATAAGCCAAAATACGGATCGTGCTTAAAGCGCGAAACCAATTCTTTCGCATAGTTAAAAATAAAATCGGAATAGTCTTGGTAGCCGATACAACGTATTTGACCATATTTCCTTTTTGTGTACAGATTTTCCTCGATACTTAAAAGAAATGGACGTAGGTAGTAATCGACAGGTTCTCGTATAAAACCACGCCTTACATAGGTGAATATATTCACTCTCGCTTCATCTTCGGCAAAAGCAGTGACATAACCATGTTCGCGAAATGTATTCCAAATGATAGAAGAGCAATTGTCCAAAGTACGCACATTAAGGTTGCACTTTTTAGCTGCGGTTTGAAAACTTAGTCCAGTTAATATAGATATCATGTTGGGAAATGTATTGTCTTCAATCTGGAAGTATGGCAGTAAAAAAAACATAAAATCGTTAGAATAGATATCACAGTGGAACAGATACTTACAGATTTACTAATTATCACTTACCTTATTGTAGCCACTCATTTCGAACCATTCGTTTTTGTACAAATAACGTGCTGTTTTCGGCATTGCACGCAAAAAGTTGAGACGCGACATACTATCTATGCCAATCAGGATGACGCTAGTAGAATTTTGTTGGTTTTCAAGGTCTTTAGCTTTCCATTTATTAATGCGGTCGCGTATATCCATACGTTCCGGCATCATAGCGTGTCCGTTTATATACACCCGTTTGCCTTTAGCTTCACATTTTACAACAATGCTGTTAATTGTTGGTGCCATCTGTATCTCATTGTCAAAGTAGATGCAATCTGATAACCTATGAGTAAAATAAAATTTTGAAAATCGGTGCTAACACTGGAGCAAAAAGGATGCGAATAAAAGTGTGGCTAAATTAGTCGGCGAGTGAATGTCACCAACGCAATGCGACATTCACCCAATGACGAACTTACAGCATTATATACAAACACTTTTATGATTTTTGATTAAAGGTTGATATTTTAAATATACCAGGTAATGCTCTACTCACCATGTTTTGTAGTCTGCGTTTAATCCTGTACCATTTCGCTTCACTGATTGGTAGCAACAATTAACTATACCCGACGTGGTAAACAAAACAATATGTTCCTTGATGACCTTCAATCTATATCGTTGGATTGCTGCATTGTAGTCGACACGCGTTAAAGGTTTCAACGCGGAGCAGGGCTTATATTTGAGTCGTTCAAAATGTTTCATTGCGTCGGCAACAAATGGATCAATATCCGGTATTATGCACCGTTCATTTTTGACAAGGTAACCTTGGGTATTAAAAGTGGAAACGAAAAAAAAGTCCTTTGACTAAAATAATTGTGTCCGCAGATTTCAAAATAAGTTAATACATTAACCCTATGATTTTGTTTTTTAAATTTTAACCAACTTTTTTTAGTTATTGAAGTGTGTTATTTTTATCTTACCTATTATACCCGGTATTAAGCCTGGAACAACCATTCGGTTATCGCGTGATGAGTTGATGTATCTGACTACCAATAATAATAATAGCCCAACAAGCGCAAGGGCAAACTTGCGCCGCAATAGCTTATTGAAATATCTTTTATATCGAGCACCAATTTTGTTTATCAATGATGAAGGTGGCTTAGTCATCTTAGTTTGATTTTAAATTCCTCGAATTTGTGTATTTGTAAATTTTGACAATATGGATATTGGCAAATTAAATCTTGTATTTAATTGCACAAACTTATTTAGTGATTACACTGAAGTAAATGATATATATAATTTATTTGACTTCTCATTTCATTTTTGACGTAAAATTAAATGATAGATAACCTTAGAAAAGTTTTTTTTGATTTTTTATTGTGTTTTCTGGGTTTCAGCAATCGTATGGCCATTGCACCAATATTAGTTTTGAATGCCTTGTATCATAACTTACACAATGGTGATAAGAGTTTGTCATATCTCAGCAGCAGTAATTGGATAATTTTGAAAAAATTGTCTCACAGATTTCATTGAGACACATTTTAATTTTGACACGGATTATTTTTTGGTAAAACCAAAGTTCTTTAAATGGTATTTCTTATGAAAATATATTGTTCCTAATATAATATTCCACCAAATTCTTTTATAGTAAGAAAAGGTTAAAAAAATTTTAACTTTTAACTGAATAGCCTCTTATGAGCATTATATCTCATATGTTATAATATACGAGTAACGTACATATGATAACTTTGAAATGGGACATAAATAGCGAGTCATGTTTTCATCTGCCTGCTATCAAAAATTTAGCAAAGTTAATTTTCTACTTCTTCTTTCTTTTTCAAACATAAATCAAAATGTATGATACAATCTGCGATCAAAAGCAGATGAAAACCAGTGAGCTTTTGCTATAACCAATACGCCGGCATACATTTCATTTATATCGGTTCTTGGGCCAGACTTCTTCTATCGGTTTTCGCGAAATTTATTAACACTGATGCTGTCACTGTAGTCAACTTAATATAAAATTATGACACACAAAAACTTGGTATAATAATTTATATAATCATGCACAAAGCGATTAAAGTGTAATGTAGTAGTCTTCAGTGGAGCTGTATAAGTTACCAACTTTTCCTAAAATTACCAAATGTAATTTCATTATTGCCATCAGTCATGTCATGTTTGTTCCGTTGCTTGACAAGTGCCGGAGATTGAACGATGACGGCAACAGCAGCACAAGAACCAGCAACAACTGCTGCTGCTACTCTTGCGTAAAAGCTGTAAGGGTAATGTTGTTGTTTTTCTGGTGCTGCCAACTCAATATATTGCAAGTTAATAGCATTGCATCATCATTGTGTTCATCAATATACTTGGCAGTAGTTGTGATTTTGTTGTTATAACATGCACGCGCTCTCACACAGTTAACCTTTAGGGCAAACAGAAGTAACAGTTATAATAATGACAACAGTCACAAAGCAATCAATCATTTTGTGCTAAGTAAAATCAATTTTAAGAAAATCATAAACATCATTTTACTTACTCAACTTACTACAATCAATATTCACAAAAATAGGGGGAACATTTTGTTTTGGGGAAGTGCGGATTTTGAGAAAAGAACGTGGAACCTTCCACATAAGAAATTTTGTTTTCAAATATTAGAAATGACTTGCAAACATAGATATGGACTACAACCAACTAAGCGCATTTTACAAAATTGGCGTGGGACTAAGATCTCGAATTGATTGTGATGTTGATTGATGAAAATAGCGAAGTACGCCGATCGAGACAAACTATTTAATGATGAAAACTCTTAATTTAAGAACGACAGTTAAATTTCAATTCGATTCAAATTCGTACTTATTCAATTTTTGCAACAAAAACATCGCTTCAATGACATAAAGTAACATTTTCTGGCTGGTACAAGTGAAGCCTTTGGTGATGTTGAAAATTTTCGTTATATTTCACAGCATCATTCAATATAGGACACGTTAAGGGTCGACAAATTTTACACACATGCAAAGATGTCAAGATAATTTTATTTTAAAAGTGTGCGCGTTCAATCTCATTGAATTATCTGCTGTCACACTCGATGCCAACACACTCTACACTACACTGTGGGACCAAATCAATTTTTGGCTTGCCAAAATTCCTAAATTTGGATCATTTGTAGCAGCGGGAAAAGCAAATAACATAAAAAATAACACATTGGAAATATTTCCACGTCTATCTCTTACATAATTAAACACATGTTGGTGGTATATGTATATGTAATAAAGGAGATTAGATTTTACTCTACAGCTGATCTTAAAAATTTGAATACAGTCACAACTTAGATTAAGGCTAGCAATGTGACCTAACAAGGTCTTTCTGGTGATGTATCGGAGTACATAATGATTTATAATTATTTTACTGAGCTTCCTCTTCTGTACTGTGTTTGTCGACACCAAATACATGACACTAAACAAATATAATTTCAACAAAAAATCGTCTAAATACATAGCTTGTCATACTAGTTTTATCCGTTGCTAAGCCGCATCATCAATGACTTTTAAACTGATTAGTATGAATATCTAAGCCTTTTACGTTTCCTTTTTAGCATATTTTGCCAAGCAAAAAGTGAAAAAAAAACCAAAATTCTTTTATCAGTTGTTTATCTTTGTTATTGTAACTCATAAAAAGTAATTTTTTTTTATTTGCCCAGCTAGATTCCAATTTGACCTACAGTGCAATGTTAATACAGTGAGTCAGGCAGTCAGTCAGCCGGTAAAAATAAAAAGTCAACGCCACTCGATAGATGGCAGCAGTCGCTCAAATACGGATACTTGAATTTCAATTTTTATTGCGTTGCCATGTTTCATTGCGTTGTGGATTGAATGGCGATGGTCTCACTACTCGGAACTTGTATTTTCAATTTTTCACCACTTGAAAATGTTGTGAAAAATGATCTCAAGTGGAAAACACTTGCGAATTGCGCAGCATAAAAAAACCTACGTAATGGAATTTACGCGCGTTTCAATAAACAGCCAGTAGCAATCCCTTGCTACCCCTGCATCTTCATTGAAGAGCACAAAATTATTTTTTTTTTCAATAACACGACGTATTATTGTCATTTTGTACTTGTGCACGTTCTTTAAGTTAAAATTGTCAATAATATTTGAAATATATTGACTTATTCAATGTAATTTGGACTTATCACCTATGATGACGGATGTCAGTAGTAAGTGTTTAAGCCCACAATTATTTTTCATGAAATTTATATACATCTATATTTTTTAATGTACATCCATATGAAATACAGTTATTGACAAATTTGGCATTCTCTTTTAATTCTATTTAATTTATTGTTTTCAATTTGAGACTAATCAACATTAATTAATTAATTCTGCCTTTATAAAAAAGCAAATTTTTCAATGTCTTATCACATTAAGGAACTTGATGTAGATATAAGTAGAAAAATTCACCCATTAGTTAAGTAACTACTATAGGAAAATAATTGAACGTAGTTCTAAATGAGAACTGAGTTCCAGGTCATACATAGGTTCTCACTGCTGGTCTAATCAGTCCTATGTCTGAAAGCAGTATGCTCGTCAGAGTAAATTAGTGAAATGAGAATAAACAGAGGTCTTGGTCTTCATAAACTCTGATCCTGGTCCCACTCGTCTTACTTGAAAAATGTCGAGCTTACCGCAGTTGAATCAAGACAGATTAAAATTTGAATTTCATTTTTAAACCTTTGACGCGAACAAGGAAATAAATGTGACATTCTGCAATTCGTTCACATTCAGCCAAATTGTACTTTTAAACAGCGTGAATGATAATACAAAATTTTATTTTGTATGAAGATTTTGCGGAAGCAGGTTTTTGAATTAAACAAATTTACAATAAAATATTAAAAACATGGATTTCTTTGAAAATTTACTGTTCTTTTTAATTATGAAATCAGATTTAGAAAATGAATTTTTGTTCTCGTGGAAATCCGGAAGCAAGCACTTTAAAAATTTCGGAATATTTTTTTTTGTTGGCTTTGTCTATCTAGGTAACTACTGTCAAAAATACTGAGAGGGTTATCTGTCTTTTGTGTAGCTTTTCTACCTGGGGTAAGATCTTTTTATGTCATTGCGGTAGTCTATATCTTTTGTGACCTCCGCAACATGTTCTTGTCTATTTGCAATGTTTTATATTTTTGAATAGTCACACACAAAAGTAATGAGTTGTGGTTCAATTGGATGCATCTCGTATTCATGGGGTTCTGTAAAGATCTTGCTTCAATTAATATTGTTTTGATACGAACGTTTTTATGAGATTTTCAAAATATTTCAAGTATAAATTAACTCTGTGGTGAATTTTTCAATTATAACTGAATGTTTAATCAACATTCAAGTGTGTACAACAAATCAGCTAAAAAACTCGAAAAAAATTAAATTAAAAATTAAAAATTGAACCTAATTTTGGTCAAAATAAATAACATTCGACATTGTAATTCGATCGAATTCCATGCTCATTAGCGTAAATATGTGAAATGTATATTACACAATACTACTATAAAATATGTTTATATTGCTACATTTAAATAGAAATGAAAACAACAACACAAAAGCTAAACTAAAACTCTTACCTCAACGGATTATGTAACTAAATGCTTGGCAACGATTCACTTCCGGTTGCTTGTTTTCAAAATGATTCTTCCTTCCACTTACTTTTATCCAAAATAAAAAAAACATTCAAAATATAGTGAAAAATAAAAGGAGAATACTAAGGGTGCTATGTTTGATCATGTTAATTTTAAAATGCCCTACAATATGGTTCAGGATGACATGATAGTTTTTAAACCTATGGAACATTCAATGCTCAACTTTAAGACTGAATTTTTATGTGCGCCTCTAGTTCGAGGCGCAAGCATAACCGAGAGGATGTGTCAAAAAGTCATATTTTCATTTCAGTCAGAAAGCAGAAAACAATTTATATACACAACTCGATAAAATTTTTTAATTTTCACAAAATCTTCAGAATCATGTGAGAAACCCATTGTATCCCTCGTATCGACTTTGATAAAAAATTTTACAAAAAATATTTGAGAACATAATTTGTATGTATACCCAATAATATCCAATTGTCGCATAATGTGTCTCTGATAGAATATAAATGTTCTTTTCTATATCAGCCTTCGGATTAAAGACTTGACGCAATGAATTCACTGTCTATTGAGCGTGTACGCTGGAAGATGCTATGCTCCGGCTGGAGATAAAGAGCACAGAAAAAATTGGTCTATATACTCGTATGCATTACAAAGTGAAAGATAAAAAAATATACCTCGCGTAGGGTATAAAAAGCATATGCAAAAGAAAACTGCGAGCATATATTCATAAAAAGTACGAATTACACAGGGGCAGACATTAGCATGGACAAAGTTTAATCCCGGCTAAAAGTCTGCTTAATGGTTGGAATAACTTCTATGTTAGCCGTACTTTCCCAAATACAGCTTTACGCTCAGCAGCACCTTGGCGCATTATAAGAGATTGTAGGTCTGTCTGTTTGTCAGACTAAATGTCGTTTGTTGTATCTGTACATAGCCTTGTGTTTAGCATCATAGTACAAAATAACGAAAATAAGCTGTTTCTTCCTCTTTTTCTTGTTTTTGCCTGCATGTTATCCTTAGCATTTATGAGTTTGTTATTTTTCCTGTTATTCGTTTATTGTGTAATGCCATGCAAGGTAATACCAAATACAATAATTGTGAGCAATTGTAAAACCTCTGCAAAATACGCTGAAAAAGTTTTTTCATTATAACAATCTTTCGATATATAGGACTTTATTCGGACCTTTTTATTACGATTTACTTCAAGAACTTAAAGTTTATGTTCATAATTTACGGAAAACTTACTTGGTGCGACTAAGCCAAAATATAGTTGGTTTGAGAAATAAATTTTTTCATTTATGTTAAAAGATCGGAAAGCACATTTTAGATTTTTAATCATAAAGAGTTATCCTGGAATTAAATTAATTTATAAAATTCATAAATTTTCTAATCAAATTGTTTATTTCAAAAACTAATAATTTTTCTAATAGCTTGTGAGCCAAGTGCTTGCCACTTCAGCATACACAAACATAAGAACATGATTTTACATATTTTGAAACATGCAAAATAAACTAATGCATTTATGCCAATTGGTGACAAAAATGTGACAATTAGTGAAAACGAAAAAAAAGTTACTAATTCGATCCAAAAATGCTAATTTTTGAAATAATAGAAATAGCAGTTTTGCCATGATTGTTTTTGTTCCTATAATTTAAGGTTTTTGCCAATCGTATTTATGTAAATTGAAACTTTTTTACAAATAAGTTTTGTGGTGCGGTTTTTTATTCAATCAACATATTAATTTCAATTTAAAATTTATTATAACAAAACTAAATGCATTGATTTAAATGCAATTTGTAAACAACTTAATGCCCATGCATTGATTTATAATACCCTTACTATGTATTAGCCACAAGTGTACAAAGAATAATCTACACGGTTTTAATGTACACTTTTTGATTTTTCCTTTATAATTTTTAATGAAATAAAAATATTTATTTCAACGTAATCAATGTCGTAAATTTATTTTTATGAAGCTGGAGACTTTAAAGTCGTATATAAAAGGAAATTTTCTTCAATTTTGTAATATTTAATAACAATTCTTCAGATATGAAATTTCTAACTAATATTAACATTTTTCTTTCCAAATAATTCATGAAAGTCAAAAGTTGTTTAAAATTTGCATGTAGTTCTCGAGATACAGATATTTTGAAAAACGCTTTCTTTAATTGGAATTGCCATTTAGAAATAGATTTCTTATACACATTATGCACTTTATTACAGCCCAAAGTATTAACATTCTAATATGTTTTCTTGGTCAGCGCCAGAAATCTGAACCTAAATATCCGATATATAGTTCCAATCCCTAACCGAAATTGGCTATACTGTTATTAATCCGTAAAGTAATGGCTCCAACTTGGTGCAAATATAAGAAATGCCTTGGCCTAGTATTCGACAAACGGTGGGCACATTTTGATAAGGAAGCGTGGCACCTCGCATACAAACAACATATTCAAAACACTTTACAGAAATGCGTGAAGTACATTATTTTGCTGTTAATGCGATGTAGGCTTAACATTTTTTGGGCAAAACTATAGATAACACCCTCGCTAGTTTTTTATGACTATACTGCCGCCATTAGTTTAAATTTCATTGAATTTTTTTTGTCACTCGCAAATTTTCTTTGATCGATTTTGCATAAATTTCAATTAAAATAATGCTGTGCTCAAGTGTCGTGCTAATGGAGGCACAGTCGTCAGTTTTTTTTTGTGAAGTTTGCCTTCTTAAGCACGTTATAATTGATAGGGCACCTCATTAAAAAAGTGTTTTTTTGTCATTTTACCGTCGCCTTTTTGTGCTGCCATAACAACGTGAAGTTGGCCGCCAGCATAAAATAGATTGCTCAGAACAAACGAGTGAAAAAAGCGCAGAAAAAAGTTCTTCACTTTAAGGCAAATATGCCACTAATGATGAAAAATTGTTTGGACGCGCATTATTTTAATGACAAGTACAATAAAAAGGGAAAAAGAATGAAAAAAAAAGAAAGTAATGGTGTTGACATATTTGAGGCAAATGCAGTAAAAATAAGCACTTTTCACGTAAATAAGCACTATTTTGCGGAAATGAGTAGTTTAATTTTGAAAATTTTGGTATATTATAATGACGATTTTCATTTAACTCTAATTTTCTTACCAGGTTTTCAATTCAGTTCTCAAATATGCAATCAAAAGTTAGGGAACGCATCTAGTTTCGGAGACATAGACATCGGAAGTCGTTCTTTTTCCTTGCCAACCCAATTTTTAAAGAAAAGAAAAAACCAAATTTTTAATTTTAGCGGTGTTTTTTTTTTGTAAGGGAATTCAAAATTTTTGGAGCTGTTCATTTATTTCCTTTAAAAATCAGGGACTGTCACGGAAAAACAAATAGTGAATAGCATTTCATTTGAAAGGACATAAAAAGTGCTTTCTTATGTATTAATAAAAAAGTTAGTTAACATAATAACGAATATTTTACCAACATAAAGTAGATTTGCATTTTCTCATATTTTAGGCATTGAAAAATAGCCTTCGAGACAGTAAATATAGAAAATTAAAAGAGAAAAAAATTAAAAATGGATAAGTCGTGATTAAAACATTTTTCTCTTAAAAACTATCAGTCGATAACTCGGGAAAGAATGTTTAAGTTTCTTCTTTAAAAGAAGTATTAATACTTTGAGGAATCCTTTGACACAATTAAATAAATTTTCATCAATCTATAAGGATGTCCACATTTAAAAAAAAAACCCTCAAATAATACTACGAAGGCTTACATTCTTATTTTAAGAGTATAAACAGCTTTATTTGATGTCTTCTACCTTTTTCTATATCTCTCTCTTATGTTTGTTATTAAAAAAGTTTTTCAATTCTCCACAAAGCTGCTGATACTCGAGATGAACGCTGCTCTCGTTAAGCATTCACTTACCGCTAGAAACATTGCGTTACCTCCGCTTCCGCTTTGATGTTGTAAATATTTAGTAACTGTTTGAATCTACCGATTTTTTTTTTCACTGGGATGCGACAACTTTGTGTGTAAAAATAGAAATTAGTTTTCTTCACAAAAATTACATTTATTCACAATGGGACAATATCTTAGACAAACGCTAGACTTAATTTTGAATATGAAGTGAACGCGTTACTCAGTAAAAAACACTATCCAATATAAAAATTTTCCGAAACTGATAAGAAATTTTTCAAAAACTGATTTTAAAGAAACTTAAACGTTTAGTTATAATTGATAACATTGTTGCCAGAAGATTTTTGCTCCACTCATCTAAATCTAAATTTTATAAAATTTCAAATTTGGTTTACTGTGCAACGTTCTGTTGTAATTTTTTTCACTCGCTTGCATAACTGGCTAGAGGAGTTTTCGTCTTTCGCCGAAACAAATAAGAAATGCTGCATGCGCCTCTTAACCATTTCATGGAATTGAAATTAATTTCAAAACTTTTTTCCACAGTAGCCTTCAATTTATTTTATTTTATTGCTTCTGTAGTTGGTTGATTCCACTTTTATTTCATTTTGATTTCCTTTTGATTTTCGTTCTATTGTTTGACATGGCCTAAATGTATTTTTATTACAATGCTGTTGAATGCAGCATCATGATGAAAGGCCGAATTGTTATGCCCGCCAACTGTTTGCAAGGATTTAATAATGTTGACTGTATTGATGCAGGTAGTAGTAGGGTGGACACGTGGCAGTTGCTGTTGGTGAGCTGCTCAGTATCTATAGCGTTAAAATGATGAGAGAGTTAGCAACTTGTGCTTGGGGAATTGCTTTATATCGGTATTGTGTTTACTTAAAATTTTATTGGAATTTTACTAAGACTGTAGATTACTTAGATGGTAGCTGATACAAAATTAGGACAACCTGTTCCCTTTCTTTGACGCAGTGGTGATAAATTTTTTGAGCCGAAGACTACTCGACTTTTTTACTGTGAAAGGGTTTGAGGACCAAAATTCGACTTTAAAGTGTTGGAGGCTCATTCACAGAAATATTAGATGCCTGGAACAATAGAGCCTAAATCAGCAATGACTGTTGCATCTAATCCGTTATTCCAACTTGATACTCCAATTTCTTCACAGCCAGCATGTAACACTTAAAAAAGATGCTTTCCTTGCACCTCAATAAAAAACCAGTTGAGCATTGATAAAGTTTGTGAAATCTTCAAATGCCTTTTGGCCTAGGTAAATCAAAATCTTGCTTCCAGAATTATTACAGAGCTTGTCCCAGCAGACGCAAAGCATTTTTTTTAAAGAAATGATACGTGATTAATTTTCCCCACCTTTTTTTATTTATTATTATTATTATTTATTTGTTAAAAAAAGTAACCATTGAAAAATGTTTAAAGTTTCTCAAAAGGAGGAGGGGTGGCTATGCTCTTACTGATAACCAATGTAAGCTTATCAGATTTACCGCCTTCCACTCAAGTATAAGTTATGTATAAAGTGATAGGTGTTTGTTTGTTTGTGTGCGCATGGAATATTAAAGTCTGCTGAAATTGCATTCCGGTCATTTTCATATAAATCACTGGACTTATAGTTGACATCATTTAATTTATGCACAAGCGCACACATACAAACGGCTACGCACACATAAACAAAAGTGCAAAGTACCTGGCCCAAAGTAATTTTACTGTAGGCTACGACAACAACAATAACAACAAACATATTTCACCTTTCAACATAAATAACTTGGTAAAATATTATTAAATTAAACATTTTTATTGCTTGGGCA
Source organism: Meiosimyza platycephala (assembly GCA_963662105.1). Lineage (NCBI taxonomy): Eukaryota > Metazoa > Arthropoda > Insecta > Diptera > Lauxaniidae > Meiosimyza > Meiosimyza platycephala. The sequence goes on along the minus strand of OY759210.1, from coordinate 1,739,660 downwards.
AAAAACAACAACATATGTTCGAATGGGCGGATAGAAGAAAATGTCAAGGCAGCACATAAAAACTCGGTGATAAGTCTCTTTACAACAAAAAAAAACCACAAATATAAAAATTAATTTTTTTGCGAAATAAAAAAATTTTAATTTTCAAAATGAGGCTTACAGAACTTAGTCAAGCTTTATTTAATTTAGAAGATGTAATCAGTTGTGGGAATAATCCTTAATAAAATAAGAATATTCGATCTGAAACTTTAGGAGAGTATATTCGTACATATTCAAAATAGGCTCAAACACATAATAGTCAAATTGCCCTAGAAATGTTGTTTATGCGCTTAGATCGTAGATCTTTTTATTATGAACATAAACTTGATTGAATAGAATTTTCTAAAGTAGAAAAGGTTTTAAAATGAACTATTATTATGTAAAAATCTATATTAAAACAAGACTTGCCAATAAAATACACAACAACTTAGTTTATTTTATTTCTTCTACAACTTGACTCTATCATTTATTTATTGCTTCCGAGAAATTAGACCGATTTGATTTGCTTCGACAAAAAATTGTTGCTTTTTTACATATAATTTCAAATCGGCATGCCTCGCTCAATTCTTAACAAATATGCAACTTATTGTCATTAAGTTTATTCTGAGAAATATTTTTTATAATTTATACTTAGTATGCATTCTAGATGGCAAGGGTGGAATTTAAAAATGTACTGATTCGATGTCAGCAGTTCAAGCTATAAGTAAGGCCATTGTATGCATTTGTTTCACAGCGAAAAAAATTAATAAACTTTCGCTCAAACTTTATTTTATAGTTTTACGGAATTTTCATTTTGAGCAGCTGTCAAGATGTAAGATATTCCTTTTATTGTGCGATTGATAATTTTTGCTTTTACTTAGTTTATTGAAAATTATTAAGTGCTCACTGTTTGTCATATTTTGTATTGTCTTCCGGTAGATAAATTGCTTCACGTTTTTTTAAATTTTGTTCTGGCAAAATATCAAAATATCCTCATACACCAATAAGAGTATCACTCGTACCTTGCAGAGCATAACTTTTTTTTGAGGCTTCAATTTTGGCTTTGGTTGTGATACGGTTGTTAAGCTCAATGCGAACGTAACTCAACGAGCTGTAACTAAGTTATATTGCAGTGTGAAGGGATTTCATATTTGAAAATAAAAAATATTTGCGAGTTAAGCTACTCCTCGTTTTGTCAAATGCAAAAATTTATTATGGTGTAAATGGTGTTCTTGCTAAAGAAAAATTATATTGAAAATTAAACAGGAATTGTTTAATTGTTCCAGGACACATATGACGAATTTCATGTTAAGTGTCCAAGGCTAAAACTCGAACATAAGGGATTGACCTTAAAACTTTATCTTGATTTTTCAAAATCAAAAAAAAAGTACTTTTGATTTTTCTTTATAGTCTTGAGGTTAGGTAGTTGAGGTTTCTTCATTTTAAATAAGTTAGATTTCCGATAGCGTTTTTTTTTTTTTTTTTCGTTACTACACTTTGAATATCTCGTTACAAATTTTGCTGGCGCAATAAGTAATACCGAAATGTTCAAATAGTTTTTTCTCGAAAACAATAAAAAACGTCTCTTTGTCGTTTCATTCGCTCATACATACATATATATGAAGTAACTTGGCAAATATAACGAAACTTCTATTTCTATTTTTTAACTAAAAAACATAAAAATCAATAACGGCGAGTATTTTTGACCGAAAAGAACCGAAATCACGATTATTTATTATTATTTATCCAAAAAAAACGATTATTTTTGATCAAAAAAAAAAAAAAAAAATTCAATGAAACAATTATTTTTGATCGAAAAAAATATCGATCCGAAATAGCGACTATTTTTGATCGAAAATAATAGAAATCCAAGAGAACTATTGTTTTTGTTCGACAAAAAGAGAAATCCAATGTAACGATTACTTTTGATCGAAAGAAATAAATATTTAATATAAAAATAATTTTTTATCGAAAAGAATAGAATTCAAGAATAGCGATGATTATTGATGGAACAAATACAAATCCAAAATAACAGTTATTTTTGATCGAAGGAAATAAAAATCTACTATTACTATTATTTTTGATTTGTAAAATAAAAATCACAAACTTTAAAATCATGACTACGCTTCTCGTCAAAAGAAATTCATCTGTATATTCAAACTCACATTTCGTCTTTTCTTTCATTGTGATGTTTTTGCTTTAGTTATATAAAAATAAAAATTATTTACGGTCCCTGCTATTTTTGTTGCTCAGAAAGTGCAGTTCTGTCAAGTGGCAGCTGTCGGACGTTACAATCATCTAATACCATTTGTTTAGTTCAAAAGTGGCTATTTAGCGTTATGGATTGCTAGGCTTTCAATTTTACAATTTCATCTTAAAGTTAGAATTAGAATATCCAAAATATTTTCTCATTTCATATATGAATTAAAATTTGTGGTATTTACACAATGTGCTACCCATAAAATTGTATAAAATTAATTTCACTCTACGTAATGCTGCACGCACCGTTCGAACTTATGAGGTGTTGCAAATCATTCAATTTAGTGGTCATTTTCTGCTTTGTAATCTGCCAACGAACCGTTCAACCAGTCAAAGTAAATAAAATGTTGAGATAAAAAAAAAGAAAGAAAAATGTTCATTCAATTATTTGTGCAAATAAAACGTCACTTACAATCTGGAGAACAAGCTCTGTTTACTTTTGTTATTTGTAAATAGAAATCGAATAAAGTTGATCCTAACAATGGCGCAAAAAACACGTTTTTGCTGAAAGGAACTTGAGCTGTTTTTTTTGCATAAAGGTTTTGAATTTTTATTACATTTCTAGTAGAAAATAGAAAAAATAAAATAAATTGCGCACTTGTAGATGCGTTTCTGGTACTACATATTTTTTTTTGCATTAATTAAAATTTTTTTTTTTTATTTTTTTTTTCAGTTTACTAACATAAATATCAAAGAGGATGCGTTAAAGTTATAAAAGTTGTACACTGAATAAATTGTAGAGACTCCTACAAATAATTGTTTGCCGTAGCAGTTTGCTATAGACAGTTAACAGCCATGCGTGAAAAATGATTGGCATTCAAAGTTAAAACTTTGAAATTGTTACCAATTTATTTAATGAATGTCTGCATAGAAAATCATAGCACCATAGTACAAGCATTCTCAATTTTTATCAGCCTCTTTGTCTAAACTCGAACTTTAAAACACTTTACGTTCATTGCAGTTTGAGATAACTTTTCACTTTTTTTCAAATACTATATGAATCATAGTTAACGGTAAAGTGCTGAATAAAAAGCTTAACCAATTTTCAAAACTACTTCTTTAGTTCTGTAAGTTCAAAATAATCATATCTATTTTAATGTCTATTAACTTATGAAGTTATTACTCTTATCATTTGTTTGAAATCAATTCAAATGTAACATATAAATTAAACGTCTGAATCACTGTAGTGTTTATTTTTCTAATCTAGGGTATTTTAAGTTTCCGGCATTAGCTAATAATTTAAAATTTACACTTGTCTATATACAAACTATGTATTGTGGACTAATAAAATGACTCCTTTGAATATACACTAGGGTAGACCTAAAATAGGTCATATGAGAAATTCTACAATTTTCCTCCCTAGGCAAACAAAATACAAATAAAAGAAATGCCGACCTGAGTGCAATTCGAAATAACGAAATCATTTAATTGATCTCAAAATAAAAAAATTGGTTCCCATTGTTGTGGCTTAAAAATCATAAACTATTTTGAAAACGCGACTTGAGTTAAAGCTGTTGCTAATTAAATTACTTTTCAGCTATTGGAAAAATAAACCGTAGTGAAATATTTGGCCAAAACTTTCTTTTAAAAAGTATGTGTTCTATCGTAATTAGATTTCAAAAAACTACGATCAGTGGTAGTGCATAATCGATACAAAGTAGAAATTTATACGTTCAACTCTGTTATGACAGGGATGAATTTTTAAATTATTTTATTAATTTAACTAATTTAGTTTTCAGCAAGTTTCTGTCTTTTTCGAAACGTATCTCTGTGGCAATTTTCATATGACTGGCTTAGTCAATTCGTTACATGGAGAAACAACTTTTATTGAGATACATACTTTGCAATATTCCGTTTAAAGCTGTTTGTCTCTAAAAACTTTCTTGACCGCCTCAGAAACTTTGATTTCAATAGCTTCTTGCAAATTTGAAAATTATTGAATTGAATAAAAAATTCACATTTTTTGTTGACTTGTGTGTTCTTGACATTAGTCAAGATAAGGATTTCCTCATTTAGATAAACTTAAGAAGTCGAGCAGATAACTAAACTGTCTTCGAGTATAAAAGCACCTACGTTCGTCGCTTAAGCAGACAGTAAAGTCCCAAACTCGTCTGTTACAACTTGTCAGTAATCATGTTGACCAACATTCAAAAATTGGCAACACTTGCAGTAGTGTTTTACTCATTGCACACAGCTATTAGTATTAATATCAATACAGCGCTGCGCTACGGCAATGATTCGCAACCGATAGTTCAGTGTAGTGATTATATTCAAGAGATGGTTGCCGGAATATACGAAAACAATTTCGATAACTTCGATAAAGTGATACAGTTTTCGCAATACAGCAGCAGTCCAAATTTTAAGGCCGATGTATTTTGCGCACTCTATAATGTAATGAAGGCGGTACATCACACGGACGATCCTTTGCGTGCTCTGCCGCTTTACAATGAAATTGAAGATTTGATTGACACAAGTGCCACAAATTTGTATTCAGACAAACTGCGCCAACTGGAGTCGATACGCAGTGTGCTCCTTTGGGAGACTATTGTACCAAAAGGTGCTGAAATTCTGCAGGCTGCCGTCTATTTGAATACGTGCAACCATGAGGGCACGCCTGTGGGTTATCTGTTGGATCTATTAGATGCAAGCAACCAAACTGTTTCAGACCTCACAATTACGCGTATGGTAAATAATGTGCGGTGGATTTTACCAACAGAAGAACTGGTGCCAATATTGAGTAATTTCTCCACACACGTGCGTCAAAATATAGATGCGATGTTGGAACTATACGATCCAGACGAATTCCAGGGAGAGCTACAGTTAGATTTTTTTATATATCTGAGTGAACTTCAAACTCCATCTGGGTAGCTATCTCTGCATCCGCTGAGATAGTGAGCGAATGTGTGCAGCGCGTCCTCCCTGGAAGTAAAATGGGTTGTGCGCAGGGTTTGGTACCCGCCACGTAAAAAAAAGAATCCAATGAAAACTAAAAAAAAGCAAAAGAACTTCAAAAGGATCCAGAATATAATGCAACTGTTTCGACAACGAAACAACACCAAGTGCATGCAATTTTCCCTACGCCCTTACAAGCACTACTCGGTGGTGGTGATGTTTGTTTGACTCAGAAAATGACTAATGGCTCCCGACTCTACATACAAGAGTGCTGGGAAACATTGAGGGCATGTAGATATGTTTTTCTGCGACCAGTTGCTTCGGCTGTATTTAGAGTAAATCTTAACCGGCAAATCCTAGCATTTAACTTCCGTAGCAGCTTCTACAATAAAAGGGCACTAGGTATAGCACCTGGTCAGGAAGAACAACCAGGTGGCTTTAAGCTGAATGTCTTTAGCGGTGCACCTAACATTGATATAAACTGGAAAGTGCAGCTAGATGGTGACCAGATTATTTTGCAGGATATAAACAGTACCATGTTCCTGTGTGCTGGAAATCGAGCGTCTCTACAGGGTGGTCAATGGTTCGCTTATACTAGAGGTCCTGCTTCGTTCGCTTCGCACTCAACTGAGTGTATGTGGACTGCGGACAGCTGCGAATTTGTGTCTTAGGATCAGTCATTTAAATTGACCAGACTTAATTGTCAGATATTGTTCCTAATAAAATTTTTAAATAGAGAGTTTACATTAAAGGTGTAATTTATTTCAGTTTCGATCAAGTTTGCCTTGAGGCATATGCACATTAATCCGGGAGTATGCTAGTCGAACTTTTCAAATTATGACCAGTCACAAATAGATTAGCCCCATTTTTCCAAAGTTTAATGGAAAGCCCTTGCTTTATGATCAGCATTTTGATGTTCAATAATTTCTTTTGTTGCTTTGAAGAGTGAAAATATAATAAGTTGGGTTATAGTAATTATATACATTGAAGTAAAGGTACTTGCCCTCATATCAAAAAATATTCAATATTTACAGCAAAAATAATACAAGGATTGATAATAATTTTACTGATAAAAGTCAGCTACTTAACGACATTAAATAATTAATCTTATGCGCTGCAATTATTAATCACTAATGACTCACATTAAAATTGCGCACTTAGTGCAGTGCACTTAGGTATAAGTATGTCGGAACCTAGTTGCACTGAATAGATTTCAATGATTATTCGTAATTCGATATTTCGAGAACGCATTTATTTTTTGAACTTTGTTGTCATTATTTTAATTTTTAATATTTAAATAAAAATAATTGATTCTATCATTTTCTTATGCCAGTAAAGAAAAATTTAATATATAATTTTCAATAAATTTGATTTTTCAAAATTTCTAAAAATGGGGTAATTTTTAGAAATGTTAATGATGTGATACTCTGCACCCAAGCGTCGTCTTATCAATTCAATGTATTTCTAAACTTGATAAATGAATTCAGTCCTCAAAGGCTAAATAGAAAAAAAAATTCAATTGATTTCGTGCAAAAATGGAGTAAACGAGTTACGCTATTATGAAATTTTCCAAAAATTATATTAATACTCTTAAAAATCGAGATTTTAACCTTAGAAAGTATGATGCTAAACAAAAATCCTATTAATGGACTTAACAATATGCAATATCTCTCATCAATACGCTGCCATGTTCTGAGCGGTTCAAAAAAAGTTTGGTTTTTTACGATGTCTCAGCGGATTACAATAGCGTTATTTGTCTAGACAAAGCCTTTCAAAAAGATTTTCAGTAATATTGAAAACTAAATTAGCGCCAACTGTTTAAAGTTGTCTACTATTTTTTGAGAAAGATTGATTTTAAAAAGTTTGCAAGTGCAAGTTATCAGTCGAGGAATTCGAAAACGTAATTAGTTTTACTTCGTCTTCTTTTTTTCTTATAAATTGCCAAATCGCCCCCTATTTTTTCGCCGCCGATGTTGTGGTTATTTTCTTAAAAGAATGCCGTAAACTGAGTATCATTATCTTATTTCAAAAACCAAGATATCTGCAATTACCATACCTGACATTCTTCGAATCGGAGTCTGAGACGTACATTTGGCAATTGTTTGATTATAATGATGAATTTCAGAAGAGTTGAAGTTCAAATATAATGCAATAATTCAAAGGCCATAAAATTTTTTTAGCACTATCTTCTCAACGTTATCAATATCTTTTTTATCGGCGCGATCTTATCAAAAAAAAAAGAAAATAATTTAAATACCGGATACGAAACTTCTACGCTATAAAAATCACTAAAAACCTTTTTAGTAGGATGGCTCATATGTTCACTTCTTCCATTCGTCGAAGATTGTGCAACATACCGAAAAAAAAATGAAAATTGCTGCTAGTTCTTCACTAGGAAAGATTAAATTTCTTAAGGACTTAAATATGAACAAAGACTATGAATCTCTTAAACTGAAATATAGCGTTATGAGTTTTTACTTGTATAGGAAGTGTCACGCCCACTTGCTGCCATTCGTTCACTTATTATTGAATGCAAGTTTATACCTCCGATGTTTATGCCCACCCAATATCTTGTGCTCTTGTCATTGTTTGTGTAGGAGCTGCCAAATCACTTAAATTTATTGAGATTAAGACTTAAAATTTTATTTATCTACAGACGCATAATATGTGCCTTATATGATAGGTTTTAAAATAATTTTATCTACTACGTATGTAAAATAAAAATTTTTCATTCATTACACGTTACCAATTCGGAAAATTCCCTTGCACGCTTGATTTACATTGTTGAAATTAAATTTCTTATGCTCGATTTGTTGTCAAATCGAATCGTTAGAATGTCTGCCAAAATACAGAAGCACGCGTTGAAATACTTACTTACATACTGCTGTCTCCATAAGAACTCACTTCTGATTCCACTCTGTAGCCAGTCAAGTGCACTTCAAAGTGTATTAAATAAAAATATGCACTTACACAAACACACGCAAATACAAGCAATGTGAATGACTAAGAATAGTAATTCAGGCACCCTAGAAGCTATCTCTTGTACCCTATTGGAAATTAAGTTATATATTTGAAAACTATACCTATGCTTCGTTATTAAAATGTTTGAGGGTCAGTTAGGAGAAATCATGACCATTTTCATCTAAGATTTTTCGAAATTCAAACAGCTTGCTTCTTTTATATTATGGAACTTTTCTACCGCTATAACAAGCTTAATTTCCACATATGACTGAGTTGCCTTATTAAAAATTCAAGAATTAGTAACAGATCTGTCGAACGGGATAATGTTGGCGGATGTTCCTAAAGATTGGAAAGTACGAAACATTTTAAACTCGTGCGGCCGCCCGGGCATAACTGCCTGGGGGCTGAAAATGGTCCTCGTAATATGGAAATAAATTTCATTTTGCTAGAGTTTTCGAGAAGTTAAAAGTGAGGATCTTATTCTTTTGTGTAAACATAATTTTTGCATGTTGAAAAAAAAAACAGGATGGGTAGGTGGAGGCAAATTGAGTCTGCTCATAGAACTACTCCATTTTACTAATTTAAATGATCCGTTTGTAGTTATTGCAATTATCTTACATCTAAGGTTCACGCCTTTGCACTCAAAGAAATTTTCTTGTTTGTTTTATTTTTGAACTCTTTATTATGTGTTGCTTTTTTCACAAATTGCAAGGTTTTTTAATTTCTGATGAAAGCATTCAATTTTATGTAATATTTGAACATGTTTTTTTAATATCTTTGGCTACAATCTTCAACAAACCATTTACATTCATCACGATGCAATAAAAAGCTTTCTTGGTTTCTAGTGTAGACGATTTCTTGCTCCTCATCAGCGCAAAGAAACTTTGTACCATTCAAATTTTGCAACACAACTTCCTTGCCTTCAATCTGGACTTTCCAGTTAAAATCAACAGATTCATTCGAACTATAAACATCGTGCTGATATTCTGCTGAACTCTCAGATTCCTTAAATTGTATGGCTAGTTGGCGATTATTGAAATAATGGCTACGAAAATTAAACACTGAAGGTTTTTGTTTCATCTCTGCTGTAAACACAGTTTCACGTGATTCATAGTAAGGTGTCCCAAAATTTATTTTATTAGCATACGAACTTGCCTTAATATAACGTTTATTTCCAACGGAGCGCTCTTGGTAAAAACATACCAGATCACTGAATAGATCTTGAAGTTTTACATCTAAGGGAATGATTGCATCTATCTTCTGCCGCTTTTCTGTAGTAATCCTTTTCGCATAGTCAAATTTTTTTGTCAGCTTGAACAGCTCCAAAGTAATTTGTTCCATTTCAGCTTCTTCAAAAGGACCCTTATCGTATAGCGCAAGTAGAATGTCTACATTTTGTTGTATATTTGGTGACAAATCGGCCAAAATTGGCGTAAGTTCTTCCATAGGTAATGTCCAACGGACTTTTTTAACCATTTCATTAAATGTTAGATTTGAAACAGTTTCATTTGTCATAAGCAGCATTTTAAGCATTTTATCAACTGGCGTTCCCAGTAGATTGCATTTCTGTACGTATGCCGCAGACTCTAATAAATGGGAACCCTTAGGCACTATAGTGGAAAGAAGGAGCCCTTCTCGTATACCCAATAATTCGTTGAGCTTCTCTGGGTATAAATTCGTGGAGTTAACGTCGAGGAAATTTTCAATTTTATTATACAATTCTATAGCGTGGAATGGTATTTCAGTGTGGTGAGCCTTACTCATTGCATCATAAAGTCCCGATAGAACATCAGCTTTAAAATTGACATCATCGCTTATTTCAGAGAGGTGGATTATTTCATTAAAGTGATCAAAGCTATTTTTGTAAATTCCCTCAATGATTTTGCGGAAATGATGGCTGAATATAAATTGCTTATCATTCATATCAATATTATTCGAATTCTCAATAACTTCTGGGCTCACTGTGGCTACACCACATTCGCCAAGGTTAAGTGTCCATACTGACCAAAATATCATTAAGACCAAAATAGCAGCCATATCTCTTGAAAAAAGTAAAATAAATTATAAATTAAATTAACTAAAAATTAAGATTTAGATGTAGTAGTTATCGGAAATAAACATAAAAATTAATCACAAATGTTTCTAGTGTTTCGATAACTATACGTTGATCTTTCTGAGAAGTTCAACTCAAGATTATATTATTTTTGTATTTATTTTAAGAACAGGATTGTAAAATACAATATTTTTTTGATAACAATCCTTGTCATTTCAACTTACTTATTCTTTGCTCGAAACATTGATTCTAAATTGTATTAAAATAATTTCTTTCCGTCATAAAAAAAGACTAATATAGAACTGTTAATACTTAAATATTATTTTGATTCCTTTTGCTGCTTTTAAGGATAAAAAGTTTAATTTCAATTTATTTTCATATTCATTTGAATTCAAACCATATTGCCAGATACTTCAACATCTCGCAGTGCTTGCGTTAATGAATCATAATTGAAAACAATTTCTGGAATCTCTTCAAAGTGTGTTTAATCTATTTTCACTTATTTTATAAATTTCCATCAAGTCTTTATCAAGCCAATGCATGATTTTTTATGAGCCTTACCTATACCCATTTGTCGTAATGACAATTTTGTTTCTGTTTAGGCTGTTTCACTCTGTCAAAGTTTTCGCAATCGCTGAGTTGATTGCGTTAGACAAATCATTTGCCAATGGAACCGCAGACTCAAAAATTTTATTCTTATTATGCTTTTTAAAAAATTGTTACCAAGTAGCTATTACATAAATTACATTAAAAGACCACATACTGCTTATATTTCAGTTTTCATATGCATATCCTGTACATACATAATACACACGTTTTCTTTTATAAACATATTTCAATGATTAAATACAATAATTTTAAATACTGAATTGATTGTCTTACAGCACGATAATTTGAACATACGCAATTGCCCACTTAAAGAATCGGGATCACAGAACTAATTTTTAGTTCCTTGCGATACTGATCATTTTAGATATATGTAAATTTACTTATGTAATCCTTGTAAGGAATCCAAAAACAGAACAACTCTTATTTAATTTTCAAAAATGGAAATCTGATTCTATTCCGTTTAAAATTTCGTTAAGCTTTTTATTCAAAGAGTCCTTTTTCGACTTTCTGTTTCTCTTTTTAGATAATTTTAGCTCCACTGAGATTTCTTACCCAATTTTTGACGCTTTCTGATTTGTGTTCCCGCACATTTAAAATATTACTGACTGTAATTCTGTCTTACGCTGCCTTTAAATTATTTGCTCAAGCGTGTAATCGTTACGTAAATCATTAGATTATTTCAAATTAAAAATTATGTTATCTGAATTTTCATTCACCTTTTTAATAATTAAAAACTAATAGGTTATTGGAAATTATATACCGATTATGTTCATCGTTTTCAATACAAATACTATATAAATATGCACTATTATTTCTTAATAGAAGCCATATTGCCGTTTGTCAATAAAATCCATTTTGAAGATTACTTTGTAAAATAATTTTTATTATAGATACTTTATTTGATGTGCAACAAGTTACATCTTTTACATACAAGTAAAAATTTTTAAATGAAGCTTATATCTGCTCGTAATTTCAATATACCGCAATACTTTTTATTTGTATGGATACAAGAAGCTTCTCAATGAAAAAATACAGTAGTAGTATATGAAAATCTAAATTTTTATTATATTTTAAAGGACATTTTTGAGCCACCAAAATATTTTTCAATTTTTTTTCGCAATAAAAACTTTAAGAAATTTTAAAAATTATATGAAAGCTTAAAGTTTTAACATCATGCATATATGTATAAGAACTGCTTCTTCGTTGTTTTGTCTTGTTTTGTATCTTTTTATTTAATTTGAAGCTCAATCACGTATATAAATGATGCTACAATCTTCAGCAATCCATTTGCACTCATCAGCGTGCAATAAAAAGCTCTCGTGGTTTCGATTGTAGACATTGGATCCGTCAGTGCAAAGGAACTTTGTGCTATTCATATTTTGTAACACAACTTTTTCATCCTCGAATTTAACTTTCCAGTCAGCATCATCAGCTGTAAAGTGAACGTTGGGTCTTGACTCATTATACTCTCTAAGTCTAATGGACAATGGACTTCCAAATATATCGTAAAAGTGGAATGCTAGCGGATTATGTTTTATCTCTACCGTAAATGCAATTTCACGTTTCAAATTCATAAATCTTTCAACCGTTAAACCCTGAAAATAATTATAAACCATCGCTTTTTTTTCGTTTTCTATTTTCTGATAAAAGCATACCGTCTTACTTAGCAAAGCTTGCAACGCTTTGGGTATAATTGCATTTATTCTTCGCAACTTCTCTTCAGAGAGTGAATCTTTACGTATGTGTTTGACACCATACTGATTATAGTCAGAATTTCTTTTAAGCTGCATTACACTTGAAAACAACTCAAATTGTTCAGTTTCTTGCAAACTGCGTCCTTCGTATAGTGATAACAGTGCGTTCACATTTTCTTCTGCATAGGAAGAAAAATTCGTCAAAATTGGCAGCAATTCTCTGAATGGCATCCAATGTAACGACGTTTCTACCACAAGTTTTATTGTGAGACTTGAAAGAGTTTCATTTAAATGCAGCAATTCTATGAATTTGTTGACTATCAACTCCTTTTGAATAGACTCGTTCATGTAGATTGCGACTTCCAGTATTTTGGCAACTTTTGGAACTATGGTGTTTGAAAGTAATTTTTGCCGAATGAGCTGCAATTCGTTTAAGTTTACCGAAGTTATACTTTCTCTACTGACATTAATAATTGATTCGATTTCATTGTAGAGGTACAAAGCTCTGATTGGATTTTCGGTATGTTTAGCTTCACTCATGGCATGGTAAAGTTCCAATAAAACATCAGCCTTAAAAATGTCGTCATTGCTAACTTCAGCAAAATTTAGTACCTTATTAAAGTTATCAAAATTTTGCATATACATGCCAACAATGATTTTTCGAAAATGAGGGCTAAACATATAGTGTGCATTATAGGTGTCAATATGCGTAGAATTTTGATCTACGTCTGGGCTCTCAGTAGTAGTAGTAGTAGTAGTAGTAGTGCAATAACATAAGTTTCCCGCCAAAAGTATCCACGTTGCTAGCACTTTTAAGAAGGTAGTCATCTTTCCTTTATGAGAAAAAATAAATTAAATACAAAAATTACATTAATAATTAAGTTTTTCTTTTTTCATTCTTATTATGAATAATTAAATGATATATGAACCACAGCAAAATGTAATTTGAGTGGTGACGTGGCATCAACCACAAATATTCTGATGAGATTTCAAGGATCGAAATATATGTCTATATTCCAAAGCTGTTGTTTTTTATCAAAGTTTGTCAAAATAAAATTATTGAATCATTTTGTTAATTTTACATCAACAATGTAAGCTCAGTTATCATTGAATTATTAAAAAATTTAAAGCCTTTACCCGATATCTTATTCATAGTTCTATTTCAATTCTATTTTGCAATTCAATAGCATGATATGGTATTTCAGTATGGTGAGCTTTACTCATCGCATCGATAGTCCCGATAGGACATCAGCTTTAAAATTGACATCATCGCTTATTTCAGAGAGGTGGATTATCTCATTAAACTGATCGAAGCTATTTTTGTAAATGCCCTCAATAATTTTGCGGAAATGATCGAATGAAATGAATTGCGTATCATTAATATCAATGCTACTCGAACTCTCAGTAATTTCTAGGCTCACTGTGGCCACATCGCATTGGCCAAGGTTAAATAAGCAGCCATATTTATTAAAAAAAAAAAAATAACAGTAAATTATTTAATATTCAGATTAGATTAGATAAGCTCTAGACAATTTATTTGCCAATAAGATCACATATTTTTATCTTAATTTTCATAAACACATTCTGTACCTGACACAGAAGTGGATAAATTATTCTATTTTTTAATTTTATAAAATACATTAAATTTTTTATAATTTATTTAAGTACTCAATTTAGATGCTGCACTTTAATTTGAAAAAATCCTTTGAGTACCATTTTATAAACTGGGACCACAAATCTATTGTAAGACAACTTAAATTTACTAAGTTAAATATCATTGTAAATAATTTGGAAACTGAATTTCTTTTCATTCAAAAAATATCGAGCTTCCAAACAAGCTTTTAATTTGAACCGTTCAAAAATTTCATTAAAATTTTTACTCAATGATTCCTTGGCGTTTTGCAGTTTTTATTTAAAATAATTTTAACTCCACTAAGATTTCTTACCAACTATTTGAATATCTGAATATTTTAGACTGTGTGTCCGCAAAACTCGAAATAGTACTGACAGTAATTCTGCCTTCTTTTAAATTATGCGCTCTAGCTTGCAATCGTTATCTGAATTTCGATTCACTGCTTTAAATAAATAAAAAGTCAAAGTTTATTGAAAACCGCTGATTATGTTAATCGTTTTAAATTCAAATATATAAATAGGTTCTGTTATTTCCCAATAATTAGTAAATCAAATTTATATAAATGGCAGTTCTCAAGTCAAGCTTTCTGGTAGGAAAATAAGTTTTGACAAATAATTACTGCAAGAAAGAGTTTAGAAAAAGCTTCAACATCTTAATGATATATGACCATAGGAACAGTTGCTTTGATTTGCGTCGTTTTCTAATGGCGCTGTTTTTCTCGCGTCCCAATTACCGACGCAAATCGAGGCCTTGGTGTATATGTATTCATTATTTTGGCTAAAAAAATTTTTTTAACATTTTTCATCAAAGTTTTTGTATGAAACCTTTCCTATAAGTAACAAAATCTCAACAAAAAAATAAAACCAAATTTCTAATTTATGGCAGATAAAAAACATTTAGTCATAGGCCGCCATCAGTTGGTTTTGAGGCGGAAATGAGTTTTTCTCTACTCTCGGGTTACAATGTGTTTGGATTTTCTATGTTTCGTTTTGTTTTTGTTAATTTATGTATATCTAAAATACATTTTTGTTGCTTATCCCTCATATTTTGTTTTGTTTTTTTTTTCTTTCGTTTTGCTTCCGCTGACTGACCTCAAATTGAGTTTAAATTTGATGCCATAGGAAACGTAGCAAATGGTAGTTGGCAAAGTGGTCCATACGTCCAAGCGATACAAAATAGGAAATTGTAGCGCATGCATTTGACATTGTAATTATTTGCTGCTCTTAATGATGTTGCTGTTGCTGCTGCAGGGCCGGACATTCAGTTTTTTTTTTTTGAAGTGAAGACCAATAATATTGCCGCCTCCTCGGGTAAAAAGTTTCTTGAAAAGAAAAAAAAAGCGAGATCATTTTACTTTTGGTGCTCCTACCCAATTTGTAAAAGTTTTTTTGGAGTGCGTACATATATTTTTCTGGATAAATTAAAAGAAGTACAACCAAAAGACACACATTTTTTGAAGACATAACTATCAATAATCGTGGAATAGCATTGAATTAAAAAAAAAAGCTTTTAAGTTAGCTATTTATTTAAAAAAATTAATAGGCAGATGAAACTCAATTACAAAAAAAAGACAAATATGTCAATTCTATTCGAAATTCGCCGCGCCCTAAAATTTTTCGCTGTATGTCCGACCCTGTGTTAGTGTTTTTTGTTGTTTCTACTGGCACTTGACAGCTCATTTTAAGGCTCCAAGTAGCCAGTGATGGTCTACAATAAATTAAATAAAATAAATCGTACTGAATTTATCAGCAGAAGAAGCTTAGAAACTTGGTTGCTCAGTTTGATCACTCTATAGGTACAAATTTTCGATAACTAATTAAATTGCAACTTGAGTGGTAAAAATCATTTATTCTTGATATTTTCAGTTTGAATTTAAGCAAAAAATGATCAAATTCTAGATCGATCGTACTTGCTTATCTGAACACTAAAGAGGAAAAATTTACTTAACAGAAGTGGTTTTCCAAATAACTGATGATTTTAATCCGATTTGGTATATGAAGGTTCAATGTTCTATCTATTATATATGAAAATACCTCGGACACACGTTATGAAAAGAAAATCTTTATCGCATTGTCTTACTTAAACATTAAATCTATGTGTTAATGTTATTGATTCTAAATTTAATAAAAAAATAAATTTTAAACCTGAAAATACCCATTTGCTAAGAACAAAATATTTGCTTTTCCGTTCAACTTCGAGTAGCACATTTTCTAGTGAATTTAACAAATTTTAACATGCCCCCAAGGCAGCATTACAAAAAGAAGACCCTTTTTGCAACTAAATTCATATCCATAATCCATATGGCAACCCTTTTGCATAAGTTCACATAATATTTTACACATTATTAAACGGAAATATGAATTTTCATGCCTAGAAAAAAAGGTCAAACTCAAAATTAAATATTCTCAAGCCTAGATGCATACATGAAACATTTATGAAGGGAATATGAAGTATAAATAAAATTGAAAGCATTTTCAGCTGCAAATTATATTATTAAAATATAAAACAGCCTGAGGTGAACATTTGCACAAAAAAAAGGATTCACTTAAATGAGGGGAGCCTTTTTAAATCGTACATATGTAGCTACATATTGCAACTGCACATAAATGAAGTTATCTTATTTTGTAAAAAAAAAACGATTGGTTTTTTACAAAAAACTTATACGTAGCGTTGCCAACTGCAAACGACTGTGGAGATTATGAGCAGTCAAGTTTTAATTGTCATTTTGACGCTTTTTGTGTATTTCATGTCATGTGATAAAACTTTTCAGTATAGCAACATCAGCAGCTGCAAGTGTCGGAAGTTAAGACCAAGCCAACAGCTCTCAGATATCGAAATTCTATACACCGCAGTGTGCTTTCAACGAACGCACTTTTAAAATTAAAAGTAAAGTTTTCAATTAAATCATGAATTTTTGATTTCTTGATTCAGGTAAGAGTATTTCTTGATCGAGAGATTAAAATAGGGGGGGCTCCAAGCAAAAATTTAATTTTTAATCAACTGACTTGCAAAAATGTGCCGTGGTAAGCTGCTGGATGCATGCATATAGCTTAACGTCGCACATCAAGTTTTTCGAGTTAATGAGGCTTATATAAGATGCTCTAATTTTCATCACCTCAAATTTTCATTTTCGCATTTTTAGTGAAGTAAGTGCGTTATGTGAGCACATTGACTAACTCGATTCATTAAATTTCAACTGTTCGTTGGAGCTTTGTGATACTTTCTGCATTGACCAGGAGTTTGTTTCCTAATGAGTTTAATGGTAGCACGTTTTATGCAGGTGCGCCATTACGATGTGTTCTATTGTTGTAGCATGAAATGCATTGTTGTGCCCGCATTGGAAATGTCAAAAACCAAGAAAATTCCGGTTACTATCAAACTAAAACTTGCAAGGGAAAAACTTTACTTTAATAACCAACAAATAACTATTGTCCCATTCAAGAAATTGATTTTTTAAATTGAAAGAAAGTTTGTCTTCCAAAACCAAGTTCTTAGTTAAAAAAAAAATTGGTTAGTTTTTGACAGAAGCTAATGTTGTTCATTTGAAGGATTCTTCCAAAAATTTACTATACCAACTATACCATAGAAAAATGTTCCTAAAGTCACTTGACCTTTGTTTGAGGAAGAGTATTAAATGCCTTTTAATGAATATGAGCTCAATAAAAACCACACCATGGAGATGCAAAATCATCAGCGGATATATTGCTTAGTAGTCAAAGTTCTTCTCACATACATACATATGTATGTAGCTGTTCTCATCTAGTTACTTTAAATTCAAATTTAAAGGTTTGGGGAAACCGAAACTTTCGGCAATCGGTGACATTTTTTTAAAAAATTTTAATAAAAATTTTTTAGTTACGTCAAAAGCAAAATTTGAATTTCATACTACGAGAACAATTTTGTAGCATTCCTTTCCGAATATTTATATTTGACAAATTTTTATGAAAAGACATATGGCATGTTAAACATACATTAAATTACAATTGCTCGTACCCCAAATTACAACAAAAATTAATTTTACTAACAAAAACGTAACTCTTTTGCTGAGACACGCAAAATTTATCTAAATTGAAATCTTTCAACGTTTAACGCAACATTTGTAAAACAATAATTTCAGCTATGAAAACAAGTCATAGCCCGGGTAGTGGTACTAAAAAACCGCAATCTAACTTATTGTGCTATAAACACCTTTTATATTTGTTGTATTTTGTACTATAAACATATTTTTGGTAGAGGGTTTTGTAAATGAGGTGTTTATTAAGTAAACTATTTGATAACGAAAATTTTCATGTGCCATGTAATGAAGTTGAAAATAGTGATTTTCTTATTGTAACTGTCGCAGGGAATTCTTAATTTAAAATAAATCATGCCATGGTCTAAGTATTTGAAGGCTTTATTTAAAATTGTTTCAGTATATCAGTTGTATAACGTGACAGGAATTTAGAAAAAAAAAGTAAGCTATTCACGATTCTCCTTTCGAACAAATAAGCATGGGATATGGATTTTAAAACGGCTTCAGGCATGGTTCATCTTGACACACTACACACTTTGATTAATCTCTTACGTATTGTGCATTCCTGACTGATGCCTTACTTACATATGTACTCTCACCTAAAAGCTTTCTAATAAAATCGACACAAGCAAAAAATCCAATTGTCTGAGTTTAAAAAAATGTTTCTTCGAGTATAACACATAAGTTAGGGATGAACCCTTTTCCCAGAGTGATAATGCCTATTTCAGTGTTAATATTTTTTAAAAAGAACATATAAAATTTTGAATTCTCCTTTGATATTGATAAAAAAAAAAGTTACGAATTCCAAGAGGATACCATAAAGCATTTTGTCTTCAAAAAGTATTGCGAAATAATCTCACTTTCTGAATTTTGTGTTTCTATGATGAATGGTTTCGTCGGTGCATTTTGACCCTTATTCAAGACATTATATTTTACACTACAATAAATATACATATTTTAAAAATTAGTACATATGCAAAAAAAAAATATCCAAGATACATAATGTTTTCAAGTCAGAAGAAGCAGAAAATTGAATAAGCTCTTATCACAAAACGGAAACGGAAATAACGCCAATACTAAAGTTAGCACTGTGGCTAACTCTTGCCTACACTTGAAAGCAGAAGAAACAAAACCCCATCGGAAAAGTTCAACTTACGCGTATAACTGATTAAACACGAACACGAACTTCATTAGAAAAGTTAAGCATTGCGTGGTGGTGGTAGTGATGATGATTCAGAAACTGTTAATCATTGCATACCAGAAAAAAACTTTCTATACAATACATAAACAGAAAACACTTTATTTCAAGATTTTCCACGACAACAACAACCAAAAAAAGTATTAAAGTGTATTTAGTTATTTATTATCTACTATAGCCAGGGATGCCACGGTAACTATTTAGCAAAATAATAAAAGTCAACACATCAGCCACTCCTGTATATTTTTAGATATTTCTCATATCAGGATTCTAACATGTCGTATGAGTCACATGTAATAGTATTATTTAGTTTTATAACATGGGGAAAAAACAGCTTTTAAAATTTTAAATTTTTAAATATAATTTTCAATTCGAAGAGCAACATTGACTGCGATGTAGAAAATAATTTCTTACAACAGAAAACTAAAATTTACAGAAATGTCGCCAATATAAAGGTGCCCCCTTGACCTCTCAACCTGGTCATGGCTCAAAGGACATAGTTCTGAGCTCAGAGTCTTAAAGTTTTTTCTTCAGACTTTTTTACTATATAAATTTAATTTACAGACACATACAAAAATTAAATTTAAAAATTATCATAATCTTCTTCTATTTTTGTAGTTTATTTTTCATAAATTTTTAATATTATTTTTATCATGTTTTCATATATAAACCTTAATGATATACCTCATAATAAGCAACATATAGTTACCTTAAATGGCCCATAAGAGCACACCTTAATAACTTTTTTTTATAAATCTTTGTACCTTAAATTTTTCTAATACTTTTTTGCAAATACAAACTACTAGACGGTATCCCTTACTATAATATTGTGTGAAGTGCTACTTTGGTCTATGGAGGCGATGCTTTAGAAGAAAAGAATAGCGAACTAATTAGTCGCTATCAGAAAGTTGAATTGAAAGTTAATGATGAAAGTTGGCAAGTGATAAAAGTTAGGAGCGATGCTGCGTGAGCGTATTACAAACAAAACATGCGTAAAGCTGAAACAAAAACAAAAAGAATATTAAAAATAAATAAGAATTACAAATCATTTCAAAATAAGCAACTTATCTACGAACCACAAAGAATTTAAGAGAGGATATAATAATGCCTTATGGATGTTTATAGCATGCTGTTTCTGACAATTTATTATTTTACAAAGTTGGAAAAATATACACTCCCATTTCCATAATTATTTATTGTTTTTTAAACTTGTAGCTATTTTTTTTTTTGTGGAGAAGCCTGTAAGAACTGCATTGCATTAACCCTAATGCGCATTCGTTGTCCCATCGACTGCAGTTGAAGAAGGTGTGCTCTGCGTCATTTTCATCAGCGCCTCCATTTATAAAGAAAGGGATCACTGTTTTGGCCATATGGTCAGGCCCGGATTTACCTTACAGGTACACTACTCACTTTTCATATTAAAATTTTTTTTCCATATTCACCAGTGAAGAAGGGCGGCAATTTGTGGACGGCCTAACGGCGGCAAATTTCTAAATCCAGGCCTGCATATGGTGTAGATATTTCTGGAAGTGTCCAAGGCCCGATAAAAACTGAGTGAGGTAATAATTTACCTCACCAAAGTCTCTCTCGAACCATTTTTTTATGCAAGGGATCAGTCATCTTATCCACCTGTCATTGACTTCCGAGCGATATCTCTCCTGCCATTTAGAGAGGGTTACCTGCCTTGCGTCTGTAGAAATTTGTAGCTATTTGATTTATGTAACTTGCAATCAATAGATTAATTTTTTTTAATTGATTAAAAAATTTTGAATTCAAACGCTATTTAAAATATTTTCTCAAAAATACTTCTATGTCTACATATTAAAATTGTTTTATTTTTTTTTTTTTTTATTTTTTATAGTCAACTTCAATGATATGCAAATTTTACTCGAACGCAAAAGAACCTTTCAATCATTAACTTCCATTAGCAATGGTTGTCATTTCGTTGGTCAGCCAGTAGCGGCTTACCATTGATGATGTCTTACCCTATCTAAAGACTGAAACTAATTTATTCAAAATGCCTGTTGGCAATGAGCCAGTTAAGCTTTTTAAAAGAAAACCACTTTAAATGTTGACATTTTCCTTCATTTTCTGTTTTTTTTGTCATTTAATCAAATGCTGCTATGCCTTCCCTTTGTTGCATTGTCGACAATGCCGGCAACGTCTGCTTCCTAACAGAACTCATCAGCTGTAGCTGAAGATTTCTATCACCAATATTTTCGTAGCCATCATCATGATCCTCATCATGATTATCAGCAGCATCATCGTTATTGACGCAGCCCATTTCACACACCAAATCATTCGCATTTAAATTCATTGCTCACATTTGGAGTATTGCTATCTTGCTTCAAAATGTTACCCTTCCCGTCTTTATTTTTATTAAGTTGCTACCCTAAGCCCATTGTGGTCTGAGTTGCATGGATGTTATAATTTTTTTTTATATTAGAACACTTTTGAAAGTATTGGTTTGAACTTCAGTTTTTCTTTTTTTTTTCTTTGAAAGTGTTCTTTTTACCAGGTTGTCAGTAAAATATTTTTCCCTAAAAGAGTTTTTTCCATCAAACAGTATTGTTCTAAATGCTGAACTTTTTCTCTTAGACTGTAAAGAAAAATTTTGTTACCAGCAATATTTAGTATTTGAATATTTTTGTATAGACTAATAATTAAAATTTTCTTAAAATACTTAATGTTCCAACAGTCTCAAACGAATACATAAATAAACATTATCAATTTTGTGTCATCAGTGAAGAAGAAAAATTATTTAAGTTGCAACAATCCCAAAGAATGGGTTAAGAAACGTTTTTCAGCTATTTACTTTTTTTTCATTTTCTTCATCAAAGCCGGGTGCTCTTTTTCTCGCTATCTCTCTCTGCAACTTCTCACTTTAATGTGGTTGGTTCATCATTTACGCTATCACAACAATCCTATGAATATTTTAAAGGCAGCTTTGCCCCAAACTGTACCCGACTGAGTAAAATGGTTTTGAATTTCACAAATTCGTCAAATGCTCAAACAAAAAAAAAACTTAGGATCCCACAAGAAAATTGTCTTAAGTCGTTATGTAAATAAAAAGCTTCTTTTGTGTTTCTTAGAGTTTTACAAAGAATAAAAGTAAAAACAAAAAAGCACAAAATTGAAAAAAAAATAATCGAGAAAAAACAGAAGATTGTTTTGGAATCGAATGACATCAATTTGGAGGCTTAAGTTAAAAAAATATACAAAGAACCTTTTTGCTTGCTCCTTTGAGTATTTGCATTTGTTTTTTGTTCCGTACGTTTTGCCAAATTGAAAAAAAAAATGATGTAACGGGAGTGACGCAAAATGAGCTGCATTGCATTTACCAATGAAATACATTAAGAGCTGCTGAGAAATTTTTTTGAGGCAGTTGGTAGAAACTAAAGATTTGTACGGAAATTTATGTGCCTTATCCAATTACGGTTTGTGATAATGAGCTACCGAATTAAAAGTTAGGAAACTTAATTTTATTGTTTAGAGGATTAACCTTCGTATCGATTGAGCCAGCTTCTCTATTTAAAAATACCAAATAAAATCAAAATAGATATTTTTCGAAAAAAAAAAATTTTACATAAGAAGTATTCCTAAATCACTTAAAAAAAATCGACATTTTCTATAACATTTGCGAGTGACAAAAAAAAAATATTAACTTGTAATGATTTCTGTAAAAGCTCATGAAACGCACCAAGTAAGACTACTACTTACTATTTCTTCAAAAATATGTGTAAAATTTCTGAAACACTGTAACAATTAGCTTATTAATAAGTTTGTTTAACTGCCCACAACATTGGCTTATTTCTGTTTTATTCTGTTCCAAAATTCAAGCAATATTTTTCAAGTAAATGACCAAACAGGATTTCTTGATATAAAAACCTTAAGCGCAGAAGTCCAGTAGGTCCGTTAGGAACCCAAATATCATTTTTAAATTCAAATGGCACGAAAAATATCTTTGGCTTTGAAACACCAATTGCAATTAAAATGTTCTGATTTTCTCAACAACATAAGCAAATGGTTTAATATTTTTAAATTTTACAATTATTTTTTATTTTCATTGAGTGTTTTTGATATGAAATTAACCTAAAAAAAGCTTAAGTGATCTGAACTGAATGATTAAGATATATTTTATCATTTTCCTCAGTGTAGACTTACGCTAGGTGAGCGAATCAATTTTTGATTCAAATTGAAAGATGCATAAAGTTTTTTTTTTAACCAATTTTTTAGTCTAACTTTTCACTCAATATAGAACAAAATTTATTAGCAAAAGCTGCATTTTTGTCAATATCAGCGACAACAACAAAATGGTCAACACTGTCACGTTCAACATTCAGCCCAACGTCAACACCATAGTGGAATGCAGCTAAGCATAGCCAAACCTAAGCTGAAGAAATCAAAATAATAAAAATGCATTTCCGTTTGCGCCACTTCAGTTTAATAACCATCTTGGAAAGTTTGCGTCGAAAAGCTTTTAAAACAGTTATTTGACACTTTTTGCTTTGCATCCAAATGATTGCGTGAGAGTGCGAAAACTTTTAAGTGCGCAAATAACGAAAGTTTTTAGTATTTGCAGCGACATAAAACATTTATGTGCGAAATATGAAGGGTGTTTCGAGCATTGAACATTTTTCCATTCAAACGAAGAGTAATGCAGTAACTTCATAAGATCTGTTCACTTTTAATCTCAGAAAATACAACAAATTCCATAGTGAAATGCTTGAAATAATACCTAAAAGCAGAAAATGTATAAAAAAGAGAAATATTTCAATAGCAGTTTTGTGAATTTTCAGTTTAAAATGTTTTAAATTGAATATTTGAAAATGTAATTTATTTAATTTGCTAAGCCTTTAACATTTAATTAGTCTAATGGATTTTGTTTACAATGCACTTCCATTAGATGTGCTTTTACTAAAACGGCGACAATCGAAAAAAAAGCGAAAAAAATTGACTAGCTCTAATTGATAAACAAAATAATTAAATTGTTAAAAAAAAATAATGGTTACCACAAACAACAACAACAACAAATGTGGTTGCAGCGGTGACGCAGCAATAAAATGATTTGTTTAATTAGGGACACGCTATAAAATGCAAAACAAAATTAAGTGAATGCGACTTTTTTTTTATTTCACCGTAAGCCTTGCACCCTACGTTGCACTAAGATTCATCTTCGGAATGAAATACATTAAGCTAAATATTACTGTTAGCAATATCATGTACGATTCATTCTAAGCAGTGTTGAGTTGCTGCCAGAAATCGTTAGTTTTTTAATTCATAATCAGTTACTAATTAATTTTAATTAATTTAATTGGGAAAAGATATCATAAATTTAAAATTACTTTTAACGTCATTGATATGTACCACATTTTAATATATTTTTCAGTTATAAAAATTTTTTCAGAAACTAAAGTCGTTCATATCATACAAAAAGCTCAAATAGATTTCCATATTATCTGATCATGTGACTAATCCAAAACATGTGCCCGAAACGATATTATCTAAGTATTTAGCCTGAAAGAGTGTTTCAATAGATTATATTTTCTTTGTAGTACATTGACATTTTTGCGTGCGTGAAATACCCCAAGGATCGAAGTTATTTCACTTAACAGTTTCAATTCAGATTTTCGTTAGTACATGGAGAAGTCTATAAACATTATATGAGAAGTTCCTTTAATTAATTGCGAAAGGCACTACAGGTGGATATATTCGATTCGACTGCTGCGGACACATATTTCAACCCATAGTGCCTGCCTCCCACACTCTATATTTACAAACATCAAAAGAATTATATCTTAAATAGTGCAGAAATGCACATAAGGGGACGTCCATTAATTAGGTGAGTCCAAATAGGGGAGAGGGGGTCCGGTAAAATCTCGCCAAAGGGGAGGAGGGGTCAAGGAAAACCTCAAGTCATCTTTTAATGCAGAGAATTTACATTAATATAGCAGAAAACAGATTGTATCATATAAATTATATAAAAATAATAATTTAAATCTTACGGAAAGGGGGACGGGTCCGCCAGATCTCATCAAGGGAAGAGAGGGGGGTCCGAATTTTCAAAAAAACACCTCACGTAATTAATGGATGTCTCCTAACTTGAAGTACTGCAGAAAAAAAAATTATTCGAAATTAAGAAAGAGATGGAAAGATCTTTTGCCAGAACTGTGACTTTTCTAAAACTGGATGACTAAGGTTTTCAATGAAGTTCAGCTGATTAAGATATTTAATTTTTTCGCAACAAACAGATATCTTATAGACATAGTTTCTAATTGGCATAAAATTTAATTTTTTCCAGAAAAATTTTCGGAAAAAAAAAATTTTCAAAATTTTATTTATTTTTTTTTATATTAATCATCATTATATTTTGTTTATTTCCAAACAAAAGCCCACAATTGAAAGTTCACCATAATTAGTGTTTGCGCTGAGGCTGTGAATTGAATAAATTTAATATATATACCCCAAGTGTAGGGTGCATAAACAGTAGAAGCATAAAAAGGATTACAAAGTAATTTAAATTAAATAAATTATGCGCTTTTGCGCCTATAAAGCTAATTTAAATCAATGTTATACATACATACATACGTATTTATATAAATAAACATTAGACTGTCCGTTATTTTTCTAGTTTGGAGATGTTTGTTATTAAGAGAAAATTAAAATTTTTGAAAAAAATACATTTTCCATAGTATAGCGTTTCAACTAGCACTTAAAATTGTTATTATAAACTTTTTTACTCGAAAACTAGTAGAAACAGTCATAAAAAAACTAAATGCCAAATTTTTGTTTATTGTTTTAAGTTCTTTTTTTAAAAAATATAAGCATACAAAGAAAATTGTTAAAAGTGTATTTGGATTTTGCTTAAAAGCCCATTAAATAATAAACACAGAAGCTCTCAGTTTTATTTTCATTATTCCGTGCTATAACCACTATCGCTCATTTCAACTTTACGAGCTTTATTTCAGCGTTTAGCCCTTGTAACGACTTTTATCAAACTATCTCATATTGTTTTCCCGTCATCGCGGTTTCCTAAAGAAAGACAGACAGACAGACATGACTAAATCGAATAAGGTGGTGACGCTGATAAGGAAAATACCATATTCACTTTTCTATACCTGGTACAGCATGGACAGTCTAAGCATATGCTCGTGAAACATACATGTGGTATATAATATGTGCGTAACCCAAAAGTGTTTTAAAGAACAAAATTTAAAAATAATCCAACATATCACCTTCAACCAATTTAAAATTATTGTAATTTTATTTAAATGTTGTGTTTCATCAATAATATTTGAATATTTTTCTCATTTCAAAGTAGCACTTTCAAAAGTAAATTTAAGCTATAGTATGAAAAACAAATCTGGGAAAAATTTTAAGTTACATTTAATGTTGCAGAAAAAATCTTGAGTGAGGGTATGTAGGCAAGACAAGACCACCGTGAATTTCTCAGACATAGTTAATGTAGCAGTATGATGACATAGAAGAATATAATGATAAAATTTGGTTTGAATACTTAAGTCGAAATCGATAGAAAAAGAATCAGCAATTTTTCCATTTTCTATGAATTTATAGTTTTAAATTCAACTTTACACTGTAAAACATTTATAATTGTCCTAGAGCTAAGAAATCATCGCCTTCAGTTTTCTATTGACCTTTGAAAGCTTCGGAATTATTAAAAACATCTAAACATTTCCATGAAATGTAGCTTATTTAAGATTTTGCAAATAATTTGAAACGAAATATCACAAAGAATCATCTCATACATACATACTTGTAAGATATACATATGATCAATTTTCAATTTGTGGGATAATATTTTGCAACCACAAAGGACATAGCCCAAAAATTATAAAAAAAGCAAACAATCTCAAGTAAAAATCTATGAAGTAGATTCGTTTCCGTTTCCTGCCATTGCTGGCTTGGCTAGATGGTTTATCTTGGTTTTTTTTTTTCGTAACAAACGCTTCATCATTTCACTATATGTTTTATCTTTCTTGACAACAAAAAAAAATCTCTAATCATGCCACCAATTTGCCAACATAAAAGTTCAAACAATTTCCGTTCCATTCGTTTTCACTTTGGCTGCTGATGCTGTTGCTCTCAGGCGAAATTTATGCGGCAACTGTATTTGTGGATATAGAGTTTTGTTTGTGTATCAGCTAGACTGAGCTCCCCACACCACTCATTTATCCACTCGCTAGTTATCCGTGCAGGCCTCTTGTGATGTGGACTCGCTTTTGAAATTAGCTCGAAATCGATTGGACGAAAGCCAAATTTCCTGTTGGCTAATTTTCCGTTCATTATTTTGTGGTTTTCCGCTATTGGTAGCAAAGTCCAATAAGATTGTGGCAGCAGCACAGTATTTCAAGCACTCAAGCCAAGGATCGAATTATTAACGTTACAGCAACATTTTGAGCTACATGGCCCTATCAAATATTAAAAGTTTTTGATATTTTCAACTTTTGTTCAAAAATCTTTGATAACGGAAACACTGTGCAATAGCAAAGAC
Organism: Meiosimyza platycephala; assembly: GCA_963662105.1. Classification (NCBI taxonomy): domain Eukaryota; kingdom Metazoa; phylum Arthropoda; class Insecta; order Diptera; family Lauxaniidae; genus Meiosimyza; species Meiosimyza platycephala. The sequence continues at coordinate 1,711,819 of OY759210.1, read as the reverse complement.
TTGAAAACAACAGTTGCAAGAACAATAAGAACAACAACAACAACAACAAATACAAAGTGTACAACAAGGCACGTTTCCTGCAACGAGATGTGAATTATGTGGTTATAAATTATTTTTGATTGGAAATGAAAATGTTGCCAGTTGCAATAAAAAAAATGAGGAAAAAAATGGATTGCTGAATCTTAAGTAATGCATTTTATTGCTTTTTTGCTCTTGTTCTTTCTCGATCAAACAAATTTCAGTTGAACGTGTTCGAGTCCAGCTATAATTTATTTAAATGCAAATTTGCTGAGTTCTCTTGCTTCAACTCATTTTTTTTTATATTCATTTTCAAATGCTTCCATTTAAGCTGGCAATCTTCACTTTTAAATCTGCAGTCATATTTCAGTAGTCCATTTCCGTGCTGTTCACTCTAAATACATCTTCTACCGCCATCGCTACCAACAATTTGCAATTCTCAATTCTTCATCTGCTTTGCATTTGCAATTGGCTTCATATTTTTATCACACGCTACTGATTTTCAGCTTATACTTTTTGGTGACCTACCAAGCACTTTCCTCTGGGCAAACACTGAGCGAAAACTTTTTGTTGATTGCAGAAAACATATTTTTTTCAAGTGCACGAAATTGTTGACCTGTTATTATGCTATTTTTCATAGAATTGCTTTTCGGACTTTCCTCGGAAGAATAAGTAGGTAATGAATATACAAAGTCGCTAGTAGCACCAAAAATAGCTTCGTATTATTCGACATTCGCTGCTATACTTATATCGATGTATATATGTATGTAAGTAAAACATTTGATTTCATGTATATTACATATGTATGTACGTGTTAAACTTTGAAATAATAAATTTTTTTCTCTGTACCGCTCTACTTGATTACTTTATCGAAACCATAAAAATGAAGTCAATAATAATGCAAGAAGAAAAAAAATCATTTTTAATGCCCTTACGGGCCAATAAAAGCTACAATTCTGCATAGAATACGAATTGTGGAAAATTTTATGTGATTCGCAAAGGTTACAAGACGGTACAGATGTACAAATTGGCCAAAATATATGAAGTTAAGAGTTTTACGGTTCGATGTTACAAACACCAGAAGCACATTGTGCCTGTGGAGTCCATTGGTATGACAGAGAGGGTGGTAAATATGAGCAATCGTGTCAATACTGCTAAATCCATGTATAAGACTTGCCTTTATATTGTGCGTAATAAACCCGTTACGTTAACATTAACCCTTTAATGCTTACTTGCAAATCTGCTGTTGTAGTCTTTGCCAATGCACACGCACACACACACATACAAACACACACACACGTATATAACGAAACACAACTGCTGCCAATGTTGACGTTGATAAATGACATTGAGACTGTGAATGAGTTTTTGATGAAAACATTTCGATTTTTTATGAGTTGCAAATTTATGCAAAAATCCAGACGTAATTTGCTGGGATTTGCAACAAGAAGGTGTTGCGTAACGATATATTGCGATAAGGTAAAGAGAGGGTAGGGGATGCGAGAATGAATTGACAATATTTTACTTGAGGTATAAGTTTAACAAGTTTTGTGAAAGTTCTTTATATTGCCGATTTTATTATATTTTTTATTTAACTTTGTCTTTTGACGTATGACGAGCAAAATTGGTTCAAATTATCTAAAGCGTACAAACCGAATAGTATTAAATTTTATAAAGTATACATTAAAATGTTTCGAATAGAATTTACTGCGTTTTTAAGCAGCAGAACATTTTTATTTTTTTGTAGGCCAAAAAGCTGTCAACGCCTTTCAACGAAAATTGTGGCTACAAATAAGAAACTGAGTCGAATAACACACCTTCCCAATTGTGTGCCTCTTCTTCTTCTTCTTTTAAGTTTTTGTTGTTCCACCTAAAATGTTTATTTGAAATAACTGTTATTTTGTTGCTGCAAAACAAAGTATGTAAAATGTTTTTTGTTTATTTAACGTAAGTCATTGCTGTTGTTATTGTTGTAAGTATAATAGAACACTTTATTAGGTGAAAAATGCTTTTAAGTGTTTTCAAACACGAACATAAGCTTATAACTTAAGCATTGGCAAACCGATACAGTATCTTGCTCAAATGTTAGGAATGGTTTCGACTAAGTCGATTAAAGCTAGCAAATACCAAATGGTAGCGAAAAACACAGATAGAAGTTCAAAATTTTTAAAATTCAATAACGGTAGAAAATATCATATAGTTCGAAAAATATTGGGCATATTTAGTAACACAAAAAAATATCGCGAAAGTCAAAAAATGAAGAAAGTCTAATCAAGTCCTTTTTATTAAAAGAAGAAATTTTGAAACTCTCTCATATCTTAGTTAGTTACAGAACTTCCAAAGCTTTCTGAACTTGCCGTCATATCTGTGGTAAGAAAAGTAGTCTTAAGCATAAAATGGTGTCCTGAAATTGATCTTGGCTGGTATACGGATGGATCAAAATTGGATGGAAGATGAGGCTCTGAAACATTTACTGAATCAAATAAATCGTAAGGCCGCTCCAGAGATATTAGAAGAAACGATGATAAACTAATCGGCCTGGTGTATTTCAAATGCTCACAGAATTTTACCTGTGTAGTCGTCTTGTAGGCGTATAAATTTCTCAAACATCCTGGAATTGTTGGCCTAATTAATAATTTATTTAATTTTAAGCTAGAGTTTCATTCATTAAATTAAAGATTCATAATGATATAAAATAGAAATTGAAAAATTATTCTTATATGTGGCACTGTGGTCTTTTTCAACTTAAGAATCATTTAATGTGTTCTTTAATTTTTCGAAAAATCTAAGCTAAGGTTCTAAATTATTGGGGAGACACTGTCAAATAAATCGCTTTTCTTGCCCATTTTTATAGTTCACATTTTTGTTGCAGTTGCTTCTGCTTCCGCTGATGTTGTTATCATTGAAGAGTGTTTAAGTGAAATTTTAAAAACAATTGAGTTAACAACAACTACAATAGCAACAACAACCAATAAGTAACATCAACATCAGGTCACGCAATTTGATGTTGCATGTTGCACTAAGGCGGCAAAAGTCGATGCAGTTAAAAAACCAAGAAATGTAGGTGTAACTTTTATTTTCTGCTTAAAGTTATTTATGGCAAAAACTGTTTTTTGTTCAGGCACTTCAAGTTTGTTAACAATTTTTTGCCGACATTGTTGCTAACGATACGTAAACGCCTTTTAATTTTGATTTTTATCAGCAATTGATGGAAATTCGCTTAAGTTTTCTTTTACAATGTATGTAAGTACTACTATGTACTCTAAGTTCTAAACACTCTTCTTATTTTTACATCTGGCGTGAGCTGTCTCAATTTATATAACATAAAAAATAAAAATTTATTATACGTCACTACGTACAAAAATCAAGAAGGAATTAATTTTTAAGTGGCTTCAAAGAAGATTTTCTTACAAAATCAAAATAGCAATTTTTGCTTGAAAGTATCGGATTTTGTTGCCAGTTTACAATCTCAAATTTTCGGCGATCTGTTTCTCCGGAAAATATTTTTTAAAGCTTAACAAATAAACAAAATAAAATTGAAAAATTACTTAAAAAGGGAGACCATTTACTATGAGTACATACAAAAATTAAGTTCAAACTCAATATTTTTTTTTGGCGATTTTCTAATTTTTTACCCGAAGTAAATCTTTTTTTGCAAGTACATAATCCCCTTTCTTCAAATAATTTTTTTATATATAATGACTTTAAAAATAACAAAAATGCGCCATTGCATTAATTTAGTTTGTTTTTATCAAGATCCAGTCAAAAAATGTAATTATTTTTTTGACGTAAGCTGTGAAGTTATTTATTTCTCGTAACTCAAAACTTATCCTATAATCACCTCATTTCTTGCTGCCTTTGGCCACATTCATTTACTTAATTACTTGCTGCTATATAATGGTGCAAACGCAATTCAACAATTTTCTGTTCAAATCCAATGAGTAAAATTTAAATTCATATGAAAAACAAAAACAAAAAGCTTCAACAATAACAGTGATTACAAATCTAACTTCAATATTAACAGGCATAGTACCAACATATAGCAAAAACAACAACAATAACAATATAAAAGCAACACAAATTAGTAAAGCCACAGCAACAAAAACATTGGAATACATCGAATCAAGAGGCACCACATAAAATTCAATGAATTCTGTTCATAGAAATGAAGTAACATGAATTCATGCCCATGCTTTGGTCACAATTGTGCTCAAATTTGTTTACAGTTGAAGAAAATACTATGATTGTTTACATATTTACGACATGACTGTGTAAAATATTAAGTAGGTTGAATAATTTATAACTTAGGTAGACAGAGTAACTAAAACTATGAGCTTTTGTTAAATTGGCCCAAGAATGAGCTTATCTTTGGTTTGTATCCAAGCTACAGTAATATCAGACAGGCTTAGAAATCTAATCTACTCTTAGCTACTGAATGCCCAACAAATTTTCATTGCTAAAACTGTGTTCACATGATTGTTGGAACATGTCTGAACTTAGAAGTTTAACCTGCCAAGGTGGATAAGAAGAATTTCGCGAGAATTAAGTTTCTACTCCAGGGCAACTTTAATGGACCTAGAGTGACAGGTGAAGAAGAAATATAAAGCAATCTGGAAAAATAGGATGCACATTCCAAACTCAGGCTGTTTAATTTATATTTTTGAAGAAAGTCCATTTACGCACAATATCTTTTAAGATCATTCATTCCTGGACAGTTTCCATTTTAATTTTTTCTTTCCCCTAATTTCTACTTAAATCTGATTTTCAATAAAATCTACATAATAAAGTACTGTTTTCAAAATTTTTTCCCTAAACTGCAACTTTGCCCATTTACCTGTAAAGTATCAACAAATCCAAAAGCACTAGTTGGGAACGTGGATCCGGATTCGTTCTTTTGTCTAATTGCTTTTGTGCGGTAATCAATTTGTTGATTACAATCGCAATTGTTGTGCACAGAAATAAAAAAATTACACGCACACGTACAAAGAAAAAAATCCGCACTTTCCTCTTCATGGTATAGAACAAATTCCTTCTCGCCTCACACTACCAACACCCAACTCATTTAGCCGCCCATAGTTAATGGTGTTCATGGGACAAATGATGCGATCAAAGTCACAATGCTATAAATAAATGTTCCATGTTTTTTTTACTTTCTCTTTGTATTTGTATTGTAATTGTAAAAGAGAAAAGTGCTGGGAGTGTGAAAATATAAAAAAAGTTAAATTAGTCGAAAGGTTCCACCTTAGAAATAGGGCGAACGAAAAAAAAGTGAAATAAAACGAAAACCAACCAGGACTAAGGAATTGCGCTCATTTTTAGCATTTGTCACAACAAAACGTGGCAATTCAGAGAAAACAAAAATGGGGGGAGGTGTGGTAAATAAAGGTGGATCGAAAGAATAAAATAAAAAAGTTGTCTCTTGGGTACATTAAGTCACACTAGACATCCGGTTTCTGCAGCCGAGTTGAAATAAAATGAAAGAATTGCGTGTCGCCGACAATTTTATGGTATTAATGTTTCGGCAAAGTGTACAATGGCACAAATTCGACTTTATGATTGATGAATACAAATTTTTTACAAAGAATGATAATTAGGCTAAAGTTTCGAATTTGATTTCCATGTAAAACGAGTTTCCTTAGGATTTTTGATAAAGAAAAAAAACATTTTTTGATCCAAAATAGCAATTTAAATTCGGACAAAATCGGAACTTCTTATTTCGTCAAAAATCAGATAACAATGAAAAAAATTTTTTTAATCGAAAAACATCGATATTTGCTCAAATATCCTTGCCGAATAAAATGTTATTGAATTGTGTTCGGATATAATTTGAAAATTGTCGCATAATATCGAATTACAGTATAAAGAAGAGAATTGAGTAGTATCGAGATAAACGAAAAACTCGAATAGTATCTGCTAGCGGTGCAAAATGTGCAAATGCAAATGAGTCGAATAGTTTCAAAAAGTATCAAACATAATGAAAAATTTGCGAATGGAATAATGAAATAACTTTTGATTACAGCGCCAACTATGATCAAATTTTAGAAGCTTTGGTAACATAAAAATAATGCCAAAAATTATTTGAAAATTATTATCTTAAATCTTAATACCCTGCATCTCGACTGCGAGTATATGTGCTATGAAATTTTAAGTAATTTCAAATATTTTTATCCCACCGTTTTGGCCAAATGAGAATTGCATTCGCTGTATACTTTTTTTTCAATTTACTCATTCAGTGAGGAATTCATGGAGTCACTCAAACTCCGCTGTTGTTACTTCACTGCTTTTTATAGTGTTTGATTCAAAGTGTTCCAAGTACAAATGTTATTTAAATTGTTACACAACACAGTGGTGGCGCTACTGCAATACGTAAGCCATGTTACCCATACCAATTTATTTTATATTTTACCATCAGGCAAGGCAGGTATTTGAGTGAACGCATTTGAACTCCCCACTTCAATTAGGAAAATGGTTTCTGTATTGTAGTCGCACTTTATTTGATTGCCGCCAAGCATAGTAGTTGGGATATTATTGCTATTATTGCCATTGCTTTAGCCGCCTCCCATCCTGTTGCTGTTTTGTAGTAGTTGTTATTATTGCTGACATTACTGATGACCCTTTGGTTGTGGACATTAGTCTCACATTTGGTCAAGTTTTGAGGTATCCCATACATCAGCCGCACATATGTATGTACGAGAAAGCATGCATTAACGTCACTTATATGTACGAGTATTTAATGTCAAAATGACACGATGAGTGTGTAAAATGTCAAAGTTTCATTATCTTGATTTCACTGTGTAATCAAACGGTTTTTCATTTGAAATGATGATTTGGCAAAATAGGAAATATTATGCTTTCATTTCATTTGACTTTTCATTTCTAAGGCTCGTAATAATTTATGTTTTTTCTACTGAAAATATGCAATGGCAATTTTATAAAAATAAATGTTGAATTTATGAATATCTTATAGTATAATCAATCGATTCTGAAATCAAATTTAATAATTCACAAAATTACTCAATTTGCATATTATCTTTGAGATAAGTGTAAAAAAGTTCTACTAGAAAAACTTCGCTTATGTTTCTGTAATCATTTCTGATAGAGCAGATTTAATTAGATTTAGTGAGATCAAAGACAATGCATTTAATTAGAACAACTTTTAATTATAGCACGCAGCAAAAGTCTTTCATTATGTTTTTTCTGTTTTTTTTTTATTTTCATTAGATAATAATTAATTTCTTTTGTGTGCCTGAAAAATCAGCTTTCAAAATAATGGGAGGAAAAGTTGATTAAACAAAAGGCAGTAATGCGAAAGTTTCGCATTCATAGCTGAATGTACCTCTCTTCGAATAAATTGTGTAATCAAAATTAGTTGTAATGGTTCTATCTCTGTAAGGCAAAAAGTTTAATAGCCTATGTTGCATTATTCATAGTAAATTGCCCTAAATTTTCGTTGAAGGCGGTTTTTTTAGCTTTGAGTTTATGCTGCGGGTATTTTTGCTTTGAAATTTTTTATAATGCTTGCATGTGTCAACTAAACTTTTAAGCAGAAGCATACTGCAAGCAAATCACCCATACATATTTCGTTTTATTCATTTTTCTGAAGAATAATATTTTTACTAAGTGTGTGTCGTGCATCTAAAGCTATCACATAAATTATCACATCTACATATTATTTAACAAATAAAAAAAAAATATTGAAAACATTTAATCCATAAACCAAATAATATTTCCAACACACGATATTACAATTTTATCGCATACTCTAATGCCTTGCATCCAATGTTGCTATCAACCATGCTGCTGCATCTCAATGCATACGTACATCCATTTTTAACCAAATGCCACAAGTTGTGGCCATCGCACGACAACGGCGTTACTCATGAATAATTCATATGCAAAGCTGAATTTATGCTAATGCGCTGCTGGACAGGCTACCATCAGCAGCACTAGCACTACCACACCAGCAATAGATGCTTACAACCAACAACAAAAATGACGACTACAATGGCAGCGTCAACTAATGGCATCACTCAAATACTGATCCGTTGCATCAACGTCATTTGTATGCATCGTCACTTCCGTTGAAAAACCTTTTTCGCAAGTGTTGCATAAATTCAAAGTTGACGATTTCAAATTCAAAATCGAAATCGCAATTCAAACACAAATCAAAATCTTTTTTTTAATGAAATGGCTACATTGTTACAAAAAAGAAACGCATTAAAATTAGTTAGCGTTGACATACAAAGAGGTGCTAATTTGGGTATTGTAGTCCCTTTTGCTACATGCAGGTTATTGTTTCCGTAAATAATATTTTTAAAAAATATATATTGTTGTGCATGAAGATAGCTCACAAGCACAATTGCCAAGTGACCGCTATTGACGCGGCAAGGCTCTTAATTGGAAACCAAACCGTAATTGGAGGTCAAAGCCGTAAATGGCCATTAGTTGGAGATACAAATATTGTTATACAAGCGAAAAAAATGGTCATACGTTTCTCTTGCAAAATTAAGTAGAATATTGATGTTGCTGACTGAATTTGCGCGTTTTATCAATTTTTTTGTCTTCTTGGAAGGCCGTTTATTAGCCATTTTCAACTTGGCAACCCTGCTTATAAGTCAGTTCTTAGTGTTCGCGATGTTTAAGGTTTTAAAAAATTTGATCAAATACTTGGGATCTTCGGCGTTTGGCATTTTAGACAAAATTTGCCTCTAGACTGAACTTCGTATAAATATATATATACCCATAATCTTTCATATGACGCCAAATAAATAATTATTTGGCTTAAGTCACGAAAATTACGGTTTAAGTAACATCACTAATTATAATCAATGAACCTGTTAATACAAACCAAACCAATACACTTTAGTACTAAGGATATTGTAATTCTGATTCAAGGCTAAACGTTGCAAATCAACGCACTGGCACTTTTAGTCAAGTGATTAGTGATTTCAACTCCCTAACTCAGCTCTTATGGTCATTCCTACTGTAATCAATAATTACATAAAAAGACATTTTTTCTCGAGTAAATTAGGTATGGTCTGCATTTTTTTTTTTTTATCAAAGACAACAATATGAAATATCTACGCTACTGCCTAATGTTCTGAAAAAAACTGGTAGCGTAAAGTTTGAATATGCGACTATAGCACCATAGTGCTGAATATATTATGATCAAATAAATTAAAATGAAAGTGTTGACATGCATTCCGCTCATTGAAGCATAGCTTACCAATGAGATTTGTAGCAAAATGAAATGAATGATAGATTGGCTGAATAAAAAACGCTCATAAATTGTTGGAAATGAGAGAGAAACAGATTTTAATAATTTTTGACATTTTAAAAAGAAAAATCCTACCCTTTGGGATGTGTAAAAATTTTAAACTTTTCAGTTGGCATTATCTGACTGTAAAAGTTTCAACAGTTTATTGACTGTCATCTAGTGACAATTGCTTCTACCTACCTTTCTACCTACGTTCAGTCCAAATTTAATAAAGATTTTCTCAAAAGTTTTCAATGAATTGGCTTAAAGTTCAAAGTCTGCTTTTGCGCCGTTAGCTTGTTTGGTAAAAAGAAGGGAAAGTTTCTCACACTGCCTGCTGCAGCATTGACAGCATTGCCGGAAATTGTTTGCATTTCGCATAATTTAATCGCTCATTGCAATGATGTTGTTATTGGCAGCACTTGCAGCAACAGTACGTCGAATGCATCCAATGGACTTAAACGCTGCTGCTAGCAAACTTCGGACAGCACGACTGACAGCTGTCAAGTAAGCATTTGACAGCTAAAGTGGAATGAAGTGGTGCGAACGATCCAGGTATATGAATGGCGCATAAGCTGGCGGTGCATTAAATCAAAATGCAAATCTGTTGATTCTTGAAAATTGAAAAACGTACTTTAGGGATTTGCCACAGCTCTGAGTCAGCTGAGATAAACGTAGCCATTCGGTTGGTTGGTTGGCTGGTAGTGCTGGCAACACAGAAGACACTTTGAGATTAAAGCGCAGTAGCAGCAGCTAAAAATTTACAATTCACCTGTGAGTAGAGAAAACTTGAATGAATGAAGAACGGATGCATTGTCAGAATTACAAGTTGAAATTCATTATGTGCGCCTAAAAGATACATTAATTTTATTTAATTTTTTTTTTTTTTGCATTATCTACCTGAGTTAAATGAAAGTTTATGTTTTACATTTTTGTTTACATGAAGAGATAAGTTCATCGAGTAAAAGTATCAAAAGTAAAAATTGTTTTCTGAGTATCATGCTGAATATTTCATTATCCTTATGGTATATTTTACAAATTTCTATGTTACAAAAATTAACAGTATCGTTAAGATACAAAAAATAGGTCAAAATGAAGTAACTTTATTGGTATACTACAAAAAATCGTTTAGATAAGGATCAGAGCAGAAGTTTCAACGACCTCTTTTGATTGTTCATACTTGCTCTACATTACTCTAGAGCAGTTACTGAATAGATATCTAATGTCTTTTTTTCATTATAGTACAGGAGACAATGTAATAAAATATTTATGTACCATTTTTTACTTGTTTAATATTGTCACTTTTGGCACTTTGCAACGGACACCGGAAAAATAAGCGTGCTACGCTTTTGAACGAGATTTGCATTATTGTTTCTCAACTAATGAAAAATGCCACGTTCACTTCTCCAATTCCGCCCACTTTTAGTACAATATATAATAAGATATGCTCTGCATCAGTCCACCAAATGTCATTACAATATTTTGAATAATTTGCAAGATATTGGATTATAAAAAGTTTAGGGCCACGCCTCTTTTATGCAACAAACCACTTAGTTTCATCGAAATCGCTGCAACTGTTTTGAAAATAAAGTTCAGCCATATATTTACATATTTATATTAATAAACTTATATTTATTTAGCTCGTTTAAGTACTTATAGCAGATAATTGGCGTAACGATATTTAATATTATTGCACTCTTGGAATAGATACTTTGTATTTCATTTTATTATATAATAGTTGGTATAGTTTTTAATTTACTCATTTTTATTAAATTTTTTTTTTACTTAAATGACAGCCATAAAAAATTTTAATTAAAATAAAATATCACCAACAAACAATCAGAGCCACTCAAAGAAATTTTGAGATAAATAGACGTGCTGTTGATTTTTAAAAATCGTTTGATGCAACAAGCATTAAACTTTGTTGTATTCAAGCAATCGAAGTAATTAACTTTCGCCATTAAAAAATTTCAGCATTCACTATTGTCTTGAGTTTCTGACACAAAGATCACTGCAAACTTATGAGTCACTTTAGGAGCAGTGAACATTAGTTACTTCTGCTAAAAAAAAAATAGGAATAATTTTACTTTAGCGGCGATGCCCCAAAATTTTTTATTTTTTTTGTTTAGAAACATGGAGTTTTACCACCTAAAACCGAAACTGATAAAACAATCGGTCTCTTATGGCTTCCGAGATAAAATTGGTCAATTTAAAAATTTCAATTCATTTGCTTCAACCGCGGATCAGTCTATAATATATCCAACCCCTACTAGCCACAGTAATTTTACATAGGAATAACTCAAAACACGTATACACAAAATAAAAAATAAATAAAAAAATGTTTACACAATTTATTTATACAAGGGGGGTACATGAAATTTTCAACTTTGACCAATTTTATGTCGGAAGCCATAAGAGACCGAATTTATTTTCAGATTCGGTTTTAAGAGGTAAAACTCAATGTTACTAAAAAAAAGGGAGCATCGCCCCTAAAGTAGCTGACGTGCTAACTCGTTGTCTAATGAAACGTAAGCATTGATAACTTCGTGGTGAATATTGCCAGAAAAAAGAAACAAAAATTAATGAAAAAAAATCAAAGCGAGCGAACAACCAACTGCTCAAAAACATCGCTTTGAAGGAAATTACAAAATGTGAGTTTAAGTACACAGATGAGTTTGTTTTGACGAAAAACATATATATATGACATGATTTTTAATTTTGTTAGTACTATTTTAAAAATTGAAATTGATTTTTGATTTTATTGATCGTTATTTTGAATTTCTATTTTTTTAGATCAAAAATAATCGTAATTATGGATTTTAATATTTTAATTTTCTGTCACTATCAGCGTGGGACGTTTTAGGCCTATGATATTTTTTTTACCGATCTAGTAAGCTCGCAAATGGATTTTACTTAGCACTCCCACACACTTCGATGTTCTTCAAAACAATTCGATACTTATCGACTTGTCAAAAATCTATAAGGCTTCGTTTGGGCACTAAGACTTAATACGATCTTCAATAAAATGATCGAATTTGAAAGAGAGTATCGATACTGCAGAATCTTAAAATGATCCTCCAACTCTACAATAAAATAATGCAAATTTTAAGGTGTGCAAATGCACACTTATAATCGTGTAGAAAAACACATACATGTATGTCAAGCGCACACACATACACGCACATATAAAAATGGCATATCATAATCAGATTACGCTGAAGTGCACATGTGTATTATACGTACATATGTGCATGTGTTAGAGCAATTTAATTAAAAACTTACAAACGAGTGAGCATGAAAAAACTTTTATTATATTTTGTCCTCCGTTTTTTCTTCATCTTAGCTTTGTTCTTCATCTTGTTTTCATGCCTTTTTGTTCTTCTTCTGGCTCCGTTCTCTTTTTTATTTTCATATGCTTTTAATGAATGTTCACATAAATTGCATTTCTTCAACTCATGCGAGAAAACTTAAGGAAAAACAAATTTAATTAGGAAATTGTCAAAGTTTTCCATTCTTTTTTTTTCTTTTCTTTGCGTAACTTATTTTGTCATTGAGGATATGTTTGCGGAAAAGTTTTGTTTGTCAAATGGAAACTTCTTAAGCGCTGCACATATAACAGAGAATGGTGTTTGTCATTAGAGAACATGTATGTACAGAACTCTGTTGAGTTTACTTTTTAAAATTAAAAAAAAAAAAAACTATCAAGGCCTCTTATTTTGACTGCAATAACAAAAAGTTGCAGTCCAATAATTAATTTCTATTTTTAATACAAAACAGTCAGTGTAACAAAATGAATTAATTTATTATATATATTTACTGCTTTTTGTTACGACGATGTGATTTTCTCACATGCATTTGAAACCGCAAAGCGGATGCAAAAAAACAAATAATTTCCTATTTATTTAGAAATTTTATTTTATTAAATCACGATTCTATGACTATGCACTAGGGTTGAGTATCTGTAAAACTTAGCTCTGTACCTTCAATTCGATGTTTTTTGCGCAAACAAAGTCGTGCCTTGGTTAGCACTTCCAATTTCGCGTGTGGTGTAGCCACTTCAAAAAGTACACTTGAGTTTATGAAACGCGCCTGTAAGACTTTCTCAGCAACATGTGGCAAGCGCAGTTTATCCAAAATAAATGATTTAATCACATCCACAGCATTACTGCCAGGTGATTTGTTATTACCCTTGAGGAGAAGACGTGTACCAATTTGACCGATTTCTTCAGCGGTTTTTAGCAGCTCTGCCGTATAGCCTTCTTCACTATCGATTGAAGTGCAGGACACTGCCGTTGAGGGTTGTTGTTTATCTGCTGCTGGTGTTGACGTTGTTTTATTTTCTTCTACGCTATCGCATTCCTCATCATCATACTCATCACTGGGTTTGGCTCGTGGATCTGTGAGTATTTCCACAACTATGGTTATTGTGTCGAATTGTTTATCTGTCAAAAATGAAAGAGGGAATATATAGTTTTTTTTTAACAAAAAAATGTTTTGTCAGACATTGTGTGCGAAAGCTTGAACGTACAAATATTTTAAATAGAAATAAGCACTAAAAAATTATTATTAGATTATACTGCAGTATTGAGATTGTCATACCACCATCGCTTCAAAGTCATCAGTAAAAATAAATGTATAGAATTAAAAAAAAGATGCCCCTATCATTCAAGAAAGATTTCCTCAAACAGTTCAATTGGCAAAGAAAACCCTATAATAATCAGCATATTATTCCAAAAGACATAAAATAATAATAAGAATGGAGAGTGGCTCCTTATGCCTGTGACCTCTTTCAAATAGTTATGACAATAAGGATTTTCTCTCGTACCCAGCAGTCAAATCACAATAGTAGGTATTAGCCAAGCATCAACCAGAAGAAGATTTTGTTCCTTCTTCCGCTCTCAAAGAAAAAATTTTGGATAATCAAAATTTCCGTCAGTGATGATATTTTCGGTAAACTTGTACTAATTTTTTCAGTACATTTTCGATGTGAAAATTTTGCATCAGTACATTCGGTACAATGGACGAATTTTCAGATTATTTGTCGAATTTTCAGTACATTTTCGGTACATATGAACTATTTTAAAATAATTATCGTTTTTGCTTTTAGTAGGTAAATTTAGAAAAATTTTATTAAATTTTGGTGATATATGCACGAAAGCATCCATTGTTGTAAATTGTTGTCTATGACAATAAAAAAAGTACATTCAAAGTCTCGATTCAGTACATTTCAACAAAACCCACTGATCTCCACATTCGTGATGTAATGATTATAAATTAATATTCCTTTCTTCTTTTCATTTTTGATGCAATTTTAATAAAGTGATACAGCAATTAACTTCAAAATATTTATCAAAAAAAAGTGGAGTTCCATTGCACTGAAGTTGATAAAAATTATTCAGCTTTATTGAAAATGTCATCACTAATACTCGTAAGCGTACTAAACAAACCTTAGAGCAGAAGTCAACAGTCAACGTTGGCTTTCGCAGTTAACATGTTATATTTGTGTGCGTGCACAGTATTAGTGCTCTTTATCTAGAAACAAGTAATGTAAATCAAAAACATTGCTTTGAATTTATTTAAAATTTATGTAACAGCACTTCCTTGAAATGTTTAATTTCAAAATGTTAAATCTGAAACCTTGATGACAATGCTATTTTAAGTCACTGTTTCGTGACGTAGACCAACACAAAAAGAGAAACATTATATTCTCATTAATATTAGCAGCTGTTTGCAGAGATAAAGCGGGAGCGAGAGAGGGAGAGCGCGATAGTTTGTGAATTCAGAACTTAATATATTACTCTAATACTTACTTTTAACTACGTAACTAAACTCAATGTGCTTCAATTCTGTTTCTCCGCGTGGCTTCTGTAAATCACCCATATACCCTAACTGTCCATAGATTAGATCACCTTCGTACAAGCGTAGCGGATTTGAGTTTCGGAAAACTCGCCGCTTTTCAGTTTCATTATGAGCACTGAACCCCACCGGTCGGATTCGTGTTTCGCCAGGTCGACTTACACTCACTGCCAATCTGAGTGGCTCGAAATTCTCAATCAATGGAATTTTAAAGTTGATAAACCAAGGCAAATCTACTTCGACTTCGATGGCTAGTGTTTGATTTATAGGTTTGCGGATATCGTTCAAAGTATCACCAGCCGCTACCGCCACACATAAAGTGATTCCCAAGATAACGTAATTAAATAAATTCAACATTTTATTTTCAAGTTTTATTTAAAACGAATACGCAAATCGCGCGGTGCAAAGTCGTGCGCGCTCACAGAAACTACAAAATGAACTAAGATTTTGAATCAGCATCTAGCAGATTTAAAGCTTCTTCATCTCAGAGAACCTTTAGTCAGCTCAGCTGGTCTTCTCTGCGCTACATCAAATTCAGCAGTATGCTAGCTACGCTAGTGAAATCAATCTCGACTTAGAGCTTTGTCAGTGAATTAGCTGTTCATTAAGTCAGGTTGGTCTCTAGTTTTAGTTCAGTATTTTTGCATTCATCTTTAACGTCTTGCCTGGCTGTTGGTTATCAGCTTCACACAGCTGAGGCGTTCCGTGAGCACATTTAATAACATGGTAGTGACTTTTTTTTTGCTTTGTTTCGGTAAGTTTTTTTTAATGTATTTTTTTGTTTTTAAAGAGCGATTCTGTTGGGATTCTTTGATCATTGTGTACATTTTATTTAATGGTTTTTTTGCTTTCTATAGTTGCTGCGTTTGCTTGCTGTGCATGCTTAATATTTTTGATTAATTGTTTGTATTTTTAGAATTGATAAGACACAACTTTCGGAGGGAGTTTCCTAACTACATAATTTGTTTTTGGTTTTTGTATTTTTGATAGATGCTTTCGAATTGAAATTGAATTGAATTGTGTTATTTCAATAGAAATTTTAATCAGCATACAAAATCTTTATGGAAAGTTTGTGAAAAACATACAAATATAAATTTTTGCTTGGAAAATTTTGAAGATTTGCTAATTTTAGTAATTTATTTTACTAAAAAAATCCATAAATAGGCCATAATATTCTCAATAGCTTGTTGTACTACAAAAAGGTTTCGATAAGATAAGATGAAGTCTTTTTCGTTTCAAACTATTGGATAGGAAAAAAAATATTATGATAAAGATTTATATTTCAACATCGGAGAGCGACAAAATTATTTACTTTCTCTTTCTCAAGAAAGCTATGAAAAATTTCCAAGAAGTCTTTGAATTAAAGTCAATTTTTTGTTTAAAAACTCACTTTGGTCTTGTATAAATATACGAAAAAAGAAAAATATCATATGAATTGAAGAACAAAAAAAAATTCAATAACACTTAACTTAACAAAACTTTACAGAAAAAATATTAAAATATAAAAAAGACTAAGAATATTTAAAGACAAATAAAAACTAATTGGCTAGTGTAATCGACAAGTTTCTATACTGATATTCCCACATTGATTGATTGAAACGCAAATTAGACAAAAAACCTAAACACTTGCGAGCGCAGCTTAATGTTTCTATAAAAAAAAGCGAGAAAAAACCATTTAATTTTTGCTCGAATCGTTATTTGTTCCAAGCTTCAAATGAGCTACAATAATGAAGACAAATTTCTTCCTGTCTAAAAGTGCAAATAAATTTTTATAATTTTTTTTTTTCGATTCTATGATGCAATTTTCCCTAACATAAAATGTAGCGCATAGTTTGGTCCTCTGCCAAATGTTTAATGAAGCATTTGTGCAATTGCTACTGAGTCGCCTATTGCCAGTGTGGCCTTTGCGCTCCATGCAATATAATACCCAACCGAACTGCCACATCAGCCTTCATAATATTGTGAATTTTTTTTTTTTTTTTGGTTTTTTGTGTTTTTGCAGTGCATTAATTTTTAGTGACTGTATAAAAAGAAATCACACATACCATACACACAGAAGCACAAATTATACAGGGGCCACATTGAGAAGGCGCACAAGTCGCTAGTACAATTAAATTTGGAGGCAACAAATTTCGCTTAATGACGTAATTTCAATTAAATGTAAAGATTTTTCACATTTTCATGTTGAAAGACAGACAAACATTTGTCACTCCAACTAATGCGGCCTTTGACAGCGCGGCAATAAAAAGGAAGTCAACACGATACCATGAAGTAGCCCGAAGCTGTAAGGAGATATGGACAAAACGGAAAAAAGCTGAATTGAAAAATTATGCTTTTGTGGGTAATTTAACAGCGAGGACATTTGTTGCAGCAGTTTCATTTCGTTTTTCTTTTTTACTCGAAGGTGGACATTTAAAAAAGAAAAAAACTGTGATATAATGAAGCAGAACTGTTGAAAAAATTTAAGTCGTAAATTTTGCTGAATAGTTGGCAATAAAAAGTAAAGAAAAAATGCTTGGATCAAGATAAAGAAGACGGAAGCTTGTAATGTTTGCGGAAAGTGAAATATCGCTGCTGTTGTCTTAAAATTACCTATAACTTCAATAGTGAGGGATCGAAGTTTTTCACCGCTCTGAAAGTTAGTTTCAACCCCCGGGCTTGACATTTTTACTTTTTAATTAGTGCAAAAGGCTAAATGCATTCACTATTAATTTCAAGAAAAATTTTATTTTGTCATATTTCTTATGCTATTAAAATATAACACCTGTTTGCATTTGGAAATGTGATGACGCGATTTCTCAAGAACTTTTGAATCGGTTTGGTTTGAATTTATGTGCTTTTTTTTGGGTTAGCACTTTACTTTTTCCATTATTTTTGTAGCATTTTCGCAGACCTAACTTGAATAAAAGAATTTAACCCAAAGATCTTAAGGCTGAGTACCCGAAAAGAGCTGCATTATGATTGTCTACTACTGCTTTGGTTGGTATACATTACTGTGTCTCGTTATTTTTTCGTGGAGGTAATATTTTGTTAGTTTATTAGCTTTCAACATTTAAGGATATTTCGAAGATTGAGAAAAAAAAAGTTTTTTTTTTGTTGTTGGTTTTTTTTTTTTAAAAAAATTTTATGTTCTTTCCGATGGAGTTAGTCTCGTTCGTTTAATATTTTGCATTTTTAAATTAGAATTAACATAAGAAACGTACAAAGTGCTATACATTTTTGAACTTTCAACAGACTTCGACCGACATAGAGTTGGTATGCTTATTATTAAGAGTCACGTTGCATTATGATAGAATTGCAAGTAGATATTTCTATTGATGTTGCTAACATTGCAGAGATTGTTTTAACTACATGTTGTTATTGTTTTTGTTATGCTATTCTGTTTGTTTTACTATTTTTACTGTTTTTGTTGTTATTATTTGCAGAGTCAAACAGTAGCTGAAATGGAAATATCCTAATCAATATATCCACAAAATCACATATTTATCTACAAAAGCACGAGCAAATTCTACACGCACACTCACACATGAAATACATATAGTTTTCACGATTCGCTGTTAATGTATGGTCGCGTTTGCTGTTGATTTTGTTGTTGCTATTACTCGGGGTTCGCCTATTGAATTGCAATACCGACGGTTGCTGCATAGCGTCGAGCAGCAATATCAATCGTTTCTGTTGCTGTTACTATAACAATTGCTGCTGTTTGCAATTGCTTTTGCTTTGTTATCGCTGTTATTGTTGTTGTCAATTACTTTGCTGCTATTGATGACGAGGGACAACAGCAACAGTACGCAACGGATAACACAAAGTGCAATGTTGCCGTTTATCTTTTTTTTACGTATATATTTTTCAGATTTTTTCTCTTTAACGTCAGATAAAAAAGCATAAATTCATTATCCTTAGATCACAAACCTCGACCATCAGTCAGATATTCATTTCTCTCGCTCTAAGCATCGCGTTAAAGTACATGTACTCTCCAAAAGCATGCTTGTGGTATCTGGCATTTTAAAGAAATATCAAAATATTGAAATATCGAATAGCATTACACATACCAAGGGTATTACTAAATCGGATGGGACTCACTATAACAATAATATCCTTTAGTTGAAAAACACCAAATATATAAGTAAACACGTACAAACGGCAACACTAGTAACTTAGGCAAAACAGTAAACGATATACATAACATGGTCACGTGACGATCACGTAATGTCAACGTCAATATATTTGGTATAATTGATATTAGGTAATCTATATGCAACAGCACAAAGCAACAGAGACGTAGTAAGAGAAATTGAAACTTCAAAAGAGAGTACCTACCGCCTTCTGCAGCTGCAAGATAACAATGACAGCGACAAAATGAATTGGTCAATGCTCTGAATGAATTGATGACTGGCTGGTTGGTGGAACAGACACTGCAGGACGACAGTTGGACCGACGCACAACAGATAGACGCATGAATTGATGTTTCATTGGCATGCGATAGTGAGATGAGAATGGACAGCTGCCTGTCGCTGCTCGTGAAGATTGACATGGCTGGTGAAAACGGAAAATGTCTAAATATGTACGTACAAATACAGGATATAGAAGAACGAAAAATTATTATTATTGCTTGACTACAACAACAACGGTGCAACAACAATAGAGTAACATCATACCATAAGCCTAACCAAGTCACATGCAATACAACAGTGTAATTTATTGTCAAATGGTAATCAATACGACTGCCATAACGGATGTGGAAATGATGTTTACATACAGACAAGTATTGCAGCATGAGGCAAGCTGCATACAACAATCCAGTAGATCTTCATTGTATTACCTGTACAAAGTTTTGATTAACAGTGGCTATGTTGTAGATTCATAAGAGAGGCTGTTGCAGAAAAGATACCAAGATATCGACACAAAAAGTTACGAACTTAAATTAAATAGATAGCTCGAATTTATGAGTTAACTTATAAATTTTCATAAAACAATATGTGATTATAATATATACCATATATGTATAAGTATATAAGATAGCAATAAAAAATATGCAGATTCTTGTGCATTAAGGAACTCCTTAATTTCATTTATTTTAATTCATTCATTTTGTCACTCCAAGCTGATGTGGCCATGTTCATGTTCAAGTTTAAATAAAATTTCTATAAAGTTTTAATTTAATCTTAAATTTTAACACAAAAAATCTTTAGTTCGAACTTTGTCTTGTTCCATTACGTAAGATTTATTTTTTAGTTAAGTAACAAACACATAATATCGTGTTATTTTCATACAAGAGTCGGCCCAAAATTTAATCAATTTCTTGTTTTATAAATTGACTTTAAAAACAAATAGAGATGGCTCTCACAAAAAAAAATAAAAAACTAAAATTGAAGAGCACTGCAATACACATGCTGTTTTAGTTTTGTAAAATAAAAACGGCAAAGAAAAAATAAACAACTTAAATTCGGCTTGTACTCAAGAGAATTAACACTGCATTATTCACAGTGCAATTTTAATAAAAAATAAAGCTATGGCAATACATGAAAAGTAAAAACAATGCAACAGACACATCGCAATATACATTTTTATACACACACACGCATGCAACATTTGTAAAATGCTGCACATCTTCCGCCATTTTTATAACTTTTAATCATAAAATAGCGCAATAAAAAAAATAATAGAAAAATAATTTGAATATCGTAAAAATAATAATATATAACTTAAGGGCTGAGAGCGGAAGTAAACAGATGTGCTGGAAACTGCCTACTTTGCAAAATTTAACCGAAATAAAGCAATAAAAGAGTACGTATTATATAAATAATTTTCATTTTTGTTTTATTTGAGAGCAAAACAGTCTGTGATGACATATCAAAACATCATGAGTCTCACACAGCATAGCACTTACCATGCTATTTGGGCCTTGTGATTAAGCATCATGTGATTTTTTCACCTGCTAACCACAGATGTGATTTACAGTTTTTAAAATTGCCACGCTCACAACTTCAAACCAAGATCTTTTTTATAATAGTTGGTTGTATCCTTGTACGAAATTTTTTTAATATTTACCTCAAAGTAGTTCTTGGCAAATCATTGTATTTTTGTGGTTTTTAATAACGCTCTTCTCTTGAAATTTATGCTTGAATGGAATTTTTGACGACCTATTGAACCTATTGTCAAAATTTACCACAGAGCTCGTACAAGCCGTTTATGACATTTGTGCAAAATTTAGTTGCGTTCCCTTAAGTAACTCTTTTACTATAGTACTTTGCAGTTGAAGCATGTATGGGAGGTGCCACACCCATTAGTAGAAATTTCGCAGTTTTATTACAGAGCTTGTCCGTTTTAACTTTTGTGGTTGTGTGAAATGTAGTTGCATTGTAGTTGTAATTCTCTATATTATGTGCTATAAATATAATATTTTTTAGAGCTGGAGGCGAGCCTGTGTACCGTTTTTTCCATATTCAATCTCACTAGCTACTTTTGAAAATTTACTAAAAACATCATCAAATGATGTTGCTTCAATTGTCTCATAATCGCGTCTTCCGTTGCCAGACAGTTGGACCAATAAATAGACAGACAAATAAGTAGACACACAATTATATATAACTTTTCTTTATCTGCCACGCCGCCTTTTATGCAGAATAACAAAATGAATATTTCCTGTGTTTAGTGAAACCCCTGTATTGAAAGCACAAGTTTTTAATATATAATTAAATGTAGCTTTAATATTTGAACATTATAAATTGAATAAGTCTTAACTACGTTCTTTAGAAACTATTTATCAATGAAAAAAAAGTTTAATATTGAAAATCAAATTAATAAAATGAATGAAATATATAAAAAATTATATAACCGACAACTTTTTTGCGCATTAATGTGCAAACGCATTTTATTTAACACTTCACTGCATTGTAATAAAAATGAAATGGCTACTGTTTATATTGTTTTTTTTTTTGTTTGTAACTGTATAAAAAACTGCAATAAATGCAGAGTATCTGATATTTATAAATACAAGCATTTTTAACAGATTAAAATTTTAATATTTGCCATGAGCACAAAAAAAAACTATGAAAAATCCAAGGGTAATTGCAAAGTCCTTGTTTTATGGTTGGTAGCACATTTAAAAATGAAAGCAAATTTTAATAAAATAGGACTGGCAAAACTCAGAAGACTTGCAAATATTTGGAAATAAAAAAAATAATTTAATCATCAATCATACTATCGCAATCTGTGAGTAGATCAACAAAATGCGTTCCTAATTATTAAAAGTTCAGATTCAGCAACACTACGTGGTTTCACGCACATACCCATCTTTACATGTGAAAATAAAAAAAAAGTGAAGCAAAATTAAAATTAAAAAAAAAAATTTCAAACTTTTTCCACTTTGTATTCTAACGCCAAATATTTTGTTGAAATTTATTTTAGCTTTAATAGCCATTAACGCAAATACACGTTATGCCTTCTAAAAAAAATAAAACACACAGTGCTACATAAACACAACAGCATACACATAAATAACTCAATAAATTTTGAACAAACTATATAGTATATAAAAGGCAACAACAACAACACAAGCACATCAAATCAGAGCATGGCAAAATCAGAACTTTTTATTTTTAAAGCCATAGCAATAAATCGCATCAATGCCAAAATTTATGTTCATTCAAGCAAATCGTGTGAGCGCTTAAAAATAGGCAACATTATTTTTTTAAATCTTGCTTTTACGGTTTTTGCAGCTGGCACTTTAACAACGCAACACAATATCCACACCATTTCATTGATGTTTGCTGAAAAACCAAGCTGTGATATATTAAAGATGCTAAAACGTATGGATGAGTGTAGCAAAAGCCAAATCTATTTATTACCAAATGATGCGTTAACCAATTTTTTAATATTTAGTTTCGTAATAGATAATGCGAATTTTAAATACATGAAAATTCAAGAGGAATAAAATCATACAACCATATTAAAACATAAATTTCTATTACTTACTTAACACTTCAATAAAAGGATATGAAATCCTGCTTCGCGGCTTTGATATTGATTTTTATTGACAGCTATACAAAGTTGGTCGTCCACAACTACCAACTGCTTAAAATTTATTGATATAATTTTTTTTTAAATATTTTACATTTATTTTCCTTATCTATTTTAACACACTCGTGACTTTTCGTATCAGTAAGTTGTCGTATATTCCCATGCCCAAACGCTCTCTCTTAGGGCTATTATACAATTTATATAAAATGAATTACCAATATTTAATTTGATTTTCTTTAGAGTGAAAGGGGTGTTTTTAAATATATATTAAAATGTAAATCATTTTTTCCATTTCATTCAAATTGCTCATTTTTTATAAATCAGACAATTATATAGTTTAGGATTTTATAGTCGTAAAAAATGGTATTAAATTGTGTAATCATCCGCTATGTAAATCTTAAGAAAGTGTTTTTCGAGTTGGCTCTAAGTAAAGATAATCAATGAAATATTTTATTGTTTGTTTTTGTTACTTTCTTTACAAATATGTTAGGCCGTTTTATAATTTTAAGCAAAATTGATGACGTTCCCACACATTAAAAGGCTTC
This sequence comes from Meiosimyza platycephala, assembly GCA_963662105.1. Taxonomy (NCBI): domain Eukaryota; kingdom Metazoa; phylum Arthropoda; class Insecta; order Diptera; family Lauxaniidae; genus Meiosimyza; species Meiosimyza platycephala. Next base: position 1,688,122 of record OY759210.1, on the reverse strand, counting down.
ATTGATCTTGGGCGTTTTCTAAAAATCAGAATTTGAAAGTTTTCTTGAATGAACCCTTTCATGTTAATTTGAAGAAAAAAAATACTACCCTAATAGACAGCCTAAAACGACATCGAATAACTCTCAAAAAACATCGGAAAAATTTAGAAAAGATTTTTTAAATCCAATAACTAATTCCAGGACATTTTCAAAAGCATAATTTTACCCAACAGATTCACCTATGATCCAATTTTTGAAGCTATAATATCACCGCATTAGTCGTACTGAGCTATCGTCAATACTTTAATGTTTTAAAGGTCGATGTGCTGAATATTATCAAAAAATGGAATTACTTACTCAAATAGTAAATAAGCCTGTCCTTTGTATTAATACTAAAAAAAAATCTTTGCTATGAGAACCTTCAGAATAGATGTGACAGCAAAATTTCGCATTTTCATAGCCATAAAACTAATCCTAATAATAATGAAAGAAGCAGCCAAATTTTTACAACAAAAACTAAAAACTCAATAATTCAATAATATGGATTTTATTCTCCTCCTATTTCACAGCGCACCTTTTCTTCCATCCTTAAGCGGTAATTTACGAGATGCCTGGCGAAATGAAATTTGTAAAACACATGCTGTATCCTAGCTGATAGCTTAATATTTATGAAGAAATAAAATACTTGAACGTTTTTCATTTCAATATCTCATGCCACAAGTCATAACATTATCGGCGGACACTCCCAGTGTATTTAAAGAAATTAAAAACCCGTTAACAACGACGCCAGACAACGACACTGAAGCGTTGACGAGAAAACCCATTGAAACACCAGCACCTACACACGCACTCAAACACTAACACATGCGCGCTGTCACTTTGGCGTAAGCAATCAACCATGAAATCCAACCTATTTGTCTCATCATCAAACGCGCATAAATCCAATTTTTATCATCGTCATCTGAAGCAGCAGTTGCGACGGCAGCTTTTAACTGCACACTGTCTCCGTAGCGTCTCGATGGCTTTTGGACATTTGCGGTAGCAACCAAGCGTGACACGTACGCGTCATATGTCCGCGTCCTTGTTGCTGCTGTCAAGCGACACATTTGCGAGTGGGGAGTAGAGGGGCTGGCCAGGACAAGAAACATGATTTGTTAAGCAGGATAGAAAGGGATATTACGATTATGTTTTAATATTGTCATTTCAGATTTATGTGCTTCGTTGTTGTTGACGTCGTTGTACTATTGCGTGTAGCTGCCACAGCAACTGAGCTCATCATAAAAATGCTGATGTTGTTGGATCTCTTTTTTTTTGGAATATTTCTTTGTAATTTGTAATTTAGCGCATTGAAATTGCTTTCTTGTGATATCGGATGGTATTTGAAGGCGATCAAATGGTAATGAAGCAATTTTCCCCGAAACTAAATGAATTCTTATTCAAAAGGGTAGAAGCTTATCCGAAAGAAATTGACATTACATATTCCTAACACGCAAATATACAAAAATGTTTTGCATGAAAATTCAACAGTCAACTTTATTTGAACTGAAGATACGGACTTTATGCTGTCTGCATGCTGACTTTCTCCACTTACTATTGCATACTGTAGTAAGACAAAATTTCTATCAAAATTTTTTGATCATTTGTTTTTTTAACTACATAATTCATTAGTCGGTTCAACCCCAGAGCTACTCGCTATTGACATATCGCTATTTTGTAAGCTCTACTCTGTTTAAATAATTAATTTCGCCTTTTTGTCCGAATTGACATTTCGTCTGCATAAGAAGGAAATAAATGAATCCGCTTATTTCTTTTTTAACAAATATTTTCTCCCATTCTTGTGACGCAAATGCTACGTAGGCAGCTTTATTTGAACAAATGGGGCTTATGACGAAAAAAAAAAACAAAAAAAAAACATTCAAATGTACAAAACAACTTTTGCAGAAGCTTGTGGCCCGCATATCAAGTCCCTGAGGCGACCATCAGCAACATTTCACTTATTAAAAAATTAATTAGTGTTGTTTTTGTGTCGCAGTTACAGAAGCTTGCTAAGCTACCTGTGCCTTGTGGGTAGGCATAACGAGTACTTGGAAATACACAGAAACAACGCTCACACACTCACAATTGCATGCTGTCTACAGTTGAAGGCTCTGTTGCTTTTGCTGTTGCGGTCATGGTCACTTTTGGGAATTACAAATGTTTTGATACGCTCTTTGTTGCGTTTATTTTTTTTTTTTTGTTATTTCTGAGGCTTTCCACGAAAAGCTAACAATCTTGATCTCAGTATTCTTAGTTAAGGACACGATTCATTTGGGAAATAAATTTGTTTGTCCTGTTTGCATCGTTGGAAGAGATTGTTACGACAAAAGTCACAAAAATTAACAGTCTATAAAAATCAGATTTCATCGAAAAATCAAAAAATCGATAGAAATCGAAAAGTATCTATTTGTAAAGAAAAATATTGATATGTATCGAATTTCTTCGAAATATACTATACAGTTACACAGTATTGCAAAACATCGAACAAGTCAACAAATGACGAAAAGTTTGGAATAGTAAATATATAAAATCAGTGACCGATTCGATAAAAAAAGAAAATTGTGTCAAGATACGTCAACTAAGTCGAGAAAAGACGAAAAGTATCAAAAACAGATAAATTGTTAAAAAATCGAAAAATATCGATATAATCAAATATTTCGAAGAGGTCAAATAGGTATCACAACATTAAGCACACAACTGCAAGTACTTTTAACGAAAAATTCTTCCATTGTAAATAATTGAGTACAGCACTTTTGTCGTCGTTGATTTTTGAAATGACCCACTATTAATTTTTTACTAAAATTTTGTTAACTTTACAAATAAAATTCACTTTGCTGTGGCTTATTATTTCTTTCAGTTGTTATGGGTGTTCATTTTTCCTTCTTTTTTTTAGCAAATTATGTTTTGTAATTTGATGAGTTTTTCGTTCAGTTGCTCAGCTTTGAAAGATGGAGATTGTAGATTCGTTGGTAGTTCTTGTTTAATGCTTCTACATATTTCTGCCGCTGTCTTTTGGTTTTTTATTTATTTATTTTTTTTTCATTTATTTGCTTGGGTGGCTATCGTTGGCTTTTTAATGATATTTGCCAGCATTCGTTTACCCGCAGGACCTTGGATTTCTTTGTCGTGTTTGTGGTTGGTATTTTTTTAGCGCTATTGAAGTGGTATGCGCTCGTTTGCTTAATTAGATGAAAATTTTCATTCTTAACTTTTTCGAAATTCTGTTATCTATTATTGCTTGAGGTCAACCAGATATTAGGAGCAGACATTTATTTTTACTACTGAGTTCAAGTGCAGTCATCTATTCTATTTTAGTTTTCAGTTTTGAAACTATGGAATTTTCGCTAAAAATTATTCAAATGAGGTTTCCCTTGAATATTTCTTGTTTAACTTGGGATAAAGAAAGGATAAAGAGAATTTAAATATAAATGTTTCCTTTAGTTGCCTATTTGAGGGGACCAGCTTCTGGCATATTCATTGCAGAGGATGACTTTTCAACAACTGAATGCTATTTAGCATACGATTTGCTGTTGTATTGATTATGCCTGTGGCGCATTAAATTCAAAACCTTTTTACTTTCTTGAACAAAATTCATTTCCCCTAAAGCATAGCAAAATATAACAAATCAACAATCAAATGAAATAAAAGAAGTGACATATTTACTTCGCCCTAAATTATGCAAAGTATTTTTTATTTGTACTTTCACCAAACGTAACATGTCATAGTTGTGTCCGAAACGGACTATAACTTATGTGACTACAGTAAATATGTGTGTGTGTTGCATGCAGCAATATATCAATACTTCAATTTTCTCACATTGAGGTTTTCACAGTTGATTTAACTAAATGCAAATTTTTTGTGAAAAATTTTAAATTCAAAAAATATTCACTGATACTGGAATAAAATAGTGCATTATAAAACTATTGACTGTTTTGTTTGAGTGGAAGACAGACAACCAGACGCAGACATGTCATATGTTAAACATTTATTCACTTTACTGTATATATTAGAGTTGTCAATTGAAATTCTGTTTCAAATTTATTTTCATATTTGACGTTCATCATAAAGTACTAGAGGGGGAAAATATCTTGCGGCAAGACTCATTTACATATACAGACGAAACTTCAAGTACACTCACACAACAAGTAAGTGACTTTAGTTTCCGCACAGACATCTATAAATTGAAAAGTTTTTCCCCATAAAACTGAATAAGTTTACTTGATTTTAAAGCTTTCAATGATACATTATGTTCGCTTCTTCAGAATTTCATTGCAATTTCCATAACGTTTCAATAAATCTACCATTTTATATTTAACTTTATTTTATTAAATATCAATTTTATTTTATTAAATGTCAATCATTTATTAAAATAAAAATTTTAGATGCAATGCTCAATTATACTCTTATTTAGAAATTTAAATTAATATTTGAAACTTGAAACCACCTCGGTTGCATTTCTCTCAAAAGTGTTTTGGCATATAAATATCATTACTGAAATTAATTCGTAGAAATGGCATATCACATAACTTATTTGATTTTCATCAAAACCTCCGCTTGGTTAGTTGTGCTGTTTTGTAACTGAGATGTCTTAAGATATTCGATACTTTGACCTCAAAATGTGTGTCAATATAAAACTTTCAAAGCTCAAAAATTTGGTGAAATTTTCTGAATGATTCACTGACTTATTTTATTTTGGTTAATTTTACTCGAAATTTCGTAAATTAACCCAAATTGTGCTTCTTGGAACTGTAACCAACAAATCTCATCGATTAAATAATTTTTCTTACATTTATAGATTTTGTTCTTATGGATCTGCATAACCAAAGTGTCGTGTTAGAGCGGCAAGTCTTTATTAAAAACTTTTTTGTTAAAGTTAAAGGAAATCGCTTGGGCGATATTTTCAAAAAACAAAAATTTAAGTCATTTAGTAGTACGGACTATGAATTCGATCTTAATAAATACATATGTTGTATCTTCAAAAATTATGAAGTTTTTCCATTCTTAAAATTTCTGTGGAATAAGTTTCGAAGTTTTTTCAGGATTCACAAAACGAAATGACTCAACTCTATGCAAATGAAAAATCAAATATTCGAAGCAATATAAATTTTACCTTATGTATTATATATATAATATCTTAGAACTATCAAGTAGGCTCAAATGTATACTTCATCCATCATAAGAACATTTTAAGTTATTCGCTAGATTCCGCTTTCCATAGCGATATAATATAAACATCACAAATTCAATTTCTAAAAAAGTTATGATCATAAACCATTGCTAAACTGTTCCAAAACTTTTCACTATCTAAAGAGTGAAAAAATATTACTCCATAGGCCTTATTTTCACCTCACTCTGTCAGCCAGCTCACATTTCATTGCGTGTTTTCTGCACATTTAGTTGGGAAAAACATTCAAAACTTGAATGCGAAACAGCCTGCTAAACTCCACTCAAAAAACACTTGCAAGCGTCAAAACCAAGAATGATATCAATATGACTGAAATAACAATGGCATGCAAGCGTCAAGATATGAAGCGAGGCACAGTTTATTTCCAGCAACTCGGTAGTATGATGAAATTTTTATGCGATATCAATAATAACAATAATCGTAATACCAAAAAAGGTGGCAACCTTTTATTGTTTTTTTTTTTTTGTTGGGAAGCACACTTATTTAGTTGGAAAGGAAATAAGAATAGAATAAACTAAAATTGATATAAAAATTGGCGCCTGAAATAATGGTGAAACAAATGAAAATGTGCTTGAATTTATTTTCTTACTCATATTTCAAACAAAAATTGTTATGCAAATTGCATTTTGACATGAAAATCAATCAAGAAGGAACGAAGAAAACCTCATCGTTGCCGTCGAGACTAAAAAATATTAATGAAATTTATTTGCTGAATTAATATTTATTGATAATTTTTCTTTTTTCTTTTCACAAGAATAAGAAAAAACACAAATAAAAATATTCTACGAAAATTTTAAAAATTTTGTTGAAAATTGGGACGTACCTTTTAAATTAATTGAGATTTCAGGTGAAGAAAAAATTCTTTCATCACTTATTCGCCGAATCTAATCTTATGCAATTTCTGGTTATTTCCAAAAAGAAATTAGAGAGCCGATCCTGCGTGTGCACTACATCTTCACGTAGCCGATATTAATTTATATCTATTAGATTACTTATCGGTTCAATGTAAGATGTATTTTAGCTCTCAAGATTACGTTACGATTACGTCTTTAACGACTTCGATTATTCATTGGAAAATAAACTTTCTCAAAATTGGGTATTATTACTTTTCAATATATTTGGCTAACTTTTGTTGGAAAATTCGTCTCTAAACCAAAATGAAAATAACGCAAAGAGCTAAGTATTTAAGCTGCTTATAATTTTGAATCATTTTAATAAGGAAAATTACGATATTAAATAAAAAAACAAACATTCAAATGTGTGTATATTTTGTTGTAATTTTTTTTAAAGCGTATCGTCTATAATTTTTCAATTAAATAGAAATAAGTCCTTGTCCCCATGGCATTAAAGAAGCTTACTATAAATTTTCAAGTTAACAATTTGTAACTTGATCCTACCAAGCAGTCGTTCAATGTCCTTCACTTGAACTCTGCGCAAAGCAGCAGCAAATATGCGTTGCAGTCAAACGTAACGAAAACAGAAACGAGTTGCCAAATCAAGCGTGGCATTTGATTTATTGTCAACATGGCGTATGAGTAACAGCAAATTTGAAATATTAAATTAAAGTCGATGTAGCGAAGCGACGACGAATGTTAAATGATTGAATTGCTGTTGGTATCATGATTAAGTATTTTGCCAGAGGATGGAGGGAAGGAAGATGACAAATGAACAAGCAAGTATGAGATGTGTCATAATACTACGTACAGAAAATTCATCAATTAATTGCGACCGAATGAAATTACTGCTAATTATATTTCTTAAATGATAAATTTTCTGCATTGAAAGGATAATGCGAAACAAAACGGATGCTGCTTTAGGCTAAGATAATTTAAATAATTAATTACGCGATGTTTTGTAATTAAATTCTCAAATGATTTTCTCTTTTGATATAACGCATCCATTTGACTCAATTTTAAATAGCAACTCTACCTTCAGCCGATAAATTAATATCCGTCAACACACTTTTTGCATTTGTGACTTCGTCTTCCTATCGTTTTTTTTTTTTTCTTTTCATTTGGCATTAGGTACCAAGTCAGTATTGTAGGAAATAATTGCCTACCTTCGATAACACTAGCAAACAATTTCAGGTTCATCGGCTGATACCAGCTAAGAATGATATAAATAAGTTAGTGCAACAAAATTTCGAACAGGTTTAAAACCTCTAACATAATCTAAGAATATCATATTCCACTTGTTAGTGTTTATGTAGCTTATTGATTAAATAAAGTTACTCGTATTATATTGTAGTTATTGGAATAATTGTGATCACAGGGCAGCATGTCTTGAGTCGAACCACAACCAGGATGCAAAATGTGCTAATTTGAAATGCACTTTAAATGTGAATAGCAACAGCAGTTCCCCTTAGAAACAAAATATTACCTGACTCAAAAAAAAAAAAACTAAAAAAAATGAATACATATTTTATAAATAAATTGTTACGTACATATATGAAATGTCAAATGGGACTGAAAATTGCTGTCAATCGTTTATATTTTTAAATAAAAAAAAGTTGAAATGAAGTTTCGGCATCTCATACGTTTGCTATTTTACGCATTATTGGTGCCAGTTCTGCTGACAATGCTAGTCTTATGTATCTATATGAACTCAAATCCAGAGATACTACGTAGACGTTTTCCCCTCAATGATTGGGCTCCGGAAAAATCTCGAAACTTATCAAAATCTGTACTACCAAATACCAGAACGTTTTTGATGAAACCACAGGAACTCGGTTGCGGTGGAAAGATTTTCTTGCTGGTTATCGTTTGTTCCAGAATTGAAAGTTTTCGTGCAAGACAACGTATTCGTAATACATGGGCCAATACAACGGATTTCAATTATCAACACTTCGCCGCTCAGCATACGCATATGCGGGGTATGTATCTAGAACCATCGTCGGAGCGTCTAGCATTCTACAAAGATTACATTAGAATCATCAATAACGCAGTGATTGATCTGCGAGTTCGCGTTATTTTCCTTGTTGGCAGCAACGCCAATTTATCACAACAGAAGCAACTTCGTAACGAACAAAACCAATATGATGACATCGTACAGCAGGACTTTGTCGATACCTATAACAACCTGAGCATAAAATCTGCAATGATGCTAAAGTTCTTGACACACAACTACATGCGCAGGAACTACGCTTTTTTCATGAAATGCGACGAGGATGTATTTGTTAATATACCAAATTTATTGCATTTCCTTCTAGGCGGCACAATACCAGTATACAATTCCACTTTATCAATGCATGATTCGCATTCTCTGGACGTGTTGGCCGCCTTGAATCGACTGAATTTGACCGACAAAGTACTAATTGGTTATAAGTTTTGTCAGGTTCTATCAGTGAGCAATGTAAGTGACAAGTTCTATGTACCTTACTATATGTTTGAGGGACGCGTTTATCCGCCATATTTATCTGGAACAAGTTACGTTATGTCTAGTGATGTGGTATCGCAATTATATAATATGGCACTACAGACACCGCTCTTTCATTTTGAGGATGTGTTTTTAACGGGCATTTGTGCCGAACATTTGAATTTACGTCGATATCATAGTCCACTTTTCACATGGCGTGGGCAAAAATATTTACCGAAAGAACCCTGCTCTCTAAAGGGTTGCATAACAATGCATTGGAAATCGAAACATATGCTAACGATGTATAATTTCGTAAAAAATGTCAATGTTAAATGTCCAACCCCGGATAAGAATTTCGATAAGTCCATTTTGAATGAAAATACATGCCTTTCTGCATCAAACAGACGAAAATCACAGCAAACGGAATCTCCCACGAACTCCGACTGATACCGAGGTCTTGACTCACTTGTGTCCAAACCTCGTCTACAGCAATTTATATTTTGCATGTGAACGTCGTTGCATTTCAACGTCGAATATATATATTTAAGAACCTTTTAATTTATGTAATACAATTTTAAATAAACAAAAAAATATATATATGTGGGTCATTGCACGCCAAATCCGACACCATTTGGATTTTGTAAATTACTGCATGAGTCATTTCCTTGACATATAATCTCCCTTTTTGGTGATCAGAATTGGTCGTGCATATCATGCTAACAAACCCACGACCACCCACGCCTCGATGGAGGACATTGAGCGTTGTATTTCATCATCCGTGAACTAAGGATACTCTTTAATACTATGTAGTTGAATCGTACAACTAAAGTTTTTATCTAGACTGCAAAAAAAAAATTTAATTTACCAAAAGTAACTAACACTTGAACTCGAGTAAATATAATTTGTTGCATATTCCAAGTGTCTTGCTGCTTAGTCCATTGAGCTATTGAATTCGATATTTTTATTAATGAATTTCAATTTTACTTCCAACTATACCTATAAAGATATATTTTACCTTGTTAAATCAACTTGATTATTGATAATTTTATCCTCAAATTTGAATAAAGTTTTTGTTTCTCATTCAAATTGCAGTAATGCAATTTTAACGAGAGTCGTGTAAGTGTACTAAAAATTTTTCTACAATATAATTAAAAAATACTTTACACGTATCAAACAAAAATTTTCAAATAAAATAATAAATCAATATCTATTTAATGGGATATTCAATTAATATAACGAAAAGTTAAATCGGAGATCTTTAGAAAAATAAAGCTTAAATGAAATCTAAAAGCATTAAATCAAAATGTGAAATTTATTTTCAAAGCATTTGACAGTAACATAACAACAGCACAAACTACAACAACAATTGCAATAGCAAGTAAAAATATCTCCTAATGCAATCTGTACATTGGCAGCGCCTACGCGAATCACTTGCCAAGAATCCTTGAAGGAAACTAAAGTAATTGAAAATTGCAATTTGAAGGAAATAAATAAACAAAGCAAAGCAAAAAAAAAATATAAAAGATTTTTTCCTTTGCAATAAAATGGTGTGTGTGTGTGTGTGTGTGTAAAGTTGTCACTAGCTGTGTCACCATGGCAGAGCAATGAAATGACCCAGTTGAAATGAATGTGAGCTTTCAAGGTATTTAGTTTTTTTTGTTTTGAACTTCGATTGCGTCGGCTGACTGTATCTTTTTGCGCATATTTATTATTGTCGATGAAACTTGTATCCACTAGTACCTTACTGATAGAATGAAAGAGTTCCAAATTTGGACTGTAAATAGAGCGCTTACTACGATGGTGTTCCAATTTTGTCGGAGAAAAATATATACATTTATACTTAAAAATCAGTACCTTTGAAAATATTTATGGGTTCATAAGTTTTGTTGCCTTTTATTTATGTATGGAACATTTCACGCCAAACCGGACATCCTTGCTTATAAAATTTTTAAATTGAAAATAGATAAGAGTAATGGAGGAACAAATTTAAGCTATCTTAGAGTAATGAGTTTTAATATGATTTGTATGTTGTTAAAATTATATAACTTGATTATTTAAAATAAAATTAATTAAAGTTATTGAAAGCTGAAAGTATCTTAAAAACAACAAGTGATAACTTTTTAGTAGGATTTTTCAAATCAACGCACAATTTTACATAAGCAACGATTATTTTTGAGTGATGCTCACTTTGGCTGCGGAGTATGGCAATAACATAAGATTTGAGTTTCTCAATTTCTAATATTTTGAAATCCCATCTCATTGCTTTTGGATTGTTTTGAGAAAAACAATGATTTGTTGTTGTTCCTACTGGGCTTAAGCTGCACTCAATGGCTGAATAGAATCAACATCGATGCAGTTTGTTGTGTTGCACACAGTCAAATATTAAAAGAGTAGACTTTACAATTTTTTTTATCACATTTTTTTTCCAGCCCTTTTTCTCAACCAGAAAATAAAGTAACAATTTTAACAAAATAAAAAAAAGTTACCCATTGCAAAGGAAACATTTTTCTCGTTTGTAGAAAAGCCTTTTAATTTAATGAGCAAATGCTTTGATGTTCCTTAGAATGCAGTGCTATATTGCAGTACAAAACTCTTAAAGAATATTTTGCTCAGAAATGATTAAGTATTTAAAAATTTGCTGAATGTCCTTAAATCAGTTCATGTACTTTTGCTTTTTAAAACGTGAATATGGGTTCAATTGTACTAAAAATTCCATCACGACGTGGCTTACTTTTTAAAAGCTATCACTTTGTAATGTTTCTTACAATGGAAATTGTAACTTTTATTTTCCTTTCAAAAATGTACATCAACATTATTTTCAAAAGTGGAATAAATCCTTAATTGGGTTATGTGTCACTTTCTTTGCATCATTAGACCTTCTCTGAAAAAAAAACTATAATAATGGTTTTATATCGATGACATGGCATAACAGTGATTGTTGCATTCATTTGGTACAGTATTAATATTTCCACAATATATTTTAACTATTTCTCGTTTTATTAACTGCTAAAATTATTACCATAAAAATTCAATTTATTTTCCAACATAAAACACTCAACATAACTTTGGCCTCTAAAGACCAAAATACCAAATAACATTTGACTTTTATTAGCAACGTTCACAGCAACAGCAACAGCAGAAACAGAAGCCGAAGCAGCAGCAGCAGTAAATTTGAATTTGAAATTGAGAAAATTTTTGTAACGCATAAATAAACACATTCGAAACACCAGCAGCATCCATAAAAGTTGATATGGAAGTGGAAGCACAAGAATAAGAAGTAAATAACCAATGACAGGTGTAAAAGTTTGCCCATTCCGAACGAAAAAGGAAGGGTTCAACAGAATGTAGAAACTTAAAAAATGATCCCCAAGATATTAATAAAATGTTGGCTCAGAGCTGAAGTAACGGGCAAGTAGAATGGAAAGAAATATAAACTGACACGTTTCAGCAGAGTTTATTTAACTTTTAAAATGTTCAGCTAAATAAGTTAAGCAGAAGGTGCGTCATTGAATAAAATGGCTTGGTTGCGCATAAATTAGAAATAATAAAAAGGTGCTCAATTTAAATAGCATAATGCCGAAGATATACGTATGAATTGGTAATTTTCAACAGGCATCTATGTCAATAATCTTAGAGAAAAGTGTGTAAGGAACAAAATTTTGAATTATCTTCGGAATTTTTGATATGTGTGTTTAAATAGAACAAAGTTAAAGCATTTTCTAAAGGGAAAGTATCAATAAAACTAAACAAAAAAGTATCGAAAAAAGTCGAAAAGTATTGAAAAAAAAATGTAAATTTATCGAAAAGTATCAAAAAACAATCGAAAAATATAGAATCATATGAAAATTTATCGAACGAAATGGAAAGTGTCGAAAATTCGATAAAATCAAATAGGTACAGAAAAACCAAGAAACGTCGGAGTGCATCGAAAATTATTCAAAAACACTAATACAATCAACAAAGTCTAAACGCATTGAACAGCATTAAATTTTTTACTAAGGAGTAAACAATTTCTTTTGCATAATTTTTCTCAATTCAAACATCATACTAAGTAGTCCAATCCTATAAACACACTATAAACACAATTGTCATGGAAATGCAAAATAGAACGAATTTAATGCATTTAATTAGTAAATTAAAATATATATAATTCACCGGAGGCGTATGCTTAACTTTAATTACGAATTTATGGAAGTAAATCACTCATGTGCTATCTTAATTGAAAAATTCAATCCATACCTATATTCGTTTTTCAACTAATTTGCGAATAAAGTCACAGGACATAAATTGCAGAAAATTAACCTACGTACGCAGTACTTTTCACTGGAATATACCAAAGGACTACGATGAGGTCCTTATTACAGCATACGCCAATTAATTCTCAATGCTCATTAAATTTTTCTTTACCTCAGAGTTTTTATTTCTTATTTGCTTTTTCAGCTGCTACTGCAGATGCTGTTCCAGCGCTTATGAGTGCAACGAGGCGTTTTAATTGCGTCACGTGAATATCAGAAATAGTCACCTTTTCTGCACCGCAGCAATATTCCATTTGGTGGATGATGGTGGGTGCAGGGGCAAACGGGGCACTTGGTTAATATTTGCTCGAGTTACTGCTGTTACAGCTGCAACACTAATTGGCTTGATTTCCTTGATGCTACGACACAGAGTGAAAGAAAATCCAGCAATTCAATAAACATTTACAAGCAAACGCTCGACTGATGTGGTACAGTAAATGAATATGTTCGTATTTCCATAGGTAATGTGCATAGGAAGCTTAAAATTTTATACATTTTTCAGGTAATTTCATGCCATTCGTATTTTGGTCTAAGGAACCAAGAAATTAGAATTTAATATCATAAAGCAAATCCTTAGTTTCGATTTTGAAGGGTGGTACTTTTGTAGGAATCGGAATTGGGTTGTACAATTTTGTTTTATATTTTTTTAACTTTGAATGAATGACTAAAGTCTTTATGTCCAAATAAAAAGTAGTTTTCTTTTTACAAGTTGAAGTTTAAGGTCTAAAAGAACAAAATCTCTTTTGAAAAATTACATTTTCTAATATTCTTCTTCTTTTGCAAATTCAGCTGTCATTTATTATACCTGCACAAAATGTTTACTCTTCATCTGTAACAATTTCAAATTTTAAGTTTTAATCACAATCGATTTTTTTTTAAATAAACCATAATTAGTCAAACCGACGTACAATATGGGTTAAAAATGTCATAGTCAGCGTGCTGGTCTTTGTTGCAAATCCTTGTCAGAGTTTTTTCCTTAACATTATTGAAATGTGGCTATATATCGTAAGTTTTCGCCAACACTTTAAACAACAAAATCGTTTTTCAACTATGTCAGTTTTCAAAAGATGACGAATGTTTTTTCAGAATCTGCGCCTGCCTTATTCTAAAATAAGTAAATAATATTTCCGTAATTTTAATTTTAAGAATAATGTTATTCTTTAAATTTAACTCAAAGCGAATTCCTAAAATAGCAACTTACAAAATGTGAAATACAGAATCTCATAAATATTTAAAGTGCCTTTGTGGCTCAACCGCAAAAATAAGGAGAAGCTTTGACATTTTCCTAAAATTAATGATGCCCTTTCATCTTTCATCTTTTAGCTTAGCATTGCTACTTTATTCACAAATTTTTTCTATTTCTTTTGAAGATGCTGCACCTCTGCATATTTTACTCAAATCGAATTTATTTTTTCCTAGAACATCAAATAAAAATTGTTGGTATTCACATGCGCACGCCATTTGTAGATGCTTTCGATGGTATAAGCTGTTGTTGTTCATTTGATTCGTGTTCTCTTTATGGAATATGCGATGACATCAGGGTGACAGCAGTTCATCAAGCGAACATCAGGCATATTTAAAATGAAACTGAAAAAACACCATAATTTGTCGCATAGTGTTATGTAGACTTCTGGCACATTTTGCTTTTAATATTTTTAACAATATTATTACTAAATTCAGCAACATTAAATTTTATTACAAATTCGGTCAGAAATCGACAAATATTATTTTTCCAGTCGAATTGTTTACGTTAAAGAACCTAACCATGGGTCACATGTGGTACAATATTCAAATAGAATCTGCCACTTTTGCTCGCATCCTTTGCCACTGTTGCACAAATAAACACTGACAATGAATACATTTAATTTTAATAAAATGTTAACCCCTGCGGCGCCATTAAAGTGCGGATGTCCTGCACTACGACCAAAATAATAATTTCCACTCATATGCAGAAAATTATAAATTAAAATGTCACACACACGCACCCACACACTGGCACACAGTGCAGAAATGGACAAAGCGCGAGACATGGCGGATGTTCGCCATATTGAATTTAAATGGAAAAGTGCGTTTTTGTTGCATTTTTTGCTGTTGCTGTTTTTGTTGCCACAAAATGGCAAGTGATTTTTTTCGACATTTTATCAACAAGTTTACGCATACAAAACAAATTCACACAAACATTGTTACATGCATTCATGTGAGCTCGTTAAAATGTTGACATTTGAAATGTCAACTAAATGCCATCGTTGCATAATTACAGTTGTTGTTGTTGTTCTTATTGCGCTCTGCATTGCTGCAACGGTTGGCGCAAATGCCATTAATTTGGTTGCTATGTTGTTGTTATTCATTAAATTTAAGTTGCGTGTGTGTGTGTGTGTGTGCGTGTATAGCGTTCGCGATATTTTTATACTGATGTCCGTCACAGGCTCAATTTAAATTTTTGTTTTCGCTTTGTGTTTTATAGGCGCGCGTTTTCAACAGGTTGTTGTTGTCAATCACAGCATTTATAATTTAATTTTTTAAAGAGGTTATATTTTTATTTTTTGTATCGAAAACTATACGAAAAGCCAAGCAGTATGCATTCGAGTTGCCCTTCTATTCCAGAAATCTTTCCGGGCTAGTTGCACTATTTTTTGTGAAAACATTTGGATAACATACGCTATGAACTTTTTTAATATTTTTCTACTTTTTTAATAGTTTTCGACCCTTTTAAATATTTCGCTTTTTTCCAAAATTTTGAAGCTACTTCTTTTTTTTAACAATTTTCTTTCATTACAATTTGAAACACTTTTGAAATTTTTTAATGTTACCTTATTTGAAATAAGGAACAAAGCAGTCGGTAAAAATTTTTTGGACATAGCTCTGCTTCTTTTTGGACGCTTGGGGAGTAGTTTTGAAAGAATACGCATCACATTAAATTAAAATGCCACTCAGCTGCTTACAAAAATATTGCGACAGTCGTCGGTATGAAAACTTTTAGCGATATAATTGAGCTCTGAGCAAAAAGTGTATGTACTTAGCGAAATGATAGTGCCAGCAAATAAATTCATCATTTTACAAAAAATTTTAAAAAAAAATCTCATTAATTGTTATTGATTTTAATGACGAAAAAAGTTATAGCTACAACATGACAAAAACAACTAAGTACGTGTATGGTTTAATGCATTTTACTCTCTACACCGTTTTAACATTATGGCTATAATATTGTCCAATATTTTTTATTACACTTGTAACTGCTGATGTTGTTGTAACATTTTATTGAAAAGTTTAATTACTCGTTATTCATCAGTGGTGCACTGTAAATATTTAATAAGTAATTTGGCATAACTTATACAAACGTTTAATGAGAATTAATACACTCACACATATACAAGCACGCAGCCACAGAGACACTTTAATACACGTGACTCTTTGCAATATTTTTGCCGCCGTATTTACTTAATCAACGCAGTTTAATTATAGCCAACGATTGTTGCGCAAACTTTGCAATTTGCATTTAATTTCTTCTTTTATTTCATTGGATTTTATTTCATTTTGCTATCATTAATTAATTCAATTTGCAAATAAATTAAATATTAATTTTAATATTGGTGTTTATTATAAAATTTATTAAGCTCACTTGAAAAGAAGTTAATGCGGCAACCAGCACTTTGTAATTGAAATTTTATTTATTTTGCAGTAATTAAAATAAAAAATTGTAAAGCAGAGATAAGACATTGCGGAAAAATCGGGTGATTTCAATTTTGTTAGTGGTTCACAATATAAAATTTGGGTTTTTATAGCAGAAACAACAATTGTGTAAAGAATTCATGACACTTTACAAAAGATCTTAAGGTCTTTTTACGCGAAATGTTTTTGCATATGCAAGCGTCAGATTTTCACCACATTTTTATTTTCGTTGGTTTGCAGAATTCTTCGTTATTTTTTATAAAAAGAAATAAAGACTGGATCAAAGTTTTAAACATACAACATTTCTTTTCAATCAATATACTCCAAAGTTATAATATCTACGACATAACAAAGTAAAAAAGAAAATAAATCACATTGATATATGAACACTTCTTTTGTATTAGTGAAAAATTTCGATATTTGAGAGGAAAGCTTGCCAGCAAGTGTCATACCACCAGAACTCTAATAACACATTTTAATGATAGCAATCGCAAATTCATTTGATATATAGCTGACGCTGTCACTTTAGCCATTTCGAAAAAACGCAATAAATTCTCGCACGATATAAATTTCCACTGTATTTATCATTGGATTTTGCTAACAATAAAACAGTTAATTTATTTTCGTTCCAAAAATTTATTAATTTTGATTAAATGTTACACTAACAGAAACGTGCGCGCACACACACACAAGCACATATACACAAATTTACCATAACGCACACATCGTAAATAAATATTGTCAATTAAATATAGCGCCGATGTCAATGTTATCGTTGTTAAACACGCCTTTCCATCAGTGTTCAGGTTCATAGGTTGTTGTAGTTCGCATTTCCTAAATCAATTTGTATTAATTGCGTTTATTTTGTTTTTGTATTTATCATTGTATTGAATTTCAATTTTTGTTATCGTTACATTCTGTGTCGTGTCAAATTGCAATTAGATGGCAACCCTACTGTAAGGTAAAAAAAATTAATTTTTAGTTCTAGCAAAATTCAATACCAACAATGGGTTGACATTTTCTCAATATTTTATACTTTTAGTATAAGGTGTGGATAACAATCAGCAGCGGCGCCAGTTTCAGTGTTTCCAATTTTAAGACAGCAAACAGGAAACTCATTCGATTTAATGTGAAATCAAAACGAAATAAATAATGAAGCATTTTGATGTTATTTTTGATAGCGTATTGCTCCGACACGCAAATTGCTCAGTGCAACAGTGAAGAGGTGGAGCTTTTACAGACGGAAAGCACAATGATAGTTACGGAATTTTGTCTTTTTTTTAAATTATTGTAGCATTTTCTTATGTATTGTATAGGAAATGTCCTATAAAAAATGGTTGCTTTTATTATTTGATTTAATAAATTTTATTTTAAATTGGTAGCTGTTCAAATTTTTCTAATAAAACATGACCCAAGAATGAAAAATAGACTAATTTTAGCATCATCATTGGCATGACCAAATACTAATAAGCTCTGGTAGCATGGCGATATTGAATAAGTATATGTAGGGTGGTAGGTGTGCCCGCAAAACGATTAGCCGTATTTCAATCTCATAAGCTATATTCTAATAAGTATGTAGTCAGTCCAAGTTTTGAAAGTGACCAAGCTTCGGTCGGATGGACATCACTCAATGGAGTCATTCGGTAACACTGTAGTTTTTTATGCCTACCACAACTGTCTCTATGTATTGCAATGACAAAATTAATAATCCTGAAAGAAATCTTCATCAAAGAATTATAAAAATGTTGGCGATTTTATATATTTATGGAAAAATGCTCAGTATGAGTTAATGATTTTACAGAAGTTTTTCGGACTACTGTTCCTTTGTAATCCTTTGAAACTTTTATATTAATTTTGCTGAAAACGTCATTTAGTGAGTCTTTTTTCTAAACTTTATCGAAGAGAGCTATTTGAAATCTAACAAGAAATGGGTTTATAGATCTTCGATGAAATTTGGTTTAGTTCGTTTAAAATAAAAACTCTAATTTATGGCAATTTCAGTACCGACAATGCCATAAAGTATTTAAAACTTACTTTTTAATAGTTCACAATATTTCGAGTAGGTGGTCTATGATATTTCAATTGCTTATAAAAAAACAAAAACACTTTAAAAGAAATGAACACAAAAAAAAGCGAACAAAAACTTTTGCTCATTACAAAGTCAAAAAGCGTTCACCATTTCAACAACAAATAACTACTACAAAAGGAGCAAATAGCTTAATTTGACGTTAAATCCTTTTTGACACCAAGGACAACAGCAACTGCAACAACAGCAACAACAACACGAAAAAATACCCCAAACGCTGCATCAACAATAAGCACAAGCAATGAAGTAAAATGGCAACACTCACTTTTACAAATCACAAATTTCGTGAACGTTTTTCTTTTGCCAAAACTAAACGAAAAACTTTCTTGATCCTTTTTTTATTTTTATCTCTTTTGTTTTTATATTTATTTAATTTTTTGTTGCTTCTCGATTTACTCATTTTTATGCGTAAAAAATCAACATGGCAAGAAGTAAAGTGTAACCCAAAACAGATAAAAAGAAATCAAAAAATAACAAAACAACGATAAATATTCGTTAGTTGCCGAGGAAGGGAAGGAAGTTTACGGAAAAAGATTGAAAACTCAATGCCAATGAAATGAATAGCCCAAAAATTTTGCAACGATAAACCATTTTATGCCACATTTGATTGGTATGTGGGCATAGATAGAACTTTAGAGACTTAATAAATTTAAAAAGTTATTTTATTTAAATTTTGTTAACCAAAAATCATTTACAATCGCTTAATACTCACGCAAACCTTCTGCGTTTTCAACACCAAGAGCTGCAGTTTCAAAGCTATTAAATGTAATTTATATTCAGGCCAGAGAAGTTAAACGGCATTAAGGAAAAAAAAAATAAAATTTAAATGTCGATGGTACGCGTCAAAGCGTTAAAAACTTTTCATATTATAATTGAACAAATTTTGCGTATATTGTGCCGCATTGCACATCACCTGCGGCTATGCAAATTGCTGTTGATGGTGTTGTTGTTGCTGTGAATCTACATAATAAATGCGCACCTACTGGTGGCAAGAGTTGCACTGCAGTTTGTTCATATTGTGTTTTTTTTTTTTTTTTGTTATGTATTTTTGCCTTGAGCCTGTATTCAGCATCAACGCCCTCGTAAATTAGTTTGCACACAAAAAAAAAAACAAAAAGAAATGGAGTTGAAATATTTTCTGTCCTTGTGATAAATTGTGAAAATTTGCAGAAATTTTTATTTTTCAGTGACAAACAAAAAAATGGCAAAGTTTTATTACACCTCAAACAATAAAAACAATAACAACAACAGCGAAGTGCAACGTGGCCACTTCCGGTGCAACATTTGCATCTCTTTTTCTGTAGCAATAGCAGCAGTGACCGAGTTAATGTTGCAGTTATTAAAAAAAAAAAAGTTTGATAAATTACAATGAAAATGTGAAAAGGCGCAACGTAGATAGCCCCTGCCAATTCGGTTGAACGAGACATTTTGGTATACATTAAAATTTGGAAACAGTTTTCTAAAGACACAGTTTCATTTACTAATTGATATATCGATATATAAAAATTTTTTTTAACTATAAATTTTATATATACTGCACATTTGGCTTTCTTGGTTTTAATGCCATTAGTCAATTTAAGCAAAATTTTTAGTTTCATAAAAAGAATTTGAGCACTCATTTTTATAAATTTCTTATATTGTTCTGTGTAATATTCGGCTATTATTTCGAAATAGAAATTTATTTTTTGTATCACTTCTAAATTTTGAGATAAATGGGGCGGGGGTTTTTTGCATTTGCTCCAAGTACACATACTCATAACGTATTATTGGTTATCTACTAACCATTTTCGGGTACATATTCACAATTTTGATAAAAGGCTATTGCGGAAAAAAATATTCAAGGAATTTAATTTTTAATATTTTTTATAAATAATTTAGTTAAGATTTTTTCCCAAACAATGCCGTCGCTTTGTATCTTTTTAATAGATGATTTTTGAAGTTTTTAGCACATTAAAATTGAATTACAATCATAATTTTCACTGCAGCATCTATTTAATATTCCTACATAAATGAAATTACCAACAATTAACCCAAAAATAAAGCAAAAAAAAATTGCTTATCACAAGCCAATAACAACTAATTTGTGGCAATTAGTTCAAAATTGAGAATAAGAGCAGCAGCAGTAACTCAAATTTCATTTTATTTTGATTTTCATTTCTGTTTTGCAAACCCTTTGCCAACTCATTGCCGTATTCAAAGATTTTACACACACAAACGTTTGTATGTGCACACATACATGCACTAACAATGGAAACAACCAAATGGAAGCTGTAGTGAATGTAAACGAGTATTTGTTAAGTTTTCCGAAAATTTTTTGGCAATTATTTCTACATTTGGTTTTTATCTCAATTTGTTTTCCTTCAGCTCTATCTTTTCAGTTGCTTTCGATACCCTACAATTCGCAATGTGGGTTTGGGAAAGTGATTGACCACGCAGATTTCTTATTTCGGAGGCCAATGAATAATTGTGACTCCAATCATTTGATTTTTTTTTTCATTTTCATATGTTGGCGCTGTAAAAAAAAATTATTAAATCAATCAGCTCTACTCTGAATATCTCTGTCGGACTATCGAAGAAGCGTGACCCAAGTACGCTTGCCCACACCCAACAATTCATGTTTTTAAAGGTATTTTTCCACATATAACTGTCTAAGAAATTAGATCTTGGTCTCTGAAAAAATTTAAAAAAAATTTTTTTTTTCACCAGGGTCCCGCTTTGCGTCGCTATCTGGTTCCATCAGTAAAGACGCAAACTGAATTATGACGCAAAGCGAACAACTTATATTACACTAAAAATTTAAATTTTATATTCGTTTATACACAACATAATGGTATTCCCCGAATTTTACGGGTCTTACATTTAATAAAAATTTGAAAAAAAAAACATACAACACAATCGCAGGTTAAGTTGTCGTGGCAACGAGGAAAAAATTACAAAAAAGCGAGAATTTGATTTTTTTTTTTTAACCGACGCATGAACTAATCAACGCATCGAGGCCTTGGTGTAATTATTTTCATACATTTGAACCACACTTAAGAGTTAACAAAAAATGTTGAAACATCAAGAGAGACGTGCATTTTCAGCATTTTTTTCTAATACAAATTGCCAGAATTTGATGCCCTTTCAGCTAAAAAATGTTCTCTCCAATATCAAAAAAACTTCAAAACACTAGGCCAACTTTCAATTAAAATATGGCTCTAAATTTCAAAAAAAAAAAACGATTTTGTGGTAATTTTCATTTTATTTCTAGTGCACAAAACACTAAGCGATTTAGTCTTTGTATGTAGTTCAATCCTTTGGTCGACCTCGCCCAGCTATAATTTGCCAACTTGTTTTTAAGGTTGCTTTTATCTAATGCTAAAGCAACGTGACTACCATGCTTACATGAGTATTCATGTAAGTGTGTGTGTTCCGTTAATTAGGTTCATTCATTGAGATGCTTTGCTCTGAAATTATTGCTACTGATAGACATCATGGCGTCCTATGATTTACGTAAATTTTATCTTCATTTTTTTTTTGTTTTTTTTTTTCGACTACTCATACAGCAGCGAGAACATCAGGAGCAGCCATCTTGACAACATCACAAAAATGTGTTGAAAGCTGCTGCCACAGCCACTTAAACTTCCGGCGACGACGTAAATAGCATATTCTTGTTTTTCTTCTATAGTCTCTATCTATATGCTTTGTCTTGTCTTTGCGAGATGTCTTGTTTTTGTATGAAATTAATTGGAATGTCACAATTTATTTCAAATTGTATGTGCAATCAAAAAAAAAAACTAAGAAAGAAGCTACAGAAATGTGAGCAACAAAAAATAATTGCAATATAAACTATCTACTTGCGTATCGGAAACGGAAGTCGGCGCAAGTGTTTCCGTTTCTATTGATATGTATGTGTGTGTTTGAGTGTGTTTGTGTATGATACATCAAATACTCTTTTTATTGCAAATTAGTCGCAAGTTTTCGCTTCAACTAATAATTTTCCTCAATTTATATGCAATGAGGTAAAAAAGTTTTCTCATTTCATCAAAGCTGCTACATATTTATTTGAAATCCTCGTGAAATTTTATTCAGGCGCGTTATTTCAAAGTAAGTAGTCATAGGAAACGTTTCATCGCTTTAGGTTTAACTGCTGTTTCCTGTAGGTTTGAATGTCTTATAAATTTCACTTGACAAACTTCATTCAACGCATGTTCGCTCAAATACCATACGCTTTTTCGCGTTAAATAGTAGAGACTTTTTGATCTCATTTTCTGCCTCCACAAAAGTAATTTGAAAAGTTTTGGCTAAAAAGGAAGTCAAACATTTTACTGGTTACGTGATCAAGCTGGGATATTAGAAACATTAGTTAAGAAGCAATATATATTTTCTCTTTAAATGTTAAATCCTGTAAGTGCTTTTGAGAATTCAGCTATTTGGCACTTGAGGTAATTTATTTTATAGGAAGGAAAAGTTCCAAAGCATTAAAAACTTCTCGGTCGCTATTTTTACATGATTTTGCATCAACTTTGTTTTCAGCACCAGTTTTTTGAAAAAAAGTTTTCACAAAAATTAAATTAAAATCACTTATTTTAAAAAAAAATTTATAAAACAAGAATTTGCAAATTTCTTTGCTTTGCATTTCAAAAGATTTTTCCTGATGGGAATTTATATTCCTAGCGATAGAATGCCTCATTATTAGGCGTGAAATTTACTGCGGGGCAAATATGTAAAGTTTTAACGTATTTGTTGTTGCTGCTGCTATCGTTGTTGCTCTGCATTCACGTGGTTATAAATAAATTTTCATTTTCATACCTCACCACCACATGTTAGACAGCGAAAACGCATCTTTCTTATGTTCACTGATTTTTTTTTCTTTTGTTTCTTAAATTTTTTGTTATTTGTTTACTTTTTATACTCGTAATTATTGTTTTTTTTTCCTTCTTACTGCTGCTGTTGTAATTTCTGCACCAATGGGGTCTCGTAAAACTTGCGTACAAACATTTTTACGATGACGATTTTGCTACCTTTGCGCTGTGTGGCTCACTCTCTTTCCACTGGTGCGCTGAAGCAAAACACCTTCGGCAAAAAGTTAATTAGAAATTATATGCGCGTGGATAGGTGAACACCAGGAACAACAACAAATACATTAACAAGGATGAGCAACAAGGAAAAAAGCAACTACAACAATAATAAATTTTATTACATCTAATGGTGGGTTACACACACACGCACACGCGTACACACACAACGTTGTTGTTAATACATTGGAGCATGGTCACGACAGCGCGCCTAAGTAATGAAACGTGTTTTTCGTTTGAATTCAACGCAAGCAAATCCCTTTAAGCCACAAAAGCAAATAATACAGGGTCTATCGGTATATGTATATATTTCATAAAGTCACTTATCAGAGACGCATATAGAGCTATAGAGATGATCGTTTATGATTAATAAAAAATATACCAAGATAATATCACGCATTGATGGATTAGTTCTTTTAACAAAACTATCGATCACTGTCGGTTTTTTTTTTGTTTTACACTTTATTTTATCTATTGACATTTTGGGTTGCTTGGTAATCGAAAAACTATAAAAAATTGAAAAAAAAGCTGAAGATTTCAAAACTTTGAAAATATTATAAAAATTGCAAAACAATTCAAAAAGCATCAAAAAATTAACAAAAAAATCAATGGAATACTCAAATTTATTTTTAAATTTCATAAATCTTTACTAATATGCTTGTTAAATCAAATAAGGTGAAAAAAATATGGATAAAATTTTCATGTATGGTACTGAAATCGATTTTGGAGTATTTGAGAAATTGATGTTTTCTTGAAAATCAACTTATTTCTGTTTTAGCATATGGATAACGTTTAGATATTCATTTATTCAGACTTGCAGTTTTTTTGTCATCTACAAGTACACAACTACCTAAAAATAACATGAAAGCTAATTAGAATTGTGTTTGTTTGCATATCTGTATCAATGAATGGTGTAGTCTTATTTACAATTTTTTTTGAACACAATGAAAAACTTTTTTTTTAAGCAATAATGTTGGTCGAAAAAATTTGTTCGCATTTTTTCTATCCTCTACGTGATGGCCCCATCACTCAAATAAGTTTCAGCCAATTTAAAAAACCTAAGGGTAATCATAGGCCCAATATAAGGGGAATGACCCATTTGCGATTTCTAACAATTTTTGAACCAATTTTAGGACCAGAATGCGTGCGTCAGAGATCTCAGATGCGCGTATCTATGTATCGACTCGTCGCTTGCTGTATGACTTGCGCTCGAAAATATTTACTAACTTCCGAGCTAATAAACATTCCACTGTTTTGTAAAATGGGCTTTGTAATTAGAAAACTTCTATGGTAACTTAAGCACTCACATTTCATTTGAATTACCCTTAAATTAATATTTAAACCTACTACCTAGTCATTTCAGCACTTAATCTGTATTTGCATTACCCCTCATGTTTATGACCCTAGGTATTTACGAGTTTTTTTTTGTTTATTCACGAATATTAATTTAAATAAAATGAAATTAAGTTCAAATGTTATTTAAAAGTTTTAGTTTAAGTCTCTCAATATTTTAAAATGTACCATGAACTTAAAAAAAATGTGTTTTTTATATTCATTTCCAACTAATGTAAGTGAATTAATAGCGTTGAGAGGATGTTTTGCTGAGGCTGTTGTTGCTATGTTGTTTGCCAGTGGAGGTAAACGCTTGTGGTAATGAAGTAGTTGGTAGTGGTCTTTTTTGTTATTGTGGATTTTATGTAACTTTGTTTCATTTAACATGTTTTTCAAATTACGATCAATGGTGGCCATAATTTTCGATTTCAAATTTTTTCATTTATCAATAATTTGACTAAATTTTTTTATCAACAAAATTTTTTATTTTTTTTTTTATTTAAACAATATGACGATAATTTTATATAGTCAACAAAGCATCGCAATTACGATTAAAAAAGTACTTAATAAATTGAGTACCTCATACATATAAGTGAAATTGAAAACGGGCTCGAATTGATAATTTTCTTTCGTGCTCTGTATCAACATCATAATGCTTTGAAAAAACTTTTTATTTACTCAAACAAAAATTTAAATTATTTCAAAATTTCCTTTAGCACTCAGAATATTCCTTTTTTTCTGGAGGTTTTGAGTTCCAATGCTGTCACCGAAATCAGCTTTTTAAGCATTTAGTTAAATTTGACGCATTTCATTTGCAACTCTCTTTGATATTTGCAACACCCTTTAGTAGCAACTCAAAAACGCAATATTTCACAGTTACTGTCAACGAACGTATGCAATTTTTTCGTAACCTTCAATTTAATAACCTACCGCATTGAGGCTACACCCAACTAGCAGCTGAGCTAAGGCCATCAAGCCAATTTGCGAAGTTTTATTACTTCAGTTTGTTGATATCTGAGCTGTAACGCTGCTAAAACTTCGACTTTATTACGATTTATAGCTCACATGTGCAGAGATGAGATTTTGTTGTTGTTTTTGTTGTTGCTTATGCGCAACTGTTGTGTAAAAAGGACCACATACATACTATATATTACAAGCGTAAGCCATGTTTTTCACATCAATGGATTTTTGTTTTAATGCTCACGCATCAAATGCTATCCTGTCGTACTAATAAATAAAAAGCGAAAAAGGAGTCAAACGCACTACCCGATGAACATGACACGGCATTAATTAGAAGTAAAATGAACTACATGAATGTCAGCAATTAAAATATACAAACTAGATGGTATATTAGTAATGGCCGCGTTAGTCTCTTAATTTAGACTGATGGAATTAGCAATGATAGCTTGCATGTATTTGTGGTAGTTTATTAAACGTACTTTGCCTTAGTAGTAGATATTATTTTTATGACGATCTGCTTGCAACTGTAGCCTATACTCAAACAGAGTAAAGTCTTTGATTTGACACAAACCATCCCACTTATAATTTTACACACATTAAAGCTTACATCATAGCATAATCCAATACCTTTCACATTTATTTGATTTTCCTTATTTATTTCATGCAAAAATCAAGAATTAAATTTCAACTTGTTATTTGTTTTTATTTTCATTTGTTAACATTTATGGTGTCACTTTCAGAGAAGACATTTAATTCCTCAACACGCACTGACTTACACTGACATGTATGACACATGCATATTAGGGTTGCTCAAAAAAATCAACATAATTTTTAACTCTTAGTAAAAAAAAAAAAGGAAACCTGAATAGGTCAAAACAGGCACCAGATTTAGATTCAGTGACTTAAAATCAAAAGGAAAATTAGTTTAAATTGAATAAAAAAATACTTTTGTATAAGATTTTAGTGGGCCACAAAATTCTTAGGTATCAATCCAGAATATATTTTTCTATCCGTTTTTTTGACTTTTTAGAATTACGTTTCCTCATATTTTGAAGCATTAAGGTTGAAGATATCGCTCTTGTAACGCAAGTGACTTCATTGCTAGATAATTAAGTTTTTCTGCACAAGATACTTTGTTTGTAGGTAAGACTTAAAAAAGATATTTTGTTTGAACCGCCCTAATGCACATATCAACATATCAAATGAAGCATCAGCAACAACCTATGGTAACTACTACTACAACCACAACTTAAAAGATAAGAAATAAAAAAAAAAGACGAAACAAAAAAATTTCAACAGGCTGACAATTTAAAACTGAGAACGACATTTCCATCCTATGTTTACGCCCTCAACAACAAATATGTACATGAGAAAAATAACAACTAATAATGCACGCCGCTCTTTTTCTTAGTGTTGGTTAATATCTGTGTCTGTGTAGGAATAACAGTTTTTGGTGACAATAATGTGTGGTGCGATCTAAGTTTAGGGAAGCAAAGGTGAAATAAAAATATGAGTGCTTACAGGTCCTAAAGCCCTCTAAAGATATATCCTCGAATACGAAATTTTATGATTACTGTCAGCACAATAGTTATACGCGCACATATTTCTACCTCTAAATCTTCTGCAGCAAATAGATCATTTTATTTTATATTTGATTTTTTCTCAACGCTAAATTATATTTATTTGTATCAAATCGAATTTAAAATACAAACTTAAATATTGAAAGTCAAAAACTGCAAAATCTATGTGTGCCATTTTTCAAGTATTTTTGGGCAGCATTTAATTAGATTCACTGAGGATCATAAGAGCATATCCATAGACTGTGATATAGTTTTTATTTAAAAAACTCGAATTTTTGGTTGTGTCCTACCATATGTTTTTTATTGAGTTCAAAGTTTTCGCATAGAGTATAATCATTTTTTTTTTTTTCCAATTGGGTTGCTCACATACATGCGCAGATTTATATATGGCTACGACATGAGTTTTTGCATAAATACACACTTGCACTCAATCCTCTTGTCTATGCAAATTTTATGTTCATCTGTGAAAACTGTTCTGCCACTGTAATTTTTTGTTGTTCAAGCTATTGTTGTAGTACCAAATATTTATTCGCTTCTTCATTAGCTTAGTTCTTGCAAACTCATGCGCATCCTCCAGTATTTTATATTAACATTTCCTCTGCGCTCACTTACACTTTTATTCCCCTGCTTAGTTTAACCGTTGAACGGTAATGGGCAAAAATCTTAAATATTTTGAGAGTGAAAAAAAATATATATTTTTAGGCTTTAAGCTTTTTTTTAGCTAGGCAAAGGCTCTTGGTCTTATTTCTTTAAGCACATATTCAAGATTTAAAAAAACACTTTCTATTGAGTTTTTGATCAGGTAAGAAGAGTTTTATTTCGATCATATTCCCGAATAGTGTAAGTCTTTGCCAAGGTCCTTTCATTTTGTGGTTAGCACTTATGCAATTATATAGAAGCTGGAGACGTTAGATTTTATCAAAAATATCACAATAAGAAAGGTAACCTGATGTTAACTTTAAGTTGCTTATAAAGTGAGAGACGATTGCATTTCTGCCAAATAATTTGCCACAATTGTAGTCTTTCTAAAAAGTTATCAGTTTCCGTATCAGTATCACTAAATCTACATGGGATGGCTTAAAGGTACAGCCTTTTTTTTCTAATAATAAAAGTCAAATTATAAAAGCAAAACGATCGTCTTTAAAGCATTGCCCTTTATGTGTTAATTGGCTGACAGTTCCGCCAGTAAAATATTTTTTTTTGTTCATTTTATTGCTCAAATTAAGTAAAACTTCCACTGTGTGCACTGTGGCTAAAAAACTTATGCAAAATCACACACATATATATAATCCCAAAACATCGCATACCATTCATTGCATACATAAGCATAAACAAAGTCTTAATTGCATAGTAATGGTTGGTGTTGACAACGAAAAGGCATCAAGATATGCGACACAGTGCAAAATGCAGACCAACTGCAGGGCAAATAGGGTGGAGTTAAAAATGCAACGCAAAAAGAAACAAGAAGAGCGTCTTATGGATTAGCATAAAACTGAAATTCATAAACACAGGCACACAAACGCACCCATGCCAACATTTGTGTGCATACCAACTTGATTTAGTTAAACATTAACATTCAAAAGACACAAGCACACACACACAAATAGAAGCACATAAACTTAAATACACAGCCTCACACGCATACAAATAAAACATGAAATCACAATCTTTGTCAACAGCATCGTCACATGTCCTGAATTAATGTCATCACTTTGGGAGCCCAAGACACAACACTCGCAAGCACACAACCAAAAAAGTAAACACTCACAGGCACATATGCACACAAGCAAATATTTTTATGCTTGTGTACGTTACTGCAGCAGCATTGCAGAAGGACAATTGCTAATGTGAATTCGGATGTGAACACTAATGTTAATATTTTCCAGTCCGACACCATAGTCAGGCAGTGCAGCGGAGAAAACTTAACTAAATTATGAGGAGTATTATTGTGCTACAGTCCTACGTACGTGTGTGTATGCGCGATATATTACATAGAGCAGTAAATTAAAAAAAGATTAAAATTATACCTGAATAACAGGGAAAAACATGTTATTTGTTGCGGATCAACTAAGCCACAAGCCTGCAACTAACAAATTAATTGATAGGCGTGGCAGCAAATAAATGTAAAAGTCTTGTTATGGGTGTATTGAGTTTATCTTAACAGTTTAGCCTAAAAACTAGCGACTTCAGATCCTATATCATTTCGTAAAGAAAACTTTAAATAATCGATTACAATTCATAACTATCAAAGGTGGCTGGTCACGTGATTTGCGTTTCTTTGGTTGAACACCATTTTAAGTCATTGAAAATATCATTGTTTTTACAAACAATATACATATTCCTCATTAAAAACATCTGTTTTAGTATGTGCTTCAACTTCTACCAAGAAATCAATATTATACAATGTGTGCAAAAATGTAAAATTCAATCATATTTCTCTAGGTATCATTTATTTAGTCAATTTGAAACTAAGCTTTACTTATGTAGTTGAAGCACACAGACCTTCCTTGCCGATTGCCCAGTGTCCAGTGAAAGTCGAGTTGATTCTTGCAATGTCGAACCAGCTCCTGGACAGTAAGTTGGCGATTCTCAATTTGACCTGGCTTTTTACAAGATTTTAAGAACTTCCTGATATATGTATAGTACTAGCCATACAAATCGTATACTAAAATGGATACTTCAATGTACAACATCTTTTTTTTGGCAAAGAAAGTCTTATACAATTAAAATAATAAAATCCAATCACTTGAGAAAACTTTAAGTATCGCTGCAAACGATCTATACCGTTTCCTGTAAATTGTATTCCTTAATTCAATATACGTCACTTTACTACAGTCGATTTATGTATATACAATATAGGTGCTCACCACCGAATGAAAAATAGTGGTTTGCCCTTCGTATTCACCACAAAAAAATACAGGGAAATTTTTGCTGATGGTAACTTATAGAATTCATATGAAATCACATGAGTGTGTGTCTTTGATAGATTTTGCAAGGATTTTTTTTTATTAATTTTTTTACAGATCTTTGCAAAGGAGCTAATTTAATTAAATACGCATTTAAATTTTTGTATTTTCTTACTTAATAATATAAGTACTTCGTAGCTGTATAAAATTTGTATTTGTTTTTGTGCTAAAAAAATTTTATATTTTCCAGCTAGAAAACTATATGTCAGTAAGGATAAAATCAAAATTTTTTATTATTATAATATAAAATACATATTAACATATCAGTATGAGAGGAAAATTATTTTCCTTTTGTTTTTTTTTTATTTCTTTCATTTGTTCCTCTGAAAAACTCATGCGTTACATTTCTACAATGGGTGCAATTGTTTGTGAAATTGCAAAATTAAATTTGTCTTTCTGCCTGCTACACTAATAAAATTGTAAATAATTTTTGTTGCTACAGTGCATTCGAACTTATAGTGAGGGGGATGCCATGAATTTTCCCTACCCCCAGCGCACATTTTTTTGGTGCTTTAGCTCTGGCTGTGTAGTTTTTGTGCCATTTGTAGTATGTAACTTCTAATAATTCGTTCCGCTTAGTAATGCCGCCATCGCAACCGACATTCACTAAAAGCATATAAACTGCTCACAAATAATAACATGTCCAACAACAACAGCAAGTATAACAAACTATTACAAATAAAAAAAGGATTGCCAACATTTGCGAGCAACGAGAAACGAAATTATTTTGTGCAGCGGTAAATTCATTCAAATATATGCTCTGTAACTTTCACTTTTTTGTAAAAGTTGTAGGTCTGAAAATTGTCTTATTAAAAGTATTGCATTTTTAACTTATGATTTTCAAGCTTAATGGAGTATGTATGTACATATGTACAACTGATTTCTAAAGATCAAAAATTGAATATCAAAGTAGAGATATGAATGTTACGTGGTCTTAAAGAGTGTGTTTCGTGTACACATATGAGATGGGTTGAATTGCACTCATATAATATATGTTTATGTACAGTCTTGTCCTTCAGGATAGTTGTATTATTTATGTAAACGATTTTGCCAGAATCAATCGATATTTCTTGTGTTATAACACAAAACTGATAACGTGATACAGCAACGGTAATCAAATTTAATTCATCAGCAATCATTTCTTTGGTCAATCTTGAATTTTCGTTAATTAAGCGATTTTTAGAGCCACTATTGTATTGACGGTCGAAGATTTTGGTTGGCCTTTACTGGGTTCCTCGTCAACAAAGTGGAGTCTTCCAGACCATTTCAAATATTGCACTTACTTTGTATGCATTTTGATATTCATGGAAAAATTCAAATGCCCTTGAAAAATATTTAGCTATGATCAATGGCTGCTGAAATAAATTGACGTCAGTTCTAAGCAAATCTTCATTTATAGAAAAAAAAAATTTAAATAAATCTAAAAATCAAATTTATAGCTAAGACATAGAATTTTTATGCAAATGAGATAGTTGGCAACCTTAAATGCAACAACAAAAATAGCAATATGCTAAAAATCACAAAATTCCATCCGCAATGAAAAGTACGAGACAGACAGACAGACAGACAGATGAGGACCCACAACAACAACAACAAAAAATTACACAAAAAAATTAAACATAAAGTATTATTTGTTGTAGTTGCTATATTTGTTGTTATTGCTAAACATTTTTCACTGTACTGTGCTCATACGGCTCCCGCTCCTGCCACTGCTGCACAGTGAAATTATTTTTATTACAATCATAAAAATTGTGAGCATTTTAATATATTTTATGCATATGTGTGTGTATGCGTGCATATGTTACGTACGTGTGCGTATGTATAGAGATACCACGAGTGGGTGCACAGCATAAAATCTGGCAGGAGGTGCGCTCACTTGAGTGCTGCCACTTTTCCATATATACATACATACATATATATGTATACGAGTATGAGTAAGTGACTGTATGTGTATGTTGAAGTTTGAGTGCGTTTGGCATATATCAAAAAACAACAACAATAGTAGCAATAGCAACAGCAACAGCAACAATAACAAAACCAAAATAAAATTTACCAAAATTAGTGTTGAGCAGCATAAGTGTGAGTTTTGTACTTCTGCTGGTGTTTTTTTTTTTTTTTGACTTTTTTATTATAATGCGGCAAAACTATAAAAGAAAATTGCGGAAAATTGAATTTTCATGTCGGTATGTGTTTGTTGCTGTTTTACTCCGTTGACATTTTGTTGTAACTGCTTTGTTGCATTCTTTCTATTTGTTATTTTAATGACTGCCTTAAATTTGCTGAATTCAGTTGCCGTATATGTATGTTCGTTAGTGCAATAAGAGAATATTTTCCAAAAGAAAATGTTGCATTCTTTTTGGCGAACTAATGTTGTTTTTAGTTATTCATGTGTTTGCCTTAGTTTTATCTAACAAATGTGATATATACACGTAATTTAAATTAAGTTTTTTAAATAAAATGTAAGCACATGGATTATGAACAATGCCAGCAAGCATTACATACATATTATTCTTATTGGCGAACCAAAGACCTAAGATAAAGAAGGAATCTTATATTTTTTTCAGCAGCACTACAGGACATATTTCACTACTCTAAAAATGTTACTTTAATCCTATGTATGTATGTATATAACTTAATGCAAAAACGTTATCCTCAAAAACAAGAAAACATTTGTGCGCAACGTATGCCGTATGAGATGTATTTAAAGCAAGTTAATTGTAATAATTAAAGAGCACTCATTTTGCATATATTATAGAGCATTTTATTGTAATTAGTGCCACAGCTTCCTTTTTGCTTCATTCTTAAGTAAGGAACAAAATATCACACAAAGCGGCGCCAGACATTTGCTGACAAACTTTTGCCGAAAAATTCAATCGAAAACTGTATTTGAATAGAAAATGTATTAATAATCGTAACATTGATCGATGTCATACATTAAATTTGTAGAGCTTAGCGTCTCAACACCAATTTTAAGCGACAAAATTTTTTTAAGGACAGCGCCGTCTTACGCTTCACTGAGGGTTTCTCTTACCTCCAACATTTTCTACAAAACATAAATTGTTTTTTACATAAAAAAATTTATTTACATAAAACTCAAAAGAACATCTTAGATAAATAAATACTTCAAAGAAAATGAGCAACCAAACAGAAAACGTTGTGAACATAGAGCGGTTCAGAAGAAAGGTTTCATATCCAAATTAATGAAAAAGGACAATTTAATAAATAGTGGTAAATATATACATATATACTGTGAAGTCCCTTGGCAACCTTTTTATTTATTAAAATTTTTTTTGCAATGCTCATTTCATCAAGTTTTCTCCTGTCTCTCTTCTTTATATTACATTATAAAATAATGCCAGCACTGACAGTGCGAACCAAAAGCAACCCATTAATGCAACTAATGAACAATACGTTATTGCTGTTGTTGGTGTATTTTTATTTTATTTTCTGTACTACAGCTGAACCTCGCCTGCATTTCAAATGGTACCCTTGGACACAATTCATATGCGACGCTGTTGTTTTGTTCATTGTTGACAGCTGTAGGAACCACAAGCGTGAAAAAGTCACGTACGTGACAGCAAAACGTGGGTCATAAAACGTAACAAACACGTCAACAGCATTAACAACAACAACAACAACAATGATAGCAATAAAAAATACAACAACAACAACAATACAAAAAAAAACAAATTGTAAGCTGATAAGCAGAAAAATGATGAAACCAAAGGGACACATGAAACAACGTAAGCACACATACTCGTACGCATATCAGCAAACAGATATTAACACAAAGGTGTGTCTGTCTGTCTGTTTGATTGCTTTTACAGTGAAAAAAAATCGAATTGTTTTTTTTTTTTTTTGTTTCGGATTGATTTTCGAATTACAAACTTCACTTGTTGTTCTTAAGGACGGAACCCTTATGAAAAATCTTAGTTTATGTTGTAGTATGTGTGTATTTTTGACCAGCTCAAATCAAGTGCGCTCAAAAGCTGTTCTCAAAATAATAAAAAAAATATGCTTCGATCGGGTAGTTTGAAAACATCAAAGAAAACAAAAAAAAAATTATTAGTTCTTGTCAGCTCTGTTCATTTGCTGTGCTTACATATTATCGCCTATGCTCCATGAATGCTTCGAAAATATTACATTTTTTCTTTCAGTGTACACATATGTTTGTGTATGTGCTTATAAATTTATTGCTGCTAATGAATGGAGCACAAGTGTCTGCGTAAATGAAGCACCTCCGGGCGCATACCGGGTGATTTAATTAAATTTATGCTTTTTGTTGTTGCTTTTGGTATTTTGTGTTGCTATTGCTGTTGGTTTTAGCTACTAGTAAGTAATGTGTGTTAGCTGGTATGTGCGTAGCTTTGCATGTGTAAAAGAAAACCTTCTGCCTTGATTGCAAAAAACGAGAAGGCCACGTTTTGCAAAAACAACAACATTTTTAACACCACCTGTGGGAGTCATACATAAACACATGCATAATACACACAAGCACACATATTTTCATTAATAAATTTTTTACAAAAAAAGATCAGTGTATGTGTAAAATATTTTATTATGACAAAAGCAAAAATTATCAATTAAAAAGTATACAAGTGAGGCAAGAGCAGTTTTTTATGTATCTACACAGTGCACTATAGTAAGACAAATTGGATATGTAATATTTAAAGTTTTCAATTATCTTCTACATAATTTTGGCTTAATCTATCACAGACATATTATGATTAACACCTAATCATACTACAAGTTTTACTAATCAAATTTGGCAAAATATTCAGAAGTACTAGTGCAAAACTTTGAATTGATTTCTAGGCTGAATATAAAAAGTATATAAAATCAATTGCAGTCAAATTTTAAATTGCTTTTTTTTATAAATTTTAATAAAAATTATGAAAAAAAACAGAATTCAGAATTCAAGAACTTTTTGATATGAAAAATATATGGCGTATTTTTCTTCTGCTTTTAAATTTTTTTGCCAAATGAAACATATAGAACTCTAATGAGTATATATGAATATTGGAGTATTATAACAGCCTACGTGTGAGAGTCTAATTATATGAGAAATGGAAAGTGATGTAATAAATAAAATTTTTGTCTTAGACTTTTATTTTTCAGTTCCTAATACGGTTGATATACATACTTAAAGAGATCCGAAGTAAATTGACAAAATCCTTGAAATATTTTGTACTGTTTAAGTAAATGCAAGTCCTTATTGCAGGTCAGGTGAAACAATTGCTTGGGCGATTGTCATCTGCAACAAAAATAGTCTGCACAGTGTAACAACTGAAAAGGACATTTACAATATTTTATTTGCAAAATATTGTACCATATCTTCGTTTTTTATGACTTTAACCTTGGATCCGAAGAATTTTTTAAGCTATTTTCGTTAAAGCTTATTTTTTACTTTTAGTATTTTACAAAAATAAATGAGTTTATATAAGATGAATTTCGTTTTCATGCAAATTTAATGCAATTGAAATTATGGCTCATTTAGATAAAAAATCTTTTTTTTACAATAAGCTAATTCATAGTAAAATAATGTAAGTTATTAGCTATGTATGTATGTGC
Source organism: Meiosimyza platycephala (assembly GCA_963662105.1). NCBI lineage: Eukaryota > Metazoa > Arthropoda > Insecta > Diptera > Lauxaniidae > Meiosimyza > Meiosimyza platycephala. Next base: position 1,652,052 of record OY759210.1, on the reverse strand, counting down.
TAAGAAAATTGCTAAGTGTTATGGAAAAGCTGTAACCACAGAAATAACAGTAGAGATTATTATTGGTATTAATGACATTTTTCACATCCCTCGCACACTCTAATTGCAGTTGCTGGCATAAAAACCAGAAAAAACACAAAATGCAAATGCTACTTTCTAACACGAATAGAGCACAGCATCCGTAAGTAGTTAACATTTCCAGAGTAACTTGCAACATCTTTTTGCTTTCAAATTTGAATGAAAAGGAAGCGAGAAAAAGAACGAACACTTTTTGTTTTCGCTAAAATTTCTTCGTTGTTTTTCGCAAACACCGCTAAATTGCAAGTGTTTTGTCAACAGCAGGCGTAACAACACCGCATATTTGCTTTTTTGGTTACTATGTAATATTCCTTTTCCATTATATGTTGCATGAACATTCTAAAATTGGATGGAAAAAATCGTGCTGCACTCAGCTAACAGTATTGTGCGAGCATATGGTGTGGAAATGTCATAACAACTGCTAAAAATCATAAAACCAAAAAAAAACGCAGCTGAAAAAAAAACGGATGCATAAAGCGGGTGTTTCTTTCTGCTAGTGTTGTGACACCTTATTTGCCTATTTTTTTTATTACAATACTAATACTTTACTAAACGATTAAAATAGTTATTATTTCTACTTTAAGAAAACTTTAGTTTTATAATATCAAATATTTATCAGCAGATAATTTGTTCGCATAAGAAAAAGTTGAAGGAAAAAAACATGTTTCATTCACATATTTCATCACTGTCAGCGTTTTACTTCTAAAGCTTTAATTGTTAATCTGTTACATTTTTTATCAATTAAATCAATGATTTGTGGTCACTTGAAAATTTGTTATTCTTTTATTTACTAAAGTGGTCAAAAAAAAAATGTACTCCAATCGAATCAATCAGTGTAGTGTATTAAGCTTCTGACAGGACCAAAAATAATACCCCACAATAGTTCTTCATATTTTTGAAACAACGCATTTGCATCGTAATTCTTAATTTTGATTTTCTCTGTCTGGAAAATCAGCCAACGAAAGGTGTTTTTCATTTTTAATATTTTTTCCTTTTTTCGATACTTTATCGACAGCGCTGAAGCAACGAGAGTTACAACTTCATATTGTTGTCATCGCTGCACAAATTTAGCTACGCGTTAAGAAGTTATTTGCATGAACTCTTGAACTGTTTTGTTTTTTTTTTTTTGGTTTTTTATTTGTCACTTTCCTTGCTATTCTTGTTTTGTAACAAGAAAAAATAAAACGGAAGTAGATGAAAAAACCTAAAAAAAGCAGTTGCAATCTGTTTTTGAAATCCTTTAAAAGGATGCTAGCCATAAATTCTAAGAATTTTGGAGACTACATTGCATTGTTTTCCGTTTTGCACTGGCTTTCTTCTCTGAATCTCTCTTTCTCTTCCTCTTCTGATAGTTTGTTGAATTGTTTTCTATGTCCGTTTTTTTTTAGTAAAACTGCTAAAAGGATATAGGGATGAGATACAAATGGGCAGGCGGAAGTGTGAATGGAAAATCTCAAGTATGCTTTGAGTTATGACTTCAGAAAATATAAAACAATAAAAAACATTTAAATTAAAAGTTTTGGCTGCAAAAAAAACAACAACACTTATAATAATAACATAAGGATAAGAAAATCTGATTATGCTGCTTTAACTGTTTTATTTGCATCAATTTAATTTTTGTATTTTGTACAGCATTTACACAATATATAATCCTTTAGATAAACAACTGAGTCTATACTTTTCTAAATGTTCAATAACACCTCTTTGAACATTAAAAAACATGTAAATGTTTCAATATCATAAAGTTTGAACATACCAAATCAATGAACTTTTCAATTGAAAAATTAAATAAAATGTTTTTCACAAAATTTAATTAAATAAAAAATAATTCAATAAAAAAGTCATTATGTAAAAAAAAAAAAAATTGCAACAAATAGTTACAAATTATCACAACGAAAAATTTTCAACAAACAAAAAATTTCATTGGGATATAAAAAAGAGGATGCGAACTATTTGCATAAATAAACTAAAAGCAAAAGTAGAAAAATTCGCATGAAAAAGTTATGAATGCGCGATAACACAAAATTGTCAGCTCATTTTTTTTTTTTTTGTTTTTTTTTTTTCATTGTTTGTGTGAATAAACCCCACACATGCGAGTACATGCAGCACACTTCAACCACATGTGCTGCTGTAGTGAAGTAGAAAAAACTCTTGCCAAAAAAATACTACCAACCATAATTTTTGCAGTCAATTTTCTTTTATGATCAGCACAGATAATAATTTTTGCTTGCCTGGCTTCATTTTCCACTTTTAAATTGTTTGCGTTTTTAGTTCGTTCCCTTCATCTTCTTTTCTTTTTATTTATTAAGTTCATGCACACACATACACACTGTAAGCACGCATACAAAGACATTTTAAAGTTAAGTGAGAAAGTGATAGAATAAAAGGGGGAAAAAGCAAATGGAATAATTTTCAGTGCCAATAACAATTCATTCATTTTGCAAGAAAATAATTTGTTTACCATGACCTCACAACAATAACAACAACAATGAAAGCTAGCATAAGAAATACAATATGCTCACATATGCACATACAAACATACATATGTAGTATGTATTGTACCAACATATGCAAACTTCCATATGAAACAGTATTTATTTACGGCGGACAAAAATTGTTTTGTTTTTATTAAAACTAAAAGAAAAACAATCAATTGTCAATTGTTATCACCGTTACAGAAATCTTTTAAGATTACGGAGGAAAACCAAAAAGTTTTTACTACGTCATCGGATTCTTTTTTATTGTGCGTCGCTTGCTCTGATATTTTATTACGTTATCGGGATTTTAATTTAAGATATAGCTATTTTTTGAGACGTTTCTTAATTTATAATTGACAAAGAACTTTTGTTAACAATAGGATTATTTTTAACTCAAGTCCTTCAAGCAGTGCAGCCGAGTCATATTATGTACTTGGACTATAAAAACCAAAACCTATCTACACTGACATAACGATCTCATTAAGTATAGCAAACTATATTTTAATAAATGTTTTACACAAAATTTGCCAATATTTGTTTCAAATAAAATATGTTTGACTTATGCAAATATTTGATTGCCCTACACCAAATATACATTTCTTATATTCAATTAATTTCTTCGCTCAGGGCTTTGCTTTTCCCCCCAGAGTTACATAAGGTGCAATTCACTCAGAAAGTTTTTATTTAATTAAATTATACGGAACGATTGTGAATGGCTACATGAAAAGTCCTTCGAGAACTTATGTAGCTTTCTTGTAAAGATATTCCTTTCATTTCTGTAAAAAATACTGATGAAGTTTTGATATCTCTGCCATTCTGTCAAACTTTTTCATGAATTTGAACCACTGTGCACCATGACATGTGAATGTATAATGTACTTCATCTGGTTCTTATTGCTTTTTTTTCATTTGCAACGTAAATACGGTGTTGTCTTAACACATTTTTCGTTTTTCTGGTCTGTTCTTTTTTATGTTGCTCGTATTTGTCCATGGCATCCCTTCAATTTCATCCTAAACTCCTCATAAAGCTTCAAATTACATCAACACATTCAAACAGTCGCACCGATGCTCACATACTTGCGCAATGTCAGTTACAAACGAACACACAACGTCATGTAGTAAAATGGTAGAAACAAATACTAAAGCAAACAAAGGTTTTATCACTCAAATGTGGTGGCACAGGAAGCAGCGGCAGGATTAAAACAGACCAAGTCAAATAGAAAAAAGAAATTCGCATAAAAATAGCAAAAGTAGGGAAATAATGTTAACACATACATATGCAACATGCTCACTTAGTTGCTTATTAGCTCGCTGGGGTGCTGTTTAAATGCTTCATTTGTTGCTGCCGCTATGAAAGAAATGGAAACCCTCTTTTAATGATATACCCCAATAATAATTTTTTCTCTTTCGACAGTCGAATGTTGTTGCCATTTTCTTTGTTATGCGTCCCCAGTGGTGCCAGCCAGTGTATTATCAGCAACACCAATATCATCACTGGTTATTTTGTAGTTTGTACCTTCTTTCTTATGGTCATAAAATTATATGATTTCATGTGTTATGTGTGTGTGTGTGTGCAGCTGCAAAAAGAAATGAACTCAAATTTGTTGTTTTATTGTAGCGGCTGCAGTAATTCTTGGATTTCCAACAGCTGTTCTAGGGAGTGGGTTCAAAATAGGTCTATTAAGTTACATAAAAAAAAGGTTGAAAGCAGTTATAAGTGGTTTATGAAGGTCATATAAAACGTTACAAAACGTTGAAATTATTTTGACTGCTTATTTGTACGATAAACCGGAACAGTCGCAAAATGTCACAGCTTGTTTGTGTATGACATATTTGTTACATGCATTTAGTAGTTAAATATCTGAAGGTTAGAACTGCAAAAGCTATCAAAACTTATATTTTTTTTTTTAAATTGACCATTAATAAAGAAAATTATTATAAATTGATATGCTTAAAAAAATCATATAAAGTCAAACTTGTCAATGCAAAGAAAAATTGAAATGAAGCGCTAGCCCAGATTCTTCAAAAAAAATTTTTGTAATCCTTGCTTGTTTCGATACGTTTTAGCAAAACAAAACGTGCAAAAAAATCTTACATCGATTTACACCTTTAACTTCGCGTTCGCTGTGAGCGTTTATCAAAATCATTGGGAAAGAAAATCGAAAATAATTTTTTTTGCTGCTTTTTTCTAATTATCAACCCAATTTAAGTGGAAGATTGTTAAGATTTTCAAAGAAAAGAATCATTTAAATTTTTTAAATTGTCATATTTTAGGTGAATAAGGCTATAAGCTTAAAAAAAATCTACTTCTAACAGTGAATAAAAATTTTAAATAACAATATATTTATATATTGTACCGCTCTTACAGAATGGTAGAGGTTTTCACTTTAAGACAGTATTCGAAAGGCTTTAATTGAAAAACAAAGAATTTAATGGAAAATTTCACTCTCGAAGCATGCAGTAACTTTTTTTTTAAGTAGCAAACGTGAATTATAGCTTTCAAAACAGCTTCACTTCCTTCAAGCTCACATATGTATGTATTGACTTCAATTCACTGTTACTTTTTGTTTTGTTTTTCTGTAGATCCCACTATAGACAAGAACCTTTTTTTAGTTTACGCCAAGTCAATAACAAATAAATTGCATTTACTTTGGTATCTTCTATTTATTTGTGTGCGTGTGCTTATGTGTGTTGTTGGTTTACTTTAAACAACAAAATGAAAAAATCTCATTTTGTTTATAAATTACCAATTTGCCACCATTTATACACACTGTCACACCACCACAACAAAACTGTATCTTTGTACTTTCTCACTTCTCAACCCGCTGTCGCATGTCAACCAATCCAATCACTGCTACACTCACACGTAAGTCTTCAATGAGATTTTGCAATTGATGGTCCTTCATTGAATATGTTTAAATCCGGAAGCCACATAAATACAACATACAGTCGCTGCGATGGTAACGGTCTCGCTTTCCATGCCGGTTAAGATAATTTTTTTCTTTTTGCTTCTTCACACAATACTTAACCCTTTCTTTTGAAAAGTGGATTTTTTTTAAAATTTGGCATTTTTTGGGACTGTTAATAGGTTGCCAAAATTTTCGTTAACTGTTCCGACATTTTCTGCATCATTTTAAAAAATTATTTACATATAATTGAAAATAAAAAAAAAATCGTTAAGAGAGCCTTTTGAACAATTACTGTACCCAACGGGTTAACTATTTTTCTCATTGACACAGTGTACGCTGAGTGGCAAAATTGCCACGAAACGCAAAATAAACACATTAAAGTTGCAAATTGAATTTCATATAATCTGTGCCTGCGTGTCTGTGTGTGTGTGTGTGTGTATGAGATTGCAAGGATCAGAATCAGTAAAGTGGTGTGAATGAGTTGGTATGAATTGAATTTGGGATTGGGGTTAAACGGGAAATGTTAAATGAGAAAATGAGAAAAGTAACAAAAAAAAAAGACACAAAAACGAATTTCTTATGATGTGTCCCACGATGGATTTGCTGTTGTATTTATTTCTCATTTTATTTTTTTTATTTAATGTTATTGCTTTTTTATATAAGAGACATGTAAATACATGAAGTATATACAATAAATATGCATGAGTTGTTTGTGGCATTGATCAAAAAGTAGAGCAGGGGTTTGGAAGAAGGTCTGCAACGCCACAGAGTTGAGATGAAGTGTAAGTAAAGCAAATTACTGTTGCTTAACGTGTGCATATCGAAAATGATGGGATTAACGTCAAAATTGCAAATTGTTTAGCTGTATTTGAACGTAAATGTGCAAGTTGTATGTATACTACAGTAATGTACCAACTTGGTTACGACGTATCGGGTTGAAACCTCAGACCAAATTACATAAAATTTATTTTGATTTATTTGGCCAAAATTTAAAGTTGTTTTTTCTCATTAAGACGTCAAATGAATACTTAACTTGAAAAGCATACAATTAACTGGCGGCACTGCAAAATATGAAACTTACCTTAACTACGACACTTGCTAGTTTTTACAAGTTTTCAACAATTTTCTACATTTAACTATAATTAATTTTAAGATGATTAAGATGCTATGAATATCCATATCATATCATAATATTGTACATATGTATATGATAATTTGAAAAAAAAACATTAAATCTTTCATAAATCTTTTTGAAAACCATTATAAAGTCCATATGATTTACTCCGCCACATAAATTTTTTTCATAATTTTTAAGCTCTCAAACTTACACAATTTATTTCTGAAGTGTTTGAGATGTGAAAACTTTCAACTTTAAGTGATGCTGCTGCTGTTGCATTCAAATAAAAACGCTATTCTACCAAAAACAAAAACAGGGCGTCAAGTTTTTCGCCCAAGTACACATGTTTGTAATTAGTTAAATTTTTGCGCACAACTGTACAGCACATTTCGTTGGACCAAAAACTACGCAACACTTTGAAGCAAAAGTTTTGCTTCTCAAAAAAAAAAATTAAATAAAATAAAAACCATTCGAATGAAAGTCAGCAGCAGCATGTGGAATTGTCAAGTAGTGAGTGAGCGGAGAGGATTGGCAGACAGTGCAAGGAGGAGATCATGTGAAAATAATTTAAAACTTGTTTCACTCAACGAGCAATTAAGACCAAAAATTACACACGGTTGTAGGTCGTGGCTTGTAATTAAAAGTACCGAAAATAAAACTCGCACAAAACAAGAAACATAAGAGAGAAAAACCAAACTTTTTGTCGAAGTGTTGTCAGTCTGGGATTTTTGCTTTGAAATTGAAATCCCAGAGAGAACAGTTGAGTTCAATGCAATACTTGTGTTACGTTCTCTAAGGAGTTTTTCAAAAAAATTGCACCCCCACTACATTGAATTGTTCATTATTATGATCAGAAATGTTCATTTGTACTAAATGACTGAAACTTTGTCAAACACATTTCAGTTGTTTAAAATTTCAATAAAAAAGTCATTTCCTATTGGGTATGTGAAATGTAGGTGCGTAAGCGTCTTCACGTCCGTAGTTGTATTGTATATGTGTTACATGTATTTCTTCTTTTTATTTTTGTAACGACGTCCTTTTTGAAGAGTTTTGTAGAGCGTCATATTGCAACAACAAGTGAAGCGTAAGCTTTGCTTTGTAAACCACACAAAGGTGGCAACGATGCTGTTCTTGTTACTGCTCTAGCGTGTTTGCGAGCAAGGGCTTTTAGTTTGTTGCAAAGTTCCACTACATGCAACAGCAGCTGTGCTTGGTTTTTCGAAATTAAACAGCAGCAGTAGCACCACACAACTTTTGGCCAATTTTGTGGTTTTACAAGGATTTTGCAACATACACCAGGCAAAATTTAAATGAAATTCAGCAGCTTTTATTTTAAGTTTTTGGAGTAGTAGTAGTAGCAACATCAGCTTCTTACATAAATTATATATAACCTTTTAAGTTGCTTATTGTAATGTTCCTTTTTAAGCCCTACAATGAAATTGTGAAGCATTTCAGTTTTTGCTTGTGGTTGATCTAAAAAATAGTGGGTTTTCATTGTGATTCTTTTTTTGCTGGTTCGTAAAACTGTCACTATTTTAAGAAAATTTGTAAGTTTGAAATTGCAAGTAGCTCAAATTCTTTCTCAAAAATTGTACTGAAATCTATTGAAATGGTATAACGTGGCGTATGAGCAACATTTAATTTGATTGAAATTAATGTTACTCATACAATATTTTAAGCATTAAAGTTTTTTTACTGAGCCGGAGAGCGCACTCAAATAAAGCTGACAAAATATATTCGGGTATTTATGAAATTTTAACACGAATCTCTTGAAGTGGTGTTCGCTCGAAATTCGTAAAAAAAATGGAGTTGACAAACTATGTTGGCCCCTTTAATGAGTATAACGGATACCAAAATTGCCAAATTAGATAAACTTTTCGATGTTTAATACCCCTTTGAAAGTATGACTATATAAAAAAAATACCCTATATTAATAGAAACATATTAAAATAAAAAGTTTAGTTTAAAAATTTTGAATTCTTCCAAAAACTCATTTAAACATAACCGCAAAGCAGATTTAAGCTTCTGAAGAGGTTAAAAAACTTTCTTCCGCTTTTCTTGCCACGCACTTCCGGCACTGCAGAGAAAAGAGCACGCACCATACTTTCAATTCGTACATATGACTTTGCGGTTTTTGGACAACTTCTGTGTACCTTCTCCATATTTGGCGCGCCAAATAAAGTCACATATTTGTTTATGTGAACACATAATAGAAGGGAAAGACCACATATATGAACAAGCATCCAAACCGCAGCTGTGTTGCTAAAACCAGCCAAGCGCTGCCATATTGTTGTAGCAGCAAGAGAGTCAGGAACAGCAACTGAATTTTCTGCTTTCCCTAATTCAAATCTAAACGACAAATCCAAGTCATGCTGACCTTTGCGGTCAATTTGGTTGTCAAGTAACAACAGCACATGCTGCCTCATGAAACACGCAACGAAGCAACATAAACTAGACTATGGATAAAAAAACAACAACAACAATGTCTAGAAAATGTTTGCAAAACCGGAAGTTGTTCATATCCGTTGTGTAAACATGCGGAAATGTGTAGTGAGTGGAGAGAAAGAGCACAAAAAAAAACAAATGGAATGGAAATTTTTAATCAAATTAGGTTTCGAAAACAATTTTGTTGTTTTGCAAGCACAAATGTTTTGAATGTCAAGGGACATACCATATGTGTAGCATAGTACACATTTGTTGCCATTGAAGTATTTATGTCAGTGGAGACACTAGAAAATTAAAAAAAAAATTAAAAAAATCAAAAGTGCAGAAATTTTCAGCAAACACTCAGAATTTATTTTATGGCACACTGCTCCATGACCACTGCACACTTAGCGTCAGCATAAATTCAAATAAATCGCTTTAAAATGTTGCCAATTTTTTTATTTTTTTATTCCTCCTAAGAAGAAGTGCGTCGTCGAAATCTGGCAAAGACATTTCAGTGCTACTTGAAAATGATGAAAAACGCTAATTCATAAAAACGAAATGTGGAGAGAATGCACTGAAATCCCAATTTTCCAACAACAAAAAAACTGCAGCAAGGATTAGGAAGCCATGAAAAAATGCGACAGAGAGAGATAAAAAATATTGAGAGTGGGACAAATAAAAGTGGTAACACTTGAATTTCATACATTTTTATGAAGTTGTGAAGTTTACTGGAGCGTTTGCAGCGCAAAGCCAAAAACTGTCATGTCATATTTTACACATGAACACTCAATTGAGTAGTGGCAACAACGACAACGACTTTTGGCATGTGTTGGTATTAGTGTGCGTTTGCATGAGCTTGTGTGTGTTTAGGATTAACAAAAGCATAAATGGATACCCAGTACAAAAATTCCTTGATGTCATAAAATCAATAAAAATAATCAAAATACTTATCTATTTGGATAAGGATAATGATATTAGCTTTGGGGCTTAAAAAATATTGGAATTTCTGTTCTCATAAATAAAAATATTTTTTTTAAAGATTTTTCAAAGTGTCGCTTCGCAGCTATTTGTGGCAATTTCTTGGCTTTTAGTACACAGAAAAATATCCAACATATTTTGGCCCTACAAATCGAAAACATAGATATCTTTAAATAATCAAACTAAAGTGTCTTATTGCAAAACAATTGATTAAAAGAATTCGGCTTTGAAAAAATTTTGAGATTCCATCGATTAAAACCTTGCTCTAAATAATGATACGAAAGCTTTCTTACAGTAGTGGTAAAATAAAATTTCTCCTCTAAAGAGCTTAACAACTTGGATATGGCAGAAAGTAAATGGAAAACCGTTCAAAATTTTTGACCGTGTCAAAAAGTTCAAGTTATTTGCCATTAAAAAATAATGCTAAATTTTTGAAATATCTCCATTAGCATTATTTCGAATCGGGTCTTTACTTTCGTGCCAAACTTACATTAAAAGTTAAAGCCAAAGAACTAAACGCATGAAATGCGAGTGCAGTAAATGTTTACAAAAAGAAAAGATTCGCACACACACGCGCTCACAAAAGAAAGGAATATGAACATACATACATACATACAAAACTAAAAAGAAAAGTACGTTTGCAGTTCATTCGCTTAAGTACAGACAGTGACAAATTTTATGAAGTGTAAACTGTGAAAATGTGTATGTGTACTATCATACTAACGCATATATATGCGCATATAAAATATATATCTCAATGTGTGTGTTAGCTAAATCTCAAGTGGTCAATAAAGCAAGTGTCATTTGCTCGGAATTGCTTTTGGGCAGCAGCAACAGCAGCAGTAGTAAACTTACCGCACACAAAAATAAAAATCCTTTAAAAAAATGAGCATCTCACTATCACTAGGAAATACTTTGGTCATTCAGTTGACGTTGACAGCACACACATACCATTAAGGATGGTAGCTTTACCAAAAAAAGGGAGAAGGAGAAGTCAAACTCATGTAAGTGAGTTACACAAAGAATGTTACTTGCTGAGAAGTTAAGTCGAAGAGGGCAACAGTAATAAATGTGAAACTGCGAGAAACTTGCCTGAACTGACAGCGAAAAAATTATCTGCGGCGATCTTAGAAAATAAGAAGGTCATAAGAACTTAAACGTGAGTCCATCTCTGTCATTAATGCCAATAATCTTATTTTACTGAGGAGCTAATTTAAACGCTCGGCATGATATAATTGTCATTATAAGTTTTGACAAGTTTTTTTCATTTCATTTCATTTATTCAATTATATAACAAAATACTCAAGATAAAATCTTATAATTAGCAATAACGATTCATAGCAAATTTAAAACAAGCAAGCATTCAACATCAAGAAATCAAAGCACTTAGTATTGACATGATCTGCGGATTTGTTATTATTAATCCAACCAAAATATATTTTCATTCTTTTTCAAGTAACTTTTCTGATCCTGCTCCTATTTTTCGTTATTATTGCAAGTTAAAACTATAGCTGATCAGTATTTTGTAGCATTTATTTTACATAATTTTTTTTTATTTCTAGATAAATATTAATGCGTAACATTTCTTATGTGCTTCCTCCAACAAATGCATGTTTTAATTATCCTCAAAGAATCTTCTTTTCGTTTCATTCCATTTCACACCCATTTATTTTACACTAAAATTTTCCAATTAAAAGTTTCCTCATTTCCCATTTTTAAGCGCATCAATTTCGCAAAGTTTTTCTGCTTGCTTACGCTATCTATGTACACCACTACTATGCCAACACACGTCAGAAAGAATTCGCTGTTCTTCTCACACAGTTGCGCCTTAGCGGTGCTTATCAATGTTGCCATTGCAGTTACTGTCGCCGTGACCGGATGCCTAGGCGACAAGTACCAAGTTGACAGTTAATTATCAACCGCAATTTTCCAGCAATTTGTTTGACTTTTCTTAAGAAGTTAATTAAGAAATATTGCGACAAAAAAGAGTTGAGAGACATCACTGGAGGGTTTTTGGCTTTAGCTGTGTTCTATGCTTTTGCTTACTGTTAAATTTATGTCGTACGTGATCTGCATAACTAAGTGAGATGAAATATTTTTGAAAACCAGTAGCTTACAAATTGCGAAAACATCAATTTTTTATGACGTCCAGTGTTATTATTATATATCGAAGTTGTATTTAAGGCAATTTGCGCACAATTTAATTTTGTTTTACATTTTAGGAGCCCTTGAAAATTAACTATAGCAAACTAATTCAATTTAATTGAACAGATTGAGAAGGCGCATCTTGCTGCAGTCCTTGCGACAAAGAACGACTTATGTGGTTACGCATCATATCTAAGGATATAATAAACACATTTACACATACTAATTGTACGCATGTAAATTATAACAATTCAAAAGTATTTTTGATGTAAACACACGCACTCTTACAAGAATATACAATTTAAATTTTAATTGCATACTTTTGTGGTAATGAATTTGTTGATGGCTTTAGGTGCAAACCCTTTGGCCTACTTTAAAGAGATTTTGTGTTGACAAGTTGAATTACTCAACACACTCATAAATATGCATAAGAGTACGCATGCATATGCTTAAGTGTACGTATGTAAATATATGTATGTGTTACAGTCAACATGCATTTATTTGCATACATTTATTTAACATGCATGCATACATACACACGTACATATGTGTATATGCAAATATTAATGCTGTTTTGATTACAATAAAAATCAATTAAATTTTCCTCCTTTTTACCTCTCTCCCTTTAAATTTCCCTGCTTAATGCACTTAATAAAACAAAATATCAGAGCGCAAGCTCTGTTTTGTGATGTGGCTCAAGTTAATTGAATGCAGCGTTAAGAATTCAAATTAAAATTATATGGAAATAATGCACAGCACAAAGCAAAATTTATCAAAAACTTAATTATGTAGCTGGTGCATATATTTTGCGTAGAAAATAAACTAAGCATTTAAGAACACAAATATACTTTACAAAGTAGACATAAAGTTATGCAATATATTTATGTAGTTAAATGCAATCAAACCTCACTTTGTCATTATTAACAAAAATATCTGCTTTATGAAACTAAAATTTTTCAAGAATTTTTAAAATTTAATTACTTTCCTTAAAACCCATTTATACTAATTTAGGGGCATACTTTGCGCTATTGTGATTTAGCTAAAGTTCCTTGCTGGCAGTACCAAAAATTACGAGTAGTTGTGATACCTTAAAAATAAAACTAAAAAAGAAATTCCAAAACTGATACTACATATTTGCTACAAAATGTTCAAATAAATTTATACTAATGGATTTGAATTAATTTTTTATTGAACAAACAAAATTCGTTTACAAATAAAATATTTAATATAAATATGTTATTTGATAATCGAAAAGTAAATCAGATAAAGCAACATTTTCCAATCTATTTAACAATAACAAAATATCTTTGGACATCTTTTTGACTTCATTTCCTAAATTGGCTTCAATTAAGAATTCAAAATTTAACAAAAATATTTTAGATTTATTTTAAAATTCACCAACCACCTCATACCTGGATGTGTAAAAATTTACAAGATATAGTGATCAAACTGACCACATCACATCACCCACGTAACTCAATTCAGATGTCCAACAATAACAGCAAACATTTCTGCTCTTTGCTTGCATAATGAAAAACTTTTCGAAAACTCCTAAGGATATGACAAGCGTTTTAATTTATTTATACAACAGCATCACATGTCCTTTTCAATTCTTGTTGTTTTTATGGTGCTTTTGTTGTTATTGCTCTGACTGTGTGTAAGCCGTTTGCCGTAAAATTTTGTTTAATAAGATTTCCAAAAAACTTTATACACCCATCCGCAACTGATGTGCAATGAAAATTTCTCAAGTTTTTAAGGATTCAAGGATTCTGAGTACTTTGCCTAATGTTTGCTAACAGCTCCATTAACAGTTACTTCTAAGACTCGTTGAAGTTCTTGCAACGAACATGTGTTGCTGGCTGCGCCAAAGAACATCAAAACAACCAACCACTTGAATCATTCGGCTTGGCCCAACAAAAACACACAGGCCCAAATACAAACACACAGTGTTTTTCGGGCACCATAGTCAAATTTAACCCAAACTCATTCAGTCATTCATCTCGTATGCAAATTTATTATGCATGAGATTAAAAGTTCTTCAAGAAAAGTTTACGATTAAATTTTTCATTAGAAAATTCATGCCTTAGCACGCCATTCCACCCACCCACTTATCTGCTGCTCATCTTGCCCGCAAGCTGAAGGAAATTGGCTTTATGATGGAATTTTTAGGAGGTTCTTCTCACTTATGTTTATATTGGCTTGAGAAAATTAGGGAAATTGTTTGATAGAAGTTTTTCTCCTTTTTTTCTGTTTATGCAAAATATTTGCAAAATTTTGGGTGTTGCTCCTTGGTAACGAACAGCCGAACAGCCTAATGTAATCATTGCATACTAAAGGGATTTACTGAAGTTTTTAATGATATTTTATAAGCTGTTTCTATTAATGCTATGCATTGTTCCTTACACTGAGCATTGCGAGAATTATTGAATTGAAGATTATGTTGGAGATCAATACATGAAGCAATTCTTATGCAAATAAAAAGAGCTGATTGGTGTTATGATTGATTTTCTTGTTTAAGTAAGAACTAATATTATAAACAGGTAATTTTCTGTTGTCTAAAAAATTACTATTTTTCATTACTTTTAGGATTACCTTTTTCGATAAATAAAAAACATTTACTACAGTTGTGTTTCTGTATGCCCTCGATGATATCTTTGTTACATATATATATCTGACAAAATATTTTCCATATTCAAAAGCTTGGTCACAAGAGAGCAAAACTAAACTAAAAAAGAAAACATCTGATCACTAGCTTCCAAAAATCGTCCCTAAATTTGTATATGCCATGAAATATTTATCAAATTTTCAAGTAAAGCTTGTTCCTGTCAGTGATGTCATTTGGGAATTTTGTGAATTTACGAAACTAAGATTCGGAATTCATTTTTTTCGAATGTATTTTGGCCATATATCCAGAAAATGTTACGATATTTTAATAAAAACCATAAAAATTTACTAAAAAATATTTATCGGGGATTTTCATTGCGCATCAAATTTAAAAAAAAAATAAATAATTAATAATTATAAAATAGTTCAGTCTTGAAAACGCGCCAAATGTACTGAAATTTCCATGATTGTACCGAATGTACATACTAAAAAGAAGCCCAATGTTCAGACTTAGAAATAAAAATTTCATATATTGCTGATTTTTAATAAATTTTTCACAAATAGCGGTAATGAACTCAAACTGCATCATCACACAGTATTTAAAATGGTGTTTCAAAGTAACTTAATATTAAACCTTCAGTGGTAGTGAAGTTTTAATTTCCATTTCAATTTTCCATTAGTGGAACCAACAGCGATAATTCAATGCATTGGTCCCCATTCTTATGTGTATTATGTATATTATATTTATCATAAGTTACAAAGTAATCACTAATTCATAAAAAGTAATTTTATTAACCCTCATTGCCAATTCATAATTTTAAGAGAAACAAATTTCTTTAAATCAATGCACCACAATTAATCAAACAAGTTAAGTAGAAGTATTGAATCCATTAAAGAAAACTTAGACTTTATCGTTAACTTTTGCTTACATTCTCTCAACCAGTGCCACATTAATTGTCTGCCAACAACAACCAAAAACAAAAACAACAGCAATAACTACTCACATTTGCATATGTTGCAATGAACGCGCCCTGCAAGTAGACATCAATCATTTCAGGAACGAACGAATGATACCAGCAGCCAAGACCAACAAAGAATACAACAACCAGCAATGTTCATTTGCATTATCCTTCGTTCGTTCGTTCGTTTGTTCGTATCCTTGAAGTGCATGTCAATGATAAAAATGATAGGAGTTGAAGTCGTACGTTTTGTTTATTCTTTCCGATGCTATTGCTGTTGTTCCTGCTGCTGCTGATATTGATGATATTGTTGTTTTTGTTGCAGTTGTTGTTGCTGTTGCTGTTGTTGTCATATTAGTTGTTGTCGTAACTGCCGCTGTTGTTGCTTTTGTTATTGATGTCGTTATCGTTGCTGTCAATATGAGTGAGTATAGCAATAGAAATGATTTCCATGAAAAAAGCATGCACGTTGATGAGAAAATGATGAGTCTCATCCCCTCCCTCACTTCTTTTTACTTGACTCCTTCTATTTGCAGTCTAAAAATCCCGCAGCAGCCCAACTCAATTTTTGTTCATTTGCTCGGCTTTTGAAAGTAACAAATAAACACTTGCATATACATGGATATATGAACATACGCATTAATATGTATGCGTATCAGAGCTGTAGAATAATGTATTGTCCATATGAATGATTTGTCTATATTAAAATGCTTGTGATGTAATTATTTGCTGTTTATTTGCTGTTTCTTTTAAAGTTTAAGTGAAATCCAAAAATTCTAAACTGTTCACGGGCAATCATATGACCTCATGGCGTATTTGTTATCAGTCTATTCCTATGTCCACAACTTTACATCAACTGCCTGAAACTCCGTTGTGCTGCTTAAAAGTAATTTTGTTATAAATTCGGCTTTTCATATTTTCTTTAAATAGAAGACCACTCCTTAGTTAATGAGACTTGCAGGAAAGCAGCCAAAAAACTTTTGCAATGTCATACTTTCAAGAAGTAAAATAGGATGTCTTGGAAGGAATAGAATTTTTATCAATCCTTTTCATCACAATCTTCACCAGGTGGTTAGTTTTTTATGCATGAAGAATAATTTCGTGTAGACTTACAGAAAGATCAACAAATTGCTCACGGATGAGTAAAATTTATTCGGAGCTAAAAATATTTCAATTACCAAGTTGAATAGTTTCTGGAAAAATTAATGACACTCATATAATTTCGTTGAAACTTTTACAGCTCTGTTGCAACCATATATCAAAGCACATACATCCAAATTCATATACAAACACACAACGCTTCATATGATCAATGAGTTGCACACAACATTAAATGGCAGGAAAACCATCATCTTCAATCACTGTCGTTAATGTTGTCGTCCTCCGGCTTCTGTTCCTGCACCGCGTACTCCCCTCTACCCAGCTGCTATTGCTTGCAAAATCTGGAGCAAATGTATGAGTAAATGAATGGATTCGCATGGCGAATACTTGTCATGGTAGCTGAATAATATTTGCCACGCCCATCATCATTGTCATCAACTACCGCTGCAAAATTGAGTCCTTTATGTGGTTGCCATCTTGATGTGAGAATTTCTCTTTTGCATTGTTACGGAATGTTGCGTTTAGTAAATCACTTCATATTCGCTTGATAAATATGGAGGGGGGGGGGCAAAGCTGAGAAGTGGTTGTGCGAACAAACCATCATCGTTGGATAGAAGCAGGTATCGCATTGTGTTTGTTAAATAAATTTCTTAAAGATATTGCGCTCATTGCAGTCATTTTAATGCTGCATGTGATTATAAAGTGATACACCATCGTAGCATCATGCCACCTGAGTTACTGCCGACTGTCATGCTTCTACCACTTTTGCTTCACTTCGCATCACTGATTGCATGATTATCATGATGTTGTATGCAAATTCAATTGTTGCTTGCATCATCGTTGTCATGTTGATGTGACATCATTTGTGTCATTACGGATATACTAAGCTGCTGTGCGGCTTAAAGACTCATTGAATTCATTTGTGTGATGAGTGAAAAAGAATTCAATAAATGATGATTAAAGCTGCGGCAAAATGTGCCAACAATGAAGTACTGTTATATATATAAAATATTTGTTAATGTCAATAAAATTTAAAAACCTAATATTATTTTAGATACTGCATGCTTAAATTCACTTGTAATAGCGAAAAATATCTAATGTTGGAAAACTTCATATACTGAAAGTCTTACAAATTCGATAATTAGTAGAGTAGTGCAATCAAATGAAATTAGAAATAATTTTTAAGTACTTTCACTTCACTCAAATTTTTGGAACATTGTGAGGAACAAATTTTATGCGAAGATACAAAATATATCTTTTTGTAATAAATAAAACATAAAAATGTCTATTAATAACATGTACATATGTATGTAAAGTTTTCTGATCCTAAAGCAAAATTAACGGCATTGAAAATTACAAGCACTTAAAACGAAGTCTCCATAGTCACGTCGAAATATCTCATACCAACGGTTACAGGCCCAGCATACCAATCGCCCATTCATCAGCATATCAATAAAACCCACAAACAACATTTGCAGCCGCATACAATATTACTTTACTATGTGGGACGTTCTTTTACAAACCGAACGAATTTTGACCAAAATTTACCGACACATTTTTGATTTGGCTGAAATTTTTTTATGGGTTCTGTATCGAAATAGAAGAGATACGTTTTCGAGGATTTTTTAAACAATTTTTTTTTTTCAAAATAGAGCGAATTCAAATTTTGAGAATTTCGTGATTTTTGGCTTGGAGGCTCACTTTCAAAAATTCATAACTCTGGTTTTGTTAGATCTAGAAAGTTGATTTTTTTTCATTTTAAAGCCAAGAAAATGAAATGAAATGAAAAATATTTTTTTTAAAAATTATTAACAAATTAATAATGTTATAAACATCTTAAATTTTTAAATTGATTTTTCGGAATTTCCCCCACCCTGTATCAAATTTTCAACACAGCCATCGTGTTTTACGTCAAATTTCCTATCGAAAACATGGTTTCTTTAATGGACAAATCATTATTACTATTAAATTTTGAGAATTTCTCGATTTCTGGCTTGAGGACTCACTTTCAAAAATTTATAACTCCGTTTCTGTTAAAGCTTTAAAATTGAGGTTAATTTCATTATAAAGCTAAGAAAATTAACTTAAATAAAAAAATTATTATTAAAAATTTTATTGGTCACATATTCTAATTCGTCATAACTATTCATAACCAAAACTATGAATATCTTTTGGATTTAAGAAAACATCGATTTTTGAATTTTTTGAAATATTTTATTGAAATACATAATACATAGTACGTTATACAAACGAGTTATCTACAAATTCGGCAAATGAAGTTATTTCAAGCACATAGTGTAAATACTTAGGTGCACTTGTTTTGAAAATGTTGCTCCAAAGCGTGTTGCCACAAAAGCAGCAACAGTGGCAGCAAAAGCCAACAGCATCTCACACATGCGACAACCGGTACTGATGTTGCAACATATCAAGGCCGAATACAGAAATTAAATAAGTTTCAACGTAACCACCAACTGATGGCTGCTCCTTCCAGTTAATGTGCTGGTTATGTTGGGAACTTCTTAACCGCACATACACATGCACACACACGTTTGTGCTCGCTTACCAACTCACATTACTATACGCTACGTACGTGTTTAATTGCTTCTGGCAACTGAGTGGTTGTATGCGTTTGTTATATGTACGTATTTATGCGAGTGTGTTTGTATGCTCATGTGGCTGCAACAAAACTTCTCACTTCCAAGCTGATGCCTCGGGTGAAGCAGGTAAATTCGCTTAAAAGGAATTATGGCATAAGGCAGTCAGCAGAGCAGTGTAACAGTGGAGTGGAAAGTCGGAGACAAAGAAAAAGTTTTACATGTTAACAAGAAAAAAAATACACCTAACTTCTTTAAGTGTGCTTCAGAGTGCGGCAGCGTTGTAAAATAATACATTCAATATTTTATTAATATCACTGAATGGATACATAGTTGCATGGAGTATTTGTGCCTAAAAAGAATTGCAACAACAGAATAATCGAGTTTGTTCAAGCGACACATCATACGTGAAATTTCCAAACTCAGCCGAATATAATTTATTCAATTATTGTACAGCTCTATGTTGCGCAAAAGCGTGTGCTCGTGATTAAATGTAGTGTTGCTTGTTTTTGTTCTTAGGTGTTAAACATAAGTTTCACGAAGTTTCCTTAGTAAACAACTTAATTTTTTATGTTCATCAGCTTTTATTCTGTGTGAGTTGTTAAGATACGAAACTTTTAACTCAAACTACAAACTCGTTTACTGATTTGTTATCATCGGTCTTCTCTTTGACATAAGTTAAGAAAACGAAACGACTGGTTGTCAGGATAAGCAAGGGGAACACAACATTAGACTTAGTGCATGAATTTGTGTCGTGGGCAGAAATGTCCATCGAATTCTTCACATAGCCAGAGTTACAGCAACAACATTCAGAGTAACGCTCTTATGCCATAAAGTACGCAAAGTTGTACTAACATTTTATGTTCATACAATAGCAGTAAATATTGTTGCAATGTTCTATGGTATAATAGCTAAGCCACGCACTTTCAATCGATCATGAATTCCATTTTGTTATTTTCAATCTGATTTAACGTGTCGCCCAAATCGTTCTGGTTAAAATAATTTTATTTTTTATATTTTGTTTAGAGTATGTTGTCTTTATTTATTATTCAACTGCTTACCAAGAAAATATTTCTGCTATCCATTTCTGTGTCCTATTCTATTTAAACGATTGGATTTGAAGCTTCTTTCACCAGAGAAGAATATTTGTAAATCCTTACTCTGCAAAAATTAAACTTTTCTTTCCTTAAGATATCATTAAATACTTTCAAAACAATGTTTGGCACCAGTTTTATGTGCAGTACCTTCTCCCTACAACCGCAAAAGAAAAAAGGCAACGCCACAGTTTATGTGTCTGGGCAGTATTTTCTACTTACTTTATTTTTGACTTTTATAGCAGTAATTATAGCAGCTTTTACAACCTTAGCAGCATCTTATTTTAACTCTGCTCATTTTCGTTCCTCAACCCCCGTTGCATTGCGTACCACAACAACCAACAGCAGCAACATTGTTAAGTTTTTATTTTACATTTGGGAAGCTTAAAAACATTTTCCACCTTTAGCTATAACAAAGGCAAAAACAAGCGGAAAAAAGTCAAATTTACTGCTTTTTTCACAAATCTCATTTTTTACTATGAGTTTTTATGGTTTTCATTAAGTTTTTACACAACGATGAAGAAGCAAAAACAACAGAAAAATAAAAAATAAAAAAAAGGTATTCACGTAATAATACAAACTCATTAATTTGTTGCTTCGCCTTAAAATATGCAAAATAAATGAGAAAATCCACTTTCTAGAAATAACAAAGTAACAACCTTAAAAACGCTGAACGAAACCGCTAACAAGGGTGTAACTGAATACCAGTATTATGTGCGAATGTACAGATGCACAGTGATACGTTTGTATCCAATGGCAGTACAAAATAGAAAAAGTGAAATGCAAGTAAAAGTGGGACTGATCCCCCATAGGAGGGTCTTTTACGAGAAATTATCGCTTGCGATACAATACTATGATCAATAAAATATTTCCCGCGATTCAAATTAGCAGGACCTGTAAACATCATACCCGCTGGGATACTTGAATAACTTCATAGTATCGTACAACAACTAGCTACTAGTTTTAAGAACTATATACTCCAAAATAAGCAACACCTGCTGCTGTTGGGAATGAATCTGTAACAAATCTATATAATTTATTGAGTCACACCGAGAAATCTTCAAAAAATTAAACATAACATCACTTCAGCACCATGTAATTTCTTTGAAAGCTCAGTACAGCACACTGCAACGAACTAAAATCTTTTGCATAACAAATTTCTTATTTGCCGTCATTACAGAAGTGGTAACTAAGAACACTGTGGACCAAGGTTTTTTAAATTTTTCACCAAACGGGTTTACCCTACCTTATTTAACCGTCCCTGTCAAATTTAGAAAATCCAACCCAAAGATCTTACACTTTGTTCACGATCCAAATTACTTTGTAGAAATGCCATATAAGCGGTCGCCTAGACTAACGAATTGACTTCATTAAAACTTTGCTAAAGCAGCAGAAAAAAATTCAAAATAAGATTTCGAAAATGTTTTTAATTCTATAAGTCTGAGTTGGGTAAAAAAAGCGTAACCAAAAAAAAAAAATATGTACCCTAAAATATTTACATAAGCAAGGTGTTTATGAAGTGCTGCAACTTAGAGCAAATTTTTATGCTTAATTAAGCGTACATTTTCTGGTTTATTTTAAGAAGGGTTCATGCAAAAGTAAGCGTAAAATGTAATGCCAAAAAAATTAAAAAAGTTCATATTTCCCATATCAATTCGGAATTAAGTTAAGTAAGAACTTTTGACAGCCATTAAAGCTTCAATTTCAAAAGATTCTTAATAAAAATTAATGATTTTGTTAATACCTGCATTGATTGTTTACTTTGTATGCTGTTCAATTAATTTAATGGCGAAGGACCTTAATCCTTTTCGTACTACAATTCAAATTTGCTTATATTCAATCTTACACCCTCTTTCCTCCCCACATGTTAACAAGCATTTTTTTGCGCTGCTAAATATATCTGATTTGTTCAAATTAAAGCTAATCTATAATAAATTTTCATTTTCAACAAAAAGCTTGTATCCTCATACTTTTGCTTTCGCTTACAATAAATAGCAGCTACACGTTGATCCTTGCAACAAACAAATCCCGAATGATTTATGGAATTCCATCATTTTGTTAAACGTTTTATGCGCCATGATTTATTTATTGCTTTTGTTTCGCTCAAAAATACGAGTAGCTAAACAACAGCAGCAATAAAATACCAAATAAAATGATTTTCAGAACAAAATAACTTTGTTTTATGAAAAATTTCGCACAAAACCTTTCACTGCAAACGAACAGACATAAAAACAAGACGCGTTTGACTAATCGCTCATTTTCATAGACAGTAGGTGTTATTTCCTTCTGATTGTTGCTGTTTTATTAAACAAAATTAAAGCAGTCATTTTGTGACTATGACTTTTGGAAGAAGAAGTATTTATTTATATAGGCAGAACATGCTATTATATAGCTTTCAAAATGATTTTTAAATGAGCATAACTATCCAGTAATTAAAGATTATGCTGACAAAAATATATCCAAAAATTGAGGTAAGTGTCCCTTAACTCAGCATCAAAAATTAATACTCGAGATTGATCAATGTAACCCCGTATATTTTGATAACTGAGCCAACATGATGAAATATATTTTTTTCGGACTCAGCAGGCCGAAAGCACCCGGTAATATTTCCTTTAATAAAATCGTAAAGGACATCATTAGCTCTTTAATTTAAAACATACATCTCATTACAAGAAATGTATCACGTATGACAATATCGTAGAGAGGTTATCACTGTCGGAGTAAAGTGGAAATGCATAGATTGATTGAAGCCTAAAAAATTAATGTTGTGTGTGTGAAATTGAATTTTATGAGTTCAGTAAGTTTTTGAAATATATTACATTTGTCCAAATATCAATTTTTGAAATGCAATACAACAGCTATTTGCCACAGAAGACCAAACTGTTATATTTGTTTCATACGTCTTTTATTTAGATATGCATACGCAATTACGAAAACTTGGACCCACATAATTGATAGTGTTAGGACTTTGATTGATATTTTTTCTTATAGAATAGGCAGAATATTTTGAAAGCTTCAACACAATAATATAATTTTTGTGATTTTTGATTACTGGTATAAAAATAATAATCCTTTATATTCTCTTTTCTGAGATTTTTTATTTTCATTGTAAAGTCTGCTAATTACAATAACTTGAGAAATGTTAAAATATATTTAAAAGAGTCATAAAATTTTGAATAGATCAAGAAAAGTCGAAAGAGTTTAAAAATTCGAAAAATGTTTTCAAAGTCAATCAAGTAACGAAAATTATCAAAACATGAGAAAAACGTCAAAAACGTAATTGTTAGCAAACTCTCACCATAACAATTCTCTTTGGTATGAACTTTATTTCATACCTTAATAAAAAAAACATCGGAATCTCCAAAAAAAAGTGCTTAAAATTAAAATTTTAATCGTCAGAAACGACACTAATGAACTAATTGTAAGCGAGTTCATAGTCATATTCTATGTATACTAAGAAGGGTTGAACATTTTTGCACAAGTGAAGTTGATTTAAATAAAAAATATTTTCTATTTGTGAGCAAAAAAAAAAGTTTAAATTTTAACAATGCATTCATTTAGAAGAGCAGCCGATAAGCTTGTTTTCCGCTTCCACATTTGTTTAGAGCGCCATAAAGCGTACGAAGGCTACATTTATTCTACAGCTACATACGTAACTACTTTAGCATACCTCCACATATGCACATTAAGGTGTTTCACAAAAAAAAACTTGGGTTCGGTTTCAAATTGTGCGATCCAAAATATGTAAAAAAAGCGTAAAAAAAGTCTTTTTTCGGAAACTCTTATATGGTTTTTTTAAAAACTTTTTTGTTGCTTATTCTAAACAAGAAAGAACAGAATCTGGAGCACGTTTTGCTCTATTGCCGCTTTTGTTTTCAAATTCATAATTTCAATCACATTTGAAAGAACCGAGCTATGCCGAGCTATGTATAAGCCTACAGAGCTCAAGCAATGTAAAAAAATCACTGAGAAACACCCTAATTCGCATCTACATCTTACACTTCCGTTTTATAAAAATCGTAAAAAAAAGTTTAATAAAACGCAAAAAAAGACATGTGCGTATAAATTTCTAGATTTTTTTACTATGTTTATGCAAAAGAAAAAATTCAAAAGGATGCTAAGCAAAAATACTACCACAATGACACACTAATGAGCCACTTCATGTTGGTAGGAGCAAAAAAAGACAGCTCAGCGAATTAGCTGCTATTCATAATAAAAAATTTTGTTTTTTGCAAGATGAGCAAGAATGCTGCTTGCTATAAACTTAAAATTTATGTCAGTAGTGATAAGTTAAGGAAGAGACTAAAATTCCAATGCCATAAATGTCAACTTAACAAAGCCTTTGGAAAACTGTTCAGCTACAGTCAAAATTGAAATTTGCAACTTAAACGAAACAATTTTATATTTTAGTTCTTTAAAGCAAAAAAAATAAATGAACTTAAGAAACTTCTATACTTAAGTAAAAACTTAAACATTCATTAAATAATCACAAGTAAGAAGCAGAAAAAGAAGCTCTTTTGTAAATAAGAAGCGAAGCAGCTATAGCTTTTTTGCAAACTTTATGTTTGTCTCATTGTTTGACTTAAAGGTTGTCCTTCTTTGTAAAGTATAAAGAACATGTAGTGCTTTAGTTGTTTTGTAGTATTCCGTAGTATGTTTTTGTCAGTTTGCAGCTGATGATGTTGTTATGGTTGCAATTGTTGTTGTCATGCTAAGTCGAATTATTTAATGATGTCTCAAAAGAGACACTTTCATGTCATCCTAAGTAAACATTTTAAATGAAGCATATTACTTACTTATGTCTATACAATTCTATTTGCATTTGTATTTGTATTTGCACTTATGTATTCTCGTTATGTGTATGTGTGTGTGTGTGTGTATATAATAAGTAAGTAGGTAGTTAGTCTTATGAATTTAATATTCAAAGCATGTAAAAGCTAAGGTTTGATGTGCTGTCTTTGTTTTCTAAATCAAAACAACAAAGTTTTATAAACACAAATTCCTTGAATGGTTTTATGTTGGAAGATTTTTCATTTTTTGTTTTAGTTGGACAGATTGCATTACAGGCTAATGAAATTCAAAAACTCTGTCATTTTGTTTTCTTTAAATTTTAACTTTTAATTAATGTAACATGGGAATAAAATAAAACCTCAATGATATTTAAAGAAACAAACTTTAAAATTAAGTCTCAAGTAAGTTTGATTTATATGAAAACATAGAACAGTTTTTTTAAAAAGTTGACTCAGTAAATCGCTTCATAGGTATTATTTCATTAGTGGCGGACGTGCTCGTGAAGCAATTTTGTGCATTTTGAAATCCACTTTACAAGAATATAAGTAATTTCTTATACCTAGCACCATCATTATTCATTTTGGTATGGATTTCGTTTTATTTTTCCTACGACAATTTTTGCGTTATTTGGTTTACTTATAATTTCTGCGCAGTTTTTTCAGTAATATTTTTATAGAAATTTTGAAGGAATTTTTTTTAATGTCTTTCGGCATAAAATCCAATGGGTACTTGCCTACACCCAGTTCTTTTTATCTCAAAAATATTAATATTATGACTAAGAGCTTTCACCATTTTATTTATTCATTACCTGGCCCGTACCTTAACCCACATTTTTTATCTATGTATGCAAAAGAAAAAACTTTAACTAAAATCAACTTCTAATTGTCTGTCATGAAAATATTTGCCAAGAACGCTGTTAAAATTAATATTCACAGGAAATTTCAAAATGAAAATTGCGCATAATTAATACGCAGCGCAGCAGCAAGTGATGGCATTAAATAATTCCACAATACCATGGACTTCTTACTACTACTGTTGCTTCCTGTTTCAACTCCAGCTTCTATTTTTACTGCGGCTGGTAACAAAACGCGTCATGTCAAGCGTGGCAGCTGAGTGAAGTTGAGTGCGCGCGCCTCATCGCCATTCAGATGCTAATGAATGCGCAGTGAATGACATTAAAATTAAATTTCATTTAAAATTGCGGTTGCCAAGGCTGGCTGGCAGCCGGCAGACAGCAGCAATCAAGCCAAACGCCACGCAGCCAATGAACGAGTGAATAGGCAGCAGAGGCAAATATGGCTACGACGGAAATGCTTTTTAGTTTCCGTTTTAATTGACACAGTCAGCGGTCGCAACGTTGCTGTGCCGTTGTTTTTCCTTGCGGAAATGAATTATTGTCGTTTTGTTCTTGTCGCTGCGTATGCTTTTAAGACCATTTTAAGTAAAAATACCTGCGCCACGGAAGCGTACGTAATATCATTAAAAAATACCAGGCAACAAAGAAAATTCGAGTGGGTGAAACACTTTTCTACCACTACTACATCTACAACTACTATCGTCATTTAATTTCCATCTTTTGTTATGTGATTAATTGGCTGTTTAAAGTCTTAATTTTTGTTGTAATGTTGCTGTGTACCTGAGATAAAAGTGAGCGCAGCAAATTCCATTTGCCTGAGATGGTTGTAATTGAGCGTGGCAAATAACCGCAGGTATTGCTGCTAATTAATAGTCGCTACACTTCACTTTAGGGAGAATCAATTTCTTAAGTTAACCAACTTTTTCCTTTCTGTTAAATTTTCGACTTAGTATTACATGGCTCTGAAAAAGACAATCAATTGAGAAAGTGTTCGTGTAAGAAATAAAAAAATTTCAAAATTTACCCTTCATTTTCGCATAAAATACGAGGCTGCTTTAATTAATTTCTATGTCTAAGGAGTTCTCAAAATCTGATATGCTTTTACCAGTAGAATTGTAGCTTAGTTCCTAATATGATTGGGGTATTTCCAAGAATCGTTCAGACTGTCGCTAGAAAAAAAGCAATGCATTTTGAAAACTCAATACTTTGATATTTTTAATAAGTTAAGATATAAATAAAGTACAGCAAATTACTTAAAACATTCACAACTCTTGCGTAGCGTACCAATGAAACCATATAAAAGCTGCAAGCATTTCAAATGCTTTGCGGCGACAACAGGAAAAGCACTTAAAATCACTTCAAACTTTGAACATTTTACACGGCCAACACCAGCAAGAATTCTGCAGTGCAAATCCATACCACACCGCAAAGGCAATGGGTGTTGGTAGCAACAGCAAGCAGCATTTGTGTTGCATCGTTTTGCAAAAAGCGCATGTTTTATTGTGTTTGTAGAATTTATCGCACAGCAACATGCAAAACAATACGAATGCAACAAAAAAGCAAAGGGGTGAGAATAGAACATGATAAAAATGAAATATAAGGCAAAGTTTGATAAAACTTACAACGGCGATGATGCAACATGCAGCTGTAACTCAAGTAATATTTTTATAATAAAACTAAAAACGAACATAAATAAATCTTTTGTTGTAAAGTTTTGCAAAATTTTCAACTAAATAAAATCTACTTAAAAGCATTTAGGTGTTTTCGCATAGAAACTTCCACGCACAGGCGCATTCAGTTCGGTGTGAGGCTAAAACTTTTACTGCAATTGATAATGTGCTTATTGTAGTTGTTGTTGCTGCTATTGTTGTTGTCATGCAAATTAATGTCGTCATAAAATTTCCGCATTCGCATAATCACTCAACTGCAGCAACACTTTTACGTCTGCCACAAATGCAATTGTGATTTTCCTCACTTTTCCGAGCATTTTACTGATTGTGGGTATGGTGCGCACTTTTGTTACATCCTTAGCTGAAGAATAAGTGGCATCTTGAAGCGAAATCTATTTATGAAAAAGTTTGCTCTTGATTATGGCAATAAAATCAGTGCATTCCGCATTTAGAATTTCAAGAAACTGAAATCAAACTAAAATTAAAAGCAATTTAACTTTTACAGAATTAAGAAGCATCTGCAGTTTGCGGCTTAGCGAACAACTAATTATCTTTAATTATATTACTATGAAAGTGGGATATTTTAAGTAATTCCACCAGCATTTCCTCTCCAGCCCGACCGTGTGTTGATGCAACGCTCTGTTGAATTTTTCATTTATGACAGCTTCATTTCAAAGAGCTCGCAGATTTAATAGCAATCACTATTTTATCTTAATTTAAAAACTTTTACAAAGCCTTACAAAAGCATAAACACGCACACTGTCATAAACATATGTATGTACGTATTGGTAAATTAATAATGATTTATGCGAAATTCAGTGATATCAATAGCGTTTCAATTACACGTTAATTGCAAATATTTCCATCAATATGAATTTTAATTGACATTCCTTTGCCAGGACAAGTGCATACATGCGTAAGTACTTTCACACATACATAAAAATATGTATCACAATATATTGGAAGGTTTCAATTAAATTATTATTAAAAGTGTCAAATGTACGTTCAGATTCTAAACTTTTTTTTGGTTAGTTAACATAAAACGACAAAAAAAAATATCAGAAAAGATCTAACAATGTTTTCAGAGTTGAAAATTGTAACGAAAAGGAATTATAATGTTAAGTTTTAAATAAATTCGAAAACGTTTATGAACGTGATTACGTAAATGGTTATATTGAGCAAAAAAAGTTATTCGGCTAAACTACCCGTAAGGATTAAATAGAGTCCAAGAGCGGTTGTTGGCATGTACCTTTAGAAGGAATAAGATTAACTTGTAGAATTTAATTTTTTTTTTTTTTTGACTAAAAAGTCGCCCCTTTCAACATTTTGTGATTTCGTTCAGAAGCTGAAACCAATTTTTAAAATAACTTCAGGTTTTTTTTCAAAAATGGGTACCTACGCTTTGACTAAAATATTTTCAACATGTCCATTATAAAGCATTTAATCGATTATATAAATTAAATTTGATGACGAATTTCAATAACCATACAAAGTTAAGTCGGAAACAGCTAATACAATTTTTAATTTTAGTTTTTGATCTAAATTTCTGATAAACATTACAAAGACTTTTTGGAAATATGAATTCTCCACTTTTTTATGATAAAACACACCATTTGTTTCATTCAATTGAACGCTTCATAGCATTTACAATAAAAATCAATTATGGACAAATGTGAAGAGCATTTAGGTGTGCATAGTTCTGTTGCAAACCCTTCGCATTTTTCGAAGATTTAGCAATATAAAAAGTTTTATAAAAACCTGTAATGTTTCACCAGATCAAAGGAGAAAAAGAGCTTTTGTATTATGCAACTGTTTTTCTGCATACAAAAATGAAACGCCCCAACGTTTGTGCGTTAACATCCTTTACACATTTATTAAATTTCAGTCATTTATTTAAATAAAATATTTTGGACTTATTTATTTTACTCAATCGATTAATCAGCGCATATTGATGTCATTAATATTTACAAAATCATTTAAAACGGCACGTCATGTAGTGGATTAGGTCCATGAATGAGGTTGGTGTTAGCGAATAAAAAATACTTAAACTTAGTTGATGAAGAAGTGTACAGTATATTCGTTTTCTAGTTCTGGATGTTGGTTGTCTTTTCCTGATTCATTTAAGGGCATGGCCTTATATAGTTTTCGGTCATTCTATGTACTTTCCAGCCGAAATGTGACACAAAATTTAAAGACAAAAAATTAACTGCCTAAAAGGACGTAGTTTCAGAAAAATAAAACTTTCATAAACGGATGTCATATTCTCTGGAATATCCCATAGCTCTTTGTGAAATTACAAATTTTACTTTTATAGTTCCATTCGATATTTTTTTCTCCTTTTTTTTTGCTTTAATCTGCAATATTTTAGTACTTGTCCACATTTTAATCAATTTCATTATTGATATTCTGCACATCAGCAGGACAAACGCCTGTCAGACTACAATACATTAAACATCGGCCTTTCAACCTCATGATGCTTTAAAACGTTCATGCTCATGCCATTAAAAAATGTTGGGTTTTTGTTGAACGCATCATATAATTAACGACAGTGTAATTTTTTATTTATAAACTGTCCTTATTTATATGACAAAGTGTTTAATGTGTTTTGTTTTGTTCATGGAAATGTGTAAGTGAGTGTGTTGTTTGCTTGTATATATGGGTGCACTACTGCTGTTGCTGATGGGCGAGCGATAGCACGTTGTGCTTAAATTAAAAAGTGTCATTATGTCAACAGCATAGCAAACGCTTGATGCCCTGTGTTTATTAAGCGCATTAAAGTTATTGTTGTAATTTGAAGGGACAAAAGAACTTTTATGAAAAATTATTAATTTTGTAACAAAGAGTTATAATACGAAGTTTAATTTTAGTTGATTTTGTAACACTTTTAGAGCAAATTTTAATATATATAAAAAAATAATCATTGTCGATAAGTCGTAAGGATATAAAAAAGGCAATATTTCTTAGTAAAATTTTTTTTCCAAAATCGTTTATTTGTAGTACGATTCAAATTTGAAAATTACCTTCCGACCTCAGAACTCTCAGAATGGAAACAAATTATTGGACTGTTTTTGCTTTAAATTTATTGGCCTAAGTCTTTACTTTACAAATTCTTACATTTCAGTGAAATCGTAAAACCAAAGTTTGCAAGGTAATTTTCAATTTGTTTTTATATTTTGTGGTTTTTTAAAGCAAACATTAAAAATAAAATTTGATTTCGATACTAAAACTTGCACTAAATTTAATTTAGCCTTTGGATAGCAAAATAATGGCATACATTTATAATTTCTTTCAGCTTCAGCAACAGTTGTTAACTTCACATAACGATGAACAAGGACACTTGGCAGTGATATATAAATAACTATAAGTGAAGATTTACACGCAGCATTAACAGGATAAAGGATATGCTACATGTGCGCACGTACAATAGCTTAGAAAAAGCACACGTGGGAAAGGAGAAAAATATACAACAAAATTTTGCAACAAAAAAGTAAGAATTTTAAAGCCAAGTTTTCATTTAAGGTGTTAGTAATTATTTATCACATGAAATCGAGCATAAAAGTTTTCTCATAACCTAATCTTATATTGATAAAAACATATTATATTGTCAATTTCTGAACCTATATTCTATTCATACCGTACTGTAGGTACTTAGTTTTTATGAATCAACTCCTTAATAGAAGGAAATTGCTTTAACGTCTATTATTTTTGTAACTTTAAGCGAAGCCACAAGTATCGTTTCTACATTTTCAGAAAAGGATATATCAAAAGTCTCACATAATACAAAGAAACTATTTCTTACAAATCCAATATATTTTATTGAAAATTTTCAAAGAATTGACAAATATCTGAAATGTTACGGTTGCACAATTTAAGCAATAATTTTCAGAAGAGCAAACAATTTCAAGCAATTGAATTTAAGCAGCAGCGCATATATTTCTTTGAAACTGCCATTTCATATACACATGAACTCATATAGTAACACTCACATACACACACTTGCACTAGTACTCATTGTCAGTGAAAGAGTAATTGTTAATTTGTAACAAATCACATGAGTCGCTGGAGTTAATTAAAAACGTTTCCGATACACGAATGAAATAAATTTTCTATTGCTTTGCTGCTAAAGTGTTCAACTTTTTCTTTACCAAACCTGCTTTTTGCCTTTGCTATATTTAAGGCAACAAATTTCATTTTCAATTTAACACACATGCATTTATGTGCTTATGGTTATGTGTGATTTTCATTAGGGTGGATGAAAATATATATATTTTTTCGGGTATTGGAAAATTAAACTTGTTTGCACTGCAGAGTATTATATTTTTAATATATATAGTATATTTTATGCAGACACATGTTAGTGACATGACTGAGTTATGCTCGTTATATTTGTTGTCCAAATGGAATGCCAAATTATTTATTATCTTAATTCTCCAAAGCAATCGAATGATATGTGACATCTGGATTTTCTACATCAAGAGCTAAACACAGTTCGCACGTGCAATATCGTCCAGATTCGGATGTCTAGAGTTGACTCTAGTGATGTCCAACATCCATTTGGAATCTTCTCATTAGCTTGTGCCCAAAACTTATTTTATAAAACGGATCTTAAATTTTCCGTTTAACCTTCCATTTTCAACCTTTCCCAACCTTTCTTTTGCTTTTCAGAAGAGTTTTTGCTCTCATTAGTTTCTATTTTTATCTTTTAAATAACAATTTTTTCAAACTTCAATGGTAACTTACATATTTAGAGGCTGTTTTCATTTGCTCTTTTAAAGAGAACAACTTATATATTCAGAATTTTTAGTGATTGACCTTAACCAGAAATATGCTTGAAGAGCCTTTTTTTAAAAAATACAGATTTTCGAGCCACCCTACTGCTCATTGTACTTGTGTGTACATTAGTAGCAATAAAATAAATCCACAATTCGCCTTTGTGGCTCATAAATTTGAAAGAAGCCGAATACAGAGAGAAAGTGCCAAAGAAGCGCCAAGTCGTCGAGCAGTGCAAAGGTGTTGATTGCACTCGATTGCACATGCAATCGCGCCAAGGATAGCAGGATATGTAGTCGAGTTGTCCGTCTGTTGTTAAGGCGAATAAGCGATGTGTTGAAAGCAAGCAAATGTCTTGATGATGTGACTGCAAAAGGAGAACGAACGGCAACAATAGCGGAAGTAAAGTTAATGTTGTACATGAGAATTTGTAAATTGCTTGATTAAAACTGGGCCAGCGAAGAGTAGTTGCAGAGAGTGAGGTAAAATTGTTAAACTACAATGACTTTTTGGCAACACCGTTAGCACGCTTTTAAATTTTCTTCTTTTATGTATGGTGGGGTGCTGTAAAAGTTACAGATTTTTCTAAAAAACTTTAGGCATTATTTAAAACTTTTCGATGAACAATACCCGCATGTTCAACAATGCTATAGCCAGGCTTTAGAAAAAGATCTTTAACTTTTTCTTCTGTTCAAGTCTCCATTTTCTAATAACAAATTCAATTTATGCTGTTTATTTTATTTCGGAATCTACTCTGGATTTGGCACAACTGTTGCAAAGTTAAGCACTGGTTGGTGTTGGGCTTCTTTTTTTTTGGCAAAACTCTCCATCTGGTGATTCTAGTTTTTTTTTGTAATTTGCCTGCAGCACGTTCTGCATTTTCATTATTTTATTATTCCACACGAGCCTCATCGTCAACGTCGGCGTCATCATCTCCTCCATCCAAATTACGAAGTGGATAAGAAAATTTGTTTGCCAACTGATGAAAATTTTGTAAACATCAAAGACTACATTTTTCGGACTGAAGGCTGTTGGGATTCTTGGAAAAATGTGTAGCCGTGCGGCAAGAACATACGTGATAAGAATTTGCACGAATGAGGTGAGTCAAAGTTATGTCCTTTCATACCCTTATTTCGTAAATACTTAATAAGTGAGTGAGAAATGTTGCGCAGGCTTTGAAATGATGGTTCGGCTTAGGGTGCATACACAAAAGGATTTCATGGGATTCTATGTCACGATGGAGTTCATAATGAAGGTGTTCAATGTTTGATGAAAAAATTTGGCAATAAATTTATCAATTTATTTTAATAAAAATACAGAGTTTATGGGATGTTTCTTTTTCATCATTATTTGCATAGCAAACAAACGAATTCAAGTAGGGTTCTGAAATAGAATCCGTTGTTTCTGCTTAATGCCGCATGGGCATACAATTTTTGAATTCAACTCAGTTTAAAATGTCCTAGCCTAGTGTGCATCTGTCACAAACTTGATTTAAAAAAAAAAATTATTCAAGGAAACTATAGCGCAATCTTTAATGCAAAACAGTCTCTTCCCTACAAAGTTATCAGTTTTATACGAATATGTGATCTTTGAGAGAAAAATCATTAAGTATACTGCAATTTTGAAAATTTCTTACGTCTAATTACACTTCAGCTCCTTTTTACATATCCTCAACTATTACGTGCAACCCTCACTTGAAGTTGCATTTCCGGAATGAGCTGCACTACCACAATTTACTCGACTCTAAACACCGGAATAGAACACGCATACCAACTCACGTGCACTTAGACTAACACCTGTCACTTGTCAAGTGACAATTTTTTACCCCACTTAAGAACCGCTGTCGTCTTACAACAAAATCTTCAAGAACTTTAAGGATTTTCTTCACAAAAGCATGCATATTTTCCACTATTTTTCCCCAGCATTTTCTTTTTATGCTGAAAAAGAAAAGCAGTTGGAAAAAGTTAAGGAATCAAAATTTTTCTCAATAGTAAAGTTTCTTTGACTTTTCCGCTTTTCTTAAGAGTTTAGTTTTTTCATATTTTTTCACTCTACACCCAGCTTACATACACTTACGCTGTCCGTTTGTAACACAGGATATAGATAAACGTAAATATTATTGATCAACGTTACTAGACAAAAAATGGGCGTACTCTGACAAGAAGGCAATAAGCAATCATTCATATTTACAATCAATTTACCCAGAGTTTTATAT
Source organism: Meiosimyza platycephala (assembly GCA_963662105.1). NCBI lineage: Eukaryota > Metazoa > Arthropoda > Insecta > Diptera > Lauxaniidae > Meiosimyza > Meiosimyza platycephala. Next base: position 1,617,268 of record OY759210.1, on the reverse strand, counting down.
TCGGCAATGCATTAAAATTTTACACAGATTTTGAACAAAGAAACAAAAATTCGCTAATTTTGAAACACGGCGTGGTATTTTCCATGTAACCACAACATTAAAGGACCTTTATGATTAAAATATAATTATGATTTTATATATAATTACTGTGGCTAGCGAAGTCGGTGTTGGACATATATAAAAAATCAAAAATAAATAAAAAAATGTTTACACAATTTATGATACTTTTAAATTTCACCAATTTTATCTCGGAAGCCATAAGAGACCGCGTTTTTTTTTTAGATTCGGTTTTAGGGGGTAAAACTCCATGTTTCTAAAAAAAAAATGAAATTTGGAGTATCGCCCCTAAAGTAAAATTGTTCCGGATTTTTTAACTAAACAAATTTTTAAATCCATATATTTGAAAAAAGTTTAAACTATGAATGGTAATTTTTTAAAATACGTCATTTGGCGTAACAATCAAATACTAAGTGTGTATACATTGTAGGGTATTTAATATATCAAGTTGCCAGAGATAACACCGTTACCAGCTTTTTTTCTTACCGATGCTAAGTTGCACTTTTATCTTCCATTTCATAGTACTAATAGTAGCGTCTTTCGTTGTTGCATTTGCGTCCTCATCTTCTTGTCAGCTTAATATTAAATGTCAGCTAGTAACTCATGCATGTGTGGCGTGTGCAAATATAAATGTATGTATGACAGTGTCTCTGTGTGTGTGTGTGCGTGTTTCAGTTGTATTCACCACTACAACTGCATTAATAGCCACTTTTGCTTTTATGAAAATTGAATTTTTATTTTTGTTGTTTGCATTTCAACTTCATGGCTTCTTCCTCCCTACAGAGTGTCTGCAAATTTTCTTTCCTTTACTGTACAGCTTCTTTTGCCCACTATTAGGTTTTACTCTTATGAACATAAAGTTGTCATAATTTATGCACCATTTACTCGACGAGTTTTTGAGTTATAGACGAACAATAACAACAGCAGCATGGAGAAAAGCACATGATTTCAATGTTTTTATTCAATGCAGCATTTGCTGCAGCATGGAGAGTGCACCGCATGTTGCAAAGGAACTGCAAGCAATATTTGTTTTTTTAAATTTTTTTTTTTTTTTTTTTTGTTGCTTTGATTACAACGACACTTAACCAAGCATAAAAATGTGGGTTTTAGTTCGTCATATATGAACATTGAGAGATTAGTTTTATTATTTTATTCTTTGAGACCATAAAATTATCCCGTTGTGCTTAAAGAAAAAATATTGAACGATTGGTTTTGGAAATTATATAATTTTTATTTTTATTTTCAAATATTTTCGATTTAGTTTTAATTTTTTAACAAAATAAAATGTTAAAATTAGAAATATAATTTATATATAATGTATAGAGTAAAATGAAAAATTAATATAAAAATATTTTAATATTTTTTAATTTTAATTTTAATTTTCTACTAAGTACTCACTTCGAACTCATTTCTCAGTTTGGTTGGAATTTTTTTTAAGCCCTGAAATTTGTTAAAAAGTACGAAAACACTAAAACTTATATGACACAGCACTAAAGGCTTCTGTGTGGCATAGCGATAAATTCAGTTCAGATTATATATTATATAAAGAACTTTTATGAACTACGAATTATACAGCTCTTTGAATGTGGCAAAAAACCTTCGAACAAAAATTTTTTTTTATTGAAAAAAAATCCCGTGGAAAACAAAGAGACATTTCAATTTTTTCTGTGAAAATATAGCTTAATGAGTTTTAGCGTGAATATTACTGCAGCTTCATTTCCCGACATTCTATAAAATTTATAGTTTCCTTCTTGAAGGTCTTTTTCTGCTCACCAATCTCTTTGCCTTCAACTTGAACCAACACACTTCTTTCAATTTTGCTATTTCCTGTCGTCAGCCCTGTTTGCAGTTATTTTGCATATAAACTGAAATTTACTGCACACGCTTAGCTAAAGGACATGAGCATCATCCGGCAACACTACTGCTGAGTGGTGATTTTGAACTGTATTGCACTTTACATAATTCTACAGCAACACATACACTGTAAGCCGTACGCACACATCTACGTACAGGAATTAAAACACAGGCTTGATAATAAAATCAAGCATGTGGGAAGCCGCAAACGTGCAACTGCAAGCACTTTCAGTAACAGAGTGCAAGGAGCAAAGTTTTAATAAAATATTAAATTTGAAATATGCACTGATTTCATTATTTCTGTATAATGTGTTAACACATAGGTATGGATGATAACTTTTATTCAAAACTGAAATATTTCTATACTTAAATGAAATTTTTTATTAAAAAAATAAAATCCACTTGATAATGTCCTTAGAGCAATTCGAAGAATTGACACAGCATCCATTTCTTCAAGCCTCGTATCCCTAACTTCTTTACCTCTTTTCAAGTTCGTTTGAATTTTTCAAGAATTTCTGTTCGGTATTTTTATTTATTTTGTCGAGTCATTACACGAGGAAAATCGACTAATATCAGTAAAGATTTAAGCCCACACGTTGGCGCTAAGAGATAGCTGTAGGTTAACCACTAAGACGATTACAAGCGCTCTGTTTGAGTTTTTCTTATATGAAGTCTGAGAGATTTGGTGTCTAAAGCGCTACGAAGAATCAGGAAAAGGCAATTTGGTAGCGATGTCTTGTAAATAAGTTGCACTTCCTCTTGTTTGGACTGCGTGCTGTGAGAAGGTCTTATTACAAAATTTCAAAAGAAAACTTAATTTCCTTCAAAGACTAACTTTTTTTATTAATTCAGCCTTCTGTAGAAATAAATCATAACGGTACGCGTAAAAAAAATGTAAACTAGTGGCGTATTGGAAATATGTTTAAAAGAATAATACTATTGCCTTGCATTAAGATACGTAATCTACAAATTTTCTGAAAAAGTAGTTTCCATGAAATTATTAAATAAATTTTATCAAAATCAAAATATTTCCCAATACGCTAGAGCGGTTCCTAAGAACCAAAAGAATGACTTTCCTTAAATTTGTTGCATTAGGTTATCAGTAATTCAGTTTAAAAAGCCAAATTGTTCTAAAATCACTGCTACAAAAAAATCCACAAACTAACCCAAATATTTTGCACAATCTCATTAGTTTTCTCCAAAAAATATGCAATGAAAAATTTAAAAAGTATAAATGACATAATTTTCCGAATCATATTTCATTCTAAAACCACAAAAACGCTTGACGCAAAATACTATTCAAGTAGCAGAAAAGCTTTGCCTAGCTTAGAGTATCCTTGCGGTTATCAGGGACACTGTAAAAGCTGATATTTCTATTGTTGCTAGTGGTAAACCGCGTCGCCGCAGTTAAAGAAAAACCGCCACAAATCGAAGAAAAATGAGCTCAAAATATAAAATTAAAAGAGATAGACAAATACATATTTAAAAGGGAAAAAGATAGCAACATAAATACACTGCCAAATTTTCGCTAATCCGCTTAGTCGGTGATGCTGGTACTTGTGTTTCTATCCCATCCCTTCCGTCTTCATTTCGTTCGTTTACCACTCATGTGTGGTTTTTACATTATTTACGTATTTTTGAACAAAAAGCAGATAAACAAAATTTTCGCAAGAATGATGCCAACAACTAAATGAACAGCCACAGCAATCGCAACAACAACAGAAATCATCGACAATTCACAGTGTGCATGTGTAGGTGTGTGTGTGTTTGTGTGTTTGTGTCAAAAAATGCGGTTTTTCCCAAAGACTTGAAACTAAATCTTATCAAATGTTTGAATTTATTTATGGCAGTAGAAGTACAGAAAAAAAAAGAAGAAAACGAAGAAACTAACAAGAATAAACACACACTTGGTTGCGCCCAAGTTTTGCATGAAGTAAAGAAAAGGACACACTTGCGCACACACATCTTGAATGACAACATCAACACTGGCAGACAAAAAAAAACAAGCGCTACGCGTGGAAGATATCTTTCTCAGATTTGATCACAGGCAAAATCTGTCAGCTATTTTGGTTTAACGCTCTAAAAACTATCTAACAACTATTTGGTGAGAATAGTTTGCTTACTGAAACAGAGTTTGCAATCAGAAAGGAGCAATGACCAATAGTCTTTAGACTATAGAAATGAAAACAAAACTTGGAAATATGTATTTCAGATATTCATAAAGCAAAATGAAACCATTTATATAAAGCACAAAACAAGCACTGGAAGATCTATTCAAACCAAACCTAAAAAAAAATATTTTTTTTTTTTGTTGCTCTGTGTAAGTATGTCAATACATACAAGCATGTAAACAAAACTTCCAACTCTTAACGAAATATTATCCCAAAAATCTTGTTTATTCAGTCGTGTATGAATTGACAAAAGCTTCTTCTTTTGCATGTCGAAAAGAGATAGCTAGTTGCGAAATAAAAGAGGTAAAACCACGAAATACACACACACGCATATTTGCATTTACACATATGAGTAACTCGATTGGCAGCGCTGCCAACTTAAATTTGAAATTTTATTTGATTTTCTAACCGCAACAGCAGCTGCTGCTCCTTTTTCCATTTACATTTATTCACTATTGATGTGCTGCCGACGCTGGTTAGCAAAGCTTTAGCAAAAGTTTTGTGGTTTTGCTGCAAATTCATTAGGTTTTCCATCGTCATGCCAGCCAAGTATGAAAGAAAAATTTTACATGTTAGCAATTAAAAAGCAGTTGAAAACCATAAAACTACACACTCAGAATTGAAGGGAAAAGTTTCTCATTTAACCGCTTGATGTTTTAATGTCAACTCAAATGGTTTCTTTTTTTTCAGGTATATTGGTATCAGGATAAGTGGATTTTTTTTTTTAATTATTTTTTGATTTTATTTTGTTTTTACCTAAAAATATTTGTATCAATTGCTAAGAATGTATCTATATTCAGATCGAAATTCCCGACATAACTTTGGAAAATATCATACAATTAGATTGATGCGCACTTTCATAAAAACTTATACTTTCCAAAATTATGTCCGAAATTTCGATTTGAATGTAAATACATTCTTAGGATTGATTGAAAATAAAATAAAAAAAAAAATCAAAAATAAAAATTTTTGTGTCGAATTTTATTTTGAAAAAAATTGGTGTGCGTCATCAGTAAAAAATTCGTAGAGCCGGAGTTATGAATTTTTGAAAGTGAGGCTCCAAGCCAAAAATCACGATATTCTCAAAATTAGAATTCGCTCTATTTTGAAAAAAAAAAATTTTTAAAAAAAATCATTTTAACATTTTGTTATATTAACAGTGATTCATGATATTTTTATTATTTGAATCACTGACGTTTCAGTCGCTAAGGCTCAATCCAAGGAGCATTTAACGCCTTTTTGAGTCGGGGTGTTGTTGATCGAGCAAAAGATAAGCAAAATTTTCTTTAGAATTATGGTGTGCGTCAAACAGTATAGCCTGGAAATATATTGGTTGTATATAATAAGGTTAAATTTATCTCTTGATTGACATTTAGTCAGTCTACGGATTTAATTGGTTTTTTGAATTTTGCTATAAAATGTAACTCTGCTTGAATTTTGCTTAAATTTCTGGTCATAAAATTTGGTCTGATTTTTGCTTAAATTTCTCCTCATCATAATTTTAATGTTACAATAAACATTTAATTTTTCTTGACGTTGCTGTTACTTAATTTTTATGACGTTGCATTTTCGTACCGAAATAAAAATACCGACAAAAATTGGTGCTTTGTAAAAACACCTTTTTCATGTTGTGTTTTAGCTTCTCCTACCAATCAACAAAATACACAAATTCATGAAAAAATAATACGTACCAATTTACCCTTATCCTGAAACAAAATACAGCAACAACCACACGCACACACGTGTACGGTTGCATATGTTAGCATAGAAATGTGCTTGTAAACATGTACGTCAATTTCCGTATGGTTTTCTAACCCTACCTACGTTCCATTTCTCTCACTGACTCCACACTACCTTTACGTTTTTGGAATAGTAAGGCGTTGGTACAACCTTGAAAATGTAATCCAACTTTCGTTTTCATTTCTACCTCAAAGTAAAGTTTTATTTTTTGTTTTCCTTTTCCTTTTTTGCTTTTATTAAATGTTTATTAAATGTTGCCACAGGATAAAGGATACCCTCCATTAGTTGGGTTCTAAGTGAACATGTCGTAGCAAAAATTTAATATTCAATGATTTAATGTCGTCTGTTAGCAGGCCAACTTTTAATTTTCATGACACTTTGAAACAGCAGCAGCAGTAATAGAAACAAAGTGACGAATGCTCAAATGTCAAAATTTAATAATAAAGTAAAAGCTACTAACAAGCTTTTTACATTAACTGGTGCAACGTTTTCTTCTCTTGCTTTTAGCAATATAATAATTTTATAGCTGCCACTGTTATAAGGATAGAGTATCCTTACAGCAACCCTTCTTTGTAGTCCACTATAATTCAAACCTTATTTTACAAAAGATACTTATGTACAATAAACAGAGATCATTCAATTCTTTGATGGTAAGTTTGGAAGGGCTTTTATATTTCCAAATAGCAAACAGTTCTGAATTTTTAATGAAAATACTAACATTTTGCAACCTTACATAGGATTCATATGGAAAATTTAATTAAGCGAAATACTTGAGAACTTTGACATCATTTCATTGTTATTAACTCACAGAACGTTTGCTTCGCTCTATTGACCTATCAAATTTTTATTTCATAAATTAGTGAACATTACAAAGTAATGTTTATTAACAGTCCATTATATAGTCTGAATAAACCAAATGCCAAACGATTGCAGATCATTTCGTTGCAGTTTGAATAAGCCTTCCATTTGATTAACTGTGACCACATGTGGCGCAAAACTTACGCCAGTACAATGGAGCTCAGCGCATAGATACAAAATTATTTGGTCAACGTGTTCAAATGACAATTATTGGCTCAATGACAAGTGACGAATTGCGGTAAATGATGCATTGCACGATAATGATGCGATGCAAAAGCAACTAAACAACAGCTGCTGCAATAGAAGCCGCAGCAATTGCTGCTGTTAATATTTGAAATATTTACACGCTGTTCCATTTCGTGTTTAATTACGCTAATGAGAAATTTACATAAATTGAAATTGAAATTGTTGTTGGTTGGCATGCGTGTATGCTGGCTTTCATTGCGCTGCAATATCCCAGTAGATAAAAATTAATTATAACACTTTCTTGTTCAAAACATGTATAAAACTAAGAATTGCTGTCTTAAAACCAACTGAAGCAAATGCGCAATTTATTCTAAGTGTAATACAGATTATCCAAAAACGCGGAATTTTAATTTTTGATAGTCGGACCACTGAAGCTGAATCTATCTCTCCAGAATTAAAGAAGCGGGAGAACCGAAGAACTTATTGCACAAAATCTTTAAGTGTAAATCAATACGAAATAATAAAAAGATTTTGGATCAAAAGTCATTCATAGAGTTTTTCTGATTGGGAACTTATTCCATGATTTTGGTTTATCATATGCAAATGCCTTATCATAAACGTATGTGTATGAACAAATGAGCATGAGGGAGCATATAATATCAGCGCCAGTAGCGGCAGCAAATTCAAAGACGTGACGAAATTTTTGAAAGTCAACTTTATTATTTGAGAATGTAAAACTGAAATTAAGCATTCTGTTTTGCAAATCAGTGATATTTGAACAAATATTTATTATTCTTAAGAATTCATGCTATTTTCAGATGATGATACAGTTGTTTGCAACTACTTTTTCCGTTTCTTTATTCAATCAATAAAAAAAAATATTGAATTGTGATTAATTACTAGAAAACAAAAAGCAACCGGTTTTCAAGAGAATTGGCAGAAGACAGGCGCCGATTAAGAGGCTCAATCAATCCTTTGAATATGGCATATATGTACTTACTCTGTCACGCTTACGACATCAATGGCTTCCAATTTTGATTAAGCTTTTTTTGCGATGGTAAATAATCTAGCTATCTTTTTATATCTGACATTTTTTTTTTCTCTCTGAAAGAGAAAGTATGTATTATTAGAGTTCTTAGGATAATGTAATTGTTTATTGAAAACTTATTACATTTATAGTATTCCATTGCTTTTAAAATACCAGGAAACCAGCAAAAAAATCGATTTACAGAATGCCAATTTCAACGCTAAATGATCGTCTAAATTCGCTTATCTATTGCAAATCGATCTCATATGGCGCCATTTAATAAGGGAACAGCACTGAATATATTTGTGAGTGTAAACTCTTTATGTTTACTCTTTTGCGTTAATTTTGCTTGGTCATAGCAGAAACTTGACAGCATGGTACCTATCCCTCTATCATTTCCACATACTGACACGTTGCAGTGATGCAACACAACAAATACATAAAAATCCGAACATTACCACAAATTATGCACGCAATAGTGAAATTTTAGTACCGCACAGCGCATGCTCATCTTGCATATGTCCCTAGTAGGTAATTAAGCAAAGCCTCACTGCGAGTAATCAGATTTTCATGCAACATTAGACTTGTTAGCACGCTAAAAATTTAGCCAGTGGAATACAAAATGTAAGGTATTGATTAAATCGGCTTCCAAATCAGTTGATTCACAAATCGGCTTTTCGTAAAAATGAAATGATCAATGCAGGCCTACTTGGAATCAAATACGAAAGAGGTACTTTTTTTCTTTTAATGGTAGACCTATTTTGCTTTTATCTACTTAGAAGCGAGTATGGACGCCTTTTTGAAAGTCATATTCAACTCAAGCATATGCGATATACAGTCAGTAAGTCCTAAGGGAGTTGAGTTGAATGTCTTCAAATAGTAGTTCTTGTTCCTGATTCTACCTAGTGGGTAATGTCCACCACTTGACACGATAGCTTGTTTGTCAAAATTTCCAACCGAAAGTGTCATTTAACAATATTTGTTTGTATGTGTACTCGTGTGCCATTATTGTTTCAGTTACGACCATCTCCCCAGTGTTGCATATGTTAATTTTTAATGATTCCAATTTGCTCAAGTGACGTTACCTAAAACAAATTGAGTTGTTTGGGTAGGTTATAAAATAAATGTTGGATAGCTATAATAATTTATTTTAATTTTTTAACTAGAACCATTCATTCTCATCATGTATTTGTATTAATTGTAGTGTTTCAAATTTTAGCTATTTTTTGCGGGCACCTCAAAAATTTTAATTCATTAGATAAAATTTAGACGATATTTTGACTAATAATTTTTTAATTATGCGCTGTATGTCCGAAGTTTTGCATAATATTTGAAGGGTTTTTAATATTTTAGTGGTTTCATATGCATGCAGCACCAAAATTAAAGACTTGGTTATGTTCGAAAAATTCTCTTTTTCGCATTACTTTTTCTTAACCTGCGATGAGAATGTTTTGACGTTTATCAAATTATCTGGAGCTTTTTAGAAAAAAACTATACAAGCTTGAAATAAAGTTCTTTTAGGGAATTGTGGTAAAGGAAAATAGAGGATTCAAGTAGGCAGTGATTATCTTGATCGTTTTCTTTAAAGATGGTACCTGGTCTGTAATATTTTGGCTACCGTTATTACTTGTTAAAGATCTTATTTTATGTAAGACAGTGTTAATTGCATAAAGCACCGTTTTATTTATAATAAATTCCGTAAATGTGCAATCTGAATGAAATTTTCATGAACAGAAATAAAATGTTTAATAGAAAAATTTTACCCCCAATATTTCGTTATTAACTGGTGCTGCCGAATTTTCTGCTTAATTTTCATGAACAGAAATAAAATGTTTAATAGAAAAATTTTACCCCCAATATTTCGTTATTAACTGGTGCTGCCGAATTTTCTGCTTAATGCATTTTTTTCTCTTTTTTCCTTTATTGTTTATTTTATTGGTTTTATTCCGGAGTTTATTTATTGTTCGCATATTTTAGTGGATAAAAGTTTTCTCATTAGTGTTGCCATTATTTTGCTGTAGTTTAACTAAAAATCAGCTCGTATAATTTTCTGGCTGCTCATTATGGTCATGTCCATGTCCATGTCCATGTCCATAATTGAATTTTCTCTCACCAACTCAAAATTTATTAAATCCAGAGTTGTATTTTAAAAAGAACATAGTTTTTGGTTTTAGGTGCATCTTTACTTTTGATGCAATGCAGGATGTGTATATTATTTTTGATAAGTAACACAGACTCTTATTAGTTTAATATCTCATTATACTAACTAAAGGTAAATTTAAATCCTTCATAAAATGCAGTTTCTAAAGATGTTCTTAATTGTGAAAGGAGTCATAATAACTAGCAATTTTATGAAATTAATTTTTTCTGTTCATAGCTCACTTTGCCACACTTTTTAAGCAAATAATTTCATAAATTGCTCAGAATTTTCTTTTATCAATTTTTCTCGAAACAGAACAGTCAGTTTTATTCTACCTTCGCCATGTTTAGTTTGTGCTGGCCTCGCTTCTTAATAAGCGTTAGCTTTTCACCTTTTCGCCATGATGACCAGCACTTGACCACACAAAGAAAAACGATATCAGCCACAAATAAACACAAAAAGAAACCAGCTACTCAGTGATGGCCGGACAGAAAGACAGACTGAATAATGGACGGACGAACGAATTCACTTGACGTTAATTGGTTTTGATTTGCTGTCTATGTTGGAGATGGTGCCACGCCATAAAGAAAAACGCAAGCAGCAAAAATAGCAGGAGGAGGAAACAACACCAGAAAGGAAAACGGAAGCGGAAACGAATGAAGTGTTAAGTGAGTGAATGAATGAGTGTCGAAGGGAGCCCCAACTGTGATTTGATTAGGTGCGAAAATAATTTCGTTGCTCTGCTTTTTTCACTTTCTGTTTCTTCTTCATTTTTATCAGGTTTTCAACGTTTAGCCTTTGAAGTGGGAATGCTGAAAAACGTTCATTGGTCACGCATAAGTAGCTGCGTGCGTTACAACGATTTGTGATTGTAAATATGTGAGGATTCTGATTTAGTTTTATTTTTTATTTTTGTTCACGTGGACAAGTCTGTTATGCTTTTTAAATTTTTCTTCTAGTACCTTTTTTAGATATATAATACCCATCAATATTGTCTTTTCTCTTATTTCGCCCTTTCCAATTATGCAACTTTGCATGATGCAGCTTTTAAGTGGCGTTGAAAATACTTTTAATTCCACTTGCTTAATCCAACAACAAATACTGCATAAAACTAAGCCTTAACTAACTGCAAGGTAACTTTTAATGATGAATTTTGAGTTTTGTGCTTTTTCAACAAAAATTCAGTTGATGAATATTCATGAATTCAAAGTATGTTGAAACTTTTTGTAGCAACAGCAAAGGCAGCATGAGGGCTGCAACAAAAAGTAAAATAGAAACATAAAAATCTCAAGTTTTTAGACAAATTCGCTTTTCCAACTGACACTGGTGGGTGGGTGTATTTGGCAGTCATTCATACATTCAGTCAGTCAGTCAGTCAGTCATGTCAAATGTGCGATTGAATAGAAACCAATGGAAGTAGTGGATGCTCCTGCCGCAATGACAGTAGTAAACAACCATTTAAAACAAAACCAATGCAATTACAGTCAGTCAATTGAGAACGTTAGCGTCTTGGGCTACAAAAATCTTTTTCAAAGAAAAGGATTTTTCCACTCAAAGGTTTATAAATTACTCACGCAGTAAGTTAAAGTTTCAAATGCGATAGTGCTTAGATTTTTACGGAATCTTCTTACGACACTTCGTCAAGAAATTGAAGAATAAGGTATTGCCAAATCGGCATGGGTCCATGATCCAAAATAAAATCAAATTCTCTCAAAAAAATTTACGTGGACATTCGACCCTGTAATTTCATGAAAGAAAGAAATTTTTTAAGATTTGCTCAAAAATTACTGCTGGTTAGCTTTTAGATACAGAGAGTTCCTGGATATTACATCACATAATTAACTTCGAATATTTGCTGATTTTAAGGTTGAAAAAACTCATATAAAAAAAAGAAAAATTAATGAAAATACCCTAATATCTGTCAAATGTCCACCTCGACTCTGTCTACAAACGGTCATTCTATGGATGAAATTTTTCATCACGTTTTCGTATGATTGCGAATTCTTTTAGTGCTTGAATCGTTAGTGGAATATTTGGCTTTATCTTTAACATAGCCGCAAAGAAAAAAGTCTAATGGAGTTAAGTCACACGATCTCGGTGGCCACTATTATTTTCGAAAAATCAGACTTCCAGGAAATTTGTAGTGAATTTTGACTATTTTGACTGTGTCTCGATCTAAACATATTTCACAACCTCTTAAATTTTACTTTTAAAAAGTCATCTCAATGATAGTTGCTTATTGACAGCTCAAAGTGGCGCAAAATTTAAAATATCAAGTCCTGTTAGTTGCCTGCACACGCTTTTACCTGAGAGACTGTAAAGCACAAATGTCTATTAAAAGTTTCCAACTTTTTCATTTTTAAGGGAGTTGTGGAACATTGACATGTTCACTCATGTTAGTGATTAGCATTTAAGTTTTTGTTTTGCAAGTCTTTTGATTTTTTTATTTTACCAAGAAAGATTTGTTCTAATACATATTTTGTCCGATTTGTTTGCTTTGTTCAATTTTAATTCTTTTTCTTTTTTTTTTGCTGAACAGTACTTCTACAAAATTTTTCAACAAAATGCAGAAACTTAATTGAAACCAAATTAAGCACAAATAAAGTTACGATAATCTCAAAAATTAGGCACATATTTATTGAACTTTTGATACTTCCTTTCTTACAAATTAATATATTTATAAGAAAATAATAATAAATATTTCTAGTGAAATGAACTAAATGAAATTTAGTAAATTTTGATTATATCTTAAAATCTCAAGCGATGGTGTTGTGCTTAAGGAGAATTTTCTTTAGGATGCCAAGACCTAAAATACATTAGAAAACTTAACTAATTGAACAAACTTTAAGTTTCGCTTTATTTGCAAAAAAAAACGTCTCAAGCAAATTCAAGAGAATAAATTATTTTGCTTACTAATTAAATTTTATTGTTCGACCGGAAGTACAGTACACAGTAACAAAATCATGGTCTTGTATATACCAAGAACAACAACAACAGAATATATAATAATTACAACAACGTCAAATTATTGAAGAGCATCTTTGTCTCGTTTTGTGTTGACTTTAATTATGGTCAAGAATGATGATATTTGATGCAGACCGACAGACAGACAGACAGCTTCATCATTTTGAGCACAAAATCACCAAATCAAACCGCACTGCCTCCTCGGGTGCTGCAGTTTATGCACGCATCAAAGTCATTAGTAAAATATCAAGTTAAAATGTGGCCACGTGGTATGTTTTGCATGTGTGTGTGTGTGTGAATGTGTGCTTATGTGTTCATCTGTATGTGCATTTGTTCGTTTGTATTTATGCTCTGTTAGCTACAAAATTGCGCATTTTGCAAGAGTTTGACAAAATTTATAATGAAGCGCTTTCATGCGTGCAGATAAAACAACAACAACAACAATGGGAATTATAGCAACAACAACAGACAATATGACAACAATGCCAACTATTACACATTTATGTTCAAATGCAATCATTACAACAAAAGCGTATGTTGCATGTCCATGAATACGCCTATGTCTGCATTTGTGTCTGTGTTTATGCTTATGGCGTTATGAGTGTGTGCGCAAATGCATCTGTGTCGGTTTGTTCTGATTCGTTACTTCCAATAAATCGACGTTTTCTTTGCAGACCAACATTTACGCTACATCCCTATCGGAAATAAAATCAATGATGATACATACAAAATATTAAAGATGTTACCTTTGGTCCCATCACTACACTGCGTTCACAATAAAAGTACTAAATTTTTACGGAAGAAATTTTTAGGCAAGGAGTATGAGCTATGCTATATGCTAAAACATGCACTACTTATTTTTTTCACTATAGATGTCGTATTTTTCATAATTTTATTTATTTTTCAAAATATGAAAAACGTGAAAGTTTACTTTAATAAAATTGCTATGCTGACAAGTGAAAGATCATATTGAATTTGACAATAATTATTTCAGCAGCTTTAAGTACATTCAATTTAAGCTTTTGTGAGTATGGGAGATGCTACGCTCTCCTATCAAACTCTGCCTGATTTTGTCTAATGCTTTCCGATACATTTTGTGTGTTATATGTATATAAAAAACGTTCTTATTTTAAAATATAAATAATTATTCAAGGTTTGGATCATTTTTTCTCTAGACTAAAACTTTGTATTAATTTTTTAGGCGAAAATAAAAAAAAATGGTTTTCATCTTATAAAATACAAAATTACTATTAGCGAATGCAATTGCGCTTAAAATAAATGAAAAAAAATATGTCTCAAGAAATATTTCTAAAAATTGACATTATGCCTTAGGCGGTTATCACTTAGAAACAAAATAAAAATATTTCAAAATTTAAAATGAGTTTTTTCACAAATTTTTTCCATTTTATTCCAAAACTTTTGGCGAACCACTTCCTACAGGGACATACAAGCATAAGCTAGTGATTGCTTTAAATTTTGTGATTGCATGTATGTCCTTTGGCTTTTGCTTTAGCTGGTGTTCAACTGCATTGGTTGAGAATTGTTTGTGGTCGTTCTCGTTGATGTTTTGCAGATAAAAAGGACTTTTCAATTAAATTTAATTATTTTGTCAACGTCATGTAATTTGCTGCAGTTGACATGTACAGGGAGGAGAGAATATCAAAGGGGGCTTCAGAGATGTACAGTGCTCATAAGTTTCCATAATAGTAATCAAACTTCACAGTAGTGATAATGGGATGAACTGAAAAGTTGTCAAAGCTTGAAACTGTATATTGATTAATTCATTCACAAAGAAGTGTTTGCTATAAGATAAACACTGCCATAAAGATTTACCATAAGTTCATTTCGAGTACTATAATCTATGTGTTTTTCATTTTGTTAAAACCAAATGAAAAACTCGACGATTTTATTAGAAAAATTTATTTATTTTCTATTGCTTCTTACGTTTAAGTCAAATTATTCGACCAGTTGCTGATTTGTCAGGAATTAATCGCATGTCATATCCAATATTTCCTCAGCGTTGCCCTCAAAGTTGCCCTTTTTTCAACCATCGCTTGAATTTCTTTCATTTAACTTTGAGCAATGAATTTTGTTTCCTTACGGAAGTTAACTTTCGGATTGGTTTCCGCACATACAACAACAATAAACCATTAAAATCCGTCATTCATTCAGAGGTCAAGAAATTTTAAGACTGTTTGTGCTGCTTTTCTCTTCTTCAGGAAATGCTTGTATTTACAATGCGCTTCCGTTCAAAATTTTTTTCTTTGTATTTTACGCACTTGTGTATGTTGGATTTTTAAATTATATACATACATACTTGTTTTCTGGACCTACATGTATTTATATATGTGTATATGTACTATACTAAGGCTGCGAAAAATATCCACATAAAAATTAAATTTTTCGTTTTTTTAAGTTTAGGTTACACGCCCTTGCATTCAGTGCCTTCATTATAGAACTTAAAAGAAATCCTCATTTTTTTTTCTTATTTTCTCGATAAGCAGAAAAATAAATTTCTTAGAATTATTTATTTGTTTGCTCAGTTGTTTTAATAAAATTAGATAAAAAACTTTGTTTTTTGTTATTTCTTTCAATGAATTTTAACGCATGGTCACCTCTGAATGCAAAAGAATGTAAAAGTTCTACAGAATTGAGCAAATTGTTTGGCTTCTATGCTGTCGAGCGAAACCAAGAAACTGCATTTGGTCAAGAAAAATCTTTGATTGCATCAAACTTCTTATTTTATTCAGTAAACAGAGAAAAAATTAAAAAAAAAAAAAACATTTTTTATAGGAATTCCTTAATGTTTCCCTTTACTTTACTTCTTACTACGCTAGTAAATTTTTAATGTTGCATTTCGCTTAACGTGTTCCCGCGCTATTTACAAACTTTTTGATTGGGCGTAAAGTGTGTTGTTGCTATGCACCCAACTTCGCTCTCATAGGCGTTGCAGCTTTAAGGATAAAAGAAAGTGTGCACAGCATTTTGATATCAAAGAAATATTTGAATCCAGTAAAATATCGATATTTGTCCCATCGGAAAGAAAGCGCTCTCGTTTCAAATAATGATTTTAATAACATTGTCATGTCATTGCAACCAGGCACATTGTTTTCACTACAAATTAAACACCTCAAGTTTTTAATTTTATTCGAAAAAAAGGTTCTATATAAAACTTATTTTTAAGTGCTGAAAAAATCACTTAAGTACTTTGTTCTCGATTCGATGTTTCAGAATTTGATATTATTTTTAATTTTTCATCTCATGGCAACTAATAAGAGTTTTAGATATTGCTTTTGTTGAAATTGCTCCTTTGTATAAGTACAAACGATTTTCTTAATATAAGTTATATTTCCACTCATGTATTTGAAATGAGTTCACATTCCATAAGAATAAGTTAAAGCGCTTCCATCAAACAAAATTTCTCATCGATAGTAGATTTTGTTTAATGTAAGTAAATTCTTCTTATGAGACGGAATGTTTTGTTCTCATATCTTTTAGGATGCTTTGTATGAGTCTGCATTCTTTTGTATCATTTTTCTATTTTCCTTTTAGATACTGAGACGCACAATTTGCAATTAAGTAGCCAAGGGGTTAGTTGAAATACCTATCTTCATTTATATTTAAAGTGCTCAGCTCTCTCATATGAAAGTTTATTATTGTTGACAAAATTGACAAAAATTCACTATGTAGAAAAATGAATCAGTTAAAAGAGCTCAAATAAATGTAAAATATTTTTTACCTTGCAAAACTCTTTTTTTTTTTTTGTTATGAACAAATTATTGTTTCAAAGGTGCAACATTTACTAATAGTACCAAGAAAATCAAAAATCTTATTTGAAAGAAGGCTTTGAATTTGTAAAATCGTTCATGAAATGAATAAATTCTTTTTATTACTCATCTTTAAATACATTTTTTGAATATGAAAAAATTACTAAAACCCAACTGGCAAAAAAATTCAACTTCTACCAATACATACTTAGGCAATAGACTTTTCAGTTAATGTAATATTTTGTTCTTTTTAAATGCATCGATATTGCCATAGCATTTCTATGCAGCACAAAAACGGTAAAACTTTTGGTTTCATTTGCACCCCACATACACCCTCTCAATCGTTTTTAATCTCACATCTCTAAGCATTGCGTGTGTTTTTCTATAAGAAGTTTTCTTTTGGTTTCCTTTATTTTTTTCTCATAACAATTTTGACCAAATTGCATTTGACAGTCGAGGAAAACATATTCGCCCAAATAGTTTTGGCCAACAAGTTTGTTGGCTTGTTTGTTTTCTTGAAGTCATGGAAAAAATATGACAGCGCGTTGATTGTGTCTTAAAAGTTGGAAACGTTTTTCAAAAACTTTTAATTCAATCTGAAGTAAAGAAAATTGCAAAAAAAAGGATAAAATAAAATTTTAAGTGCAAGAGGAGGGCAAAGTTTTGCGACATTCGTAGAGATAAAGAATGTTTACAGCACGTTGCTAACGTCTTGTGGTGGTAATCATGTCGTGGTAGGGTTAACGCACATGGATATTCAATATTATGAGAGTGGGTGGACAAAGTGCGAAAACTGTCAATGTTTGTTAAGCCAATCATTGAGAGATGGATATCAATTGCTCACTGGTGTATGATAATTTTAGTAATAAAAACGAACAGAATGAATGGTGTCAAAAAGTCCCCAATGATTTTAGCAAAGCAATTAATTTCAATAAAACTTACGATGTCGCTGCTGACAAAAATATGATAAAAAGTTGGAAATTTTGTTATCACAAACTATGAAATGCAAGTTTATTGGTTAAGTTGATTGTTTTTTTTTTGTTTATTGTTGCTAAGCATACCTATAGTTTTAAAAGTATATATACTCTTTCTTAGCTTCTGATATTTTTTTCGTTGTTGTAAAAGCTTAAGTTTTAAGGGTACACTTTAAAAAATGTCAATAAGAAAAATATTAAAGCCAAACGTTACGTCCAAAGCAAAAAATTTAAATAACTGAAGAAATACACAAAAAGATAAATATAGCAAAAATTTAATGAATATTCGCCTAAAAATAAAAATTGTAAATTGGATTTTTTTTATTGCAAAGCTTTTTCCTAAAACGAATAGCCCAAGATAAAAAAGAGACCATTGCTAAAAAAATCTGCTTTAAAAGGAATACCAAGCTATTGAAGAATTTCCCAATGATAAGTCACTATAAGTTTGATTTTTTTCTTAGGGAATGGTGTCGGTTGTAGTGGCATAAAAAATAAGCATATTTTGAAATGTTTTTTTCAACTGGACAATAAAACTTATCGAAATTCTGGAAAAAGTTTTTTATTGTATAACATTTGAAAATTAGAAAATATTTTTTTGGAAGCTGTAATGCACAAAATAGCGACTGCATAGACTTATTCCGAAGAAGCCTATTATTTAGAGGGATGTGCGGTCGGGCTCCTAACACCCGCACTTTTGAAATTTGTATGAAAAAAATTGACTGGATTGTATACATTAATACGTAGGATTATTTTGATATTAGGAATATTGCAAAATTGGCGCACTTTTTAAAAAATATTCAAAATTTTCGAAAAAATCACCAAAGATTTGTTTAAACAGAAAAACAGAAATTGCTCGAGCAATATGTCCCGCCATCATGATGAACGTTGTTTCGATAAAAACTTATTTATAAGTTATAAGATATTTTTTTGCCATAACTCTTTATCTATGTTATTTTTCAAGTACTAAGGCATATTTTAAACCAATAAAAAAATCGTCTTTTGAAAATTTTCACTATGGCCTAATCCCTTAAAGACGAAAATACTAAAGGCAATTCTATCTACACTTCAACTTCGCATTATCCCGAATTTTGTCTTTAAAATAATAATATAGATAAATTGGTTTCAGTGTTAAAAACTACCCCTTGCTTTATTTGGTAATGTTCCCTTCATCTTCCAGCTATTAAGCCCTCATAACGTGAGCGCAGCACATAAAGTATAACACAAAATTATGCATGTAGAGTACTTGGGGGTACGGTGTACCTCTACTAAAAACTACGCGCAAAAACTAAACATGCACTCAAAATGTGACAAGCTAAGGATAAACAGCAAAAAACAATATAATTGTGGTAACAGTGGGTGTGGCATGAGCTTGAAGTTTCACATATCTGCTGTGTTAGCATCAAAAGCCAGTCAAGCAAAAGCAGCAACAACAGCATAAGCATCATGCAATATTGCACTTTGTTATGTTGTTGCCCTTTCTTCCTCCCTTTGCAAAAAAATTTGTTTCACCAAAATAAAATGAAATAAAATGTTAAAGAAAACTTATAAATTATTCAAGGAAGCGCATTGTAATAACAAAAAAAAAGTGAAGCTCCGTTGCTATGAGCGGGTGAAAAGTTCATGCACTGAAAGAAAAGCACAACATTTTTATAATGAGTATTTGTACAAAATCTTAGATCTGATCTGAATCTGATCTCTGACTTTATTTCGAAGGAGCAGCACGCCTTGAATGCTGCCTTATTTTCTGAAAAACTATACAAAAAGATATTTTACCTCCGAAACTGAAATCCTGACTAACACCAAATTCTATATAACAACAATCATTATATCATATACGGAAGTTAACTACCGACACAAATGACCATTTCAGTGATTTCGACCTAGAATAATGCATTAACCAAAAATAACAAAATAATGGCAATATTTTTTTCCAGAATAAAAGTCCTTACAGTTACTGCTGTGGAAAGTATGTAGCTGGAGTTGGAGGAAACAAATTAAAATTTTCACCATGTTATCGCAGTGATATAAGAAAACAGCGAAAACAAGGAGATGAAGAAAATTTGTTGGTAACATGCGGATGAACGACTTTGAGTTTAAACACCAACAACATGCAAACATAGACTCACAAACAAAAATGTCAACACACACACACATGCTACGCATATGCAGAAGTGTACAAATTTGCTTGTGTGTATTTGCTAAAATTGATGCTTAGAACAAAAACATTTTTAGAGTAGATTTTCAAGGATCTATGTTACATACTTGAGAAAACATTACTGCATGTTGCTAAATTTATATTTCTTCTTATTTTTTTAAGAGATTGCTAGAAATCCAAATACTTTTCATATTAAAAAAATCTTGGCCCGAGTTTTTGTTTCTATTTATTTTTATTTTTTCATAAAAACGAAAATGTGAAACTTTGTTTGCCAGCATGTTGAGGAATTTCAATTTAAATGTAATTTTGCAAAATAAACTGATTTTAACTTATAAATTTGTTATCAAAAATACATTTTCGAATAGAAAGTCATGCAATATCTGCACACTCTATATCAAATAATGTACATATGTATATAGTTTGTTGTGTTCTTCAGACGCATTGTGTGTATTTTGTAATGAATGATTTTAGCTACTTATTTTTATTATTTTGTAATTGAAATTAATTTTAATTGAAATCAAAATCATAAGCACACTATTTTAACTTTTCTGGAAATTTTAATGATATAGTTAAAATAAAATCGTAACTTTAACGTTAGAAATAAACTCTTTTTTTAGCGTTTGTAGTAGAAAATTTTGTTCACATGGCTATAACAATTTCTCCTGGAATTGATGCAATTATTTTGTTTCCAAAAAAATTTATGCTCGAAACTCTTTCCAAAGTTGTGTTTTATTATGAGTTTCCCAAATAACCCAGACATTTTCACATACTTTAATACTTGGCAAAGATTTTTATGTTATATGTTTTCTTTTATTTTTATTTTATTTTATGATGGGTAAAATTTTTACTATTTTTCGTTGTCACAGTTGTTTGCAAAAAAAAAACAGTTTTTTTTTGCAGAAATTTTATGTTTCTTTTTGCCAAGGATTATGCGATCCTTACGACCGTAAAGTGGCAATTCTTTTGCAATTTATGTCGCTGGCACTCGGTGGCGTTTGTTGCTCACGTCGCCAAATAGCCACAAATACAATGACGCATGCTAAACCGGTTTCTTGCTAGAAGTTGAATTTATGAGCATTTTAAGTGCCACTCCTGGCGCCCAAGTAGCAGCAGCCTAAATTTATTTATTTTTTATTTTTTTTTTATCCTAAATTCTAAGTTCCTTTCAAAATTATTTGCACTTGAGCAAATGTGTTGTAATTTTATAGCCTACTTTTTTGCGTCTTATTTCACTCAATGCCTACACAGAGAGGAGTTTTGCAATAAAATCAGTTTTAGGTGCAGATAACTTAAAAGCGCCTATTCGAATATGTAAGCAATAACGTAAATGAGCGTAAAGTAAATATTCAATTGAATTAGGCTAAACTAAAAATTACCGTCGTCTATGAAAAATGGCCCAATAATAAAATATTCACGAAAATGTTGCCGGAAATAAGAACTTTAATTAAATGTCCCTTTCAAAGAAACTCTTTTAAGGTCATAATTGCGTTCACCCAAAAGTATCATCTATTTTAATTCTGACCGATGTTACCATAAAAAGACCTAAAAAGAATGACATAAAAATTAAAGAAATTTCGAAAATATAATATCAAATGTACTATTTTATATTATTAAAAATATTAATATTATTTACATTATAAAAATTTCGCAAGTACTCCTCCCACGGAAACATCAGCATCTAACTCTATAGTTTTAATTATAAAATGTATGTGATTTTACAAGATTCATCCCTCTGGTAATTGCTGTTTCAGCGGTAGAAGAATTGGAGGAGTTTCTATAATGTAAGTGTCTGTCAATAGTGCTTAAAAAATTCCTAACATTTTCTGATAGCAACTTTTGTATGTTAATGCAGTAGTAAATCAGGGACCTGTGTCTATATGTGCCTTTCGGATAGCCTTGGATTTTTTAGATATTTGTTACATTTTTACTTCCGGACTCTTCCATACGCATTATATCCTTCATGCTACTAAATAACAGTTCAAGTATAGTGTAGTGAAAAAATAGTTTAATTTGAAATTTCTTATTTAAAAAATAGTTCAAAATTATAGTTTATTTTCGTAATAAAAATTTTGGATTTTAATCTTTTTTTTTTGGTATTAACCTTTGTAGAACTTTTCACACTGTGACTGATATATTGACGTAAATATTGAGGTATTGTACGATAAAGATTTTTAGGTACACCTCCCTGCTTCCCTTGGAAGGCGCGAGTTAATAATTTGAATTTTTATTCAAAGTTTTTAAATAATGCCTGCCTGCCGCTTAAGGCTATGACGGAAATGTAGCTAATTGCTAAAATCCAACATTCTTATCTGCTTCACAGTGGTATTAAATTGAGTTTCCTTAATAAAATTCATTTTATTCAATATAAAATGAAACGAACTGAAACTTGGTATTATATAGATTTAATAATCGCTAAGCAAAATAAAAAAACGCAACGATTTTTTGGTACGACGTAGTAATGTCGTTTATTGCAATTTGCATAATTTTTTAATACGCTATTTTTTCTGTTCATATCTGACCTTCTTGTTACTGTCATCGTCGTTATCGTTATCCTTGCTGTCATCGCCAAGTGGTTACATAAAGGATTTTAATTCAGGCAACGTAAATCATTACGTAAATCAAAATTAGTCTATGTTTTGCGCATTTCACATTAATTTCCATTAAAATGCAAACATAAAATATGCACAAGTCGGAAAAAGGACACTGGAACCTTATCTCATCAAAAACACCAGCACTTCCTCGCTACCTTTAAAAGTTGTTACGCTCTTTGTTATAGTTGTAGCTGTTGGTGTTGTTGTCGCTCCTGCTGCTGTTGCACAAGTGAAGCCATTTAAATTCCTTTAAGACCCATTTCATTTTCACGTTATTAATATTGCAACCATAGTTGTGTCCGTAGAAGTCCGATGTTGATGCCGGTGTCGGTGTTGGTGTTGGTGTTGGTGTTGCTACTTGT
This sequence comes from Meiosimyza platycephala, assembly GCA_963662105.1. Classification (NCBI taxonomy): domain Eukaryota; kingdom Metazoa; phylum Arthropoda; class Insecta; order Diptera; family Lauxaniidae; genus Meiosimyza; species Meiosimyza platycephala. The sequence continues at coordinate 1,594,422 of OY759210.1, read as the reverse complement.
GCCGTAACCGCTATAAAATGGTGTGAATTTATGCGGTAGCAGCAACAACTACAACATCGGCCATTGGCAAAAGTAAGAAAAACAACAACAACAACAACAACAATAAATACAACATCAACATCTGCAGCTAGTAGTCCTGTTGGATCCTTTTCAGTTGGCCATTTAGGAATTTTAATTCCCTGTCTTTCAATTTGGTTTCAAAAGCGTGAACGAAACCTCATCTGCCACATGCTGAGTGCAGAGATTGCTATGTGGGCGTTATATGGAGAATGGAGTGCGCCAGGGGTTGATGCCAGCAATGGGTTTATTTGATGTGTTGGACACTTTGATTGGTGATCAGTGGTGGTGGTGATTTAAAATATGCTGATGCAAACGTAATATAAACATTTTCTGTTGAAGTATTTCGAATAACATAGATAAGAGTTTGAATACTCAGTATCTAGGCTAATAATGTGCTAATTTTTTTGATGTGAAACTTTGCTCACATGGCTTAAAATCATATAAGGACTTATAGGTCGTAATATAGCAAATTATGTTTTTATCTAGCCTTATATTGAATTTCATCAAAATTGGTCCATTATCTTAGTTGTGAAAACACATTTTCCTGTTATTAGCGTGGCACCGTCTATTTAAAACAAATACCTTTCCTTAGGGTTCCATCTACATATCTCTGTACCAAGTATCTCTGTACCAAGCTTCATCAAAATCGGTTGATATTTGACTTCTAAGGCTGAAAGTTTCTTTTTTTAAGGTTTGAAAGTTTACTTTCATGTTATCTAAAGATTTCAGCAAGCAACAATAAAAAAATTCCAGAGCAGAAATGTTTTGTTCGCCTCCTTTTCCGAATCTCGTTGCATTTTGGTAACTTTGCCTATTTTTTCGGCAACAGATTCGAGATTTAACGCTAAAAATTACAAAAAAAAACACCACCACTGCAACATCATCCATGCAAACGACTCTCAATGATTTCTTAAGTAACGTGCAGCAAACATTTGCAAAGTAATAGCAATATCCCACTTTACTCTACCACTACGACTCGCCCAACTTCACAGTCTCTTCTTTCTTCTTCACAATCTACGACCGTGATAATACCTCATAACGAATGCAATGTTTATCGATGCCAAAGGAACTATCGAAGCACATTTTCAGGAATATTTAATTCCCATTAGTGAAATTGATGGCAAAAGGATTAGCAAAATACTTTGCACCACACAAGGACATTTCGTTGATGTTCCAAAAGGAATTTACAAGAAAATCACTCAAAGCGCATGAGTGCAAATACGAAATAAAACTCAAGAATAAAAAATAAAAAGTGACGCTTGGGGGCCTTGGAAAACATTAATTAAAGTTTTGTAAAAAGATTTTGTGTGATTTTCAAACGAGTAATGCAATTATCCCTCAGGGATATTAGCAGCTGCAACTGCTCTAGTTTTTACACGATTTGATGTTAATTTTAAGCATAACAAAAATAATTCCAATATTGAGAATTAAATGTTCGTTAAGGCGCCCATTGATGACAGCGGGAGAATGTCACCGCTGCTGCTGTGCTGAAGAGATTTTCATTTATGAAACAAAAAAACCAAAGCTTTTACTAAGTGTAATAAAGTTTACCAAAAAAAAATTGTCATTATGGCTATTGGAAATGGAGTCCATAGAATTGCAGTTGCAGTAACATTTAAACGTTTGCATATTCGCTTGACCTTTTGTTTTTGCTACACTGTAAAAGTAAATTAAATTTCTTATGTTGGTAAATGTGGATGGGTCATCTGCATAAAACTTTGTTTAATCACTTCTAATTTGGAGACAAAAACTTTCAGCCTTAATACGTATTTTTGTGCCTTTTTCGAAAACACAATTATTTTGCTGAAAATTTCTTAGATTTGCGATGTTTTGAAAACTTTTTTTAGCAAATTTTTTGTTGAAAAGAATATCGAAAATCCTTTATCGAACTTTTTATTTCGAAGGCTCTGATAATAAGAAGGCTGCGGATAATGTGAGAAAATTAATTTAAAAAAAAAACAATGATGCAATACAAATTTTTACGAATAGCACCAGGTGAAAAATTTTAAATTGCTTTAAATTTTCTGATTTGTTTTAATAAATGTCTACTAAATCTTTCCATATTAAAGCAAATCTAAAATATCTCTGTCTCTATCTAACGTTTTGGTCCTTATATTTATCGTTGAGATATCGGGATGTATGATTGCTACTTTTTTTTTTATTCGTATATTTGTGGCTCTACAAGGCATCAGAGTGATTTATTTGTGCTCACCAATACAAACATTAAGAAAAAAACACCCAAATAAGAGATGAATTTCAAAAAAAAGGTCATTCATACTGGAAATAGCTGGCAAAACTAAAAAGGATATGCGCATGCAAATGTTAATAGGATCTTCCTTGCTGTTCCATTTTGTCATATAATTTTTTGGTCCTTTTTATATTTGTATTGTGATAAAAATATTTGCAGGCACTTGATTTTTTTTTCTCATTTTTATCTCTCAAGTATCGACTGACAATAAAATAGAAATGGACACCAACATAGAGATATCAAGTAGCTACCATCCAACAGGACATGCGACAGTACACAAGCACAAGTTTTTGTTACCGAATAACACAAGAGCCAAGAACGAATGAAATAAAGAAATAAGAAAACATACAAGTACCACAATTGTTGTCCATCCCATATCATTAATTTTCAGCAAAGTACGTATACAACTTTTGTATGGCCTGAATTTTCTCGATTTTCTTTTGAGTAAAGTCCCCTTCTGAAAGAAAAAATAGTTTGGGGAGATATTTGGAGATTAAATTTTTGCAAAAATTACTATAAAATTGGCTTCATATGGCAAATAAGAGAAGTTTTTGAGGATGAAAACGGAATGGATGGATGATTCTTTTTCCTGAAAATTTTCTTTTATCTGTTCCTAAAACTTTCATGAATGAGATTTGTTCAAAATTTTGGCTTAGATATGAAATCTAATTTCGTGAAGAATTAACCAAGCTATCCAACTTCAGTTTCTAAATATTTTTTTTTACAAAATAAACTCTCATATTTAATTCCTCTGACTTTTTTATTATTCTTATATGTGATGTTTTTCATTATTTAAGATAAATAATATCAATCAAATTGCCGCCACTGCTTTCGTGGATCTATTTTATAGCATTTTTTTGTACATTTCGGACTGTATTTTGGCCATAATTTGACAGATGTTAGTGCTTATGTGCTACCAGCTTTCGAGTATATTGGGATCTTTTAGATCCTTTGATCAAATACGAGCTCGCTCCATTAATCACACATTCATTTTTCGAAAAACCGAAGCCATAAGCCTCAGTATTTTAAAAACGTTGAAACGTAATTTTTGTGAAATATGTTAGAGGCATGTAAATTTTCTTAGGCAGAAGCATCACAGCATTTTGCCTACATAAAGAAACAGGCATTCATTTGTGTGCCAATGCACAATATATTTTTTGCATTAGTTTTATTTTTGCTCGTAATCTTTTTACAATTTTTCTTTTTACTCTGTTGCTGGTTGGTTTCAAAAATTGAAATTGTTTTGCAAGAAAATTTGTATTTGTTGTGGTGTTGACGGTTTTCAACAAAAGAAAATAGAAGAAAAACCAATACAGAAACCAAAATGGAATAAAAAATTCTTGGAAATTTATTTGAAAGCACAAAATTTGGATTTTATTGGCATGTGTAACGAATGTGCAGCGAGGGAGCATCATGACGCAGTAGCGCACATTCCACAAGGGGTGACCAGGGAAGTGTGATATGTAGCATGGCATTTTTATAAAAGCCAAAATGTCATAAATTCACATTGCTGACAGTTTTTACTTGATTAAATTTTACTGATTTTACCAAAGCAAAAAATGCAAGCGAGCAAGGAACCCCAAAAGCGTACTATGTATGTATATAAAAAGCTTAGCAGAGATCTCTTTTGGCCACATTGACCATTCGCACCGTTTGCAAAACGCCAACACGCTGAGCCAGGTGGAGGTCAACACAAAACAACAAAAACTTGAAATGAGTTTGTCACAGTGCAGTGAAGTGGCTGACCGTATGGTACTATGTCGTCGTTCACACTTGGCAAACATTGGAAATTAATCAAGCAAAGTGCACAAACAAACGTGGCTAGCACCAGCATGTACAGCGAAAGGATTGAGAGGATATTAAGTAAAGATTTAATCGAACAAAAAAACTGTGCGAAGTGCAAGGGGTTCTCTGTGAAATATTATCCTTGGTAAAACTAACAATCAACTTAATCGATTGCATTTTAAAAAATTGAATTGGCAACATTGCTGACTATCGTATGAAGTCCTGAGGGAACAAATAGTTTATTTAATTCTATTAAAGTTTTTAGAGTTTAGATTATGCAAGTCTCGGATCTATAATAGTTATAAATATTACACAGGAAATTAAAATGATAAATGTTAAAATTCATATTACGAATGAACTTGTATTTTTATACATTTTTTTGTTCGATGTTCTAAACGTAATTTCTTAAAATGAAAATTATTTTGTTGAACTCTTCATTTCACTCCAATTTGTTTCTGTTCAGCGGACGAATTGAGGCTATTATTAAAGGAATTCGAAATAAAATTTTGAAAAACTTTTTCCAATAGAAAGCTTAGCTTTATTTCTGTTTTTAAGTTTATAAAAATAGCTTTTCAACGCGTCTATAAATGATTAAATCATCAGAGGAACTTTTCGAGATATGTTGTTAATTCTATCATAAATTCAATATTTGCATGAGTGTTACAAATTTTGAGATTTAATCATATGGATCTTACAACAAATAATAATAATATTCTTATTTGAAATAAAATAGTAATTTATAGGAAAATTATAGTAAAAACCCTTTTTTAATGTCACAATATGCCTAGATGATAAGTATTTTCAAAGGTTAAGCCAAATTAATAAAAGTTTGAAGGATTAGTGATGCCATTTTTCAGTGAGTTAGACTGGCAGTGGGACTTTGTGCACATTAAATTTTTCTTCTGTAGTCAAACCATTCTTGCGTAACGTGAATCCCACTGAAACAGACTGGTGCGTCGCATGTATCGCAAAATTGCTAAACTCAAATTTATCACCATTTGCTGTAAATAAGTAACTTTTTTTTTAAAAAACTTTAAAAAAAATAGAAAATGTTTAAAATTTTTTTGCGCGTTTCTTTCAAAACGCCATGTTTGCTGTCTCATTTGAAATTTGAACCGGAAACATGACGCTATGGACGCTGTGGCAAAGCGTGAATGAACATGATGGAGTGACATACAACAAAAACAATAGCGACAATGAAAACATCCCAGCAGACCACATGTCATGTACACTTAACTGACGCTGCAAGACAGCAGCAACTACAAACCAACAGATTAAGCACAAAACTCGTACGTGCATGTTGGTAACCCTGCCAGCCTGCAATTGCAACTGCATACTCGCACTTACTCAGTTATTAACGTGTTTCGTTGCCGCTTATTGCTTTAGTCACTGTGACTGCAACGAAAATCGGAGTAAGCCGGCGTCTAAATTTTTTATGTGGCGCTCATGTTACATTTCACTTGCATAACACAACGTTATACATCAACATTAAACGTAAGCAACAAACGTCATATTCAAATGCAATACAATCAAAAGTTCTAACTTTATAGTGATTCAGGCAGTTTACTCTCATACTTTGTTTCAATGACCTCAGTGCGAAGCCCCAATAGGAAAGAACATACATATACTAAGTAGTACCTATGTACGAGTACGCAAGCATAAATTAAAACGATGGAAAAAAATTCTGTAAAAATTCATTGGAGTTTCGATTACGTGCGGATAGTAAGCGAAAAACTGTAATAATTTATTGGAATGTCAATGATAACTGTTTTAATTAAAACAACAAAATTGGCTGAAATCCGGGCATTTTCGGACATAGGAGTGGGCTTTGGCAAGGCAACCCTGGTTCGTTAATTTCACCAACTCGATTTTTCCACAGCGGGCTTTCCCCCTAAAAGCTTTCGCCATGGGCACTTTCTTTTTTTAATTTGCAATGCAATGACAGTTAGTATTTTTATTCTGACTGTTTCTGGTATATTTTGAAAAACAAAATGGGCTTATAGAACTAAGCGAGCTAATACTTAATACCTACATACTTAACTTTTTATTTTTGCATTTCTCTGAAACAGCCACATCGATTGTTAACCAAAATATAAAAATTAAATGTGTGTATCAAGTTTTTGAGTTTCAGCTAGAGGGCATGGCTAATCCCAATAGCAGAAATGTTTGTCATACCTCTGAGGCTATAATATTTATTAAATTTCTACAAGCTTATGAACCAATATGCTATTGTGATTATCGTCACTTAAATCAGAACTGCCTTCAGCTCAGCAAAAATTTGTATGGTTCAGAGAAAATCGTAGTAAGAGTGTCCTTACTCTATTGTACTAATGCCCAAAGTTTAGTGTCGGAACATGAACCGTGCTAATAGGCGTGCTGTTGAGTATAATATTTACATGGATAGCTGACATTGAGAATGCAGCAATGCCTTACTAAATTGTCTACTGGGGTTTCACTATTAGAGCTAGTTGCTTTTACTGTACTTGATATGGTTGGTTTGTAACGTCATTTCTTTCTCTCACTACTTCTCTGTAGTTTGTTGTCCTTGCTTCCGGTTTTCTTTCGGCTTTGTTCGTTCATGATTCAATGACGGGCCTTGTTAAAGTAGATCAGTTAAGCTTTTTTTTTTTGTAGATTTTACCTCTTTTCTTTTGTCTATTTTCTAGAACCACATACAGAATGCTGTATGTGCTCATAGGTGTGGCTTTAAGAATTGACCGATTGTAATTCATTATCTGGTAACTAAATGGATCATTCAATTATGACGTGAGGAATTGTGGATTTATTAAAATAAAAAACCGGTAGGAATTTGATGTTTCCCAAAGAAAACTGCTACTGCAGAGGCAGAAAGTTAATTTATACTTAAATTGCAAAATATTCAGTGGGTTAAACATATCAGAGTTGTAAGTTCTACGCGGAAAAAAAAACTGTAAAAATTTATTGTATTTCTGATAATAATTTCAGTTTTACCCTGTAATGCCCGGACAGAAAGCGAAAAAATGTAATAATTGATTTCAGTGTCGATGAAATATTACAGTGTGCCACTGTAAAATGTAACATTTACTCCAAAAATATTTTATAAATGCAAATTCTGTATTTTATTGCAACCATACTTTAAAACTTAAACCATATTTCTTAACCATAGCATGAGACAGAGAACCAGTCTGGCAACATTCAGACAGTTTCTACTTCTAACCATATGTCTATATTTCATGTCGTATTTGTACAATACTGATAACAAAAAAGTAATATCGATTCAAAAAATAATAAATTATATATTATGTGATACGTATAGAAACTTTTACAGTTTGTACTGTAATTCTTATTTGTCGATCATATTATATTTTCAATAATTATTCTGTACCTTTTGCCAAATAAATTTTTTCCTGTCCACTTTTGTATATTTTGCATTCTGAATTTGTAATAATGCAAGTTGAGCTCGAACTCTTTTAATCAGCTCACGAATGCATGTCTGATGTAGAAGATTACTTAACTGAGCTCATTTAATTTTACTTTCGGGCGCTAAATCAAAATTTTTTACGTGAATTTCACAGACTTTAAATGCATCCTTATTTATTGGGCTAAAAGCAACTTAACAGCATTCAATATTTTCTGTTTTTTCTGTGGCAAAATAAAAAAATGTAATTCAAAATGAAGCAAAGAGTAAAAAATTTTCTTTTTATGACCGTAAGGATGCCAGCCCAGTAATAAAATGTGCAGCATACTCGTTACACTATTGGACACTATCGCGTATCCTCTGACACACATTTACTACAGTAATATTGTCATTTTTTCTCATGTGCATATTCTTTATTTGCTTTTCCTTTACTTTTTTATTGTATGACATAAAAAGTCATAAATATCTGCATACAAATGGTCCCATTGGGAGATATGTTGGCAGAAGAGAGTATCATATAACAATACATTTTATAACAAGAATATCAGCAACGTAGGTTGGCAAAGCCAATACGGAAGTTTGAGGCAAGGTTTTACATGTGTTTTGACACATTTTCCAAAAAGCCATGCGATAAAGAACCGAATAGAGGAAATGATGTTGAATTCAAAAGTAGAAATGCAAATCATAAAGGTAATTTAGATAATAAATTATAAAAATATTTATTTACATATATGTGAAAATTCTATGATTATATGATAGCAGGATATATTTTCTCATATTTGAAGAAAATTCTAAGCAAAAAATTCTATGTACATATCGACAATTTTTCCTTGTGGGTTAATAGATAACTACCATGGGCTAATCAAATAAGGATCTCATAAATTAAACTCATATTTACAAGAAGAAGAAAAAACATCGCGAAAAAAAGTTGCATCAAAGCGAGCTCTTAATTGGATTTTTGCTCGTTACATAAACATTAATTAACCGAACCTAACGAAGCATAACAAAACCAACACAAACATAACACAAAAAGCATTGACAGTCACTAGGGGTCGCTGTTGCTTTTGCTCTCTAATTATTTGCGACGTTTATTTATTAGTTTGTTATGCAACATGAAATCAAATTACTTCTGTATCATACGAGCCACCACCTTCCTCAAATCCACCCAATCGAATGCCTATTCGTCTGCATATGCGTCTATGCGCTTGTCAGACGGCGGTTATAACGTGTTTTGACAGAACTCAAAATTTGGGGTCCCCCTGGAGTCGTTTTGTAATTCAAATTAGCTTCAATCTCACAAAAGTTGCCTACAGCGTTCAGCAGACGTCGCAATAGCATCACCATCATCAGCATCATCATTGTTGTATTAAATGACTTCATTTGGGAATTTGGCATAATTAAGCGATCAAAGACGTTCCATTGATGTGTGTAATTAAACTGATTAAATTAAAGTCAAACTAATTGCAGCGGAAAACGTGAAAAAGAAAATTTAAATAAACTGGATATTTCCGTGAACCTGGAGTTTCATTTTTTCAAAAACTGGTCGTAACAGATTAAATCATCTGGCATCCGCCAGCGCATCTTTAGCACGGACTGCTGTATTTTTGAAAACGCTTTCTCACATTTTAAACGTTTTACAATCAAATGCAGAAAGAGGATATTGACGTCCTTAAATTTTTGTATAAAAAACCGATTCTTTAGATTGATTTAATATTAAATTATTAAGAATAGCAACACATTTTTTGCTCTGTGATATTTTAACTAAACAGATTAAAACAAAGTAACAAAAAATATATGCAAGATGTAGCAACTCGTAAAATTATGCTACGTCCATAGTTTCATTAGCTCAACAAAATTAATTCGCTTCAATATAGAACAACAGTAAATTGAGATTTCATGGACTCTGAATTGTTTTAGTGTATATTTTTTTTTATAGGGTTGCTACCAGGGGTGATTTGAGCCGGAAACTTGTAAAACTTTCCGGACCTCGGACATTATCAAATAGTCTTCAAAGTGAGTTTCTATATCTGAAAAATCACAAAGTAAAATAACTTTTTTAATAGCAAAGACCTTAAGAATTCCAATTAGTAATGCTACTATTTAGAGAGTTTTTTATGATTGATTGATAACATATAAAATGAGTGTAGAGTTTGTGAAAGCTGAACTGTGCATACAACATTATTCAAATCTTCTTACAGGACTTAATCCTTTTGATTGAGAATTAAATCACTGCTCTGCACAATTTAGTCTGTTCAAGTTAAAGGATTGTTTGCATATGCATGAACTTGGCTTCTGAGTAAACAACACGGCCGGTGGGTAGTGAAACTTCAGCAACACATCAAAAATCCCATACAACAACCATTTTGTAATGGCGCGCATGCATGTGATGGTAGGTAGCGAAACTTCACAAAGTTGCCAACTGGTGAGAATTTCATTGAACTTTTTTGTCTTTGATAAACTTCAAAAATAGATGTCGCAAATTACAAGTTGTCATAAACCCAAACCTAAAATAATCAAATGTATATGGGAACTTTGCTTAAATACGCTGAACCGCACGCGAGACCCAAATGCATGCAGTGGGCCCAAATATTGAAATAAAATCACATAATAAAAACAAAAACAGTGATGAAAGCTCTGTTTTCATATTTTCTTTTTAATACAACGTCATCAATTGGATTTGTTCTTCACCTTCTATCGTCGATTTTTTTTATGTTCGGAAAATGAAAGAAAAAACTGTGGTATTAGAATTTTTTGCATGAGTAATTAAGCTTTGTTTTGAATAATTTTTATGGCGCATACACATAAACTTATAGAATACTTTGGACCAAAATTTTCAGTTTTTTTCCTCATTTAAATAAGTGAAGAAGAGGCGTAAAGTATAGGCCTGTTCACCCTCAAGAAGAAGAGCAATTATGACTCACTATTGCGGCTATCGCGTGACAATCGAATCGACTACGATTGGTCGTGTTAATTAAATTTAATTTTAAAATGTATTAAACCCCGATGAATGAAACGCTTCTGGCGTGCAAGAACGACATAACTCAATAAAAAAAAAATTTGAGTTAACTATGCAGAAATATCCACCATTATATGTTTTATTTTGTATGAACAAATCAAAAAGGCATCTAATGAACTTGCCTAGTAAGAAGAAGAAGAAGTGAGAAAATACTTTTTTGAATTTTCATATAAAAAGTATTTTTTATTGAAAACTTTAAATGCGACTTTCTTCAACTTCAGGTTTTTTGAGCTATTCCGTTCTTGCACGCAAGGAGCGATATGTATGTATATAACCCAACAAAATCTCTTCAATGGGCTAAAACTATGTTTACTATGTTTGTCCCAATAATCAACTATTTAGCTTTCGATTTAGAGCATAGTTACATCTACTAAAATTTGTCGACAGCTTATAAATATTTTAAGAATCTATTGACCTAAAGCATTTATTTGAACAAAGCATACCCTTTCCTCAGTGTTTTAGTATAAAAATATGCGCCTTAGCGGATACAGTACGTAATTGATTTACCGCCAATTTCTGATCATTTCTACAGCACACAACCCTTACTCGGCGTTTACACACACAAATTCTTGCCGAAAAGTTTCCTTGTTTGTGGGAAAGAGGGGAAAAACCAAAGAGACGAGGCATAAAATTTGACGTAAGTTGCAAATGCCAAACAAAAACCACAAAAGAGATTAGACAAGAATTTGTTTCACCGAATTTGCCTGTGTAAACGCCGAGTTACCGTATCGGAACTAATAAGTTTTAATATACAGAATATGTACACCATTTAAATAACAAACACCGCAACACCACCCGCTGCTGCCAAATGTTGCTTTTTTCTGCTACACCAATTTCGTGTAGTAAAAATTTTCAAGCTCATGCTTTGACAGTAAATGTGAAATTTTTTCAATCAACAAAATAAATAATAAAAAAAATATTGATATGAAAAATTAAATAAAGTTGAATTTGAAAAATTATAAATGTATTTTTGACGTTTTCTACAAAAGTTGCAACTTTTTACTAAAACGTATTCCCATACTTTTGGCAATTTTTCACGCTCAGAGAATTTTTTTTTACTTATTCTCACAAATTATACAACTTGCGAGTTTCTACTCCAAAAGTTACGGAACATTATCATATTCATTATCTTTTTTCTGTTAAATGTACTTAACAATAGCACGCTATAATTCCATATGTAAAGTTCATGGCAAGGTTAGGTTGGTCGGGCTTTCCAATCATTTTATTTACGGTCATCTATTTTCATGCCGAAAAACAACAATTAAAATACTCAGAATGGAACAAATTGTGCTCGGATTTTCTTATAAAAGGTGCGAAATTCATTAAACTGCCAGTTTATTTTTAGTTTCAATTTGTGAGATGATGATGTCTTACAATCTTAAGAAGCTGGCAGTTTTAGTGTGCACACTATGCACTACTATTGTTTTTATACAAGCTGATATGGACTCCATGGCTTCAAAAGCTTCAGAGAAAAAGGAAAAACAAACAAGCGTGAAAACTTTGGTTCGATCAATCTATAAAAATAGTTTTGACAATTTTGAGAAGGTGATAAACTTTGCGTTAACACCCGAAGAACCTGAGTTTACAGCAGATGTACTGATTGCATTATATGCGGTTATGAGGAAAGCTAAGCATACCGACAGTCCCCTCCAAGCTGTAGCGCTATATAATGAAATCAAAAAGCACCTTGCTACAGATCTCAGTAATGTAGATAAGGAAACAGTTACCAAGTTGGAAGGACTACTTGATTCGCTTATTTGGAAAAACATAGTGCCTAAAAGTTCAACAATATTGGAAGCTGCAGTTTATTTAGAAAACTGCAATACTAATGGCACTATGGTTGGTAACGTTCAAGATAACCTAAAGAAGTCAGATGAGTCCCTCACTGACGCCACATATAAGAATTTGGTGGAAAGTGTTCGCTCGGTAATGCGCCCAAAAGATTTAATAAGGATATTAAGCAAGATATCAAGTTATACGGAACAAAATGTTGCGGCTTTATTAGCATTACACAATGGAACGGATATTTCAGAAAACTTGTTGATAGATTTTCTTGGACAATTAGTACTACTGATGAAAAAAAGCGACTATAATAAGACAGTTTCAGTCGAGAAACAACAAGCAGTGGCAAATCTTTTTCCCAATGCATATAAAGCACTGTTGCTCGAAAAATATATTTGTTTGAATCAGCGATCGAGAGACGGTGCTATGCTTTTCTTAGGCTCATGTGGCTCTAACGATAGCCAATTATGTGTCCAAAAAACTTCCACTTTATTGTCGCCAGAACTTATTACGCAAAACACGACAGGGTTAGCTTTTGCATTCAAAATTTATAATGGATCTTATATGAGTCTGAGACCTGGCATCTCAGAAATGGCAAATGGTGTCAGATTAAATGTTTTTGATGCTGGAAATGTTGCAAGTGACTACTTTTGGAAAATACAAGCAAAAATGGAAAGCCTTATTTTAACAAATTTAAATGAAACCATGTATTTATGCGCCGGTAGTTCGGTTTCAGCCGAACAAAATGCCGTGTACGCTTATACCAGAAGCCTTAGTGGCTATCAGAATCATCAAAAAGAGTGCTGGTGGAATCTTAGATGTAAACATCGTAAGAGTGGTATATAAATATGGTCAATGGAGTTATGTACAGTTAAGCTCCCATATATGTAAATGTTAACATACATGTATGTACATATGTATGTAAATAAATAAAATTAAACGCTAATTGAAAATGTAATTGTTTGTACATAGTAAAATTTTCGTTATGATCCTTTTTAACTTCAATTTGTAGTTAAGAGTATTTTTTTAAAAAAATTGATGTAGTTTTTGGTTGATTATTGTGGAATTTTAAATTTTTCCTTACTGATCGTCTTGGAATGAAACAATTTATTATTGAATGGTAAAATAATAAATATAAAAACATTGTCCGTCAATGCTATCAACAAATCGGGTCATATTTTTGAAAAAAATAAATCATATAAAAAATATGTGTTTCTTGAAAAATTACGTCAAATAATTGAATTCCATAAAATGGGTACATTTTCACTAAAAACTGACGAAAAATTTTCCAGAATCAAGAAAATTTTTTGCGATTGGGGAATTACGCGAATGTTTGTTTTTACGATGACAGCAACTCCGACTGCAATTAGCTAAAATCCTTCATTCAATAATAAAAAACAAAAGGTGTTATGTATATTGAAAATATTTTGAGAAAAATTCTTTTAATTAAAAAAAATTGTGTTTTAACAAATTTATTTAAATCTTTTTAATTTTTTTTATGAAGTTAGAGTATTTTTTAACAAAAATGATTAAATGGTTTTTTACCCTATCTCCAATAGTTTTTGAGATAATTCGTTTCAAAAAATGCTCATAAACGTCAATAACGACAAAGTGTGCGTTTATTAAAAGAATGACAGATATGTACATATATATACATGTAGGTCCAGAAAACATTTATGTATATAATTTTAAAACAAGTGCGTAAAATACAAAGAAAAATATTGTGAACGGAAGCGCATAGTAAATACAAGCATTTCCTGAAGAAGAGAAAAACAGCACAAACTGTCTAACAATTTCTTGACCTCTGAAAGATATATCGCTATTCGTCCTAGATACAATCTTTCCAAGCTCGTCAAGCTCATACATGTGTAAGTAATTTTTTTTAACATTTCCTTCGTTCATATTGTATTTTAGTGTATCTCTTTTTTTTATTTTACTTTTGTATGCAAGTGCGATGTAAAGTGACCTAACGAGATAAAGAAAAAAACGCTACGAAAATGTTATATTTTATTTTCATTTCTGTATATTTGATGCTGCAAATGTGCGTCGCTTCCATTAGTACAAAAAGTATACTCAATATTACATATTACCGAATGCTATTGCTTAATACATGCGTATATATCTTCTGTATACATATACGTACATTTGAATCCTCAAAGGATAGATACTTCCTAAAATATTATCCAAAGATAATCCTTTCAAAATTCAATAGTTTGCCTTCAATTTATTAAGGTCCCGCTGCTGAAAATATAAAAAATAAGTTTTTCAAATAAAAAAAACGTAAGCATTTACTACTACATACGTGGGTCTCATAGCCCAATAACATGGAGGATTCCCATTGACTTTTGACAGCGCATCCACATCATTATGCATTGTAACATAACGACGATTTTCGTCATATTCAGTTGTTGCGCACATAAATTGATTCGTTATGACATTTTCCAATAAAAAATAATCCTCATACCAATGTACTCTCCACCATTTTAGTTCATTATATGCGCGCGTTGGTAGGCCCAGCCAAAAAATAGGTCTATGTAACTCAACGTCTTCAATAAGTAGACTCCACAAGCCATCATAGTAAGCAGCGAAAGCAATGTCTCCATTATCACGCACCTGTATGGATAATATTCCATCACTATCAGTGTCATTCTTTTGTTTTATCCATGTAAGTGCTGTACGTTTCAGATCACCATCTCCTATTTGACGGGGTGCATAAAGATACTCCCAATGTGCAGTATTAATCAGGCGACCTTGAGTACTAAAATAAAGTAAATTCAACATTTCCGGTAACGTTCGCACTACCTTTTCAACTCGAACCTTCAGCTCTCGTGGCAATTCTTGAAAACTGGCATTCTGACGTATGCGTCGCATATAATTAGCCAACAGAATTGCTAATCTGCTATCCACATCATTACGAGTCGTATACTTCCAGTGCAAGTACAGTAGCGAACTAACCATTTGTTCGAAATTTGAATTAGCAAATAATGATGATGCTAGTTCTGACTTGTCTATATGAAGATAAACCACATCTATCATACGTTCAAAAACTGCCTCCGAGATATGCTTATCATATTTAAACATTTGCGCTGAAAGATTTTCGATATCAAAGTTTTTGCGAAAACCGAAACTATGCATATTTATTGCATTTTCAAAAATCTGTACACTCTCATCTATTATTGCCTTTCGTACATGGTTAAGAAGCAAACAATTACATTTGCTACTATCCCGTCTATTCATTTCGACCATTTGCTTATAAAGCTCTAATAATTTGTAGGGATCCTGCGAGCATCGATCGTTGGCTTCCTGCCAAAATATACGTATTGTATCTGCGGAGTTATTTTTTAAACAAAAAGTCAATTCTTCATCCCCTCGCTGATAAGAAAATCCATGGGTTACAAAGCCAAGTAATAAACCGCAATATAGTAAACTCGAATTGGTTTTCATTTTTGCGATGATGCGCGCTCAAGCGATTAAAGACAACTGACTCAAAAGCGATTTTGAGACAAGAGAGCTTGGCTTCTGTCCCCTTCTACCAAACCGGTTCGGTGTCAATATTTCAAATTTTTCTTGATTTCTATCGGTGAGAGATCATCAATTAAATTGCAATGAACCATAATCTTGTTGATATAAAATGACTTTTGTATTTGCTTGTTTTCGATTGAAAAAAGTGATCAGTCTAAAATTGATCTTACAATCAGTTATTAATAACGTTCAACTAATTCACGTTAACCATTTAAAAATATTGATTTATTGTCTTCTGAATCTTCACTCAAATTATGTGTAGCAAATAAATTATCTTACTCAATGTATTAATGAAAACGTAAACATAAGATGTAGAGTATAATCAACGTAGGTTTAAATAATATCTACATAAATTATTAAAATAAAAAGTATTAATTTAATTTTTTAAGTAAATGAGCAAGATTATCATTAAAAACTTTTTAAAAAAATCAAAAATCCATTTGTTGGTAGTCGTGTACAACTGCGTCCCAAAATTAGATATTTCTTTAATTTCGACTTTTTTAAAAATTTTTTAAAAATTAAACGAAAACCTTTAAAATAGGTCTAAATTTTTCATTGAACCCGCGTTGTGTGATAGATATGAAACTGCAACTTAGGCTGAAATGGATTTCAATTTGTTGAGTCTCGAATGTTCATGTTGTACGAATTAAGAATTTTTTGATTTTTCAGCTGGCCGTATAACCTGTGTGGACACTGACTGTGAAGACTAGTGGAAATTTTTCATTTTAGATAAGATTTCATGCAGTTAATTTTAATGTGGACGCGTATACATCACCTGAACGCAAAGTTAAAAAATTGACAGTCACGCATGCTGTCAAGCAATGTTTGACAGTATGAGGGATAATGTGAACTGCCCTAATAGCTTGAAATAACCATTCTCCTAATTATACATCTCTGTGTCTATTATCGTTCATATTCATTTTCTTTCAATGAGATTTATCGGTTAACTTGTTTTACTTGAATTTTCATAGATTTATTTACATTCTAGAGAAAATCTAGCAGAATTTTACAGAGTTCAACGGATTAACAATTTAATACAGAAAATAAAAAAATCCTGCAGAATAGATGAAACCCGTAACTAAAACAGCAAAAATAATACAACGAATGTTGTTCCGGTGCTTACTTATTTACCGCAGCTGATAGAGCACCTACTGATGGCACAAGATCGTTGCACCGTTCATGTTGTTCATGTTCATGCTGTTTATCGTGAAACATTGTGGCTACTGCCGCAGCCTGCTGTTGCATTTGTGAGTAGACTTGACGCTCAAAGATTTCTGTGGTAGTGCCAGTGACAGCCCCTTGATCTGTTGTAACACCTCTCAAATACTGCTAGTGCTACCGGCTGCAACTGTTCCAGGACGCACTGACAGTTGTAGCCCATTGCACATTTGATAGTACCTTGCGGTGGAGGCACCAGCGGCGGCCTGTTTCTGAAAGTTGTCAAAATGGTCCCTTTTAATTAAAAGTAAATAAATTATTTATTTTAACATTTTTTATATTAATTTGAGTGTTTCGTTTTAATTATAACATAAATATGCAAATATAATAATTTCCTAGTCCAGAGATAAGTTAAATATAAACCTTGACTATCCTTTCAATGGTTTTATTTTCCTTTGAATGCTTGGAGTATTTTACTGAATATGACGTTTTATTATTGAATTTGAAAAATATATTTGGAAAATATAGTCCAAAAATGGAAACTGGAAATATGTGATGTCTTGCCAGGAAGTAAAATCCGATAAGGTAAGGTACGTGTAACTTCTATGTCTGGAGGCTATTTAAAGAAGGATAGTGGACAATTTACTTAGAAAAAATTATATACAGGAAATTATATATAGATACACAAATAATAAAGAAAAACCGCTGTCGAAACGAAATAAAAATATAAATGGTGCGATGCCGGATTGACTCCAATGAAAAGACTGCTATGGGCGTGGTAAAATTCTAATAAAAATATAGATCTGTTTTCTTATTTGATTCGTGAGCAAAATATGTATTTTTGATGAGTGTGAGTCATTTTCTTTGAATTTAATAAGATATTGCATAGAGATACGTATATTAAATTTAATAAGGTTATTTAAAATATTTTTAAATAAAAATTTATCTCTTATACCTATATAATTTTAGGAGATAAGCAATTTTTACTTGTAGTATATATCTACAATATATATACAACGTATATAACGATTTTCTCTTTTGTAAAGTGCCTATCAAAATAAGTTGTTCGATTCCTTAAAAATTTAAAAAAGTCCGAAAAATTAATCCATCTGTTCTTGTTTACGAAATCATAATTTTGTTACCATTTCAAAATCAAACGGAATGTATAACAATTTCCTAAAAAAATATATTGATACCTTAGCGCGAAATAATCGTATGTGCCAAAAAAAAAATTTACAGGAGAGCGTTTTTTCTACTTTTCTTTGCTTAAGCTTGCAATATCAAAACTAAAATATACAGTAAATTTATACTTAAATATCGGGAATTCAGCTACAGTATTTTACCAAGTGATGCGTAGTGAGATGTAGAGCAAATTTGCATCAAAAAGTCAATTTCGAAAAAATGACACATACGATAATTTCTCGCAAAGGGGTCGATATGTACTTTCATGGTGTCACTACTTTTCTACGATAACAATCAATAGCAAATAAAATTCCAATCTAGATTTACTTACGCCAAAATTGGTAAAATATTAATATACATTTGTAACTTACGAGTTCTCTGTTGAACCATTACCACAATTGCCTTGCTCACTTCAGCCCAATGTATAGATAGAATCATTTGTACTGCGAAACCATGCCATATTCAGAGCCCAAACACAATTTCGCAACTGTTGGCTTACTACTTGATAGTTCACCTATTCTGATCAACACAGCACTATGTATTTTGCTTGTTTGATCTCTTTTGAAAAGCCGAACTCATTGGTTTTTTCGACATTTTCACAAAACTAAAAATATCTATTTAAAAAGTTTCAGCTATGTTATAGATTAGTAACACAGCCATAATCTTTTTGAATTAGGCACGCTGTAAAAAATATAAGCCCATATTCAGAAATTTTTACGTTTCATTTAGAAGGATTTTTTATTCAAAATATAAAAATTATAATTGAAAAAAAAAATCCATGCCAAGGATATTGATTTGAGATAATGTTAATAATACTACTTAATATCAAGTGCATACATTAGTCAAAGCTATGAAAAAACTAAGAACTGTTTTAATTAGTTTTTAGAAATCTAAAATATTCTAAATCATGCACAGTGAACTCCTTTCTCTTAATGCTATTTTTGTATTTTGACAATTTGCAGTTATAGCAAATGTATCTCCCATTCTCCCACCCATCGTGCAATAACACACACACACCAAATTGATTTTTCTATGATTTTTGTATAGTGTATCATATGCGCAGATATCGCTCTTCATTCGTGCAGTATAGTCGAAATTTTCAACGGTGAAAAACCTCAAACGTGCAATAGTAGAAAAGTAAGTGATATTTTTTTATAATTTTCTCCATTTTGAAAATTGCAAAAAAACTATTCATATAAGAAAAAATTGGATTGGCTAAGCGTTTTCATAAAAAACTCAATAAAAGTTTTGAAAAATTGGATATATAATAGGGAAATATTTAATTGAAATTATGTTAAATTCTTTCATCTACCTACCACCAACCAAATGGGAAAAATCGAATTTTCTTCTTGACACCATTGAGAGTGTAGAGACTTTTCATTTGTGCGCGTGCGAGAAAATTGTGTATGACAGTTGGAAAAATGTGCGAGATAAAAATTCTCATTTCTCTTTTTATTTTGTATTGTTTTCATGAAAAACATAAATTTTTCAATGACTAATCAAATTGTATTGCTCCATAGCGGCAAGCTCCTGAGGATCAGTAAAAAATTTTTCTTCGTTTCCTATGTGAGGCTTATCGATTATATTTAATAGCAGTATAGAAACCTGTGCCTATAACTATAACAAAATGAATTTTGGCTGTCAAATTCACAATAAATATAGATACTGAGTATTTTTATTACATAGTTTTAGGCACTTGTTTTTTTATTCCTTAGTTGTGTATTAAATTTCGTTCGTATTAAAGGATTAAAATACAATTTTTGAACATACGCACGCAAAAGTACCTTCATTAAAAATTATGAAAATCAATTGTTTTCCAGGTGAAATATGTCTCTCTTAAAGCGATTCGACGACGAGGAACGTGAATCGAAGTATGGACGCGTGTATGCTGTTTCAGGACCGGGTAAGTACAACTTTCAAATTAATAATAAAATAGGTTTGACTATGTTGAAAAAGTTTTTAAAAATGTTATTGATTTTTTGTGTAGCTGATTCTATAATTTGAGATATTCTGCAACCATACGTCATATATGGATGTATGTATGTATATCATATAATCATATCATATGTAAATAAACTCGAAATCACAGTTTTGTCACTTTAGAGTTTGGATTGAATTGCAAAGCAATGCTCATATGACAAATTACTAGTAAAAAATATAATTTTTTATATTGAATTAATGATCATTCCAAAAACTTGACATAATAGGGAAACTCTGAAGATTTTCAGATTTAGACTCAGCATTTTAAAATGCATATGAAACGACCAGTATGATTTCCGGTTCGTAGCCTCGATCAATGTAAGATATCTAATGTGCGATTACATTTTATACATATGTAGGTATGTACATAAAAAGCTCACAGGTCTATTCATTATGTCCCGGTGAAGATAAGTCCAATCGAAACAAACTTAAATCAAATTGAAGTCTTTAGCCTAGAAATATCTTCTAAAACTAATAAACGGGCTGATCAGAGAATTCTCGAAAATTTTGCCAAATTCAGATTTCACGTAGTTATATACGTCAAAAAAAGACTAGTCTGGTTCCCAGTCTTTTCAGATTTATATCTCGCTGGTATGTAAGGTTTTGTCTTCATTATCTTTAATTTTATTTTATTTTTCCCATTCTAAAATCGGACTGGGAGGAGATAACAAAGAGTAATATGGTCGGATATTTGTTCAAAAATAATTCTTTCGCACACTTTTCCCACGGAAGAAAAATACGGATAGGGCGATAATAAGTCGGGGTGAGGCAACAGTGATTTTAGCTATTGGTGTTATAGTAGCAACTTTCCATAGATTAGGAAAAGTGGAACATGTAAGACAGTGTTTTTTAATATGGGTCAAAGGCGATAAAATGAATGGTAAAATTAATTTAATTAACCATCATTATGTTTATTTTTTTTAAAAGGTTCATGTGTACGAAATACGGTTAAATATGCAAGGAAAACGGAAATTATTAAACTAAGTATATAAGGAAACAGATTCAACTATATTTACATATACATATTTGTAATACACCTAATTGCTAAATATTGATTAGTGTTTGAAATTTTTGTTTCAGTTGTTACTGCCGAAGCTATGTCAGGTTCAGCTATGTACGAATTGGTGCGTGTTGGTTATTATGAATTGGTTGGCGAAATCATTCGTCTTGAGGGTGATATGGCCACAATCCAGGTATACGAAGAAACTTCAGGAGTCACAGTTGGTGATCCGGTTTTGCGTACTGGTAAACCATTATCCGTTGAGTTAGGTCCTGGTATTATGGGTAGCATTTTTGATGGTATTCAACGCCCTCTTAAAGATATTGGCGAACTTACAAGTTCCATCTACATCCCAAAGGGTGTCAATGTGCCAGCATTATCACGCACAGTATCCTGGGAATTCAATCCACTGAATGTTAAGATTGATTCCCATATAACTGGAGGCGATTTATTTGGCGTCGTTCATGAGAATACTTTAGTCAAACATCGTATGATTGTAAGTCCACGTGGGAAAGGTACTGTGCGCTACATTGCCCCCGCGGGAAACTATACAGTTGATGACGTTGTACTGGAAACTGATTTTGATGGTGAAATAACCAAACATACCATGTTGCAACAATGGCCAGTGCGTCAGCCTCGACCATGTACAGAGAAATTGCCAGCTAATCATCCATTGTTCACTGGTCAACGTGTGTTAGATTCGCTGTTCCCTTGTGTTCAAGGAGGTACCACGGCAATTCCTGGAGCTTTCGGTTGTGGTAAAACAGTGATCTCACAGGTAAGCATTTTAATATGTTCCAAGTAATTGACTTCATAGTAAATACTTTACCTTCGCGTAGGCTTTGTCTAAATATTCTAATTCTGATGTCATCGTTTACGTCGGTTGTGGTGAACGTGGCAATGAAATGTCTGAAGTATTGCGTGATTTTCCCGAGCTGACATGTGAAATTGATGGCGTTGTTGAATCTATAATGAAACGTACTGCTCTCGTTGCCAATACCTCAAATATGCCTGTCGCTGCTCGTGAAGCTTCTATTTACACCGGTATTACACTTTCCGAATATTTTCGTGATATGGGCTATAATGTGGCAATGATGGCCGATTCCACCTCTCGTTGGGCGGAGGCCTTACGAGAAATTTCCGGACGTCTTGCTGAAATGCCTGCTGATTCCGGTTACCCAGCCTACTTGGGTGCTCGTCTTGCTTCTTTCTATGAACGTGCTGGTCGTGTCAAATGTATGGGTAATCCAGAACGTGAAGGTTCCGTATCCATTGTTGGTGCTGTATCACCTCCTGGTGGAGATTTCTCAGATCCCGTTACTTCGGCAACTTTGGGTATTGTACAGGTGTTCTGGGGCTTGGATAAGAAATTGGCACAGCGAAAACATTTTCCATCGATTAATTGGTTGATATCGTACTCGAAATATATGCGTGCTTTGGATGATTACTATGATAAAAATTTTCCCGAGTTTGTTCCTCTAAGGACTAAAGTAAAAGAAATTTTGCAGGAAGAGGAGGACTTGTCTGAAATTGTACAATTAGTAGGAAAAGCCTCATTAGCTGAAACCGATAAAATAACTTTAGAGGTGGCCAAATTGTTGAAAGACGATTTCTTACAACAAAACTCCTATTCATCATATGACCGTGTGTGTCCATTCTACAAAACGGTTGGTATGCTGAGAAATATATTAGCGTTCTATGAAATGGCCCACCATGCTGTAGAATCTACTGCTCAATCAGACAATAAAATCACATGGAATGTTATACGAGAATCAATGGGTAACATTATGTACCAGTTATCATCAATGAAATTCAAAGTAAGTTGTGTAGCGTAGGAATCAAATCAAAAATAGACTTAGAATTTGTTTATTTGACTCAAGCTACAATGTATATTTTCACAAAAAATGCTTAAACATTCCGTTTTCTTACTCTGTATCATAAAAAAATATCGAGAACTCCCTGAAGTTTTTCATGCAGATGATTCTGTATTTGAGTAGACGCACACAAGCCCTTACCTGCTGCCGAAGACTGCAAAGCTAATCTTTTATCCAGACTTTATTGTAGTAGTTATTTTCATGTATTAACAGGTTCGGCGTAACACACTTCAAAAAAACTTGATTTTTCTAAAATCCTGTTTTACCGGTAACGGCAAGGGTCTGAATTATAATTTTCAAAGTGTAAAATGGTACAACTAAAATTCTATCTCGCTACTCTCGACGGCGAAAAACTGAATTTCTCGGAAAAATACTCTGTATAATAAATATGTAGGTTATTTTTTATATGAAGTTAATATTTGCGTTTCCGATTTTTCCAAACGCACCAAAATCTTAAATCTGCCCACCTGAGAGCAATTCCAGCACAATTTTCAGTTTAATGTCTTTCATACAGCTTGGGCTCAACACATACATAAGCGTGAGTGAACTTTTGAAAAGGTTTTGGATATTTACTTTAAATATTTGCACTGATCGAAAATTACTGACGATAATTTAATCTTTTTTGAAGTTGTCTACTTAATCGAATGTCGCTATCCATTTTTGTAAAAAATTGAAAACTAAGCAGTACATCGCTACAAAAAAGTGCTCATTTACCAAAAGTGTGCAACGTTTCAAATAAAAATTTAGTCGATAGCGTAGCTCAAATTTTGTCATTATTTTTAAGCCCCATACTAAAATATAGGCAAAAACTTGAAAACTTTTTTTCTTATCTACATAAAATTTCATACTCGATTAATTTAATTTTTGAAAAATGATGATTTTTAATAAATGAGTGAGATTATCATTGAAAATTTTTTAAAAAAATTAAAAATCCATTTATTGGTAGCCGTGGACAGCTGCGTTTTAAATTTTCACAAAAATTGATATTTCATTCATTTCGACTAATTTAATGATTTTTTTTTTTTTTAAATTAATCGAAAAGCTTTGTGTGATAGATATGAAACTGGAACTTAGGCTGAAGTGGTTTTCCGGTGAGTCTCGAAAAATCAAAATAAATTTTAAAAAGACGCCATGCCACCTACTGTACAAAATAACCAAAGGTTTTTTTTTGAAAATTTAACGAAAACCTAAAAACACAACTAAATAACTTTATGCTTATTTGGTGATAACTTTGGCCTATTTAAGGCTTTCAAATGCTTTAAAACTTGATTTTTATGCTTGAAACAGAACTTTGGCAGCAAACCTTGCACATTTTTGTAAGAAATGTATGCACTTATTACTGAGATTTTATTCAATTAATTGCTTTTATAGTAAATTAATATGTATGTATGTATGTTTATTGCGAAAGAAACTTTGTTTAATAAGACGTTTTATTAAATATTGAAAGCACCGCAAACTTAAAACATAATTTTATTGCAATTCCTCAACAGGATCCAGTCAAAGAGGGTGAAACCAAAATTAGAGCTGATTTCGAACAATTGCATGAAGATCTGCAGCAGGCCTTCAGAAATTTGGAAGATTAAGCAGAATAACAAAATTCTAGTCCTCAAAAAGTCGAAGATAAGTAATTTTTTTTTTTAAATATTTTTAGTTCTAAGTATTTAAATTGAAATCGAATTTCGTGCGTCCTGTTGTCTGTATTTTATTATTTATTTTATTCCACCTTATTTTATTTTTGTTAATTTATAAGGAAAATATTAAAATATAGATCTATAAACTATAGTCATCAATACGAATATGATTAATAAATCCTAACAAAAAAAGTTTTAGGAAAATTGTTTCAAAATATGAAAGTTACGAACAATAATTAGTAAATAATGATGATAAACTAAGAATAAGTGATAGATTCATTGTGGATTATAAAATGTTGAAACAAAATTCTTAATATTGTATTCTTGATGTAAATGTT
The DNA here is from genome assembly GCA_963662105.1 of Meiosimyza platycephala. NCBI lineage: Eukaryota > Metazoa > Arthropoda > Insecta > Diptera > Lauxaniidae > Meiosimyza > Meiosimyza platycephala. The sequence goes on along the minus strand of OY759210.1, from coordinate 1,569,449 downwards.
GAAACCTCTTAGAACATACTTATGTACTTATTCATAATGTATTAACAGTTTATTGTTTTTTGTCAAGTTTAAAGTTAATAAAATGCCTATCAAATATAGCACCGATTAGTAACATTTAAGTCCTAAAAGATTACTACTATTATATAGAACTATTATGTTTGTTGTAGAGTATGTATTGTAAAAAAAAAATCATGCAACTCAAACCTTAAAATGTATTATGAATATAATAAAGGATGTATTAATAGAAATACATACACATGATTTCTTTAATTCATTGATTTAGTCGAAACTGTTTAGGCTAGGGCCACAGGTTCTAAATCACGAAAACTCTTTAATTCAACAAGTGTTGTTTTTTCTTGTGAATATCAGGTTTTTTACGTAAGTCCCAAACCCCTAATTTTATAAAATTGATTCCGGTGGTTAAATCATGGTGCTTCAAACAATTGAAGATGGTAAGAAAGGAATACCCGTAAAAGTGATCGCAAGTAAATATGTATGTCGCAAATAAAACCCAATTTCTTTAGTAAAAGAGCACTTAACGAATTTTTCGATATAACGACTGATCCGTGCATTCATTAGTTCGTTATATTGTACGTGTAATATTGCATGAGTAGGTATAACCCTCCCATATACACAAAACGTGTTTAAAACGTGATTAAAATTTATTTTCATATATGAATTTTGAGTTAAACAATCTCGGTTCCCAGTCACCGCATGTTTTAAGTTCGTGTAATTTAACTATACAATAGACATAAAAGTTTTTAAATAACCTTAACATGTGATTGAAAAATTTATTTACAAAACTATGGGCTTTCGCTCACCTTCTATTTGTGTAAGAAACTGACAAAAAAAGCAGTAATTTCAACGATTATTCTTTCATTAATCGCTGATTTTCTGACACCGGAAACTATTTTATATAATAGAAAGATAATAAAAACGAGCTGAGCTCGGTCCCTGGTACTTACTTTAATTATTTAGTATGTCTATCGTTACGATATGAATCCACAAAAATACACGCAGCGATTTTTAAAACGATACCACATCACACGTTTTGAACGCTTAGCCGTCGTGCTTTCCAACGCGCGTTGAAAAAACTCAAGAAAAAGATTTTAGTTCATTAGTTCATATTTCGTACTTTCCAACACTGATTGGTTTACGTGGTGTTGAGCTGTCAAAGCGACAGCTGACATAAGTTTCGTGTTATTGTATTTAGTGGTTGGAATTTCTCAATTTTTCTTAAGTTTTATGTTAAAATAATACAAACCAAGCAAATTGCACATTTAAACTGTTTATTCAACGAATAGTTAGTGCACTAAAAGTGTTTATCCAACAAATAGTAAGTGGGAAACATAAAAAATTTAATTGATAGTCTCAAAAATAGCAAAACTTGAAGTTAAACTTAGGAGTAACTTGTCACAAAATACGGAAAATTCTTTGATAAGAATGTGTGTAGAATGTCATTTCGATTTGTTACTAAATATTACAATTCGGTCGAATTTATGGGAACAAGATTTTGTTCCGCTTCCAATGCTACAAAAGTCTACTATTTTCCTGTAATCAGCGAACACAGGAACTTTGCAGTTCAACAACTTTGAAAAAAACTTTATTTCATTAACACGGCGTCTACACGAGCTATAAATTATGCCATGTCATATGTTCATGTCATACTTTTTTTCCTGTCAAAACTTGAGGTGGGCAAACTATCTAAAGACATTTCATCATAGTCCAAGAGCCCGATGTGTGTCAAAAAAAATCAATCAATCAATCATAAGACTACGGGATAAAATTTACGGGAATGATAGTAATGCATTATGGTGAAACTAACAAGCTCTTTTTCTTTCTCTCTATTTCCAACATGTACACTCGTACACATCATCAAATTGTCAAACATGTAGAAAATCAAAACTTTTTGTATTCTTTAAATTCTCATCAGACTTCATATATTTTTTTTGTTCAAATTGCTTGAAGAACAATTTGATGAAAAATTTGATAATGTATACGCCCCTTTAGACTAAACCCATTAATTTTTTTTTATTCCTTGCAGCAGCGCCTTAAAAAATGTCTGGATATGGTGGTGGTAGCGATTTCTACAGTTCTGGTAATGACCAGACATACAACTTTGATATGCCTGAGTTCGGTCAAGAATTGTAAGTATATTAATTTATAGCAATATATGTCAGTATTCGATATCTTGAAAAGAAAAATTTAAGTTTCCGGTACGCCAGAAATAAATAAAAAATGTTAAGTGCATTTTTTTACAAAGGTTATTTTCGAGCTATGCGATGCGATAGTAAACAACTCTAGCAGTCATAAATTTCGATGTCCTTAGTTCACGAACTGTATAACTTATCAGTCTCTGCAAGTCAATTTTAAAATATAAAATTAAACTTTATCCTCAAGTATAATTTTATTTATTTCGCTGAAACAAATATGATTTTAGATGAATAAATGCAGCTCTGCACTGAAGGCCAAGCATAGAATTCAATAATAGAGCAAACGAGATTGCTTTAAAACATATATGCATTTTAACTTGTTACTGAAAACGTCATCTAAAAATAACCTGGAGAGCAAAAAATGTCGAATGTCAAAGCTGTCGAGCTTAAGATTTTGCTGAAGTCGGCACTGGGTATCCTGCAAAATAGTATCCAACTTCGGCGTTGGTTCAAAGCACGCACTCGAGACTGCACTATCGTCATTTTGAAACGATAAGATATCTTTTTTTTTGTAAACCTGATTTTGGCCAAATAATGACCTAGCTTTATTTTCTTATTTCTTTATTTTCTTATTTATAATATACACCTTTTGCAAAATAATGTCCCATTGCAATCAGATTCGCTTACGTTAATATGGGCTTCAAATTTGTAATGCTTTAAATTAATGAGTTTTAATGTTATTTTTTCCAGAAATTTCCAAAACTTTGACAATACACAAACTGCGGTTCCGCCAAATTACGATGCAAATTATGCAAATGTAAATCAAGGTGTAGGTGGTTTCTACGATCCAAACGCCTATGTGGACAATCCTTATGATCAGGATAAATCGTTTAAGCCGCCGGGTGATGGGGGTACTGACTTTGATGATGAGCCACCATTATTAGAGGGTTAGTATATATGCTATTTGTTATAAATGTAACTTTTAATAACAATATACATATGCTACTTTTGCAGTGAAATTCACAGAATTGCAAACGAATTTCTACTTTTTTAGAAAATATCCGTGTTTTTTTGACACGGTTACCCGCTTAAATAAAATTTTTGTATGAGAAATTAGTTGGCAATAAACATCGCCGAATAAATTAACTTTCTATATCATACAAGTTTTTTTTTAGCGGGTAACCGCGTCAAAAAAAATCGGCTAATTTATATTAGCCGATTTTTTTATACACTAAAAAATATTCTTAAAAATATGAATTTTAGTATATTTAATTTGATAATATCACTTATAACCAGAGCATAGGTTGAACCTTGAGAAAAAGTAAAAGCAAACAATTTATTGACTAGGCTGGGGCGGGAATTATGATTCCACCACTATTAGATGGTTTTATTGAATTTATGTATCAGATCCTTGGGGGAGGCCAATGCTCAGCTCTACCGAATTGACGCCACTGGTGAAAGGTATAGAAAAGTTTATGGAGCATGTTTTGTCAAGTGGTCTACCCTACCGGTCGATAGCAGTTTTTCATATAAAAAAGACCTTACTGAGCTTAAAATTTACGTTAGAATGCCGTGTGGGGTTTTAGCAAATTTCAAAATGGCGGCTCAAGAAGGCATCCACATCGGAAAATGTCACAAAACATTTTTGTAAAGTACATATTGACAAAAAAAATCAAAAAATATTTTTTATGGCTTGATTGCATGGTTTAGAATCTAAAGCTAGATGATTAAGAATATTTTTCAATTTTAAATTTTTCGGAAAATGTAAAAGAAATTCTAAACATATTTTTTAAGGTTTGAGTGCATAGTCTTACTCAGCGCGATTTTTGCTGAAAATTTATTGCTTAGGAAAACAAAAGTGGCCATAACTTATCTATTACTGATCTGATATCAAAAACGCAAAAACTAAAAATCTTCCGTAAATGTTTAAAACTAAAAATCTATGTATCATTTATAATTTTAAAGGCAGAAACAAAGCGGTCAGCAAAATTCCAACACAGACGATGCTAGTAAACATAATACATTTAGAAATCTATATTGAGAGTACAAGTTTCGGTAAAAAAATTAGAGAGTTTCGACAATAAATAGTGATACCTAACATACAAGCAAAAACTTAAAAACTTATTTAGCTATAAAAATTCTTAAAAAAACCGTATCAAAAAAAAAACGATAATTTAGAACATATTTTTTTAATTGCAGAATTGGGCATCAATCCAAATCATATATTTCAAAAAGTAAGTACGTATTGGCATAACCTCATAACTACGCGAAATTCTATAGATTGAAGAATTTATATTTTCATTGTAATAACTTAAGCATAGATAAATATATTTCTATAAACTAAAAGCTAATGGAGAGTTTTAAAACTAATGTCAAGTCGTAATTGTATTATCTTTTAATGTTAACAAAAGCTTTATACATAATTAACTTCTAAGTAGTTTATTTTCTATTATTATATTCACTTTGTGAAAGCTTTAAACCCGGTTGAACATTTCTTGTGCTTGTAGCTTAAATACTTTTACAATCACTCCTCTGTCCTTACAAATTGAGGTATAACTCATATTTTCTTTTGTGTGCATTCTCAATGTATTTTAAATTTTTTATTGCTAGCTGCTTAATTGGCTTCGCAAAATTGCTCACGATAAAAAGGAAGAGAAAATAATTGGCATAAAAAAACGCTGATTGCTACGCACGTCAGTTTGTCTTGGGTAAGTCACTACGTCTAAGTATCCTGGCTTTTGTCTATGTAAAGCTAAATCCTTGAAGGAATACATTTTTTCTTTTCATTGTCCTTTTTGTTGGTTTGTTACTTTAACGTGGCCAATAAGCAGTTTAGCACTAGCAAGATGTTGCGTCATCAGCAGCTTTTCTTATATTGTACCATTTTCTGTTTATCAATTTTGTATTTTTTGTTTCTTGTGCATCTCTCACTCTATGTGCTTATCTTTAGGCGCTGATCTAAAGTGAATAATTGCACGGCACAAGGATTTGCAAAATTATATTTCTGCTACAGCCTTTTGTACCTTCTGTGTGTCTTTTGTGAAATCATGTGGGTGTATGCACACTGACTTTTTATATAATTTGTTGTTTTTCTTCATTTTCATTTGAGTTCTCATTAAAATGTTTTGCTCATCTTTTGTTCCTCTTGCTCACGGGCCTTTTTACTCTCTATTATTTTTCAATTTACTTAGCTTTCTTGTACAAGTTAACGCAGCAATTCTGAATCTAGCATAAAAGTTAATTATTCAATGGCTGATTCTTTACCATTTGGTCTAAATCACTATCACTGTCTATCAGTTTGAACCGGTCTACAAAAGCATGTTTTCGTCTGTTCAATAAACACTTAAGTTGTAAATCAAAAGTAATATGGCATAAAAGTATTTGAGGTAGCTTCAAAAAATTTTATTTTTTCTAAACCATTAAGTTTTTTTTTGGTTAAATTAAATAAAGTACTTCTTCATTTCCATTTAAAACTTTTAACATTTAAATATTAATTGAACTTATTAAAGTAGTTATTGGATATTACTTTTGGTAAGTTTTAAAAAGTATTTCGTCATATTTTCAAATTAAATTTTGAAGTTTATACATATTGCATTAAAAACAGATTGGTAATTTTTCGAAAATACTACACGTCATAGATGCTTTTTGTTTCTTGACTTTGTTTTAGCATGGGGTTTAAAAATAGTTGCCGCAGAATTCGAGCTTCGTAGCTCAAACCTTTAAACGGCTCGAAAATAGTTTGTGTCCGATTTTGTTGAAATTTTACGAAAAAACTGACTCACTCAAACGTAGGAAAATTCTGCCTTAGGTGCCAAGATATAGCGTTTTAGGTATCGTCAAACTACGCCCATATTTTTGTGTGGCTTAAAATGCGGAAAAAACACCTGGGTTTTTTGCAGTCGCATATGCCTATATTATAGAATTAGGTTTGAAAAAAATTCTCCCAAAATTTCAGCTTCCTAGATCAAACCTGTGAACGCCGCAAAGAGATTTTGTTTCTTATTACATTGATATGAAAAAACGATTTTTTTTTATTAAAACGTAAAAAAATCTTCCAATCGTTTGTTTGCGAAACGCGTATGCACAACTCACATTTTGTTAATTTTGAGTTATACACTTTTGCTCTCAGCGGCTCATTTACATACATATATGTAAGTAAATATATACATATGCTTATGTATGTAGGTATATTTATTGAAGTTTATCTGCGCCTGTTTTATTAAATTAAGGTAGTTATATCATATGCTGAATGTCTTACTTAAGATAGATTACAAAAATAATCAATAAAATAAAATCATAATCAATCAAATACAAACAAATTTTATATTTAATATCTAATTATTTTTTTATTTTTATATTTATAGACCCTCGCTGTTTTAAATCCCTTGCGCGGCACTGAACAGCAAATTCTGCAAGATACAGATATGGCAGGTCCATTGGTCTTTTGCCTGGCGTTGGGTGGCTTTCTCCTACTGGTAAGTGTAAAAAATGTAAATAATAAAATATTTGCTTAATTTTTAATTGAAAATTGTTTCTTCTTTCTTTATCTCTCTCCCACCAATGAATATAGAGTGGTAAAGTGACGTTCTCGTATATATACGGCATCGGCGTTATGGGTTGCATTGCATTCTATTGCCTGCTCTCCCTTATGGCAACACAAGCACAGGTTACATTTGGTGCTGTTGTCTCTGTGCTTGGCTATTGTTTGCTTCCGATGGTTGTACTTTCCGGCTTAAATGTTTTAATCACCATACAGTGAGTTACAAGTTTTATGCTTTAGTTTACCAACTGTAATTGAAAAATATTTAAAAAATAAATACCTATTTATAAAATTTTTTTTAAAACTGACCCATACCCTAATTAAACAGATGTCTAATTACCCAATTGAACCAAAAAGCGTGCTAGAATGCTAGCATTCTTCCCTGGCAAGCAATATTTTTCCATAGCTATCATACCTTACTTTTCTTAACAAAATTAGCTTTGCCTTAACAGCGCAGTGCAAAAATAATGGGTGCTAAGCTGTAAACTGTGTACTTATATTCTCTAATGCAACGATAGCTCATATTGCAATTTTAACTAGGGCACAAAAGTATTAGCGATGACTGAATCCCTTGTCTGACTTACCGTCAGCGTATTCATTGTCTCTAATCCCTGTTTAACGAATTGGTCAGTATGTTGGAATCAAATAAAATTAAATTGTATGCTTACCACATAACTTCTCTCGTACTTTGACAAATGATCACGTTAAATTTCGCTACAAGAGCTAACAATAAGTAGTAAACCATCATTTCCTTTATATTAGGTTAAGTACCAATTGAGTATGCGTGTTTAATTCTAACATTTAAAATTTTTTTATTAAAAAAACATACGTCATTATTGCTAAACGTTTTTAGGATTGTTTCAAATTTAAGTCAAGTAATTAAATAATTTTTTGAAATTCTATATATGAATTCAGGTCATAGAGTTGAGAAATTTGTGTTGGACATAATTTTCCTGACGAAGATCTAATCTCTGCATATGGCTATAAATAACGTTCCATTAATTATTTTTGTTCTTATCGATCTGCCTATGAGTCAAAAAATTTCCAATTTTTACCTTTATTTCCATCCAAGTCCTTTAAAATATATGCAATTTATTTTTTTTTTGCAAATTCTATTGATCGGTAGATTTGAATTGACATTTTCTATAGCGTACATATATCAAATAGAATTATTCCGGAAATGCCCTTATTTAGTTTATTTATTGAAGATAGAAATATTAATTCTTAAAAATAAAAAAAATTTTCAATACTCTTGTCACTATATATAATAATAACTATAATAATAACTATATTACATAAACTATATTACATAAATATAAAAAACTTTCTATTTTCAAGTAAAATTTCTATGATTTCTTAGAGTAAATGACTCATTGAAGTTTGTTTTTTCATGTATCCTATATATCAATTAGTTTCACGACCTCATTTCCAGTTGTTTCCTATCACGCCGTATCCTTGCTAAAAATTCATTCATTCTGAGGTCAGCATATTTTCTCAATTTATGAGAGCTTAGCTCAGTAAATAAAGTTGAATAAATAAATTAAAATTTTGATCGATATAAATTGTTCTTAGGACCAAAATTATGTAGTATTGACCCGAAACTAAAATCTAAAAATTCTCAAAAGTTTAAAGGCATTTTTCATTTAAAGAAATCCTAAGTTTTATTTAAAAAAACCTAGCGATTTTAGCACCGAATTTTTTGTATAAAATAATCTATGAAGCTGTACAGCAATTGAAATATAACTATGACCACTCCTTTAGCAACAACTATGCTAAGCGTTCATTTGCACATTTTCGCACGTGCATCGATTGCAGTTGAATTGATTGCTTTTATTGCTATTGTTTGCTATGCTACTTCCTGTCTGTTTATTTGTATTTTTACATTTCATTTTTGTTTCTATGTATGTATACAGTGGTTATGCTGTTTTTTATGTTTAGTCAATTTTCTATTTTTCTATTTTATGTTTCTCCCAATTAAGTTTTTAATCAGAAAAATGCAATCAGAGTAAACCAACGGGTGACAGCAGCAACACTGGCAACTTTTTATTCAACAATTCCTTTTACTGCTATTTTTGAGTTGAACAATCGAAATAAAAATGATAAATAATGGACTTAAAAACAAAATTATAAGTGGGTTAAAAGAAAATCTTTATTATTTTAAGATATAACGTACTTACATATATCTTCGAGTATTATTTTGACTTATAGTGTTTTAATATTCATGTAGCCCAATTATATAAATCGGAGATACACATAAAAATCTTATTCGGCAGCTGGTTAAAACAACATCAGTTTGGGCAAAAAACCCCAAAAATATTTTGCGAAAAAAAATATTGTTGACGAAAATTTTTTAATTAGCTGTGGCAAGCCAAATTGCATGTAAACAAAATAAAAAAAAAAAACAAAAAGCAAAACGTGATAGAACAAGTGACTTCAAAACAAATTCCCCGTTTACACACAGAAATTATTTTCGGAAATTTTTCGAGTATGTTGGCGAGAGAGGAAAAACGAAAGGGACGAGTACAGAATTTGTCGTACTCGGAAATTCTCTTTCGTTCGCTGATATATTTTGGAATTGATTTTATTTTCACTGTATAAGATTGATGGAGAAATTGCTTTGGCATTTACAACCACGAATAAATTTTGATTTTCCTGTGTAAACGTAAAGAACTGAAATAATTTAGCTCGAATAACGGAAACAACTCGAGAAGAGCTGGGAATTTTTTTTTATTGTTGTGAGAGTTTGAAGAGCTGAACGAGCTTCAACCTGTGCATCCTTGATATAAAGTACTTCCTGAAAATACTCTAATATGATGCTTGCTAAAATTCAAACGTTTGAAACATTACCTGAACCAACTATTTTAAAGTTGTTTAAATCGTAACTCAAATTTAATATTACGAAGATATTTCAGGTCAGTGCCTAAAGTTTCTATTGAAAATTAAATAAAAAAATAAAACTTTTGTAAAATTTTTTTAAAAGTTTGCTTTAGGTGACTTTTGGGGATTTTTAACTTTAACATGTGATTTTTCTTTATGACAAATTTATACATAAAATTTGTGTTTTGTATGTTTTAAAAAAAACCTCTGCCAAAGCCATCCGAACAATGAAACAAATAAATATAACAAACCAATAATGCAAACAACAGCAGCAGCTTGCCAACAAAATCTGCATTCTGTGCTGCATTTCACTTATTTCTGCTCAACCGAATCTCTAATGGCCAACAATATAGACTGTATCCTCGTATATCCTGTTTCTTTTAAGCTCTCATGCATGTCTTTTTCGAATGTGCCCTTCGCACACTACAGGCCATTCATTTACCAATGCGTTGCATTGTGCTGGTTGTTTCGTTTTCATTCAGTTTTTTTCAATAGAAATATTTAACTTTCATATTTTTTTGGTTTTTTCTGTTATATTCAATATACGTTTATAGACCTGGTCAGTTGGCGCCTCTCTACTCGGTTAGCTCGCGCCAGAACATAACTTTTAGTGGCAATAAGAATACCAAGGTTGCCAGTTTTGAAGTTTTAAGTTTTTTTTACTTCATGGTTCCTGATACCCGATGCTTGTTGTTTTTGCTTACAATATTTACTACAATAATGTTGGTTGTTGTTATTTTCTCCCGTATTGTATAAAAAGTGTGTGTTATAGAATTTTGTTGCTATATTATTTTATTACTTATTTCTTGAAGACATACTACATGTATAGTGGCGAACGATTAGTCGATTTTTTTTTAAGTTTATAGTGGGGAAGCCCACTATGCTAAATGGGAAATTAAACGAGCGTCGCGGGGACCTATTTTGATTTTGAAGATTAGATGGTAGAAAGGAAAAAAGGTAATATCATGTTTATCATTTCACAGTTGCGGGCAGTGACTACAGGCTTTCTAAAATGTAAAAAAAACATTCACATGGAAATACTCGAACACGTCAGATATTGATAGTATATATGCCCCACGTGTCTCTGATTTTATTGCATTTTCTAGTAAGAAAAGTCCGATACTTGTATTCTATATCCAGCGCGTTTAAATATGCAGTTTTTTAAAGTAGGTTTTTTCACTTCATTCTCGTTTTTGTAATATCTGAATGCACACTTGTGTGAAAAGTGCCCTCGTTGTAATTGATGGTTGCGTGCATGCGTAGTGCGTGTGCATTTATACTTTGCAGCATCGTCCTTCTGGATATGCATTTTTAAAATTGTTTTTCTACGTAGAAATTTTTGTGTGCGCACAGCAAAGAGTTTATTTGGGTTTTACCAAAAACCCGCGCCAACCGCTATGCGTTTATACCCTACTTCATGGGTACATTGTAGTTCGTTAATTTGGATGTAAAAGTGTATAAGGAGTGGGTAAACAAAACGTAAAAACTTTATCTCTAATATTTGCTGCTGACATCACTGATTAACATATGACACATTTAAATCTAAGAAAAAATATATACTCTCAAAAATCGGCTGTAACTAGTTGAATTGCTCAACCATATTTTCATCAGAAAGCTTATAATGATCCAGTAATTCTAAAACCAAAAATTAAAACCGAAAATTTTCTATGTTATTATTGTGCTATTTTTCGTACATACTTTACCTATCGATAAGTGTAAGCAAATTTTTGTTCGTTAAAACGTGCCCTTAAGGAGCCTGTAGGCGGCCTTGGTCATATCCAAACTCAATTTACAGGCTTTGCCGTCTTGAATGTAGAAGTCGCATACTTTAACACCGTAGATGGATTCCAATTTTATTCGTTAATAATTGTTATTTGAGTTGAAATCCAAACGGTATATTTCCACTGCATTCCGACGAAAATAATTCAATTTTTTAAAAAGTAGTACCTTAAATACGAGTATTATAAAAAAATAAAATTGCAGGAATGTCAGCCAGTAAAGAGTGAAATATTAAAATGTGCCATTCTGAACGCCCGATCATATATTTTTTGATTGATTTCTGAATCTGTCAAAAATGTCTTTCCACATTTCACATAAAAAACAAGTTAATGCAATTCAAAAAAATATATAAATACATACCATGTACATATGAATTACTTTAATTATAAATGTTATGCATGGTATTTCATTGTTAGTCTAACCAAAAATGACACCATTACTATGTTTTTTTCAATTGAGAATGTGTATTTTTGCTCATTTCTTTTCTTTGTCTGTTTGTATTTATCATTTTTATTTTCTTTGCAGAGGTACCGTAGGTTTAATTGTTGCTGGAATCTCAATACTCTGGTGTGCAATTTCGGCATCCAAACTTTTTGTTACCGCTTACTCGATGGACCATCAACAAATACTGATTGCATATCCGTGCGCGTTGCTCTATGGAGTTTTTGCGCTGATTACGATTTTTTGAAAAAAAAAAATCAGCACAGCACGAACAACAAAAGAATATAACAACAACAACAACAAAAGCTGAAGTGTAAAAAATTAAGTCATAAAAATGGAATCAAATAAAATGTACTTCTAGATATGCAAAAAATATTAACTAAAACTTTATTTGGTTGAGCGCAAAAATTGAGATTGAACCAAAACAAACGCAAAAAAAGGTGTGAAAGAGAGAAACGCGAGGATATACAATGTATGTACCTATGTATGTATGTATGTAAAGCAGGATGTTCAATGTATTTTTATGTTGCAGTGAAAATGAATTTTTATAAAATAAAAAATTGCGTTACACTATCGTTAAAATTACCAATCAGTGAGTGAATGAAAAAATCTTTTTTTCTCCGTTTCGCGTTTCGTCCTTTGCACAGTTGTTTGAGAGTGGATAATATTTTAAATTTCAAACATTCTCCATATTCGGCATCGAAAAAGAAAAAAAGCTCGAAACGAATGGAAATAACGAAAAAAAAATATATGTAATCGATTTAAAGATAGAGGTGCATATTAATATATAGTCATTTTACACCCAGTTCCAAAGTGGCTTTTTCTAGGATATACCCAATACACGCCAAATGACTATGAATAAGCATAAGGGTAGTTTAACGTTTTGAAACAACAATAATGAGTCGGTGAGTTATCATGGGGTTTTATAAATATCGTTCGATTTTGTTTAGTGCTAAAGCACTCTATGCAACATCCAGTTTGTAATAAACCAAGGCTGAATATCGTGAATTCGAATAGCTCGACAGCAGTTTATATGCTGCTGAACAATTTACTGTTCCATTTTTTGTTTTTGTTTAACGCTTTTGTATACGTTTTAATTTAACATTTTGTTTCTTTTGCTTCAGCAATCAGTAAAAGTGTAAAAATTAAATTTTCACCAACGTCAAAAACACATAAAATTGTACACCATACACATTTTGTATCCCCATTAGCTTTGGTCTCCAATTTTTTGCTACATCATGTTTTTGTAAATTTTTCTTTGTCGATTTTTTATTGTCCATTATAATTTCAAAGTATAAATTTTTATGTGTAAATATAGAGATGTGTTGATTTTATCGTGTTTCTTGTTGTTTTATCCTGTCAAATTTGTTCATTTGGAAACGTATAACCAAATTGAATTTTCCAAAAAAATTGGCCGAATGCATCGATTTTTTCGTGCTTATACTCTACACAAAGGGTGTATTCACTTTGTCATTCCGTTTGTAACGCATAGAAGGGGGCGTAAATCCACCTTAGTTGGTTTAGTCATGTCTGTCTATCTGTCTGAATGAAATTCGGCGGACTGGCTACCTGCACCTTTCAAAAAGCTTCTTGGGATTGAAAATTGCCGAAACCGGTTAATGGACACGCCTAACTCCCATATAAGTAAAACGTTTAAAACGCCATATTGGGAGAGTTATTTGGTGTAGTGCAACCAAATTTCTCGAAAATTCTAAGAAAAACTTAGACCAATCTTGGACAAAAAGTTAACGAAACAGTTTGGCAAGGGCATGGCACCTCCCATACAAGCACAAGCTTCAAAACGTTATACTGAGAGAATTATTGAAGGTGATGGAACCTAATCTGACACAAACAGAAGGAATGATTCGGCGAATTTTGACGAGAGGGCGTGACACTTACGATGCAAGTGAATCTTCAAAACGCTATACGGAGAGAATTATTTAAAGTAATGAAAAATAATTTCACCAAAATACAAGAATTGATATGGTATAGCATCAAACAAAATGCTGCACAAAGAGCAATTTAAGAAAATGTTAATAACTTCAATAAGGGTACGTTTAGTCAAACCAGTCAGCACGTACCGAGGTGCAGGAGATACCATTTAAATAATATTTAGGACTTAAGCGCATTTTTACAGTTTACGCAGAAGCGATGCCAAATATAACACCCTTACTTGTTTTTTTAATGATGACACTATTTTTACACTGTACTTTATTTAATTTGTATCGATTGGAATTGCTGTTTTGTTTTGCAGCTACATACCCTAAGATTTATTTGCTATTTATTTTTATTTTTTTCATTTCGATTTGTTTTGGTTTGATTTCCTTTTCTGGTAAAACACGGTCGATTTCATTTGGCGCGGTTGTGGGTTGTTGCGGACTTTTAATTAGATTCCCGACTTAAATTTTATTTTTCTTTAAGTTTGTAAATTTTTTCACAGCGCTTTCTACATTGAAGATGGGCAGAAATATTGGATAATTTGATTGACTTTGGTTGTGGTTTTTTAATTAGATTACAGCATGTAACGTGTGATGGATGAATGTACATTTTTGAAGAGTTCATCTTAAAATAAAGCCAACAAGCATCTTCAATGCACATATATGTAAATATGTATATATATCTTGGTACTTTGAGCCGCTTTAGGTGTGAAATTTGATGTATAGATGTACATATGTAAAGTATATTGTTTCTACTATGTAAATATCAATAAAAATATAGGAGCCATTGGACAACATCTGTATACTAAAAAATTGCTTATCAGAACTTATCTTTCACTTAACGTCCACCGCCTCAGACTTACTACTACTACTACTGAATCTGAGGGTTTGGCCCTTAGGTTAAGTTAATCTCTAAAATTAGGGAATAGCTAAATCTGATATTGAGTTAATATCCACTATTAAGGTTTAATTATCAATACTAAAATACAAACTGTACTGGCCCCTTAGTCTTATATCAAAAAAAAAAAGAAAGGAAAAGTGATTAGATTAAACAAGTTGCTTCATCGAGATAAGAGCTTTAGTGCAGTGCCAAACAGCAACGCTTTTGTTTTTTGCTACGATCAGTAACAGCCGCTATGGCAATGTGTTTGGTTGCAAAAAGAGTTTAAGATCAGCATAAAGTACACGCAGTTAGAGATTTTTCATAGATATGACAATAATAATATAATAAATACATAAAATTTCTTATTTTCTAAAGTTTTATTTTGTATTCAGAATATTATTTTCTTTGTTTAAAAAAAAAAAAAGTTTTACAAGATGTCTAAAACAACATCAGCAAAAACAAGTCTCCCCACAGCTGCGAACATTGACCTGCAAAACGAACGAAAATCAGCTACGATTAAGACTGAAGAATTCGCTGTATGGTGGGCTGGAGGTGTAGAGCCGCTTCGCAAGCGAAGAGCTTTAGAAAAGCTTTTTTTTGATGATCCCGAATTCGAAGATAGTGTACATATATCATACTTGTCGCATAAAGAGCTTTACGAGTATACTGTGGCAAAGGCAACTAAGTTTCTCACAAAACTAAGAAAATTCCATGATGACTCGCAATCAAAAGCGTCCGAAGATGAGATCGAATCAATGTATGAGTTTCGTCGCTTATTGGTAGGTCCACTTGGTACTGGTCTTTTTCAGCAAAGCTTCCCTTTGCGGCTACATTTTTCAATGTTTTTGCCCACATTATTGAGACAGAGCACTGAGGAACAACAGCGCGAATGGTTGCAAAAGGCATGGAATATGCAATTGACCGGTACGTATGCGCAGACTGAATTGGGTCATGGTACCTTTTTGCGTGGTTTGGAAACACGCGCTGACTATGATGTAGAGCGCGAAGAATTCGTGCTGCATACGCCTACGCTGACGGCTTATAAATGGTGGCCAGGTGGGTTGGGTCATTCCGCCAACGTGGTGATCGTTATGGCACAACTGTATGTGAAGGGTAAACACTGCGGCTTGCAACCATTTTTGGTGCGCATACGCAATGAGGAGACACATATGCCGGAGCCGGGCGTTGATGTGGGTGAGATCGGTACAAAAATTGGGTTGAACGGGGTAAACAATGGGTTTTTGGGTTTCAAAAATGTACGAATTCCTCGAAGCCAGATGTTGATGAAAAACGCGAAAGTGCTGGCTGATGGTAGTTTTGTGAAAGGGCCGGAGCCGTTACTGACCTACGGCACTATGGTGTATGTACGTGTGGTTATTGTAGGGGATGTATCATTTGGCTTGCAGCAGGCGGCTACAATAGCAACGAGGTGAATATATGATTGTAATTCTATATATAATTTTCTATGCTCTGTAATTTTATATTGTACTTTTTTGCAGATACTCAGCAGTTCGTCGCCAAAGCCCCATTGAACCCAATAAACCAGAACCACAGATACTCGATCACGTGACACAGCAGGCCAAGGTATTTCCACAGATAGCAAAAGGCATCTTCTTTCGCTTGGCCGCAGACTACATGTGGTCCATGTATCAAGTGGTGGTTAAAGAACTCGATGTGGGAAATCGACGGAATTTATCCGAGTTACATGCATTATCGTGCTGCCTGAAAGCCGTGTGCTCAGAACAAAGTGCTACTGGAATTGAAATCTTGCGCAAAGCATGCGGCGGCCAAGGATACATGGCCTCAGCTAATTTTGCACAAATCTATGGCGCTGCTACTGCTGCCTGTACTTACGAGGGTGAGAACACCGTTCTGCTGCTGCAGACAGCACGATTTTTGGTCAAAAATTATGTAGACGGTTTGAAGCGCAAAGTACTGCCGAAGACAGTAACATATTTACGTAATCAGGCACGTCTGAGTTGGTCCAATAAGCAGTTAGTGGCATCTGCCGTGCGAGCTATAGAAATCGCAGCCTGTGAAAAGACGCGTGTAGCCTTTGAGTATCAGCGACAAAAGCGCAAAGAGAGTGTTGGACGCAGCGAACAAATGGCCGCCAACTTGGCTGGTATTAAATTGATGCAAGCGGCAAATTTGCATGGCAAGGCCTTTTTGTCGCGTATGGCACTTGAGGAGGTAGACAAGTTGACACGAAAAATGTCTTCCGTAATGGCTAAGGTGATGCAACAGTTGTTGGAAATTTTCGTATTTGACATATTTTTGGATAATTTGGCGGATGTAATACGTTTCAATACACTACAACAGCAACATATCACTGAGGTAGAGTTAAGATATGAAAAAGCATTGTCGGATTTTCGATGCAATGCCGTCGCCGTTGTAGATGGGTTTGATTTTCATGATCGAGTCTTAGATTCCACACTTGGCTGCTACGATGGTCGTGTGTATGAGCGACTTATGGAGGAAGCAAAAAAGAGTCCACTTAATCAAGAACCAGTAAATCAAAGCTTTTATACGCATTTGAAACCCTTTATGAAGGGAAAATTGTAAAAAAATTAAAAATTCGTTAAAATTTTGTTATATTATGTACATACATTAGGGTGGTTCTTATTTGGATTTTTTGCGAAAATCAAATGGTTCGAAACAGGATAAAAAAATTTTAGGAATTTTTTGAAATTTTTATCTTTAACCCATACTGACCCTATTTCAATGTGAAATTTGGAAATGTTTAAAATTAAATAAATGCCTCATTAGACGATAGTTCTCAAACTCTTTAAGTCAAATGATCTTCCGTAATTTATAAAAAATACACCAGTTTGTTCATTTTTTTGTATATAATACGGTTAGAAAAGATAAAACTAGTAACTAGTAACATATTAAATTAAAGAAAATTAATTGAGCTTTCTTAATATCTTAATAAAATTACAAATTATTTATACAATATTTAGAGAAAATGACGGAATGGCGAAAGAATAGTAAACGTTTTTAAAAAATATACATATGTATCACAAAATATATGGGACTGATTTCAAACTTTATGCATCCATCTTATAGACCGTAAAATTACCTCCTAAAATCTGTTCTGGAATCTCCAAGCTATATGGATGTTTAGAAAATCTATTACCCCAACTTTACATGACTATATCTCGGAAACTCGATCCTTGCGACATTTATTTTTAATACATTCTTTTTTAGAATTGAAAACCACGTAAGAAAACTAATTAAAAAAATGGCGGCTTATGCCAAATTTCACATTGGTCAGTAAGGGTTAGAGATAAAAAATTTGAAAATCTATCTTATTTCGAACCAATTGAGGAGGCCTCCCCATTTTTCCTAAGAACCACTCTAATGTGCATATGTATGAATCAAAAATTATGTTATTTTATGATATGGTGTTACAAAAATAGTGTAAGCAAATACATATATGTATACATAATTATTATTTGAAAAATTAAAGACAATATTCTGAATAATTGAAAAATACAAATTAGATCTTTATTTCAAGATGCAATCTATAAGTTTTTATCCATAAACATCAACCCCAAAATTTACAGAAATCGTTATTTAATATTTCTAAATTTTCGAATATTATTTATTTATGGTTCAAAGAAGAACGCCTCCCAGTTTTAATGTATTTTTCATCGTTAAGTATTTTTCTTCAGCCGTTCGAAATCACCTAATCATTCCCCCTCCACATAGGTCACGTCACCGCTTCATACTAAATATCCTAAGTCTAAGCAATTGTAGTACATAAATATGTATGTACTTATGTACATATATGGATCGGAAAATGTATAAAAGTAGGATAAAGTATTTTAACATTTTTTAATGGAAACTCAGCAATGGCGGAAAAACTTCAAATTACTCATGCTGAAAGGAAGAAAAACCTACATTTAGGCCAAGCAAATTTCGCAAAATTTGTATGCAAA
Organism: Meiosimyza platycephala; assembly: GCA_963662105.1. Lineage (NCBI taxonomy): Eukaryota > Metazoa > Arthropoda > Insecta > Diptera > Lauxaniidae > Meiosimyza > Meiosimyza platycephala. The sequence continues at coordinate 1,550,895 of OY759210.1, read as the reverse complement.
ATAAGAGAAATATTAAAAACAATGTATGTAACGTAAATTTTTCGGTAGCAAAGGTAATTAGTAATTTTTTGTAAAACGCAAATAATGAAATTTCGTATTTCACTTTTTTAATTTTTTTATAAGGTTTTATTATTGACCAAGCGAATCTTTCGCATATTTAACAACTTGCACACGCTGTAGGTACTTGAAATGTGAAAAAGGAAGAAAAAATCCCTAATTAACAAAACAGGAAATTTGTTTTCTCTCCAGCGAACATTTGATGTAGGGGACGGTAGATTTCACTGTATGTACAAATGTGGCCTATTATGATTTTGTATTTCATTGTTTTTATTAATTTTTTTTTTTCGTTATTTACTCAACAAGAAAGGCAAAAAAAAAATTTTTGCATACCAACGAGTCCTATTTTATTAATTACCCAAACTCTGCTTTTGCAAAATCGTTGTAAGACGCGAACAGTGGGGTGACGGGTTAGTTGCTGCAATTTGAGTTAGAATTTGTCTTGCTTTAAATTTACTTAAATGTGATCGTCTATGGGAAAAGAGACGGGAACTTTATTTCCCCGGATGAAGTGAACTTTGTATTACCTTAACAAAAATTACAGAAATTAATTTTCTTAATTTTTGGACCAAAAACTAACTATTTTTTTTTCTTTTTGCTTTGGCTCATCTTGCCCAGAGATTATGAATTCTCTCCTTATATATAGGCTCAAAAAATAGCGGTAACATTTTTTTTGATACTTCCTTATGTACACATAAGAAAAAAAACTTAAAATATAAAAATAAAATGAAATAAATCTAATTTTCTTTAATATTTTAATCAATTTACATGATAAAGAAAAATTTGCAGCTCTGGTAGCTACTCACGATTACTTTTTTATATGAGGATATACTCGAATATGAATAAATTTTCGAATTTCGAACGTTCCTGAAGAATACTAGAACATGACCTTGTTTTGAACATGTCAATATGAAGGTGTTTTGAATATAAAGAGTGCTTTTTTAGAATGTAGAAATTACTAGTTTTCCTATTACAGGTCACTTAAAAATTTGTGTCTTTTCCGAAGTTTTCAAAAAACTTTAAGCAACAAAAAAATCATTCGAATGGTCCTTATGTATATTTTACATGTATTTATGCATAATCAGTTTTTTTAAGTATTTACCATATTAGAAAATCATCCTTTAGAAGTAAAAATACCCATTGGATAAAAAATAATATTTTTCGCTAAACGCGCAAAAAACCCCATTTTTTAATTAGCATGATTATTCGCCTCAAAGTTTCTTTAGCATATGCAAGAGAGAAATAATCCACAACAAATCAAAAAGAGTAGCAAAGAAGCTGCTTTAGGTGTAAAATTAATACAGGAATAGAAAAAAAGTGCATTTCCCAAACCAGCATTAATACGAAACAAAAAGAACCCGCAGCGCATAAAAATTGAGGAATATGCTGTGAAAAATTTATAATAATAATAATAATGCTAAAAATGCAAAAGCTTAATGAATGTAAAGGTGTACTTATCAGTTTGATACCCCAGCGAGAAATATCAACGACTAAAATTTCATTAAAATGACTGCAAAGTCACTAAGAATATATTTAAAGAAGATCTACAATCTTTTGAAATATATATTGTATAATGTTGGACCCAATAAACAGAAGCTTTTAATCAACATAGATCTTTTTTGTAGAATATTTTATGGCTTTTAATTTTAGTTGTGACTTTAATTAACCTCCAAAACATAGGAAACGTGACTCCCTCCAAAAACTGTTCCCGTTTTTTAATTTAAAGCTTGCTGGTTAATGTTGACTTTTGCTTTTTCATTTGTTTTTTATCTCAAGCGCCTAAAATGTTAGAGCTACAGTCACCACTTTAATATCCTCAAAAAATTATAATTCATAAATTTCCATTCAACATCAGTGTAAGACTACTTACATTCTCGATGGGTATGCATTACCACTATTAATACATACATATGTATATATATACATATGTACATACGTATAAAGGCTTGTGGTGTGTTCATACGGTGTAGCACTTTTATAGTCATTAGGGAAAGTGTGAAAATAATTTATTAATTTTTATGCTTCTCGTTTGGAAAACCGTAAAAGGTAAAAATTAAAGAAACTCTTTTACCAATTTAAGAACATAGACAACATGGTTAATATATCACAAAATATACTAGCTGACTTTTAATAAAAGTGTAATCATTATGTATTTCGAAGAATATGATAAGAGTTGCAATCAACTTGTTTAATAAGCTTTAATTTATTACCCTCATGTTCTGAATGCACTTTATTATATTTCATATGAGTAAAATGAAATCCAGACTGAAACTAATTTTCATTCAAATATTGTCTCATTCTGACAATCCCATACTTTCAACTAAGTATTATATTGGATTATTTCTTCATCATCGCTGCCAATATAAGAAAATCAAGAGAAAGGAGTAAAATAGCGTTAAACTGTAATCAAGATCCTTGTGGAATCCCTAAAGTTATGTGCGTTTTAATTGAATTTCGTCATTTCTTTTTTTTTATTTATGGATCAATTCTCGACCAATCAACAGTTCCCTGAATTACGAAAACAGTCGACCAACGGATTACTTGAACTAAAAGAAACAGAAGGAAAAAAAAGTTACAACTCAAAAGAAACAAAAGGAAACAGCAATTTATTAAGGAGAAAAGTTTGAGATTTCATATGAACTGCCAAAGATTAACAAGGCAACCATAAGCTACTTACGCGCGAAGAGAAGAGCTAACTAGCGAATAAGGAGGAATCCATTTTTAAAGCTGAAAAAACTTTTTCAACTTTAAGTGCATAGAATACCCTACATTCGTAATTGTTGTGTGCACTTCATGTAGGAATTTTTCAAAAAGGACGAAAAGGTACTCACAAAGCTCGTTATCGTCTTTCTGGAGATCAAGTCGAAATAATAAAATGTGCCATGCAATAAATCAATAAAAATCAGAAATAACATGTTCTGTATGCTTCGTTTAGTCTATATCAGAAAGATAAGTGATCTTTAAGCTTTTTAAAATAATACTGAAGCGCCTTATTCTCTTTTCGAATAGCGCTTTTGTGTCTACCTTCCATATCGAAAATCGATATTTTAGCCTTTGTTCCTTTTTTCAAACCAGAAGTTAAACTATGGGAATCAGTTATATGAAAACCAAAAACACTCCCAATAGCCTTAAGAATTCTACTCAACAAATTGTACCGCAACATAGATTCGTTTTCCTACCGCTAAATGGTTCAAAATCATTGGTTGGTCATCGGTATCGCTGTTCGAGTGTCGATTAGCAATTAGTTTAGTCTTTTAGTCTTAAAAGGATTAACTTAAAGGTTTCGCTCTTCTTCGCAATCCTAATAGCATTTATGTTTTGCCATTTGCACAAAGTTATGCATGTACTTATACATATGTATGTACAATACACATACAGATGTATATATGTTTTTCATAAGAAGAGCACCAGCTAAACGCAGAAGTCTTTATTTCTACTCTGCTTTTATCCGAAATAATTGACTTGTTGCCAAATAAAAAAAGAAAAAACAAATCAAAAAAACCAAATTGAATTAGCAAAGATATCAGTCGAAAACAATAAAGATTTTCAGCTCCCTAAGTTTTAGTACAAATTCGATTAAAACTATGCGGATGAAGATTTGGGCCAACAGTTGGTAATGGGCTGTTGCTGTTTTTGCTGGCTTAGTTTTATTCCTTTTGTTGTTGTAGTTAGTCACACTCGAGTGATTCTATTTAAAGTATTAATTCAGTTGTGATGTTGCTTTGATGGTATCAAGAAAACCAACAAACAACTAAAAGTAAATTAAACAATTACCAAAGACCGTTTACAGATTATGTACGTGTAGTTAATGATACAAAAGGAATTTTAGAAAAGAATTAAAAATTTTAAAGTAGTGGTTCGAGGAACAAAGTATTAAATGGCCACCAAAGTAGTGATGGGTCCTGAATTCGTAAGACAATCAGAAGGATTAGAAAGATGGTCATTTCACATACAAGTGAAGGAGAATGCAAAATCCGTGCTTGTAAGGAAATTTTGATCCAAACTGTATTCAACCTTACCGTCTTTACTTACAAATACACAAGAAAATGGCCATTTTGAAATACCGGACCACCTGACTTCGGAGGTAGGGTAGATTATTTTCCCTATTCACACTCTTATACTATATGTACATGCATATGTACGTTCGTCACCAGCAGTGGATACGTCCATTAATTAAAGAACGATTTCCTTTGTTATAATAATAAAATGTTTTCTCCTTTAAAAACTATATTTATACTGAGAAAACTTGCTAGTTCTAAGTTCGTAAAATTTTCGTTACACAAACATTGAAAGAATTTTAGACTTATTGATGCCAATTCTATGTAGTGCGGAAAAGTTGTCTACCAAAAGCGGTAATTCAATTTATTCAGAAATAATTCTTTGTATACAAATAGAAGTATCACTGCGAGTCCTTCAAATTGTGCTCCTCTGTGCGACTTATGCATTCCTGAATATTTTTTAATCAGGACAGGAGCTTTTTGTCCTTCGGACACATGCAAAACGAAAAGCTTTTGCGATTGCAAAAGTTTGAGTAGTTTATCAGTATGTATTAAGTTTGAAATTTTTGATTTTTATTTTTTTTTTTGTGTCTTAAAATAAAATTAATAAAATGTTTTCCGATTCTTTAACAACCAATTCAGCAATGTCAACAAAATGAAGCAATCAAGTAGAACAGCATCTTTTGAATTTACCCGTAAATTACTGGTATGGATAACTGTCCCACAGTGTTAGATTCCCTCCAAAAATAAAATTAGATTTCGACCCAATCCACTATTGGAATACATTTATTTAATAATTTATTTGTTCATTTACTTTTAGTTTAAAAATTAAATAATCATTTGCTATATTGCTAAGCAAATTACACAATTTGTTCTAAGCCAAAAAAAACTATCTGACAAAATAAATAAAAAATAAATATTAGTTTTTTATGCATTTGTGTGTTTAACAAATATTGAACCAAGTTCTTTCAACATTTTGTACATTGTTTGCTTTTTGCCTGTTCATTTTATATTTTTTCAAAATGAAACCACAGTTTTATTATATGAATATGTATTTGCTGCTACATTCAATAATTTTTTATTTAACCAAATTTAATGAAAAAAAAATTATTTTTATTTTGAACAAACAGCACGCTAAATAATTCGTTAGAAAAAGTTTTCTGATTTACATTTAACTGCAAAATTTGTACTATGCAAATTTTGTGCTCTGCTGATTGTTATACATAATGTTGCTGCTGTCGGTTTGTTGATGTTGGCTGCTCGTCTTGTTGGCGTTGTTGTTTCAGCATTTTTTGAGTGTCTCAAGTGCCAACTTGGCCATTAAAAACAGAAAATCTCCAACAGTATTTTCGACTGAATTATAAATATTTAATAATGAAAAAAAGAAAAGGGTAAAATTGAACAAAGAATATTGCATATTTATTGGCGTTGTAACTGCACTCTGTTAAATACAAGCAGCTCAATGTGAGTTTGCTTAAATTAATAACAAACTTTACATTTGCATGGTGCGGCGCCAGTGCATATGCAATCATTTTTTATTGACATTTCTGTCATTTCTTGGGTTTCTTGCAGTGAAATAAATTTATAGGAAAACAAAATGCACAAAGGCACTTAGTCACTTAGTGACTCTGCATGCTTTGCTTATACAAACACATACCCAGCTGGAAAATCAGCTTTGAGGGAATTTCTATTCGTTTCTGTGGCAATAAACTCTGCTGGAAGTAAATTTTTTTTTTTACAGAATGCACTGAATACAATTTTTTCAAATCCTTTTCTGAAATTGTAGGCATAAAGTTAATATCAACTTAAGATATCATTGATGATTTATCTTGAAGTTTATAAAGACGCTACATTCAAATGACGTTTTTCTGATAAAAAAATAAAATGTATTTGTATTACGAAAGCCATCAAGAGTTAAAGTTTCTCTACTGAGTAATTACTGTGCACTATGACATTGAATACATATGACAAAATAATACAAAAAGCGACTGATTTTCAGGATCAGAAGTTTGTCTTAAATTTAAATAGCGTAACAATTTTATGTGCAACGAATCGAAAATGACTTTTAACTGGATGGTGCATCAAAACGTGACGTAAAAAAAAGAACAAAAAGTATCATAGCGCATACATACATGTGTGCATAGGCCAGTATACATATATGTACGTACGTGTATGTTTATTTGTTTAATTTTGTATGCTCTGATGTGTTGTGCAAACAGAACAAAGTACTCGTCTCCCAAGGTACATTGATTTTGTTGCTATCTTAGACTTAGCAGCGCCAAAGTGGCGCTCTGCCAGTATCCAACTATAGCAGCCTGCAATCTGTATCTTGTACTCAATCAAGCGTTTTATTTGGATATTTACAGACACATTAAATGTGCATTGCAAATCGGTAAATATTGGATTTATTCTCGTAAAAAGCTCGTAAGAAGCAGCAAGGAAATGTGGTGCTTGTAAATTGCTCAAAAAAAATCTGTTCTTGGATAAACTTAAGCACTGAAATTTAAAGGAAAAAACAGTTCACTTACCTCGTAATAAAAAATAAGCCGTCGTCAAAGGATACGTATTAATTTTGAGTTTTGGTTAACAATTTTTTTGAAAAAAACTTAGACTTTGGCCATTTTCTAAAGATACAGCTCATATATTTAAATGTAATTGTAAAAAATAAATAAGAACATCTATCGAACAACTTTTGATATTCATATACATATATAAATAGGTTAAATAGGATTAATCCAACAAGGCAGCATAGGCTAATATCTCCTCTATTTCATAAATTTAAAAATCTGGCTGGCGGTTCACAATTCACATTGCGTTTCTTTGATATGACTCTTTTTTGAGTCACTTAAGACATTTATATACTCCAAGTCTAATCGAAGAACTAAAGGCAATAACTGGAAACAAAGAGATATGCAGGGTACAAATACAGGGATGAAATTTCTGTTTCTCAATTCAACTGTATGATATTTCAAATATGGTTTACGACATTAGTTCTTTGGTAAAAGTTGAATCATTTAAAATATCTTTGGGTGTTTGAAATTCTTCTAAGATCTCAAAATTAGGCCTTACCGAGCAACCAATGAGCAACGTTATATTTATGACATTTTCATATGGCATTTTCTTTAAATTTCAGTCATGTGTTCCGAAAAATTACAATTTATACAAATAATTTCTATTTAAAATACCTGCTTTATTAGAACTCTTATAGGTGTAGCTATCTAACATATACCAGCACATGCCACATTTCATCACATGCACTCTCACACTTGTCATGCAAATATTTCATCTACATAAAATCATGAATTTGTGCATTACAAAACTACGATGTAATCAACCGGAAGTAGAATTTCAATAATTCAAATCGTTTTTCTGAAATCGAATTTAAATGATGAAGCAGAAAATCGGAAAAGTTATGTGTCCTGGCAAAGGTATGGGAAAAAACAAGGAAACACGAACCATAGGAGATGTGTCATGCATAAATGAGGAACATGTTGGTATTGGTATGTATTTGAGACACGTCTACGATAACAAAAACAACAACAGCAATTAGAATAACAACAAGGACTCATAGATAATATCAAAATCACAAAACAAATGCAGCATATTGTAGTATTTATTTATGCAGCTGATTCAACACAATAAAAGCTAATTTTCGAATTAAATGTTTTTCAAAGTTGTATGCAAAGTGAATTGAAATAAATTTAATATAAATATGTGAAGTATGTAGTATTAATTCAATAATCTTGTGTGACATCTAAGTTTTTTTGGAGTAAGTATAAATATTATGACGCACAGAAAACCAAGTAAAAACTTACCATCCAAAAATGTTTCGGGAAAGCACCAATATTCTCCGAAAAACAAATAAATAAATACTTCAAAATAATTTTTTTTTATAAGTTATACCATTGTTAAAATTCTGATTTTAAAATTTGTATACAGGGTGAGACACAAATAAAAAATTCTACTAGATAAAGTTTATATAACTTTGAATTTTTAAAATTTTTTATATAACATTTTTAGTTTTCTCAGAGTAGAAAAAACTTTTTCTGCACATTTTTTTTATATTCCTTGCCCGTTTATTTAAATTAGAACGAATTGGCTGAAACTGGCAAAAATCTGAGAAAAAATTGCGTACAGTAGGAACCTACATATCGTTACCTTAATATAGAAAGGCCCTAACTAACATTTTTGTTTCTTTACAGGAGAACGAAAAAACTTAATTAAAATTTATGTTTTGTAGTATTGAAGTGAGTTTGTTTTTTTTTTTATTTGGTTGTAAATGCTTTGTTTTCAATCGTAGCACACACATTTTTATCAATATTGTATTAGTGGGTGGCCTACCGACAACTACAAAAAAAAACTCGATTTTGAAAAAAATGTTAGTTAGGGCCTTTCTATATTAAGGTAACGATATGAGGAACTTGACCAAAAAACCCTTAATTTTTCTTAAGGAAGTTCAGAATTCTTTAATTTTTTTGGTTCTTGGTACAATTGATAAATGCTGCATAGATAGTAATGAATATGGTGATAGGCTTTTGAATTGGAGTTAATAAAATAACAAACAATTCCTATAGGAACATCAAAAGTTTATTTACATTTAAAAACTTTTTATCTGTGTCCGGATCCGAAATATAGAAAATGATTTTTCTAAATAGCAATACTGAAGAAGAAGAACTGCCGAAATTCATATCTCTTGTTTTATTTTGTTTTTGTCATTTATAATCTTTAAAATGCCATGTTCATGTTTTCATTGTTGAAACTTTTCTTAAGTTTTTAATTAGTTTTGACCAAAAGTATTCAAATGCAATGTAAAATAATGTGCTTTCTTTCAGTAAAGTTGAAAGTGATTGAAATTGACTACACAAATTAATAACGTAATTCCTTACCTACTCACATAGAACTTCCTTACTGACTACTGCCCTACGCTGAAACTGAATCTCCGCTCATTAAATTGCTATCAAGGCAAATGTTTAAATTTTAACTTTATTGATCTTCCTCCCTCCAACCACCAATCAATGATTTGTACATTTTTTCGTATCCACACAATTCATCAAGGACTTGACTGTGGTGTTTTCGTACAAACACCCCACCATACAGGGTTTTCTTCACAACTCACTTACCATAGCTGCGTGTGGGTGTACAACCAAATTTGATGAGAAAAACTTTTCAACAATTTCATTATCTGCCAACGAGGAAAATGTGATACGCCCAACAATTTTATAGAAAAAGTTTTCTTCTTCAACGTCTTCTACATTCATTGATTCGTAGATTTGCTAGTTTGTTCTTTCGTTTTCCAGCTGATTCATGAGCAACAATTTAAAATGTAACACCAGAGAAGTGTATTTTATTTCCACGTCCTTGTCATCATTCTTCACTTTGGTAATGGAGTGAGCATGACTCACAATAGGGATACTATAGGAGGCGGGGGAGGAGTAGGAGAAACTTTTGCATTAGTTAGTAAATATTTGTTGCAAACGTCCCACATTTGGCACATTAGTCAGTGACAAATACCAGAGTACTGAAAGCCATTGAGGACAAAGCAGCAGTTTGAGTGAAAAAAATTTCAGGCTACAGCAGTGATGGCATTTTCAGTACATTAAAATTTATCATGAACCTAGTGTTATAGAGTACATTGATGCTTCAAATTTTTATTTAATTAGGAGTTAGTGAGATAAGTAACTGCATAGGTTTGAAATATCTCAACCCAAATATCGTTGTTGACTATTAGATTTTAAATCAAAATTGCTCCGTATTTCACCTACTTAGCTTTCAAACTATGTAACATATACCACCCAATGTACATATAAAATTACAAAAAAAAGTCAGTAGGGTAAAGACTTTAGTATAGTTTTCTCGACACTCACCCAACTCAACAGTTACACTGTGATATACGAAAAATTGCGCGTAGACTAAAGTTGCCCAACAAAATGGCAGATATATCGTAGATAGAGTCAAATGACCTTACAAAATTTCTCAATAGCACCACTGGAGGCAAATAGATTTTCTGAAACCACACCTCACTTATCTAAATATTTTCGAATTGTTGTTAGTAATTTTATGCATAGTTATTTTTGAACCTTTTAAAAAGTTTTGTTTAATTTAATTTTGTTGCACAGTGTTTCGGAAAGCGCAGTCGATACCGAACGCCAAAGCAAAAGGATTTAATTTCTTTTTATATTTTGTTTTTAACTGAACGTTTTTGAGTTAGAGTGGGTGATATATGCGAGATTACAGCATACTTGAAGGCATACATGCTCGCACAATAGTTCTGTATGCTTAAATTCAGCCCATCATCATGAGATTTTCAAATTTCACCAACTTAACCGACGCTTTTAATCTTTGTAATTGAATCGATATTGATACGAGTTGGAAAATAAAGTTTTCCAATGAATCATCAGTTCTTGACTTTCGGCATCAACACGCCACACTGCAAAGCCGTTCAGTCCCACCCGAATTTCTCTCACTCAACTGCCTTTTAACTGATAAATATTTTGACTTTCAACAATTTACTTTTGGCCATTTCCAATGATGATGAGTGTGGCGCTTATGTATTGGTTTTCAAAGAGTTTTTCAATGTATTCAATTTCTGCAACTAAGCGAGTGTATGCCCGTAAGTGAAAAGTTTTCAATGATATTGGCTTAAAAATGATTTTCAATAGTTTTCATTATAAATGCTGAATTAAGAGGTTTTATGCATTGCATAAAAGTTTTATTTACTCGTTATATAACGAGTGATAAATGTTAAATTATGCATAAGCAACATGTTTTTGTTAACAACGGTTGAACTCAATACATATAATTCTACAAATATTAACGAAACGGTAAAATTGCAAATTAACTGATTCTTACTTTTGGATTGTGTGATATACGAAATATTACCAACATCTTATAGTGATGTGATGAGTCTTAGGGCATACATTGAAATTTTGTAAATCGCTTCAGGGACACCAAACTTATACCAATTTTTCGAATAACTATGTCCACAACTTTCGATAGTTGTACCTAAGAAACTGTATACGACTGACTCTTTTTGATAACATTTTTAATTTTTGCTCTAAAAAAACTACTGTAGCTATTTAAGAATATTTCAAAAATTTTTCGAAAATTCCATTTCCAAAATATTGTAATGGACTCAGCTACCAGACTTTATTATCAGAAGACGTGTAGACAATTTGATTAATTTTCACCCCCATGTCTGAGAATGGAGTAATTATTAATATACAGCAAAATATTATTAAAGTATCTGATTTTTCATATACATTGCACTTTTATTTAATAATTAAAGAACCGCAACTAAGTTTCCGTAAGCCCGCTGGCAGTAAAATAAAAAACCAAGGAGGAAACGATAAAAAATTACTTTGTCATCAAAGTTGCAACTTTGAGACCAACAACCATGACAACCGCAAAACTTTATTTCTCTGAAGCACACGCTGCTGCGAGCGATTCAAGCTGTCAACTCGAGCATAAGTGGTGAAAGGGTACCGAGCAACCACGAACATACATCCCATTACGCTCTGTGCACCCAAGTCCAGCTAGCCGAATGAGTTCTTAATTTTGCTATTTTCCACATTTTAGGAATTTTTAATTTAATTTAATGTCTTTGGTGTACACTGCAGTGAACACTCAACGCAGCAGCAGGACCAAGATCAGCGGGTGTTGAATTATGGAGAAAAATTATATGAATAGCAACAACATTATCCACAATAACAGCTGTGGTGAAAAAAAGCGGTTTAATCCATTTTTCACTAGTATTTTATTTATGCAGTTAAATTTTAGTTGTCGTCGTCGCTGGTAGTCGGTTCCGCTTGGATTTGACGTATTTCCGCCAGAGCCGCACCAGCTCTTACTCTTTTACACGCATACACAAGCACATAAAAATATACTCCCCAGTTGGAATTTTGAGGAAGTACATACTCTAAAATGAGGGTAGATTAGCAAGGCTATTGCTTGTATTTCATTCCAACTTGCTTAACACCAAGAGCGTCACTTCACCAAAACCTTGGGGGAGGGGCCAGAATTATAATTCCACCACTATTAGATGGTTTTATTGAATTGTTGTATTGAATAATACCAAGTATCAGATCCTTGGGGGAGGGGGGCAATGCCCTCCCAGCCCTACCGAATTGACGCCACTGCTTAACACTTTCCTGAAATGAATTGCAAATTTCCTAATATTGGAATTTATCATCAAAAATTTATGGAAATGTACATAAACTATATTTGAAAGTAGCTCGCTGTACTGTATACTGTGTTCGTATTGAATTGTGTTCGTATTGAATTGATCTATTCGCGGATTAAATAACTAAACAATGTTTTTGCATTTGGTGCATAAATAAACAATTGCTTTAGTGGGAATCATTGGAATGCGTGGAATTAGCACCTTTGAAAGAATTTAATTCGGTTATTGCCCTTGTCTTCTATTTATGTATGTACCGAGTCTCATTCATCTGCGTCAAATACGAGTAGTTGCAGAGATATAAAAAATGTTGATCTCTTCTCATTTTTGAGGCGTGGCACTACACATATTTTTACTGAATCTTACTTTTGTTTATCTGCGTCAAATAGTTTATGAGACATGATGAATTTAATTCTTCTCTTATATTCTGAGCTGCCATTGCGGATCTTGCTCTAACAGATAGAACAAATCGTGTTATGTCCTTTTTTTTCTTTTGCATCTCGTTCTAGTTAGATGTAGTGCTAAATGATAGCTCTGAAATTCGATCAATAGTAAAAGATTTATTCATAAAGCTTACAAATTAATTATAACTTGGTCATTCTCAGCTTTATTCTCGATGGGTTCGTCACAATTATGCTGCAACAGCTTTTTTATAAAAATGCGGCAAAACATGGCTACCGAGTCAGCATGCAAACGAGTGAAAAAAATCTGTGTTGCATTTCATGCGCAGCAACATGAATTGTCATGGATGTTTTCTTTCTTGGCCTTTGTTTGTACATTTATTTGTTTTAATTTACTTACTATTTTGTTGTTTTTGATCTTACCGATTTTATGGGAATTTCACTCACAGTGGCAGTGAATTTTTAACGCAAATTCTTGACGGTAAATGAGTGTTTCAGTTAACAACCTAAATTTTATAATAATAAAAATTAACTTTGTGGTTTACTAAGTTACGGTTTATTTTTGAAGTAAAACTTCTTTAGCGAGGAGTGATATGGAAAAATTTAATATGTATAATGAAACGACCACCGAGCCCATTCTTAAAAAATAAACAAACGTTCAGTCCTATTTCCATTCCCATTCCTAATAATAGTAAAACTCTTAAAAAAATAAATTGGCTTAAGATCAAGTAGGTTCTTACTTCATTGTTAAAATTCTTTTTATCAAGTTTTTTTTTTCAAATAGCTACATAAAGACTTTCATCGGAGAGGTTACAAATCAATTTCAAATATGTCGGAAGAAGCAGTTGATCAAAAGCGATATGATACTGAAGAACGTGTCCGTAAAGTTGCCGCTGATTTAAGGAGATATGATGCCGAAGATCAGTTTCGTCCATCAGATTCGACTCCAGTTGAAAAAAATAGTGTACCACCAGAAGAAAAAGAATGGGAATCACCAGAAGAAATAAAAGAAACTATAATCGTGGAAGAAAAAGAATCAACAACGGATTTACCCGAGGCTACAAGTGAGATTAAGGAGAAAAAGGTAGAGCCCGAGCCCGTACCAAGCGAAACGAGAGCGTCAGATGCTGATTATCAATTCGGCCGCGTCTATGGTGTTTCTGGACCTGGTAAGTTAATTCACGAAATAAATTATAAATACGCGAACTGCTTTAAGATTTTTCAACTTATTTCATGTTCGGAAAATAAGTTGTTACTGCTGAAGATATGGCTGGTTCAGCCATGTATGAATTAGTACGTGTCGGTTATTTTGAGCTGGTTGGTGAAATTATTCGTCTCGAGGGCGACATGGCTACAATTCAAGTCTATGAGGAAACTTCTGGCGTTACTGTTGGTGATCCCGTTTTACGCACGGGCAAGCCATTATCCGTAGAATTGGGTCCTGGTATTATGGGTAGTATATTCGATGGCATACAACGCCCTCTTCGCGCCATTAATGAGTTAACCGAATCCATCTATATACCAAAAGGCGTGAACGTATTTTCACTATCGCGTTCAGTAAGCTGGGAATTTGAACCGCTGAGTGATATTCGTCTTGAATCTCACCTAACTGGCGGTGACATTTATGGCACTGTACAAGAGAACACATTGGTTAAGCATAAGATTTTACTCAACCCAAAAGCTCAGGGTACAGTAAAATATATTGCGCCTCCTGGTAACTATAATGTTAACGATGTTATTTTGCAAACTGAATTTGATGGAGAAACCACAATGCACACTATGCTACAGGTTTGGCCAGTCCGCACACCTCGTCCAGTTTCTGAAAAGCTTGCTGCTAACCATCCACTATTAACTGGTCAAAGAGTATTGGATTCGTTGTTTCCTTGCGTTCAAGGAGGAACTACTGCAATTCCAGGTGCATTTGGCTGTGGAAAAACTGTTGTTTCTCAGGTTGGTCAATTGCAGATAAGGGACGTATATATCTATATATCAAAATAATATTCCAGGCACTTTCAAAATATTCCAACTCCGATATCATCATTTATGTTGGTTGTGGTGAACGTGGCAATGAAATGTCTGAAGTATTACGTGATTTTCCTGAGCTCACAATTGAAATCAATGGCGTTTCCGAATCTATCATGAAACGCACAGCACTTGTGGCCAATACTTCCAATATGCCTGTAGCTGCTCGCGAAGCTTCCATTTATACTGGCATCACGCTCTCCGAATACTTCCGTGACATGGGGTACAACGTCTCAATGATGGCCGATTCTACTTCACGTTGGGCCGAAGCCTTACGAGAAATTTCTGGTCGCTTAGCTGAGATGCCAGCCGATTCTGGTTACCCAGCTTACTTGGGTGCCCGTCTAGCTTCATTTTACGAACGCGCAGGGCGTGTGCGGTGTCTAGGAAATCCGGTTCGTGAAGGTTCTGTCTCCATTGTTGGTGCAGTGTCACCTCCTGGTGGTGATTTCTCAGATCCTGTAACTGCTGCCACTTTAGGTATTGTGCAAGTTTTTTGGGGCTTGGATAAGAAATTGGCACAACGCAAGCATTTTCCATCAATTAATTGGTTGATTTCATATTCAAAATATATGCGTGCATTGGACGAATACTACGAGAAAAATTACCCTGAATTTGTGCCATTGCGTACAAAAACAAGGGAAATATTACAGGAAGAGGAGGATTTATCAGAAATAGTGCAGCTAGTGGGCAAAGCTTCCTTAGCTGAGGGGGACAAAATTACACTTGAGGTGGCAAAATTGATTAAAGACGATTTTTTGCAACAAAACTCATATTCCAGTTACGACCGATATTGTCCCTTTTATAAAACAGTGGGCATGCTGAAGAACATGATAGCATTTTACGATCTATCAAGGCACGCAGTAGAAGTAACTGCACAAATGGAGGATCGCATAACGTGGCAAGAAATCAGAGAGGAAATGGGGAATATTATGTATGAATTGTCTTCAATGAAGTTTAAGGTAAGCAGCAATGCGCTTTATACAGAGCTAAGCCAGATATTAGATTTGGTAATTTATTTTAAAGGATCCTTCATACGGTGAGAAAAGAATCTTGCATGATTTTGAAGCTCTGCATGACGAAATGGCTGCTGCTTTCCGAGCTTTGGAGGAATAAAAATCTGTTTTGTGTTTATCTATATGTGTTTAGTTGAAAAAAAGATCAAATTTGAAATATAGTGAGTTCTCATTTAAAATATGAGAAGTATTGACTATAGAATTTTGTAAGTGCTCATTCGTTCATCAGATCCAGTCCTAATGACGAATTGTTTTCAGGAACGGAAGATGTTATAGGATGTATTGGGGATCAGGTTTTCTGTTCAGATCCTATAGTAATAAGAATCGAATCAAAAACTTCAAACCGTCACTGCTATTCATAACAGCTGTTTGGCCGGCATGTTAACGCAACCACATATGCCAATAAGGGAGTTCACACCATCATTCATCACTATTATTACTCACTTCCTTTCTTTGCTTTTTTTTTAGGTGTAATAATGAAAATTTTTTTTCAATTCCCTACAACGAGGATGTGTCCTTAAAAAAATCTAAATCTTGCTAAAACTTTTTATGATTCACATAACCCATCGATGTTCACTCTTATTTGAAATGAAAAATGTTGTTGTTGTTGAAGCCAGCAGAGAAATCCAAATATTTTGAAATCCGTCCAACATGAGTGTCAAGCGGCTGTTTCTAGAGTTCACATGATCTAACATCAAGGTTTGTCAAGCATGATGAACAGCATGAAGGATGGTGTGTACGGCCTTATTTGAAAGATAATTTATATGTCTGGCAACAAAATTAATAGACCCTAAATTTGGCGACAGTGATACCAACGTTTTGGACTTGACCATCGTTTTCTTTTTTGCAATTACATTTTATATTATTGTATAAAATTTCATAGATATCTTTTTTTTCATTTATTTGGAAATTTTTAGGATATGAGCACCTGTGCCTTAAATTTTTGAAAAACTTTTGGTTTATAGCTATGGCTTTTTTAATATTTCAAATATATATTATCCACTCACAGCAACCGATACTTACTTATTTTCTTAAAAAAATTCTAACAATAAATAAATTAGCAAAATAATTTCCAACGTGAATGAATATTTTCCCATATTCTATATTTCCAAATTTATTTCATTTATTTTTTTCGTAGAAAAAAAGATTTCAGCCATAGCTCCGATCAATCAGGTGGCAACGCCACAACTCCGCCATTAGTTAACACTTTATTTTCACAAAGCGCAGGGCTGCCAACTTGAAAAGAAGGAACTTCCGGTCTTCCCAAAATAAAGAATTTTTTCTCAAAATGGTATAAGCTAATCTTTTTTGTGTGGAAACAAGTAAACTTTTTGGCTTATGTTTACCTTAGCTTCTAATCGCCAATTATTATTAAACCAAACGTTTCTAAGAACAAATATTTAATCAAACAGTGTTCAGATTTACTTTCGGAGATATAGCAATCGGAGGTTGCGAATATAGCGTCTGAATGGATATCAAAAATATGGATGCCAAAAGAAAGATCATTTAATGACCTACAATAATAATAACAAAATTTTTTATGGTAGTCCTTTCCCTTACAGATTTATGCCTTTCGGAATGACTGGCATATTGTAAGAGAGACAGCAAAAATTTTTCAAATTTTGTCTATGGTTTTGGAGACATGACGATTTTTCGAAAATTTTGACCAATTTTTTTCCAAAAAATGTGTTTATAACCTATAATTTTTTTTATATGTAAGGAAAGCCCTATCTTTTCCCATTAAAACTATGTATTATTTGTTTTAAATTTTTGCATATTAGCCCCTTTTCAGCTGAAAAACAAAAAAAAAACTATTCAATAAATTCTTATGAAAGCTATATATTTATGGATAACAACAACCAACTACAACTACAACCACATAACTTTGGCATGAAGTGCTGAATTTGTGCTATATCTCCTCGGCTTACAAGCAAAATTGACCATCTTCAAAAAATAACATTTTGTGTTTTGATAGTAAGTATACAAATTTTAATAGCTTATGTAAGAATGTACTCTTATAACACACCTTATCAGGTACTGACTGTATACATTATTTTTTACAGTTTAAACATTGATTACGTTAAATTTATAGACTAACATCAGTTCGCCACCAAAGCTGGTGTTGGACATAATAAAGTGGACGGCAGCCTAACCCCCCTATAACACCTAAAAAAAATTGGGCAATGTAAGCTACAGTGAACCACTTACCAATTTTTTTGGGAATAAGTTGAACTTTTATTTTTTTGGTCAACAATATAAAGAAATAGTTATATTAACGGTTTTTTACAAATTTTTTTAATTTCAACAATGGTTCCGGCTTTGACATGCAATTCCAGGCTTAGCCGGGTCAAAATCGGCCACTTGGCAACCCTGACAGTGCGCGTTTTCCTCTATCGTTAAATCTCGCATAATTTCCATTATTATTAACAAAATTTAAAAAAAGTGGTGAAATGTATATATTCGTGTTGTTCAGTGATAAATTTAAGCAAATGTTTTAATAAAATTGCATGGAATTGCAAAATCTTATTTAAGCGACGCCGTCGGCAGAGCCCTCAGTGCAAGTGTAATGTGTTGTTTTTCAATACAAATTTAAATGAAGTTTTATTGAAAAGTGTTTCATTTGGTCAAAAATATAAAAAGTGTTCAAATTAAGCTTATTTTTTTTTAAATTTCCCTAGTGCTTGATTTATTAATCAAAAATATGTAATATTATATTCATATGTATAATATAATCGTCTAATAGTGTTAGTGTTACCATTGCGATTGTGTGAGGAAACTTGAAGTCCTAACTAGTCGGTAAGTGTTTTTAATTTAACTTTACGTTTTATACAAACTTGCTGCATACATATTATGTTATTGCATAAACACCCATGAACTTAATCGCCAGAATTGCTTTAAATACTTCAATGAAACTTTCAGAAACTATAGTGAATCCAGAGGTATATAAACTATTCACACGGCTCATTTGATTGTTTAAGAAATCCCAAACCTTATTTGTTTAAAGTTTTTATGAAGTTTTTGTTTTGCTTGTATGATCTATAGTGTGCTAATTCCTATTTAACTTTATGAAGCCATCCACCTATTGCTAAAGCCTTTATACAAAAACCGTTTGCACTTCAAATTTTTTTTAGAAATAAAGTAAGATTCCAGCTCAAATTATTTTTAGTGGCAGAAAAATCGAAAAAAATCGGCTTCCAAAAATAACAATGATTTTGATGATTAGCTAAATCACCTTAAATTTGCTGTCTAAATTTTATCTACATATGTATATGTAGAGAATTGACCAAGCTATACAAATCTTAGAGCTTTAAGTATTAAGGACAGCATTAAAATTTGAACAGAATATGCTGAGGAGTCAAATCAAAAACTTTTATAACTTGGACAATTCTTCATCTATTAAAGAAATTAAAATTTCAATTCACGAAAGTGGCACGAAAAACAACCAAACCTTAAACACCTGATTTTGGTTTTTTTTTTTTCTAAAACAAGTACGTTTTCTATTATTTTTTATAGTAATTTGTGTGTATTTATTTCTTTTTTATTTTAATATTTACATATACAAACGTAATGGACAAATAAAACGAAATGTTAAACAAATAATACTAGTAAAAATGCACAACTACATTCCAAAAGCACAACACAACAACATAAATAAATAACACCATGAGTGCATTTCCTTTTTGGCTGTTGTTGGTTTCAAGTAGTGTTGACATAAAGAAGTCTCAAAAATTACGGAAGGAATGTTTTTGATAATTTTTTTTATTGATTTTCATGGAACGATTTCTTTTTCTCTTTACTTCTTAAAATGGAATGTTTGCATTTTTTGTTTGTTTGCATTTTGCATATCAATTTGACTTTTACAGCGGCACATGGTGTTTTTCATTTCTACTTTAAATAAACTATATAACAATAATATAAGAGACGCAAGAAACTCGCGTAGAATTTTCCTCAACGAAAAAAACGAGCAAAATTTTAGTAAGTTTAAAATTAAGAATTTCAAGTTAATTAAAAATATTTAATCTTCAAGATTCCTAAAGGCTTGTTGTAGGTCTTCGTGAAGTTGTTCAAAGTCACCCTTGATTTTGGCTTCACCATCTTTAACGGGATCCTAGAGTGCAGAGTATACGATTATTTTAATATTATTACGAATTTTTCAATAAACTCACTTTGAACTTCATTGATGAAAGTTGATACATAATGTTACCCATAGCCTCACGAATCACATTCCATGTAATCTTATTCTCTGACTGAGCAGTCGATTCGACAGAGTGACGAGCCATATCATAGAAGGCGATAATGTTTTTCAACATGCCAACGGTCTTGTAGAAGGGGCAGAAACGATCGTATGAAGAGTATGAGTTCTGTTGCAAGAAATCGTCCTTAAGGATTTTGGCAACTTCAAGAGTGATTTTGTCCGTCTCAGCGAGAGAAGCCTTACCGACCAATTGCACAATTTCTGACAAATCTTCTTCCTCTTGCAAAATTTCCTTTACCTTTGTACGGAGTGATACGAATTCTTGGAAGTTTTTGTCATAGAAATCATCCAGGGCACGCATATATTTTGAATAGGAAATCAACCAATTGATTGAAGGGAAATGTTTACGTTGAGCCAATTTTTTGTCCAAGCCCCAAAACACTTGTACAATACCCAAAGTTGCCGAAGTAACGGGATCTGAGAAATCACCGCCAGGAGGTGATACAGCACCAACAATGGATACGGAACCTTCACGTTCTGGATTACCCATACACTTGACACGACCAGCACGTTCATAGAAAGAAGCAAGACGAGCACCCAAGTAGGCTGGGTAACCGGAATCGGCAGGCATTTCAGCCAAACGACCTGAAATTTCACGCAAAGCTTCGGCCCAACGTGAGGTAGAATCCGCCATCATGGAGACATTGTAACCCATATCACGGAAGTATTCGGACAGTGTGATACCAGTGTAGATGGAAGCTTCACGAGCAGCGACAGGCATGTTTGAGGTGTTGGCAACAAGGGCGGTACGTTTCATGATAGACTCAGTGACACCATCGATTTCAACAGAAAGTTCAGGGAAATCTCGCAATACTTCAGACATTTCGTTACCACGTTCACCGCAACCGACGTAAACGATAACATCGGAGTTGGAATACTTGGAAAGAGCCTGAAATAAACAAATATATAGCATAAAAGTTGTACATATTACCACAACTAAATAAGAGAATGAGCTGTTCTAACCTGTGAGATGACAGTTTTGCCGCAACCGAAAGCACCGGGAATGGCTGTGGTACCACCCTGTACACAAGGAAACAACGAATCTAACACACGCTGACCAGTCAATAGTGGATGATTGGCAGGTAACTTTTCGGTAACTGGACGGGGCTGACGTACAGGCCACACTTGTAACATACTGTGTTTGGTGATCTCACCATCGAATTCGGTCTCCAAGACGATATCTTCGACATGATAGTTGCCTGCTGGTGCAATGTAACGCACAGAACCCTTAGCACGTGGATTAACAAGCATTTTGTGTTTCACCAAAGTGTTTTCATGGACAAGACCATAGAGATCACCACCGGTAATGTGTGATCCGACCTTAACATTAAGTGGATTGAATTCCCAGGATTGAGTGCGGGACAAACATGGCACGTTCACACCTTTTGGGATGTAGATAGAGTTGGTCAACTCGTTAATGTCCTTCAGTGGACGTTGGATACCGTCAAAAATGCTGCCCATAATACCGGGACCCAATTCGACGGACAAAGGTTTGCCGGTACGCAAGACGGGATCTCCAACAGTGACGCCTGAGGTTTCCTCGTATACTTGAATAGTGGCCATGTCACCCTCAAGACGAATGATTTCACCAACCAGTTCAAAGTAACCGACACGCACTAATTCGTACATAGCTGAACCGGACATAGCTTCGGCAGTAACAACTATACAAACCGATAAAAAAAGAGATAAATATATTATAGTAATGTGAAGAATGATCATTTTTTAAAGAAACGTACCAGGACCGGAGACAGCAAAGACTCGTCCATAGTTGGACTCAACTTCTTCATCATCAAATCGTTTCAAGTTTGACATTTTGGTATTTGGTTTTTAACTAAAATCGGGAATAAGAAAGAACGTTAACGTAAGCATATTTATGTTATGAAAATAAATCAGATAGCAGTTTTTTCAGATACTACCCCAAAACTGATGAAAAAGATTTTCTAAGTTTTGTCTCACATATCCGTGATGGGTGGATTTAATTACTCACTACAAAATTTAATTTTGTTACAGATTTGTTATAAAATATAAATTAATTGATTTTATCATACACTGTCACCTAACAAAAATTAGGCTACATGTGGCTCTAAGTGTTATATCTCATTCTTAACAATTCGCATTTTCGCAGTTTAAACGATATATCGTCGCCTGAATTCTCTTGCTCCATAAGCATACGTTTTATCATACGTATGGAGCAAAATATTTTTTATACATATCGTCGCTTGAATTCTCTTTTGCTCCATAAGCATACGAGAAAATTGCGTTTTTTTGGTGAGAAAGAAGATAAAGCCTATGAACCCAATAGATATTAATATTTGATAATATTATTAGCGTGCCAGAAAGGTGTAGAGCAATATTGAAATCATTTTTCAATTTCGAATGTATGATATTGATTATTATAAAATGTATAGAGGTTATGATTTATCGTCCAATTCGGTCAACTTGATTGGAATCTTCTCATAATGTTTAAGCTCAGGTTAATTTCAAACTTTTTGGAAACTATCATGTCTGAAATTATATTCTTTTCATAATTCAGTCCAAAAAATTATTCCCAAATTTTGCAAGAACCCACTTTTAAGTTTTGCGTTCAAATTGGAACAATTTATACATAAATATGTATGTACATATATGTAGTTGATCATTGAAATTTGCAAAATTAATGAACTTTATAAGTTATTATATTTTGCGCTTGATTTTCGAAACATATAGGCCAATGGTTGTATTTTTTCGACAAACAAGCATGCGAATAAAGGCAATGACCCGATATTTTATCCTCGGTGCTTATGCATTTCGACGTACTCAACAACTAATAGGTTGATTAAAAATATTGATGTCCCAAGTATCGCTCATTCTTTGACGCAGGCTTTCCTCCACAAACATAGCCTGTGTCTTGGTTATACATACATAAATATATCCAAAGGATTACCTTGTAAATAGGACCTATACGGTAAAGTACGTACCTGTTGCTTGAATTTGTAATAAAAACCCATTTGCCAGATATTTTGATCATTCAACTAGATTCAATTTTCATGGCTTTGTAAAAATATTTTCACAATAAACGTAAATTGTATACCTAAATTAGTTAGACAGGACAATATGTGGGGAAGCAAACTTGGGACATATGTAAAGGCTTTGAAGCTGTCGACGTTTCGCATATTTGCTAAATGTGGTCCAGAAGACAATGGGCCCTTTTAGCTAATACTTCCAAATCTAAAAAACTGAAGGTACTATGAATCTTATCTCAAAACAACATGATCAGCTGACAAGATCTTTTTGACATACACACATATGTACATACTTGCTTTTTAAATTTAATTATTTTAATTTATAAAAATCAAGTGACTAGACTGTGACTGATAAGCAAAATAGTTTAAAAAATAATTTCTATTAAAAATTTACTGATATTAACATGAAGAAACTACTGAAACAAATTATTGCTTTATGTTAATATTCACGTGACAAGTTTCCAATAGCTTTTGATCACTGGAAGCCAAAGCTCATGTCATGAAACAGAGTTAAATTTTCGAATTTACCAAAAATGATATCAAACAAAAAAAAAAGTTAAGGTTTCTGTGTGTAATATGTTTTACCACTTGGAAGCAATTAACAACTGGGCAAAATTATCTAAAAACTTACGAAATCATATATTTTTTTACTGTGCAAACACCGCAAACGTCAAAATACAGCCTTAACTTTTTCTATCGATTTTGACGTTGATCACAAGACTTCTCCTTTACTGTCATGTCAGCTGACAGCAGATAAGCAACGACACCAGAAAGCGACCATTTTGGAATTTCGCTGCAGTGGTTTAAGAAGTTTTTATGATTTCTCCATAATTAATTTGCTAATTTTACAAAAAACTCAACTTTTCGAATTAAGTTAAAAATTTTGTTTTTAAATCTTTGCTCATTCGCAACACTAGTTACGAATTTCGATTAATTTGACTTGGGTGAACTTTTTAATCACGAGACTATACAATGGAAGGTCAGCTGACACGGCGAAAAATTGCGGCTGTATTTTACATTTTCATGTTTTTTACAGCTTTTGTAAGTATATAGACTTTATGGGTTTAGTTTTTGTTTAATTTAGATTTACACATTACGTTTTTCATTTTAAGATTCACTTATAAATCACCCAACTTCACTTATTGTACATAGTATTTTTTGCTTTTGATCACATTGTCTCCACTGTAACAAGATCGACCTATTTTATCCTAATTACCTAACTGTTTGTAGTAGTAAATTCTAATTATGTTAATATTTTACTTTGTGTTTGAAGGGTTTACCGTTCTTATTGCTATAAAGTTAGTCCACAAAAATTTACAATTTCAAATGCAAAATTTTCCCTGCAACGGATATAACGAACGCAGTGTATTTCAACAGAACAAAAACCAACTAAATGCGAGTATATCCAATCAGATTTTACTACGCCTCGATCACTGAAGTTGAGATCGATAAGCTTTCGAACTTCCAGTGTTCGAAATCGAGCTTTTAAGTGCTTTTTAACTTAATGTCATATTTGACAGTTAAAATGTTAAAAAACTCATAATTTTTATGAACGGCGTACATATATTTTTCGATCTTCGAACACAGCTTTGCAACCCAGTATGCAGTGTTGCAAATTAATTTTGATGAAAAACTGTACTGAAATACAAAGATCTGCTCCATTACATGAAAATTCCGTATAAATTTTTGATAATTTGTGCTACTTTTTACTATTGTTTCTGTACAAAAAATATTGCAGAAGAGCGAAAATAATAACTCCAGTGAAATTTGTTCAATTAACAAAATAAATAATAGAAAAAATATTGATGTCAAAAATAAAAATTTATAAATATGTTTTCGACGATTTCCTTGCATCTGTTTGCTTAAACATATTCCAGCACTTTTTTGAATTTTTTACGCTGAGATACATATTTATTGCTTCTTCTCACAAATTATGCAACTAGCAAGTTTCTGCACCAAAAGTTATGGAACAGACATCATATTGATCGTTCTTATGTTCCACGTCCAATGCAATACTCTACTACCCTTCACGAAATAATTTGAAAAAAATAATTTGAAAAAAATAATACACAGAAAAATAATGCCCGTTAAAATAAATGAAAAATGAATAAACAAAAAATAAATTGTAAAACTGTCGCAGTAAATCAATTCTCGGTTCACACAAGCGTTGGAAAAAACGTGCGTTGCAACGCGCGTTGGTTTTGTCAATGCTGGAGTTATTCTAAATCCCATGGCTCATTGAATATACTTCTATGTTATTCTGAAACGCGCGTTAGCTAACGAACATTGAAATAACGCTCGTGTGAAATATTAAAAGCATTTACATACATATAGTTAAAAAAGGTTGACTGACTGAAGTGCACATAAATAAAATTGATATTTTACATTGCAAATTATCAATGATTTTCAGTTGACCAAATATTATTGGCCGGCATTAAAATCAACTATTTGGACTGAAACGCAAGGTTAAAATTTTAACTAAGTACTAAACTAAAATAAGTAAACGTAAGCAGCAACCCTGACAACTGAAACTAACCTATAAATTTTCTATTTGCCACATTTCTGCACATTTCCTTTACAACGTTTGAACTCACCACTTGATTTATCACAAAGTTCTCGTATACAATGGCAGCCAACCAGGAGCGTACCTTCATCATGATTAAGCCAGATGGCGTCCATCGTGGACTTGTTGGTAAGATTATCCAACGTTTCGAGGAGAAGGGCTTCAAGCTGGTGGCCATGAAATTCACGTGGGCATCGAAGGAGTTGCTTGAGAAGCACTACGCTGATTTGTCTGCTCGTCCCTTCTTCCCCGGTTTGGTTAATTACATGGGTTCCGGCCCAGTAGTTCCAATGGTGTGGGAAGGCTTGAACGTTGTTAAGACTGGACGTGTGATGTTGGGTGAGACTAACCCCGCTGACTCGAAACCCGGCACAATTCGCGGAGATTACTGCATCCAAGTTGGACGCAACATCATCCACGGCTCGGATGCAGTCGAATCAGCAAACAAGGAAATCAATTTATGGTTCACAGAAAGTGAACTCGTTGGCTGGAAACCCGCTGCAGTTGACTGGATCTATGAATAAGTAGCTGAGAAAGACTCATACTTCTGTTTGGGAGAAGCAGCGCAGCTGCCGGTGTTTGCATTTCCAGTAGAGATTAAGCGAGAAAGTTGAATAAAAATGTGAAATTTCAATAAGAAATTAGAGCTGTTTTCATGTGATTAGAATGTATGGTTGAAATTCAAGGTCAAGTTATGTATAAACAGCAATTAACGTAATCTTTTTGCAATTACAGTTGACGCGAATTTGCAGCGCTGCGCTGAAAGCAGCAATAAGCGAAATTCTGCCCATTAACAAGTTTCGATAGACGACCTTTTATTTAATTATTTGAAGAATCCATTCAAGTAGGAAATTGCGTGTTTCTTTTTGTTTGTAAATTGTTTTATTTCATGTAATGAAATGTTGAATATTTGAGGAAAAATTCAATTAAAAATGGCAGAGTGGTAGGGATGTTGAAACTATCGATATAATTTAGATATATTTTCAACAAAAAAGAATTTATATATTGTGTCTTTCGTTGTGCTCAAATCAGTGATGATTTGAGAATATTGATTTATTTTTAATGAATTGTTGAAAAAATGTTATGCTTTCCACAATAAGTTCTAAATTAATATTTAAGTAAACTTATTCATTTAATAAAAGCATAATCCGTCTAGAAGTGCAAGTTAACGACTTTGCTTTGTAACTTTCTTCGGAGATACCTTAGTTGAGCTTGCGGTATTGTGGAAAATTATTTAAAGTTTTGTTTTGAATAATAAAAATTGCCGATATTACGCAAAACATGACTCGTTTTTCCTACCAAAGTCATACCATCTCTATATCAGAATTGACGTGTTGCCTTTTACTTCAACAAATCAAGGGCTACCGTATGACATGCATATCCTACGTTAGTTTTATTAACGCTGGAGTTATGCGTTAAAAAAACGCGCCTTTAGCGTTCGTTTTAGTTGCATACGTTCTATCATTTGGGTTTTTTAAAAATGTACTGAATAGAGACTTGTAATATATTTTTTTCATTTAAAAATAAAAGCAAAAAATATTGGAGCATTCGCTAGTTGGGAGAAAAGCACCTATTCAAACAATTATTTTTTTTTGTTTTTTGCTGAGCTAAATATAAACATAGCACGCCAATATTATTCATTTATATTTTTTTCTATGATTCTTAAATGGTCAACTATTCACTATGGACCATAGTGTCTATGTGGGGCTTTCAATCCACCACTATAACCTAAATGGTCAACGCGAAAAGTAAAATATATTATGTCAGGAAATGTTCGACTTGTTCGATGGTTAGAGTGGTGGCTTAACAAACAAGCTTGAAGCCTTAAGTAGCACTGATTGTGAAGTTCTACTTATAGATGTTAAGATTTGTTCCAACTAATTCCTCTATATATATAAGTAGGCTTTTACATTGATTTCTAAGAATGATGTACGTTGTCGGAATAATCTTAAAGTCGGTATCTTATTTTTCTTTGAGCTATAGAGGTAATTCGACTTAAATAATCGAGATGTAAGGGTTGTAAAATCAAACATTGGTATGTTTGAGATGCAGACCTCAAATTTAATTTTTCGAATTAGGTATAGATGTAAAATATGTACTGAATTTACTTGTAGGGACTCACTAATTATTTCGACTTATTGAGGGGTCAGATTTCGAGCTGGAGGTTTTAGGACTTGAAGGGAAGAGAACACAAAATTTTTTCGAGTTTGGGTTTTCGATTTATCGAGGTTCGACTTGAAGAGGTTCCACTGTGTATATACTATTTGATTTTACTATGGAATTATTATATATTTAAAACTTTAAATGCGATATATTACATTTTTGGATTTACAATAAGCCCTTCAATTTTAACAATCACGAACCACTAACTAAATTTTTTAATAAATCGTATTCGCAATTAAATTTTTTTGAATTCAATTACTTGGGCAAACTATAACTGGTAGCTCAGTCAAAGTAGATGTAAATTGCAATTGCTGCCTTTTACTAGCAATGTCAATTTGTTAATCCTTTTTTGCTTGCTAATACATATGCAAAACTTTCAAACGAAAATGACAGTTTTTCTGTATCAAACACTAAACTTTTTCCACCATTTGGGAATTGTATTGGCAATATGGTGAATCATTTGGCACTGCAAAATGAAACGAAATCTTTTTTGTGTTGTTTTCTTATTGTTGTTGGGTTAGTTTGCCATGACAATTGATACTGGTACTTTTTTAGAGTTCTTCGGGTTTGGTTTTTTCTACTCGTTGCCCCGTTTAGCTGGTCATTTCCTGCATTAATTCGTTGCAACTAGCAAATAAAAAATACTTTTCCAAAAATATCCAATTACAAGAGCTCAACTTGAATTCACAAATGAAAAAAAAAAAAAAAAAAAACGGACGGGCTTATGTAATCCAACGATGTAATGGTTGATTGGAATTATTTTGGAACTGCATTTTTGTATTGTTAGATTGCAAAAAATGTTGCGCGAAAACTTGAAACAAAAAGTTGAGCATTTCATTTGAACTTTGACTGTGTGTAAGTTGAACAGATTTTTTTGCTCTTATTAGGTATAGGTCGTACATACTATCCGATTGAACAAAGATTATGTTGCAAAGAAATCATACCGAGAAAATTATCATTCAGGGTGTAGTTTGCGATGTAGTATGGGATGTAAATATCAAACGGGAAATTGAAACGTGTTCAAAGCGCTTCAATGTGCTTCAAGGGAACAGGAAGCTGCTTCCAATATATTTCTCACTGTTTATCATTTTTATTATAGGGTGTCATTGCGGGGATGCACATCTTTGGAAGCATATGAAATACGCTTCCTAGAATGCTTAGTCGAAGCACACCTTTGGAAGCATTCAAAAATGAACTACATATATTCAAGGAAGCTTGTTACTGATAATAACTTTTTTATTTGTTATCAACCAGATTTAAACCTAGGCTTCCTGCGTTATACAAGTGTTCCTTTCTGTCAAAATGTAAAGTTGAGTTTTCCATTTTTACAGTTGCCACTTGATATTCATATAATTTTAGCCAGACAAGAAATATCGATGGGCTTGGATGATGTCGTTAAACGGCGCATGTAATAACACGAAATACCCAGGTTCAAACAAAAGGGAAGATGCAGGCCAAAATTTCAAAAGACGGCAGTTCAGTCAAAAACTATAAATATCTACTCCTTCGGGATTTGAGTAATAAGGTGCGAAACTTATTGCAGACACTGATATAATTTTTGTATGAAATAATATTAAATTAACTTAAATTAATTATATTAAATTAATTAATAATGGGAAAAAGTCTTGCGTTTAAATCGACAGAAATCCGAAAATTTCGACAATACGTGGAAATCTTTCCATTATTTATAGTTATCGTTTGAATTGAGTACAACCAGACGAACAAAATGAATGGATAATTTAAATCAAAAGAAAAGATTATATTGGAAACCAAGCGAAAGGAAAGTGAAATGAATTAATGTGAAAGCTTTAAGTAAACATTTTGAATTAAAAAGAAGCAATATCAAATGAATTATTTATTTTTGTTTAAATATATTTTGCTGTTTTGCTATGTAACCACAGATATCAGGGCAATTCTCAAATTGATATAAATTTTTTATTCAATATCGTAGTAATAAACTTTTTAACCATTTTAATCAGATTATAAAATGATTTCTTTTAAAAATGTATCTATTTTGATGTCTTGTACTTATTTTAATCTTGTAGGATATCAAGAACTGAAGCAAAACATAAGTCATGCCATTTTTTTTCTAAGTGTTGCAACAGTTATTGCGTATAATCTTTATATAACATTACAGTTTTTCATGCATAAAAAACAAGCTGTAATTTTTTTTTTAATTAGAAATTTATAAAAATTTATAACCGATCCGTTACATAAAAAACTACACAGGAAAGGTTTTATTATGTAACATGAAGTAAAAAGACGGCAGTACTAAGTACAGAGCATTTAACAAAAAAAAAAATAAGAGAAGTAACTTGCGAATTACGAGTTTGTCAACAGTCATAACTGTTTGTTTTGGGCGATGAAATCACTTAACAAACGAATAGTGTTTGCAAGTGCTTTTTTGGATATGCGGTTACTAAAAATTGTTTTTATATCTGGCCGAAATTTAAAAACGGGAATAGTTTCATCATTGACCGGAATGATTTCTGCACAAGAAAATCTTTATTCACTCGCTCTGTAAAAATAAAATGAGTATTTTTCTACTACAATTAAATCAATAGCCTTTAAAATATTTACCGATTCTATAATAAATGAGATATGTATTTGCCAAAAACGAAAATAATTTTAATAATAAAATGACTAATGTTCATTTTAAAAAATTGATTGTTTTCCATAACATAAAAGCTATTTTGTATACCCCTGGTATGTAGATTATTTAAGCGTTCTCATATACAAACAGGGTTAACTCATTTATGCCTGAATAATGGAGCAATAATTCCTTATACACAAAGGTTAAACTAGTTTCTAAAAACACTGAAAATCCTTTTATTACTTATCCTAGGGACCAAACTCGTTGCAACTCAATGTACTATAACGGGATGTTCGTATGTAAGTAGTTGTAAAGGATTGTATTGGCTATGATGTATACGAGTAGTGATACCCAGAGTCAGTCGTAAATTATATTCAGGGTGTAGCGACATAAGAATTAGGCGCCCCTAAAGTTTTAAAATTTTAGTAAACAACTTGGGCTCACCATATTGAATGTGCTACATACATATGTATGTACGCATTTATCCTTTTTTACTTCTATAATGAACACATAGTCAGGCCGGGAAAAAATTTGCATTTTCTCATGCATTTTCATTTTCTGATTTTCTATTTCTTTTTCCATAAAACCTTTTAACTAACTATAAGGTTAAAGTTTTTCAAAAGCTATTTGCGATAATGAAGTCAACTAAGATCTTTAAATTTCAACCCGACCGCGTTCATTTATTCAACTATTGAAGTATTTTTTGTCTTTCTGTGCAATTTTTTTAACTATTTTGGAAGAAAAAGCTAATATTGGTTTGAATTTTCACCCGATAGAGTTCTTAATTCAACATTGAAAGCATTGTTTTCATCTTTCTGTACAACTTTTCAATTTTGTAACTTCAACCGACAAAGTTGATAAATTGATTTTGAAAACATCATTTTATACTCTGAAACCAGGTTTTGTCAACTTTTTTTATGAAAAATATTTTATGATAAATATGCAACCGCTCAAAGAGAACTTTTCAATGGATAAAGCAAAAATTTCTATTGCATTTCTTTGTTTTCAAAAAAAAAAACCAAAATTTCACGTTTTTGGAAATAGTGTTCCCATATTTATACGTATGCATGTGTCAACTAAATAAGTTGAAAAATCTTGGTTCTTTTCAAAAGATCTTGTTGACCTCGTTTTTAGAATAAGTTTAATGGTACATATGAATAGTCGTCTGACAATTAATGCATGCTAATTATATAAAAAATTAACACTAAAAAAACGTATAAGCAAAAATTGACCCCTATGGCATGGCGCCTTAAGCGACCGCTTACTCCGTCATATAGAAGGACCGGCTCTGGATAAGCTACATAAGAGCATGAGTAGATAACATTTCTAACCATATGTGTAGGTAAGTAGCTTTGCAACATCTTTGGCAACAACAGCAACAGAATTAGAAGTTATACTGACAAAAGCCAGTACAACACATACAAACCATAAATGAATGTTAAACGGGCGGACTGGCTGACCGAACCATACGCACATGCATCGAATCAGAGGCAGAATATGAACCATTTGCTTCCGGTGCGATTTTAAAAGCCCGAGCAGTGACTAAAGGTATGTTTTAAGGTGCAGGTGCAAGGTCATATATAGCTGGGTTGATATTGGTATGTAGGTACACATACGAGAATGTAAACGTGAGAGACTTTGCAATTGTGAATTCCATTAGGCATTGGGAATATAACAACAACAGCAGTAGAGACAACTGCAACAAATGCATTGACCAGCATGCAACGAAGAAAAACAACAACAAAACCATATCCACAAATCCAGACACTAAGGATTATTCAATGTTTCAAAAAGTATTCAGCATAGATGTGGAAATAGATACGGCTACCAAAAAGATCAACTGCAATAATGCTGATGAAAAAGGCCTTTAGGAAATGAAAACACTGCACTGAGAATTAAGCTTCTTATGTTCAAACTATTGATTTGCTGCTTTCCAAGGGCCGTTTTGAAAATGTCCGGTTAAGTCTTAACCGACAGTTTGACATAAAATCGCCTAAAGATCCGGTTATGGCTAACTAATAATTGACCTCAAACCATTTATTTGGTGCTAATTATTTGAAAAGCGTACAATTGCAGGCTGACCAAACTATTTAATAGCTCTCCAACTAATTAGTCGCGTGTATGTGCTGGCCCTAGGTGTCATGGCTGCTTTTCTTAAAATCAAACTTTTGAAGCGATTTCCAAATGTATATATATTCTTAATGGTACTCAAAGAGATATGGTATCTTCAAGACAAACGAGAGCATGTAAGCTTAAGTGTGTTGTCTTACGTATCAGCTGGCTTTGATCTAAAATATGAAAAGAAAAATCCGATTTATCACATTTACATATTCCAATTGGGACGGCATGCGTTCAATATACAGTGTGTAAGAAAGAGTTACTTGGAGCCGGACCAATGGATGGTAATATTTTAATACCTTTAAATGAAGCACACACAAGCGTAGCAAAACTTATGGACCCATCATCACAGTAGCCGCAGTAGTAAACATGGTAGTAATAATCGAATTGCTTATGCTGTTCGATGTTGTTATTGTTTTCAAAATGAATAAACCTGCCTTAATGCCATTATAATTATACAGCATAGGGGTGGTTGGTTAAATGTTTTCACAAAGTCAGCCAAACGATGTAGCGCTTTTTCTGTAACTACCTCCTCTAACATTGGCCCACTTTCTCTGATTCCCTTTATGCCATAATTTGTAGACACAAAATTATGGATTCCGACAACGCTTTACAATGGTTGCACTTACCGGATTGTGTGCGAAAATGCATGCGGGGATAATTAGTGTCCTGCTTGGTCCTTTGGTTATTCGGTCGAGTTGGATGGTCAGTTTGTTCGGTTCGAAGTGTGGGCGGGCATGCATGCATAGGTTAGTAAAGGTCGCGTTGTTGGTACGTGGCAGGAAGTTGGATGATCACTAATGGAATTTCGTAATTACTTTGCATTTTCTTCTTTCGTTTGTTTGCAATGAATTTTCATTTTTAGTTTGAATTTTGGTATGTTTAGCGGAAGCAAAGGAAATCGAAAGGAAATTATAAAATGTGAATTATCGATGTGCAATGGTCAAAAAGGCAAAGTGCAAGTCAAATGCTAAACGGTGTTAACGGCTTAGAATAAATTATGTTTGAATAAGGTGGGATGTATTTGAATTGTCAATGAAGTTTAATTACGATTACTGATTGGAATGGAAAATATCGTTAAACAAATTCCTCAAATGTTACAGTGCAAGCAAAGGGGAAATCTTTTAAAATGTATTGAGATAAGTAATGATTCAAGCTATTGTTTAAAGTTTGCTAAAGTAGAAAAAAATATTTCTCATGATTAGTCAAAGAAATACATATTAATTAAATCATAATGAAATATAATAAAATACTTTCCCCTCCCAAACAGGCTGTAGCATCTCCTGGAAAATACATTATGCTTACCAGGTTAATTGCTTAAATCTATCAAATTCCAGAAATCCAGTAATTAAAAGAATGTTCCCCAGCGATTTGTCGAAATATAAATAATACGAGTTTATTAACTAATTTGGTAATTGAATTTCTGTGTAAAAATTTTAGTGCAATGCTGCAGGTAAAGAACTAATGCCTAGGCACAAGAAACTTAGGGGTATAGTGTAATGACCCACTTGTAATAGTACTTCACTTCGGCACGTGCAAGCTTAGTTGCGTAGGCGTGGCATACACTATATAAGCAAAACAGAAACAGGAAACAGAAATAAAATTAAATATTGTTAGCTACGGAGTACAAGTTCTTTGTCAGTATGGGAGGTGCCACGCCTAATTAACTTAATCTGCCTACTTTTCTTCAATACATATTTACATGTTTTGTATTGTGTTGAATTATATTCCCTTTAAAAGCCTCAAGATATA
The DNA here is from genome assembly GCA_963662105.1 of Meiosimyza platycephala. NCBI lineage: Eukaryota > Metazoa > Arthropoda > Insecta > Diptera > Lauxaniidae > Meiosimyza > Meiosimyza platycephala. Next base: position 1,516,779 of record OY759210.1, on the reverse strand, counting down.
GGGTGTTTTTGTGTGTATATTTTCTGCATTCCTCGGAAAAAAATATTTGTTTTCAGATTCAGCAAATGCCAAAAGTGAAGTTATTCAAAAACTCTTTCTCTTCTCCACTGAATACATTCTCATTTCGGCAGACAATTGATCGTCAATTCTCTTATATCACTTCGTTTTTGTTGTTGGTTTTGCTATAAGAACATAAAGAAAGATTACATACCAGCTCCAATCCTCAGACTTTTCCTACTATCCTCGTTTTAACCATGACATTAACTTGCATATAATTTTTTAATCGTAAGTTAAAATCGCAGCAGCAGGTTTAAATAGATATTAGGAAATGCCCCTAGAGCATTTATGTTTCATGGCATAAGTATTCAAAACAGTGATGCTCAGTTCAATGTTAATTTAGTAACACTATTTAATTTTTAATATAACATAGTAACATAATAACATTATCTTATAATAATAAAAAATAATAAGTTACAAATAAGAAAATCTCTTTGGAACAATGTACCAACTGCCACAGGCTCTATTTCAGTACCTACTACGCGTTATGCTAACGTCATTAGAAATTATTTACGCCTTTTCTGCTACCAACATACAAGGTATTACCAATGCCCGTCGTGTCCGCCACCACTACTTTTCTTATGTGAATGCCATTTCTTTTTGTGCTCTTCACCTATCTTTTTGCCATGCTCATGCTCATCACCCCACTTCTTTTTTTCCTCGTGTTCGCTTTTATGTCCTTTGTGGCCCTTTTTTTTGTGTCCCTTTTTGCTGTGTCCTTTCTTACCAAATTTATCCTCATGCTCTGATTTCTTTTTGTGTCCCTTCTTGTGAGAACCGCCTTTCTTGTGTTTTTTGGCCTCTTCGAAGGCACCATGCTTCGCTTCACCTCCCTCATCGTGCTGTTCATCGTAGTGTTTCTTTTCTTTTTTGTCTTCGTTCAGTTTGTGCACGTGATGTTTGCCTTTGATAGAGTGTCCTTTCTTATAGGAGCCATGTTCCTCGAATTCATGTCCCTTTTCGCCTTTGTCTCCCTTCTTGTGTTTCTTGTGGTGGCCATGCTCATGTTTGTGTTTTTTTTCGTGACCATGTTCCTCTTCTTCCTCACCTTTTTTGCCTTCCTGATCATGATGCCCTTTCTCGCCCTTCTCATGATGCTCCTCGGACTTGTGTGATTTTTTACCCTTTTCTCCCTTTTTCTTATGATGTTCACTATGTTTCTCCTCACCAGATTTCTCCTCATATTCTTCTTCTTTTTCGTCATGCTCATGCTTGTGTGAGGCGGCCACTTGTAAATCATCGACGGCGTCATCGTCAGAGGCTGCGATGCTATTGACAGTCGGAAGAGATGGCGCTACAATGTTGGTGTTGGCGGCTGCGGCAGCAACACCACTTGGTTGACTGGTGGCCAGGCAGCAAACCAGCAATGTGCAAACGATGCAACTCCATGTGAAGAGGCGCAATTTTTTCCGTGCTGCGCGAGTTGCCATTGTGTGGTCTGTAACTGGGAATTGACTGGACGGTTGCTTGCAACTTGGCAAGTAAACTGGTCAAGTGTTTTGGCGTGATGCGGTCTTTTATGCTACGCGTAGCTGCGTTGCACAAGTGGCAGATTTGGGTTTCGTTCGGTTCTGCTCCAATGGACGACACTGTAACTGAAAAAAAAAAGTCGCTTTCGTTGACTTTTTTTCTTCTTGAATTTCGGTTTCTTGTTTTGTTGACGACAGCTTCGCTTTCAATTGGTAATAATTTGGCTAAAAAAATATTGTTTTGCGGTTTTATGCCATGCTGCACAAAATGCGGAAACTTGTATGTTATATATAAATATTTTTTCTGGAATACTAATTTATGACACTGTGACAACAGAAACAGAAATAATCTGGCAAACGAGCAAGTAACTTGAGTGTGATGAAAGAAAAAAATATTAACTGTTATATTTCCACGGGTTTACCAGAACAGTGGAACAATGCAACTGAAAAAAATAGAATTCCTTAAAAAGTAGAAATTTGAAATATGCAAATTTGAATTTGTTTCCTTTAAAATTAAACGAAACATTTTGATTTCGTTATAAAAGAAACGATAGGTTAAATATTGCTCTTTTTTGGAAGTATGCACTAATTTTTTATGTCGTTGATTTTTAATTGTGATCAAACCGAAACCGACAACCCGCGGAATTATCAGCAATCGGTCCCCATCGTCAAGTCGCAGAAATTTTTTGAGTAAAATTTTAAGTGCGATCTGGGCGCTGTGTAGTTAAATTGGCTACTCTACAGATTGACTACTGTGCTGTCAATCGATTTAGTTCTGATATGACAAAAAATTAGCGTTGCCTTATTTTGGTATGGCACATAACTTTTCTTGTTTAAGTTGGTCACGTTGTGATGCATTCGTCTAAGAAACACATAGTTTTCATTTCATTTCATTCACCTTAATTTGAAAATGGTGAGAAAGATTGACTTAGAAGTTTGCTCAAAAATTGCTAAAAAGCATGTTATCATTCTCTAAAATTAAAAGCACATCAAAAGCAATGACCAAAAATGCTTGGGCTCTTTCACGTGTCTTATCCCGTTTGCAAATGTGCTTTGAAAATAATATCTTAAGAACATTTTAGCATATACGTAGATAACATACGTTAACATCTTTATTTTTTCTTGGTGCACCGAAGTTAACATAAAAATTTAGATTTTACATGCTTGAGAATGTGTTGCTGCAAGTGCACAATTTTCAAGTGGTTTCTCGGCAGCTCCCTTTACTCCTTTGCAGAATGCATAGAATTGCAAAAATGCGCTCAATCAACTTTTTTTTTTTTGGTTTGCATTACGGTGGTGAAGGAGTGAAAGTGGTTAAATGTTGTTGGCAAGAACGTCAACGATGTCAACAGCAAATCATATGTAAATTGCACACAGACATAGTCATTAAAGTTGCAAATACCAACACATGTAAAATGCTTGTGCTTCATGTATTTTATATGGCATTTTGCTGTTGCTGTTGTTGCAGATTGCTGCTTGTTGTAGCCTGCTTTGAAGATGATGTTACGGCTGCTGCTCAAATCTTTTTGGCTGCACTTAAAAGCACAAAGAACCACAGCAGCTCAAACCAAAAATCAGAGAATCACATCAGCAGAAGCAGAAGAAATTAACATATGCGTTGCTGTTCATGCACGTCAGCCAAAGTCTATTTAAAGCAGATATAGTCAAGTTCTTGCAATGCAACTTCCATGCTTGTTAGCTAAAGCTATAACGATATCTTATTAATGTTTTCTCTTTTTTGAGTTAATAATTTTATTATTGAGAATGGGTTTTGGTTTTTATTATTTTAAGTTAATTTTTTGTTTTAACTTAAACGAGCATTTTTTTTTTTTGAAGTCGACTCCGAGAATTTGTTGGAATTTGGGTAAGCTCTTATTTAAAAAAAAAAACTGTTCATTTCTGACAAGATTTGCACTCTCTAGTCATTTTTGAACCAAAAAATATTAATTTTTTTTTGTTTATTGGACTTTAACTTAAAATAATAAAAAAACTAAACTGTCATGGACTGTAAATAACATTTCGAATTTAAGAAACATTTTACAAAAATGGCAACTGAAAATTTAACACCTACGAAAAAATATTTTTCAAAGTTTTTGGTAAAATTTTTACCAATTTTTACCGCATAATGCTATTCAAAATCGTATGACTAAAGAGATATCGGGGAAAATTAAAAAAAATATAGCCTTAAGTATAGCTGATCCTGAATTCATAATTAAAAATTTTAAACTTAATCTTTCATACAAGACATAACCTATATGAATTAGGCATAATAACGTAGGAAAAGAAAAATAAATTTCAGATCAAAACAAAACTTTATAAGTTAATGTTCCGAAGAATACGTATTTTCGACAGGTTTTGGTTCAAGATTATTACAGTAGTAAAGTGGGATACAATCAACAAGATGCAAATAATTTTTCCAAATAATATTTTATTCAAAATACCACTAAGTTTTTGGTAAACTTTTAGTTGTTAAAACATTTTTTTTAATATTGTAGCAGTGCCTATCATAATATTTGGGATGTTCAGTTTTGAAAACATGTACAAACATGTACATTAATTAAATATTACATATAAATACATTTTTATTCAACCCGAAAATTTTCTTTAAACTAACTATAACTGCACCATATGTAGTATGTACTAATTATTATGTATATAAAAATCAAAAAATCTGTCTAGGAGTGAATTTATTTATGGAATGACCACAGAACAATTATCAATGATTGGTGCATTCCTTTTGTGGTTAAAAGCCATAAACAAATCTTTGTAAATGCGAAATATCCTAGTAGCTTTAAAAGTTGGTTTCCTTTATTTTACAGAAAAAATCTCTGGAACTTCAACCAAACATTGATTAGCTTTTCAGTACAGATTCACAATCAACAAACTCTTCTCTGCTATTGGCAAACAAAAAAAAAAACTGAAATTCGGTTTATAAATGTGGAAAAATCTCGCAACTTAAACGCGCACTCGACTGCGGTTGCAACTGCATAAAAATGCTGAAATTGCAAGAAAAAGGTCGCCACTTTTACATACACTCAAAGTAAAACGTTTCAATTTCAAAATCTGCGCCAAAGAGTTAAGTTGAGTGTTGGGTAAATAAAAATTTTGCAGTTTGTAGAGCTATTGAATGGAACAGAAAACAGTTTCTGAGGAGGAAATTAAAATGACTTACATCATATGTTGAACAGACACATGCATGTACATACGTTTATGTGATCATGTGCATATTAGAGTGGTTAAAAAAAAAAATCTTTTTATTTAAATTTTTGAACAGGAATATTAACGTTTTGTTTTATTAAAGATTGTCATTTATAGTATGAACAACAGAGTGAAGAGGTTGTTTTCACAAGTTAACTTTAATAAACATGCTGTGGAGTAGAGCAAAGTTTTGAATGAGTGCCTGATGCGAGTATTAAAATTGAAGAAAGTGAGATTGATAAGCCTATAGTCTTCTGCTTTAATTTGGCTGAATTTTCCACATTTTGATATATGCACTTATGACCCGCTCTCGCCAAGAGTTCAAAGTCAAAACAATCTATCCGTTACAGGAGACTTATAAGAGCAAAATCAATTTAAGCATTCAATAGAATCTGAATGATTTCCAATTTATCTGCGGCCAAGTCAAAGTTGTCTTTTTGGAATACTTAGAAAAAATTTGGCTTCTTAGTCTGTGAGCTAAGAAGTGACTTCAATTTTGCTGCACTGTTCTAGACAACTTTAGGGTTAAGCTTTCCATATTCATATTCGTTTTTAGTTTAAGTCTGTATGTTCTCCAAAAAAATTAACGCGATTAAAATTAAAAATCCAAAAAAATAATTTCGATTTATATGAACTGCTCTAATTTATATACATATGTACTATGTAGTGATTGTCGTCTATAAATAATCCTGCTGTCTATAATATATTTATAGAGCATCACTTTATAGTTTAAATTCACTTCAATTCAAGAGAACTTTGCATAATTAATTCAAAATTATGTTTTTCAAGTGGAAAATCACAAAGGAAGAAATATTCATTGTCTGTCTGTCCTAACGTGATTGTTTTTTTATCCGTAAAAATGCACAGGTTTCGAAACAAAATATTTGTGTTGTCATGGTCTGCTTGAAATTCCTATCTCAAATTGAATTGAATTCTGTTGTTCTAATAGCTCAGACACATCTAATTTAGCCAACTATTTACACAACGTACTCGCATACACGAAGAAGGACACTATTGTCCAGCTATTTATCTATTTGTTTGACTGCGCGCTTTGGCTGTCTACTCCTCTGCTCACTCGTCTGTCTGTCTGTCTGTCGTATGCTGTTCTCACACTTAATTTATTCATATTAATGTGAAATGAAATGTTTTCGGCTCTAATCTTGCGTATTGCAATAATTTTCAATTTGGTTGCCTGCTTTCAGGCGCAATGGGATGATGCAGAGTGAATGGAATGAACGAACGGACTGTGCTGAAAATTGATACAATAAATTAGGAACCGAGTTGGTAGCAACTGAATTAACTGCTGTTGTTGTTGCTGCTGACCATCTGACGCTTCGTTTTGTTCAATTTGCATATTGCACTCGTATTGCGGTGTATGGGTGTGCGTTGTGAGGGTGGGCGTTATTGCGTATAGTTTTGCCAGTGTTTATGTGCATTGGACACATGCGTTCTATTCATTCGTCGGTTGACTTGCATATTTATGCATTGCATTGCGTTGCGTTGTGTTGCGCAGGATATCTCTTAAATCTCAATTCAACAGCGAAATATGAAATGAGCGCATTTGTAATTAGGTAATTAGATGCTGTTATGCCCTCGAGCAGTTAGTCGATCGTATATTGTAGATTGTGGTCGTCGTTCCATCGACGACTTTTGACATTTATGACGGAAGTAATTACGAAATGGAAATTTATTGATAACCCAGATAAGTGTACTCGCAAAGAGTATGAAATGCATGCATGTGGGCATTTAAGTAAAATAATTTATAATTTACTCCAGCACTTAACTCCAAGTCTTATGGCTAAAACAAAAAATGGAAAAAACGTCCAAAAAATCTTATGTGGAAGTGGCGGATTGACTGTAGGAACAATTGCGAAAAAGGAAAAAATTAAAATAGTAAGTTTAAATTGTTTATTCATACTAGCCTTATCCTAGAAATTGATACAGTTTTGATTTTTGGTGACTTTTCAAGAAAAAACAAGCGCAAAAATCAAAAACAAGGAAAACTCGTCCCGAAAATCTTTTCTAAAAGGAAACTAAAGCCAAGCCAAAGACAAATCAAGGAAGTTCAGAAAAATTTTAGTTTTTTACCCCAATTCTCGAAGCTGTAACCTGTTATCTGTCTCAAGATTTTCATAATTGGTGACCAAATCAATGGCACTTAAATGATTTCGTCAATGAGAATGAAAGCATTGGAAAAGTTCAAAAACATGGCGTAAATCTAAGTCATTGAAAAAAACAATTTCATCGAATTTTCGTACATGTTTTAATCACTCAATTTTGCTTTGATTTGAAATAGCTTAATGTAGCTATACGGTGTTGCGTTCGAACTATTCAAGAACAGGCTGTAGCAGTGATGGCATTTGGGTTTTGTGAAAATGTACTGAATCGAGACTTGAAATGTACTTTTTAGAGGCCGAATGTACTTTTTTGGCGTGAACATCCAATTTTATTAAAATGTACGAAATTTTTGTAAAATTTTCTCAATAACCAAAAAAAAAAAAAAAGGTCCTCACTTTTGGCATCTCAAAAACCCTTGGAAAATGAGATATACATACATATATGAAATTAAATTACAAAAACTACACCTTGCAATTATTTATACAAAAAAAGGTAATTATTATATATCTTCACATTGCAATTATTTTTTCATTTAATTAAACCGAAAACAGGTAATTATTATAAATTGTTCAAATGTACCGAAAATGTACTGAAAATGTGCTGAAAATTCGCCGAATGTACTAAAAATGTGGCAAATGTACCGAATGTACTGAAAACTTGTTAAATGTACTGAATACGATTTTTCAGGACGCAAATGTACCGAAAAAAGTACAAATGTACCGAAAATGCCATCACTGGGTTGTAGTCCAAATCGAATCAAACGTGTGGTTTGTCAATAACTTTATTAAGAAAAAAAGAATTAAAGCTCTCCAGATTTCAATCTGAGTACCCAGTTTTCCAAGTAAGTTCTAGCAACTGGTATAGATATACTTGCGTTGGTTTCAACTGACTGCGCTTTGTGGAATTTCGGAACACTTGCACAAAAATTTCATAACCGTCGGTTCGTGAGTTTCCGTCATATTTCATACATAAAATACGAAATTTGTTTGAAATTCTGTGATAATTTATTAAGGGAGGACCAACTATACTTAATAATAGTTTTCAAGTTAATAAACATAAAATACACCTGTGAACTTTACATAGTCATTACTTTGAGGTGCTTGTTTTTAGAAATTGCTTATATCAGTACCTTAAACAACATGTATGATATTCAATAAAATCGCGGACTATGACTCAATATTTTAAACTTTTAATTTATGCAGAGAGTAATATTAAGTTTTCAAGATGGATTTTTTTATTTCATGCCAACCCAACTGAGCTCTCTCTATAATGGTGTCAAAACAACATCTCTTTAGTCGCCGCAAAACAATTCTTCAAATACAATTTCAAATTACAATATATCCTTTATTATACCCTTTTTAATGTCAGTCATTAAAAATGCATTCGTTCTCAAAAAACATTCAAAAATTGCTTTATTTAACCCTTCTCCTTTCTATATTGTCATTCAATAATCGAGATCAAGGAAGCAACTTTACAAAATAATACGTATCATCTATCTCCCTCCTACGTCGTTTTATTCTCTGTCTCATCAATTCGCTGAGTATTCAATTTACGCTTCCCGCAATGCTACTTCAGAAGCCACTTAAGCGCAAGCTCAATCCTCATTGATGTCAGCGTTGTCAGTGTAGTAGTTAGTTACTGTTGCTGTTGTTGTCGTCTTTATTTGTGTGTGTCCCGCTTAACCTCTATGCTATTCGATAATTTATGGCGATTTTCCATTAAACTCACAAGTTCTTGAGCAAGAATTGAATTGCATTTTCAATTTCAATTGCAAGATGGCAATTGTGGTGGCTAAGTAACGAGAAAGAAATCGAAAAACACTTAAAAAAAAAACAAGAAATCAAAAAGTAATCCACCAAAGGTTACAAAAAGTTTTCGGCAGCTGAAGTGCACTACTGTGCTTTAAATTTATGAAAACTGTTGACAGAAAACTTTAAAAAAGTGCAGCTACAACTACATAAAATTAATGATCTCTTTATAGGAAAAATGCTTATATTTTTAGTTGAGAGCAGAATTACAAAAAAAAAAAAATTTCCAAAATTTAAATGAACAAACGTCGACTATTAAAATTGAGCTTAAGTAGAAATAAAAAATCGTCAAAAACGAATAGAAAATGAAAAATTAACCTAATAGTTAACGGAAAGAAAAGTCCTTAAAAAAATCAAATTTTGAGCATTTTTTTCCGAATAAGAATGGAAAATTGTCAAAAGTATCAAGGTCACCAGTACGATTGGGCTTGTTTTTGTTGTTTTTTTGTTTTTAAATTTCTACGCGCCTATATCCTAATTTCTGATATCCCTGTTGTGAAAGATTTTGCTTTTCTCCTCTCTCCAAAGAGAAACAAAAAAATAAATTCTTTCAAATGGCCTTAGTTTAGTCGCTGCTCAAAAGTCATATGTTATCCTTATAGCTTCTATTAAATTTATATGAGGAACTTTTCACTTAGGCAAGTGGAACGTAATTCATTTAAAAGAAATCTTTCAACGTCTGTTTGCTTTTATTCCCATGGCTGTGGCGATACTCTCCTCTTCTTTAAACTTGCAACATTTTGCCACTACAATTTCACTGTGCGCTGAGATTCATTTCAAATCGCATTTCAGTCGAAAAAGTTTGTTAGCAACACTTTTTGTTGTCGGAGTTGCTGCAGTGTTGTTGCTGCTCTATTGGCATTGGTGTTTTAAACACCTTTCGTTTTGAGAGCATAAAGGTTACGCCGGAAAATATTGGAAACCATTAGGTGCTTGCATGGTTTAACTTTGAAGAGTTCGCATTCGCTTGAATACACTTGCATTCACCTTCACTCACATCAATGCAATTCGGCTTGAGCTGAAGAAAAAAAGCAAAAAAGCGAAATGCAGTTGCCGCAAAATGTTAGCTGCTGACTGTTACTTTTTGTTGCGGTGATTGTTGCTGTTACTGCCGCTGCTGGCTGCCGGTAGCAAAAAGCTTTTATGTAAAACTTTCGCTGCATTGGTGCTAGTTTTTCGTTCGGTAACAACGCTTTTCATGCGGCCAAAATCCATTTGGTTTGCCGTTTGTTGCATTGCAATCTTGTGTTTGTCTTAAGATTTATGGTCGAAAATGTAATAAATTTCATTTTGAGGTGTTTTTTGGTTTATTTTTTCGATGCAGTTTGCTTCAAAATTGGATTTACAGAGAGCTATTCAATGATGGTTTTTACCTCGTTTTGGTTACCCCAAGAAAGTTAATTTTTTTTTGTTTTTCTTGTGGGTTTTTGATTTCAAAAGTCAATTTTGTTGAAACGCAATGGTACTCGTATGAAAGCAGGAATCACTGATGCAATCGATTTGTAATACCATTACGTGGAAGTTAATTGTAATGTGAAGCATCTAGTGAAGTTCTTAATGACAAGGCAAAAATATCAATTTGCCTGAATAATTAAATCTCAATTTAAATTGATGTAATACTTATATAAATATTTGTTCATAATTTTCGTCTCAAAAACTATAAACTTAGCTCAGCCTCTCTTATCTAAATAAAAATTTGCTCACAGATGGCGCTCTGAGCAAAATAAACTTTGCACTTATTCGATGAGATAAAACTTTGACTAATCCAATTTAACTACAATATATGTATTACAAATTTTGGTTTTAACTTTTTTTAAAGTAACATATTCTTAAACTGCAATTGAATGCACTGCATGGCTAAGATATGAAACTTAGGAATAATCAAGTGAAAATTTCAAAATCCGACGATAGATGGCGTTGGAAAATGGAAAATTAGATTTGAACTCATGCCAAAAAAAGTAAAGGATATGAAGTTTCGCATAGCATTTATTATTTTTATACGTGAAATCCCTCTATAAACCAACTGATGTGTGCATGTGAATGTGTATGAGTGTATGTGTGCATGTGTTAGTTTTATAGCTTGAGAAAACGATTTTCTTAAAATGAAACTGCAATTTTTAACAACAATTGCAAATAATAATGGAGTTTTATTTGATACAGGACACGATGAGGATATAAAGCGAGCGAAGGTTCCTTTACCCATTTCCGTTTCCAACCAAATTCTAGTTCTCATTTTGTCCGCCCCCATGACGCACCCATTGTAGCTCTTTAGCATTTTATGATTGTGTCTGTGATGTTGTTTGTTAGTGTGCTGTAGTTGTAAATTGTGCATCATTGTGTTCAAATGTCATCGTTTCAGTTATGAATTCAACTGAACTAACTCAGATTTTTTAGCTTTGGTTGTGTTGGTGTGCTCTTGTTGTAACATTGAGGAGCGGTATCGAGCGTTCAATGACAATAATTTTCTATATTATTGAGTGGAGATTAGATATATATTTCTTAACAATTTATTTATAAAAAAAATTAAAAATGTGTGAATAAGTAAATGCTAAAAATTTTCAAGCGTTGCCAAAATTAAATTCTTAATTCTTGCTTAAGCAAGGGTACAAGCCAGAAGTAAGGGGCCCAACTCTGTTAAGCGTTTCAATGCATTTTACAATATAATTTATTCCTGACTTGTCAATAATAGATTTTGTACAATTCTCCTTTGCTTCAAAAATACTCATTCCGCTCGAGGTCATTACTATGCGACACATGATATATCATCTCATCTGGAGTGGCAATATGAGTGATATTTGAGATGGCTGATAAAATGTCAGGTTCCAAATCCAAGTGGAAGAATTATCAACATTAACCGCAACAATTTCCGCAACAGATTATTAAGACATATTTTCGATATCCTTGAAAAGAGTTAAAAAAATTTTACACAATATTTGTTTCTGGGACTCCTGGGAAAATGGGATTCCACTATAGAGCAAAAAAACTTCAGAAGTTCACGTAATGTGTTGGACAGGAACTTGGTGGCTAGATACAACCGAGATATGCCTCGATATTTCTTTCAGGACTTGCGATTTATTTTCATGTATTATAGATGAATCATATATCGAGAGATACACCTTAAAAAGTTTCGATGATAACCCAAACTTTTGAAAGAAGTATCGAATGCTTGCCGATAAAAATAACGACATCACATCACTAATTTAATATTTTGACTTCTGGCTCCGATTCGGATGCCAAACATAAAGCCAAATGAAATGAAATGAAACGAAGCTGTAAAAGAAATGGTTTATCCTTTTTATTTTGTCCTCTGTTGCCGCTGATCCTGCGGTTGTTGTGTTTTTTCTGATTATTGTGCAAAGGATAATGGACGCACGAATTGTTACTATTTGTAGTATAGCTGTTGTTGTTGTTGTAGCTACTATCATTGTTACAGTTGCTGATATTGTTGTTTTTGGCATCATTATTGTTATTACCAGCAACAATAACAAATTGTAACAGTGACATCACAATTGCTGCTGCCGTAACCTGAATAGATGCTACTCTCTCTGGTTTTTTCTTCGATTTTCTTAAAAGAAATTCTGCCTGTGTATAGCATTATTTTGTAAAATTCTATCAAAAAATGCTGGTTGAATTGTTATTAATATTGATATTTATAATAAAAATGTCACAGCGCAGGCAACAAAAACAAATGTAAACCATAGTTAAACAGATAATGAGAAAATATCATCATAATGAGGAATTATTGGACAAATGAACAAAACAGTTGAATGCTTCGGAATTTAAAATAAGAAAAGTGTCAACAATACTAAGAAAATTTAGATGTGGGTACAGTAGAAAAACAAACCTCCAAGGAAAAATAGCCCTAAATTTTTGTGCAGAGTTTTCTTTCCAAGAAATACTCTTTCGATATTCGCTTATGGTTTTTAATAAATTCTAAGGAAAATTTTCATTCTCAATAACTTTTCTATTTCATAGCCATCGCCTTATCTCGACGCTGAGTTCTGGTCTCAATTTCCGTTTACCTGGTGCATTGCTTACTTATAATAGCGGTAGAAATATTGCTACAACTTGATGATAACATCATCGATTTTCGGTGGCAACAACTGCACCGATATTAACAACAATTGCGGTAAAATATGCTACTGCTATTGGTATTGCACCAAACAGTATGCTATGAAAATTTATATGGCAAAAGAGTTTTGCGGTTGCATGGCTTTCGTTTGTAGACAATTGTTGTTGTTCATAATTTAGAGCAACAACAAGCTCAGTAACCATAATAGAACTAAGAATAAACAAACAGCACCAAAAATATTCATGCTGAAGATATTTGTAAGAAAATGTTGCATATACAACAGGGCTGCAATAAAGTTTTTGATTCCTGCAGCAATTGCTATGAAGACATCTGTATGTATGTATATCGAACATTTGCTGGCATGCTGTGATAATATGCCGTGCTGGACTTAGGTATTTCAGCGAAACAGGCATTCACGACAAAATTGTGCACTTTACTAAAAACTTTGTTAACAGTGCAAAGCTCTTCTTTGTAAACCCGAAATACGCTACAGTTTATATGTAGTATTCCGCCGAAAAGGATGCAATAAAACTGTCAACCAAAACGAGTAATGGAAAAATGATAAAAATATTTTTATTCGCTTGGTTAAGAAACAAATTCGATAAGTAAAAATAGGAAAGAAAAGTCGTATATGCAGCAGCGAAAAAACAAGCTTGTAAAACAAAATATTGAAGTTTACTGAAGGCAACTTGGCGAGAAGTTAAAGAAGCTTGCTGTTCGTTGTTGTTAAAATAAGTAAAACCAGACAAAGAGGTAGCGCCCGAAAATAGTGCTACTAAATAAAAAAGGCCCAAAATCGAATATTGAACTTAGTATCAAAATGAGAATATAAATTATCATTTTAGACATATGTACATACGCGAATAATTAAGAAAATTAAGGGAACAATTTTTCAAGTTTTTGTTTCAGAGACCCAAAAAATTAAATTAAATTCGTTTGAAACTCCTCAAATGCTTAAAATTGTGAAATTTGTGAAGTTAAGTCATTATTTTTTTACTGTTAAAAAACCCTTTGGAAATATTTAAAATTTGAATTATTTCAATAATATTAAATTAATGTACATACACATAATTTTACTTAAGCTTACAAATTTTTGAAAAACTATCCAATGAAAACCTAAAACTTATTTGAAATATAGTTTAAGTTCTTTGACAAAGTATTGCGAATCTTCGAGTTTCCGCAAAATCGATGGATTTTCAAAACATGAAAGCGACACTAACTTTTATCTGGATTGGATCATGTCTGAAAGCGTGCCTGAAGTTTCAAAGAGCTTTGAAGTTTGCATTGCATAAGGATTCTATTTTGTATGTTGTGAAGTTTTGTGATGTTCTTTTTATATGACTAACAATTTCTTCAAAGGCTTTCTTACGCAATACATTTTCTGCTAAATCTTAAAAACGTTTTACTGCAAAATCTTCATGGGGTTTGAAGGTCGAGAGATAATAGCGAAAAACTTAATATCTTGTGTTGGAATATAATTTATAAGATTTAGTATATTGCCCATATCACTGGAATGGTAACATCATATTTTAGATTTTGCGTGTGCAAGTGCGAGAAGACTTATATTTTTCTTTAATGTTACGTTTTTGATAAAGGATTTTCCAAATTCAAGATATAATCTGTCCTAGTCTCTTCAAGTTTTAATTTACACTTATTAAATTTTTGTGTATTTTGTATAGTCAGTTCATAAAAATATTTTTTAATGTGATTAAATATTATTTTATGATATAACTTTTTTTGCTCCATTTTACCACTGATATTCCTTGAATGAAGCTTTCGAATAAACTTGCAAAAAGAAGAAGAAAAAAGTTTCTTGTAAAATCCACGATATGCAGTTCTGTATGTCACATATTTGTTAGCAGTGATGTGTGCGCTCGTACAGCTTTATAATTCGATTATTCCTCTGCAGCAAGACTGTGCTCTGCTCGCATTTGTCTTTCATATCTAAGACTTACATTTTCGTTATTTTTCTCCGGATTTGGTTTAACATTGCAACTTTTTCTTTTTGCAAATCTAATAAATAAATATAAAATTATCTTTTCTTCACGCAAAATGCACAACAGCAGCAAAAGAAAATGCATTTTTATTTGCGCAACATCCTTACGAGCTGCCACATGCAATGATTTCCTTATTCGCTAGAGCCGCCCTGCAAATATTCATGAGACTATAACATATTCTTACGCTGAATTTTCTATGCAGCAGCGTAAAAACTTCTTTCGTGGTAAAATGAATTTGTTTCTTTTTTGTCGCTAGAAATTTTTTCTACAATTTTATTGTCATATTTCACTCGATATATCGTTTTTTTGTTGTTTTCTTATTGTGATAACTTAAATTTTTTTCTAATAAAATATGCAAATTTATAGCGATTCTCATGGAAACTCTATGCGGTTGCGTGGCTTGGCGCTTTTTTTCTTGTCAGAGTTTTAAAGGAAAAGGGGGTGTTAAAGCAAACTGTAATGTAAATTGCTTTGCTACAAAGGAAGATGCAGTCGCACTGCATTAATACTCTTGTTGTTGTTCTCAGTGGTTTTAGTTGTCATACACATGCATGGCAGTAAATAAAATTCTTATATTATGTACTCAAGTAACTATTTTATTTTGAAAAATTTGAAAAACTTAAAAAAATGCTTTTATGTTGAATTTCGAATAGCAAATTATTCGATTTAAGCAATTGAGATTTTTCATTTTGAATTTCACAATTAAAAATCGATTTGCTTTCAAAAACATTTCACTTTAGCTGCAAGTTTTCATAGTCAATGATGCATGCAAAGAATTTAATGTTACTCACAAAAACAAGCAAATGCTTCATGTAGCAGAATAAGACACAGCATGACTCTGCCATTACAACATGTGCAGAACAAAATGCCAATAACTTGCTCTACAACAATACTCGTATTGGTCCTCATCAACGTTGTAGTTGCAATTATTGTAAACTAGACTGATTATGAAATTTTTGACTTTAATTGCGAATGCCTTGTTATTTCATCCTTGGGGGTCCTTTTACTGGTATCTGCGCAAAAAACAAATATCGAAATAAAGGCAGCGAAATTAAATTGCGCAATCAGCAGCGAAACACCATAATAACGCAAAAACAATAACGCATTGTATTGCATGCAGTCGAAGCAGCATGTATTGAGTACCAGTATGACACTGCACAGTGGAATTATGTAACAAATAATGCAAAACTTGGTAAATTGACTTCAAATGATGTTGTAAAAAGTGCAAAAAACAGATGTATATAAACTGCTATATTCCTCTTCAATATGATTTTTTTTATAAAAAGAAATGCAAGCACCTAAGTCACCAATTCTGCAATGTCAAATAAACATCAGTTTTTTGTTGAGCAAGATTGTCTGTAAAAAATTACTTGACTGACTCGTTAAACGTCTGCCGGGTTTTTGATATAACTACATACATACTTAAAGGTTCTGAAGCCACAACAAATGAAGTGTTATTCAGGAAATATTCGGGCGGTATTATCATTGAAAAAATCAATTTATCAAAGAACACATTGAGACAACCACAGGTCAAATGATATATGAAGCTAAACTCACAAGTAAAGTTGATGCCAACTAGCGAAATTGGTGGCCGAAAAAATACAAAAACAAACCAGAAACTATTAACTGGCAAAAAAGAAGACAACAATTTAACATTGCAATACCGAATGAAAAATTGAACAAAAGCAATTTCAAAATAAGAGATTTATATATATAAATGTTTTTAATATCGTCCAATTTCCAAAAAAATTCTAAATTGACTGAGGTAGGTTGCCGCCCTTTCGGGTTTTCAAAAAGTGGTGAACTGTAATTTTCTTAGATTATTTGAAAAGATAAGTTCTAAAGATGTTTTTTCAAAGTATATAAAGTATTTTTTTGCACTTGTTCACTGTACAAAGAAATATTGAAATTCTAATGAACAAATTTCGCGCTGTTTTTTTTTTGCTCTGGGAAATGCTTAGTGTGGAAAAGGTATATGTGCGAGCACGCATATTTGGTTTGAATATGTGCGTATAGCCTTGAAAGGAAATTATAATATATTCGATATGATAATGATTATAAAACGGTAGAGCTTAAGAAACCGATAATTTAAATTTCATCTAATAATTAGTAGGATCTTTATTTTAAAGTTTGATCTTTAATTTTTGCTCGAAAACAGCTTGACATAAATTAAAGCTAAAGCTGTGGATATGAAATTTGTTGGCATGTCAGCACTAACGTATTTTAATAACACAACAAATTTTTTGAGTCTTTTTTATACCAAATAAGCCCTCCACACGTTACCTTTCCTACTGGGCATACTTTTTATATGACTTTGTCAACAGCGCACGCCTGTTGGTCAAACCAAATCAACGCATTTCCTTCAGTTTTATGGTCACACAATCCATGTCACCTCGTTGCTACCAATAAAAGGACATACATAGATGCATGCATCTACTAAAACAGACGCTAACAATGTTCTGCGATCAAAAATAGCATCATGCAACATTTTAGCATCGGCTTGAATCAGACTCTGCCACGAAACGAACAGATTTTACACTCTGACGCTTCACATAAAGCATTGTCAGCAGCTGCATTTACGGTCGCATCTGTAGCATGCTTCGTAGCCGCAACGCCATGTTAACAACTTGGCAACGCAATGGATAGATTTTTATTATACGCTGTTGGTACTGCTGCAGCATATTAGTGGCACAGCATCATTATTTAGCAGCAACTTGGTTACGAACGACCTTACAGCCGTTTAGCTAAAATCATTTTAGATTTTAATAAAAAATATTTTTGCTTTGTTTTTGCTGCCATTTTTTAGATTTGATGAAATTTGATATTTAAAACTACAACCTTTACTGTTGATATCACAGTTTTTAGTTTTTAGTTTTTTCTTTTTTAATTTGAAAAATTTAATAAATATGTACTTATAATCCCCCTAATCGATTTTATTACTTTTTGAAAAAGAAATTTAAATTCGCAACTTCAAGCGTCACACAAAACATCAGCCCTTTGTATTTCACTCATTTCAGTAAATATTTTGTGCGCCTTATTAACTGCAGATATCTTATTTTATTTTTGTTTTGTTTACCATCATTTTTAATGAAATCTTAAAATTTTTATTTGACTTTGTTCATGTGACAAAAATTTTTCGACAGGGAAATAAAATTCAAACAAAAGCCTAAAAAGCGAAATGAAAATGTCAAACATAAAGAAGAAAAAAAAAAAACAACAACAAAAAGTGTAGCACAAACACAATGAAAATTTAATTGCAATCTTAAGACAATAATTTTGTACGACATAAGAGAAAAGAAAACACGAACATGTAAAATTTTTTTAAAACAAAGGCAAAATTTAAAAGAACAGCTCAAGTTTCGAATAAAATGGAAAAAGAAAAACAAAAATTCAAAACTTTCCCCCAAAAAAAAAACAGGAGCAGAGAAACAATGAAAATGACGAAGCGTGCTCTAACATAACTCACGCTAGATGCCGCTGCTGCCACTGCTCCTGTTATCTTGTCATTCAACAGAAATACAAAAACACACACTCAGTCCATTTGAGAAAAAGGGAGCGGGCCGTGTAGCGACATTGAGCGGCACAAAATATTAAGACAAACAGTGAAACGCAATAATTATCTCATGAATACGCAAGCGTAAGCACTTTGGGCAAAAACAGCAACAGCAACTTCAAAATTTACAGCAAAACAACAACAAAAAAAACTTTAAATTCAAAACTTACTCAAGCGACATTTGCAATTGCAAAAAGAAATAAATTAAGCGTAACATACATTAAGGCGCTACAACATTAGAGAAAGTGGCACTAGCAGTAACAATGGCATCAACAGCATTGTTGGGGGCAACAACAGTAGCAGGCCTAAACACAAATGCAAAGACAAACATTGTGCTATGAATGAAGTTAATTTGTTTATATCATATATGTATATGTGAGCGTATGCACTTATGCCTTTGGGCAATTCCATGTTCAAATTGTATCTTGTTTAAAAAAAAAACAAAAGAAAAAACATTACAAAAAACGAAAACTCATGCCGTGGATTAAATACAAAAAATAATTTAATTTTGTTATATCATTTCGTTAAGGGGTGTATTTTATATATGAAACTTAAGGATTTTCAAATGTTATCGATTTTTGTAAAAGTTATATGCTTTGAATTGTACGCATTCTTTTTCTTCAAACATTTCATTATGGTGCAGCACCGAATGCAATTTATTCAAATTTTTTTATTTTAATGCTCAGAGTCTTAATTGCCTACCCTTAACGAAATTACAATGTTTCGAAAGAAAAATGGACAAATGTTTTATGACGTTTTTGTTTTGTGCAGCTTTAAAAAAATAAAAGTTTAAAATAAATACCAAAATTTGAATGGTGATATTTTGTTTGAATTTTTTTTCCAATAATGAACTTAATATTAACATTATTTCCAGCAGCAATATACTTAGCTTAAAAGTACTTTTATATTAATTCTCCTTTATTTAATAAATTTTAAACAATAGAATCATGAAAACTTTTATTTCTCTATATTAAATGCCAAAATTCAAGTTATCACATTTAAGTCACCTCTAACAGTGCAGATTGGATTGCTGCAATAAAACTTATTTTTGAGCCTGAAAATACCACCAAAAAAGTTGGGAAGACTTTTGCTTAGTAGGTTGGATAATTTTTCGTTATAAATTTAATGTTATATCCGAAGTTGCAGTCACTGCTGCCAGAATTCATTAACAGCAGACTGTGATTGCTGCCTTCGAGTAACAGCTATCAAGTCTCTGCTACCAAATCCCGATCTAAATGTGAAGCACTAAAATGGAAGAATTAGTAGACATAATTGCATGGAATTTCCCGCAAAAGTTTATCTATAAAATGCTTAGAAAACTCGCTCAAACAATGCCACCTAACGACATGCAACAAAGCAACAACAAAAAACTAATAAATTTTTAAGCTGCACTCACACTTTCAAAATAAGATATGCACACATTTCTAAAATACAGCAACACACAGATCCACAAACACAAAAAAAAAAAAATGGTGCAGGGAGACGCCTAAAAAGCTACTTTATTAATGGTGCGCTTATGTGACTAACGACTTTAAGGTTTCTTCGCTGTGCTTTCACCAGAAAGTACAAAAATTCCAAAGAAGGCATAGAGCCATAGGCCAACAAAATTGCACGGGCAAAGTGAGAGGAAAGACAAAGCAAAACCAAAACAAAAACAAAAAAGTTTAAAAAGCAGAACTTTCATCATTTTATGCAAATAAGTTAAATAATAAAATATCAAAAAGTTAATGTTAATGAATAATTATGCTGATGGTAATCATCATAATAAACGTCATCATCACTGACACCATTCGAACTGTAGAGGAGAGGTATGTTTTGATAGAAATTTATATAATTTTAAAGAAAAGTTAACTTTTCTGTTTATTTCGGAAGGGATATTCAGTTTTCAAAAACAACAGTAAAATATTTTGATATTTGTGATTTCCATTTCCTAACCATTATTTATATTTAGCTATTATTTTTTCTATTAAATAGTTCATCGAATAATATGCGTAATTAGTAAATTAATTACTGAAATTTTCAAATTTCTTAGAAAATATTTCAACCACGCAATTAATAAATTAATTGAATTCCTTGCACATACACACACAGTAGCCAGCCACTACATGCGTCTGAATGAGTTCGACAAATAAATTACCATTAATTTCCACAACAACTTTGCCGCACTGCACGTCTGCTATCGTTTAATTTCGCCCAAACCCTTGCGTACGCTCAATATCCAGGGCTTCAGATTCTTGCAAAAAATGTCGACGCCCTTTGCCATCATCATTAAACCAGCTGAAGAAAACTTTGTCGTCAAGCGTGATCCAATAGCGACTACATTCGCATTCCGCTGCTCCAAACTCTATTTGTTTGTATACAATGAACCATACCGTTGCGACTCCGTGACTGACTCATGCCAAGGCCACCCTTAAAATCGAATACCAATCAATGATTAGGGAATTACGTTGATTGCGCGGGTGTTCTGCTAAACTTTGCTGGCACTTTGACATTCCCCTTATCCTGCGCACGATGATTCGCATAAATTTTGAATTTAAGCAGCTTATGTCGATAAACTTTACACAGAAGGAGAAAAAAAATTTAACTAATTTTTGTTTATTCAATAAAAATCAAAATATTGAAAATTTTAGAGCGCCAAATTCCTATCCTGATTATACATCAGCATTTACTTTTCTTCTGCAGAATTAATACAGACAGAAAAGTTGGTGCGAAGCATCCATGAGAACAAAACGAAAAGTTGTTGTTATTTTATTTCTTTTTGCTCAAAAAATTTTACAATCTCCATCAATAATTCAGTTTTACTTTTATTACTTTTACCCAGCCAACATTGGAATGATTGTTGAATCTTCCATTTTTGAGGAAATGCCTTAACTACTCTTCTGAAAGAATTCGATTATAATTAATACATTTCTATTACATACTGTAGGGAATCTCTTATATTTCATATGTATATGGGACGTTCTTTTACAAATTGAACGAATTTTGACAAAAATTGACCGACACATTTTTGATTTGGCTGAAATTTTCTGTATGGGTTCTGTATCGAAAAATAAGAGACACGTATTCGAGAATTTTTTTAAAAAAAGTTTTTTTTTTTCAAAATTGTGTTTAAAAATTATTTACAAATTAATATTGTTATAAACAATTTAAATGTTTAAATTGATTTTTCATAATTTCACGATCAAAAATGTTTGCTGGGTTCTTACGTATTGCATACGTTCACATGGATACACATGCATGCATACACACACACATACACAAATGTTAAAGCGTTAAGAATGCGTTTCTGTAAAATCGAAGGAATGGATAGCAGAGAAAACCATACGAATTTATCTAAAAGTAAAGTCAAATGACCCAGTAGGAAGATGCTTGCTTCATTAACTTTTTTTGACTAAATAATAAAAGAATTAATGCATGATTCTAGAAATCTGGCATTTCTAACTCTTTGCACTCCAGAGAGTATTATTATTACTAAATTTAAGCTTAATTGGCATCTATGAATAAAGCAATGAAATGATTGCTCCCACAGCTTCTTCTGACTAACATAAGATGGACGTCATTGAATACTTGTTCTATATCAAGAGAAAGTTGGCTTTGTATAGTAGCAATCCTGGCATGGCAGGAGTCCATCCTTCATTACCTTTGAGAATAACCAGCGTTGTAGATCTGTCGCAGCATATCTATTTTATTATTTATCAAAAACTCAAAATGGTTTCCTTTGTAAATGAACGCCCTCTTATGTTATGTATACAGTGGGTCCAAAAGCGCTCAAGGCTATAATGCTAACTAAAAAAAATTCAAAATGACTTAATCCAATGTTGGCAAAACTTGGTCTTTCTGCGATGTAGTGCTTTAGTTTGGACGCAATTTTAATAATAATTTTTCAGTTTCTATTTTGGATTAGTTTTTTCTAAGCAAAAACTGCACAAAACTCAAGAAACTAAAAAAGATACCAAAATTTGTGCCTTTTTGAAGTGACACAAGACTACGAGTATTAAAATTATCTACTCAACGGAAGGCTAAAAAACATTCAGAAATTATCGCTGGGTATCTTAATAAAACAGGGGAAAAATAATATATAATATGCTTTTGTTGTCCGCTATTTGTTACATTTTTTTTTCGTGAGTGTGCAAATTGAAATGTATGCGTTATTTATATTTGTGTGGGTGTGTTAAAGATTTTTAATTTACTGTCAATGCATAATAATATTGACAACAAAAAATACCGAAAAAATTAAGAAAATAAAAATTATTAACAGCAACACAAAATAAATGAAAAAAGAAAATTGAAAAACAAGAGAAGCCAATGAAGTACCAATTCATGTCGTTACAACAGCCCCGATGAAGAATCTCCTTGGGTAAAACTTAATGATTCACAATTGTTGTTATTTTTATTTTTATTTTCATATCATCAGTGGTTTATGCATTGCTTTGCACTACTGTAAGTGTGTATGTGTGTGTACTTGTGTTGATTATACTTGGTCATGCTGTGCAGATAATTAAATTTAAATTAAAAATTCAAATCAGTTGCTGCTAGCATTGTTGTTGCTGTTGTTGTTATATTGATAGCTTCTAATAATACACACTGAGGCAGTTCGTGGCAAATATTTATTTTACTGGTTGCTGGCGTCAACTATGACGTGGTGCGAGTAATTTGTTGTACTAATTAGCGGATTGGAAACGAAAAACTTACTTATGGAGCGCAGCATTGAAAGAGTGGGGCCTGGGTTTGTTTTGAAGTCAGAGGTTTCATCAACAGCAAACAAATTTAATGTTATGCAAATTGGCTAACATGACGTTTCTTATTCGAATATTTGTTGTAACAATTAATTGAATTAACTGACACTCATACGTCGTGTTGTGCAAGCGAAAAATTTCAAATTAGATTTGTAGTGCAAATTTGTGTTTAATTAATTTATTGTTTTATGTAATTCAATAAAAACATGTACAGACAGATATCTAATTTATATACATACGTAACAAAAATAACTATTGGCAATAAATGTTTACTCATTAAAGTTGAAACATTAAGGTGGAATTCAGTGTATTTAATGAAACAGCCTAAAATGAAGTGCAGAAAGGATGATACAAAATAAACGATAAAGTTGTGCTCGGTTTAAGAAAAATTTTTAATATCACAAAATTACTCATCTCGAAAAAACTTAAAACATTATTTAAAATAGTTGTTTGCTTCAAATTTCGGATTTAAATGAGGGTCAGTCACATTCGATCAAAGAAGATGATTAAATCCAGTGAAAGAACATCACGAAAGTACTCTACAAAAACATGCCAAAAATTTTTGAAAATCTTAACTGATGTTCTGCACTTAATTTAACTAAGTGAATTTGCTAAAGGGTTGCGCCATCTTCAGAAAAGTGAAGTAGATTTAAAATTAAGGTTATGAATATACAACAGAAGCCTTTGCCAAGATGAAACACCAAGAAGACAAAGTAACCTTGATTCTACTAAGCCAGCCGAAGGACGCAGCATTAGCGACAGAATAGCATGGTGTGTCATAGCAACAGAACCACAAGCATAGCATGGCGTCAGCAACAACTTTGTTGTTTTGGTGATTTTGTTTTCAATTCACAACGGAATGAAGCACCAGCAACAATGACAATACAGTTATAAGGTAAAGCAATCGAAGAGTACTTGGGCTATAAGTTCCTATAGCTTATCGATGTAATCGTAGTATCACAACTTTGTCAGTATTTCTTTTGAAGAGCAGATTTTCTATCGACATGCAATAATTTCTAAAGCGGTCCTGCTTAAAAGAAAAATCTATTTTGGATCCAACTTAAATTTAAAAATTATGTGATATTCAAACTTTTGATAATATTGTCATTATAGCTGATTCTCAGCGATTTTTCTGTGGAACCTTATTCAGCTTGATCGAGTTGGACTTGCAAATAACGATGATGAAACCAAGATCATAGTACTGAGTAACAACCCAACATCTATCCAATGTTTGAGGTAAAATGGGTTGCATCATTTGATTAAATTCTAAAGTGTATTTATGGACTCTTAAAAATACAGTAAGGTCTTGTAACAGTAAAACTTTACATTCTTTATAACATCAAAATTAGAATTTTATGAGAATCTTTAATTCAGAGAACAGGTCATTGACGAATCCAGATCTTAGCCTAAAAAACTGGAAAAAACACGCCAGAGATAGAAAAAAATATAAAGATTATAATTTGATTCGATTCCTCCAAAATGGAAAAACTATCACACAAAACGTTGAATAGACTTACGCTCTGAATTCAACAAAAGGACTCATTAATGAGGCACAAAAAACTTTAGTTTTGGAATATTTTATTTTTTCATATTATCAAGAATTTCGGTGGTTCTTTTCAAAATGCATACGATTTGCTTAGTTTACACTAAAATCACCAAACCAATTCTGCATCCTGTGCTGCTAGAAAGTTCAAAAATGAATCTTGACGCAAATTTTGAACAAAGTATTTTGTAAAATTTGCAAACAAGCACATACGAAACAACAGTGTGCGTGTGTGTGTGTGTGTGGGAGCGCGTGTGAAACGTGACAGGTGCGGTTTCTTTGCCATACAGTCAGCCAGTATAATGCAGTATTACGTGGATGAGATTTCTCTCATGAAACGCAAATTCAGTTTTCGCGTATTTTGGGATTTTGTGAAATTCTCGCAAAGAAAATTCATATTTGGTTTTTGAGTGTGTGTACATAAATGCATTTACATGTATATGTGCATAAACTTAAACAGTTTTCTTGTGTGCATCGGCACAGTAACACAATCGCGGTGCAGCATAGTTCACAAATCCTTGGGAATAGCGCGACCAAAATTCAATGAAATCTCTGGCTTCAGTTTTCAATTTTGCTTGGGTGCTGGCTGCTCTGTTATCGTTTTCTTATTTTTTCTTTTTTTGTGTGTTGCTTTGTTTTCATTTTATGTTCATCTTTTTGTTCAATATTTCTACACATATTGTTCCCAATTGTGCGTTACAGTTGTTCAAATCAGTTGGCCATGAGCAAAAATGAATAAAAATGAGAGATTAAAATTTTGATTTTTCAAAAAAAGTCGATATTTGTTAAAAGCTATAACATGTAAAATGTATAGATATGAACAAATTTCACCATCTTTGATCACTATGCAGCATTGTTAACTTGCAACAAATTGTACTGCAAATGGTGTTGTTTCCTGGTGATGATACCTCGTCGCTTAGTTTTCTTTTACTCAAATTTTCAATTGCTTTTTGTGATTTCGTACACAAAGCTACGCAAAATCACTAGAGACGTCTAACATTGCATCATTTTTGCGGAAAATTCAAACTTTAGAAATGAAACTGCCATTGTCCTGTAGTGTTTAAAGAGTTCAATATCCTGCATTGGCATAGAAGCAGCAACGTTCCATGTATTTTATATTGAGGCAACCGCAGGAAATCTTAAATCTTCTCTTGACTGCATTGCACCAGCCGGACCAGCAGAGACTTTTATTAGAGTTTCATGCAGCTCGAATCCCTTTACATTTGTGTTAACGTGTGATAACCCATTTTGAACTGATGAAACTCAAATTGATGCTATGTTTTGAAAACTCGATGGAGAAGAGTCAATTGAGCATGATTCTTATATGTCTCGTTATGTCAAATGTGGATGCAATTGACTAAGATATATTAATTATTTCACCGTTTTTTACAAATCAATACAGTTACTCTGCACGCAGTGCAAAACTGGTTAATTTATATTATCATTCCTTTCCTTTTCGTCTTCTCATCGTCTGTAATCCCTTAAGTGAACGAGTGCGAAAAGTTTCGTTTGTATGCTTTGGCGCTTGTTTGAGTAGCGTCTCAAATGATTTACAACACACAAGATAAACATCTACCATCTTCCAAGGATGAGAAGCTTCAAGCTTTACAAGCTGAGACAGGTGCATCAACAGCAGTGGCAGTGGCAGCAGCAGTTGATGAAGATTTCATGCTGTGTCGCACGAAGTGAGAAGAAAGCAGCGAATATCCTTTTGCATTGTCTTAACTGGTTGCTGGCTGAATGGTTCGTTCGATAGTTGGCTCCCTGTCTGACTGGATGACTTGCATTGCACGCTGCATGACTGGTGCGTCTTCTATACTTTCTGTTGGCTTTGTTCACTTTTGCACAAAGTTTTATTTATTTTGCAGCTAAGGTCCTTTAGAAATTTTATTGTTTGCTCTTCTTCGAATGATTGTTGTTGCTTCTGCTACTGCTAATATTGTTGTCATTTGTGTCGTATTCCAGGTAGGAATGCGATTAGTTGCGTATTGCAGAGGGCGACAGTTTAACGTAAGTTTACAAAAATCAGTTTTTGTCTTTTGTTTTACAACGGATTGTATTAAAGGAAAGTTTTTCTATTAATTCTATAAAAGTTTATGTCGTTTTTGTTTGCGATAAAGATTTCATGGAAAGCGGATTAGAGATGAACAGATAACATGAGATTTTCTATTTAAATCTTATCTTTAATATGAAAGATAACATAGGCCGAGCTGTTATACGAATACAAGCAATCCATTGTTGAAGTAATGAAAAAAAAAATGCACAAGAAAAATCACAGGAAATTATTATTTTTATAATTTTTTTACAAAACAAACTGCACACCAACAATCCTTCTTTGCTCTGCACACTACTCAAATGTAGTCGAAATGTAATGGTGCCGCAAGGGTCTTTTAAGGCCAAAGTCTTAAATTTGAATGAGGAATTTTTTTCAAAACTATTGGGTTGCAACGAAAATTAAGAATAAAAAAAGCAGCTCTGCTATGATCGGGTAAAATTTGAAAGAAAAACATGTTCCATCATAAGTAAATTTCTCCCTAAATTTGGAGAAAAGTGGTAAAAACTAATAGGAAACATGAATTGAAATTCAATATTTAAGAAGTCTGCATACAGATATTTCGTATATATAAAAAAATTGAAAAGAAAGAATATTTTTGCAAAATTTTGGCTTTATTTTGTTTAAAAAATGGACGAAATTTTTGAACGCTCATTAATTTTTTAGAGTTTTTCTCGGCTGCTTTTAATTTTGGATAAATTTTACTATGTAAACAGAATGGTTTGGATATACAGTTCATTAATAAATCCAAACACTAAGAGCTTGGAATGCTTTTCTTTGCTGCGGATCTCTCAAATAAAATCCAAAACAGAGAATGTCGGAGATCCAATTCAATTTATATTTTTCCTTACAGGAAATATATATTTTGTATCTTATATTTTATAGCATGTATTTCTTTTATACGTTTATAGTTAAAAACTGCATGCAATAAATAAAAAGTTATGCAAACGAAAAAATAGAATTGCATAATTTAGAAGTCATAAGATTTCTACAAACAAATAGCGAAACACTTTAAATTATAGCGATGATTAAATGCACAGTTTTTTTATATGCATAAGCCCTTGTTTGCTTATATTTTCTAAACTATTAGGTCATCGCATTTTCTAATTGAAGTTAAATCGGAAATTTTCTACTTAATCCTTTGGAAAGAGCCACTCTTCACAATAAGTTGTTTTCTATCATTTCGAAGAAATATGCCAATTTATTATAATCCAGTGCTCAACAAACTGAGTCCGAAATCAAAAACACTACACAAAACTCATTGCGAAATTCGTAAGATACTAAACCTTTGTGGAGCTACCAACTATACTTACCAGCAAAGTATCAGCTAAGAAGTAGTCAGGTTAAAACGGATTTCAACTACGCACAGCTGTTGGTTGTAGTGTAACGCAACTTGACAAAACTTTTTGCTTTTCTTCGCCGTGCTAAATGGGAAAAGTTTAAATGATTCTACTTCTACTTGTAGAAGTTTGTTATGCTGCCGCTTGCTGCAAAGTCAGCGGCAGTAAGCGCAAATGAAGAAAGAAAAATATTTTCATTCTATTACGTTTCGCTTGTTGCAAAATCGTTTTTAAGTTTTGATAGCAAAATTTTTGTTTTTTTTGCTGCTGCTTTCGAAAAGTGAGCAGTAAAGTTTTCATATTTTCAGCTCGTTATTGGCTGTAGCTATGTTGTGCACTGCTCAGTGTTGCGCGTGTGTAGCTCAAATGTAAAACAAAGTCGATTTTTATTTTGGCACTGAAACAATGAAGCGGACGGATGCTCATTTTTTTGTTATTTCCGTTGTTGCTTTTGTTTCAAATTATATATGAGAGTTCAATGAAGTTTCTTGTTGTTACAGAAATTGAAAAGAATGAATTGGATGAAAAGAAAATCTGAACATACTCTCAGCAATTTTAAAATCATTGAGAAGGTTTTGCCAATTTAATTCTTGTGAAGTTTAAAAAAAGTTACTCGTATAGGAATTTTACTTTATGCCTTTGAACTTTTCAAAAACTGATTCACACTGCAGCTGCTGCTTTGCTACCTACAACTTTCGCTTAAAACGTCTAATCATGGTTCATATTCATAACTTTGCCCTTTCGCCCTTGCTGCAAACTCCATTCACATTCCTTGCTGTAGCGTGCTGCATTCAAAATGATGAATTGTTTTCTTACATCTGCATTTTAATTTGGTTTTTCCCATAATTCCCTCAGGTACTTTTGCTACTTTAAGTGTTTTTCGTTGCAACACATAGACAGGCACACGCACAACAGCACACACATACGCGCACATACACTTTGACTTGAAATTTTGCTACGCGCACGTTACTCGCTTTGCATACGAAATCCGTAAGTAATTCCCAAAGTTCCCTGAGCGTATTAAAAGCCTTCGGTTACGTTTTTCGTTTGCTGCTGCTCCTTACGTGATGCGCTACGCAGTACACACTCGCAAGCAAACAAACGTATTTTTTTAAATTGTTGCTGTTGTTTTCGCTGTTATGCTGATGCACTCTGCTGATAAATTGCATTTTCTTCTTTTCGGCAAAAAAGAAGAAGAGAAAAACTACCGTAAAAAAAGAAGAGGCAACCCGCTGCACTGCCGCTGCTGCATCAATAGAAGCAAACAAAAACCATTTGCTGCATTTTCTTAAACGAAGAGGTATCTTGTGCGCACGCCGCAGTTCACGTATAAATTTTCCCCAAATAATTTTCATTTTCCATCGTTTCTTCTTAAGTTCTTCCTTTTGTTTCGCGAACTTTATGTCACGCGTGACGAATGGATTTTCTGTGGCATGTGGCTTAGAAAACAAAAACACCAACAGCAATGCTACACTTTTATAATACAACAAAATGTAGCAATTGTTTCTTAAGCTCTCGAGATTGCGTAGTATTTTTTTTTTGAAATTATAGAACAAAATGAATCTCAGTCAGATTTGTTGTAATAGAACTTTGAATTCAGATAGAAATTTCTTTGGTATCATTAGGAAGGACACTGAAGTAGTGTATTTGAAAATGGTCACAGTGACTGCTTAAAATGAAAAAGATTCTGAAGATTTTCGGACACGAACTCACCGAGCTCTGGTCTGGTCGCGTCATGACCAAGTAGAACGAAAACAATTACTTATATGATTTGCTCCGATGGTTGAATAGAACACAGTTGCTTAAGTGTGAGATGAAACTTTAAAGCTTAGTTATTGAAAATTTCAAACTTCAGAGAAGTATTCCTCGACTGATTCCTATTGGAATTACTAACGAAGCTAAAACACGTCTTTGACATCTAACAGAGTGAAAACGAGAGTCAGAGGCCTTGTTTCTTCTCATAATCTGAAAAACTCTATTTAGGAAACAGCCCAGTTTGGTGGAAAGAATATACTTGTTTCTGTCCACCAAATCATCTACAAAAAATAAGTTGTTTACGTTGTTGTTTTAATTGCATGTTTTCTGATACATAACAACTCGCCACAATCTAATCATAAAAGGTCAAGAATTACTGCAGAAACAGTGACAGATCTAACCATAAGAGTCTACTAAGGTTAAGTTGGTTCTCTATGCATCAGAGCACCTTAAATTTTTGTTCGAATTAAATAAAATTCTATTAAGCTCAATCAGGCTTTAATTGAACCATGAAATAAACAAATAAATTAAGAAACAATAAACAGACCGTAATATATTTAAATAAAATTCAAGTTCATTTTACTCTTTTCACTTACTTATTATGCACCACAAAAAAACAACCGCCTACTTCCCATTCATAAAGACGTAC
This sequence comes from Meiosimyza platycephala, assembly GCA_963662105.1. NCBI lineage: Eukaryota > Metazoa > Arthropoda > Insecta > Diptera > Lauxaniidae > Meiosimyza > Meiosimyza platycephala. The sequence continues at coordinate 1,486,431 of OY759210.1, read as the reverse complement.
ACGACCTAACAACCAACTAACTTTTTTTTTGTTTTTTTTTTTTGGGCAACTTTGCTACTTGTTTGCAAAATCGCATTTACTGCTGCTTTGCGCCTTTGGTTCAACGTTTGTGTGCCAAACCAATTTCTTCGTCAATTTCTTTCTCACGCTCACTCTCACAGGATATGTCTGTCTGCCTGTCGTTTTCTTCTCGCCCATTTAGATTTCTGAACAACTTGAAGGAGCAACTTTTTCGTGGCTGATTGTTTTGCAGCCCCAAGCGATCAGTTGTTGGCTACAGGGAAAATGCAAAAGAAGAGAAAAACTTAAATTAAGAGCCACAAAAAAGGAGGAAGCAAAAAAAAATGAAGCAAAAAAGGAAAGCAACAAAACAAAAATGAAGACTAGAAATGCAGACAAACTTACCTGAATGGCGAATAGATTTTATGGTCAATTGATGTGTGTTCGTTACATTTTACTTTAATTCCATTTAACAAAAATTTCATTGCTGCTGCCACTGTTGGTTTTCCTGCTACTGCTGCTGCAGCTGTTAGTTGGGCTTCGGAAAATAAAAAAGTTGTCAAAGCAAAAAGTTTTCACTTTTAGTTTGGGAAATGAAAAAGTTTTACTTTTTCAGTGAATACATTTTTTAAGTTCTTTCTCTGGGAGAATTGAGTTATTTATAGTTTTTAAATAAATAAATGAGTATTTGATGTTTCCAGAAATTTTACTCCATGACAGTAAATATGAAAATGTCCCTTGCAACTGTTATTTAAATTGTAAGCGTATTAAGGGAAACTTTGCGTACACCATGACGTATGCGTAATATTCAATTCAATTAATCACTGGTAGTAGAAACCACAAAAACTTTACAGAATTTACAATGGTTCTTCAGAAACTCTATACCCAAATGTAATTAAAATACAATTTCTCAGAAGCTATTCACACAAAATGCATTAAATTATTGTTGTTCTAAGTTTTAAACAATAATTTATCATGTAGCAACGCCTAAAAGTGTGCAAAAGTAAGCCGCTCGAATGAAATGAAGTGCGTTCGTTGCGTGGCGTTTTATGCAGCAATGAAGTGAAATTAATGTTAAATGTCAGTGCGTATAAAACTTGTTGAAAACCGCATAAAATTTTGATGATGAAAATGAAGTTTATAAGATGTTGGCTGCTATTCCTTTTGAATGTTTGAGTTAAATTGTAGCAGCTTAAAATGAAAGAGAAGTTGTGTGTTTATTTATCACTATAGTTCGTAACTATAGTGATGGAAATATTTGCATCAAGAAGAAAAAAAGCGACTTGTAGACTGTTTAAGGAGCCAAACAAAATAGAAACTGAAACTCAATTTATGCATTTTATGTGAAAAAAAATAGTTGCTACCACTGTGAATAATCCTTTTTGTTCCAACGCGCCAGATAAAAAATGTTAGGTTTTGTAATTTAAAAAGTACATATTTCGAATATTTTGCAATGCTAGCCTTTTATGGATAGCACAACAAAAACCCTTACGATCACTTAATTCTTCCTAAGTTAAATTTATGGTCCTTGCGGTTGAGCATGTGACCTTTCTGTTCCAAAATAATTACCCATATTTTCGTCGAAAAGTGCTTAATACTAGGGACACCTTTTCACGCCATTGTGTAATATCGCTCTCCAGTATTCGTCTAAAACACTTTCGGAAAAGTTCAGTTGCATTAAGTACAGACTAGTCCATGAGCTGGATATATTAGCCTAATTCTATATGCTAGCTGCTTAAGAACTTTATAATTTGATAAGCTGCTATGTGTAAAAATTATTGCGAATTCATCGAAAACCGATCGCCATCACGATACAAGTGTTTTTAGCCGAAAATTGAAGAAAAATGTCATCATTCATGAACCGTATGATATGGTCCACTTGACTTTTTGTTTTTATCTTTTGTTTTGTTCGCGAAGCTAAAATTACCACCTCTAAGATGGTGCTTCAAATCCGGACAAGCCATCAAGGCAAATTTGCTGAAGAACCTGAATATAGAAGACATTCCTGTGTGGGACTAATTTGGTTTCATTTTATTTAACAAGTCCATTAACTTTTCACACAGCAATAACTTGCATTTAACTACTGACTAAATTTGAACAGTTAAAATGAGCTTTAAAATTGAAGTGTTTTTTGTTTTTTATAAAAATTTTTGTAATCAAAACGTAGTTTATTTTTTATATTTTTTTTTTGTGCATTGAACAAACGATTTATTAGAGTTGTTAGTAAACAAGTTTATGCATTTTAAATGGCGTAAACCACTGGCTACTTCTACAACTATAACTACGCTTTCTAGTGAAATATTGTGTGTTATTTTATAGTAACAATATCAAACAATGGCATAAACAAAACAACAACAAATAACAAATACAAAATGTAGCGTTTATTTACCAATGCAGTGTTGAATTGAATTAAAATTGAATGCTGCAACCAACAATTGAATGCACTTAATAAAGGGTTCGCTATGGTTGTGTGCTGATTTTCAATGCATTGCAAGGTTATTCGAATGTTTGGTTAACATGAAATGATATTTTGTTATTGCTTTTATTTAAATGATGCAATAATATAAACTGTTGTTATTATTATTCGAAGCTTATGCATTTCGGTTATTTATTTTTACATCTTAGATTTAAAAAAAAAAAAAAATTGTTGCAAAAACTTCATCAATTTTTGGACGATATTTTTTAAGAAAAGAATGCTTAAAAATTCATAGGAATTTTTATTTCGTTTGAAATCTCGAAATTTCTGCAGACTTGAACTTAAGTCGGGTTTCATTACTAAAATTTCGTAAGCTTTTTTTAGGCATACGGCAAAAATAATAGTTATGCTGAATGTCATACACATTGCTCAGTAGCTTTTTTTCGCAAATTATTATGGTCAAAAAAGACTTTTTCTAGAAATTTTGTTGGTAACAGTTTCATATTTCCAATATAAGATCGCAACATCTAAAGAATTATCCAAAAGCAATTGAGAACAATCGGCGAGGTCGATTCGACGTTTCCCTGGATCTATTTATTTTTCAAGGCTGATAAGAAAAGGGGCACAATATGACCCGATTGCTCTGTCAGTAATTTTACGCGCTTTTAAAAAATCTAAATAAACTTTGCAAAAGAGTACAAACAAAAAGTGAACAGAAATTTGTAATTTAACGAACCAATTAAATAACTTTATTTTATTAAAAACTTTATTTTCCAGTAAAACGTTTTTTTTTTTTGTATTTATTAACGTCAACTTTAAAATTGTCCCATTACGGCTAACAATTAAAAATGATTTTTTTATGTGTCACTTAAAAATTTGAGCAATTTGTGTAAAAAACTTAACAACAACAAACACAATACCAACCAACGAGAGTTAGATGCCAACACACACACATAGACAGATATATATGTATGTAGTAAATCTTTTTCATTCCATGCTAAGCTTTCGTCCGCTTGTCTAATCGTTAAGGAAATTAACACGTTGGAAATGCTTTACTTTTGCGTGGCGCTGCTTTGGCCTAACGTGGCTTAATGTGGCTTTGTTTGTAACCTGCTTCATAACTTTCCTGTTTACGCTGTCTTCGCCTGGTGAAGTTCTTGGTTCATGGCGGTGGTGCTGCTGGTGGTGATGCAAGCGTGCTTCGTTTGTTTTTGAATTTATGAACGTCATTCTTGTGCAGAGTTAGTGGTGGCGTGAAAATGGCACACAAATGAATGTTTGTTGTTGTTGTTGACCCTGATTTGTATGCAGCGTAAGAACACAAAACGCTCAATTCTGCACCATTTATCTATTTTCATTTTACCCTGTGCCCCAACTTCGTTAAGATGAAGCGAATTATTTGAAACGAGTCCTTGCCAGTCAACTTGTAGACAAAGAGTAAAAATTTTAAGGTAAATATTTGTTGTTGCAGCAACAACTACGTGCTCTAGTTTTCGGGGTAATAATGTCGTAGCAAGGATAGCGTAAATATGGGGGGCACACAAATTTTTGCCAAATAAAAAATAATTTTGACCTTGAAAAATTTAAGAATATTTAAATAAAATATGACTAACTGAGATGAATTATATGAGCTGTTTATATTAAAATTGACCCATGTATTTTTCAATATTCAAATAAATAAATAATAAATTGTGGGTGCTATGTTTTTGCGTCATATCGGAAACTGTCATTGTTGGTCGAAAGGAGTCAAAGTCAAAAATAAATTCTTTTATCCAATATAGTACTGGATATGTTTCTTAAAATGGAAGTAGTGTTCTAAGAACCCACGAAGTGTAGTGACGTCCTTATAAATGAAATCGTATCATGAAGAACGATACAATTGTATTGAAAGTATTAAAATTATTTTTGAAAAATAAATCAAATTTAATTTTCCTTTTATAAAAATTTTTCTGTTTCGGTTAAGATAAAAAAAAAGTTCCATATATTTTTAGAATATACAAATATTGAATGAAAATGTTATGAGATGATATGTATCTTTAATTTTTAGTAGATCAGTTAAATATGTTTAGTACTAAAAACAATAAAAATCATCATTAATAAATTACCAGTATTCTAATTCCGAGGACGTGCAATGTTGTGCTGGGGCAATAGCTTTAACTTAGAAAAATCATGTAACAACACATACGAAAGAAAAAACATTTTTACACGTGCAACAACTCGTTAATCCTTGAACTCCTGCAGCACAACAAGCAGCGCCTTCAACGCCACGACAAAGCTTAAACACATGGTGTTGTGTAACGTAAACGAAGCTGCTTTTGAAATACTTTCTGCTGTTGCTGTTCAAAAAAATACTAACTTTGTCCTTGTGTCCATTTTGTAACTTTTTTTTTGTTTATTTGATATATGCTGATAGCCTGATGACCAATGTGTTGTTGTTATCCTGCATATGAACACACGTTGATTGGTGAATTTTACGATGCCAACAACAGCAACAGAGACAATAAAAAAAAACCATAACTACTGCTTATACAATAACGCTATAATAAAAGATATAAGCAAAAGTAAAAGCAACAGCAACAACAGCTACAATGTACTACTCTAGCCAAGGCTTAAAGGTTTACCAACTTAATGATCGTTTTTCGGCTGGTGGCATCCTATTTTATTTTTTATTTAACATCCACACACATGCGCTGCATATTCTAACATCAACAGGAGTCGCAATAGCAACAGCAACAATAACAACAACAAGAGATACTACCCGCTGTGCTATGCGCTACATGCTTTTGACCATAAGGACGATTTTATTGTCATTTGAGTTGCCAACCAGCAGAAAAACGCCGTTGGAATTTAATAGAATTCATAGCAGAGTTTGAGCAGAAAAAATACTTACGCTACACCAAAACGTAGTGGGGCACAGTGGGACTTAACTGCTTAAAAGCGGCCAAAAGCCTAGGAAATTAACAGCTCCATTAAAAATTATTTAAAGTTGTTTTCTTGAGTAAATCTATAAGTATAAATTTTCAATATGTCTTATAATATTTTGAGATGCATGTGCTTGAAAATCAAAGATCTTTGAGTTTTTGACATTTTTAAAAAATCGATACATTCTAAAATAAATTATTTAAAGAATACAAACTATCATATTTTTTGATAAAAAATCATAAAAAAATAAATATCACAAAATTTTTAAATTAAATGCAGAAACAAAAAACAATGCAAATTAAAAAAATTGTTGAAATTCGAAAGAGGTTTATTTTATTTTTTAACTTAAAATCTCGCCCACTGTTCGCTCTGCATACCGGAAATGCTGCTTTACTGTAGCACAAACACAAGTATTTCGTTGAGTAAGCAAAGCAACAGCATCCTAAACCCGAACCCCGAATATCTTGCAAATGGAGCGAACATGCAACACATTTAAAATATTTTTATGTAAAAATTTTATTACATTTTATTTCGTTTCATTTCGGTTGCCATTGCTGTGGCTAGTTTTATTTTTGCTTGCATACTTATGGGCACCCTGGTAAAAAAAACAATGAATTCAAACCGCACGGTGTTGGACGCCATTAGCATGAATTATATGTGCATGGAGAAAGAAGAAAGTGGTGCGGCAACAAAGGCAGCATAGTAATACATTATTATTGTGGTCGCTAGGGATCAGAGCAGCCCGTCGGTTGTCATGTGATGATGATCATTTGCTGTGGCTTTTATGGTCACATTACAGCACTTGTTGTTTTTTCATCACTTTATGGCGAAAAATTTAAAACTGCAATAAAAATTTTAGGTCATATTGAAGTAGGTAAGTATAGCGCAGTCTATGAGTTTAATATAAAAATAATTTTGATAATTTTTGATGGCATGTTATTCGAAGTATTTCTGCACAGCCTCAATTTTTCTTTAGAATTTTTTTAAATTTTATAAAACCAGATGCGTATCATCAAGTGGATTTTTTTTAAAATAAAAAAATTTTTTAACAAAGAAGAAACTTTTTTTTATAAAAAAGTTTCAGCCCACCAAGTAGCTAGCAATTATACTGTGATTACACTAGTTTATAAAATAATTTTTTTGGGCTTTATTAATTTTTATTTATTTTATTAATTTTTTTTATTAATTAATGTAAAGGATTAAATTTATAAATAATTAAGATGTCGAAGAAAAAAAACCAGATTTAGAAAAAAATTTAATTTTACAGTGGATCCTATGACCACGAAAACAATAGAAAAGGTGGTTTTTGGACCTTGTTCTTTTTCCTCAGATACCGGTCCATTTTTATCTTCTGAGCTATCCGAGGTTTTCAATATATTTATACTAATAACACGAACACACCAAAAAATATTGAGAATTGCAAATGATTGAAATTTTTAAGAAAATTTTAATGCAACATTTTTTTCATTAGTTGAAATGGTTTCGTTATTGAAGATTTTGTATTTGCCTGCGTTCATTTTTAAATAAAATGAAATTAAAGTCAACGCTTGAGATAATTGTGATGTCTTTTTTAGGAAATCAGCTAAATCAGAAAGAAAGAATTCCTTAAATTTAAAATTGGCGAAAAGCAAACGAAATGTTATTGCAATTTTCGCCAATTTTCATTTGTAAATCCAATCTGCAGTAATAAATTTTCCGCTTTATTTTGCAGCGCTTATTTTGTTGCTCGCTCGCACGCATGCAGCAGATTGTGACGTGTGTCTAATTTTCCTAAATTTCAGTTTATCGTGCAGAAAATGCAACAACAATAACACCAGTTGCAACAATAATTGCAGCAGACAATGAATTAAGCAAAGCTTTTTACAAAATATTCTCCTATGTGTTAGTGTGTGCGCCAATAAGGCATTAAACTGCGTTGACGCCAGGGCATCATTAAATATACGCACACATGTGCAAGTTTTCAACTGCCGCTATTTTTGGCTTCCGGCTCTGGTTTGTTGGCTGTTCGGTCGGTTGGTCCGTTTTTCTTCATGCAACCTTTGTTGCGAGGATTGACATAATAATCTTCTTGTTACAAGCGTGCAATTTGAGTTAAGTTGTCACTGCAATTAGAGCGTCACGCACACTGATACTTGTGCAATAAAGATATTGCTTTAATAAGCGTTGGATTCCTTTGAGGCAAATTACAAATGGCAGTGTGCATTTTTGTGGGAGCATTGATTTTATGATTGCGAAATGTGTATTTGTATTGTAATGTATTTATTGAAAATTGAAAATCTATTGACAAAATTGTTTATTTCTTGGGACTATATTTTAAAGCGTTCATTTATAAGTTCGCGGTCGATTTGTTTGAGTCTAACGATACTTTATTAAAAATTTTTAGACTATCGGTTGTTACCGAGTCGAGTGTATGTGCAATAACTGATCTAAGTCAGTTATAATAGCACCGGAAAAACAACTAAAAATTACAGTTTCAGCTCAAAAGACAATCGGTTATAATATATTTACAGTTGAGCTTACATAATTACACATAAAAAACTGTCAAAACTAAGGGATATTAATGATGCGTTTTGTACGTTATTTTTTGAAAGCACCCTAAAAAAGATTTTTACAAGTCGATATAATAGTCTGTCATAAAAACTGTTATAAACAAAGAGAAAAAGAATATTTATCTCTTGCATGCAAATCGGAAAGTATATATGTATAGTAACAAACTCAAACTCCAACCATTTTAAAATGATTCTACCACATCACCTAAAAATCTCATTGTTTGTTTTGTAATTTCATTAATTTCCATTAAATATCACTTCCTGCTGCTTCTCAAAATAATCAAAATTCATAATCTAATAAAATTGTTTTGCCATGGCCTACCCTACGACTCCTTGCCTTTGTGCGCTACAAGTTTCATGATATCTTACTGCTCTTGTTGTTGCTGTTGTTGTTGCCTGCCTAAACTTAACTTAAACGCAACCCTACAATACGCTGGAAAGTGCTTTCTGAAAGCTTTATTTGTACGTCAGTTATTTGTGGCTTTTGTCACAAATTTACGAGTACAAGGCAACACTGAATGCCTCATAGATCACATGGTAAAATAAACTCCAACTTTGCTCACTCTATTCTGCTACCGCATCCTTCACAAACTGCTCCTCTTTTCATCATAAGCGACGCAGTTGAAAATTTACATAATTCAATTTGTACTGAAAACGCTGTTTTGTTGCTATTGTGCTGTTGTGCTGTTGCTGCTTTTGTTCATATCACATTACAAGACGCGGAGGGGCAAGCTGCTTCAAGTGAAACTTAAGTGAGTTGCGAAATTATTAGAGTAGCATTTTAGGCGAATTGCCTGGTGACACATGTAGCATTTATGAAATGCGGCTGCAAGCACTCAATAACTCAAGGCTCTTTGATTGCGAAACTCAATATTTTAAGAGCTTAGCGCGAGTGGGGACGAACGGATGAAGACGTTAATGTTCAATATTTCGTGGTGTTAGCAAGCAAATTGATTCATATGGATACTGGCAGTAAAATTGCGTTAGAGGCTATCGCATGTCGATAATTTGATTTTCTCTGCATTGATTTATTAATACAAAAGGTAGTGTTTTCAAAGAACACAAAGGGATATTGGCTTTTTCACAGTGTCTCAATGAAAATCATTTAAGCAGAAATGAGTTAAAATCTCACTTTTTGCAACTTTGACACTTTGTCAGTTTTTTTCATTTGCAGGGTTTTCAGCGAACTAATTAGGCTTTTCAACAAAAAAAGTGACAAAAACAAGGGCCATCATCAAAAGCAAAAAAAAAAAATACGGAGAACCGTTATAACTAGAATGAAATACCTTTCTCTCAAAACATTTTCTTTGAAAATGCCACTCAACACAACTCGCGTAGTTTTTGTTAAAATTTTAGCTACGTAAATTTTTTATTTTGGTTTATTCCATTTTTTTAACTTTAGGTATGAATTTTAGAGGTCAAAATTCGTTAAGTCAGCAGATGTATTCTGTGACAGATAGAGAAAAAATGTTCCTTCTGCACTCAACTGATTTTCAAATGGAATCAATTTTTCTGAACGGCCGCAGTGCGACAATCATAATAATTCTTATTTAAGAAAACTTTTCTGGGATTTATTTACTTATTATCTGTGGTAATAAAATAACGTTTTGCTTTGAAAATTCCAAGTAGTCGTGTCATAGGTGTTCTGTTTCACTAATTTTGAACCAGTGGTTTAACCCCTTAAGATGTACAAAAATCCATTTGAGTAAACACAAACAAAAAGAAAAAAGAAAAGATTTGTGAAACTGTGCAGGTAAGCATATTTACATACTAACAAGGTTCCTTACAAGCACAAATCAAATGTTATTTCTCTACTAATTTCCCTTTGTTGGCTCTCGAAAATTTCACTCATAGCTAATGTCCTTAGTTTGTGCGAAGATTTGAAGGATTAAGAAAAAAAGATACCCCTTAAAGAAAGAGTTGAGAAAAAAAAAACGAAATACAAAACATGCGAGTTTTGTTTTACTCAAAAGTTGCACATTCAACGTTCTAAATTTTAACATGTGTGTGAACTTTGTAATGGCAAGGATGCATGTATGTGTGTGTCTCATTATACGCTGTAATGTGAAAAGTTTAGCTACACTCTTAGACACGCTGCTGTTGAGTTTCAGACACACACATGCATGTTCAACTCGTATTTGACGACTGTATGTGTGAATAGAGACAAAAGGACCCTTGTTCTTAGTTAGCGGTTACTATGAACAGATTTGCTGGTACTCTTTTGTTTCTGCTGATACTATGATCTTTCAGACGCTACTATGGAAAGTCATAGTTTTTTTGTGTGTTTTCATTAGTTGGATTTTGCTTTGCTTTTATTTTTATTTTTTTAGTCAAGGAAATTAAAAACTTTTAACTTTTTACATGTTTCCTTTTCAGTTGGTGATGTGAAAGAAAGGGTTGCCAAGTACGCTTTCATGAAAAGTTTGGCGAAGTTGAATGAAAAAAAAAATGCGGAAAGTATAGCCCAATCTTTGCAAAAATCAAAGACTTGGTTACATTGTTTACAGTTCAGGCAACCCTTACTGCATTTGATTTTTGACATTTTGCAGAAAAGTTAGAAATATTAAATTGTAATATTCATGTGACACTAAAAATTAAGTTTCCCTGAACGTTGTACCGAAAATTTCAGTTAAAAGTTATTAAGAAAATTTAAGGATTTTTTCATTTTTTTGTGCCCTAACTAATAACATTTGTAAGAACTACCATTAGTGATGGCATGCCAATTCAGTTTTTAGTACATTCCAAATTTTAGAAGTACTAAAAGTAAAATAGAATGATTTTTAGTACATTCAAAGAATTTTCAACTCGTTTTCAATGTACTGCAGGGAAAAAAATTTCTTTGAAAAACTTATTTATATTGATAAATGTTCGTCATTGGGTTGATATAAAAAAACAGTTTCAAATTTTCTGAACAATTGTGACAATACAAACGCTTGACCTCGAAAAAGTACATTAGCGAAGAGTCTAAATGCCATCACTAATCACCATCTTCATCTAACTCATGACGTTAATGAGACGCTCATTTTGTGAGCTGCATGCAACGTTTATTGCGAGTTCGCTGCTGCGACCATCATCGGCATCGTCATGTTTTATGACAAAACCGTTAACACTTAAGTTGCTGCAAGTGGCTCCTTGTTCATACTCCTTGTATTCTTTTTATAGTTCTACTTTAAAAAGAAAAAAGTTTTCCTTGGGTATAACCGTTTTTTTCGCCAATTTTTTTCTATCTATTCTATTTAGGTTTCCCGTTTTATTTATTGTACCCAAGTGAATAATCAAACAAGTTTCTAGAGATTCAAGTTGTTTGTATCAGAAGTTTAGAAGTTTTTTAACTTTTTTTTTTGATTTTATTGTCGTTCGTATGTTGCGGTCGCTTTGTCTACAAATGAGACAAGACATTGTTTCAAGAACAACGAAAGTTGAAGACTTTGTTGAATTATTTTGCGTGTCAGAATATTATGCTACAAAAGAAGTAGCATACCGTACATGGGTTATACTTTTACAAACCGTACGGATTTCAGGAACAAAAATATTTGATTTTTTTAAATTCCATTTTTATGGATTTTTCAGCAAATTTATTTGACACGTATATCAGGGTTTCGATATCCTCATACTTGGAATTTTTTAATCAATACTGTACAGAACCTAAATAAGGCTAGATGTAATATAGTTGTTGTGGTCAAGTTAATAAATAATTTATGTTTTGTTCATCATCTCTTCCAATAGCGTTGTTTCCCTTTTCACTGCACTTTCGTACGCGTTAATGTCATAAATACCTCCTCTTACGGTATGCAAAAACTCTTCTACAACTTCTTGAAGATGTATCTCTTATGCGCTAACCACACTCTTCATCACTATTAACTTGTAACAAATTTTCGTATTCTGTTGATTTTGTTTTGGTGCTCACTCAACTCCTGCTGATATCCTACTACCAGGAGAATCTCATATCAACTTGAGACGGTTGTAAAGATTACGTTTAAGCCTCTGATTGGGCAAAGATGCTGTTGTTTTGTTGTTGTTGCCACTTGTAACAGTAACTGTTACCATGGCAATTAAAGTTCCTTAAATGTTGTAAAACCTCATAATTAAACAAAATTGCTACGTAAAATCACATAAAAGACAAGTTGAAAAAAAAACAAGTGAAAAACGGCGTAGGAAGGATACAAAGAGCGGAGCGAAGAAGTAAGAAAAAAAAATCAACAAGAAGAAGAATCTTACAAGAATGCTGCTAGTGAAACTTTTTAAAAGACGAAATTTTTCCCACAATTACAGCATTGTCGTCTTCGTTAAGTTCTTTGGCTCCTTTTCTTTTTTGGCGAACATCGTTAAGTGCCAGCAATTAAAAACCCGAATCAAACCCTTCAGTCATTCATACCGCCAGTGATGACTTTAATTTTTATGTTTTTTGATGTTGTAAAGTTTTCGGTATGCGATTACAATTTTACACAATAGCAATTATGTTGCCATTTTTGAAATTGTTGTTATTGCTCTTTTTTTTTGTTTCTGTTTTTGTTTTTGTTTTCTTTCTTTCTTGGAACTGATAATTTTATAATGTAAAGAGCAGTTATTTATAGCGCCTTAAAGTATGCTTCAGCATTCAGACGGAAGTAATTAGTGTGGTGTTTCTTAAAGTTGCATCTTGTACAGTCAAAGCCAAAGATTTGTTTATTTGCTAATTAGTTGGTGAAAAATGAACATAATTGGACATTAGAGTTAAGTGAGTAGTGAGGTGTTAAAGAAGAAATGGGGAGGTATTAAAATTTTATTCAGCCAAATAATGCAGAGTGAAAGATTCTTGGGATTACAAAAATTAAGATCGTTCACGGGTTGAATCAGAAAAGAAAAACAAGAAATAATTCCACACTCAATTTTCCCAAGACACCACTTGTTTTTATGTTTGCTTAGATGAACTGATTTTAGTGTTTCAAGACTTTGGTGCAATCCACTACCTACTTCATTTACTTTTTCTGCAGAGCTCGTCTCGAGAATAATGGTTAAAGTTTATGGCATCTTGGGATATACTTCTAGATAAAAAATGATTAGTGTAGAGTAGTTGCTGTTTAAAATTTTCCAAATATGGCCTATTTTTTGATATTGGTCTGGAAACTTTCTAAGTAACTTTATGTGGTATCCGATTTCATCTAACTATCTTATAGCATTTTCCTATAAAAGAAGTTACCACAGACAATTTCGCTGATTTATTTGTTTTGGGAACTATTGACCTATTTGATGACTTGCTATAAATTATTTTGGCATAAGCCACAACATGATTTTTCATGCTTATGATAATTAAATGGGACTTTCATCATTATTCACTTCTCTCGTTTTTACATAAAGTTCACAGATTTTATCAAATTTTACTAAAATATTCAAAGCATTAAGAAGGTTCAATGCTCTTCGACTTTTTAGTTTCTGTGCCATATTTCGTTAGCTGCTGTAACCTGATTTTAATGTTCCATCGTTTGTCCACCCACCTCTAAGTCATTGTGTGACGCTCACATAATTTCTTGCGTAAACTTCTTGTGAAATCATTCTCTTTTAAAATTCTGTTCGCTGCTCAACTGGCAGGTTTATCCTTTTACTCTTTTTCAATTACGATACTACTTTCTGTTAAAATGGATTTAATTATATAATGGAATCATGATAAATTTCACAGCAACTACGAAAGAAAAAAGAAACGGGGAATTTCTGAAGTTGCCTTGTTAGGACTGCAAATGCAAAACAGTAGAGTGCGAGCGCGCAACATGAGGCAGCACGTTAGAAAAAAATGCAAACTTAAGAATGATTGCGTCGCTGGCTGAAGTCCTTTAGTAGACAGTAATTTAAGCGACATTTTCTGTTCATACGAAAGAAGTTGGCACGAAATTAAGTTAAAAGTTAATGGATACTTCTTTAATGCGGCTGACATAAGAAAATACAACTTTATTAATTATTAGATTTTTTTTTTTTGCAACAAACCAATAATTTTTATTTATACATGATATAATTAACCGTATTATGGGCGTTTTGAAAGATTTTCAGTGTAAACTTATCTATCGCTTTGGAAAAATTTGAAAAAAGATTTTGCTCATAAAAGTCGAAATTTCAGGAATAAAATTATATATTTTATAATTTTTATATCACAGACATCATGTTTTTGTAAAGAAATACCAACTATTTAAAAGCCTTGTTTAGTTATATCTTGGGTTATGTTGGTAGTATGGTGCAATTTTCAATGTTTACCAAAGCCACCTTGTAAAAGGATTAATTTTAAAATTTCTGTTTGCCGCGGGGATTTATCTTTTTTTTGATCCTCGTAATGCACATTTAATAAATAACATTTTCCTCATTTAAAATACAATAAGCTACATACATGCGTATGTGTACCATGCATCCAATGTCAACTACTCGTATTAATTCACTTAAACGCAAAAGAACATACACACACACTTACGTTGAGCATGTTGAGCGCATTTGAGCCGCTTCGTAAGGCATTTAAGCCTAAAATCCCACAACAACCAAAGGACCATTAAAATTAAATTAATTTTTTTCTTGTTTCTGTTTTTTTTTTTGGTCGCTCTCTCTGTATTTATTGCACAATCTACGCTTCTGTTGATGTTGTTGCTGATGCTGATGGTTATGCTGATGCTGATGATGCCACCGCTTGAAATGATAAAAAGATTGACTTTAAAAAGGATAAAGAATAATTTTTTTCGCATTTGTTTGTTGGATGCGGCCTGCCTGCAAACACACTAATAAAAAATCACTCAATGAATTACCAACCTCTCTTGTTTTTATTGTTGCTGTTCTAGTAGTTGCTGCCATTAAGTGAAATAAAAAACTAAAATATAACGAGGTGAAATTGTGGAAATACTTAGTCACTGCTGTCTATGGATGGTAAAGCCTCATAGAGAAATCTATATTTTATTTGGATTCTATTTAGAGTTTTTGAGATGCAGATTAAAGAAAAAACATTTTGGTGGTCTTTTTATGCAAAACAAAATGCATCATTTTATCATGAGACAGTGTGAAATATGGTTTCACTTACTAGCTGAAATTTAAGCAAACAAAGCCTAGAGATATTTCCAACCTTATGCAAAAAACAAATCTCCCAACGTTGCTTGCGCCATTTCTTAATATTTTCATTAGCTCAGAGGCTAAGATACTACCTCTTACAGACATGACTTCTTTGGTCACTCTCCCTTCACAATTTGGCCACCAATTTTAGATTTTCATTGACAGCAATCTTGGCATATCCGACAAAGCAACACAATCTCTGTTTCCATTCACCAATGTTGGTTACTAGCCTATTTTCATATGCCACAACACATTTAATTCTACCTTAAATGAAAATCCAACTCAACCCTCAGTGCTCTCCATTACTGATTAAGAAGACATTATCCGCAACTTTGGTTGTAAGCAGTGTATAAAGTATATAAAAGTGTTTAAGGGGCCTTAGAAAACTGATGAACAAACTCTACTCATAGTGGTAAATAAGACAGCCAACATCAAAATAAGAAACTTTTTCAATTTCTCAAAAGAAGCACAAGTAATAGGTAGTATAGTAATGCAAAAATAAAGTTGAGAGCAGAAGAGTAGAAAAGTTTTAACTTGAAAATCAAGTAGCTTTAAATTGTCACACACAAAGAAGAACGAAGACGAGTAGATATATTTTCGAGGAATGATGAATTTATTTGACAACAAAACAATTACTCATCCTCAGTTGCCCAACAGAGATGCAGAGCCTCTACGTCGTGCCCGTCAGAAAGCACAGGAATAGATTGAGGATGGATAAATGACATTATAAAAGGTAAGCCAACGCACAGTGTTCGAAATAAGCCAATTTGAAAGAATAGTTTGGAAACTTAAAATGTTTTGAAATTATTTTGCTGAGGTTACTGTTCAGTACAGTGTGAGCCAACACAAAAAAAAATTTCAATAAACAAAGATAAATTAAAAATAAAAGAGCTAAAGCTAGTCATAATAGATTTATCCTTTGCTGAGTGGAATCGTCAGGGACCTTTGTGCTGATTGGTGAGTATTTCTCACCCGTAAGTAAACTTTTTTCTCACTAGAGTATGTATCAGTCCATAGGTTGTCGATTATCTCAGCCATACATTAATTTTACAACGGTTATAAAGATTCTATTTTTAGTGAGGATGGTTTTTACTCAATCGTTTTTTTTTTGCCCATGTTCTTCTGATTTATGTCGCAATTCACATTTTACGTATATTTGCTACCAAGGCTTAGGGCAGCGTCTACATTTTCCTAATGCTACCTATGAACAGCTAGCGGAAAAATCCTTGTTAAAATTTATTTAGTCCACAATTTTTTTTGCATAGCTTATACTGTTAGCGTTATAAATCTCCAACATTGAATAGGTTTACCCCATGCAAATGAACTTGTATAAACAGCTGACAACGGCAACAACAATACCGAATAACAATCGAAAGTACAGAAATAGACAGAAGAAGCATTTAACAAAGCATAGTCTTAGGCGCTGTGGCGAAGTTGACATTGCGCTTGAATAGCGCTGAAAGTGCGTACGATAATCAACTCGCGTTTGCGACAGCAGTGTAGTAGAAGCAAGCACTTTTTCAAAGCTGGTGGTTGATGTATCGCAAAAAGTTGTCTCATTCTTTTACTTCTTCATCCCCTCTCCGTACTCACCATATTGACTGCTTTATCTTTTGAAAATGTTAAAGTGTTGTTTGTTTAAAACAGCTACAGCAACAGCAACAAAACCAACAATTTGGCATTAGCTGCTGCTGATTCTGATTCTGAAGCTTTAGCTCATTTTGCTTATCTTATCAAGCGAACGAGCGAGTGTAGCTATGTGTGGCAGCGTATGAAAATGCAAGAAAGCAGCACACAACAAAATTTATGTCAAGGGGATGTCAGCAACACCAAGCAGCAGCAGTGGCAGCAAATAACAACTAAAGGATCTGAGTTGTTGTTTCATGTTTTAGTGTATGCGCGCTTATTTCCGTTGCAAGCAGTAGACATTTTTGCAGATAAGAATTTCACTAAAGTCACGAACAGTTTCTTTTTTTTAGTTTTCGCTTTGTTTTATTTCCATTTTTATTTGTTTTTTATTTTATTCTTATTTCCACTTCAACTGCACGCAGCAGCGGAGAAAAACACTACAGCAGCGTAAAAAAAAGAAATATCTCAAGGACGTTTTAAAACTTTCTAACAGCTTGGATGCCAAGTGAGATGGCGTAGCGTCGCATAAGTAGTTGATGCAAGGAGCAGGGGCACTAATTTTTTCGCAGTTATTTAAAAAGTTTGACATGACTGTGGGGTGTGAGAACATTTTTTCAAAAAAAAAAAAAAATTTTCAGTTAACTTTTGATGTTGCTGCTCAGAAGCGGAAAGTTAAATAATCTTACAAAAGTTTTTTTCTTGTTTTTTGGATAAAAATGTTATATTAAAACATAAAGTTTCATATGCAAATTAACATCATTAAATTTTCATATTTATTTTTTTCACATGTCAAACAATTTTGCTTAATATGTGAGCATGGAGTTAAAATTTTCAAATGAATTTGTGATTGTGTTTGCTTCAACAACTAAAGGAATAAATTTTAGGATTATAGGTCTTAAATAGAATTTAATGATTCATCTAACAAATCAAATGCTGAAATCGACAAAGATTTTTCTTTTATTAAGTGTCAGACACTTTTCTCAAAATCTGTTTTTGTTTGTTTGTTTTGTGCTTGTCGGAACCACTATCTGTACTTCTGTGATTTTTTTTTTACCTTTATGAGAGTTGTACGTCCTCATGTTCAAATTTGTTAATTTTTACTCAAATAAAGATTTGTATGAGATATGTCACGCCCTAATAAGATATCAAACATTGCAAAGTTTTGGTACCCATGTATCCCGATACTACTTAGATTTTAAACTTTAACTCAGCATTTCATAAAATAATCCCACAACAGTTTTTGGTTCGTTTATGCGGCAGGAATCTTCTTGATCCAATTTCACTCATTTTCAATTTCTCGAGGCCGAATCCAAGTAATATGCGATTTACGAACTTTCATCAAATTGTCCTGCTGTGTTGTTCTATATCTTAATTTCCATAGTCAAACAGATGAAAAACTGGATAATATAAATTCTTTTTCATGCCATCCACCACACTTTTTTATGTGTTGCCCTGTGTGTAAAGTGTTAATTAAGTACATACACTAAGTGGCACAAGCACTATGCGGACATAAAGTGAGAGAACTGGTATGTATTGGAGAAAGTTTTTAAAGAAAAACTAAAGAGAAAAATTAAGGAATAGATAAAGAAACTTAACCAATGAAGGTGGAAAAGTCATTACAATTTTCTTTACAATCTTTTATGTGCTAATTTTATAATATAAAACAGCTAAAATTTAAATTAAATTCCTATTAAATAGTAAGAATGAGCTTGCAGCCACCTAGCGATAATCTAGTTATATTTTAAATTAAATAACAAATGTTCCAAACAGTTCTCAACCTCCTACATCAAATCAAACACATGTAACTGTTGCTTCTTAATATAACAATTTATAATGCTTGTAAACAATTTTAGTGCAAAACATTTTAAGCTGAACAATACCATAAATGTCCACTAAATAAGTCCTTACATTAGATCCTTACAAACGAAAACATTTGTTGCTCAAAACCCAAAACAAAACAAACAAAAATAAAAAGAAAACACAAAAATCGAAATTTAAAGTGTTCGAGTTCAGTTTGAGCACTACAACAATATAACGACATAACAAAAATTGTAGCAACAAAACAATCAAAACAACAACAATTACAATAAATATAATGAAAGCACCTATTGCTGTAGCAACTAGAAGCCTGAGCAGCAGCAGCATAAGCTTAAGAAGGATTTTAAGGCAAAGACCAACCAAAAACTAAAGCAAAAGGATAGAAAATTAGATATCATAACAAGGAAACATAAACACACGCATACAAATATATGGCTGTACATATACAGCAACATATACCACTTCAAAGTGACAGTGTAGCAGCAACATTGGACGAGAAGTTGTTGCAACAGGAAATGCTTGAGCATGCACTTACATGTAATGTTTGTTGGATATTTCTTTGCTGATGCACGACTAAAGAACCATACACCACATTATTAGATAAATGGAAAAGACGACCAAACAGACAGACAGACCGACAGACAAACTGACAGTCAGCAAACTCAAAATGTTGCTGACACTGCAAAGTAAATTATTGTACCTTTTTAGAGTTTTTAGTGCAGCTGTTGGGTGTTTTAAAATTTTCTTGTTTTTTTGTAACTTTTTGTTGTTTGGAACTATTTTGTGTGGCAGTTTTGCTTGCTGTTGCCTTGATCTTTTTAATGTGCAGTTAAATTGGATTAAAATTTTTATAAGTAGACAGCATACAAAGAGGTTGCTGCTACAACTGGAATGGAAGTTTCAATAGCAGCATGCAACTGCTTGATGACTGTTGCTGTTGTTTGCAGCTCCTCTTTGTTGTTGCGGTAATATTTTGCGTGCATTAGCAGAAGCAATTTCGTTAAGAAGTTCGTTGCACTGAGAGCAGACAGTTTTTTGTTTGTTACTAAATGTTTAGACTTCATTGTTGTTGCAAAGGCTGTATTCACCAAAATTTTTTGCTTAATGGTAGATAATTATTTTTTTTTTATTTTCTTTGGAATTTTTTGTGGCTCATGCAACTCATTGTGCTTAAAATATTGCGATTTCTACATTGTCAAAATTGTATGAAATAATCCACATCGTATTTGCTCATCTAACAATAAAAGATCTTTTTTCGTGTAGTTCTGCAATTTTGTTGAACTGCAGATACATATGTATGTAAGGAATAGAATTTTAACAACCCCTTGTGATTTCATCTAACTGCCAAAATGATGAAAAACGAAATGAAATAAATGAAAATAGCATTAAGTTTAATAACAGTTTTAAAGTTCAAGACTTATACACACCCCATTAATTAGTTTGAATTTGGTGACCTTTTAAGTTTATATAGATATGTGGGCTACAGGTTGAAAACAATTACAATCATAACCAAAAGTTAAATTACTTTAGGTAATTATCTACATTATTTACAAAATGTTGTACCAAATATTTAAATTTGAAATTGCAACTTCATTAACTGCCAACAAGGCTATGCACTAACCCTTAACCTTTGTCTGGTTGCAACAATCAAGAGCGTCATCAGCAGTGACAAAAGTTATGGTTTTCTTTTTTTGTAAAAAAACAAAAAATAACTCAACTGTCAGCTGTTGTCATTTCTATAAACAAGAGAAAATTAAACAAAACAACTAATTTTCGCTAAAAAGAAATGAAAGCGATAATTAAACCCAAACAGCTAAACTCGAAAAGCTATGGGAAAGTAGGAAACATCCTTGACTTCTGCAGCTGGCGCTGTTTATTGTTCTCCAGACGCTGTAGACATGCGGCCATTGTTTATGCTTAATACGCCTAGCAGCACTTGAAAATAGAAACCAACAAAATCTAAAAAAATAAAATCCTTTTTTTTGCACATTCCTTTGTTGAGTTTTTTAACCTATACATTTCGCTTAAAGTTCTTTTTTGAAAATATAGTACAGGGTTATATAGTTTGTGCTAGGGAAAGTAAAGTTAAAAAAAAGCAATCAAACTTAGAACTTGATTAGGGTTTTATCTCATTAAATTGTTTGTTCCTTGGCGTTAAGTATGAAAACAGCATTTAAATGTCCGCTACGATTTATGCAGGACTCAATTCTCTTGATGCCTGTTTTGATAACTTTTCTGCGAAATTCAGGCTATAACATGCTTAAGAAACTATTATTATTATAACTAATTGTTTCATCTTTCGAATATGATTTGCGGGTAGTTGATGTTTCACAAAGTCCCTCAAAAATAAGTCCACATGCACTCTTTGTGCTACTCAGCTTTTCTTCCTGCGTTAATTGAACATTATGTGGATGCAAATGTGTCATATCCAAATGCTGAGCATTATTTTTATTAGAATGTGCGCTACGACGATGCACAGGCCTTGATATATCCATAGCAGATTCAATTTCTTTAAATTTTCGAACTTTCGATTGAAATAATATGTCTATGGTGGGTGCTGATGCGTTTATGAAAGCTTGCAGCATAGAGGTTAATTTTTGTATTTTTTTTCTAGTTTATCGCTTAAAGCCAAATAATCAGTTAGAAGTTATTTCTGTCTGCCTTCGTACATTGCATTCATTTTCAGTGTTGCCACTTTCTTATGTCAAAGTTGCTCTAAATTGTAATTCCAGCAAAAGCACAATTTTATTTTGTTTTGTCGCGCATTTCGTTTAAGCGACATTAACTGAACTTAAAAACCATATCGCCACCGTTTAGACTTGTGAAAAATTGTGACTGACGCGGGGGAGCCACAAAAAGCGCCACTCAAGTGCTATTTTGTGTCGCGTAATCAACTCTGGGTGTGCGCGTAGGGGCGAGCAAGGCACGTGCGAAAAGGGACACACTTAAATCTGAAAGGATAACCAGAAATCGCATTGGTGCACTACAGTACTTTCTAATTATTTCCTGAAATTCAACAACATTTTTACCTACAACTCTCAGGACAAATATGCATGGGACTTACTGCTGTTTTGTTAAAAGGAAGTGGAAGAAAAGTATATGGAGGATATTATAATTACAGTTGGCAAGTTTTCTCCCCCTTGGTATTGTTTGGAAATTTTTTGAAACTTTTTTATATAAGCACAGTAAATTTGTTGAACTTCATTTTCTTTGAAAAATAAAAAGACGCGCATACGCTCCTTAATGTAGGCAACGTAATTTTCATTAGAAAACTTTTAACAATAATTCCTCTTCAAAGCGGTAAGCAGCCAAAAGAGAAAAAAAAATTTAAAAAAAACAAAATGCCAACGGAAAGGTTTTTAGAATCTTGGGCGCATTTACCCAACGGCGGGTTAAGTGTGTGTGTGTGTGACAGCAAAAGTATATAGCAGGAGGTAAGCATAAAATAAGCGTAAAGGGATTTGTCACAAACTCTCAAGGTTTTTTGGGGAAAAGCACAAACAATATGTGAACAAATTTAAAAAAAAATTTCTATTATAATTTTATGAACTTCCGTTTTTCCTTAATTATGTTGTTTTTGTTGTTATTTGAGCTACCACCGCCGTTGTTGTTTGTCGCTGTTATGGTTTTTACAAACTTTTTTGTTTTCATAGAGTTTTGAGCGCTCGCTAAGCTAATTTAATTTGTAATTAAATTTAACTCACGGCAAGGACGAAAACATTTTCAGCAGTCCTTTGGTAGTATTACAAAAAAGGCTAAACAGCAAAAATTGCAAGGATATTTTGTCTTCATTATAATTTTTGTTGTAATAATCCTGAAAATGTGTAGCTGAGCTCTTTAATATTTAAATTATTTAAGGTGACGTACTATTTCTAATAAGGACTTTGCATAGCTGTGACAAGGATAAAGTAACTATTGGATAAAAAAAACACTTAAAAAACAGCAATTTAAGTTTTAAGTTTCCGAAGTTGACTGCTAGTCCCTAAACGTAGGTAGATTTGAAAAAAATACCAACTTAGGTTGTATGGTCGCCATGTCATTTGAGAAATATGGTTAGATAAATTTTGTCGAAAAGGATAAAAATATAAATTAAAAAGAAGGGTGCTTTAAGAAGCTTCTAATCCGTCTCTCAGTTTAAAGAATTCATAAAATTACTATTTTGTTATGCACTTGACAATTATGCGAATAAAATATCCAAATAAGAAGTTGGTCTTGTATTCATGTAAATCATGAATTTTTCCTCGGAGGCTATCATATAGAGTTAGGCTGAGTACTTTAAATACTTTTGATTATCATATGGGGCATTTCATGGGAAACTTGAAAGAAAAAAAAACGAGATCTTAAAATTTGTTAATATTCGGCTTAATTGTAATTCTAGAAGTTGTAAATAAGAAGCACATAACTCGGCAATTAAGCCTCATACGAAAAAAAAGTTGTGTTTACACATTTATGTCAACTAGATTTATAACTAACCGGAATATAAACAAATTTCATGTACATAGTCGATATTATATGACGTAGTCTTGAATATAAATAAAACTATGCATGTTTGTCACCAATATCTCAATTGAAAATTTGAAGTTTTTAGTCTAAAACATTTTCGCTTTTGTTGCTGACAACTTCATTAAATTCATAAATATACAAAAATTACTTCCCATTGACATTACTGTCATCATAACCATCAATAGTGGTAGTGGTTGCAGCTAAAAATTTTGATATTCTCCACATCATTCAGCAGCTAATAATGCTGAAAAGAACTCTTTATACACACATGCTGCACTTTTGTGCAGCAGTAGAGTATTAACATTTTGGTTGTATAGCAACATAAACTATCAACTGCCAGAAACAGTACAACTTTTACTACACCAACAACTACAACAAATCAGAGTACACTTACAAACATACGTATGAACTACAATAACTGCGAATATGCACTGATATTATGAGTATGTCAAAGACATTTATGATGTGTTGCTGTCGCCGCTCTCCTTTGTTGCTGGTATAGCTGCTGCTGTTATTCGTGCCGTATCATTTGGAGTGAAAATTGCATCTGCACTCGACCCGAAAAAAAAAGTTATGTTACACTTGCACCATTTGGTGTATTTGTATGTGTGTGCGCACAAATACCCAGTAGGCAAAACTCACTCATTCAAATAGAACGAAGGAAATAAGTTTCAAAGAAAAGTAGCCCAATTTTGCGGACAAATCAAATATCTTCCCAAGCACCGACTTTTCATAAAATTATGCAAAAAATGGATTTGAGAAAATATCGAATACATTTACCACATTTCACTATAATTTGCAACAATATATTATAAGCAGAATTTATGCCTTCTTGTTTATTTAAAATGAACCAAATGCTGTTGAAAGGCATATTTGCATGAAAGGCTAACTGTCATGTGTATATGCCAGGGTGCCTTCTCCAGGACAAGCTTTGGCCAATTGCATACTGGGTACATTTATTACTATAAAAGTCATCGCGCTTTTGATTACGTATGCATGTAGGTATTGCATGTAGTTTTATTATTTTCGTTACAGATTGTGTTGCCTGCCACGGTGCGGCTGATGAAGAAATAACCGATAGAAACAAAATCAATTCACAACAATTCTTCCTTTTGAAAATACGTTAACAACCTTACATAACGAATTATTTTTTTTTATTTATTTTATTTTATACTAATTCTTTTATTGAAAAACTAAAGATAGACCCATACATAAGTATTGAAGCACTAAAGTATAAATTATTTCCTAAAACTATAAGAAAAAATGTTTAATTTACACATAACATTTCTGAAATGTTTTCAAATAAACTTGTATGCAGCTTCGAAAATTCAAAATACGGTAACTCATAAAACTCTCATTGCCTTAACATCAACAAGAAAGTTAAATTTCAACCTTTCTCTCGACAAATTCTCTCTAACCTCACCGTTCCTCTGCATTTTTCTTAGTTTGCTTCAAATGGTTTTAAGGTCTTTAAGGAGTTAATGAAGCAGACGTGCAATTTTTTCTTATTATTATTATTGTTATTATTATGCATTAAAATTTGAACTTTGATTTCAAGCGTAAAATTTTGATAGCACATGTACGACACGATGTGTAGTTCTTAATGCAGGCAAAAAGGAAACTTAAATCTGGCATGAAGTGAAAGTTTTCATTGCTCACACTTTCACTGCATCATACTCTATGAAATTTAAAACCAATGCTGACATTCTGAATTTGTAATTTCCAGTAATTTTGTAGAAGAAGAAAAAATGTGTTTAAAAATACTATTTCCTTTATGGTTCACTTTGATTCATCAAAACAGCAAGTGAAATGGTAAACACGCTGCTGTAGAAAAAAAAAACCTAAAAATAAATAATGAATGGCAAATAAAATCCTCAAGCATGTTACAACCCAATTATTACCTCATAATTAGCGCGTTCTCATGCACACAAAAAATAACCACACAACAAACGGCTATCACACACAAACGAACAGTACAACCGCTATATAAAATTGCGGAAATACTATGCAGGACCTCATTTAAAATGTCCGCATTTCGAATACCCGGCAATCACGCAACAAACAGCCTCAAATGCCAAAAAACCGGAAGTTGGCAGGTGGCGTTACAAACGGACAAACGACTACTACGACTATGATGTGTTTATTTATGTGTGTGCTTGTGTGGCTGTAACCAGCTAAGTGTGTGTGTGTGTGTCTGTTTACGTGAAAGTGCGAGTGTTGTGCAGCAACTTTTCGTAAAACTTGTAAAATTTCGTAATTTATTTCGTATTCGCAAGCAATTGAATGCGAGTAAAAGGCCAAGTTGTTGGTGTTGCTGTTGGTTGTACCTTCAATTGCATGTTCTTTCACTCACTTACTTTTAGTGGCATAAAACTGAGGTGGTGATGGCTGTCGACATTAACTACACCAGTAACAGCAACAACAACAAAACAGCAGGAAACTGTAGCTGTGGCATCATTGAAAAGTTTTTTTTTGTTCAATTTATGTATTTTAATAATTTGAGTTAACGCTTAACCAAGTGTAAAGGATTTTTATAATTTATTTTTGGCATGTGTGTTATGGACATACATAAGTACACTGAAAAGCTATGAATGTGAAAATATTAATACAATATAATATCGGGAGCAGGCAAACTAACCTCAACTATGAAATTACTTTGCAAAACAAAAATTATCCAAACAATCTTTCACTTTGGAGACCTTTTGTAAAGAAAGTGAAGTAGACCCTTTGTGTGAAATATATTTTTATTCATCTTACTCTTGTAAGTGCACCTTTTTGCACCCCTTAACAAGAAATTTTTTATTGACGAACATCAACATGCATAATTGCTTTGAGTTACACAATTATTCGGAAAAAATTTCATTGAATTTAAATCAACAATAAATAGCCTAAGCTAACCGCTGGTAACTCGAAAATACTGATTTTATAGATCCTCTTAATTTTGGGTAAGGTTGAAAAACTTTAGACCGTGAAGTTATCTTCTCGTTAACAGATAACTTTATCAATTTTGGCAATAAATAAAAAAACTTTACATACCAAAAAAGTTTTCTAAGTGCAACGATATGCTTTTTTACCATATGCCAAAGCTGTTAATAGTATAGTTGCAGACAAAAGGCCCACCTTCACTTTAACACACCACTGTACATATTTAAAAGGCAATAAAAGGAGGTTACTAGCGAGCGTTTTAAATTCATAACGCTCTATGTGCCTCACGCACTTCCTTTTGCCAACCAACCACTTCATGTTGTTATGCTGCGAGTGCGTAAAATAAAGTAATTAATCCTCTGCTGCTGCAGACGCTGGCACTGCCGCTGCTTTGGCATTACAGCATAAATTATGTATTTTGCGCTAATGACATTTAGTGCTGAAATAAAAGAAAACAACAGCAGCAGGATAATTCTATTCAGCAATGATGAACCGCATTTTCAACTACTCAAAATTACAAAAAAAGAAGAACGAAAGAGTTACACGCTGTTGGCTCTACACTGCGTATGTGTAACTTTAATTACTTTATAAAAACCGCTGCTTGTGTTGTTGTTGAAAAGCACACTCTCATTCAACAGCGGTGGTTAATTTAATTTAATAACATTTGCTGTCTCTTCATTAAATTAGAAATAAATTAATTGTGTGTCTAAAGATGAGTTTCAGCGAAATGCTCACGTGTGAGTTGGTGTTTATGAGTGTGTGCAAAATTATTAACGTACTGTGCGGTGTTGCACGTAGAATAGGGTTACTAGAAACATAAACCACAACTAAGACTCCCATTGTTAATTACTTGATAAGAATTTCCATTTAAATACCACGTTTGAACTCAAAGTAGAAATCCATTCAATATTTTATTACAATGCCTTTCAAGGAATTTTCATGCTGAACAGACTGAGGGTAGGCATTAGCAAGACTCATAACACCAGGAGCTAGACAAAGAGGTATTTATAGGGAATTCATGCCAATATTTCGAGAACAAAAAAGTTATATATGGTTTCTAGGTGGTCAAATAACAGCGACCTTGCATTTGAACTTAAAACCAATTTCCAAGAGCGATTCGAGTTCAACTGTGTTTTTAATTTACAAACCTATATTTTTTATTGCAGATTTGTGTTCTATTGTAAAAAAAATAGATATATTTTTATGAAAAACTTTAATATGGAATTTACATTAACTCATGATAATTTCTACTTAGAAAATCACAGTTATCCTTAAAAATTGGTTTCTTGGTCAAAGACAAGGTCACTGTTATTTCACTACCTAGAAGCCTTATAACTTTTGCCCGAAACATTTGTCGCCATCTTACTTAGTTCTCGAGATATTGCTCTGGGGAAACTAAAATGGATCATACTATACACTAAATTACGTTCTTGAAGGCTTATAACTAATTTCTTCTTTTAAGTTTCTTAAACTAAAAATCATCGATTTTTTTTTTGGCAATACAGAGCGATATGCACATGTAAAAGTTTTGTTCAAGTGGTACTAAAAAAATTAAACCTGCACGTATTAAATTAATTTTCATAAAATTTAATTCAGATGTTATTTCTGTCAAGACATTTACATAAAAATTCTTTATATTTAATTCCATCGTACTTCATAAATATAATCGCAATAATACGAAAACAAAAAACGATTCGGGTTTCTCAAGGTGATGCAACTTAATGTCACGCGTAAATGTCACGCAATCGAACCGGAGCACGACAATGTAAACACACCATGCAATGTAAGCAACTGTTGACGTTTTGAGTGTTGCATGCATCACTCCGTGCCATCGACTGCACCATCACATAGAGAACGAAAAAGAAACCCATGCCAAATGTAGCGCATTGGCAGCTTACAACTCTCAACTTTTAAAATTTTAATTTGAAATCCCAACATTAGCACAGTGGGGATAGTGCGGTGGGAAACGGAGTATTAAAATTACAAAAAAAAAGTAATAGTTAACATAAAAATCACATTCGTGACATGTTTATGTTTTTTTCTTTTTGACGACAGCGACGATTATTACACACGAAAATAGCGTACGCAGGAAGTGGAACAGACTAAAGCCAGAATATAGACCACCGACGGCCAAGGGAATGGGTGGAAACTTTACTGTACGTTTTTATTTTTCTCTGTTTTTTTTTTCTTTTTTGCATTTTTACAGGCCACTGCATAACAAGGACATTAATTGGCTCTTCATTACTACGTTTATACCAGAGTGAGGCTGAAAAAACTTATGAATGTAAGAGTGCAGGTGAGTGCTATATGACTATTTGCATGCAAATGTTGCACGTGTGTATGTGTGTGCATCTGTTTGTGTTTCAGTAAGCAGATTACCTTGTAAAGTAAAAAGAAAATATTTTATAAAGTTCGTCAATATTTGTGTTGCTGTTTCCATTTTTCTGCGCTGTCTTTCTTCTTTCATATTCGTTTGTGTATTTGCTTTTATTTTTATTTCGATATTTTTTCTTTTTAGAACGACTCAGTGGTAGTAGAAGCGACGGTAGCAGATAAAAGAGTCTTCTGTAAATTGAAATAAAGAGCCAACGAATGAATGGTATAACAATCCAGAAACTTTTTAATGAGCATAAAATATGTATTACAAAAAATTTATTAATTAATCGTTGTCAAGTAACAGATTTACGGTAATTGTAATGGAACAAGAAAAACATTGCATCATAATAATTTCTATCACGTGATATTTTAACGTAAATAGGTATTTTTATATTACTTGTATGTACTGGTGTAAGCGAAAAAAGCATTTATTTCAATAATTTTAAAATTTTTTCAATACATATGTATAGGTATTAATGTCGCTGATCTGGTGTCAGTCTTTCAAAACTACATATACATACATACTACGCTTACATCCATTTTGCTAATTTAAAATTAGTCTTACATCTTTTAAATATTTAAATTTTAATTTTTAAATTATAAAGTTTAATTTTATTGATTTTTTTTTTCAGAGAGCAACTAAAATCTTAGCAATCATTTTGCAATTTAGTTTAGTGTGGGCTGAATATTTCCTCGCTAAAATTAACTAAAAAATCATAGACATTAAACAAAATTTAAATTTTTACCATTTCTTAAAATTTTGTCAATGTGAATAAAGCCTAGAAAGCAGTTAGTAGTGCACTTACACTTACACCTTTTCCATACAATTACTCACATACTTTCAGAGAGCAAACATTTAAATTTTATGCGCGAGATGAAAGAGAATCTAGAATTGCGAACACAATTTAAGGATTATTTTGTTACTTGTAGGGGCAGATGATGGGTGTTTGCCTGTCTTTGTTCAGAAATAGGGACACATGGTAGGGTGATTGCTAAGGGTTGCTTATCTTTTGCTAAGTCATTGTTGTTGGCTACATTAATACGATACAAAAGTGTATTCCACTTTAAGAAGTTGGTTGGCTTTGTTTTGTTGATGTCGATTTTGTTTGTTGTTTTTCTTTTTGCTGTGTAATTTATTTACAAACACAAAGAGCACAGAATAGTAGCTGCAAACAAAAAACATTAACTTGAATGAAAAATAATGAGATAAAATGCAAAGCGAGATGTGAAGCAACAACTTCATTACGAATGATTTAAGGACATCGTGGTTGCGCCAAGAATATTTATGGACGCATTTTAAATTATCATATTAAATTACATGCGACTGTTGTAAAAAAACATAAACAAAATAATACAACGGGCGGTATGCTCTTGTTGATAATATGCTGTAGAAGGAGGCGTGGCTTTGTGGCAGCGCTTTAATAGTGTGGTTGTAAATTACGTGAAGTTTCAATGAAAATGAAATTTATTTCTTTTTGGTTTTTAAAAAAATGGGTTAGTGTTTTACCCTGGTAAGGTAGAAGATGTTTGGAGCTCGAAATAAAATTTATTTAACATTTTTTCAAACAAATTCTGTGACTTTATTTTATTAAAAAGTACAAATTATTATTAAAAACTCACAATAACTCAATTAGTAAAAGCACAAGCAGTAAAAATGTCTAAATTGCTAAATTGAAAAAAAAAAAAAATAGATATATCCTCAGTGAAATGTCAAAGTCACCTGAGTGGAATATTTTGCAAAGCACTTGGGGATTTTCTAAACACTGTGTAAGCGCAAAAAATTCTAAAAGGTAGTTTTTGAAAAAAAAAAACATGATTGCAATTATCATTTTCAGTAACTCTGCACCTACTGTGAATAGGTTGGAGCTCTTTGCTATTCTTCGCAAAAGAAGAGCGTTAATAAACCTGTGATATTCAATATAACATGCAGGAGAAATTTCTGTTGTGAATATACATACCAATAAAAGGATTGTGAGGCGAAATGTATTTTCTACTTGACTTTTTGTCTTAATCAAATATATACTTCTTAATATATTCACCAATTGCCAAAAATGCTTTACAATAAAACCAAAAAATTTGTGTCCTTTTGAATATGTTCATCTAAATATTCCATTGTGGCGGAAAGTATATTCTGCAATTTGACATCAGCCTTGACGTGATTTAGTGCGAAGAAATTGATGACAATATCTAGCTATCTATGTCAACACAAATTTTCTGATGAACTTTTGACGGAATTATTTTAAAATGATTGTGAAATGATGTCCTGCTTTCAGAGACAAACTTAATCAGATTACTCTATATAAAATAATAATTGTTACATACGGTTCAAAATGTTTCAGTAACGCATAAAATGCTGATCTATGAACTCTTGAAAAAAAATCAAGGTAGTTTTGTTCTTCCAAACACCCCTGAACTGAAATATTTCTAAGTATACCTATACCTTTAGTTTTGTAAATCCTTTAATTTCTCACTGTCTGTTTTAATGAAGATACATAGTTGACAAAGAACTTGTAAAATAATAAAATTAAGTGATGTTCCCGTCGCGAGTACATAATGCATCAAGGACTCATTCACGCCAGACTCAAGAATAACAGCAGCAACAATATTAACGTCAAAGTCAAAATGTTACATGTGCCATCAGTGTCACTTGCATAAAAGCAACAACAATTATATCAATTACAACAACTTAATAGCTAACACTGTTCATTGTTAACTTCTTCTACTAAGACTTCTTTGGAAATTTTTTTTTGTCTTCCTCATTTCAATCTTCCATCTATTGCACGCTTCCACAAGGTATTGCACTAAAAAACTCTCAAGTCATTTCCCTTAACGCTAGAATGTTATTTTTATTTTGACATATTAAAGCTGTCAAAATTAGAAATGTCCTAATTTGTTGTGTGCTACAACAACAACAACTTAGACAACATTTTCTTTATGCATGTGAATATTTTATCATTTTTCCTTACTATTTTTCTTGTTTATTGTTTTGTCTGCTACTTCCATTACTACTACTGCTTGCTTGCATGCCTTACTTATGACAAAGAATAGTCGCGACTGAAAGTGCACATCCACAAAGGTGAGCAAGGACACAAGGCACAAGCGCACAAGGACGCGGCAGACAGGCAACAAAGCAACCTTGCTAAAAAATGTATGACGAAAATAATGCGAGCTCATGTGTATTTATGTTTACAATTTTGGGTCTCGGTGTTAGCATGTAATTTTCATGTAACAATTGAGGACTAAATAAGGATAGAGCAGACGGACAAGACACTTTTTCATTTGGCACAAGAAGAGGGTGGAAGGCGGCGACGGGTACGCTGTTAAGCAAAGGTGACGATGGAAAATAGAATTTATGACAAAAGTAAATGACATTTAAAGAAAAGTTGTGTTTACTGGCATACAAATTGACAGAGTTGTTATTTTAAAGGTAAATAACATTGGTGGGTTACCAACAAGGATAAGGGATATTGTTTATGGTTTGGTCACAAATTAAAATAAAACACAACACATGAAATATTGATTAAAAGTCTGCATGCGTTGGTGAAGAACATTTATCTCTGTTAAAAAGCTTAAGTCATTTGTTGGCCTAACCCCCAAATACAGTCAAAAAGTGTTGGGATTTTGCCAAAATTTTTAAATTATACTAAGTGCTAGAATCTTTTTTAATGAAAATAAAAAAAAATCCGGAAATTAACAAAAGTTGTTTCAGCGAGCAGCTGTAAATTTTTAAAAATGTTTCTCGGAATAAAATTCAAATTTGTTAGAGAATTAAAATCAAATCGCTTTAGAATTGCTTTTAGAATAAGAAGCATAATCCGGAAATGAAGGAAATTTTGTGAATATTTTGTTTGCACTTAAGCCGTTGAAAAATGTTGAACTTAATTTAAAAATAGAAATTTATTTTTTGAAATAAATTTGTACTATAAAATGAAATTATGAATTTATGAGAATTACTTAATTGTTATTACTATTAGTTATGAATATTTATAGTAATTTACTTAATACATATACAAAGGAGTTTATTTGCTAAGTGTAGCTCCAGTTTAATATTATGTGTGCTTTAGATGAAAGATTAAACAATTTTTTAACAAGGCCATAAGGCTTATGGATTCCAAGTTGAACTTTTATACAAGCTTTTTATAGAGGAATTTGTGGGATCACTAAAGAAAAATTTAAACTAATACCAACATCTCATTACCGAAGAGCTGATTGAAATAATTAATAAGTGAAAATTCGAAGAAGTTCGATTCCAATAAAAACCTGTAATGATATATGCTCAAGGCGCAAAAGACCGAACTGGAGAAGTCAATAAGCAGTATTTCAAAGGCTAGTTTATCATATAGGGCATATTATGAAAAGAATTGTTTTGAAATTTAATGCACTCGTAAAAAGTTCGATAAACTAAAAACTTGAACTTTTTTTGCCATTATATTTTTTACTACATATAAAGTATATTAATTCTTTACATTTACCTTGCATTGACAAAATAATTTCTAATCATCAAATATATG
This sequence comes from Meiosimyza platycephala, assembly GCA_963662105.1. Taxonomy (NCBI): domain Eukaryota; kingdom Metazoa; phylum Arthropoda; class Insecta; order Diptera; family Lauxaniidae; genus Meiosimyza; species Meiosimyza platycephala. Next base: position 1,453,726 of record OY759210.1, on the reverse strand, counting down.
TTTCTTGTTTCTTTTTTAATATTTCTCCTTTATATTGCAGCCAATTTCTTGCTTCTAAGGTGTCAATTGTATTTTTCCTGGTAAACTAACTTTCTTTCTTTATTTCTTTTTTTCATCACAAAATTTTATATTGCAAAATTGCGTCCTTTTCTTTGCGTGTCGCTGTTGTATTGAAACTTTTGATGTCATCGCGCAAAAACTTTTAAAATTGTCAAAGTTTTTTAACACCCATTCAAGTTTTTAAAGAAAATTGCACTACGGTAGAGTAAAAACGAGCAATAACAACAGTAACACGAAAAAAAACAACAATCACAGAATAAGGATATCAAGAAATTCAGCGAAAATGTGTTAATATTGCAGTTGGCGACATGTGTTGCAGCAACAGTGACAGTGGCAGTAGCAGCAGCAATTGCAATGCGAGACGAAGGCAAGAAGAAAACACAATGGTTGGACAGTTTATGGCAACACTTGGAAATAAGTATAATACCAAAGTGAACGACAGCCGAAGCATGCGAAAAAACTGTAGAAGAAAGGAAAAATGTTAAGGGGCGCTGGCGGGGATAAAGTTTCTTGTGAAAATTGCACGCTTTTATTTACACTGCATATCAAGCAGTTGACAAGGATATCGCTGCACATTTAAGAAGCTACCATTAAACTGCTATAGCAACAATAACGCAAATTGGTTGAAGCAACTGAAATTTAATTGCTGGGTTTTCAAGAGTCCGCAATTTGTGAAAATCGTTGGTTTTTATTTAAAAAAAAAACCGTTCAAAACTCTGGAAAGTCCTTAAAAAGAAAAATTTACAGAAAATTACCAGCAATTAAAAAGAAAGTAAGCAAATTATTGACAAGAGGTGTAAAAGAAAGGGGCAAAACTTGGAAAGCAAAACAAAACACGGATTGTACAACAACACTAAACATCAAATTGGCCACTTGGGTTCTAAGAACGCAATTGCGAGAACAACAACAATAGCATGGCAATCATGACATTTCAAATAAATTGTTGTTGTTTAAATTTTACCCCACGCAATTGTCCTCACAATCAGACAAAACAATGGAATAAATAAAATTACAAGCAAAATGCGACAGCGGAAGTAATATTTGGTATAAAGGCGTAGCTGAAAAGGGGTCAAAAAGGTATGGACGGTTATATACCCAAAATTTTTTCATTGCTGTCTTAGACAAAATCGCAGACAGAAAAAGATTTCGAAATTTACTTTAAAAAAAGGAACAAATGCTAAAAAAGAGTAATACCAAAACTTCTCTAAAAATTAGCAATAAGAAAATTTAAAATCTTTGAAAGTGCTGTATTGTATTTTTATTTCATATATGTTTTCTTCAAATTGATGTGAATTTTATGATATTCTTGGCGCGCCCATGCCTATTGACACTTACAATTTTGCTTATCCCCCTAAAGAATGTAAACACAAAGCAACAAGGCGACACTGATTCATTGCAGAACTCCAGGAAGGACAATAATCTCGAAGTCACCCTTTTCTGATAATTTCACTGCAGCCACCTGCTAAGCAAACGGTTTCGTGATAACCGTATTTGACTAACAGTAACAGCGCCATCCTCAACTCGTTTGATGAGGCCAAGAATTATGAAGGTAGTGGAGTGAAAAAAAAAAGTTTTGCAACAAAACGGCAATGTGACACGGAAATGTTATACGCAGTCGGAAATCAATGTAGACCTTCTATTTTTCTTTCTGTTCTCTTTGTATTCTGCTGCGATTGTCCACCTTCAAACAAACGAATAAAATTAAAATATCGCCAGCACTGGCAGTCCACACCGCAGGGTGTTGAAGGTGGTAGATATTTCAAATTTCATTCATTGTTTACTGGAAAATGTCAAGATTTAATAAAAATTCAAAAAATCATCATTAAAATTAGGTAGATTAAATTCTTAAGAGTTTATTTTAGGGTGGTTTTTAGGTAACTTTTTACAATATTGTTGACTTTACTTTCGAAGGGTTCAGAACTCTGTTCGAAAGCACATTGCACAACAAGAGTCTGCAAAATAATTGCCGATACTATATCCTTACAGCAATATTTTGGTCGCATGAATGTAGTATTTTTAGGCAAGTTGCCGGCAGACTTTATGAAATCTAAGATTTTTTGGGATGCCTTTTAGTTTAATAGCCAATACATTCGTCCTGCTATTTTGTATATTTTCCATCGTAACTAATCGAAAATAGAAATACCTTGCATATGCCCTAATGTCATATGTTTTTCATGGTTTCTTATCACACGCAATAATCATCATTTGTTATTGCGTTTTGTTTTTTAACCCCTAAGAATTTCACATCTGTCGCTTAATGCCAGATAAGTTTCATACGCTTTTAATGTGATTGTTACTAGAACCCTTACTGCTCATGCAGCAATTGCAGTTACCCCTCAAGGAACTAAGCATCATAAATTATAATGCTGTGCAGCATGCAATACTAAACACCCCACCACCATTTACAATAAGTGTCAGTGCAAACTCCCATTCCCTAAGCGCATCTTAGAAAAAGAAAGAGATGTTATAACTACCCTCTGGAGTCACCCCCTTAAATGCGCTAAAAGGACCATGATTTATTTGTGATAAATGTGCTTAAGGGTGCAGGTGATTAGTTGGGGTATCAACCTTACAAAAGAATTAGAATTCACTCTGAAATTGGCAACATTTTCTAACTATCGTTATTGCAACTTATTCGTTGAAAGCTAAAATCCCAAAAAAGGCTAAAAATTTTTTCATGTGAATTTCAATTTAAAAAAAAATGCGTTATCCATTTTTAGTCAACATGGTCTTAATTCGCCCAAAAAATGCTTTCCTTTTTTTTTTGAACTCACACACGAGCTCGTGAATAATTGAAGTACAAACTATACAAATGTTCATCCATATTTTATTCATCTTATTTTTGCTGCTTTTTATTTAATAAATAATACTGGTAATACGCGGACTGTTCACTCTCCCATCCCCTCAATTGTGTGCAGCAACGGCAAAGAGTTTTTGAAATCCTTCGTAATCTCAGCTTAAATATTGGACATTTATACTGATATTGCAAAACATTTTGCACTAAAAATCACTTAAATTCTGATTCTATACAAAAATTTACAGGCAAGAACTGTTATGTTTTTTGCTGGATTTGGCTGATGTTTCTCGTTTTGTGCACCCTACATTATTTCGAGTGGAAAGTAACTTCTGTGAGAAGCTTTGAAGAACTTAAATATACTGAATATTGATTGTAAGTTAAAAAGAAATTTATATATCATATAGAGAGAGAATTTATTTTCAAATTGTTAAATTTTCGACTAAACAGAAAACTTTTGTGTCGGAGGTATGTATATCGAAGAGTTTCTAGAGTTTGTTTAACTTTAAATTCTTAGTTTTGTTGAAAGTTCTTTCGAAAATTTATTTCTTTTTGTTGGGACACTGATCTGCTTACTGAACCCTTATTTTGAAATTTACTCGTTTTTCGGATATAACTAAAGTAAATTCAAACCTTAACTTGAGGCTTTCTAGGTGTCCTTAAGCAAGCAATTCCTTCCCTTACTGTATCTTAATCTGTATACAGGCTGATCTCCATTGTGCTGTACTTGATGAAAAAAGAAAAATTATGAACAAGGATATAAAAGTATATTATGAAAGTATGTGAGAATATGGGTTGCATTTTGACGAATAAGCAATCGCAAGTAGATTGCTTTAGTTTGCTTCCATTTAAGAACAAACAGTCTGTCCAGATCCAAATGTAGTGTTCGTTCTCTGATTCTTACCACCGATTTTAAAGAGTTTTGATAATTATTTGCTGAATTTTCATATTGGGCAACACATTTTTTTTGAGTTTCTTTTGCTGTAGCTTTTCATTTGTGATAAAAAAGTTTCTCATTATTTACACACAATTTTCTGGCTAATCAAACCGCTACTTCCGTTGTTCAAAAAGAGGGTCTTCAAAATGAATTGTGAAGAGATTTTAGTTCTTATTTTGAGAAAATAGTTTTAACGATTGGTTGTATCTTTTCGTTATCGAAACCCAGTATAATTTCATTCTCAAAAAACTTTCAATTTCTATTTACTCGAAGCATGTATCTCAATGTTGAATGCAACTTTTGTCATTTTAGGCAGACAGTAAAATTTTTAAATATTTTTCGTTGGCTAACTTGAAGATTGACTATACTGCCATCTATATGTTGTTGTATCAATTTTTTCTTGTTGTTTAAGTTTTTATTTTGTTTCGTCTTTTTTTTCTTTTGAGTTTGTAGCTTAAACAACAAAATCCAAATATTGATCTACCTGCGGGTTATTTTTCATCAACAATAAATTTTCACCAAGTATGGCGGCAAAAGAGCTCGCTTTTTATTTCCATATACATTGTGTTGTATATTTGAAGATACATACATACATATGTGTATGTGTGTGTGTGTGTGTGTGTGTGCCTGTCTACTCCCAGTAGGCAAACGAGCAGAGTTTCTTCCAGAGAAGTCTGCAAGCACCGATGCATGAAAAGTTCTTCCTCCGATGCAGTACATAATATTTTGAAATATATTGGCATTCTAATGTGTTGGTATTTGTAAATATTTACTTGTTGAATGTGCCAAATTTTTATATATGAACTTTGGATAAGAGTTCATGAAAATGGGTTTTTTCTGTTTGCTTTTGAAAAATTATTTAAACAATTTTGTTTTCTTCCACGAAAATACCATTTCTTATATCTAGTTGTAGAAAGACTTACTCTAATGGCCATTTCATATAAAAATAAGATAAGTTTGAAGGGAGCTGTTGAGGCCTGCTTCTTTGCAAGGGTCGCTTTACTGTTTTTTCCTACAGTGCTTTTATACATATGTATGTGTATATTTATTATGTGTGTGTTTGCGTGTGTAAATTTAACTGGTAGCTTTGGGAATTTTGAAAATTTTTGTATTTAATGATTTAATATGCTCAAATGCGCTTAAAGGTTGCCATGATGTTGCTGTGTTTTTTTTTTATTATTTTAATACCGGCCGTTTTTGTCTGCTGTTACTACTTCACTCCAGGGGATTACCAATTTTAAATTAAAATAAAATTGGTATTGCAATAAAATATATAATTTAGTATAATAGCTGGAAAAGTCGACGAAAAAAGTTTTAAAAAACTTTTTTTTTTTGATTTTAACGAGCGATAATTCTGAATTGAAAACACGACTAGCCACAATAGTAATACTAGTTAAAAAATGTAATTGAATTACCTAATGAAACTCACTCATTTTGTTGCTCTAATTCTTTTACTTAGAAAGAAAAAAAATGAGAGAAATTCTCTTTGATTGTAAGTACTACTTTAAAAGAATTTTGTTAAACACTCTGTAACTCAAAAGGTCTTTAAGATAGATCCTTATTCCCAGACATTTTATCACTTAAAATGAACCACAACACCGAATCCTAGAGAATGGTTGCTCAGAACTTGACCACTCTGTCAATATCTGTGCCATGAATGAATTTTTTTAAAATGTTTTTTCGTTTATAATAAGATACAGACTGAAGTAATTTTTTAAAATCATGATGAGACTAAGGAAAGGTCATTGATTCGCTATCGAATAAACCTTCAAACTCAGCGCTTTCACTTTTTTTTTAAGCATTTCACTCTCAGATCACAATGTTTAGAAAAACATTTCTGAAATATCAGTTTACTGTCGGTTAAAGCAATGATTTTTCTCTTTAATTAAAAAAAAAAACGCTTGTTATCTAAATTGAAAGGACACGCAAAAAATCAGCCTCAATTGTTCACTTTGCTTGGTGAGAAAAAAAAAAAAAAATTATTTATCCTTCTTTAGCATAATGCAAAACCAAATCGGAGACAAGGCGCAATTTATTCTAAGACAATAGACGATATCATGGATATTAATGAAGCAAAAACCAAAGAAACGGCAACACTTACACAAATGTGGATCGTACACGGCAATAACAGCAGCAGAAGGTGACAACATTAAATTTGTTGTCAGTATACAAATGGACTGATAAGAACAGATATACTCGTAGCTAACAGCAGTTGTAGTCCAACGAGGTGGGGGTGTTGGAATACCGATGGCAACGAATGAGCACCGATTGTTTGAATATCTAAATCAATGAATTCAAATTCAACGAATCAGCTGCTGATTGAATGTATTGAAACGAATTGAATTGCGCTGAGCTCACTGAGGCAGTAAGCCAGTGTTAGTGGTATACTTGTTTGTGTGAATGAGCAAATCAATGGTAAAAATATAAAAACAACAACGGTGGAAACTCTTGAAAAACTTGTGTTACAACAACAACAATGAAAAACAAGAACAAAACAGAAACAAAAAAGTAAAATAAAACATATACATACATACATTGATTGGATATTGATAATGAATATTCTCAACAAATTCATTGAATCAACGTACGTTACGGAATATCGTACAGTGCAACTGTAATATATAAAATGTTGACACGAATACAATAAATCATGAAAAGTCGATTCAAAAAAGGTTTTCGAAACGTTGAGGTTGAATCTGAGTTAAATGAAAAAAGGTGGTGTCTATCATATTCAAAAGTGCCCTTCTTGTAACAGGCACGAATTCTCGATTTGAGCTTAAAAATTTTGGTACTGCACCTGCATTTTTGGAATTTTAAGCATCAACGTTGGGGCCGATTTCTTTGAATAGTAATTTTTTATAATAATATTACTTAGTAATAATAGTTTATTATATCATCATCGCTTAATTCAATTATTTTTTATTCTTTATCTACCAATAGTGAATAATTTTTTTTTAATACACAGTTTAGGAATCATTATAAGATTAATACTTTTTGAACAGTTTCCTGATATTTCTGTTGAGACGCTATGAGCTATGCTAAAGAGACAAATTTCGATTACTTTCCTAGACAAAATCGAATATATCAAAGATCTGAGAAAACGTTGTTCAAACTAAACAGAGTTTTGCATATATATGTACAGTTTATTAAATTTAGTTGTGACTTGATAAAATTCTAGTTCTTTTTTTTAACGCATTTTAAAGTATTCCCAAGTCAGTGCTATGTAAAATTGTCTTGAGAAAATTTTCAAAATTCGAATAATATTTTGTTTCAATAGCCAATTTTTTAGAAGAAAAAAAGCTTTGAGCAAACTAAAAGGAAACCATTATAAACTACGGAATTAAAAATTAGAAACGAGCTAAGTATTTACTACATTCGTATCATAAATCCATTAAGTTATGGTAAAGGAGCTGACAACGGATTAATAATCATCTCACATCTCAGCATCACTTTTACTTAATTAAAAAAATAGTTTGTCTTCTTACAAAAACATTCCACTGTGCAATTAATAGAAAACTAATGCAAAGATGGATGAATATAAAAATCAATGGATGATTTTTTACTAAGCATTCTATTACTGTAGTATTGAGATGTTGCTGCCGCTTCATCTGCTGTTGATTCTGAAGATGTTGGTGACGTTTCTACTGCTATAGTTGTATGACGACAAAAGCGCTCAATCAAACATAAAAACAAAGCATTGCCAATACGCTGCTATGTTCATATATATTATATTATATACATATGCATATCTTCTGTATGTATGTATGTGTGTTTTGTAAGTTCATTAAATATCCATTGAATTCAATTGAATTGAAAATGCTATGCAAATTAATCAAATTAATGAATTACCTTGCTTAGTGCTGGGTGGTTAAATGATTCGTAGTGGGGGCGCCTCCTTCGGTGGGTGTTGCTGAGCTTCCGCTTTTGTTGTCACCTTTTGTATAATTAATAGTTTTGCATTATAAATGCATTTATCATGGTGCATTTGTATTAGTAGCAGAAGCACAGTACTGACGCAAGTCATACGAATAAAATAATTTATATGCTGAATGTTGACTTCAAAGATAAGAGTTGCTTATGTAATTGCTAAATGTCTACCAGATGATGATGTCGACTATGACGTCGGAAGTATGATAAGAAATGTTGAATATGATTTAGTTACATACTCAAATGTGCAGGTGTATTTCTGCGTACTAATGATAAACTATCAAAAATGTGTGTTAAATATGAATGTGGTGGCTGTTGATATTGGTTTGTATTATCACTGCTCATTTCAAGAGATGTGAATAATTTATACAATAAGCAACAAACTTAAAATTTGCTAAATAAATTAATATTTCAAATTGCTCATTATGTGAAAATTTTGTTTTAAAAGTTAAATTTTTTGAAAATGAATTCCTCGTCGTTGGGAACATATTGTGTAATACAAAAATTTAAAGTTGATTTTGGTATTAAAAAGTTTAAAAAAAAGTTAATTATGTCTTTTCAGTTATTTGAATAATGAGGGTCATCAAATTGAGCCAGATGAGTACATACATTTAAATAAACTTGTTTCAATTAAAATCAGAGTCTTATATTATATTGAAATTGCAATTAAAAACTATTTCAAAATTTAAAGCAAAGTGACCCTTGCAATGCTCACAATTTAATACATGCTTAAATCCATTACTTCAGATTGGCGTTTGCTATTAATTTCATAAATAATGGACTTAATATAATAAAAATTGCAAGGCCAAAAAACGTCACTTTGTTCGTGATCACAAATGAACAACAACATTGGAAATGACCAAATGTTCAGCGATCGAATTCGAAGAGAATTTCCAATTATTATGGCCAAAACTTGAGCGCACAAATGAACACTAAATGGATGTTGCTCAATGGTTAGCAGTAGCAACAATAACAATAAAATTGCTAACTTCTTTCTAATCTGCTGCTGACAGTAGCAATTACTTGTATGGCAACAATGATTTCGAGAATAATAGCAACAACTAAAAAGAAATCTGCGTAGTAGCAATTTTTGAAAACATTTTTTTATATTCTTTTTTTTTGTTGTTGTTGGTATTGATAGCACATACAGCGAAATAATGACTTCATTGCAAAAAGTTCAGCAGAACAAAACGTTAAATTTCGAATACAATCGGCATCTCTTCAGTATGTTTGCAAAGAACATCTTACATCTTAAATATAAAAACAAAAATATAATAAAAATTGTAAAAGCGAGCCAAACCTATATAATTGTGATAAAATCTACTTTGATTGAGTTATGATGTTTCTATGTATTGGAAAAAAAAGTTTATTTATTTCACTCGGATCGAATTATGTTGTTCTCATAGATTTTTGATCGCTTACTTTTTTAAAACAAAGTACGAATTATATGACATTTCACGCAATCCAAAAACATTTTGCACTTATCTCATTGTACAACCATGAGTGCAACAAATGTGTGCAAAATTTCACAAGGAAAAATTTCGTATGCCCGATACTCACTTGGTTGCCTCTATCAAAAGTTAAGAGTTTCAGCACCCAACGTTTTACTCGTAGCATGCAATCAGCAACCACTTGGCCCATTTCAAGGCAAAACTGAAACGAACAAAGTTAAAACGTCAAAATTTCAACACTAAATCGAGGCGCACAATAAATTTTGCAACATATACCAGAAGCAACAGTAACAGCAAAAACAACTTCAAGAACTAACAACGAAAAAAAAAATATCTGTTGCCAATATTGGTATTGTTACTTATGCTGTCGTTGTTGGAAATGCGAACTTTCTAAACAGCGTTAGCAGTAAATTGGTATTTAATTTTCCACTCAAGTCCACTTTGTAGGGCGCAAATCGACGTTTTCGCATGATTTCTTTTTAACGGCAACACTAGCATTGGATGGATTGAAGTAGGCGGCTATGGTGGCTGCAAAGTAGACGGAAACTCTTGGTAAAGTCGATTTTTTGTTTGATTTGGTTTGCGTTTAACTGTTGTGCGTTTTCATATTTCAATTTATGTCTGTATTTGTGCGTAAACTGCGTTTGTGTGCACAAAATTGACTTCCGCTTGTATTTGTCGAAAAGTTTTCATAATTTTCATTGACATGACGATCTGACGTTTGTCAGGGGAAATGTTTTCGCTTCGTTTCGTTTTGTATTTTCCAATTGGCCAGAAATGTTGCTGGAATAATAATCATTTTGTTGAATTTCGTTGTTGCTGTTGTTGTCAATGTCATTTGTTACAAAATGTACCAAGAGAAAATATATATATAAATAAATAATATTCAACTTTTATTATTTTTTGTATACATTGAATTGAAACAATAAAAAATCCTAGTTGCGATATGTTCAGTTTTGGCTCCATAAATTTATGAGTTAGCTCATATATATTGTTTTTTTTTTATAGTAAATCAAAAAAAAAAATTAGTTTTGAAAAAAAAAAATTATTTCCATCTTTTAATTTTGAGCTTTTGAGCTTTTCCTTAAGCACCCTAAATTACAATACCTTAAATTTTTAAGAAAATTTCTTTAATGAAAATATTAGTAGTGTTATCGTAACTTTTATTAAAAGATTATCTCTTACGGTTTTGTGGAAGGGGTAAAGTAGAAGTGTTCTGTTTTGTTTTTCCTAAATTAATTTTGTTGCATATGTGAGATGTGGCACGCCCACTTTTTGCACGCTCCATATATAAATTCAAAATTTCAGTTATTTTTTCGCAGCAATTAATTTTATTTAAATATCTGTTTATTTATTTTTAAAACAATGTAGAAAATGTAATACTTAGTTAGGCAGTGTCATTGCGGAGCGCAACAACACCTCCGCCATCATTGTTGCCAATGTTTTCACATAAAATTGCCAATTAAAATTAAATAAATATTAATAATTTTACATTTTTATTGGGAAAAATTGTTTTCAACTCGCACCGATTTGCAAACCGATGGTGTGCGGATTTAATTATCCTGAGTTGTTGTTGTTGTATTTATTATTATAGCTATAGCATAAAGCGCCGTTTTCCACTTAATTTTTTTTGCTGAATTTACTGCGTTGTGTACGCATTATTAAAAGTAAATTTAAACACAATTTTTTGTGTAATTTAATTGTTTTAATTTTATGCCACATACATATTTGCTTTGCTTTATTTTTTTAAACGTTATAGCAAATACGCGTTTGTTAACCCATGTTTAACATTTTGTCTAAATTCAAAAAATTAATATTTTTCGTCTGATGTGCAATCTGGTAAAAGGTATCTTATCTTGCCAAAGTTGAAATTCCATAGTTATTTTGTTGAAAGTGCAGCTCAACTCGAGTTTCTTGGCCATTGATTTATTATCTAGCGATGCTACCTTGCGCGATTTTATCTCTTGATTTGTTATTGTTTTTTTTTTTTTGAAAAATTCGCTTAAGTTTTTGGCCGATGATCACTAATTTTTCAAAACGAAATTTCAGATTTAAAAGTGAAGAAAATTCAGCTCAGAACAAATGAAGTCAACAATTGGTTAACTGACTTATAAAGGAACTGGGTTGGGAAATACGTACAAATGAATAAGAGAACAAACAACAACTCCTAGTATTACAAAAATTAATTAAACTTTTATATAAATATTTTTTGCATTTTTTTTGCGTGTTGATTTTTTAAGGGGGTAGCCAACGTTGAAAATAAATGTTTTCATAGGAATTTTTCCTGAATTTTTTTTTTTAATTTCAATTTTGCAAATGAATATGATAGGTCAACATCTCACATAATATTTTCTTATAATCAGAAAGAACTCAATTCCAACTCTTTAAGGCCGTGTAAAATAAATATGTAATTAAAGCTTTGTAAAGATGGTTATTTGGGGAAAAAATACCTTGATTTGGTTGCCCCCTTAACTGTTCAGCTGAAATTAAATCCAATTATTTACAAATTTTTAATTTGTACAGCACGTGTAGGGCGTAATCCTATGGAATTTAAAACGATTTAAATTGTACATTTCAAAACAGCAATAACAATGTTAACAAATTTTATTCGCGATTTTCTATAGTGAATTCATTTGTTTGTTTTGTTGTTATTTATGCAATTCTGGAATTTAATATGCACAAATAAAAATAAACAAAATTATTTGTAACTTAATTTTAAGCTACCAAAATAGGCAATTAACTGTGGTCGTTCGTGCACGTTATAGAGGCGCCTTACGCAACGCCTTTCAGCGTTAATTCATCGCTGCAACAAGTCAATTAAAAAACGCCGTTATTTGCAATTATTTGCATCAGTGCTTCGACGAGTTGGCGTTGCTGCTGCGCTGCCATGCTGCAAATGTCAAACTTTAATTAATTACCGCGAATGCAATTTAAAGTTCTTTCGATACAAACAACAACAGCAATGATGATAATAAATAATTACAAAAATAATAGCGAAAAATCTGGAAAACAACACAGGTTACGCGCACAATGCGAAAATGTTTACTCAGGCAGTGAGTCCTGCCGCTTGGCCAGCAAAAAGGATAATGAAATCTGTTGCTAGTGCTGCTGCTGCTGTAAGAATGCTGCCTTCTGTTTGATGGCGATAATGGTGTGTGTTGTATGGTGCATCTTTAATCCGTAGAGCTCCAGAGATCAGATCAGTGCGCTGTGTTTGTGCAGCATGTTGCATGTGCTGTTGCACGTTTTATGCCACACGCACACACCCGCAGAATCCGCAGTAATGACATGGGATGTTGAAACAGCAAACAATAAAGAAAAGCGAATGATTTCTTATTTAACTTAATTAAAATGTAAAAAATATTTTCCATTATAATTTTACAGCGTTTTCGCTACATTGACCGAAGCTGTATTTTCACGGTTTAAGTTTCAATAAAGAGAAATAATAAAAGTTTTTCTCCTTTTAAATAAGTTTTTAAAACTATCAAACAAAAATCGGTTTTGCTCTCCACAAAGTAATTGATACATGCATGCATGCATTTTTAAATCTTAAGCCTATAGACATTTACTGAATTCACAGTAATCGCGCACAAATTACATATCCTGCCATTAACGGACTTTTGTAATTTTGTTAAAATATGCAATTTCCAGCTGACAAATTAATTCATTTATTGCCAACTGAGATGGATCAGAATCGATTTTCGCAATGCCGGAAACTTCCTTAACGCCAATAATAATAATGACGATGATATCAATATCCGGTGGGTTAAAACTAAACGTTGACGTTTAAAAATAAAGTAAAATGTACGTTAATGATTCCTAAGGCAATGCATTTAAATGCATAAATGTGAGTTAAGAGCTGAGAGTATTACAGAAAATCCATCTTTTGACGCCATTATTTGTATTTATATTGGCTCATATAACAGGAATACAGTGTTGAAACTTTATATTAAAATAATTATAAGGGTGGCCTGCATTTTATCCAATTTTTCAATTAAGTTCTTATATTAATATACTTTGAATCAAAGCTTTGAAGAGACTAGAGAGTTTTGAATTTGATTTTAGCGATGATTTTGCTCAGACGAATTACTTTTTGATTACAAGTCATTAAAAAATAATATCATTGATGAAAAAAGTATGTATTTTTTTTTTATTTTCGTGATAAATCATGTTTTTTAAAGTGAACGAATTTTTCATATTGTTGATCCATTTATTTCTTTATAAAACTATAAATTAAGAATTCCTTAAAATGAATCTAAATTGATCATAAATCTTAAGCACCTTAAATAATTTCATTGTATTTTACTTTTGCAGGTAAGGCATTCTATTGGAATGGAAACATTCTTATGCACATATAATTATATCAATACTCTATTAGAAAATCTTAAAGGTATTTATTAAAATTTATGGAACGTTAATTTAATTTTTAAAACAAATTGCTAACACATTTTAGGCAGAAACACAAAAAATCCTACCGGAAGAGAAAGTTAAATTGCTGCAAAAATTGTTTGACCATTTTTTATATTGAAATAAATGTGAAATGATATAGGTATTGCGCTAAAATATATCTCCCATGTAAAAAAAAAACAATAGAAAATGAACGTATCCTCATTAAAACGAGTGCGTTAAATTGGAACAATAAGAGAAGTTGACACATACATATGTAGCAAAAACTGAATGCAGCTATCTTCCTGATTGTTAAGAAGAAGATTGTTTCCTCACCATAATGAAAAAACAATAACAACTTTTCCATAATTTGTATAAAACAATATAGTTGCAGTTGTTGTTTCAACGAAATTAATCAATATGGTGGTGCAGAGGTGTTGCTTTCGAAAAATCTATAATAAGAAAACTGGAACATATCTTTGATTTCGGTCAAGTTTCAAGTTAAACCCCTCCTTTAAATTAAAAAATAAAAGTTTGAAAGTTTTAAAAATTCTGATAATCTAAGGCTTAAAAATCAATGAACTTATGCAAACATATAAAAACGAAATCAGCAAAATCACAGATCTAAAGCTTATTCTTAATTTATATTATGGTGGCTGAAATCAGAAAAGTTCTTGAGTTCAATATTTATTCCGTATGATTTTTTTTTGTAAGAAAAAATAGTTAACTCTGGCATACACATAACAGATTTTTAATAATTATTTGAAAGCAAATGCATTATTTTTATCTATGCACAGCTGTAAATAATAATAATGAAATTAAAAACTTCAGGAACAAAGTTGCTCTGTTGTAGTGTTTATTGTTGTTGCAAAGTATTTGATTTCCCAACACTTCAGTGTAACGCTGTTCAGTGTTGACAAACTGACAAAAATAATAAAGATATAAAATGAAAAACAGCTACGACAAATGGAACGAACCTACAGAGAATATCATTTATATGAAGAAACTAAGAAAATACGACAATAAAAAGCATTAAAAAAGCTCAAAAAACTTGCAAGTTTTTCCTTTATTTTTCAACGTTTCTTCTCGTTGCCGAAATGCGCAACGCAAAAAAACTTTGTACGAAAACTCTATTATTTATTATAAGTTTATAAAACCGCTGCAGCTTATGCTTGGTACTTTTGAACTACGCTGACACGCCCCTTTTTTCAACAAATGGCCACATTGTAAATAAACTAATGAAAAGTAGAGAAAAGCGTAAAAGCGTCTTTGGGGAAAATTTGACTTTTCACTGCAGCTGCTTCTTTGTTACTTCTTTTGATTTTTGATTTTATGCTGTTTTTACTGCTCTTTCGTTTTATTTTCGTCTGCTGTCCGTAGTTGCTGGTAAATAATAATCAGTGCAGTATGGCAGTGCAATGAGCTCCTTCGGTTCTTTTTTTTCCAACACCACAGCTACCTGGGGAATGTAACTTGTAATATGCACCTTGTGAAAAACCCCAAAGTATTAAAATCCAAACAAAATGTTTTTTTTCCACATTTTCTTCACTTTTACTATGATCACTTCCTTTTCGGTTTCTCACTGTTTTCTCACTGGATTACATTAAATTGAGTTGTGCTTTTTCTTTGCGTAATGCAAAAGAAAAGATGAAAACTTTTGAATAAATAAAACTTTTTCATATTGATTTGAGAAATCCAAGAAAATCCACCACAACTCATTGACTATGATTGAGTTTTGTTTTTTTGTTTGATTGTGGTTGTGGTTGTGGATTTTGTTTTGCCATAAATGCAAGGAGCTTAATTAAAGAGTTTCAAGTCATATCTAGATGAATGGTTCAAAAATTGCTAGTTAATATTTGTTTTTATGTGTATCCTTTTTTTTAAGTATTTGATTGGAGACAGATACAACCTTATCGACAAGCTTAAGTTTTTAGATTTAATCTTGCACATAACAATTATATGAAATTATTGCGAAAGTTCTTTGTGGTTCAAAGACTTTTCTTAAAAATATTAACTATTTTTTTGCTCCATTCAAAAGAGCATATGAAATAACGATTGGTAGGTAGCATTACGTTGAAAAAACTATAAGATAGCAAGATATTTGCCTCAAAGTATGACGTTACATAGGATATTGCTAAATATTTTGTAATTTTCTTCAAATTCTTTTTTCCACAAAAACATATTAAAATATTCAAAAATATTTGAAATTATCGTATCATCAATAATGGATAGGTTTTTTTTTTTAAATTTCGTTTAATTCTTTTGATGTCCACTAAGTTACTTTCCTGTTTTTAAAAGCGATATATCTGTCTATTGTCGTACTGCATTTAATGTCCTAAAATTGAGCAACTTGAAGAACAAGAAAACGAGAATAAAAACATCAAACCGCTGACATTCAATAATTTTCTGAGAGATACAACTTCGATTACTTTGGCAGCCAACGAAGACTGTAAAACGAAAAAACCAAGTAAGAGACGTGACCTCGATTTCAAAGTTGTGTCGTGCTGTTGATACTTGACGATATGAGGCAAGTGAAGCAATTTTGAATTACGAATATGTCATCCATTTCACATTCACTGATTTTTTTCCTTTTGTTGTTGCACATTTTCATTATTCTTCGCTTTGTTGTTGGTGTCGTTGTGGTTTTGTAGAAAGAATGTTGTCAGCAACATCTGTTGACGTTTATGCGATTTTCAATGTGAGTGTGTCATCAGTTGAGTGCAGCAAATGTCAAATTAAATTGTCCTTTAAGAAAAATAACTGAAAAAAATCATTCATTATTTATATATGGTATTCGATATATGTACCTATGTAAGTGAGGCAAACATGCAAATGCACATATGCACATGAATATATGTATAGATATGTACACTCACATCTGTAGAATTAAATAAAACCTCTTGTTAACATTGTCGGTGCTCTAATGAAGGACTCTTCCAAGTTTTGCCTGCAGGAGTTAAAAGTTTTTGAAAATATCCGCCGCAATAACTAATCAAAGTAAAAGTAGGCACATATACATAGATACCACACAGTTAGGGTAGATCGATAATTCTAAAAGTTACACAATTTTTGATTTAGTTAAATGGAGTAAGATGCTGTAATACATTCTTGTAAATTATTTTATGGAACATAGATTTCATTCATTTAACAGTTTCGTACAGATGTTTTTTACACTTAATCATACTCAATTTCATGTCGTTGATATATCTTATGTACAAAAAGTTTTCGAAACACCGTATTATAAATACTCAGCAAACACAAGAATACTTTTTCATAAACTCACTTCCCGGTCTTCTCTTTCAATTTCATGCTGTGGGACTAATGTCGTAGTTGTTAAGGGATCACGTACGGTGGCAATGACAAATTGGTTCTCAGTCTATTTCGCTGAAATTTTGGTAAATCATTTCTCTGACCTTTCTTTGAAAATAATTTTAAGGGCATAATTCCCTAGTATTAGAAATGCAAGATTCTAGCCTATAAAGCCCTGAAAGGTTTCTAGCATCAAGATGTTATTAGAACCCTGAATGTGGTTTGAATTTAAAACGGTGCTACCGTAAAAGGTGTAATGTGTCCGCTCAAAGGAAAACGTACTTTGAAAACATAGCATTTTTTGTGTTTTGTAGCTTAAGAAAGAGATGCATAATGACTTTTGTTAGTAAAGAGTAATGCCATTCTAAAATAAAAATAAATTTTTTAGTTTGATTTTGTAGTCCTTACATCCTCAAATCTTCGACTCGGGGTGGATCCGCAAATATGCGCTATCCTCAGATATTATGCAAATGAAGCACGATTTCTAGACACTATAGCTTTGTTGAGAAATTTTCGGAGTTAATTTTTCGTTGCCACTGTGCGGAGTTCTTTGTGTTGTTTTAATTGAAGTAACTTTAAACTTTTCAAAGTAGCACATATGTAAAGGAAGTTGTTGCTTGTGTCTGTAAAGCCGAGAACGTAGTAAACTCGATTGCAAATGCTTGTACTGTTTTTAACTTTTTATTGAAGATTGTTTCATATATTTAGTAGAATTCAAAATGAAACTGCATATATGCAGTTATTTATGCTTAAGTAAACGCTGTAAGAAACTAAGGGAAGAGTGCAAGTTTTTACCATATACATGTACTCTGGTCTTGTCCTATGACTTGGTAACGCTGAAACTTCTTAGCCAGCAGAAAAACGGAATTTCATTAAATAACGCAAAACGTGCCATCGTCAAGAAAATGAAGAAGGCAACTAAGAAACATCGCTGATTGTAACAACACTAGCACACTTGTAAACTTAGCGAGTTCATTTCCTTACGTTGTCTTTGTCATCCTTTGCTTACCCCTGTCTTCCCGTTCTTGCTTTGCTTATTTGTAATGAAATTTAAATCTGAGCGCAACAATTGCAAATGAAAACTTTCTGTGAACGAAGAAACATTTTTCAAAATTTATATTTAAAAGTTTTCTCTCTTATGTATGTACGTGAGTGTATAAATAATTGAATGGATGGAAGGGAGTGAGTGTGCATTTTACACTGAAAAAGTTTTTATGTTTATGCATAAAATAAAATTCCCAAAAATATTTTTGAAGAAGTTGAAGCTTGAAAGAATAATGTTCTTAATATTTCTCATGTCTGCTACAGCCTTGAATCCTAATATACTATTGGATATCATAACTTGAAAATTATCAGTGTTTTTTTAATTCGTGAGCGTACGTTTTTGTTTGAATTTACTGATAATCCACACTGCCTAATAATAACACAAAAAGCTTTTTAAAAAGGCGAAACAAATACGGTACAACGTATTAGGGATTTTTTTTTGCAGTGTAGGCACAAAGTATATTCATTATTTTTAAAACAAAATTTGCTACTTTTTCATTTTGTTTATTTGAAAAGTAAAAGAAAAAGTCTTAAGTGATTTTAATAGCCAAGTTTCTTCTCAGATTGGATGTGTGCTGCACAGTCTGAGTACATACGTTGTGCACTGTGTGATAATTCAATTAGCCAAATAAACTCAAATAAGCCAAATATTGACGTATGCTAATTTTGAATTTTGTGCTTTAGATTTCGAATTTTGAATTTTCACTTACAAAGTGAGTAAAGGACTTTAGTTTGCTTAACATTAAGCGTGTTCTTATGAACCTGTAAATAAAGCATACACATGTGTGTGTGCGATAGTGTTTGTAAACGTGTCAGTATTTGTTAATGTGTTTGCTTAGAGTTGTTTTATGCCAAAATTATGCTTTTGCTCTCCAAATGAGCTGTGAATATGGTTTGCATAGTAGATGTGTCTTAGATGAGCACTTAATGAAAGATAATCATCCGTAAGCTGCGTATTTGCAGCGCTAATTAGACACCTTGCTCTAACATTCTGTTGACTTCATTTCCAAATGGCAATTTGTTGAATTGCAAATTACTAGGAGCCCAAAGAGGCACAGAACAATCATTTATGCACACAAAATTCATTGAATATAAACTTAAATATTTTTACTTTTGAAGTTTTGTGGAAGCTAAGCTCACATAAAGAATTGAAAATTTAAAGAAATGAACCAACCATTCATTCAAAAATAAAATTAAGGAACTTACATAGGTTCAACAAAGTTGACAGAAGTTTTCGTTTCCAAAACTACAAAATTATTCTATGCATTAAAAAAAAGACAAAATCATATTACTAGGTCATTCGAGCTATAGCAAAAATCTTTTGAAAAAATTAATTTTCCTTTTAAATCCGTTTATAGAGTATGTGTTATTTGAATATCAATCATTTTCGATAAGAAAGCTGCCGTTTGAGAGTCGTCTTGAATTTAAATTCAATGAAATAAAATTTTAAATTTTACGACCACACTGTTGGTACTCACTCGTATGCGTTCAAAAAGATGGATTAATTAAGCTCCCTTAGGGCTTTACTTGATTGAACATGTTTCAATTTATTTTGAACACAAAAGCATTCGCTGTATTTTCTATTTAATCAACTTCCGCCGCCAACGCGCGAGTCTGCGGTTTAGAAATATACGTTCGATATAAAAGTTACTATGAATCACGGTATGGCTGAAATAAAAGAATGCACAACTCACTGGCACTGCATACACATTCGAATGGAAATCAAAACTGTTTTGAAAAACATCTAAAATTTTATTATAATAATGGATTAACTCAAAATTCTGATGTGAAATAAATAATATCGTAGTATTGCACGTGCTTTATTCAAATTAAAGAAACCAGAGAGTATTATTTATTAAGAAAATTGGCATAAAGAATCCTGCACATTTAATTCAGTAAAAAGACCCAAGTTAAAATTGACTGAAGTTTTTATATGATGTACGAGTAGCTTATGTCTCCTTGTCGTAAATTTCATTTGGGCTCAAGACTATACTATGACCAGTTTCGGATATATTTGGAGTAAAATTTTAGTCAGAGCTTATTAAATTGATTGCTTATCCGATTTCAATTTTTAAATCCTTAAAAGCGATCGATCGTCGAAATTTTACAGAAACAAACTTTTTACCAAGACAATATTAGCAACTTTTTACTAAAAAGTATGAACCTACATTTTTCTGAGTGGCTTAGAATGTTTTCATTGAAGTAATGTGGTACATAACAAACAGGGTACGTTTTATATTCTAGGCCCTGATATGCCTTTCATAAGAAAAAATTTTCTCTTTTCGCGCACATATTTCATTGAACGATTTTTTTCTTTGCTATAACTTTTTTAGCGACTTAACTACACCACAGAGCGCCCATTTAAATTTTAGCTTGTAAAGAAATCTCAAACATTTTATCAGCCACACCGTGAGATAACCATAGAGGGGAATCCTTCGATTACCCACACTGCTGAATAGATGTTGATTACATTTTTTTTGGCACCCACATATGTATGTTGGTGCTGACTGTGACGATGGTTGCCATAAAAATGTTTAAGTGATCGTAAAATGTGTCAATGCCGCGAGCCAAAGTTAAATTTGCCGAAAACGTTGCTGTGGCAGAACGGGCATCAGCGCATCAATTCTGTCGCATGTTGTTATCCTGTCTGACAGCAACAAAAACTCAGTTTGTCTAACACCATCGACAACCGTAGCGCCATCATCAGCTCACTGTGTTGTTCTCATCATGTTGTTTTGCTTATTGAATTTGTTGTTGTGTTCGTGCGCGACATTTAAAATGTCATAAAAGTTGCCATTAAATTAGGCAGCAAGCGAATGAGGCGGCGGGTGTGGTATTTGAGAGTGAGTGAAAAAGCAATAAAAGCAGTCGGCAGACTGTGGCTCAAAATGATATTGTTAAGGAATTACGTAGAAAAAAATAAAAGAGCTATCTACGAAATGATAAATATCTGATCTACTGATGAAAATGTTTTAAATAAAAAAATTATTTTAATCTCAGCGTCATCTGTGCAAAAGTTTTTTAAATTATAAACAGCTCGATAAAAAAAATACAAAAAAAATACTGACAAATTTTTTCTGTCCAGGACTGTCAAAACAAAATTTAAATAAATGACCACGCAAAGTTTTCAATTGACTAAAGCTCCAAATTCGATTGAAACAAAATAATAAAAGCGGAAAGAAATTATCAATTTTTGGTGTCTTTTTGCCAAATAAAAACAAAATGGAAATTATAAAATATGACAGAAATATTGAGTTGCTTTCGTAATATAAAATATCAACAGCTGTCAACAATTGACTCAATTATATCAAATTTAGCGCATAACTTCGACGCTATATTTTGACAGCAGCAATAGCACCAAAAATGGCAGCAATAACAACGACAACAAAGTTGAAGCAATAAAGAATAGAGCAACAAAATCTTAAACGTCAACACATGATAAAATTTTTGTTTTTCTGTCAAATCAACTTATCAAATAGCGCCATTGTTTTTTTTATTTCATTTCCCTCTGTCATGTCATCACAACAAGGATGGACTAAAAGACTAACCAACTTGAATTTTTTTTGTTTTCATTTATTGCATAACCCCTGGATGGAGGAATTCTTTCTATTTATATTAATTTTGAATATTTTCCATATATGTACATATGTACGTCGTCTCTAATGTCCTTGGGCAGGAGCGCACATCCTACTTACTGCTAGCTAGCGCAACATGACGCAAGGACCAGAACAGCAGCAGCAGCGTAACATTTATTGTCATTATTGCTGCCATTATGTTGGTCATCAACGTCAGCTGTGTGCGTTGATAATGTTGCTTTTGTTGTTTTGTATACGTGTGTATGTTTTCTTGGCATTTACTGAAAATATCAAATACGATTCGTACCTTTGGCTTAGGCTTGAAGGTCAACGAGTTTAATGCAGAAAAAACAGTGTCAATATTTGTTACGATTTCACTGCTTTTCAAGGCAGTGGCATGAGAGGTTCTTTTATTAAAATTTGTTGTTGATTATGTGACGTACTTACGAAGTCGCTAAAATGACAATTAGAAATTTTCATGTAACAAGGTAGTGTAGCAGTCTGCTTATGAAATAAAATTCACAATGTTTATGAAAACGAAATATTTGACATTCCAGCACAAATGCTTTTCTTTTATTTTTGATACATAACCATATCCTTTATGTAGCTCATTCGATTCTAATTGGTTTCACAATAAGTATAAATATAGAAAATCGTGCGTGAAACATATCATAAAAAGTCATTTCCTTAGTCTTTTTAGCAACATTGACAGTTGAAAAATGGCTATCAATGGCTGTCAAGCCGCACTGAATTGCTTTGTGTTCAAAAAAACTAAAAGCACTGTCTTCGGAATTATAAAACCGTGATTAGTTTTGAATAATTCGTTAAGCTCAAAGAAAATCTATTCAGTTTGAAATTAGTTCAATAATTTGGTGTGATTTGTGATTTTGATAAAATAACAGCACAAGGAGGAGGAGTCTGAAAATGCCGTACGCAATATATTGTAGCAATGAAAATGTGTTAAATATGACACATAAGCTAAAATCTAAAGGTCATATGGCCTTAACTTATTTTTCGATAACCATCCAAGAGCAAAAAAAAGCTATATAAAATTTGGTATCTGATTTCGCCAGTTTCATCTTAATTTGGCTTGCGCGAAATTTGTAATTGTCAACGCTCTTAGTGTTCATGGTCTGAGGTGTAGTTTACCCACATCATCATCGTCATTTCGAATGTAGAATTTGGCATTTCATTTGATTGCTTCTTTCCCAGTAGCAGCAAAAGCGATTGCTTCCTTACTGCGAATTTTGTCTTGCAGCATTAGCGTTTCGCTTTCAACTTACGTGCGGCACTTTTTGGTTGCATTTTCGTTGTTGCTTCTAAGTGGCTATGAAGGCTGTGGTATGCCCAACTCTGACAGTGTGTATGGGTGTCTGTGCTGTTATACATACGTACGCTTGTGTGTCATAGCGTACTGATCACAAGCTGTTGACTTTGATGACTTGGCCTAAGAAAAGCGCTTAAAGTTTTCACTTGAACAGTGCGTAGCGCAAAGTAGATGACTGCAATTTGTGCAATTAGAGATTGCAAATTAATTCCTAAAATTTTCAATTTAGTCACGAGTGTTTTAAGAGAATTTCAAGAAAATACAATTTTAAGTAATAAATAAAATAGTTTTTTGTATGGGATGCTCTGTAGGAAAAGTGATTTATTATATTTTCCGACTATATATTATGTATGAGGACTTATGAGTACTAAAAATCGTTGATTAGGTTTGATGATTGATTATGCTGGGACAGACACTGCAGGCTGCAAAGATGTTATCAAAAACCTTAGTTGATTTCTAATAAGTTCTCATACACTACTTTCAGTTTTATTAAAAATTGCGATAAAACAACAGGACTGCTTATTTATTTTCTTTTGTGAAAAGATTTCCTTCGCCAATATATAGGATTCTTCGTAGATCTGGTGACCATTTGACTAAGA
Organism: Meiosimyza platycephala; assembly: GCA_963662105.1. NCBI lineage: Eukaryota > Metazoa > Arthropoda > Insecta > Diptera > Lauxaniidae > Meiosimyza > Meiosimyza platycephala. The sequence continues at coordinate 1,430,317 of OY759210.1, read as the reverse complement.
TTTTTATCCAGATCAGAAAATGCAATAACTCAGTTTGTCAGGGTACATGAAAAGTTAATTTTTCTATGAAGTGTAAAAATGAATTGATTTTACAAACCTACAGTAAGGGATCATTCACTTATCTTATTTCCAACCGCGACTCAATTTTTCCACATATTCCCCACAATGTCAACGCCACCAGTAATGTACTTATGTACGTACTAAGCAGTTTTCTTCTATTTTACTTTAATATTATTTTCTTATTTTTAACAAGAGTTTCACCATTTTTCTTTGCTATTTGTTACGTGCAACACATACAAATTGAAAAAAGTCTACGAAGGAACCCAAGCGGCAGCAGCAAAAGAAGAAAAATGTTGCACTTTAGCTAGGATTTAAGTCAAGTTTGCTATTTGCATGTATATGTGTAAACGTTTATGTATATAAATGCATTTGCATGTGTTTCCATTGCTGCCTGTTTGACATCAGTTGCACGTCGTATAAAAATCGCATGCTTTGTGCGGTAATGCAATACGAACGACGCGATGCGACATAACTGCAGCTGCAACTACAACTGCATTTTGTTGAAATTATGAATGGTGAATTGAAAGTATAAAAGGATCAAAGTAAAGCTTTTTTTTGTGTAAAAGCAACGACTACACGGGACGACTACATTTTTATGCAATTTTGTGGAATGCGACTGCATTGTATAAAATTTCAATGCAAATTTTGCCATTTTTGCGCTTTCAGGCAGTGAGTGTTAACCAACCAATGTATGCAGTCTGAACGTCAAACGATTCCAAATTCAATTTATAATGAAAATGGATTTCAAATGTATATCTAAGAAATCCAATTCCACTTTAGTTAAAGAAACTTTGAACTTCTTGAACTTATTAATTTGCTAACGTTACTTAAGCGAATAAAAACTACGTCTCAACTATAAAATTGAATTATAAAATAAAAGATGCACTTAATAAATATAAATAGGGTCTTGAGGCTTTCTCATACTTAACTTTATTAAGCAGCAGCTAAGACAAAAGAAGAAAAACTATATATCATTGGTATATGATTCATGAAATTGACCATAGGCATCATCTCGAAAATCCAAATTTATTCACATTTACAAATTATAGCTCTCATTTATCTTATAATTAGCAGAGTTTTGCATGTTATTTCAGCGAGAATCTTCATATCTGCCTTGTCGTTGTTTAATGGCCAATAAGCAGATTGCAAGCAGTGAGTTGAGTGCGTGCAGCAAGCCATTAAGCCATGATGAATGAGTAATGATCAACTCTATGTCCGCATGTGCCATGTTGGAAAGTGCATACGTATGTTTTGCTCCAAGGAGCAACCGAAAGTTTTGTAAAACTTGACTTCTGTATTAATGCTCTTTACTGCAAAAATCAAGAAATGATATCTGACGTTCGACAGAATTTAATTTCATAAAGCTTTTAGTTCTTTCTTTTAAATGTTTCAACCATAAAAATTCCGATTAAATCTTTTTAAGATAGACATCTTGCGGACTTAAGTATTTGTTAGATTTCAATGAAGTAGATTATGGTCTCAAATGTTCTCTAGAAAATAGATGCTGCTCATATTTCACATCACATTGTGCAATTTTAATGCCATTAGTATAGTTATGAAGGACTAAAATAAAATAAACAAGAACATCTTTTTTTGCATAGATTCAGGATCAGTGAAATTTAAAATCCGCTGCATCAATTTTTATAATTGGAAGAGAATTTAATAAGTAGTACTAAATTTTTAAAAAGCTCAACTCTTTTGAATTTGTCAGATATTTAATTTTTGACATATTAAACAACTTAACAGAAAAATCAATGAAATAAATGTAAATAATTAAAATATTTTGAAATACAGATTAGTAGTAAACTTTTGAAAAGTTAAAAAACTACGCGTTTAATTTTAAAGTTTTTTATAATTTATTAAATTATGCTTCGTGTTGTTTAAATATCGCTACCCAATACATTATGCGATTTTTGTTATTTTTGAATTTTCAAACGGATATAGGAAACGTATTTAGGAAACTACAATAGTGCCGAGCCACATTTTTTGTTAAAAAATTCACTCTTAAAACGAGGTACACAAATATACTATTTATTAAATTAAGCGAAGGAAATCTAACGAAAATATATGATCCTTAAAGCATAAGTTTCGAGCCCCCAAGGTAAACAGTATGACGTATGTACATATATATGCATATAAGGTAGGTACCGAAATCCTGATTTTCAAAATTTCGAATGTTGAAATTTTCGGTTTAGTAAAGTTTTTTTCTGGCAACCCTGCCGTTTACGCAAAAGCATAGAGCTTCAAAATAACCAATACTACAATATTTCTATTATGTTCAAATTTAAGGTCTAAGTGTAGTTAGCATTTTATAAAATTACCAACTTAAGCTTAATTTCAACTGGGGCTTTCATCGCTTGCTGGAATTTTTTTGTCATTAAAACCGGAAACTACAATTCTGTTAAAATTTGTCATTTAAGCGAAATACAAAAAAAATCGCAGCAATAATAACGGAAGTAGCAAAGTAGTAATAATTAAAACAACAATGGGTATTATTAATCAGGATAACAGCAACAGATTGCATTTTGTTGTTTTAAACTTTCATTGGTGATGTTTGCAATATTGTTGCTGTTTTAATTGTTTCAATTACCATTGCTGCTGTATAGTAATATCTCATTATTTGCACCACTGAAATTGTTTGCATTCATAAAAATAATAATGAGTCTGTTATGCTTTCAAAATACAAGCTGCATATTGATGCTAATTTTTTGTTTTATTGGAAACTATTTTTTTTCCATTTTATTATAAAAATAAATAATCTCATTGTATTGTCATTTTTGATAATACATAATTGATAATGCTCTTGTGCCACGCATTCAAATGAAAACATTTTATTTTTTAAAATAATTATTTAATTTTTAATTAGCCAAATTATTGCCAAACCAATTGTCTTTAAAAATAGCACTCAGCATTTAGTGCTTTATGAATTTCACATATGTCTCTTCACGAACAGCGCTCTAAGTTTGTTGTAACTTAGAAAATTTCTTTCGCATAAAATAAAATTTATTTTATTTAAATTTTCTACATCATCTTCATCTTCATATCTGACACAAAACATGGCACACGGATCAGTTGTGTCAACGAATTGCATACAAATGCGGTATACTGACGGAAGTTGGATATTCAAATGTTAAGATCTTGGCTTAATCCAGGATTTGCATTTTATCAAAGTGTCATTGGGTGGTGTAAGTGTTCTCATGTCTGTTGGACCGATTGTCTTATTTTCTGTCTGTATATCTTGTGCTATAACATGCTGCTGATGCAGCTGCTTATTACGCTATGACACTAAGGAAGCTTACGAAACTGAAGCAAAACGTAATATATTTTACATCAACTGACTTCAATGTTTGCACTGCACACGGTTTCGAATTGAAATTGCAAAATTTAACCAACAGTTGAAGAAAGAATCTTTGTGTCATGTTCGTTACACATATGAGATATGTCCTTGTGAAAGGATGTGTGTAACGAGCATAAATGCAATTTTAGATTAAACTTATTTAAGTTTTAGTTCGTTGAAAGAAGTTGTAAGTGTTGTTAAGTTTTTTTCTTTTTTCAATTCAATTTTCAAATTCTATTTACATAATACCTATGTATGTACTGTCTAAAGTGTTGAGAGATATTTAAATTTGTTGAAAATATCAAGTTACCTAAAATACTAAAACTGTTATTAAGTTGACCTATGTATGTCATGAGTAGTACTCTACATAAGTAATGCAATAAATATAACTTTTAGACGCAATCACTTTGTTGTCTACTTGGAGCTTTTTTTACCGTACCACTAAATAAGCAACTATGGGAAATTGAGCTTTAATTTCAACGTTCATTATCGATAAGATAATTTCAATTTTTTTATGGGTCAAATAGATTGGTGATAAGTTTGAGAAATAACATTCATGGCGCGTAGTTATCGTTCGTAATTTTTAAGATCTGTTTAAAGAAAAACTTATTTGAAACAATTCTTACATCTTAGTTTCTTTTTGTTACAAGAAATTCTTTAATTTTATGTCATTTTCCTGTAAATTTTAATCTTAATGCGTGAGACTTTAACCGTTCTAATCTTAACTTGTTAGTCAGGCTTCTTAATCCGTGCTAATAGTTAACACTCAAAGGTGTCAACAACATATTTTTTTCATTGCTAAGCGCGATGCTGCTGCTGCTAACGCCGTGTTTGCACATAAATATGCACCATTAACATAAGAGCGTTTCAACAAAAGTGATATATCACTGCAATCAGTTAACGGCAGCAGCGGTAGCAACAGCATCAAGAGTTGCGTCAGATTTTTTGTAAATTTTCTTACGCGGCGGCTGATGCTGTTCGTCTTTAATATAATCAGTGCTCATATTTCTCATAAATGGCAACAGTAACTCATTGCCAGATACTCGAACATTTGCTTCAGTAGCGCGTTCGTGTGATTTCGGTTGTAACACCCTACATTCTTGGAGCGTTGCGTAACGTACACGCGAGTATGTTTGCAACATTTTGAAGAAAAATTATGTACTAAGACTATCTGCGAATTTCTTAACACTTCGATTGCCAATTTCATTCTAAGCTTAATTGAAGGGTAGCTCGAGAACCAACATGACCGTCTACTAGGCCTTAATTTAGTTTGAATATGTTTTTGTAGTTTTTTGAGCGCATTGCTAAACCACAAGTGCTTGTAGAGCGGATTTTTGTCATTCATTTATAACAGTGAATAAAAAGACAAAAAGGTGTCAACGTTCCTAAATGCGGGCTAAAAAAAAGAAAAATTGTGCAAAACCAAACTTTACCGTATAAATTTTTACACTTCCAATCTTTTTTTTTCGTCATTACAAACCCTGCTGCGTCACGTTCTGCTGCTTATGAGGAAAATCAAATGAAGCATATCATAATTTTTCATTAGGGAATTATTATTAGTAGCTCGCTTTCGTTGACGTTGCTATCGTAGTCACAAACGTTTTTCGTTCTGCCGTGGATTCCTGTTTATTTGCGGCACTCCTTTATTTCCAATGACGCTGTTGTTACGAAAATTTCTACTTCGCGTTTGGTTATTATGACTATATGCCTGTGTGGTATATTTATTTTGGCATTGTTGCTTTTTTTGCTGTGAATATTTTTAGGCACTCCAACAATTCGTGAATGTCTAATAAGCCAAACCATACCACAACTGTACACCAAGTGTAAAATGATATTTATGAAAATTTGAGTAAATAATTTGTGTTTATTTCATTGCAGGCTCAGACTCAGATTATGACTCCTACCAAGGCTGCTATTATTGAATGATTGGGTTCGTTTTTCCACAAATAAAATATAAATACTTATTTTGGCTTATTTGTTGCAATTTCAGCAGATTTTTATTGTGGGTAGAACATTTTTCTTTATTTATTTAAAAACGTCTGTAGCTAATTGACAGCTTCGGAATATGAAATATGTAATTTAGCAATCCGTTCTTTATAAAATATTCTTTGTATACCTTACATCTATTTTGGTGTGCATTTGTCAGAATTTTATGGTTATTTGTTATTATGTGATGTTTGCGAAATTTTGTGTTTCGTAAACAAACAAATTTATTTTGGGATTACAAATACCAAAATATTATCGGGCTCTTTATATGATACAGCCGACAGAAGAATATTTGAGAAAGAAAAACAACATAATTTATGGCAGCGTCTTTGCGTTGGAAATATATTTTTGAAATTTTTATTAAAATGCAAATTAACAGCTTTGCTAAATACAGAAAGTAGTTCGTTGGGCTCATATCGTAACTCTGATATTCTGACTTTATTCATTAAATTAAATATTTTTTATTATTATTTATAGTGTGCTACGGAAAAAAGTAATACGAAAATGGAACTTTAAAAAATGCCTGTTATGATAGAGCAAAATGGCCACATACAGTGACTCCTGTGTTAAGGACTATTTCTCCTTCTCTTGTTTTTCAAACCTGCATGCCACTGAATTTAGTTCTATAATTTGTACATACATACTTAGGTTCTTACCAAAATAGTAATCATAACTTTATAACTAACAGTGTCAACTCTAAATTATATTTGAACTTTGCTATTAACAATATTTTTGCTACAACATTGCTCTGACCTTCCTTGTAAATGGGCTAAAAAATAGCCAATTTTTTTCCTTTTTTCATTCTACAGTATAAATTCAAAGAAATTTATATTCGCTACGTGAAAAGTGTTGAAAGAGCGCATCGTATATTTTCCACGAAATCAAACTAAAAACACGAAAATGTAATTGTGTGTGAACTATGAAATTTGCAGTGAATTTATTTCAAAAACCCAAAAACTGGTCGTTTGCATGTGTGACTGAAATGAAATGGCAGAAGGCACAAATCCACTGGTGCTGCCAAATTTCATTTGAATTTTGATGTCAGGCAATAAATTTTGTTAGTTTATATAGTCTGTATTGAATGGCCGTATAATGAGGCAAAAAATAGACATGAAAATACAGGTAACTACATGTATGTGCAATGCTGGTTAGAAAAAAGGATTTCTGTTATTTTATGGCGTATGAAAAATATTTTTCAATTCATTTATAAGAAAATGCTTTCATGTTTACATATTGGATGAACAATAAAAAAATGCCTCATGCTTTTTTGGAACAATTGAGAAAAAAATCAAGAAAAAATCCTTATAAATAATCGCACAACTGCAGTAATATGTAATATTACAAGGAAAACTGTGTTACTTAAGAGAATTTAAAACCTTACAACAGCTCATCGCTCGTAATCAATTGTTTATGCTGATTTATCAGCCGAAAATTTTAGCAGGATTTTAATTTTGACCTAAAAACACCAACATTCATCCATCCGGCCAAAACCAACGAAAGAACGAACATTAATCTTTTTGTAAGAAAATGAATTTCAATATTCAGAGAATCAGCAAGCAAGATGGAATTTTCAAATAAGTTCACAGGAATTTGCTGCACAACCTTTTGTAAGCGTCGCCGCCCCAAACCAGTTGGCTGCTTTCATACCATAAGCAGCTGAGTCAAGCAACGCTGCAGATTGTTGAGGCAAAACGAATTTAAATTTTTTGCCTCTGGAGCCGCACAGTATCTCAATAGCTGCAGCTGCTGCTACTTTTCTACTTTTCTGGGTCAAAAACAAAATGAACAGTTTGATGTTTTACAAATCCATATATACATATACATGCACACACACACATAAAGAACAGCTATAAAAAATAAAATGATTTTGAATGCCGTTCTTGGAAGTGCTGCAAGTAGTAACCAATGAATCACAGCATACTTTTAGGTGCAATTTATTTATTTCTTGCTCGCTTACGTTAGGATTATAAAATAAATGAAGGGGAGTATTTAAATGGTAATTTAGTTGACCTATTGTTTGTTGTTGTTGTTGTCGTTGGTTTTCATCTTCAACTGCGTCTGCTTGTCGTCATGTTGATTTCATTGTTGCTGAACAGAGTACGAAATGGCAGCGTTAACATGAAATAATTTACTCACTTGCATTTAAATTTACACTTGGTTAACTGATTGATTGATTGATGAATGGTTGAATGAATGACTAACTCTGTGTGCGTGCGTTAGGGTACGGCATGAAGTATGAATTTGCACATGGTCTCATTTTATTAAGTTCGTTGATTCGTTTTTTGGTGCATTGTATTTATGTTTCAGGTTGTTTCTTTCGAGTTTCGAGTGCAGCAATTCATTGAGTTTATTGTGTGAAAAATTCATAATACATATATCGAAATTAAGCTTACATTAGGAGAGTAAATGAGATTTTACATGGTATGTAGTGAATTGAGTGTGATTTACTTAGGGAAAAAAGATGATTGTTAGCTCTCGCGTTCGTTAGTAATATGCAACAGTTTTTCGTTCTTCATTTGAATTATTTGTATTTTCGAAAAATTTGAACAAAGTCGTAACTTATTCCGTAGACCGTGTTTAACATAAAGTTTTATTGAAAAATACTTTTCAGAAATGCTCAAATGCTGAAAATATAAAATAATAATAAAAAGAAAAATATCAAATCGAAAATTATTTCCCAAATTATGGTCACAGGACCTTTAGCCATTTCGTGGAAAAATCATATCTTTCAATATAATAAAATTGTATGTAGCTATATCGTGATTTTACTATTTTATCATCAAACGTAATGTCACTAAAATGAAACTTTGCTTTTGAAGATGGCATTTTTATTTAAGTAGTTCATTGTTATTTGTGCTGGAAAAATTTTTTTATTCAACATAAATTTTGATTGATGAAAGTATGAAATGAAATAAATTTGTTTTATTTGCATTTAAAAATTTATGGACCAAAATGGCCTAGTATTTTAATTCGCAACGAAAATATAAATAATTTTTTTAAAAAAAGGAGACTTCCAGTCCACCCTTATGTGTTGGAAAAAATTATATAAAACTAAATAAAAATTCAAGTAAATAGTCCATAAGAATTCGGATTTTTCATCCTAAAGAAGAGAAAACTGATTTAGGATGAAGAATGGTTCAAAACTTCAAATAAACGAAAACAAGAAATTTCATAGAAAAATTACGACACCCACAAAGATACTGCTATATCGTAATAGCAGCAAGGCCGTAGCCTTGAACTTAATTAAAGGGAACGGGCGCGGCAGTTATAAAACATCGTATATATTCTTTATCAGCATCACATACTAAGTAGTTTCAACCATGTCCATCTAATTTTCGTCTGCCTGTCGAATTCACTTCTTTTGTCATTGTCTGTCTTGAGATTTTCTTTTAAAATATCTGCCAACCGGAAAAAATGTTTTTATTTCACTGTAGTAACAATTATACTGACCTTCAATTATAGCGTAAGTTCTTGTTTTTGTTTTGCTTTCGGGCGGCAAAATTGAATAATACGTTTATACGGTTGTTTGTATTTGTATGTCATTGTGTGTGTTTGTATGTAAGATTGTGTCTTAACTTTTTTTGTTCGTGGCAGATTTGTATAATAAAATAATAAAATGTCTTCTTTTAGCATTTTACGGCATATTAATTACGGAAATATGCACAACAAACTGCTGCACACGGCTACACGATTTTTAGATGCTTCGTGGCGCTTGTGTACAAAGCAAATGCACTGAGTGTATCCTTCTAAAAAAGTGAAACAGTGAAACTAATTGGTAAGACTTTAGAACTTTGACAAATGTACTATGTAATCGTTAGGATCATGAAAAAGCCAATCTAAATTTTCAATAAATCAGGGATTCGTTTTCGTAAAGATGCAAACAATTACAAGATTCAGATGATAATGAAAAAAAAAAAAACAAGGTCATTTATAAATTAAAAATTTTCTGAATTCCAACTATTAGCCATCATTGATATAGGCTTTTTTTAAAAGATTAACCTTTTAAGTACATCATAAAAAGAAGTACAATACCGTACAAAGCGCACATATGGCTGTGGTTCAAAGTACGCAGTAGAACGGGAAAAAATAGGTACTATACTCCCAAAAAAAAGTACGGTTGGTTGCGTTACTCATACGCCATGTGTTACCAACTTTTATAAAAAATTATAAATACATTGGCGTTGCTGTTAAATAAAAATAAATTTTAGCCACTGTCTCTATTTGCCATGAACTGTCACTTTTCACCACCCCTTTCTCTTGTGCTCACTATTTATGAACGTACAAGTTAAGTCTTTGCTTTCCGCAAACAAAAATCTTTGCATAATAAATTAAATTTATGGCCATGCTTAGGGTAGAAAATCATGATAATTGCAAGCTATTTAGCAAAGAACGTTGTTCTTTTTATGCCTGTTTTATTTGTGGATATTGTTGGTTTGTAATTAAAATATTAGACAATAACGATAGAACAAAGTGGAGTGGAGTAAAAATATTAAGTTATTTACTTGCGAAATTCCAGTCGAAATAGCGATGAAACACAAATAACGAAGTATAGTTTGAGGTGGTTTATTAATTTATAATGAGGCTATCGTTTAAAAAAAATTAAATAATAGGTTCTTAAAAACAAAATAGACTGATTTCTAATCAGATGCATTCTTTTTTACAAATATTATGCTCATTTGAAAATGAAGAATATACAAAATATATAATGGTAAAGATTATATTACCAGTAAAAAATTAGACCGAAATTCAAAAGAGTAATTCTCTTTCCAAATGCTCGCCATTAAACTAACTGAGTTACTTCGCATAACATCAAGGAAAATGATTATTTTCTTGTCACAGAAATTTGACTAAAAATTACCAGTTTCAAACCAGTGGTCAATATCCAATTTGTGCATTGCTAAATCTGATTTTATAATCATGTTTGAAAGTATACATTGATATCACCGTGTCCTCAAAAATCACCAGATGAGCGAAGAAACTTAATTCGACGGAACTCTTAAGAGCAATACAAGTATGACATCAATGTTGAGATTACAAATCGTCGCTCACTTGTACAACGACCCTAATTGAAATTTTTTTTAAAATTCAGTTTATAACATATTTCTGGAGACCAACCTTAAATGCATCTTCGCCCAAAAAATTGGAACGGTAACCAAAAATGTCAATTAGGGCCGTTGTACAAGTGAGCGACGAAATAATGGTATTAAAAAGTGTTCAGCTTTATTGACCTAGAAAACGTTTAATCGCCTGTGATATGAAAAATGTTTGCGCAGCAGAACAAAATCTAGAATTCATTGCTTGATTCCAAATGTAAAATGTAAAAAAAAGCGAGATAATACTACGAAGGTAGGTGCGTTCTTATGATTTTTGGAGTGATTCGGGGTCACAAAAAGTAAAATTTTTTTGATTTCATTCAACTCAATATTCAACCATTTTCAACTCACGGCATATTCAAATTGTCAACTGCAAATCTCTAATGCCGGAGTTACATGCAACATGAACAAAACCCATACTTTGCGATGCACTTTGAGTCCTGCTCATATTAACACATACATACACATACGCAAGCAGCCAAACATACATACTTAAACAAGCCTACATACAAATTTACACCGACTTGCGGTTTCTTTGATACATGCGTTGGTTTTGCATACACGTTGCAAAACACAACAAATGCATGTTCTGTTCGTTGTAAGTACTGTTATTGTTGTTGCTAGAAACATGTTGTTATTGTTGTATAGCAGTTGTGGGACTTTGTAATTTTGACGTTTGACTTTAAAATGCAACAAAAGGCAGCACTTGCATTTTTTATAACGAGAACTTTGGTAAAAAAAATTTTCCATAAAATTTAATTTTCATTTAGAACTGTGAGTCAGAATACATAGATTGATGTTGAATCCTAGCATGCTCAACGTAACGAGTTCGTAATGGAATGGTTACGTGGAATCGAGAGATCTTAAATCGGTTGTTTGGTACGCTTCGGTACAAATACGTAACGAATCGTAGCGAAGTCTCGGCAAGAAATCATATCATCATGTCGGAAAACTGATATTGAGGGAAAATATTTCTAAGTATTAATATTTTCTATATTTTTTCTGTTAATAAACTTTTCCAGTTTTGATGTATATAAAAAATATTTCATAAAAACTTATGATACTTGAAATTCGTATATTGAAAAATCGTAACCGTTTACACTGTGTTACGATTACTCAAAAGTAAATTAAATTTAAAACCACAAGCAGTAATTGTAACGAATTCATAATGAAACAGATTAAACTTTATTCTGTATTTCGAAAAGTTAGTACATTTGGTTTGCGGGGATATAACTAAATTTTATTTAAAATATAAATTTCACTTTCTGTTGCATACTTCTAAGCTATGTACGTATGCTTAATTTTTGTTAAATTTCAGTTTAAAAATTTTTAACGTGCACATGCGACATGCCATGGCAACAACATTTTGAATTAATATTGTATTACAACCACAGCAACTACAATACAATAACAACAAATGCAGCAACAACTAATGCGACAAGTCAAAGTTAAACTGCAAGCAGGCAGTAGCAACAGTGATGCGGAGCAAAAACACACGTTTTGCGTTAAGAGATATGTTGTCGATGGAGAAGGCAACAAATGTTCAGCAACATTAAACATTTTGAATACGATGAATGTGATGTAAGCAACAACATTAAGTAGTAACGCACATACATACATACTTGCTCATATTTAAGTTCCTGGAGTTGTTGTTTTTCGCTGTCGTTGCTGTAGGCGGCTGTGGCAATATTAAAGTTTTGCGTTGCGTTGCAAATTGTTGGCTTGGTTGTGGATTTTTTTTCAATTTCTATTTTTATATGTTTTTGAAAGAAACAACTCATAATATGCAACCAACAGTGTTAATTGTTTTTCTTGGTGACGTGATGTTGTGACGTACGCTTAGTTGTACGTAGTATGCAAGCTAAAAAGAGAAAATTTTAAATTTGAAGTAAAAATTAAACTAGGCAGTTGCTACAATTAAAAACTAAGCTTAAAATTTAACCATAAATGCCTAAGTGGAACGCAAACGTTCGAAGTAGCTAACAAGAAATGAAACTCTAATTTAAGTATTAACAAATTGTTTTGTTTTTTTCTTTTTGCTAGAGCAACAGCTTTAAAAGAATAGTCAATAAGTTGCAGGTCTGAAAACAAAAAAGGAGCAAAGCATATATCGTTCTTAATCAAATCGCCTATAGTGAAAAATTAACTTTTCTTGCACTTGGTACTTAAGATTATTAAAAACAATTTTTTTAAGCAAAATTCTGCAAGTTTGATTATGACTACTAAATTAATTTAATTTTTAAATATTTAAGTTTTACTTCCACAATAGGAATTAGCACCAGATCCAGAACTAGACAAATCGGATTTTGTTTCAAAGCATTAAATTCATGAAGTAGTTTTTATACATGAAAACCTTAATTTGGTTTGTGTATTAGGTCAATCAGAAGTTAGAATGTAGTCTTTGGGCGGTCGGTGCAAAGGTGAGGATTTTTTCCTAATTTTTCTAAAACTTTTATAAATCAGAGTGTAAAGTAAAAGCTTTTAACTGAATGAGTTTCATGAAAATTTAAGAAACATTGTTTTAGTTTACTACTCTTCTAAAGTTAAAAACTTTATGCTATGAGCCAGGCTATAATGAAGCCTGTTCCTGATTCGTCTTCTCTAAGATAACAGCTATTAAAAGTAGCTCTGGCTGTCTTAAGTAAGCAGTGCTATTTGTTTGTAAGCTTCAAGTCAAATAGGCGATAAAACATTCCTTTAGTGTTATTAAAATATAATATTTTTTCTCTTCCCGATTCCATGTCCAAAGTTGGCACTTTCTTAAAATAAATTTTAGCTACGAACACAGTTTTTGTATACTCATTACTACGATTGCAATAATATCCAAGCACTGACAAATAGAAAGTTTCTCACATTTTATATCAGCTGGAATAAGTGGCAAGGAATGCAACTAATATTGGTCCTTTTTCCTGCCGGCTCTGTTCCATATCATACGCAACTAACTGTTTTCTTTTCTTATTCGCTTAGTGGTTTCAATAAATCGTTGGCTACTTTTAATTACTGCCACATTATTTGAATAGAAATTGAAATGAAGCAACAACATAGAAAATTGCAATTTGAAAAATGTATACCGCTTTACACACAAACGATTTCCGTTTAATTGTCTGTGAGTTAGTGATTGTGCGTGTATCGCTCTATAGACTATTCTACACTAGATACACACGCACTCAAATGTCTTTGCAATAACACCAACAGAAGCATCATCAGCTCAACTTAGACCACAAGCACCAGCTGCTGCAACAGTTTCGCATTGAACCGCACAGAATTTCAACGCCTGGTTGAAGCTGAGATTTATAAACGCTTTTATTTCTTCTTCTTCTTCAATTTATCTACTTTCTTTTTTGCTTCTTCAAAAGCTTGAGCTTTCAATTAACTCACCGCTGAAATGTTGGAATTCTTTTTTTTTTTTTTCCATTCATATCTCTTTCTTGGTTTCTCCTCTATGTATTGCTTTGCTTTATTTTGCACTAACCACACACTTGTTGTGTAAATAAAACGCGTACTGTTCGTGTGTGTGTGTGTGTTTATGCAAGTGTAATTGTATGTGTAGATGGTTTTAGTGGGCGACGTAATCTGCATCTCCTCTCACATTTTTTTTTTGCAACCATGCGGAAAGTGTAAACAATTCCAGCAGAGGCAGCATTATGAAGTGAGAAGCGGATAACAGGTGTTTCTTGCCCGATTTTAATTAAAGAAGATTTACAATCGAAACTAATGAAGGCAACATAGCGTAGAGCATTGGCACTTGTATCTTTTAAGGTATTGTGGTGCTAACTTTTAAGTGTTAACAGTGCGTGTGTGCTTGAAAGAATTATTAATAATTTTTTAAATTAAAGCTTAAAGTAAGAATATATTATTTTCATTGTTTCACTTAACTCAAGGTTATTCTAAAATCATCTCACTATACAAGTTTATTAGCTGATGGCGGCTTGAAATTTTTTTTCTTTATCTAATCTTAATATATTTGAGAACTAAGCTCAGCTTAGGTTACACCTCATTAAAATTCAAGCAATCGATGTTACTTCTTCTATTTTTGGTTACTTCTAAAAAGTCTGAATTCAAAAATTCGAAAAAATTTGTTCTGAATTTGTTGAGAAAGTGCGCTCTTCATTTATAGTGATGCAAAATTAAGAAGTGGAGTGCGTACCAAGTACCAAAGCATTGCGCCAAATAACTGTATGGTCTATCAAAGCAATATTGTTTTTTTGCAGTGTCTATTTTTAGATAAAATAATAAAACATCTGAAGTATGCGATTCCATAGAGAGATTCTTATCATTTCATTAATTTCAAGCGTCGAAACAACAACACTTGAAAACAGAATATATAAAATTTCTTTTACTAAGTTTTTTGAATACAAAGGACCTTCTTCTAAACCTCATAAACATAAATGAAAAAGTTCATTTTTATGCGAAGAAAATTTTCTAAGGGTCATCATATCTTTTGTATTCAATTAAGTGAAAATTAAAACAAACTGTTGATGAAATTTGCTCCTTTTTTTATCTTGTTCTTGCAAATTCTAAAAAAGAGCAAAATAGAAAACAAAAACGGTTTTTTTTCTTATTTTAATGCAAGCTCTTTGTTTTACTCACCAAATTCTTTTGGTGACAATTGTTGCTACCTTTTGTGAAGGTATTTTTTCGACGACCCACTCAATGACCAACATTCAACTCACCTTAGTGGTCTTATAAATTTTTGTTTGTTTTTTTTTTGTTATTTTGTTCTAATGAAAATAAAATGAAAATTGCGTTGATCTTAACTGCCGTGGCTAATAAAACTTTTGTTTTTCAAATCTTTTAATGGTCATTACTGAACTGAACACAGTCGTGTAGCACAGAGGGAGAGGAAGTCGATGTGCAGGATAATAAAGGAAAAAGTGAAAACTTGCAGCATTAGTAGAAGTAGATGTCATTTTTATTACTTTTGTACAACAACGACGAATTTTGTGCTCACGGTAAGTGTGCGCAAGAGGGTCCTTTTTTTCGATGTCGTGTGTAATGCGGCAATAATTTAAATTAAATTTG
Organism: Meiosimyza platycephala; assembly: GCA_963662105.1. Lineage (NCBI taxonomy): Eukaryota > Metazoa > Arthropoda > Insecta > Diptera > Lauxaniidae > Meiosimyza > Meiosimyza platycephala. The sequence continues at coordinate 1,414,819 of OY759210.1, read as the reverse complement.
AAGTAATGTCATTTTACCTAAAAGTATGCTATTGAATTTGTATGTTGCTAGCGCCATTGTTTACTGCTATGTACCTACCTCAAGTGTATTGTTTCTCCATTAGGTTGAGTGAGCGTGTGTGTGTGCTCTTGAGCAGGACATTTTGTTCTTGTTGTTACAATTTAATAAAAAGTACCTTTATTGTTTCTTCCATTGTGTTTTATTACGCGGTTGATTTATAGCGGTGCTTAGGCAGCAGCAACAGCGAAAACGCTGACATTATTGCAACAATTTATCAGTAGACAGGGAAAAGCACGGAAGTTTGCAAACTAAGTGCCGAAGGATGAGCGGCGCTAAGTGGGTAGAGAAATTGATAGGGAAATTAAGTTAAAGCTTAAATTTGTAAGTGTGCATGGTGCTATAAAATGCTGAATTCTATTAAATAAAATAAAAAAATAAATTTTTTAAAAAAATATCCAAGATTATTTTTTAGAAAATTAGTTAACCTTTGCTTTTCCTTGATTAAATTATTTTAATAAAAATAAGAATTAGCAAAAAGGAAGCCATGTGTTCGAAAATCCCATTAAAACAAATTGAACTGCAAATGCTCAGCTATAAAAATGTCTCTATTAGCGTTGTTCTGGCGCTAGCATTTATTTGCATTTCTTTGGAAATTAACATCAGTCCATAAGGTCGTTGTGCAGTTCCGATACGTAATTTGCTTAGTATTTCAAAGAGTTGTGGAAGCATGAAAAAAGAATGAGTTTGTGTGGGGAATAAAATGCTAGATAATATGGCTTTCAGAGTTCTTAAACGATATTCCTTTATCAAAGTATTTCCACTAACTTATATTTTGTGTGCACCATATTTGCTCTGACAATATTATTTCTTAGGTAGCTTAAATTTATAAGTCGAAAGATTTCACTGCATAAGTTGAAAGGCTAACTCGCATCAAAATTTCTATTCTCCCAAAAAAGCGTTTTTTACTCAATGCTGTTCAACAGGTCGTATGAGCAACATATCGTTGCCTTTATAACTAAATTTAATTGTTTGCCTTATCGGTACTTTTGATCATGATTTGATTGCAGTGTTGTTACCATTATTATAAAGAGTAGACCAATAATGGAATGCTTATAAAATAAACCATATTAAGAAATATTTCCCAGTAATTTAAAAAAATTATCAAAAGAATCCTTAAGGAAACAAAATTTTTTCAGTGAAGGAGTATAAAAAGCACGTGTCACCTCCCATAGATTTAAAATAAATTCTTAATATTCATTGGTTAGGATTTCGATGAAACTTGGTACTACAGCAAAGTTATGAACAGAAACGATTTGCTTTTTAAAAACTGGCCAAAGTCGTTTCTGAAAGAGCTTAAAGATGCTGTTGGTGTTACGTGTAACAAAAAGTTTTTGATGAATTTGACTGCAAAAATTGGAATTAAAAACGGTGGTTGATGGCGATTACTAAAGTGTTGTAATATTCTGTGATAATTTCGATATTTTATATTAATATTTCTATCAAAGTCTCGTCACTAATTCAAGTTTTTTTGTTTGCATTTTTGTTCTTTTAATTCCCAACTGCCTTTGATGGAGGTGTCATTGCTGTTGCTGCTGCTACTGCTTCTAGTTTAAGTATTGGTGGCAAAGGATAATTGACTTTCAAATCAGTTTCCGATAAACTTTTACTGGCACTTTTTTGGTGTGACGTTAGCATAAGCCAATGCGATTAAGTACATTGCTTTTGCTAGTTGTTGGCAATATGTATGCAGGAAGGAAACGAACAGGCAACATAACAAGCAAATAATGACTTTTATTGAGTGCGCTCACTTGCTTAATGTAGCTGACTGCTCTCTGGTGCGGTATGGACGCTTGGAAAATTGATGGCATTTAGCGTAGACTGCAGTCAGAAGCAAGAACAGCTAATCGAATGCAAAACAACAAATCACTTTAGAGTCAAAAAGGCGTTAGATAATATTAGGGGTATTAGCACTTTGCTGCAGATTATGGCAAAATAATTGAATTTTCATGCAGAATTTTCCATTCAATTTATAGCCATTCAGTAGAAGCGGATATAAAGAAAGTGTCTCTTTTATGGGTTTTTAATGTGTTCTTGCTTCACTTTTTTGTGAACTCAACATTTTTAAAATTTTTCAACACAATAAACCGTATAGCATTTTTGTCATATTGGCATCCAATAAATAAACGAACTTCATTTTGGCATAAATTAAGCCGCAAAGTTTTTTTTAAAAAAAAATTTAAATAAAAAATGGAAAAACAAATAACTTAACCTGCTGTTGCTGCAACCAATGCAGCCTGCAACGCGAATCGTAAATCTATTTTTGTAAAATTTTTTGCTTGCCTGTGGATATTGCCTGGTTGGGCTCACCAAATATCGTTGGATGTTAAATGCATTTTATGTACATAAATTCTTTGCTGTTAACCACATATTCACATTAATGTTGTTGCTTTTGTATTGTTGTTGCCATGTAAAAATAACTTTTTTGCATTAAAGCCTTTGTTGCTACAGCAAAGTGTTGTTTTAAACTGAAATACTTTACCTCATTTGAGAAGGTGAGAATTTATGACCAAATTGAACTTTTTTATTTTGTGTTGGTTATATTTTAAAATTTGATAGACTTTGCTTTTTGCAGCATTATTTGAAACCCTAGTTGCACAGATTGGTCGCAATTTTTGCCACTAAATTTGTCTGACTTTATTCTGGAGCTTATTTAATAACAATTTTTGATGATAAAATTATAAAATAAATGTTACTGCGTTTAATCTTTTTTGCTTCCACATGCAAGTCTTGAAGGGTAGGCTGAAAAAAATATATTACAATGACATTTGCCTCAGATTTATTTTTAAGAGCTCTATGCTTGACAGTTAAGTTGTTCTTTAAAAACATTTCTAGTAATTAAAATCGTTTTAAACTGAAGATAAGGTAACTTTACGGTGTATTATACATAAGAAATATTTCTTTTGTAAAAATAATACAAATTTAATTTTTATCCACATTTTAAAGATTTGGAACAATTTTACTTTAGGTGAGATGTTCCAATTTTTTTTTTTTAAAAACATGGAGTTTTACCCCCTAAAACCGAATCTCAAAAAAAAAAGTCAGTCTCTTATGGTTTCCGAGACAAAAATTGGTCAAAGTTGAAAATATCATGTACCTTGTATAAATAAATAGTGTAAAAATTTTTTTTATTTACTTTTTATTTTTTATATATGTACATATGTCCAATACCGAGTTCGCTAGCCACAGTAATTATACATAAAAACTTGGGTAAGTGGGCGGCCTGTGGCCCAGCTCAGGATTTAAAACTCCCAAAAATACAACACTGGCTTCGCACCGGTCTTCCACCGCGGATCAGTCTATAAAATATCCAGCACCTACTAGCCACTGTAATTTTTCATAGGAATAACTAAAAACACGTATACACAAAATAAAAAATCTTTGCACAAAGGTATGGGTACTTTAGTGGACTTTCTCTAGAAAATGGAGATGTGTCAAATATAAAAAAATTACATATGCCATTTGATTGCTTGATTTAATTAATTTTTTATTTTTAAAATACCTTTTTAAAATTATTTACAAACATGCGAAATGATCTAAAAGCCTTAACAATGTGCTATTAGGGTGTTGTATGCACTTGCCATTTGCAGATTTCATACTTCATTTGCACAATTTGGCAACGATGTTGCTGCTTTCTGCTTTTGTGGTATTTTTTTATGAGTTTACCTAACGAATTATTTCCCACAAAATTTTAGTTTTCCTTTTGCATTGGCATTGCTCGATTGTCTGCCGCACACAGCACACATATTTGTATAAATTTCATACATACAAGCAAACTAGCATGCTTATACGTATATGTCAGCCTTCCTTTAGCTATGTGTCGCTCAAGTATTTTCTTCTGTTGCAAGCAGACTTATGACATTGGAAAAATTTTCGTTTCTTTTATTTTCTTCCATTTAAGTTTTCGAACTTACATGTAACGTGCTTTAATTGAATGCCACTCCCACATAACTCAAACTGCATTTTGGTATTAACACAGTAAGAATTTTTGTGCGAAAAGGTGTCGCTATTGTAAGTAAGAAATGAATAATAAAAGCAGTGACTCTACAAAAAGAACAATTGCTGACACAAAATTTTATCTTTGGTATTTGGAAAAAAGTTTCAAGTTTCTCATGCCACTTCAGAGTTGCACTTTTTAAGCAGTTCTTGCTTAACCAAATTTCATGGCCATAAAAAATGGCAAAACTGTAATGTAAGTTTTCAGTTTTAGCACTAGATCTGGGTTACTTGCAGTCCATCATTTTTCACCTATATGAATTTGTCTGAATTCGTAAACTGTTCTTTCAGTGTACATTTTTTACTGAGTGTATTGTACTTCACTTTTCTGCTTGAAATCATCCACATTTTTAGGTTGCAAAAATTTGCTACTTCTTTCACTGCCACTTATATATATATATGTATGTTAAGCTTTGCTGGGCAATTTTATTTCAAAAAAAAAATTTTTTTTCTTATAACATGCCACATGGAAAGTGGCAAAAAGGCTAAAGCAACAACATCAGCAGCATTGCAGAGGTAAAAAATATATTGCAAAAACATAAAGGTAACTAAATTTTGGAAAATTATTAGTTGAATATGTGCCAAGTTGCTGTTTTCAAGTGTACCGAGAGTGTTGCGGGTGCCGTGAATATGGCACTAAGTCCTCCACTAGACCAACTCAGTGCTTGTGGCTGTGTCTCATTGTAGTGCAATATTAAATTTATGTGCCACGTCTGTGCGGGACAATGAACATGTAAGTGAGCAAAAATGTTTTGTGCTATGATACATTGCAATTTAATGGGTTAAGAGCAATTGATTCAACATAAGAAAATGTGAAGAAATATAAAGATGAAAAAAGGAGCTCTAAAAAATTATAGTAACAAAACAACAGAGCACACATACAACGAAATCATGATTTAGTGAGGCGGAAAATTTATGTTAGCATTTGAGTTATTTTTACAGCTTACGCTTTTAATAGAGTTAAATAATCGCATGTTTATTGCTGGTCGTATGTTTTTTCGTCGCTTATGGTCTTACAGCGCACTGTGGTAACATGCACGCACACATACTTGTGCTCGTTGTCATAATTTACTGCATTTATTTTGCGTAGCATAACAACAACAGCAGATATTAGGAAAAAGCAACCCGTACGTATTCAATTAACATTATTTGTCTTAATAGCGTACAGCGCTTTACTTGTAGTCGTGTCTTTTCTATTAAGCTTAGAATATAAATTAATTGTATGCGTATGTGTAGCATACGCATACAAACGTGCAAGTTCCATATTTTATGCTTATGAGTTTCACATATACTGGGTGTTATTTCCGTAAGATTTCATGAGACTATTACCTGATAGCACAACATGTTGTATGAGTAACATTGAAGTTTTTACAAATTATTTGTTGAAATTGTATGAAACAGTAGTTCTTTTGAGCAAATTTGTCTGAATTGGGTTGCACCGAAAAAAGCAAATATAAATTTTGGTCTCTCCACCGAAAACGGGAGTAATTTCTTCAACCGTGCAAATTGGTACGGAGAGTTACATCTTAAAAGTCGCATATTATTATGCTATGGAATTTAAACCGTTAAATCTGAATCCAGGTATTGAATCCTGTATATTTATATAATGTCTTAAGACCTAGTGGAAAAAAATTGTTAGTTTTAGAGAGAGTAGCATTTTTAAGGAAATTTTTATATTTTAAAAGATTTTTATGTTTTTCAAAAAGTGCGGAAGTTTTGAAGTCTTTGACGTTTCTATCACACTCATATCCTAGATGCATGATGAGTTGGTTTTGGAGCACCCTGTATATGCAAATCATGTCCGTACAAATATTATACTTAATCTGTAGTCTATTGTTAACGTGTTTACATTTACACTCCTTGCTTAGCCTTGCTATTTTCTAACAGATGAAAACATTAAAATATAACCAAAATTAGAAAAGATTTATGCGCATGTGTGTGTTTATATCTATGTATGTGCGTGCCGGTTATCTAATGAAGCAAAAAGCAACAAACATAAAAGCGTGTAGACTGCGAAATGTAAATAACTGCGGCGCAACAAAGCTCAAATGATAAAGTGCAGCGTAAATTTATTTGGATGCGACCTTGACGTTAAATCTGCAAAACTAGGGAATGTCGTCGCTTAATGTCTTAAATTTGTTGCCATATCATTTAGTTGTTAGATCTCTATTTAATTTTTTTTCTCTTTCATTTTCTGCCTTATTCGTTATTATCTTAATTTATGCACATTTTCATTAATTCTTTTTGTCATTAAATTCTTAATAACATTTGTAGTCGCGTAGCTCGTAAATTTGCTAAACAACCTTTTACTTAGCGTTACTACGTTTCTTACTGAGTGAGGTTTCCTTTCACGTGCTCTTTCCTTTTTATGCACTGGCACAGTGCTTGGTAGCGCCATAAATTAGGCAGCACTTAGGTGACTGACGTTCACAACAAACAAAAGCGTGTCGTTTGTGTTTGCTTCCGCTGCAGCCGCTGCTGCTGATGCTGATGTTGCATGTAATTAATGTTGAAACGTTGTTAGCTTGCGTCTAACGCTTGAGTTGATGTTTTTGTTGTGATTGAGTGTGTGTACAAGTGAGTGAGTGAGTGAGTGACTGACTGACTGTGTAAGTAAGTAAATTCTGACTGACGTGTTGTCATTGTCTCAAGTTTGATTTTAAGTTAGAGTGATAAATATCACTGTTTCCGGGACTTTTATGAAATTTGTAATATATTTATTTGTAAAAATAATTATACAAACAATTTTTCTAAGATTTTTTTTGTAGTTTGTGAACATATATACGATTGCTATGCTATGACTTACAGGTATAAATTCATTTCATTTTTTGTATAATAAATATCTTAGGTAGCTCAATTCTTAGCTTCATATTTCACTAAAATTGATTTTGCAGAGAACGGGTTAATAAGTCATTTATTTTTAGTCCAGTGATTGATAATAGTAACGAAAAGCCCTGCATTGAACTTAAATATGATTTAATTTAGTGTCTTGTGATTTTACTTGTAGTATATGAAAATCCTATTACAGGAACTTTAAGCTTAAGTGTCATTACGAATGGAATCAATAAGAAATATGGTGACGACAATTGTGGTTGGTTTAATTTTTACAAAGTTTTTTGAACAAAGCCTTTCAGATGAATAAGGTACTAGATAAAAGGCTCCAAACTATATTCGATTAATATAAATATAGTACTGTTATGATGTGAGTGATAAGTTATCACAGCCTTTTCTCTAAAACAATAATTTCTTAAACAAAAAAAGGTTAAAATATAGACTTGACGCTACCAACTATTTATTTTAATAAAATTTTCCGTTGTGAAGAGAGAGAGAAAGAGGGATGTTTGGATGTTAAGACAAATAAAAAAGAAAAAAAAAATCAGGAAAAGTTCCATTGAAATGTGCACTTGTTTCTGTAAATGTAAATAACACACACACAAATACCCTTACACATATTCATACCCACACATGCGCTAATAGCGTTTGCACAACTAAATTGGTTTAAATGCAGCACTAAAAATTATGCAGAAATTGAATAAATTTACGAAGCAGAAAAATTCAGCAAAATAAAAAAAAGTGATAGAAACAACAACATGAATGAATGTTGAACTTTCAAAGCTAACGCACGCATACACTCAAATGTAAGAACCGACCCAGCGTCGACAACAGTCAGATAAGGAGCAGATCTGATTTAAAATATGGAAATGACAGCGCACATAACAAGAGTTCATTAGTTGGCTGAAAGTTTTCGGGAGACTTAAGATTTCTTGAGTTATGGTGAAAAATTTAGTTTAAGCTTTTGGCCTAAGATTTGAAACGAAATTTTGTTTTTTCCAAATATACCCCAATATTATATATTCTCGTTTCGAATTGTGTAAGAAACAATTTTTTTGAATGAAAAACAAGTTTAAGAGATGTTTTATTTCCAATAAAAAAATAAAAATCTGATCTTACGAGTATATTTTAAAAAAAAAAAAATGGAATAGGTTCTGCATAAACCTATGGTAATGCATTACACGTCAGACCAAATTTTCCTACTGGGAACATATGTATAGATATAAATCCACATAGAGAATAACAGTAAGGCGCCGCAACTTCATGGCATACCAAGCGCTGAAATGCATACAAATTTAATTTATTTCGTTCACTCAACCTCCTTTGCTACTGTTTGATTTTATTGACGATGTAGTTGTTGTGTCTTGTCTTTTTTTAAAATACATTTTTTGGAAGAATGGGTATGGCATTGCAGCATTTTCGTAGCCTTTATTCATTTGTTAAGTGCGTTGAAGGAAGCTATATTGATATTAATTTTTCAGGAAGTGGAGATATAAATTCCCCATAATCTGAAGAGCATGTAAGTATTTGTCTAAAATTCGATAAAGATTCCAGATCAGATCATTTCATAGTTGTAAATTACAAACTAAGAAGATATCAATGCTTTCATCTGATTGCTGTGATCTACTGATTCTGTGATCCCCATTTTAATTTTGCATTGTATATACAAATTTTTCAAAATAATATTCCTTAATCTTTTAACAAAACACATGTGAAGTAGTTTAATTAAAAATGTATGCATGAATTTTTGGCTGAAAATAAATTAATGTGTCATATAGGCTTTATAGCCGATATCTATAAATGAGTGCGAATATGTGTGGGTGACTGCAAAATAATTTATTGGTGTGCGTGCGTTAAAAAGAAATTGTAGGCAAAGGGTGGCATTTTTTTGCTTTTTGATTTTTCAATATAAAATCTGTAAAAGGAATTTCAAAAAGGGGCGTAGTAGCTGCTTGTACAATCACAACCTTAAACTGAGTCTGCTGAGTGCTGCTCTAACTGACAGCATTCGCTTACAGCAATTTAGTCGAGTTAAGCAAAAAGGTGGGTGTCAGGGTGTCACTACAGAGTCTGAGTAGTATGGTGGCAAACGCGAAATTGCAGTTAAGTGCAATGGCAAATGATAAATTCAAGTTAACACAAAATGCAAATGAAAATGTAAACGAAAGAAAAAAGAGTATAAAGCGAATTTCCACTACCAGCGAATGCAAATAGAAACGTGTGAATATTAATATCCTGTAGGGTGTGTGTAAAAGTTTGTTTGCTGAGTCCTTTTTCCTGTTTTGGTGAAAATGTGGCGAATATTTGCGCTCATATTCTGTTGTCGTTTCGCGTTGCCCTTTCGACCTAAAAATCAGACGCTACTGTGCATCGTCTTCATATCTACAATAATTGCTTGGTGTTTGCGGTCTTCGCTTATGCCCTATACAAAATAAAGCGAGTTCTACATTCTTCAAACCTTCCTTTTTTGCAGCTTGCTCATCTTTTGGCTGCATATCCTTATTTTCTATGCGTTTTATATCCATATTTGTGTCAAGTTGACTTTCGTTTAATTTTCATCATCGCAGCGCGTGCATATTTTCAGCTTCGTTGAGTTGGGTTTTTAGCTCGAGTGAACATTTCATAAAACTTGTAGCTTCGGAATTTTTAGCAGATACACCAAATTATATTATATGCTTGAGAGCTTTTAATAAAAACATTTTACTTATGTTAAGCTCTCATTAGAAGATAACTAAGTATCACGGGATATATATTGTCTATGTTTTCTTAAATAAAACATTAGCTCATCCAAAGCATATCGCTACATAATATAAAAGATTATACGTATTTTTATACTCAAAAGGCATGTAAACACTTGAATTGTGAAAAAGGATTGACTTGCGGTGCTGTGTATCACTCATCAGTACGTAGTTCATTTGGATGTGTTTTTATGAGTCCTCTGCGACATTTTACATCAATTTGCAACCTTCATCACGTTTATTGGTAGTCATTTAAATTTTGAATGAACAGATCTGACACAACGTATAAACACTTCAGACATTTGCCATAGTATTTGAAAAACACAATTGCAAACCCAGTGGAAAATGTTTTTGAGTAACTTGTGTACTTAAGATATGAAGTTTAAGATTATAATAAAAGTAGGAAATCAAAAATTGTGAAGTGGTATAATATTTTTAGAAATCGATAAAAAACTTAGATTCAATATTTATTATGTAGCATTTTAATGCATTCAGAAATTCTCTTGTGGCTATGATTTTTAGTTTTTTTTTTCAGTTCAAAACTGTCATTAGGTATTGAATTTATTTTTCTTTGAAAGGAAAGTTTAAACAAATTTCGATTCAGTTTTACACCAAGAAAAATTCACCTGAAAATATTTTGCATATTTTGTTCAAACATAAATATCATACGTTTTCTTAAACAAATCGCAATAAAAATTTCATACATTCCAAAGTCACTTTCAACTGGGTCAGCATTGGGACAAACCAATAAAAAAGGGTGATTCACAACTTACACACTTGTATGTCAAACCAATTTTGTTTTTATATGTATACGATTAAATTCATAAGTGCGTGTGGTGTGCTTATGCCAACGTATGTGACGTATTCCACGCCAAATCGTTTGCTCATTTCAGATCAGTCTAAAAATATGGTAAGTAAATGACATTTTTACTAAAAACTTTTGAAGAAAATCGATCAAAAAACGGGAAAATTATTTTGAAAATTTTTCGATATCTCTTATGAAAAGACCGTTTGAAACGAAAACTTTGAAAAAAGTGCGATTCTGACGATCATTAGCGGAGCAATGAGCATTTAAAAACATCTCTTGAATGGCTTAATAAAAAAAACTCAGAAAAATCATGGAGAATAGTCTCAACCAGAGCTAAAAGAAAATATATTCAAAAAAAGCAAAGATGCAAAAGCCAATTGGTGCCTCATTTAGCGTGAAATGCCCCCTGTACGTACCCCTTTAGCAAAGGAGCATTACAAATTGTACGCTGACATTGAAGATGAACCAATTGCTGTCTTGCGCAGGCGAAAAAATAGCAAAAAAAAAAGAAAAGAGTCTCCAGTCAAAATTCAAGCAGAAGAAACTAAAAACGGAATCAAAGCAAAAAAAAAAAAAAATTATAAAATTGAGCACTCACAGGCTTGAACAGAATATGATGTGTGGGATTCATGCATGTGCTGCTGCTATTGCTGTTGGCACTCGTAATTTTGTCCTGTGGCCGCATGTCATAAACATTTGTCGATTATTCTGATGCCAGCATAGTCATAATTTTTTAGAATTGTTTGTCATATTGATAACGCAGCTGCTGCGGGACAAAAGTGAAAACAACCAACAAGCTAAGAAAGCACATACGCACACACACACGTATACAATCAAATGCAAACAAGAAAGGACTTCTTTTTTATTTACGTAATAAATTCTAACCGTAGGCATTAAATTTTTGGGATTATTGGGAGATATAATTCTGATATTACTGTTGTTGTTGCTGGCGCTGTCGTCATTAATGATTATGACTTTATTTAAAATTATAGCCTTAAAAGAACCATCACCATCACCATCAACATTGTGAATGGCACTAAAGTCCCTCGCATCGTTTTGTTTGACTGGTATGGATTTGTTAAGATATAATAAACAGAGTGTGAGAGTCCTGTGGTCCTTTTTTTTAACAACATTGCATCATAAATTAACCCTTGGCAGTTTATTAATGTGCGCATAAATCAAATTAATACCAAGTAGTAAAGCTTCCCACACACATTTGCTTGACGCCTACTTTACGATTCTGCATATCCTTAAAGCAAACATACGAGTGCTCACATATAAAAATGTCTTCTGTAGAGATTTTTTAATTATGTTGTCAAAACTTTACTACTGATTTTATAACACTTTTTTTATCGTCTACTTAAGCATTTCAAATGCATGAAGAGAAGTCGTCATGACGACGACAGCGACGAAGTTGAAGGATAGGTCGCTTTCAAAATTTTGCACATTTTTAAGTTTGTCATGAAGATACTCTGTCAAAAAGTCAAAACCAAATGGCAGTGAATGTTGTGAGAAATATGAAGGAAAGAAGTAGGCCAACTAAATCACGTGACATATTTTGGACATCTTTGTTATTCATGAGCGCATTATGCACGCAGACGAAGACAATTTGCTGATTATAATGGCAGCGTTGACACGAAAAGTCCTTTTCAACGCAAGAATACAGCTTACACTCAAAGTAATTCATTTATTACCCCTCCTTTGTAAAATAAAATCGAATAAGATTTTTGAAATAAACTCTTTCAGTTGCAAGCTAAGTCAAAAAAATGATGTCACCAAAAATGTTAAAAAGGAATTGCACTCAGAAATTGCGAATGTCTAGACAATTTTATAAATAAATGTGACTCACAATCAGCAAAAAAGTCATAATTTTGTAATTTTGGTTTAATTTTTTTTTTTTTTAAAGTCAGTAAGAAAAAATTTTTAAAAAAATCTTTAACTTAGATTATGTGAGATATTTCCTTCGAAAAAATCGCCATAATCTCACTTTTTAGAAAATTTTATCCCATTTTTTTTTTAAGAAAACACTTGACGCTTAACACAAAAAAAAATTTTTTGAAACCCAAATCAAATTTATCGTTCCAAAGTTTCACCCAGTTTATGAATGAAATCTGGCTCAAGTTAGTTCCAAATTTCAACTAATGCTAATGAATTCGAATTCAAAGGTTACAAACTTCATATAATTATGACAGTGCTACATGAATTGTTGTTCAGGGAAAAATGATTTTTTATATGGGAAATAATATTCTAGGAGTTGTAAATTATAAATAGTTTCATAAATTATTTCGAAGTCTCCATTTTCATAACAAAGGGTTCCTAAATGATTTGATCAATAGACTTTTTTTTCTGTTGATAAAACTTTTGTTGATTTGTACACACTCCATATCTATATAGGTAGTTATGTGTATTAAAGCGAATTTCTTTGTTTGTTGCGAAATAGAAATTTTTTTAATTTTGCTGATGGTCACTTTGGGTTACTTTGTGTACACCCTCCATTACACCTTCTTATTATAACTTCATTTGAATTAGAATATAATATTTTAATTTTCTCTCAGTGTATTTACAAAAGGTACCTATATCGTGAGTGCGTACAAAAAATTTTAATTCCACTTGAGAGAACCTTAAAAAGAAATGAATAACGGGCAAAAATGTGACGAGGCCTTAATCTCAATTCCACTTACCTTACCAGTCAGCCTGCTTTCCGTCAGCATCTAAAAATTGCTGCTATCTACATTCAAAGTCGTTCATTTTTATATTTGCGTGGCTTACCGCAATTGCTGTTGTCATAGTCTTTCGCCATCATCATCTTGGCCTTCCCATCCACCTAGTGATGAAGTTCCTGACACAAATGAGATGCGTGCAACGTTTGCCAAAAGAGATGAATTGTCACCATAAGCTAAAATATTGCCGAGCAACAACAAAATATGTATGTTAGGGCACTATAGCGATGACATTAAGTCGACACATTAAACAGATTTTTTTTTCATTATATTTTCGGCGGAAACCTTAGATATTTTAGCAGCTGTGGAAAAAATAGAAGACAAAGAAAAGAAAGGCATATATAATGTATCGATATTTGGAGTCTTACGGCGAGTATGCGAAATATTCACGAACTTTTTCCTATTGAGAATAAAATTATCCGGTATCCGGTGCCCCTTAAACTCATGTATTTTGCATTACGAAAATGTACTATCCCATAAGGCCATTACTGTTCAAGAAATTTTAGTCAAAAATTTAATGAATGTCATCGAATAAGCGCTGTATATATCTGAAATGTCCTTGTCTGATTTTTTGCTGTTGCCAAAGCTCACATTACCACTTGTAGGAAGGACTTTGGGTCGGTCAAGCAACAAAACAAGCTTGTAGTAAAAATAGCAAGTCAGTTCCCGCTACAAAACTTCATCAGTGACCTTCCCAAAGAAAAATTTTTCCCTTGAAATGTTTTCTTCTTTTACATTTTTTGTTCCTGTAATACTCTGATATTGACAATTTTCTTGCAGGCGGCTCGCTATCTAGCTACTGTCAGCAAGTAGCCTTTTTGCCGATAGCCTTTTATATCAAAATTTCCACATACGAGAATTTTCGTAAAGCCATTTGTAAACTTTTTTCTTAATGATATAGAGTCGAAAAAAGGCTTTTATGTCCTCTTCTAAGTCTGTTTAATAGTTTTTTATGAGAAAAATGATGCTATATAAACTTGCAAACTTCTCTTTATTATTTAAAAAAAAAAAAAAAATAAAGTCAACTTTGTCAGTAATATATTACCTGACAGTTAAACTTAAAAGTTTCTGTCTATGTTTGAGATTGAAGCAAAACGTAGATATAAAAATTCAACCTGGAACATGAGCATCCTATGGACTTATCAATTTACTTCCTCTCAGCAACAAAAAAACTCTACTTTTGGAAATAAATGAAAATGAGATTTATTTATATATAAAATCTAAAGTTTTGAACTTCTTTTGAAATAAAATGATAACGCTCTCTCAGATATCAAAAACAAAGCACAACGATACCGTTCACATTCTTAAAAAACAACAACAACATCATATACGCAAAATACAGCTGTAAGACTAAGAAAAGAAAAAATCGCTTCGGTGTGTGTGTGTGTAGAGTAGTGAAATTTGAAAAAAGTGCGACATTTTTCAAGAACAGTTCGCACTCACACACACACTTAAAAATACTCAAACACGCTTACTCCTCTTAAGAAACGCACTCATTGTTATGTTGTAACATCACTCACGTGACATATTGTCGAAAGTTTTAATCGGCTCAGCAATAAATTCAACCTTTGTGGTTGTACGCACTGCACTGTACAGGTGAGAGAGAGAGAGTGTGCTTCATTTAAAATAAATTTTTTCTATTTTTCACTTTGTGTGTGTTTGTGTATGAGCGTGCGAGTTTATTTTGTTAACAGGCTGTAGAGAATCATTAATTTGGGTTTTGAAATCTTTGCTGCTTTCGAAATAAAATACGCAGCTTTTTGTTGGGGCGTGAAGAAAGAAATCTGTTTTCACTTCACTGCTTAAAGGATTAGTTTGGCAAAAAAGTTTCACCAAAAGAAATTTAAGTAAGACAGCTTGGATGTATCGCATGGCTAAGTGCAGAATTGAAGAAGTTGTTGATTTTATTCCAAGAAACATGAAAATATTTTACTTTGCTAAAAGTAAATTTTATTTATCTTATCATCATCTGAATTTTTAGAGATGGAAAATGCTGCTGATTTTGTGCCGTTCATATATAACGTCAAGGGGGGGCAAATTATCCTGTTAATTAAAAACAAACTGTAAGTTTGAGAGATTCAGTGCTACACATTTTTCAAGAAAATTAATAAATGCAAGCACAATTCGTTATTTCAATTATTTATTATTCTTAAGACTTTGAGAGACATGGAAACTACTGCTCACTTATCGAAGGTGTCAAGTATATCTATTGAATTGTCCTACTTATCCTTTTGATATTTTAGCCAAAACTGTTCTTGAAATTAAACAATTCTAATGAACTCAGTTTGCAGCTTTGAAGGAACCTTAGAATTTTTTCTAAGTATTTCAAATATACAAAACTCT
The DNA here is from genome assembly GCA_963662105.1 of Meiosimyza platycephala. Lineage (NCBI taxonomy): Eukaryota > Metazoa > Arthropoda > Insecta > Diptera > Lauxaniidae > Meiosimyza > Meiosimyza platycephala. The sequence continues at coordinate 1,399,325 of OY759210.1, read as the reverse complement.
TAGTCCATACTTATTGCAAATAAACGCTCATATAAAATGGTATGTTTTTGAAGCACAATTCGCAATTGTTAGCCTTGGATTTTATTTTTCTAATCCGCCCACAAAAAAAAACAACAGTTCTTTCATTTGAGGCTTCATGTGGAAATGGTCACCTCTAAAAGTAAACAAGTGCACTAAATCTAATGTTATAATTTAGCAAACTGAATGTTTGTGAGTCTTTGTGTTCAAAACAGATCATTTCATTTTGTGTACACAACTAATTTCAGCACAAAAGTCAAACTGATTGCAAGCCAAATTGATTAAATTCATTTAACGCTTAACGTGAAAACTCATTAGCGAATGAAAAATTACATTTACCTACACTGATTCGCATACATACGCACACAGACATACATAATTTCACTAAAACAACTAAATAAAAAAGTGCAAAACCAAAATTAGTGCAGCAGTAGGCAAATAAAATGAAAAAGAAAAACAACAACAGCACCAACCAACCAAAATAGCAAAGTCAATTTGTCGCCAATTCGTGTCACATGAATTGACCGCACCGCAACATTTATTTAAAATATATATCGATGTGCAACAACAAAAACAAAACAGCGGGATGCAATAAGCAGCATTGGTAGCACCAACACTAAATGACAACAACAGCGAATTAATGACACTAACATCAGCAGCAAAAATAACAACAACAACAACAACAACAGCAATGCAATCAATGCACACTCGTCGGCAATTATGAAAAGCAGCTGTTGCTGTAGCTACTACTTTTGTTGTTAATGTTGCTGTTATTGTCTATATCAAAATTGCTGTTGCATTTATAAACAGTTGGCTCTCCTTTAGTGGGAATTAAAAGTATTGAGTGTCTTAGTGTTTGAAATTACGGTCGATTACTTTGTAAGATGGTTAGCTTGGACTGATACACAAAGTCAGCTCAAGGTAGTCACTTCGCAAACTTTGGAGCTATGAAGGCTTCAGCCGATAGACTTATAGAATGATTTGATGCAACTGAAGTTAGCGTTAATGAGTGAGTGAATGTTTTACTTGAGTTTCTATTTGATATTTTAGGAGTGCTTCAATCGCACGTACAGATAATCCGCGCCGTGAGTTGAAACAATAAGATCAGATTTCCTTCTTATTCCATTTCTAGGACTTTGTAGATGGAAGATTTGAAAGGTTTTGGCTGGTTTACGTTGCTAGTGATTATCAAAATGTTGTTATATTTTAAATTTGTGTGATAAGTTCTGCATTGTATATATCGGTCATTCTTTTAATAAACACACACATTATTTTTTTACGTTTTTGAAAATTTTTTGAAACCAAATATCTCAAAAACTATAGGAGATAGGATGAAAATCATTTAATCATTTTTGCTAAAAAATACTATAACTTTATAAAAAAAAAAAATTTAAATAACTTTGTTTAAACAATAATTTTTTTAATTAAACAAATTTTCTCAATACAATAAAGGATTTTTTTTTAAAAAAACAAAAAAATAAATAAATACTTAACTATGCCATAATATTAAGGAGTAAATAGATGTATAGAAAATTTGACATTTTTGAAAAATAAAAACAGTAAACTCAATAAAACAACTTTTGTAAATTACTTTCTGTTCTGACACTCGAAAAAATAATTTTAATACCCATTAAGCAAAGAAAATACCAATTTTTTTCAGTAGTCCTAGCTTTAGACTCTCTTGGGCTCTTTAAAGTTCTTTCCATGAATAATTGCTAATATGTAACACAACAAAAAATTTAAAAATTTTTATATTTTATTCTTTTATGAACTCTATAGTCACACTTTCTTTAAAGCCCTAAAGAAAAGAAAAGTTTTCAGTTGCTTTTAGGCCGACATAAAAATTATTATGTTATTTTGATTTTGTTTTTCATGAGAAATGCTGAATAACACAAAAAGCTTACATATTTTAAGCAAGTTAGTAGCTTCAACGAGTTCAGCGACACAAAACACATGGCAAACAATAGTCAGAGCGTATTTTTATAATAAACCAAAATTTAACTTGATTTTTCAAGCATCAAAAGACTTTAAACATTTTGAAAGACATTTGAAATGAAACTCGCAAGCTCTAATTCTTAACTGAATTGCTTGAAATTTTACTGAGGTTTTCTTAAGATATCATAGAACGCTTTCAGATGAAAACCTACACATTTCAAACGATAGTCGCCTTAACGTCTACGTATGCATGGCACCAATACTTTCAGATTATTAATTTATTCGCTTTAAACGAGTGCTTACTGTTGTAAGTACTACTACTATCACCATTATAGCAATCAGTTTCACGTATCTAATTTCAAATTTGAATTTGAATTTTAAATTTCGCACCCCTAACGACCCTGGCAACGATGTTGCCAACGTTTTAAAATCGCTAAAATTACGGATTTTATTTCGAGTGCATGTCCACTAACTTGCTTGCGTGACTGTATGTGTCAGCGTTTGGTGGCACCGGTATGTGTATAGTATGTGTAATTGCATATGTGTCTCTATCTGATTTTAATGAGTATTTCATGCAGCAGGCCAGCCTGGTGGCCAGGCCTTGTGATTAGCGTGAAGTTCGTGTGCATATTTTTGCACTGCTTTTTTCACTTTTGTTTTTATTGCAGCAATTTTTTATTACAGATTTTTATTTAAATTCAACAAATTTGAGAAAAATTACCAATTATTTTATAAAACATTTATTTTTAATAATTAATTGAACAGCTTTGTTCAAAAAAACAAAACAAAAAAATTTAAATCAAGAGATTATAATATTTTAAAATGTCATAGCAATTTTAAAAAAAGTTCTCCAATAATTTACTATTGATTATAGCAACTAGCTTCTACTCATTATTACAAATATATACAACGAATTTAGAATTTTTGCTGCTGCCGTACTTTGTGCGCTGCCAAATAGCAAACAATTACACAAATATATCCGACAAAGGATGTTTTATTGCTCACTGTGCTCTTTCCCCGATCCGGCTTCGGCAGTTTGCAGTATACAAAGCATAAGTATGCCAAAGATAAAGAATAAGTGCAAGAAGCAGAAAAAAAGAAGAAAAAAATGTAGAAATTCAATTTGCAAAACGATATTCTCTGGATTTACATAAAGCATTCATTTTAAGTTATCCGCTCGAATCCTTTGCAGCAGCGTCAGTTCGCCTGGCTCATTCAACCCCACCTCACGCCAACATAATCTACTTAGGTTGATGTTGTTCTTCCTCTACTGTCACTGTCCCTGTGTGACTGTTTTTTTAGCTGTACGAGTACAAGGATTTTTTTTTCATCTTTACTACTGTCGTTACGTATTTTTAGTACATGCAAAATGGAAACCCATCAAATTTATTGAAATCATTTCTTTTGACGTTCACTTGAAGTCGTCGTTTTACGCAACGACAAGAAAGAAAAAAAATGAAAAGAAAGAAGACCACACATACAAACAGAGACACAAGAAACACATACTTAAAATTTCCAGTATGTGGGTAAACTGTAAGTCAGTCACACGCATTTGCAATTCCTTTTTTAACATCCTTTTAAAGTGCGCCGTATCAAAAATGTTAAAATATCTTCGTTTTTGTTTTTTTTTGTTTTTGACACACACTCAATCAAACGCTTACACCAACGCCCACTCAGTTGAAAATTCATGTGCCGGAAGTTTTTGAAGTAAATAAATTAGGTTCCTAAATTAAAACAAAATTTTGAATGAGTCTTTCTTTAACAGACTTTATGATGAAAACAATTTTGTTATTAGGAAAGCTTACAGTTTTTGATAAAAAAAACTTAAATTCTAATACGTAAAAAGTTATGTTTTTTGCTGTAAAAAGTTTTTTTAAAATATGTACCACCCTAATCTAAAAGCAGTGTTGCTCATTTTATTCCATAAGTGTGTCATTTTTGTCCAAAATGAAAATAAAAATCACTTCACCGAAAAAGTCTGCCATATAGTTATATATATGTACCTACGTATGTATTATGTAGTGATATTCACATGTATGTGTGCGTGTGTTTATGTCTACTTGATGATGTAATAAAATTGATTGCTGCATATCGTTACGATCCATTCATTTCTTCACTTTATTTTTTACAATCTTTCTGAAGCTATGCAAGTTGCTGTTACTGTTAAGTTGTTGTTGCTGTTGGTGTTGCTGTTAGCAAAAATATTTTGATAAGTAAAAAAAGTGAAGTCATTACATTCTAAGTAATCACACTGTGCACATACCTACATTTGTACAGTTAAAGTTATCATCCGCTTTGGGAAGAATCCACTATTATGATTTTGTTTCTAATTCTTGGTTAAAAAAATAAATAGCTGTGTTAAGAGTTTCGATTGATTTTTCTTTATAAAAAGTCTTAGGTTGTTAAACCTTATTAAATTATTAAGTTGATGTCGTTTCGACATAATGCTTAAAGTTTTCGTAAAGCATTTTTTAGTTTTTCTAACCAAATTTGATACAGGGGGTGGTGCTAAGTGGTTGGAAACTTTAAACGTATATTCGCTATTGCGAGGATTTGGAACCCCTCAGTTACTTATTTTCGTGTAATCAACTGAAATCTCTGAAGATTATTTACTTCAATAAAAAAAGTTATAACAAATGATACTTGGAAAGCAGCGCAAAATGTTGTTGAAAACCTGACACATTATTTAAAAAATAGCGCATTTCTCAAAAAAGATAAGTAGCCTTGATAAATATAAGATTTTGTCTATTTGGTAAAGATTTTTTAAATGACTGTTCAAACACAGTCACCGCGCAATATTCCAAACATAAAATCTATAAAAAAAGTTGAACCTCAAACCAATTGAAATCAATAAAAGAACCCATTATATTTAATGGTAGAGCAAAATGATTATCGTTATAGCTGACGATACCGCCAACGTCACTGTCACATCAGATGATCATCGAGATCATTTAATTTTATGTCTACTAACAATAAAAAACTATTATGATAGTTATTCGGCACTGTCGTCAGTAAGGTGCAAGTAATGGTGGGACTAAAAGGAAAGGGTGTGCAAGTTTGGAAATATAAGAAAGAAAATGGAATTGTTTGCTTACTTAGTGAGCAAATGTACACAAAGACATTAACACGTACAAGCACTAACTCATATAAAAACATTAGTTATTTATAAATAAAACAGCAAAAACAATAAAGGTAAATTACTTTTGTTTTGTTTTATCTTATCTGTTGTACTGCGGTCACTGCTTAGAGTTTGACACAAGGATTATTCAATATTCCTGTGAATGATGTCGTTGAAAATGATTTCCCTTTATTTGATTGTTGTCAACAAGCACTCAGTTTTCTATTGCGTAATGTCACCGACAATCGTTGGCGATTTCAGCAGTTTGGGATTTATTCTACTTTTCACTTCATAGGTTGATATTAGTACGTGAGAAATATTTTAAAATATAATAAGATGATGAAAATTTAAGAAAGAATCGATAGAAATCTCTTGGAAAGACGAATAGAAATTAGAAAAAATGTGATTTGCCTTCAGAGTTCTGAGACAGGTTAAGTATTGGAGTAAAGAATTTAATTTATATCCTCTTTTCCTCGTTCTTTTCTCAAGCAAAAAATTTAAGTTTTTGCAAAGCGAATGTGATAAAAATCTATTAAGTTTAAATGTTCTTTAACTATCAATATTTAAATTTTAAGGCACGTACTGATAAAACTTTCCAACCTGAGATACACCTAAGTTACGCTATATAATTTTAAATTTTTATTGTTTTATTATTGTGCACCTTATAAGCCCAAACAAAAATTTTTCAGCATAACCGCTTCCTAATTTAATATTAACCAGGCATCGTCAGCAGAAAGGATTAAAATCGAATTAATAGCCACCTAGAGACACAACGATTGAAGACCATCAACATCATTGCCACCATTGCACAAACCACGTGCCCAACAATTCATTGCTGCTTCTACTGTGTGAAAACAAGGATACATTCTGTACGCATAAAAAAAAGGAATTAATCCATCCAAAAAAAAAGAATTTGACGCTACAAATTTCGGGCAGAGAAGAATAAAATTAATTTCCGTCACGGAATAAGTTTTCCGCTTGAGCGGTGAAAGTGGCGAGGAGTGACCAATAAAGAACTAAAGTGGTATTGCTACCAAAAAATTCAGATGGCTGGATTTTGTCGTTTGAGTGAGTGAGTGAGTTTTATTAAAAGCTCATTATCTTTGTAAGCCTTTTCTAGTGAAAACAAGCAGGGTAGTCCTTGTTCTGCTAAGTCAATGAGGTCTATATAGTGGCATTTACAGGATGAAGTTGTAGCTGAACTGATTTGTATGCAGCGTTGGCTCCAAAACTACGCAACACGTGCTTACACGAAACTTGCAGGCTACTACTGGTACATTGTACGGTAGTGCTGCTGCTGCTTTAGTTACTGCTCTCATTGTTGTTTATGCTTAGACAAAGTGTCACTTTGTATGACAAGCGAGTGACACGATTATGATGACACTTTGGCCAAACACATACACTCACATTTTCACACAATTCTATTTGACATCATAACGAAAGTATGGACATAGAGAAATTTAAATTTTTTTTTTTCACTTAAATGCCCAGTCGGAAATGAGACAGAGAATTTATTTAGTATTCACTGTGAAAGCATGGCAAGAGTTATAGCCGCAGTTTAATAGTTAGTTTTACCTAATCCTGTTTTTGTGCTTAAAAAATTTCTATGAGAATTTCCCATATGCAAAATTTTTTTCTCATTTCTTCGAAAAAATTTATACCAGCGAATAAAGAATTGCACGTTTAATTTCAATACTTAAATAATCGGATACGTAAATTATGTATGGCATTACTTTAATATTCAGTGAGTTAAATCTATTAATGAGCATTATATAGTTCGAAAAAAAAAATATTATCTGAAACAATATATTGTGACTTTATGAAATGAAGATGTTTAATGCTTTCTCTAATTCAGTATTATTGGGCAAAATTAACCTGTTCGTTGTTACATGGTTTTCATTTGAATTTTGTAATTTTTGCTCTTCATCTACAACCCATCTTCAAGTTTTTTTTATTTCAATTTATTCAAGCTGTTTTTCGAATTGGTTTAATTTTTTTTCTAGCTTTATAAAAAATCAAAAAAAAAGAAAATAAATTAAAAAAAAAGAAACAAAATCGAATAAAAACTTAAATGTTTAAGATCCAACTGGGTTTCAGTTGGTCTCTGTGTATTTCCATCTACTTAAATGTGCACTTGTTTTTACATCATCCCGCTTAATGTCCTGCATTAAGGACGAATTTCATTCATGGGCAAAACTTTTTACTTTTTTAAGTCACCACATGGATTTTTTTTTTGACACTGTTGGTTTTCACCATCACAATCATCATCATCGTGTTTGCCAACATCATTGCTGCTTGCCATAAGTTTTCCAAATACATACGTAATTTTAGGGGCGTAACGTTATAGTAACGTGACGCGACGTAACATAATGTACGTTATTAGCTTTTATAAAATAAAATTTTTGCTCACAAAGTTTTACATGCCGCCTGGTCGCGTATGTGACGAAAAAAGTTTTTTACTCCAAAAGTTTGTTCTACGTAATTTTTTTAAGTTTTTGACATACTTTTTTTTTTAATGTGATGTACAAATTTCAAGCTGCTTTTAAAGACAAAAGTTTCCCAAACTTTTGTGTCCACTTTCGTTGGTCGCTCCTTCCTCATTGATTTGAAATTCAACGTTCATTCAACTCATTTTTGATTGAAGGACTTTGTTGCTGTAGTCATGAGTCAGTGAAGGAGATCTGCAACAAAAATAAAAATATTACTGATTTTATTTTTCTGCTTGTAACATTTGTTGTTGGCTTACAATTTACCAGTTGGAAAATTTTTGCTTTTACAGCAAAATCAGCAGAAAATCTTATGTTTGCGCTGCTTATCAAACAAGACGTTGAAGCATCGCAGCGCAGCGCAGCACAATGAATAGATTTTGGCCGAAAAATTTGTTATTCATGAGTTTGCTGACTGACTGGCTGAATGATTGTCAGAGATTTAGCAAAGATTGAAAAGCTGCGGTAAAGAGCACTCGTGTGCAAAAATTTTCATTGCAACACAAACAACAACAAAAGCAGTAAAATCAATTGCTGCGATTTGGTCTGTTTTCATGTTGTAAAGAAGCACTTCTGGTAATTTAATTAGAAAAATATTTTTTTAAAGTTTTTGACTGAACTTCTGATTAATTTTATTTGATTATGAAGCGTGTGTGTTCCTTTAATTTTGGAAATAATTTTTTTTTTTTCAATGTGTTAGTTCTAAATTTGGCCTTTGAAAAAATCTTATTTGAATTTGATCAATTCTTTAAAAATAGTTTAGTGCATAAGCACTCGTTCTGTCTCCCATTGAGCAAGTGCAATTTTTCAAAGTTTTCTCGTCTCAGATTATACCCAATTTTTACATGAGAGTGAACTTGAGTGCCAATAATTTGACTTACCGTGTTCATACGATCATCACAATAAGCATAACGTAAGAAATTTGCTTTCTTCTTCTGACTACCTAATTTTCATCCCGTCTTACGCAGATTTTCAATGAACTTTGCACTCGTGTAACCACTGAGCACTAGACTTATGTGAAGGTATGGACACAGGCTTATCGCAAAAAATATTACGATTTGCGATACTACGTAAATATTTTTCAGTTTGTGGTTTTAATATTTATTAAATTATTTACTAAAAAATTGTTAATTATAAAGACAATAGATTGCAGTGATAACGATATCTAATAACGAGATATATACTCTTACTGACTGGAGTGCTCCGTGGTAAGGACAAAAATAAGGTCTACTGACAGTCGACTTCACAATATGTAACCACATATGTTCTTTTATCTACTATATAACCTAATACTTGTTATGAAATGTGCAATTTTTCACTTAATATTGATTTTTATTTTAATTTATCCTTTGCTTAATGATACTGAAATAGTAAACCTTAAAGCGTACCCTGGCTTACTTCAGAAAGTCTGAAGAAAGCCTTAAAACTTTTGATTTATTTATAAACTTCAAAGTGGTACTTGCACATACATATGTGCTATTGTATTTTTTTCACAAGGGGAGAAACAGAAATAATATTCCCTTCATAGCAAATATAAACATTAAGTTCCATAGCTCATAAGGGTTGACATGAAAAATCTATAGCTGAACGTACTTTTACTTAAGTTTCAGCAATACTTTCTTACGTTCACTTAACTGCACTTTGATCCCTCAAATGCTGTCTAACGTAAGCCATGGAAGCAGCACCGTAATTTGATATCTAAGGCAATTAATGCTTTTAGTGAATGAAGAAGCAAATCGATATTTCATGCCTACAGCTTTAAGTGCTTTCTTTAAATGTATTGGAACGTTTATAAGCAAAAAATGGGTGATTTTTAGAATATTTGGTGCGTTTGTGAAAAACACAACACTAATGCCCTAAAGAATTCGTACTCATATAAATAAATGAAAAAAATCTAAAAATAAAATTCGTACTTATTAATTAGTGTTACAATTATAAATAAATTTATCATCAACTTTTTTCGTGCTAAATATTTTTCCCATGAATTCCTTTGCTATTTTAAAATTTTTCAATATGGCTGTTTGAAACTAAAAACACGCTCGTTAAAGTTTTGGGCTTAAAATAAAACTACGCAATTCAACAACTCAACAAACTCAGCACAATAAAAATAGAAGTGACAAAAAAGTACATAAAATTCCAAACTCAACGGAATCCAATGAAATTCCTGCTCGGAAATTGCAAACAAAATGCAGCTTCCTGTCGACGACAATGGAGTAAAGTTTCATTTTTTAACAGCCCAACAACACATGAGCTGTAGCTGCTGCCGTCAGAAATAGACGCAGTAACAGGACAGCAACAAAAACAATACACTGTATATACAAAAAAAAAACTAGCAAGTTAAGCTTAGTTTTAGTCGGATAAAATCAACAATAACAAGAGCAACAGTAAAGTGCCAGTTTACCAGGACAATTCTATGATTGAGTGTTTCAAGCAAAACATAGGCGTGGTTTTATCAACAGCATGTGCAAAAATCATTTTAATTTGTAATTGATAACATTTTATTGTATGATGATATAAATAACAGAAAGTGGAAACTTTAACAGCAATCATGATTTGAATATGTGACTTACGTTACACAACTTATGGACTTACACACTAAACATTGGAAAAATTAAAAAAAAATATCTTGGATTTCAACGAGAAAAACCATGCCAACAAAAAATAATAACAAAATGTGACCACAACTTTATGCAAAATGAAGGCTTTCCAATTGACGAGAATGCGGTATATGACGTTGGCATGAGTAACACGTTTCAAAAGACTGAAAGCGACTTCCGCTGAAATTTTACTGCCCGGAATAATTTACAGTAGCAGTGGGTGGTGGACGTATTTTTCCTGTTTTTTCGCTGATTTTTTTTTTGTCATGGAAAGTCTTCAGAGGACGTACACAGCTTTATTATATGCCCTCGATGGTTGCAACTGTTCCTAAGAGTAGATATGCGTGGGAAACTATGGTTAATATTGCATGATGTATCAGCTGTTGGAGACGACTGCATTTCCGGTTGAGGACATTGCCTTTTTTTTTAATGTGACATAGTTGATATTTTGATATTCCAAAAACCTTACTCGCATGATAGTTTTTATCTTGTGTGTGAAGCTTTAAAAGTTCAGTTGATAAAGAGTTCTAGCAAAATATACATATGTGTGAGAATAAATTGGGAATATAATGAAGTTCTCATTTATTCTCTTAGAATGATGGAAACCATTTTCTGTATAATATTTCTTGCTCCTAATTACAAGATACTGAAAATAATACTTCCTCTTTACGAGTTTCGGTGGTCTTTCTTGAAAAATTTTTAGTTCATAAGTGTTTACATAAAGCCGTGTATTGCACACAAAATTTTTTTTTATTTTGAAATATCGATTTGATTTATGAAACAAATTTAAAAAATTAAAAAAATAGTATCGGATACATTAAGCCTGACTTGATCGTCCATGTAAGGCTATAATATATTAATTATGTTGGTTGAATTTAACTTTATTGATATTATATTGTAGCTAAGAAATATGCTACTTATCAAAAATTGCGCATTGAAACTTTATTAAAAGTCAAAGCAATTGGAATATCAATGTACTTGGCGGTAATATAGAAAATCTGTTGCTTTGTTGAGAGCCTATTTAAAACTTCGTCATTCCTCTTCACTATTCGTGTAACAGAATGCCAAGCTAATTTGATATACTTAAATTTTTCTTCACACTTCATAATGTTAAATAGTTCACTGATCAACACATTAGGTATTATATTCTTCACACAAAACTTTATTTGTTTGTATTTTCTACTTCATGAATTCTGCACAAAAAGTTCAATATCAAACTTAGACCTTCATACTTCATTTTACCTACATATCACTTGTAAGCTAGAACTATATAAAATTAAATTTTATTTGCTGCTCCTAAAAGTAGACATAATTTTTTCAACCAATGCAATATGGTGAAATTGAAGAACATAAGATGAGGTTGCCACTACATATTGCATATGAAATAAACCGAAAGCATGAACCAGAAGAACGTTTACAACAAGAAAACACATATTGATTGCATTAAAAAGTAAACTTCTCATCTCAAAACAATTTAAGTAAAATTTAAACTAAGTAAAAAATTAAACTTTGTCCTTGCATCCTTAAAATTTGTCCTCTTGTTTTCATTGTTTTTTTTTATTGATGCTGTCATTGCCCCTACTACAATAAACAAATTTTCAATGACATTATGAAGTTTCGTACTTCATTTGTTGGGAAAAAACCAATTAGAGTGAGATAGCTATAAATATATGAGTTAGGGAAGATGTTACGAAAAACTAACTGTCGAATATCAGTGAAAATTTTGCTTTTGAATTTTAATGTTAGGTTGTTGTGAAAAACATTGTTACTACCAGCACCTAAAATTGTGTTTAGTTATATAAAAAACTACATTAGTTTGTGCAGCACGCAGAAAGACAAAAAAAAAATAATCACAAATCAGCAAATGATTTCATTTTACCTTTGCATCATGCAATTTTGCTCTTGAAAAGTGTTTAAGCTGCAAGTTTTCGCAATGTTGCCAAATAAATTAGAAAAGTTTCGTAAATTTTATTTTTTTAAATTCGAAACTACTCCAATGTTTCACTCGACACAAATTAGTTATATCGGCTATGCAGTACCTAAAAACAAATAATTGTGTTAAATTCCTATAGAGACTCAGTGCTGTTTCCAGGTCGTGGGTGTAAGCTGCCTAGCACATTTCTTTTGCCAGATCTTTTTCTTACGATTGAAGTAAACTTTTTTGAAACTCAATAAGTTTGACTGGCAACAATGTTCTCATGAAGTAATCTCCTTTTGTTACTTGTGACATTGAATTAAGTTCCTTCCGTATATAGTACACACACATACATCATTCATTTTATTACTAAGTCTATCATAGATTCCATGCACTTACATCTTTAATTTGATTTCAGTTTTTAGTTATAGTGAGGAATTTTAAAGTTTGTTGCAAAACCGAAATACACACAAAGTGTTTGTTTGTGTTTGCGTGTGTGTGAGTGCAGTAGTATCCTGCACACATCCTGTTAGTGTTGCAAGATGCTAATGAAAGAATCAGTAAAATAAGTCCTGAGAAGAATTGTAGTTTTTTCTTTACTTACTATTGCAGCTATAGTAAAACGGAAAAATAAGTGGTAGCACGTGCATATTGTATTTAAGTTAAAATGAAAAATTTTAACAATAAAGTAAATGCGTTTTGCTTTGGGTCATACATATTATGAAAACACAGATATACGTATGTGTTGTGAAATCAAAACAGATTTTCTGAAAATAGAATTTCGAGCTTTTTCTGCTACTAATTCCTATGGCTTAGTATTTTCATATTAGTAACCATTCAAAGAAAGTTACAAACAGTAACAAAGTTAATAATTAATTAGAAAAAGAAAATGAACGTATTATATGTAATATTCTGATAAATAGCCGAATATAACCTGAGGAACTAAAATGTACTTATTTTATCCAAGGTCAACGCATTCACCATAAACAAGGAAAAACAACAACATTTCAGATTGAGCATAAGATATGAAAAAAAAACCATTTGTTTACACATCTAATAGACCGTCCGTCAAACAATCGCATCGCATGTGGGTAGCATGTTTTCATTGTAATTGTTATCAAAATGTGTATTATGTTGCTGTTAGTAACTTTGTTGTTTTTTTTTTTTTGGTTTTTGGAACATAACATGCTGTGAAAATGTTACATTATTTTCTAAAAAAAAAGCTTTTCTATTGTATTTAAAGGTTTTTCCACTGAATTCACAAGTATTTGGTTTTATTTTTCAGGCAAAATGTTTTCTTATTCTTTTGAAAGTTAAATGAAAACCTCAAAAATCCATAGTACTACTGTGTAATTGTGTTTTTGCGTAGGTTTTTGAATAAAATCCTTTTCTTTACTTTTGAACCTGATATGCTCTATATGAGTAGGCGAATATTATTTTTTCATTTCATTTCACTTGAGTGACATTCTTATAAATTGTTTATGCATCAAATGTTAAAGAAATTTGTATGCTGTTAAACTTAAATTTAAGTTGCTTTAAAATAAAAAAAAAACAACAAAATTTAAAGAAAAATACCATTTTTATAGAAAGTTAAACTTTCACTTGCACTTTATTTGTTGCTTTTATGCATTTTCTGTTTAACTGACAGTTTATTTTATCCAATTTTTTCTATATCAAATGACTTTTATTTTCTGAAATTGCAAAGCCACTTAACAATATAAATTTATTTCTAAAATTGTGCATACTGTGCATTCATTTACATGCCAGTCTCACCACAACAACACACAAGTAAGTGCAAGCACAAATACAGAATTTTATTTCCGTTTGACATCAATTATGCAGCAAGTGTCATAATTGTTGCTGTCATGCTTTACATCAAATGCTCAAATGCAGCAAAGCAAAAATTGGAATTTATGTAACACATAAGTTTGAAAGGACCAGTAGAAGCAGCAGCAGTAGCAGCAGCATAAGAAAACAGCTTGAAAAGAACAAAAGAAAGAAAATATTAAATTGAAAATGAGAGAGTTGCGTTAGAAATTATTCAAAAATATTTCATATGCTTGGAACAATACAAGTTTAATATAAAAACTAAAAAAACTTGTGGCTGGCAGCTAAAAAAAACTGCTAATAGAGTAATTGAAAGACTTTAATTTAACAATAAATTATACTTGCAAATCCGGATAAAAAAAATCTCAGCTTTATACTTAAGTTTCTTCATCATTATTTATAAATTTCGATAGCCTAATTTATTTATATTAAAATCTTAAAATTTTATTAGAGGATGATTCTTGCAGAGTCCTATAAATGACAATTGTACTCTAAAGAACAATTCATGGTCTTCTGACTTTTCAGAAACTCCATCACTGTAGTATCAAACAAAATAAACATAGTATAAGGTCATTAATGAATGCTCTGTGAATGAACCAAATTGTAAATTTTTGATTTTTTAAACATTTTATAGAATCTTTTTTTAGTAATCTTAGTTTTTTAATTTTTGTAGTTATTTATAAGTATCATTCTATTTTTATTTACGCCACAACAAAATCTTAGTTAACTAGTCTTTATTATTCTCGTTTTAATTAAGGCTTGCACTACTTTTTATTTTTGTTATGAGATAGGATAAATTAAGTAAATATATGAATAAATGAAAATTATATGGTGCTGGCTTGATTTGTCATCTGTTACTACTCTACGATCTCATAAGAAACAATAAACCGGTTAAACAACTGCTTAATTTTATTAGACATTTCTTTGAAAGAGTTAGTTTTTGACAATTTTTCTTCTGCAGCAATGCTGTACTCTTATAATCGAAGAACTCATTTTTTTCATTTCCTGAGAATTTTATAGTACAAATGATTGAGTATAAGACCAAAGAGCAAAATTTACTTAAAAGTGATGCAAAGTTTACTCTCTTACCTCTTAAAAATAAGTTTCCGACAATAATTTGCAGATTCACCTAATTGATTTTATTTAGTGCTCAATCAGAAACTGTGAAAAGCACAGCAACGCTGAGTAAATAAAATTGATAATGTGAAGCGAAATTATATTGCTAGCTAATCTTCAATTAAAAACTTAAATTAATAATATATTTAATAAAGTGTATCAGTACGCAAACTACCAAATCAAAAGTAAATTTCACTTAAATTTATCACTATTTTGTGTTGTTGTTTTTCAGTTCGTCGCTTATCAATTGTTATTCATCGCTAGTGTGGGTTATTAGTGTTTTGTCATTTAATGATGGTTTTGTGTGGAACATGACAACTAATTTTATTGTCTTCAACAAAGTCAGCCAACAACTATTCTAAGTACTTGAAAATTAATTACAAAATTAATCGCAATCGCGTGAGAACCGTTTGATATTTTTATTTTTAACACGAGCGAGCTTTCTCATTGTGCTTCTGTGAGAGCAAATTATGTGCAGTAGTGCGCATGATTGATTGCAGAACGAATTGCCATTTCACTTATTTTTGCTATTCATTGCCTGCTTCTTAGTGTTGAGTATTTTATTATTTCCATGAATGTATTCAAATATTATTGTAGTGCATAATAAAAGAGAGCAATTCTGATTTACAGAAACTTGAAATTGAATTTGAACACAGAGTAGATTAGGATCATTCATAGATCATTCTTTTGAGAACCAAATGTCCAAATGTCAATATTCTATTCTATGTCTACATTTTCAATAAATTGGGATTAGGAATATAGTTTTCGACTTTATTTATTTGGGATTCAGAATCGAATTTTTTATTAAATTTAACTCGGTTAAATAGACCCAAAAATAACCCTTCTAATCACTTGGACCTCCTGCGCCAGTATCCAAAATCTATTTTAGGCCCTACGCCAATAATGGGTATTAAATTAAAATTAAGAAATTTGCCAAAGGCAGCTCATTACGCGCTGCCTTAGTTGATGTTTAAGCTCATTTCCAGAGCAAATACATTTTTACCAGGGGTTTCTTTCGTTGTTAAATATTGCTTTGAAAAATTTTTTTGAATTTCAAATAATTTTTAACCAAACTCACGGCCGAATTAAGTTTGGAACCCTCACAACTTAATAGACGACATGTGAATTTTAATTTTATATTCTCGAAATTCCAAGAATTGAAAATGCGTGCAAATTGCTCGCTAATTAACGTGTAGAAAAGATTGATAATTTATAATCTGCTCAAAACAAGAGCCCATAGCTATGAGTTCAGCGTCAAGTGATTTACATCCACGTAATCATAAGAATCTTGCAACACATTTCCGAAAGCCATTTGTTTGGCAAGGTAGTATTTTTTTTAAACAACTGACAAAACATAAATACCTTTTTTCTTATTGTGGAATGTTAACAAAGAACTCACCGTGTTTACGTGTTTTACAAATCCATTCAGTGCTGCATTTTCAATAAACAAAAACTTGACAACACAGGACAAAACATATGGAAACTAAAGACATTTAGAGCCAATAAGGTTCTTATAAATCACATTGCCTTATAGAATATATAAATAATATTTTGTTATCGAATATATCAATGTAATGCATTGTAATTTTTAAGAACTTTATCAGATGTTTATTGTTTAAATAGAACCTCAATGTGAAGATCTCCGCATAAATAATTAAAAATATTTTTTTAAGTTTATTATTCAAAAAAATTTAAAATTCCACATTAACTACAGCAAATCATTAAGTTGCACTTCATAGGTTCTGTTTAATGTACAGTTTGACGCTTTATCGTGGAAACGAGTCTGCATGTGAAGACCCCTAATAAATTGGAGTCTGTGAATATCATAATTTTTAATTAACTTTTCACGCATGCGCCTCAATTTGATTAGTTTAAGTTGCTTGAAGCTTCTAGTTATAAATATATGTTTTTAGAAATTGCATCACATTTGACAAGCGGTTGTCAAAGCTTAAGTTACTAAAGTTATTTTGCTAAAGTTAAAATAAAAAAGTCAAAAATATCCGTGTAAAATGTGTCAATTAGTTCAAGGTTCTAACAATATGTGGCTCTCAATTTTTAGCCTTTGTGTAATGGCAGCATTCGCTGTAACATCAATAGACTCAAAGGTACAGGATGATTGGTGGACCCATGGTGTTTTCTATCAAATTTATCCACGCTCTTTTATGGATAGCGATGGTGACGGGGTCGGCGACTTAAAAGGTTGAAAACTTTTATTAAAAACTTAGCAGAATAAAGTCTAATTCAAACTAATGTAGGCATTATCTCAAAGCTGAGCTACCTTGCAGAGACTGGGATCACAGCGACATGGCTGAGTCCAATTTTTCAATCCCCAATGGTCGACTTCGGCTATGATATATCAAATTTTGCCACCATTCATAGCGAATTTGGAACTATGGCTGATTTTGAACAGCTTATTGAGGAAGCGACACGTTTAGGTTTGATGTTGTATAATTTGATAAGAAAATGTAGAAACTCCCATATAACAATCGTTTCAGATATAAAAATATTTTTGGATTTTGTACCGAATCATTCATCAGATCAGTGTGAGTGGTTTTTGAAATCTATAGACCGCGTTGAAGGCTATGAAGATTTCTATGTGTGGGCAGATGGCAAATTGAATGCAGACAATGTTCTAGAACCACCAAATAACTGGGTAAGTACTTACTAAAATTGGGAGTTTTTTATTCGACTGCATTATTTATGAAATTTTCTATTAGCCATCCGTTTTCTATGGCTCAGCATGGACTTATAATGAAAAACGCAAGCAGTACTATTTGCATCAATTTACAGCTGAGCAACCTGACCTCAATTTTCGTAATCCAAAAGTCATAGAGGCTATGAATGATGTTATGATCTTTTGGCTCAACAAAGGTGTTGCCGGTTTTCGTGTCGATGCTGTGAATCATCTTTTTGAAGATACTGAGCTACGTGATGAACCATTAAGTGGCCAAACGAATGACAGTAAATCTTACGATTATACGAAAAAAATTTATACAAAGAATCTGGTAATTCGAAAAATGTTTTTTTTTTTTAAATATATTATATTAATCTAACTTATAGCCTGAAGTTCTTGGCGTGCTGCAACGCTGGCGTGAACTATTGGATGACTACACACAAAAAAAAGGTGGACCTACACGTATTATGATGAGCGAAGCGTATACAGATGTAAAAACATTAATGGACTACTATGAAAATGTTGATGGATTAAAGAGTTCACATTTTCCTTTCAACTTTTTGCTTATAACCGATTTAGATAAGACCTCAGATGCACGTGACTTTGTTTTTAATATTCAGAAGTGGTTGACATATATGCCTCGTGGCTATGTTGCCAACTGGGTCCTGGGAAATCATGATATGTCGCGTGTAGCTTCACGCTATGGCCCTGAACGTGTTGATGCGCTAAATATGTTGCTGATGACGCTACCAGGCGTGGCAGTTACTTATAACGTAAGGATATATTTAGAAGTGTTTCTCTTTACGAGTATTTTTGTTTAAATTTTAGGGCGACGAAATCGGCATGGAAGATTATCGCGATATAAGCTGGGAAGATACGGTTGATCCACCAGCACGAAATTCAAATCCTATAGATTATAAAAATATTTCCAGAGATCCTGTACGTACACCATTCCAATGGGATGATACTCTCAATGCAGGTATGAAATGCATTGTTACTTGGAACCAAACTAAACTTCAAAATCAAGCGAGCTTTGATTAATGAAAAATTTTGGGTTGAGGCGATTACAGAATTCTATAATCAGATTTTTAAGAAGAGATACTAAACTTTTAATGTCATCACAGGTTTTTCAAGTGCTGCGAAAACATGGCTGCCAGTACATCCGAACTACAAGACGCTTAATTTGGCTCAACAAAAAACTGATAATTTTAGTCACTACAAAGTGTACACGCATCTTGTAGGGTTACGAAAAATGCCGACTCTTCGTTATGGACGTTTCAGCGCAGAAGCTCTCAGTCGTGAGGTTTTTGCGTATAAGAGGTACATTCACTTTTTCACGAAACCCACACCAAATAATACGAAAACTTGCGTAAACTTTTTTTATAACATTTAAAAAGGGAACTAAAGGGAAATCCTACTGTAATTGTCATTATAAATGTAAGCTCCGCGCCGCAAATTGTTGATCTCACAGCATTTGGAGAACTGTCGACAGAAATGCAGGTACTCGCTGTTGGTTCAGAATCAGTCCTAGAAATTGGGTAAGTTCTTACAGTGTAATACTCAGTTTTTGGGTGCTATTTAAATAAATTGTTTTTATATTTTAGCGATACGATCTCTACAGCAGACCTTAACTTGCAACCATATGAAGGTCTTGTGTGCCAGTACTAAATAATTTTTTACCTTAACTTTCTACATTTGCTAATTCATAAATGTTTGTAAATTTATTGTAAATAACTGAATTAATTAAATATTGTGTGATTGAAATGATTACACTGATCTGCCAAATTTAAATTTTGGTCAGCCAATGAAAGGTGACTATGTGTTTTCGATAGATTTTTTAACGCTTAACACGAATTTGCGCTCAAAATCTGTTAAGTTTTTGAGAAAGTGGTATTTGACACCCCCAAAAATTATATTTTGACCAGTTTTGAATAGCCGTTGGCACTTAGCCCGTAGTCCTAGAACCCTTCAAAATGTCTGAAGCTTCTCACCTTCGACCTCGCCTTTGAGCGCAGTGATTTACAAAGGACTAACTTCCTTTAAAGTATTACCGCCCAAAATGGCGATTGGCTTCAGTTTCTCTGAAAAAGCCGGTAGAAGAAACAAATTAAGCGGAACTCTTTAACATAAAACGTATAGAACTTTTTTACCTAAAATTCCAAACCTAAATTGTTCTTGGCTTTCCTGTACAAGTTTTTACTTTAGCCAATAGACTGTAACGAATTTTTGTTCAAGACCAATAGCCAGCGAAATGCCATTAGTTATGGTTTCTGCATGACTCTCATAATGCAGATCTCTTTCTTCGCGGCCATAGTATTAAATTAATTTGAAATACAATGCAGATTATAGAAACACAGTTTCTTAATTTTGTTCACAATGACAAAAAAAATAAACACTGCGCAAACTGAAACGAAAAATCGAATGCTTAGTCACTAAAAAATGCAACGACAAGATAAACTTTGTCGCTATTATGACCAGAGAGTATTCGTTTGTGTCAAATGATAAAATTCGGTCACCATGTTGAAAATTATATTTTAAGAAGTTCATTCATTGGGGATGGGCTCCAAAATGGGTGCCATATACTGCTCGTTTTTGCACCACTTTATTTTTTCAATTCTGCACGTACCACTTAGAATACTGAAAAAAAAATTTATATGATCTATTTTTTCTAAAAAAATTAATAATAAGTAGACTCCCCCTTAGTCATTGTAACAGCTAAGCACACTGTCAAAAAAAATTTTTTTTTTATATACATAGTTGGAATTTCACTAAACAATTTTATTACTTCTATTAGTTTTTCATAAAATTATATTTTTTATTGCTTGTTTCAATACAAGCCTACTACTGTTGGCAAAGAACTTAATGCTGCTTACAGCAAAGTAGATTCGATCTAATTTTTGTTTTTGCACTTTAACTCAAGCAGTTTGTTGTGTTGTTTCTTAATACAAGTTTATACGAAGTGGAAAGTATTTTCCCGAAACTATTGAAATCAGACAATTTTTTCCCTTCGTT
This sequence comes from Meiosimyza platycephala, assembly GCA_963662105.1. Taxonomy (NCBI): domain Eukaryota; kingdom Metazoa; phylum Arthropoda; class Insecta; order Diptera; family Lauxaniidae; genus Meiosimyza; species Meiosimyza platycephala. The sequence goes on along the minus strand of OY759210.1, from coordinate 1,378,627 downwards.
TGTCAAAAGTGAGTCTTCGATCTCGTTGTCTATGGTTTTGAAAGTTTAACCCATAATTAAAAACTTAAATTTTTTTTGGAGTCGCTTTATAATCTCATATTTACTCTGTCAACTACCGCATTTCTGCTGAAAGAATTACTTTTTGTGAAAAAACAGGTTCACACAGGTTTTTTGAAAGAAATATATTTTTTTTTCAATATTTACACAAACTTTCTGATATTTACATACTTGGTAACATCAACAGCAGATGGATAAGAAAAACAAATAAATAATATTAAGTCCCAATCTCTCGCTTCTTAATTGATATCAATTTATGCACAAACAGAATGCAGTACACAACTTTAAAGATTTCGTCTAGGCGTCTTTATTTGACAAAATTTTTGAGTTGCTCCCGCTACACCGTCGACTCCATTTAAGCTTCACTTAAGTAAAATCAATGAAAAAAGACCTTAATTATTAACAACGCTGAATCTCGTTTCACTTTGAGTGAGTGCCTACCAAAAATCCTCCACCACAGTAACTACACCCTACTCATTTAAAAATATATAATTTGCAGAAGCATTTTAACTCTTAACGCTTTTTGCTACTCGTCGCCAAAGTATTTCTGTAATTTTCCTTTTTAGCTCGGCGTCAGGCCTACAACTCGACAGAAAGCAGGAATCAGAATATATAAGTTTTTTTTCGGTTTGCTTGGTCGGTCGTTTGAAAAAACAGAATTAAGATAAAAAAAACACATCATGTTGAAACGTCACAAGGACTTCTAAAATCTCGTCATTTGTCACCTAAAACTATGCTCTCATAAAAGAAATAACGTGAAAAATACTAAAAAAAATTACTATCAACTTTTTTTCAATTTTGCAACACCCTGTTTCAACAATTGTTGATGAGAGCGCGCATGGTCTTTAGGCAAAATTGGTGTGTTTTCACTTCGGCTTTTTGTGTATCGGTTGGTTAATTGGAAAGCGCTCTTGAGAGCCGTAACTTTTTTTGCGCTCCAACGCTCATTCACTCAATATCTTCTTTCAATTCAAGTTGTGAGCAAATTCACTTTACTACTAAAAGTATACGACAGATACGTGTTGTTTTGTTTGGTCACATGTTTTTTCGATTTATAAACAAAATGTATATAAGCTTCTTGGTTGCAATAATAAATGTCGGTATTCAACATTTTACTAATAAGCTAGTGCTTGTATACATTTTTGTTAATACATACATGTTTATATGTCAAGTCCATCACTTATGGCTTAAACGGACTCAAAAATATTAACTTTAGAAATTGGTTTTACATACAGGCATATTCAGATAGATAATTTTATGTATAGGAGTCAATAGGAGTCAAGTTTAAATAACTTTGTAATTTTTGTGTTAAAGTTAGTTAACAAATTCTAGGGACTAGTAGCTAATACTCAATAATAAGTAAGGGTCAGAATTTACAAACTGGACCACTTCTAAAAAAAATTTTTTATTTTTTAATGAAATTTTGTTATTTAGATAGTGGTATGTGCTAGAAATTAAAATGTGAAATGTTTTTTTTTTATTTTTTTTGTTGTTGTTACAGGCAATTGAAATTCGGGGACAAAATTTTTTCAAAAGCATATAATTTTTGAACTATTCGTATTGAAATAGAGTATAAGTGAGATTTTTTTCACTTTTAAATAATGTAGTTTTCAATGTTTAAAACATTTTTATTTATTAAATGTTAATGAAAAAGAGCCTTCCCTGTCCGATCTAAAAATAAAAAAAAAATCATATAAATGGTAAAAATATTATAGTACAATATTCCGTTGAGAAAAAAACGGAACGCTCTTGACGTAATTTTTATTTATTTATTTGTAACTCTGCACAATGGGCTTACAGTGGATTCTGTGAGTCGGAAAAAAACTTGAAAAATACAAATATTTAAAGCAGCAACCAGACCACCTCCACTCCCCGTTTTCGAGGATGCTGAACACGATGGTGGTGATTAAAATTATTTTGGAAATGACCCCACCCCTAAAATGGCCAAAAACCGCCCCAAAATGGGGGTTCCGCGTCTTCCATCGGTAAAATATTTGTCACCCCCCGTTTTCGAATATGCTAAACATTGTGGCGGTGCTTAAAATTTTTTTGGAACTGGTACCACCCCCCAAAGTGCCCAAAAACCGCCCCAACGGACCCAAACTGCCATTTTTTCCCATTTCGGGGCAAAGGGCGACTTCCAAAAAAATTTTAAGCACCGCCGTCGTGTTCAGCACCCTCCGCAACTTTAAATTTTTTTGGTGAATCCTGAATTGTCCTACATAAAAACATTTTTCCATATCCTTACTAAGCAAAACTCCTTATATCTGAAACTTCTACTCTTATTATTCAAAACTTCCTCTAAAGAAAGAAAAAATACCTCAGCATTAAATTTTTGTAGCAAACACCAGTGCTCACATAATTCAAAAAATAAACTTGACATATTATACAGTAATAAGTGTTAAGAGCAGCTTAAATGACACTACTTAAGAAAAAATCTCCTAAAATGATATGACGCTAAAAACAACAACGTAGTAAGAACATTTTTCCTCATATCCAATATTGCAGTTTGAGTTTGATTTTAAACCACCGCACTTAAGATGTTGCGCTCATAAAAAATTTATTTGAAAAAGTATCAAGCGTTAAAACTTATATATTTTACGGTATCGTCGTGGTTGGTTCTTATTTTTTGTTATTTTAAATATTACAAAAAAATTGACACTTCCTACAAAAGAAGAAAAAGAAGCAAAAACATAAACCAAATAAAATTTTTTTAAAACAAAAAAAAAGTCACATCCTGCAGGACGTCAAGAAATTTGTGGCTACTAGCGTTGTTTGAGAGCACGCAAAAATAGGAGTCACGGCTATAAAGACGGGTGTGTGTATGCATTGGTGATGTTGTGCAAGATATGGTGCTGGGGAAGTGCCACAAACTGTATGCGGTAAATTTTCGCCTGGTTGTCAGCATCATAAATCACGTTTTTGGGCAACGCTCTCGTTTAGTTGGCGGTGTCTTATTTTTCTTAACGGAATTTGTTATTTCTGATATATGTGACATTGAGTGAAATGTATCGAAAGAAAGTGTACAAATTGCTAAGGGAACTTAATTTTAGAACTTTTTGGCAGTATTCCGAGGTTTTTCTTTTTTGCAAAAGATTTAGTAGTTTCAATATGAACTTTTTTGTTAGGAGAACATCCTTTGAACTGAAAAGAAACTTTCAAACTATAGATATAAGTACATAACATTGGTGTCGAAAATATAGATTATGAGCAACATTACCTCAAATTATATTGGGCTTCAAACAATTTTTTAATTGATCTGATTTTTTTTTTCGTAATATGTTAAGGACATTATTTTCTAAACGAAAAACATATATTTTGAATTTGGAATTCTTGAAAAGATTTGTTTCAAAAATAAGTTGAGTTGAATTTCACAAGTTAAGCAATATCTAATAAATACCATAAATATCAATGTGTGCCACTACATTTAGTAGATTTTTTCTAATGCAACCCTCAACTCTGATAGTTAAATGGTTGTAATTTTTTCCCAAATTTTTTAAAATTATATTTGCCTCATTTCTGGTTGGGTTCGTCAACACTTTTTTTTCCTTTGTTATGCAGTTTTTTTTTTCAACATGACATACTGACAGGTATTTCCACTACTAGGCACCAACCAACAAAAACCAACAATAACGATGACAGAGAAAGGATAACAACAATAAAAACAACAAAGACAAGAACTTGCAACATTTCACCGCTCACTCACTTCCTGCTCATCTTTCATTATGTTCTTCGGTAGCAGTTTTTCTGCTACTCGGCAATAAATCGAAAAATGGCAAAACATTAAATTTGATTTGGTCACGTTCACAAGCTTTGCTCCACTTATGCCTCATTTTGGGAGTAGAGCGTTACTTTCTGCATTAGGTTCTGTGAAAAAGTGTGATGGTAGACAGAGCAGAACTTCAGAATGCCTATGAGCTAATGCATGCCGTTGGAGGTGAAGCAACCGAGTGATGGGGGTCTTATATAGTTATACAAAATGTTGTGGTTATTATTGTTGTTGCTGCTATTGTGATGCCTTGTGATGCTGTAATATGCTGCTGTCATAAAATAATAGCCATACATACACAAGCACACATACGTTTTAGATATGTGTCTGTGACAACGCACGTACTATATTTTTGAAACAAAACACATCACCGATTCACAGTTCTTGAAAGTGTGGCAAAAGAAGGATGTAGCTCAAAAATATTTCTTTCTTGATACTAATAGCATAATATTTCAAAATGGAAAAATGGGAGATAAAATTGCGTTTTCCGACGAATGCAGTAATTTATTTATTTTTTTTTCAAATAACGAACTCATACTGAATGAACTCTTAATTTTCCATTCATGTGCTATCACTGGTTCTTCAATACGAGCTGTTTATATCGTCAATATGAAATTTAACTTTAATTCTTTCCGCCAAAAACTTCCAACTAAACCACAGTGCAGCATGGGCATCTTCACCCCAAAATTGTTAACACGATAGCAACAACAACAATATCTGCAAGACAATAGAATTAAGTTTACTTTCATCGAAGTCATCCATACTTCTGGCTAATCCACGTCTGCCTGTGTCCTTTTGCAGAGGTATTAAAAGTGAAATCATGCTCGTTCACTTTCTCCCATCTTTTGTCTCTACTCTTCGCTACACTGTTAGTGTAACGCATTACCACTGACCAATACTCCCATTACTTACTTGCTGTTTTACTTAAGGTTCATTCCTTCACCTGCCCTATAAATTTGTACGTGTCTATCAGCACCAGATTGACGACAGCATTGAGGCTTCTTAAACGAGCGCACATCTGAGGTACGTTCGAGGAGAATGAGTACACAGGATATTGTGCGGTAGCTTACTGTGTGTTGGCTACACTGACTGATTCCTTGGTATGCAATGTGGTTTTTTTAGTGGAACGAGGAGTTAATGTACAAGGTACAAGTCCGGATAATGGTGATAAGTCGGTTTTTAGTGATTTTGCATGGGCGGAAATTACAAGGACTATTCGAAGATACACTCGTTTAGAGAATAATCAATTGAGCGGAGATTGCCTTTGGGGTAAGATATTCAAGTTCAAATTGGTGGCATGCGGAGTAAGATGTGCCAGAAAGCTATTAAATTGTGGTTATAATTAATGAACTTTGTTAGTGACCAGATATCTAATTGATAGTGAGATGCGTGGGCTCAATAGAAATTTTACTGATATTGAAAAAAATTGGTAGCAATTAGCCACAGCTATGAAAGTATGAGTAGAGATAAACTCTACGTTGCAATTAAATTATTGAATTGTAGTCTGCCAAGTGAACATGTGCTTTCACCGAATACATAAATTTCAACGTTTAAAGAAGAAATCTTAAATTGAAAGTAACTTTCAACATAGGATCAGGCTATATAGCTGGAAATAAGTAAAATGGGTTCTTTAGCACAAACAAACGTTGCCGTTATGACGGAGCAAAGGTTTTTTCAATTAAATTGCTAGCTCTTTATTAGACCAGATTTCCTTAACTTGATTTGTGAAAAAAGAATTAGCAAAAAGATGCAATAATTTCTGTAACATTTTCACTTAAATAATTTTGCTAGCATCAAAAATTATCAACTGCACTGCTCCCAGCTTTTAGTTTTATTATTTGTTTTATATTTATTTACTCGTATATTCTTTTTATAATATTTGATTTTATATAAGCAAAATTTTCTTCATACATTTTGGTAAGAAACTTTTTTTCGCGACATTATTGTGTCGCTTCGACTCACAAATTTTGTATAGTTAATTTTCTATGTTTTACTTACTTTATTAAATTCTCTGCCTACTGCTTCAAAATATGTTTCACTTTCACTTATTTACTTCATTTATGGCACATCCTATTGTACTCAATGTTCTGTCAAAATCCTTTACTTCGGACATTCATCTCGTGGTCATTTTAATGCTGAAAATCTCTGCACATTATTCACAGACGTGTTCACTTGTCAGCAAATTCGTTTTTCTACAACAACACTTCACAGTTGCAGAGTATTCATAACAACAAACATCATACTCTCATAATGTAAAACATTCACATTTCTTCAAAGTTGACGTAGTTTTCATACATCTACCAGGAGGTTCATTTTATGCATGCCATCGTTTGTCGATTTTAACCATTTCATTTCGTTCAACGAACTCCACTGGGAATATTTTTTCATATGAAATCCACTCCAGGCGATTGCAAATCTTCAACACACACACACACATTCAAATGTGTCAGTCTGTGTGTGCGTATGCTCAAATGTATGCGTAGAATGATCAATATTTGTTATCCTTTTGGCAAAAGGACACTCATGACAAGCAACGCAATGAAATGCGAAAAGAAAAACCCGAATCATCAAATTATTAAATTAAATCCGATTTCCGCATTATCATTGATGTAGTCTTCTGAGCGGAAGCTTTCTCCGCACATGGCGAGTCCTTTTCTCTTTTTTTCTCCTTTGGCCAGAAGTTTGGGTAAAGTAAAACCAATGCATACCAAGGCGTTTTGTAACGATATGCGAAAAGAAATGAGGTGTGTGTGGGCAAGTAGGCGGCGAGTTGGTGCACAATAAAGAAACATCATAACAATTGGCCAAAGGCAGCAAATCCACAAATGTCAAGAAAAACTTTTGCCTTTTTTTAATGGAATGGTGCTGTAATGAAGAACTGGTAAGGCAGCAAAAGGGTTAGCTGCCTTTTTGTTATTGTTTTTCTGTTTTTTATGCTTTATTCTGCTTGTGAACTTGCAAAATAAGATATTTAAATAATGCTGGGACAAAAAAGCAAAAATTATAATACACTGCCTGCAACTATTTTTTCAGAAGTGACCGACATTTGGTCCTTTGTGTGTGTTGCACATTCGATTAAATTTTTGCAAATAGTAAAGCTTTCTCTTGGATTGTTTACATAATAAATACATAATTCAATTCACATGCTAAACTTCAATATTGTTTTTTCTCAGATTTTAAAGAAAAACAAGCCCATAAGTTTTTATAAAAGTCACTTGCCACTGCAAGAAACAACTGCAATCTTTGCTCTGCTGCTACTGTTGTTGTGTCACACTTGTGTCAAACAAAAACAATCAACAGCATGCATTATTTATGTTCAACACTTGTATTTCATTTCCCTGAAACTTTTTGGCAAAGACCAAATTTTCTTTTATACTTCATATTCACCTACTTCTGCTACTTTTACTCATAGTTACGTATTTGTTCATTTACATTTGTACGAATGCTACTGCTACGTACAACATAAAACGGAATCAAATCGTCAGTGACACAATCACACATGCACTCGGCAATATAATACATACCGGCACATACGTATATATGGTATGTTCTAATGCTTATGCTCCGCAATACGATTTTGTTGAATGCCAAAAACTAAAATCCGATTTTGAATTTTCATATATCTAGTATTACGTTAGCATTACGTAACGTTATCCTTAAAGGAATTTTCGTGTTTTAGTAAAACAAAAGAAAAATTAAAAACGTAAGTAAAAGAGTATAACAACTACAGCAGCAGCATCAGTTTTCTGTAGAAGACCAAGGAAATATTTAGGATATGTTAAAGACAAATGCCTTCGTTTAGCATTATACATGGGCGCTAGGGTGTCCGTTTTATACCAAATTTAAAATTTTTTTGTTGGTCAGTTGAATTTGGAATATGTAACTTAGTGTTTGAAAGTTTCCAAATTCCAATAAAAATATCTTAACAATAATTTGAAATTTCACATGTTTCAAAATGTTTCGTGGAACGTGAGTACTCAACTTTTCAGACCTTACTTTCCAAGTTTTTTTTCAATGGAAGAACCTATGGTTTTGTTACAGAAATACATAAATTAATAATTTTGCGTTATAAGGTTTTTATTTTAACTGTAAGTTTACTTGTTTTTAAGTAAAAAATAAATAAAATATAAAAATTAAATATCCGATGACGCGCTATATATGTTGCGCTCATATAAACATTTAATTAAAATTAACATATCATAAATCAAAATATTTGTTTTTTTTTAGCAAAAACGTAAATATGCCGAGCTCTTCATTTTAGGAAACTTTAGAAATAACGAGCACCCTAGTGTATACATATTCGTATATGTTATTATGTTTCTCTGTGTATTTATGCTGCACTCTTTTGCTCTTTCTTTTAGTTTATAATATTTGTGCTGGTATTAAGTATAAATATGAGATACTCTTCACAGTCATAAAAAAATGTTAATTGTAATTGGGGTACAAAGATTTAATGAGTCCTTATACGGAATTGCCGTAAGTTAATTTTTCCATACCGTATGCTACGTTCAGGTGAACAGTGAAAGTGACACTCCAACTTGTGATCTTAGTCCAAATTGTCATGACGCTTAGCATTCTCCACCAAAAGTTTCTTCTCTTTCTTATGTCAGATCAGATCGGTAAGAGACCCCGTCTTGCACTCACACAAAAAAACCGATTTTGAATTTGAATTAATAATGCAAAATTCTTCGAAAAATAACTTTGATATAAACAAAATTTGGATTCAGCTGAAATTTTTCTAATAAAGTACTGGAAGGGCTGGAGAACTTAAAAATTTATATAAGGAATAAGGTAACTATTATTTCTAGTTCGGTGTTTAAAGTTGTTTTTTGAATCGTTTTACATATGCATTTTTTTTTTCAATTGATGTCGTTGTTGGTTTTGTTGTTGTTATTGTTTATGTGCTCAATGCATTCATTGTTGTTATTGTTGTTGTTGTTGTTAGTGGTGCATGCATGCATTTGAATTTTAATCTGCATTCACTGCATTTTATTTACTCACTTCTCTATCTGCAAGTAAATCTACAAAATTTCTGCCAAAAACATGTTGTTTGCAAAGCCACGTGAAGAATTCAAATTAGATTCGTTTCTGCAGTTGTTTTTGTTGTTATTACTCAACAACATTCATTATTTTGTAAAGATTTTTACTTTTTAGAGTACTTCAAAATTCCAACGTACTCAAATTCCAGTTATCACATCTGCTGCAATAGACAAAGCACCGAACCTACTTTTGTTTGAACAAAAATATCCCTTTAACGAATCCAAAAACAGTAAATCTTGAAGAAGTACTCTACATATATAATTTCTAGCATAATAAAAATTAAACTTAACGATGGCCACAATACTAACAACTTATAGTTCAATGTTAGCTGTCAAAATATGTTGGCCATAAATTAAAGTGCAGGCCATAAAATTCGCGCTGAACATTACCATACGGAGGGAAACGTAAGAAGTTTGGTAACACAAAACTACCTCAGGCAGTTTACGATGATGAAATGAACCTGAGAAAGGAGCAGTGGAGCATATGAAGGAAGAATATGTACAGAATAAACATCAAAAAATAAAATTAAGCAGTTTTCATGTTACATATCTTGACGTTGCTTTTAAAAGTCGTATCGACTCGTTTTTATTGAAATGGTTAGTTTTTGTTTGTAAGCAGAGACATCATTGATATGAGCAATATGAAACGGACCTACTGACGTTGCTGTGAAAATTAACGTACAGAGTAAATGTTTGCGATATTTTAATTAAAAATTTGAATTTCACTATAGTAAATGCAATTAAAAGAATAATCCCAAAAAGCTTTTAGTGTTGGGTTATCAGGAACTATCGCACAAAATTTTATGAAATTTAAAAAAAAACCCTCGAAGCCACAATTAGTCAAGTAAAAAAAAAATTTGTGACATTTTCGCAAAGATTGATGAAATAATATTTATATCCCAAATGCTTTAGATTTATTGGGGACAATTAATGCATCCAAAACTCATGCTCAATATTTCTTAGCCTCAAAGTCTTAAATTCTACTTCTATTTATTATTTGATTCAATTGATTTTCTTAAAATCGCCTAAGAATTCCCTTAGGGTGATTGCGTGCGCCTAATGCGATAACACAGAGCGCTGGTAAACAGACAAACTTAGTTATAATGCCGTCCAATGCCTCTGTAAATAAATTTGTACTTTATCGAAACCTTGCAACAATTGCATTGTTTTAAAGACTTCTGCGAAAAAAATCTATGAATGAATTTATGCATGAGATCATCAAAGAAGACTACAGTCATTCAAACAACTGACATAGCAAGAAAAAAATACCTGAATAATAAAGGAAGTGATCACAGTGGACTGACCGTAGATATAGAAGAGCATGTGAGGCATTAAAGCAGGAATACAACCACAGCGTCAGGTAGCAATAGCAGAATCGATCAATGTAGCTCATTGAAATGCAAAATCAACAACTGACAATCAACAGCAGCGTATGCGAAATCAACGGCTAAAAAAAGAATGACAGTTGATTCTGATCTTCGATCTCTGACAGTCACGATCAATAATGAAATAAACGATATATAAAGACAATGTAAGGTAGAGGCAAAAAAACCGACATAAATACGGCAAAGCAAAGAAGATGAAGAAATTTGATCAAGATCTGTAGGGCGAAAAATGGCACAACAAGGCAAAATGAAACCAAAAAGAGATCAGATCTTACGTTGCTTCTTGCTGTCGATACATTTCAGACTTAATGATGATGATGCTGCCACATTGTTGCACCGTTTGTATTTTTTTTAAAGCAAAAAAACAAAAACACATTGCTGCAATCATTATTATCAAGTTTAGACCATCAGGGATTGATCGCGCGCTCATAGCAGAAGTAGTGAATGGAGAACGAAAATAATTTATTTATTTATTTAAGACAAGGCAACGATTTTAAGGTTTTCGTTCTGGCACTGGGCAAACAACCACACGATAAATTTCAATTTCAACTGTTGGGTTGTTACGGTCCACTTAGCTCATTTTTTTTTTTGTTGATTCTCTATAGACCATATGTCTTGCAGCAGCTTGCAAGCTGAAAATGATACCAATTCAAGCATGCGCTTCATTTTTCTTTCGATCGACACTTTTGGCATGTTGACCATTTTTTTTGTTAACATTTTTCAGGCAAGTATGTATGGCATTTGATGATCGCTTATTTTGATTCAAATGAAATGCTTAATTAGTTTATAAGTAACTTGGGTGGTCTCCATCCAGCCGAATAACTAAAATGAAATGGCTTAAGAATTTTGCTGATAATAATAATATTAATTTATATGAAATTGTTAAATTTTGTAATTCACAGCTAAGTTTATTAATTTTGTCCTTCCGTTTGTAACGTATATGGGACAGTCTTTTACAAACCGGACACTTTTCGGACGATGCATTTTTGATTTGGCTGAAATTTTTTTTATGGGATTTTTAAGGATTTTTAAAAATAATTTTTTTTTTTTTTCAAAATAGAGCGAATTCAAATTTTGAGAATTTCGTGATTTTTGGTTTAAGGGCCTCACTTTCAAAAATTCATAACTCCGGTTCTGTTAAAGATATAAAATTGAGATTAATTTCATATTAATAAATAAATAATTAGGCACTTGTCTGACAATTTTTAATTTGCTCAAAGAAATTTCCGGGTTGTTGTAAACCCTACTGTTGGCATCAGCGGGAAAGCGAAGGATCTAAACATTCCCCAGAAAACTGTTTGGCTTTGATAAGTTGTAATTAAATTTAAAATTCAAAAGTGTGAAAGGTCATATTGCTTGACCCAATATAAATATTTTGAGCAAATTAAACTTCTAACGTACATTCATATGTAGGTATATAGCTTAAAGCGAAAGAAAAGCGAGAATTCATCATTTAACAATGTAAGAATTTTAATTCCCATAAGAACGTGACGAGTTCGTGTGGTCATTTCTGATTTGATTTTCATATTTTCAATTTCTATTTTCTTTTTTTTTTGCCCTTTTGTAATTTATTTCATTTTGATTGGTTACATTTTGATTTTAACATAAACAAACCCAGCACCATAGGACAAATTCTTTAATTTACATACATAGGTACATACATACATACATATTTACATTTATGGACAACTAGCAAGAGCCACATCGCTGCATGAATCCATGTTATCACCAACAGCCGAGCTTTACCACAGGGACTTTGTTGAGCTCATTCGTTGCTTTGCGCTGTCTATAGTTTATTATTTTTCAACTCATCTCCGACGACTGATTTCAACTCAACTCCAATCATTGCATTCGATTCAATTCAATTTTATACAGCAAGTATCTATGTATATATGCTATCGTATATATATGTGTGTGTGTGTGTGTGGATGTGTGAGCGTATGGAATTCACTTTGATTTACTGTGGCACAGCACGGGATCGGTTAGTTTTGTTGATTCATTTTCCTGGCTTGATATGGGTTCATAATTTAAGCAAGGATTTTTTGTATTTTATCCTATGCTGCGAGGACTTTCTTTCTCTTTCGTTCCCTTAGAATATCTCTGTCATCATGACAGCTTGTCATATGTCAACTACAGAATGTTATGAGTTGTAAACATTAAATTGATTACAATTCAGCAGCAGCAGCAGAAGCTGCAACAGCAGCAATGGGGAAAATGTTTCAATTCTATGCGGAATAAATGAATCAAACAACCAGCAAAAACTAAAAATAAAATGGTGTCGTAAATATGCACAGAAAGATATGCATGAGTTATATGGAGATTTCTTGCTAATTAAATGAGGGAACGAGATATCGAAAAATTGACAAGTGAAATATTCTGTGCAACTTTGGTTGTTTAATTTGAAAATTTAATCAGTGACAGTGTTTTTGATTGACTTTAAATTAAACACCATTTTACCATCTGAAAGAATTTACTGGCTACCCAAAGTTTTCAAATAGAACTAACCCAAAGTGAACTCTTGCACTCGATAAATTCTCTGAGTTTTATACAATAAAACGGTATTTTAATTAGTATCCTTATGTAAAGACAAACGAATATTGTATTATGTCGATGTTGATTCAATTAAAAACCACAACACATTTCGCATTTCGCTAGCATATCAAAAGTAATTTTCAACCCAATCATCAGTGATGGTACGCGTACAATGAGCAAAGGCAAACGCATTCAACATTTGTTGCTATGATGAGGTTGCTGGTGCAGTTGACTCACCACTTTAATGGAAAAAACCAATGCTTACATTTTTATTGACTGACCAAAAGGTTGGCGGCGGCGTTGGCTTTCAACAACTTCGAAAATGCAATTCTTTGGGGAATGTCCTTGCTGTTGCTGTAACTGATGTTGACATGCACCGCAAATCAATGCCTCCGTCTGCCTCATATGAACGTCGCATTGCTTTGGCGTTAATTTCGCGTGTGGTCGCATTAATTAGTTTGCAGCTTTCAGTTTAAAAAATGTGTTCAAATGGCCAGCAAAAAATTGGAAATGTCTCATGGGAGGCAATTGATTTGAACATACCACCCAAATAGTTGCAGCCTTTTGTAAGGCGCAGCGTGTGCATTGCGTGTGGGCAAATTATTTTTACAACTGCAGCGTTAAGCCCTTAATGCACTGGAATGCGTTAAGTTTTTTGTTTATCTTTAAAATGAATCAGTGCATTGAAAGATTACGTACCTTTAATTATTAATTTTTTACTATAGGTTGCGAAAAATCGCATTTAATTAATCATTCATTCCTTATTTATTGTTTTATCTTAAAATTTCAGCTGATAGTGTTAAATTAAAAGAAATAAAGGTTTCTGACCTATTCAATTTCTTATGACCGTCTACTTTTGCCCATTTGTTAATCAACATACCAATTACTAATGGAGTTCAAAAAAATGTTAGCTAAGCAAATTTGTCTGCTTACCAAAAAAAAGATCACTTATGAAATTTCGTACGCCATTCAATTAAATTAAAATTCCAATTTCAAATGAGTGTCCTGTTTGAATAGAGAGTCTGACTCAAGTAACTATCCAAGTATGCAACTCAAGTTTTTTTTGGGAAAAGTTCTTGTGAATGCTCGTTTGATATTCATATTGAAATGGACTCTAGGGAATTATATGAATTACAACAATAAGTAACAAAAAAGGAAATACTACTACTAACTGACACAAAATCGTTTTCCTCTTTAACCACAAATAAAGAAAGAATCAGTATCCGTAGAGCAGGCTGGCAAAAATAACAATTCATTTTAGGAATTTCTTTGAATTGTCGCTTAACCTAAAAAATAGACAACCAAAGAGCAAAAAAAAAAGTGAAAGGATAATAGACCGGCAAAAACGCCAAACGAACAAAAAGGCAGACTCGCAGATAGACGGACGAATGGACAAACATCCTGGCTAAATCAAAGGACAGCACGTGCAACATTTTGTGCTGCTGCATTAAAATCCTTTTGCTTTGACAAAAAAAGGAAAAGCAAAGCTTTGTGTCCAAAAAAAAAAAAATCAAAAAGAGGGGGCGAAAATAAAGATTAGGTTTTCTCTATTTCAGTATTTGAGACATTTGAGCAAATCCACTGAAAGTCACAAAAAAAAATAAAGGAATTTTAAGTGAACTCCAAGAGATATTTGAATTTTACAGACATACTTTAGTATTGTCAATGTATTTAATGCTTGAAAGTATGTACGCGTGTTGGCATGAGGAGCTTTGAAAGACAACAGTAATTGGCCACTACACATATTTTCGTACACATTCACACAATAACATAGATACGCAGTTGCTTACGAGTACATAAGCCTTGTGTTTTGAAACAATTTGTACAGCAACCAGCCGTCAAACAATCGACGCTGCCTTTTAAGCCTTGTCTCCATAATCTCTCTCCCAGTGCTCTGACTTACACTTTGGTTAGCACAACATAGTGACACTTAGTGGAAAAAATGGGTTTCGTATATGGGTTTTGTCACATGCGTATTGCGCCTTGTAAGTCAAAAGCGACTTTTTAATCGTAAAACTTTTTGTATTGTCTCATAACGGACCTTTTAATTTTATGCATCTATTACTGTCACCTAGCGACTTTTCCGACTATATAGTCGTATTCCAAGCTTTGGATTTATTAAAGAGTGGAATATACTTGAAGGATCCTTTAAAAATTGATAAATTATGCTTAACTCAACAACTATCGCTCATTCTAAGCTCACTGAACTCAAATCGTCCTTCCATATTTTAAGGAACTCATATTTAGGGATACCAAGTGGCCGCTTTCGTCGCGGCCAGGCCGTTAATTGGATGCAAAAGCCGTAAGGCCGCGTAAGAAATGGAAAATTTCGCAAAAAGCCGTTAATTGGAGGAAAAATTATTTTTTATACAAGCAAAAAAATTATTTAATATTGTTTGCCAAAATAAAAAAAAGTCAACTTTTTCGAAAACAATTTTCCATATTTTAAAAATTTCTGTGATTTCGAAAAAGAAGGCAGTTAGTTCCTTGGCATTTCTGCTTGTATTCAACCCATAATTGCCAAAAATGTTTTTTTTTTTAAATCCGATTACTTTCCCAGACTTTTTTCAAATATGCGACAACTGCAAGTACAAACATTTTCCAGTAATTGTTGTTACTCGTGTTGTTTTTGTTGCTATTATGGTTGCAGACTTGATTGTGGTCCGCTGCAACTGCGTGTTGTTGGTTACTGACAGGATTTACGCAACAACAAAAACAATGCCAACATCAGCATCAACTGTAGCAAAACAACAACAACAACACTAAAGCTGTACTTTTCTTGCTATTCTGCAGTAGAAAGAACAACAACAAAGCAAAAACAATATGCAACAATTACAAAAACAACTGTGAATTTCAATGCATTTAAGCCAACTTTGTGCTACGTTGCAATTTTGCTCGGTTGGCAAGTGCATACAGCAAAACCAACAGCATCAGGAACAGTAGAGTCACCATCACAACCACGTTGGTCATTTGGGGTAATAACAAAGTATGCATGCAGCACCAGCCGAGTAGCAAAATTAAAAAAAATAGATATTTTGGTTGCATAAATGAATTTCCACAGTACGAGCACATGTTTTCGATTCGAAGGATTTGAAAATATAGAGGATTCAGGACTTTGTAGGGTGCTTGTCAAAAAGTGCTACAGCAAGAATGTGCAGATAATTGAGATTAAAACATGTTGTCGTCGGAACAGCTTTCTTTCAAATTTTGAGGGTAAGTGTGCTGACAAGATTTTTGTAGAACGCACACAATTCACTTAGCTTATTAATATGTTTGCAGCATGTGCCATTGAATGTAAAATAAATGCCAAAATGTGCAGGAAAATAAATGGAACAGAAATTTTTGCTTCGGAATGTTGCAATGATGTCATTGATCAAGAAACATTGCTTCACAATAAAAAAAAACTTGACAAAAATCTAAGTCAACTTTCATGAGTGATTTTTATACTTTGATTCCGAAAATGCGCTACTTAAAAATTTTAAATATTTTATTTGCGTTATAAGAATATTTACCAAGTCATTTTAATGGAAGCAAAAAACCTATCTAATAATGAAAACGCAGAAGAAAAAAGTTTAAATTTGAAAAGCACATAAAAAGAAATTATATGTGAAAAACCTCAAAATTTTCTATTTGCCGGTAACTAAACATAATTTTTTTAAAAAATTAAAAAATCAAATCATCAATATCAGGAAATATAGTAATTGTCCAAACATTTCCGCAATATCAGTTGAAGCTGACAGCAATCCTTTTTGTATTGTGTTGATATTCCTAGAAAAACTTTAACAATCCCTCAAATATATCATTTGTGCTTTTAGTCTTCCTTTAAAATCGTAGTCAATGTTGACTTTTATTTCTTCACTCGCTCACAATTGCCGGATAATGTCATATAAACAAAGCATCAGTCTGGCAGCACTTGATACCCTGACAGTCAAAACGATACGTTACTCTAAAGGCAGCACAAAAAGACTCCAAAGTGTTTTATCTTTTTGCTCTCTTTTGCATCAATAACACATCCTTTGCTATATGGAATTGCAATTCATTCATCCAGTACATACCATGATATATCCTTGCTAGAATAACAAAAAAATCAACACTTTAGAATTTGATTTGAATTGGATGAAGAACGAAAGAAAAACGAGAAACTAAACAGTTGCAACAAACGATTATGTTTTAGTCTGTTTGTGCAGCATCAGCAGAGATCCTTTTGTGATGAAACCAATGAGCGCAGCTCAAAAGGACATGAACAGGATGAATGCTGCTGCATACACAGGGACAGGAAACAATAACACACAAAAAAGGATTAGTGAATTTCTAGCAGCGGTAGCAAGGATATGTGCGTTATTAGTTTGTGAAAAGTTTTTGAGACAGGACACTCTACCGACATAGAGACTCATACCGACATGTGACACACACAGGTACAAATCGATGTTATGAGCTAAGCTGGCTTATCAGTTACGCCAATCAAAATAAGGATCATGTTTAGCATGATTATCCTTGTTATTTTAGGATGTAGCATTTGAAACGAATTTATATTTTGCTATCGCAGTGATAAAGGAAATTTTGCTTGCATTTAGTGGAGAAGCTAGTAAACACGTGCAAATGTGTTGTATAAATAAAATCTATGCAAAAGAAGGATAATTGCATTTTGGACATAAAAAATGTATAAATTGATCAGGTCTAAATACTTGCATTGCTTCAAAAGAAAAATGATATTTATTTTGGAAATCATTCTTTTTTTTCGAAAAAAATTTAATAAAGTCCTTTACCTACTAAAATAGAAAAAAATAATGTTTGCCCATTGAAGCTGCACGAATATCACGCTGAGTACGCAGTAAACAAAACTTCATGGTGTTTCTTTCAAATTGAGGTAAATTGTTTTAAGTACCCATGCGTACATTCTATTGTTCATATCAGAGTGCATTTACACACAAAAGTTCGTTAAGCAAAAGAAACTTCGAAGGACTGAGCAGAACTGCAAACATATTTATCGCATGCAATAAAAGGATATGCGCGTTGTATTATATGTACGTTTCAGAGAAACTTGATTACAAATACGCACAAATGACAGCGGCATTATATTGTGAAATTTTTCTAAAAAATTCGACTATCGTCGAAACACTGAAAACTAGAGGTTGTAAAGAAATGAGGGTTGTTCGATTTTCTAATATATCGAAAAAAAAAATCACTAGGGCTATGAACAAACTTTTGTCAATTAAATCTCAAATAACAGATGCACAAGATGTCGAACTCAAATATATATTCGCAGTCAATGCGCATTCTAGTGGTCCCGCCCCAGTTACCCTCTTAAAGCGTAAAAAGTAAAGTGCAAAGTAATTTAATAAACCGTTGGCTCGTTCGTCGTCTGCCTGTCTGCTAAGCAATTCGCACATCATAATAAATGCGTTAAAGCTGGTTGTTTAAAGCGCGCTTAACACACAGTATACCGTTGATGAGGAGTTGCCGGTGTTCACTGGTGAGTGGTGACTGCAGCCCTTGGCCGCGCAATTTAATTATCAATGATGGTGCTGTGCTGAGCACAGCAGATGCTTTTAACATTTATTATATTAATTTTGACTTTACACTTTCTATACGTCCAGCTAATGTTTATTGTGTTTTCAATTGTTGATGTTGCTGTACTTCTCTTGCTCCTTTTTCTGCTCTTAATGGAAGCAAAAATTATTAACGCTTAAAAATATTAAGTTTCTTTAAAGTGCTTTTTAGCTATCAAGCAGAATTTAAAAAAATCCTTAATGAAACTAATTAAAAACTATGGGTTTTCGTAGCTAAGGTTACGTTTTCTCCAATTTTTTGTTTGTTTTATTGTTTTCTTGTGAATTAAAAATCTCTAATAAATTGTAGTGATGGTATGTTTCATAAGGAAGTTTTGATATTCAGTGCATCATCTCGGACGGAAGAGTATTCTCAGAAAATATCAACTTAAAAGTGGCGCACATACAAAATGATAAAATCACTATAGCTTACTCACCAAAATAGTCCGAACATATCGAATTCATTTATCTGAAAGCCGAGAATCAATGTTGGCTTTTAATTTTGTATGATGACAAAGTTTTTGTTCTTCTAGTAGAAAATCCTTTGTAGGACCTGTAACATATTCATAATTTTCATGAATCTGCAGAGTGTTATTGTTTTCATACTTAACACTGAAATTGAACGGGTCTTAGATTAGAAATTTAATTTTTTCAAAGAAAACTCTATTGACTTTTCTTTAAATAAATGAAATCTATAGTAAAACTCATTTTGAATATCTAATAAATATAAAGTAAAGTTTACCAAGGATTAACTTTTTGGCCGTATGAACTCGTTATGAAGTTAAATGCAAAATATCGCAAATAATAAAGAAACTTTTACAACCTTTTCATGTTGGCTACAATCTCGCCGTTTTAGTCGCCGAGACAAAATTGGCATTTCGGTTGGCGACATTCGCGAAGTATCTCCGCGGCAATGTCTTCCACACTTTTTGTCTTTACTTGATTGGCGACAGTCTCTTATAGTTGTATCCAGCAATGTCAGAATTTGGAGACAGCTATTTTGGTATCGCCAATATGAAAAAGTGCACGTAAATAAAAATATATTTATAATTTATATCAAAAAATGTATTTGAAAATGTTCTTTCAGTACAAAAATCACCACCAAAAGGAAATATAAACGAAATATTAAGCCGGGAATAAAAAACAGCAGCCAGCTATGAAGGTGCTGCTAAGTTTAATCGAAAAATTGTAGTATGCCAATTTGAAAGTGAGTTTTTTTTTGGCATACCATAAAAATTTCTCAAATGGGTGGGTCAATTTCACACAATTGATTTAACAACGAACTTTGTTCTATTTTTAGTTCAAGTCAAGTGGAAAAATTTAATTTACAAAAAATAACAATTTTTCTGTAATTGACAAGATTTTCACCCTCAAATCGACAAAGCAAAATAAAATTTAAAAAAGGAAATAATGCTACTGTTAGGCATACCGCTGTCGGTATTTCACTGCACATCCTACTTAGCCTTATTTTCAGCTTAATATTACTTGCAATATTCACCATTGCTTTGATCTTGCGTAACTTTGTGGGTGTTTAAAATAACTTCTTTTTTCATGATTTTGTTAAAATTTAAAAGATGTCACGTAATTTCATAAGCTTCTGTTTACAAAACTCAGCAGATTTTTGTATTTTTGCCAAAAAGTTCCACTACATTTTAGTTCAATTAAATTACCCACAATTTAAATATAAATCAATGCCTCCCTGCCTGCCTTGTGTGCACCTTAATTTTAATATAAGCAAATTTAATTTGCATTCATTGTTAATCTAATTGTGCCAGCTGATGGCAAACCCATAAAACCGAATGACTTGGCAACCCTGCCATATGAGACAACAAGCCAGTCAGGCACTTTGTAAGCGCAACATATTCAAGTCGAAATAAATTGGATTAGAAAACCGCACAAATCCAATTGTCTTCTGTGGCCGAAATAAATATGCAAAGCAACCGAACGGTGAAATGCTCGAAATGAATGAATGAATGAAAGTCCTGCGTAGTTCTTACACAGTGAGAAAACTTTATGCATCGTTGGGAGCAAAATATATAAATAAATAAGTAAAAGTATGAATTTCCACCTTTCAAATTGAAACTCGGCTATTGGGGTTTCTTGCAGGTCTTAAAAGATTTTAGTCTAAATACTAGCTGATGGCATAACATTTAAGTTACTAAAGCACAAGTCATCTAACAAAAAGTATTGGGAAATGTTTGAACTCAATTATTTATATTCTGCAATTTAAAAAATTTTTATATAAATTTTCAATTATTTTTTTTTTGGTTTCTCGCATTAAGAATGTTTAAAATACAGGGTATAAAAAAACCGCTAAAGCGCCAATACAAATTAAGAATTTTTGCTTAAATAATTTTTGCAGTCTGTAGGTTTTTAATCACAATTTGCGCTGTGTAGACAATTAAATTTGGCCTTCTCACCACTATCTTCTTCTATATTGTAGTGGCCTTATATGTATTTGTATATAAACTTAATTAAATACCAACAAGGTAAATTTGGGGCAACATCACAGCTTTTAAAGGAAACTCAGAACAAAATTAAGAAAAGAAACATAAGTGGCAACCAAAAATAATACAAAAGCAACGACAACTAAAAAAATAGAGCCTTCTGCCTGTCAGTGTGTGTAAATCAAATACTAATTGGATTTTTAGCTTAAAATGTCAATGTGTGCGACATTAGGAAGCCATATTGTGTCACTCAGAGTACAAAAAGGACCTAAAGTGACGAATGCAGCAGCAGCCAGTTGTAACATGCATGCCCATCATCCACTCGTTCCCATATAAATATAAAAAGCGACCCTAGCACATACTACTGCTTAGACACACACACAAGCAAGAGGCAGTTTGACAGTCTTCACTCTTTACTGTCGTAACAATAACAAAGATTCCTTTTTTGCCATCACACGAAGTATAGATAAAGTCCTCACCTATAGCATAAACTAACCGCACAACATCAGAGTACCTACTTCTACTACCAACACAACTTTCTTTCGAATTACTTCCTAATTTGATTCTACTTAAATCTCGTTTTGGTCATCATTTTAGCTAAATTGTGCAAACGACAATGGATGGGTGCGAACCACCATTATGGGAACAACAAACAAAAACAACATTGTCCATGTTTTGTGTTACCTTGACGTTACATAAGCATTCACAAAATACACTCACGTACACACGTCGACAAACTTACGTACGAAACATTACAAAAAAAAGTCCTTTTTGTCATCATCAAACGACAGATTACTTGTAGCTTCAGAAAAATACAATAGATTAGGGTGTTTCTTATTTGATAATGTTTTTTTATGAAATCAATTTGGTTTATAAAACGTTTTATTGTCACATACTTGCGTCATAGTGTTTTCATATTAAAAATCCACCCTAAGAGCTCACAAAAGCACAAAAGTTGACACGAAAATTTTTTGTTTTTTAAAGTTGCGTAAATTCATATTTTTAGGAAAACCCTCAAGATTTTAAAATTAAATATAATTTTAATATTTTACCAAAATGCACGCATGCAACAAGGTCTTTCCAGACATAAACAGTGACCGATAACACTTCAGTGTTGCTGTCCTTGTACGCAAAAAATGTATGAGCGTGGATGGCAACGTCTTTGTGGAAGAGAAGAAAATTTTTCTTAAATTTTAATTTGATGTATAATTAATTTACGACATAAGTAGATGAAAATCTTATGAGGATTCTGACAAGTCGAACGTCATATGTTACGAAATTCAAAGCTAATAAGAAAATCGAGCTAATTTTCTAAAACTTAAGTAAAAATTCCAATTGAAATTTTTCTTTCAACGAATTTTCAATAAAAGTTCTAAGCTTTTCTTTTTTCCATAAATTTTTCTAAATATCTTCCTAAAGAGAAAGAAACTCAAATTTTTAGGTTGTACGACGCAATAATTCAGGAAATGATCCCAATAGCTTCTATCATATTGGACGATTTATGCTATCTTTCAATTGTGTTTAACTTAGAGTACTCGTAGTTACACAGGATATTTGGAAGTATCTACTCCTTTTTACTGAAATTAGCGACAAAATACAAAGAAATTGTCTGCTAGTATTATGATGTTGTCGATATAAATTGTTTATTTTTTTTTTTAAATTTTATTTAGTGCATTTTTTAACAAACAATCAATTGTAGTCTTAGATCTAGTTAGTCACCTCTGTTCTTTTAAATAAAGTAATTTTCTCTTGGCGATTTTCTATTTTTTAATTCAAATTTTCAGTGACCAAAATCTGAAATGAAGTTAAGTTTAAAATTCGCAGTACCAGTATAAAATGCAAAGGATAGAAAAACTTTTTGAAAATTTTTCAAAGCAACACTCACATTTGTGGAGACATGCAAAAAAATCACAGACATTCGTCTAAATACGTAGATACACTAACACTGAGATTACGCCACCGGTCATTTTGGTTATTTTTTAATATGTTGTTTTTTTTTATACTGGCTCGTATGATGCCCTGATAGTACGAATGTGTTGCTGGAAAACTGTGTATTCACCCAACACTATGCATGCAAGGTTTGCATTCGTTAAGCTCTTGAAAACTTAAAAAAATTGGATTTAAATTGCTAGGAAAATAGCTTTATACTCGCTCGTTGTCTGCTCTGTTGCTGGCTGGTTGCTTGTTAAGTTAGTGATGATGAAGCCACTTGAACTTGCCGAGGTTAATTTAATTTATTTTTTTTTGTGCAGAAAATTGATAAATAATTTTTTGGTTTCGGGTTAAAAACTGAATGCAGCAGGTAGCTCCAATTTAGTTTTCGAGTGTGGAGTAACTTTTTTGTTTGTATGCGCAGCGTAGTTGGCAGTATAGAGGTGTGTGCATATAAAATTCCTAAATTCTTAACATAGCTTTTACGGTCAATTTTGGCAACATATAGGATTAAGCTAAATGAATTTTTCGTAATTTGGTTGGCAATTTTAATTTGCATAAGACATCGTAAATTGAAAATTTTTAAAAAATAATAATAATTTTTATTAAAGTTTGGAGTAGTTTTTAAACTTTACATTTTTGCTATGCGGAAATAATTTTCTTCTGTAAGCGCATTAAAAAATTAAAAAGGCTTTAAAGCCACTTTTTTGGTAGTCAACTAGTTTTCGAGGAAAATCGTGCTTACCTACATCTTTTGAAGATTTGTAAAATTTTCAAAATTTATGCTGAAAAACAAACACCAGTATATATAGCTTTTATCACTAATACTAATGGGTGTTTTGTTTTGGTACAGAATATGTTAAAACTTCCAAAATATCGGAAGGTATCAGGGTTCAGAAATTAAAATTTCACCTGAATTACCTCAGTCGTTCTTGATCAGTCGATGTACCTGCCTTCCAATATTTAATTTCTCTAGAGGTTTAAATTGTATATCATTTAGTTTTTTATGGTTTTGCGAAACATAAACATAGATTTTTTTCTTGTTGAGATGCCAAGGGAAATAGATTTGTGAGTATAATATGCAAAGTACTGAAACTCTAATGGAACATTAAGTTCAGCACGCAAATGGAATTTTAAAAAGTTTCCTAATAAGTGCGGTATTTTCGCTTTAAAAAATTGTGATGATGATTTTGATGACGCTAAGGTTAAGAGTAAAAAATGGCTTAAAATACTCGTATTACGCAGTTTGTGTAGCTCATCTACGAAGACAACTTCTCTACAGTAGCATAAAAAAGTTTTGTGACATAAAAAGAACTTAGGCTGCCATTTTTACCTAAACTGAACCCAACCGCGATTTTTTTAAGTTGGATCTCTTTTTGCATCATAGCTATCTTCCTGTTTTTACGTTGTTTTATGTTGTCTTGAGGTAATGTTGATGTTGTCCTCCTTCTGTTGCAGAGTTATTTTGTTTTATTGTCTTTGGTATGTTTTGTTTTCTCTTACTGATCCAATTATAGTACGTTGTCATTGTTTCTTCATTTCCTTCTTCAAATAGTACTGCTTCCTGCCCCATGATAGCAGAGTGTTAGATGTGCTCTCTGTTTTAGTTGATTTTGGCTGCGTTTTTCTGCCTAGCCGACATTTGGACATTTTTTTAGGCGTTTCTTGAATTTCATAAGTTAAAATACATTATGATTTGGCATTACATTTTCATTATTTGCATTGTACAAAAATGCCATCATGTGTTAATATCCATTTTTAAGAAAAGCAAAAAAGTTTCTTCAACAGTAATCATTTTAGCGAAATGTTACAACCGGACAGTTTCTCATCAGACATCAAATATAATCTCGCAAGAAATCAAAACATCGCCATGGCGACTAAAACGTCTTTAACAATTCGAAATATTTGCTGATAATGACAGGATTGAGTTATGCATTCTCCTTAAGGATCTTTGTGTCAGTAAAATTAAAGTCGCCAACATTGTTACAGTCTTTTCTGCAATTGTAGCTGCTTTTGCAGATAACTGTTAAACAAGAAAAGCAATTCTTCACCAAAACGAAAAATAATTGAAAGTTGAGGTCTCAGCTTTTGCGGATTTTTTGAGTGAGTAGGGTTGCACTAGTTAATAATTTACTTAAAATCACATATTACCCGCAAATTGGATACCTCAACTCGCAAATGATGACCGATATGGTTAAACAAATACAGACATGTCTAACATTGACTTTGTAGATTGCAGTGAAAACTTTTAAACATAGAACTGATGAAGTCGAGTTTTTTTGATCGCAGAGTTGGTAATTTAAATTTTTTAAATAAGCTTATGCTTTTTTCTTTCCTATTTTTTTTAATAAAAAGCTTTACTTTTAATGATATAAGCGGTTTATTATTTTTCCAGAATTTTTGAAGCTTTTGCAATTTACTAAGTTGGTTCGGTAGAAAACTTTTTAAGTCGCATATAATTTTTCAGAAACTTTGCAATTTTCGCAATCAAGAAGGAGGCACTTTTTCTCACCAATCCATTATCTCTATTTGATTTGTTGTACTTAAATTTAAATCTTCTGCGTTACACTTTCCCACCAACCCGTCGACCTAGACTACTGCGTTGTTTTGTTTACTTTGCAGCCAAGTAAAATATTGCAACAATTAGCCAAACATCCTGCTCGCATGTTTTCACAACATACATCTATCTCTTTCGCACACGCCATCTTCGCTATGCACTTGTGTGTAACTTGTTAATTTCCACTTTCTGTTGTTGTTGCTGGCGCCGTAACTGTTTATCTCTTGAACTTGCCTGCCTCCAAGCAACCACTTTGTACTTGGGTTTTGAGTTCCTTTATTTTTTCCTGTTTTCCCGTTTTTCTGTTCATTTTTTTTTACTTTTGTTTTAAATTTTGTATTTTATTTTTTATTCTTCAGGTGCTTAGAATACTTTTTTTATGTTTCCTCTTCTGTTGCTGTTGTTTTTATAACAAAAACGTACGTTTGAAGTATAAACGTCGGAACATAGTGGAACATAATTTTGTTCTAATGAAATTAGCAAAGTTTTTGAAAGATCTCTGAAACTTTTGGCCAACTTTCCGCACAATGAGACATTAAGGTTGATTGCCGGAAAAACCACAAGTATCGAAACTCTTTCCATTATTGGCTCGGACAAGTGAATCAGAATTCTTTCGTGAAATTCATGATTGCGTTCTTTTCTTTCTTTATTCCCACATCACGGATGTAAATATGATATTGGAGGTCTCTAAACTTTTGCTTTCTTTTTAAAGAAAGTGTGATGTCTTCACATCTTCGCCCCAGACGCAAAGACGTAGGTGGCGGAAAAATGGTCCTCGTACTATTAAATAAAAATTTGCATCAAAATATCAGACTTGTAATTCTTTTTAGTACTTTTTTTTAGTTTGGCTTGTACTTCTTTTTGCTCCGAAAAAGTTGGTCACATTCATAGTACATATTATGTGTATATTGGCCAATAATAATGTCAGTTTTTTTGGAATATAAGCGTAAAAATTAATCGAGACGTCTGTTTGCTGTTGCCGAACTTGTAGGAATTACTTGAAGGTAAGAAGTTTGAATGCTATTTTGGTACCACAGGAACAAGCACTTAATTTGAAATCTTGAAGAAAACCAGAGTAGCGAAGTGGTTGGTTTGGAATCGGCTTACCCCGGAATCGCAGGAAGAAAAAGCAGGTAAATCGGATTATTTCTTCTTTTTTTTCCAATGAGCAAAAAAAATAAATAGAGTATCAAAGTTTCCCCCAAAAAAATATTAAATTTTTTAAATTTTTATTTTTAATATTAGGAATTTTAAAAAATAATAACTGTTTTTAAAATTCTTGAACAAAAAAAAAAAAACAAATAAAAAGTCCTCAACTTTTACCCCAACAAAATTTTACTTATTACCATTTCAAGGAAAAGTTATTTTATTTTGGGAAGGCCGGCAAATCCTTTTTAACAAACTTGGCAACTCCGGATAAAACGTTATCTTCAAAGGAGATTTAGGAATCTAAAAATCGTTGTACTAAGGGTATCAAGCTCAAAGAATCATATAGGAAAATAATATACATTTCACCCATCATAGTATGTTCCGATAAAAGATTGGAACTATTGCCCCACTGTGCCCACAACTGCCCTCTTGGTTTGTGTACATATGCGGTTCATGTGTTTATTTTGATTGACCCACCGACCTTAATTACTTTCAGTACAACACCCACTCCCCCAAAGCCTGCCTTCAAGTACAGCGTATGTTGTGTTCTTGCTGTATCTGTTTTTCCTTTCTCTTTCTCTTTATTTATTTTAGTTTTGTTTTTTCAATTCGTGTAAATATGGCATCAGCGACTTCAAGCTTTGACAACAGCCACAACAACAACATTTCTGTGCCAATTATTTTATTTTTAGCATTAAATTCAACTTTTTCTCTGTCTGTTTGCATTTTAAGTATTCGGTACTTTTCAGCCCAAAGTAATTAGAAGTCCGTTTTTAACTACGTTTTCTACTACGCTATGCTCGCAGTCTACGAAGTAGTATTTGGGTCTATTTGTATGTATGTATGTATGTGTGAAATTTTCAAAGCGTACATAATTTGGTTGTTTGTTTGCGTTTTTTTATTTTTGTTTGATTTACTTCACCCTGGGTGACAACCGAACACTTTGTTATTTCATTTCTTTCCTGATTTGTTTACCTTTTTTTTTGCTACCAAAGCAACAGGATGCTGTAATCTGGCAATAAAAGAAACTGACAATCAAATTTTTTTTTTATTTACTTTGTAAAGCTTTAAGGGCAAATAAGGGAGGACCGATGAAATTTGAAATTTTTTTTTAGTGCTATTTTATATGGTGAAAAAAGGGCTGTCTTTTCATATTTTGTTTACTCCTTTTTAAGCTTAACAAAATTAACAAGAACAAAAAAAATTGTATTTAATTTAATAATTTCCACCTCTAGCAAAGTTGCAACACCCATACTTCGTTGACCTCACCCTTGTTTCTGTAAAATTATGCAAACGTAAAAGGTGTCAGTGCTCAATCAATGTCCAAAGAAGGCCTTCATTATTAAAAATAGTCGAAACACTTCGCCGCGAGCATAATTCCTTCACGCAGGCTTTTAAATGTTCCGCGTAAGCATGTTCAGTTTTTTGTTTTTGTTTTTTGCTATCTGTGTCCTTTTTTCATTAAAATTGAAATTTCTTTGCTTTATGCGCCTGAACGCGTTCAACGAAGTTTTGCGTGCGTTATACGCATGAATCTGTTTATGCAAATACGCAATCACAACATATACAATTAAAAATTACATATGGACATGCACACCTACACTTGCATACACAAATACTCGTATCCCAGCAAACAGTTGAATATTCACATTTATGACGATTAACTTATAACTTTACCAGAACAGTTTATCTTAGCACTGGAAGTTAAATAACATTAAAAAAAAGTGATCTATAATTATTTTATTGGGCTTACTGCTCTCAGTACAATGTTTGTATCAACACCAAAAAAAAATTCACAAAAGAACGATTTATCCAACAAAAAAACGGATTACAGCAAGTCATACTAGTTTCATCCTTTGCTAAATTGAATCATCAGTGACGTTTAATCCGATCAGTAACAATTTTTCAGCCTGATATCTTTCCGGTTTTAGAAAAATTTGTTGAGAACACAAGAAATAAGTGAAACAAAGCATAAAGCTAACAAAAATCAGAGTACAATGACTTAATAGTTAATAACCCTGGACAGTTTCAGCAGTTGAAATATAAGCCTCCCGGAATTAAAAATGTTAGCTGGGTATGAAGGCAATTGCTAAAATGGCGCTTTGTTGGCGAAGCGTTAACATTCTGCTTGGCTAATTTTGAAAATTAACATTTTCTCTTAGGCCTGAAAAATTTCAGTAGAACGACAGCTGAAAAGGTTAAAATCGCAGGCACAAAAAAGCGTTCATTTATTAACGATATGTGCTGACCTTTCATTTGCATGTTGTTGTAATATTTGTTGTGTATGCAAATATTTTCTTTAATTACGAGAACGGTTATCTAAATATTTAATAACACATAAACAAAAATTTAGTTGCTACATACATTCTGATGTATATATTCTTGGTTTAAGTAAATGTTAAATTTTCTCCCTAAATTCATAGCGCTATGTAAAAAGTAATTTTGGTAATTCGCTGCACTGGCTAACTTTGTGTATTTTCAAGAGTGTCCTCACTTTAATTTTTACTTTGTGTTTTCGCAGATAGAATTTTTCTAGTTCATATTATTTCATCTAAAAATATTTTAATTGCTGACCATTTTTTTGTAGCTATACTCGGTCATAAGCCCTAATATTTTTTTTTTGGTTATGACCACTTCTTAGAACAGACATAATGCCCAAAAATTGTGGAACATAAGAATAAATATTTTTGGGCGTTCATAGCTTTTTTAGATTGAAAATGGCATTCTTTATTAATTTTGATGCAGAGTAATTATATAACTTTAGGCAAGAAATAACAAGTTCTTTTAAAATACATAATTGAAAATTACGTATCACATTTTTCTAACGCAAGAATTACGTCTCTTGTCAATTCTTCAAAGAAGTAAATGTGCATAACTAATTTTTTAAAATATGTAAATAAAAATGTATCATATGGTTATATGGGGATCGCTTAAATTTGCTTAATGAGAACTTACATTACAAGGTATACATTGAATCAATGAATGTTATAAGTTCAGAATTAAACATAAAGAAATAAATACTGATTAGTGTGGTTTTACAAGTAAGCTAAGAAATTTAAACAAATAAACCTTTTTGCCAAAATCGTAATTTTTTCAGCTTCCTAACCGGATAACACTTTCAAAGCAAGTCATAACTGATCTGATTTTTTTTGAATATTTTCCTCATATACAAATCAACATAGAATTAAAGTCAATACAAAGAGTCAGCTATTAAGTTAGCAACGCGTTGACACTATTGCATTAGGACTACGTTTAATACATAAGCACCCACACAACAACACACATTTACGTAGGCAAGTTAATTGTATTAAATAGACACATCCGGTGCCATCAAGATTTGCTGCCTGAAATCCAACAAAAAAAAAACACCAATGTAAAGCACTATTGTCAAGACAGACATGAAGATACCTACATTAGACTGGTTCAAAATAAAAATTTAAATTACTAAGATGTTCGAAACTTTTCAGAAACTTTTGAGCGCTTGGAAATTTTAAATTTACTTTTCACTTATTCAACCAAATTTCATATCTTTGTGTAATTTTTAATATTCCAAAAGCTCCCACACACTTTTTTTGCACATTTGAACTTCAGAAATGTAGAAGACATGTTTAAAATGGATACTGAATTAACTTAATTTTTCTTTATTTTAGCACCCCAGTGATCAAGTTTTCTAACTTAATATGGAAAAACGAATGACAGTTGTATATTGTTTCCATTTTCTGTCATAAGTAAAATGTGGGCGTGGTTTGAAAATAAGGGGTGTCTAGGAGGTGACAGTTAAAATTTCTAAAACATTATAGCTTGGCACCTAGGGTAGATTCCACATTTTAGCATGTCGATTTTTTCGTAAAATTTCGACGAAATCGGACACGCCGCTTGCAAGTTTGAACTAGGAAGCTCAAATTGTTTGAAAATTTTTTAAAAATCCCATGTTTAAACATAGGTAAGAAAATTAATACATTCTATAAAATTATCAAAATAAACACCATAATACATATGTTGTTTAAAATGGTAAAAGTTCAAAAGAAGCTACATATAAAATTTTTTTTTAATTTCATGGTGTTTTTGTAAGTTTTTGTTATGCATTACTTTTTCAAACAATTTGGAACTTCTCTGCTTCCTACATACAAACAGTTCATAATATACAAATAAACAAACAAAAGCATGAAGCAAATCTACGCAACACATGCACATACGAATACTATGTTCATTTACTGACAATTGAACACAAAGAGCTTTGGAAGCGATATAGTAATCTGATCGATAACTTACGGAAATCGTATGCCATTGTGGAAGGTGAAGTGACATTCGGTGAAACTAAAAATAAAAATCAGTGAACTAGCTCAGAAGTTGTCCTTCGTAAGCTAAGACAATTTCAAACTCATTTGTTGAATTACTGCAACTATTTACAATGTAATGAAAATATAGTTTAAGCTATAGGTGGGCATGTGTTTGTTGATTTTGTAATTATTTTTTAAGAAAAACGCTGAGTTTCTTGTAAAGAGCTGAAATTGGCTCATTTTTCTTATATTGCTCATCGCTGGTCTAAGTAACATAGTATGTAAATTGTGGGTAACTTTTTACTAAAATTTTTGTTAAACAAAGTTCTATAGAAAACAACATAGGTACACAAGAAACAAATTTATCCTTAAAATAATATAAAAGTTATATCAGATACTTATTTCAACAGAAATTTTTTGTTAAGTTTTTTAATAAATATTTTGTGAATTTTTTGACCATTTAATTCTTTAGAAATTTGCGAGAAATGCTTATTCCAGAAACCCTTTTTTAGACAAATAAAACAGGAACTATACAATTATATATGGGCCTTAATTTAATAGTGCGTGCTGTATGATCGAAAATTATCGATTGTTAACTCTTGCTAATATCAATATATCTAATGAAAATTTGATTAAAAAAGACATGTTCTCCATACATTCAAAATGGATTTATTGAATTTATTTGAGTGTTTGTGTCCTTTAGTGCAATATGGGGCAACACTACCGCAATCTGTCATTTGATTAATGCAGACACATCAATAAAAAGTCAATATAATTGACACACATTTACACTTACACTCACGCACAGCTCTATGTATGTTAAGGGTATCAAGCTCCAACTGTGCGTGCACACAAATGACATAAATAAATAAGTAGTTTCTTTAACAAATGCAGACACTTTAATGTCACTGAAATAAAACTAAAGCATTAAATACATTACGCTCGTATATCTGTTAAACAATTTTAAGTTATTTTTTATTTAATACCGGAAACAGGATATTACTTTAATGACTATAACGCAATAATGTGCGACATGTGTTGCTTTCAGTTTAATGCTGTTGTCTGGTAATGCGCCCAAATGTAGGCTCAACTTATTTAATGCTAATACATTTTAAATGAATTCTTTATGCTTATGAACTTTTTATTACCAAAAATATTTTATTAAGTTTTGAAACAAAAACACAAATTTTTTTATTAAATTTCTGGCTTTCCTTTTTATTACTCTCCCATTATTTTTAGATTAACACCTGCCTAGGATTTGAAGGAATTCATGATGCTCTACCAAAACAACAACCACCAGTAGCAGATTGTTGGTAAGTTTTTATGAGGCACAATACAACAAATTTACAACTTGAGTTAATTTTTTATGCTGCTATAGGTTGTTTTTTTTTTTTTTTTTGCTCAAACAATAAACAAAATGTTGCAAAAGCAAATTTGGAACAAAATGAAGCAAGAAAAGAATATATAACATTAGGAACAACAGGTGTAAAGTTTTGACTAAGGCGTTAACATTGGATTACACAATGCGATTTCACGCAAAATTTGATTTCCATATTTTAATATGGGTGTCTTGCATGAACGTGGCTTTTAGTAGTAAAACTCGTAATAATCGAAATCGCACGCAAATCGTTTTAGAACTCCGATAGATTAAAGAGAAGTCAATTTTAAAACAAAGTTAATAAAATGTATGTGATCAGCTTTGTGGAAGGATCCTTTAGCTTTTAAGAATTTCATAGGAATTTCGAATTTAATGCATCAAGAGAGGTCCATGCTCCGCTCAGGACATGGAACGTGCCAAATGTAGCAAAGCTTATAGCTTACTGCATTTGATATAATAAATGGTCCACATACATATAGTAGATAGCGGAAGCAGTGAGAGATAGCGCCACGAAGCAACAAGTTTGTTTTAAGTTCCCTTAAATCATATTAAGATTTCCAAGTGTTTTAAATATCTTAGTAATTTATGTTCGCAGAGCAAACTCATTTGAAAAATTTTTTTGTTTGCGTTTTCTGCAGCATAGCAAAATTCCTAAAACAAAACCGCATGGCTATGCACAATTAACTACCTTTTTTTTGTAGCGCGAAAATTCCCCTCTCAATTAAGCGCTAAATTCCAACAGCAATTTTCGTCTGCATTATCATACAAACAACCAATATCTATTTGGGCTTTTATTTTTGCCTACCTCTTCCTGTGCTGTCGTTCTTTCTCTATCTCTCTTTTGAAAAAACTTTATTTTTTTGTAATACTAAATTGCGCGTTCATTGACGTTGCTTCCTGTTGTCTGCGTTGACTGCCAAAATTTCCATGGAATGCGCTAATAAAAGTTTTCATGATGAATACCATAAAATTACGACAACGACGACGCGGCACTATGAGAGAAGGCAACAACACTAAAGCAGCAAATATTTAAGCCATATTTGCGCAAAGCTCAAATAAAATATCGTATGCAAAATAATTTGGCATTTGCAGGACATCGGGGATGGGCAGTTGCCTTGACTCGCTGCGACGGCTTAAATTGATGCCCATCGGACAACTAAATTTGCAGTTGTTGATCATTTTGGTAGCAAAATTTGCTGATATTTTATGACCGAAATTCCAAAGTGGTCGATATATTGAGCTCTTATACTAAAATCCATGCAATTAATGGGAATAATTTTGAAAATACAACATTTTGTTGAGGTTGTGTGATACACAGACGCATAAAAAATAATGAGCTACAAATTTGAATTTATAAGCGAATTTGGATGATACATCGTGAAGAGAACGAAGAGGATTTTGAAATTAAACGTGATTAGTATACCTATTATTGAAAGACCTTTTCTACATTATTACATATACATATATCAAGGGTGGACATTTTGCGAAAAAAGCATGCACATAGCTTGACACTCTTACAATAAAAATGCAATTTTCCAAGTTGTTGTTTTCTTCCGAAAAAGTTTAAATTGTAAAAATTTTCTAAGAAACAACTCGTCGAGCATCAGAAAAATAAACACTAGAAATTTGCTTTGCTTCGAGCGCTTATAATCCGTTGTGTGTTTATTTCTACTTATCTCAATTCAGTATTATATTTAGGATTTTTTTTTCTGAAATTATGTAACAGTTTAACCAGTGGAAATTTAAGAATACAAATACTTAGAGGTTGCTCAAGGCCCATAAAGTTTTTCTACATAAAAATGTACGGGAGTATCATAATTTGTACTTAAAATAGTAACAGAGCCAAGTGTTCAAATGAAAGCCTACCGTTGGTCTCATTATTTGAAAAATATCTGCTTTTACTTAAATATTATCAAAGAATAAGGCTTTAAAAATAAATTTTTGGTCACAAATCAGCATTAACTGATTTATTTGGCCATATCGTTGACTTAACTCTTTTAACAGAAATTGAAATTTATAAAAAAAAAACTTTAAGGCTGAATGCGTGCGATCAATGGTTCTCAGGATATATGGATGCAAACGTGATCTGGGTTCTCAGTGCATACAAAATAATTTAAAAACGCAATGAAGAGCAATGCGATTATCTTCTATCAGTGCAGGTACGTGATTTCACTTCAATATCTTCAGTATAAATTTCAAATGATTATAAAATTTTCTTTTTGATTAAATCAAATCCATATGAACTCATAATGCTGTCTTGTAACCGAATATTTATTTTAAAAGTCATTACATTTGGGTTAGTTCAGAATAAAGAATAATTAACAATCTTAATGATGTCATGATCGATATTCTTTTATATGAAAATGTTGCACTTATTTCCTCGAGAGTTCTTTTATATTCTAAAACAAATTTACCTAAACTTCGACGCCACAAATGAATCCCTTTCTGTGTTATAAATTCTAATAACTTTAATTTCATTTAAAAGCTTCCATTATTACGAGTTTTCTTTTAAAATGTTTTCCATAAAATGAAAACTGATTTTTTCGATATATTTTGCTCTGTTTTTGTACTTTTTCTTTAAGAACGCAAGAAAAGTTGCATTCCGAACAAAGTTTACACGGTGAAAGTGTTTTTGACATGTAAACATATTCTATGTAAAATGTTATAACACATCAGCAATGATTTGCGTCTACATAATCTGCCCCTGTATCATGGCAGCATGTGGCCAACGGCAGGTTCTAAGCGCCATAAAGGCCATGTATTCATGTGGTGCTGTGCTTTCATGAGGTGCAACAATTTCCAATTAACAAAGCTAACAACAACAAACTAATGAGTTTTTTATTGCCTACGGGCTGAACCATAGGGTTTTTGAAAGGATTTCATTTAGATGTTGTTGTTTAGCTTTTCATAAACAGTTTTGCATTTAGTTTTTGGAATATTTGGCACAGCAAGTTTAACAAATGCACTAATTATTTAGACGTACCTACCATACCATTTTCAATGGCTCTGTGTACTTCAGTAAAAACTTTAAACAGCTGAAAAAAGGTTCAAAGAAACTTTCTATTAGTAGGCAGAAGCCGATTGTGTTAAAGAAAACTTAGTGCATAAAATCAAAGCAGTAGTGATAAAATTTCAAAACAGTTATTAACTCTTTCCAATGCAAGACGAAGGATTATTAATAGAGTAGTATGAATAAAAATAACAACGAAATATTGAAAAACGTACCCTAGTTGTTATAAAAGGCACAAAAAAGAACCATTGCAAAAAGCATTTGAAAATGATAAAGACATGAAAAATTGCAATACTACGTACATACATACACATACACACATAAGAAACGGGTAGTAAAATAAAGTGGAAAAAAATAGTCCGAAGAAAAAATAACTGTAACAGTTGGTGTAAATTATTGGCGTGCTAAAAAAAAACATTCGAAAAAATTGGGAAAAAAGGGATCAAGAAAAAAAAATACAGAAGACACAAAAAAAACTGGGCAATCGAATGAAATAACTCATGTTGCAGGCAAGCACTCTATACAAAAGCACTCATGGTCAATGTGCAACACTGTAGCCTTTTTCACGCACACACACATGTTCGCACTCTCACTCGCACGTACAACGCATTTATTACATGATATTTTATTATTTTCTTTTTTTTCTATTTTAACAACTTCGATTTTTATGCAACTGGAAATTTATATAAAAATCTAAAGTTGTTTTCTCATTTTTGTTTTTTACTTAATGTGCAAAGTTTATTGTGTTGAAAAGTGGAAGCTCTAAAGAAATAAGAATAATAAAATGATGAAAGAAGGTGGAAGGGCACATAAACGGTGAACAAGAAGGCGTCTAAAGTCAAGGTTTTTTTTTTTAATTTTTTAGTTGTCATCTTTTGCCCTCTATGGTAAAAATGTGATTGTGTACGTACATATTTGTTTGTGTATTTGTGCGATTCAGTTTTTGCAAGTATTAGTGTGACTTTGTGTTTATTTCATATAAAAATGTTCGCATTTTGATCACGTGCCTCGTGCCATTTGTTGACGATATATGAGCGAAATGTGGCAGAAAAAGTCAAAAACAGCAAACGAAATAAAAGTAAAAATTATTAGAAACAGAAGTGGCAGTAGAAGAAGAAAAAGAAACTGACGAAAAATCAAGCTTAAATTGAGGAAGATTAGCAACCGAAACTAAACACTGAAAGATATTATCAGTGAGGTTGGCGCTTTAGGGAAAATTTTCCTTTTGATATTTTACACATTTTGGTCATCGGACCAATTTTTGGTTTATGTTGTACTTGTACTTTCTGCATGTAGCAGAATTTCTAAGTCCTTCAAAAATTTTGCCCCGTTTTAGTGACTTAAAGTGCCATAATCATCTACACAAGAATCCTAGAAAAGTGTTTTCACCATTTATTTATCTCTAGAAATGCAGGGTACTCCAAGGAATTTTTTAATGGGTTTCTATATCAAATAAATGAAATGCCAAATAAATTTATGTATATAATTTTTAAAAGAGTCCTTTAATTCTGTTTAGGTAAGTATCTTCGAAGGCACTAACTTCTGTATGAATTGAGCAAACCTTTGGCCTTTTTTTTCCAGTGTAGCAAACAAATATCAATGGTGGTGGCAGCAGTATACAGCACCATGAAATGCTGCACTGTAACAGCAGCTGTAAAAATCTCGTTCATTGCTAAGTTGCTGTTGTTGTTATTGTTGTTGCTATTGTTGAACTGTTTCAAAAACACACAGAATTTAAGAATGTGTGTTGTTGTGCGACAGCACGCGTTTATAAGTTTTCAACATTAAAAACGAAATTTACAGCAACATGCTGCTGGTGCTGCTGCTGCTGCTGCTACTCCTGATGCCGAGTAGTACATGTGTATTAGTGTATGCGTGACTCATATACTGCATGTTCGTGCGTTTGTATGTGTTCAAGTGTGTAACAAGGATTAATAACACAGCGTAATTTCTTGAGTTTTAAAAATAAAATGAAGCAGCATTCGTTTTCGCTTTACACGAATGAAAGCACAAAAAGGTTATAAGCAAAGGGTTAAAAATAAAGTTGGAAAATAAAAATAAAAGAGAAACGAAAAAAAGGCAACGAAAATTTTTAAAGCAAATTACTTTGTTGTTGTGTGTTCTGCTTTCATAATCAATTTAACTTTTTTAACCCAACATATCCTGTCGTTTTTATTGTTTATGTTATTAGACTTGGCAGGAGCTTGGCACACGAACATGTTTGAGGGAGTGTGTGATTGTGTGCGTCCTCGTTGTTGTAATCTTGTTGACAATATTATACTTTTGTTGTTGTTGTTGTTGCTGTTTGTTGTTAGCAACAAACGAAATTTATTGCGTTGCTAAAATTACGACATCGTAATGAGTTGGAAAAATGCGCGTCAGTGTCATCAACGACATCTGTCGATGATTTGCTATTGTTTTGTGTAATTTGTTGTAGAACATGTTGTTAGAAATGTGCACGTGAGTAAGTATATGGTAATGATTAAGAGCCAAAACAATTGACTTTTACGTTTTAAATAAGTCGCAAAAATAAATCTTAAAAGCGGAGGGCTTCAATATTAAATTAATCATACGTTCTGTTGGCCAATTTACAATATATGCAGTAAAAGCTTCATTTGATAGCCAACACTTAGAAGTTGGTAAATTGTCTGAATATTGGTGCAAAAATACGTCATGTTAATCGTGTGTGAAAATTCCCGAAATAATATTAAAATTTTCTGCGCGTGAATAACAAATTTCTTTCCAAGCTGCTATTAAGCAATTTACTGCTGCAATGCGTCTCACACTGTTTTAGTAAAAAGCTATAAAAATAAAATAAAATTTTATTCAAAACCGAACATTTAATCCTAAAAGTTTTGTGTTATGTGTTGGCCCGCAAACAGAACTCAAAATATGAAAATAATTTGATAAATGCACAATTTGGCACGATTTTCATACTTTGCTTAAAAAACACAGTTAAAATTAAATTTGAAATAAACATAAATGGCTACAAAATAAACACGGACAAGAGCAAAAAACCAAAAAAAGAACGCACGTCAAAAAAGTTTTGGCAAAAATAAACTACGCGGTCCACCGTGGAACCAACAGCAGCTACGAACGGCAACATGATTAGGAAACACATGTCGACAGCTAGAACCACATAATAAATTCGTCAACTATTTCCTTCGTTTGTGGGTATATGAGTGCATATCCTGTGTGTATATTATTGTTGTGCTTATTTGTATGAGTGAGTTTAGTGCACTAAAATTTTTACTAGCTTTTGCTACTACTTCGAAGAATAAACTAAATTGTTGGAGATACTTTGATAAAAAAAAAATATATTTTTATTTATATTTTTTTATAAATCCTTGAATATAGAATATACATTATTTTTCAAAAATTTGTTGGCATAATTTTGCTAGAACTTTCACTGTTTTTGCAAAAAAGTTTCCATTTACACGCTCGTTATTCTAAGTGGACTTTCAATTAAACCTCAAGCGCCTCACTTGACATTTTCTTTGCTCAAAACAAAACTGAGAAAATGCTGCGCTCCTTCAGCATTAAATCATCATCAGTGTAAAATTTACATACGCTACAAAAACTATCAAACATACGAACAGACGAACCGACAAATGAATAGACAGACAGATAAACATTTGCATGAATAGACTTTGGATCGAAGGGAACAAAAACACATGCGACCGACGGTTGAACAAAAACCACACCTTGGCAAAATATTACAAAAGACGCACTCAGTCAGAAATTTACGAATTGTGTTGCATGCATCATGTGCAACTCTCACTATATGTTTGTTTGTTTGTTTATTTGAAGGAGTGCGCAAGTTTGTGGTAATGGTCGCTGAAGAGGGGCGTGTGGATAAAATACCTACAAAATTTTATGCAAAAGATAAACCAGACAGAGCCATGAATGTTACAGCAACAATGCAGCATCCTTGCAGCATAAAAAAGATGAAAAAACAACAACTTCCATCATTTATCCACTCTACATGCAACACTCAACATCTGCCCACCACAAATTTAATTTTCGAAAAAATTCAGCAAATTAAAAAAAGGAGCAACACAACAACAACAATTGCTGGTGGAGTGATTCCTGTAACACTTTTGTGCTCTTACCGTGCGCCAACAATCGTGATGATAAAAAGGTAGGTCGTTGTTGCTGGAATAAATGCAGCGCGGAAACATCATTTATATTCAGACAGAGTTGCTGCATGTGGAAAAATGCAAAGTGAACAGCAACAACAATAGGAACAAACACAAATGGCATAAATGAGAGTGTACGCCAACAATGATAACAACAAATGTTAGTTAGTTGTCTTAGCTAAAAGCGAAAACAGCGGATAGTGAACAAACGATAAGTCAAAGGCAATGTAGTTAATGAAAGTTAAAAATCCGAATATGGATTAAATATTCTTTTTTATAAAATGTACATAGTTCCGATGCCAAAACAAAGAGCAAACAAATGAAAACCATATAAAGACGTACATTAAATAACATCGAAACTTTCAAATCTCTCATGCTCAAATTCGGCCCTGCTTCATTTAAACAGTGCCAAAAAATCAACGCATCGACAGACGCAGCCACAAATTATATTATTCCATCATCACGTCCCACCGCATCCAACCAAAACAATTTCGACTGAATTTCACTGCCAACATTTAAGGCCACTCACTACCGCGCCGCATCAATTAAATTCCCAGCCCAAGCAGAGGTTCACAAGGTAACCTGGCTCGTTTTGACGATAAGCATTACAATGCCATGCGTACGAGTACCAGATTGAATTTAATTCAAGTCCAAGAATGTAGAGTTTCAGACTCTTGCTGCATTTTAATTTATTACTTACAGCCCAGCAGTTAAATAAAGCAACAATAACAACAGCAACAGAAATGTGCCAACATATGCAAAGGATCTCAGTTGTGCTGAACTGGTAAAGGTGTATGCATACACAAGGCAAAATTAATGAGTTAATATTATTCAATTTTTTGGTTCAACATTTTAGGATTTCACGTTTATTGCAGTCACAAAGGCATCGAAATATTTGAGTGAACATTTTTTACAAGACAATATAAATAGCTTTAGCAAAAAAGAGTATAAGCCATAAATGGACATTCGCGAAAAATCAAAATTAATTCTCATAGAAAAACTAAGTCTACCAAATTTTAAAAAAGTGGATTTTAGATTGAGAATTTTCTCGCCCACAAACATGGGTTCGGCTCTGAGCAA
Source organism: Meiosimyza platycephala (assembly GCA_963662105.1). NCBI lineage: Eukaryota > Metazoa > Arthropoda > Insecta > Diptera > Lauxaniidae > Meiosimyza > Meiosimyza platycephala. The sequence goes on along the minus strand of OY759210.1, from coordinate 1,338,324 downwards.
CCATACTCTAGAATTCGATATCCTGGTTCATTGTGAGTAAAAAACACAAGCCGACAAATTTTTACCCAAAAACCAGGATATACTTTTTCGAAAGTTTTTGAAAATCTGAATTCGATCCGGACGCAAAAATCACGTTTTTTGCTATACTTTGGGCTCTTCTTTTTCAAACCCACTTGAATTTTTTATAATTTAATTTTTGTAAAGCCATATGGCGTTCTTAGCTTGTTATCTTAACCCAAAACTTTTTTCATCTCCATTAACAAGCAGATTGAATAAAAGTAATGTTTTTTCTTTAAACTTTAAAGTCAAAATTAAAAAATCTGTTCATGTTTTTTTTTGTGTGTAGAAATACAAACTACGAGTAGAAATAAAATGCTGATTGCTGCAACATATGTGCTGCATTTAATTTGACTTATGCCAACTTAGAATTTTTTGGCCATGAAGTCTTCTTTCTTGAATTTCTTGATTTGATCTGCCTTTATGCCAAAGTTTATTACTGCGTGAGTACTCGTTTTGTCCACATTTAGTGTTCCTATGAAGGAAGAAAAAACTTAAAATAAAATTTAAATTCACCTGTTAGGTTTCTCACCATTTAATCTTAATTAAATCGTAATGATTTTTTGTAATGTGCTCTCACTTTGTCTCTCTTCTTGGCTCCAAAGTCTCACTTGAACATTTATTTTAATGAATGCTTCTTCCTTACGACTCATCTATCGCAAACATATTCCATGGAAGCTGATGCAAGTCAAGCCGACTCCAACTGCAATGTCGATGGACGAGTGTAATGCATTGAAATATACGTAGTAGCAGGAAATTGCATTTGAAGCATCCTCTGCGTTGAACAGTGATGCGGTTGTAGATAAGAGTATTTTATTTAGAAGAGATAAGCTATATTAACAATTTGACCTTTGAACTTCCTTATGCTAGCCACACGAGGTCTTAGAGTTTTCAATTGGAATAAAATATTGATTGTTTCTTAGCATATTCTCTTAAATTGGCCTTTCATCACTGTCTTGCGTTGCACAGTGCACACCACACTTCATCACTCTTAGTTGCTGGACATCGATGTCGTCGTCGTCATTGTGTGTCATTAAGTTGTTGTGTTTGTTGTTGATGGGACACATTTTTACCTGTCCAAGTACACGTTGCATCTGCCTTCACATCTCCTTTTGCTGCTGCTGCTACCAAGAGATTCACCATCACTTTTTCAAATTGCACTCTACAGCTGCAATGCTGCAGGCTCTGTTATATGCTGGATACGAAGGGTTTCTTCGGGTGCAGTTTGCAGATAACAGATAAATTGAATTGAATTGCAACTAAAGTCCAACGCCGACTTATCATGTCTCGTCCTTTACCAGCAGAGGGAAGCTATGTTTTTGTTGTAGTCAAAATGTCTCCTTTTATTTAACTGGTTGTCTGTCCGTTTGTCTCCCTTTGTGTTTTTCGTATGTTGTAAGTTTCATTTAATAGATTTTATACTTTTACTTCTTATTTGTTCGGTGCTTTTGCCCGCATTATAACTAAAAAGTTATCAAATGAAAAGTAATGCGGTTGCAGTTTTCTTTTATTGGAATTTTGCTCGTCCCACTTCTTTTGATAATTGAAATTTTTTTTTCTTCCGGAAATGTTACGAAGTTTCTCGTTGCAGCACTTAAATATCGGATATGATCTGCTTGTGGGGTTTTTCCCAATCAATTCCATTTCCTTAATTGAGATGTCCTGCACGAAAAGAGACATAAGCGGCTGGATTTCTTTTTGTAAGCATTCATTATTATAAATTAAATTAAGTTTGATATTTTATTTTATATATATATAGAATTTCCTCTATAACAAGGGGATACAAGGCATATGGAGAAATCAAAATTGTTGTGTGAGCCACCCATATATAAGTCCTCAGAAAACCTTTTTTTATTTTGATTTGCGTCGCAGTAGTATTCTGTCGAAATATTCTCTTAAATTGCATAATATCATAATCTGATTTTCTTAATTATTGTAGTAAGCGCATTGTTACACAAAACCTCACGATATGTGTATTTTTTTTTAATTTATTTGCGGTCCAATAACAATACAATTTATTAGATGTCCATTGCATCCTTAAACTCAAAAGATCAAGTAGTTTCCTAATTATTATTAAAAAAACCTATACGCTGTTTTATCCGGAACGAACTATTGATTTTCGGGTAACAACCGCATCAACAACGCAAATAAAGTGATTGGTAGTACAAACACATTGTACTGAAATTTTATAGAAATTTTTTAAAATGATTATTGGTTGGATAAACGTTTTTATGAGGTCTGTATTGAGTTGTTATGCAACAGACTGGAAATTAATAAAAATAAATTTAAAACTTCTTAAAAATTTATCATTCCGTCTCTCTTGTTATATGAACTTTTGAAAAAATCTGAATGAAAAGAATCGAATAATGGTTTTGAAGAGTTTGTTTTGGCCTAATCATAGATTTAGGATGGTGCTAATTTCTGAAGGACTCCTTGAAAGCTTCATTTCACAGATCTATCTAGAATATAATAAATTCGAGTTACAAATTTTTACATTGCCTGATTCAATAGAAATCGTTATTCAAAGAAAGAACATAAGTATGTAACTAAATTAATAAATTATTATATTTACCAAAACGTTCTTGGGATGCGACTCTCCCACACAAACGATTTCCATTTTTTTCCCTTTAATTAAGATCAGATATCTTTTTATGAAATGATTGAAAAATTCCACATGTATCTTACACACACCCACATACCTCAAAAAGGTAGGAACATCAATCAAGAAATGATTTAAGTTGAATAAAAACAGATTTAAGGATAATCAGAAACTAAAGCACATGGAACGGGTAAAACCAAAGTAATCACGCAAACTACGAGATGAAGAACTTGCAATTGTTACAGCAACAACAATATCACTGGAACTTGCTTCAGCAGCTACGATGACAATGGCACAACTTCAGGTTGAGGATGCTGCATACTGCGAATGCAAGCGAACAATGATGCATCGTCTGTGACGATATTTCATTATCATGGCAAATGAAACCCACTCAAAAAACAACTGACAATTGCATGGCAAAGCGAAAGAACAGACAGCAGCGGTACAACTCTGGCAGGAAGGGTAAATGATGGTCGCTGTATTCGTGGCAAGCAACATGGCCACCGACAGTCCGCCGACAGTACCGAAGAAACTTTATTTTTTGTAGCTGCACAGACAGCCAGCAACAAACTCAACGCAATATTTTCTGCTGTAAAACGTCCGTCTGTTTTTCTAGACTTGTCATCAATGTTCCATGCTGAACTTGGGTTGTCGTTGAGAACGAGAGGAATCTTGAGCGTGGGTCGAAATAAATTAATTTTGTAAATTGTTTTGCCTCGCTGAATGAAATCATCATTTACTCTCTCTATGTTTGCGTTTTTAATATCTTGCCTTAATAAATAGATATGTCCATGATTGTTAAGTGTTGCTGAAATTGCTCACATTCTTTCAGTTACAGTAAAAAATTATTTCTAAAATTTTATTGAACGACTTCAAAGTATATTAATATTCTTTGTAGCAAACATTTTTATCTAACTGCGTGAAATTAAATGTAATATTTTAGATCACTCTAATGATTCGCAAAAGCTGTCATCCAGCAAAATTTGCTTCATTATGGTACCAAATTGAAATACCAAAAACCAACATTAGCGTCAGCAGCAAGCGGCATCAGCATCTACTTCTCAAACCATGTTGGTCTTGGCCCAAAGTCAAACAAAACAAGCTGCAGTCTGGCAGCAACAACATAAAGGAAGCAAAAAATAAACTGCGAGTCGATTTTGTGTTGCCGCCGTTACTGCGTGGAAATTTTTTGTGCGTCTTGTTTGTCTTTTAGTTGTTTGTTGAGGTTGCCCTTCTTCTGCGAGGCACAAAATGCCTCGAAGAGTCGGAAGTTGAAGCTCTGATTGAGTGGCTATATCTGGGGTGTGGCGCTGCAATGCTGGGAATTTTAATTTTTAAGTGGGCGCGTTGCATTGGCAACATGTCACTTGAGTTTGTTACGTTAGTAACAATGGTTGTGGTGTTTGGTTCATTTTGTTGTTTTAGTAAATTATGTTAACCCTTAAAAGCTCAAAATAATTTTATGAAATCCAACTATAATTTGTTAAGTCGTCAAAATAGAAAGAAGTACTTTTACCTAACAGTTATGTACATCAAAATAGATGGCATCTTATACTCTTCAATTATTTGAAATTTTCAGCATTCAAATATCGAAGTTTCTAACACATCTGAATAGCTTACGCATGACACACTTCTAGATGCTGAGACTAACACTGATCATAAAACAGATGGCGTACAGATGACTCTTCTAGGCCTTCCCTATTAATACCTTTGTTTGCAGGACATACAATCTTAATTTTAGTTTGGCTATTGCTCTGCAGTATGTATTTGATACAAACATTCTTATAAGTAAATCTTGTTTATTCAAAACCAGTATTTTCTTAGCTTCAAACAAAGCGCTACAGTCTGACACGTCTCAGAAGCCGCATTCTCCAATTTAAAAGCATAAATATATATAGTTTGCATTTTATATTTTGAATAAAAAAAATTTGGTAAAAAAATTTACCAAAATTCATTAACAGTAATTCATGATTTATCGCAAATCAGTTCGATTAGGTACAGTACAATTTAAAGATAGCATTCACCATAAAAACTTTATCTCAATGCATTGCGCGAACTGTTTAACTTTGATGTTGGATCTTTTCGATTTTACTTACCGATGGCTTCTTTGCGATAACTTCATGTGCACCTACGACATCCAACATTCAACATTCATCAAAAGCAACCCAACATCAGTTGGATCCACAACAACAGTGCAATGTTCCAGGTAAAAAACCGATGAAGTGAGTTCATTGGTAAAACAAATGCGCTGATTAAGATGAATGGTCGCTGTTCGTGTGCGCGACTTAAATGGAAAAACAGGGAATGATCTGCTCCGCTGTCTGGCTTTGGCTTGACGTGGGCCGTAAGAGACAACACGCAAACAATGAGTGCAAATTTTTTCACACCAACTCATTGACACGCAGCTAAATTGTTTGCGTTTTTAAAATTTTGCTCATGAAGACTTACGCTGTGCAGATAAAAATACAAGTATTTTTTATCAAAATAAAATGTTGATTTTTTAACGCAAACAATGCCCTTTGTCCTTACAATTTCAGAGCAATTCATTAGTAGACATCTTTTGAAGATGTTTTTGGAGCACAGGCAATGTACTTTAAGGAACCAAAGAATAAATTTCGAAGAACTCAGCAAAATTATTAAAACCAAATATATCATTCAAAAGAAGAAATTTGTGCACCAATTTGTTTTATTTACTTTGTATCTATTGGGATCAATAGTCCAGTGTTTGTGGAGTTTATGTTCGGAAGTTTTTTAAAGTTCATGAATATAAAATTCTTATGCATAATAGTTATTTCCAAATGTCCAATTTTAAATATTCACCATTATTATTTTTTGGTAGCGCATCCATTTTTCATTTATTTTCTTGAAAAAAAAAACAGACTTATTTATATGTCAAGAAAAAAGAGTTTTTCGAAACACCTCAGGCGATTTAAGTAAAACTAAATGGGATTTTGTTTATATTAAAAAAATAAGTTTTGGAATGTTTCAGCTTTGAAGAGCTCAAGAGTCATCAAAAACATTTCAATGGATGGAACCCCATAATAATGAGAGCTCTTATATGAAATTTCAATGCAAAAGCTTAAGAGTTTTTCACGTAATCACATGTTCAAACTTTCACTTGCATGGGAAGGTCCACGACTACTTTTGTGGTAGTGCCTATTTGAGGTTTATTAAAAGTTTTTGATGTCAATGGATCACATTGCTATATTCTTATAAAACTTCAATAAAATCAATAGCACTGTTTTTAAAATATATGGGGAAATAACTCATGCTATTTACTTCCACGCCCACTTAGACAATATATATAAAAAACAAAAGGTAGCAGTAGAAATTTGGTAAAAGCGCAACATTTTCTTTAAAAATAGTATCCCAAAGTTTTCTCTTTTACATAATTCATACAAATTCTATGAATTCCATAAGAAAACACTTATTTTAACTACAGACAACTGAACTACATACAAGTCTTCTTAAGAGCTTTAATAAATTTTTCGACTAAAAAGCTACTTATTTGTCAAAGCTCACAAATAAGTAGGGATTTTTCACAGGCAAAAGGTCGTACGAAATTAATAATCCATTGAACTTCAGGTATTTAATGTCAAAACTCACAAGGTGCACACCATAAATACCAACAACAACGACATACCCACATGCGTAAATACACTAACGCACTACTTCACGAAAGAGTTCTTTAGAACAAACAAGTAACTAAGGAGAATCGTTGTTTAAAAATGACCCCAAAAATGTTATTTGAAGTTGTACAACAACAATAATAAAAAACTAAAAGAAAGGGAAAACAAAAAACAAACAAACAGAGATAAAAATGGAACATTCCTTAAATAACAAACAAGAGTGCAAAAGGATAAACAGGCTGCTGCTGTTGTTAAATAGACTACCAGCAGCATCAGTGGAAGAAGCAACAGCAGAGCAGATAAAAAAGAACAAAAGGATACTGATTCTTCATATCCTGCTCATCTTTTGATATGAAACTTTTAAACTCGTGTTTTTCTTCAAAACATTTATTTTTTCTGGTACTTTTTCAACAATTGTTTGGATGATGAAACGTTGTATCGGCTATTTGATTTATATCGATACTGGAAATGATTTGATCAAAAGTAAATTAAATAATTACAATTAAAACTTTTATTGCATAAAAAACGAACTCAGATGGCTTATGTTGTTCACTGGAACATTTATTTACTACTAGCCAACCTATTCGAAAATCGCATTGTAAAACAGGATTGCTATTTTTATACCAACAAAATCACCAATCCCATAACCATTTAAATTATTCAGGAGCATTTTCAGACTTAGCTTGCGTGTAAATTTATCTAACGCTAAAAGCCGGGTCTCACTTTTTTACTTTTCCACTCGAAATCAAGAGTTTCATAATTTGAGACACACATCACGCCGATATTGAGATGTAAGTTGAATTTCTATAGATGCGCTCTCAAGTCGATTAAAAGCATATATTGTAAAATATCTTAACAATTGCGTTTCAAACATTGAAATAATTATTAATTTGCTCTTTAATTAAATTTTCACGTCGAAGCACTTAAGCCTCAAATAACAAACACAAATGGTAATATGGTAGACGAGTACTTTAAAGTTTTCGATACCTTATCACTAATCAAAGGTAGCATATTGATTCGTGTTAAGGTCCTTGCTATAATATCCTTTGTGAGTCTTCAATTTTTTTCTGTCTTTTGTTACTTTTTTAAGAATATTTGTCAAGTATCGGTTAGAAGTTTTCTTGCTCGTTTTCAAATAAGTTTTTATTTTCAGAAAACAAAACACAACAAAACGCAGAGCGGAGCAGAAAACAATAAAACAACTTTTTAAGAGCTTTAAAAAATATGTGAGGTTAAGTGCAAGGGGAGACATATGAAAAAAATTTACTGAAAGCATAAAGGTCAAATGTAACTTTGAGCTTAAATTTTTTTTTCTGTTACTTAATTCTTTAGTCATGTTGTATTGGTTGTTTTCACTTATCATTACTGAGAATTTTATACACAAATAAAGGGATTTTAGAGATTAATTTTTTTATTATTAATGTACGAATATAAAATAAAAACTTTTCGACAGCTTAGCAAGTGAAGCGTTTGTTTATTAGAACATAAAATAACTTAAAGCTGCTCAATTGCGAAATCCGTTACCATGGCTGTAAGCGTAATCCTTTATAGGGGCGGTTTCTATAGTACTAAGAACTGCAGTGACACTAATATGATATACACAATTTCTTCTTCATGCAGCCTAGTATTTTTCACTCAATTGATTGGTGCAAAATCAATTCACAGGTCCAGTTAAACTCATAAGTCCTTTACTTATGTGTACGTAAGGAATGCTTTTGACATAAAGTGCGCTCCATTAAAATTTGGCATCACCTGGATGTGGTACTCACAGATTTCACTGTCACGCATGCACATACCGTACCATTGATTCAAATCCTTGAGTTACTCGCTGTCACCCCTATTCACATGTCAATGTTTTAGCATTTAATTGTTCATATTTTAATAACCTTTCAACTTTCAATAGAAACAGCTGTTGCTGACATTTGTATTGTTTTCATATTTTGCAAAACCCCACAAATGTTGTTGACGCAACTTTGCTATATTTTGGATTTTAATTTTTCAGTGGCTATAGCGCCACTGCTGCACTTGTCATTTATTGACTTTGCCGTAAAGAGCTGTTGTCAATGCAGTCTCTTTTTCTTTATCGTTTTTAACTTTTGTCAAATGTCATATTTATTGAATGTTTGAAGTGTTTTAAGCCTTAAAGCTTAATGTCATCAACAATTGCTGCGTGTGGTACTTCAAACAAAAGTACTCGCATAATGGATATTTGCATTGAAATGAAATAAAAATGTGAAGCAGAAAACCATTCAAAAATTGAGATTCAATGAAGATTTAGTTGCCTGTCATACACAAATGAGAACTCATTCTGCATTAAAATAATAAAGGAATTTTTATAAACAGCACCAAATAGTTTGTATTTGATAAAATTATTCTCTAAGAAAATATTTAGCTTTTTTAGAAATGTTATTTTGTTAATAATTTTTATATTCAAATTCGCTTTTACAAAAAAAAAAAAATATTCAAAAGTCATTTCATTCATTTTTCAACAAACAAACACAACAATTGCAGCATCATCGTTTTCAATTGGTTGCAAGAGCCTTAGAGCGTTTTCTCAGTTGTTTCTTACATTTTGCTTGTGTTACCAGTTTTTAATTAAAAAATCTCATTAAGTGGCTTTTTGCTTATATTTTTACGTCAACAATAACAACAACAACAAGATAAACAATAGCAAAACCAAAGGAAGTGTGGTTACAGAAAAAATAAATAAAAAAAATTATAAGGGTGTTATATTTGGCTTCGCTAATTATTAAATACCCTACTTCGAATTAACAGTAAAAGTGCGAATAATTCTTAAATTTAAAAAAAAATCATTTTGTTCAAATTGCCATAGTTATAGGATTTTAAAGTTTTTTCTTGTGTCAAAGTCTGCCATTTTTCGTCTTTGTCTTAAATTTTGTTTGATTACTATAATCATTTGCCTCATTATAGAATTTTAAAGTTTTTGCTTCCAATCCTTCATGTCAAAAATTGTCCAAAATTTTTTCAAAATTTGTTCGAATCAATCTTTTACTTGTATTCTCTTAGAATGACGTATATCAAATTTTATTTGTATGAGCAGAAGGCATATCCAGGGACCGATTGCGGCAATTTTTAATATCAGGAGGTACGTTTGAAAGAGAAGACGGCGATGAAAATGCCATCAAATCATCAGGCTTGGTTTTCTCGTAAACGTTATTTCCATACACAAGCAGACGGACAGGCAGATAGAGAGGCAAGCGGACACCTCTAAGTCGTCCCATTTGCTGATGCTATCAGGAATATACATACTATTCCAAATCTGACCGGTTTTTGAAAACGAAATGATTAACTTAAAATACCCTGAGTGTAGGGTATTAAAATTGGAAACCCTTCAGAAAAATTAGCAAATAAAAAAATCAAGAGGTTCGAAAGAAGCAAAACATTGTGTGAACGAATTTGCCTGTAAAGGAAGAGAAAAAAAACATCGCCAGCAACGAAAATATAAACTATTACTTTGCACCGTGGGCTGAATGTATAAGAAAAAGCTTGTCAAAAATATGTACATATTTCTTATATGGCTTTGAGACGATGGCTGCACTTTAAACATAAAAATTATTTTCTATTTTTATTTTGTTTTGTAAAACTACCGCCCGCAAATTTTCTTTCTATTTTTTTCTTTTTAAATTAAGAGAACATTCATTTAAAAATTCTTACAAAATTATTTTAAATAAAGTTTTCTTCCCATAAGTATCCTTTTCGATAAGCTCGAAACTGATTTTGCCTGATATGAATAGGCAAATGTTGGCGCTTTACAACATTTTTTTAGAGGTTTGGCATTTTTCGGAATAGTGTCATATAATAACTAGAGGAATTTGCCTCTGTTGATTTTCCGAGACTTAAGCAATAAATAAAATACAATAACAAAGGAGTATCTCCCATGCAGTTTCATAGTTTTTCTTCATATAAGTCGAAGTTATTCCAAAATTTAACAAGAAATTTTCTTCAGTTTACTTTATTGCTAAAGTCCAGAGAACTATACCCACAGTGCAATGACTTAAATAAATTAACTACAAATATACCAAACAATGCGTATAAGTAACAATGCTAAAAAGAAAGAAAAAACTGTCTCAATGGATAACAACAAAAAGTCATTAAAAAGTGTTCATTAAACTGTGATCAGAAGAACAACAATTGTATACCTTGCAAAAACTTGAAATGTTTTAAACCTAAATCCGTCCTCGTCCATTTTTCTGAACAACGTTTTTATTAAATTACGACACAATGCATTGCAGGACAAAGTGTTGCATCCAATGGCAGACTTTAGCCAGAGACAAAGGCACAGTGAAAATTTTGGTCTTAAACCGCAAAGTCATCTCCGGTCGCGCAGCAGTAGTAAGAGTATTGAAGCGTAACAGAAAAAAAAATATCCAATTTTATTAACCTGGCCAAAAATCAAACAGAGACAGAAAATAAAAAAATAAAGGAAGTTCAAAGCAGCAGAAAACAAAAGCAACAGAAGAGACAATGGGCGTCTAAATTGTAGCAACACAGAAATCACAAAGCAGCCGGAGTGTTGTTGCAGTCCAATGCAATTCAATGCCAGAGCACAGAGTCAAAGCCAAAACCAACGAAAAGAAACCAAAAAACATACCAAATCCGATCGAACTGTAGCCAAGTGTAACAATATTTCGAACTTAATTTCCTGTCAAATCACTTAAAAGACTCATTCGAGCAAAGAAATGAAGTTGGTGCGGTCTGCTGGCTGAGATGTCAATTTTAAATCCAACGTTGTTTCGCTCTTACCAAAATTGGCTTCATGTGAAGAAGCTTAAGGCATTCTAGCACTTCTCTTAGTCTTATTTCTTATTGAATTTCTATAGAAGTTATGCTCAAGTAAGGAAGTATGCAAAATATTGCTAAGAATACAAATTGTTTTAGAGTAAAAGTCTTAAAAAATATTTTGATTCAATTTAAGTATATGATGATTCGATAAAAAGTTGTCCTAACAGTCTTATTATATTAATGTTTTTTTAGGAAAATGCTTTTTTTTTCGTTTTTTATACTTTTATATCTTCCTACGTATAAAGCAACATAAATGCAAGCAAAAATGAAATGTCATTACAGCTTAACTTGCGGTTCATCAAAATGCTCCATTGAAAGCAAAAGACTTCTTAAAATCATCTGCATTTATTTCCACTTAAACTGCAGTGTGTGACGACTGGTTTCCTCCGCCTACTTTTTTAGGAAAATTATGTGGTCGTCTTAAATTGTAGTTGAAATTGAAAAATTTAAAGATGCCCTCAAGCGTTGCAACAAAAATGCATCGTCCATGTGGGAAAGCAATAATTACTGCTTCATAGCAGCAGCCAAAGCAGGAGTAAGGAAAATTAACTACAAGGCCAATTAATGAGAGATGAAACAGCTTTGTGCAACATGCAGCAAAAGCGATAACATTCCAGCAGTGAGCGTTGCAAAAAATCTTTAAATTTGCAAAATCGAACGCATAACACAGAAATCGATTTTCGTTTAGCTATGGGGTTGCCCTCAGGGTAAGCTCATAAGCGCAGGCTGCTGATGTTGCTCATGATTTTGTGTCTGCCGCTGCAAAAATTGTTTTTTTTTTTGTAAGCAATCAATTTTTGCATAATAAACGAAGTTATTAAGATTTTTAATTTTTTTTTTTTGAGAATTTTTTAGGTTTTAAAATATGACGGCAATTATGCGTTTTTAAACTTCTAGCCTCCAATAGTGATTTACAATGCTGCTCAAATTGGATGCCTAAATACTTAAAACCTTTAAGTGGCTATTGCTTCTGAAAAACTTATAATTAAAGCAGCATTTCAGAGACAAAACTACAAAAATTTATAAAAAATGTGCGAAAAATGGCTAAGAATAGCTTAGAAGTCTGTTAAAAACATATGAAAGTAAATTCAAATACCAGTTCAAACCTAATAAGTTAAATTTGAAATTAATAATTTACCAAATATTTTCACTAAACTCTCACCAATAATATTGGAAGCAAAAATAAAGAAAGAAGCAATGAAATTTTGCGTGTGTTGACAGTGCTCTAATCGTTTTTGAACGTCTAGTGAAAAGTTTTGAAGTTTTTTTATCTTTCAAAATAAAAATAAATCGTTCTTAGAATTGAAAAATACCATACAACTCATAATGTCACATAAATTATGTTCTTCTTCGCACATCAAATGATAAATTGAATGTCTTAAGGTCTTAAATGGAAAGTTTCAGAGAACGTTTTCAACACGCATTTACGTTAGACGTAACGTAACATAGCTTTGGCGACTGTTCTAAAATCTTAAGATGAAATTAAAAACTTAGAAAAATATTATATTTTTGCTCTAATTTTTTAATTTAAAAGGGAATTTAAAAATATTTTATAATTTTAATATTACTCAACAAAACCAAAATAACTTTATACGTTGGACACTTTCTCAATAGTTCGTTGTTTTGAACAACCTATATTTTTACTATTTGGAGGGTAAATTCCTTTGAAACTGTTGAAAGTAAATAAATTAAAGAAATCTGCGTGTGTTTAAGAAAATAGAAAAGCTTCTTATTCGACATTTCTTTTTTTTAAACTTTTTTTGAATATTCAGTGGGAAGAAATAGTGCACTGTGCAGCGCCAAAAAAATGTTTCATATATTGTTACAAATATCTTATATTTAAAAATCTTCAAATAGTTCGCAAGCATTTTAAAATACTTACAATAGTCAATTTAGCTACCCATCAAGTTTGACATTGAGCCAGCAACGGCATATTGGCAATTAAGTCATAGAAACTAAACACAATATAGCTTGTGTATGTGAGTGTGGTTGTAACAATGGATATTTAATCACTAGACACTAATGTGCGCTTGAATATAAACAACATACATCCTCGTACAGATAAAAATATTACAATAGTTTCATATACTTATGTATATATACTGTAAAAACCATACAAAAGCTTTTTTGCTATAAAAGTTGATGACAATGTTGCTGATGCTGCTGCTGCTACTGGTGATGATGATGATGATGCTGATGACAATGAATTTGTTAATAATGAGTGTTGCTACTGCATGATGTAAACTTTTCTTTGCTCTTTGTATTTAGAAATCTAATAATAAAGTTTATTGAAATTTTAATAACTCATCTCGTACTACAACAAATTGTATCTGTCATTATATGTGCGTAGTTTAAGGCAATGTATCAATGTTAAGTTTTAAAACTTAACCCTCATCTGCCATCAAATGAAAGTTTTGTGTTTCATATAAAAGTTTCATTGAAATATTGAAACAATAAAACGTTACTTGTTGTAGCGTATACATTTCCCTTTGTTGTTTAATCCTTGTAACGATAAAAGTTTTGAAGTACTTATCACACACATATTCAAATGCGTTTATAGTTGTCATAGTAAAAATAAGTAATGCTGATTGTCCAAAAGCGTTAAGTAAAAATTCACAGGGTATCGTGCATAAGACCAGCATAGAGTGACTTTTAAATTCAGTTATTTCAGCAGAAAGTTTTTAAAAATATAAATAAAAATTCATACATTTATTTAAATTTATGTAAAGTGGCCACTGACTGCCACTGCCTGCATTAATAAAAAGATTAAAATTTTCTTTGTATGTAGCTCTTAAGCACTTTTGAGCATTAAAAAACATGACTTAATTGAACCTTGAATGTAACTAAAATCCATTGCAATTTGCTCGTAGGTGTATTTCCGCCGCAATGTTACCAGTACTTATTTCCTGCCAACTTTCATTTATAATTTTTTTTTTTGACAGCTTAAATAGGCGAATTGTTTTATACTGCGCATGAAAATAAAAACAGTACCTAAAGAAATCTAAATTTCTACCACTTTTGCATTGAATGGCATGCTATACACCTCGCTGCCTCATCGATGAAGCATAACGTGACTAAGTCGCACGTAACGCTAAGGCACACAAACAATCAAATACACATTCACTCAAATGCGAATAGTGAAAATGAGCAACATGCAATTGTTGCTTGTAGCAAAACTACAGGCATCATATAAATAGAAAACACATTAATAAAAAACTACGGAAAATTTAAAGAAAACTTTGAACCAAACAATGAAAGAGAAAGCGACGCGGAGTAGCAACAAAAGTGCAACGAGACGCAAACAGTCGATAACTCATTTATGGTAGATATAAAAATATCGATATTTTGATATTTTTATTTTAGTCAATTTTAACAGTATTGCAGACATACTACGATGTTCAAAATAAAAATAAAAAAAATATATACATAGGAACAATTATTTCGAGTTAAGTTATTTTCGAATTGCGTCGTGTTTACAAGGTCTCAATTTCCAATGAAAATCACGAAATGTTGTTTAAACTAAAAAATGTAGTGGGCTTGCTTTTATATTTACACGCAGATTGACCTTTCCAGTTTTCCTATGTAAAAAATATCACTATGGCATTTCAATATAACGAATATCGAATTTTTTCCAACAATTTGAGCACTTAAACTACGAAAAGATTGCGAAAAGCGTTTATACATATATATTTGCGTTGGGATGCATCAGTGTTCACTGAACTCAATAAAAGCTGCAACGTTGTTGTTAAGCGTAGGTTTTGACAGACAGCGCCGCAAGACGATGACATCGACGATGTGTTTGCGTTTTGCTGCAGCATAAATTCTGACTATTTTACCTTGCTTTGTGGCAGCAGCATGTGTAACCTTGTGGGCGTGTTTTAGTTATTTCAGTCACAGTAGGCGTTAAATTTTTTTCACCTTTTTTTCATTTGTGTTGTCTACTACGCGCATGTTGCAAATTTTACAGGAAGATCCTTGTCGCGACATTTGCATCAAAGGCGTGCATTTGCATTTACTGTGTGGGCGATAGTGGCTAACGTTATGTAAAGCATTTTTTTTTTCAATCAACAGAGATAGCTGATGCAGTGTCCGTAATGTGAAGCTGTGAATAATTTCAAATATTTCGAGTATTTCAATACTTTTAATATGTTTAATATTTTTATATACTTGGATGTCCGAAAAATCAGGCAGGAAACATTTTTGAATATTTTCTAAATATTTTATTCATTCATTAAGTATACAGCATAGGGTTACGTATGGAAGAGCATATCGAACGACAACTTTGATGTCACGTGTGAACTCTTTTGCCGAAATTTTTCGATTTTGAATTTCTTTAATACAGTTAATGGCTTGTTGCCATAAGCCTTAATCTTAAAAAAAAAACACCAATGAAAAAAGTCAAAGAGTGCTTAATCTCATGATCTGTGTGGCCGATTATGGTTGTCAAAATGGGGAATTACATGACCAGAAACTAACTCATTCGCTAATTGAGTTGTTTCTCGAAGAATTTTTTCTAAGGATTTTTTGATAAGCATATGAATCTGCAAAAGAGCATAAGATTTAAATAATAATCCAAGAACTCTGCAAACAACCAATAAGAAAAAATTATGTTATATTTGCCATACTTGATGGGAAAATCGAAAAGTACAGAGCACAGTAAAAAAAAAAAAACACAGAATCTAACAAAAAAGGTTTAGCAGGATGAAATATCACACGATTTTATATAAGCAAGGATATGTGAGCACAATAACACAGGCAATAGTCAGCATTATTTCTGACATCTTTGAGATTTACTTTGTCATTTGAAAATGTTCTAAGCAGAAAACATTGGTTTAATCTGTAAGTGATGTTAGCATGAATCATTCTTAATTGGTACACATGCACTCACACACACCTGTAAGTGTCTCAGTAAAACGTAGTGCGCTAACAAACAAGCATATAATCCTAGTTACATAGTTACAGTAGAAAAAAAAACACTAGTTAACAAAAATATTATATATATTAAAATAATAATCCTTGCACTTTCTTTAACTGCATTTCCATTATTAAAAAAGTTTTCCTACTGAAACCTTTCAATAACAGATGAAATAAATTTTATAAAAGAATCAATACCACATATTTACACACAAATTAAAAGAACATGATTATATGTCATTTTTAACGGCAATGCATTAATGCCACTATTTTTGGATTGCATTAAGATTTTGATGGAAACTTGCCGTTTAAGAAGAATTCAATTTAGAGATTTTATTCGGAAATAAAAAATAAAATAAAAGTAAAATAGAAATGAAATTGCATTGTTTTGAACGCACTTTAGTGTGATGGTAAAGGTTAGAATTCGATCTATGAATACAATGCAGGTAGCAATCAAAACAATTTTGAAATTTTTAAAATTTGACTTAATAGTTTAATAAAAAGAAGTAATTTGCCACTTTCTTTCTTTTTCTTTTACACTGCAGACGTATGTATGATCGTACGAATGTTGTTT
Source organism: Meiosimyza platycephala (assembly GCA_963662105.1). Taxonomy (NCBI): domain Eukaryota; kingdom Metazoa; phylum Arthropoda; class Insecta; order Diptera; family Lauxaniidae; genus Meiosimyza; species Meiosimyza platycephala. The sequence continues at coordinate 1,321,748 of OY759210.1, read as the reverse complement.
CCCAATCCATTGGTTCACACTAATAAATTCGACTTTAAAAGCGGAAGTTAAATAAAATTTTATTTAGTTTTCCGTGTGTGGTAACCGCAAAACATTTTTTTTTTTTCGCCGATGTTGACCTCGTTTTTTATGTGTTATTCCTTTTTGTGCAGTTGATTCTGGCCAGGTTCAAATCTTTGCTGTTTTTCTACTCGTAGCATGTCAAATATTGATACAGGCTCTTATTTTTTGTGTATTGTTGTTGTAGTTTTCGGCGTTTTTATGGTAGGATGCAGACATTTTTATGCTTCCGTTGGGTTTTATGTTCGCGCTGATGATATCAAAAATGTTTCTTTTACTTCACATTGTCCTTATTGCAGCCTTATATTCATTTAAATATATACGTATGTGTTACTGTATTCTTATTTAGTTACTGTTTTTATTACCCCAACTTCTACAAAAACCAGTGCAGAATGGCAGAAAACAACGGAAATAAAACTTAAACCGCAGGTGAATTTCACAGGGGATATTAATAAGCCAACGAGCGAAAAAAAAACAAAAATAAACAGTTGCCAATACGAAGTTGAAGAAATAGACAAAGACATGGTAAGAAGTTATTGGCTAAAAATTTAAGATAAATATGCAGAACTTAGCAAAATGACAGTTTGTGAAATTCGGACTATGAGGCAAAAATCAATTATTTGAATTTCAGATAGTTTGCAGTGCAGAACTCTTTTCTTATTGCACGCTGAAAAAAACTGAAACTCATTATTGTCCAATTTCCAATTGTCCAGTGTGTGCAAAATCTGGCGGGAATATAACATTAATTTGAATATCAAGTTATTAAAATCCTGATACACAAAACTTGTCAAAAAGCATCTTGAAAAAAAGATTTCGAAAGAAAACTAAAAACAAAGCCAAAAAAAAGAAATATATATCAAGTGAAAGAAACTTCGATTACAGAAATAAGAAACGATATTATTTCATGACACTTGTTGCTTCGTTAACTGTACATCGTAAAATAAGGGCAATCATCAGTTAAAATTTTTGTAAAATTTTTTCCATATTTGATTTAAAATTTTGTATTCGAGATGAGACCGCAACAACATGCTCATTCTTGATTTCCTTGCAGTGTATGTAGTATAAAGGACCAAAACTTTCAGCACTCTTTTGGGTGCCGATGACTAAACAAAGATTTAACAAATCGCTATTTTTCTCGCATAACTTCATAAATAACTTCTTTTTTTTAAGTCATTAAAAAACATTAAGCATGCTGCATACCGTTTTTCTGTAAAAAATAAGATTTGATTAAAGAAACTTAACCTAATCAAATCAAGCACTGGTTTATGCTTCGCTTACCGTTTTTTGGTTTTTAAAAAATTCTGCGCTGATTCCGAAAACATATTAAACAGTTTTTTTCCCATGGGATTATGTACAAAAATATTCACTTAATCAATGGCTAATATAAATTATTTTCCCAGTGTAGAGCAAAAACAGAAAAAACAGGAAGAAGCAGCACAGCCGCATAAAGGTTACATTCTGTTCGTACCCACGTGTTTTTGAGTGGACTCGATGGATGTATGGATGGATGAATATTTTTTGCAAAGCTTGTGAAAACTTTCAGTTGTCTACAAATGTGTTACTCTCAGTGAATGAAAAAAGTCAAGATTTATTTTGTGTTTATTTTCAGCTGGTTGGGACTTACGCTCACATGTATACGGGGAGCACATAAAAGAAAATGAGCGTATAAACAAAGTCTGTTTGTGGGAATTGACAAAAAGTTATGATTTTTGTTTCAAAAGACATAAAATTTGGTTTGAAATAACAAATTATAGTGTTTCTTTTAAAAAATAATATGTACGTATTTTTAGCTTCGTTGTGTTAAATTTTCGTGGTATTGCGGAAAAAAAACTTCAATTAAACAGCGTTTTTTTGCTAAAAACGCAAATTGATGTTAAATCATTTCTTGTGGAATAAAGATTGAATCCTACTGGGGTTCTTTGTAATATATGAGGGTGCTTCATCGATCCAATAACTGCATAGTCAATTTTGCTGGTTTAAGAGTTGCTGAAAAAAGATTATGTGAATCACTGGAAAAATTAAAAAGGTTTTCCGTAAGTTGAGATTTGAGACAAATACGTCTTAATTGAAACTTTTAAAGTCAAGTTTCTAGTTGAACCTAAAAGCATTTAAATTTTTTGGAAAAGTAACTTTCATAATCATTGGGCTTTATCGATTGTGGGATAAACATTCATTGCCACTAAACATGAGATATAATTTTGTATTTTTAAAATCATGTTGCTAAGTCAAATCTTGTCTGGTTGAGGGCGCAAAAGATATCGTCGTATTCATCTCTTCTATAACTGTGTACTCATTACATAGGATGTCCAAGCCGAAACATGACGTCTAGGGACGACAGAGTCTATTTGAATTACTTTTGTATATTTTATTAACTTATATAATATTATATTTTTACTATGATAAAGTTCCGACTATTACTACAGGAAAAAAATACTTATAACACAGTAGAATAAAAAAGCAATGCAAGGATATGCAATATAATTTTTTATTTAAGTGCACTCTAAATCTGGGACTTCGCAAATCTTTCGATGCGGTGATCCCAAAAACCAGATCAAAACTAATTAAATGGCAGATTCAAATTCAGCATATGAAAATCCTTTGTTAGATTTCCTCAGGCTTTTTTTTAATTTTTACAAGAAAAGTTACATTAATTAACTAGGGAAAGTGTAGATTGCATTTAAAAAAAATATTTGCTTTACTGCGTTTCTTTAAAGCAAATATTTTATAAAATAATTCATTGTTATTGGCTATGTGTGATAAGTTCGTGTAATACAAAACTATCGTCCTACATACATATCTGCAAATGAAAACATAAGAAATTCTTGGTATATCATAGTTTCAGCCATTCACAAAAATAAAAAACCTCACAAATGATTTAAGCAGTCTAACGCAAACCTTTTACACGCACTTCTACGAGTTTTGGTTTTTATTGCCACTGACGTCCATTCATGCAGAAGTCCATTGACTTTAAATGGGTAAACTAACCAGCAACAACCAAAAAGTAAAATAACAACAACATTAACAACTTGTGTATGTTACCTCATCAAAAATAAAAAATAGAAAAATGTGGCTAACGTTAATAAAGATAAACAGGAACAAGTAATTCAAGACACATGAAAAGCAACAACAATTTAAAGTACTACCACGACAGCTCTGCATTAAATGCCCTAAACCACAGCAGGAGGTTTCACTTGAAACAGGTAGATTAAAAACAGAGAAGAACAAAAAAACCCACCGAACGGAAAATCAAAATAAAAGTGGAATACGAAAAGAAAATAAAATAAACTACACGAGCGTCAAATTAAGCGAACTGAATGATGTGGAAAAAGAACAACTTCGAAAGGTAAGTAAGAACATAGTAATACAGGTAAGTGCATTAGAAGTTGGGAGGAATCAACAAAACTTCAGAATTGAGTAGTAGTGTAAAATATAAGTGATAGCATGTGTACATTGTACATAATATGTATGTGTATAAGGCACAGGAAGCACTGTATTTTAAGATAAACAAAATTCTTTGCTGACCTTCGCTTGGAGGCAGAACAATGGACACAAAATAGGTCCAAACACATATTAGCAGCAAATGGAACACTCAAAAAGCGTGAAATTTCTAAGATTTCCGAAACCCTGGAAAGAACCGTTGTTAACCCATTTTCCGAAAATTTTTTTGTTGCTCCAATCGATGGGGAAAGTTCGAAAATGGATTTGGAACATCACCGCTTTAGACACATTCTTGGAATTTTTTTTTGTCACCAATCGATGGAGAAAGGTTGAAAACGGATTTTGGAAAGGATCGGTTTCGATCCAGTTTTAATATACACCAAGGCGTTGCCAGAAGATGGAGATTGTACATATACAACTTTTTTATTTAGTTTTCTGATAACTGAAATAAAGTGAGCTACTTAATGCAGTTCCCTGATACCAATGACATTCAGCTCCATTTTCATTACTACAAGATTTACTCTGAAACTTCAGTCATAAGCTCTTGTATTTTAAATCAAAATATGATAAAAAATATGTTTTCATTAAATATGCAATATATTTAATAATATCGTTTAACAAATTTATATATTTCTCGTACCGCATCTTAATCTTTTGTCCGTGTCAGAGTTTAACTACAAAGTTTTCTATTTATTCAAAATAAAAAAAAATCGAACAACCAAAAACAGCTGGCGAATTAAATAAGTTTTAAATTTAACAATAAGACGTGAAGCAAACTTCATTAAAATAAGACAGCGGAAAGGTAAAAAAGAAAAAACAAAATTATAATAAAAACAAAACATGGCTAATGAAAGAGCTGCTAGAAAATTGACAAAAAAAAAGTTTACAAATTTTGCTAATTTCATCAACTGCTGAAACCTTTTTATCATCTTTTGAATTCACTTATGTATAAAAATAACAAAAAAGAAAAAAGATGGTAAAAAGAAGTAGGCAGCATAATTCATCCAAAAAGATCGGAAGCTGATTATTTTCGCTAATTTTATCTTACACAAAAAAATAAGGTGTTTTTTATTTCATTTTTGTTAAAATTGTTTGCGTCTAGCTTAAAGATATTTATGTTTTACTTTGCTTTGTCCACGCTTTCTATCTTAACAAAGTCCTAGCTTATATTATAAATGCAAAGGTGTTTTTTTCTGAATCAGACATGCCAGCATTTTGAAAGGGAGCTTCATCATAACCTTTTGGTTGAATGATGTTGTCTTTAATTTCAAAACCACAGTAAACATATGGGATCAATTAAAACATCATCATCAGCTCTGGATAGCAACTTACTTTAACAAATATCATCGGAAAATATTAATGTGAAAAAATATTGATTGGGAATATGGTGAAATGCAATCAGAAGAAATGTAAAGATTAATATTTGTTTTTTCCTTTAATGTTTGATTCACATTTACTCTCCTTTATGTATTATAAGCGGCTTTTAAGCTCTCATTTCAAAAATCCGACTAGAACATTTCTCATTCAACTGCTAATTTCTGAAAAAATTGTGTACGTTCTCGTCAGGGGTTCCACACTGAAACGTTGTGCTGCACTATTCAATGTTACATCCAAAAGAATTAAAATTAAATCGACAACAACGACAATGACCAACCTTTGACAACTGCGCTGGCGACACTTGAGACGCCTTATGTATCTTTTGTCTGCTGATGTTGGCAGTTTTATGAACCAACTGAGAAAATTCTGAATACTCACTTCCTTTCGCTTATTGTTAGCTAGTTAGGTAGGTAGTGAACAATGTGTATCTTGTTACCTTGGTCAGTTTTCAAAATTCAGTTATGGCTATCAGCATCAGCACAATTTAAGCGGATATTCTTGACCTCGTCCACTACCTGCTATTACTGCTGCACCTTTGGCAAACTTTATCCTAATTTTCTCATTATTTATTTGGTAATTTGTGCCCCTTATTGTGATAGCAACCTGCCCGGCTGCCTGCTTGCACACGTTTGTTACCTCTTAATGATAATTTAACCTGCATCTTTATCTTAATTATTTAAATCCACTTAAATGTTTGTTACGCCGTTCGGTATGTTGTTGTTACCGGCAGCGATTTTTATAATTATTCAAAGCATCTAAAGTGGTTAATTGGAGCTGCGCAATTTTAAAGGTCCCAGTCAGAGAGAAGGAGAGAGGCCGACAGCAAGGGTAAAAGGTGGAAAATTAGTACTGAGTTTATGGTCATTTTGGCCTTGTGATAAATGAGTTAAGTTTCGAGTTGCTATTAGGAGGGATGCTTTAATTGTATACACGAGTTGGGTGGGCAGGATCATTTAATGATTTGATGTCTTGTTCTGTAGGTTGAATGATATCTTTAATATTTGATATGGTTAATTAATAAATAAAATCTTTCAGCAGCAGATGTGTGTTTGTATTTTACTTAAATAAAAGTCAAACATAATACTTGATGAATTTACGGTGTTTACTTGAACTGACTTTCATTCAATGACAAATTTATATTAAAAAATTTATACAAATAAAGTGCTAACAAATCTTCTCTGCTATGTAGAAAGCGTGCAAGCTCTACCGGAATCTACAATAAATTTAAAAATAAATTTGAAACATAAAAATTTTAACGCTCTGTGAAAATGAAAACCATAAATTAAAAACGCATCATACGCTTCTTTAGACAAAAGCAGGAGAAACACAATGGAAACTTCGAAACTTTAAAGAAAAATAAATTTGCTCGTGCTTGATGGAACATTTTGCTGTGATTAAATATTTAAAAGACAGAAAAGTGAAAAATCGTCTGACAGTCGCTACAACTGCATAAATTAAACAACAAAAAAAAAAAGAAACAAAAACTGTCTGAATGGCTGAACTAATAGAATTTTCACTTTTATATTGGATCTTAGTTTCTTTTTCCGCCTTTGCACAATGAAAACTTTGTTTTTTATTGCGAAAATTTGTATCAAGTTCTATTGTTTTATTTCATTTTTATGTACGTATTTATTGTTACAAACCACATTATTAACGCTGCTCTTGTAAAGTTTCACTTTCCTTAGCGGAACGAACAATTTTTCATAACGCACCAGTTAAGTGTATGAACGTCTTCAAAATGATATGGCAATAAATTTGTTAGTCACGGTCCGAAAACTCATATAACTGACCCACACTAAGTATAAAATTATTGTTATTTTTTCTACCAATTTGTATTTTTTAAAATTATTTTTAAAAAATTCCGATTATTTTTTTTACCAACGATAAAAAAGATCAGTGCTAATAAAGGATAATTGACATTTCAATGTGTTATGCTTAAAAGTTTTCTCTGCTGGAGTGACTTAGTTTTTCCTTAACGATTTCTTCTAACGAGTTTGTATTTTATAAAATGTTTACGCATTTTGAATTTTTTGTATAAAATTGCCATCGTATTTTGCCCTTTTTTAGCAACTCCCACCAACTCCATGGGAAAGGATAGATAGCAAAATTATAATATGTCTCGGATTTCGAAAAAAAAAAAATTAATATTAATTCAACATATAAGAGGATTTTTCAGATAAGTGACTGAGCTAACATTTTACCCGCCGCCCTGGGTCATCTTCACCGCCTATTTTTATATAGTTAATATGGTTTTTTGATTATTATTATAAAAATGTTGTCGTATACACCTTGAGTGTTTTAATGTACCTACAAAGTTTAATTATCCTTGTTCATTATCTTCTCCTTCAAAAAAATTTTTGAAGATGCCTTACATATACGGGTGCTAGACCACCGGGTGGCCGTAATTTCTAGTATAGCAATTTAGTCATGCAATAATTACATAGAACAACTCTGCACGCCTACTCAATAAAAGTTGGTACTTAAACTATTTAATGCTTAATTAACATAAATTTCACTTCCGCTCGGATAAATTCTTAAAAATCTACAAAACTACATTTCCACAACAACAAAAAAAAAGTTTGAAACAAAACATCGCACAACTACGATACGCTTCATAATTCTTGTAAATGGTGAGAGACATCACAATTTCAACAGAAAATATTCCACAGCATTCAGAAATACAAGTATTCTCGGAATTTATCTACATGTAAAGTAATTATCTTGTTTTCTTTAAAAAAAAAAAAACCTATGGTATGGTGTTGCCACCTATGCATATGCGTCCGTATTTGTACATAGGTACAACCTGTAAATTTTGCAACAACTACCTACAAACTGCATGCAGCTTCCTTATATGAAATTGTTGCTAATTAGAGCATTAAAATTACTGCAATACAATGAAAACAAAGAAGTAGTTAAGTCAAATGCAGCGGTATTTAAGCGAAAGAACAAGAAACAATCCAAAGAATAATTGTCGTGTACTTTTAAATTAGAGTGTAGAGAGGAAAATAAAGCGAAAAAAGTTTCTACATTTCAAAATCTTTTTCATTGCAACTACACTTTATTTATTTTCGATTTTACGTACTGCAAAATCATTAAAGTCTGAAAAAAATTTAATTCAAAAAGTAATCTGATATATTTTTAAATCATAGACTTATATTCTACCGATGTTTGAATGAAAAATTAAATTTTGTTAAGAAATGTAATTTGAATTTAGAAGGTAATTTATGGAAAACGCATAAATGATATTTCACAGAACAAATAATTTTCAAGAACAAAACCACATATCATTTTGTCTTAAAAGGATAAATTTAGGTATCTAATGTTGGGTAGTAATAAGAAACATCTCTATTGTCAATATTTACCATAGAATTGGGGACACGTGCATATAACCAAATATAGAGCCATACTTATCTCATTTTCTTAGAACATGTCTATAATGACAACAAAATTCCGAAAAATTTTTTGTTTTGTATTTAATGAACAGAAACATAAGTAATTACTTGTGTGAATAAAAGATAAAATGTTTGCATAGCAACAAATACTTTTAATGTTCGAGTCCTGCGGAGTTGCGTTCGTTACAATTTTACAGATGCATTTTCCTTTAGTGGTTCAACCTTTCCACAAAAACTGAGCCAACCTGCTTCTCAAAAAAAAGTGAGCAACCAGATTACCGCCCACTAACCCTAAAATACTAAAATTTCAAAAAATTCGTGAGTGTGGCCGTTAAAGTATATAATAATAACCTTATTTCATTCTAGGCTAAACTAGATCATCCTATCAAGCTCTGGATGAACTAGCTTTTAACATATATATTTTTTACATCAAATTTTTTGATTGTCGATGTCTATCAAACATTCACTGTATTATTCGTTTTATCTTTTGTCAATTTGCTTTAACCAAAACGCTGTTAAATAGTGAATTTCCGTTAAAGTTTTCATCATCGTCGTCTTCTTTCCATAAAAAAAAACTTTTTATATTTGCTCTGCTAAAAAACTCTTTCATCACTTGGCGTGATTCACATTAAGAAACTTTTCACTACGCGCAGCTTTGCTTCTTTTTCCTCTTTAGCTGTGCTCAATGTGCATTACCACCACTGACACATTTCAATGGCACAGATTTATCTTTAGTTTTCAGCTAAAGTGCGAGTACTCGTATGGTTTTTTTGAAAAATAAAACTTTTTTATCTTTCAATTCTACTATTTAACCTTTTTATGTCAATTTACAGCGAGCACTGAAATGTGACGATCTCAAGTCATCGTGTGGATGCAGGAAATTGTTTTTCTTTTCATTAAAAGCAGAATTCAATGCTAAACTAATTTAGTCAACTGCTGAGTTTTTATGCCTAATTTTAGCTTTTAATTAGTTGGCTGCGTTGTGTGCTGTTGAGCATTTAATAAGCTTTTTATCGGTTAACTTACTATCTGGCCTAAGGTTTCGAAAGCAAAGCAACTAGGTTAACAGCTGCCCTAAATGATTTTTTGCTTTGCCATGAAATCTTCACATCTTGAGTCTAAAGTTGTTCAGTTAATGGTTTTTTAATTCATGAAACTTATGCTCCTTTCTAAGAACTGAACTAATTTTTTTATGGCCATAAAAAATTTGATTGCTCTTTATAATTTGAAGAACCATTTTCGTTAATAGTTTGAAAATTCAAATAATAAAGCAAATTATTTTCATTGTTTGCCACTCAATTAATTTTTCAATTTGACTTTACGCATTCTGCAGTCGGTGCTTAAACGGCAGCGCCGCACCCCTCGGTTTAGCTATCGAAAACGCGCATGCTACTCTGAATGTTGTGTACTTGAATTTATTACCAAGTAAACCTTTATTTCCTGCACTCTGCTACTCCGTTTTATAGCATCAATAACTGTTATTTCGCAATTTACGCAAGATATTTGCAACGCTTTTACATTGGCAATGCTAGTCCTTGGCTGAAACAAAGCAGCCAATACTTCTTTTGCTCTTCGTCTACGTTTCTTATTTTTACCAGCATCCAAAAACGGAAGCAATCTAGTCGCCTCAGCGGGATATTCATTAACCCAACCAATAACCAATGTGCGTATCATAAAGTATTTGCCACTTCTACCCTTCATGTCGCCTCTCAACTTCTGATGTTCAACTCAAGAGAATAACTGGCGCCATCGAATCCGAGTCGCACCCTGTGGTGTTGTACACTTCCACATAGCACACAAATATACGGTTATGGTAAGGGCAATTTCTTAATTTTTATGCTAACTTATATTTGCGTATCTAATCCACAAATGCGCTCCGACCAACCCTCACGATACCACACAGCTAAAGTTGTAATTCTGTCCGGAAGCTTGCGTTTAATCCGAGGCCAAACAATTTTTCCATAATTTCCCATAATAGAAGAATGCAGGATATGCTGGATGTTCTTAGAGAATCCAAACGTTAAACAGCAAAATATATTTTTCATTTTCGTTTTTACGTGCAAAATATTGCTAAATCTTTTGGCATTTAGCAACAGAGGAAGATGAAGATGAAGAGAAACAGAATGGGTGGGTAAGTATCTTTATTGTGGTGTAGCACATTCTGCTTTCTTGCTTACCGCAAAAACAGCGGTAAATAAAAACCCTTAATTAAACATTGGCAATATTTTTTGGTAAGAGGTGCGTGCATGTGGGCGAATCGAAATGAATATTGAGTGGAGCTGTATAGGGGGAAAAACATACGAAAATTCCAGGTGAAAAAAATTATGGCACCGATTTGGCTGAAATTTCGCATTATTGTAGTATCAATGTCCAGCAATAAACGTAAGACTTTTGCCCTAGTATTATTTCTTGTTGAAATAAAGAAGTTCACGATTTTGTAATTTTTCAGAAAAAGTGTTTTTTTTCGAAAATTCATAGCTTACATCAAACTTTATCAATTAATAATTATTATACCAACATTTATAGGTTTTAATGTGTACGCTTTGAAAAAAATACTTTTTTTGCAAAAAAAAATGTCGCAAAACTTTTGCGAATTGAAAAATATATTTGCATTTTTTTTTAAAAAACCCACATATTCTTTTATTTATTCTTAAAAAAGGCTCTGATTTATTCTGCGTTTAATACCGCAAATTTATTCATGGGGAAAAAATTATTTATATATTTTTTTTAATTTTAAAAAAAAATAAAAAAAAGCTAAAATTTTGCAAATTGAAATATATATTTGAGTTTTTTGAAAAACCCATTTCTTAATATTTTTTTAGTGAACTTCAGATTAAAGCAAAAATGAAATTTCTTGCAATTTTTCAATAAATTTTCAACTTTGGCACCTTATAACTCAAAAAATATCTATGAAACTCAAAAAGTTAGCTATCCTATTTTTGATGGCTTTTATCCATATTTATCCAAAAATATCTAAAAGTCAAAAAAGAGTCTGGGTGTAGTTTTCATTCTTTTGGGCCTTTGATTAGCTATATCCAGTGAGGAAAATTCCTAACTTATTTAAAATTTTCATACCTCATCAAATTTGTGCCACTGTAATATGATTCTGTATATTTTGCAGCAACTTAGGTTTAATTAAACTTTAGCTAGAAGTACAAATAATTTTTTTGAACTCATACACACGCACACTCAAAGATAAATCAGCGGAAAAAAAGTACCGTCTTCAAGGATCCTCAGACAATAAAATCTAAAACAACTCTGCAAACAAAAAGCAACAACAACAGGAACAAAAAAGTCGAATTAATTAACAAAATTACTCAATTAAAATCGTTGCCTCAGTGCCAACAAGCTGAGCATTTAAGCATTAAAGCGCTCCCTAATCTAAGACGCCGCCGCCATCATACCACGAAGGTGTCGCTTTGCCGCAATTAAACATGCTTCTTCACCTTTAACAAAAAAGACCGCAGCATAAAAGACTAACATGCATACACACACACAAATACACTTAATATGCACACACACACATTGATAAAGTAGGCAATTATTTTCGGTGCTCATTAACTTTGTTTTTTCTGTCATTTGGCGCATTTCATTATCGCGTTGGCTGGAAGGACATTCATAAGAATTTAAGTCGCATTGCGTCGTCGTCAATTAATTGCCAAAATCTCAGTCGATTTATATTGAAAATTCACTATCATTCGTGAAACAGACAGAAAAAGTTTTCTGCCACCCCCATTACCCCACATACGTTGTTGATTTCTGCTAAATTGCTCTTAACTTAAGGTTAAACTCTTTCCCAATTTGAGGTTAATGGTTTTTTTTTTGTTTCTTTGCTGGTCGAAAATACAAGTAAAAGCCTTTTATCATATGAGTCTATAAGAGCAAAAAGTTTTGTTGGAAATATTTTATATTCCTTTTTTTGCGTATTTAACAAACGCTGCCATAATTGCTGCTCATATGATGTCTGTGATCGGGATGAGTTCTGTTTCGGCATCGACATCAACTGCGGACAAAGTTTTTGCAGAAAACTAATATTTGTTGAAAACGATAAAGTTTTAGATGATTTCTGTTATTTAGTAGCAATTTCATTACTTTTTTTACTTAATTTTTTGTTATGCTTAGAAAATTCATAAGCTTTTGCAAAAGTTTTCATATTTTTATGCATCAAAAACTTTGTAAAGATGAATCGGTTTTTGCGGCCAATGAATTCAATTCAATACTTGTTTTTGCCTAAGAACTTTCGAAACGAAAGTTTCAGATTTTTATGCATTATTTTCTAAAGACTTACAACCGGTAATTATTGTTCATAACTGAATAGAAGTGATCCATTTTTTTTTGTTGAAATTTCTTTTGTCGCTGACGAAATTCAGTTAATGATGATATTTGACTTTAATGACCATTAAAATTATTTTAAAAGAATTAATAGAGTCGGTTCTTTACTTTTATTAGGTACAAAAGCTTTCTTATGGTAAAAGCAGATTATTTCTTGATAAATATTATCTGGTTTCTGCTTCTGGCTTATTTCTATTGACATTATTTGTTTTTCGAATTATCATTAAGAGACATTTGACAACCGTTTGCTCAACTTATTTTCTAACAACAAATATCTTAATTAACTTGTAACCTTTTTATCGCATTTGTTTACACCTACTTACCATGCATTGTAATATATTATCTTTTCAATTGCCTTTAAAGTTCTACACTTTTATCAGCGCTTCACTAATTACCGTCAATTTATTTCCCATGCTCCAATTTTGAAAATCGTTCTCCACATCTAAAACGTTCGCCCGCAGTCTGCAACTTGGATCGACTTAATCACCGACAATAAATGGAAATAAACAAATACAACTAATGACTCAGCAACGCGCCCATAATGCGGCAAATGCAACGACTACAAAAAAGACAGCAACAACAACAACAACAACAACTAGAAATAATTAAGATCATATCGATTTCCGGTCGCCTTCATTCATTCAATCGACTTGGTCGTTGCGCACATCATCGCTTACTCGTATTCTTGGTTGGCGGCGATAGTGGTGGTGGAATAAAACACTCGACCGCAATTACGTTTACTCTGCCACACACAGCAATCCATCGTCGGTCGGTCGGTCTGTCCATTTTGCGTCGTCTCCAACGTACGAAACTGCTCATAAATCATAACAAATATAAATAAATAAATTGAAGTAACTCGAAGATTGTGGAACAGATGTGAGTTGCCGCTGGCTGCTCGTTGAGGAACAGGGGCTGCTTGAATATCTCTTCTTTGTAAGTGATATGGAACCAAAGCGATGCGAGCTTCACACAGCCCGTTCTTTTAGTTTTTTTGGAGTGAGCTGTGTGAGCAAATCCGTTCATTCAAGTCACGACATGAAAATTCATGCACGCCGACTTGCATTTGGTTGTTAGGTGTATGCATGTAGTTTCACCATCATCATCACTTGCCGGCGATCACAGCTGGTGCTGTTTGCTTGGCTGGTGTTGTTGGACTTGACAACTGCAAGAATTGTGCCTTGGCTGGCGAGATACTCATCGTAATTATTGAAATGTGAGACATTTTGCTCATGATGAAACTCTGTTGGCATCCGAATGAAAGAATTATTATGTGAAGAATAATTTGAATTAATCAATGAATGGATTGAACGAACGAATGAGTTCTTAGAATCATTTGTAAACATAATGAAATGAATTTCAGAATTTTCATGATGTTGTGAAATATCAGGAAATTTATTGTTTTATTTTATTCAATTAGATTTTGATGTGGGAACATCTCTACTGACAGTTGGTAATAAGAGAAAATCAGTGAAATATTTGAAAAGTATTATAAAATTTTACATTTATTACCCTTAGACTTTGTTCGATATATTTTCATAAGAAGTACTGAATTTCTTAATAATTTATAAGCTCTTAAACTCACTCAGCTAGTGCTTCTGAAATTTAATGAACTTTGAACTTTTATTAAATGAATTTAACAAATCAATGACACACATGCACCTACGAGTAGATACTGTCTGCCTTTAATGTGCGTTCATTGTTCAGTTTCAAGGTTTTGTCATTGAGTTCTTTGTCTTTTTCTGCCATTAAGTGGATTACACTTGGCCAAAAGCATTTCACTTGTTTATTATTTTTATTAAGAACAGTTTAAGATATTTTTTTTCTGTGGGGCAAATTTTTTATTTATGTTTAATATAAAATAAAATTTAAAGTATTTATTTCTGTGCATATGAAATATCTTTTTGTAAATATAAGTTAATAAATGAAATCACGGCTCAACTTAAAAAAGTATCGTCATAAAATGCACTCCATCGAGTATACGATTGCTTCATTTTGAGTTTACTGCTGCTAAATTGAATAAAATAACGACATTTAATATTATATCTTTTCGTTTATTTATTTATTATTTGATATGCTTCACTAACTACTTTGTCATTTCTGCAGTTGACCACAATTTTAGTTTTACGTGGGTTTTATTTGGTTGAGGTTCTGTACGAGAGTGGTATTGAAAATGTTGTTATAATGCCTGCATTCCATGATGTTGCATGTAACAAAGTTCTCACTAACTTTCATTGGTCATGTCATCTATACGTTTGAGGTATGATGTGTTTTGTTAATTCATGTTATTTTAAAGCTCCTGGTTAGGTTCACACAAATGTAAAATTCAATTTTGTCAAAATTTTGCGGTTTCGTGCAAAATCTATTGAGATGTATTTACCTACATATGAACAAAATCAACTTTAGAATGTTGTAAAAATACCAAAATTGGAAATGACTTAAATTTTGCATTTTCAAAGGTCTGAATTTACAATTAAAAATTATTTTTTTTTAGAGTAAACATAAACTTTAAGAATTTGTTACGAACAGAAGGAAATCAAAACCAGAAATGAAAAACAACTAGTGCTAGTGCTTTAAAGCTTCTCTAAGAAATGTCGGCTTAGAATAAATTCTACAAAATATAATTTATTTGTATGTCATTGGAAGTAAGTGCAGATTTTATAAAACAGTTCCATATTTGTAAAATAAAATACAAGAGAAATCCACACGTACCATAACACCTTGGGTAGTATGTGCAGTACATTTCATTGAGCACTCAACACAGAACACACACAAATCTACTCCTCTTAAAGAGAAGACAATTAAAACGCTGTTCAATACCAGTAAAGCAGCTACAGACAAATAAGCAGTGAAAAGCAAAAGCTGCACCCCTGCCTGCTAATCCTGTAACCCACAGGACATAATAATTCTACGTACTACCAAGCAAAAAAGGACAAAACAATGGCTGAAACTAGCAAACATAATAAAAAAATCGACAACGAAAAAGTTCAGCTAAACGAAGGACTCTAGAAATTTTCTCCAAACAGGCTTAAGTTACCCTGCTGTTAAGTGCAGCATGGAAAATTGCGGCTTTGCTTATGTGCAGCAATGAGACATCGAGCAATGGGAAGTGAGATGTGCAAAGAGTTGCCAACAAATAAATTGAAAACTAAAAAACTTAAGCCGTTAGAAAATGATCACAGAAGATATAACATATAGTTACCGGACAACCTACAGTTTCTATGCTGTGATTTTATCCAGGTTTTTTTTTAAGAAATGAAAAAAAGACAGAGTTATTATCCTAACATTGTTTGAACTTATGTCAGAGTTCTTCAAAGCCTTCAAATTTGAGGAATATCGAAAGAGACCTTCTTACTCGCAATAATTTAGATATCTGGCAACAGTAGGTACAGTAGCACCTAGTCAGCGGTTGTGACTCAGTTATTTTGCCAAAACTTAATAGTAGTAACAGCAGCAGGAGAAGCATTTGGTAGTAAGAGTCGTTGCAGTAAAATAGTCGCAACGGGCGCTACTGACATTGTATAGCTGTGTTCATGCTGTTGTTGCAATTTCTTTGTATTTGTTGCTCTTGCTATCTTGTGGGCGACACCTAGTCTGGCATCACCCTACAGCGTCACTGGCAACAACGATGGTAACTGCAGTGGCGGCTTCTTGCAACACGTCCAGTGTTTTACTTCGTTTTACTGAATTCTCTAAGTTTTAGCGGTTTTTAACTAGCAAAGTGCTGCGAGTGGTAGGAAGTGGGGGTGGGGTGGGGTGGTGTATAAATTCGTTTGACAGTAAAAGGATGTTGTCTCTTTAACATTTAGCTGGGACAGTCGAGGTTGGTTATCTGACTGTGGGACTTTTACTTTTAATTTTTTTGGTCAGCTTGCAACATGCTGGTGCTGTTGCTTTTTGCTGCTGCTGAGGCAAAACTTAATTTGCTTTTGAAATAAATGGGACAATTCTTTTTCATTCTTTTTAAAGAGCTCTTCATTTATTTGGTGCACTTCAAAGGCAAAGAATGCGGTTCAATGTTAGGCTTGCGGATGCGGTCAGGTTGTTGCTGCTATAGAATTTGTTAATTTTTGGCTTTGAGTGCATAAAACCGGAAATGTAATAAAATATCATGGGATACACAGATTACTTTCAGTAAAGGTTGAAATATATTTTAAATAATAAACAACAAACACACTTAGCTTACAGACTTATGTAGATATCAAATACTGTTAAGTCTTTTAATACCAACTCAGAGCTACCTTCAACTTAATCACTTACTTGTTGATTACCAGAAAATTACCCATCGTAATGCAGCCACACGCTGCTGACACTTAATTTGAAAAATTGCAAAAATATTTCACAATTTAAACAAATTAAGGTAAGAAGACAATCAAGAGAAAAACAAAATAATTCCATTTAAAGAAATGCGTTGCTAATTTGGAAACTCATCAGTGCGCTGCATGCAAAAGTTGCATTAGCCAACGTTGTGGCATGTAATACTCTGCCGTTCAGCGAAAGCAACAGCATGAAAATCACAAAAAAGCAAATGAACATTGTGGGATTCATTTTTCCAGTTTTTGCTCATCAAAATTTGGTATGCGCTTGCGTGACATCATTGCCTGCCAACGAATGGAGCAGCAGCAGAGAATTGCAACACGCATAGCATACCATACCTTAACTGAAGAAAATCGAAATGACAACTTAAACATAATGAAAGCTAATTAAGACAGTTATGTTAACGTAACCGTAATATCTGTCACCGCCAACTTCAACGTCAGCGGCATTCAACCATTCCAATCAAAATGCGAAACGCAGGTACAGCGGGTTAAGAAATATAAAACTAGTGAGGGTGGCACCATTGCCAAATATTAAATAACCCAAACTACTTCGACAACAAAAGTGGGCGTTGAAGTCGTGAGATATATTAGAATTTCTTTTTTTCACACATTTGTGAAAATTTTCTAGAATGTCGCAGGTATCGTAGCCTATATACAATTTTCTTGTCAATATATTTAGAAACGCTCAATCTTGAATTTTTCAAACCGTTCAAACCGTAAGTTTTTAAAATTGCGTTTATTTGGCACAAATTTAAATTCGTTGAAATTTCATATTCAGTTGGAAATTATATGAGTTCAAAGGTATTCGGTTCTTACATCTACACATCAGTGTGGAAACCCAAATTTTTTAAGTTTTTAATAACTCATCGTTTGCTTAAAAAAAGATTATTTTGTCTCAGCTTACAGTGTTTTTAGATAGAATACAATTCGAAAAATTCTGAAGTAAATGACGGAAAATGTATTACTTTTAAGGAAATATGAGAATTATATAACATTGGGTATGAATCACACCCATGATCTCAGAGTTTTAAACTTAATGAACTCCTCTATGCTACAAGTTCAGTACTCATTTTCTAGTCAAAATAAATACCCGCAGTGAACTTTAATTCAAAAATTAATTTCGATAACATTTAGAATAGCACTTTTTGAAAAAAAAATTCTCAGTTTGGTTTTGTCCTCAGCTTTTAATATCAAGAGAAAGGTACTTCAGTTAATATTCATACAGTTAAATCAATGCACCGATCTTCCACAACTAGCATTAAAAAGAAAAAAATATTAAATCATGTACTACCTCGTTTATTCATTTATTAACTTCACTATGTGACCCAATATTTACCCTCAATGTTGGCTGTCCAAATAATTTCGCTGTAATACTCGTACCACATACAAATTATTTACATAATGATATGACGACGCATGATAAGTCAAGTCAAACCAACATTTGTTTGTATTTGTTGTGTAAAGAACGCAATTTCATAAGACTGGCAGGGTGTGGTGGTTGTGACAGGAAGTGCGCTTAACTTAAGACAAAAAGTCGCAAACAAATTACGTTACAATGTTATTTATTAATTTCTTTTTATGGCTTTTCTACAATTTGTTACAAAAAGTCTAGGCTTTTACCCAATACACATACATACACACATTCATACATACATACGCCAGAACAAGTAGGGTTTGGTTTGAGTAACACACGCACACCAAATGTTTGTTGCATAAAACAAATATGCCAAGCAACTTTGACAGCTCTGTGTCTGAAATATCCATTTGCATTTTGTGTCAGGTTTTTTGAGAATAAATTCAATTTTTTACAAAAGTAAAATAATTTGATTGTTAACTTTACCACTTGCTCACTACGAAATCCCTAACGTTGGTCATATTTCAGACAAAATCTACGTTATCGTCAAAGGAGCGCGTCCCACATTAAAAGGACATTAAAGTAGCATTAAGCATGACTGCGCGAATGTAAATTCCAGTAAAACGTGCAAATTGCGCTAAAAATTGCGTGCAAAATTAGTTTTTGAACGTTTCACGTGCATTTCACGTTGATGGGTGCGTGGAGCAACGAACCGAATTAAACAACGCACCACGCAATCTCTACGACTTTCCCATTTACCAACACCATACCTTTTTAACGGCTAAAGCAAATCTTTACACCCACATCAAATACATGAAAATTTATTAAAGAACTTAATTAATTTGCGTAAATATCAAAGCCGAAAGGGCAGATTTAGCAGCAGCAGCAACAAGGACTTTAGCGCATGATCTCGAACATTAAGGGTTATTCGTTGATGGCGGTGGACAGTATCCCAGACCCAGAAACCAGACTATATATTTCCGAAGGTTTTTGATGCGCTGATTTCATATTTAAAAATGAGATAACTCTGAGAAAAAAAAATATTTCAGCAAACTCAACGCTATTTGAAAGAAGAAGACTTCTACTTAAAGAAGCCAACCTTTAATTTTGGTGAAATAAAAAATCCGCAATACTACAAGTAGTTCTACAAGATAAAAGTGAAAAAAATATCCCGCGAAGCCTTGTCTTCGGGAAAAATATTAAACTTGTTTGTTCGTTTATTTAATTTAATATTAATTATAAAGTTTATGAAAATGAGTTTCAAACTATTTATAGCTAAGGGAAATATCTACTAGATTTAAAAATACTTTCACCTGTTATGTCATTTCTAACATTTGAAAGACTTTTAGATATGAAATAAAGCCTCCTACTAATTTTTAGTTAAACTTCGTTGTAACGAAATAATAAATGCCACAATTCCAACTTTATTTCAGTGAATTTTTTTAGTTATGTTATGATTCATTTCGAAAAATTCAGACAGACAAACGAACAATGCAATCAAAATCAAAAAACTCTAACGAAATACTCTAAAGAAGACAATGCATACGGCAATCAAATCTTGCAGCAGTCAAAAAATATCTAAGAAATAAGTTTTACTTAAGAACAGAAGCGTTTGCCTCTTCCACATATGGCTGCAACAGACGTGACCATTAGCAACAGCAAAAAAGCAGCTACAACAACACGCAACCGTAACCATATACATATATAGCATAGCGAGTCAGCTTCCTGTTTATGATTAAATCCAGTGCTTAGTAAAAAAGCCGCGATTGAGATACTGAAGAAAAAAAAAGTTAAATCAAAATAGCTGACCAAACTGACATGCATGTTGAGCTACTCGATGAAATATGTGCTAGCTAATATGTATAAATCAACAAAAGATCACTGCATTAAAATATAAATAATGGGGTAGTCTTAAATACAGAAATAATGAAATGTTAAGGTGCGTAAGACTTTTCTGAAACTTCGGATCGTAGCTGGAAGTTAGTTGAAAGTCTAAGCAGTTATGCTGTATAGAAGTTTTGTATGCGACTATTCATAAAAAGAGAAAGTTGGTCCCTCGGGATACCTTAATAAGAAATTTTGTAATACTTTTAAATAAATTAGAAAACCATTCTGCCACGCGTAGGGTACTTTCTCACTTAAAAATTGATCACTGCGCACAACCTGCTGCTGCCGTTGCCTCGTTAAATGAATGAGAATCAAATAAAGTAAAGAAACAAAAGTTGAACCGTAGAAGAAGCCACCTCAAGAATGACTCACATCCTCTACAGCAAGCAGTTTTTTTATTATTATTTACTTATTTATTTATTTCCATTTTTTTTTTTTTTGATTCTTTGAATAAAGTGGAAACTTGGTTCAACAAGTGAGAAGTTGCATTGCGTTTCGTTCTGTGGGACAGTAGAAGACGAGAAGCATCTTTACAATGAGTTACTCGATACAACAAAAGCGGCTTCTCACACAACAACAAAATATGTGGTGTAGCTCTGGCGGCGACACCTGAGCGGCCAGAAAATGCAATTGAAAGAGGCTACACAAAGGCAGAGTTTGAATGCAATGCAGCAGCAGCAACGCAGGTTATGAACTGTAAAGTTGCCGGGAAAACGTTCAATGGAAAACGTGTTACATTCACAAAGGTTTTACGGCTTTGAAGTTGTTGTTAGTGTTCTTCGTTGAATACCTACTACGATAAAAGAAATACAACTATTTATGAAAAATGGTAACACACGTAGATACGTGAGCTAAACGAATGGTGGAAGGAACTGAAAGATAAACAAACGGCAAGTCGAGCTTCTATAACATATGTATGTAGCCAGAAATTTAATAGTTAGGTTGCCGTTTTTAGAATTGCCCGTTTCTTGATTACCTGTATACCTAGTATAATGCGGCACTATGATAACGCTTTGAGCAACGCAGGTAGTTGCTTTAGTGGCTTTACTCATGTATATTGTTCCATTTGAGGTGATTGCTGGAAGAATCTGAATGAAATAATTTGTATAGTTTGCTTAGATGATATAGAAATTTGTATGGACTCATCTGTTCGATGTGTGAATTCAAACCATTTAAAGTTAATTTCCACATGGATCGTGATATTTAAGAAAATGTTGTTGTACCTCTGAATGTATTAAACTTTGAATCAAAATATATCGTTAAAAATATCTGGTTTTCTGATTTTGGTTAATATTTTTGTACTTTAAAAACACTAATCGACAAAGCGACTTTCATGGTGCAGCTACCGTTGTAAAGGTGGAGGAGAAATGTCAAGTATTTAAGTTAAGTGTTTAACAAAAAGAATACATAGCTTGTGAATAGAACTTTGAAACTTGGCACAGACCGAATAAATTGGATTTTGAAAAATTTTGTTTATGTAATCAGTATTCTTATTCATGTAAAAATCTATGTAGCTATCATTATTCATACGTAATTCAATTTTGGCATCATCACGTTAGAAAAAGAAGTTGTGGTTAGAGATTAAGTATCTCATTATTATCTAGTTCATATATAAAGTTTTATTAAGAGAAATGAATTTAAAGGACGTTGCTAAAAAAAAACTCAACTAACATTATATATTCAATATTAAAAAAATATATTTTTCAACGCATTTCAGTAAAACAAGGTAAATTATATTATTGGTTGTAAGTACATTTGATTAATAATTTTCTCAAAAAAACTTAAATTGCATTACAAATAATTTCCCCTTAAAGCCAACATTCGCACCTTCATAAAGAAAGGTATTGATTAATTTAATTAAATAATCTAAGTGAACTCAATCATTCAATTAAAAAGTTCAACGTTCTTTAAAGTGGCGCCCACAGTAACAGCAATAAGCCAGCAAAACTTAAGTCCAACATGCAAATCGGAGTGTACCGTTCAACCCCCTATAACACAAAAACAAAATAAGGAAAGTCACTCACAAATCAAGATTAAAGCAACTTGGTTTTCCTACTAACAATTGTTTGAGTTTGTTGTTATCGAAATACCATTTGCTATTGTAGGTAATTCAATTGTTTGTTGTTGTCATTGCAAACAATTGCAGCGCAATTACATAAGTTACCTAAATTTGCACATTCAGCATTTCTTACAGCAACGAATGCTATCTGGTTGAAACCCTTCCTGCCCACTCCGCTCAACACTTACTCTTCAACATTTTGCTTCTGGCATCTTGTCGCTAGTGTTGCTGCATTTCGTTGTTGTCATTTCACTATGGTGTTGACAAAGAAATCAATTAAATTACACTTTAACGCTGCTGCCACCTAAAGTTTCAGCTTAGTCTTTCTGTTGTAGTTGTTGTGTTGTAATTGTTGGTCAATGAACGTTGGTCTGCATCTTCATGCCGGTTGTCTGGCGTGCGCGTGAATTAAAGTCGCCATTGCTGACTCTTTAAAATAAGAATTAGGTTAATTTGCGATTAACCTATTTGGAGCGTCGTTTATTTATGTGAGATATAACAAAAATTTAAGAACTTTTGCATTCTATGAAGATGAAAAAGCTTTACTGTATTTAGTTTTCGATGAGGCCATAAATAACGCCCTTACAATTTTTAACTAAAGTAATCAAATTTTATAAAATAAAAATTTTCCATGTTAAGTGAATCTTGTGAGAATTGTTTGGCTTTGATGTAATTTTGAAAGATTTTATACAGTTCATATGTATAAGTAGTTTTATTTTGACAGACCTAGTTGGAATTGCTGCATTTGTACATGATCTCAACTATTTGGAAAACGATATTTGAGAGTAGGAACCACTTTCCTGTGGCCAGAAAGATCACAATGTGGGACCATAAAAAATTCAAGTATTTCGCTAAGATTTCTCATCATGAGGATATAGGACATACATAAATAAAATATATTTATCAACTATGACTTAATATAAGACCAAAATGGGTTAATGTATGAATTTCTGACCAAATCAAAGTGCAGCAAATTAAATATGGCAAACATGACTTAAAACAATAACAACAACCAAATATTTGAAGAAACGCATAGAAACCGTGAGATGATGAAGATTGAAGAGGAGGCGGAATGTGGAAAAATCGAAAAACCCTTAATCGATTAGCCCAGTTGCCTAGAAAACGAGAACCTAACGAAACGAAATAAAATTTTTGCAGCTCTTCCTCTTAAGTCGACCGTATGTATGTATGTAGCTCCTCACCCCATTTTCCCATATATTCGTCGACCCAGCCATCCACATCATATACCGCTACGTTTGTAAGCGAGTACAACAAAAAACTTAAGATTTAAGACTCTTTCATTGATGTTGGTGTAGTTGATACGTTTGTTGTTTGTAAATGTTGTTGTTGTTGTTGTGGAATTTGTAGTTGGTGTGTTGTTTTTTTTTTGAAAATGGAAGCACGAAAATTCGTTTTAGATTTGTGGGTGACTATGAGATTTATTAGTGGATACAAGAAACGAGAAAGACACTGAGTACAAGCCATCATCATCGAGAGAATGGCTGAGAAAGCGATAGCAAGAACTGCGCTAAGTTGAGATATTCGTAAAAATTCCAGTTGTGTTTCGACTCAAATTTTTGAGTTATAGTTCTTATATAAATGTATATGCAACATGTTGCATGCATTGGTGAAACAGCGCTAAGTGCGAAATGATGATAAGTGAGCACTGTACACTCTTGGTTATTTGAACAGCGATATCATATTCATTTGAATTTTTTTTTTTTGCTTCAAAAACTTTTGAAAATTTCTAATTGTTTAATTACATCAACATTGGATTTTATTGTAACGGTTATTTTATTAACATATTTTGCATACAGCATCAGTGCTGTCGTTCAGGCAGTAGTAGCAATTTAATAATACTGTTTAGCCAAGCGTTCTACTGTATCACATTCCACAATTTGTGCTTTTTCACCGTTGTTTTGTTTGTGATAAAATAATAACAAAAATAAACATTTCACATATGTATGAACTAACTAAGCCATTTTATATCAAAAACACAACATTTCGAAAAAATCTGTCAAATAAGCAATCTTTTACAAGGCAGCTTCTTTATATTTTTATCACGTGCAACATTTTTGATGTAGCATGTTTCTACACCAAAATTTTTGAATGTTGCTACAAACTCCAGTTGAGTGTCTTACCCAAATTTTACACGCACAAAAACTCAACAACATAAAACGCTGTTCGCATAAACGAAGTGGTAGCGCTTCGAATTAACGCTCACAGAATAGTGTGACGCTGTATGCATTGCATACAAAACGACCTGCTGTTCGTCGCTCGTACAATCGTTTCTCTGCTCTCGTTCATACTTTTGAGTATACGTTTAATTCATTTTTCTTCAGTCAATGTCGATTAAGCATTCGGTGCGGTTTGGTATGATTGTGAGCGCAATTCGAAATTTAAAACTTAAAAAAATTTTCTTAAAAAATGAAGAAAAAATTAGCAAAAGCAAAAATTTATGAGAAAAAATAAATCAATTTCATATTCAAAATTAAATTTAGTAAGAGTGGGTGCAAGAAAAACGTTTTGAAGCAAAAATTGTTGCAAATTTTGATTGAAAATTTTGAGTGAAAATATAAAATCCATCGTTTGTGTTCGTTAATAATTTCGTAACAATACGAAATTTTGCTCGTCATTACATCCTTTAGCAAATTTTTGTCGTTGCTAATCGTCGTGTGCGAAAAATTTTCCAACACCAAGTGCGTGAATCAAATGTAGTAGTGGACTAAGGCCACGAATTTTCTGAAAAAGCGCGAGGAAGTTAACGAACTCACAAGCGAAGCAAGGACGTGAAACGATAGCAGCTCGATAAATCCTGCGATAGGACGTCAGTCAGCCAGTGTGTAAAGCGAAAATTTGCGTGTGCCAACAGTTCCAAAAATAACAAATGAAAATGAGTTGAAGCAAAAAGAAAAATTGTTCCCAGTAACAAAAAACAACATATCCTGTGAAAAAAAAACTGGCAAGCAAAAAAGTTAAAGCATTAATTTATGCCGCCAAAGGATTATCAGTGATAAACGTGAAGTAAAATTAAGTTTCGCGCTAATTACGAAGAAACATGAAATTTTCAAAAATTCAAGAATTTTATGATTTTATTTTTGTTCTGTTTTGTTATTGTACTTTCGACGGACATCGCGAAATAATTAATCAATTTTAAAAGCCTTTGAAATGGCCCAAGGAGCCACCAGACCGTGGATTACTAGTGCAGCAACAACAATAAAACGCACGACGTTAACGGTATCAGCAGTGGCACCAAAAACAATAGCAACAACAACAACTGGCATATTATAAGCCAAGATATTGTACCACACACGTTCAAACATACACGTGCGTATTGTAACAAACGAGTAACGCGTGAATGTTGCCAGGATAACGTGATTTCATTTAATTAAAACTAAAATTTGTTGGAAGGCTGAAAACCAAAGCCACACGTACGCACACAAAAACATAAAGCGACGAAAACATATACACACAAGAAAAAACTTGTACATATACGCATCTAAGGAGAGCCCTAGCTAGAGACCGTGACCCTTCAATGAAAACGCATAAATCATTTTACCCCGATTTTTCATTGTTGGCATTTGGCGAAAGTAATTCGAAAACGGAAAGTGGAAAAAGGCAAAATTCTCATAAAAATTCATTTTGCTTGCTTTTAATATCTTATTTGTTTTGCCTACATTTGCTTTGATTGCGTGTTTGATGTAAATGTAAAAGGCAAGACCATTATCAACAACATCGCTAGACTTTAACATATCAGAGGAATGCGTAAAAAGCTTTTTTCAAATACGTTAGACTACACATCTCCAAGAATATTAACATTTCACAAGTATCGAGAAATACATTGAAAAGATTAACACCAATCGAAAAGTGAATTTAATTTATCATATCTTAATAACAACCAAACATATCGACTACACTTCGCCAAAATACATTAATACTGAATAACGTTAACAATATCTAGCGTTATGCCACGCCAAAAAATACGTTACAAGCTGCATTACCCAACTATTGCCGTGCCAAAGGCAGGCCACTGGACCAGCACCAGGAGCCTTTCTTGGGTACTACTTATAGCCCTACTGTCATCGACTGTGGCGACAAATACACGCTACAATCGACCAAACCACGTAATGTTTGCGAATACCGATGGAAACCAACAACAGCCTCCAATCTCTCACGCGGACATAAGCTTTCGGCACTCTAATAAACACACGCCTAGCAGCAACAACAATGATGTGTACTCTGTAGCTGACAGTCAAGCCATGACTGATGATTATATGTCTCAGTTCGCTGCTCCAGGAGCACCACCAAATACAATTCCTAACTCAGCAGACAATATGCTCATTGTAAACCAGCAACAACTGAGTAGTTGTCAAACAGTGTGTGCCTGCAAGTGGAAGGGTGGCAAACAGACAGTTGAATGCATTGATCGCTTGCTAATACAAATTCCCGATAACATTGATCCCTCGACGCAGGTCCTGGATATGTCGGGTAACAAACTGCAGACACTGTCCAATGAGCAGTTTATACGTGCAAATCTTCTAAATCTACAAAAACTCTATTTACGTAACTGTAAAATCGGTGAGATCGAACAAGAAACCTTTAAGGGTCTTACCAATCTTGTTGAGTTGGATTTGTCGCACAACTTGCTAGTTGTAGTGCCATCACTAGCCTTAAGCTATATTAGTTCGTTACGCGAACTTACGCTGGCATCTAACCATATAAATAGAATTGAGTCCAACTCTTTTGCGAGTACACCATCGTTGCACAAACTTGATCTATCGCACTGCGATATACAGACCATAGCACCTCAAGCGTTTGAAGGCTTAGAAGGTTTAACACTACTACGTCTGAATGGCAACAAGCTAAGCGAATTGTTGCCAAAAACCATTGAAACCTTAAGTCGTCTACATGGTATCGAGCTGCATGACAATCCTTGGATGTGCGATTGCCGTCTGCGTGATGCCAAACTATGGTTGACGGAACAAAATATTCCATATCCCGTTGCACCAATATGTGCTGGAGGACCAGAACGTGTCATTGATCGCACCTTTGCTGATCTGCAAGTTTATGACTTTGCCTGCAAACCAGAAATGCTGCCCATTAGTCACTACGTGGAAGCAACAATGGGCGAAAATGCTTCAATTATATGCCGTGCAAAAGCAGTACCAACTGCAATCATCAACTGGTACTGGAACGGCCGACTTCTGGCAAATAATAGTGCATTCAGCACTTACCAACGCATTCATGTCTACGAGGATGAGAAGCAATTTGAGAAGCGTTCTCGTTTAATACTAACAAACTCACAAGAAACAGATTCCAGTGAATTTTACTGTATTGCTGAAAATCGGGCAGGCACCGCTGAGGCCAATTTTACGCTACACGTTAGCATGCGCGCTGCTGGTATGGCATCGCTCGCCAGTGGACAGATTGTAGGCCTTAGCGCTGCACTTGTCATTTTGATACTGTTCGTGTTGCTCATTATTATGTTCCTGTTGATGCGACTGAAGCGTCAGCCTTTCACCGAAAGTAAGACACCAAACCACCTGGAAGTAATCACTAGTGTCAATCACCAGAACTCCATAACAAACAAGACGCAACCACCTAGTGGTAATGGCAGCATTGGCGGTGTGGTAATTGCCAACGGCGCAATACCAAGTTGCATTGATGCACATAGCTCACTGGAACGTAAGACCGGTGGCCTCAATAGCGCCAATAATGATTCTAAGTTCGCTAATCCGGTGCAGAAGCCGCCTAGGGTGACAGATTTGCCTTACGTCTCAAACGGTTATGACAATGCCGGAAGCGCACTCTCCACAGCATCCTGCTTTATTTCGCCCACCGCTTCAGCAGGCAATAACCCAGATTTGATAAATGACACAAAGCGCTTTGGTAGCGATGAATTTGCTGATCTTAAAATACCGACCATACTCACAGCAAATCTTGGCACAGATCATGGTGGTGGATCTAGTGGTGAGTACAGTCGTGCTAATGGCTGTGACTCACTTTATCCTTCTGGTTTATGGGAGCATGCACCAACGGGTACTTCCTCAGCGGATGACCTTTTTTTAAAGCGCTACACAGATAAAACGCCAATCATGGAGTCGAACCAATTATACGATTTGCACGATCGCTCCACAAACGCTGACTACTTTAGTAAAACATTTCCGCGCATGCATTACAATATGCAGCTGAACACAGGCAGCAATTGTGCAGGTAGCGGTGGAGGCATCAATAACCCCTCCACGTCTTCGACAGCAGCGCTGCTTAGTGGCATGGGAGCTGGAGCACATTCGACAACGTCAACGACAACTACAAATCTATCGAATTCAACTGGTGCTGGCATTGGTGGTGGCAGTAGTTGTGGCTACCCAACAGATTATGGACTGCCACTGGTGCCAGGTGCTGAACATCAACACAATCATCACCTGCAGATGCATCCGTTGCAACATTTGCATCAGCAGCTGATGTCGAACAACAACAACAACAGTACAGCGATACATGGAAATAGTTTCGTCGGTAATAACAATTTTAGTAGTAGAACTTTGCCACGTCTGCATGATACGTCATCATCGGTAGCATCCCCACGAGCCAGCTCAACACCAACACCACCTCCGGCCTCTGGTTTTGGATCAACTGCAATTTTGCCCAATGGACAACCTGTGAATGCAAAAACGATACGAGTGTGGCAGAAAGGAGGCGTTCCCGTACTACCACCCGTGACGGCAGCACTCAAGCGAGCGTTGATCAGTAATAGCAGAAATTCACCAGACGAAGGCTATCAGGAAGGTGGAACTGATGTGTAAGGAAAGAAAAATTCGCAGTTTTTTGAGTAGAAGAAAGAAAATAATGTAAATATTTTTTTGCATAGTTTTATGTTATTTTAAGTTATTTTTTATTAAATTTTTAATTTGAAATAAAAAACGAGGAAATAATTTGTACTGAAAAAACAACAACAATAACAGATAAAAGCTGAATGAAGATGTGGCGAGAAATAATAAAAATTGTGATAGTGTGTGAAAAAGAGATAATAATTACAAAAACAAACAAGTGAAACACGAAAGAAATTTATGAAGTATACTTTTAGGTAATTAGATGCAAAGTGTAAATAGAAAACAAAAAAATCAATGACATTAGTTCTAAATTAAATATCATTGACGTGTTTCATCTCGGTGTAAAAAATCATCAAGTATTTAAAGAAAAATGAAAATAATGAAAAAATACACTCAAAAAAATTATGTTCTCAAATGCGTAAAAGCTACTAGAGTTGAAAATCAGCTTCGGCTTTAACCGCTACAGCGTCAACTAAGAGTAAGTTAAGATAAAACAATGAAATTATTTTTTGCTAAAACTAAAATCGTATTGTTTCTTGACCATTTTTAGTCGATTTTCTTCAGTTTTTTTTGTTCATAAAAATAAATTTAACAATAAGCTATCATAACAAAATTATATAAAAATGTATACTCATAAGAAGATTCGTGTGAATTTTTTGATTCCTATTAGATATGTTAAGACTTTGATTTATATATTTCTACACAAACAAGAAAATTTCTTAAATAATTTGCTAAATATTTTCCAACAAGTTACGAACTTTTATACAAAAACAAAAAAAAAAGTATTTTGAATAGCGTTTAATAGTGTAAAAAGGTTTTGATTTTCTAAAAACTAAGTGTAATCATAGTGAAAGATATTATTCATAAGAGAAAAAAATTATTTTTATATAGAATAGCAGATGTCCTATGTTATCTTCTGTTCGACAGACGTTTTAAATCATATTCAAAGGTAAATTATGCATGTGTCATTACTATCAAAATCATAGAAAAAAATTGGAGAAAATTACACAAACCTCTGCTAACATTAGCAAGAAGTTAAATTAATAAAAAGCATTGTCAAGCTTAAAAGAAAAAGAAAGACAAAATTTTTGTACTCAAAACAAGTGAAAGCACAGTAAAAAATCTGAAATTAAATTTTTTTCCGATGTAAATCATTTGTAGGAAATGTCAATAAAACATCAATTCATAATCAGCAAAAGACAGTGTGTAGTATTGCGATGACAGAACAAAAACGTGTAATAAATTTTAGATTTATTGAAACAACTTCATCCCATCCACAGCAAAGAGCAACTTTTTTTATTTATTTATGGGTGAATTCTGGCTTATGTGTTGCGTTAATATCGTAAAAGTTTTTATAGGTTTTACTTCTATGCATCTTATTACTTGTTAGTTAACAAGATTAAAAGAAATGGTTCGTCGTAACAAAATAAAACTTAAATTTTAATGAAATGGAACTTCCTAAAATATTACCTTAAAAACACCTACACCTACGAAACCATCATCCGTGACTATAACTTGATACACTGAAAGGAAATTCATGTTTCATTCATGTAGATGTTGATAACCATACCGAAATCAAAAGAAATCTCATGACATTTCGAATGTACTCGCGAAAAAACTTGCGACAAAATATCTGCGGATTTAGGATATCAATCAGTGCTTTATTTTGATTTTCAACAATACGTTTCGTATTGATTCACTCATTCATTCGTTCCGTATATTTGCTGCTAAGAGTTGATTCGCTCTTCATTTTCTAGCGAATGTTTCACAGCCGCGTACGTATAATTTTAAGATATGTAATTTGCAACATAATTTTACTCAAAAATAATAACAGAGCTCGCAGTTTTAAAATTAATCTCCTCCTCGCCCAATTTCCTGTCCTCATCAATCCTGCCATTTCCAAGTAATTCACTCAATGCATTACATTCTACATTACTGTTCTATCTTAAAGTAAGTTAATGTCTAAGTCACTTGTAATTTGTAACTAAAATAAAAATTACAAAATCTTAGCATTGTTTATAATAATAGATAAAAAATAATTAAATATAATGCAATTAAAATACTACATATATAAAAATATATATATATATTATATATAACATACATACATAAACAATTGTGTTTATGCATAAATTAAGGCAAACCAAAGACTTTTTTTTTTCTTTGAATAAAAAGGGAAAAATAAAATGTAAATTATTACAAATAAAAGACAAAAACATATATTGGAAAAATTAAAAAAAAAATGTATAATTTTAATTTGCACTCTTGCGCGACATTCATCTGGGAAATGTATCTCCAGTAAGTATATTCACACAACAGAGGACTACCTGTATCTGCAGCAACAACTATTTTGAATAAAACTCGTATCAAATCGTAATAACTACATATAATTTTGGAGAGAGTTTCTGAAAGAAAGTTACCTTGTTTTGTACTGTATTATGGGCTAAACAAAAAAAGGAAGGATTTAAAGAGAGCTGCAGTTCCCAATTGAAATTAAAATAGAGCTAAAGAAATTTACTAAAAAAGAAATGCCATATATTCATAGCCATTTATATAACTGAGTGTTCATTAGGTCGGAAGCGTTTTGCGTGAAAATTGAAAATTGCAAAGAGAAATACTTAGAAGGTATTTGCTGTCAATGGGTTAAAGTAAGCAATAGCCTTTGGCTACGTAAAGTGCACATGTAAAGTATATGTTAAAAAGCTGTTGCTAAATTTGAGTCAATATTTAAAAATTCCAGGGGTGCCAATTTATTTTGCGATTACTACTAAACGTAGTATACGTTTAAAAATTATTTTGTTTTTAACAGATTTTATAGATTTTTCCTTGAAAATATTTTGATTAGCATACATTCGTATAGTAAAACCATAAAAAATAAATTAAGCTATTTATGAAGATTATCATGCTACTATATAAAAAAATTGTTTGATACGTTTTGGATCTCTTTATTATATTGGATCTATACTTAAGAGTAATATATAGGAATTATATCATTAAAGTCTTTCATTCATATATGCTCTGCTTTTTCTTATTTTTTTATAATAAATGTCTGATGTTGGGGATCCTTTTGACACTTCATAAAGAAATCGAATTCTCGAAAAAGAAATAAGCAAAACAGTTTAATTCTATTGCGTCGTTTTATGTCTCGGACTTAGACTACGCAGTTAAAAACCTATGAAAATTATATGTTCTGAATCTAAATCTGGCAGCTTATTTACTCTATAACGTAAATACTTTGATATCTTAAACGGATATTGCTAAAATTTATTTTTTCCCTTACTGGTAATTGATATGACTTTCGCTTTGTCTTAGAATAAAAATTTTGAGCAGAAATCATTTATTTGTTTCTTAAACCATATCTTATTTTTTCTTTAGAATCATATATGCTACATAGTTATAAGAACATTAGTATTTTTAAAAAGAAAAATGTTCAAAGTTCTTTCTTCATAATTTTGTTAAAAATAATATATAATTTATTAAAATATCTTAGGAAAATTCGGCAATTGGTTCTGACTTTTTAAGACGTTTCAAATTCACCTCAATCATACTTATAGTCCTTGGGCCCAGGCGTAAAAAAATATTTCATGACCACACTGCTTAAACTTTTTGTACGTGATATTTACGTCAAGTCGGACAAATAATGTACGTAGCCAAGTATGATGGTGGGGCGTTTTCCTTTCAAGCCATCACAAAGTTATGAATTTTACGAGATAAATGAATTTATGACCTGTATGTTATATTTTATTTAATCAAGAGTTTTTTATACATAAAAAGGGTAAAACATTTTTCGAACAAAAATGTTGGGTCATTTAGCGTGTCATAAATTTATTTATCTCGTAGAATTCACAACATTGAAACGTAATACTTGGCTACATTCAAAATTTGTCCGACTCGACGTGAATATCACATACAAAAAGTTTGAGCAGTGTGGTCATGAATAATTTTTTTACTCCTGGGACCCAGGGCTATTAGTCGTTTAAGTGAAATTGACACCCGGTGTATGTTTTAAGCAAAATATATTAAATTTTTGCCATATATAGATAAATCTTTGTACTAATTAAATTTAAATAGATTATACGCAGAACAAATTCAAAAATGAAATTAACCTTGTAACTCTGAAGCAATTAAATCATCCTTAGAACGCTGGTAAATAGTGCATTTATTGCAATTTGTTGTTGTACATTCTGTGATTTCTCCAAAAATTAATTAAAACTCCTTAGACATATATTTTAAACTTATAGTTTCTGTCAATAATCTAATGAATTAAGCTACTTATGCGTTGAATAAATATCTTTTTAGGATATGACAGACTGCTGATAATTTACAAAATAATATTTGGTCTCTTCAGCAATTTAACTATATTAGCTGCCTGAAATGTTACTGACACTTCATTACGGACGGCGATTGTTTGAACTGCCAGAATTTGCAAAACAAAATTCATTTTGAAAGTTAACTCAATTTTTGGAATATTGGTATGGAGGACGACTATGCACTGTATGTTTGTATATCAACTGTTGAAATCAGATTTTAATTTAAATTCTGACCTATCGATGCAATCAGCTAAAAAATTAGCATAAATGAGTTTAATTTACCAGCGGTGGCAGCAGAGCACTAATGGACGGATGCAGTTCCACAACAAAGCTCAAAAATGTTTGCACATATAAACAAGCAAATGTTGTTACAATTGTGATGTGTATTTTAGGGTGGAGTGGAAAAATCATTACGTGGCTCCCGGGAAAGTTATGATCTGGTTAATAGTGGTTTAAACTTTTAAAATTTGGTCAATTTTAGCATTAAAGCATCAGGACAATATTGCTAACTTTAACAGAGCTTAAAATGCAAAAAAATTTATCCACTAGCTCCTGACACCAGATCTTAACTTTCATGTGAGTACCCGCAAAGAAAAAGCCTTCAGCACGCCCTAGTATAAATGCACTTTGACTTTTATTTGGTTAGTATCTACAGCCAAAATTGACATAAAGCACTTACCAACATAATCACCACATGCTACAAACCTATATACCCAGCGGACAATTGTGCAAAGTCCCTGCTAGAAAAAACCTGCTAACATTGTTTCAAGCAGCGTCAGTTCGTATGTCAATATACCTTTCAAAATCAGCAGCAGGCCTGATATCATAATCAACACTTGCCTTATTTGAGGTATTCACACATGCTAGTCTACCCATCAATAACAGGCTTGAACTCTGTAGAAAGCACACATTTTGTTTTCAAGTTTTCTTTTTATATTTCAACTATTTTTAAGTCATTCATTGGTACATATATGAAAATTTTTGACTATTAAATTTAAAAATTACTGGATATTTACGATAATTTTATTTCAATATAGTTTATAAGAAGCATTGGCATGAAAATGTGTCGATCAACTTTTCATAAAAATTCGTAAATGCACCATTTGCTCTGTTTTTCAAAGAAAATAATAAAATAGTCCTTATATTGCCCTTGCTATAAAGAAATCGGACCCTCGAGCCTTAACACTTCATACTAGCATTTTTGCCAACTGGGTTAGTGTCAGAATAGCTCACATCATCACAAATATATTAAACGTTTGATGACGGCACATTTATTATTTGCATTTGTTGCCAATGAGATTAAATTGAGGCTAAATTGTGGTTAAGTTTCACCTAATCTCTAAAAACTCATCTGCATTCTCTGTACACACATGTATGCATACGTATATAGCCTTTCACACGTACGCACACAAATAAATTAAGCACACGTGTGTTAATTCAAGGATACACAGTAATAGAGGAAATGAGCTACAGTTCGAAAAATCAAATTATCGATTGCAATGCAACACTTGCTGAGACACGGACACAGACACAGCGACATACGAACGAATGTGCAGACAGACAAAGCTGCTTGCTAACCTTTGTTGTTTTGGCTATGAAAATAGTCTTGTTTTACATAAATTTACATAAATTGGAAGTTAAGTGTATCCTATTAGTAAGCTATTACCAACAGTGTGTGTGATTTTTGTGTTAGGGATATTTGTAATCAAAAGGATATTTTAGTTTGCTAGGCCTATTAAATTTCCGATTACTGGAAAAGTATTTAAAAAGTCGGGCATGAATAATAAAATATTCTGAAAATAATGATAAATTTGCCGAGTTAGAACTTGGAAACTCTCTTTTATATCCAACATGTTCAACTGGATGAGCACCTTACTTCCATTCTCTTAAGACCTCTTCAAACCCTTATAAATTGATTCCGACGGAACCAAGCAATAAAATGAAATATTTGCTTCAAACAGGAACTTTATTCAATGAGTAATAAAGTCCTATAAATATACATTTTTATTAATTTATAGAACCGCTCGTTGTGGATCCATTTTTTTAGTATTCGCTCATTGTAAGTTCTCTTGTGCGTGGGATGGTCCGTATTTGAATGAGGTGAAACTTCTAATAAATAAAGTTCAGTGCAAGAATCATAACCATCTTCTTCATGCTAAGCTGTTGGCTATTGTTTCTCTATTACTGTTAAAATAGGAATATTTGCTTCCAGTATAGCTACTAAAGTTATGTCCTTTTCAAAAGAAAATCCATGTGTTTTATTTTTGAAATATTTTATTATTGTACTCCTGTTAAAACTGTGTTTTTCATGTCTATGAAAATGTATTGGTTTTTCGATTAGTATCCTACAATTTTACAGATATTAACCTTAAATTTAAAACATTTTATTAAAAAATTAAAAAACCTTTTGGTATTTGACTGATTTAAAATGTATCAAACCTAATTTACACCTACATATATATGATGAACTAAATAGCAATTGATATAAAATCATATAAAATTTAAATATTTTTAATAATGCTGTAGTGCGATCAAGTGTTATTATGCATATGAATACAATGTTGCATACCTTAGAGCTAAGTGGTACAGATATTATTGCAAATTAAATTCGATAATTGTAAGTAAATTTTCTTAAAAACGAAACTTTTCCAACAGCAAACATTGCATAATTTGAGGAGATTAAGTATTAAGCAAACATGCTTACCACATGGTCATTTTCTTAGTTCCTCTACAATAACACACACTCACACACAGCAGAGACTCAAATAATAACAACAATATTTCTAATAACTCACTTACACTAACATATGTTTGTATATAATAACATGCACCTAAATAATAACTTAAGTAGAAAACGGAAAAGAACGGCAGCAAGCACCCAATGGGAAAATTTGTTAAAAATATGTTGTAAACATTAGCGATAATTACGATGAAGAGAAAGTGAGGTGGCAATAGCTGTGTTTCCTTTAGAAAACAACAAATTACACCTGTAGTAAATCTACTACGCATCAGATATTTTACTTTGTAAAAACCGTGAGCTAAACAAATGTAATAGGTATTTTGCCACAACGAATCTGAATTAATCTGTCAAAAATTGGTCTCATAATCCTTAAATTTAAGTTTAGAACCGTATCAGAGTGTTATGGCTCACTCTTGTACCTAAAGAAGACCTTTATTTTAGGGTTTGACATTACGCTTAATTAACTAATATGATCAATCCGTCTGTTTTTTTTTTATTCAAGAGATTAATTGAGAAACAACATTTTTGCTGATATAGAAAACTCAACTAAAAATTTTACCTAAATATAATTAAAAAATAGGTAAAGTTTTGAGAAAAGTTCAAAACTTTAGTCTTTATCAAGTTACTTCAGTTTTATTGTAGTTGTCATGATAAAATTAATAAACATTAACAGAAATAATTAGATTTGTAAGAATACACAATTGGTTTGGTTGCGTTTTAGGATAAATTTTAAAATTATTTCATTCTCTTCCTGGGTTAGGTGATAAAAAAAATCTCTAAAATAAAAAAAAAAATAAATTTCTATTCAAAGTATATTTTAAAACATTATTAACTACTGATATTCTCTTATATGTACATATGTATGTAGTATATACAAATCTATAATTTTTATGAATAAGAAGAATTGGATATTACGATTAAGTTGAAGATTTTTTTAATAAAATACCAGAAGAACTTATAAACCATTACATTTAACTTAAAAAAATTTTTTTGAACAAAGTATCAAACATATCCTGCAATAAAAATAACCCTTTTTATAACTTCTCATTTCTTTCGTTGTTGCGATTTTTACACGACAAAGGCATGTTTTTTGTATCTATAAGAGCGCTTTGAAATGCATCCTACCTTGCAGCTCTTTCTTATTGGGCCAATGAAGAATAGTATGTATGCGTGTTTGTGTAATTACTCGTATATGTATTGTCAAAAGTATATCAGCTTAACTTAGCATTAATACGATATAAAAATTTCATGAGGTTATAAAATAAACATGCGATGCAAACATTACTAAATTTATAAGTACCTGTGTGAAAAGTATACATTCTTTTGCATAAAAGCTCTAAACCCAAATGTTATTGTTTCTAAAAAGAAATTAACTGCTACCGATATTAGAAACTTTCTCCCTTCTGATTTAACTTTACAACTTGGTTTTTTAGGATTTTTAAAAAACTAAACTACATCAGGCTTTAATAGCTTTTCAGTTATAAAAAAATTAAGACAAAGAGATGGCAGTTGCCTATTATTAGGATTCTCTGGACTGTTTTATTTAAAATTGTGTTATTCAATAGAATCCATGGAAATTTCGCTTCTGATGAAACAAAGAACAGTGGAAAGTTGTTCTGCACATGTTATATGTGGATTTTTTTTTTTTTAAAAAAAGAGAAATCAATCAATGAACACATTTTGAAAATATTATTGAATACTATAAAAGAAAAATTTCTAGAGTATGAAAAATTCGAAGAAATTTTTTTTTTTTTTCTTTGAAAAGTGGTCAAGCTGGAAGTGTCGATAAATATTTTTTTTAAATAAAAATGAAACAAAATATATGTTTGCTTTGTGTCATTTTTATATATTTTGAGCGATATATTTAAGCTCCATTTAGAGCAACTTTTCCTTAACCATGCTGCCTATCCTCGCAAAACTTCTAAGACATTTCTTAATGAAATTAATCAGCTTTTTTGATTTCTTATATTAAAATCGGTAATTTAAATTCACTGTGGTGATGATTTTAGCCAAAAGATGCGTACAGTTGTCTTAGATGTATGCCATTTTTATATACATTATAGAAATATCCATCACATACTAACGAGCACTTGCAAGATTTTATTTTTGCTAAGTTACATGTAATCTATGTGTCCTTGTTTTTCGTTTAAGTCCTTGATGGTTAAAAGCTGAAACCGGCACAAGACGTCAAATATTATATGATAACGAGAATGTATTTTCTTGTATTTATGTCGCATAGTTATATTTACCCAGAAAACATTTCTATCAGTTATTGCTAGGAACATTTGTAATCTCATGAGTATACACTCAATGGAGTGTTACTATTCGGCTAAATAAAATTTCACTACTTATAAAATTTACTCATTTTTAATATTGACAGATTGTAAACAAAAATAAACATCATATTAAAAAAAAAAATGAGTATACTAATTTTTATTAGTATGAAAATTTAGTTTTGAGAAGGCCTGCTGGGAACTTCTCCACGAGAACTTTGCTCACTTGCTTACTGGGCTTAACACAAACAGACTTGCAACTACATCGATATGTGGGTATGTGTTGGACTGCTATATAAACGACATTCACATTAACTCTTCATTGACGCTTTCTTGATCTAAAATTCTCTCATTAATCAAGACATAAGTGTTGATGTATGTGACAACAAAAAACAAATATAACAATGAAGGAAGTTATCTGTATGGCCAGCCTCAAAATGCAGAGCGACCAACTAACATATTAACGTGAATGTGTCCTTCAAAATGTACGTATACATATATGTTTATGTTTGTGTTTGTGAAGTGTAATGAACACATTTAACATTTGCATAAACGGCACTTGAAATTGTTGAAGAGGAAATTTTATATAAACAATAAATACAGTAAGCGCTCGTTTATTACAACAAAATTAAATAAAAACAAACGAGCAATTTTACTTAAAAATTGAATTTTACTAAAAATCTAACCACAACTTGTAATTGAAATTATGAATAATACAACAACATCAATATCTGTTCAACAACAACAACATTTCCCTTTGCCTCTGTTAAAGTAGGCTTAAAATTTAATAAACGACTTGTTACCATAAAATAAACGAATGAGATAGCAACGTAGACACGTTCAATGGTAGTGGGCGAGTGTGAAGAAGCAACTCCTGATAGAAGTAATCACAAGTAAAGACAAAATAAATATACCAACAACAATAAAAGGAGACAAACTATGTTGGCAAGTAATGTTGACAATAATGATGGTAATTTGTCTTGCTTCCTTATTAAGCAGCTTAGAGCTGGAAAATTTTATTAAGGAAGACGTAAACGTTACTGTAAATGAAACAGCGCAAGGGACCAATTGTTGTTCTCGTTCCTGTTTCTGTTGGTGTTCGTTGTATTTATGTATGTATGTGTTGCTGCTGAAAGGAGCCAAATTTAATTACACATTTGATACAAGAGGGAATTTTTTAAAGAAAAAGTTTAAATACTCGTAAAGCTTAAGTTTTTTCTTTAGCGAAAAATAAAAATGTTGAAAACTTTTATTCTAATTAAAATTAAAAACTTTTAAGTTTTCAATTTTCGCTATTAGCTATTTTCGCAGATTATTTCTTGCACTTTGTTTCTACTAAGTCTTATCAATTATTTAATTACAATTGATTTTTAAAATACAACACGTTACGTCATTTTATATGCACTTTGAAAAGCTCCAAAAATTTGAACCGAATTTAGAAGCAGTCAATAATTTCTTCGAAAATTCAAAATAATCATTGTTTTACTTTTCTTTTGCCAGATTCTTTTGGATAACAAAACCCCAGTTAATTAAGAGAGTTGTCATTGTAATTGTAACTGAGAAAGCATTTCACCTTGGAAACAAAACATAAAACATAAATTTATCCATTTTTTCTAACACAAATCATATTATTTTATCATCATTCAGAATATAAAAAAGAGAATTCGCAAAAGTTAAAATGAAATTCATAATCACATGTGGCTAGTAAAAAATAGTAAAAAATTAAGCATTTTATTCAATTCATGAGATAAACGACCACAGATAATTCATTGTGCACACATTTCACGTGCTTAATTAGACAAAATATAGCAGCAGTAACAACAACAACATGGACATAATGAAATCAATAACAATGAAATTAATTGTGAATTGATATACAAAACATGAATTTATATTAATATGCTATTCGTACAGCTCTTGTTGTTGTTGTTGTTGTGCTCCGCTCAGAACCAAAGAAAGAGACCCTCAGAAAAGAGATTCCATTTTGTTAGTCATAAATCTTAATATGAGGTCCAATAAATCTCACAAAATTCAGAAAATGTATTCACTACAAAACTGTGGTGAGAGCATGTTTCAATAGATAGATGGCGGCATATGGAAGCAGTAGGAATATTGATTGCCGTATGTATATTTGCAAATGTGTACTAAGTGCATTATTAAGTGCTTAATTTTACGCACATATATTTAAGGAATTGCCGCAAGCATAGTTCAAAAAGGCTAGAGGACATTTATTGAAGTTGGGCTGCTATAGAGAACAAAAATAGAAAAAAATAAACAATTAAGTATTGTAATTGAAATTTATTTAAAACAAGGAAATGAGTATCCGTTCGGTTGGTTGTGTTAAAAAGTCTCAAATTAATATACAAATACAAATTATTTAGTTCAAATATGAAAAAGCTGCTCTAAATTTCGCCACATACTCTACGTAAAACTTACTTATATTTTCCTTTAAACAAAATGCACTATAAATTTCATAATCATTCTCCTTAGACAACTTTGTAAAAGAAACATTTGGAAATTTTTCTATTAATAAATAATTGAAATAGCTGAAAATTGTCTATTGAGAAAATACTAATTCAAGAATAAAATCGGATAAGAGCTCACATGATTATGACTACGATCCATAAAACTAAAGCGTTTTTAAACAAAAAGGACCATAGTTTTTTATTCTATTCCCCATAGTTTTTGAGAAATTTCGTTTCAAAAAATTTTCAAAAACGCCAAAAAAAATCATTGAAAAGAATAATTCAAAATGCGCCATTTAGCAATTCTATTTGTCTCAACGTTTGCGGAAACTCAAGAAGCATAATGAGTGAAAAAATTCATATAAAAACGAAAAACAACAAAAACCGACCAAACGAAAACGAATACAAAAGGAATAAAGGAAGGAAAAAAAATGGAAACATGTTATATGGTTGGTTACTGACAACCATACAACCAAAGAAAAGAACGACCTTAGGGTGGAGCGTAAACAGGTAGACTTAAAGCAGCGGCAGCAAAAATATAATGATATTATATAAAAACATAGAATGAAAACAAATAAGAAGCGAAGCAAAACAAAAAGAATAGAAAAAAACCAAAAAAAAAAAAAACGCGGATGATTTCTGCAAAAACAATTTCCGCATATGCCGAGCCAAAGCAAGTTACCAACCAGCTAGCAACCAGCAACTACCAACTGGCAGCATCATCATCATTATCAGCAATGTTGGCAATGGCAGCAGCAGCAGCACTCCAGTCAGCACTCACAACAACAACGATATCATTCAAAGTTGCTGCTGCTACCTTTGCTGTCGTTTTAGCCTCAAGAGCTTGAAAA
This sequence comes from Meiosimyza platycephala, assembly GCA_963662105.1. Classification (NCBI taxonomy): domain Eukaryota; kingdom Metazoa; phylum Arthropoda; class Insecta; order Diptera; family Lauxaniidae; genus Meiosimyza; species Meiosimyza platycephala. The sequence goes on along the minus strand of OY759210.1, from coordinate 1,280,064 downwards.
GTGAGCGCTTTGCAATTCATTCAGTGAAAATCGATTTTCCCTTTTTACTTTAACTTTATGAATGTTGGCATCATTGAACAGGATGTTCATGTTGTTGTTGGTGCTGTGCTGTTGTATGGGATTCTTTTCTTTGACTAAAAGGTGAAATGTCTATCTTTTATGAAGATACTCTTACTCTAATAAATATAAATCTAATAAAAATCAAAGCTCTGCTTGTTTTACTTCCGCTACAACCATTGAACCATCGAAGCAGCAGTTACAGCAGCAGTTACAGCAGCAGCGCTGACAACAACAAAATCTGAAGTCTAAGAATACGGCTGTCAATTTTCTCATTGAATCGACCCATAGAAACTTTGATTTTTCCGTTCGTTTTTTTATTTATTTCATTTTTTTTTTTTGTGAAAATTTTATGAGAATGTTGTGTAATAATTTTTAGCTAAGGAACATTGATTTACAAATTTGTAGCGGAGCAAGAAAAATTTAGATTAATTTTTTTTTTAGAAACAATATTAACTTGATGAAAGTTTTCAAGAAAATATTTTAAATATGTATGTAAAATTTCTCGATTTTCACTTTTAAGTTTCAGGTCAAAAAATACGTATAATCGATTAACAATAAGCGTTTTTAAGAGGAATGTCTTCTTAGGATTATATCGTTTCAACGACGTTTTTGAGAAAGTGGTAAAGCTTATTTAACTATTTAAATATAAATTATAGGAACATGTTCAGTTTAGCTCAAAATCGAAATTGATTATATACCAAAGTTTTTCTTATGTGCTTTTGAATTCTAAGAATATATATGGATGCTAGGATTTGGTTTCGGAGATATAGCCATCGGAAGTTGCGGATATTGCTTTTATAAAAATCAATATATGTCAGAAACACCTGCATTGATTTGCAAAATATCGATTTAATATGAAAGGTAATTTAATAAGCTACAACATTTTTGAAATCCGGCTCATAGTTTTGGAAATATTATGACTTTTCTGAAATTTGGATTGATTTTTTTTTTAAAACCGTTATTTTTCAAAAAAAAATTCGTTATTAGCCTAAAGTTTTATAAAGCCCAATTCATCCCTGTTAAAAATTTTAAGCAAAACTTTTTGATATTAACCCTTTGTAACCGAAAAAATTAAAAATCATATTGATGAATTTTGGCAAGTTTTTTAATTATTTTGATATCAAGTGTTCTCTTTGCCAATATAAACTTAAAAATATATTTTAATCGTAAATATCTTGTAGTATATCATTTAGCAATGGATGAAACAAGTATGACTAGCTTAAGCTTTTTTTTTTGGTATTTTGTTATCGTTTTTGTAATTTTTTTGGTGTTATTACAATTTGTACTGAACAGTGAGCTCAGTCAAAGAATTAAAAATTGTTTTTCTTTCGAAACAACACAATACATTAATAATTTTTATTTTTTTCTGATGAAAAACAGTAGGCATAAAATGAGCTTTGATTTAAAAGAATTCAATATATTTTCTTTGAAATACCAGTACATTAAAACATATTTTTTATTGCAATAAGCTTTCTGAGCAAAAACAAATTTAATTCAAATCGGTTGTCTAGTCTTATGAACAACAATTTTTCGCAATGCTTTGATAAAATTAAATTTCTTGACTAAAAATAAACAAAAACTTGATGTTTTCAACGAAGATTTGACAAGGAAAGAAAAAGAATAACACCACCGCACACGTGCACGACAAATAAAAATTCATTAAAAACTCAACGCTATGCGAAGTAACAAATTTTCATGCAAATCAAATGAAAATATTTGCCAGAGCAGCGGAAGATAGCAGTAAGGAACTCAATGCTGATTAGCATCGAATGCCTCTAACACACATACACTCAAAACAAACATACAAAAACAATCAAATATATATGTATGTGTGTATACATACATGTATCGTACGCGTGTTGTGGGCATATATTTGCATGCAAAATTGATTTTTATTTTTTATTTATACGAGAATAAAAAGAAAACCCCAAATACAACACAAACAACCGAATTGAGACGGTGCTTCCTTTGCAAAACTTTCCTACACTCCAGTGCTTTGCCTTTAGAAAAAGCATACAAAGTTATCTGTAGCTAAGGCCTTACGATGTTTATATTTTCTAAATGAAACAAAACTTTTTTGGTCGATAGGTATATGATTTCAAATAAAACAAAAAAAAAATAAATTACATAAATATTTAAAAGTCATAAAGAGAATTTTAATATTCATTCCATTGAATTTAAATAAATTTTTAACATTTTAAGGAATTATTTTTCTCCTATGAAATTTGTAGGGAACCCTTGAGCTGAGCAGAAGTTTTTATTTGTTGGAAAGTAAGTCAGTAAGTAAGTTAGTTAGTTAATGTTTTAAAAATTATCTTGCTGGAAAATATTCACAAAAGATTGGGAGATACATAGGTTAGTAGAAAAGCAGTAAGAAAAACCCTATTTATATGAATTTTAAGATACGAACATTGTTTTATAATTCATAAGAAAAATTACTCAAAACACTATTTTTTGCATTTTTCTAATGAAAGAATATCGATATAAATACAATATTCATCTTTTTAGAGAATTTATTTTTGCTTGCATTTCTATTATAAAAGGTAGCTTTGGCGGTTCTTTGGAAAATCATGATTCATGTGCGGAAACTATACCTAGAACTAAAATTTATTTTTTTATTAAGTTGACATAGCCTTTGCAAAAAATTTCAATATTTTTTGAAGATAATAGTGAATGTGTCCTAAAGCATATATTGGATTAGGCATTCTAAGGAATACATTTCGAAATTGGAATAAAAAACTAAATTTATTGCATATAATCGTGGTTAGCATACGCCGAAAGTTATTTTTTACCAACAAACCCCATAAATTTTCGCATATTAAAAATAAAATATAGTATCGATTTATAGCTCTTTAAAAATCATTCAGATAAACAAATAATTTTGGCCATAAATAGAATGTACATTTCAAACTAAACTTATAGAATTTTCTTACTCAATGACCTATCATATCCCATAAACTTGTCTCTTTATTAAGGAACCTTTCCTGTTCTATTGTGTAAAATTCTTGTATTGGTTCACTTTGCCACATAAAGTTGTGCCTTGTGTGTTACTCTTTATTGATTTATTTTGCTTTATCTTATACTACAAGAGCTATTGTTTTGTACAATTTAAAAACTACATGAAAATACAGCATACATATATGTATATTGAGCGTGACATAATTAAACTTGGATTTATTTCTCCAAAAACCACAAAACACATAACTCATTCATTCATTCAATTGTATTCACTGTATGAAAACTTTGTATACGAAAGATAAAGGATGCATCCTCCGGTGTAACATCCTTAGACTAATATTCTACACGTTTGCAACATGTCTACAAAAAACCTTTTCAAATACTAAGAAATGAAAGAAGAAACGGAAGAAAAAATAATAATGTCAATGTAGTGTTTTTCTAACAAGTGCCAAATACATGAAAAAATCCTTAAACTAACGGAAATCGCTGTCATTGCGAGAAATTTACATGCTACCAAGCCCAGCACACTCACACCCCCACCGTTACGTCAACAACGAAAACGTCGCGATGTTGCAAAAAAACGAGTACAAACGTAGAGTCAGATAAAAAATAAACGATTAAATAATAGGAGGGAAAAAATTGAATTTTATGTTTGTAAAAAAGTTCAAGATTTATACAGTGCATTGTGGGTCTGACGGCAAATTTTGCTTAAAAAAATAAACTTTGAAAGAAATTAACATAAAATTTACAAAAGCTATGAAAAATGACCTAAATATAATAGAAAAATCAGGATTAAAAGTGATATCAAATATTTTATTTTGTTTTTAAGAAAAACTTATGCAAAACGAATCACGTATTTATCCTGGATCCTGCCTTCAGTATTAGTTATTTCATTAGTGTTTTTTTTTTTTGTTTACTTAACTGAGCATTTGATGCACAGTGCAGCCTTGCGTCGTCGGGCGATGTATGAACGACTTCTAAGAATCCAATGAAAATTTACATATAAATCAAGAGTAAAATGGAGCATAACTTATATGTGAACCCACACACACACGTGTACCTACGGGGTAACACAACCACATGCATGCAACATGACGTACAAATCAAAATACTATTTCCGCTTTTTATTTTCACAACGGTTTACCACCACAAAGAAGACTATGTCGTCTCAATACGGAATGCAGCCGCTACTTCTTTTTCTATTGCAGTCCTTTCTAAGCCAACTTTGATCGATACGCGCTGTTTTTTGATGTCGTTCTATTTCTCAAACAAATTGCAAAAATGTTAAATGTCATTCACACATATGTGTACGAACACAATAGTTGTTTGTATATACTACCACATTAAAAATGGCGCGTCTTCTTTAGAGTAGCAGCATATAGACAGACAGTCAACCTTATCCATTTGTCAGAAAATCCATAAAAGTTATGGCTGTAACCAGCCGTCTCTCAGCTGGAGACTAACATGCAGCAGTGGCAGCAGCAAGAACTAAGGATTTTGTGTGCACATTGGGTTCAGTTTGCTATTCAAGGATCATAAAACATTAGCGAAACATTGAATTCGTAAGAGTAACGCGTTTGATTTAGATTGGAATTTGAATGCATCGAATGCATCGCGTATAACATGTGGTGTGCAGCATTTTGATTTAACTGATTCATGTGAGTGGTAGGGAGTTTTGAAAATAAAACTATAAAAACTTGCAACAAATGGAATCAAATGGTAATTCTGCAGGAATGGCTGACAAATAAAATTTTGAAATTTTTTGTTTCAAGTGAATTCGTATTTCAAAGAAGAAGCTGCTTATAATAGGATTTTATATATTAGTGATCCTTCATTGGGATATGATTTCAACACTTTAGAAGAAAAAAAAAATTTGATATTTAAAATGATTTAATGAAATAAAACTTCTTTCGCAAATTGATAGGAATTAAATCGCGATAAAAACGGCCAAATTCATTTATTATCAGCAGGCACTGCGACAAGACAAAGGCATTTCTCATAACTGCAACATTTTAAGCAACTAATTTTATGATATCGCATATTGTTAATCTCTGATCATTTTAGAATTCAACTGTTTCTGCTCTCTTTTCTCATTTTTTATGATGAATTCTTGTCTTGTGATCCTCTCATCTGTAACAGGATTTTTTTCTTGTTTTAAGAATACGGAAATACTTATGACAATTTTTCAGTCATAAATTACATAGTTACTTTTTTCAATAACAAATTGCGGCCTTCCCAAACTTTAACTATTTTAGATCGAAATGCTTACTTACGCATGGCAAGATTAGATTTTAAGTTTACGTTGAATTCTTTGCTGAATATCATCGATCTTCTCCACATATTTTAAAAAGGACTCTAATCGAGCCATAGCATGATTACATATGTGAATGTATAGTAGGCGATAAAATTTTAACAGCAGTGGAGCATGGTTTAATCACCGATTAAGTTTGCGGTGCAAAACTTCAGAAGAATTTAAAATATTTTTTTTAATAAAAATATATATTTGCATTTCATTTTACATAGATACAAATTTGGAGCCTTTTTGTATGGGTATACCCAGAAAACAAAAATAACTGCCCCTGTCACTCACGTAGCAATTTTGCAACATTTTTTTTATTGTTGTTCTTATCAGCGTTATTTGTTTCTTATTTGAATTTTATTTGTTTTTCTTTTATCTGCGCATTTAAAATTTGCATAAATATCTTGGTTATTTTGTTGCCAGTTGTTGTTGTGGTGACTGCTACATTGTTGCTATTGTTGTATTTTGATTGGAAAACAAATAGCAAAGCAGTTCATGAATAACAAGTATCTATGTAGGTACAAAATGAAATTTGTTACGTACGGGAAGAGAAAGAACTTTCTAGTGGATAACGCTGGAAAGGGCGGTTTTTGATGCGAAGTCACTTGGAGTTACGAAAGTAACAAAGTGACAATTTAGAAAAATTTGGCTTTGTTGCTCTCATTTAAATACTAAGTCAATAACATAATAATAAGAGTAGCTATTTTTTTATATACTTTTTTAAAAGTCTACTAAAAGCATAAATATTTAGGTCACATCACTTAATTGTAAATCTCAAGCAGTGAAAATGTTGAGGTTTTGTTAGTTAATTTGACTAAATTCTACTTCAAAGTAAATGCTCGGCAAGTAATCGACATTAATTCACAAACAATGGTAAGTGTAAATTATAGCTTATCGATTATAAACATAACTTATATTGAGCGCATAACAAATCCAACAAAACACAATTCAACCTTTTTTTTCTACATTTCACAATGAAAAGAAGAACAAAATGAAAACCAAAAATACTTTCAAGTAGTACAACTTTTATAATTTTGAAAGCTTCAAACTCAACTGGTTCATTGAACATGGTTCAATTTCCTACTACCACTAACCACACAACGCCAGATATCAGCCAGTCACCCACCCACCCACACAGTACGATGTCGTTTCATTTTCTATCTGCCATTTTAATTTGCTAATAAAAATGTACATTAAAGTGAAATGGACTTGCACTACAATGACAGAGACAAAGCGATGCTGTTGAACAGCGCAAGAGAGGAAAGCAACAAAACTGATAGGACTGAGTAGCTATTTTAAGCGTGCCATCAATTATTTACAAAAACAAATTATGAGTAATAATAAAACAATAATAGAAGCAAAAGGACCAGTGGCGGGACAGCAATGGAAACCAAAGTGAAGGAAGCAGCAGTAAAATGAAAACAAATACAAAAAGGACATCAGCGCCAGTAGCCAGCCGCTGGTCGTTGAAGAATGGCGAATCGCGAAAAAGCGCTAAACCTAATGAAAATTTGGATTTTTTTATTGTCCCTCTGGTTTTTCATAAATTTTTTATTTTCAGTTACAATTTCAAGAGAAATAAAAAGCAGAATAATGAAATTTACGTCGATTTACGTTTTAATAAATGAATTGGGAAAAGTGAAGAGTTTTATTAAAATTGTATGAGGAACAACTTTTACTTTGAAACTTTTATAATAATTTATTATTACTGCTAACTAAAGTTTGCTATTTTTGGCTGAATTATAAAAAAAAAACATAAAAAAAAAACCTTGAAGGTATTCAGCTTATGGGAGTATCTGCAACATTCACTTGCACGAAAACTTTATTTTTTTAGATAATATATCTGAATTCCTTTTCATTCTTGTGCTGCCTATAGACTTAAATCTATATCTAGCCTCCGGGCAGTTTCCAGAAATTAAGTATTATTAAGAGCTATAGGAGCAATAAATTAAAAATCGACCAAATAAGCAGCTAGACGCTTAAGAAAAAAAAATTATTTTGAAACCTTGAAAAACTATGGCTTTCACAATATATATATTTCATATTTTTGGATTAATGTTAAATAAATCAATTATACGATTTTATCTGCTTAAAAAAGTTTATTTGAAATCAGATCCCTAGAATAAGTAAACATTATTTATTTTAAAATAGCAACACTCTTTATGCGAAAAAATTAGAAACATTGGTTCTTCAACTGGCCTCAAAATAGCAAGATTGAAATCACATATGTCATGCGAAAAAAAAAATATCGTCGGGCTCATTGATATAAACAATTTTGCTTACTAAAGACTATTTCAATAATTTGAAATTGCACCAAGTATTCCTTCACAAAAATTGCTTTTAATCAAAAAATATTTGTGGCTTAAAGTATAGATATAGAATATAATAGATATAGAAAATAATAACCTAAAAAACGTTAAGCTGCTTAACGACAGGTTTTTGGTAGACTTAAACGACTTATTTGTCGGCCAACACTTCCTAATGCTTTTGTGCTTATTTGTATAATATGAGCGCGATTTTTTGTTTTAATAAATTTTTCCGCTGTTGTGCTTTTTTTTTGCATTTTGCAAAAAAGAAAACATTTTTCTTTTAAGTGCTTTTTACTTATTTGATATTTAGTTGGCAAATTATCTTTGGAAAGCTGCAGTTGTCAAAGAAAAATTTTAATAGAATGCAAAATGTTTTTTAATGTTTCTAAGTTTCTTTTCAATTTCTTGTTTTCTTACTGTACTACGCAGCAGTCGTACTCGTAACGCAAGTGAATTTAATTTGATTGCACCTTCTGCAAAACAAATAAAAAATTAAATTCAGTAAAGAAAATTTTGAAATTTAAGTTTTTAAATTTCGTTCGGTATTGTCTACATAATGATAGAAACTTTTTCAACAAAAGAACTTTTTACTACTCGACGTATGAGTAACATTCAGTTGCATTAATAATTTTAGTGTTCGCCATTTAGAAATATTTATGTTCCAATGCAATTTATATTTACAACGCCACCATTAATTTGAAATTTTTGAGTATAATTTTATGAATAATGTATTTACTTAGTGGTCTTGTAAAAAGTGAGGACAAGTAACAAGCTTATATTGGTTAAATGTAACTTTAAGGAAATATATAGGGTTAAGAAAAACCTCAAATTAAAACTTCACAAATTCACTTCTATGCACAATCTAAGCTAAAAAAATCATTCTTAAAAAATAACTTAAATTGGTTTTTTAAAATTATATTGCCATTCAGTTACATTTTGCTCCCTTTAACATACTGTAAAAGGATTCTTTCATATTTCTTCAAGGACAGACATAGGCAAAAATATTATATTCAACTTCAACTGTTTATTAGAAAAAAATATCGCTCTAAAGCAGTAGTAAGGCAAATAGAAAATCGTGTGCGCACTGCCACCCATTGACAAATGGCGGCAACAGCAAAGCAAAGAACATAAAAAAGGGGAAACCCGCGCCAGAAAAAAAGGTAAGTAACAGCGCGCAAAACCAAAAGGATATTAGCAAATAAAAAGATATGCATGCCGGTAACTACGTTTATAAATACGAGCAAAATAGAAGAGTAAACAGTGTTGTGTCATATATTTTACCTATTAACAAAACGAGAAATTGCATGGAATAGAGGATGTAAATTATTATAAAATTAACAAAATAAATCAAGACTGGAAACATGTAGGAATTAAAGATATAAGATAATGTAAAACTCTAAGGAAATCGATATGTGTGAGTTTGTGTCAGAAATGAAAAAAAACTAAATTATTTGTATCAGAATTATATATTAAGTTGGCAGTTTTTAGTATGCCCCAAAAGCCGTTCATTGATTTTTTTTTATTAAACTTATAAAATTTCAATATATTATAATCTCATCTCTATCCAAAAAGTCGCTGTCGTCCATACATGACACTTGGTGCCGTACAGACAAAAAAAAAATTGTTTATTTCAAGAAATTTATAACAGAGTAACACTTTTGCATTCGCTATTTAATTTGAGATTTAATTTTTCAAATTTTACGCCAATTCCCGAATATTGCTAAATATTTATTGTCATAGTGTTAACATTTTAACCCAACTCCTGGAATAGAGCACAAATACCATAAATGTATATAATAAAATGTAAGTAGAGTGTAAGTATTTAAGCAAAGCCTCAGTAAAGTACAAATAATAAAATCGCAACATTGGCAGCAACAACTGTAAACGCAGGAAAGGCGAAAGCATAGCAAGCGGTAAGTGAAATATTGCTTGAATTGAAACAGCAGCAGTCGCTCGCGTGCGATATTCTCAGGTTAGCGAACCCAATACAAAATATTGCATGAAAAAAGGATTCATCGTATAAAGAAGACCCATATAAACTTGCGCGAGATTACGGATGAGTTAATATTTACTGCGATTTGTATATCGCAGAGGTTCACAAATGTACGTGAGTAGAAACTGTTTACATTAAAATATCTAAAAATATGAGATTTTATGTATCGTGGTATGGCGGCACTGTAGGATAAGCAAAATATCAAAGGATTTTTAAAAGCAAGGAGAGTGCAAATATTGAATAATAAATTGCTTAAAGAGTCAAAAAAGAAAAAGATACAAGTTCTTACACGACAATTTTAATAATCTTAAGAATTTTTCATCATTCATATTTTTTCTCAGAAAAGTCAAATTTAAATTTTCATGTAAACTTAATCCTTCATTCATCAAAAAAACCATTTTCCTTCATCACTGCAATCCATAGAAGGTGTACAATAGCAAGAAGTACCACTATTCTATTTCACAAGCCCAAAAATAAATTGATGATATACCAATTGATCCTTAAAGCCCTGCTGATGGAGAAACAAATTTCACTTAAGCACAACTGCAATGCAGAAAAGCATGTAAGATATTCAGCAGCAACGCATCAAGTTCCTCAGCTACAGAAGCAACCACATACAATTGAACAGCATGAACACAAAATAACCCCAAGGATATGCAAATATAATGCAGCTGTTGCTGCTGCTACTCATATGGTCGCTTTAAAGGTAAGAAAGCTATTAAGCTATCTCATAAAACGTTCAATTCCTATTAGGCCCAAATGCAGTTATCGAATTGTGATATAGCAAAAAACAACAGACATTACATGAGAAAAAGTATTATTTTCTTATCAACTATTATTCTGATTAAATAAAAATACCTTTGGCCAGAGCTATTGATTAACATGACGTACATATAAGTAACATTTGTCACCATCCGTAATTCAAATATTGTCTTTCGATTGAGTTGATTTTATCTTTTAAAAAGTTCATGGTAATTGCGTTCTTGGATGCGAAAAAGACTCTTTTTATTTGAATTTCAAGAAATTATTACATACTGGGTATTGGACCATGACCGCCGATTTTACCTCGGCGTTGTTTACTAATACAGTTTCTATTTATTTTAGTGCATTTAATTTAGTAAGAATTTATGCATAAAAAATTTTTTACAGTGCATAAATAATGTAATGTAAGCTTTGAAGTGTCCTTTTTTATTCATATCCCTTAGATCATTTTGTGCGAAGAAAATTAACTTGCAACATTAGAAACAACACCTAGAGGAAGAAATGCCGATGTTGATCCCGATATGCTGCTGCTGCTAAAAGTATCTTACGATTATCGATTTTATGCTTTCATAAGCAACTCTGTTGCCATGTGCATCGGGCTTTATTTCTTAATTTTTAAAATTTTGTGTTCAAATACTGCAATTTGTTTGCTGCATAAGTGTTGCAACATCTTTTATATTATTTTGTATATATCAATAAACTCATATAACTATGCATGTTTCCTATCCGGCCGGCATATTCTGGTATTATTTGTGAAAATTTAATTAAATATCTGAATACTGACCTTGTGCTTCAAACAGTCAGAAAAGCTTGGGTTTTGGAAATATTTTGTATATAAGTTAACATAATAGCTACAATTGTGTATAAGTAAGCTAACTATTTTTGTAACTTTTTTCAGATTTAAGAAAAAATTCAAAAAAGTTCAATTTTTTTTTTTAAATTTACTATAACGAAAATGACTAAAACACTTACTCACAATTTTCACAGATGTACATTAACACTTAGTTTTATGTAAAAACATTTTAGTTGCACTTTAAATTTTGTTAGGAAAACTTCACATTACCTAAAGCCTCTCTCAAGTAGGTCACAAAGTGCGTACCTTCAGAACTTTGTTATTATGCTTAAAACAATTACAACGACTCATATTACAACATAGCAACAAAGAAAACAAAAAATATAAAAGCCAAGAAAAGAAACAAAAACAACAAAAGTTAAAAACGTGCTTTCTTTAATGCATACTTTCTGGCAATAATTGCCTTTGGGATAGGATGCTGCTGGGATGGAATGGTAAATGCGGAAAAACAACGCAGGAAAAAGGCAGCACACTCTCATAAAACAGCGTAGTTTTTGATGAGCTGCTACAGGAGTCGGAGTCAGAGTCGCACTCAAGATCCGCAAAACACTTTGACAGGAAGCCATCTTAGATTTACAAGTCGCACGCTTCAGTTAAAAAAAAATAGAAAGCGAAAGGTAAAGAATGCGAAAAAAAGTTGTAAACGAAATTTAATTCGTCATTTATGTTTGACGTTTAGTGAAACCATGTTCAAAAGCTGCTTCTTCTTCAGCTTGCTTCAAATGCTTTTGCATTGTTGGTATTTAATTTTTAATTTTATTTTTTTTCTCATTTTGATTTTCTTATGATTTTTTTATTATTATTATGACTTCACTCAGCATTATTAAATTAGGGAAAATTTCATATTTTATAGCTGCGAGCGTAAATTTTGATTGCAAATCAAGTCGAAAAAAGAAGTGGAGAAAGAGATGAAAAGAAAACAAGAGCAAACCGAAGAATTGTGAATAAAGCTGCCAAAGAAGCAATTTATGAACAACTTTCAAGAAAGCGACATAGCGTGGGAAACTGAGTTAAGTTCGAGTTTTTTAGTGTTGGGGGTGGAGGTGGAGAGGAAAGCGTATGGAAAAAATTAAATTTGCTTAAAGAGGGGAACATTTAATGTTAAATTGGAGCATACCGATTGGTATTATAAAATTAAAAATGATAACAACATGAATATTTTGCAATTTTTATGTTTTGCCCTTTCTCTTTCTCATTTGTTTTTCTTATGTTATGCATTTATTTATATTGGTCCCTTAGGTGAAAACGGAAAAAATTGTATTATTTTCAGAAAATAAGGCTTGAATAAGAATAAATCATGATTTATGAATTTTGAACAAAGAAAAATCTCGATAAAAGATATTTTCGCCTAGAAAGATTTCGGAAAGATGCACCTGAAAAGTGTCTAAAAAAAGAAAGTCTCAATAGAATACAAAATTACACCCATTTCACGCACAGAGAAAGTCTGGCGTGCTCACCATTTGTTATTTTCACAAAATTTTGTCTACAGGTATGACCCAGAGACAGATAGAAAATGAAAAGTTTTTTTAGTGTATTCTATATTTTTTTGGAAAACTCGAAAATTTATAGCTTCATTATTTTTGAGCCAACTATTACGTATTGTGATTCGTTTCAAAGTAAATGTCCTCTTTGTCTGTTTTTACAATCCTCCGCCCTTGTGCGGACGCCTTTTATGGACGTGATAAGTGATACTGAAAATTGCATTTCTGATCTGGAACTTTTGCAAAAAATTAATAATTCAAAAAAGCTGTTGTCCGGATATGTCTGCAACGGAAAAATATTTTTATTAAATTGACATTAAAAAGCGTGTCTCATTAAAAAAAAAACGTGTTTCCTTACTTCTTTAAAAAAATTATTTTTAAGCAGAAATATTTACACATTATTAAAGTAAAATATCACATATTCCTCAGTGACCACTTAAATTTTGGCTGAACTAAGCTTTGCATGCAAGTAATAATTTCAAAACCAATTTTTTAATTTATCTCAAATAATCACAGCACCTCAGCTGATTTGCGTCTCTTATGAAGCACACAGATTGGAGGAATGGCGCTCATGACTTTAGTAAATTTGTATCAATGTCTTCCCCGTCAGCGTGTTGCTTCATCTTTTGGATATTTATTTTTTCTTTTTAGGAAGCTGTCAGTTTTTGACTTTTTTTGTAATATTTTGACATTCCTTCCTTCAATTCTAAGCTTTACTCCTTTTTTGCCTTTTATATACTATAGAGTACGATGGGTGCAAGACAAAAATTGCCAGTCAGTCGCACTTGTAAGCAGACAGCAAACGACAAAATAAGACAACACAAACTTTTAGCCAACAACAACCAAACAGCCTAGAAGCTCTCAGTGCTACCTAACATTTTCCTATAAAATTCTCTAAATCTCTGGATGAGCAACTAACTGGGCTGACTGACGGCATGAACAGCATGACGTTGCCTGTCATTATTGTGACGGGTAAGTAAATCATTTTGACATGAGTGCAAGCGTCAAGGCAACCAGTAGCAGTAAGTTTTTTTCCCAGTGAATATTATTTTTAACCCATTGTGAGTCAAAAATATTAAATTTTTAGCCAGCAAATTGTGATTTTTTGTCTTAGGCTGAGTGAATAGTTGAGTACAGCTTAGTTGAAAATTTATTTTTATCAAAATTAAATTGCAAAAAACAGGTTAAGCGCTTATCTTGTCAAGTTTAATTCTTCCTTAAAGCATTTTTTGCTGTCTTTTTCAGTTTTCAAGGGCAAAGTAACAAAAAAAGAGTGTGTCGTTTTTAATAGCAATATAAATTAAATAAAAGTTTTGCTGCAAGGATTTCCATCCTCATCTGTTGTTCGTCATGTTCGTAGTGATTTCCATCATCGTTGCCGACTTTCCTATTGATGTTATTGTTGTTGTCGTCGTCATGCGCCTGCTTTTGTCATCCTTTGTCTTTTCGCCTTAATGTCGTACACGCAATTTAAACATCTCTTGTTTTGATTGTTAATTAAATTTCGTTTTGAAAAGGATTTCTCCTACATACGTATATATGTACATACACTTGAGTAAGACAACATAATGTTGTTGTTATTTTTATGCCATTCTCAGAGTTTTTTGTTGTTTTTGTTGACGCTTATATTGTTGTCCTTTAAAGCTTTCTTCACTCATCTGCGTAGATGATACGACGTGGGACTTTTTTTCAAATTCCGATGAGTGGTATTATTAGCTGGGATAATCCTAGTGTTATCATAACTTAGAAGTAATAATTCCAGAAAATTCAAATTTAGAATAAATCTTTTTCAATTTCAAGTCAGAAAATTAAGTTCACGGAAACATTAGTGGAATAAATTTTTTTAATATTCAAATTCTGGAAATTATAATTTTTTATGCTGTTTTCCAATTTTATTGTACAAGAAATATTAATTTTCTGATTACTAATTTATTTTCATAATACTGAGATTATAGTAGTTTGAATTTTGTCTTTAGAGAAATTAATATGATCAAGCAACATGTAATTTTTTGAGGAAGTGAGCTACAATTTTTTTTTTTCCATAAGCTATAATAAGGTGTTTCCAAAAAAAATAATATCACAATGTAGACAACAACAAATTTGCCGAAATACCAACACTCACTTGGCCGGCCCTGACAAAAAATTGTCACAATTTTTGTTGACCACTCAAAGGAAGTAGATATATAAAAGACAAATAACTGCTTACATCCGCTTCTGTTACAAATAAATATCCCTTTGTCTCGGCAATATAAGTATCTCTGATGTCTTTTCTTTCATTTTCCCAAAGAAAATTTGCAGGCCAAGCTGTTCAAATTTAATCAAAATTGTCTACAATAACAACAATGTAACAATTTGTTTGGAAACAAAAGCAGCAGCAACAAGAACAAAATTACTTACAAACAACAACAGTAGCAACAATTCATTTGTCTTCATTGCCGCAGAAAAATTTGCTACTCATTGCCTACTTTTCGGAGTACGCCAACATTTGAATTCATTTTCAATTCAATTCATTGAAATAAATTTTCGTCGAGGAAACAAATACTCGGCTCAGACAATATAAAGCGCAATTATTATCCTTATTGAAGAGATGCTTCAGAGTAACATCAGCGCTGTGAAGATTATTTTTCATTGCGTAGCGACCAAGGAAGTGGAAGCAATAGGTGTTTAGGCAGCAAAGTCAAGGCAAATTTGCAACCAAGACAACGCTGACGATGCCGGCGCTGGCTACAATATTGAAGCTGTATTAAGATTCATTGAAATCATTAGCTTCTCACTGTACATAGCAGTCAAAGAAGAATAGCGCAAGAAAGGAAGACTTTATGGAGATTTTCAATTTTTTTTCGTCTTCTTTTTACTCGTTTTATTCTATTTGTACTTTGCTTTTGGCGTTTGGAAAAATTGCCCAAGGGATTTACTGATTGATGGCGATTAATTTATTTTCTCTTGAATATTCTTTTGTATATTAAATGAAAAGGAATCCGAGCACTGAATGAAATTGTGGCTTTCAAAGGACGGTGACTTTGGTGGCGACAACAACGATGATTATAATAAAAAAAATAAATGAGAGCAGCCAAGAATCGTTTTAGTTAAGGTGAGTATTTGCTGTTGGGATATAGAAGTCTAATAACATTTAAATTAGCAATGGCAGTAGCAGCAAAAGTGAAAAGTTACATTAGATAGCTGTGAAATGGAATTGTTAAGTTTTGCTCGAATGAAATTTATGCCTAATAAACCGTATCTCTTAAAATTTCATTTGAAGTAGAATTTTGCCATACTACCAGAATTTTGATTTAAAAGCAGCATTTGCTTATTACCATTTCTTGATTTCCTTATGGAAAATGGCTCCGTCATAGATAAAGAAAAGAAATATCAATCAAATGACCGCGTCATGTAGCATTTAGGATTGTATTTCAACCATTTACTGATGGATGTTGGTTTTTAAGTACTTCCACTTTTAAACTTAATCATTGTATGAACAAGAAATAATTCGACTTAAAAATTTTTTAAGCAAAGCAGTTGGTGTGTAGGGAGTGGCTTGGTCACTTTTGGGGCCTGTTTCTCTTCAAACCACATGAAGATCTTTCTCGCATGATATGTTGCGTCATCAATTTCCTGCTGCTCAAACATCTAATCAATTAAACAATCAGCGGATTGACTGGTGATAAATGTTTAAAATTTCGATGCAGTTGAGCTATGTTTTTAATGAACTGAAAATGTATTTATAAAACTCAAGTATATGATCAGTCAAAAGATACCAATAACACACATGCACCTACAAAAATGCTTAAAGTGGTTTATTTGAATCCTTTGAGCAAGAGACAAATGAATTTTTTTCTTTTATTTATTTAAACATTATTATCGTAAGGCTCTGAACTTTAATCAATTGCGTACGTACTTTTTAGAATTGAAGACTAAAATCTCTTGAAATTGCTTCTTTCTCACAAGCATCAATCATTAAATTCAAAATATTTACATCAAACAAACAGACAAAAAGGGAGAGTGCTGTTAAAATATGTGCAAATACACCGTAAGAAAAAAAGAAGATATTCCTATTAAGTAAAATCCGAATTCGAGTCTTAGTGAAAATTTCAATTTGTCGCTTTTATTTGCTTTCAATTTCAAAGTTTCCTGTTACAACGCTGCACACAACAAATCCATCCGCATTACTATAACTCAAATATAAACAATTTCATCAACTACAACAACAATCTGAGCAGGAATAACTCTTAATACCCCAACAATGCAATGCAATCAAAGCCACTCAGTATAAGCGAAAAAAAGAGAGGAAAAGAAAATCTCTTGCAAGCGAAATTGTATCCGGCAATAATTCCACAGAATTGACGATGACGATTTTGATTTCTCATTGGGGGCCGGGGTACAAAAAGCGTACGGGACGACCGTGAAGCAGATGTAGGGCAACGGCATACTGCCGGCGACAACAAGGAGTCGCTAAAAGAAATCTACTTAAATAAAAGTGAAACACGTTGTAATTGGAAAAGTACGCTGAAATATAAAATCAACAACAACATCAATGCGAATACAACTGTAAAACGGAATTCCGGATAAAGCAAATAAATTCTGCAATTGCTGCGATATTTATTTGAAGTGTCGCCTGATGAAATCAGCGGGGCTTTGAAAAAAAATATCGAGTTCGGTGAAGAGTGAAGGCGAAGCGAAGTAGAAACGCAGTTGGCAGATTGACTTTATATCATTTTTAACCCTCAAAATATTTTAGAATATAAAAATAAATATATGTGATTTTTTCTTTTAAAAACACTCAAGCAAAGAATTAAATAAAATTAGAATTAATCGAAGAAAAGGAAAAATTTTCCGAATTGAAAAAAATAAAAAACAGGAAAAAAAGGAAAATCTGACATACTATCAGGTTGGACCCAATCTGCTCTTTTGGGTTAAAAGCAAAATAATATACAGGCGATACAAAGCGATACAGAGCGCGTATTCCAGTCGTATTAAACTCAATGATAGCAATTGAAAGTTTCTGATATTCCTTGCTGTTTTCATTGTTTTCACTTATTTTATTTATTTTACTTTTACTTTGAAGATTTTTGTGATTTCCTGCCCCTCTACTACAACAGCAGCACTGTCGTTGTTGTGTTTCCGTCAATTGATAAAATTCGTTTTGTCATCAGCGCCAAGAGTTTTACGTTTTGCCGTAAGTTATCGTTGTTGCCGCCAACATCTTTGCGTGAAAGCTTAAAAGAATTAACAAATTTCCTAACAATGTTAAAAAGAGGAACTAAAGGAAATATAAAAGAATATAAAAAAATGAAATAGCTATAAATATAAAGTCTGATTTTGTTGCTGAATAGCAAAATCGCAGCTGCTGATAAGTGAAGCGTTTTTGTATCCTTAACAGCAGCAGATTAGCAGCAATGATGCACCATCAATGCACAAAAAAACAAGCAATCTGATTGAAAATAGATTTCCTCAAATTTGTCTTTACAATTTATGTTATCCAAGGCTGCATATTTCTAAATAGTTAGAAGTATTATCTAAAAAAAGAAATTCTTTCAAAAACACTAAAATGAATTTTCGCTAAAAGCAAATGGAAAAGTCACGCGCATAAACTTGCAATGGCTGGATCGTTTGCCTTTTTTTAACTGTCTCAAAGTATGCACCGTTCATTACTCGTATTTTTCAAGGTTTTTTCTTTATTTCAAAGAAGGTCCCATAAAATATTTATGGAATATTACTTCAATCTTTTTGCAACTTAAGTAGCTTGGTTTTGGTAAAATTATTCTGTAATAACAATTTTCGAAATTCATTGTCACTATTTCACAAAAATCTTACCTAATATACATAGTTAAGTGCATCTTATGTGATTTCCAAGTCTCCTTATTATTTAGCACAAGGTTTTTCTGGGTTTTGTTAGAAATTCCACAAATTGGTCATATTAGTTTTTTCAACCTTAATGCATAGCAGGACGCGTGGTTGACAAAGGGAGGAATCAGGGTCAACGTCTGACTCGAACCAGTTGTTTTGAATATGATGTAGAAATATTAACATGGGACATGGGAAATTATATAAGCAAAATGACCACCATAAGCAGCATTACAAATTTTCACCCTTTTAAAGAAATTTACTATTAATTTAAGGCATAAGTCCTACGGCAGTACACACCAACTACAGCGAACAATAAACCTTTTATTCAAAAATTCAGCGCTTTTCCGTTTATCTCTAATGTAAATGCAGTAAAAGATTTACAATTTTGGCGACAACAAAGATTATACATTTACTTGTTGTGAACTTTTAGCAAATTATATCTTTATACTTGTAGATACAACATACATATGTATATCTTTATTTGTTCACAGTTGCCTGTATAAATTCACCTGTTTATAAGGACGACAACAGCAACTGGCGACATTACAACGTGACAACACTAACAGCAAACAAACGTTTAGGGCCACGTTAACTAAGAGTAGCCATAACCTGACTTTTTTTCTGTTTTCTTTATGCGACTCAT
Source organism: Meiosimyza platycephala (assembly GCA_963662105.1). Classification (NCBI taxonomy): domain Eukaryota; kingdom Metazoa; phylum Arthropoda; class Insecta; order Diptera; family Lauxaniidae; genus Meiosimyza; species Meiosimyza platycephala. Next base: position 1,260,862 of record OY759210.1, on the reverse strand, counting down.
CCTACTTTACAACTAAATTACAGTGTAAATTTTACACAATTTCCATTTCACCAACGCTGATCCAGTAGATGAAGTGGCCAAGCAGAACGACATTCGTAGAAAGTCGTGCGTTTGGTTTCACAATAATAATGAAGCCGCTAAATGTAATCAGTTGAAACTCAAATATTAACCACAGCAGCGCGTCGTTTAAGTGGACGATTTAAATGAGCGCTTAATTGCCGAGGATTCACCGCCGCCCATGCCAGGCGAAAAGGTTAATCGCTCTGCTACTCATACTACTTAACTACAAGTTTATTGCATAATTTTGGGTGTGCGCACGTGGTATTGATTGTCTTAGAACGTGGGCGTAGTGTAAAGTTTTTCATAAACTGATGGCTTTGGTAACAAACTTTATATATTCATGTGTAAACCTAAACATTGCTTAAGTGGGAATGGTGGAAAAGTGCGACAAAGCTAAGAATAAATATTAAAAAAACTAAAAAGTCTAACTAAAAATATTTTTCCTCTAATGAATTTAAGCTTTAAAGCTTCATGTGAAGCTTTTTGCTAGATAGCTAAGAAGGCCAGTATCTATAGTAGCTATTGTTATTATTAATTTTCCTAAGCCCGCTCATATCTTGTATATCACATGTTTATGTCACTTAGTAATCTTGAACTAAGTTTCACTGCAGTTTATCGTATAGCTAAAGAAACTAAAAAATATGTAATCTTTTTTTTTTTTTTTTGAGAGATGCCACTCCCTTCCGGTTTTAATATACAACGGGATAACGAAGTCGTGAAGTCATAAAATTTGTTTATATTTTGTTTACAATTTGTTTGTTTGGCCGGGGTAATAATTATTTGGAATTATTTTGTCAAGAATAAGTCTTATGTATAAGACTGAGAATTAATGATATTTCTGCCAATGAAAGGGTCAAAATGCGTTTGTTTCATTTTCTTACAAACTTGTATCCCTATATAAATTTCTATCGTTACGTAAAATTACGAAGCATTTTCATATTCATTGTTCACGCATTTGTGAAGTTTAGTTGTTTCATTCCCTATCCTTTGTCTTTTGTATTCTTATTTGCTGTCATAAAATGGCAGGCTGATGAAAGTGTCTGCGATAGGATACTTAAAAGTCGCACTAGCAACCAACGCTACGCGAACACCTAAATGATGTGTGTAATTAACGCTCAGCCAACCACGTAGCTGACAAAATTGGCGTTAATTACTTCATTCAACTATTAGTCGGAAACACTTGAATGGCCAACTTGACTTGTTTGTAATTCAGTTTCCGTAGGGATGAGGCAAAAGTTCTAACTCTCATATATGCCTATTTAATACTATGCGTTAGCATTTTTTTTTGTCCACTGAGCATTTTAATCATACTAAATAGTTAGATGGCGTTATGCAAAAATCAAACGATATAATGTGTTAGCTGAGTAATAATTTTTGTTATTTTCATTATACGACCACATCCGATTCAATTTTTCATCATCATCATAATTTTTTTCAGCTTACAATCTGCGCAACTTAAAATAACGCAAACAAGGATATAAATAAGGGACTAAATAAACTCAATCAATTTGAAATATTCAATAATCCAAAAAAAATTAGGCAATAAAACGATCAACATAAGCGTCTTGTGCCAATAGTTGAGTTGAACCACTGCCAAATGGCAGCACACAGCGCCATAGACTCAAATCAGTGTCTTATTGCGACGCTTGCAAATCTCATGAGAATCCTTTATAAAATATGCGCTATTTGAACACAGACTAACAATGTTTCAAATGGCAAGCAGCATTGGCGTTTAAATAGACAGAGACCATTGACATGCTATTATTTCGCCCCCGCAGCCATTGGCGTTCCATCACTTTTTTTCGTGTCAGTCAAATTTGAATTTATTATAATATTTGTGCAGCAAATTTTTCAAATAAAATCAAATTTCAAAATATACAGGCACGCCCATTCTCGTTGCTCGGTGCCACTTCAAAGTAACAGCCGCAGTGCCATCTATTCATCATCAACACCCGCAAACAGAATGAAATTTGATATTTTTTCCGAACTTTTTCCTTTCTGATTTTATTTTTTTGCCTTTTAACTTTTTATTATTTTATTGGATTTCAGCTGCTGCTGCTCCTTCGTCGTCTCTTTGCAACCACTTGAGTGCAAACTTCTTAGTAAAGAACTCACGCAGTTGTGTGACGACGTCTTTCACGTTGATTCTGACGTTGACGTTGAAGAAAAGTGATTTCCGCTCACTTTGCGCGCTATTTGCATTGAATTGCAAATGGCGATTGATGGCGGAAAGTTCAACTTCCCGTTTTTGGCTCAATCTGTTTGTTTTGCAGCAGTGGCTATATTTTTCTTTTTTCGTTTTCTTTTTCTGTTTGTGATTCTACTGTTTCTAAGTTTGCTTTTGCATTTTCTTACGCTTAAGAAGTGACGCTGTTAACTTAAGCGCAAAAGTCAAGAAAGTCAGGACGAGGTAAAGATCATAGAAAAATCCATCACAGACTTCCTTCCGGCTTGGCGTTGTTAGTGTCGGTTTCCTGCGTCGCCGTAGTTGTCGATTGATGGCTCTTTTTTTTTGGTAAATGTGCTATGGTAAAATTAAAGTGGGGGAAAAATTATGAAAGATTTTATTTAAAAAAAATTGAAGGGATTTTACAACTTGAAACAAAAATGAACTTTTGGAAAGAATTCGAGGAGACAGAAAAGTTACAGATTTTTTTTTTCTCTTCAGCTTGCATTATTAAGGCTACTTTGCAGCACATTATTCCGCAAGTCTTAGTATTAAGTTCGCACAATTTTAATTTCTTCTTATAAATTATGAGAATGGCAAAAAAATATTTGCCAATTTTTTAGAAAATGTTGGTGTCGAAAATACGAGAGCTCGGAACTCTTTTTTTATAACTGTAGATCATCGGAATCGTATCTAGGGGGACGGCGCTTTGGTTTTTGAAAGTCAAAATTAGTGAATGAAAACAAATAGATGTAGTAAGTTGGAATGTGTAGGTGCAAATTTTCAAAGTTAACGTGGACAAATTGAGCAAACTTTGACACTGACTTTACTTTTAATTTTAGAAGTAAAGAATAAAGGTAGACGGAAAATTATATTGAATAAATATATTTTTCTTAATTATTTTTTTATCGATACAGCATCCAAAATGAAAACGGCATCATAACGTGATCCATATATTATCTGCAGATATGATTTTCTTTGTACCATTTTTTATATTGAGTTCGAATATAAATAAACAATTCTTTATAGTTTCTTTTTATTAAATTACCAGGGATACAATCATGTATTTGTAGTTTTCATTCCGTTTTCAAACATCCTTACATCATTTAATATTTCCACTCTTAGCTCCTATTGTTGCTGTAACTGCTTTAATAGGTATTAGCATTATGTAGTAAATGAAGAAAATTTTTCTCGGATGCTTCTCTTGCTTATGCTACAGCCGCATTCTATTTTTCGTTATGATTAATGAAAGGCTTATGCCAGCTTATTCCTTAGCATCATTCAATCAATAACGCTGGACATAACCTCAAACAGGCCTTGTTTACTCATTTTTGTTTCTTGCCTTTCCTTCCACAAATTTTGCTGTTGAGCACTACCATACATAACCCAGCGCGAAAACTGTAAAATTCAATTACGGCAGGTTTTTTGTATCCGCCACGACATAGCAAAAATAATTCAAGTTTTTTACATGGAAACAGATTTGATAAAATTGACTTAAGCGAAGAAAGCAAGAAAGTCTCTCTCATGGCTAATTGTTCTCTCACATCAAATATATTGTTTACTAGTCAATGGAAAATTTTATCTTGTGATTATATACTGACTCTTATCACGTTTGAGGTCTTTTAGACTATTTTTGTATATCAGTCACCTTGACATTTTTTTTTCATTTTATTCCAACTTTAAAGTTTAATGTTTCGTTTGACTTGGCGTTACTAGCACTTATACCTACACGTGTTGTACTCAAAAGTTTTGCTCACTGAAAGGACTCAATAACTATAGAGTACTGCGCAGGAAGCAGGGTAAAGAAACAAATTAGCCTGGGCTTTAATTTGAAATTGAACAAAATTGTTTGCTTTGTGTCGTTTATCATTATGAAAATTAAAATAAGAAAAAGACAGAAACAGAAACATCCAGAAGGAACCAAAAACTGATTGGATTTGGGAAGGATGGGCTTTGTTATTTTTAGTTTTGCACACAAGGATATTCAAGCCATTCATTTATCCTATTAAACATAATCATTCAGGGCATAGATAATGGCAGCAACAGAATAGAGGTATTTTTTCTATAAGTATTGAAATTCGTATACTTGTATTAGTACTGTTACATCGTTAAGCTGATGCTGCTACTACCAAGGATAAACAAAATGAAGAAACTGTTGCGCTACTATTGCCATTATGTAGTTAAGTAAAAATATTTGTCATAACTCGCAAATTAACAGCAATGCAGCAAAAAATTCTTAGGCGTGGATTTCTACAGTTAAGCGCTACTAAAGCTTACACATTTATCACACTCACACACATACATACGCAACAGACGCACACAATCAGTTAACAAGAAATACAGTTAAGAAATAAATACATTTATGGCGGCGGATTGCTGACACTGATGCTGAAGACTGACATACATCTTATTTGCAACCAATTAATGTTAATTTTCAGCTTCATATGAAGTAGTATCAAGACGTAAGCAGCGTTGGCCAATACTCATACATACATATGTGTGTACCCGCACAAGCGCGTGCGTTTCATGTTATTTTTCTACCATTAACAACAGCGCACACAGTTGTCTGCTGTTAATCCAGGAAAAGAAATTTGTTTGACTTGGTGTTGATGGATTACTAGGACGGAAAAAGGATAAGCAAAATTAAAGAAATTTTGGGTTGAATTAGGAAATTCTTTTATTCACTTCTTAATATTTATTTGCATCATTTTATTTAAAATAGCAGTTGCATTATCTAAGCCGCACTATGGCGCTAATGCGCAAACTGATCATACTGTGAAGATATTTTTAATGCAATTGGTAAACCATTTATTAATTGTGTTTGACCATGTACCTGGCCTTATTAAAACATTTGAATCCATGAAATTAATACGTTTCGAAATAAACCAGGTTTGGCTACACAAGTACAATGAAATGAACATGAGAGTGAAGAAAATAAATTCTTTTTCTACTTTAAGACTAAAGATTTCCAGCAGAGAGAGCTTTGTTGTTTTTCTTCTCTCAATGGTGTACTATTGCGTTGCTAATGGACAAAGAAAAAAAAAGGAAAATATTTCTAATTTTGCCGGAGAAACATTATTCTACCATGAAATTACTGTTGCAACCATAGAACAATGCTGAAATTGCAACAACAAGGACAACAATTAATAACTCTGGTAACAGCTTTCTGCGTATGTTAGCATTGGTTTGAAATCGCGTAGCATTATACTTGTGTATCCTTGCACCAGCAACATGAGTTTGTATGGGATAGTCAAACTTCTTTTAATCAAAAAGGTCCAATAATCGCTGTTAGCGTTGTTGTCAATAACATTGTATTAGAAGCAAGACCATGTCGTCATTGGAAAATATAAGCAAATCAGCAATATATGATTAGCTTTCACTAGAAGCTATTTTCTATGCCATTGCTACTGCATATCTTTCTATACCACAGCAAGCCACATCCTTGGGAAGTTCTTTGAACGTGTCGTATTTTTTACATTAAAAGATTAGTCTAACGTTAATGCACTAGTTTGACGTCAGCTTCAATGAAATCCAGTTCGTTGGATGATGACATATGCATTTTTTTTTTTTTATAAACATTTCAATATAATTTTTATTTATTATTAGTCGACTGATATTATAAATTAACTAAACATAATTTTACAGTCATTAGCAGAAACCGATATACATGAGAAATTTCTCAAATCGGTCAATGCTTTTTTAACAAATATGACAGTGACAACAAATAGCTATACAAAATATTTTTTGTCGATTTTTATATCTTCAGACAATTTCAAGTTAAATCGAAGACTTTCTTCTTTTACGAATCACTGTGCATCACTACGCTCCAATTCTTACACTGCTACTGCTTTTGCTGTTGCATTGTTGATATTGCGGTTTTAATTTCACATAATTAAACAGTTCGACCTTAACCTCATTTATGCCGCAGCCTGGACAGTACAAACTTCATTAATTCCTTTTCGAAGCCTTAAGCGATATTTCGACATCCTCGACAAGCCAACAACAAAGCAACGAATCAGCATCAGTTATTTGACCACGCCACAATTTTTCTTCATGCCAATGCCAGTCGGTAATGCATATCGAATATCAAAAGCACAAATACACTTACGTTGATACATACATATGTACGTATGTTCAGTTCTTCAGTTGTAAACACGTGTGTAAGTTCATTTGAGATACCATCTGAATGTTGCATTGTTTTCTTCAAAAATTTTTATGGAAATATGCAGTGCATTTCAAAGGCACAACAATTTTCAATGCCACAAAGAGACTGTCAACGTGTACGCATATATCATGGAAAAATGTTATTAAAACTCACTGATCCTCAAAACAAGGAATAAGAATTCAAAAAGGTTGAGCATTAGAAATGTGGTAAAATTCCTTAAATTGGTGCAAAGCCGCAAAACATGTCAAAGTGGATAATGGAATAGATATGCTTATTTAATTTTAGGTGTGTATTGATAGCGGCGTAGTAAAAACTTTAATTGACATACATACATATGTATGTATATGTAAGCAGTGGCTAAGTAGTGAATTCACATATACAACAAAGTTATAAAAATCGGATTTTTGACTTCTCTCGCTGACAAACGCAGGATTACTTCAGTTCATAAACTTAAGATTTCAGAAATCTTTTTTTTTTCCTTGACTCTTGCAACCATTTGAGCGATTTTATGCAAAAAATTATATTTTAACTACCACCCTAATGTATATATCCTCTTCTATCAAGCACGCACCCACGCAAAAACACTCTGACAGCTTAATTAATAACAGCGCGCGCGATATAATAAACTTTAATTTGTTTATATTTTGCATTTGCTCTTCACATCTATCGTGTAGACATACGAACACACTAGCAGATGCCAAATGGCTTTTGACACATGCCTAAAAGTATGTGCAAATAAATAAATTTTATTTGCTTTTTATCAACCTTAAACGATTTTAATTACGCTAGCAACATTTGATAAGACTTGTGGTAAATCTGTGCACACACAAGCACTGACACGCACATAAACACTTAAACGCTACTAGTAATTGTAAAATAGGCACATTCTAAGTTTAAGATCAAAAGCAGAAAATCGAATTTCAAGTAGCGACGGCCTTGTAAAGATGATGATTCGTTGGCGCTGTTGTTGTCGTTTTTGTTGACTGTCTAAGCAGCAACTGTGCAGCTGTTGCTTTTGAAGCGAGAGAAGAATCTGAATTTGAGTTTGTTTAAATACCGCAAAAAAAGGTTTTTGTCTCATACCAATTTGCATTCAAAGTGGCATTGATGATAATGATTAGGTGAAAATAGTAAGCGTTATTTTAAGTGGCACTAGATGCTGAGATTGGTAAGTCTTTGATGTTATGTTAATCATGATTGTTGCTTTTGAAACAAAATCAGCAACAGGCTTAGTTTCTTATGGCAAATTTAACAAAAAAAAAGTACTATTTGCATGATTCGGTTATTTAATGTGAAGAGTGATAAGTGATATGTCTGATATAAAGCCAAAAGTAACTAAAATTTTGCTATTTTTTCTTAGTAGTGAGGTCATATTCTTGTTACTCATAGAATCTGTTAACGAAAAGCCTAGTTTAAATAAAAAAGTTATTATCTTAATAAAGAAAAAAGGATTAGAATCTAACTCCATTTACAATATTAAATAAACAGTACAAAATTTGTAATTTTCACAAAACTTACACGAACAGAAAGAAGAAGGAAACAATCCCAACATACTCATCAAAAGATGATGTGGGTTATAAATTGGTAACGCATTGAATACAATCTTATAACTTATTTGAATAAAACTAATTCCATTAAAACCACACACATAAACGCACACTGACAAGAAACCACAAACTCATATATATCAGACATACCAGCAAGCATACGCCATCATTTCTATGGTTGTCCTTTCGAATTAGTTGAACAAAGGCAACGATAGCAGCGAGTTAAAAAGGATATGGAAGCATCGCTTCTTTTATTGAAATGGGAGCCATAGATGGTGTATTACGTAATCTTATAAGCTTCTACACACATTTGCTATATTTTAACATATATTTACATACATGCACACATCAAACAAACGTATTTATATAGGGAAAATAAAAGCACAAAATTCAAGGCTATAAATACGACATTGAAAGTCTTGAGCGCCGCGGAGTTACCGCCTTCAAGGATTTTGTCTGTCGAAAAATGATTTATGAATAAAAATTTTTGTGTACATGTCGCAAATATAGCGCCTATTCGGGATGTAGTAAAATAATGACAAAAAATTTAATTTTATTTTGGTTACTTATGATGTTTTGTTCGTAATTTTCTTAAAATAAACGTCAAGGCAATGACTTGCATGTTTTAAGTTGTTCTTGGTTTTGTATATTTGAGTTTTATTTGCAAACATTTTTGTTAATTAAAGCATTTCTTATTAGTATGCGTAAATAATTCATTAACTTCATGCTTATATAACATGACGTATGAGTAACCATCAATTTAAAGCTGTAGCAATTAAATGTTACTCATACGCCATTGTTTCTACTTAAGCTACTTAATATTTTCCTCCAGTGGAAACTTATGCATAATGAAAGTGTACAAATTCATTTCCGTGAAAAATTTTCTTAGGATTCAGCTTTGTACTTCAAATAAAATACAATTCGCAAATCAATAATGAGGTCAACTGCTTTGATTTGAACTTTTGACCTTTTAAGTGAAAACATTTAACTGCTTTTGTTGTGTTTGTTTAGGGAATACGTAAGCGCATTTAGTCGTCGGTGCTGTGTTTTGTTGTTACCAAACCAGAGGCCAATGATGAAAACCAAACGAAAATTAATGAAAATAAATTTTAAGGTTGGTACTATATAAACTCTTTAAAGAGAAATTTTGGCGAAGAAGAGCTATTTTTAAATCATTTGGAATACAGAATGTAATCACGAGACAAGAACCAATCGTATTTTCATTAAAGTGATGCACTTACTTAACGTTTTTTTGTTTTGTGTTGTATGTAAAATATAGTTCACTTGAAATAGACATCGAAATACAAGGAATTAAAGATTTGATAAAGGGTGAGAGCAATTGTTAAAAATTGATTTAAGCACTTAAATTGTTCATAACAACATTAATTTGTTAATAATTTTAACAAAAAATTATTTTTTTAATTAAGTTAAATTTCTTAGGTTTACAATGAAATTAATTTCAATTTTGTAACTTTAACAGAAACGGAGTTACAAATTTTTGAAAGTGAGCCTCCAAGCGAAAAATCACGAAATTCTCAAAATTCAATAGTAATAATAGTTTGCCCATTAAAAAAACTATGGTTTCGATAGGAAATTTGACGTAGAACACGATAGTCGTATTAAAAATTTGATAAAGAATGGGGGAAATTTCAAAAAATCAATTTAAAAATTTAAATTGCTTATAACAATATTAATTTGTAAATAATTTTTAAAAAAAATATTTTTGTACTAAAGTTAATTTTCTTAGCTTTAAAATGATACTTTTAGCTTTAATAGAACCAGAGTTATGAATTTTTGAAAGTGAGCCTCCAAGCCAAAAATCACGATATTCTCAAAATTTGAATTAGCTCTATTTCGAAAAAAAAATTTTTTAAAAAAATCCTCGAATACGTATTTCTTCTTTTTCCATACAGAACCCATAAAAAAAATTTCAGCCAAATCAAAAATGCGTCGTCCGAAAAGTGTTCGGTTTGTAAAAGACTGTCCCATATGCACAATGTCGTATTTAAGTAATAAATAGCACAATACTTTCTACCACTTGAAGTCAAATTTCATGCCGTTTAGATAAGTTTTGTAAAAATATGACATTTCAAAAACGCGACGCGTGCGTGCGTCACTTGAACCCTTTAAAAACTCTTCTCGTCTGGACGGATTACTCCTCCTGGGACTACCGTTCAGTATTACTTCAGGAGGCCGTCTAGAGCATTACTGTTTAATTATAATTCAGGTGGTTGGTCTAGTCCGTACCTGTCCTCGATTTAGCGGAATCGCTGGTACTTTCAGATTTGCCGGAGTTCTTTCATCATTCTCGCAGCAAATGTTTAGTGTTTCACCCATATTTGGCACGACATTTATCACTGAGTGAAAAACTAAATCCGTTTAGCTTTACCTCTAAAAATTTTTCTTTGTTTAGAATATGACACATTTGCTCTAAACAAAATTATAAAATATTCTATTGAGTAAAGTCAATGACCCACGCATAATAAATTTTGATTAAATAACACAATAATTTGAATTTATTTTCGTACTAATAAATGATCGATGTATATCGTATAAATCAAATTACTTTAACGCTTATACTTTCATCAACGCCGACAGAGAAACACGCACATAAGCATGTAGCTATTTCATTAAATTGACATAACAACTCCATAGCAGTAACAAGCAAATTGAGTTAATATTGATTGGTTATGATATCGCAATGCAACAAATGCTTTTGCATAAGAAACAGAGAAATATGAATGTACTGAACATGAAAGCGTAAAGAAATGAACAGTACGTCGCACATAATGAAACCACAACACGAAAAAATCTTACGCTGCCAAATTGACGAATAATGAAGTGTTACAAAAGCGCTAAAAAGCACAAGTATAAATGAATATGTGTTTGGCTATATGCATATATATGAGATACGACCACCCCTTTCAATGACAAGCATCCATGATTCCACCCACTTACCAAACTGAAAGAAGAAATGAAAGTGGAATGAATAAAAAGCGCATAAATTTCAAATCGTTCATATGGAAAAATGTGGTATTAAGTTACAAATACATTTACAAAACAACGTGCACACACACACAAACATACACATTACTTTCAGAATAGCGATGTGGCGAAGAAGAATACAAATATTTCTTTAAAAAAAAAATTTATTCTTAATTTTTTTGAAATTGAAACATCGCATTCATGGTTCTAACCCTTTCACATGAAAGAGTTTTTCTAAAATTAATTTTTTCCTTTTCAAGTTGATTTTTTAAGACATAATCCATAACAAAATGATGCCCACATCGCTGCGTGAACCTTTGAATAAAACTTGTATTCGTTACAAAAAGTATTCGTTACATCTCTAATTCATAGCAATAAATAGAATTCAAGGAAGCGCAAATAAAAAAAAAAACAAACTGCACAATACAAAAGAAAAAAAAGGATAAAGCTCAATGGCAAAAAATGGATAATGGTGTAAGCTTAAGCATGAATACCATACCATGTCATGAGCGCGTCGTTGTCATGAATATGAGGCAGTGACTCCGCGGCATGTCATACGAGCTGGTGAAATTCATATGTGCGTGTGTGTAAATTGTGTGCATCGAATTTGTACGTATTTGTTGTTTTTATTTATTTTGCATAAGAAACATGAGGGTTTCATATGTTGCTGCCGCTGTTATTGTTGCTCTCTTTGTTGCAATAATATTGAAAAAAAAGGCACTGAATATGCGTTTATGTTGTTGCTCATTTAAGCGTGAATATTTCTATAGACGCACAAACGCTCGCATACACACAGATATGTTTTTCTTCATATTTCAATAACTTCACTGAATGGCAACATTGAAGGGAAAAATGATACAAGACAATATATCCGACATGCATGCGAAATTGTTTAGTGACACAACACTGAACGTTGGGCAAATGTTAGTGAGCTTAACTTTAATTTTGCTGCGAGGACTTTGCATTGTTATTATGTAACTGAAAAAAAAAAAAACAAATTTTTTGTAAACCAGAACAAACTATTTCATTATTTTGGAAGATTTGAAAATTTTAAAAAGAATTAAAATAAAATAAATTATAGTACTTGAAGGTTATAGTTATAAGGTGACATAACCTTTAAAAAATGTTTTTGCATTTTTGTAAGTTTTTAACCAAAGTAATGTATAAAGGTGCATGGTAAAGTTCTCTGTTTTTGGAACAATGTAAAATTTAATATGTATTTTACAGAGCACTTTACAGATAGCACTTGCAACTTCGTTCGTATAGCCAGAAAAGCTTTCAAAATATCACACGGTTAATGCTAATATGTAACAGTAGTCGTTCAAGCTGACTGCATTAAAACTCTGCCATACCATCTATATACTTTTGTTGTCTATTATAAACAATTATAGGTCAGAAGGTCGAAAAAAAGGTAGCTTTAGTTTCGTATGATTGGGGGATAAAAAAAATACGAGGGTTGATTTCAACAGTTAAAGGTCTTCAAAAATGAGTTTTCTTTTCATTTTTATTTTACATTTTAAGACATTATTTGAGAACAAGAAAAAATACAACAGCTAAGCGTTGTTTTTTTTTGTAAACATATGCTCGACAGGGTATATATGTATGTATATAGAGTTTTGCTTATTATGTTTGTATATTTTTCTGCTTCAAAGGATCAATATATAAGCAGTTTATTTGTGCAAAAATTCATTTTAAAATCTGAAATATATGATGTAACCAAAAACACAATGCAATGAAACTGTTCTTGTTCTGGTTTAAATATTAAATTTAAGCTTAAAAACGTTCACCTTAGTTTATTATTCAGAAGATGAACGATTTTTCATATATGTATGTATGTACATAGAAATTTATTCATATATATTTTTATAATCTACTTATAGTAAAATATGGTATACTCTTATGATATTCTTTACTTGCTGCTAAATAATCATAAGCGCAATATTCTTAAAAATCACTCATTCGTCTATGTGTTTACTCATTCGCTTCTATAGTAAACTCTACTTATTTTAAATAAACTTTGCCAATATTTGCACTTCAGACTGCATCGCATACAGACACATAACTTGATTATTTCTATTAAAGATGTATGTTGTTCTTTACTTTTCCTCTTTCCGTGTTGCCCACATACATAGAAGAGTTGCACATAGGCCCAATATTCAATAAAATTAAATTAAAAATAAACATATATGCATATTACTAACATTCATGTCTAAGTGCCATATGCATACACTAATACCACGGCGGTGCTAAAACGACTTTTTATTGAATGGCTCGTCATTGGCCAATTGAAAATGGCACGTACTACAATTCCACAATATAATCGACATTGTGCTTTTATGTACTTATAGCACCATGTGCCATGTGTTTTTAGATATAAAAATTTTACTTAAACCGTTAAATGTACATATATCTAAAGATTTTGAGGTCGAGTAAGACAAATATTTCATTTTTGAATGTTAATACTTGATGTCATCAGGGAATAATATCTTGAACCAATATCAGCTCAAAATATGTTTTTACAACTTTTATCGAATGAATGAAATGAAAAATATATATTTTTATCTCAATCAATACCTCATTGAGAGATATTTTTTAGTACTATAAGTACTAAAAAATAACTTATCAAAATATGATTAATGACAAGACCTCAATAATAAGTGGGCTTAGCACCGCCTAGGCGCGCCGTGCAACATACTCGCATGTACATATCTATATTTAGTAGGATAGACTTAAGTAAATTGAAATTTACCTTTAACTATGGTTTTGCAACATATTTTCAAGATTTATGGCAATATAATATGAGGTAGTGAAAATTTTGCTGCAAATAAGTGAATGCCTTATGTACACACAAACAGACGAAAAATGCCATTGAACCTCGGTAAGATTACACAGTAAAAATTCTAAAAACCAGATTTAATTTTTGATTGAATTTAAGTTTTCATAAAGCCAAAGCTTTGTGGTGCAGTTGTCTGCAAAAACTTAAGTTCTCTTCGATGCTAATGATTTTTAGTTTATTTATAAACGTTAAGAATAAAAGCGAGAATTTGTTATGCGCATGCGTAACTCAATTAATTTCTAAGTAAATAAAATTGGTGTTTCTAATTGGTACCAAAAATTAACACATACTCGTAAAGAATCGTTAAAGATTTTATAGATATTTTACACCCTACATACAGACCTTCTGTTACTAATGCTTAGAAGGTTTCTCCATATATATTTTTGAAAATATGTCTCTCATTTAGGCATAATATTTGTTGGGATTCTTTCTTGAATTAAACTCTTTGATTTCATATACTAATATATTTTCTAATTTCTCGTTTTCAGAGAGAGAACAGATATGATGCAGAGGAGAATTTTTTGATAAGCAACGCAAACGGTATGTAATAAACACACTTGCTCTTTTCAATTTTTTAACATTTTGCGATTTATATAAATCGTTTTTCAAATTTTTTAATTTTTTCAACGTTTTTAACCTATATCGATATTATTCGACATTTTAATTAAAATAAACGTTTTATATCCCAAAACTAAAGCCCATTTAAATTATGCTCTTTAGAAATGTCATAGGGCTCACTAGCAAATGGAATATTTCTTTTAAAGCTTTTAAAGCGTTACAAATTGGCACAGAACATTTTTCAAGTGCATAAAAACTTTCATTTGTGCACTTCAAAAGGAAAACGTAGCTCGGTACCATGATTGCAAAAACCGAATATTGCTATAAATACTAAATCAACAAAACGTTACGGAGCATAAAATGATTTCTGCATCACATCAATTTGGCACTACCCACAAAATACACAAATGATAGTCTGCATGAGTATGGGTGTATGTAAGAATAAACGGCTAAAGTAGTTGTGAAGTAGGCTTGACCATATAGTACAGTAGTCTCCTACATATGAGTGAACCCGTTTACTTGTACTTAAATAAAACCATAAAACCGAAATAAATGTGAAAAAAACCAAAATGCGGACAAAACGTAATGATAACAGTAAAAAGGATGTAAAAGGATGCTGCTGCGTAAATTAGAAATTGTATTGCATCAAATTATACGCGAAAAAGAAAAAACTCAATAAAAAGTTTATTAATGAGAGCAGAGCTGATTTTCTCTATCGCTGATTTACGATTCATATACCTACATACATTATGCTCGTCATATAAAAGAATATATTGTTGAAATTGCTGGAAAATCATGAATTTTTAGAAAAATCGGTTTTATAGTTCAAGAAAAATAAACTATTGAAAAAAAGTCACTACAAATCACGGAATTTATAAATAATTAAGTAACATCGGAGATATCAAGGTTCAACTACTTTCCTTATGTGAAATAATGCCCAGTACATACTTTTCTTTACCGTCCCGTCCCCTTCGGTGCGTTGAAAACGGTTGTACAGAGTGACGAATATCTATGTGCAGGGTATACAAAACACAGCAAAAGTAAACTAAAACAATGACGAACTGTAAGCAATGTAAGCAACGTACAGCCAATAGCATGCAATCAATTTTGTTTACCTCAAGCAAATGCAAGAGAAAAAAATCAGTAAAATAAAAGCGTTGGCTCGTAGAATGTGGTGGCGATCGCGTTAAGTCCTGCTGCCACGTACTGCTTGCAGAACAATGAATGATTGCTTTGCTTTAGCTTACGTGTATTCAGCTGTTTAAGTAACCGTACGCATGGGTGTGTAACAGTGAGCGTGCGTATGTGAGTCCTTAAGGCCACTAACATGTAATCCATCTGTGTTTCCAATATTTTTCTTTCCATCCACGTTCATTCGCAAGACTGTTTGCTTGCTTCTTGACATCATAATGCTGCAATTGGAAAAATCATCTGCAAAAAGTCAATACATTCATATGGATGTGGCAAATGCACACATACCCATGTAGTAACCAAAATGGATAATCCTACTTAGCAAAAATCTATCTGTATAAAAAATTCAACATTAACCAATTGGCTATGGATTATTTACACAGCTTACAAGTTCAGGTTAAAAATTTGAAACAAGTTATAGTCGCAAAAAGTTAAATCTGGAAAATGCACACAAAAAACACGATTTAAAACAAATGTTTAAATATCATTTTTTATGTATAGCACTTCGTATACCGCTTTACCCCACCCGAGGTGCAAAGCGGTAGATACGAACTTTTTTTTTGTATCGTAATAATAAAAGTCTTCTGTTGAAAAAATAATGAGCCTAATTACCTTTATAGATTCAATATAGATCGAACTAA
This sequence comes from Meiosimyza platycephala, assembly GCA_963662105.1. Lineage (NCBI taxonomy): Eukaryota > Metazoa > Arthropoda > Insecta > Diptera > Lauxaniidae > Meiosimyza > Meiosimyza platycephala. The sequence goes on along the minus strand of OY759210.1, from coordinate 1,244,712 downwards.
TAACTTACATGTTTAATTATGCAAAAAAAATTTTTTTTTTTTGGGGAAAACGTTTACCCGTTAGGTATACCACTTTTCCCCACTTTCGCCTTCATATTCGATTTAATTCATTTTTATAAAACTGCAAAAGAAGTTCGCTTAAATACCTGCCAAACATACACTAAATGAGACTGACTTTGGACACTTAAAAATTGAGTAAAATGGTAAAATTTATCATATACATACTTTTCCAAACATTTGACTTAGAGAAAAATCAATCTGTCAATTTGATGAATAGCAAATATCAGAAAATTTACGGCCTAGAGTTCCACAAATTTAAGCTTAAAAATTCATTAAATATTTAAATAATTATTTTTCCTGGACATGCAAAAAATTATTCAAAAATAAAATAAAGAAGTTCTTTCTAAAACCGACATACCATCATCAGGGACAAACGTTCTACATAAAAATTTGTATTATTAAAAGTCGAAATAGACCTTCTCAAAAAATATTAAATCATCACATATTTTGGTAGTTTTTTACATCAAATAATGCTCAAATTTCTAAGAAATTATTCAGTGGTGAAAATCAGCTGAAAAAGCTTAAAAAAAATCCATAAAATTTCGACTTGCCCATAATTTTCTCTTTTAGCCGTACATCAAATAATTAGCAATTTTCTATCCAAATCGCACCCCAATTTTGGCCACTCATTTTTAAAAAGAAAATATTCTGAAGAGAACAAATTAATTTAAAAATATAGAGAATGGACCATATAGTATAGAAAATAAAACATAATCGTTTTGCTTATATGCTGAGGAAAGCGCTTGAACTTTTGGTTCACCCACACTCAAACACTAGCCTCCCATTTCAAAATATTTCAATATTGATCATTGTTGTTTTGTTGCTATAACAAGTATCGCTACAAAGAGGCAAAAAATGGAATGAATGCATTGAAATTGAAGCTATAGCAGCTGCGCACATATTGGCGCAAATATTTACAATACATGAAAGGAGAGTTTAGCCACGAGGTTATTAAGTGGAACATTCAGGAAAAATTGAAAAACAGTAGTAATCAAATTTACCTTATAAGGGTTGACTGACTGAAATTTAAATTGAAATAAAAAATTAAGAGTTTTTCACACTCTGCTTTATGTGAAGATATCCCAGTTTTTCTAAACTAAATGTTTGGCCTTCGGCTTGAAAACCTGCCATTTTATAATAGAGAGCATTCAGTTATTTAGATGGGGTATAAAAAATCGAATAGTGGCTTTTTATATCACTATCTTTATTTAATCGAAGTCTAGTCTGCCACTAGGGAGAGTATTCATTTGTGAATTCTTTGGTATTTCTTTTCATGAATCGGTACAGCTAGATTTGAGCTCAGCGATAGTGCATTTTTCGTCCATCGGCAGCTGTCTTTCCTGTTGAGTTAGGAAGTCACTACAGTTGGGATGTGCCTAAAATGAAATTTCGCCTACTTTCATTCATTAAAATATTTGCATTTCTATTCAATTTAAATTCAGCCACATTTAAGAGCAACACAAATATTTTCGCCGCCTACATGTATGCAACATAATTATAAAATGTTTACCGACAACTTGCTGTAGTGTTGCAGCTAAAGCTGTTTCTGTTGCCATTTTGCTGTAACTGAAGCTTAAGCTGCTGCTGCATCTGCTGCTGCTGCTCTCACTAGCAATGATAATGTTGTTGTGCTATTTTTTGTTGTTGCTACTGCTGCTATTGACGTTGTTGCTGTAAGTGCGAATGCATTATCACTAAGTAGGCTTGATGTGTTGTTTAACTTTGTATGCGCCACCAAATTTACAGACACACACTCACACGCATGCACATGAGTATAAATTAATGTTAGTGTATAAGTGTGGATTTGTTTGAGTGGGTGGTTGCATTATTATGTCTGCAACTGTCAGATTGAGTGAGTGAGTTCATGCAACTGCAAGTTAGTGAGCAAATGTGTGTAACTGACAATGAGCTTAAATTTTGTTGTAGACTTGGCTTGCTATTATTATTGTTGTTGTTGCTGTTGTTATTTTAGTTATTGCTTAACATGTATGTAATGTTGTAAACATTGTTTTTACTACAAATTTACGTCACTTCTCAGAATGCAATTTGTTTGCTTTTATTGTGCCACTTTAGAATTTTGGTATGCAAATGCTGGATTAACATATTTTTGTTAAGTTAATGTGCACTAGACATACCCATAAATTGGTCAATAAAATTAATTAAAGCCTTATCGAGTGGAAATGCCAACCAAAATTTTCAATTATACAAATAATAGCGATGTAATGGATGATATTATAAGTAAGTGCACACAAAATCTTTGAATAATTCCAAATCCAAGACTGCTCTGTGATTTCTACATATATTTTTATTAATTTATCCAACACAAATATTCGTAATTAGTAGTAGCAATATTAACAGAGAAGAGAATAGAATGCTAAACAAAAGTCGAAGAAGCAACAGCATAAATCGAATAAAATGAATCGCACGAAATTGAATTTAATTTGCAATAAAATCAGCAGACAGATTCCAATTGTCAATAAAACACATAAAATTCAATTAGCACAGCTACACATATACGTAAACTTACACAACCGCACACTTATTACATGGCACTGTACAAGGACAATGCAGCAGCAAATGGGGTTACAACAACAAGAAAATTAAGTCAAATAAAATGAACGTGTTGAAACAATAGAAAAGACGAAAAGCAAAGAAAGGCAAAATCTCACAAGAAAATCTTCAAGAACAAAAAATAATTGAATCATTTAATTAGCGCTTAACTTAACTCGGGAGCTGTGCATGTAGTTGTAGTGCGCTATACAGTCACACAAACACCAATTACAATTTTTTGAGAACAAAATATTGAAGTGCGACAGTCAGTCAATCCGCTGTTTACGAAGACGACTGAGCGACAAAAGCGATTCCAGCTCGATTTCAATTAGTGTTGGTCAATAAATGTGTCACCATTTATGTATACACACCAACATACACATATGTGAATGTATCAGTGTGTATGTAAAAGGATTTGCACAAGTCTTGGACATTTTTCTGCTGGTGTCATTTATTTTCGTCAGCCATTTCAGACGTTGCTTGCTGTTTTATCTGAAAGTAGGATGCACAGAAACACCTACAAAAGCTTTTATAAATCTACCCATTAGGAAAATTATTTAAGGCTTTAGTTAAAAGATTTAAATAACATAATATAACAATGTACAACATAATGTTTTTATATAGAACAATTGTAATGATCAGCCTGAACTTTAAGTTCTCTAGCTCCTAAAGTGCTGATCATCTCTTAGGGTGTTTTTAGTGATTTAGAAAAATTTCTAACGAGTCAAAATAGAAAAGCGATTACAAACCAAAATGCAGGATATCAACAAAAACCTTAGACCTTTTTTTTATTTTTTTGATTACTGAAAGCAGAAGCTTCCATTTTGAATTTTATTTTTATAAAAACTACTATTTTCGTTTACCTAAAGTTTGCTTAACAAAACTGAACTTTAGCAATGTTAATATGTTCCCCACGAGGGCTTCAGTTTGAAAACTTGTGCGTAGGAATGGATGTATATGTTTTTATGTGTACGTTTAATTGAATTTTCAATTGCATCATATAACTACAGCAGCTATGGCAATAATTGTAATAAAACAACAACTCTAGTGTGTGTAAAAACAAAAAGGGAAAACAAAATTAACTCAAAATAAAAGGGATAAAGCTCTTACTATAAGGAAAGGGAAAATTAGTTTTTAAGGTAAGGATACTTGTGTTTGCAGTAAGAGCTAACATTTGTAGTGCACAAGAGATAGAAAAGAAAGAAGAAAAAAAGAAAAGTAAAAGATAACAACAAAGAAATTGTACATATGAAAACTACCCTAAATTGGCTAAGGATGACCATTATGTTTCTCAACTTGCAATTGTTGTTACTTTTTATTGTTGTTGCTCTACTTGTAACTATTGTCGTTGTTACAAATAACCTTCGCTTGTTTTGAAAGTAACATTTGAGAAAAATTGCAATTAATGGTTGCCTCTATTAGCAAAAAAAGAGCTTGTTAACGAAGGTCCTTCTTTTTGCAGCATGCTGTGCTTAGGCATGAGACAGCAATTAAAAGAAATGTTTAAGCTCAAACACATACTCACACTCATACGCCCCTTCATTACACACCCACATTTATATTTATTTGCCTTAGTTGAGTTGAGTTTTTCAAAAATTTCATTCAATCAGCATTTGAGCAAGGAACGGAGGTTATGCAGTGCTAATGAAAAAATTTTTTTTTTCATTTTTCTTCTCATTTTTTTTTGTTTTTGTTAATTTTATCTGTTTTGTTTTTTGATAATATTTTAGTTCTCTTACTGCAAATTAGTTTATTCTTAACAAAATAAGCTCCTGAGTAGCAAATTTTTAGGATTTCATTCATTTTTCTTAAACAATTTTTAAATTTTCTTGATAATAAAGTTTCTTTGTTTTAAAGTTATTGTTTAACCCTAGTTCGGCCGAAGATTTTTGTAACTCATTTCGGCCGAAGCAGTCACCCAGGGGACTATATTTGAAAATATGATAAATTTTGGATATAGAGGAATAATTTTCTTAGAAATAATTTTCTGATTAAAGTTCATTTTCTTAGTTCTACAATGAACATAATTTCAATTTTCTAGTTTAACAGAACCGGAATTATGAAATTCTCAAAATTTAAATTCGCTATATTTAGAAAAAAAAAAAATTTTTTTTAAAAAAAATGCTCGAACATGTATTTTTCCTTCAATGTGTTACGCTCGATTAAGCGTGCTGGTTGTGGCAGTTGTAGAATATTTTATCTTCAGCTACCTCATTGGCTTTGCTCTTTAAACAAAAGTAAGGAATATTCGTGTAATTGGTGCTCCTTTCCAAAAATATTACACTTAATCGAAAGTATCGAATGGTACCGAAAAATTTCGAATATATAGTGTAATATTGTAGGACATCAAACATCTCGACAAAATTCATAAGATATCGAAAAATCGATAGTACGCCGACAAATCCGTAAATACCAAAATCTTAAGGGAAACAAAATGTTATCGCTCTAAATGCTTTATAGCTTTGATTTTTTAATCTTAAGCTTGTATCAAGTGTTCTTGCCTTTTGCCCCATCTTTTGCAACATGTAGCACGCTTACAACGAGAGATACAAAGTGAATAGAGAAATCCAATTAAGTAACCAAAGCAGTCGCTATAGCTACTGCAATAACAGCAAAAGTAATAGCAACAATAGTTAATCGGCTAATGGCCATTTTGCAGATAATTACCAAGGCTTAGTTGAAGTATTATCTGCTTTTCTTATATAGTACGTGTATGTTCGTCATATAGCTATAGCGCATGCTCCTCTTTCAAAGCACCGTAATTTTTTTATTAAGTTGTTTTTTCAAACAGAGTTTCAGCAGTATGAATACTTAGCACCGATGTGGTATGTGGCAGCTTTTTTAATATTAAAAAGTGAAAAATCAACAACACCACTTTGCGATATATTGCCTGCCAAGTGAAAAGTATACTAAATTTAATACACGTGCAAAAACAAAAATGTTATTCACATGATGAATGGTTTTGGCAAAAGCAGAACTTTGCTTTGGTTTAATTTTGGTGTCTGGTAAGCGCTGCTTCTGTTGTTGATTCCACTAACGCTTACGCATAAGCCGATTAACATGCTTTGCGAGAAAACTACAAAGTTTTTTTATTTTTAATTTTAATCTTTCCTTTTACGCTTTTGTAAATCTTTTCGACTAATCTGCGCTGTGTTCGTTTGCTTTATAACAACGTGATTAGCGCACTTTTTCCTATGCAGGATTTGCTGAAATTGGCAAAATAAAAACAAAAATTAAAATATATATTCTATAGAATTTTTTAAATTTACTGCGGAGTTTACTATTGCTTAGCAATTGATTTCACAATGAACCAATCAATTTTAAATGGAATATATTATATTTTCTTAAAGAAAGTCGTATGTATGGCTAAAATTTTAAAGCAAGCGTTATGACAATTCTCAATTAAACAATCGCTTTAGTGAGTCATTGCTCCTAGTTTCACTTGCACTTATTATAAGGATATGACTTCACGCACAATTAAAATGATTGCCTAAGCAACCAAAATATGATTATTCATTGCTGGGAAATGGCACTTCCATTCATATAACTAAACATAGCACACAATCATGCTGAAAAGATTAAATTTCAATTGTAAACGATTGCCAACCCAGCTTCAATCAACTGTGTGCTGCATGAATGAGTGCTTACAGAATGCATGTATATGTATGTGTGCAAGATTAGTGTTGCATCCACTACTAATTAAATAACACAATAACGCAATTAACTTTACAGTCACTCAATCTGTATATCAATTCAAGTCGAATGATTCTCATTTATTGCTGCATTTAATTTGATTAAAAGACTTGCATCATAAACTCGTAAAATTAATTCTTGTGCTCGAATTGCCATATGCTAGCTTAGGCGGATATAAAATGAAAATAAAAATGTGCATAATAGATTAAGCAAATTATTAAATATGGAAATGAAAATATGCATTGAAATAAGTAATTGGTAAATTTGACTCAAAGTCTTTTAATAAATATGAAATTTAAATAGCACATTTGAGCTCTCAGTAAATAACAACGGTAATGCAAATTTCGCATACTACTGCATATTGGATATCCTTTTATCAGAAAATAAAGAAATCAAAATTCTATCAAATCTGCGATAGAATTGCTTAATATCAAAATATTTCTCTTAATATTCCATGGGGTGCAGCGAATTGCTGCACAATCCTTATATTAAATGATTTATGTAAATTAAAATAATATTTCAACGTAAAATTTGGCCGAACAAATACCAAACTTTTTATGGAGTTGGCAGCATTTCCACCACAAATCTTAGTTTCATACCGTTATTTTGTCACTTTTTCGCTTTTTATCCTGCAAATATGCAACAGAAAGTATTAAGCTTCTTTATATCCTTCCAAGGAACAATTTTTTGTTGTCATGGTTGGATTTCATGTCGCATAGAAAGAATTTGCTGCATTTGATCTGCAGCAAATGCTACAAAAGTTGCTGCTGTTGTATGGTTGCAGTTTCTCGTCATGCTGGTGAGAGCATTTCGTTTTATTTTTTATATTTTTTCTTTTTATATGCTACTGCTTAAAGTTTTGTTTAGCGGTATAAGCTTTTACCACATCCGCGCATAAACACTCACAAATAAACACAATTACATAACATGCGCATCCCAACAAGAAACTTCAGATACATTCAGTTGTATATCGGTTCTTTCTTGATTTCGTTAAAAGTATTTCCCCATAATTTTGGTAGACTGTTCCTTAGAGATTTCTTTCGTGGAAAAAAAGTTCGTTAACGACTTAAACGATTCCTTTAATAGTTTCTGTTAAATCGAAACTGTGATGAATTTGATGTAAAGCAAGTGAAAACCAAATTTTTCCATGTTTCCTCAACAACGTTATTTTTTTCTTCGAGATGAAAAAATAAATCATGCAATTATTTGACAACCCATTATGAAACAAAAATATTTTTTTTTTTTTAGAAAAATAGACAATTGTTATACACAATCCCTTGCTCTATTTTAGATCACTCAGACATTTTCCCTTTGGGTTATTTAATACGCACGCATATGTGTGTCATACTGCAACGGAGTTTATGCATCTTTGCTTTTTTAACAAGAAAACTATTGCCATGACGGAAATAATAATAAAAATGAATAAAAACAACAACAAGAAAGGAGCTTCTAATATTTGCATTCTTGTATTGTGCTCTTCTTAGCTGTTTTTTTGCTCTTATGGTATTGCATTTGTCACGAGCGTCATTTGCAAAGTGCCCCAATTGAAAACAAAAGTCCACACTCTAATTCAAAAAATGAAGGAACGTGCTTGACTAGGGACTTAATCGATACTAAATTTTTACTAACAAATTTTGATCTACAAAAAAGATATATCCTGCAAAACTAAGACAGATTCAAGCAGAGGTATTGCAGTGTAAATAAAAGATAAGGTTATCTTTGGTCTATCAAAAAATAGTTTCTCATTGAATTAACGAAAGTCCCTTTAAGTAAGTTTTTTACTTATATTCCTATTGTAAGTTCAGAGTTACAGTTTCATACGTTTTTTCTTATAAACAGTTTTTATTTATTAAAACCTCAAAACAAATAATCTAAGAATTATTGTTCACAAAATCGTCGAGGAATTTTTTAGTACTTTGTTTTGTATTGCATTTTTCTGTCTTTTTGCAGAGGTGCCGGTTAAAATTTTTTTTCCTTTTTTCCAATTGGGTCGCTGTGTCAATTTTGTACTATTCGTTTGTATGTGTACATGAGCATTTTTTTTCTTATTTGGCTGCATTTTGCTGACATTTTTCCCGCTGCATTATTTTGATATTGAAAACTTAAGCCAAGATTTCTTGTCGTTGTCATGTTTCCTTAAAGAATATTTTTGCGTTAGAGTTTGACTTCTCAAGGAGAAGCCAGCATTGCTTTTATTTTTGGATTTGTATTTTTGTAACTTTATTTTTTTTCTGCAATCGCATGGCAAAATACAAACTTTCAGTGAAAAATTTTAAGCCAAAAAGTTTCTTAAATTTTTAAAAATTGCAATTTTTAAACATTCTTTTATAATACAAAACGTTATTTGTTTGAAATAAATTATGCGAAAAATGCATTTGGTTTAATGCTTTAGTAAGTAGCTACATACTAAACGATTATGACATTCATTTTTCAGAAATAACTACATAATTGAAAAATTGTCCATATCGAATTTCTCAAAACTCTGAATTATAAAATATGTTATCGTTCAAAAGATAATAATCTTTGCTTTCAAAATGAGAATGTTGAGGTCAAAATTTGAAGATGTTCATATTTTAATTTACATATGAACTCGCGCAGCAAATCTTAGATATATGTTATACACTTTTTAGCTGATTGCTCGGAATTTTATTTTACCAGTATTCCCATCTTTCTTCACACAGCTCAAAACATTCGGCCAGCATCACTTTTGTTGGATTTACTTCTATATTTTTAAATTTTTCTCCAAAAGCTCTATGATAAATCAGTTTTTCTCTAATATTGCTCCACTAGCATTAAAGCCAAATGTAAACACGGATGCGTAATTTTCTTTTTCTTTTTTGCTTCAACCGACCGGAAAATACAACAGGTCGTATGAGTAACTTTAGATGCTAAGTGCTCACATACAATGTACTGCATTTATTGTTTTTGTTAAAAACATAATATTTGCATGAACAAGTCATGGTCTGAGATAATTCCAATGTGAAATTAGTTGCTTAGTCAATTTCAAATCACAGTTTAGCCACTCGCAACAGAAAAGCATATGTAAATTTCAATATACATACATCCAAATGCGATGGTGTAATGTTTCAACTATTATGTATCAATGGCGTTGATTTTAATCGGTGATATGAGCACCTACTAAAGCATACTTAATAATAATCTTTTTCTAGAAATTAAGCTACTGATAGATAGTAATATTCTAAAACATAGTATTTTTTACAGTTAAAAAAAAAGTCTGCGTGAAATACCAAATACCAAGAGTACCGAAGTGTAACTAAAAGTACGTTTTATTACCGATATCACATACATAAATGAAACATTTGTTTTTTTATCCAACATCACTTGCAACATTTGCAGTTGTTTATTTAATGGCGCGTAAATGATTATTTCAAAATGATTATAAACAAATAGAATTTTCCGCTTAGTTTGCAATTAAATTTAAATTAGTTGATATTGATGAGCATAGTAAAATCAACACACAGACAGCTAAATGCACTGGATGCGGTTATGCAAATTTAACAAAAATCTGTTCAATTTAATGCATAATTTAGATTAATTGATTGGCTGATTTGAAAATAAAATTCTTATATCCTTATTACGTGTAAACATACATACTCTCTGTTTGGACTGAAGTTCATCTTCAAAGAAATTTACGAGTTTGTCCGGTTTGGGGCCGATAAAGCTTTTTCATAGAAAAATATAGTAAACAAGGCGAAGTTATCAGATCCGGCCAAAAATTTCTGATAGCTCTAAGATCTTCTGAATTTCCAATGCGACGTGACGATTTCGTTAAAAGTACGGAATATTTAAAATGCATTTGTTTGAATTGCAAACACTTTAATTTTAATATGCTGTGCTTTAGAACTGAAGCAACCGGAAGCTATGCTATTATGCAAGAAGTGATGGCGGAATAGCTTCGGCAAAGACTCAAAAAGGCGCTTTTTGCAGTTATGTCCATGAATATCTCAAAGTTCTGACGTGTAGGAAAAAACCTTTGATTGAACTTTTGTTTACGACATTAAAAACCTTTCGGACCTATTAAGTGTGATATCTGGGTAAAACCAAAATGCGATATTGCGATTGCGATAGTGATAAAAAAGGAAATGAAAAAAAAAATTCTCAAAACATTTTCATAAAAGCCAATTAAAGTCAACTAAAATTCAAATTAACCAGTTAAAGTTTAGTCTAGGTGTTAAGGTCCTAAATAGCAAAAAGAAAAACTCCATACCAATAACTTTTTAACAGAGCAAAGCCATCGGGGAATCAACATCAGTCAAACGAAATTATTCAACAAATTGGCGTAAGAGCTTTAAATTTTTTGTTTTTTTGTCTTATCTTCTTTCATTGTATGACTCTCATTACTTCAAGTATGAAATTTTATGTTTCCTACACAATTTTTTATTTGTTTTTGTACTTTTAAACTTTTTCTTCGTGATAATTATATGAATACGTACGTACCTATTATACTTGCATTAAATTAATAAAAGTAACTTAAGTAGTTTATAAGAAATTTTTTAAAACTATTTCATATTAAAATTTTATTTTTATAAAGGAAAGAGGCCTAAATTTAGCTGCATAAAATATCATGAAAAACTTACTTGCTGCATTACGGTAGCGACATTTCAGAACCAATCCTATATTTTTTTAAAGTTATTTAAGTCTTGGTACCATAAGTTCTCTGATATTTCTTTATAGACCAGCACACTATATATCCGTGCTCATTTGAAAAAATTTGAAAGTATTTCTTTATTTGCTGCCAAATTTTGTTTCATATTCTACCCAAACTTAAATTGAAACTTCATCAATTTATCGCAAAAATTAAAAAAACAAAATCACAAAAATTCAACATAAACCATCAACTTTGTGTGCAAAGCAAAAAAAAAATCCTCTAAAAATTGTTGGAATTTAATATGATATCGCGCTGAGCGCAATTTTTATGCGAATCGCTTTATGGGTCATTGAGCTTAAAGAAAACAGAACGCAATACGCTGAACGCAGAACGCAAAACGCAGATACCCAAGACGAAGCAAAATGGCGTTACGATAAAACTAGAGGCCTGTTAAGTGCCAACCCCACTAAGAAGGCACGATTTCGTAAGGACACGGTCCTTAGTTTAGGGTGCGGGTGCTAGAACAAATAAAAATGCGAGCCCAAAATAATAAAGTTATCGCCATGAAGCAAATGGACTTGAAATATTTTTACAGGCAAAACTTTTTAAATGTCCTGCTCAAGAATCGAGTTTGGGGAATTGAAATTTAAGTTGATAAAATGGGAGGAAAAAAGAAAACAAAATTGTTGTACTCTCCGCAAAGCTGCAAGAAAAGTCCTTGAAAACCAGAACATTTCAATTTTGAATTATTTTTGCTACTGCTGCTCCAGCTTTTTGGTTGATTGCTATCGTTAAAGCATTGAACTGTGCTTTCAATGCTTTTGTCTCTATGCAAACGAGCTTTCAATTATCGAAATAATGATTGAACGTGGAATATGTATGGGCAAAAGGGGACGTCACTAAAGTAGGGGTCATTGCTTATGCCTGGATGGTGCCAGTGCATGTGTTCTGCTACCGGACACGCACAGGTTCAATTAAAAGTAAATTTTTTATGTCATTGATTTGTTGTATTTGATTTAATGCTCGTTGTTGCTGTATAAATTTAAAAGCAGCTTATAGCGATTATAGGACAACAGCGGGTAATGTGGAGTTCTACACACGTAACTGCACATGAAACACACAATACAGAAGCAAAATAAAGTAAAATTAAAGGAAGAAAAAAAAAACAAACATAAAATACCTCTACGTGTTCCGACGCAAAAAACGTGCACCATATATTTTCAGTTATCCAAAGTGTTTGCCTCTAACAATTTAAAAATTGGAATTTTACTATTGTTTTGTATTAATGTTGTTACATCCAGTGCACGCAACTGTTTATATGGGCTATGGTTTGCATGGGTATTGTTTTCTGTAGGAGGTAATTTTGCCTTTGGAAATGTTCAGTTAGTAACAATTGAAATAAAGGATTTAAGTTTGAAATATTAATAAAAATTGCTTGATTTTTTTTATTTGTAAGCAATTTGACAAGTTTTACTTTGAATATATTTACACATTATTATTTACTATTTCAAACGACTTACTGGAAATTTTTTACGCAATGTCAAAGGTCGATTTGATTTAAATAGTGAGATTTTATTATATATTTTTTTTCTGTTAATTGTGAATAAATTAAAATGAGCTTAACTCAATATTTCAATATTTGATTTAAATTCAAGTCAATAAATTAAAATTATGTGGTATTGTTTTTTCAAAATATATTCCATGGGAGTTGTTATAATATAATCCTATGTATTTATTTTAATAGCTGTTGGTTTTTAAAGACAAACGCTATAAAGTAAATAAATGAATATCAACTGCATTCTAAATATTTCCAAATAAGCCAGTTATTTATGCAAATTAGTATGGTTGTGGCAATATTAATTAGGTCACATTTACACGAAAATCGTATTTAAAATTTATTGTAGTTTTTTCTAATTTCAAGCGCGTAGTTTCAATACTAATTTTAGAAAGTTTAGCATTTAACTAATTTAATTTTTTTTTAATTTAAGTAATTATTTAGTTACAAGACATTGAGTTTATAAAGTCAGATAGCACAAGAACTTTGATTAAAAATATGAAAATTAGCATCCAACACAGTATAAAAACTCTTCGTTTTTGCTTTGTTTCTTAAATTCAAAAGCTCGGCATATCAACGATATGTAGTTAACATTAGTTATTTCAATTATTTTTTAGTGTAAAATTAAAAGACTTGCAGAAGACATCTGGTAATTTTCAGCGGTTATTCTCACGCAAGCATATCATGATTCCTAAATAATGATTCTTAATAATTTGTTTCGTTTTACTTAACAATACCAAATACTTTCTATACAGTATAGTATTTGCATGAAGAACAATAATTTTCTATTTTCTAATAATGAAAATGCATCCAAAGCTCAGTAGGTTTTACATATGATAAGAGCAGCAGCATTTTAGCTTGTTGTATTAAAAAAATTCCAAACAAAGGTCAAAATATGGAATTATCTTCAAATATCAATTTTATTTTCAGCTAAGCGTTGAAAACTAAATCTAAATGACTGTATACAAACTTAAAATTCAGTGTCGTTGTTTAGATTGCGCCATCGCATCCGTTTCTGTTGCAACTAAAAGCTACGCTGTGCTAATCCTGCGCTTAAGTTTATCTCAATTCATTTCGTTTTTACTCAAGAAAAAGAAGGAAAAACGCATAAAAAATTGCAGAGTGAAATCTTAGCAAACGCCACCATCACCTAATAAGCAATGAGAAAACTTTCGCTAAACCAACTGAGAAATTTCTTTATTTTCATCAAGAACAGCAGCAACAGTAACACCAACAAAAAACAAACACTAACACAGCCAGTGCCACTTGGCAGTTGCGTTGCCAGACCTTACATTTTTGTTTTTGGTTGAATGAAAAAACTACAAGAAACTGACAAGAAATTGAAAACTTGTTGTTAACCATTTTCAAAATTTATAAGGGTATACAATTTAATCAAATAATTATCTCCGCTTTATTTGACAGAGATTTTCAATGTGGTGAGTAAAAATAGAAAAACGGTCTCATCAGCAGTCTTTAAGCCAATTCAGTGATCAATTTCGTAACTATTATGTTTGGATTTTTTTGTAAGTCTGCTGAGAGTCAAAGCAACATTTTTTATAAATTAATTTTTCGCTTTAAGTTTCCCTAAAAACAATATTTTGTAATACTTACGCAGCGTAGTGTTAATCTGGCATCACTGTCACAACAACTACTACTGCGACTGCAAAGGATTATAGTTAAAGTCCTTAAATGTACGTTTTGCTGCATTGGACGATTATGGTGGCTGAATATAAATTGAGGAATTAGGCAAAAGTAATGCGAAGTGAAGCTCAGTCAGGAGTAAAAGAAGTAAAATATGTAAGCAGCGAAAAAGTAAGAAGAATGAAAGCATGAAAGTTCACCAAATAAGGCGAACGCAAACATTTGACGGCGCCAAACTGTGGGCGGATCAAAATGCTAAGGAAAACGTCTTCCGGAAATTACGCACCCACAGTTGTACAACGCAATCGAGAGCCAAATAATACTCAAGTGTATTGGTTTATATAGTTTCCGGTTTCGACGCAGTGTTGCCATTACTACTACTGTAAATGATGTTGTTGCTGTTGCTGGTATGAGCCACAGTACAGCGATAAAGCCAAGTTTTTCCCTCTTAATGTTTTGTTATTGAGTTATTATACGGAATTACGAATGCAATTTGAAGCAGTTTTATATTAGATATCAATTGTGAGTATGTGTGTGTGTGCTTGATGTTAGTACATAAATAAAGCTGTAACTTTTTAACATTGACGCGACCTTGGCTCACAAATCCTAAAAGAAATGCGAATTCTTTTGAATGTTTAATCTGCTTTTTTTAATTTCTGAAAAAAAAAATAAATTCAGATTAAATAACTTCAATCAGTAGCAGCAAAAGCAACACTGCAGGCAGTTTTCAGATTGAAAATTTTAAAGAATGTCTTTTATCAAGTGTTTAATCAGAAATGTTATCCAGATAAGGTTAATTGAATTCATTTTGTCGTTGCAAGTGACAGTATAATGATTAGCTTCTTTCGGCATTAATTTTTCATGAAATTAATACTAATTTATGTGAGATGTTTATTGCATCCAATAAAGCAAGAATACCCCTATTTCTAAATATTACACATGTGAACGTAATGAAAACATATTAAAGTCAGAATTAAAAACGAATTTGTCATGTCAGGCTAGTAAAGCTTTAAAAGCTGTCATTTAAAGCAACTCGGGATAGTAATCTCATTGTTTCAATTCTTTTCTGTAATAAAGATTCCAAATCTAATATCATAAATAAGCAAGCCACGCATGAATTAGTCTCAACAGTAACATAGAGAAAAGTCTTGAAATAGGAAAACACTGAAAGTCGTCGAGAAAATTTCGGCAATGTCCCAAAAATTGCTGACTCCTTGATTCATTAATGGAAATACTAAAGAACAAGTATCTTGTAAGAGGTTCAAGGATTCTTCTTTACATGAATTCGATTTTTTTTAAATATCTTTAGTTTTAGGTATAGATAATAGAACTTTCCTCAGGCTAGATGTTCTTGATCTGACCTGATCGTTGTTAAATAAAATTATGATTCTTTTTATTCAGCTTTGTGGTAGCTGTGCCGTAAGTTTCCAGAAGTGAAAATCTCATTTTATCTCTTTACCGTCAAATAATGAGTCTGCTATGAAACAGTGATTATGTTCGGTTAAAGTAACAAAATAATGGAATAGAACGTCACTAGGTCTTTTTATCAAATATTTCTCATTTACAAACTTTTAGATAATTATAGACAACTTAATGAGAAAAATTACAGCAACCTTTTATGCTCGCCTTGTTTATTAAAAGGACCTACTTAAGTGACCTTATCTAGTTCTTTATATTAAATTACAACTCAGACTTTAATTAATTTTGGCTACATATGCACGCACAATTTTTATTATTATAACATATGCATATGTATGAGTATGCTCTTTAACGTTAAAGTGAGCGTCTGTATAGGAAACAGAAAGTAATTATGCTGAGGATATTCAACATTATTTGCATGAAAGGTGTGTACGACATTAGAGTGTATATTTAAATGCTTCAAAGATACAAACTTAAAGTGAGACAAAATTTACTTTCGACCGTGGTCCGAAAGCATAATTAAAGATTTTGCAAAACTCTTAGGAATAAGTAGTCAATACTGTATTCATAAAATTTTTTTTTTCATCAGGCTACATTTTGGAAATAAAGTTAATTGAAATTGTTTTGCATATCACTTCTTAGCCGGGAAAGAGAGCCGAAGATCGAGCTTTTGTTATGTTTTTCCACTTTTTTTCCGCAGAATAACTTACAATTTCTTCAAATCTTCAGCACTTTAAGTGAGACTGTTTTCAACTAAAAAACAAAAACCTCATTAAAAAGGATTTGTAAAGAGATTTATGAATTTTGCATAACACTTTTTGTAATAGTCTAATAAATATATTTTTAACATAGAAAATACATACCGAATAGGAAAATGTAGAACGATCCATATCGAAGCTGCAGTGAAGCACACAATTTTCATAGTAAAAATAATCATTAACACATTAACAACGGTTATAGAAGATATTGACATAAGTTTCAATTTTTTGTATTAAACTGATCTCTTTGTTAACACTTAGACTACACCCAATTTTGGTGTAGACATGAGCAACTTTAAGACCGCTTGTAGAAATTTTAACATAATATATTTCTTAGAAAATTATTTCAGTCAGTATATTTAATCAAATAAATAATGATTAAGGCGGAGGTTTCTGGGTAACAACTCGCGTTAGTTTGATACTTGTTCAGGTATGTATATTACTTGATTTTTTTAATGGTTGATTTCACGTTATAATATTTTTTCATAAAGTTACATAAACCATTGAAATCAAATAATTTTAGCATCAACCAGACTTAAGCCCATCGCTTTGAAAACTCACTGATCCATTGATTTAAATGTTTCTTCGCTGGCTTAATGTGAATACAACACAAAGACACAGCGTGTAATCATTTACCAAAGTAAAAATTACAATCAGATATTTGAATAAAGTTTTCGCGTTGGGTATAGCAAAATAAAGCCAGAGCAGCAACATAAGCAAATAATTCATGCGAAATGATAAGAAAATTCTATAAACAGAAAAAGAAATACAAAAGATACAAGCAAACACACAAATACATTCATATTCATAAAGCACGAACACACACACACATACACACACCTTCACATACAAAACTCATATGGAATTTTGATTAAGCAAATATGAAAGGAAATTAGGCAGATGATGAATGGCTGCCGGTTTATTAGGTTACGAGTGGAAACGGATTAAACGGCATTTTACCACAACGTTTGCTCATGAATACAGAATCGAGAAAAAGGATTTTGTAGGATCAATAATAGGATTCAATTTTAGCTTAAACTTTCAATTTTTTTTTTTGTGTTTTTGAGAAATATATGTAAGTGATTTATCTCTAAACTCTGTTGCTATTGATTTAATTGTATCAGTTATATCCGCGTACTTTTGCTTCGGTTATTTATAACAAAACAATCAGCAGAAAATTGTGGCTGTCAGGTGTAGTTATTTTAATTGTAATTCTTGCTGAGTTCAGTAATTTTACTAATTATAAAAAATAACATTAATAACAATTCATGATTACAACAGTGATATTACAATAATGAAAACAAAACCACAACATTCGTTGAGTATAAAATAATATTTACACAAAATCACAAAATAAAGGAAACAACGTTTAAGTCGTTACACTGTCATACAATGATTAGTGCTTTTTTAAAAACTTAAGCAAAGGCTATTCTTGTTGGCAGATAGCTGGACAACTATTACAACACTATTGAGAAAAAACTTTGTAAAAAAATAATACGAATCTGGAATTAGATATTAGGATTTTTTAAACATTTTTATTTTTGTTATATCTATGACGCGCTCAGAACAAAAATCAAAACTATATCGATCTTTGTATTTTAGCATTTTATAAAGCAATAATTCTTTTAAGTAAATATTTTGTTGCAGTGTGTTATGGCATATAAACAAAAACAATACGATTGCAGTTGCAGTTCCTGTAATTGTTATATTACAGTAACCAGCAGAGGCTTTTTGTGGAATACCACCAGCATTAAAAGCCATAAATCTATGCAGAAAAGTGCACACAAACAAGCGCAGACATGCAAGCGCTGACATGCACACATATACACATACATATAAAAATGCAATTTTAATGTAGAAATCCTACCAAATTTAACAAATTGATTGAAATATTGTCCGTTTGCATGGGCCTGATAAATCTGAGTATAAAATATTGACGTTGATGCTGATCAGTCAAATGTTTATGTTCAAAATAAAGAGATAGCAATTATGAAATATGAGTAGACACTAAAAAAAATATTCATGAAGGGTGAAACAACTTCAGATTTCGAATATATTTTACAAATCGAATATTTTATGTATTTTATTACTTATAAAGATTATATCTGTCTCTGGGGTAAATTTTAATGAAATTATCGAACAAAAACTCGACCATTACTTGACTTAGTTGGCGTAGACTTAACTACTAGCGTTGCCTCTCTAGAAAAGGTCCAACGTTCAAGCCTAAAAAAAGTCTACATTTTCGGATCGGTTCACTTTGTACCAGTAAATATGTCGAATGAGCTACGTGACCAACCGTTTTCTTATTGGCAGTACAGTACTTCTTTTGGGCCCATTCGAAGCACTAGAAAATGTCTTGTACTTCTTTTTACTACTAAAAAGTAATCAGAAAATGGGTTTTTAAAATTTTTTTCTTAATTCGGCTTGTACTTTATTTTGCGCCAAAATAGTTGGTCGATTTAGGAAGGAGTAATTACAAATATAATGCCAAACAAAGCATCAAATAAATTTATGAAAATTTTATGTGAGTGTCATAAAAAGTCTCTCATAGCACTTTGCACTAAAAAGGCATATGCATTTTTATATGTGATTGCTTAGCTTTATGTGTGTTCATAAGCTTTAAACGCAAACACACAATGTAGTTCCTAAAGGATTCAATTATGCATAATTATTTGTCAAAATTTAATTAATATTTTATAATTAAATATTTGATTTAATTGGATTTTTGCAGCTATCGTTCAAAGTGATAAAATTTTCAAATTGTAGAATTTCCATAAAACAACAACACAAAAACTAATAATAAATTAAAAAATTTTAAAAATAAATATTTTTTCACTATTGGCATCAATAAATTATATGTTGCACAATTATTAATAAAGCAATTGAATAAAAAGAAAGACAAACATTGAAATAGTAAATGCGTTCGAAAAAATATTAATACCATGGCATTAAAAATGTATCATTTATTTTACTTAAGGTTGCAGTATTTCATTGAGTTTTTCTATAAGAAAATATATTTGAGGCGTTACTAACCATAGTGGATTAAGTTCACTTTGTTTTTTAATTGAATAAGACCTTAACTGTTACATTCTTTACTCAAACATAACCTCATATCAGGTGCAGCTTAGATATATGAGGTGCAGTTGCTATACCTAGATAAACATATGTAAGTCGAGAAGATAGCAATGTCAAACTTACATTATGCCTGAATAATAATTTCAACTCCATAAATAAAATGATATTTTTATAAATAATAAAATCTCCGAAGTAAATTTGTAGTATCAAATCAGTTGTCAATTGTACAATTTACATTTTATTGTTGCGCTACAATAACATGTTATCAGGGCAGCATATGAGTACATCGTCGGCTTATTTATTAAAGAATTCATATTGATGAATTCAAATTTCGCTCTAATTGGTACAGCATATACGAACGGATAAACAGACTAAATATAAAGAAGAGAACACAAGAAAACAGAAAAAAAAAAATTTACATAACTTGCAAATGCATGTAATATGACATTTTTTTAGCCTGTATATTTCTACCAGGCAACATATCCTTCCAATTGAGAGATAATGAAAATAAAAATTGCTTTGCATTTCAATTTCCAACATTGCTATGATTGCACAAAAAAAACGTACCCTATTACTAAATACTTTAGAAAATTTTCAATCAAACTAATTGGCTTTCAACTTTAATAAAAAATAAATTACATTAAAAGCCAAATTAAATCAATTTTGTTATAATTTAATTAAAATAATGCATGTCATATAATGTTATGATTTAATAAATTTTTGCCTTATTTCCAAAAAATATATAAAATATGTGTGGAATAAACAAAGCTGCCAGTAAAGCAAATTCAAAAAAGAAATATATCATCATGTAATTATTCATAGTGCTGCATAGCATTGACCGCATTCATTTCTAACTTGATCCTCTCAATCAGATTAAATTTACCACACCGCAATTATAATGACAACAGCTCATGCGTAGTAGTATCAGCGTAGTATGATCAATCGTAGTGCTGCTTGACATCTTTCATATATAAAATGCCATATAATCTGTCATAACAAATGCTTCGACTCACCCATATGCTGTCCGTAAGTCAGTGGATGACTCGAGTGAAACAGAAAAGTCCTTTTCTAAGACAATTTATTCAATAATAAAAATCTTACATTACGTAGAGCTTTAAGTCAATGAGTTTAAAATACCAACATCTGCTTTCCTTGTGCAGTTGTTTTGTGCCCACCAATAGAAGCAATCAGTATTGCATCCACGTAAAAACTCACTTTCTAAATTTTCATGGTAATGAGTTTGATGTGACGTTTTATGTAGAAAATGACACAAGCCCTGTAATATCGTGGGAAAAAAGTCTGGCGAGAGGTGCGTAGTGATCTTGTAGTAACTTTTCCACCAAAAATATTCACCATATGCGGTTGTATTTTTCTCCAGATATGTCAAGTATCTTGCTAATTCTGTAATATTTGTAAAATCTCTTGTATCAATATATGAATGCGGTGGAGCAAAACGACTGTAGTTGGCACCGCCAAAAACGACAGGGACTATTGTTCTGCTTAGAGCACGAAATAGTTTTTCCGTCACATAATCAACGCAATGTGAATTTTCAAAACTCAAATAGAACTTGTAATCAATATCCAAAGTATAGTCACATTGCTTAGAGTCGGTTGCACAGCTAAAAAAAATAATATTTATAAACTCATTTCCACAAATATTTCTCTTATGACTTTCAATGAAAAAATAATCTACCAAATTATGAACTAAAGATTTGTTAATATAGACCATAACAAGTATGATCTGGCCAGATCCTATCATTGAACAGGTAGTTGGGGACTTGGGACGAGTAGGACTGGGTTATAGGATACGAGCTAACATTAAGCTACTTTTGACAGGTGAGTAGTACATCGCACTGTGGTTACCTGGACTAATGACTTAATTACACTTAACAGGTTTTAAAGAAGCTTTACTTCGAGGACGAGATCTTACCAAATGGGGATATTGAAAACTAAACACATTGTGGATATGGCACTTTGCCTAGAAACGGAAAACTTAAATTATAACATCAAGGAAGGTTTCCAAGGACATACATACATATGTAATAAAAAATCCTAAAAGGACACTTCAAAAACACTGTTCATACTAAAAGTGCGAAAATTAACCCAGTAGGTATGGTACATCAAATAGAAACATTAAACATTGAAAAGTTTTTAAGGTTTTTGTTATGAAACTAAGCACAGCGACAATAGATGACAAATACCTTTAATATGAAAAAGATTTATCCTTTTGAGCCTTAGTTGATCTATTGAAGCCGAAGCCACTATGACACGATCCTATTAGTGTGCTGCAGTACCCTTTTATCAATAAAAGCCCACCAAAAAAATTTTGAAAAAAGGTCAAGTCAAGTGAAATTAAATGAAATTTCAATTTTGATTACAACTTGTGCTCTTTTTCAAAGACAAAAAAAAAATATATGTATATACTTACCTTAACGTGGCATTCAAGCATTTTCCAAAAATATCTACATTTATATGCTTTTTCAGTTCTATCACAACTTCTTCACGCCTCGAAGATACATTACAATGTGAAACAAACCACGCCACAGATTTCGTTTTACCATTTATTCGCTTTTGTAGCTTTGCATTTGGTACAAAAATATCCAGATCCGCTTTTCTCCACGTTGGATTTTCTGCTGGTGCAATCAAATAATTTGTATCCACCTCACGTATGTAACCAAAGGGCCATACCACATCTGAGTCAAGGCGATATGTGAACGTTATATTGTAAAAACTGTTTGCTTCACTTAGATTACGGCCAATATATAGTGGCGATTCATGACATCCAAAAATATACTTTTGCCTGACATCACGCACAATGGGATTATGCCAAAATTTTGTTACTGAGTGAAAAAGTATTGAATCGTATCGGTCAACCGTTGACAGGAAATTATATTCATAGGTAAAAACACACTTTTTGTCATCAGCACCACCATTGATGAGTTTACCAAAAGCTTTTACTAAACGGAAGTCGATATTAAAATCATACGTTATCCAGAAATGACAATAGGTCTACCAAAAATATCGCAAAAACAGCTTAAATAATAAGGCGAGTAAAAATATGATTTTCGATTTTCAATTTGTAATAGTGTCTAATTTTATGACTTGATTTTTTATAGATGGGTCATACCAGCTATAATGGGCCTATCATTACCCTGAGGTTTTTTAAATGGGGAAAAAATAGAAAACTTAAAAACATTGGAAAACTTTAAAAAATTGAAAAAAGCTGAAGATTTTCAAACTTTGAAAAAATTTTTAATTTTGCAAAAAAAAAATGGAATATTTAAATTTTATTTTTAAGTTTCACATATCTTTACTAAAATGCTTGTTAAATCAAATATGGACAACATTTTCAGGGATGATACTCCTATATGTTCTGAAGATTTTTAGCCTAAATAGGCTAAAATTGATTTTGGAGTATTTGAGATATTGATGTTTCTTGAAAATCAATTTTTTTTATCTTTTAGCATATAGATAACGTTGAGGCATTCATTTATTCAGATTTGCAGCTCTTTTGTCATCTTCTAGTACACAACTACTTAAAAATAGCATAAAAGCTTATTTAAATTGTGCTGGTTTGCTTATATTCATCAATGAATGGTGTAGTCTTATTTACGAGTTTTTTGAGAACAAATAAAAACTTTTTTTTTAAGAATAACATTGGTCGAAAAAATTTTATTGCATTTTTTTCTATCTTCTTCGTGATGGCTCAATCACTCAAAAAAGTTTCAGCTCATTTAAAAAATCTTAGGGCCAGATAGATTTCAAAAGCTTCGAGAGGTACGTGCATATCTAATATTTGATTTTTTGGACAAACAAAAGCATGTGTTGCTTTTCTATTCTATTCTATTTCTATTCTAATTCTATTTCTATTCTATTTCTATTCTATTTCTATTTCTATTCTATTTCTATTTCTATTCTATTTCTATTCTATTTCTATTCTATTTCTATTCTATTTCTATTCTATTTCTATTCTATTTCTATTCTATTTCTATTCTATTTCTATTCTATTTCTATTCTATTTCTATTCTATTTCTATTCTATTTCTATTCTATTTCTATTCTATTTCTATTCTATTTCTATTCTATTTCTATTCTATTTCTATTCTATTTCTATTCTATTTCTATTCTATTTCTATTCTATTTCTATTCTATTTCTATTCTATTTCTATTCTATTTCTATTCTATTTCTATTCTATTTCTATTCTATTTCTATTCTATTTCTATTCTATTTCTATTCTATTTCTATTCTATTTCTATTCTATTTCTATTCTATTTCTATTCTATTTCTATTCTATTTCTATTCTATTTCTATTCTATTTCTATTCTATTTCTATTCTATTTCTATTCTATTTCTATTCTATTTCTATTCTATTTCTATTCTATTTCTATTCTATTTCTATTCTATTTCTATTCTATTTCTATTCTATTTCTATTCTATTTCTATTCTATTTCTATTCTATTTCTATTCTATTTCTATTCTATTTCTATTCTATTTCTATTCTATTTCTATTCTATTTCTATTCTATTTCTATTCTATTTCTATTCTATTTCTATTCTATTTCTATTCTATTTCTATTCTATTTCTATTCTATTTCTATTCTATTTCTATTCTATTTCTATTCTATTTCTATTCTATTTCTATTCTATTTCTATTCTATTTCTATTCTATTTCTATTCTATTTCTGTTCTATTTCTAGAAAAAGTCAGAGATACTTTTAAGAAGAGCCAATATAGGATTACAAACTTTACTGATCCTTAATCTGGTCGTTAATTATTCCAAATACTTTTCAAGAAAAAAATATTCCTAGTTATTAGTCTTTCATTTAACGGCATGCAAAATTTGTTATTGACTTTAAAAATTAGTGAGAAACTATAAATCACTTCATTCGAAGTAATAGAGAAATTGCACCAAAAGTGTATCCCGCTTATAAGAATAAAAATACCGATAAAAAGTCTGAAAATTGCAGAGCTAGCAAAACTTTTGCATTATTTTTGATAAGCCAATTGCCGCTTCAAGCATACCATGGTCAAATGACTTCCATAGATCACTTGGGTTCCAAACGAGTATAATTTTTATTTTTGTCATATCGACAATATTCGTTTGTTCTCTGTATGAATTGGTGATGTCGGTGTCTAAATAGATGAGACTCATTAACGCAGCAAAACAGCAAACGATAAAAATTCGCTTTCGCACGTTTGTTGTTTGAAATATTAAACGAGAAAATATTGATGATTCCATCTATATTAATGACAAATAATATTTTTTGATATAAGAAATATACATAATATGATTGTATTCAAAAGTTACATTCAGTAAATGCTCTCGATAAATTAACTATAGAAAAAAGCTCAACTACCAACAAAATAAGTTCTCCCAAAAGTCAACGACTACTCAATAAGCACACGGTCCAAGTAAAGTGAATAACAAATTGTATCGGAGACAACAATAAAGATTTCTCTCGAATTAATTCAGGTGCAGAATTCTGAGAAAACTATCAAGAAGTAGCCAAAATTCAGTATCTAAAAGCCGAACCAAGTCACTAGTCTTCAGTATCATATATGGAACTCTAAACAGGGCATCTTCACAAAGCTTTTTAATTGACATCCTGTTTAATTTTACGGGTGGTACACATTTTCACAAGCCAATTTGTACTTCTATCAGTCCTATGTAAGAAAGAGTTGCTCTTGTGACAGATTTGATATTTATAAATACAATAATTGAGCAAATTCACAAATATTTAGAAAAAAACAATGCTTCAACTTAATGAAATTTTCGTTAAAAACGTTAATAGTATTCAACAACTAAATGATAAAATGTATGATTTTCAATAAATCGTTCTTTCTATGTATGGTATTTAATCCTGACAAACCACCGCTTTAAAAAAAAAACTATTTCGTTTATGTATGTATAAGAAACAGCGCTTTGACAACTTTCAAAAAGTTTGATAAATTGAGTGTGCTTTGATGTGCTTGACGGAATTTTAAAAGTTAAAGCTGAAATTCTAAAACTTAAAAACAAATCATATGGAAAACAAGCACTTAAGCCAATAAACAAAATGAATCACGCTGCTTCCTTACTGACTCAATCACTTAGATTCAAGATTTAGGATAGCTGGCCGAAATTGACAAGAAAATGTCTGGAAAAGTGATAAGAAACTGACAGTTTGCCTTCATTTCCTTCGAAACTTCTGTAATATAATGGTCGTTTGTCATGTCCATTTTATAGCTAAACGAAGTGTTTTATCAATTATTAATATAAAAGTTCATAAAAGCAACTAATATTTACCACTGACTTTGGGGCAGATTTTCGAAGATAAAAATTCTTTTTAAGTTTCAATAAAATTGAACTAAAAATATTATTATTTTTTCTTTAGTTAGTTCAGAATAGTTTCTTTTTTCAAATTAAACATTTATTGAAATGCTGACTTTGTTTATAGACACAGTAAATAAAAAAATTTTAATCTGTAGGAAAATACGCTATGGAAACACTATGAATTACTATATATTACTTTTCCACAGAATTGGGGATGTATGGTTGAGAAGTGGTACACGTAACGTCGCACCAAATTTTCAAAACTCAGACTACAATGAGAATTGGTTTCATATTACTAATAAGAGATTTTAGAGTTTCTCTTAAACTTAGGGTTAGGCACACTTAAAAAATATTTGTAAAGTATTACAAGTATAATGAGAAATTGGTGAAGTTACCAGCAATAATGACCAATGTGAATAAAAATAGCTTTATTTGATTCACTTTCTGAATCTTTTCACATACAGCCTCAAAGTTCTTCTTACTGACGGGATTCTGTTGTGTACTAGCTTCGTATTTGAAAAAAAAGTGAAGAATTATAAAAATATCACGCAATATTTTTCTTCAAAAGTCAAAAGACTTTCAAAACTGGTCAAAAAAGTTCAATAAAACTTGCACAAAATACTATACACTTGCAACATTATATAAAATTTTTCAACACAGGTTTTTTTCTTATGTCGCGTCGCATTTTTTCCAAAGAAATATCCTGTTACGAAACAAATTGATTTCTATCACGTTTAATGCGAACAAAAATATTAAAATGCCACATAAACCGCTTCCTGTGGCATGTCGTTGGATGTCATTAAAATTCAAAATAATCATTTAGTGTCTTGCCAGACAGCGCCAACTGTGAGCCTATAAAATTGGCTTAAAAAACAAATAAATAAAAATTTGAAGAAAAAGCAACAAAAAAACGCTACAGCAAACGTTGACCATAATGTGAACATAAGACTTCAAAGGACGACAACAGCGACAACAGCAACTATGTGTAACACCCACAGACAGCACAAAACAACAGCGACGTCAACACCACAAGCAGCAGGAGTTTGTTATAAAATAATTTGTATATGACAGCTTCAAGGACGTTGTGAAACCGGCAACAAAAAATATTGATAAATAATAGTTATGGCACGAGAGCGAGATGAAGAGAACAATACAAAGAAAAACTTTCATTAAATTTAAAAACTTTAATATGCAAGCATTCAGGTGAAAATTCTAAGCACCTGCATGTTGGACTTTATCGATTCGAACGTAAACATAGTAAAGTAGATAAGGCCTAACATGATAATTTCAGAGGCGGAGTTTTGTAGTTGCTAGTAAAAGACTGAGACTGAAGTTTGCGTGTCTGCACTTATTGATTAAAGAAACGAACACAAAACTTTGTTTTTTCTTTTTCCTTGCTAAGGTGTGCAGCACAGAAAAGTTGCTTGAGCAAAAGGGTAACACAGCTATTATATTTGTCTGTAGAAGTAGTCTTATGTGCTGCTTGCATGCGCTTAATTACCTTGGCATAAAATTGATTTCCTCGTCATGCGCTGACGAATTTTGTTCCCTGTGTCATGTTTTCTTCTTTTCTTTGTTTTTTTGGGTGTAAATATTCACACGGAGCCAAAGTCTAATTTTTACGTACACACAGATGTTTATTACTGCTAAAAACTAAATGTTAATGAAATAAAGATTATATTATGAAATTAAATGAAGAAAGTGCTTTTTAACTTAATAAATGAAAGTATTACTGGTGATTTGGAATGAAAGTAATCAAAATTTCTTTGAAAAAATAAAAATACTTTGCAGGTAACTGCATTTGCCAGCTAAATTTTTTGTGTAGTTACTTAGTTATTTAGGGCTTTTTTTATTTATTTTTGTCAGAATATTATGTACTTAACTTGGACCAATATTTTAATATCTATATGTGTATGGTCACGCTATCTGAGCGGATTTGTTATGGTTTATTTTTAATTTTGGGTTATTGAATATGTTTCAGAAATCAATCTCTTGATATTTTTAGTCTCTAAGGATAAAATTAGCCCAGCTCATACAAAAATTATATGACAGCTTAAAAACTTGATATGAACATAATATGGGTTTCTTAGAACCAACTTTGATCGATGGCTTCTACAAAAAAAAATTACTTCTCACATGATAATTAACTTAATGAATATGAAAATAATAAAATCAAATTTAAAAAAATTAAATTGTATTCTTCTGTTTAGCAAGTGCTTGGTATTCTATGAAAACAAACTGACTACTTGAAAGTGAGTTCCATCAGTGGATAGAAAATCTTCCGACTACTATTTATGAATAACGAATTGTCGTAAATGAATTGACATATGCACTCGGCAACGTCAAATGTAGCCTATTAAAATAAATTTTTCAATAACCCCATCGAATACATGTACATAAAATAAGATTTTTTTGGGTCATTTTATTTTATTGGTTTGCGTCTCATTGCTTAGTTTCATTTCGTTCGCACTACAAGTTCTTTCTATAAAGCGTATTAAAGTTTGTTTAAACAGCCTTTTCGTTAAAATTTCAAGGATTTTTTAAACAGATATAGATACAATTGAAAACAATAGGTTGAGCTAGTGATTGCTTTATTGACACATAAATACTGAAATTACATTTTTGCCATCTGAAAAACTTAAACAAAAAAAAAAACAAATAACGAGATAAGAAACACTGAAATCCTTTTACGTAAGCAACCAGACAAGTAAACATTTTTGCAATAAACTTAAATTTAGCACAGCTAAATCAAAAAAAACTCAACCTTTAGAATGAAAACAACAATAGCAGCAGCAGCAACGAGGCAGTGCAAATTTTTCACGCTAATATCCTCTAGACACGCAAATCATAAATAATATGCTGTTATTATGACCGCAGCTATAAAAACAAAAAAGTTAAAAATAAATAGCGAAAAATTGTGGTGGCCTTCGGAATGGGAAAAATAGAGAGCACTTACACCTGGGCACCTTTATTCAGAAACTTGAAAAAATAAATTTCACAGATTTTGACGTTTCAAAACTTGTGTGCAGTTAAACGCTGAACTTTTTTTTACCCATTAAATAGTGTTGAGATAAAGCATTTTATAGAACGAAAAAACTAAATTAAATTCGGGCTAAATGCAACCCAAAAATTGAATCTCACTTTTGAACTAATGTATGCTGCTGCTTATTTATGTAAGTCGGACATACAGTACCGCAATTTGTCCTTCTGCTGCAACCTATGTGAGCCTCTATCGCATTTTAATAAACTGCTGAGTGTCCTGCAAGCCCAGCGGCTACCCAAGAGTATGCAATGAATAAGCATGATTTAATGACTTCAATGGGATAAGTTATAGTTGTGTGTTGCTCTCATAGGGCCAAAAACATACACACACACACACAAACAAAAACACTTGTACACTTACATGCATTAACAGGTGAGGCTGCAATTATTTTCCCGATTTGCATAAGGTTTTGAATTTCGTATTTTTTCATAACGTCTGTTTTTTACGTTTCAATTTCCATTGGAAGCTAAGGCAATTGAAAGAGAAATACAGGAAATGGAAGCATAAAAATATAAAATATGAACTGCACCAAGTAATGAACCATCATCGTTGCCGTCCTCGCCATTGTATATGTACTGCGTCACAGACAACAACACAAAGCGTACAAAAATAAAGAATTGAAGCACACTTTCAGGCTGCGCATATGGTTACAGTAACAACTTTTTATGTGTTGTCATATTTAGGATACTTTGCGACCGCATGTGCATTGCGAAAGCTTATGAAATGACCAAATGTTGACGGAAAGTTACAGCATAGTGGTAGAACACAGTGGCGTTTGGAAAAGTTGAACGTTGAAACATAAAAAAAAAATTTAAAACTTTAAATTTTGATTTTATAGTTAATAGCTTAGAAATAAAAAAATTTAAAAACTTTAAATTAAATATTTATATAAATTTTATTTATCCGTTGAAAATTGATACAAAAAAAAACTCAAAATTGTGATTTTAAAAATACAAAAAATATTATCAAAAATTTTCAATATTCCTGCCGCTACCGTTCAAAATCACAAAAAAAAACAAATTTGAGTCCACTTTAAAGAAAAATTTATTACACTCGTTGAGGATCCCCATGCGACCAACTAATGCCATGTTTTTACATTAGAAAAAATTTACACGAACAGGTAAGTAATTTCCTATTGTAGCTTATGTTGTTGTTGTTTTTTTTTGTAGCTGTAATTTTTTGCTGTAGTGCCATTGTAGTGTGGCGCAGTGAAAATATGATTTCGCATAATCATAATAATCACATAATCATATTTCTTCTTTCATACTTTGGCAGAGAGTGTTACACCGCTGAACGCAGTGCATTGACAGGAAATTCGAACGACGGACCAAACAACCGACCTCCTTCGAATGTTTGATAAAAAAAATGAGCGAACGCTGTCGAGGGAACAGCTATAATAAAAATCTATGAGTAGAACATGAAGAACGACCCTCGGCGGTATTGTGTAAGGATATTTAAGGATATTTGTTTTGAGTTGAGTCAAGCAAGAACAAAAAACAATGTGCGGAAAACAGAAACACGAACATAAAAGAAAATATATTTGAAATGTTCAACGAACAACGAATGATGCACAAAGAAAAAAACTAAGCTCATAAAGATTTACATTTTTAAGTTGAATTTTATGAGCGCATAAAAGTCAATAAACTAAAACGTAACATATTGCAAAAATTAAAAAAGTTCTAACAATGAAAAAAAAAAACTGTGAAAGGAAGGAAGCATTTTAAGTCTATATAGAAAAAAATATGTGAAACCGTAAAAAAGAAAAAAATCATAGAGAAAATCTGTGATGGGAATTCAGAAATGTTTAAGCTTTTATGAGAGAATACTTAAAATTTTTATCCCACTAATTAAAATATTGTCTAGTTCGCAACACTTTTGAGGTTTATGATTATGGTAATAAAGAAGCTTATAATATATATAATTGATTTTATTTAAATAATTTTAAATTGTCTATTCCATCTTAAAAATACTTATAATACTTAATATCAAAATACACTATAAGGTCGAAGCAAAGTCACAAACCTGAACATATTTCAGACTAGTAACAAAAGTGAAAATCATTTATTTTAAGACTGAATTTTTCCACAAATAGTAGTTGTCATTGAACACTTATATGTATTGCTAATCAAACTTTCAAACTAAAAACAACACACAAAATTTATTATAGAGCTTCAGTGAATTTTGTTTTTGTCAAGAAAATTGTATTTTTTAATCAAACCAAACGGAATTGCATAATACACCTACTCAAGAATTCCTTTTTTATTTTCGTGTAAGTCCTAGACATTATTTAGTCTGCAACATTGCGCCAACATAATATTCCATCAACAAATTATCACATACTTTTCTGGCTTATAACAAAAACTTTAGGTCAAGTTAATAAAATTTAAAGACAACAAAAAATACTTGTATACAAACATTGTGAGGAGAAGCAGAAAGAACAACAAGTTTCTTTGAAAAAAAAAAACAAAAAATGCTACATAACAAAATTTATAAAATGCAAAATACTTTGAGTCCTTTTAGAAAACTTATTATATCATATTTTTTGCCATAGTCGTAGAGGCTTTTTGCAAATGAAAAAAAAATGTAAGAACGAAAGCACAAAAACAAGTCAGGTTGTTAGCAAAACTATAGAAATGTAAATTAAATGGCATCTGCAGCAGTACAGGACATATTGCAGGCTTTCCGGCGCATAACTAATAAGTTGAGAGTTTTTCTTTATGGAATTCTTTAATTTACGAATTACTGCAAATCACAATTCAAAGGAATTCTCTTTATGGTTTGTTTGTCTCTTGAAAACTCAAAATCGTTTAGTTCCCTTTTGAGTTGGCATTTATTGATAATAAAGGTTGTCGTTGAGCTTAATGTACAGAGTTTATAATGAAAATTATGGATAAACTGAGTTTTCATAAGTAATTTTATTTTTCAATAAAAACTGATAAGAAAAATGAAAGAAAAAATTTTATTCGGCTAGGCTACTGCTTCAGTAGATAAGGTGAAAATAGTGAGAAAGAGATACATTTGTGTTTTGTGATGTTTAAAGGCTTCGATTTTTGGTTTTCCCGATAAACGCTATATTTTACTAAGTTAATGTCTGTACTAAAGATAGATAATGGCTTATGCATGAACTATAATCATCAAAATATTGCAATGAGAGACTTTCCAGTGTTGGAGGTTGATGTTTACCAAACTTAATTTCTTAAAATATCCACAAATTACTAAAACTTTCTTCTATTTTTACAGAAATATTTCTAGTTGAGTAATGGACAATACTTTGTCATTTTCATAACAATTTAGAAATGTTCTCAAAGTTAAAACAAAAATGAAAAAATTTTTCAAAATAAGATTAAATGTCAAAGCGGTTTCTAAGTAGTAGCTTTTCCAACAAATTTACGTTCACTCAAACTTATGTTTCACAAATTTTGTAAAAGTTGTAGGTCAACAAAGGTTCGAATTATGGCAATCATTCTTCCAAATCGACTCGCTTTATCACAGAAGTTATCAGAACTCGTTCGTGCGATTTTAATTTTTTTTTATGCTGCCGTTGACAACATTGTGGTATTTATTATTCATCAGTATAATTACATAAGACTATCATACAAATATAAAATATATACCTGTGTTTATTCGATAATATGTTCTTTTTTCGCATATTCTCAGCTATAAAGATTATATGTAGATAAACATAGCTTAACTCCGAAAAACTACAATAATTTCAATTAAATATTCGGTTGTATTTACATAGCGCTTAAATTTTCATTTAGCCTCGACACTTTACCAATTATAACCACAATATCTGTGAACAAAAAAATTAAATTTATAATTCAAAAACTCATTTTCACCTTCAGACACTTTTTTTTGCATTTCCACCTTTAACTTCTATTTAAAAAGTTTTTCTACACTTCGGTGCTTAATTTAAATACAGAATTGGATTCTCGTTTTGCTACCACAAAATGTTTCAATTTAAATTCAAATTTAAAAGCATTTCATTTTATATCATTGTATTATTTAAAATATTTTCGCAAGCGTGCAGTAAATGAAAAGAAGTAAAAGAAGGTGAGCTGAATGTTGTAACATTTGTTGCTGTTGTTATTGCTTGAAGTGGTAGCAATATTATTTTTGTTAGCAATGCCACTGCTATTCTAGTTGCTGTTGTTGGTTTTGGCCATGATAACTGACCCAATTTGACTACGTACTTTTTTCCAACACTCTGTTTGTGCGAATCGTGTTAATTTGCATAATAAGGGATATTTTTACAGTTTCTGTGTTTTCTTTCGCGCTCGCTATGTGCGCTATTTTTCTTAATTTTTTTATTTGTTTTTTTTTTTTGATACTTTTTGCTTTTTGTTAACTGCATGTTCCCACTCATGCATAATGAAACAAAGCATCCAAATAGAAATTCACTTTTTCGCAGTTTTTGTTAATTTCAAGGTTTGTTGAGGATAACCATTGCGTGTAGCGCTTGGCAAAAAAACATCCGCACTTAGTAGATATATTCAGTAGAGAATGCACACTTAATTACGTGCATAGAAAAAAATTCTTAATTCATATTCTATTTTTGTATTACTTGAAAAAGTTTTAAGAGACACTTTAAAAATTTATTTAAAATCTACAAATCAAACGTGCCCAAGGTTTCCAATGGTGATTTTTAAACCTGCATGCATTTCACGCGTACCAATAAAATTAAGTGCAACAACTTTATTGTAATTTAGTAAAAATAAAAAAGAGGTTTATCTCTCATTTATGACCAGTTAAGCTACATTGAATTTCCCCCTTTAGAAATTGCTATTTCCTTTTGATCACCTTTTTCTTTCATCGTATGCTTCGGAGTTTAAAAAACTGTTTCACTTCAACTGTAAAATCAAATCTAACACAGCTGCCACTTTTATATAACACTAACATACTGGCAATAAGGTGATTCAGCTGTAAAGTAAATGGCATTAAATTTTGCAAAAACCAAAGAAGAGAAAATCGTAAAAAAATAATTTTCTTTACGCCAAAATAGACAAAATGGTGTAAAACATTGCAAACATGACGTAATAAATGGCCAACACCAAGTTTTGAGTTTTATAAACGGAAACGGAACATAAAACATTTTTACACTTCGGTTGAGTTTGTTCTTCTTTTACTCGTTCAGGTTACGGAACTGTTACTGCGCACAGTAGCTAGAGATTGGCTTCAAAAAATTTTTGACGATCTTTCATATAACCAACTCTTTTAAAGTCAATGTCTGCTAACCAAATTTTTCGCTTTTTAACTTTTAAGTTTTTTGGCAAATGAAAAGTCAAACAAAACTAAGTAATAAAAATAAGCTTATAATAGGCTCATAATTTATTTGTATGGTAAAAATGCCTTAATTTATTTTTTGCACTAGCACTCAGCTATAAAATGTGAGCACAGAGACTACTGAAAGGTGAAATCTAGAATTTCCAACGAACCCGCGGGCGAAACAAACCCAGAGACTTAACATGAAAATTATTTTATTTTCCAATGATCAGTACAGCATTTAATGACAAATAATTTGATTAGTCAAAAAAAATCATTATCAGTAAACTCCAAAGACAGATAGTCAAGGGAAAAGGTGCAGTACAAGTAGACGTTTAAATTGAAACACTTTAGAATATTTTTAATCTTCAATTTCTAACTTTTTGAACTTTTTAAACTTTTTAACATTTTTTTAAAGTATCTCTTTTGACTTTGGACCCATACAATTATAAATAATAATTTTTTTCATTATAAAAGTCAGAAATAAAAGTTTTTGAACTTTAAACACGCACGCAATGTCTTCGGAATAATGTTACCTAAACATTCTTTATTATTTGTCTTGTACAAAATAATATCGATTTTCGGAACTCAACATTTCTAAAACGAATCCATAAATTTAAAGAGCACTACGGAATATTGTACATAATAGAATTTGCTATTCTCGGAACGGCACTAGGCTCATAAACATTTTTTTATTTTGTCTTCAAACTAATCAGTGCGAGTAAAAAGGCGTTCACATTTGAGCAATTGCAAGCATCATAATCTCTTCATTTTGAAAGCTCCCAAGATCCTTGTTAAAATTTCAGAAGCAAAAACAGAAGAAATAAAAAAAGTTCATTGAAATAAAAACGAGTTGGGAAATACTCCAAGTGAAGTGTTCAAAGTGTGCTTGATTGATAACTTCACATTTGAATGGTTCATAGCTTGAAGTTGAAGCCTGCAGGCTAAACATACGTTTACATTCAAATATTTTCCGTTTCCAAAAAGATAGACAATAATATTTGTTCTAGCAAATCAAATCTTTGCTATTTATTCAATTTTAGCCCACCGTGCCGTATTCACAATATACGATAACTACAACAAACAAAATTTGTCTGAATTTTGTTATGGCAGTACAAAAATGAATCAACAACAAATACAACAAAAAAATGAGTGATTGGCGCTCATTTTTAAAATAGAATTTTATTTTCATGACTGGAAGACTATAAAAACTGCTTGTTTTTGTTGTTGTTGGCATTTTTGTTGGAGTTGCTATTGCTGTTGCTGTTATCTTGACTGGGTCATGACATAAAACAGCAACAGTTTCAACCTGCTGCTGCTGTTGAAGTCCATCATATGTTGGTGTTTGTTTGTGGGGGTGTACGAGTGTGTGTGTGTTTGTTTATTTGACTTAAGGATAACCAAGGCTAAGAAAACAAAAACAAAACTTCTGTCATTTGTTAGCGCCACGTAGTTCCTGGAAAGACGCTAACCACGACAGTTTGAAAGAAAAAAAAATAAAAAACGTTTGGCAAATATTTGAAGAAAATAAGAAGTGATAAATTTACAACACTTTAAGGTGCTATTAGAACAGCAGTGACAAAAAGCAGTAAGATTTTGACAAATAATAATGTGCACTACAAAATAAAATAAACATTTTCCCCAGTGCTCAATATGTGATCAATTTGATACCGATTTTTGTTGTTGTTGAGAAATAGTGACAGAATGTTTATGGCCAATTCCAAGCTCAAAACAAATTTTATATAGCACAACATGTGATAGTGCAAATAAAGCAAATATTGATTTTTATTATTTACAAATAATGAGCTGAAAAAATAATTGTCTCCAATTTTTTATCAAGTCCGAGTAAAACTGTGCTGCCAAAAGTTTCATATCTTAAGATTAATTGAAAGTTTTTGCTCCTCTTTATTTGTAGTGTCACCCTCGAATGTTCCCAGCCGCACATGGTAGTGGTTTTAGTGAAAATTTCATCGGTATTTACATATTTAGTGACATCTTTTTTTCTTTCATTTTTGCTATAAAACCAATAATGTGTGTGTGTGTGTATGACTCCAGTTAAGTTTAATTTAATTTGAATCGCTGTCTTCCAATCTCTATAGCAGTAAGGTTTTGTTTTCCTTATCTTTGCGGTATGGCAACTATGTACTTTCTATTGGCTTTCATCTAGAGAATTTCTTATTTTATTCTGAGTCACTTGATTTTTTTAGTCTTTTCTTTTGATTTTGTTTTTCTTCCTACATTACATTTTCTTAATTTCTTATCCGTCACCCTGTCTGTTTATTTAGCTGTCGTCGCCTGTTCATCCTTTCATTTGTACGTTTATCCCTTGGCATTTGCTATTTCATTTTGTCATTGTAGTTAGGAATTTAATAAACCGAAAGAAAGCCTTGTGGCACCCTCTGCGCTCAATGACGCTTTCAGATGTCGAAATTTTTGCGGTTTGACCCACAGAAGGAAATTAAAATGTGATTTCCGGTTACTCGAGGATTTTTTAATTAACTTTCAACTTTGTTTTTGTAGCACAATGCAATGGCTAAAGGAAGTAAATTGATAACATGTGACATTTTAAGTTGAATTTTATCTGTGATATTGCTCACTTTTAATGCAAAATTCATAGAGTATTGATTGCATTGCTTAATTTTGAGCTGTATTACAGTAAAAGACTTGAAATGATATTTCGAAGATGTTTGAAAAAGGTGCGTTAGGAAAGCTATATCAGCTACAGAAATAATATTTAACCCTAGATTGCTAATACCAAATGAGATTACTACAATCTTAAGCCTTTATTAGCATGTGGTCGAAATTACACCACAACTTGACTACTAAGCGCCATAATGCCATAGACAATTAAAAGCAAATTTTGGTCACGCGGCTGCTTATGATTTTGCAAAGCTGAAGCTGTTAAGCCAATATGTATCCATAGCTATAACACAATTACACCAACAACAAGAGCATCACAATAATTGCGATTTTGCAGCAGACACCAATTTCAATTGGCAATACAGCGTGTCAGATGTTGATGTTGTTGGTCTTTATTGGTTATTGCTTTAACCTGCGCGTATGCATGTATGAGTATCATGCAAGTGCAATTATTTAGGCACACATATATATACTGCTGCTTATAGCACACACATGTGTGTGTGCAAACCTCTGGAATACAAAACACAAAACCTTTTCTGGTGGGCGCTTGAGACACCCATTACATGAGTTTCTATTGCGCGCAAAAGTCAATAGCTCTCTACCCAAATTTCACTAATTGGTTGTCGGTTGCATTCTTGCCCGCTCATGCTGCTATGCTAACGCCAATAAAGTGGATATTGGCGGTTATTGTGGTTTTCATATTTTCTAAATTTAGAATTATCTTGAATTATTTAATTTTTTAAATACTTTCCAAACCGCAACCATCGTCTTTTAAGTCTCGTTGCTGTCTGCAGCAAAGCGTAAATTTAAAAATTCACATTTTCTCCCACCACCCTCTAGCCTACTTATTTAATTATAGGCAATGTGGTTATTAATGCACTCAAGCAGCCATAATTTTGTAGAGGTTGCAAACAGCTTCTAATTAATCTAATAAAGTAAATGTATGTGATGCATGTAATTTAGGGTGGTTAGATAAATCAGTTGAACAAAACCAATACTTTTTAATAAACTTAATTTAAACAGAGAATAAATTATGCATAAAACCACTCACGTACAATTTATTTAAATAAATCATTATGAGCTACAACTCTAAAATCTGCTTGCAACTGTCATAGTTTTATAATTTTTTTGACAAATTTTATAATTATTTATTTTTTATTACACTCGTACATACACTTACTCTAATTAGAATTAAGAGCATCATACACATGACATAACCGCCAATGCCAACATCATAGTCGACAACATATTTACTAGGCAGCAAAGCCACAATCCCCTGAAATATGCTTTGAAATTTACATCTGTACTTATCTACATCTGTGTGTCGATGTTCGCTCTTCGTCCCTACTCTCCCTTTCTGTAGTCGCATTTGACATTTTGCTTTATACTCTTTCCAGCATTGCTCTTCGTTATGCTTTGAATGACATTCACTGATTTTCATTGGGTTTTGGTAGAATACTTAACCTGTACTTACCTTCATTCCAACGCACTAACACATACACATACAAAGACTGCCTCGTTAACAGTTTCCTAATTGGAAGGCGGTTATTGAGGTTCTTAAAATAATTTAAAAATTGTGTTTTTTAGTCTCAATTGTTATCGTAGCTATCTCTTTTTTTTAGTTTTTTTTTAGGCAGACACTAACAGAGGACTTTTTTGCTACATATATAATATATTAAATAGTATGCAACGAAATTAATTTTCTTGTGATAAAAAATTGTTATTAATTTATAAACTTAATGAGGTTTTCATCACTCTGTCAATGAAGTTTTGAAAATTTATTTGAAAATATTTTACTTCTACACACACAAGTTGTGAGTCGTCGTTTTCTGTCATATTAGACTAGAATTATTGTATTAAAGTTCTTAAAGCCTTTCATAGCAGGTTTTCCATACATAAAGCACACACAATCGATCAAATTTAAAATTATTTTTGCAATTACAAATTTTTTTCGTGATAATTTTTACACAAATAAAATTTTAAAAATATTTTCATGAATTTACCACCAAGAAACTTATTAGTTTCGATGTACAGTCGCTGCTATTCGCACGGAAGGTTCAATTTATTACCTACATCTACAGCAAATTTCATTCTCATGAATCATCTCTCTTAAATCCTGAAATTTATATTTCATTTAAGTTTGACATAAAATCAGCATCGAATGTTCAATGACGATGCTGCTTATTAATAAATCGTTTTCGAAAAAATCGTGCAAACAAAACTTTTAAAATGGCAGAAAAAATAAGTGCGTAAAGTTTCCTCACAATCAATAGATTGGTTCCCGAGAAAGCGAGTAGTTGGTGCTTGCACAGAGCCGAGTAATTCAGGACTTTCTTTAGAGTTATATCCTTAGTAATAAATTTCTTTAATATTCTTTATAATTTGCTTTAGAGTAAAATAACGACCGATGAGAACATTTAAAAAATATTTTATGAGCAATAAAATATTGCATTTAAATGATTCCAAGAAATTATTTCAATTTAGTAAATAAAATTTACAAAATGCCAGTTCACTATGAGTTTTGCATCTATGTATGTAACTTCTCCAAATATAAAAAAAAAACACGCACATTTAAATACCTACATTTTTCTAGCAATCAAAAAACAAATAATGTCAACATGGCAATATATTTCAAAATAGCAATAACAACAAAAACAACAACTGTAGCAGAAAGACTGCAAGTACAAGAAGCATTGCAATAACAACAACAATAAGAATTTGCTCAATTTCTATTTCGTGCTTAAGGTGCACAATAAGCAATTCATTCAAGCACTATTTCACTTCAACTACAACAACACTACAACAGCAACAAAACAATCCAAAGTAACAACTATTAAAGGCATACATCTACAAACAAGCATCTACACATACATTCACATATGCATGCATGCACACTCATGTAGAGAATACAGCAGAATATCCCAGCTAACAAATGAAAGATTGTCCATTCTCTCAGGCACAGAATTCATCGTTCTTCTAGACAGTTGCTTAATATTTAGTATTGCATATTTTTAGGCACTTCAATCGCATGATAGCAGACGACGAGAGATACAATGCCGCCTGGTAGGGAGGGGCGCATAATGAGACCGAATTGAGCATCCTTGAAAGAGTTAATTTCGTAACTTAAAATTAAGTAAATGTACCAATCTGGAACTTGGCACTCTAAGTGTTTGTTATGAATTCCATTATTGTAAATATATTATGTAACATAATAGTCAATATTTGAGGGGAGAAAACAAAACGTACCGATTCTGGTTGAAAATACTTCTTATGATAAAATTTATTTGAGCTATAACGCTCACGATATTGCGATGTGTGAGTTATTTTAGCAGAGTTCACGCACAATATTGCATTAGTTTTGTGGCAAAATTCAACTTCAAAGCATCCCAACTCAATCAAATCAAAACAACAGATTTACAAATGAATATTCCACAACTAAAAAAGTTCACTGGGACACAACACAATGAGACGACATTGACTACGACAACTACAAAGTATCACCACTTCAAATCTTTTGCGAGCGAATGAGACAGATGATAGCATGTCCGAAACGCTATTTCTAAGGATAAGCAAAATCTGCAGAAAAACTTTTCTTTGCGGGTTGCCATTGCAACGAATATAAAGCGACACCTTCAGCTCAAGTGGATGATACGTTGCACAGTGGTGTTGCAATGATCAACCAAAATTACTTATATAGAGCATAGTAGATTTTCTTCCATAACTCTTGCAATTGTTCTCAGA
The DNA here is from genome assembly GCA_963662105.1 of Meiosimyza platycephala. NCBI lineage: Eukaryota > Metazoa > Arthropoda > Insecta > Diptera > Lauxaniidae > Meiosimyza > Meiosimyza platycephala. Next base: position 1,204,354 of record OY759210.1, on the reverse strand, counting down.
TTTATGTCCTGTGCACCTGAAATGAAAACAAACTTTCAACCAAATTTTATAATATTTTTAAAATTGCACTACTGTGCATAGTGATGTTGAGAAAGCTCTGTTTTGCTAAGAAATAAACGATAAAACAAAATTCAACAGAACTGAACAACAAAAAGAAAAATACCAAAGTAGAGCCAATAAACGTGTAGAAGAAACAAATAAGAAAACAGCAGAAAAATTTTCTGAAAATAGTTGGTAGAAAAAATTTCTTAAAGGAAAAAGAAAAGGAAAACCAAAAACGAAAAAAAATATGAAACTTTGCTAACAATGTTGTTATTTGTTTATTTTTGCTATTGTTGTTGTTGCCTTTCCTGCAACGCTGTTATTTTTTAAACACACTTCCCGTAAGTTTTCCTCTTTCACTTGCATTTCCCTTGCCACTTCCATAAGCCGGAAATGGTTTCGACAGCCAATCCACCGCACCAATGCTATCCACAGCACCGCACCGCACCGCACCGCACCACTACAGCCTTGACAAGCGACTGCTGCAGCAGCAGTGACATGTCGCAGGCAATAAAGAGGAAAAACTTTTGCTCACCTTTTGTGTTGCACTTTAAACTTTTAGGTTAACAATAACAACAACTAGAGTTAGTTACTAAAATAAAAAAAAAATGCTCAATCTTTCTTGAAACTTTTTTCTAATTTGTTGTTTTTGCTTTTACAGTTTGTATTTATTTTGTTTTGTCTTATTTTGCGTGCAAACGCCTGACACAATTTTTATTTTACTGTTAAGCCAAAAGCAAATGCAAGGATTTTTCGCTGCTATTTTGTTTTCTTATCCCTTAGTCCAGTATTCGCCGTAAGTAAGAATCAAACAACAAATTGTTGCTACTCTCTTGGCAAATCAGGGATTAAAATGACATGCGACACATGAAGTTTTTTCTATGGCAGAGAAAGTTTACTGCTGGCGGCAAAAACTACATACATGCAACTTTGACTATTTTGTTGCTAACGTTATCGTTGTTTGTTAAATCTTTAGTTCAGTTCTTGGTATTACATTTCATATTTCGGCATTTCCAAAAAAAAATTTTCAATACTCTTAAGAAATCTGTTTTTAAAGTTAATCTGTATTTTTCCGAGAATAATTTTTCGCTTAATCCTCAAAACTATATGTGTTCTCGTTCATCTAGAGATTTTAAGATTCTAAGCATTAAATTGTGTCACTTATTTCCACAGAACATCATCGTGTTGTGCACCCAGAAATTATTCCTTTTGCGTTTTTTGTGCTCTGCGATTGTTAAGTGTAGGAAATTGCTTCTTGCATTTCATCTCAGATATTTGGTCTTTTTGTAGAATTTGATGAACTTGATTCTTGATAAGTTGTAAAATTATTTACTGAGAGATTCTAAACAGAAAAAAATATATCTCTTACAAGAACTAGTACCCAACCACTAAAGTTTGCCGTCCAACCCTAGTTCGATTAACCCTATATTGCAAAACTCAACAACTTCTTGTACAAAAAATTTTTTGCTACTGCGAGAGCTTGCGAAATTGAGATTTTCTTAGAAATGAATTTCGGTATATTAGCACTAAAAATCTGAAAAGGTTTGTTTTAATAGTTACTGATAAGGATTAATTTTTAAATTAAATTTCGAGAAAAAAATGTTTTTTCCGAAGTCAAATGCAAGTCGCTTTATCCAGATTAATTTTTAAAAATTCGGTTCTGCATGCACTCGAAACTTAATACTGTCAAATTAAAACAGGGTTGAACTTTTGCATTCAGAGTAGTGCTTAATCAATACGAGAACAACACGATAATTTAATAACTAACTATTACGATCTCTCTCTTCTCGGTGAAGCATTAATTCAGATTTAGTTCGAAAAGAGTAAGAACTGTGATATTGCACTCACGATCCTCCTCTATTTCAAAGAAACGTAAACAATCGAAAAATATTAGCACAAACGCAGAAAAAGGTCTAAGTTTTTTTTTTTTTTGGTACTATTTTAAAAAATTATAATTCGCAAATTGAAGATTAAATAACGCAATGTAATCTGTAACCTAGTGAGATCTGCATTATCTTAATTTTTCTTTTTTTATTATAATGAATTTCTGAAGTGAAAGGTTTTCTAACTTTGTATTAATAAAACTTATATTTATTTAATCAACATGTTGCAACTACCAAAAAAAAAATATCAAAATTAAACAGAAGTCATTGGCAGAGTATTCAAGACCAGCAAGCAACGAACTGACAAAAACCACAACACTTCTAAGATACCTAAATTTATTTTTGTTGCTTTTGTCTTCAATTGTTTCTCTGTCACAGTTGACCAAGTAATTGAAAAAAATAGAGAAATTTTACGAAATTTAAAACATTTTACTTTTCATATTTTTTCAGTTTGAGGTTTTTGGTTGCTAAATAAAATATGACTTCCTGTATTGTTGCAGTTGCTTTTGAGGTTTCTGTCACTATTTATGTGTATGTGTATATTAGGAGGAAAAAAATCCTTGAAAAACATAAATTAAATCATTTTAAAACTTTAATGATTTTACTCAAACGTGCTCGGTACCCCACAAGCAAACGGGTGCAGAAGATGATGCAATCATTATTTTTAATAAACATAATAATTATTTATGCCATATTAACTTGCGTAATATGTTAAGCAACAATGCGAGAAATTACCAATAAAATTATGAATAATTTATTTGTTTACGTCAGCAAAGCAATTTTAATTTCATAATACGTTTAATTAAAATTTTAACAATTGTGATTATATATTTAAAATGCATTTTTGTTGAGAACAAAAAAAAAAACAACAAACACAACCCACAACTATGTTGTTTGCCATGTGGTTTAAATATTCTGAGCACCACTTTAATGCAATATTTGTATACACTTGTGTGTGTGAGTTCTTTTTTCATTTTTTTCAATCGATAAATTTTCGAATACCGATCCTCATCAATTATCATCGAAATTGTGAAGTGGTGTCATTTGTTTGTCAAGTGCACTAAACTAAAATAAATGTATTTACGTGCGTGTGTGCTATTTTTGCAACAACAACAAACAATCGCACTTTTAATTGGCAATAACAGGAATTTAATGGTGACAACATTAATAATCATGTTGCTTGTAATAAAATTGCTGTTAATTACAAATAATGAGTTTTTAAATTTTACAAAAAAGTCAAATTGCATTACCCTAAAAAAATAAAACTTTGTAAAAAGTTGTTATGAAATTAGACAATGTTTAACAAATTATGGCTTAGGCACTGAGCTTTATAGGCGTCGTTTTTCCAAAACAGGGCACCAAGCAGACTTATATTGAGACGAACTACACGAAAAAATTAACGTAACTTTTGACATGCCATCTGAATCTTGTACAAAATTTTTTTCTATTACATACGTGAATGATTTTGCCATTTAGAAAATTTGTATACTCCATTTTTGCTGCATGTTCCCGCTGGATGTTGTGCAGCTTTTACGCATCTTTCGTCTCTGCAAAAAAATAAAAATTAATTAAAGAGAAACGACATTGCGAAATAAAAGTTAATTAATTGGAATTTAATTAAAATTGAATTGTAATAAACTGAATGATTGAATGAATTGATGACTGACTGCCCGAACGACCAGCGGGGTGCGTGACTCATTGGCTGACTGATGGGCAATGTTAACAAAGTTAACATTTAACATTCAACATCGCACGCGCATCGTTCATCACTCATGCAAGCAATGCGTGCAGTTAACGCCGATACGCAAATATCACCGCATTTTTAATTCATACGCATTTTTATTAAAAAAAAATCCTCAATAAAATGTCAGGTTATGAAAGAAGTCCCACTGGCGGTTTATTTAAAAGTCATATTTATTTATGATGTCGGCAGTTTTATGCCTACTTATGAGCAGCACGTAAAGTGTTTGTTTCGTTTATGTTTTAACTGATGGAATAATGATGCGAATTCTTACTGTAAAATATGTACTTAAATGAAATGTTTTTCATACGTCTTAAAAACATCATAGTTAATTTGACAACCTTAATATAAGCAATTATAGAGTTAAATAAATCAAAGTCAATTAAATTTTCTATTATAATTTACACAAAAACCCTGACCCAATAATGTCATTTAAGCTGATGTCACTATCTATCCGTCTGTGCATCTACCACGAGTACTTAACGCTAAGCGTAACCAATAAATTTTGCCAACAGTTTTATTAATATTGCAGCATATTTCATTTACATTTTGCAGCCAAAGTCTGGCTGTCCCATTTCACACATAACCACAGGAATTACAACAAAGACAACAATAGTAATAATGCGAAAAATAATAATTTCCGACAAATACACAAAAATTGCATTCCACACCAAAAATAATTTGTCAATTTTACAAAAGCAATGCACTGGACCAAACAATTCGCACTTTTCAGTTTGTATATCCCGTGTCCTGCCACCATACATTCAACCACTACCATTCATATGAAATACGCTCACTTGCTGACAGTTTCATTAAAAGTTGGTTTGCATTGCCAATTTATTTGCGTTACATGGAGGTGAGCTCTTAAAAACAACAAACTCACACACATACACATAAAGCCAAATTGTAGATATTTGTGTTTGTGTATGTACGTTTGCAAAAATATCATCAACATGATCGCCATATATGTATAATGATTGATTGGCATGTCAGCAATGTGTCGAATTTATGTCAATTTTAATACAGTCAAGTTTTTTCAACAAACGAACGAACGAGTTGGACACAAAAGTATAGCATAGCAAGGATATGCAAAACCAATACCTTCAACCGATGGCATAAAAACAAAAGACTGAAAATAAAATTGTTATGAAAAGTATGGGTTGTTGTCGCTGTATATCATCAGTTTTGTATGGTATGATGGTATCGTCGTTATCAGAATTTTTGTGAAATTGCAAAATATCTGACATAATCGATACCGAGATAATTTTAATACCAATGAAACTTTGACTGTCACTCAAATTTTAAACGAATTGGTTATTTAAGATAACTGCGTTACTTTTAAGAGTTTAAAATACTCGCATGCTGATTATTTGAAGTGCAGGCAAAATTTATATGGCTCTTAATGGATGAATCTCCAATAAAGAAAAATTTTTCGATCTACTACTACTACGATCGATCCAAATTTTTTCAGCTATATATCCAATCTTCAGCTACGTTGCTAAAAATCTTTCACCTCAGCCATTTTTGCTCTTATTGATCATATTACATATAGACTACGTTTTTGCATATATAAACTTAAATCAAATATATTTTTGGTAATTTAATTTTTCACAACCCTCAAATCACTGAAATTCAGTTGATTACCATATCTATTTACTGCGTTATCGCTCAGCTCAGTTCTCGATGCAGCACACTAAATAGCAAAGTAAATGGCACTTTTTTAACAACAAAGAAAAAATTTTAAAAATACAACAATACGAATTCAAGTAGCAAACAAAAAGCAGCATACAATAAAATACAATTTAAATCACTATAACATTCGTATTTATCCTTAATCCTGGCAATTTTATTTGCTGGCGCGCACGGGAATCCACTTAACGCAACTTTGAGACAACTGACACTGGAGTTTTTTTTTATTATTTCGCCCTCTCTTTTAAATTTTCCACTGCTCTTATTTGCATCACATCAACACGCGCGATGCTGTACGATGAGCTGTGGTATGGTGCACACTGGGGCCAAAACGCATTTATTATTTCAAAAGTCTCTAAAGATCTTATTACGAACAAAATTTGAAAAAACTGATTTCAGCTCAGAGCTGATTTAAAACAGGATTTTTAGAAAAAAAAATTTAAGTAGCAGTGTTAAAACATTTTCATTAATTCAACAAAAATTTGCCGTGATATTGCAAGGCTGATTATCGATTCGGATTCAGCAACTCGGACAGTGTAATAAAGGCCTCTATAGACTCCACTATGCGGTGCGTTAACGCATTTCAGTAGGTGATGTATTACGTAAAAAGCTTACAATTGCGTAGTTGTACATATAAGGGTGATACAAATTAAACTCTTTTAGAGATTTTTCAAAGAAATAGGAAATTCAACACTTCTATGATATTTATAAAAACTAAATTTCCTACGTATGTATGTATGTATGTTGCTAAAAATTAATAACGTATAGGGAGGGGCATTCTAGGTTCGTGTGCCGCAGCACTTGAAATTTCAAGATATTTGGATCTCATGCGCATTTGAAGGCCTCGTAAATTTCAAAAAATGAGATCTTTTATCCAATTAATCTTTCACATCATGATTTGAGAGATCTCGCTGAGAAGAACTGCTGCTTACGAAAAGCATCACTGCAGTCTTTCGTTCTTGAAAATAATTAATTAATCATTGCTTTTCTTAAAAACTCAAACTACAATTTTTTTTTTTTAAGAATCACCTTAATGCGGGTACATGGTGGAACCAATTGTAGCGCGTGTGCTATTGGCGTTTTATATCGACAATTTATCTTCAAACGACGTGCAATAAATCGACGAATGTTTATTTATTTATTTATTTATATGTTGTTATTTTGCATCAACCTTCATTTACTCGTTGTATGCACCGCCCAAACTGACATTTGACGGCATTTCAAAAATAAGCAAGTCAAGTCGCTGCTGCTGCTGCTTCGTGATTTCCATAGCCGGCGATAACGCAGCACTCTCTTAACCATTCATGAAATTTTTGTTAATTTATGCTCGAACTTTAAAATCAAAACGAAATGAATAGATACATTTTTCTTACATTTTATATTCAACGAGAAAAACGAAGAGTAGTAAAAGACTGTGGGGGAATAGGGTGACAGTAAAAAATTTGATAACAATATGTCACTAGAGGGTGCTTCATGCAACTGAGTTGTGGAATACGTGATTTTTTTACACTTTTTTTAGCAGTTTCACATGTCATGATCTCTGTTTAGCATTTATTTATATTTTAAGCGAAAGGAAAGTCTAGGAGTTGCTGTTGTTGAGCACGCTATTTGATGTATTACTGCACGTCAACAATGAAGCATAAATCGACGCTCACTTGTAACTTTTCTCACAATAATGCAGCCAAAAACTTGGTTCATTGACATTGGGTGGAAAATTTCATTAAAAATTACTGATTGATTTATCTCAAAGAGATAAATGCATTTAAAGAAAAAACTTAAGCTTATCAAGAAGATATGAATCAAAAGTTGACACTGCTTTTAAGTAATAAGATGTGGCTTTCCTATTAATAAACTAACGTTCAAATCATTCCGTATGAAATTTACCTGAATTTTTTTGAGATATACCAATAAAAACATAAAGTTGGAGAGCCCACAAGAGCTTGTGAGCATACACGATTTACCAAAAATCGATTTTTAATTTTTCTACATTGATCGGATCACTAAATTATTTCACTAAAAGTACTACATTTTCAATTGGTGAAAGAAAGAAAAGTATATTGTATATTATAAAAGCTTATGAAATTTTTTTAATCCCAAAAGATTGTAAAATACTTAGGTTTTAAATTCAGTTTATTATAAATTACATTTAAATACAAGAGAAATTTTTTCTTTAATTTTTGTATTCGGCCAAGAAAGGGAATTATATAACCACCATCTGCATCATAGCCAAGAGTTTTATACAAAAGAAATTTATTTTATCCGAAAGTAAAAGTCGATTCCGTTCAAGAAGTACTATAGTTTTGGTTTTGCGCTCACGCACTCCTTAGAATCTCGGAAGTTTCTTATATGGTGACCAAATAAAGAGAAACATCTTCAAATTTTCTTTCTTGGGGAATATTCAAATATTTTTCTCAAAATTAAGACTTGTGCTAAGTTTCTTAAATACTTATACCTAAATTAATATCTATTTCATGTTGGCCATTTAATTTCAGAAAAATCTATTGAAATGCAAATAAATTTTGTTACCAAATCCAAAACTTTTAAGCTCAAAATCAAAAGTAAGAGAAAACTAAAACTTGGCCATTTTTTTATTGCGCAGAATTGGATGAAAATTGTTATTTTCGATAAAAATTACTCAACTCACTACACTCACACCGACACTCTGAGCATATGGTAAACACATGAGTACACGCAAGAACACTTTTCAGGGGTCGTCTTATGCTATTGACTTAATTACATTTAATGGGACACAATTGCAGTCGCCGCTGCTGCTCAGATCTCAGATGTTGAAAATGCCATACCTGGGAATTTTTTTTTCTCTGAACTTTGTTATGAGTTTCAGCAGCTTCTAATAGTTTCTGTTGCTTTTGCTCCATTACAACAACAGACTATCTAAGTTAAAACACACTGAAACATACACACACACACACACACCTAAGGAATTTATTATCTGTACACGAGCGGCGATGAACAAACGCAACAACGTAATGAGAACCTTTCATTAGAACATTAATTTATGGAGTGTTTAGAGTGTAAAATTCCATACAACCATTTACGTGTCCTGTAGAATCCTGGTAAGTTGAGTTACCAGTTTGTGTGTTGAGTCAAAGTGGCATGCAAAAAGTGCAAACTTAGTAGCTTCCAAATACAACAATGGAAATGTTGCTCGTCATGTGGAGCAGTAACAATAGTTACGAATTTTCGCACTGGGTCATATCACGACTAACTACAGCTTATTTGTAACTCTAAGACTAATTATTTTGGTGACTGAGTAAAAACTGTTAGGTGAATGTGTGAAAAATTACGCAAGGGCAATTGAAAAAGAAGTTATATTTTAATTTCCTAGAAAATATAGCTCTCACCCTCATGGAGTGACCACTGTGCACAAATTTATTTTAAATAGATTTACAGACTTTGGTCCTGAAACAATTACATGCTACAGCACACACTAATGACGAGCGCAACATACACATACACTCGACCATATGTTAAGCTGTATTGTGATTGCTGCTTTGATGAGAGCAGGGCCAACTGGACGGCCCAACACACACAGATACATATGCGGACATGATTCTATTTAACTAAGTTGAGAACTAAATAAATTTATAGTTAGCTGAATTTGTGTGTGTTAGTTTTTGTATACATATCGGTGTGCGCTTACATATATTTGCATGTGAATTTTCATTGCGATATGTGCGAATTTGTTTTAAGCGTGTGAAACTTCAACCTTACATTTTTTATACGATATCTTAGTGTAAATGTTTCCATTCGTTTTCGGAGATGTCTGCGTTCGGCTATAAGCAACATGAAAATTACGTTTATTTTGGACGTTACTATAACTTTGATAACATCGCAATCTTTAATGTTAAAATTAAAAATGTTATAATTTTTCCTACGGCACTTTCCTCTTTAAAAACAGCTTCAAATACCTACACACATACTCATACAAAAATATCAACAAACCGTCTGCAAATACCTACGTGAGTCAACAGTTTTCAATAGCGCCTAATTAAAATTAAATCTTTAAACATACTTCATCTCTATAGCAACAACAGCTCCAGCAGCAGGATATACACAGTAGTACTGTAAGGACGAAGACTTTAAAGTATGAGTATGTAGTCTAAATACTTTTGCACGTCAACAGTTTTTGTTGCCGCCTGCGCTATGGGTAAAATTGTTGGGTATAAAAGTTTTGTTGCTGGTGTCGTAGCTGTTGTTGTTTGCCATGGCTGTTGCTACTTCAATGCAAAGTGAGAATTTGCTGCTGCTGTTAGTTAATGTTTGTTTTTTGCAGTACTTACGCCTTTCAATACTTTTACAAAATTAATTTAATATTAATTTAGAAGATTTCCTTTAGAAATCGCTAAACTTTTGCTTTTGCTGCGTTCCCGTTGGCTGTTTTTATTTATTGGATAACTTTTTTATCCTCTTCTCGCTCTATGTTTCTTAGTTTTTTGTCGTTGTTTTCAATAAGCAGTGATTCTTAAATAGCATACGTTGCTGAAGCCAAGCAAAAATTGAAAAATCTCCACTTAAAACTTCTGACTTTTTGAAAAAAAAAAAAAACGCCGATTAGCTTTGGTGCTTAACTTGTATTTGGCAAGCAATTGGCGCAAATTCTTATACACCACTCAGTATGGGTTGCTTTTCTTAATGCAACTCATTAATAAACCGCACGTTGTTGCCAAACAGCACTTTACTCCTTATACCCTTCCCAGGTCTTACAGTTATCTTGGCTTTGCTTTTCATTTTCGTACACAACATTCTACATGTGCCAACTGTAATGCACACCCGCACTTATACTAAACAGCAAGTGCATACGTTCACATGTGTGAATGTAGTCGTTTGTGTACTTTGTATGTTTGCGTGCATGTGTTTTGCCAGCAGCTTAGATTTGTGTTTCAGTTAAAAACGAATGAACTCAATAATTCAGTTGACTTTTGTGCAGTTAATATCTTGAAAACTTGCAAACGATTTGGCAAAGTGAATTATTGACTGTCTTAGTTTTGTCTGCAGTAGCTTACTATCTGCAGTGCGTGATTGCTATTTAGTAAAGCATGATTTTATTCTTATTTTTTATTTTCTAAAAAAAATAATTAATCTGTAGAAATGTTCATGCAGAATATGCTTAGCAAGATATTGCTTGTGGAAGTTTTTGCTACTTTTTGTAAAATTTTTGTGGTACAAATAACATTTACGTGATTGCAAATTGATGAAAATTTTAAGTTTATTTGCTTATAAGGCACATATTGTGTCCAGACGCTGTTTAGTTTTTATAAACTGAAAATTGCAAAAAAGATGATGAGATATGAAAGAGCACAGATGAGATTTTTGAGTTGACACCAGGACATTTTTCTTTTGAAAACTTGACATTTCAGGAAAAAACCGTAGGTATTGTAAAATTGCTATATAAAAATATACACCAATTTTATTTAGTGCAATTTTTGGCGTTACGAAGTCATAATTTATTTTCTGGATATTAAAACTGCAGTTATATTTAAAGCTTAAAGTACAAAAGGAGCCTCAACTCGCAAACGTTATTCTGTTGCTTAAATTGCTTTTTCAGGCTTATATAAGTTTATTATGTTTTAAAAAAGTAACCCGAAAGCTTACCTTATAATCCTTAAATAAGACTAAGCTAAATTCATCCACCAAGCTGTTAATTTTGAAATTTTAATTTTTTCTTAAAAAAAATCTGTTTTGCATCTGATATTGCCAAAAGAAATAAATTCTAAAAAAAAAGTTCAAATAAAACTATTGTGTCCACAATTTAGATTGAAAATACCCTTGACGCTCTTTCATTAAAAAACATATGTTTCGTACAAATTTATGCGCTTCATGTCTTTTGAATTATTAATTCTGAGTACTTTCAAGCACAACCACTAAAAAAGTTCGCATCATCATCGCATTTGCGCCACATGACCACAAACCATGCCCTACTTTCGTAATAATTCTTTCATTTAAGTTGCGCCTTTAAATAACTCAAACGTTTGAATTTCTTTTCTCTTTCTCTAAGTGTGCTATGTCCTGCTCAAGATGCTGTTCAGCAATATTCATTCGACCGCAGCCTTAAATGTTACTTGGCTCGTTGGTGATTTATTGGTACATTTCCAGAGGCAGTTAGATACATAAACACACACACTCTCTCACATATTGCGACGCAGGCAAACATACCAAACTACTGTTAATGCCTGATTTTTAAATTGTTCTTCCCTTAGTTCTGTTATGGCACCAGTTTCTTTTACAAACAAAAAGGCAAAAAAAAAAATGTGAGGAGGAGCAAAGTGTAAAAGTCTCTAGAAGTGACTTTTATAACAAGTGGCCAAGCCCAGCCTGCATTTACCGCCATCAAGAAGATATGCGAGTAACCGCAGGGATTTTACCAAATGTTCTAAATTCGATTTTTTAAATTTGAGCGGAGTTTCATATCTAAGTACCCAGTCGAGTGAGTGGTTTTGCTCTCAAAAATGTGACACCACATGTATCAACTCTTAGAACCTGTGGCAAAAACTCGCCAATTTTTTTGTGGAATTTAGAGACATCTGAGGTATCTTGTCGCAATAGCAAAATTTGCAACCTAATTGTCCGGTTTGAAAAAAAAAAGTGGATTAAATGCTAATCATCTTGGATAGACTAGACTCTTTGGTATGATGTTAGTGCTGAAAGGTCTCTATTCCTTTGAAACTAAGGAAGACTGTTCAAAAACAAAATATGGAAGATCTGTATGATGCCTCTCATTCCTACCGAGTGCCAATTATCCTGAAAAGTGCAAATTTGCGTTCGTATCTCTGTGTGCATATGCGAAAACTTCTTATATGTATTTATGTTGAATTTCTATGCAAATGTTAGTTTAAAGAATATAAAATGTTCAGATTTTCAAAAACTCGTTCTGTGCTGAACTATTTGAATTTGTATTTTTTGTTGTGGTGCTCCCTCTTATATGCACACAAGGATACAAGTTGGTTATGCTACACTTACAAATATTCAATTTCAGTTTATATCAGCAATTGAGCTTTTTAAATTCACATTCAAAGTGAAAAACTGTGGCTTACGCCTTCAGTTAATTGTGTGCATGTGTCCCCTTGAAGGCTTCATTGTGTGCATGAGTTTTATTATGTCATTCACTTTTTGTGCAGAATAATTGCCTTATGGCATTCTAACTGACATCTTAAATGTACCAAAATGTGAATGTTTTTAGACTGGCCTGTGGGACATCTTTATGCACTACATCACTGTCGAACAGCGACAGTGATACCAACAGATTATGAGTTTTATGTAACTGAAAGTGGTACATGAGAGCAAAAGTGTTGAATAAGAAACTTCATAAAATGTGAGCCCAGGCAGCATTTTAATTGTATTTCATCTTAAGGGACAGAAAAGAAAAATAAATTACATTAAAATTAAACTTTGCTTATGTCAACTTGGGCACATATTTGTATACTTAATAACCAATTTTTAAAATATATTTTTAAAGGCTCATAAAAAAATTTGATAAATTGTCTTAATATCAAGCACTTACAGCTTTGCCAATTTATTGGTTTAATAAAAAATATATATATATATCGCGTTTATTCATGCCCTAATATATTTGGAAGTCATCCCAAATAGTCCCAATTTTTCAAATTATAAAATAAAAATATTGTTTTCATTAATTTTTGTTTCCTAATTTTGGGCATAAATTGACCATTCGCCACTTAACTCCCACGCCTTCAAATTTATTATGATGAATTTAACCTCACCACAGACCAACCAACCCCACATTCAATCACTTAAAATGAATACCCAGTACAAGGCCGCTCAATTCATCAACTAATAAACCAAGCGATGCCAAATGCTGCGCATAAATCAGTCAGTAGCTCCAGAATCTCGAAGACGTATTCATGAGAATGGAAAGAACCTTTAAAAAATTTATAACTGTCCATCAAATCACCATAAGAAGGTTAAACGCAAGTGTCAATGAGCAACTTGAAGGACTAAAATAAAAACGGAGAAAAATCAAATAAAAGAAAACGTGAAAAAAAATTGATGAAATTTATGGCGCATAGGAAATGACAAACAGAAAAAATCAGGAAAGAAAATCATGTTCTCAGTGATGTTGATGTTGCTGGTTACACCAGCAAAATGCAATTTTTCACGAATTGCGCAAAAAAATTACCGGGTGAAGATATCTAGCAAGAGAATAACGATGCGAGTATTATTACAACAAGGACTACCAGGACTTTCTTGTGACTGTACATTAAGATGCGCGCTTTGGCATGTCGTTGAGGGTCATTCTGACGATTGATCACAATTCGTATTGATGCGGAAAATGATGGTTGTTGAATGAAAAAAGAGTAACGTAGACAAAAAGAGAATGAAAAACAGAAAAACAGCATCGAGACGGGGAAAAAATTAATTTTGTCACGTAACCTCAGTATCAGCGCAATCAGGACAAGTGTTGACGACACTACGAAGGCCACCGAATATTGCATTAGGGAGCCGTTGATGTAAATCTTATTAGGTATTAATGATATGCATCGTAAAGTGATATAGTTTTCAGTTATAATACCTATGTGTGTATGAAAAAAAATACATGGCGTCATAATGTCATAGTATTTTTATTTGAAAAGAAAATTTAATTTGAAATTATAGTATGACTAGAATTTAATTAAATGTTAATATTAACTTATTGCTACCGAAAGTAAGTATTGTACTTTTTTGACCACTGTAAAACATTTTGGCCATGCAAGTATTGGAAAGCCACATTGATTTAAGTTGTATCCGAATAGAAATACTTAAGTATTTTCAAAATGTTAATCATATGTCACAGCAACATTGAGATTAAAGTAGGAGTAAAACGGCAAATCAGTGTCAACTGTAACCTATTCAGAGGACTCCGACTGCCAACAAACAAACAATGCTTTTCGCAAATTTTTCTTAAACTGTTTTCATATTAAATGTAAATGATGTGAGTTCTTTGCATAAAAGCTATATACGATAATTTCATAACTAGAATTCTCAGTTAGTTATCTCATCATATCATAATCATTTCCTTGCTATTTTAGTAGCTAATACTCAAAATATGCTAAAATACAGTGCAATAGCATTGAGCTCATTTTTATGTGCAGGAATATTGCAACTCAAAGAAACAAATTTTTTGCATCTTTATTATTTGATTTAAATTCAGTTTTTTACCGATAGTATTTTCTGAATTTCTAACCCTGTGTGACTCTAATCAATAATTTAATAAATATTTTTTCACATTTAAAATTCTTCACTTACTTTTCCTAAATGCTGCCTTTTGCAGTAAACTTTCCATGATACCAACGCCTGTAATTATTTTCCAATGCAATCACAATCAAAGTCATTCCAATTTATTGTGTCACCACAAAATGAGTCTCAATTTTACGACCACCCTTAAGCAAAATGCTTCCTTAAAAGCTGCATAGGGCAGTGGCTCAAACATGGACAACAGAACCGTTCCAACAACAATCGACGAAATGGCACCGGCTCGCTTGAAAACGCCAAAAATGTTGACTGAATCGTTAACATTGACAATAAAATTGCAGGCATCCATTATGGTCCATTATTTAGTTGTTGTTTTTATTATTGTTGTTGCCGTTATTTTCTTTTGACAGCAATAGCAACAACAACAGCAACAAAACGATTTTTAAGAGCGCTCATAAAAATTGACATTTACTAACGCAAAGTAAATGAGATGCTCGTCGATGATATGAAATGATGAAAAATTAAAGAAGACGAGAGTTACAGCGGGGAAATAAAGAAAAAATTGATGAGTTCATTTAAGTGGCCAACCAAAATGAAGTTTTAAGAATTTGACTTAAAAAAGAATTTATGATTTTAAATCGAATGGAGGTCAACTAGAGATTGGAAATGATATATTAATAAAATTTTTAAAAATGCATAATCTTAAACAATCGATCGTGGAACATAATTATTGCCGGACTAATAAGATGGATTGTTTGCCTCAAATGTACCGGACTTGTTTTCCTTAAAATAGTGCATAGAACGAAGTTAACGTAAAATTTTACTACTTCAACTTGCAATTATTCAGCATACGCTTCGAAGGCATAACATTTTGATATCATTTTCTGAAAATCCACAAAGAATAAGTCTTGTGCTGCTTCAGAGCATCTTGCATTATTTTTTTCGTATTTTAAAACAAAAAAATTACTTTTATGCTAATTTTGTATAAAAATGTATTTCTAGCTCGCGGCTTCAATACTAAAGATAAAGTATGAGTGAGTTACTTATTAACAATTTATTTGGATTCGAACAACCACTGCTAACATATATCGGATAAAGCTCATAAATTATGAAACACATTTCATGCTCAATAATATTTTCCTGCCAAGAGGTCTAAAATTTCATAGTTAATTACAACAACATAAGCCAATTAGTAATAAGCTTGCAATATCCTTGCAGCCTATAGCAACAACAGCAACAGGAGCACAATAACAACGAATGTTGCAATTACAACTGTAGCAGCATTTGCCAAAATCCATTGAAATCTTAGCTGGAGTCGATCTATGTGAAAGCAGCTGTACATGTATTTACTACACCCACCCCATTTACTACCCCACTCGGCTGTTTCTTAGCAATAAAGACACTACAACGTTGCTTTGCTAATTGTGTTTGTGGTTTGTGCAGCATCTACGATCTAAGCGGAGTCGAATACTGTAAGCCACATTTCCACATAATTCCATCGAATTTGTGTTGCATCACACTTCGTATCAAAGTAAATGAAAAAAATAAATACAACAACAGCTAAAGTTACGACAGCTGTAAAAGTTTTAAAAGCATTTGAACTTTTATTACTTCTAAAAAACGAAAACTTTGTAAATTGTAGTCAAAATCGCTACAAAAACGAAGTATAAGGCTTTAAATTCATGCTTCGGTGCAATCCCAATAGGAAGCTAATGAAATCCGGTTTCAAAGGATTTAATGTTTTCTATTTAACTTTTTTAACAAATTTTCTTAAGTAAAAAAGCCAGAAATTTAGCTTCTTTTTTACAGGCATACTGACAGACAGACAGATTGAAAATACTTTTAGTGCATGATACCAAAAATATTTTTAAGTGTTGATTATTAAGTTGGGCATAATCCCTTACAACTTTTACACCATGCGCAACGATCTAGTTATTTTTTGTTACATCTGCCCATTGGTTATATAACAATTACAATTAATACTTCAAATTACGTTTCAATTTCACATTTTATTATTTTTTTTTTTTTTCATAATTTTGCCACATTATTTCTGTGTCTTTCCGCTTAAGGCAACGCGACAACCATGCCACCAATGCACTTTGTTAAGAAAAGTAAGTTAGAATAACAATGCGAAAAATCAACCATCCTTAATTACCAGTTAACGTTGCTAACATTAGCTCTAGCATGCAAGCTGGCCCAACTAACCTGTGATTTGAAATATTTTACTTCAAAATATAGATAATATTTTGGTTATTACGCGAGACAACATTTTGTAATACTTTCATTTCTAAGTACAACTTTCATTGAACTTATAGTAAAACAACTTTTTTGATTTTTCTTACAGGTAAGTCGAACTGAACTCCAATTTACTTGGCACATGAAGTAACATAGCCCGGTTGCAATGTGGTTTTATGTAAGTCAAAATAATTGTATTGATGTAAGTGTGTTGTATACATATAGTAGTATGTACTAATGTGCCGAAAGATTTTCGAACTAAAAATTTGTGGTGTGTAGCAAAAGAAGTCACAAAACAGCCACAATGAAGGAAATGCAAAATGAAACTATTTGCAATTATGGTTAAACTCAATGCAATGACGAAATGCTAACGGGATTCGAAATGTCGGTTTTACCTCTTGCATACCTACATACGTGATTATTTGTGGTTGTGTGTGTGCAAATCAAATTGCACTTGTTCACACAAATAAATGAGGTTCTGCTGCAGATGTCTTGCAGCAAATTATTCCATGTAATCAAGCCACAGAGTCACAGTCAAAGTAGCTAAAGTTTATTGTTTTAAAAGCATCCTTGATTTGATTTCATACCGGTAGCTTCTCTGCTACACTTTACATTGAAGGATCCAAACACCTTTAATTTTAATTTTATTGAATATACTTCCCGTTTCAGTTGTATAAGAGTTTTTTTATTCTAAATGCAAATTGTCCTAATCACCCAAACTTTAACTTACCAAAATAAGTTAATTGCTTTGTAGGTTATTTAAATTTCGTAAGATCTTTATAGCACTTGAACTCCTCACGAGTCATACACACCGATTGATTTCATGGCGATGCTTGTCAGTTAATGTAAGACAACACTGTCTTTTTTCTTACCCATTTTTAAATAATTTCGCTACCAAATATGTTTTCGCGAAAAAATAACTGTGAAGTTTCTACTTTCTCAAACCGTTCAAAAAAAAATTCAGAAAGTGGATTTTCTCGGAAGCTGGATGCAATTAAGACAATTTTGAAGAATACATATAAACAAACTCAAAACGTTGACATCTGTCCATGTGCATAATGAGCTTTAAGTTTAAAAAAAAAGCACTTTATTTACCTTTGCACTAACCACTATCCTCCTGCCAGCTTTGATATCAATTTCATCATTTATAATCTCATCAATAATTATTTTATTGCACAATTTAATATCATCGCTCGGCAACGTCAATGAAACTCCGATTTCTTAGCTGTTCCGCGCCAATAGCTTATATTCGCGTGCACTCAAAGATCAAAGAATTCCACTGTGACACAATGGCGGAAGACACAAAAGGAATCCGCTGTTGTCCTGCTCTCACTGCAAGGCAGCACTTAAAAATTCTTCTTCTTTTCACCATAATTACATAATGGACTTATTAATTATCAGGATATGAACGCTTCCGCTATGCCATTGAGGATATTCGTAGCATTGTAAAATAATTCAAGCAAATTCCAAGTGCATTTCTTTGTTACGACAATTTATGTCGAGACTGGGCAAAGATGCTGCGCATTGTAAAGCAAAAGTTCGCAATGGCAAAGATATAAATCGAAAAAAAAAATCTTTTCAGTTGGAAATTAATTTCATTACCAGTTAAAGAACAAAAGTAAGAATAAATATTGAGGAAAGTGAAATCTGAAAGAAAAGAATGTCTTCCATTAAAAGAAGCGCAAAGTACAAAATCCAATAATATCGGAAATTAAAACTGAGATCATGACCATTGCACAGCTTAGAGCCTGCTTGCCTTTCGTCTTCTGTAGCAGTTGCATTTTATGCGGAATTTAATTGGAATTTAAGTATCGCTGCAGTACGCGATTATGTTCGCATAATCTAGGCAGCAGCAGCAGCAGAAGATAGAGTACGGGTATCAAAAATAATGAGAGATAGAAATTGAAAAAAAAAATCCAACTTCGAGAGCTGCTAAGTGGTCAGTGGTAGCACAAGGTATGAAAGGAAAGCAATAAAATGTCGCTATCAATGTGAATCCAAAGCGTAATTAATCAAATTAAAAATTCTTATGAAGAGGCAAAAATTTAATTAGAAAAAATTGGAAAAATCTCGGTCGAACAATGAAAGTCATTATATTTACCAGCACTTTGTTAAGTGACAAAAAGGAGAAGCACTAGCAAAGTATCACAATTCAAATTAAGAGAAAGCAATAAAAATAAAACTATTTAATGAATCCACTAATTTTTATTTTTAATTATAAAATAATGTTCAATTATTTTTAAATATTTTATGTAACCAATCACGAGAATTCTCGTTCGTTATTTAATTGAAAGTAAAAAAACATATATGTTTTTTGGGCTGAATTCTGTTAAAATAGTGCAAAAGTGTTCAACACTTTTTACATTTAATGTTAGTAAAATTACACATACACAAATAACAAAAACATAAGTATTGCTACGACTTTCACATATTTTTCGGATTTTGAATGCTAGCTATTGTGTGCTATATCATATGTGCTTCGAAAGCAAAGTTTATTAATGAACAGCTAGAAGACCACTTGAAATTATACATCAAAAGCTTAGGTTTCTGACCAATTCTAAGTATATCATTATGAACTATAGTAAACTATGTATATGACATTTGAAAAAATAAATAATATCCATGTTATGCCTTGACTTACGCAAATGTTCGATTAACCTAGTTATGTATGTCCTTAAGCCAATCACTCACAAAATGATTTCCCACATGTACCATGTATTATAATTTGATGCTTTTATATGTTTTCAATTGAATCCACTTTTTGCTACAGAACGCTTTTATGCAGCAGTGCTTGGAGGGTTCATTCATCCTTTTGCTTTGTTCAAAAATCCAATAAATCAAAACTAATAGAAAACTGGTATTATTAGCAACAAAATACGATTATGTTCACAAAATGATTAATCATGCCGTCAAGCTGAGTTCACTTATCCGTTAATAAACGTCAATGCAACCCATACGAGACGCGCAAAACTTGAACACATCGATGCTGCACGCGTGCAAGGACACTCGTTTCACTATCATGATAACGTCAGACTTTAAGTCATTGAAAGACTTTAAAGAAGCAAAACATTTGGTGCACTTTAACATTTTTATTTCTCAACTTTTTTATCTGCATTATTGTTTTCTGGATAATTTCAAAATCAAATAAAAAGCTCACAAATATTTTCCTATCCAAAATCAAACAAATTTGTTGTCGGGGACTTTAACAAATTCAATAGCGTTAAATGCGTTACCCACGCGTTAATTACTCATTAATAAAAATTCGATATAGGATACGATAGTATACATACTTACCCACATACAAATCAACAAATGGAAGCTCAGCGAAACCGAAAACCAAAACATTGATTTTTGTAAATATTTTGTCAAATAACAACAACAACAACAACTGCAACAACAAAAATAGTAACAGCAACAGTGGCAACGATAATGGCGACGACAATGCCGAATAAATTTATTCGAACTGTCATAATAATAATTCATACAAATACAAACAGGCATACGCACACATAAATGGAGGTCCTATTTCATCTACACCGCTTTCTCTAATTGGCGGCGAGCGACAGCAACAAAAATAAATCATTTGTAATTCAGTCTTAAGTAAACAAACACAATAGCAGCGGGAGCAACAGCAGGAAAAACAAAAAAAAAATACTAGAAATAATATCACAAGGACACGTGAGCAAGTCCTATTAGTCATAAATGTCCTTGCAAGTGTAAATAGGAAAACACCGCAAGAGCAACAGCAACAGCAGCTGCAGTGAGAGTTAAGTAGGTGTTAAAAATAACGCAACGTCACTGAAGTGTGCTGGCATTTATTTTTGGACATCACTGGGGCAGGCTAAGCGTGCTAAGCATAAAATAGGCAAAAATATAAAATATAAATAAAATAACAGCAGTAATCCAAGAAGTGTTTCATGCTTCGGTGAGACTTAGAGCAATATCTAACTCTCGCTTGTATTAATTCTCAAGGTCTGACCAATGATGGTCAAAGATTTGGTTTGCAAAACTTCTTAATCCATTATTTTATGAATACAAAAACACAATTGTTCTTATTAAACGCCAATGTTTCCACAATTTATCGAAAAAAATATTTTTATTTTTAAAACCACCATGGCATGTAGATCACCTTTTTGAAGCATTTCAACTTAACTTAAGAGAATCTTGTAGCGATAACCTTCAAATTATTGACCGCCGCGGCGTATCGGAATAGTTTATTTCAAAATTTTGGGCTTGCAATGCGAATGACAAAGTTTTACTAGAGCTTCCTATGGCATATGGTAAATTCATTTGAATCAACTAATTTATTATGTTTCATGTGATTAGAAAAAGAATAATGTAAAAAGTTTTCTAATAGAAATAGAAAGAATTTAAAGGGCGAAAAAAAGCTGTCGTAGGTGTGTGTTAAGTGCAAGTCAAGTGAGAATAAGCAGATAAATTCGCACACTGACACAAGCAGCGCTGAACAAAGAAATTAAAACTTTTCTATGAGCAGAATAATGATGCTGGAAATGCGGGTGAATTAAATTACCTTTTAATGCCAAAAAGGACATAGGGCAAGGATAATAAAGCGATTTATGCTAAATGACTCAACTACCGCAGCTACCATACATGAGCGTATCTGTGTGTGTGTATTAGCGTGTGAAAATACAACACTAAGAAAGTAAAACGTAAGTGGTGGATGAGTACAAGTGGACACAGCATAAATAAAAATGAGAGAAAACAAACAAAAAATTCCGTATTTTTAAATTTCGCTTTTTCTTCTTTTTTAGCCGGAAGGAAAATTTATGTTTATGCAAATGTTCAAAATAAAATCTCATTTGCAGCGTGAAAGCATTTGAAACGCACGGACGACTGCTCGTAAGGACCTGCAGCAGAGCTAGCCTAAAGTTAAGGGCGAACTTAATTTAGTGTTGCTCCTTTAATGTCCACCTTCCAATGCGAACGTCAAGTGATGGTATGCGTAATTTGATGCTTATCTTAAGTATGTGTCTGCAGTTAAAACTTAAGGAAGGACCCTCGAACGGACGTTTCGAAGTGCAAGATATGATGATTTTAGATTTGCAACGTTAAGGTTGGCGCAATTTATGCACGTTTTATGGGCTATAATTTTATAGTGCGCAAGCGAAAGTTCTGCAAACTCCTTTAAAAGTAAGACTCCTTTGGAAATGGAAAACTTTCTTTCACTTGTCTGATTCTTACTCACATTAGGATTTACTTTGATGAAGAGCTTTTCATATTTTCTTCATTCATGTCAATTCTGTGCAATCTGTTTAAATCTAATCAGAAATATTTTTGACATGCATTAAATGAAATTTGTTTTGGCATTCAATATTAAAGCATTATGCTGAGTACGCAGTATACCTATACTTCCGATAGCAAGAGCGACAAGAATGATTTTGCTGTTTCAGGTTTTATTGGTTCGTATGATTTTTCTCGGAAGTACTTTGAGTCTTTTGGCATTCAACAGCCGAGGTGTGAAGGTCACTAAATTCGAAGTGCTGGAATTTTTTGGCGTTTGTTTCTGTGTGTTACTATGTATAAAAAAAGCAATGAACGGACGCTTAGTTTTTCTTTTAAAAAAATAAATTTTTATTAAAAATGTATATTATGCTAAATGAGGCATGTAATGCAATATACGACTTCTTCTTTTTTCTCATTTATAAGAAAAACACAATAAGTTTATTCATAATAAAAATGAAAAGACTTCTTGTTGAAACAGGAAAAAATTACAGAAATTATCTGAAATTATCATAAAAAGAATAAATAGTACGTAAATTTTGTGCTTTTTTTACTATATTTCCGAACAATTCAGCAACAATTTTGATAAGTACTTCAATACATTTGTATTTAATTACTTTTTTAGAAAATTTCAATGCACCATATGTGTATATCATGAGTATCACCTTACCTCATGGGGGAGTATTATATTTACATTTAAAAAAAAAAGTTATGAAAGCAATCTATAGACAAAAGTGCAAAGTTGATATGGACATCACATTTTTTTCAATCATAAGACTTTATTAACTAAGTGCTATTTCCGCTGAATTTTACATCAGTGGTTTTTCATAAGCCTCTATTCAATAAATCGACCTAGCAATAAATTTCTTTTCGAAAATTTAAAAATTGCAATCAAAATAATTTATTGCATATTTTTTGGCATTTCGTATTATGTACCCACCCAGTAAACATTTTTAATCGGTTGCGTCCTAGCTCACATTCTAATAACAGGGATGAGTTTATTCGGGACAAACTTTCCCCAACTTTTGAATCATAAGGAAGAGTCTCGAGTGATAGGTGAAGTGAAGTGATAGGTGAAGTTCATTTATCCACGCAGTTCCAGTTCGAACATATAACGACATTTTTCTATTCCTTACTACTTATATATGTTATTACATCGCCTGAAAGACGGAAGATTCAACAATCATCCAAATGTTGGGTGGGATCAATAAAACTATTTTGCTGTCATTGGTTATCATAAAATGAAAAATTTGAA
The DNA here is from genome assembly GCA_963662105.1 of Meiosimyza platycephala. Lineage (NCBI taxonomy): Eukaryota > Metazoa > Arthropoda > Insecta > Diptera > Lauxaniidae > Meiosimyza > Meiosimyza platycephala. The sequence goes on along the minus strand of OY759210.1, from coordinate 1,181,061 downwards.
TAACGCAATACATGTTTATAAACAACAAGGCACACACATGCAAATGCGTACTCATAAATGTGTTTGTGTGAGGGAATGCAAATTTTTGCGTGAATGTATTTGTTTTTAGTTCTTTTTTTATAATCCGCTAACGAAATTTAGAAATGTCAACGCAACAATCATGTGGTTATCCACTAAAGCTAGAACTATACACATAAGCCGAGCATACGCAAATACAAAATACTCATACACATACACATACACAGCAACTGTGCAACGTGGTGTTGACCAAATAACAAACATGTTATCGTTGACAGCGATTTCATGTTATGCGTTGGCTTTTTTCTTTTTTGTTGTTATTGCAATTGCGGCTGTAGCTGTCACTTGTTTTTGTCGTTTTTTGTCGTTTTTGTTAATTTCTGTGGCAAATTATACTTGATTTCAGAGTCGATGACAAGCTGTCAGCAAATTGTTGGATTTGTGGTATAGTGCGGTATGCGGGTAAACTGCTGATGCACCAAATGCGCATAAATCAAAATAAAAATCTTGAACGAATTGAAGAAAGCTTATGGGTTGCAAATGACATTGTGAATATAACCCTAATTTCTTATGTAGAATGACTGATCAGATATAGATTTACAAGAAACAAATTTGGAAAATTTTTTATGTCACTATTGGGCCATTTTGTTTAAGTTTTTGGGCAAAACCTCATTTCAGTTTCTTGGAGTATTTTAAAATTTTTTATAATCCAAATTAATTTGATGTTATTCATTTCTTTACGTTGACGTTAAAAATACGAAAACTAACAACGTCTTCCTCACCTCGCTTTGAACGATCTGCAATCATTTTCATTTCTCTACACGAACTTTGAAAAATGAGTAACAATTAACTTAAATTCTACACTTCTTACTCCTGCTCAAAATCAAATCTACATTTAAGCCAAATCATTAAAATAATTTCTACGTGCGCCAAACCTTTACTCGCATTACTAATAAGCTTCATCATCATGTGCTGGTTTGTTATACATTCAACCGATTTCAGGCATCCTGCTGTTGCTGTTGATGTTGCTGTTATCCTGCTGCTCTATTATTGTAGTCCACTTCACTACAGAAATTTATCTAGTTCAACAACAATTGAGGCAGGCACTTAAAACTGTACACTCACACACTTTAGTACACATGTCATTACTTCAGCTTCACATACTTAGTGGAATCTCAACTCAATGGCCGACAGTATGTGCGCCTGCCAGCCTTCTGCTGCAATTGCTGCAGTAACAGTTGGGGTAGCAATCAGCACCAGTAGAGCACTAGAGTGAAAAAAATTGCAGTGAATGCAGGCAGCAACGACTGGAAGTGGCACAACAACTAAAGACTTATCAACTGCATGTGGCCCATTGCTGTGATGCAGGAAAAAAATGTTGCCACATAAAACGGTCGTAATTACAAAGCAAACGTAAGCGCTAAAAGGAGCAGAAAACTTTTAAAAAAAGTTAAAGTAAAATAGTGACGACAATACAATTTAAGATTTTGCAGCGAGAATTTGTTATGCTCCTGATATGCTAAGTGATGCGAATAAAAAAGAAGCAATTTAAAGGAACATCTCGGAAAACAATTCAATGATTTTTCTGCTTCCATAAGGACAGTAAATAAATTACACAAAACTTCCTTGTCTACTTTAGTTTCTCAAGACATTATGATTGCAAAGACTTTTTCTAGTTGTGCAGAATGCCAGAACCCCAAACTGCTATTTTCACTTTCAAATATTCATTTCTATAATTTTTTTTTGTATTTCAGCTGACTCATTCAAATTTTAGTTTTAATTCTTTCGCATCTCGTATTTTAACCACCTTAATTTTCACAACAAAAACATAAAAAAACTCATTTATTATGGGCTCAATCTGACTACGAAGTATAATGCCTGAAAAATAGGAATACATCACGCAATTAAAGCTTGAAATGTATCGCAATTAAAGTAACAAAATAAAAATGTCATCTTATTCAGCAATACACATGATGGAAAATAAAATAAAATGCAACTGTTACGCGAATCCAGATTCCAAAAGTAAAGTATTTAACCTTTACACGTTGGCTGCTTATGCTGCCCTCGCTAGCAGCGAACCATGAGAGTTGTCGTCATTGAAAAAAGATGAATGACACATTTGGGAGCAATTTTTGTTGAATGAGTTGAAAAAGAAAAGAAAAGTTTCAGCTTCCTTGCAAATTTAACATTTTAATGGGAGCAGCGCAATTTAAATTGAAATTGCTACAAGTGTACTTGTGCTAGGGTGACTTTAACTTAACACTTGAAAAAGCTTAAAAAGAAAAATCTAAAATAATGAGCACTCTTCTTGGATGCTAAATCAAAATTAAAAATTTTTGGAATTTTTTTGTTTTCATTAATTTATATGAATCACCCTATGTTTGTGTTAAATTTGTTTATATACTGCAAACGGCTATAAAGTGACATTATTGAAGTTGAGTGATATTCTGTTTAAACTTGATGGAATAATTTGAAGCAGTCGCAGTTTGCATATCATATGAGTGGTAATATAATAACATTTTTAACGACATCGCGAGCTGTGTTTCTTTTTGAAAGAAACACAAAAGCTTTTTTGTCTAAAAAAAAGTACATAAAAGTAAGTGGCTTTGCTAGAAATAAAAAAATTAATAACGAAAAAGTCGCTTCGATTAATGCTCGAACAAGCGCTTATTGCAAATTTGCCAAACGAAAGACTGAAAGGAAACAACAAAACTACAGCAAGACACCGGAAGTAGAAGTCCATCATATATTTTTCTTAGCACACAATTTTCTTTCTTTTTATTTCACAGTGGAATTGTTTTTAAAAAAAGGCTCTGAAAAATTTCCGAATTTTAATAAAAAAAATTAAAAAACTATGGCTTCTTCTGTTTTGTTCATCATATTTCTACTCGTATATCCTGTCCTAAACTACTCGTTAGGATCCTGGTTAAAAACTTATGAAATCTTAAACTCATCTTTTTAGTATTTACTTACTTCTCATCTGGTAATTTTGGTTCTTTCAGAAACTCTCATCGCAACTCAAATTCAAATTAGAAAAAAAGGCTTCAAAGTGAACTCTGACTCAATTTATAGTTTTTGTCGATAGTGTTGCTAGACACTCTGATGGAAGTATATATTTTTGAAAAAAGTCAATAACTTGGCAGTCGATATTGAACGCAAAATGGTGCATTATGTACATATAATGCAGTATGAAAAAATCTTGTTCTAGCCATCGACTCCACTAATGTTAAACGAAAAATTTTGTATTAAACTCCAATTCAAGATTTGGTTCCACTGTGCAGCGGCAATAGTACGCAAGTAGTGTTAAAATTTTGTTTGCATTCCACTTTTGAGTCGCTGTGGCCGAAAAGCAGCAAAAGAATAAATGGATCGGTGAGAAAATAAAACCAAAAAAGAAACAACATAAAAATATTACCGCATAGAGCAGCACAGAAAAAAAGAGTTGTATTTTAATTTCCTGTGCAATGGAGCAAGTTGCACCGAAGCACTAAAGTGAACTTTTGTACGAGTACTCGACCAAATGCTTGTAACTCTTAGCATTTTCCAATTTCTAAGAAAATGTTGCAGCGACGTCAGTCGTTGCTGCCTCCGTTGTAACTTCGTTGTGCTGCTGGTGCTGCTGAACATGACACAAGAAAAGCAAGCCAGACAACACTGACGCATTGCATCGAAGGGACTTTTGTGTGTTCTTAAGGGTTGCCGCCACTTTTTTTTTAACGCTCACTTATTTTATGAAACTTTTGGGATCGTCACTATTGTTAGTTGGTTGATTGCAAAGTTGGACGCTTCACACTTAAGTCTTTCATTTCCTGTTTTAAAGCAACGAAGAGTGTGCAAGAGAAAAAAAAGAGAGCATACTTCATGGCGAAGAGCTTTAAAGTGTGCAGTAGTTGTTCCGGCAATGTGTCGGAAACGGAAATTTGAAATTTACGTAGTAGCTTATTAAAGTTATATATAAAAAAATAATAACTTTCAAAAAATACTCATATAGAGGGAATTTTAGCCAGAGATATTTAATGAGCTAGTAATTGGGTAGAATCGAAAGTACATTGCAAATTAATATAAAATTCTGAAGAAACAAAATATTCTGTATATGGTTTTAATTTACTCTACCAATTTGCATTTTGATAAGACTAGCAGAGTATGTATATCAATGCTAGAAACGATAAATACATAGATAAATTTAATTGTATCAGTGAAAAAATTTGTTTTCAGATTTTCCTCTAGTTATTTTCCCAACCAATACTGCAATGGAACAAACTTTCAAGTAGAAAATATATCTGTTGATATTTTGTAAAAAATGATTACAACATTTTTTTCGATTGCTGCCATACACTTTTACTTAATATAATTTTAATGAAAATCTAATTTCCATATAAAGAAGGTCTTCAAGAGTTATCCATTTGCTTTAACAATCGAAACCCACAAAATCAACAATTTTGGTTGATGAACACAACAATCTCTCACATAAGAAACCTTTCTACTTCCTTCCTTACTTTCTCCCAGCTCGCTGCACTATTACTACTATTGGTTGAACTAAAGGAAATTTTTTTGGCAAATTTTTGCATGTGAAAAATTTTTCAGTGAAACTTAAATAAAAATTGAAGTGCAAAAATAAAAAAAAATCTCATAAAAATCCAAATTTTCCTTTAAATCTTCCATATCAACTGATGCTGAAATGAAACAGATTTTTGAAAGGCACCGGCTCATAAATAAACAAACAAAGAATTAATTTTCTCGCTAACATGCGCACACATAAACAAAAATGAGATACCAGGCCTTGAATCCATTTGCATGTTAGTGAAAAAGGAAAGAGCGCACGCACAAAGACATACACACTATAGGCACATATAAGCATATTTATTATTTGTTTAAAAAATACAAATAAAAAAAAATAGACCAATTTTTATATACATACACGGAGAAAGTTGCAGTTCCAACTCTTAAGGAAAAAATTACTATTTATTGCCATTTATACTTGCGATTTGTTAACATCTCCTATTCTAAGGCTCTTCAGTTTATGAAATTCTTTTCAAAGCTTGAAATGAATGTATTGTACATATACTCGCGGGTAAAAACTTTTACTTGAAAATAATAAATATTTCTTAATTTTTTCAAATACTAACAATTTAAACATTGTTTATAAATATTCGCGTAATTGAAAGCTTAACTGAAGAAACAATTTGAAATAAGTAAGTGCACGTATGTATATATTTTTTTATCTTGGGTTTGTCTCACTTGTAATCCTCAATCTCCTGATATAAAATAAATTTAAAAAATGTTTCAACGGTTGAAAAAACCCGTCTACAACAATAATTTTTTATACTTTATTCGATTGTAAAATTCTACTTTTAGGTACCTAATAATCTATTCTTTCTTATGTATGTTAATATTTTACGATACAATATCTAAGTAAAGCAGAAAAGATGAATGGTTCAAAAATCAATGTTAATTCAGTAGATTAACTGGAAAATTTTTCTTTGTGCTTCAATTTTTGTTTTACAGAAAAATTTCACATATCCCTAGATAGCGAAAAAGAGATGGACGAATTAGCATATACAAACACCATCGTAGTAAAGAACTATATTCTCTCAGAAATTTCTTAATGCAAAATCGTCGAGTTATTAATATTTGTGATACGATAAGCGTAAAGAGACCTCATCTTGCCAGAGATAAGAGTTAAGTATGGAATTCAAAAACAACGATTTTTTAAAAATAAAGGTTAAAATTTTCAAACGTATGAAACTTGATATACCTTGTCGTTTACAAGCGATCCTAGCAAATTTTGAACTAAAACTGAGTGCATAGTATAGCAGGATATTCAGTGTCATTTAGATTCAGCAAAATATGAAAGTCGCCAATATTGATATGGAACAACATTTTTACTCAACTACAATTTTGAGCTGCCAACATGAGGTCTACTTACGCAGACTTTGTGCTTTTATAAATTTAAAATTAATTTTTATATTTTGTGTTAATTTTCTGATACTGCAACTTTCATTTCGTTTTTGAATAAAAATATTCATATACCTTCGAGTATGAGACTATTTCTTTAGTAAAAAAATGTAGCAGAAAATACACACTTTTACAACTCTGTCATATTCAAATGTATGTGTGGGAACAAAAATTGAATCAGACTTTATGTGTAGAAGTGAATATGTTAAATTTATGTTAAAACATCGGAAAATGCGGGTATCCTTTTTAAAGTTTTTTTTATTTTTGTTTTTAGGCAAAAAGGTAGACTTGTGCTCGTTCATATTATTGTTGTTATGATTTTGCCAAAAAATATTTCTGTTTGACGCTGTGTGCATATTCATATGGGTATCTGAATGCAACGTTCGGCATAAGCCAAATCCTTGCAAGCGTACGCTCGATTGAAATTTAATATTTTACATTAGTGCGATCCAAAATATTTGTTTGACAAATTTGGGCTAATTAATATCTATATTAATTAAAGATTGATTTTTAGAAAATATTTGAGCATCATTTAATTTGCTTATACACAGCTTTCTGGAATTATCATAAGAAACAACACACTCATCTCGCAAAAAAAAATGCCTGCTGATATCAAAATTATTTTGAGTAGATTAGTGCTGAGTCAATTCGAAATTAAAGATATTTTTAGGAATATAAAAGTGCTCCATCTTCATTTATACAGATACATTTTTCGAGATCTAAGTAAGATATTTATAAATGTCTTAAGCAAAAATAACAAGCTTTCTAGAGGGTAAAATAACAATAACCTTGCCTTTGACCTTGAAACCAAAGATATAACATCATGCCATTGGTTTCATAATTTCAAGAAATCATATGAATTTTAAGTTCAAATTTCTCGGGACCATTCCACAATTTCAAACATTGCAGCGGTGTATTTGTTTCCGTAGTGAAATCAACTAACTTTATAAGCATAAATGATACCTGCGATGTCAAATTCAATGAGCTTTTTCGAAAACTCTATTGGAAACTGCAACACTAAAGAAGTCTTTAAGATCTTAAGCTGGGTAAGCGCCTTAGGTTTTCGGAAAGTTTAGTACTAAGCTTTCAGTATTCTGTCCAAATTAGGTCACAGATACTATGCTTCTTTTTTGTTTTGGATTTATATATCGCTTCATTTTACAAATAATTAATGTCACTACCGTGGCATGGACAATTTGGTTGAATATAGACGTATCATGGTAATGACATCCAATCCTATTTCTCTATTTTAATTTGAAACAGATCACCTAAAGGTGTACAAAATGCTTTGCACATTTTTTGAGAATCGCCCATATGTTTGTGGTGAAAGATTTTGAAAACTTATCAGTTTGAGACATGTATTGACTTACTCAAAAAAGTTCTTATCATTCCCTTTTGAAGGCGATTTTTTAAATAATATATATATGTTTCCTGCACATTTGGCGTACAATTCAGAACAACAACAAAAAATTATGATACACACAAATACCCAGTGCAAGAAAGAGTGGAAAATATGTGTGTATTCCCATTGGGGTCTCTTTAGTGCAGGCGTGTGCCTGTGTGTGTGTGCATTCACTGTCTTTGCTCACAACAATGAACGTTGACTGTCTCGGTTGCTTGGCCTCATTGAGGCACCGCCTTTCGTTCGTTCATAAATTTCAAACGTAAAATGTTTCATGTATGAATTTTAACCTCGAAAACTTTCCATTATCCTGTGTGCTTAGCAGTAGGACTAACTGGGCTGCTGAGGTTGATGTCGTTGTACCCGTTGTGCACTCATTTGTTGTGCGTATCTGGTCATGTTTCGCATTTGTAGCAATTCAGAACAAGCCAACATGTTCATTCAACATGATGGTGGTAATGGTTATACATAAACGCATACAAAAACATGTACACATGGAGCGATAGAATACATAGTGAGAAAAATATGTAAAGGTTTCCTTAAAGTTCATACAGATACTTAGAAAGTCCTCCATTAATTAAGTTTTTCTACTACTATTACTACTACTACTACTACTACTACTACTACTAAGCTATTAGTAGCAAAATTCTTTGAACAACAGCTATTGCACAGCACAACTAGTAAACAAAGAACAAGCATAGTTTACAGCAGCGTTTGCACTATCTACAAAACAGAATATAAACAACAGTACCGTTATATCGCGGTGATCAGTTTTGTGCAACCAACAAGCAGTGAAGTCAAATAATTCAAATAACTGTGCAATTCAGTGCAATCAAATCCACAGTTTTATCTTGTGAAAAATAGCGGATCGTTTTGGAACCTCATTAACAAAGGGCAGCTCTAATTTCACTAGCGAAGAGAAAAAGAAACGGAAAGCTATGGAAATGAATAACAATCTGACATTATAACCGCATTGGAAGCTTGTGCATTAAATTTATTGCTACAGGAAGGAACGTATAAATACATTATGCACAATTTCTCTTAGTGTACTCCACAAATAAGTTCTCTACTTTTCATGGTCTCTATATGCGTATGTAAGTTTATGATCACTAGACTGTTTGGTTTTTCTCCAATTTCTTTTATCAAGGAGATCGGTTTATCAATGTTTTTGTTAAAACAAATTATTAATTGACTCAGTGTACCGAGCACTTATCTTAGAATAAATTATTTCTACTCGCAAACTAGTAGACCTACAAAAAAAATATGGGAAAATTACCAAATACATCAAGAAAACTTATCTACGAATTTTTCGCAACACTTTTAATTCAGTGAATTTGGTTAATTTTTTTTAGAAACCAATAAAATAAGGAAAGAACTAATAACTCTACTAGATCTCGAGTAAAAAAACAAATAAAATAATAAATTGGCTAAAAAAAAGTGCGAGAGACATTTGGGAAATAATGGATAGTCTAATGTGCTCGTGTCATGATGTGTACATACGCTTGTGTTTAGTTAATAGTATTTGTCTATTTGTATTTGCGTTGCTCCCATTGCGTTTGTAGATTTTTGCTCAAATAACTCGCTGTACGAGTTTTCACTGCCTTTTACTCGCAATAGTTTTATGTCCGTGCGTGTGTGTATGCATCACATGTTGTCGTGTCTACTACTTTTGGCTGTAAATTATTAGTTGTATTGCTTTGGATAATCGTCATGTTGTACAAATGTTTATCAAAAGCTAGCGACAGACGATAAGCGGTCGGTGAAATTTGTAGGCACATAAAGATGCAGAGTAGTAGGTATTGCTCTGTATATTTAAATATAACACACAACTACGTATATTCACACACTTAGATAAGCATTAAGTTTATATTTTACAACAGTTAATGCATTGTTTCATTTGATTTTATATTTCATGTCCTCTTTGTAGAGTTTCAGCTAGCTGTACACATGTAATTTGTAAATTTGAGTGAAAACTTGAAATTTTAGGTATTTGCTCGTTCCATTTTCTTTGCTAAATAATAATTTTTTAAGTCTTACATTATGATAGTATTTATATTACCTATATCTAAAGTTTTAATGTTTGAGAAAAATAATGATTTCTTTCGACAAAAAATTGGTTAGAATTTTGGTAAAACTTTCATATTACCAAACATATTTATGGAATGTAGAATACCCCAAAACAATGCTAACGCAGTCCCAGGGTTGATGGAGGCCTGAAAAGAGGTTGTGGTTCTAGTGGGTCCCCCCACAATACAATCAAACTCTCAATAACTTCTGTTAAAGAATAATAAATTTTATACAAACTGGGTTACTGATTTAATAATCTATTTGTCATAACTTAAACAATGCGTTTTAAATTATATTTAAATTTTTTAATGCTTGTTTTTGTAGCGTTTTTATTGTGTATTTTCCCCCCTCTTTTATTTCTATTTGATATTTTTATTTTGGTTAGATTAACGCTTCTGAACAAATAAGTCTTTCAGACACACATTTGACATTTATGTATTTGTATAAAAGATATATCATATTGGGTTGTGTGTATGGATGTGTATATATCAGTGTATTATTAAGTTGTTGCCACAATATACACAAACATATATTGGTACATACACTGGCTTACATATTGACAACAAAAACAACAACATGATATTGTGGATGCCATAAGTGTAAAATAATTAACTGCAATAAAACGCTTTGCCATATTGTTGTTGTAGTTGTGGCCATAGCTGACCAATGGCTGGCTGGTGTGCCAGCAAGTCAATAGTAAAAAGAGCTTTTATTGCAATGGAATGTGTAACGGATGTGAGATTCAAGTGCAAAGTATAATAAAATGGCAATAATAGCAATATTGCACCAACCACAAAATCATCAATGTATTTAACAACAGCACCAACACAAACACAAGTATTTACAAACAAATAGGCGATTTTGAACTTAACTAAAAGTGAATAATGTTGAGATATAGAATACAGCAAGTGGTTTAACGCATTTCTCACTGCCGAAGCAGTTAAATCGAATGGTAAAGTTTCTAAATGCAAAGAATGTAGAAAAAAGACTTTTGCTCAAATAAAAACATTTAGTTTAACTCAACCATCGATGAAATTTTCCTCATATATTCAATCCTATAAGAAAAATTTCGCTCAAAACAAAAATTATATTTTGAATAAAGTTTCAAGGAAACCCTCGGTATTCAACGTGTTTTCTCAGTTGTTTTCAAAAAACTCTCTTTAACGTACTGAGTTTATTCAACTCATATAATAGTAATTGGTGGTAGTGTTTTCATTTGCAAAAATTGACCGATTTTTTTAAATCCAAGCCATAAGGATGGTTATATTCATAGGAAAAATCGCATTTGTCAGGATGATTGAAATATAGGAATCATCAATTTTTTCTAAATAATGGGATATATGATATAATATAATGTCAGCTTAAAAAGGGAAGCATAAGAAAAGTGAAGTCCAAAAAGCGTTGCAATTTTCATATTTCGCTGATCTACTACAATAAATATACCAACAATCGGTTAAGCAAAGCTGAAACGCCAATGTGCTGTTGCCACGGCAACCGCTACATCATCTCGTTCAAATCGACGTCAGCCTTGGGCCCGGTAGCATTTTAAGCGATACTCGTAAAAGAGCAAAAGTTATGCATTTTTAATTAGCAATTAATAGGCTGTTATGCTGTTTGGCTTTTTCCCCTGTTGCTATTTTGTTTCGTTCCTCATTTTATTGCTGAGTTACACGCGCTAAACAAAATACTGCCAACAAAGAAATGTTGCTGCGCTTGAATGAAAGCTTACGAATCTACACAAAGAAAAATTATAAAATATTCAGTCAAAAATAATTTGGGAATGTTTGAGAAAACTCCTTTTGTTTTTTTTTTTTTTTTTTTTGCATAGCTGGCTCATGGTTGTATATGAGCAATACTTTTTGAAATAGGGCGAAAGAAAAATTAAAATTTATTTCATTATTGTTTCATGCAGGAGGAAATTAAAACTATTTTGTTAGTAAAACATACTAAATAAAATTTCATTAACGTACTTTTAACATTGATTGAATTTTGTTTCTTGGCCTGACTAATTCTATATTTATTTTTTAAATCGATCAGTTTATGTTGCGTATTTTAATAGAACTTATTTTTTCAAAAGTTTCTACATCACATTATAATTAACTTTTTATTAATTTTTTTTTTTTTGTGTAAGAATTTTTTTTTTTATTTTGGTATCGCGTTTGGTAATATTTTGATTTTTCGACTGTAATAGATTTATTGCATTTGTAATTTATTATCTGAATTGCGTGCCTAACATTTTATGTTAATCATAAAACTTTTACACACATGTACAAAATAAATTTGATGTTTTTCTAGCAATAATGGTTTATAAATATTTGTTTCTTCAAAATAATTTAAATATCTGGAAAAAAATATTTCTAAGCTGATATTTCTAGCTTAAAAAAAAGCAGGAGCGGGCAATATTGTTAAATATTAGTTTTTTTAAATCATCAAATGTGAAATAAATTTCGCTTAGTATTTAAGGAATAAAATAGCTAAAAACAAACAAAATTCTTTTGGCTAAAAATGCAACATTTATTTTACGGAAGGTTTCTTGTGTATTTTTTCTCTTAATTTAAGGCCAAATCGCTTCATAATAAAAAAACATTTTAAGATTCATCATTATGTAATAGTTATGAGGGTATAAAATTGAAATCCATTTGCTTGAAAAAAAAAATTCATAAAAACATTTCAACAATAATTCATTTATTCTACTTAAATCACCACTTAAGATACAATTGCAACTCAAATATTCTAAGCAAAATACACTTCAGACTGTTCCAGCATCCAAGCTTAATATTAGGCTTAAAAAAAGAAACAATACAAAATTATTTCAAAACGCAAGTTTTGTCAAAGTGTTGTTTGAAATATACTGGTAATTTTGCTTACACCAATAAAATATTCTAAAATTTTTACCCATTCCTTCAGCTATGGGGTTCTGAATTTTCCTTGTTCTTATAATAACTGTTTATATCAGGAAGTGATACTCGGATAGTTTCAGTGTTTGTAATTTTTGTTTGCTTGAATGGTTGAAAGTCTTTTGAAAATTTAACTCTTAGAATTGAAAACAATGATGCTGCCTATAATCGTAAGAAGGCAATTTTCAATTTAAACAACTTTTGACCACGACACCATCACTCATCGCATTTAATATTTCGTTTTGTTTGCTTAACTTTATTGCTTTTTCTTCTTTATTCCATTAAATTTATCACACCTGCATATCTTTCATAGCTTTGCACTATGGGTAAGAAAAGAAGCAATTGCTGCTGCTTTAGTCAATTGCCTCTCATTCGTATTCAGCTCGTCGTCATTTACCAATACAAACAACACACTTCCACACACACACAGTCAGTAACCACTCATATAAAATTTAAACTGCAATCAAAACTTTAATCGTTGTTTACCATCAAAATTTACATGCGCCATTTTTTTCGTTTTTCAGCATCGGCTGCTTTCTTCAATTTCTTTTTTATCTTTCTACAGTAGCTCCTTAGCTTGCTGTTTTCTTTATGTGAAATCCTTTATCTCGAAAAAAATATGTCTGTGTGTGTATGTATGTGAGGCTCAATGCAAAATTGTTCTTTCATTCTTCTTTTTCTCACTTCATTCTTAGCTTTTCTTAAGTTTATCGCTTTCTTTGCATCTGAAATTATTATTTTTTCTTTCTTTGTCGTTTTGTCATCTTAAGAATACATATAAGTATATGATATGTTTGCGTTTCAGCATGTGCGTATGCGTGCGTGTGTGTATGAGCGCATATTTTAACTGCAGCCAAAGCGAAATAAAAGAAAAATTCTAATTTTCTTAAGAATGTGTTGAAAATTGTTGTTTGTTATTTACTTTACTGCTATAAAGGATGCAAATTTCTTCCTTTTTTTGCTTTGTATCTTTTATATCGTAAGCATCTTGTATGCGTGCTTGTCATCTGCTGTTATCCGTTTTTATAGCGAGGACACGTAGATACGAGCACTATGCTGATACGAAAATATGCGGTTTTCCTATGAGTATAACTGCAGAATTTCTCAAATCGACAATAATTCAAAAAAAAACTTGAGATTTTGGCATTTTCCTTATCAAAAAATTTCTCAGTATTTGTCGTTTACAAAAGAGTCGTTGGAAAGTATTTTGTAAATCATTTTGGAGCATATTTTTTCATAAAAAATTATACAAAATTCAAAATGAAAATCATATTACTCAGCTTAATGATGATATAAATGAATTATTTAAAATTAATACGAAAATCATGAAATACAATAAAGTGCCATACGCATACTAACATTGCTAACGATGAGAGAGAGAAAAACTGAGATGGTGTTTCTGTAGATTTTATTGCACGTTCTTACAAATGTTGACACATACACATCCAAAAAAGTGCATTGCAAATGTCGTATTTATATTTGAACGTCCTTCACCTAGATTTTTCGGAAAAAATACACGAACTGATTTAATGCGACGTGTGAAAAATGGAAAAAAATATATTTTGTAGTTAAGAATGACATTGAAGTACAAACACACACTTTGTGTATATTTCATAGTAACAATTAATTTCATATGAGACAAGCAGACGACACGGAAAAGTATACAAGGAAGGACATCTGTCTGCCAAGTATAAGTAAAGTTTCAACAACGGCAATAATGAAATGCATGGAATCCGAGTAAAATATCCTTAGAAATGCACACACAAAGAAAGGAATGTCGAGATTTTTCTGAGAGAAAACAAAAATGCGTTGGTACTGTACGTGAAGATATGATGTCAGGCCAACATTGACACGTGCACGATAAGGTGGTCCTCAGAAAACATTTTCTCACCAGAATCTACTGCATTTAAATAAATAGCAGATTGAAAATTTCTATCAATAGCTGCGCGAAAAGATCTTTTTCAGAAATCTGTATCATACAGGGGTGGAAAAGAGTATGTATATATAAAATATTGAAACTTTAGCTAATTGTTTGATGTAGAACCAGAACTTATCCATTATATTATATGAGGCTCTTTCCATATCTGACAGCAGTAAACAGATTCGTTTCAGATTTCAATTAAGAGCTCTTTTTATAATACTTTCTATTTGATATTGCTTTGAATTGCAATTTCATTTTTTTTATATTTTACAATGTAAAACATATGTTTTCTTTTGAAAATATGCCAAACTTAACAAAAACCTTAAATTGAAGTTCAGGAGAAACTGAGGAATTTTCATTAGTTCTTACAAGCAATTTGCTTACGGTCATAAAAACTCATATCTTTGGAGCTAAAAATTATTACTAAAGCGAAGAAATTTTTATTGCAATTCTTGTACTTGTTAGACGTGAGTTTTTTGTCCTGCAGAACATCAAAAAGATAAAAAGTAAAAGTTAAATCGTTAATTGTGCACAACAAATTCCACTTTGAAAAAGCACCATTTATGGTATATTTCTACATCCTCGCGTTTGCATTGTCATTTCCAACCATGTAGCAAATTTCAAGTTCCACATACAGCCGCAATATTTGCATTCCACTTGATAAGGATTTCTCTCCTCTCCACCGTCTCTAGTCTGTATCACCTCAACTGTATTAAGTAGTATTTAGCGCATGTGCCTGAGGCTGGTTATGTTGCCGATGCAACTCTTGTTGGCATGACAGCTCATCTTTATGCAACTGGACCAGGTGTTAAATGCTGCTGCTTGTCACCGGTATTGTGTTTATGGCTTTGTGTGTACATATGTATGTGTGAGTGTGACTGTTTGAGTATTCACACCATCACGTTAACACTCACTCTCATGTCTTATGCTACAGACACATTAGTAGTTGATCTACGTGTGTATGCTTATATGTACCTTGCAAGGATAACATCAAGTGCTACTTGAGAATTTAGATTGTCGCTCAATCTAAGTGATAAGCTCGTTATTGAGCATCTAAGCAAACAAACTTGTAAGCATTTTATCTTCAACATTTTCTTTCAATTTCTTTTCATTTTTTTATTTTCCTAAAAATATCTACTTGCTTTTTGAGAAAAAGGATTGTGTAGTTGGTGTTGCTGTTTGTCAAGTGAATATCCTTTGAAATCGAAAATTGCTGCTAATAGATGGCATGAAAAGTGGTATGCGAGAGAAGGAAGGAGTCAATGCTTAGCTTTGATAAAAGCAAATCAGCAGGATATAACGTGGATTGAGTTTAGTTGGCCGCAGTTGTTTGTTTTTTTTCTCTATTGGAAAAAAAATTCTGCAAAATATGACTGAAACTTTTCTATTTTTCTATGCAAAAGCCAATAACTTTGACAAAACCGTTCCGTTAAATGTTTCTGATGATAAATCGAATAATATGACATGTTTGTATCCAACAAAATGTTCTCTCTATAAAAACACAAGAAATTATTAAAAAATTTTAAATAATCGTAAATAATAATAATCGTTTTTGAAATTTTTCCAATTTTGTGTCACATGCACAAAAACAATGCACAATCGCTCCAGCTTAAGTTTTAAACAAAAATATGTAAAAACTCCAAAAAGCATGCAACAATTTGTTGCACAAATTTAGCATTAGATAACAATAATATGAATATGGTTGAATTGTGTGTGTGCGTCTGTATTTTCAATTCCAAATTTACCACCGCAAATCCGTAACCGAAAATCTGTGAAAATTTCAGTTGTAGAAATGGATTTCAATTTGATGTTGCTCCCGCTGTCACTCCTACACTGCTGCAGCTTTAACCAACAAGTGAGCGGTTGCATGCAACAGTAATTCAGGTGCACGGTGCTGACACTGTTGCTATTGCTAACGCTGCTGCTGCTGCTGCTGCTCCTGCAACATCAACCGCCACACAATTTCCGGTTCAACAAATTTTGTGGCTGCCGCAAACGAAGGAGAATACAAAAATTATGATCATATTCTTTTTTCCTGTTTTTGTATTCAATTTTTTCGTTGTTGTTGTTTGAATTGCTGCTACTGCTGCTCTGTACCTATGCAGTAAAATCCTCATGCGTTTGCCAAACTGTGTTGCGGTTGCTGTTTATATGATTGTTTATTTTTGTTGTTATTGTTGCTGCTAAATTCTTGCAAACATAATGGAGAAGGCAGGTGAATTTGTACCAACGGCCGGAAGTTAAAACTTGTTGCCAGTAGTTTGTTGTCGCAGTTGGACGCGTGCATTTTAGGATGCAAACAAAAACCAATTTAAAACGGATGTTGAGTTTGGATGCGCAGCTTCAGTAATGCAAAAGCAAATTAGTTATAATCCTCTTACTACAACGTGAGACAAAAATCAACTGACTTGTGAAACAATAAATATGTAGGCGAAACTAGACTTTGAAAATAATGAAACTACATATTACATATAAAAATGTCCTTTGAAAATTTTAAAGTCTTATTAAAAGAAAACCTGAATGTGAAGTTTTATTAATTTAAGCATTTATTTTGTACTTACAACTATTTTTCCACATTTTAAAAATATTGTCGCACAGTGTTTTAAGTTGATAGGATATTACGCTTATTTTCCATATGCTGCTTAAGCTTACTATTATCCTTTCGAACATAATTAAACGCTTTTTTATCCTGTTTGGTTTTAGATGAGTTTTTAATTCTTATCAAAGTAGAAAGTAATGAGTGTACGTAGAATTAATTATATTGAGGAAGTTAAATAATATTGAGCTTTTTTGTATTTAAAATGTTCTTGTGAAAAATCTCTAAAAAAAATTAGCAAACAGGGAATAAGATTTGAAAAGAAGTTTGGAAACATGTTCGGCTAACTTTTAACCATTGATACGTTATTGACCAAAGTAATTTAATTTAATTTCTGTTAGTGGCGGTATGAGTGGAGCAGATTCCTTCATTTCACTCCATACATAGTTAATCACTAAAACTATGTACATATCTCAAGAGCTTAAGTTGTTCTAGACCTAAAATACGTATTTCTTGTGAAATCATTTTTAACAAATATACTTTCATTTTATTCCGATGCGTAAGAAAAATGACTCCACATACGAAATCAGAAGCAACAGTTAGTTTTCATACAAAACATTCTGAAATCAAAAAAAAATATCACATAGTTTTATTTTTTTTTCTACTATTGTTAAAAATAAAGTCTGTCAGCTCATTCGCACTAAGACGATTCTATTCTTATTCAGAAGAAAAATTTTAAATTATCCTTTTAGCGGCTTAAAAAATTAAAAAATTGGCATTTTGCCATAAAAGAAAATATCTGAAAAAATCATCACAAAAGACAATGTCAAACTAATCAGCGAAAAAGTACTGAAAAAAATTCAACTTCTATGAACTTTGCTCCCACATTAAAACGACAAAGCCTGTCCGTTTGGTTGCCTATTTGTAAATCTGTATGTGTCTCATCATGTTTGTTTATTATCTTGTCAGAATCCTAATTTCGTAAATGCATTTCCACACTTTTTCTTTTCACTTCCATTTCCATTGTTCATTCATGGTCATTCAATGATTCCATTACGGTATGTTTGTTGCCATCTTCTTTCTCCATTTTTGCACCACAAATACATATACATACCTATAGGGTGTTTTTTAGAGTACGTATCATACTTTCCAAAATGATTGAAACGTCAAAATTTTTATCAAATCTGGCAACATTGGCATCATTTTTATTCAATATAATTTTAAATATTAGTCCCGGGACACGGACCCTGATGTACGAAATTAGGGGAAGAAGTTGAAATTCTGCCAAGTCTTTTAACACATTGTGAGAGTTCTAAAGGTAACTTAAAAATTTTCAAGAAAAAAGTTTTCATTATGATTTAGAATAAAATGTGTGTTCCCATGTAGGTACAATATGGGGCACCCTATACTTAACCCACACGGAACTACAGCACAAGAAAGCTACAACTTTGTTCATATTTCACGAACGAACAATCTCTCAGTATGTTGCTTTACTCATTTCCGTTTCCGTTGTTTTCTTTCGTATACCACCATCACCACCACCAACGCGTTAGCTTCCGCCTTACTGCATCTGTTACTGCAATCGTTGTTTGGGTGAAGCAAATCCTGTTAAGCCGACAAAAACAACAGCAATGACAATGACTAGCAGTTGCAACTCAGCTCGTCTCAACTTCTGAGCCTCAAATGATTTCAACAGGGTGTCATTCATTCAGGTGGAAAAATTGCGATGTCATGCGACACTGCGCTGCAATGTAACACTGCATGCAGCTAAAGAAAACTAAGCGGAAAGATGCCGGCTCCACTGAAGTGCAAGAAAATTGATGCGCACTACTGACTGACTGTTTGAATGCAGTAAGACCTCTGGGGAAATACGTGGCGTTAGGATACAAAAATAGCAGTAGTACACACAAAGCTAATGAAGATCATGGTTCAGGATGAGCAAAGTAAGGGCAGGTACATTTTGTTGTTATCATATGATGAAGTTGTTACAGCTGAAGCGAATGCAATAGGTAATGACATTTTTAGCACCAATGTGCGGCCAAATTGGCTGCAAAATTAACAACAATGACGAAGTGTGATAATTTTTATTTAAAATCCTCAATTTTTTTTAGCAAAATATGTGGCCATTAAGAAGACCAATATTTGTGAAGTTCTTGGACTTCTTTTCTTATGGAGAAAACGCTTCAAGTACTGAAATAAAAAAAATTACGATATTTTCTTCTTTTCAGTGTAGGAGCGAATTTTGCTAGGAGACACTTATAATAGATGTACTTATTGTACATAAAAAAAATGTGCAGAATTTGGGTCCATCCTATATGATATTTGGTTCGTATTTTATGAAATTTATTTTAGTGATTTTAATCATTTCAGCTTTTCTAAGATAAGTATATTAATATAGCTCAATCTATTTTTGAATACAGAATTGGGAGTCCGTTTATACTGAGAAAGACCACGTTTGCTTGGGCTTTGTTTGTCCAGACATTTTCCGTAAAGGGTTTCCCTTCAGCACTTGAAAGGAATTATACTGTCAGTCATCTTCTCAGTTCAATTTGGTTAGCCGCAATTATAGAGTAACATTCAGCATTCACATTTCTCTGGAATATTTTCTTTCTGATCAAAACTTATTTCCGCAATATTCCTAATATGAGCAGAACAGAAAAAAATATCAAAAACCATTTACATAAAATCCACACAGTACTCGGTCGATAACAAGCATTAAACGTATGGTCAATGAATCACCAATTTATATAAAAAAAAAAACAAGAAACGAAAATCAACATCCTCAACAACACAAAATATATAGCCATGGTCATTCTCAACCTGATAATGCATTAAGAAATTTCATTTACAATCTTTTTCTAAAATTTGGTAATAATTTTAAGGATAAAATAAAATGTTTAGACATCGAAAAGATATAACTTTTAAAGAAATAAAACTTAAATAAGCTGCTGACAACAACAACAACAACAACAACAACAGCAACTGCGAATGCCATAACTCAAGAAAAACTCAATAAATCAAGAAATCTAGCGCTAAGAAACGTTGAATTATTGAGTTGAAGCAATTTGTGTATTTGCGTTTCAAATATTTATGAGCATTCAAGCTCACCAGCTTTCAAAGCAACGCAGTATAGTATGATGGGTGCATGTGTGTGTTACAGTTTGTGAGTTAGTACCCAGTGAGAAAATAGATCGATAATGGTTTTTTATTAAAATACAACAATATTTTGTATCACTATTTTGGATACGACCGTTCAAATCATCGAACAACGCCTAAGGATTTAAGTATCGAATCAACGTGTTTCAATATAAAAGGCTATGAATTTATCTACATGATAAAACGGATTGGTGTAGAATTGAGATATATGTATTTAGTACTTAGTTATTCCACTTAGCTGTGGTCTGTCTTCTTGGTCTATCTTCTTCTTTGTACTTAATGTGCAGCAAAATTTCTTGCTTGAAGTACAACTGCAAAACTAATCTAGCGAAATTTACTCTGTGAATATTTTAAAAAAGAACTATGTAATAAATACAAAAACATATTAATTCAAATCTTTTAATACAAAATTTAAACAAAAACTTTTGTCCGCGGAACTCAAACGTTGCACTTTTTCGTTAGAAGCTGCGGTCTTACATATTGTTGGATGATGTTAACATGAAAATGACAGCAACTGATCTGTTAAATTTAAGAACTTTGATCTTGAACTCAAATAACTTGTGTTGGTATTTGCATTAATTTTTTCTGTTAAAACCATTGGGTTTCCAATTTATCTCGCTTCTACATTTTCCAGTTAGGTATAAATGAAAGTAAAATCTCATTTGTAATTCAATGTTGTATGTGTATGTGCTTATAAGTATGTGTATGCTTTAGTAGAATAACTCAGAAAGAAACGAATGAAATTAAAAAGAAAATAAAGAATAATCCTGGTATTCAATAGCATCAGCCATAACAAAGTTAATAGAAATTTCAAAAGCCGATTTTACATAAGTTTGACTGAAAGCATTTTTGTTAAAGAGTATCCCTATTCCCGCTAAAAATCCATGTTCTTAGAGAGAGCTGTTACCGAGAAAATTGTCTACATAAAATACAAAGTGGAAGTAGAACATTATTATTTTCTTAAATGTTGGAGACATATTGATACACTTTTGCTAATATTATATAGCAATCTTCTGTATCTTTGATCTCCCAAAATTATAGATTTTCTTGCCGTTTCCCACAGAGCTCACACTATGTTTATCGATTAATTACTCAAAGCTGCAAAGAAAATTATAAAGCGAAATATGTCGTGTTTTCATAGATACAAAATTATGGTGATAACCTGGTTAGAGGTTTTTCTTTCTTTCGCTTTTTTCGTAAAATTTCAACGAAATCGGACATACACTCTGCCCGCGCCGTTTACAGGTTTGTGATAGGAAGCTCAAATATTGAGACAACTATTTTTATCCCTGAAGCTAAAATATAGGCAAAAAAAATTAAATCCATCTCCAAAATTTTGAAAATAAACACCCTAGTGATCAACCGTACTTTTTTTTGGGAGCACTGCACTTCTTTTTGGCCCGTTGTACTTCGTACTTTAAAGCACAGTCAAATATATTCCTTTGTACTTCACTGTACTTTATCACTAATCAGTAGAAAAACATTTTATTGAATATGAATGACCCTTTTTATGTCAAAGTTTTTTGCTGGTATCGAAAAGTCTCCAATATTTTCTGTATTGGTTTTGTAGTTCGTTTTAATTCATAATAGTTGGCCACGTTTGATATGCCTAACAAAAACATCACTTTCGAAAAATTCTTAGGATAACCATATATCGAAAGTTCAAAAATTTAAAAAAAAAACCGTACCAGGGTTGAAATAGGGGCCCCCAGTATGCTTTTTTAAAGGCATTAAATATGGTAGAACTTCGAAGCACGCAGAATAAAAAGAAATACAGTACTCCCAAAAGAAGTACGGTAAAGTTGCGTAAATATTATTCATCTAAGATAACACCACAAAACTAATATTCGTACAACATGTCGTATGAGCAACAATTAGTATGGATTTAGATCTCTTGAATTGCCGTTTGCAAACATTTTTATAATTTTAAACTTTAAAAATGCAATTAGCATGCCACCTACTCAAAACTTCTTGTGTCACTTTTTAAAGTCTTTATTTCGCCTACATCCACCAACACCACTACTAGCAAATCAACTTCTCACACTGTTAAGTCACGATTTGTTTTTGTCTGACAGCGCAACAAAAACTGGAGAAGACAAATTGTCCAGCGCTTAGAAACAGCAGCAATTAAAAGATTCTACTATTGCTATGTTGCTGAGTTTTATCCTCTTTTTTTTTGTGTTCTTCTGTTTCTTCATTGTAATTTTTCGTTGCTAACATCATTTGTCTTTGGACTTTTTTCTGTCTACCGTTCATTCGTTTAAGCTGCTGGTGAGCTTTTTTCTTGATCTGTTTTTTTTTTCATTTTTGCGCTTTTTCCTTTCTTTATTTACTTTTGACAGCAAATTTGCTGTAATTGTTGTTGTTGCTGCTTTTGCTATGTATACTTTGAGCTGTTGCTAACGAATGAGCGATTTAAAATGACAACATTTTTCATGTCTGACAAGTAAATAAAAACAATGAAAATGAAATTGTTACACCACTGTGGTAGGAAAATTTTAAAACAGAGACATTTGTTGCAATTTAAATAGAAAATGTACATTCTTTCCGTGCTATGCTTTAAATATGATATTTGGTATAAATTCTGAAATAGTTTAAATCGTTTTGGAGCTATGAATATGAATATAACGAAAGCCAATTTTTTTTACTTAAATAGACGAAATTAATTTAGAGACAAATAAATATAAACATTTTGTCATCAAAGCTTTTGAATAACTAATGTATGTTCAAGAGAAAAAGCACTTTTTTTATTTATATATGTGTTGAAAACATCACCCAGAAATGCTCTGAAAGCAAATATTGCTGCAAAAAATCAAAAAATTCAATAAATATTAGGAATATTTGTGATTTTTTTTAAATTTTTGCATAAGTAAAAACTACGCCAAAATTTCAAATTTTTCTTTTAATATTAATACCATGTTTTTTTTTAATATTTGACACTTAATTCGAATCTGACAATATTTTTTCTATCACGTATTTTGTACCAATCATTTTGTTTCATATTTATTTCTTTACTGTAGAAAGTATTGAGTGTTGAAACATTTGGGATACATAACACTTTAGTAATAAATGGGTTCAGGAAATTAAGAAATTCAAGAGATACGGTTTTAAATTTAGCTAAAATTCTTGTAAATTACCCATAAATTACTTTAATTTAATATATGCGCCTGGGAATGACAAATTCTGTTAATGCCGTAATACCTGAACTTAAGTATTATCCGATATTTATATAAAATATTTATGATATAAGTTTTGTTTGCGAACTTTTGCGTCATTCATAGTTTTTATCAATTAGAAAACTTTTCTCAAATTTACTTAGTTTTGCAAATTCTATTTTTAAATAGTATGACGTCTAACTACTATCCAAAACTCAGCAAATCAATTTAATAAGCTGGCAAAATGCTACAAAGTCCCTTTACCCTACTTAATGGCAATTTGTCCTTTGGGAGTTGCCATTGACTTTGTTTAGATATCCTTAATAAGTTTATTGTAGAGTAGTAGCATTTAGCCAAAGCAAAGAGACAAGGAAATCAAAATACGAAAAAATCACAATAGCTTTATACAAAAACAATAAAGCACAAAAATCAACAAACAACAAGCAGAGCAGTACAACAAAAAATGAAACAAAACACAAACACGTAAGCAAAAAATAGACAGAATACAAATACAACAAAACGAATAAAATATACAAAACAGAAAAATTACAGGTGTGTCCTTTCAAAGCTCAAATTACTCAATTCCCTACTAATACAAATGCAACTACCGGCACACGCACATACAACAGCACCAGCATTTGCTAATGCTGTGCTGGCTAACAACGCTTAGTGCCAGCCAAGCAGCTAAATACGAAATCCCATATCAACGCTCACAAATACAAGTAAATAAATACAAATAAATTTATGTTAATCCGCTGCCGTTATTTCAACAGTGTTGTTGTTGCTGTAAGGTTTTTTTGTTTTTCATTTTAGTTCTTGTTTCACTTCCAGGACGCGACTTTGCTACTTTGCATTTTTTTTTTGGAAAATTCGATTCGATTTTTAATGTTGATTTATGTGACCTGATTTGCATGCGAAGAACAAGTGCCACAAAAGAGAAGAAAAAAGGAAGGAAATACTTCAGTAGTATAAACAGTATCGATACTTTTGATACTAAGATTTTAAAAACATTAAGACAAAATGCGCTGAAAAATATTTCTCTCAATTTGGAAAAGTTTTGAATTAGATGTGACAGTAATGAATTTTTGTATGAGCTCCGTATATTTCAATACATGGGTACAATTTACTTATAAAAAATGTAAAAGTTTATTATTAATTCTTGCATCGATATATTCTCGTTCCTCTCTATGAAGGCACAAAAATGCTGTCTTTGCAAAATAAAAGTAAAAATGAAATCGAAACCAAACATAACCTCAGGCGAACTAGGCCTGACCGAACCCAACATCCCTCGCATGGATCAGAAAGTGAAAATATCCAATAAAACATTTGGTCAGCAAATTTAAATTGAGAAAATTTTTCAATTCCATGTGGAGTGCGAAAGAATTTAGGCGTAACGTGTGAACTTTTTTGGTTGATACTCTGTCGCTGTTGTTGTTTTTGTTGTAGATGATGGTGTTGTTTGCAGAAATCACATTAAAATAATGAAAACATAAATGTATGTAAATATTCACACACGCACACTTGCATGCACATAACTAAATGTAGGCTAACAAATATCTTCAAACGGACGACATGCATTCATGCCACCTGCAAGTTAAGGTGGTTTTCATATAATATAATGAAGTTTAATCGTTTTTATGTAATTTTGTCTTTGTATCCAAAATCTTAGTTCACTAAACATAAACAAATTGGGTTTGAACTTCTTTTTTTTAAACTGAGACGGAAACTCCATCATGAGCAGTTTTTGCTTGATGGTAGAGTAATCATTTTATGCTCTATCTTTTAGTATGATATTTCCTAATATCGCCATTTCAGCAGTTTAAATAAAGTTTTGACCTCCCTAAATATTGAAAATATTGGTCTATGTTTGGTTTTACTTAGATATTAGAACATAAGTATACAATAGAATAGAACATATATTAATATTACATTTATCGTTGGTAACACATTCAATAAAGATAAATATTTTGATGAAATATTTTCTACAGATTGTTCTGAAACTAATTAAAATTAATTGAAATGAGAAATATACATATATCCAGTTATAAAAATAAGAAATTCAATGAATTAATGTAAAAACTTCAACTGTTATTGTGCTAGTTATTACAGAAGTTTTCGTAAAATCCCTTCCACCTTAAAATAAACACATATACCATTTAGATTTTAATGCTGATTGCTAGTTTTCTGTGTGTTTGTATAAGAAATTGTTCAACAACAACAAATACGAAAAAAATTTGAACAAAATGTT
The DNA here is from genome assembly GCA_963662105.1 of Meiosimyza platycephala. NCBI lineage: Eukaryota > Metazoa > Arthropoda > Insecta > Diptera > Lauxaniidae > Meiosimyza > Meiosimyza platycephala. The sequence continues at coordinate 1,155,706 of OY759210.1, read as the reverse complement.
AAAAGAATTTTCCAATGTACACAAGTGTAGAGAAACTTCAAACTAAAAATGATGAATGATTTTATCGTTTGTTTGACATACAAATGGAAAACTATTTACTACTGTCGATGCATTAGGGTGACTGCTAAAAATTAAATTTTCTTCCTCCCACAATTAAGTTGTGCCAGTCTTAAAAATGGAGTCTTATATATTCTACTTACTATTTTGATTTTTTGAAGCTGTTGATTGTGTTGTAATTTTCCAAAATTCTCGAAAAAAAAACCGGTTTGTTCTGATCTGATTTAATTCTGAAGTTAAACTTCAAAATTGAATGTCTATTCCTAAAAATTTCAATTTTATTTTAAATTTTTATTTTTTTTCTTTTCTGGAAATTTTCGTATGTTTTGTCAGTTGATTTCACTAAGTGAATTTCGATCTCTTATCAGGGCACTAATTAGAAAATGTTTTACACGTTTCATCGAGAGTTTACCAATACTTTAATACTTGAAATAAAAAATTTATTTAGAAATCTATATTAATTTAGCTAAGAAGTCCAACTGGGCTTTTAATATCGTTCTCTGTAATTATACCTTCTACCTTTAGTTATTGTAATCAAGAATCATATGACGTAATGCATTCAAAAATATCAAGTGCAATAATATGCAGTTATGTACAACACGGATCGAACCATTTTATCACACAAACAATTGCTAAACAAATCTTATCAAGAAGTAATGTGGCCTAGCCTACTTTAACATATAATTAATTTATAAAACAAAAATTAGCTTTTCTTAAAATGTTTTTTAAGTGAAAATTTCCACAGAATGCATACACTTAGAGAAATCCTAACATTATAAGTTTACTTAAATACATATATATTTGGGTTCGATATATCTAGCATGTGTATTCGCTTGCATTTATAGAATTACTTTACTATCTGTAATTTTCTTAGTCGCATAATATGCCCTAGTTGAAATGCCTGATACATATAAATACATATAGTATTTATGCTAACCTTTAACTTTTATATGATCGAGTTTTGTATGAGTAAAAAATTAAGATTTTCCATTTATTGGTTTTAATATGCAAGTTATTTACCCTTTCGTTTTCAGCAAAACAAACTTGCAACGGAGCATTTTATGTTCAGTGTTTTTTTTTTTTTGCTTTGTCACTGCTACCTTTTAACTATTCGTTCAACCTTTGGCAGGTCCTTAAAATTGTTTTTGTATTCTTAAGCTTGACAAAGTTAAATTTCAAAAACAAAACTGAACCCACTGCTTTTCCCGTTTGCCCACATTGCCATTATGTTAACAAGAAAGGTAAGTAAAAGGCACATCAAGTAAAAGGCATAGAATCAGAAATACAACATAAACGTAAACGAGAGCAACTAAAGGCAGATGTAAAAATGGCAAATAGCAAAACAAAACAATGAAATTACTTTTAGTTCAATTCTGATGCTGCTGTTGTTGTTCATTTTGTTGTTGTTATTATAGATGTTGTTGTGGTTGAAAAAATGGCATGTTTCCTACAACTTAACTCTTTTTCACTTTGGTTTTTTCACATTTTCATTTTATATTCAATGATTTTTCTCTTTCTCTGAACTTAAACGCCCAAAAAGCTGCTACAGCTTTTTTATGTTTTCTTTTTATTTTTATTTCGTATAATTTCGTTTGAGTCCAAGTACAAAAGCGTCAATTTTTTTGGTCTTACCTACTCAAAAATTGTTATTTTTTCTGTGTCTTGTAATTTTTTCTTTTCTTGTTTTTGTTATGTTCGTTAGTTTTATTTTATGTATTTTTAAAAGAAGGTTTCATTTGCTGATGTTGACAGCGCATAAATGGCATTTGCTTTTTCATTTGCTGCTGCTCTCCATAACCTTTCATGTCGTTGGCTTGCTTACATTTCGTCACGCACTTTAAAAACAAGATGCTTGGCGGTAAAAAATGAGGCGGCAGATGAATAAAATTTTTAATTTTAGTAAAGGTGCCTTTCATCAGCGAAATAAAAATTGAAAAAAAAGGTTGGATACTTCAAAAACATATACCTCTGAGACTCTATGACTTCTTTTTACGATTAATAAAAGAAACCGCATAACAAATGCCAAGACTTTAATGAATTCTAAAATATTATTGACAAAATCATATGTTACTATACATACATATGTCCTGTTGCCAGTTAGTAATATTGAACTTCAGGCGATTGATGTCACCACCACCGTTCGTTCCATTGTACAAAATGCAATAAATTTTCTACGAAGCTTTGGCAAAGAAAACTCTTACAATGCTCTCGAAAGTTCATATGCCCATCGGCTGCAATATTTTCAATACTCATAAGCAACATCGTCAATAGCAGCAGCATCATCATCTACATCATCAATATTCACATCAAGGATTAAAGTCAAATACAAACGCAGTTGTTGAAACTGCTGCAAACAAACTTCCACCACAATAACAACAACAATAGTAAAAAAGTAATTTCCCACGTTTTAACAGCAGCACTAGCAGCAGCGCCAATTTGAAGCTGGAGCAGCAACAACAACTGTAGCGACATGAAAAACAAACAATAAAAATGCGAATACCAATACCAATACCAATAGTGGCAAAAATAACAATGAACCAGCAGCGCACAACTGAAGGAACGAACGAGCAAACGACGACCAACAAACGAATGAGTGACACTTTCATCATTGCCAAAAACGCCGGCGGTGCTCCCTACGCCCGCACCATAATACGCGCTCTATTTGGCAGGCAACATTTTTCGAACGTTTTAATATTGCAACTTTTTTAATTATTTCCTTTGGCGTGCGAAAAAGTCACCATTACCATCGCCATAACCATTAGCGAAAATAGGGGGTGGTTCCGGAGGCTGTAAGGGATGTGGCAAAGTGAAAACAGATTTGAGGCACAGTGCTGCTGCAGTGGCAAAATTACTAGAAATTGATGATCAGTTAAACCTAAAATACTAACGGTGGTACTTTTAAAAATACACCACAAATTTTTTTGTTAAAATTCAAATTTACTTGAAACATGAATTATTACAACTTCGTTTAAATAATTTTTGTTCATCATTTTGCAAGGAATTTGTGAGTTTGAATCTGTTACGTATATGGAATAATTTCTTATTTTTCTTTAACGTCTGGCTTTGACCATTTTTGGGCACTTCTGCCACTTCAAGAGTTTTTGAAGATCTTCAAATTTATTTATCGACTATGTTAGATCCAACATAAAGCCTTGGTGCTTGGAAAATTAACACGATTAACGCTTGTGTGTACTTTGGAATCTGATCTTTGATTTATACCAAAGTGTTGAAATTCTCAACACCATCTAAAAAATTATGCTCCTAAATCATTTAATTGGCCCAAAAATCAGGAATACTTAAAGTAAAGTTGGCAGTGGCTAATTATTACCAAAATGATTCCAAACAGTTTGACAATACTCATTTTGATTTTTATCACTCATTTTTTTCTAAAAGTAACTCACTGTGCAATTTCAGCGTATGCCATTGGGATGAACCCAAAGCCATTTAGTAACAGCCAAGCATCGGTTGCTTAAATTGAAAGAGTAAAAATTGTTGAAACTTCTGCATACTTTATTTTGTTTGGTTTGCTATTGGATGCTGCATGTCCGTTTATTTTTCTTGTTCACTTTTTCCACCACCCTGCCAATAAATCCATCCGCACTCATAATACAAGCATTTGCACAATGTTTGCTTTACGTAAATGGCAAGTGTTCAATAAACTTTGCAGTTGTTTTCGAATTTGACTATATTTTTCTTCCTTACATTTACCCATTGTTCAGCAGTTTTGTGCGTTATTAGTTTTGGCTAATATTGATTTTTATATATTTTTTCTTCGTTTTCTTATTTATTTGATATTTTTTATAGAGCTCTGCAGATTTTACGCGTCAATATTTGAATATCTTATTTTTTTAAACGCAGTAAACATGTTGTTTATACCGTAATTGTTAATTTTAGCTCACGCAATTACGGAAGCCTCTTGAATCTTTTTTTTTTTCAAAAATAAAATATCGTGATTGACATAGTGAAATGCAAATATATAACAATTGATAAGAAATAAATAAAAATAAAAAAAAAAAATAAAATCTTCAACTGAACTCAATTATTCTTATTTGTACATATTTAGTAGTATTTTGACAAAAATTTACCGACTTATTTTTGATTTCACTGCAAATTTTTTTATGGGTTCTGTATTGAAAAAGAAGAGACACTTATTCGAGGATTTTTTAAAAAAAAAATTTTTTTCCAAATAAAGCGAATTCAAATTTTAAAAATTTCATGATTTTTGGCTTGGAGGCTCACTTTCAAAATTTTATAACTCAGGTTCTGTTAAAAAATATTTTTTTTAAAAATTATTAACAAATAAATATTGTTATAACCAATTTAAATCAGCATGGTGATGCAAAATATTTAACTTGAATTAGTAAACTACCAAAACTTCTTACTTTTATATCATAGAATATACAAAAACTTTTCTGTATTCATTTTTGTTTTTATAATTTCGCTAGCTTTATTGCTGCAAAACTAAGTAACAGTCTTTATTAGAAGGAAACAGTAAAATATTTCCCTTTTTTGGCAATAGCTTTAATGAAATCACGTAACATCGTCTCCATGACTCTGTCTTTTTCTTGGCTGAAATCCCGCTGATGCTGCTGCAGTAGTTGTTGTGCTCACTCTCAAGAATTAACAATTTGTATGCAAAGTTTGTAGTTGTGTGAGTAAATTTTCGGCAATTAAACTTAAACTGTCGCCTTCATGTTGCCTTTATGGAGCAGCAGTTGGGCTAAAAGTGTTGCTTGCGAGTTAATGTTGCGTTCATAATAAAGTTTATTACATTTTTTTGGTTTTTTTTTGTTGTTTTTTGTGCTTTTTAGTCCAACTGATAAGGCAGCAAATTTATGAACACATTTTTTGGTGAAAATGTTGATTACTGGTGATGATTATAAGTCAACTTTAAATGAATGAGATGCCAGGCATTGCACCATTTTAGAAGAAAGTTTTACTTGCGGCTACACGATTTTTTAAATTGTGGTAAGACTATGGCCCCTATTTTTATTAACCATAATGAAACGAAAGTAATTTCTACTGACGAAATTGTTTGATCAACTTTTGTGATATATCCCCCTTTTTAAATGCTGTATTCAATTTCCGCTTTCAATTGTATAGTCAATATCTTCAGCAATCGCTGACACATTGCACTCGCACAAACAGTACTCTCGCTGATCCTACGGGCCAAACACTAAATCAAAAATCGATTTTTCATGTTGCTGTCAATTTTCTGTCCTTTGCGTCCTTGCAATCGCATTTGTAAACATAAATCATAATTTTTCATTGCATGTTTTTTGCATGATGGCATTTTGTCTTTTTCTCTATAGAAACCTTTTTCACATATTCGGTTTTTTTTTCATTGAACTTGTCCGAATTCTCTTCCACACAACAGATGTCGCTGTCATCATCATTGTCGCTTGTAAATTCGCCAAACGCACTCGTGAATACAAAAAGAAGCGAAACATTTTCCGCTTCCTCTTTTAAAGAGTATTAAAGTCAGTCTGTCGTACGTATTAATGTTGAAATATTTTCCCAGTAAACATTTTTAATCACGAATACTTAGATCCCTGCCGCCGAGAGGATACTTTTAACCGCACAGTACTAGCCTTGTAATTTTAAAATCATTATTTGCTTCTTAGATGGAATATTAATTCATAATGCATATGAAATTTAATAAAAGACTAATGTTCTGCACTGAAAAAAATTAATTTCAATTTATTTCTTTTAAAGAAAAGTTAAAAATTTATCGACTGGACTATAGAAGATTCAACAATCTACCAAACTTTGACTGGGTCGGCTGCAGTAATGTATTGTTTATGTGTAGTTTAAAATCCCTTTGCATACACACACACAAACATAAAGAGGTTTTACATTCAATCGATATGCAATTGATGCGCCTCAGATGAATGTAATTGCGATTGAGTGAATGGCTTCATGTATGTGTGTGGATTTGAATTTATTCAATATGAATAAACAACAACCTTTTTTTCTTATACGAACTACGAACACTGCATTGAGCCTCTATGTATAATATATACCCAGTAGAAATTAACCAAATAAATGTCATAAGAATGTGCACTGTGTGAATATAATATATGTAGGTCATTTTGGGGATTGAATTTTCGAATTTAACAGTAACGGAAATGACGGCAAAATACTTCTCCTGAATAGATGGCAATGATGGATATAAGTCTTATACATATTTTGAATTAAATACAAGAGAGAACTGGTTACAGGGAAAAATGAATTTGTGTGAAACTTCTGCGGTAGTTTCTTATACGTATACTTATACGATTATACCATAAATATTATAAATGTTACAATTGAGTAGGAACAACAGCACTCATGCGGTAACTATTCCATTATTTTCCTATGGGGCGACATATTTATTCGTATGTGTTTATCTCATTGCTGTAACAGTATAGCGTTGTGCGTGTGTATGTGTGCATTCTTTTAATCTCTGCTCAATGCAGTTTCATTTTGTGCAAGCTCATGATTATTTAGGGAAACAAATTTATGTTTTTAATATTTTTTTGTTTTTTTTTTGTTATATTTTCTGTTATCGCTGTCGACAATTCAATGCTCTCTAAGTCGGGATATGTTTGTGTGTGTGCGTCAATAAAAAAATTTATTCCATGCTGTGTGTGGTTCACACTAATGGGCGTGTAATTCCAAAACAATATTGCAATCAATATGTTTTATGTTTTCACGAGCAACGGATTATGATTTTCCGCTTGTTGAATGCGTTTACGACCAAAATATCGCAATTTAATGGAATTTAAATTTTTATTTTCTTTATAATTTTAAATAACAAGAAATTTTTATGCTCTATTCTTTTGTTGAATATTTTATCTCACTTCATGCATTCATACATAATTGAAATTCTTATGCAAGTTTAAAGGATTGGAATATCGAAGTTATGCTCTTAGTCAATTGTTGTAAAAAAAGAACTGCAATTTATTTTAATAATTTTGCTGTCGAAGAATAATAAAGATTTGAATAATTTAATAAACTCATTCAAATTATACATATGTATATAAAAATAGTTATTTTAGGAAAGTTTGACTGAGTTTAACATCATAAGAAGTGCTTTCGACAAAAACAAATCTCTTGTTTAAGTTTCCTTTCGCTTTAAATGTCTTCTGTGCCATAAAAAAGAACTCTCAGTTTGGGAGTATTGCGCAATTTTCACCCAACCAAAATTCAATTTTGATATAAATGTGAACCTAAATTTGTACCTTTTTGCCCCAAAGAGCACCGCTATAATCCGCTTTAATCTTTAATCAACTGCAAGGCAAAAGCAAAGCAACGCACACTCAGCAACATATAAAGCTGCCTGTGAAAATGAAACTGTGTAGTTGATTTTCTGCTGGATTTAATGCTGAAACGCGTAAAAGCTGACAAGCGTAAATTGAACCTTTTTAAAGTCCAAATACTCGGTGTTTTGCTGCAAAAACTTTTGGTCTGCTTCATTTAGGAAAATCTTTTTTGTCAGTAGCCAAGCATGGGCTTAAATTAAGGTGACCCTTGTTAAGCCCTTTGATTGACCTCGCTTCTTCAAACGTTTACTTGAGGAAAATAATATAAATTTGAACAAAACTATGTAGCACTACAGACATACAACATTTGAATTAAAAATCTAAATCTTGGCAAAATGTCCATTAATTTATGGGTAAAAATTCAGAGCCTACTTTTATTCAAAATTTATGGAAAAACGGTGCATTAACAAAAACTGAGAAATCGATCAAAAATAAATCTGTAAAAGAAATCGCCTGAATCAATTTACCTCGTGCTATATTTGACCTACGATTCCGAAACGCGTTGCTACGATGCAAACTAGAGCGGCAGCTTAAAGATTTGTCGCATGTTGAGCGGAAAATGGAAAAAAACAAAAGCCAAAGAACTAACAGCAACAGTTGCCGCTATGACAAAAGTGTTGCACATTTTAGCCTCGTGGCAGGATTTCAATTTTCCTTTCATACACTCGTTATGTTGCCGTTGTTTTGTTTATCATTTTCCCGCAGTTTATTTGTGTATTTTTTGTTGCTTATTCTACAATTTTGCATTCCAGGCAATTTCTCTTACTACATTGACATCTGTTTGCTCGTTACGACGCGCAATAGGAAGCCGCTGCTATCTCCTGTAGCTACATGGATGGTGACTGTTGCTGCCTTAGCTGTCATTCTTTGTTTTCCCCTTTTCTATTCGCATTGCAAGCAGCGTTGTTGTTTTTCCTTTTTTTTTCTTTTTTTAATTTATATATTTTTGTCTTCTTTTTTTACTTGTAAGGAGACAGAATTCTAACAGGCAACATGACAGTAAGCAACTTGTAAGCAACATAAACAACAATACTATTTGTTAGTGTTGTTTGTACAGTCACTCGCACAAGAACAAGAACGTAAAACGTTGCAAACTCATATCTCGATATCTTTGATAACGAAATAATTCCAAATACACGTGATCATATAATGCCTTGAAAATGTAAAAAAAAAGTTGGAGACATTTGAAAATATCTGGCTGTCTAAAGAGATTCAAAAAAAGTTGAATCAGTCATCATTGTCATCTTATAAAGAGTATTTTATATAAATCTACAGGAATCTCAAATTTTACAGTTACTAGCACTAGTACTGTTTCTGTACTGTACTGTAGTGTTTCAATATCAGGAAACCTGTTCTGATTTAAAAAAATATTTTATTTTTTTCGGAATTAGTGCTTTCAAATCACCTAAGAAAGTTAACTTAAGACCCTGCACTTTTTTTATTTAGTTTTTTTATCAGTTATAGTACTTTTATACTAAACTTAATCAAAAAAAATTCACTGATTAAGAAATTTTGTGTATACCTTTAAAATGATACTTCAAGTATGTTTCATTAGCTTAAACGATTCTTGCTGACTCTTTTTCTACACCCGGAGCAATCAACAAATTGCAAAAAATATTCAAAGTAACGCTTCACTCAACGACCAATGACCGCTGGCAGTACCACAAATTAGAGAAGCTGCACACAAAAAAAAAATCATTTCATACAAAAAGGTTCTTTGGCGGTAGGTTTAATTTTTTGCTTTCGTGCGAAAGTTCATTAAGCGTAGCTGCTTTCAAGGCAGCACATAGCACAAAAAACAATCAACAACACTCCAGCAACGTCAGCAGCACCAACACTATACTAAACTCAATGAGCCAAAAAGAATAGAAAGGAGCAGAACAAAAAAAAAGTAAAACACTATTGCAACTAGATCCTGTATCCTGCAGAATCTAGGTGGCAGGGTGTTCGTTTTTAGAAGCAATTAAAGAAACTGCAACAAAAAATTTCTAAAATTCCCCCAAATTTTCCATTCAAATAAATTTTCGTCAAAGTTGTGAGGATAAAAAAGGAATTTGTTTTCTTTTTTGCTCATTTGAAATGCAAATAAAAATGATGTCCTTGTCCTCTTACAACTCAGCCAATTGAAAGCACTTCATCGATTAAATTAAAGCTTCTTTTCCTTGTATGCTCTTCTCTCTAAGCCATTCTTTATAGTGCAAACGAAGACACACAAAAAAAGTGGTAACAGAGCAAACGCAGCATTTGAATGTTTATTTTTAATATTTGGTTAACCCATTCTGATGCAGCAGAAAAATTTAAGCGACCACGTTATTACAATTATTAATAAGATAGCTTCGAATTTTGTTTTAACTTTCTGTACTGAAGCAATTTTTGCTAAATTTAATTATAAGCACAACCAATAACCCAAAAAATATAGTGAATTTTTGAAATAAAACATGAACTGATTTCTTGAAAGTTTATTTCATTAAATGAGTATTAAGGCAGAAATTTTCTGTGAAAGGTTAAGTTTCAATGGTTCTTTGCACTAAAGAAAATTAAGCACTTTTCCAACCCTGAGCCGCCGCAAAATATCACCAACCAACGCACATACTGCTGATATTTGTACCGACCCAAGAAAAAAATAAAAAAAAAATTGTAACAAACGAGCTGACAATAATAATTGCAAATTATCATAAAATATGGAAACGACATAAAAACGCAAAAAATTGACAACGAATGCAAAAAATGAAAGAAAAAATGCGAAACCACACGCCCATAAGTAGACTACAGCCAAGTGACAACGTAACAATTGCAGCGCTCAACAACAACAACCAGACAATTCACTTGCAAGCAAAATACAAAATCTGCTATAAATAGCAACAATTGCCGCAGGATCAAAATGAAAAGGACATTTGGCAGCTGAAGCACAAAAGCATAAGGGCAACAACAAATGCCAAAAACCAAATAAAATGCAAAAGTGTGAAATGACAAGAGAAAAAAATTTAAATACAAACGCTGCCGCTGACATCGAGGCAGCAGCAAAGTGAAGAAAAGTAGCAGAGCAAAAAGAAGTGATTCGGAAAAAATTTATTGTGTAAATATTTGAGTGCTTAACGAGGACGAAACGAAGGACTACGGCGCTACTTTGATATTTTTTCGTTTTATTTGATTTATTGCTAGTAACAAATTTGTGCCAATACAGGAAAATTCTCTTGTTTTCTTGTTTAACATTTTCAATTTTTGTTTTGTTTTGTTCGTTTTTTTTTTCTTTTTATGCAGTAAGAAATGCAAACAAGAAGTTACATTATCAACTATGTATTTAATTTACAGCGCAGAGCAAATATGTCGTTTAGTTAAATCCGTTCAGGAGATCCTTTTCCATTGAAATAATGAAAAAGCGAAGGGACATTGAAAATGCATTAAAATGGACTATAACTCTACCATCACTTGATGTTGAAGTAATAAATTTATAGGTTCATGAAAAGGTTGCAAAAAAAAGGGACAGCATACTGAAATACAGGACTGTCCCGGAAAAAACGGGACGGATGGTCACCGTATCTATACGCTTTATTAGGCAGATGAAGCAATATCACTATTCTATAACGAGATATAAAATTTCCTCGAAGGTCTTTGTTGCACGCAGTGTTTATTTATTTATGTTTTTCTATAGCAGTGATATCAGATATTAGAAACGAGGCCATCTTACATTAATTGTTGATTGCACTTAAGCCAACCCCATGACAGCATCTCCGTTTTGCATCTTAAAATCATTACCTGCTGTGTAAAAATAAAAGTGCATTGAAAACTCTAAAAAAAATTTAGCACAAACAAAACAGGCGATGCTTTTGGTACTTCCTGTTCATAAACTCAAGCGGAAATTGTATATAAATAAGAAGACAAAGCGGATACTAACATTGGCTGGCGTGTTCATGAAGCAACAAAGAAGCAAATCACAAATGCCAGCAAAAGTGCGGTTAATGAAAACATCCGGCTGTGTCTTTATCGCTTATAAGTTTAATGAAGGTGGTAACGCTATGCCGGAAGTTGTACTACAACATTGTTTGAATTAACCATAAGGCAGATTAATTAAATAAAGATACTCACAAATGTACTTTCAAGTATCTGAAATGAAAGCACAAGAATAAGAATCTCCGCAGCATGCATATTCTTTAAAATTAAAAATTTCTATTTTCAAATTAAAAATGTCAATATTTGAACGATAAAAAATGCTCAAACCGTTTATGTCAGTCTCACACAAACACACATGCGCTGTGTGTTATCATTCACTTCCGGTTTTACATACTCCATGTCAACAGAAATTCAAAAAACCAACTCAATTTAAGAGTGCTCAGCACTAACTGTCGGTGTCTGTGTCTGTCTCCATTTTTATGTATGTGAGTATCAATATAAATGCAAGGATTCGGATGTGGCACAGCAGGGCAGTCAACACTTAACAAAACTAAAACTAAAATCAAAAATATAAAAACGAAAACAATTTGTGCTGCGAAATCTGAAATATTTGCATTTCCTGCAGTTGTGGAGTGGGTTTGCTCCGAATACTACAAATTTCAATAGTCGTTTCCACAAGTTTGTATGTTTTATGTTTTTAGTGTGAGCCAGCATGATGCGGACGTTGCTAGGCTGGGCTGTGCTCTGCTGTGCTGTATGTTCATTTAATTTAGTTGAAAAAATGTTATTTGAAAAAATATTGTAGTTGAAAATTGTCATCACATATATAAAAAAAATAAAATTAAAGCGGCACTATCTCTTCATTACGATGTTTAAGTTTTTGCCTGAAATATTTAAATTGAAATGGAATAGCTTTTTGCTACATTTTCTTGATTGAAGGTTTTTTTTTGTATGTACTCATTTAGAAAAAGAGTTTTTTGCAATTGATTCAACGATTTGCTTAATTGAGTTATGCACTAAGGGTTTTAGAGATTAGGAAGAATAATTAAGGCCACGTTCAACGATATATGTATATGTCTCCCTGACATGGTCAATATGTTCATCTGAGTTAATATAAATTTGAATATAAAAGAAGGGATAAGTAGATAAAAAAATATATAGAGACAGTTATAATAGCCAGATAGAGATTTAAAACAAAACAATTAATAAATTGTGTTAGGACATTGTCATATTTTATAAGTAATTGCCTTTCTATCGGATGTATACGTATAAACCCTTCTAAAAGTAACTTTTTTTTTTTGTTAACTTATGCCAATTGATTGAATAGTTTTTGTTAACGTAATGCTAAATGTAGATAGCAGGTTTTAATAAGACATTCCTCACATGTAAATAAAATAGCATTCACATACATTTACTTTCAATAATTGAAATGCAAACGGAAGTTTCAAATTGCAGTTCATTTCCGCTGAGAGTGGCAAAATTGCCTATGTAATTAGTTTTATGTACAATTCACTTGTGTCTGTGTATGTACTTTGATGTTTTTGTTGCAATCTTATTGTAATTTTTGTGATTTGTGTGTCAACTCACATATGCATTATATAAACCGGCAAACATACGCATGTTGCTACATACAAAAACACTTTATTACTTCCGGATTTTGTGTGAGTGCGTTCATGTGTATTCATTTGTTTGTTATTTTGTTTGATTATCCGTTTTATGTGAGTGTGTTTGCGAGCAGCCACAGTGTAGTTGTTAAATTTGAATGAATTCACATATGCAAAATCCCTTCATTACTTCTCGCAGTACACTAGGTAACACAGCTTCACCTTGACATTCCAGTTTAATGAGTTTATATTATTTTAGGCGTCCTAATTACAAATGAGATCCTAATTTTTTTCTATTTCCTCTAAATTTGGGTAAATTGAATGAAATTTTAATTTGAAAATTTATGTTTAAACGTAATTTTATATTATAAAAGTCGGCTATTTTTGGCCGATGCGAAATATTGAAAATGTAGTAAATCATGGAAATTTTTCAACAAAAAAATTGTTTAAAAAAAGCTATATGATTGCATTTTTTATACGAGCTCATGCATTACAAAAAAATATCTGCAAATACTTTAGCAACTAATTAGTGCAGTCAGTAAAGGGAAAAAAGAAACCAGATAATATATGTCGAGATATGATTTTTTGACACGGTTACCCTCGATACTTATCCCCGACTAAATAAGTTGTAGAAATTTAATGATTTGGTAAGCGTAGGCAAAAATTTTATCAATTTTGTTCTCTAGTGTTATTAGCATAGTTGTTTTTGTTATTGATATTGTTGCTGCTGCTGCTTTTGTTTTTGAAAGCAAAGTGTGATTTCGCACACGGATTACAAATATGCACACAACGGCAGTGAAACTCTGCAAACGCATATAAACAAATACAACCCATAACATTAGATACAAACACACATATAATAGGGAGTTATTTTAAATTTAAACAATTAAATTTCATAATTTTCATATATCGCCCCTTTGACGTCAAAGGGAAAGTCGGCCCGGCGTAACATCTTTCAATTTGAAAAATAATTTTTACGTTGGATACTCAGGATAAAATCTGTGGCACTAGGTACAAGGTTATATTTTTAATTCTAAACTTAGTGTCATTGAAGAAAAAATGTTTAGAAATAATCACTTCCAGTTTTTACCTCGTAGTCTTAAGCTATAATATATGTATTCAGCCCATCAAAAATTAAAATTTATTCAAGAAAGGAGAGAATGATCTTATCGAATATTTCTTTACTTGAACTTTAAGAAACATAATTTTGGTTATGGTTTGGTACAGCTTTTCTTTGCATACACACACAAGAATAATCAAAAATTTTTAATCAATTTTCATTAATTTTGAATAAAGATTTATTTTGCTCTACGATATTTTCATTACTATTCTGACAAATGTTCTCTATATTTTTGCATATATTTTTATATGTTCAATACTGCCTCAAAAAAATTTATTTTAGGCAGGTATGCCCGCCGTGGAAATTATTGTACGGTTTAATGTATGGAACTCTATCAAGCAATTTATTGTGAATCTTATAGGGAAAATATTCTATAGTTGCACCAGTTAAGGTTCTTAGGAAAAATTATACAAAATAAACTGAGATTCAGATACAAACTTTTACTTTAAAAAGTGAAATAAAGTTAAAAAGTCCTGAAAAAAAATCCCTTGTTAACACATAGCAGAATTAGAATGGTTTTCAAAAAGAAAATCGAAAAATCTGATTTCTATTTTCAAAAAATTTGTTTTCTGAGAAGTTTTTCAGTTTAATTCAAAATATAAACGGCATAGTCAAAAGTTATTTATTGCAAATTATGCTCATAAAATATGGCTTATATTTTGCATAAATAAACGGAGTCACATGAAATATTATAAAAATTCAAATGTATGTATGCAAATATGTACATATGTATGTACTTACATATATCCATTGAATACTATTTCAGTATAACTTGAATAAAATACTCAATCGAAAAAAGCAACGATACAAAGCAGAGCAAATCAAATCATCAGAGAAGAATAAAACAAATGAAATGAAAGTGCAAAAAGGATTACGACTGTCAAAGGATTTACATTGAAATTCGTATGTTCCGCGTAAGTGTGCTCGCACGGATCCCACATACTTAATGTCAACGTAGTAGGTATTCGAATGTAAGTGAATACATATGTGTCTGCGCACATGCGTATGCATTTGTGTATGTGTATATAAGTGTGTGTCATCATACAAGTGTAGCAGCGATTTGAGAACATTAAATATTTCATTTGTCAAAAGGATTACCTTGGTAATAAGTTTTTCGTTAAAGAGATACGCAGCATACAGTGAACGCAGGTTAAATGTTTTAACTGCGCATTTTTAGTATTTAAATGCAAATTTTGTGTTGGAAATTACAAAAAGATTACATAGGATTTCAAATTTAAGGTAAATTGTGCTTTTGAATAATGTCGTGCATTTTTTTGAAATCTTTTAAACCCTTTATGTCAAAAAATCTTAAAATTGTATTTGAAAGGTTACATAATTTTATAATTAAATTGATATTTTTCAAATGGAGGATTGCTTACTTTTCGTTTTGAGTACTAAGCATTTTAAGCTATAGCTGAAAAACCTAAATTTTTTAATGGCCAAATTTTGGATAAAAAAAGTTTGAAGAATTTACTTCGGTCATCATAAATTTAGGCAAATAATAATTTAATTAAGTCATTACTTAATTATATTTTCTTAGGGTGTCATAGATAAACAACTCTTAAGTGAATTATAAGGAAATGCTCTAAAATTTTCATTTGTTGATATTCCGTTAAAAAAAAAATATAATCTTGACAAATGAAATTCTTACAAGAGTGACAACAGCAACAAAAGAAGAATTGTCGAAAAGAAATAATTTCAATATGAAATTTTTGAAATTATTTCAAGTGTAAATGCAATTTGTGATTTTGACAAAGAAGGAATTTCAAATTCATACAAATCATGTTGCTCATTTCACAAATGAGTGCTAACTGACGTCACAGATAATTTACAAAAAAATATTAATAACACGAAAAGCGAACATATCTTATGAATGGTGGAGCAGCAAAAAGTTGATGAAACTTTTTTAAAGATTCTTTTGATTTAACTGCAAACAATTTTATGTACTAAGAAGAAAAAATTTACTAAAAAAAATGTCCACACTCACCGAAAATCTATCTATTATTTCCAATGAAAACGCGGACTTTTTCTGTGAAAATCGGAGCATATGGTCACGTTAGTCTAAGTTGATGTTTAGGTAGCATTATTTTTTAACAAGATGAACGTCAATATAAACTTCGGTTCTATTGGTTCATTTTATCCTCAACATTCACAAGTACATGGAAAAATTTAATCTGTGCTATATATTGGTTTTGACTCTGAATTTTGGAAAAACTTAACTGACGATTTTGAAACTTGAAATTATATACATACATATATAAAAGTTTTCTTGAAGTAGAGTACTTATCATAGTAATTTCTATCGAAATATACTGGAAATATTTGCTAAGAAAAGTGTAACAGCGATTTGGCGTCTGATAAAAAAAACAAAAATCAATCCATCATATTTAAAACTTTTTCCAGTTAAAACCCAAACAAATACAAATATTTTGCCTCGCCTCGGATAAACATATTTTATAAAATAAAATACCACTAAAGCATGCAGTTTTTTACGTGAATTTTCCATATTTTTCTTGTAAATTTTTCAATACTTAAAATAATGATATTTATATTTTAGGATTCTTTTGTTTTAGGTATTTTAATTTTTGGATAAATTTACCATTAAGCTTGAGTGAAATTTTTCTGAAATTGATTTTTATATTTTTGAATATTTTATTTTGCGATAATACTTTGGGGAATTTATCCGTTACTTGAAGTCAATTCACTCACACGTAGAATAACCTAAGTACTTGCATGAATGTAAAATATTGTGCACTTTGTGCCAAAGTTGCAATATCTTATTGCCTAAAATACACACACATACATACACATTAAAACATTCGTTTGCTTGGCAACAGGCTCTGACTTAAGCTGAGATAAAATATTTATTTTTATTGTGATTATTGTTGGGACTTTTATTGTTGCTACTGCTGCTCATATTATTTTGCTTATCCTTTGGCCTTATGCAATGTATGTATATACGTATGTGTGTATAACCTTTTGTGCAGTCATCCGATACCAAAAAGTGAACATGACAAATTTCACAGATACTTGCATTATTTAAATTATTTGTAAGGAATTCAAGTGATCAATAATAAAAGCAAAACTCATACGACTTTCTGAGGGCAAAGCAAAGTAATAAAAGATCCCATTACAAAATTTTGCTTTAATATATATATATAAAATAATAAACTGAAAAATTCGATTCTTTGAAATCAACGAAATTTACGAAAAGATTCTACATAAAATGAAAATGGCTATCATTAAAAAATACTATCCATTTTCAGTCTTATCGATTTGATAAGTTTTGATTTCTTTTCATTTTTTAAACGGACCAAAAAATTCCTCTTTGGAAAAAGTAGGTAGCAAAATTGAACTTTTTACAACTATTCAAAAATATACAAAAAATTTCTAAATTTGATCCATTAATAAATAAAAAATTAATAATTTTTTACAAAATAATAATGAGGTTAAAGCTTTACAAAAAAGTGGTTTTGAAATTAGTAAGATTGCAAGATCGTTGTATATTTTTCGATATTTTTTAGGGGGCGTTAGCTTCTTAATTAAGAGCATTAAAAATTTTTTTGGTAATGCTTTTCGTAAATCAGCCATTTATTTCACTCGAGGCTTAAGTGATCGGTTTCGTATGCCATGGCTTTCAATGACAAAAATAGTGTTTAGTGTTTTTGCTACCTACTGGTGTTTAATACTTTCTTTCATTTTGGAGAAAAGAAAGCGGTGAATATGAACAAATTATCAAAAAAAGTAATTAATTTTTTTATTACTTTTCCTGAATTTTCCATCTGCTGATTTGTTTCTGATTGGGTATGCAAGCATGGACGAACACAAAGAAGCTTTAGTTAGGTAAGCGTTTGATTTTTGCAGTGTTGCAGATTGCTGCATATATTTATTTGAAATTTATGACAGAAATATTACTTACTACAATCCTTGGTAGCCAAACGCATGGACTCGTTTTTAAATTTTCGTTCACTTTTATTGCCAAAACATAAACTTCTGTTTTAAACTTAAAAAGAAAAACTGTCTATGGGATTTCACTGCAGTGCTTTGCGTGCTACAACTTTACACTAATTGTTATCTATTAAATATTTAAAACAAAATTGAGCAATAAATCAATGCATATCAAGAATAATAAAACATTACTCAAAAATAAATTTTGTTCAATTGCAACTGTATTAAATTTACAAGGATATTTTACTTTAATTTCAGCCTACTTTTGAAAAAAATCGCAGCAAATATTCAAAGAAAATCAAATTCAAAGCATAAAAATGTCATTATCTTCACTGAACGCACAATTTCGGCTAGATTTTATTGATTCAGTTATTAAGCAATTAAACCTAATTATGGTGTGTCCTTGGAGATGCTAGTATGATGAGATACTCAACTTACAGCCAAGTGTTTCGTTGCTGTTGTTGTTTCCATAAATATGCAAAACATACATAATTGTGCGGAAAAGTGATATGGCATAATATGTACAAAGTATAAGACGCTACTGTCTGCTGCCATCGTTTATATTTTTACTGCCATTTGTACTACAGCTAGTACTACGGTTACTTCAATTTCTACTACTATTTTATGCAAATCAACTCATACATTATGCAGCACATAACGTGAGTGCTCTATTGGTGTGGGCGGGCTATTGTGTTAAGTTCCATCACACGCTGGTTTTTTGCGTTTACGTGTTCGTATGTACATATGTGTGTATGTGTGAATTTTTAATAAACGCAAATTAATTTCAAATACTTTAGGGACAAACTATGGAAAATATCTATGAAGGATTGGAAAACTTAATTACTACTATGGCACTTATACGTATAATTTAAGCAGGCGTATATGTGATATTAATTAAAATACCATACGCACTGAAGAAGCTCTTGAAAACTACTTAGTGATATTATGCTTGAAATTTGCTATCAATCAAAAAATTCATTTTAAATTATAGGGTACTGGTTTCTATAACCACATCCAAAGGACCTACCAGCGCGTATAAGGGGATGTTAACTTGATTTTTATAATTATCATAATATTTAAATCGAAAACGCAAAGCAGTTTAATAATATACGAAAATTTTCGGGCTTTTTTTGGCGATATTATTAGCTAATGATATAAAATAAACAGGATATTTATTGAATTAACTTAAAAAAAAATTGCCAATATTTTTAAATACCAACAGCTCAAAATCTATTAAAAAATTTTAATTTTACTAAGAATTGTTATGATTTGCATGCTGGCGCTTAGAAAGTCATAGGAAAGAGTACTTTAGATGTCAATGTACCTTGATCGGTTGACATCTGAGCAATGGAACAGAAAACGAGAAACGAATAAGTTAGGTTGAATGGATTTGAACATTCTAAAATGAAGCTTCTCGATTTGACGTAAGTTTCGGTCAGTCTCTGTCAGACCATTTTTTTATTTTCCACAGATTACAAATATATTTCAGCATGTACTGGACACTTTGTTAAGTTTAATTAAAAGCAAACACTCCTTGGCAATTTTGAACGTTTTTTACTGCATATAAATTATTTAATTCCGAAATAGTGAGTTTTCCATATAAAAGTGATATATCTTAAGAACTATTGAAAATCTTTGAAGGACATTGAAGTGATTAGGTTAGTCTATAAAGTCCCTTATCTTTCTTTGTATTTAGCCTCGAGTATTCGAAAGACAAATGCTATAGACGCAATCAGAAATTCAAGAAAGAAACTTGACCTGAACGACGTTCTGTAAATTTTCTATAAAATGAGTTCAATTATTGAGTTCAATTCAAGTTACTTCATTTTTCTTCTCAACGAAGAGTGACTTGCATCACTTTCAAAGTAGACAGCTCATATGTAAATACTTTAGGCCTTACAATAAAATGTCTGGCGTTGTCGCAGACAAAAGCACTTCACCACACTTTAAAAAAATCATTTAAGTATCTAAATAAAAAAATTTATCTAATTTATATACGACCTTAAATTCGTGTTGTTGCCACGAATAGGATATTGAACCTACTGTCTAGGCCGTTTAAGAATTACCACAAAACAATAAGATACAAAAACACTTTGTTTTGAATTTGAAATGCCAATGATAAAAATACACCAATTTATTTCACAAAAATAAAAGAAATTGTTTAACCTACGTAAGGCGGCAGGGAATGTTGAGTTGATCTTGTTGGGTATAGCATTTGGTGCATCAAAGGTCAGATAACCTTACGGACTTACTTAGCGGATTTAGACGGTATAAACTGTGTAAATATTGTCTACATATAAGCAAATGATCGCAACGTAAATAGTGTATGACAGCGATCGCTGACCTAATGCTGATGTCTTATTTTTTTTATGGGCTGATTCACATTAAGTGCAAGAAACAAATGGAATTTTTCTCCATTACATGTAGTAAAATAATTCTTTATATTGAAATATACGTAAATACAAACATCCGTTTTTTAGAAAATTTCTATCGCAATAAAATAAAATCGTTTTATTTTGGGGAGAGTTTTTTCCAAAAACACCACTTTATAGTCTGAATTATTTAGTCCAGTAAGCAACTGACCCTAATTTGAAATTGTATATTAGTTCCAAAAAAAAAATAGAGATAGCAGTTTCGAAATTCGTTAACAAGACTGTTTAGTTACTCGATTTTTAATGTCGATGGACCGATTATTTTCATAAACTTTATATTATAACCAATGTAATGAATGAACTGAGAATAATAGTTCAACTTTTTAATGTACACTATGTTGTCTTTATGTAACGCGTGAACTTATTAAATAATACTACATATAATAAAGCGTTTTATGGACCAAAAATATATTTTACACTGAAAGCTCAAATTGACAATTCCAAGAGTTTGAAAATATGAGTGCTCATAAGATTTAGTTGCAAATTTGGGCTTATGTAAGCTTATTCTAAAAAAACGTATGCTTTGCTATTTAAAATCCCGTTTGTTAAACATTGGCATCTGTAAATCAAAATTTCAAATAAATTAAAAATTGCAATATTTGTCCAATCCTGTTTTAAAAAAAAAATTTATAAATAGCACTACGGATTTGCGGCAAAGCCATGCCATAAAAATAAAATACCAATAGCATGGATAAATTTATTTATTTTATAGGTCTGACACTAATGGCTTTTGAAAAGGATAGCAGCAACAATGCTGCCAAATCAATCAACATCATTGAACTGCAACAAACTTTATTTTTATACAGACATAACTGCATACATGCATACACACAATAACATATATATATACATATTTATCTCTATAGATCTAATAGGTCATAGTATATCACTGGTGTTTTTATTGTTTAAATTTATGGATTATGCTGTGAACTGTTGTATTTTTAATGAAAATGTCAGTGAAATAAATAAAAGATTCAAAGATTCAAATTTAAATACTTCTTTTTAAGTCTATTCTAATGTAACTAAAAACATCACCTTTTTATAAGTGTTTGATTATTTTGGCCATATCTGAATCTACTATTATAAGTGGTTCTGGAGCTAAAGTTTGAAAAATATTTATTAAATGAAAAGATTAAATTTTTTTATGAAAATCATATCTTACAACTATCAAATTTTAAATTTTTTGAATACTTTTTCATGATTTTCTATGTATACAACTCATGTGGCACATTTTGCCGAGAATAGTTATGAAAAGAAAGTTAAAGACTTTTCGAGAAGAGCTGTACTAGTAGATTCATATTTTATGGTAGTTTCCTTTCAAATAAATCATATTTCTTCAAATGAACTTTGAATTTGCTTCATCTTTATTCTCAAATTTTTAGCATATGAGCATCTTTCCTGCTGATTTTATTTTTCCAACATTTATCTGCTCTTCCAAAATTTTTTAAATTTTTCAATATTTTCTATGCTAACATAACGAAACATTAACCCTGGCAGGTTCAACCAGGCAAATAAATGTGTCATACCACAAGTATTTACGCTGACCAGCTTTCTTCGTGTTATTGTAAGAGGTTAATACTTTTAAAGTCCTCGAACTTTCAAAATAAAATAAAAATGAAGCGTAAAAGAGAAATTATAACAAAACTTTTAAGTCCATAAGGATTTTATACCGTTGACTGGTCTTGTCTGCTGCAAATATCAACTTTTTTTTAAATTCTTGTAGGTCCCTATTGTCTTTTTACTGCCATCGGGTGAATGTAACATAAGACTTGGCGAAAATTCCAAACTGATATGTGTGACTTGTATCTATGTATGTGTATGTGTATGTGAGTTCTTTCGAAGAACAAAAGTGACAGCAACATCAACATCAATGCTTAAGTGATTTACGATGAATTTACGTTTTACAGCGTGAGTCTCCTTTTTAGCCACTGCTGCTGGTACTGTTGGTATGTTGCTTTCTTTATTTGTGTTGTTAACTTGGCTTTTAGCTGTTGACGTGGGTCACGCCACGCTCATTGTCCTTGAGCCGCTATTAGGATGCTGTTGCTGCCGTTGCTTGCTATTCCTGTTTTGTCATTTTTCTTATTTGCTGTTTCTTAGTATAAATGGTTTTCTTTAATTACTTTACAGCGTGATTGACAGTTTTAATTTTTGACTTTTAACAATATCATTTTCGAAAAGTCGTTAGACGAAGCAACAGCAGCAAAAGCTACAGTTTTACGTGTCATTTTTATTTATTTTGCTTTTGTTTGCTTTGCTTACGTCAACTCGTTGTAATCCTACTGTCAATTAATAAAGAGCTATATCCAAAAACAACAAAAAAGGACGAAACGACTTTTTCATATAAATTGCACAATATGTGTTGAAAGCTTTACAAGGTCATTACATTAAAATATCACACTTGTTTCAACAATTTTACGTAAATTACTTATGTATTCTTTTACTTAAGTAAAGAGCTCTAAGAATGGAAGGATTAGATTGCATTCCCCTTTATAGTAGTATAAATTTGCGATCAAACTGATGGTGAAAGCTGTTGATTGAATTTATTTCTAACTGTTGCATACAACTTGATATATAAATTTGTTCTCCTATCTTCATATATATTTATTTGTTTATCCATCTTACTCGTTTTATTTTTCTTATCAAATTTGTCAAAAAAAATAACATTTTAATATTGGATTTATAAATATTGAGGCAGTGCTACACCCATTCAGTACTCAAATTTTGCAAAAGCCGTCCATTATTTTGATTAAATATCATATGATATGGCTCAAAGTTTATATTTCTAAAATATAAGGGTTTGTCTGGAAGTAAATTCTCAATAGGAAATTTTTATTTTAATCGTTCCATGCTTTTATGAATAAGAAAGGAAACCTTGATTTTCTGAAGAGTTTTAAAAAAAATAAATCGGAAATTTTGAAATAATGTACTTATGGAAGGTTATTAAGTATGTATGAAGAAGTATCACATTTTCATTTGAATAAAGTTCAACACAATTGTCCTACTTGAACTGTTTTTTTATGCTTCGCTGTTAAGTGGTTTCCCCAGTGACGTCACTTTGCATTTTTCTTTCGCACATAAAAATCTACGGGTGCTTTGTTGTCTTCATTTGTTGGCTTACTTATTCGTATGCGCCACTTAATGTAAGCGTTGACATGATTTGACATCAAATTGATGTCGTGGGACAAATTTGCGCGTCATCATCATCGTTGAATCGTAATGCAGCAACGATCGATCAAAAGTGGAAAGTCACTCGAAAATCATGAAAGTGAATGAGTTTGAGTGATTTTTTCCTTTTTGAATTTTCCTCAATATTCTTTCATTTTTTTACAACTTTTTAACTAGTTTTTTATGCTTCCTTCCTTGCTGGCTTGTGTGCCTACATACGGTTTCTTCACTTAAACAGTTTCAACGATCCCGCTTGATGTTGTTGTCGTCGCCGAGATGTGAAACCCTTTGACCCAGTTGATTGATGGTATTGCGGCTGCCTTTGACATGTCGTGCTGCTTTTGCAACAGCAGCACCAGCAGTGTAACTCTTGCTACTGTGATTTACTTTGTAGTTGTTGGCTGACAAAATTAAAATTTAAAATCACATGGAAAGCGGAAATGAATTCGCTTTTGATCCTTTTTTTCGTTTGAGTTATATTGATGAATTGCATTTTCTGAGTGTTTTTTGGTAGCAACAGTAATGACAACAACAGTACCTTTAGAACGTTGGACAGCAAAAAGCATAAGTTCAAAAGTGGACAACTTTAAATGTAAGAACATTCGTACTGACGGGTAGCAGTGAGTTAGCTGGTTTGCTAAGGAAAACTTTAATGCTTATGCCTAGGCTCTATACCATCCTCAGAAGCGAAATGAGCGTATCTCAAAAAAACGTGTTTCGAGTCAATTGATGTTGTGTTTATGTCAATTCGTTGAAATGTATATAAAATTGAGCAAGAGGAAATTCTCTTAGGAGAATTATTATAGGTTTGAACTAAGATACAGTCAATTTTCGTAGTTCATTAGATGCGTAATTTCTTAAGCTATCCGATGCCATAAGAATCGCGAATTTGATGTTTATTTGAGATACGCTCTTTCCGCTTCTGAGGGCAGTATAGCTCCTAAAGGTTTTGCGTATAAGTGTTTAGAAAATTACCAAAAAAATAAAAAGCAACAAAAATTTTACTTTTTCGTACAAGATTTTATGGGAAGGGGTGTGACCTTTTTTAATATGGTATTAGTTAGTATCACACATATAGGGTATAAGGACATAAAAGCAAAAAATACTTATAAGCGGTATGTATAGGAAGCTTTTGAAGTAAATGTTAATGTTAAATGTCGTTAAAACAGCATTTGGTACCACAAAGGTGCATTAGAAAAGTGGGCAGATTTGGGTTTATGGGCGTGATCTTTTAATACAAGCAAATTTTTAAAATTATGTATTCGAAAAGCTATTTATATGTAGTGTTGGGCCAGTATTAAACTTATTGAATTCTCTTTACATGGGTAATGCATTGTGGGGTATTGAGTTTTGGTTAGACCGAGCATAATACTCGCTATATCAGCTTAAAGTAGAATTTTATGTATGATAAATGTATGCATATATAACGAGCTCTTTGATTAAAGAAGCAATGAACTGTTGAATAAGCATACAGAAAGGTGATACATCAATTTAAAAAGAAACGAGTCAAATGTTTTTCTCTTTGTATTCCGAATTTTATCAATCCGATACAAAAACATCATGACTATTTTAAGGAAATATTTCTTTACATTTCGAAAGAGAATATTTAAATTTTCAAATTCTTTTTTAAAGCTAAGAGGTTGGGTAGCACCAAAAACAGAAGAAGGATGCGCGATCGCTTGGAGTCTTTTACTTTTATTGGCATCAGCGGTCATTCTTTTTTTTTGGCAATTCAATGCTTTTCGATGTCATTTGCTACTCCAGGTTTTAAGCAAATTTTTCGTATCATCATAAATTTTCCAATGAGTTGCGTTAAATTTCAACTGTTATCTCCTTTTCGTTTAATGATCGAAATTTGCGATGCACCGAAACGCAATTTCTCACATACACCACGTAACGAGCACTTTCTTAAAAGGAAAAAGCAAACAGAATGTACCGAGGAAACTAAACAACACACTTTAGAGCTCGACAGGCAAATTAACAAAAATTCGATAAAGTGTTTTAAAAAAGCGTGAAACTACTGGATAGACAATATTTTATGTTAAGTATACGCCTTGTTAAACTTTTTCTCAACGTTTTATTATTAAAAATTCAAAATAAAAATTTTTCGTCTATTGAACGAACGTAAGTTGGAAACGCTAATGCTGCAAAAATGCAGCAAAACTTTCCATCGTAACCACTAAAATGTGACAAAAAATTCCGTGGACTTTTTTCTTCTTTTAGCAGACGCAGTTTTTGAAGTAGCAAAACTTTCTTCCTGCTGCTTTAGAGGTAGCGCTACGTACTTTCTGAAACATTTTTGCTCACACATTTTAACGTTAGCTGCCACTTCATGGTGCTCAAAATCAAAGTTTTCACAATGAAAAAAAAAATATTAAAATTTTAATTTTGAAAGCAAGCGAAAGAAAACTAAAGGAATTGAACACTGCGTCTGTCGCATCAGTTGCACCGTCACTTTCGCATTTATTACGCCATTTTACTGGCAGCTACTTAAAGTTTTTGGAATTTTTTTTTTGACTTTTTAAAAATTATGTCACTGAAGTAATTTTTTTTAATTGCAAATTATTGCACAACATTTTAAAGACAAAAAAAAATGCACACATAATTGTAACATTAAACTGCGCCAACTTTCTTGGTCTTCATTGTATTGTTGCTGTTGTCGTTATTTTTTCTTTGTGTATCGGATTAAATATGCCCCAAGTTGTTAATAAATTATTCACTGTAAACTTTTTTTTTTGTTTTTGTCACTTAAAGAACAAAAGACCATATAACATTTCTTTCAAGGCAAATCTGCTACAACTGGAAAATAAAGAAACAAAATCAAAAAAAAGCAGCGCCAGCAGAAAGACATTAAAATAAATTTCAACGAAGTTTGCTTGAATTTCCATTAACAATTTTTCCATCGACTTGCGTTGACATTAAGTTGCGCATTAACATTTACCTGCCAGCAGATATGAAAATACACTTATTTGAATGTATGTATATGCTTACATGCAACACTTGCATACACACATACATGAGCGAAAGTAAGCATAGGCACCCAGTGTTATTGGACGCAATACACTGAAAAAAAGCAGATGTCTTTACATGTCCTAGATGATTTTGCAATATTCATCAGACAGCCATCAAACTCAAGCTCATCTTCACCAATTTGAACTTTCACCAGGGCTGTAATTGTAAAGTCGCACAGTGCACTTTTTTTTTCTGAGTGCTCAGAAAAAAAAGAAGAAAAGAAGATACAAACTTTATATAACTATGCACATTCAATCTACAAAGTTGGAGTTCACCCTCAAACAAAAAATTGTTTGGTATGGAGTTCTCGATAAATTAAAAACGAAAACGTCGGGACAAAAGGTGTTTTATCCTAAACAATTAGTCAGGCTCAAATCAGTGGACAATTTCTGTACCCCGCGCTAACCACTCCAGTTAATGTCTGTGTGACTGCGCGTTGGTTAAGTTCTTGAATACAAAATAGACATTAGATATTGCATACTTGTTGGCGTTTATGCATAGATATAATATTTTGCTTTCATCCTCCATTATTTTTTTGCCTTACTGCCTAAAACCGAAAGGGATGAAGTCATTTATATCCATTTAGTTCCTATTGTTAATATTTTTCATTTTCAGGAACTTCTACCTAATTGTTTTTGTGGCTTACCACATAAGGCAATCATATCTTTCAATGCAGAATTCTTGAAAATATGTAACCTATAACATTTTATATTATTTAATTATACGTACATACATTTAGGGATGTTAAATATCATATTATCAAAAGTCTAACAAGAGTTCTTTTCTGCTGAAATACTATATGAAAATATATTGATAGGAACTATAAAGCATTAAATCCGTTTAAAATCATTTTCCACGTGAATTTCTTCTGTGCATCAATGCGATATTTAATATATGTATGTGGCGGCACATCATTTATTTAAATGGCCAGACTTCCGGAGTAGAGCATACATGCATACGCCCAGCAAACACTTTTAATCACGAAAATATCATACCTTGATGGGCAAAGCAAAGACTCGATGCTTAGCGATAGTTTTTTTCGGAGGGAACTGTCTGCTGTAGTAACTTGCCAAAGCGATTGATGGCAAAAAAAAATCACTATCGGAATTTATTGTTTCATTTTATTTACGAAAGTAACGTGCATATTCAAAAGTTATTTGTTGTCCGTGTTGTTGCTGACTGGGATGTGCAAGCATAAGTGCGTGAGACTTCAGCATGTGTTTGTAAATGTATTCACGTGTGTAAGTGTTCGCAAAGATTGCAATAAATACGCGTTTTGTAGCGATTTCGTTTTACCATTTCGATCGAAGTCTGTTATATACAAAAAAAGAAGCGAAACTTCGTAAGGCTATTCCTTTATGCTTTATCTACCAGTCTTCCTTGTTCTCCAACCTACTTTGGGATGTTGGCAGCAGAAGCGGAAGTTAAATATTTTCGTGTTTACTCTTGAAATGTGAACGCACCATCAGACAATGTGTTGAACTTTATATTTTAGTGTAGTTGTATGCGAAAACCGAGTTTTCTTGTAATATGAAGCTGTGTGTTTTTAATATTCCACGTCTATTCTGATAAGAACGTAAACTAATTAATGTCCAAAGTTTTATTGATGTCCTTTTGCATTATTACTAATAATATAAAATATGACATAAATGGTTCTTTAAAATACCTACGTAAATTATAAGTCTCAAATAGAAGCATAATACGTAGAACAGAATACTTATTGATATATGTATGTCAATGTGCTGCGAATCGTTCGGTTTTTCATATAAAATTGAAAAGTTCATCCATTAACTGAATCTCATTTCATAAATTCGGATAACCTCTAACGCTTACATTGAAAAGGTGAAACTAACTTTGAATGGGCCATTCTGCCATTTTTATTTCCTTCTTTGTTTCCATTTCTGTTTATTTGCCATAGTCATTCTGTCGTTGTCTTGTCCTGATTATGTTAACTGCTGTCATTTATGATATGAAAGCTGGTTTCCGTTTTATTATGCTGGCGATTATTTTGCCAAGGATATTAAAGAGATACCTTAACAAAGCACATATTTATACACACTATGTGTACATGTGAGAGTGTATTTATGAGTACCTTAAAATGTGCTTTTTGATGTTTTCAAATTGCATAAAATAAATATGGGTTTTATTTGTTTTTGTATCAGTCATTGTTTTATCAATAGTTGAAAATAGTTTGCTTTACAGCTGTGATAAAATTTTATTTCAAAACCAGCACTTGAGAACGATGATTTAATTGAACTCTAGTTAATATTGCACTTAAAATTAATGTAACGGAAGTGGGAAGAACTAAAAAATAGTCAAGGATATCTATGTTTTCCTTTGTTTTTAAAATCAAAAACAAGTTGCAAGACTTCAGTGAAAAGAATTCCATAAACTATGCACTGGATGTCAGTCCAAATTCAATATTTATTTCACGCCAAATATTGTAGTTACAGTAAAAGTTAACTAAATTTAATACGGCAATTATATACAATGGATTCTTTCCAAACGCTTTCGAAATCAGCGCCGTTTCGCTCTTAAATCTAGCGCAAACAAATTTAGACTGACTTGCCGCACATAACAAATGGGTTTGTATTTATTTCATTAGGAATTTCATTTCTGCTGAATTCAACAATATCATTGTCCATAGCAATTAAAATGCTATCGTACTTTTACAGTGAAATGCATTACATTAAATATGCAACGATGGCAACAATTTGGATTGCAGCCAACGACTATTTAGAAGAGCGAAAGAAGCTATACTGGATAACATACTACATAGATGTCATTTAGATATCAACGACATGCTGCAACCCTTAAAAGTTTTCATAAAATAAGTCAAACGGGATATTAAATTTAAAACTAAAAACATGACAAATTCCATTAAAACTCGTATTAAATTCATTGTTGCTTAAGAAAACAATAATGGATTATTTAAGTTCCATATCTTTTGATAACAGTTCAAAGTAGATATCTATAACTTAAACTTTCAATATACTGACTTGACTTTTTTCTATGGTACATACAATTAGTTTTGTGCCTGTGTAATAACTACGTACAACAGGTCGTTTGAGTGCTCACCATAAATCTACTGTATAATAAATCGACTAAAAAGTGTATGCAAATATGATGCGCGCCTTCAATACAAAATTCAAATTTTTCAAAGATATGTTGCGAATTTCAATCTAAAATCAGACATATTCTTAAAATTAATTGAAGAATAAACATAAAAAATTTCAAAAAAAGAATGTCACGTCGAGGTTACAAACATTTTCGTAAATAAAAAAATTAATGTTTATTCAAATTTATTTAAAGTAAATTGTACTTTTTTATAAAACTAAAGCATTTCCAAACAACAATTATTTAAGATTTTTCCATTCCATTCTCCACAGCTTTTGAGATATTCCGTTTCAAAAAATTGTTGGTTCAAATTATAAAATACATACTCACATCTTTTTTGAAAAAAAAATATTTTAGAATTTAAATATGTACGTTCAAAATTCGACTTTATATAAAAAATATATGAAAATCAAAAACACTGGAGTAAATGTCAAAAAAGTGTGCAGTTATTTATGGAATAAACTATTTATATTTATTTTATTTATCGGTTAAAACTTTGTGCGCTTTTGCGCCACCTACAGTGTTGCAAAATAAACGTAGACAAAACCTAAGCTCTATTGGTTAAGTAAATCATAAAAGCTGCAGCTGGTATTCTGCACAACTTTCTACAAGCTCACTGTGTTCTTAGTTCTAAAAGCTTCGGTAGCATGGAAATCATACTTTTGTTTGTTTCACTGGTACTCACACCTTATAGGGCTTTCTTTGGGCTTTTGCATATGTATAACCTAACATCCTTCACAGCTTTTGTTTCTCAAAGCTTACACTAAGCCAGTAAGAAAGATAGAGCTTTAAAAAAAATGTTCGAATAGTTTAGGTATTTATGGATATTTGTATAACAAATTTCAATTCGGATATTGTGTAAATAATTAAAATACCAACCTCTAAAGAAGCTACACTAAAAAAATGGGAAATTTTGCGCCATCTCTTAGTGAATACTTTTCAATTGAAAATTTATTGCTACAGCTTGCTTTTACCGAGCTGTAAATCAATTTATTTATGGCATAATATCCGATACAAATTATATGATTGGCTAAACCTTTTTAAGCAAAAGACAGCTTTTCTTGTACAGTACGCAAATGAATAATTGGTTATTGCCAACAAAACTTGCGGATTCAAAACTTAGCTTCAAATCAATATGCAGCTATAACTTGCACATCGATGCAATTTCCATAAAAGTTAAAAGTACCTACATACTTTTAAGGCAATGTAAGTTTGCTTGTTCAAAAAAAAGTTAAATTGAGCAGCAGGTGAGGAGGAGTTCTTTAAATTTTCTGATTTTAGACGTTCTCACATATCGGAAATTTCAAACTGAGGACACACTCTGAAACCATTTTTAATCTATAGATTGGACGTTTCTAAACAAAATTATCAATTTGACACCCCAAATTTCGGGTAGGGAACACTCCATCTCCCCCTTCACCGACCAGTTTGATTGAAAAATTTATTCCTCTTAAAATTGTTAACACAAAATTATACCATTTGGTACACATGTTAACAATTGATTGCATGATAAAAAAAAATTAATAACTTTATTTTCCCATTTGTTTTTAACTTTTAAATAAACAATCGATGATAATTTTACCTTCACAAAACGAAAAATTAAAATTTGTATTTTTGGTATAAGCCTTGAATATTGAAGATTGAATACATGTAAAAAAATTAACGGTGCCGTCATTCATTTCAATAGAATAAAATATTTTTATCAAACGACCTACGGAAAAATCCCTTACGCACCAAACAAATAAGTTTTCAAAAATAAAATACAAAGAAAGTGCGAATATTTTGTGTGTTTGCGATTTTTCAAACGCAATTGCGTATTTTATGTTCAAATGCAGACAAAAAATTTTAGAAGTTTTCTAATTTCTAAACCGGCCACCATTCTTTCATATATGGTATGTATTTCAATTTAGTTTCTTATCACTTCAGAAATCCTTAACTTCAACATGTTGCCGCAACGTTTGGATCGCAACAGCGACTTTGTTGCTAGACGTAGAAATATTTTTCCCCTTCCCTTGACGTGACACAGATGCGCAGAATCGTAGAATGAATTCAATCCAAAATTCATTGTGTGAACACGAACTACAAATTTCTCCTTAGTTCAATCAGATAGATTTTATAGTCTGTTGTATTGCAACAAATTGATGGAGTTTTAGTTGCACTCAGTAAGGCATGTTGTATGAGTAGCATCAGTCGAATAAAGCGTGCAATAAATTGTCTCTCAGCGACTGTTCAGCAACTATTAAGTGATATTTACGAGATGTACTTTTATATATTCCTGAAAAAATTATCTGATATTTTATGTACCTAAGCTACAAACTGCCCACTGGGTGAGCCAACTTAAAATTAGTATTCTTTAATTGAGAATACGTTTATACGTATTTATACAAATAGTTTTTGCAGTTTTGTTCCTTTAAATTCATGTAGTTATTAAATTGAAATTTTGATTAAAGTAAGGTTTGACTTTTATAAAATCATTGCTTTTGACTTTTTCAATCATGAAAGCCCTATAATTTACTGAATGCAAGCTTATGTTGTTTTTTTTTTCTTGACACCTTTCTTGTGCTCATCTTTAACGCATCAGCAATTCCGTACCGGCAGCAATTCTGTCCACGTCTATCAAGTGTCAACTCAGTGTTTTGACATCAAAAGCACAGCACGGCAACCGTGATGAGTTTTGCTCAGTTTATCACAGCATAATTCAGCTCACAGTTAATTCATTTCAAAGACATACCAACACCGAGAGAACGACAAACGCACACACATATACACGTACACAGGTATACTTTCAATTAGCCAAGACCAACAACTATTAACATTATCATCATCAACAGCAACAGCAAAAGCAGCATCACAATCACTAAACTTTCGTGCAGGTGTCAAGTACGCTTTGCTGTTTGTCATTTTATTGGACGTTGCACCTTTTTGTCTTTTGTTACTGACGCTGCCGCAATCCATCGTATTTTCAGTTGCAACTTAACGCTCTTCTGCTCCATTTAAAATATCCTTTTTGGGGGAATTTCGTATGTCTTCTGGTTGATCTTTGGCACCATGAAAATTTCTGTCGCAAGCTGCTCCTTGCACTTGCATCAGAGTTGGAATGACAGTTTCATTAAAAAGGATATTTCAAATATTTCATTGGGTGCAGGCGAACTTAAGATTTTGCTGTCACTCAAAGATGCAGCTAAATATTTACGTTTGTGTGTATATGGGTACGAATGAACGACTATGAGTGTTTGGTTCTAAAAGAATAACAGAAGAAAATTTTAAAATTTTGAGATATTTTGATCATCATTAACCATGTCCATCATGTTATCTATGAGGAACCAATTTTTTGAAAAATGTTATTTGTTTGTTTTGTTTTAAGTAAGCAAAGCGGCGACGCAACTACTGAAGGAAGTACTGATTGAGAACTGTGTGTATATCTGGGAGGCGAGTACTTTTTAATGAGATGTTTTGAAAAATATTGAGTTGCTTGGGTTTTATGTTGAAAATTTTAAATTTTATAGTAGGTTTTCTAAATATTGAATCTTATTGATGCTTAGATAAAGTATATATCATTAGAAATAGAACATCATATTTAATATAAATATACTAACACTTAATATATGCCCATATGCTCAACTACTGTTTTAAGGTGATGAGGTTTGGTTACCCGGTATAAGCCGGATTTTACTTAACTACTTGGAATCATCAA
This sequence comes from Meiosimyza platycephala, assembly GCA_963662105.1. Taxonomy (NCBI): domain Eukaryota; kingdom Metazoa; phylum Arthropoda; class Insecta; order Diptera; family Lauxaniidae; genus Meiosimyza; species Meiosimyza platycephala. Next base: position 1,122,360 of record OY759210.1, on the reverse strand, counting down.
TTTAGCAACGCCAGAGACATACAATCGACAAATTTTAGCATTATAATATTTTCCAGCCTCAAATTCAGATTCAATCGGAATTAAAACTGCTATTAAGACACACATTCCAGTACGTTTTTCGGACATAGCACACCGTCTATTTTTTACTATTTGCTCTTATCATCAAAATTGGGTTTTTATAGCCAAAATTTTGACAAAAAAAATGTTGTCAACAGAAATCTTGACAGTAAAAATCTTAACTGTGAAACCTCGTCTGGATTGTGTTAAACAGCCTTATTTTTATTGCTATTTCAGATATTCTTTCAGTGATTTTGTGAAACTCTTCAGAACTTTATCGCTTGGAATTTATGACGTTGTCCACATAAATCGCTGCATTAACTTCCTACATATCACGTCACATCATCATTGGCAATAAAGGCAATTTTATTTGCATATGCACATCTTCTATAACTTACACGTATTTTTTTTCAGGTTTCACAAACCTCATTTTATTATCTTTTACTTCTTTCATACCAGCTTTACGCAGCTTTTAATATTGCTAACTATGTTGCAAATCTCTTTTTGATGGCAAGCTTTCGTACTTTGTAACAATATTGAAAAAACTACAGCGACATGCATTTTTGACATCATTGTCACCTGTTTTATCTATCTTTTTCGTAGAGACTTTTTAATTTTTTTTAATACTTTAGTTTTGCCATAAAAAGCATTGCAGCACATATGTAAGCTTTACAATTACGCAGTAATAGGACCTTATTTTATCATAAATACAACTAGGTTGTCTCTTTTTTTTTACCAAAACCGTTTTCCCACTCTTACGCAACACTTTGCAATCTATCAAAAGATTTTCAAGAAAAAATCAGTTTTATAATATGGATTTTATAAACTACTTGGGCACTAAAAGTCTTTTTTAGATTCTTTCTTATTTTTTAAAACTTTGAAGTTTAATCTTCCAAAGAGTGCTCAAATTATTAATTTATCAACAAGTTTGCAGCAGCAACTGTCATTTAAAAATAACCTCCCATTCAATTAAGGTACCACATGGCGTATGAGCAACATTTGAGATTAGACGTCAATGTACGGCACAGTGCTCAAGAAAAGTATTATAATGAAGTCGCCTTAAAGTCCTTAAAACAAGGTAACCTTGAAAAACATTCTTAATCTCAAAGAGGCTTTATATTTATTTCGACAAATAATTGTAAATAATAGTAAAAAAAAAATTGATACATCCATAAATTTGTTGGGCATTGCGTAATTCATTTTACATCGATTTCATATATTAGTTAATATAAAAGTGCAGACATAATTGGTTTTTTAAGCTCATTAGCATTATATTTCTCGCCCACTTATATACACGAACATAGATTCATTTGTAAATACATTTATTTAATGAATTGCACTAACTTTGCATGTGTATCAGTTTTTATCCATACATCTACAATTTGGCTAGCAAGTTAATCAATTGAATTGCGTCCTTTTAACAAAAGTTCATTGCAAATTATGCAAATGTATTAGTGGTTTTATTTGTGTATTTAATATATTTACGCAAACACACATACACTTGTACATGCACATGCAGCATTTTCAATGAAGTTAGTATGCATATGTATTAGCATATCAATATACTTGCATATGTATGTATGTATGTACATTCATTTATAAATGAATTAGTAAACGTTCATTAATCTTTAGGGAAATGCGTAGAATGCGAATTTATTTGGTTTTATTATTTCCCTACAGAAGATTGAGCAGTAGCAATACATGCGAGTACAAATGAACACACACAAGAGATAAAGTGTATGCGTATATGCACACAAGCACATGTACACACATACAGTTGCAAAACTTTGTTAAATGCAACGCTTTAAATAAATTTTCACAGTAGTAATTCCCCTGCCTGCTGTAATCCAAGTCCATGGCGCTGCGCATATGTGATAGTGTTACGCGTTTCTCCATTTAATTAACTCAATTCACGCAGCATTTAATTTGTAGTCAGTAACTTTGCAAAATCAATGAACGATATTTAAATACTTTTATTCCTTTTCGAGTTTTCTTTTTAATTTAATTGAATTTTCCTTATTGAATGTCCCTTAACGATAAATTTCACAATAAATGCAGGTGTACGACAGCTTTGGTACAATTAAGTTGAATGGAGGTACAAAAAGCGTAGTGCTATATGTATTTATTTATTTTTAAATACCAAGCTAAAACTTTTCGATATTTCGAATTGTTGCACAAAAGTATGCAATGTTAATTGCTGTATTCGAATTGCTTCTGTTGCTCTGACTTTTTTGGTCATGTGGTGCGCTGCAGTTTTGCAGAGTTTTTAATTAAGTGGTTGACCACAGAGAGAAATCACATACATACACACATTCATGTTGCTCTATATAAATAGATATGTATGTGAGTATGTGTTTGAAAAATCTTTGTTGATTTAAAATTGATTATGCACACATTTTATAGGAAAAAGTTTAATTCATTCATTCAAGTTTCTCGCTCAACAAAGAACACTCTTCCACGCGCTATATTAAGAAGATATTAGACTGTGATGTTATCATGTACACTTGCATATTAATTTAAAACTTACGTCGATTTCTTGCAACACGTTGCGCCCATTCCAAGAAAACATCTGATCATGTCAGGCGCAACTATTTCAAAACTTACATGTAAAAATCATTCTATCTATGTTGAAAGAAAACTATATTGATGAAGATTTCCCCAAAAGTTTTGGAAGTACGAGCAACTTTAGTGTTTTTTATTCGTTTGCATCAACCTTAACAAATGCAGCATTTTCATGCGCGCTGTTGTCGACATAAGTTGATGACAACGTTGATTTTGCTTCGTTTCTTTGCCAACTATGTTGCAGCTTCTTATTTTAACGCATGACGCATAACTTTTATGTTCAACAAATTTTGTTTCATTCAAAAACTTTCGCATACCTTTTGATTTGGCGCCATAGTGTTGAAATTTAGTTGGTGCTTATGATGCGGAATATTGCAAGTTGTTAGAAGGTTAAAAATTATGTGCAATAGATTTTTGTTTCGTCAAATAAAGAGAATGAAAGTTTATTTATTTTAAAATTTCTTTCAGATTTGTTCATATATCTTGCTGTAGTCTATAAAAGCACTAAAGTGTTTGGCTGTTGCATTAAAATTAGAGCAAATTTTTTCCATCCTAGGAACATTGAAGTTAATTAGTTTTAGTTTGATTATGAGCATGCCGTGCACCTTGCACCAACACAGTAGAAGAACGTGTTGTTAACGCCGTTGTATCTTTTGCTGTTGAGCGGAAAAAGTTGGGCGCTTGCTGAAGTGGCAAAAAGCAGCAATGCAATTACTGTTATAATTTTTGCTGCACTTCTACTGAGTTGCTAACAATTGTTGTCGTGTTATGCTACAATTGCGTTGCTAATATGCAAATAGTTTACATATATGAAACGCTGTACTGTCATATGCGCTAACACAAACACAATCCCAAGCACACACACACGCTCACTTTGACACATTAGCTCACGTCTGCGTTGATTACGTGAGCGGATTATAACTAATTAAGCCTGACATTAGATCGCGGTGTAGCATTACTATGAAGTAAATCTATAATATACTATAAATAATCAATGCGAAAAATATTTTTAAACGAAACATAAAGTTCGCAATTTGAAATAATTTTTGACTATAACAACCTTAACATATTTTTCTTTAACTGAATGTAGAAAATCTATTTACGTTAGCAATAACGTTTGTTACTGCAATCAAATGCATCAAAACTTAAAACAAATGTAGTAGTATTAATGCATATGTATTAGCGCAGCTGTCGTTGCTTGCACAACTTGTCACATATTGTTGAACATGATGCTTTTAGTTACGCAACAAGAACACGCATCTTAATACTCGAGGCCTAAAAAATTTTAACAGAACATGAATCCTTTAAGGATAGATAGTGAAGCGGAAGCATTTAATACAATTAAAAGGATGTATTGGTTATTTAGTAAAAATTTCATGAACAATTTTAAAAAATATTATTTTTTTTTAAAATTACATCATCATATATACATATAAGTATTATGAAACAATATATTTTTTACTTTGAATTTACGATAAGTATCACTTGTAAAAAATATACCATTTTTAAAGATATTTTCAGTTTCGTTATATATGTATAATGAATTTGAATATTTTTTTTAAAATGGAATAAATTATGAATATTGTTTTTTTAATTTAAAAACATAAAAACAAACTTTGCAGTGAGTAATTTTTTCCACTTAAGATTTTATCAGCTTAGAACTAAAAGGGTTAATGTACTTATAGCTTTATAACTATGCGCCAATATTTTCAACACAAAAGTAAAACAAATCATTGAACATTCATTGCAATTACTTTAATGTTCAAAATATTTGTATTGCTTGGAACAAAATGAATAAAAACCTTAAAAGCTCTTAACACTCTATACTCTAAAAAAAAGTTAAAAGCTTTCAGATATGATGTAGAGTGACAGCATTTTTACAACATTGTTCTGGTTACTCTCATCAATCGACTTTGATTGCATTTTTCATATTTTCTACGCCATCCTATAGTTTCCAACTTTTTTTTTGTTTTAAGTTGCAAACATCCTCTTTTGACCAAAAAACAAAAAAAAATTATTGAACGCACAAAAGATTAAAACTTGAAAAAACTGAAATCTAATGGAAGCTTGAACTACAAATGCGATTAAAAAATGTTGCATCAGTTTTTTTTTCAACATCAGCAGCTGCAAATATTGTAGTGTGCCTACGTTGTCACCATACCGCATTGCAATTTGGTCTTAAAGACTATCGGAAGTGATTTTGATTGTGTTGAATTTCATTGTATTGTATTGTATTTGAATCGACGTTAAGATTCATCATATTTTATTTGCACCAAATTTTGCTTGTGGTAAGCGTATAATGGTATCAAGATATAAATTCCAAATGTTCTTCATTAGTATAAGTACATTATATTGTTGACCAACTAGCGTATGCTGAGAATGTAATGATGAAAAGATTAAGATATTTTTGCAACAGATTATTAAAATGTTTTGGGAGAAGTATCATTGTTGAGCTTGAATAAATTCATATTTAGTTTTAGCAATGGAAAGACTATTTATTGATATTATTTCTCATAAGTTAAGTATTGTTGCCATAGCATAAAGGGAATCTAGGGCACTCCCGCAGTACTTTCTTATAAAATTAATATAACAATAGCAATACAGCCAACCTAATACAATAAAAACTTCACCTTACAGACTCTGCCCTCACCCTACATGTCGTGCCAAAAAATTAAATCCATTAATTAATCAGTTTCTGACAGCAAATCTTGAAAATTAAGTTCGCTGAACTTGGTTTTTATGCAGTTACTAGAATAGTGAATGTAAATTGGTATATTTTGGGAAGTAATAGAGATAATTTAAGCACGTGTGATATATTTTTAAGCCATTTATAAAGCTAATACTCAAAATGAGAACAATAAGCCCTTATTTCATATTATCAATTAATTTCAATTTGCGGTGCGCTCACTACTGACAACATGTTGGTTTTTTTGTTTTTCTTTTATTAGCAAAAAGTTAAATTTTCAATATTTTAATTTTTTTTATTTTTTTTTTTTTGCAGCAGCACACAATTGCGGCAACAATAAAAAAACTGCCTGCGATTTTTTTGCATTAATTTCAGTTTTTTTGCATTCATTTTAGTTGTAGTTCAATTTGCTGCATCGTTTTGATGCGATCACGGATTTTTTTGTCGCTACTCTGATGTAGTTGATGGTGCTGCTGCTTTGACTTTTGTTTCTGTTCTTATTGCAGCTGCCAATTTCAATTGCAATCAATTGCAGTTGAAATAATCTCTTCAACGCTTTTGCTGTGACATGAATGCGGTTGCAAGCGTTTGTATGATGCAGTTAATTTTTGTTTCACATACTTTGTTGCGCTGAGCTTTTGTTTCCGAGAAAAAAAGTACCTTTAAATGGAACATATGAATTTAAATTAGTTACATTTTGAAAAAAAGAAAAGTTCTGTTTTTTTTTGTGCTATGTGCCTTCATTTTTTTCTGAAATTAAAATAAAAATTAATTACAAATTTGTGTATTTTATTGCATTGATCCGAATATATTCATTTTAAAACTCATGGTTAAGTTAAATGATGCTTAAATAAATAACCAAAGTTTGCAGCAAATAAATGATACTTGATAGCTACGAAGCTTCAATTCTTGTTGCTCTTTTAATATTATAAATTAAATTATAACAATCAATTAAACAGCAAGTGATCGATATTCCAGTAAAATTTTAAAAATCGATTTCATGCCGTTTTTCTAAACAACAGAACAACAAAAGGCAACAACAACTGATTAAAATGTTGACATATACATATACAATACTTAAGCTCATCAGAAACAGTTTAGTTGTTATTGTGGAAAACACTTGCATAGACGTTCTATTTAAAAGAAGATGCTACTCACCCCTTATAACGTAGCAAACCTTATCCGCTCAAAGTAACTCCGTCAAATATTAAACGTTTTAATTGGAGGTAAAAGCCGTTAATGGCCGTTAATTGGAAACAAAATTATTTTTATACAAGCAAAAAAAAATTAAATATTTTTTGCTCAAAAATAATGTAGGTACTATACTGTATAAATTACTTAATAATGCTGACCAAAAAAAAAATAGCTGCAATATATTCCAACAAAAACACAGAATTTTTCAAAAGTTATACATTCGTCCAAAATTCAATGTATTCAGTCAAATGTTTTTTTTTTCTAGAGAAAACAAAATTCATTCATGCTATTTGTTTGTTTGATTTGTTTGTTACCAGTGTGTTGCAACAACTGGTACTGCTGCTTAACTTTAATATGATTTTTCAATAATGTGTTGCCATAGCGAAAGTGCAAACAAAATCAACATAAGAACACAAACACATTTAAAGCACACTGACGCACACAAGTATAGTACCCATATGTGAAGAGCAAGGACTTTAACAACAAAATAAAGTAACGCGCTCTCCTTAAAGTTTTGTAAAGTAAATTAAAATATCTGAACAAAATAGGAAAAATCAAAAAAAAAGCAAGTCAGGGTGTTATCTCTGGCTTTGCCAAAAATTAATTACAGTACACTGCATTGAAAGTAAAAGTTGGCCTAAGTATAATTTTTTTATTTTTTTCTCTCTCTCTCTCTCTATAGGATTTTGTAGCTTATACTTGTGTGGGAGGTGCTTTACCTCCCCCCCCAAAATTTGACCCTTATTTTTGCTGCTGCTAGGCCGATCCATTTCCTAGTTTGAATACATAGCCTAGAATATTACTACCAGGCCACAGTCACAAACGGAATAACAGAACGAATATATCCTGCATGTAGGGTATTCAAAATCTTAGTAAAATGCACGCACAACACACACAAAGATCATTAAAACCACCATGTAAGCAAACACACTTACACAAACAGCGCTTTACTCTTTTTTTGCCATTCAAGCGATATTATCAAATATTCAAAAGAAAAATATTTTCGCTCTCTCATTTTCTCAGTTGATAATTTTTTTTTTTAGTTTTTTTTTTTTTTTTTGAGAAAACTTAAGCAGACGAGTAAACAGCAGCAACTTCAAAGCATTCTTTATATTTTTGTCTTCATTACTTTGTGTTTTCCTTTATGCACGTTGCATTTTATCAGTCTATTTAGACTTTCTTGCCGTTGGCTCCGTCAAGTTAAATTGACTTTTAAGCACACACACACATAAACCGCAAAAAGGTAAGGCTTCAAAGAAACATCACTCTGGAAACGATAGTTCAAAGGTTAGCATCACATACGTTAAAAGGAAATCTTCTGTAACTATATATTGGAAAATGCTCTTAAGTGCTCTTGTGATTTTATGTAGCACGTAAATAGTTATGCCAGAGAGGTAATGCTGAACAAATTCTGAGGATATTCGTCTTTCATTTTCAAATAGGAAGTTTTACTGTTGCGCAATCATGACCACGGTAGCTTAATAAAAGAGTCAGCTACTTACCTATACCTGATTTATTGAGTTGAAATTCCAATTATTGAAAAAAAAACATAAAAAATAAAATGGAAATGATAATTCAACAGAAATAATTAAAAAATGTTAAAGGATAGTATTTTCGATTAAATTCTGAAAAGCGCTTTACCGAGATTTTTGCAAGTTTTAATTCAGTCATTAGACTTTCTCCGCATGAAGCGTTGGTCCACTGTCCGTTTTTAGTAAAGTGCTAGTACTCTCTGCAATTACTCAACATAAAATTCCCTCAAATGACAGCAAGGCATTAACAGAATGCCGATTGACTGGCGTTAATCTGCTCTTTGACGGCTCTGTCGGCATTCATTCATTTTAACAAAATCTGTTAGTATTAAATTTAAAGCAGAACTATCTCTTAATTTAGCCTGTGACAATCAAAATTCTTGGGTTACCTAAATAAAACACATTCTCAGTAACTGCAAATACAATTTTAGACGACAATGTTCTTATTGGAAAAGTCATCCTTTGTATGATTCAAATGCTAACTCAAATTAAGTCCTTTCAAAAGAGTAATGTAATATTACCAAATAAATTTTAGATCGTTCTTTACTTAATACTTATTGACCCATGACAACGAACATTTATTTCTTCTATTAAAAAATATTCGAATTAATAGAACATTTAGTAGTATTAAGTTCTAAATCAATTTTTTCAAAAGAAAACCAAATAATTTCAGTGAAATATTTCAACCAAAGAAGTGCAGGTTTCCCATTCCATGTTTTTTACTCGCATATGATAAAATAAATTAAAATAAATAAAGAAAATTTAATTTGTGAAATTAAATACACTTGAGATGCACTTAGATGCGGCATCAGTGGATTATCCCTTTTTGATGCAGTGATCTGATGTATTTTAAGCGTAAAGATTTTCATAGGGTGCGTTAAGTCAAAGTGAATGAAAAAACTGCATTTGCTGATTGCGTTTTGACTTTTGAATGCTAGGGAATCGACATTTTCGCTTTAATCACAAATGACATTTCACTTCTGCTTACGTTTTGTGAAAATAAAATAAATTTTGAGAAACGAATTTCTATAGCAAATTTAAATTAATTATTCGCTGTAATGCACAGCAGAGTAAAGTTATTTTTGCTTATTATTAACATTTACAAAAATATGTTTAAATGGCTCACTGTACATATATTTCTTTTACGAACTTTTCTGCTTTGACTATCCAAAAAAGTATTACCAAGTTAAAATATTTGAATTTTTTGCAATTGACCATGGGGAAAGTGCACTGTTATTGTAGTGAACTATGTTTTTCACAACCACTATTGAACTATCCCTACATTTCAAAAAAAAAAGTGAACTTCCACGAAATTTATTTAACGATATTTAAAAATGTTCTCTTACACTAAATGTATTCAGAACCTACGGAAAAGAATGAAAAAAAATTTCACATCCTCTTAAATTAAGTAAATGTTTTTAATGAACAATTTTTCACTACCACTAAAATTTTTTCATTTATATTAACTATCTCACAAATTAGTGGTTGTGAATATTTTGTCACCGCCGTTTAATTAAGTTACATTAAAAAAAAGTTTATTGCCACTCAATTTATTGTTGGTGATAAATTTTTCATTACCACTTAATGATATCAGTCAATATATAAGTGATGATGGAGAACATTTCATTATCACTACATATCTTTAGTGGAAGATTCAATTTATTGCACCACCCTCAGGCCTGATTCTAATAAAATTTTGTAGATCTAAAATGCTCTATCAAGAAGCATTTTGAGGTAGTCAACTTTTATTCTATAAACCCAAGAACAGTCTACTGTGTGATTCTTTCTATAGTTGCTGTCTGGACAATTGGGAGTACAAATCACGTCGTACTTCAACAGTAACAACGGCAATAATGTCAAGCTCGCTGGTATAACATGCCGTAACATTGACTTGCACTTTATCATCGGCCGCCTGTTTTTCGTGCTCCACGTGCGCTTCATTTCAAATTCTAATTCTTAATTCAGTGGCTTCTCTTACAGTGCCAACATTTTTGCTTGTTGTTGCTATTGTTCCTTGTAGCAAACGAATTGTGCAACAAATGTCTTAACAACTCAGTAGCCCTACAAGTTATGATGCTGCAGGACTTAAGCGTTTAACTTAAATGAGCGAAAGTTTTTTTTTACTCTCTATTTATTTTAGTTTTGTTGTTTAGACAAAGTGTTAAGACTGTCGCGCTTAATTACTTGTAATTTGTTTTTCTTAGCATACTTTTAGGCACAGTTGTGGTTTTACAAAGACTGCGAAGATTTAAATGTAAATACTGTGGAGCAAGTTTACTTGTTAATAGATAAAAAATATATGAATATCTTAAGAAGGAAAAGTATGTGATTTTTTCACTTTTATTTCTGTGGCCACAAGGAATAACAGCTAAACTCGATATTTTATGACAAGGCGAAACAGTATAAGTTATAAGAATATACACATAACTTATGTTGTTTCACCTTGTCATCAAATATCGAGCTAAGCTGTTATTCCTTGTGGCCACTGATTTCTCTATTCAATACTTAAGTCAGTGGCAGCTGTTCCTATCGAATTAGTTGCTCGCATTATGATTTTTATTATTATTAGTTATTTATTATAAAACAAATTCTCAGTAAATATTCTAAGCACCAGAACTAAAGTCATCTGTTTTTATTATTTAAGTAAGTTAATAACAAGAGAAAATTATAGAAATTCTAAATGCAATAAAAACGATCTGTTTATCACTTAAAAATTTTTAAGCTCCACTCAATTAAACAACGCTGTCTTAATTTATACTATGCTGTCGAACCTGAGCGTTGTTTACAACTTGCAGCGTTTCGCATTTCATTTCATATCTCCATGGAAATTATTACAAATTAATCCCACTAGGGCACAAACGTAATGTCCAGCATGGTTTCCATTACAAGTGAGTGGTCGCCTTCAGCGAAAAGCTTTAAAAGAGACGCTGTGCTGCTCACTGCATGTTACATGCAATTTTCAGGAGACACAATTACGCTGCATCGCATTTCGAAGTCAAATGAGGTGAGAGCTAGCCGGGTGGCAGGTATTCTTTTTTAATTAAACAGCTGAATGTTTTGTGTCACTTTTTAGTTCTACTTTAGTTGGTTGATTTTTTATTCAACTTTTTATTCGCTTTTTATTTATAAAATCTTTCTGCAATTTGTATGTGTTGGGTTTTTTTGTTTAATTGGGAGATATTTTGAAATAAATGCTTAAGTGAACCTTAGTTTCATATGACCCACAGTAAATCAGATGTCCGTTGATGTGAACCTGCTGTTAGTATAAGAGAAAAATTCATCTTACACGAAGTTTTTCTTTTGATGTATGACAGGCTTTACAAATCAGCTGAATACCATCAAAGTGCAAAGTTTGCACCGAAAATAACAACAACATATGTAGCAACATTACAACTGCATTTGTAGAGACATAACAAAAAAAGAACAATTTATTTTCCAAATGTTTGGACCCATTCGCATACCTTGCTCACTTCATGCTATCGGCTTAACTCAGATTTGCTGGCTGACTAAAGTAAACCAGTGCAACAAAATAGATTTTACGTTTTCGACAAAAAGATAAATACTCACAACAAAGTGGAGCAAACAAGGATTATGTCAGCTGTCACCGCACAAGTAAAGGAATTAGTTAAAAGTTGCAATGCAGTTTTTTTAACAAATACAGAAAAATAGAGGCAGGAAATAAATAATAAAAGACAATTCACTAAATGCCAACAAAAAATCTGCTTATATTTCACATACAGTTGTGTTGACGCTGAACACCGGAAGTGCTTTAAGTGAACATGGCAATCCGGAAACAAGTCAAGTCCATAACCAACAATGATTATAAAGGCGATACTATGTATGTATGATAATTTTGTTAATCCTGAGTTCTTATGCAAATATCATGTGTGCTCTTTTTGAAACAACTCAAACGACAGTTTAGCAAAAAATGTTAAAATGAGTATAAAAAAAACGTACAATTGCAAGTTACAGCAAAATGAATCACAAGTCAAGCGTTTGTAAATATATGATCAATGTCAATTGAAACATCTATATCAAATATAAAGAAATGTCACTTATGTGCACACGTGATATGCTTGCAATAATTCAAAGGCGAAATTTAAAATTAGAGCTACAATGGAGAACACGATTTTCATAGAAAAGAAAAAAGTTTTGTCAAATAAAAATACTGAAGAAGCTAAAAAAACTATGTTTATAATTAAAATATACAGCAGATATAAATGAAGTTGTGAATTTTTCACATGTCATGTCACTGAAAAGATTTGTTCACAAGCTCTGCAACATTTCACTATTCGCACACATCTATCGAAGAAACATAAGTATTAGGGTGTTTTTTGTTTTTCAGACTTCTATATACATCAATGCGAAAATAAGATCCAAACATTTAACTTAAAAATTTTAATTGAATTCGGTGTATATATTCTGATTCCTGACCTTCTCAGAATAAACTTTTTGGTCATTTTCTGTTTTCGTATTCTCTTCTTAATGATTTTTTCTTATTTTTTTGCAGCCACCCTAATACGTATGAACATATGTTAGTTTATTCTCATGCTTCAAATATTTACACACGACGACGAAAAATTAAAGATAATCTTCTGCAACGACTTAACAAGCTTTGCTAGAGCATGTGGCATGTTTCTCGGTTTTACTCGCTCGCACATGCTATCGCACTTGACAGCGCATGCAGCAACCACTGTTTGTTGCTATGTTTTGTCTTGAACATTTTCTGCATAAAACTTTAAATTGAATTCTCCGCTATCATGGATAGCCGCTAAGTATGGCCCTGGTTTTACGTTGCCGTCACCGTTTTGGTTTTGACTGTCGTTAAAATTTTAAAAGCACGAAACTTTATCGTAATGTCGTTGCTTCCATCTGATGTGCATCTTGACATCGTACGTTGCCGTTTTCTAATCAGTTTCCTTTAATTGAATAATTGCAGCATTTTTACTTCTGTAAAAGTTATCTTTGCCATGCTGGTAATTATTAACTTGAAATAACAGAGTGCTTACTTTCAGTTACAGGCAAAGCAATATCACTCGATACTATGAATTTGGAATAGTTTTAAAATGATATCGGAACAAATAAATATCAAAACACTCGGAAGATTGAGAGCACATGGAAATCATTACGAAGTAGGAAACGTAAAAACCGTATTTTTATGTCAGAAACGTCAATAAAACTCACAACGGGTAAACCTCTATAGCGCAGAAATTTGGAAAAAATTTAATCTAAATGATAAAAAATGTATTTATATAACAGCTTTTGAAGTGAGTAATCTCTACATTACTGAGAGATATTTAAATACAATCACCTAGTTTTTTTTTATCTGATTTGTCTGATTTTCCTGTATTAATAACGATTTTTCCCACTTGAGGCTGCAAGCTAGTAAGCTTTATTCGATATTTTGAAATACTTGATGCTTTTTCCTCATGCAGATAGTTTTGATACTTCACTATCACTCTGAAACTATAGCCCCAAGCTCCTACTACCGCAATTGCTCGACCTTTTATGTGTGGGTAAACTTTTTCAATGCAACTGCATGTGCTCCTTCCTATGTTCAGTAAAACCCCGCATGCACTTCGAGCTTTGACAGTTTCGAAGATTTGTTTCTTATTTCGTTTTACAGTTGCTGGATCATTACGTATGTTTTTTATATTTTTTTAATTTCACTTTTCAAGTTACTCAACCAAAAATGATAACTTTTCTTAACTTTCCAAAAATATCTGAGATTAAACAAGTTCAATTTTCAAGTAATTAAGAATTCAATGTTGGAACTTTTAGTAGGATAATAATTTTATTCACTTGGTAAAATTATTTTATTGTTGTCATAATAATTTGAAAATTTATTTAATTATACCTTTGAGTAATAGATGTTCTTTTAGAAAGTTCGTCAAGTCAATATCTTTATTACAAAAATCATAAAAAGTTTCTATTGCGTTGCATTTTAAACACACGTATGCTTACATCTAAGGGATTGTTCAAGCCAAATTAGTACAAATATGTGTTTTATGGCAGTGCACTTTGATAAAATTTTACAATTGGCAATTGCTAAAACGATGCATAGAAATAATTTCAGTTTTACCTGCAACGTTTTCAAGTTCACATTATTTTGTATTTTCTGCTAAGTTCCTTATAATGAAAGACTTAATTGATGCTCGTAGTTTTCATGTGATACAATCAAGTGACTGGCATATTTTACGCGACGTATTTAAGTCAAATTGGCCGGAAAATATCTTAGCTTACTATACTCTTCAAAATTATATGGAGTGGCTTGGAAAAAATCCAGCAATGGACGATGTCGCCATCTACAGCATAGACTCTGACTGGCGAAGTCATGGAACGTTTATTTTGGAGGTGAATTTCAGTTAGAAGTTTTTTCGCAACTACATACGTACCAGAGGACTGCATTGAGTAGCTCACTGAGGGTTTTGAGCCACTTCCAAAAATATGAGACGTGAGTGTGCATATTGCACAAGACAAAGCCGCTTAGGCTTTTTGAGCAAGTGGGTTTTTTCGAGCAATATCGATATCATTGAACTCTAAAATATAACACTAGCGTGAGAGTTACATTAGGATTTCTGATAGTACACTCCAGCATAGTTTTTCTTGTATGCCCGCCAGCAAAGACGGTTCACACACATCAGTACCATATTGCTTACATAAAATTAAACAAAATTTAATAGAAATTATGTATATTTGAAGGATCGCAACGAATTGCACTACAGCGTGTTATTCCACACACTCTACGTCAAAAATCAGCATCTTATGTTGGCTGCATTACAACGTTTGGAGACCAGACCCGCATACATGTTGACCTCATATGCGAAACAGGTAGAACCAGCTGTACTACAACATCTACGAAACTTGGGTATTTCAAACCTAGTAAAAGGTCTCTATTCAAGTGTGCTCTACTATATGCCAAAAGCAAAATGTCTGCAGCTTGAGCTAAAGTAAAGTTTACCATTGAGATAAAAACAAAACGTACAGCATAATAGTTAGTTCACTTCTTTTATAGGCCTTTAGAAGGATTTATATCTAAGCAACTAACACAAGCTCATACAAGCACTGTAGACAATCTATGGCCACATCAACATCCAGGCTCCGATTACTACATAGATCGTCTAATCAAGTATAACTTAAGTTTTGGGATTTTTGAAGCAAACAGCAACAAACTTTGCGCTTGGGCAATCCAGTTAGTTATTAAACATTAGCGGAGTTTTTTTATATCCACAATATATTCATGATATCACTTGCAGATCGGAAAATGGCACCATTGGTTTGTTGCAGGTGAATGAAGAATACAAACGTCGTGGCTTTGGTGAATATATCGTACGTCTCTTTGCACGCACCTTGGCTGCAAGGGGACTGGATGCCATAGCGACTGTTCTAGAGGCTAATGCACCATCACGTAGATTATTCCAAAAAATTGGTTTTGAAATTATTGATAATGTCTTCTGGTACGACAAAGAAGCAATCGATAGTGATATAGAAATACATATATACTAGCTAGTATTTTACAATTTTATTTTTTTTAAATTTTCCAAGAATATAGAAATTATATTTGCTTTTAATAAAGCAATTTTAAAAGTTTATGGTCCGATGATAAATTTTTACTTAACAAATAAATTTCCTTTGTTGTGTATTTCTTTCTTGTATTTTTGAAAAATGGACGAATTATTCTATTCATAAAAGATGTCTATTTTACGATTTTGGGATACAGATTTGTGTGCAGCAGGTGCGGTTTCTTCAACATTTCAGAACTCGCAGTATTGTGGCACCGTTGCCCTCAATTTGAAAATCGTAGTTCATTGTGTACAGCAATTTTATCCAGCTATAAATTTTTCATTCAAAAAGTTTCTACAAGTCCGATATTTTCTGAGAAAATGCCAATTAGCATTTTACCTCATCTTCATCTCTCTACTCGCTCAGCTACGACAATTTCCATTATTATTAATAAAGTAAATTTTCAGCACTAATTGTATGTTAAATTTCGTTGACCTAGAAATATTTTCCTATCCATTTAGTTTTAACTTGTGAATTTTTTTAACTTCAACAATAGCAATCGCATGGGTAAACCTTTCAAAAAGTCTTTAGACTTGAAATTATATTTCTCCTTTATTGATTGTACGCACTCGTAAGCAATGCCTAGTAAAAGCTTCCCAATCAGTTTAATTCAAAGAAAAGGTTGGATGGTTTTAAACTTTTCTTTACTTTAGGTACACCAACTCTTAGTGACTTGACTGTTTTTATAATCATCTTTCATGTGATGAGCAGATGCTATGAAAGCTTGCGTATAACTTTTAAGCCACTCAGTGTTAATCTTAAGCTGATTTTATTCATAAAAATCTTACTCTACTTGAAAGAAGTAAAAGAAAAAAAGCATTTAGAACTCTGAAAATACATAGTATTAAGCGCAAAGTCTTAACCAAAGATACAAGTTTATATTTGTCTAGTGGAATGTATGCTAAAAGAAGCTGCAAGGACTTAGAACTGCAAATAAAACAAAAGTGCGGAAACGAAAGGATTTACGGCAACAACACGGAAACTCCAAAAGTCGATGAAAGCAATTTCAAGTTATCATTTGCAGCTCTGGTTTCGAACTCAACTTCACTCGTCAGCAGCTATTTCCGATGAAAAGACGGAATTGGGTGGCAGCAGTGAGAAGTAATACAGCTTAAATTGACTACCAAACAATTTTTAAGTTTTACTGGCTCAAAAAAAAATATTGACAGGCAGCAAATTATGTGTATGCTGATAAAGTTACGTGAATTTTTATTGATAATACTTTTTCTTATATTTGTATTAATTTAAAAATAAATTGCCTTCTATAGTAAACTTAGCTGTGCGACCTTCTTACTTACGACTTTCCTAACGCAAAGAATTTCCCTTATTACTGTCGTTTATTTATTTGATATTTTTCTTCAAATAATGTTGCATTTATTACCTTTATTTTTTTGGTAGCTATACTCTTTGTACTTTTTGTTGGTTTTCTTATCATTAAAATTTGCAGGAAGAATTAAACAATTTTTTAGCTAAGAAAACAAAACAACAGGGTGCTTAGTCTTTTGAGCAAGGTAAAGGACAAAACTCTTCTATGGCGGCTATCATTGATTATCAAAACTAAACAAAAGATTTCATATTATTGTTACGTGCAACTCCACAATTCTTTGATTAAGAAACTAAAGAACTGAACTATCTAATTACCCTGTGAAATGAAACTTTTTGCTTACAGCAAAATAAGCAAATATTTTATCTTGCATCAAAGTCAAGCTGCATTCATGAGAGAATTTTTTAAGACGCGAATTCCGTTGTCATGGTAACAAAAGAATGCAGCATCACAACTAAACAAAAAAACAACTGGAAAACTAACAATATTGACATTGAGGTGCAACATAAAACTTCCACCAACGTGCCACGAATCCACCACCAGCGTTACGAAAACCGCTCCAAACTAACAAACACGAAGTCAACCAGTCAGGAGTGGCTAATGTGAGCGGAAACGGAAGTGCATGCGCGCGCGTGTTTCCTTCAATAACAGGAACTCAAACACCAACAAAACAACGACAGCCATATTGACACAAAACACAATTCCAAAGTCAAAGCACGAAAGTTGTCAACTCATTTTACGTTTACTAAGGAAAGTTTTTTTTTCGTGACAAAGTGAACGTAGGAGTAGTGAATGTAGAATTCTTTAATTAGTGTGCAGTTATGCCGGCCAAAAAAATTTAATCTATTTTTGTGGTCTTATAACCCTTAAAAGTTTGTTACTGTCTTTGCTATTTGCACAAACTTTGTGGACTGTGATCTGAAATTTGTAATATAAAATACAAAATGTATTTTTAAATAATCTCGATTTTTTATCGACCTAAACCAAACTATTGACTAATTCTTGATCATATTTGGAATATATTTTTACTAATGACTTATTAACATGATATGTTATCTCAACCCAAACTTAACAGCATAAAAATCCATAACGATCACTTTAACATAAATATCTGAAAGCGTATAACTACTTAAACAATCTGCTTAAGAGTTTAATGCTCCTAGGGTCTATAAAATTATAAGCATCGGTGGTTCAGTGGTAGAATGCTCGCCTGCCACGCGGGCGGCCCGGGTTCGATTCCCGGCCGATGCAATTAATTTTTATTTTTTTTTTTTTTAATATCTAAAACTTTATTATCTGAAATTATTTGTCCACCTTAAGATTTAAATATTACTCTTAATGTACACTCTCAGACAGCTACTTTATAGCGGGTCTGAATGCCCAATAAACTTGATCCACTGCACTAAATTTCAATTTTTCGAATAATGCGCGTGAAGCAACGTTTGTTATAACCACCGGAGCCACAACCTCAAAATTTTTGCTTGCCAATGTCTTAGCCATATAATACACTACCAGTTGTGCTAGTCCCTTACGCCTGTGCTGCTCTTTTACCTGCAATAGCCCTAGAGATCCAAATGGAAGCCTTTAAAATGAGTAATATCAATTAAATTGCGGCAAAAATGGGGAAAAAATTATCTCTCTCACTGTAGACAATACGCCATCAATTCACCATTCTCACCAAAAGCGCCAACGCTTTCGTTATACGCAATAATATGTTCAACAAATTTCACAGAATCTGGCGCACGATGAGGCCAAACGCTGTTTATATAGTCAGCATGTGATAATTGCAATCGCGCCAACGTTACACCAGACGGAGCGCTGAAAGGGAACATATTAACATTTTTGTAGTATATATGTGTTCTCTCAGTATTCTCTTCTCAAAAGCTTTTACTTTGTTTTTACTCACACAATTTTAATCTTAGCTATCTCTTCTCTGGACATGTGGTACCAAACAGTGGTGTCAATCTGAATATCTGCTCTCTTAATACCAGAGTCGATGAAAAACTGCTCAACTGCTGGTAAGATACGTTGCGGAAAGCCTCCAATTAGGTATTTTGAATGAGAGTCAAGGCAATTGAGTGCAGCTGTAAGGCGATCTAAGTTCTCGCTGAGACTATTGCAGTAGATTTGGTAGTCTGAAAAAGCCTGTGAATAATGCGGAATATAGAAGTAATTGAAAACAACTACGTACAACAAAATTGAACGTTGAAAAGTTTTCGACTACGAACACAATGCGTAAAAGTTCGATGAAGATTTGTTTCTTTATTTCAACAGTGGATCTCAACCTCTCAACCAGATTTCTAAAAAATCTTATTTCACTGTATTCATTTGAAATATATTTTTATTTTAAGGACAATCCCACTTCACGCAACTTTCTATTTGATTTGCTTAAAATTATTTATTTCATTTACATTTACTTTTTGGCGAAGTGTTATAAATTATTTCTTAAAAAGGTTGTAGCCAAAAATTCTTACCTTAACAACGAAAGTGCCATCTCGTTCCCAATCGCCGTTGAGTGCAAAAATTTCAATGTCAACTTCAGAGTTCTTTTGCACCCAATTTATCAAGCATTGTAACAAACTAAAACTGGAAGAGGCAATTTTATGATTTATATATAAATCACGTAACTTGCACCAATCTGAGTGCGGTATTTTTACAAGCGAGTTTGTACTGGTAGTCATTATCGTCTAAACAGCTGCTATGGTACACCAGCAGCAACCATCAACCATAAGCTTTCACAGCTGACTAACTATCAATTCACTTAAAGGGGCAATATTTACAATAAGCGACAAAAATATGCGACGTCGTACAGTCACGTATGTATGTATGTATGTAGCGCTTATCTCTGTCTTATTTTATGACACAATAGGAAAAAATAAAACTAAATAAATAAATAAAAGATGTTGGAGTAGTAGAATAGTAGGTGCTTGTAGAAAATTAACATGAAATTTTATCTCTAGCTATACTTTTATTCGTGAAAATCAGCTTATGGTCACGTTATTTCACTCGACATTTCACATACTGAACTTCAGCTTCTTCAGAGGTTAGCTCTATTTTTATTGATGGACTGAAAACAAAGTATTTAGATTTTGAGTTTAATCAAAACTAATTTTTAACAATAATTTGAGGCTTTTGTTAACTATAACACTAAGTAGAAAAACTACAGCCCTTAAGAAATTATGATTTGATTTTCAGGTTAGACCCTAAGCATTCAATGCGCAAATGTCGCCAAACTGCAACTTAGTGAAATTAAAAACACTTTCGATATGACAACAACAACATTAAAAGCAGATATCACAAAGTGAAATCAAATAAAAGTCCACAAACCGGAAATCCTTATCGAACAATTTACACTTCCAGCACCACAGCAAGAAGCCGAGGCAGTCGAGCACAAACAAAATCGTCAGGGAGGTAACATCACAAAACATTTTACATTTGCGCACTTTTCGTTTATGGCTTTTTAGTTAGCTCTTAGTAAACAAGCTGAGGAGTTTTTTGATTTAAAAAAACGCTCGAATTGGTTAATTTCAATAAAGGCGGCATTTTTTAGTTTCTGTCAATTTTACTCGAATAGTTTGCTTGATATAGAAAAATAGATGATGCTCGAAATTGTAGAGAAAAAAGCAACACAACGACTTTTGGTCAAAAAATTATATGATTTCATTGAGTTGGTAAAAGTTGCAATTGTTTATCTAAAAAAATATAATTTTTTTTGTTACTCTAGCCAAATTATGTTTTTCTCATCGATTATGTCTCGGACAACTTAATCCGGTGCTTGCTTTATCCCATCATTCGCGGTTTTTTACATTTTTTAATGTACGTCAAACTACTTAATCGTTAAAACATACCAAGTTCAAAGCATTATAACTAATTCATATCTTATCACGCAGAGATTTTTGACCGAAAATCGACGTATTTTTTTTCTTAACCATAATTTTGTTGTTTTTCGATAAAGTTTTCAAATAAATTCACTTTAACTGAAAAGATTACAGATTTATGTTCAGCGATCAAGACCTAAGGATATTCCATTTTGACTCCATTGCAGACCGACGACATTATGTGCGGGCCCTTGTAGGCTACCGAAAAAGTCATATTGGAAAAATACACAAACAAATCAATTATTTGTGACGCTACCTCCAGTGCGCTTAGTGGTAAAGGAAGTCACTCCTTGTTGGCTTCTTAATGTCAACAAGCAAATGCAACAAGATTTACCAAAGGAGCAAAGAAAACAAACTGGAAAAAAGTCAAGAAGCAAAAGAGAAAAATTGCGAAAACTTCAAAGCAAAAATATGGTGGATGATGGTACTAAGCGCAAAGAAAACTTTATGTTGAAAAAAAAAGTTAAAAGAAAGGAAAAACTCTAAAGAAATAAGTAAGAGGAGATAGTCAAGTAAAAATGCAAATAAGGGAACATCCTGCAATGCACTTCCGGTTTATGACGGATGCTATGCAATGCCCGGATTTCTTTGCTGAGATTTCGATTTTATTTTTTCCAACTGTACGTTGAAATTTTTTTTGCATAATTGGAATGTTGTTTACATTAAGGCAAGGACATAGCAAACGTAATTGTACATTATATAAAGGTTGAGATAATAATGAGAAAATCGAATTGAAACAGCTACCAACATCACAATGTAGGGCAACAGAATACAAAAGTTATCATATGAAAAATCTTAAGTAGGTACAAAACTTAAAAAAAAACAACAAAAAAAAATTGTTTAGATATTTTAAATTCAAACTTCACAAAACATTCTCTTAATATTACAAAATAATAAATTACACAAAAAACGAAATAATACTCGATAACAAATTGAGCAAGTTTTCATCGCACATTCAAAACTGAAACTCACTCTAGCAATTGTTATCAATTTTAAAGTGCACTTCAATCAGCAATATAATTTCATACATAAACTAAATCTGAAATATATCTCTGCGCGTTACAATACAAACGTAAATCAAAAATTCAAATCAAATATTGCTATCACGAAGTTTTATGTTTTCGATTTGTTTTTATTCTCAAATTTTATAAATCAAATTTCTGCAAGATAATGCTTATTTTGTACATTCAAATTTGTTGCATTTCAATGTATTTGTTGTCATCTGTTTCGAAAAATGCAAATTTATTGCAACAAATACAGTCGATTTCATTGATATTACAATTTAGAAAATTCATATTTCCATGTTGACAATTTTTGGTTGCAATAAATTCAATGCTGTATTTGATGAAAACAGAAAAATTTAATTAAAATGTATTGAATTAAAAATGCGCATGTTCATTGCACTTCTCTTATGGAACTTTTATTAAGTAAAAATCTATTATTTTACGTTTAATCGTTTCTTGAAATAATTTTTCAATTTATAACCGCAGTACTTTTGGATTATTTCTTCAAATGATTGTGATACAATTTTTATTGAATGACATTTCTAATTGAGAAACTTAAGAAAATAATCTATACAGCAGAAAGTTAGCTGATGAGTAATATTCTATAAGCCGATGCCAAAAAAAAACTCATACTTACCATCGAGTACTGTTCTCATTGTCAGTTTGATCCATTCAGTAGAACTCTTATGACGAATCCTTGTCCAGTTGATGAGTCCATACAAATTTATCACCAACAGTAAAATCAATTTTTCTAATATCCTGCTCTCTACAGCTCAAGCATAGAATTATTTAAGATAAAATTGTATTTTTTTTTTTTTTGAAAAATGGAACTACTCGGAAATGTTGATTAAAAAAAAAATTTAAGTTCAAGGTGGAAGCTGTAATATCCGTTATATTTTTTTTTTAATTGAAGTTCTTTAATAAAACCCTTTCGCTTTAGTTGAAATCAAGGTTTTTCTTATACTGCAGTGGCTAGCTCACTTTTGCACTTCGCTTTGAAACGTTCTTTTATACAGATATGTACCTTAAAATTTTTAAAATGAATTATGTATAAGCACCAACTAAAGAGTAAGTGATACAGAGAAATAATTTTCCACGAGATATAATGAAAACGGGAACAACACACTAAAGTAAATTGAAATTAAAAATTCTATAAATAATACAGAAATTAAAATTAAATTTTCAGACCTTTTGTTAAGTTGACACCAGCAACTTCTTAACGCACGTGAATGCTGAAGTCGACGTTTGATACCTCAATTAAGAAACAAAAGCACACCATCTGATAGACTGACAAAATAAAGTGAAAATCAGAAATTCTTGCCAACTTTTCAAATTTAATTTCTTACAAAGATGAGTAAGTTGATCCATGACAACAAGAATGCATAGGATACATTTTTTTTAATATTAATAAATGACAAACTCACTTCGAAGATATTACTTCCAAGATATCATTTTTAAAGACATAAAAATAATTTAGTATCACAATTTTCGCTGATGCTTTGATATTTAATTGGTGGCATTGTCCGTGAGAAGAACCCGTATTGTTTTTGTAAATTATAGTCACAAATTTTGATTTGCAGCTTTTAAGTAAATGCTTGAAATAAAAGATTCAAATTTTATACAATGGGAACAAATAAAACAAATGGTGTAGCCAAACTTCGAATATAACTTTCATTTACATAGCTTCAAAAATTGGACGGAAGTTACGATGTCTATGAATCCTTGACTAAATTTTCTTAACTTATGACTTCTTTAATATTACAAAATTTTATGTTGAAAATTTGTAAAAAATAGCATGATTTAACAAAAACTTATTTTTGCAACTACGAGTATAACAAAGTTAATAAAATAAAAAAACGTAATTTTTATATCCTATGAATAAACACCTTGCTTTCATTTCTTTAAGGTATTTCAAAAAAGTTATAACTTCACGTTTGAAAATAACAATTCCTGCTTTTGTGCTTACAAAAAAATTTTAAAAAAATTATAGAAAAACAGCAGCAGCAGCAGTAATGAAAAACTTTAACTGGTTGTATCATCGCTGCAGGCTATCATCGCAAGTAATACACATCAGCAATAGCATTTTAACGTAACAATAACTATTCAGGCAATGTTGTTTGGCAGTGTTGCCGGACTTTAATTTTTTACCCTCTCCTTTTGTTCAAACTAAGCTTATTGCTGTTTTGTTGTTTGTAAATTATGTTCTGACATTCCGTTGTTTCCTGTTCAACTCGCCTTTTCTCTCCAATCTTCATACTTATCTTTTGTTCACAGCTACTACGAGTACATTACGTCGTTGTTCACATCCTTCCATTGTGAAAGCAAAACAATATATTTAAGGTCCTTGTTAGGTGTAGACGCAAAAAATTGGATGGTACAAATATGTTTATCCGTGCTTTTCTTGTGCTCTCATTATTTTCCTGTTTTTCACATTTTTGTAAAATTTTTACAAATATTTGTTATGAAATAATTTTGGAAATAAAACGATGCATGAAGCTTTTACACAATTTCACCGAAATTACTTATATTGTGTTGTGTGTTAAAACTTTTTTAAATTATTTAGTACTGATTTGATATTTTTTAAACTCAAGTCAAAGCTCAACTGAAGGCATCACTAAGCCTTTACCACAACCAAGTAGTGAAATTTGAAGTAAAAATCCATTTAAAAAAATATAAATTGACTTTTAATTTGTAATTTTGTTTGAAATTACACTAAAACTGAAAACAGTTCCATGGACAAGCAAATAATTAAAACTGAAATATGAAGAGAAAGTCAACAACTCAATTCCTGTGTATTCAAAAAGGATTCAAGAAAATTCATGTCCTTGGTACAAGTACAAGAGAATGTCACAACCCGTTTTTAGACACATTTAAGCCCATGAACCTCAAAAATCAGACGTAATAATTAAAATGCCATATTTATATACACAGTCAAAATGTACATGGGAAATCGTAACAAATATAAAAATTGACTTTAAAACTCATGTTTCTATTAGTTTTATGTGGCAACAATATAACACCTGATCTGGATATATTACCTAACAATTTCCAAAAACAAAAAAAGAGTTTTCCATTTGATCATAGTAAAAGACGAAACCTGCATTGTGAAAAATCAAAGTCACTTAATGCATCTTAACCACATCTTTCAGTTTCACTCCATTTAATCAACCATTTTAATTTGTAGCAGGAAACGCTCTCTTCAGTAATAATGGGAATATGTCAATAAGCTTATAAATTCAACAAACAGAAAAATTATTTTAAAATAGAAAATATATTCATTAGTGCACATATTTACTGTAGGAAACTTCAATATTACAAACCAAACGATATCGATAATAAGTTTTACTCACTTACAACTAATCAGATGAAACCTTTCAGATTATAAAACAATATTAAAATCATATAGGTATCTGCAGCTATAAGTTTTGGCTTACAAACATACACATATAATGCAGCGGTGGTATACTTTGCACTCAGGTGGGTTGGCCCCCCAGCTATTGTTTGATGGACATGATAGGATTGAAAATATAATATCTAATACATAATGCATTTTAAGAATCTAATGCTTTTTATACTTTATAGGCGTAACAATTAAAGTTATATTCATTCAAGTGAGAACTTCAGATTTTTTGTTGTCTGTAACAAACATAAAATAATTTTTGACTTTAGCAAATAATTTATAGTAGATTTACTACTATAAAATAATATTTATCTTGAAAGCATTTCACAAATAGTAAAAATATCATTAGAAAAAATAAAAAAACTTATAACAAAAAATTTACCATCGCTCGAGTCGCCCGACATCTTAATCCGCCCCTGATTTTTACTCTCGCAACTATGATCATTACTTACTATAAGCTTATGGAGAAATGAAATGAGAGAAAAGCTTTTGTATGGGGGAAACTGGTGTGATTTGACACCGCCGTTTTGTTTGTTGTAAATACATATGTCTCAAAATCGCAAATAGTATTTTTTTTTTATATTTGAATGTTATTCATGAATGTTAATGAATGTTTCACTCAAAATTGAGAAAAATCGAGATCAATCGTATTTTTACCATAACTTTAAAATAATCTAACGGAAGCAAGTTACTCCAATGATGTTGAAATAATTAGCATAAACATTGAAGTTTTCTATTTTAGTACGTTTTCTAACATATACAAAAAAACATGTGCGATTTAATTCCAAATGTATTTGAGTGTTAATTATATTTTTTTTATTGTTTTGTACTTTTTTTTCTTTAACAGTAAGTATTTTGCAGCCCAGAGTTTATCTTTTTCCAAAATGAAATGGTGTTAACCACTCTCCGCTTCTTAGATGTGTAACTTTTCGAGGATTACAGGTCTTGCTCTGGAGAACTGGCATAACTCAAAAAACGTGCTTTTATGTTAATGATGCAGATTTATTTGCCATGTCATATTTTGTTTTGTGTTAAAAAATCCGAAAGATATCTAATAAACTTGTCTTGTGAGAAGAGTTTATGTAAACATACTTTTTTAAATTTTCATATAAAAAGTAACTTATTGAAAACTTTAAATGCGATTTTCTCCCATTTTATGTTTTTTGTGTTATGCCAGTCTTGAAGTAAATGAGCTATGTTGTATACGATTTTTGTTTTCTTAGTCGCCAGTTCAGATGTTCGCACATCCAAAATTTCCGCAAAAAATTACTTCGGACAAGTCGCCCCAGAATACCTTACTTTTCGACCACATGCATATTCAGCGTAGTCAGTAGAATAATCTGAATTTTGTCGAGAGTCGAATAGTCTTTTTTGAAATTCTTTGTGTTTAGTTCAGTTATCGTTCTGCTTTTTTTGTTTACATTTTTTTTATTTATTCATAAATAAAGAGGTTTACTGCTAATCTTTTTGACTAATACCATATTTGATAGTATCGTGCGCAGAATTTTATGAAAAACACTATAGATAGTATAATATTTCAAGCAATGCACATAAAAACTTAGAGAGCAAGAGAATTAAAGCAACAAATTCAATTAATGGGCATAGTATAACAATTGAAGAGAGTTCGCAAAAACAAATACAGTCTGCGCCAGCGAAATAGGTTCACTTTATCTTAGACGTTGAAATGCTGCTTACTCCTGGAAGATCAAATTTGTAGCATTTCTGTAGACTAAAGTTCACTTTTTTAAAAAGAGCAACAAGTGGATCCTTCTTATCTTTCTAAGAAGGCGCATCAATTAAACATCTACGAAATAGTGAATCTATTCTGGTGACGCGAAGTGTAAGTTCTCAAAGTATGGGATATTTCCTATTAGTCACTGTTTTCAAGAAATTAATTTGACTCTCATTAATACCAATGCTTGGAAAATGCTAACAATATTGGCAATATCAAAATTGAAAAAAAAGAGATAAATTCAGAAGCAAAAAATTCACTCGGAATACAACAAAATCGAAACAGTCAATTTAATTTGATGCACAAACTGCATACAATTTGACAACCGCTCGACAAGTTGATGAAAAAGGCATGATACCAAAATATCATAGTTTTTCTTTCTGACTTGGCTTTGGATGTGTGCACTTTTGTTTCTTCCTTTTTTTGTTGAAACTCGCTCAAAATTGACACGATCCCTAGTCCAGTAAATCAAGATTTTTTAAAGCAAGTGCTTGGGTAAATTAGGTAAACTAAGCTAAATATATTCAAGATTGTACCAGAATGCAAAATATGAATGTATATATTTATCTGGAGGTAGCTCCCTTCTAAAGAGATCAAAAGTTAATTTTTTGTTACTAATTTAAGAATAGGTACATATGTATAGTATGTAGCAAATCAAAATATGTATCTAAGAAAAGTTATAGAAATTGCCTTAAGTAAATCAGTGCGAATTGACATTCTGGTACAGAGAAATTTTCATTGGATTTTACTTCTTTTAAACAAAATTTTTTTAATAACTTCGTCCTTGAACTAATTCATTGTCATATAAACCGTTATCAATTTGGCCATGCCATCAATTACAGCCCATAGTCAACATCACCAATTTGATTACCAAGAGCCGCAAAAAATGCAACGTTCAGAGACGGAACAGCAAAAGCAACATCCCCAACTACACCCAAAACACGGAGAGCAGCATCGTTTAACTGCCATTTCATGTCTCCTGGAATTGCAAGAATTGCGTGATTTGTATCGCAAGGACTGGCCTGAGCATTGCGTCGGCTACTTCGCGCTTGACAATTTTTTGCGTTGGTTGCAAAAACAACCGGAAATGAAAAATTTGCACATCTATACGTTGAATGGGGATTGGCGTAGCAATGGTCTTTTTTTGATTGTGGTGAGTTAAGAGCGATTTCATGAAAAAGTGTTGACTTAAATTGTTGTTTTACTTTTGCAGAAATTGTTTCTAATCTAATCTTATTAGCATTTTTTACAAGTTATTTAAGATAAATGTTTTCAACAAAAAGTAAATCTCCTAAAGTGTGAAAATTTTTTTTTTGAATGAAATATGCAAACATATTTGCTCAATATGCTCAACGAAAATTTTTTTAAAATATACCATTTGATCCGAAAATTTTTTTAATGATGCAACGCTGTTGTGCAGAATTGCTCAAATAACATTCAACTCTCCTTAAATGGTCAAGTTTTTCCTTAAATGAATAAAAAGAAACACAAAATTTATTACGTATATTCTTTGGGAGATGATTTCCCAACTGGACAGACAATTTTTTGTCTTTTCAAGTTTTAAAATATTTTTATTAACTTGTTGGTATTTCTTACATATAGGATCGTTATCAATTGTTTGTGGGTACATTATGCACTAAAAGTGACAACAGCGAAGGGAATGAATTGCTTACCAAAGCAATTTCTTTACTTAATTGGACGCCCGGTTACAAAGTCAGCTCATTTTTGGAACGTCATCGCTCAGCAGTGGTTAACGTCGTGTCTGAGCTGAGTTTGCGAAAGGAATATGATAGCTTAACCTTAGTCTACTACATGCCCGCTGCTACGGCAGCCGAACTGCATGTGAAGTAAGTGACAAAAGTGCATAGCATTAAACGCAGTAATTTATTCAATTCCTTTTCGATTTAGTTGCCCAACTGGGTACACGGTACGTCCCATGTCAGTCACAGATGCTGCCCTTGTAGATGAACTTTGGCCAAATCGTCATCAAGGTTCACTCTTTTTAATTCAGCGTCTTATTGCGTGGAATATTAATATGGGTGTATATGTTGAAAATACTAATGAATTGGTGGCCTGGTGTTTAAGGTAATACAATTTTTTTAAATTAGAAAAGTCTCAACTTTGTCATCTTTTTTAGACTACAAGGTGGATTTTTAGGCGCCTTACAGGTAAAAGACACGCACAAACGTCTGGGACTTGGCAGCTTAGTCACCTGTGCTATTTCACGCCGCATCGCTCGTGAACTTGGTCAGGATATCACTGCTTGTGTCAATCGAGATAATGTGCCATCTTGTGGTGTGTTTAACAAACTTGGATATAAGGAATTAGATATTGCTTATTGGCTTCGTACATTCCCCACTGAAAATGGCTTAGATTGGCCAGATGGTGTATAACATTTTTTTTTTGTGATATGATGAACATTAGTTTTTAATAATACAAGAGCTTAAAAATTTATACTAAATTTTATTGCAGATTTATTAAAACTTGGTCAAAAAGCTTTATAATAAGTTATTTATAATTGTTTCACAATCTTTTTGTGCAGTGCATGTTTCTTAGGGTCAATTGTAAAAATTCAAAACTAAGGTTTTTTGACTTATTTTTCATGTAATTTAAGTTCATTTTTAATATTTTAAAGTGCTTTCATATTACGTTGAAGTCGTAGGCTTTGGCTGTATTATTTGGGACCTTAACCCTGTTGCTCTGATATAAGTCAGTTTTGATTTTATTCTTCGCTCACCCTTATGTGCATATATTGCTTCGTCCATCGAAAAATAGATAGACGAGATATATTAACTAGCAGTTATGTATGTACCAAGAATAATTGCTTTTCAAATAAATTGAAGTTTCGTGGAAGTTTAAATTGGAAGGATCGAGCCGATAACTCCTTTTCGGAAAAGTAGAAAAAACTTTTTTGTAAGATAACGTGATATTTAAGTTATTTGAAAAAGCCAAATTTTCGGAAGTTCCGACTTTCAAAAAGTTAATTTAGATACGTTAAGCATTTCTACGGATGGGTGTAGTGACAGGTATGAACTAAAATCTATACTGCAGCAGATTGACTAAAAACTTTTATCAGTGACAGTACTGATCGTGAGTCAAACTAACAACCGAATCTCTCTTTAAATTTTTGGGAGAACATTTTAAAAGCTTAAAAAGCTTTAACAAGCTAATTTACACTCTGAACGCAGTTCATCGTGCCGCTTACCAAGGGAGTAACCAATCGACTTAGTATTTTTTATTAACTGCCATAAATAAAATGCATTCAAATCGCTTGACTTCTGTAACAAATCCAGCAGACCTCAGTGAATTGCGAGATTTGTACAAAAAAGATTGGCCCCGACATTGTGTTGGATACTACACCCTACAAAATTACATAAACTGGTTGAGTGCACTACAACCAGTAAACCTGAAACATTTAAGCATTTTCACACTCAATGAAGATTGGCGCATTGATGGGCTGTATTTGATAGTGGTAAGAGCTGTGCAGCATTGTTCAAGTGCAAACACTTAACAAATTTTTTGGAATTCTTTCAGAAAAGGATCGCTATCAACTCTTCATCAATGCTTTAAACACTATTGGGGAGAGACTTTCTCAAGCTCTCACACTGATCGACTGGTCAATAGGCTATAAGGTTACAGCAATACCAGCAAAATATTGTTCAACAGTTATTTCGCATGTAAAAGAATTAAACTTGGAATGGACTGCTGCTATGATGGTTATTTACTACATGCCGCAAACAGCAGCGCTTAAACTTCAAGTCGAGTAAGTCAAATGATTCTGATGCTCTTCAGCGTTAATTTTGCACTGTTAATGTTCTAAGCTGTCCTGCTGGTTTTCAACTTCGTCGACTAAATGTAAGAGATGCAGCATTATTAGATGAACTTTGGCCTAATCGCCATGAAGGTTCGCTATTTTTTATAAAACGGATTATAGAACTTAACCTAAGTATGGGACTGTATAGAAGGGATAATCAAGAACTTGTGGCATGGTGTACAAGGTAAGCTTTTAAAACTTTAAAGTTAAAGCCTCATAAGGGATCAAAAACAGCCTGTTCTTTATTTATTTTATTTTTGAACCAAGAACCAGCTGAAATGTTTCGCTATATACACAAATCATACGGCAAACAGTAGCAACTTAAACCTCATTTTCTAAAAAAACAGTATTTCTTTCACAAAACCCTGATCCCTTTTTCGTACTTTTGCCAAAAAATAAATGTGTTCTCAAACAGATTGTTAAACCCGAGGAAAATAGGTACACAAACGGACAAAGTAAACAAATATAAAACGGAATCCATTCAATAAAACGTGTTCCAGAGATGTGCATTTGTCTGCAATGTGGAGGGCATACATGCAAAGTTGTACACTCTTACCACCAAACATAGTTCACTGAATAGCTGACGCAGCTGACGTCAAACAAAATACAGTTCGAAAGCTCCTGTGAATACCGCGATACAAAATTAAAATAAATGAAATCGGACTGTTTTTGCTACCGGTGTGAAAGTCTTATTAAAAAATAAAATTCTTTTTTATAGATGTCAGGCAGGATTCTTAGGTACGTTACAAGTGAAAAATGGATATAAGCGTCGCGGCTTTGCTAGTCTCGTTGTCAAAGCTTTTGCGCTACAATTGGCTAAAATAGGCCAAGATATTTTATCACTCGCTCATGAGCATAATATAGCATCTCATCAACTATTTCTGAAGTTGGGCTTTGAAACGTTCGCTAATGCACATCATATGAAAGCTTTTCACAGCAAGAATGGCATAGAGTGGTCAGCAGATGCCTAATTACAAATCATTTATTTATTTTTGTTTTATTCCATTTATTTTCAACTTAAATCTAAAATGTATTATATCAAATTTTGATTATCATTTGCTTATAAAAATAAATTTAAATATAAGTATAATGTTCTTCCTTTGCTCTTAACTAAACTTCCTCTTGTTGTTCAAGTTCTTGCTCAGGCGGCACCGGTTTTGTTATCTAAATTTATTTGTGTGAATTTACAAAAAATGAAAAATAAAGTTAGTGACTTGGTAAGCTACAAGAATTTTAGGAGAATGTCAATTAGTATCCCAAAGTGTAAAAGGACTCACAGCAACATGCATGCGCAGGCACATTTATGTATATTTAATCAATATTTTATTCAAACTGTTTGAATTACAGCTATTGGACTCGTTCTGATTACATAAATAAATTTTTGATTCTTCTGTCGAAAGTTATCGCTAACAAGAAAACTATGGGCCAATTTCAGCTCATAGTTTTCTTATCAAAGTTAAGGTACTAACTTCAATTTACCATATATCAAATCTACAGGATTTTATCATTTTATAATTGAAATTGCTTAGAGTAAACTTAGACTCGTTTTATAGGACAATATTCTTCCTGAAGTTCTAATATTTTTAGTGGACAGCAAATGGTTTTTTGTTCAAATTGCACGCCTTTACATTTTATGCTGGATGGTGTTAAATATCCATAGTTCAGGATCAGGAACTATCCAAAAACTACGTGGACCAATTTTCATCTTGTTGGCACACTCCACACGTTAAAAAACAAAGTTTCTTGCTCAGTGACATGCTACACTAGGCAACAAAAATTTTACATTAAAAATATATTTTTAGATAAACAATCTAATATACATTTAAAAACTTGCACATATTAACAATTACATATTGAAACAGTAAGATTATTTTTAACGTATTTTTTAGCTAGTTTTAGATTTTTCGTGTATTTCAGTATATGTATATTCTATTATCTTTTTATTAACTGACAGTAAAATAAATTTCTTTTCTATAACTTGAAACCATACCAAAAGTGCTTCTTAAGAAGAGAAACTTTGACAGTCTTATAGACGAAAATTTGTAGGTCCAAGCAAATTTAGATCATTATTACTCCAGTTAACTCCAATTAATAGTGTAATTCGTCTTAGTACTCATATCATCTTGAACAACATGCAATTACTTCAGAAAAATTTAAAGTACAGTAAAATGATTTTAATAACACAATTCCCAGATCCTTTCAGTGATATTAAACTAAGACAATTACTTATAAATTAAGATATAGTCAAAAGTTAAGGAACTTGCACCAAAACATTTGAAATTGATCTCTACATACATATTTTAGCCGCATTTATAAAACTTTAACCATTAATTAACACATTTCAATGTACCCCCAGCGTTAACATTTACTCAATACATGCATTACTGTACATACAAATACATATTAAATTAAATACATTACACACAAAAGTATACATTTAAGAAATTTACAAAACATTAGCATGCCACTCATTTTATACACTTACAAAACGTCACTTATGCAGAGCTGTACAAGAGTGCACAGCACTTTGGAAAAAATATGCTGCGCTTAGTACCATAAACATTTTTCAGCATCTCGCATAGCACAGCTTATTGTACAGCAGACTGTACAGCTTTTATTTTTACTTTAA
This sequence comes from Meiosimyza platycephala, assembly GCA_963662105.1. Taxonomy (NCBI): domain Eukaryota; kingdom Metazoa; phylum Arthropoda; class Insecta; order Diptera; family Lauxaniidae; genus Meiosimyza; species Meiosimyza platycephala. The sequence continues at coordinate 1,088,985 of OY759210.1, read as the reverse complement.
TCGCAGCTTAACGCTTCAAGAAATGTTTTCATATTCAATATTAGTGAACTAATAAAAGTATTTTATTCAAGCTTTAATTTTCAAGAGCTAACATAGCTTCTTAAAGAAGTCTTTAAGAAAAATTCATGAAAACATAGTTCTATTTCAGAGAAACTCGCCTAAAAATTTGATTACAATTTAAAATTGTTTTTCATTCCAAATTCATTTTGCTTAAGCTAACACTCTTTTACAACTCTGCTCGAATAACTTAAATTATTTCAATATTATCATAGTTGCTCTTATTCAACTTATTTACACCACTTGATTCAATTTAATTTAACTAACTAACTTGCACAATAATTTAGTTTATAAGATATTACTTATTTTAAATAATAGTTGTCTCAGTAGTAGCAACCCTTTTGATAATTTATAGTACGCAAGGGCATCACATTTCAACATGCAAACACTTTCAGACGTTTCCCAGTAATTAATGAATTAAAAATAATACTTCATATAAAATCGACATGTTGTACATATCATAACTTAAAGACTAAACATTAAAGACCCTGAATGTTGAGTTAAAGGTGATGACTTCTTTTTGGCTTTTTGTTAATTTTAATATTTTTCCATTTTCATTCCATTCATTATGATAATTTCTGATGAATTAAACTATGATTGACTTGCTTATCTTTGGGTTTTCTTACTTTAAAGCAGCGTATGCCGAAATAGTCGCACATTTCACGAACCTGAAAAAATATCAAGAATAATTCAGTTAAATTTCTGATAAACTATATATGTTTTATTTAGTTAAAGTGACAGCTGGATATTTACACGAACAAAGAATTAAATAGAATATCTAATATCTGTTTTACAATCTAATGCGTGCCAAGCCCAAAATATGGTTGGTTATCGTTTACTAATACAGCCGTTCAAATTTATGCCAATGTTCTATTGATACTTTTACTTAATGTTTTAATTAAATTGATTCTTTAATTTATAAAATTTCATTCCTGTCATTATTTTTGACTTCTTACAATTGATGAGGACTATTAATGAATAAACCATACGTGATATACTTCTTAAGAAAATCGTGAAACCTTGAATCGAAAAGCTAAAAAAAATTTTCTATTTGACAAAAAAATTTTTAACCTACTTTTTTTCAAGTTATTGCAAAATTAAATTTTATAAACTAAAGCTAGTTGCTCTTGAGCAAATGAACCGAAAATTATTTTTTCATATTTTAATTATTTATTTATAAGAAATTAATTTTATTGGTGCCCTGCGTCTTTTAAGAACTTAAAAAATTTAATTAAATATCAAAACCCTAAGGAATCCAAATCAGTTTGTAGAAATTTTTTAAAAAATTTTTTAAATTTGCTTGCATTTTTAAATTCATTTAGGAGCGCTAATCGAGAAATTTTCGGCTCAGTTTAGAATTTTTTTTCTCATATCATCAAGTTTCACCGACAATGCTTTCATAAGGTAATGATACTTACCACACCCTGGCCATAGTGTATATGTGCTATCGTTATGAAAATTGTTAATCCATGTACCATCCAGCGTTCACCATTTGGCGAGAGATCCATTCCAATTAAGCGCTCGTACCACGGAAAGCAGGATACACCAACAGCAGCTAAGAGTGGCCACATGAGCACGTTAAATGCTTCACAACGTGTGTCGGACATTTGGGCCACAATTAGACGGCACTATATGAAAAAATGTGTTTAATAATGTTTTGTAAATCGATATCGTTTCGTATAATGATACAAAACGATATCAAACTACTGCGTATAATTTTTTAGGTTTTCAAATCTTAAATGAGATTTTCGCTGGCAAGGATACTGAAACAAAAAATAACAAGTGCATCTTTACTATGGAATTGAACAATGTACAATAAACATCAGTCTAACTAATTTTCCAGTTGCATATGGGACGTTCTTTCACAAACCGAACGAATTTTGACAAAAATTGACCGACACATTTTTGATTTGGCTGAAATTTTTATTATGGGTTCTGTATCGAAAAAGAAGAGAATATTAATTTGTTAATAATTTTTAAAAAAAACATTTATATATTAAAGTTCATTTTCTTAGCTTCAAAATGAAAATAAAAACAATCTTCTAGCTTTCTCAGAACAGGAATTATGAATTTTTGAAAGTGAGCCTCCAAGCCAAAAATCACGAAATTCTCAAAATTTGAATTCGCACTATTTTGGTTAAAAATTTTTTTTAAAAAATCCTCGAATACGTGTCTCTTCTTTTTCGATACAGAACCCATAAAAAATTTCAGCCAAATCAAAAATGCGTCGTCCGAAAAGTGTTCGGTTTGTAAAAGACTGTCCCATATGTACGAGTATGTAGAGTTTGAGAGAGCCTGTGAACCAAAAACAAAGTTATCTTAACTTAAATGCTTTACTGCGAACAGTGATTTAAAATAACTTGTATACATTCGCTGAACTTTAAAATATCGGTGATTATCTCTAAAATTTTCTAAGGTTTAAAAAAGACATTAGCATCACTAAAATATGCTTCAAAATCAAAGATGTAGAAAAACAAATGCATTTTTTTTTTTTGATGCAATAAATTCCCACAAATAAGAAAAACTTTTCAATCCTTTTGCACACAGCAAATAATTCCAACTACAACCCACAGCTGCAAAACAATCTAAAGTTCTGATATTCAAAAAGAATACAAATACTCACAGCAATATTTGAGAATAGCGTACCGAAGAGCACAAACAGAATTCTTGGTTCCAAGTTGACGATGTTGTTGTTCGAATAGAGGCACCAAAATGTTGTTATTGCAAAAAGCCATAAAAATGGGAATAAAGGACGTGCAGCTTCCATAAAAGGACGCATTTTGCCGGTTTTGTTCTTATACGATCTATATTGCATTCATAGAGCAGGCAGCACAGGTGTTGCGAGAGAGGTAAGCAACATTTCCATTTCAGTCAGGCGGTTGATGTTAATGACGTTTTTTGTTGTTGTTTTTTATTTGTTAAGGTGATGTTGTTGATGACGATGATGATGATGCATAAGAAAAGCAGCGGAATATCATCAACATGCAAGGGAAAAACATGAATTTTTATATCAGTGCTGTTTAAATATTTTTAAATTTTTAATTATTTCATTTATTTACATACTTACACATAAATATTTTTAATTATAATTGGATGACTTGACAGAATAGCAGACACATATAGAGTAAATTCAAATATATTTGCCAGTGATAGATTGTATACAGTTCGGGTGCGCCAAATGCCAGGTCCAACAAGTGTGGTAAGGAAAAGCATTATGCTGACACCCTATGAGAGAAAGGAATTAAATAAAAACAAAAAAAAAATTAATTTTAACGGTTGTTTTATCATTTAACTACTTTTCTGATATCAGACGTAGACATATATGCTGATTAACTCAATCACCAATTCCTTTTTTAACCATAAAGTCTTAATAGCGCACCTAACTCTTCAAAATGAGCGCTCTAAAGCCATAGCACTAAAATATTTACACATGAACTCTCATAAAATATTTTTTATGCTGCCAAGTGTCTTCTCAAATTTTCTCTGTCAATCTTTTAGCGTCATAAATTCAGACGCATCAATTATTCAAAAGTTTTTTAGCGTTGCACTCAAAATGACGTTCATTACTTCCTGAGCATGCACACATTTTCACGGATGTGCACTCACTGCTGCTGCCAATATTTGAGGATACAACAACTATCTACATAAAGCGAAGACAAATATGGTGCTCAATTTGGCAAATACACATTTTAATAGCATACATTAAGGTGCATGCAGCATTGCACTACCCCCAATACCATCATCATAACCGTTAACAATATACATATGTAGGTATGTATGTGTAGCCATTATTATCATCATTTCTTACCCACATCGTGCAGTCGTAGGCCCATGGCAAAAACATTACGCCTGTGTTGTACTTTTCCACATGCGTCAGATAAAAGTTGAGGAACACGTTCCATATAACGAAGAACATGCGAATCGGCGGCAGGTCTTCAGTGCCGAAGAGTGAAAACATGTAAATGGGTATTAACACTGTCGAGTATGAGTCCAAGCCATGGTCGAAGAGTTCACCCAAAGGACCGCTAGTGCCAGTACGACGTGCCTGCTTGCCATCAATGCCATCTAGTGAAACCCAATGAAAACCAAAAAGTACATCAAGTTAGTCATGCAAAAAAGTAAAAAATAAGAGAAAAGAAAGTTCGCTCGTCTCACCTAAGTTATAGTAGAGTAAAATATTAATAGCAGCCACAGACCAGACCCACCGTGGCACCGAGTTTTCTGCGTTATTGGCGGCGGTAAAGTCCCAGTCATAATAAGCAATTAAAATAAAGTTGGCTACCGTCAGGAGAAACCCGGTAAAGGTTATGAGATTCGGCGCTAACCATTTGGGAAAAAACTGCAGCGAAAAATTAATTTTAAATTGAGATAAAAATAACAATGTTTGCAATAAAAAATATGAAAGTTCATAGACACATTTCCCGAATGCACTCACCTGCACAAACCAGTTCCAAATCGGATGCATAACATAGACACTCAGATAGCTTGTGTCTATGCAGTTGTACTGTAAAGAAATAATAAAAAAAAGTTTAGGTACAAATAAAGAAACTTTTTAAACTGCAAAGCCAAACGAAAGCAGGAAAAGTCCTGATATTTGTTTAAACCAATTTATTTAAATTTTTATATTTTTTTATATGCCTAAAGCATTTCGAAATAAAAATTACTTAAGTTTTTATCCTATATTTTCCCGATAATTGTTGAGATATTTCGTGTAAAAAAATGTTCAAGAAAGTTAAAAAAAAGTCAGTGCGCATTATTTAAAAAATTATCATATGTATGCATTAATATTTGCTGCAAGATATGTAAACGATTTTTAATCTGATTTCAAATTGTAGTATACATAAAATAAGTTGATTTATATTTAACTACGATCAGAGTCCAAACAACAATTAAAATAAAATATTGCTTCAGAAGTCTGATCAAAAGAACGAAATTGTCGAAATATGTACGCAGTCAACCCAAAAGCTCACTTAGCCGATTGGAGTATTATTTTAAGTGTGTCTAATTTCAGATTTTTATTGTTTTTATTTTAATCGCTTCAAATTTTTCATTTTATAATGTGTTTTTAATTTGTTAAAATGATTTTTTGTATGGAATGTGGTTTTATTCGCATCAAAAATTCTGTTTTGTCTGTCTGTCTGTCTTTTATGGACGCGGAACTATCCGGCCGATTTAGAGTATGTTTGCATCGATCCGGCGAATGTCATAGGCTGTTAAATTTTTATTTAGATTGCATATTTTAGGGTGGCCCTCATGAAAAATATTTTTAAAATATCATTTTTACGAAGACCGATTAATCGATTCAATCCGAATTTACACAACGTAGCTTTTATATTAAGAGACATAGCTAAGGCTACAAAACTTTTATTTAGAGTGCATAGTAAGGGTGGCCCTCATGCAAATATATTTTTTATATATGTACATATGATTTTCTCGAAGACCGCTGAATCGATTCTCATGGAATTTACACTAAGTCGTGGGTTTTATATTAAGAGGCACAGATTAGGCCGTAAAAATTTTACTAAGAGTGCATACTCAGGGTGACACTCATGCAATAGTATTTTCTAAATAGAATTTTCACGAAAAAATCCAATTCATCATATCTCATCAACGCAGATGCATGAGATTCGGCACACTTATAAAAAGTATGTTCAAAAGTAAATTCCAATGAAAAAATGGGCAGCCTAACTCCTCTCATATTTCTAGCTGCAACTTAGTATCAAATTTTTTTATCCATATAAGAAGCACTAGATTGGCAAGGTAATACAGCTTTAATACCTTTAATTTTAGTTACAGGTTTAGCAATTAAACAGTTTCTCTGTAACAATCGATCCACATTCGCCATTCCAGTTTTCATTTAAAATTTACATTTTAATTGGCATTAAAATGGATTTGCACTAGAGAACTTTTCAGCTGTTCCAGTGGGCGCAAACAGCCTAAGCATGTGTGTCGCAATGCTATTTTTATACCGAAAATTTTCAAATAAGAATAATTTATTGAATAACAACATCAACTGCAATAACAACGAAATTAGAACAACAGCAACAACAACAACAAAGTAAATAAAGCTCTATTAAAACACACAGTCAAACAAACAATCCAAGCTTCACTTTAAGTGGATTACACATGTGGTCAATGACACTTTTCATTATTATCACTCGTACTGCAAGTACCAATCTGGTGATAACAGCACATAATAGAGATACTCTGAGAGGAAGAGCATCAAGCGGCGAAACAAGTGATGTCGACATATCGGAGCAACACTTATGCCAGCAACATTTTGTATTTTTGTTCGTTGCGATTTGCAAATGGTACGAGTATATAAAAAAATGTTTATACTTTCGGCATTGTTCGTGATGCTTTCCATTTAAAGTATTTTATACCATCCAACCATCTCAACAAACTGCTCGCTTGAACAACTATGAGTGAATATCTTATTGCAATCGACTAAGTTATCAATTTGTTTTTCGGTTGCAGCTAGATTTTTCTTTTCCCTACCACCGCGTGTTCTCGACTAATTATTTCTCAAAAAAATTTTGAAATTTTACCTCATTTGTCCATACCATGCATGGTTCCTACCATGACAATTGTTTTTGTGCATATTTTACTAATTATTGCCCAATTAAATTTGCAGACTCTGACTCAGAGTTCGTTCTCTGGCTCCGATTACATTCACAAAAAAGCGACACTAAATAAAAATTTAATTCTAAAGTTGTCATATGTTTTGTTTGACTGTGTACGCAATTTTTTATGATCGCTAAAAATTACATCCTTTTATACATATAATGTAGTATTTGCTTATCACATTTATTTTTTATTTTAATTTTTTTTTAAGTTTTTTGAAATGCAAAATTCTCTCTTGTTTTCGCTGAAAGTTTCTTTATTTAGTGCAATAAAAGTTTTTTTAATGCAGAGTAATTGTTTATGATTTTGCTTTTATTTATTAAATGATAAAAACAAAACCCGCGCACTTCATAAGTGGCGTGATTACACTAAGAGAAAAAACAGCAATGAAGTACTTTATACTTTTAAATTATTTTCATATATTGTTCTATGAGATTTATACTTTTTTGTAGCTTAAATCTTGAGAACTGAAAATCTGAATGTTCAAGTGCAGAAATTGAGGCAAATTAATTCTAGATACTTAGCATAACATTATTACAAAACTTATTTATTTATTAATATACTCAATGTTTGAATGTTTAGTTGCAGAGGAGAATCAATCATGTCTTTAAAATTTAAAGTATGCAATATTTCTCTCAAATATTTTCAAATCCCGTAAAAAACAGCATATCAGATTGCTTTTGAAGAATTGCATTCAAAGCATTTTCAAATAGAAATCAATACTTTTTTCAGTGAAAACCTATTTTCTCTCGAAAGAATCAATTACATGTACAAGTATTTTATTAATTCAATTATACATGTATAAAAAACAACAAAAGTAAATTGCTTTCTGATTTCATAGGAAACCCCACTTTAGTAAGAAACGAATGTAAAATGCAAAAAAAAGGTGGTCCCAACAAAAAAAAACTTGAATAATGTAACCATAAATTTTTTGTAGCTAACTACCAAAGTTGATTATGTATTCTTAGTACGATGATTTAGGAGGACGCAAAAGAGATATGTCAATACAACATAATATGTTATGTGTATTTATTGTACTAAACCATATTTTATGGAAACAATTCTTGAGATCGATAAATGTTTGAAACGAAAAATATTTTACGTGACGCATAAACCCAATACTAAAGAATTTAACACTTTTTATCGAATCAAATAATAAAATCTTCATAAATAAATTTCGAATAAAAAATAAATTTAAATTAACATGCATGCAGTAGCCGTCTTCATTGTATTACAGAATCAATGCGAAAGAAACTTAAAATCAAAAAGGATTAAACCCCAAAAACTTATCTTGAAAACGAAAGAACGTCCCGAATATGCAGGACGAATGGTCATGGTACTTTTTAGGCACACAGAGAACGCCATATCCAGTAACGATGCAAATTGAACTTTAAGTTCCACCTTTTGTATACGTGATAGTAAAAATATTATTCAGCATTAAAATCAACTTACCTTGTATCGTTCGAAGCCCTTCAAATGGGCTTCGCCTAAATATTTGATGCCGAACATAGCGTCAGCAGGAGCGTTGGCAGGTGGCAGGCAGCAAGATAGAGAGCGTATAGAAAATGCAAAAATCAAGCCGAAAATGCGTACAGTGTGAGGTAGAAAAGTTGCGTTGATTACGACTGCTGAAGACTTATGACGACTGCATTGAAGGTTGTTTGAGAACGACGAAAATGAGGTGAAGCGTAACAAATTTTAACTTCAAGTATGCACCTATGGAAAACACTTCACAAAAAAATTTTCATACTTATAAGTTTTCAATAAACTAAAAAAAATGTTTTGTTTTCAGCGTTGTTTTTATCTTTTCATACATTTAATTCAAGTGTACCTTTAAAAGAGTAAGGTTAAGCCAATTAAGTTTTCCTAAATTTCACTATCTCCACATTTCTTATTCCTTCAGAAAGATTTTCAAAATAAATTTTCACAACCATGCGAACTTGTATTTTGAAAATCTTATCACTTCGCACTTAAGCCTACTTAAACTATTTTCATTCTTTAATCGCTTTCGCTTTGTTAATCTTTAATCTTTGGTTATTTTGCAAAATCATATCTGCATTAGGGCATTTCACATGATTATAGAACTTTGATTACGTTTAGGTTCACAATTACGTTGTTGAGTTGATTGATGGTAATTTTAATTCATTGTTGCCTTACGGATGTCGCCAGTATTATCAGCCTTTTTCAACCCATAGCACGTGTATACTCTTTCTGATTTAAAACAGACATCATATTCATACAAAAATTAGTACATTACGTATGTAGTATTTATGTATATCATACCCAAGCAGAGCATAAACATTAAAGAAAGCTGGTGAAAGAAAACAATAATAATGTGCTAAATGCTGATCGTACGTTTCATACAGTAGTGGTCTAAAAATTATTATTTTTTTGTTTTTGTTTTGTTGTACAATATATCTAATGTCCAAATAATTTCAAAATTAATTCACTTATTCACTTGATATTTTTTTATAATTTTTTTTTTCTAAAAGTATAAAGAGCAGTAAAACAGCATTAAACTCGTTTTCAAAATATTATTTACTATAATAGAAATCTAAGACCGGAGTTGAGAGATAATATATTAAACTATATGGTAGAGCACCCGCTGGTGGCTAAATAAAGAGGTCGATAGAGCATTTTTATTCATCAATGAATGATTTTTAATTATATCCATACATATGTAAAAAGTTACAAATTTAAAAAAAATTAATTTATGCAACCAAAATAGTGAATGTCTAATAAAATATTAAATACTTATTGTACGTTGATTACTCTCACCAGCAATCTGACCTAAATAAATTTCAAAGATAATGACTGAGTAATGTTAAGCCTGAACATTTAAATACATTCATTTTTCTTATTCGAAATCAAGAAATTTTCAGCGGCTTTTGGTGTTATATTCGATTCGAAGTTTATCTTTGTTCAACACCTGGATTAAAACAATGCGCCGAATTACTACAAAATTTTCATACCCCGATATATTCGGATTGTTATTAAATTAGTTAGATCGCAATTGGAATATTCTTCTTTCATTTGGAATTTGTCAATGCTTCTCATAAGATATGGTTTCCATTCTTTGCCTTTTATTTAGCCCGTTTCTTCTAACCGTTCATCTTGTTAACTCCTTGACGTAGTGTTTTGTCATTCCTTTTTTTTAAGTTGTTCATAGAAGCATTAGTTGCCCTTATCTTCTAGATAAATTAACTTGAATGTTCCTTCCAGAACTTTGCAAAATATTTGAATATTTTATGAGAATCTTTATAAGACAAATTATGCTTTTAGTTCTCCTACAACAAAGTGTTAGAAAAAAATTAATAGAATAGATAATTCTATTATCGAACACAAATGGTTATCTATGATTTAATGTCATATCTCTAATTTTTAAGTAAGTGCTATTTTATCATTTCTATGTTGATATTAATTTACGTAATTTTGTATTTTACTATTAGTATCTTAGTATTTATAATCTCTAGTCAGTAAAGATTAATGTTTCAACAAAAAAAAAATGATAGCTTTATAGAACTTTTATTTTGCAAGTCACCATTTTCCCGTTTGTATTAGTTGAATTAGGAGGTTTGCCTTAAATCAAAATCGATTTCGATTTATTATTTGGAAGGTAATCGCTGGTTTATAAGAGGCGAAGTCAAACGCTTAAATTGACTTAGGACAAATAGAGCTGAATCAATTTTCCATTAATCCTCTGTGAAATTTGCTTTCGAAATCTAAATAAATAATAACAAATCGCCAAATAACGAAAGAGAAATTTCATCCAGAACTAGTGAAAATTGGCGTCGTTTAGTACAGTAAAAATTGCAACATTTTATGAAAGAAATTTCTGTCGGTTATGTTTGAGTGAAATTTTTTAAGTCATTGCTTCCACAGGACATGGACAGGGGGCGCATATGACTAAATTTTATCAGAAGCTGACGCTGATCAAGAATATATACAAAATAAATACACTCGACTATGATTTCAGGCTTTAAATATGTGCGTTCAGAAATGCATTTGAATTCGCCACTACTGTATTTGCCAAGTACAAAAACGATAACATAACATGCAATTATTTTTTCCCCCATTTTTTCTCATGCACTCTTTGTGGCTTTGGAATCGTACGTGGTAACCTTGTCTTTATTTATTTATTTTTTTTTGTCGTAATACAAGTAAAACCACTGTTTTTTTTATTTTTTTTTTTTTTTCGTCTTAATCGTTTGCCGGTCGGAAGCATCGCCAAAAGTAAGTTGTTCACCTAAGCAAGTTTATTGCAAATTTTTTATTGAATTTTTAATTTTATTTATTTTTTGTCTTGAAAACTGATAATTTCGATTTATTTTTAGTTTTTGTTGAAATTGACTTTTGGACTTTAGGCACAGCTAAGCACTTGAGAGATTTTATTTTATCTCAATTTTTTTTTATTAAAAATACTTTTCAGTTTTTTTATATGTTGTAATATGTCTGTACATATTTTTTTCTCTTTTTTTTGATCTACTAATGATGACCAATTTAATAAATTCTTTTATTATCAATTTCCTTCCTTATAGCATTATCACTCGTTTATACACACACTTGAGAGCAGGACTTTTTTGCTGCTTCGCGGGCTTTTGATTCGATGATTACGACGTTTTTAAATCCACATCACGGCTCGTCGCGTTAGCTCTCGAGACTAAAACTCGCCACGCTCGACGGTAAAAGTGATTCTACGTTCTGAACTCAGCGCTGTTTCGTACGAGTAATCGCGGGGTTTCTTCACATTGCAGAGTATTGTGTTGTGGAACGATTTTCATTCTTTTTTATTTGCTATATTCATGTTATACATTTGTTTTTTCCATTAATATAATTTGTATTGAGTGTCCGTCTGTCTATCTCTATGTGTGTATGTATGTAAGTATGTCTATATGTAACATACATACATATATGTTTTTTGTATTTACTCTTGCAAATACTTTCTCGTTGTTGTTGTTTTCGCATGTTTTTTAATTCTTTTCTCTCCCCTTTATAAAAATTAATTTTATTTCTCTTATTATTTTTGCGCTCCGTACTCTTATCGCTCCTATTTTTGTTTATATTAAATTCTATTAAAAGCTCGTTTAGCCTATGCGTAACCCTTTTTTGATTTTTCTGTGCCAAAGTATCTGAGGTTATCAGCGTCAAACCGACCTTCGCTTTGCCTAATGAAACGTTCAACTTTCATTAAAACTTTTTAATTTTTTTGCAAAATAAAATGTTCAATTTAGCATTACAAAATGATTTTTTCACTTTATTAAAATTTATTATTTTACATTTTACAAACTTAGATTTTAATGATCGTTCAGAAGTCGCTCTTAAGCAAACAACACCATTGATAAGTCGATTAAATAAATACAGCAATGGCGAACAAATTAGCACATCCTTGACGCACTTACTAAATCTTGACTATAAATTTTTATAAACAAATTTTTTACAACTAGAACAACTTTGTATGGGGTTGTTTTCTTAAGTTTCCTTATCTTTTTTGGAATATACATATAATATACATATTAATTTTTCGAACTTAGCATCTGTGGTGGTGGTTCTCAAGACCAGCTTCGCGCCCCGGTCATTTCCAAATTTTATTTTCAAAGTTTCCATAACGATTGATGTAATACCAATTAGTTCCTATGTATGTATGTCGGGAGTGACCCTTATTATTTCCAGCTTTTTTTATAAATTGTTAATGTAAAATTTCAATAAAAAAATAATCAGAGCACAATTCGTGAAAACAAAACAGATTTTCAAAATAAAAATAAAAAAACTCTATTTTGGTGACCCCTTTTAGTTAAGACATACATAAATGGGCGTATGGTCGTTGTTATGCAAGTAATTACGGTCACAGAACGACCAAAATTTGTTGTTGCTTTCAATTTCACAATTTTATATTGAAAACAATAATTGAGAAAACAAGCAGTTTTCGGCCATACCGCTAGAGGATAAACTAGCTTTCACATTGATATTTTACTGATTTCTTGCAGCGCCAGTAAGCTTTTGGCTTATGATATTTCAATACAGCGGCGTTTGCATATCTCTTTTAATTAACGTCTCTGGTGCCGTGATCATGAACGCCTGTTTAACAACGGCCCACCCAATATTTTGCTATCGCGCCATACAATTTATATTCACAGCAAGTTGTTTCCATTATTCAATAAAAATTTCATTGTATAGCATCCATATGAAGACAGTTGTAACAACCGATTTGCAAATAAGGAAAGAAAGTAAAGATCAAATAATGTCTGATAAAGTTTCACAAAAAATATTTCTTTGTTTATCTGAGTGTTTCGGAAAGTACCAACAACAATGCACATTCCGCTTTAGCATAATTTTGCTTGGGAAATTATTTTATTTAGTTTTCACTATACTTAAAGGCATTGAACGAAAGCAGTAACCTAAAGAAATTTCTCGTTGTAACTGCACTAGTTTTAAGATCTATGCAAAAAGAACGATTAAGAAATTACAAAAATTTGGAAAAAAAAAACCCAATTTATAGAAGAAACCATAAATCTCGAAGCATTCAAAACACAAACTTGACCTCGATTCAAAAACCATTAATAGCAGACAATTTCAAAAGGAAGCAAAAACTGGTACAACAGCTAAGAACCAGGGCCGCGCTGAAAATCATTTATCACATTTAAGCTGCAATAAACGTGACAAACGAACGAACCAAGGAGCGAGTAAATCAAAGAAATCCAGCTCGCTTTACATCCGCCGAAGTGGTATAGAAGTTGGACGAGGTTAGACAAAATGTAGTAAGCAGCGGGCGTTTAAGAGAATGCATTTGCATGCAAGTCGTTGCATCTTCTGCGGAAGTAGGAGCAGCAGTAAAATGAAAGTATGTAGAGAAAAAGAAATGCTCATCTTCGCTTTGCAAGTTTACGTAAATGCCTAGCATCGCTGCTACTACTGTCCCACTAGAAACGAGTCAGGCTCTTGAACGCAAGACAATGGCAAACAAGACAAATTACATTTTACAGCGTTGCGGCAAGCAATTTTCGAAGGAGTTTCCTCAAAAGGAAAGCACAGCACAGGAAGAAAATCGAAAAATGGGAAAAACAGCTCTGAGGAATTTATTGTCTTTTAGAAACACTGATTTACGGTGCGAAATCAAACAGCAGGAGGATGCATTGGAAACAACATCCAAAAGAGAGAAAACTATTTTACTGCTTTCAGGATAATTTTCCAAATAATTAAGATCATATTATATTCTACTATTTCAAAGGTTAATTGAGCAAAATAACTTAGTCCAAAACATGGTGCATAAAGTAAAGCAATCGTTTAATATAACCTCCTTTGTCAAAAATCAATGTTGTCGGAAATGAATGAGCAAAAGTGTAAATAATTTCTATATATAAAATATGAAAAGTCGCCATTATTCTTAATGAAATGGATGCAACAATTGTTTAAAGGTGGGAATTCAAAATATCGGTCATCCGTTAAGCTCCATCTAAACATCTACCGAAGGTTTGCAAAATTTATTTACAAATTCTAATGATACAACTGTACACGCAAAGAAATTCCTTAGTTAAATCATGAACATAATCTAAAAGAATCTATATAAAAATAAATATTTATTAAATACCTTACAGATATGTAGTCACCTTAAAGAATTTGCTTTTGAGTTTTAAATACTTGAAAGAATAGCAGCAACGCACCTTGAAGTTCTAAAAAACCAGTCGGGTAAGAAAAAAATTTTTTTTGACCCTACGTCATAGCCGAGCATTGAAATATTTTTTTTTTAGTTTCGTTGATATTTGAAAACTTACAGTTGATTGAAACGAAATATAAAAATTTATTTTCTAAAAAGTTTATTAGGAAGTTTACAAAGAGTTTTATAAATATTTATAAATACAAAATTATGCATTAGTACAAAAACAACACTATAATTATATTTATATCCTATTTGTTTACTTAAAAATTCTATCAATTTGCTGGCAGTTAGACTATTTTTCAATAAGAAATATAAAAAGATCGCTAGCACGTTGAGTCAATTAAGCCACTTTGAAGTTTCAGTTGCTGTCAAGCCTTCAGCGCGTAATCGCTGCAACATTGGACGGTAAATATCTGGAGTAAATGGTAATATAACACCACGCTCTTGAATTTCACCTGTAAGTTTAAAAGAGACAGATATGTAAATATTTCATAAAAGAAACAAACGAAGAAGTCAAAACATTTAATGATTTTTTCTGAATTTACATATAGGATTTATATTAATATCCCAAAGTATCACTTGCCAACAGAAAAAATATGAAAATCTCTTTCACTTACCATCGAGTATCATTTTGGCCGCAATAGCTGCCGGCTTGCCTACTGTCATAGCCATGGCTGAATGTCCTTGTGGTTGACCGTAGACCACAAAATTAATTCCGCGCTCTTCACGTCGACCATCCTGCCAACGTATACCAACTTCGTGGCGCAGTATAACCAAATCTCGTTCATGGCTTTCTATAAATAAATACAAAATGTAAGTGAACTCAATAAATATACTCTAACTTGACCCCTTACCAAATGCCAAGCGAGTTGACAAGTAGTGACTCAATGTATCAAGTGGTGTGTTCAACTTCACAACTGGCTGATCTTCCAACAAACCAAGACTTTCCACACAATCAGCATCTCCAATACGTTCAACTAATTTTTGCTTCAAGTTTTCATAAAAGATACTCGAATCGGACATTCCCAACATATTTATGACTAACTGACGCCACGTTACTTCAGGTCCATTGGGGTGGAGCATTGGATGTGGTTCTGGATCAATCAACCCCAAAAGTTGCATAGGTTGTATAGATTCAGAGAACCCTTTATAGCGTATAGTACCACGCAACAGTGTATGCACCTCTTTGCCCAAACCATATAGTTTTTCATATTTAGTAGAGTCACGATTTGGAAAACCTTCCAATGCAAAGCCAGGCAGAAAGTTTAAACTCTTCGGATTAGACATTAGGTCGCCTCCACCTGATACTTCTACAATTTGACCCTTGCTCAAATATTTTGCTGCTGACAATGTGTTCAGCAGCACTCCACGAGGCGACCATGAAAACTTGTAACGCAGCGCATTTGCTGAACATTCCGGCGCTGGCAAACCTCCACAGTAGCTCACGAAGGACTCAATTACTCCGCCTTTATCTTGTGCTTCATTTATGCACTCCAGTGCAAGCAAATGATCAATACCTGGATCAAGTCCCACCTCATTTAATATAGTCACATTATTTCGACGCGCCTCCTCATGCAACGCTGTGATGTCATCATTTAAATAGCTCGCCGTAACCATATGTGTCTTCTCCGCAACGCAATATTTTGCAATCATGCCATGCAGACTGTAGGGGAGTAGTGAAATCACCACATCAGACTTACCGCAAAGTTCTTGCAAATGATCTGTTCCTTCTGTGACATTCAAATAAACGCTATCTACACCAGCGTACTGATTGGCCAAACGGTCAGCCTCCTCCTTTACTTGGGAGCATACTGTGATGTTGACATCTTTCTCACGATGCAGCCATTCGACAAGTGGAGCTGAGACCATACCAGCGCCCAACACCAGCACTTTCTTGTCAGACTCAGAACGACCTTCGATTTTGTGACGAGAGCGATTGCTAAAGGGTTGGGGAAAAACAAAAAATTTTTGATGAAAGCAACATTTACTGGAACAAGCATAACTTACACATTTGAATCCCGTAATTCTTGAATATATTCGAAGTTTTCGGTTAGCTTACCATTGCTAGCTATGATGGCCTATATAAATTTCATATTAGATTATTATTTTATATTTTATAATTTTCCAAGTGCACTTAAATACTTTTGACATTTTGTGCGTCCTAGCATTGAAGCAATTGCACCAGAACTGAATGCCAAACAACTTTATTGAGTACATGAAACATGGCCGGGCTTATCAGTTTATCAATGCTGTGAGCAATTTACGAATTTATGAAGATGAGTAAGCGAAATCGCTTAATGTATTATAACTCATTGCTTCAAAGGAAAAATTGTCAAAGAAAGATTTACAAAATTGCTCACGATAGAACCACCCTAAAATTGAACTTGAATAAAAAGAAAAACTTAGACAAAATCTTTTCAAATCTAAAAAAGATTTTTTGAGCTATTTTTTTAGGAAAAAAGAATAAAATATTACTTAAAAATTTTTCAATAATCACCAAACAAAATGTTCAAAAATTATTCATCTGAAAGCCAAATAGAGTTCTTAAAGTGTCTTTTTTTAATTAGTAAATAGTAACCAAAATTAAAATATATTTTTGGAAGTTTTGCTATTCATCTTCGGCAATTTTCCTATTTATATTGGAAATATTTCTTTTCGCTTTTGAGAGATTCTCAATTTGATTCAATTTTTTGGTCGGTTATACCATCAGCGATTTTGATTAATTAAAAGAAAATCAATCAATTTTTTTGAAAATATAGTAAAAAAATAAAATTAACTGTCATCGCAAATTACCGATTGAATGGGATACGGAAAGTGTTCATCCTCTAATGGTTTCCTGGCATCACTTCTTAAAATATCAGAAACAAATGGTGCCAATAGTTCGCCAAACATATCAGTAGATTCACGTGGCAACTGCGTTGGCATATTGTCAATTGAACAAACCAAAACACCAGGACCCTTAAAGCTCATGGTGTCCTTGTTGCGATCCGCATCGTACAGACAAAACGGTGTATCAATGGTTGTGCATTCATTCATAAACTCAATGGAACCACCAGGATCGGCTGAAATGTCGCATATTGCCAACATACGATGCGGCAATGCAGGCGAACCTTTACTTGTCGGCAACCAAGGTGTATTTGCTGGTCGCAGCAGGTTTTTAGCATCAGGAATACTAATAAGCTTAGGACTGCCAACGGCCCAATAGATGCAATTCACTATACCAGAGGCGTAAGGTGCTATTTTTTGATTAAAAGTAGAGATATAGCGCTCAGGAAACTCGTCATACTCCTTTGCATCAAAACCACCACCTTCCCGCCGTTCAAGATGATCAGAGCGGCTTACTTCACAGGCATACAATTTATTTTGACCTTAAAACAAGAATACAATTCATCTATGGTTCCGAAAACTTAAAGCCTATGCCTTATATAACCAAACATACTTCCATGCTCAGCCACCTTCCGCAGCATCTCTGGTGGCACATATTCAATTGGCAGCTCCTGAAAGACTTCCTGTGCACCTTGTGACACATTACCCGAGCCAGTAAAAACAAACGTTAACGGGCCAATAGATTTCGGCATCATGCCGAGCGAAATTTCATACCCACAGTCACGTATCGCCTGTCGTGCCATCGAAGAATTGCGATAATTGTGTGCCGGACCAATATGCATGAATGGTGTATGATGTCCCAGCGCCAGTAGACGCAAGCCAATACCATGTAAAATATTTACCATGCCAGCAACACCGGCATACTTGCCAAACGCCACCTGGCGCGCGCCGCGTTCATCAATGATGCGCTCATAATCGATGAGGCGAATTTTCTTTTGACAGCAGCATGAAAATAATAAAGGAGCAACAATACGCTCACATGTTAAAATAAACGATTAAAAATTTAACAGACTTTCAATACCTTCTCCAAAATGGCATCCAACAGCGGCATATTCAGTTCCTGTGCCTTTATGGTGTGCGAGAAGAAACAGTAGGTTTTGCTCGGTATCAAAGCATCAATGGGCACCTGTTTAACACCAAATATAACAGAAGCTTCACTTATGTCCTCCTGTATAATGGCGCCTGCATGCATGTAGGCCTGCACGAAAAATAAAAAGAGAAATAACCTTGAATTGTATGGCTGTGATAATGTGATATGCTATGATTACGCCTTCTTTGCGTAAAAATAATAAAATATCTCAAAATTACAATGTAAATTTTTAATGTAATGACGGAAAAATGGCACAGCATAAATTGTGCTTCATTTAGAGGACACGAAGATAAACTCTGCGAATTCTGTAATTTTTTGGAAACAGCTAAAGTTTTTTAACTGATTGTGAGAAAAAACATTTTTCTTTAAACTGATTAAGGTTACGTTGCCGCTAAAATGTTTACTATAGTAAGTTAACTTGAAATTTATAGTTTCAATTGAAGCCTAGTGTATGTATAGCTGCTACAAGAGCAAATACATAGCGTTTTAAACATATCTGTTATATGGGAAGTGCCATGCCACTACATTTTTTAAAAAGTCCATCCTCTAATTCCCGACAACCCAAGCTAGCTCTTATTTTAGTTTATGATGACGAATTTTATCATCTTTCTAATATTTCTTAAATATTAATTATGTTTTTATCACGTCATCTAAAGGGCGCATTTTAAAATGCGTATTATCAAGAACATTTTATCATAAAATTTTCAGGCAATCTTGAAAAATATATATTTAAGAGGAGACATACATATAATGTGAAGGGTACTCATAAAATTAATTGACTGTAAATATTTTATTAACAATATAACGCATTACTACCCCCAGCAATGCTCAAAACAAATACGTAACAAAATAATCATCAATCTAATCAAAGCACGTAGTAGAGTTGAGCCAAACTTGTTATCAAACAACTTGAATTTAGTGAAAATACAACAAAATCATAGCGTTATCTATGCGAATATAACAACAAATTTTGATATATATGCCTACTTTATTGTTATTGATGTTATTTTCGTTATTCAACGATTGTTTGCAATAACAAATATTTTTCACAAATGGGACAGTCTTTTACAAACCGAACACTTTTCGGACGACGCATTTTTGATTTGGCTGAAATTTTTTTTTATGGGTTCTGTATCGAAAAAGAAGAGATACGTATTCGAGGATTTTTTAAAAAAAAAAAAATTTTTCAAAATAGAGCGAATTCAAATTTTGAGAATTTCGTGATTTTTGGCTTAGAGGCTCACTTTCAAAAATTCATAACTTCGGTTTTGTTAAAGCTAGAAAATTGATTCTACTTTCATTTTGAAGCTAAGAAAATGAACTTCAGTGATTCCTTGTAAAATACCCACAAAATATAAGTGAATTTTAGTCTTATTGGTTCCAAAGTATACCGTACTCATACGCCATGTAAGGTATAACCAAACTCACGACTGAACTATTTTTTGTTTTCAGTTTCTCCATTCTAGCAGATGACAGAAAATAACATATGTACATAAGTCCATTAACCGATAGATTTTTAAACAAATGATATTTGTGCACTTGTTTTCAATTGAAACCCTATCTTTAGTTTATTTTTGACATCTAATACCAAATAGCATTTTGTTGTTTGAAATTGCTAAACTAATCTTTTATCTTAATATCATAAAAAACATTATTGCTAGTAAATTAAAATTATCAGTCAATAGCCTCAATTTCCTGTTATTTCCAGTAAACTACGTTTAACAAATACTTTCACTTAGGGGCTGTGTACACGGAGAGAAAGACTTAAGGAACCTGTGTAAACAACATACAAATATTGAATTTTTCATAAGTATGTAGGTACGGAGAAATTTAGTTTTCTGTAATGATGGCATTTTCGAAATTTATTAGCAAAGTTGGAAAAATTCTAACACAACAGCTTCACTTTCAGATTCGAAGCTTTGTAATGTGGTTCAAAGGAAGAATTCACTTTTAACCACATCAAAATGTTATTGCTGCTTAGATATTTTCTTATGCTCTGTGATAATTTGAGATCAATAGGTAGCACAGTGAAGAGGGGTATTTTGGGACTAAAATGATGAGTTATTGAGCTACAGATATTTTCATTTTAAGCAAAAAAAGGTGCTTCTATACATTTTTATACGAAAAAGTTCTATCGATCTTGTGCAACTTCTTTATATTCGAAACAGGAAATTTTCTTGGGGACGGATTTATTGTTATAAAATTTTAAAATAATCGTGTAAATTAAAAAAAAATCAATAAAAACCCATATAATAAGATATAGGTTACTGAGTTTTACAATGAAAAACTACTTTTAAAACTATGAGAAGCTCTCAGGATTTTATGTGCAATTAATCGAACTGATTGCATTTATATATCCTCGGATCAAAAATTAGCTACGCTTGATTTTGGACAAAATCAAACCTATCGATGCCAACTTGATCCTTTTATTATGTGCCATTCAGAGCTAATAAAATTTTAAAATTTGTTCCGAAAATTTATCATTACAACCGTAATAATTTCCAATTCTATGCATGGGTTTCAGTATTGAAAATATTAAAAATACAGAAAGCCCAGTAAAATTACTATCAGTAGATTGAAATCATTTTGGAATGTACATAAGTAACGTAGGATGTACACCTATATATGTAGCTGTTATTCTTCAAAAACTAACCCGCTACCTCAGAAGCAGAGTATAAGACATATCTTTTGCAATGCTTACATTAGAACTAAATTTTGATGGAACACATTACGTAGTTATTTTTATTATGTCTGTAAAATATTCACAGATTTTGAGAAAGCAACATATCTTTTGTAATATTTTTATTATAAAAATTAAATAACTTTTCTGTCCGTGTAGTGAAAAGGCACATTGTATTAGATAATCTAAATGCAATAAACGTATTGTTGTTATTCTTATCATCTATTTATTATACCAAAATTTTTAAGATGGAAATAACTTGTTACCGAATTGTTTCAATTTGAAATCTCAAGTTAATATTATTTCAACGAAGATATCTTTACTATCTTGGCACTCCAAAATATTTCAATTTTTATTTTATCAGTTTTAATTTCTATTTTTAAGCTTTTCCTTGTTCCCATGACTTTTTTATGATTTTGACAACAGATTTCCACTAAATGTACGCTCTTATTGAGCAGCCATGACAGAAAGTATAAATTTATGAGAATTTGCAAAGAATATACGTGACTTGATGGAGGGAATGGGGTCTGATGTTTCCGCACTATGCACATTTTTATTTTATAGTAATAGAAATCTTTCTCAAAATATTTAAAAGCTTACGAAAAAATTTTTAAAAAAACATGTTATGTCGGACGAAAGTTTATTATTTTTTTTCTTGTTTTTTCATTTTTTAACAAAAAAGATTCCAAGTTTGTTATACTATTTCTCATAGTTTGTAAGATATTTCGTTTCGCAAAATATTCAAAAAAGTTTGATTTAAAAAAATGTGCTTTAGTAATGACCGATATATGTATGTATGTATTTACCTATATATACCAAGTCTCATAAAATATTTCCACTAGGTCAATTTGTAAGCTCTATTAACGAAAAGTTAGGCCCTTCTGCAATCAAATAATTGAGGCGTCCAGTTGCAAAACCGGTCAAGTACCTTTTTCATACTTTTGGAAAAACAACGAAAGACGTATATCTTCCTCTATGTTCATTGAAAAAATAAAACGTTTCTCCCACATGATAACTTGTAAAATTTTTTACTCAAAACACGTCAGATCAGACTTTTCGAGTTTCATCTGCCGATGTTTTTGAGGAAACAATTTTGTATTTGGCGGGTTTTGATCCATGTTAACATGGCCGGTATTGACATAGTATTTCAAAAATTTTGTTTGAATAAAAAGTGGACTTGGCCGGTTTTGATTTCAAGGCGTTGGACTTGACTGGTTTTGAATACAATTAAAATAATACGGACAGTGGACCTCAATTGAACAGAATTTTCAAAAAAATTGGAGCAAGTTCTTGGACTTGGCCGGTTTTGAAATCTATGCATCAAAATAAACTTAAAAAATTTTATATATCTTGCAAAAAAATTTTTTCAATCTAAAACCATAGTAGAACGATAAAGCATGGTCCAGATTTTGATATAAGAGAATATCTCAAAATTTTATTTTTTTGGTTTTGCAACTGGACGCCTCAATTATATATTGTACATATTCTTGGGTATCATTTAAAAACGAATAATTGGGTGTGATATTTATATCCAGATAAAACATTTTCATATGTGTACATGTTTTTATATACATCTTTTGAATATTTGGCTAGGAAAAAAATCATATCTTTTCTTCAAATACGACAATGATTAGGAAATTCACATAAGATTACATCGTAACAACGCGTTAAAGTACAATTTTCTTTAAAACTAAATTTATTTGAAGTATATATGAAATCTACGAGCTTCATACTTCTTAAGAGAAAAACTTTATACTTAATACTCAATAAGCAACAAAAATTTTGTACGAATATGAAATAACACAATTCAAATGAAATTTTTATGTTTTTTCGTACAAATTTATTGAGTAGAAAAATAAAACGATAAGAATTTTGCAGTTTAGTCAATCAAAAATAATAAAAAAAAAGTTCTGCTAAGCGCAGACAATAATTTCCCCTATAAAATTCAAAAATACGATAACCATGAAAGATCAATTTGAAAAAAAATTCGCAAATGAAATTTAGCTGCAGGTAACTAGTAATTGAGTTTTATAAAAACATAGGCCTGAAAAATTTAGAAAATACAGGAGCTCATTTTGAAAAAAAAACACTTTCTATTGTTTTGGCTCATTATATTTTGTACTGAAATAAAATATTTTGTTTTATATTGAACAACGAAGGAATAAACTTTTTTAACAATTGGTCTGAAATGTGAATACTGAATATTGAAAACATAATATGTAATACAAAACTGCTCACCTGCATTGGATATGCTCTGCGGTTTGAAGGTTGTACAATAACCTTGATACCCTGCTTCACCATTTTTTGTACATGTGCTGGTCCAAATGGAGCCCGTCGCTCCCATACTGATTGATCTTCACGTCGAATGGCAATTACTTTGCCTTGCTAGAGTGCGGAGTATATATAAATAAAATTTAAGTAAAATTCCATAAGTGAAATGGAGGAACAGATAAGGCATCAGAATATATCTGATATACTCGTATGTTCTTATGCATAGTAGAAACTTAAAAAGCTACGATATTAATCGTAAAGAACAAATGAAAGACTTTCAATAAGAAACCTCTTGTGATACGATTTAAATCATCTTCAATTGAAATCGGACTGAGTAACATAATTTAAAAATTTTTTTTCAAAAATATTCGTAAATAAAAAATTAATAATTGATAAAAATGTCCAACGAAATGAATTTCGCTTAATAAAATTGAAAAGAATATATTGAAAAATATCGGAAATACTATCGATCAGATCCGGCGCAGTAGCATAGGAGCTATAACCAGAGACAATAATTTTGGAATCATCAGACCCCTCTTGATATTTCACTGAAAAAAATTATGTGATTTGACAGAGCGGAACGGATGTTTTCGCGGCGTGAGTTCTTGAAATTAAATAAATTTATCGTCTCTTCTATAACTCAGCAAATCATAGTTAATCCATGAATAAACTTTTGTAGCTTTAATAGCCAAGTTTTAATCTGCTAACTGATCCAACAATTAGTTCAGTAGCTAAGAAATCTCAACTTCAATACCCTCTATTAAGTCCCTGGGAGAATAAAATTTTTCTCAACAATCGCCATTCGGAGCCGGAATTTCTGTTCTAAGGGATCGAAATGAATACAACAGAGTGGCGCAAAGAAAAATCTGGGCCGATGCTGCCTTAGTGCTGTCTCGACTGATTATTATTATTATTACTATTGAAATTTTTATGTTAGGCACTATTTTACTAAACTTTGATTCAATCATAGAGCAACAAAATAACGCGCCGCACACGGCGTTTGAGGCTTATTTAGCCCCTTAAAAGAAACTAAAAGTTCAAAAATATAACTTTAAAATTATTTATCTTTCGCACGCAGATGTTCTACTTACATGACGCCATCTACAAATTGATTTAAACGCCATATCCTGTACTCTATTTAAATTAAATGTTGCGCGTGACTGCAGCAAGCGCATCATAGTACCTATTTCCAATTAAAATCGAAACTTAAAATTTTCCTTGACGAAAATAACTTGACGCAGTTAAAGTCTTTATTGTGACGACACTTCTTTCATTCACTTCAATTCGCAAAAGTTTTTTTTTTTCTTTTTTGATGTATAAATTAATTTTGAGATCTTGTTCCGCTGAACTGCTCCTTGCAAAAGCTAAATACGTTCTAATCGCTTCGAGCCGAACTGATGTCAAGCCCCTATCAGCAACAAGTGGTTTTACTTGCTCTCTAAATCGTTTTTTGTCAAAATTCCATATGAAAACACTCTCAGTTAAGTACACATCATCAAGCAAGTGCAAAAAAACTCAAATCTGGATGCACTGGTCCTAGTCAAAGGAAAAGATATGCATGCTTTAATGCTCTTACTCTCTGCTTATCTTTTATTTTCTCTTGTTTTCTTATCAGCATTAAAATAAAGATGCGTGTATTTGTAGTGTTCCATTGTGAGAGAGATCTTGCCCCCGATTCTGATTGAAAGATAAAGCGAAGATATTGTTATCAGTTTTGTATGCAAGGCTTTCTTTACATGTGAAAGCATTACCTACTAACTGCTGATAGCACGTTTTAAAATACTGACAGTTAGCAAATTTTAGCAAAAGAAGCGGAAACTAACAGTTGACCCAAGCATTGCTGGAATAGTTTTCTTAAATTGACATACCAAAAGTACTACTCGAGGAGAAGTGCCATGTTAAGGTCCAGCTCAATGTTTTGATGGAAATTTTCCAAAATAATACAAAGTAAAAAAACATTACGAAAATACTAAGGATTTCTAAATTAAAAACAGTTAAGTTGTCAAAGCTTTACAACTGTCTATTCGGCGGAAAGATTACTCCAGACTCTTTTCCAAATATCACTCAAAATGTAATGATGTCAAAAAACAATTTTCGACCTTTCCCCATCGATTGAAGAAAAAAACAGTTTTTCAACACAAGTGGTTCGAGCCATTTGGTGCTTCACAAATGCTAAATACATGCAAGTATGAGCTTCCCACCCATTCACATTTATGAGACCCGAGCTACTTTCACGCTCACATTAATGAACAGCATGTTATCTTCGCATTCACTATTAGTGACTGCACACTCAACATTAATATTTTTGGAAGTGGCTCAAACCCCTCAATGAGCCACTTAATGCGGTTCTCTGGTACATAGGGAAAAGTGGGGAACATTTCCCTGGAGCACATTTGACTTTGCTAATTTCAGTGTGAAGACGGCTTAAGAGCCACAAAGTTTAAATGCATAATGGAGTCTAATTTGACTTAAAATTTTGTTCGAGGTTTGATGCCGAATAGTCATTGTTTACAAAACAATATTAATTTTTAAAATCCATTAATAGTTTAAGGAAATATAGGCCTTTAAAAATGAAGTGTCAAATGTTCCTCACTTTCCCCTACTCTCCATATTACCCCGGAGCAATTATGCAAATGGTACACGAGCCTCATGTATGCTTCATTGCCTGATATCTAATTGTATGTTATGTTTACGGATTTTCGAAACTATGGTTACTTTCAACGGGTAAAGTTTCTAGCTTATGGTATTAGAAATCCAAAAAAAAATAAAAAATTCAAATCCATTCACTATAGCTGGGTTCCTAGGTATTAAATGAATTGCACTGGACTAATTCAGTTATATATGAAATTGAAACAAAAGCAATGTAAAAGTCTTTCCTAAACTTCCAAAAGAAATATTCCGAATTTTCTCCGAGGGATCGCATATATTTTTCGCTGCTTAACCTAAGTGCAGCTATGAAAATTGCCGCCCCCACGCAAACATGTAATGCCACCCCTGAAAAGGCAGAATTATCTTTATAATTACCAAAAAAAATTTTGACTAGCAAAAAAAACTCTAGCAAAATTAAATATACTTCCAACATTTCCATCCATACATTCAAACTTCCTACGTATATTTACTTTCATTCACTAAATAAAAAAAGGTACTCATTTTTGAGTTTCAAAAACCCTAGCAAATTAGTTTTTTGTTCAAAAATTTAAAAAATGTTCGTTTGTAAAATAGAGAACTTTTTTTTCGTTTTTTCGTTACTATAACGCAATTTAATTTGTTTAACCTTATGTAACGCAATCTCATTCAGTGATAGCATTTTCGGAACATTTGTACTTTTTTCGGTACATTTACGTCCTGAAAAATAATTTATAATAATTCCTAATTTTTTTTTTAGTGAATTAATTAATAATTAATTTAGTAAATTAATCGCAATGTGTAGATTTATAATAATTATCTTATTTTAGTAAATGAAAATAATTCCAACGTGTAGATTTTGTTATTTAATGTGAAATGTATCGCATTTTCTAGTATTTTTGAGATTCCAAGTGAAGATCCTTTTCTTTTTTTATTAATTTTTAGACAAGTTTCGTCAATTTTTTTAAAATTGGGTGTTGAAAAAAGAACATTCGGCCTATAAAAAGTACATTTCAAGTCCAAGTCTCGATTCCGTACATTTTCAGAAAACCCAAATGCTATCACTGATCTTAATGAATAACGCTATCTAATTTCGTATTGCATCACGCAAGCTATAACGTTTTGCTACCATACTAAATATCTGCCGGAATCGATGGGAAAAGGGCAAAAATTGACTTTGAAAGTTATAATTTTATGTACCTATAAGTTTTTTGAAAAAGTATTTTGGAAAAACTGTTAGTAAATAAAAGTTTTTAAAGAAAGTTTATAAATACTTTCATAACAAATAAGTTTTTAAAAACTTTTATTTTCTAACTTTTTGTATAAAAGTTTAAAAGTTTCAAGGTCTGAGTGAAACGGAATTTAATGTTTCCGCCAAATAATTTTTTCAAATTGCAAAGTGTCGTAAATTTATCGTCCCTGAAGTTGAGGAAGGCAATTATGAAAAAAAAAAAATCTATTCAAATTAAAAGTATGTGATAACAATACATATATATTTTAATACTTTTAAAGCCTTTTTATTTGAAATTTTATGTATATTATTTCTATATTCAGACATATAGTGTAATGTGTATATCTTATATACCTAAACAACTATATAAATTGATTTTTATTTCTTACATTTTAGTCAGAGTTAAATTTAAAGCTTAGTATTTAGCCAAAAATTGTGAATCGTCTACCCGTTACAGGAAAATTCAACTGAATGCAATAACCAAGAGAATATTGTATGTAATGTTTAAAAAGTTTGCGAAATAAGTTATATAGCACGATTTTATTATTTCGTGAATTTTGAAATTAAGATATGATTTTGAATATACATATTTATAAAACAAAAGCATATTTATTATTTCAGCGTTTTTAATTTTGATAGTTTTAATTTTACAAAATAATAAGAGAAAATTCATTGGTACATTAACTAATTGATATCTACAAATATATGCTTCTATTCTCATGTACGCGTACTACTTGTATATTGTGAATATCTCGTGTAAATAATGGTTTAAGTAGTAATAGTAGTAATAATAATATTTATAACAACAACAAATTTAAAATAAACAATTTTCTTTGCATGAAAATAAAAATTTTTGTTTGTTTTAGAGAAAAATAAGGTAAATCTGTTTGGAAATATTTATTTAAAGCGCCGGCGTTTCAGGCAGCAACGATGTGAAGAAAGACACAACAAAAGTTCGTATGAAAGAAGTTACAGATGCAGTTTGATTATCCTCTGCAGTATTTTCATCAGCCGCAGCAGCTGCGGTTCCAGCTAAAAGCGGATCAGCAGCGGATATTGCATTGGCATTGTTGGCATTGACCTGCTCATCCGGCCGCACTTCTTCGCGCACCGCTTCTGCGTTCGGTGGGTTATTTTCTACTGGTTGCTCCTGCTGTTGACGTTGTTGCGCTTGTTGTGCCTGTTGTACCTCTTGTACACCTTGACGTATTTGATTAGCGACATCAGCAGCGTTGTTATTGCGATTAATGTTGTTATTATTACGTTCAGCACGTGTGCGGAAAACGCCAATGTGATATCTGTAAAATAAAAATGTAAATAATTATCAAAAAAACGAAAATGAAACGAAAAAGAAAAGCAGGGTTGCCAAGTGACCGGGGTTCATGTAAGCGTTTACTCTTTTATGACTTAAGAGTGCTGACCAAAAAAAAATAAATTTTATTGAGAAGGCCGGGAATTGCTGTTCAACTTTGCAACCCTGCAGATGAGGTAAAAGCTGTAAAAAGTTCTGTTTATATTGTCCTAAATAACTCGACATTCGGCAGAACATTTAGCTTAATTGTTGGTGCAGTATTTATTGTAACATACCGGGACATTTTTTAAGGTACATACACTGAATTTCTTACATCGTTTTTTATATGGATTTTTTAAAAATTTAGCAAAATCTTCATTTTATAATTTACTAATATTTTCTCTTCTGAACTTTTACAAAATAATTGTTATAAAAATTTGTGTCAAATTATTGTAACAATTGTTTTCCAACCATTGGGTGGTTGGCTTTTTGCCTTCACCATTGGCGTAACTAGGGTGCTGGGAGCCCTTACCAAAAAAAATTTATTGAGAATATATTATTCGTATAACACCAAATATTTATTAGAACTCAATCAGATGAAGCTCATTAAAAGCAATACGAAATTCTGTATTCATAACACAAAGACGTCGAAGCATATTAAATGAACTGTTTTAGCATGTGGAAGCCTGTTTAATCAATTTAAGCTCTACTTTATTTAATTGACGTTAAGTGACAATAAAAGCACATCTTATATTTCTGTAATCGAAATACTTACAAGTAAATTCCACCCGCTATCATGACCACAATTAGACATCGCAACGGGGATGTATTGAAAAAGAGAATTGTCAAAAATATAGCCAAACGCGTCAGAGAAAAGAAGCTGTCCAGCCAGTCATGATTATCTTGTTCATCTTGCACAATATTGGGAAAACGTGGTAACTGTTGTTGTGCCGCTACAGCTGCTTGGTTATCACCAGCAGCGACGCCAGCTTGTTGTTCGGCCACCGCATTTTGTGAAGCCGGTGCTGAACTTATTGTTGGGGCAACTGCCGCTTCAGGTGTTGCTGAATTCGGAAATTGTATCACAGGGTTTGCTGCGCCAGCGTTAAAAGTCGATACACCGGCCACTGTCGCATTGCTTTGAGCACCAAGTGCGGTAAGATTTGTTGTGGGATTAGTGCTAGCGCACAAGAATGGCATTGGATGCAGAAATGGATTAGCTGATAATTGCGCATTAAACGTAGACATAGCATTTGGAGAGGATGTATCAGTAGGTGATACTGTTGGTATACCAGCTGCACTATTTGACCTGGAAGCAAGAAAAATTATAAGCTTTTGAGAAACTTTGACTTATAATAAAATTAATTACAATCTGATACACTGATCCATGTATTGCGAATAAACCTGCTGCATCCAGTTGTACATTGCTGCCTGCTGAGTTGCTAAAGATTGCATATTAAATTGCCCGGGGAAGCTGAATGACATCATATTAGGTGTAAAGTTGGGACACTGGTTAGTGGCATTGCCAGCTGCGGCAGCCATCATTTGGGGAATGAATTGTGAATTAAAAATTGGATTGTTATTAATGCTTTGCTGCTGCTGTTGTTGTTGTTGTTGTTGTGGTGATATATGGTGTTGTTGCGTTTCATTACCAGCAACATTCCGATATCTAAGGCCATCTGTGGTGGTATTTGCTAACATTGGAGATACATTTAATCCAGCATTTGTTGCTGCTGTGCATATTTTTGGTTTTTGCTGTACACTCATTGGACTTGTCATATTTTTGGATGCACACACCAAATGAAAAATGTGATTCTGTGTATGCACGTCTTTATAACTACGTATGACATCCTTTAATAGAAGGCTATCACTTAATAGTTGTCCGGAATAAATGAGTTTTTGCTCAGAAACCGCCTGCAAGATATTAACATAACATAAAATTATGGTTTAATTTTAACCGACAACTTTAAATGATTTTCAAAACAATAAATTGGTTTTTCTATTTATAATTTATTAAAATTAAAATTTTTGCTAGCACATGACTATTTTTATCAGTTGCACAGGTGGCATTTAATTAAACAAACAATATTTACTTGGTGAGGGTAATTAACTTTTTTAAAACACTTGTCATAACAGACTTGAAGAATTACGTGGAAAAAAGTGTAAAACATTTTATTTTAGCAGAAATGATGAAGGTAGAATTAAAAATTAGGTTTTTGCAAAGAAAATTTTGTTTGGAATTTGGCATAGGAATTTTTTAGAGTGTGTACGCGCTTTAAGCGAAACTTTTCTCTCAAAGTTTCCCGTTATTTTTTTACCCAATTTTAAGATTCATTAATAAGGAAATCTATACAACTATCTACGAAATATTAATAGAACTGAAGTCTTAAGAAGGATGCTGCATTTTTAATAATTGAGAAATTTGCATTGCCTCAAGTAGCAATCACTGCACCTGCTGAACAACGTCAGGCTTCAGATATAAAATTTTTCAAGAACAATTTTAAACTGAAAGCACTGTCTACGTGGACTTAAAAATGTTAACAAACGAAAATAACAGATAATAAAGTGAACTTTCAAAGATCATATCAAAGTGAAACCAATTGAAATTTATTGATAAAAAGCAGCAAATTATAGATGCAATAACAGATGAAAATAAAACCATCATGTTTTAAATCAAAATGTATTAATTTGTGCTCCTTGGCATATCATTCATTGAAGGAGGGAGGCTGCAATTTACAAAAATCAGAAATCATTATGAAAACTAGCGAACGACAGTCAAATATTTTTCGTAATTCGGTGGCTGCCATAATATAGAGGCAAAAATAATTCCGCACCACCTATGATAAGATAACAAAAATAAAAAAACAAACATCGTAACTAATTAAATTGGAAAAACACTTGGAAAGAAGGGAGCTGTCAGAGCAGCATTTGGAACGTAGCACAAGCATTTGATAGTCAATTGAAAGAAACAAACAGAGAGGTGATAATACCACAATATATGCAAAGTAAAAATTAACTTAGAACTAGAAAAATAAGACGTAATTGTATATTTATTGCTGTCAGATTATTGGGGAAAACTAGGAAAATTCTCACCGGTTTGCTGGGATACACCAGTGATAGTTGTGTCTTCAGGCGGTTTACAGACCACATTAGATCGCTTTCGATGATTTGATCATCAAATTGTTGATTCGATGCCTTAATTAAAAGTTTGACGCTCGTTGCTGTAGCGGCAGCGGAAGCTGTTTTAGAAGTGCTGGCAGCGGAGCTTGCAGAATCCGCCACTGCAGCAGCCGCTGACGACGAGGAGGAGGTCGTTGAAGTCTCATTCATTTTTGTTGTTGCGTAGCTGTTACACGGGTTGAAGCTGTTGTTTTTCTAGGCAATATAATTTTTATATTGTTAATTTAATTGTGTCAGGTTTGAATTTTGTTTTCTGATCTTTAACCAATTTTCCCAATTTATAATTTGACGGCCACCAGAGGCTACACTGCAAACGAATGACGGAATTTCACTGAGATTTGCGTTTAATTTTTTTCCTTTTTCTACCAAAATTTTTATCTTTTGCCTCTTCTTTTATGAAGTTTTTTTTTCTATTTTGTTTTATACTGTTTTACGTCTAATTTTATTGGAATTTGTTCTTTCCACTATTTTGTTTTTCCTTATATTCTTATGTACATATACATATAAAAAAAATTTCTACAATATTTCAATACTTTAAGGTTTTTTGGTATTCGGAATTTCTCACAAATTGTTTTTTCTTAATGTTTTCACACTTAGTTCACTGTATAAATTGAATTTTTACAATTGCAATAAATTTTCGATTTTATTTTTATTGTAGTATCGAAATATTTGTCGTCTTTATACCTCAAATGTCGTTGTTCGTCTGTCTATGGTTTGTCTTCTTGAGAAATGGGGAAAAATAAAATAGACACTTGTTTTAATTTCCTCCTTCGCTTTGGTAGTAGTTAACAATGTTGCTAACGTTATTATCTATAAAATTAAGTAAATGCTACCAGTTGGGAATTAATAACTGTTATTGTCCACAACAAAACTTCAAATTAAAATCAAGATCATATTAATACCTATTTATAAAACATAATTATGTATGTTGGCTGAAGCTTACTTAATACGATAATAGACCGATTTGTTTTTCAGTACATATGTACCGAAAATGCCATCACTTCTTAACACTAAAAACCACGTTAAAAATAATAAATTTGAGGGGAAAAAATCGACTGTCGCAAAGGAAATCTTATGCTCATATAATATTTATTCGTGCAACCATGCCATCTTCATTATCAATAATTTACTTGGTTAACTGATTTCAAAGCTTAAAACTGCCACAGTATTCAAGTGTTACTTGAGAAGTCTTACAAGGATAAGGGTTTTTAAAAAATTTTCTATTTTGTTTTCAATTCAAGATAAAGTGGCGTTATGATTTTAAAATATTTTAAAAAAGAGACCACCTAGAACATGAATTCCAGAAAGTGTCATTTGCATCGATAAAATTTTTAAACTGTCAATTTTTCGAATTTTCCACACAGCAAATTTTTGCCATTAACCATCCAATCGGCTTTGAATATTCCACAAAACGGGGCAAAGTTGTTTATGAAAAATTTCTATGTAAATTAAATATCACACACAATTTTATAGCGGAAAATATCATGATGAGGACTTGAAAAAAAAATAGTTCTCAACGTGAAGTTGAAGAGATCTTTTGTTTTCTGTAAAAATTTTTGAATCCCCCAAGATACAGTAGCGAATGTAAAACGCAACACTAATCTTTCAACCCTGTTATTTCCTTTTTCTTTTGTGTTTAAAGAAAGCTGACGAAAAGCATCAAAATTCTCTGTTTTGTTATCTTTTGACGTTTAGCGAAAATGCGAAATATTTGGTCGTTGCTGATTGGTTAATGGGGAAATGAGTCGTGAATGAGTTGTTAGTATTTAGTCAACGTTTAGTTAACGTGTTTAGACAAGGAAAGTCGGTGAAAGAAAATCTTGGCCATTCTCTTTTGTGTTTTCCTTTTAAGGCATTTGTGACGATTTAGAAATTTTGTAACTCGTCTCTTTGTTTTTCCCCTCTTGAAAATAATCAAGAAGATTTTTTTGAAAGAATTTGTGTGTAAACGCCGAGTGTTACTGCGTTAAGGCACCACACAAACGTAATAGGGCCCATACACGTTCAGATTTTTTATCAGACCTGTCAAAATCTGATGAAAAGTCTGAACGTCTGAGGGCAAGTCGTACGAAAAAGTCCTGCCATATGACGCGAACGTACGACTCGGTCGAACGGTAGACAGTATGATAAATCTGAACGTGTATGGGCCCTATAAAATCAGACTATAATATCAGCGAACGAACAGAGAAAAAGAGAATTTCTGTACGACAAATTCTGAGCACTTTTGCCTTCATGCAAAAACAAGAAGAATTTTCGAAAAGAACTTCCGTGTGTAAACGAGGATATAACAGCTTGTGAAGAAAAACAAAAAGTACAAATTTACCGCGTCAATGTCAAATCGTGTGAAAAAAGGAAAAAATTAAAAATTTATAATACAAAATTTTAAATAAATTTGTGGAAAAGTCAATTAAAGTATTGTCAAAGCAATTTAATAAAAGTTTCTGTAAATTGCGATCTTAAGATGGCACAGGAGTCACCAAGTTCCGTGGATGTGCAGGTGTGCAAATACTGAAAAGTTAATTTTTTTTAATAATGGGTTCAGATAATGAAATTCAGCTATTCTAACAAATTCGGATTATTTGGTTCTTTTAGGAAATACAATTTAAATTGCATGATAAATTCAATGTGTTTCCCTTTGGAAACGAATTACGCAGTCATGTAAATCTTTTGGCAGTCGCCAGCAGTCAAGGACAGCTCTTTGTGGGAAATCCACATGCGGCGGAAATGAAAGGTTTGTTTTTTTTCAGTTAGTGAAGTTAGCATAATTTATTTTTTGGCTTTTAGTGTTTATTTTGAAGGATTTAGTAGATGCTAAGACAACCGGTCGCAAGTTGACAGCACGATCTGTGACACTATCTGACGTTCCGAATTCAATAGCGGCCAGCGCTGATGGCCATATGCTGGCGGTGAATTGCACGCAAAGTGGAATGGATAGTTTGCAGATTTACAGTGTCGCATCATTTCTGTCTGTGGTAAGCAAATCATTCTATATCAATACGCTCATGAATAATTGAAGACGAGTGCACTTAGGCACCATGGTATAGTTTTCTCGATTTGTGTTTCATATGTTTGTGCCTTAGAAGAAGTGTTTAAACAAGAATTGTTCAAATCGCTCAATTTTATCTTGAAATAGACAGAAAAAAGCGTGCAAAAATGTTATGTTGCACAATAATTGTATGAGAGATGAAAACTTTAAAGCTCAATTATGTAAAATTTGATTTTGTATGTCACCTTCATGCACTCATGTCTTCAATTAAAAAAAAAGTAATGTATAATATTTGTATTTGCACAGAATCCAAAGCTTCTTTACAATTTACGTCTCTCGCCAGAAGAGAATGTTACTGTGCTCCAGTTATTATGGAATCCAGTGCTGACTACCAGCTTGGCTGTCGTGCTAAGCAATGGCGCTTTGGCTATGTATTCCTTAAAAGAGGGTGGAAACTTTGAATTCCATACACTCGACAAACAGTGCCAAGTAAAATGTGGTTGTTGGTCGCCAAAAGGCAAACAAATTGTGTTAGGTTTTCCCAACGGAAAATTACAGCAATTTAAACCCGATCTAACGCCAGCCAAGAATATTATATGTCCCGTAGGCATACATCCGTGCCCGTTTGACATAATCGCCATTCACTGGCTTTCAACATTTCAATTTGCAGCCGTTTTTTTGCAGCATGGTGAGAACATGTCGCCTTCGTTGTACATTGTGAACGCACCAAAAGGCGGACAACCCAGCTATATTAATTATTACGATATTTGCTATAGCGCCACTGGGCCACGTAATCACCAAATTAATTTTACACACGTGCAACAATGGAACTTATTGCTTGTGACATCTGCCAATGGCGTGGAATTAGGTATTCTGGGTACTAAAGAGGTTAGTGAATTACCAACTTGGGTGCAGTATACGTTGTTGGATGAAGCGCGTATAGAAATGCCGCTAACTGACAATAAAGATGAAACTTATCCCATCGGTTTTGCATACGATACAGCATCATCGCATCACGTAATTATTGGTGAGCAAAATCTTCCGGTAATGCCAATGGTACATGTTCTGTCTACGCATGGTCATCTGGTATCCTTTAATTTTCTAAATTTAACACCTGGAGCTCCCGATGTCTGTTCACCACCACCACCTATTATTGATGCATCTGGACAATTCAGACCACTAGATGAACAATTAGTTACAAGATACGCTGGTGGTGAAGGAGGTGACTTTTCCAATAGTGCGGTGGCAGTTACTCCGACCCCCAATCAAGAAATGTCTTTTGCTTTCAATCCAAGTACAGCTACTTCAACTCCTGCTCTGGTAAAATATTTTAACAAGTTTCTTACGTTACAGTTATCATTTTGTTTTTGTTTTAGAAAGAGAAACCAAAACAATTTTTTGGTGGCACAACTGATGTACAAGGTGGCAGCATTTTTGGACAAAAATCTACAACATTTGCTGTGCCACAAAGCATAGGAATAACCACAGCAAATACAACAGGTTTCGGAAGTTTTATTGCAGCCACAAAACCACAAGCCTCTTCAACAGCATCTATACCCACAGTAACACCAACTTTTGGGGGTTTTGTTGGTGCAACTAGTGGATTTACCGGCTTTGAAGGTAATAATATATGTACTTTGCAGAAATCCTTACTAACCATTAGATTTTGATCGAAAGCAAAAACTGTGGAGCCACATAAAGAATCGACTCAGGCAGGTCAACAACAAAGTGACATTAATAAACCACTCTACACGGTTCCTCCAACATTCACACCAACAACTGTAGCAGCTACTGCGCAATCACAACAAAAATCGTTCAACGAGCAATCAACTGTGAAAACTCAAATCAGTTCGAATGAAGTCGACGACATTGTAAAACAAATGATTGCTATTCAAATAAACTCTTTTGACTTGGAGCTAAAGCAACTGGGCAATCAATCTAGGGATTTGCTGACAAACGTAATTACAAATTACATACATATGTATATACTATTTTTGTATCTTTTAAGCGATTATAAAATTGGTTTTGGACCCACCATACCTTTTAACTTTCTTTCACTTAATTTTGTTGAAGCTTTTATTTTATAGTTCCATAATATTCTAATTTGCGCTTACTTCTAATAATATGTTAGACTGTTTAAGAGTCAGAAAGTATTATTTCCGATCGTAGAAATTTCTTATACTAGCATTTTTTGCGTTAACAGAATTTTTCTGATTCAAATTAACTTACTGTAACTAGTCGAGCTAGCTGGCGCGGAGGCACCTACATTTTCCCGATGGCAAAAAAAAAATTGTTTAGGGTTTTCAAGTCATTTAAATATAAGTACATAAATTATTATGATTAAGAATAATCAAAAAACATTGAACATTGATCTCATGAAATTTGAACCTATGCTATCAGCGTACAAGGTATATATAAAAAAGAGTTTTACAAATTAAGTTCTAAAAACAAGCTCTGATAAGGCTCTACTATAATAATTTTAGTAAGTTATTCTCTAACAGCACATAGAGTCCAAAAGCCCATAGAGCAACAACTTTACTGCCAAACTGAAGAAATATGTACTAGGTCTGCTGTATAGTAATTCCATAAGTACTATTAGAGCTCAAATTAATGTTTTTATTATAAATTTTTCTGTGCTAAAATCTGAAAAATACTTGTTCTCTAGTTAATCTTTACAAACTGAAAACTATTAAAATATTTAAAATTGTTTTCGCTAGGCGTTTTGTCTTATACTTTTTAATAGACTTATGATTGTCTAAAAACTAAGAGTTGTTTTTGCTAGGCGTCTTGTCTTAAACTTTTAATCTATTTTAAAACAAATTTAAGATTAATAACTTTTTATTTCTAAAGATTGGTAAACCTGATGAGATGAAATCGTGCTCAAAACGTCTAAACGATTTGCAAGAAATTATCGAACAGGCCAATGATCGAGATTTTGAATTCGATGTACAACATTTGAGGCATTCACTAAATGAATCGTATGCGATGTTGGCTGAGTGCCGAACTAAACTGGATATGTATAGTAATCCAGAGTATGATTTTTATGAATAATAAATCGAATTATTATTTATTTTTAAATAATTTTTTTCCAGCCTGACTCGTCTCACTTGTATTTCCACATTCGATCCCATAAATCGGCGGCAGCTAGCTAAACTTCAAAGCTACGTAGCTACTAACCAAGCCCAGTTGCAACAACTACAACAACAAATCGATGCTCAATGGGCAAGCTATCAAGATCTGGTGCGTCGCAATTCAAAGACACAAATGCATATCCCATGCTTGGATGGAATTTACCAACGAATGACAAAGCTTAAAGATATGATGACACGTCAGCGTACCAAACTGAACTATATCAAGTCGAAACTAAAACAAAAAGGCTTAATCTTTAAACCGCTGAATGACTTGGATGCAATAATCGCAGAAAAACCAGTAACGTAGGTTTAATTTGTTACATTTTTACGTAATTTTTTGTAATGATTTTTCTTCAACAGCATGGAATCACTTGCTGACTCTATTTTGTCCATGAGCTTAGCTAATGCTGTAGACGCCAATCATTCAAAACTATCTGCAGAGAAATTAAATGCAATTCGAAGTTTTGTGCGTAATCGACGTATTTTACAAATTAGACCTCAACGTCCAGATCGGATAGGTCTTAAATCCGAGGTTATTTTAGAGACAAAACTACAAACAGAGCGCCAATCACGCGATGGCGCAGCTACACGTCTAAGCAAAATGCAACAAGAGAAAGTACCAACACTGTCAAATACTCCTGCTGCGGTTATAAGTAAACCAACTGCAACCAAACCAACATCGAAATCCAACTTAGTTCCACATGGTGTATCACAAGCTGCAACCTCTCCAAATTTTGGTTTTGGTGGCAATAATAGTCTATTCGTTAAAACATCTTCGGCAACACCTGCTGCAACACTAAAAGCAGAAGACACATTAAAATCATTTACAAGCATTCATGGTGGAGCTACAAGCGTTAGCCAAAGTTCTTTTGTGACACCAAGTTTCACAGGCCTAGGTGGCTTAAATGCTTTAAATCAACCTTTAAATTTTGGACAAACAAAACCAGTTTTCGCTGCAAGAACAGAATTGTCGAATGAAGTATTTTTTGCTACTTCTGCAGCTCCGCAAGCGCCAATTTCTTTCGCCGCCAAAGTGGTAACTAGCGAAACATCAAAACCACAATTTACTGCAACCAGCTCAACTTCTTCTTTTTTGCCAACAAAGCTTCCGCAAGATAAAGAAAATAAAAAGCCCCCAGAGACTGAAATTCCAAAAACATTTAGTTTCGGGGGAGGAGTGCAAGAAGGGACAGCCCTATTTGGTGTCGGTGGTGATTCAAAGACAACATTTGGTGTTGCACCAACATCAGGTGCCGGAAACGTTACATTATTTGGAGGCCTTGGTTCAAATGCAAATAAAGGTTCAACTTTTGATGGGAAATCAAGTAGCAATACTTTTAGTTTTGGTGGTATTGGAGCCACAATTGGAACTGCGCCGAGCAGCATGTCTTTTAATAGCACAGTAACAACAAGTACTGTGTCGTTTGGTGGCGATGGTGATGCTAAAGTAGCACCGTCAATAGCAGAAACTGCATCCAACACAGCTTCTGCTACACCAGATGCAAACGCATCTATAGGTAAATCACCTGTATTTAGTGGTTCAGGAAAACCAGTTGGTGAATCGATTGCTTCAACCACATCCTCAAGGTAAGGTAAATTAAGAAGTATAATTTAAGACATTTTAAGTTTTTACATTTGCTTTAACTACAGGAATATTTTGATTTAATAAAATAAAAAATTTTCCAAATCATAAACTCATGTATAAAATCAAAAAATATTTTCACTGATATAGTTTCAGTTTTGGTGCGTTGAATTTGTCTACAGCCGTAGCAACTACAACTTCTTCGAATGCGAAAACAGCATCGGCGTCTACAGTAGATAGTACTGCGGTGGAATCAGCAACCAACAATGCCGTCGCAACCAGTGATACTGCTGCAGATTCGTTATTTGGTTCCTTAGACATTTGTAAACCTACAAGTAAGGAAGCTGGTATGTTAGTTACCTTTAGTAAAATTATAAACTGTAAAAAATAAATATTTATTTCAGGTGGTATAAAAACTACAAATGCTGGCAACGTGTTTGGAGGCTTTGGTGGAGTTGGAAGCAATTCATTTTCTTTTGGTACTGCAGCTTCTGAAACCACCAAACCTATTTTTGGTGGCACAACTAGTGTCGGTAGTGGCACATTTTCCGCAACAGCTACAACGCCTGCTTCTTTGTCAAAATCAACTGCAGAAACTACTATATCCAACGTACAATCCGGATCTGATGTCGTCAAACCGGTTGTATTATCAACGCCAACACCGTTTTCATTTTCATTTGGTGGAACTACTACATTAATTTCTACTGCAACCACCACCACAGTTGTTGGAAGTACTGCAGCGGTTGCTTCTACTATAAGTACACCTTTTTTTAGCTCTGCCGTATCCAGTGCACCTTCGATTTTTGCTACAATAGCACCGACACCTACGACATCATCATCAATTTTTGGTGGAAACACTTCGTCTTTTCTTGGCACTTCCAACGCTTCTACCCCTGTTGTTAGTACCGCACCTTCAATATTTTCTGCTGCCGTTACTGCGGCCCCTGCTGTTTCGTCAACTGCTGCACCCTCATCAATTTTTGGCACTACAGTAGCAACAACTACAACTTCCCCCTCCATGTTTGGTACAACACTCACTGCAACTTCAAATAGCAGCAATGTATTTGGGGGAATTCCCAAGCCCGACCAATCTGTTTTTGGTAGTCCACCAGCAAACGCACAACCCACAAGTGGTGGTGGTATTTTTGCTGCAGCAGCTGCTGCTAATCCTTCACCTTTTAGCAGCCCTCCAGGTGGTGCAAGTGGCGGCAGTATATTTGGTGGCAGCGGTGTTGCAACTGGATTTGGTGCACCATCTCCAACGGGCGGAAGTTCCATTTTTGGCGGTGGTTCTGCAAATAGTAGTCCATTTAGTGCACCTGCTGCGAATACTGGCTCAATTTTCGGCGGTGCTGCAAAGCCTGTGGAAGGCGCGAACATATTCGGATCTCCAACGCAATCTGCTCCTGCAACTGCCGGTGGTTCTATTTTTGGGCAAATTACCTTTAATCAACCTGTTGCTCAATCGAGTGGTTCAATGTTTGGTGCAGGTGGTGCGACAGCACAACAGCCGAGTCCTGGCTTTGGCGGTAGTTCTATTTTTGGCGGTGGAACTGCTACTGCATCCAACACATCTACTGGTTCAATTTTTGGAGGCGCTACGTCGGCGTTTGGCTCAAGCTCTCCTAATTTTGGTTCATTTTCACAACAAGCAGCTGCACCTGCATTCAACTCACCGTCTGCAGGTGCAGGTTCGTTTGCTCAAGGCGGCGCTTCAGTTGCGCAAAGTGGCTTCGGTTCACCTGCACAAAGTTCGGCATTTGCAACGCCGGTATTCGGTGGTACAGCGACATTTGGTAGTCCACCAGCATTTGGAGCTCAACCTAGTTTTGGCGGTGCCGCCACATTTGGGAGCCCCAAAGGATTTGGTTCTTTTGCATCGCCAACAGCTGCAGCTGTTCCGACAGCTGGAGGATTCGTATCGCAAACACAAAAAAATAATCTTTTTGAGGCCTTAGGTTCAACAGAAACTGGACTGTCTTTTGGAAACTTGGCGCAGAACACAAACATAAATGTGCCAAAGCCGACTTTTGGAGGGTAGGTTGCATTTTAATAATTCTGAGTACATAATAAAGAGACGATATTTTTCAGCTCATCTTTTATGAACTACAGGGCCTAAGACAAAAAAAAACGAAAATTTATTAATTCATTTGTCGGATTTTCAACTATTTTTGGGAACAATTATTTTTTTTATGTATGATTGGCTATTTGATTGTATTCTTTCATAAAAATTGTTGAAGGCATAAAGTCTTTAATAGAAATTACCAACTGTACGTGTTCTAAATTTGATAATAAAATATTACGTTTTTGTCCTTTTTATATAAATATCTATAGAACTCATTGTATATCACGCCCAGACCAATCCGTTCTTTCTGTAAATATAAAATATGAATGCGTTTCTTTCAGACTAACTTTGTGCAATTCACCAGACCAAACTCACATTCTCATGAAACTTGAAGAATTTTTCGAATCCTAAGGGGGTTTTTTCAAAAGCTATCTGATAGTTTGCAGTGAAACTGCAGTAAATGTAACTAACCCTTAAATTACCTTAGACAGTTTTTCAACGGAATGTAACGAAACTTTGTATTTATTCAGAAAGTGGGCGTAGCAACTCCCATAGAAACAAGGGCACCACTCAGATGAAAAGTGAGTGGAGTTGGACCAGCTGGCTTTGTACCTCCCATATAAGGAACCACTTCAAATTACCGTTTTCCTGGTTTTTGCAGAATCTTAACACAGGACTTTTCAGGGCCTAAGGCCTCAGATTTCGATGTTTATTTACGTAGTCATTTTTTCAAGTAATCCCACAAAAGGAAGTCTGCTGCCATCAAACCATGATAACACGGAGGTAGAACAAATAAAACATTTTTTGAAATTATTCGGCCACTGAAAGTTTCTCGCAAGAAGTCGTCGTCCTCTAGACAGTTGGCGTAATAGCTCCATTCTTACCTCCTGATTGTCTTCGAATTTCAGAATTTTCAGAAGCGATGTATAGTTGAGCATAGCGAACACGGGTACAAGTAGATTGATCCTCAATCAAATTTGTTTGTAAATTATCAGTTTGTAGTATAGAGATAAAGTGAATCCTCTCCCAGACGACCAAATTTAAACAACATGTCATGACGAAGTTTCCCCAAATATTAATGATCGATTTAAAAATAAAAACATATAACACTTATAACTGAACAAAATTTCTTTAATTTTACTAAATAAAATAATCGATCAATTTTAAGCAATTTAACAAAGTTTAATTTTAGGGTAATTTAAAGTTTAATTTTTGAATTTAATTTACGTGAACTTTTCGTTGCGGAAGCTTGTATGCATTATTTGGGTTCTATTTCTAAATTGAGTAGTTGGAATTTTAAAGGCAATTTTTTACGTTTTCTATGTCTCAAAAATAAATTTTTAATAAATATTTTTTAACTGTGTTGCAAGCATTTTAAAACAAAGTTAACTCGCTCTCGCTTATGCTATGAAGTTTATTTTTGGAGTACTTTTATTTTCGTCTATTAAATGAAAAACATGACTTAATTGTTATTTGTAACTTTTTGCACAAAGTTTATTTAAATAAAAAAATAATAATGAAAATAATTGGTTGTTTAAAAACACTGTATTTCTAAGATTGAACTTACACGCCTAAAAGTAAGTCGTTTCGCTCTGGGCTTTCTTTCACACTTAATAAAATATTAATAAAAATCACGATAATATAGCGACACTACGTCGTGGTCCACCCTGGCTTATGTTATCCATAGATGACCACTTCTTAATGCCGTTTTTAAGCGCTTCGGCAGTCACCTTGTCCTGCATGACACGTGACATTGCCTCCAGTTTTTGTGCGCGTTCTTTGGACAGAGGCTCCGTGGGAAAAGATAAATCATTTGCTTCAGCAAGTGTTCGCAAATCAAAATAGTATTTGGCATAAACCGATGATGGAACATTAATATTAAACTGCAAAAGTTCGAGGAACTGACGTTCTAATTCATTCATATCCTCCACTGTGATATCCTTTAAAATTTGACAATAGTCAACATTCCATACGGCTTGATCGTCCCAAACTTTAGAAGCAAGCAGAATAGCGCCTAGTTAAAAAAACGAAATTTTTTAATAAAGTTGATTTGTTTTGGTAACAAAATGTAGTTATTTTAATCAAAAATTTTGTTTCTTTCGATTATGAATATCAATCATTGAAAATAGTGCGTAAATTAACACAAGCGAGTTACAGCTCTATTTTCTCTATTTTTTTACATTGTAGTTTATAAAAATATGCACTTACCTAACACCATTCGCTTCCAATTGCATGGTGCAACATCAAGTTCGGCATAAGTTAGTAACCGCTCCAAATAGACTAGCGTTATGATAGCACATTCTGCTGTTAACTGAGCTGCATTAAAAAGTGTACGCACAAACTTATAAATTTGACGATGCTCTGGATTGTGTGAATCATAATCGTTAGGCACAGAATCGTGCGTTAAAGGATGTAACTTTTCATCGAAAATATCCAGCCGACGATCAGACTGTCGATTTTTAATATGATAGTATATGGCAAGTGAAACACATTTAACCGTATTCTTAAGATTAGGCTGCGAAACAGTGCTATCATCTAGATATATTGTGGAGCAGGAGGAGCTCTTCTTCAAACCACTACTGGTTGTTGAATTGGGTGTTTGCTGTGCAATTTGATGTTGTGATCGTTTTCTTGTAATGCCACCATTTTCAACTTTGGAACGTTCGAGAAACATTGTAGCCGCTGTAGGATCTACTGAAGGATCCTCTTCACCTTCGAGTGCCTCACGTTCTGAAATATGTTGCAGATTATGTGGGTTATCAATGGTACCGCTATTGTGTATAGCTGTCGATGATGCATGCACGGAATGACGGCCATCGAGCTGACTTTGCGAAGACGAATGCGAGGCATGTGCATGACGTT
Organism: Meiosimyza platycephala; assembly: GCA_963662105.1. Taxonomy (NCBI): domain Eukaryota; kingdom Metazoa; phylum Arthropoda; class Insecta; order Diptera; family Lauxaniidae; genus Meiosimyza; species Meiosimyza platycephala. Next base: position 1,044,770 of record OY759210.1, on the reverse strand, counting down.
CTTCATACACTGGCGGTATATCTTTCGATTTACGATCCGATTGAGGACTTGCGTAGGCGCAGCAGGAGTTTTTATTTCCCATTTTAAAGTTATCGATTTAATTGATGTAGTAGTATGGAAGGAGATCTATTTAAATTATAGTAATTTCGTGTTGTTCTTTTTGTATTGATGGCGTTTTCAACGCCCAAATGCAGTTAATGTCTTTTTTGGATACAACGTGGTATATGTTTATACGCTTTATTGACTAGGTTTAAAATTGTTTGTGTGCTGTTTTCGATTTATTTATATAAGTGGTAAAATATCTTAGCAAAATAAATATACATGTATGTATATTTTTATTTTCTTGTAGATAAAGATTTAAAAGAAGCTTATACTGTTTCTGTTTTTATGTTGGCGGTTTCCGTTCACATTTGCATTGTAATTTTCTATGGAATTCGTCGAACTCGATTATGTATCCAATTATATTTCAATACAATTTTTTATTTGGCACAACTGCTGCTATTGCTGCTGAACATGGTTACTGTTTCCGTTATTGATGCCGACACTGATTTCAATACATACCCTACATATGTAAAACGTAGCAAATTTTCACCAACTGTGGTTAAGAGTTTCAATATGTTTTGTCTGTAAGAAAAATAAAAGCAACACCAATAAAATGAATTTACTTTGCAAAATTACATTATCAATAAGTTATACGCTACAAACTCCAGTTTCAATTTAACATCCCACGTTTCGAACCTGGCAATGAAAATTCTATAGCGCAAGTTACAAACAAACAAATAACAAAATTAATTTGAGTAAACAAATAAACAAAACGGCAAAATAAAATCGTGAGTTTTTTTACTGAAATCGTTATTTAAAACAAAAAAATATATATTCGAGATGGTAATGGTTAAGGCCAATTTTTTTACTTAATTATATAAATTCTTAATCCGCTAGCACCAACAGACAAATATTAAAATCTATACCATCATATGCAAAAGAATGCGAATTTTTATGTTACGGGTAACCTTAGAAAATACTAAGCCGAATTCTAAAATTATAGTTGGAACGTATTTAACTCAGACAGAGTTGTGTATGGGTAACTCATTAAGTGGCACCTACCCTACAAGCAAAAAATTTCAACCTTTCTATTAAAGGAGTTATTATATTCAATGTAACCAAACTCGGTATAAGAACGGACAGGGAAACGGGCATTAAAATGTGGTTGAGGTTTTACAGTTGAGTGTGGCATTTTCCACATAAGAAAAAGCTTTGAAACTTTATGTAGAAAAATATTCAAGCAGATGTTTTCAAAATCAGCAATCAGACAAAAAGTGGTATTGAAACGTTTGATGATAAAAATACTATAAACATTGGACAAAAAGTAGACGTGACACTTAAGTTTAACCCCGTGCTAGCACTATAATAAAAACGTTAGCGATATAAACAGCTAGTATGTATAGTGTGTTTAAGCTTACCAAACATAAAAAATTGTAAACGCCTTTTAATAATCCTAAAATTTTTGTCAACCAATATTGCTCAATGCTTTAATGACTGTTGCTACTAAATTTGGTTAACATACCGAACATTTTAAATTGACTTTGATTACGGAAAATGACGGTCAGTCACATTTTTAAACAGTAACTCATTTCGAGCTATATATCATGCTCTTAAATCTTAAAATAAATCTGCCGGTTTTTGTCAGGTTGCTGCTATCGTTATTAAATTAAATGCTGTTGGATGACGAATTGAAGTTGCAGTAGATTAAATAATTTTTTAGTTAAGTATTTTAAATTCATGAGAATTCATTTTTGCTTCATGAAAGTTCTCTAAAAAATTATAAAGTGCTGACAAATTTACGAGACTGCAATAAAAAAAATTCATTCCGTGGAAAAATTAGACTCCGTTCCCCTCCGTGATACATTTACATACATTTTTGAGTGAAACTTCGAGTGGGGCCGGATCTTTCCACGGTATGAATGTTACCGGCCAAACTAGTTTTTAAGCCAAACTAGTTCCGTTAAGCCTAAAGATGTGCAATGAAATTTTAATGTAAGAGCACTGTGGTTAGTGAAGTCTACGACAGCAGGAAAGTCAGACAACAAAATTTGGTAATTGCATTGCATACGTGTCATGTGATAAGTGAGGGTAATTGAGCTCCCTACGGCCGCGGTTCAGGATTTACATCAATACAGAAGTTTTCAGCTTGTAATTTTTTGAAAAGCTAAGTACGCGACTTTCTATGTCCATATCTTCGAAACAAAGTGCGTCTGCCAATTTTTGACTTCACATTCGTTAGTACTGAAATCCTCGTAACAAAAATATGACTCAACAATGACCAAACATGAAATAAAACCCAATGTAAAGCAATAACATAATGCCCAAACGAAATTCTGGCAGAATGCCGCCCATTTACGCTGACTTTTATGTGGAAGCAAGCCGGTGTTGGATACACTATAGCCTGAGCCACGACTCAGTGCTGAAGATATTAGAGGATGTAAATCCTAAGCCTCGGCTGAAGGCCGCCCACTTACCATGACTTTATGGTTGGTAAGTCACAAATAAATAATTACTTCGTAAAAAAAAGCAGTTACATAAGAAAGGAATTTGTCAAAAATTACATTTATAGTCAAATAAAATAACAGCCAAAAGGAATTGAATGAAATAAGCCCCAACTGAAATTTCTTTTGGAGTTATTTCATAAGAAATGAAAATTGAAATGAAACAGTCCTCAAATATTGGTATTATGAAATAAATCAGCAATAAATTTGGATCAGCAATTGGAGGCTGCTGATATTTATAGCTTTTCTGAAAATCGGAATTAATTGAGACACTTTAGATTTGTTTTAACAAAATCGGTATCAATTTGAAATTTTCTAAAAATTAATATCTTCAGCAGTTTAAAGGTTATAAGGAATTTTATGATATTTGACAAAATATTTTCAAAAGAAAGGACACCGCACTAAATGTATGGTTAATAGTCAACAATACTTAGTTAATTTGTGGTCAAATTGGCTGAAATTTTGATTTGATATATTTTGACCCTATTACTAAATATTCGTCGTTTTTGGCCATATTTTTGAGATTTTTATATTTAATTCGTTAAAAATGTGCTTATAAAAAATCATTCGGTATTTTATGTTTATGTTGGCAAATACATACTAATTAAATACGCCACTCTAAACAACGAACGTTTCAAAAATTCGCCCTCTGAATAACGAACGATCATGATTATTTTTTGTATCAGTTTCTTTTTTAGATTTGCCGCTTACTGCAGACTTTAAGGCCATGGCTTTGCTATATTTTCCTAGTACATATATAATTCGACTTTATACTTTTTTTATTTTGAATTAATACCAGTCGGGTGCTGTTTTTTTGTTTGAAGTTGCAAGTGAATCAAAAAACGTGATTTTTAAGTTAATCATGCAGGTATGAGTTATCATTCAGGCAAAAGACAAAAGATACGAGGGACACTTAAATTCCAAAAATTTGTTACTACGAACAATTAAGTTCGCTGTTATCGATCGAATACTGTAAAGCGGTGGGTGTTAACAGAAGGGTGTTAATGGCAATAATTGAGGCAGTGAAGATACAGTTTATTGCTTGCCATCTTATTTTCACCCTACTTCACAATTTTTCCAACTTCGTCATGATCGATAAGCAAATTTCAATAAAACTTATTTCTTTAAACTTTTTTGGAAGTGAAAAAAAGTTATTCGGTGATGTTTTACAACACTGAAAAGGAATTTCCAACCATTTTGGGCCCATTCCTTTGATCTCCGCCGATGGTGATAAATCTGAAAAGTTTTCGTTGCGATTTTATTTGTTCACTTAATTCTTGTTTAAGAAAAGAAAAATTTTAATTACATTTTTACGAGCACTCAAACCATTTTTATTGTTTCTTTTTTGTTTCGCATTCTCTCACACTTTGCTTCACTTATCAGGCTATGTATGATTCTTTGCATAAACTAAATTTTATTTATTTTTTATTAAAACTACTGATTTGGTCTAAAGAATTGCTTTTTGCTTTTTCGCTATCTTCCACTCCAGTAAGTTCTCACCGCTTTTTTTTCTTTCACGCCTCGTTTTTACAGCAGCATCTACACTTTTCTTGGCATTATATATATTTATTTATTTTTTTAGTTCCATTACACAACTTTTTGTTTTTACTTATATTATTCATTAATTCACTTTTATGTGAAAAAACCAGCGCACCAAAAATGAAACTACGTAAAAATCCAGTTCTCGTTCGTCTACGACACCAGCGGTTTTTTATTTTGCTTTGCTTTTCACATTTTAGGTTTCACTGACAGTTGTGGTGCTGCCAAACTGAAAGAACTAAACAAAGATGCCATACGAAAGAATATATCTAAGCCCAAAATACAGCAACGCGTATGTTCTTGCAGTAACGCTATTTACACACGCCGAACACACCGTCGGCGTATGGTGATTTGTGCGTCGGCGTTCCACAGCACAATAAAATAAAAAATTAGCTGCCATCGCTCTGGCTGGCGTTACCGCGTTGCTTATTTCGGTTTGCTTCATATAAAATGTAATGTTGACAAATAAACGACGCTGATGCCCTAAATTAGGGACTTCAATAAAATGCTACTAACTGTCAGTATAGACTAGTGTAAGGTAAATCTACACAGATGCATGCCAATGTGTGCGCCGAAAGTAATAGAATCATGCCGAATTGTATTTCGCAGCGCAAACGACGAGTATACATCAGTGATGGCATTTAGCAAAATGCCTTAACACATTATGCGAACGCCTTGGTTTTTTGCAATTATCTTGAAAACGAAAAATTGCCAAAAATCAACTTTAGCATCAATTATATGACATTTTTTTTTACTTTAAATGTGTTGACGGTCCCGTTCGACACCATGGAAATGCCCATATGTATGTGCGTTTGCAGCGAGTGAGCATGCCCCACGAAAAAGTTCAATATGTAAAATTTATAAAACGCCAGGCGATCATAAACCAACTGCAAGTAACGGGATTTTTTACTTTAATTTCTAACGCAATTGCTCGGCTACGAGTATTACTGACTGAATTGATTTGAACAATTGCCGTGTAATTATTTTCGTTGTCTTCTAGTTTTTGGCAATGGAACAACGATAAAATAGTTTTCACATAGAGGGTGCTGCAGTCAAAATGGATAGCTGTTATTCCTGTAATATTTAAAAAATTTGAGAAAAAGCTGTTAATTGGATTAATTCTTTTTTTAAATTTGGTGACTAAAAAAAATTGTTCACTTTTTCTTAGGAACTATTTGAATATTGGCTACCTAAAAAAAGGGTCATCAACTTTTGCAGGACAAAATTGTTTTATTGATTGCGATTTATCATACTGTTTGCATGTTTAGAAATAAAACAAAATTTTTAATATATGTATCATAGATTTTTATTATTTAAGGTCTAGACTTCTTTACAAATGAACATTTGTAAATTATATATAAGAATGATTTTTAATTATTTCCTTAATTTACCATTTTTGCGGAACAATCATTGAAAAAGTTCTTTGTTTATAGTTCTTAAATATTGTAAAAATAATGAACAAAATATTTACAGGAAAGATAAGAATTTTGTAAAAGTTTTTTTATCATGTTATATTTATGTAAGTACATAAGATTGCATTTACTAAACGAAAATATGTACTGTATGTGTTAAGTTTTTTAAGTACATATTTTTCAATGTGTGCGAGATGCATATTTTTTGCATTTAGTCTGTCATAAATTATAAAAGTTTTGCTCGCAAAGCTTCAAAATATTTTGATGTCCTCAGCTTGCAATTTCCATTTCATTTTGCGCCATAGTCGTATGTATGTATCTCCTATGTCGTTAGGTAAAATTATACTAACTGCTATAATTTTTTCTAAGAATGATATATTTAAGCTTATAAATAATTTAACTAATCATCAATTATTTGTTTAGAGCTAATAATATTTTCTATGTTATGATTGCTTTGTTTCTTGTATTATCATACCCACCGTTCTCTCGAATTTACTTAACATATTTAGCTACTAATAAATATTATCATTTCTATTTAATTTTTAAATAATTAAGATGCCTTATATTCTTTTACGCATAACTAACAATAATTTTTGCATGAAGAGCTTTTAAATTTACTTTGTCTTTCTGCTGTGATTGAAAATATGAGATGTATTTTATTTGATCTACTAAGTAGCTACTAAATACGGATAGAAGTTGAGAACAGTTTAGATATTAGTTTGAGAGGCACCGTGTAAGAAGAAGAGAAGGAAAAGTTACCATTGATATTTTATCGATTTTACATCGAACCGATGACGAAACTTACTTATCTCACATAATTTTTGTCTAAAAAAAAAGTACAAAAATAAAGTGCAACATGCTTCCGCTTTATTCCTCTGAAACCCGAAAGTTTCGAACATAAGTATCATTTACATAAAATCTTCATAATCGGTCAAGTCCTTAGGGTTTTTCACAAGTCGTCTTATTTTGAGTAAAGTTGGCAAATACATTTGGATTGTTCATTAACATAGCAACTTTTTTCATACTTTTGAATACATAAATTATTTTCATACAAAAAGGTATCGCACGTTAGCTAGAATAATGAATTAACTTACCCAATTTCTTGAATGTTGGTAATGACATGCAACTGTAATGACTGCAATCTCGTCTTTATGTTTTTTACAGTTTTACCAAAAGATATTTCAATCAATAATTTCTTTCAATTAAATAATAGTTTATGACTTATAATTTATTACATCTATAGTACTTATATTGAATATGTTTGTGTATATATTTCTTTTTATCGGCTTAAAAAATTATAAGGGGTATTTAAGTACATCGTTTTACTTTTAAATATATGACATAGTGGTTGCTTGATAATTATACCAGCATGTGTGTAATGATTACCTTATTAAGTTTTGAATAAATTTAAGCTTTGAGAACATATTTAGGAATAAGTCACTATTACAATAAAAAATGTTTTGAATATTTCGTACCTGATGTTTTCTAAAATAAAAATGACTAATACGCAGCAAATAAGCGTGAAATGTTTTGTCTTTTTACTTTTAGGCGTTGGTAGGGATCTGCGCAAGATGCCAAGAAGTAGTATAACAGCGAAAATCTTAAGGTTTCTTTGCACGACCATATACATATCTATGTATGCATGTACATAATTGTTCTTTACTTTAGGCACATAACGAAGTGTTTTAAAGATTCTAAGTTCGGTCACTATTCCAGTTAGTGTGTGATATATTATAATATAATTTGCTTTCTATATAGTACATATGTAAGTCTCTTATTATACGTTTAAGCTGGGCGAACGAACGAGGATTTCATTGCATTAAAATCTTCTTCTCAGGGGCGGCGGAAGGCATGTTGTTGGCGTTGAGCATAGCACACCCTTAAATTTTATATCTTTGAAGATATTATTGTTAAATTTATTTATAAGAGTGTGGCTCTCACTCACTCTTATGGCTATAGAAGTATAGCATACACGTCCCGAATAAGCGATAGAGACTTTAAACTATGGTGTATGGGAAATGCTTCAGGCGTGCGAATCATAAGCGAAACACCTTCCCCAGCTATTTTTGGGAGTATTTTCTTCAAACCCGATTCTGCATTTTCAGTCACATGAAAAATATGTCTATTGTTAAACCACGTCCTCCCATACAATAAAAATACCTAAAGTGTTATACATATCTTGAGCTATGACGCTCAAATTTTGTGACAACTATTTTCATGGCCCATGCTAAAATATAGGCAAACAAAAAAAAAACATTTACCATACAAAATTTTTAAAATAAAGACCTTAATGTGCATATGGACCGTATATTTGTAACTTCTTATGTGACAGAAAGTTACATTTTTTTTCATATTATTTTGACACTCTTCTGGAATAAAAATTATACTATGCAACCATACCTTCAAATTGGTAAAAGGCTTATTCATGGAGGACGCTTGAACCAAAAGTGCTCACACGTATTAGACTTACAAGGGAGCTTTTTGGGTAAATAGCTATTTTTTGTAGAAAAATCATATTCTTAGCAAGGGCCGCATTACGTTCTTTACCGCCCTTACGACAACTACATTATTACCGCCACATGTATGATACTGCCGCCACTAAAACCTGCCGTTGAAGGTAATGCAGCCCTGGGCTTAGCTATAAATTGGATTCACCACAGCTGATATGGTTTAACGAGCTTGCAATCAAAATCTTGGTTTTTCACTCATTTCATTGTTTTGTTTCTTAGTTTTGCCGTACTAAAAAGCGAATAATAACTGTAAGCAATGTTTTCATAAAAAATGCTTCCATTTTTTACTTCTTAATTTAATGTTACGAAAGTCATTAAAGGTTTCTACATATTGAGCAAATGTTAATCAATAATTTAAAATATTTTTAAATTTGTTTTTATTTTTAGCAAGAAAGCTACAGATGCAAAGGTTTTCGTGTTTTTGTGCATTATTATTTTTTTAATAAATTATCTGTGTTCGAATTTTACATGCAGGTATTTATGTATTTTTGTCAATATAATTAAGCTAATTAATAATGAATAAAAATTTTATTCTTTTTGTTTTGTCATAATTTGATTAGTCAATATGCTTTGTTTTTGTTTTTTTATTTTTACTTCTGTAATAATAGGTTTTAACATATTTCATACTTTTATTTAGCATTTATTTTACTACCTTAATAAAGCTATGATCCCAATTTCAGCTGATATTATGGTACCTTACTGCTAAGCGCATTTACCATTGCTCCCTCTGATGACGAATTGTTAGTTGTATGAGAACAATCGTTATAAATTTTAACGAAACAAACAAAATAAGTTGACTACAGTGCAATTTGTAAATTTTTTTATATTCTCATAAAATCATTTTCTTCAAAAGGCATTTTGTATATGTTTTTCAGCCAGTTTTGGGTTAGTGTTTATTACCTTTTAACCGATTGGCGAAATTTCGGCCAGCGAAATTTGTTTGCTCTTTAAGTCAATATACATATATGTATGCAATTCCTTGCATCTTATACATAAATTGAGGGCTAAATTCAACTACATGATAGTATAAAAATTAAAATTAGTTTCAGTTAAGATTTTCTTAGAAGTTTCGGAACTCAAAGTAAAGCAATGGTAAATCTTAAAAGATCTGGTCCCGCTATCAGACATTTTGAAAAAATTTTCAACATTTTTAAATTTTTTGTTTTTTTTGTTGTAGTTTGGAAAAAAACTAAAAACACATAAAAATAAAACCAAGAATTACATTTGTATGTATGTAAGTATAAAAATAAAGTCTCATATATTTATATATTCTTGTTCATTATGTTTCTTATAGTTTGTATAACCTTTGTATGCATATATGTATGTATGTATGTATGTGGCTAAGTTTTTGTGTTTAGTACTTAGTTAAAGATGTAGAAAATTCAATTCAAAGCATTCAAGTTATTGACAAGTTTTGCTGTAATATTTTACAAGTATTGTAATTAAAATATTGTGAGTACTTATTGCATAGGAAAAATATATGCACTAGCAGTTGAAAAAAAAAAATGTTTAAACACCATTTTAGTCGATTAGTACCCTGTTCTGTATATATGTACTAAGCCACACCTAACGTGTTCTGACCTGCTTACGCTTTTGTCGTATCGTCCATTGTATGACTTAGTTTTTGGAAATTTCCTTAATAATTTATATTAAAAAGCACTACTTTAATAGAAATTGTTGAAAATTTACTTGGACCACTTTATTCATTCTTTTGGGGGTGAAGTCGACTTCCCTTGAAGATACACATGTATCACTTAATACAGCACTATTTAAAAAAAAAACATTTATCGCTTAGCAATCCAGTCAGCAAAGAAAAGTTTGCCTTTGCCGAGGAACAAGGTTGATTTATAAATATGTCTGTTTTCAAGTATAAGTGAACACCTGGGTTCAAAAGTATCCAAAACTGTTTTATTTTCTATACTGACTACACTTTAGCCTATTTAACAAAAGCTATTTGTATTTACTGAATTATCATTTGAGATTTTTCTTTCACAGAAAAATTTTATGAACTTAGTTATCTGTTCCTCAAGGTAGTTTTTTCATTGTTCTGAAAGTTTTTTCAAAACATCTTCTTCTAAAAACTTCTGGACTTTAAGATTTTGAGGTAAAAGTGGTATATGAGGTATAGTTAAACTTCTCTCTTAGAAGTTTAAGGTAAAAGGGAAATAACAATATTTAAAATATCTATTTGGATTATGTATATTTGCCTAGAAGCGCGCGCATCTGAGTGTTATATACAAATGAAGAGCGTATCGATTGAAGAAAATTTCACTGTAACGTATTCCAACAATCAATAGAGTAAAACTGTAAAATATGTTTATGCCGAAATATATCAACTAAACTAGAAATATGGGAATCTATGAAAAACCTAACATGCTTCATGAAAACTAACAATCATTTACTTACACGTTTTGGAAACACTTTTCAACTATGACGGTATCTCCCGAACTATTTATCAGACATGCAACCTGATTATTCTAAATAACTCTCTGTAGAGGCACAGCGCCCAGAAAAATATAAATGTATGTAAGTATATTATATTTTTCAATTAGATAAGTGTTGTCTGCACATTCATTTCGATTTTTGATAAATTGTCGATTACACCCCCTGAATTAGATAATTCTTTAATGGATGAATATAAGGAAAAAGTCGTGCATACATAAAAATGTTTCAGAATCCAATAAAAAAGTAACTGAAAAATAATTGGTATATAAAATTATAGTTTCAAGACATGCTTGTTTCATAAATAATTGCAAAATCTTTCGTATCATTTGTATACGCCACAGAATTTCACATTTTTTATTGTACTTACAAAGAAGTTTGTTCTTTTATTTCTTTATGTAAAAAAAAGATAAAAGAAAATTTTTACACTAAGACTATTTTGATTAGACTGAACTTTGCAGAATAAATTAAAAATTAATTTTGCTTTCAGTATGACACAACTTTTTTTTATTGCCAATTGTATGATTTATGAATGTTATAAACTTTGTGTTTCTTAATATTTCAAGTATGTATATAATTACTATTTACATCACAAACAATGTATGTGTATAGTATATTTCAATTCGCACATGTATATAAAGCAATTTAAAGTGGTGTTATTTTGAATGCAGTTTTATTATTATATTTTAATTACAATTACTTATAGCAAAATTAAAATTTATTTAATGGTTTAATCGAATTTAATTTGTAGTAGGTATTATTGAATATTTTTTTTTTATTAATTTTAAACTTAGATGTTTGATAAAAATATATGCATTTCATTGAAATTTTTTAAATTAATTTGCATAATATTTTCTTAAGTTGTTGTTCTTTGTACTTAAGGCTTAATGCATTTTGTTTTTTTTTAATTTTAACTGTGTAAATATAAAATATAAATACTTTATGTTGTAGTGGTGCCATCTTGTGAATTTTCGGTAGATTCTGTTTTTTCATCTGCTTCCTTTGTCTCTTCTTGAGATGCAGCTAAAGCTCGCGCCTCGGCATCTAATCGAGAAAAAAAACAGCAAGAAAGAAATGGTCAATTGTACATCCAGCAGGATTTTCTTAAATAAATCGCGTAAGAAATTTTCATACAAATGTCCAGAAATTTCTCAGATAATAGTAAATGGAATTGATTATGAGAAATCGACAAGACGAGGAGGAAACTTTATCATCAAGAGCAGCACGCACATTGAAATTGAAGAAGCGAAATTTATATTTAACTGCAACGTAATCAACCCTAATAGAAAGTATAAAAACTCAACAATTTCACCACAAAACTTGAAAGCAGCATATTCTCGATTAAACCTTACGTCCCCCCAGCAATTGTGTCCCAAAAACACTAATGAACTGGCATGGTTAGTGAAAGAATAATGAGGGCTCGCCTTAAACATATAAGCCAATTTGCCAATGGAGGCCACCGCCGGATTAGGACTTTGCGGGCCCGGTGCTAACGATTGGATAGGGACTCTTTATAAGAAAACATAAAAAAATAAAATTGCAAAGGTTACTCATTCATAAAATAATAATTTTTTTCTCCAATACAAGTCACAAAATCTTAATAAGGTCTCGAGTATGCTTTTATGTATGTATACTGACGGGGTGACCAAAGAAAAAAAGTCAAAAGGTCGTCCTGCCTCGTTTACCACAAAACATCCACAAAACCTCCTCGGTAAGAAAAACGACGATTTTTGTGAAATGTACATATAATTTTTGTTTAAATGAGAAAGAAAAAAAAAATGTCATACGACCCGTTTGTTCTCACCCAAAAAATTTACCATTTTATGAACTAATTTTTGAATATCCGATCCCATCGCCATTGTCTATTGGTTTCTATTCCGTTTAAAATTCAAAGGTTTATCCTGTAGAGAACATAAGTGACTATCTTCGGGAAAACTTCATCGACACAGTTAAAAATCTTACACAAATATTCGGAGCTCAACCGAGCATGAATGACAAAACATCAAGAGCGAGACTTGGTTATTTACTAAAGAATAAAAGATGCTGGATGAGTAACGCAACATGGAAAATTGTAAAAAAAAAGAGTAGCAAAGCGCGCAAGGGACATAATGTACGAATTAGAGACCAGAAGAAAGACGCGTCACAGGTACATATATCGGAAAGTCTTGTACTTTTGTATTGAATAAGTTTATATGTCATTAAAGATCCATAATTTAAAAAACCAAAAATCAAAAGAAAGGATTATGTAATTGAAGCTGTAACTTAAAATAAACACTGATTCCCAAGACAAATTACGCTTTTGGGTGTCATAATGTCCATATAATGCTTTATATTAGAAACCAAAGTTTCATGCGAAAAAGACAAACGATAAATGTACAACGATTTCGCAGCGAAATCCTAACGAACCGCAGAAATCAAAGACAAAGACCGGCTTATGAAATAACTCGCAATGTAACATAATTCTAAGTTAGGAAAACTCGGCCAATTAAGAGCAACACAGGAACTACAAAAACAACTTCTTCAGATGATAACCTAATTCGTTAAAAGCATATTTTTGAAGACATGAATCCACTTGTTAGTATTCACCAAATAACCAAATACCAATTAATCAGGGAACACCACAACGGGTGGTCTCAGCCCGCCTTAATTCTTAGAGATCACAAAGGCTGTTGTTATATCCTTTGAATACATGAAAGTAGCGGACACGAACTGCATAGTTGCCAAAGTTGTTGAAAGTCTCCCTGCAGTTCACCGCTAAAATTGTGAGTGCAGTCTTTATTAAAATTTGGAAAAAAATAAGAACTACAGGAACATTTTGTTATTGATACGAAATTTAATTCTTTAAGTATTCGTCGTCTTCGCCTTGTGAGAGTTCGACCTCTGAATTGTGATGCTATCAAAAACACAATTATTCACAGCTTTCAAATTTAACGATTTTTCGATCGTGTGGTGACAGCTTTATATGTATCTATATGTTCAAGATGCCGCCCTCCAAGAATATTTCTGAATTTGCTACAATTTCAGACAACATCCATTTTTTATTTATTCCAGCGAGCTCCTTTGCTATTGCTTTTGTTGTGAATGTCTTTTCTTCTGCTTTATTTATTTTGAAGTTTTCGGAAGTTTCGTGAATATCCTCAATAACATATTCATCGACTACATACCGCTTTTGATAGCATCGAACGCAATTGCATCTGAGGTGCGAAAACTTCAAGAGATTTTTATAGTTATAACGATGAACTTTTAGATCAATTAGTCACTGTTGGGATTATTCCTACGTTGTTTGCTATCACCAATTTTGATTTTAAAAGTACTGGACCTTATATTTTGCAGAGCTCTAGACTTAAGTACTTAAGCACTTAAAGGACAATCAGCCAGCATTTGGAAGACCGCGGTTTTACTGCTGACATCTATCGTATCACCATCAGGTAGTCTACAATGCAAGCGAGCCTTTTTCCACAAATATATTTCGGATATTTCAGAAGAAATGGGTTTGAAAATCAATATTAATAAAATAACAAGCATGTCCACTCAACCATTGTCAGCAGCAGTTCATGATTGAAGAAGGTGAATAGCTATAACCAATAAAGACATCCATGCTATAATAAGTAAGGCTGAAAGCATCTTTGTCCAATCCGCAATGCCTGCAAATTTTCGTTTTAGTTATGAAGCTCACAATTTTTAAGTAGAATGTGAAGCCAGTTATTCTCTGCGGCTGCGAAACATTGTTAAGCAAGAGCACTTTGCTGCACAACTTTTAAGTACATATGTATTTAAAAAACTTCGTTCCGCCGAATTTCGAAAACTTGGTGGCTCATGACCATCTTTAATATCGTATTTCAAGATCATATATGTATAAAGTAGAAAAATTTTCAAGTTCATATATTTTATTTAATATCTTTTACAATTTTGACATATTTAAATTTTCATTTAAAAATGTTAAATTCTTTGAAAATTGCACAATAATAACTATATTTCAACTTTTGTCCAAATTCTAGGTTCATCAAACATTGATGGTTGGTCTAAAAAATAAAACAGCATAAGTTATTAATTTGGTATAAGAATGTATCAATGATATTAAACTACACTGTGATATATTTATTGGCAGCCATGTAAATCAAACCGCTGTCGATCAATATTAGAGGTCTGCATGAGTGCACTCGAAACGACTATCAAGCCACTCACCACGTTGCGAGTCCATCGAGCTTTTGTGCCCAAAAACCTCAAATCAAATCAAAACAAATCGAAACACCAAGTAGGAGAGAGAGTGCTTGCAAATAAATCGCAAATAAAATGTACTACAAGTTCAAGCACTCGAAGTTTATTGCATTCGAATTATATGAGGATCGTTACGAGTGCACTCATGCAGACCTCTAGTAAACATGCGAGTTCAAAGTGTCAAATGTCCGCTTGCGACGAAGGATCGCTTTATTACCGCACAACCCGGTAAAATTGTTTAATCGTTAATCCTGAGTTTTAAAGAAAATCTTCGAAATAAGAAAAATTGCGGAAACTAATGCAGGATGACCCTCTATAGCTGCTCAAAGCTAAGTTCCATGTTTTAAAATATGCGCTGTAAGTAATTGCTTCAACAAAAATTCTTACACTTTTTCTGCCCTTTTTCTGTTCTTATTTTTCGCTTAAGTTTCGAATTCATTGAAAAGATGTATTAAATATAAAGTTGTAGAGAAGAGAAGAGAGTTGTCAGCTTTTGGTCAACCTCAAACTTTCGATAAGGTTTGACTGAGCAACAATCACCTACTTATTTATACATACTTTCAAACTTTTAGTAAATCAGTCAACCTTTATTGCACAGAGGGTATTTATAAGTGAAATATAGTCAGAAAGTATAATATATTTTTGTAGAATCAAAGACGCTGGTATTAGTTTCAGAGCCGCCTGAAGCAATTCTTCAATATTTCTACAGGTCCATAAAAAAAGCAGTATAAAACGTAAAATATAACATCAAACGTGAATGTATCAGTGGAAAAAAAACATTGATACAAAATTTTATCACCAACGATGTTACTTTCACACGCAACATAAGGGTCGGAATATAATTCTTTTAGACAATTGTTAATAAACCAGTTTTCTGAAATCACAATTCGAGTATATTGTACACAGATTAAAGGAGATTCTAGGTCTTTTAAAAACGATCTAAAATGTCTATAAATTGAAAAATTAAAAATAGACGAAACCAGCAATGACAGCGCATCGAGCTAGTCAGTTTTCCTACCATATCTAAACAAAAAAATGTTCATACCTTTAATTGCTTGTTCTTTCCATATCTTTTTATTATCGGCGAGGCATGCGACCCATGGCTTTCGTATGCAGAACTTCTGCTTGGAAGCAGCCGTACTTGTTTGAGGAGCCGTAGTATTTGTTTGTGGAGCTACAGCCAATGCAGTTGCTGTGCTTTCATTACCTTCGCTTATTGACTGGAGAGATGACGGTGCATCAATAGATGACTCTGAATCTGCGACAGCATCTGGTATATCCATGCTGGCGTTGACATTTTTGCACATAGGTGCAATCGGTGCTAGCACATGTTCTAACATATCAGACATTACCGACATACTCGGATCTACAATGAAGTCGATAAAACCTATTTGTGATTCGGCTACTAATGTATTGTTACGATCACATAGTGGGCTAAATGGCAAGCCAAGCTCACGTTCGAGATCACCCTGCCGAAAAAACTCCTCAAGCAACAACATCGTCCAGCGATGATGGAGATTCCATTTCTTGGACGGATGTGATATATCACAACAATGCAGCACAAGCGACAAGACCTTCGACTTATCAACCGCAGCCTCGGGCAGTGTGATCAAACTCCTCATGTTTTTGAGTTGCTGAAAATGGTAGGTCATATCTGTCGATAGCACCATATCAATAATGAGTGTTCGTAGTTCGCGATATTCTTCACGCGATAGATTTGAAAGCACATTATAATCATCTTCCTTTAGAACACGAAAGGAAGCACTAATATGATGGTTTTCCAAAACAGCACGATCATTGTATATCAGCGCCGTCTCTGAACCAGACATAACGTGAAAATTGTTGGTCGTTCCTGTATGTTCATAGTCATGTATGATTGCTGCTAGCAGTGTCGCAAGAATTTCCAAGTCTGTTAGCCAGTTCATGAGGCCCGTCTGACAGAGCATATAATGCATTGTCTGAGCGACATCGGCCGCATGAAGATTGTTGTGATATGGATTACGATAGCGGCAGTAGCCCTCTTCGATGCGGTTAAGGAAGTTTTCCAGTACGACAGGTGCAATTTTAAATTTATGTATGAGACCATAGCGATTGAGCAAATCATAGCCAACATACTTCACTGGCTGTCCGTTTGCTGCTTCAGCCAGCTCATAAATATCAAAGGTCCAGTTGTCGATGTTCTGCGAAAAAAAGTTAAAAAATTACCGATCATTAAACTGAAGTTCATTGGTTAAATTAAAATTCTTCATTGGTTAAATTGATATCGACCATTATTGAATGTAAAATGTTTACCATTTGCTAGGTTCACATACAAATTATTTTAGAATGTGTAACAAAGAAAAAAGACAGCTTGCACACCAAATGACATACCCGCATAATAGTTTGTATTTTGTCTTTGTCAACTTCTGGCACACTTCTTGCAATAAATTCGCAGTTTCCCATTATCCTTTTACAATTATATTTTAATTTTGAAACTTGAAATAATATTGTTAAAAAAAAAACAATATGAAATGTTTTAAAAAAAAAACTTTGACTTTATATCTGACGCATATGATGCACGTTTACATTAAATAGATGGGTAAAAAAATCCAAAATTCTTTTTAGTTCAGTAAACTAAGAAGAACTGAAGTACTTCCATGTCCGGAAGATGTGCTTCGCGAAAATAACAAAATAAGCAAAAGCTACATATAATGTGGAAAATAAAAACCAAGAGTATTTTAATACTTTATTTAATATAGAAGAGGTATAAATTATAAATGATGTTAAAAACACGTATTTGAAAGCAAATAAGCAATGCAATAACGATCAATCGCCATAAATTTAATGTTTGGAAGTTTTGAAAAATTATTCCATGGATGAAAATTGGAGAAAATGTTTGATTCAGCGCCGAAAAATAAAATCAAGTAATTTCACATATTTGAATAGAATATGCATTTTATTAAACCATTTTTGAACAACAGTACAGTTAAGATTCTTATTCTTAAGATTAAGATTAAGATTCTTTAAGTATTCTTCATTTCCAAGAGTAAGTTTTAAAAACAAAGGTGTGTTTACACATAATGCTCTAATATCGGCATAGTGGGGCTCGTTAAGTTTTTTCTTTTATGGACAGTGCATCTCGCTCCCTCTTTTTTTTTCAACCGATGTAAGGTCACTTCCGAATTATTACTGAAACAATAAAGTAATACATATGTATAATCGTGAACCTTCGAATTTTATTTCGCGAAGTGTTTTTTATTTTGATTTTGAAACTTCTTTAAAAGTTGAATTTAATTCAAAAGTGAATTTCCCCTTATATTCCCCCGAGAATAAACAAAAGGCAATCATATTACTTTTGGTCGTATTCAAAATGTAAGGTTACTTAGTTTTTTTCCCTTTCGATTAAAAAAACTTAATCATGCTGTGCCAAAAATGGAAAACTGGGAAAATATGGCTTAAAAATGGTATCTTAATTTCGATCTGTCAGATTACCGTTTCGCACCACTGTGCATCGTGAATGCTGCCATTTTACATTCGCTTATACACGCTTCCGTGGAATCTTATAAAATAAAAGTTAAACGCTATACAAAATTAGTATCTTTTACTCACCTTAAGCACTTTGGCAACTTCCGGTGGAAATTGCATAAGAGCTGTGCTTGAGACGCGACGATATATTCGATCCACAAATATACCAGCACGTATTGCATGTGCGACAGAACGGAATTTCGGTTTCTCATCATTTTTCCTGCGCGTTGTGGCCAATTGTCGTGTAAATGTGGAAGCCAGCCACTCACGAACTTCCGGCGGAACAGCATCCGGTTGTACCTCGGACAATTCATCGTCCTCATCAGCAAGACGTCTATATTGGTAGAAAATTGAATTGTTGTTGTATGCACGTTGATAATTGTTGCAATTGGAACGATTTTGTGCGCAATGATTGTAGTTGTTATCAAGTAGCAATATTTGCATTCGTTATCAGCAGTTTGTTGTAGAGATTAAAGAAATGTACGGAAAAAAGTTCATTAGTTTTTGATTATTTAAATTTTTTATATGAAAATAAACCAAACTTCGGAACTAAGAAAACAATATAATTTCTTCTTTAAACAAAATTTAAAAATTTAGTCAAAATATAAAGTTTTTTGTTTAACAAAAATCAAAAAACAATCAAATAAAATTGCAAAAATGCACCATTTTGTGGCTGTTGGGTCAGTGTATCTTTGTTACAGTTCCATCAAATTGTTGGGGTTACTTTTGTTAATTTTGATTGAGTTTCAGGCAAAAATTAAGAAAGAGCGGATAGTCAGTACAGGTGTTAGTGTAAATGAAAAGATAAAGTATAAAAGTTTAGTTTGGCGCACAAAAGAAAAAGTTGTAATTACAATAAATTTAACTCAGATAATAACAACTAACAAAAGATTGAACAAGTTAAGTTTTCCAAAATTTAGAATTTCGTACAAACTAAAACTTTCATAATAAATTAGTATTTAGTATGGAAAATAGGTAAAGATAAGGACTAAAATAGAAAGAGGAACGTATGTATACAGAGAAAGAGATAGCGTATATGTTTGTTTTAAGTGCATATGTGGTTGTTATTTTTAATAAAATGCAACTGATTTTACAGGTATAGTAGAGTGCCTACACAAATATTTTTTTTTTTAAATGTGCATAAGCCTTATGTAACAACAGCTTTAATATAGAGCAATTTCTTGAAAAAAAGTTGTTTCTCTGTAAAAAAATTATTTTACTTCTAAGTTCAGACTTATCCCATTTGGAAAATATTTGAAAATTCTTCCAAGTTTATTTTGTTTTGGCTCAGTCTGATATATTCTTATGAATTACACATGATAGGTATGAAAATAGTGCCACCTCCTGAGACAATATGAACATGTGCGTCTGTTTGTCTGCGGAAATCACGCTTAAGAAAATACGAAGCGAGGTAATATGATGATATTTGATATTAAGGCCACGTTTCCAATTATAGCTCATGGGAGAAAGTTATTTAATGCAATACAATGCAATACCGAGTTATTAAAGGTCATGTAACCAAATTTCACAAAAATACAACAAATGATTGCGTCTAGCATCAGACTAAAAGTGGAATAATTTCGAATAAAGGAGGTGACACCTCTCATACAAGCAAAAAGTGTTATGCTGAGAAAGTTATTTAAGGTACTTAGAAATGCTCGAACAAGCACTAAGCATGGAGTGGGCAGAATTTCACAACAGGGTGAAATACTTGTCACATAAGTAAAAACTTTTTTTGTTCAAAAGTATACAAAATATTTTTTTATTTTGGTTTGCTACTTATAAAAGCCATAACGTGCTCTGACATTTTGAAAATGCAATTTAAAAATTTCTCTTTTAACATTAAAATAACTACAACTAAAGGTATATACATTAATTTACATAATTTAACATACATACATATATACATATATTATGCACGGAAGTAATAAAGAAATTATTTTTAATTAATCAATACTAAAACCATACTAATAAAACAATTATTTTAAAGATTTTCTATTAACTATTATACTACAACAGATGACCAGCTAGTCCAATGGAAAGAACGTTTTTGGAGACCATTAACTATCTTTCTCTACCCGTTAGCGCTCATCATAATCCCTAAGGAGGAAGAAGTAGGTCTGAATATCAACTCAAATAAAATCAAAAGCATGTCCATTCGCGCAGCCAGTGCCAGCAATAGTTTCATGATAAGCGAATTCAATATGG
This sequence comes from Meiosimyza platycephala, assembly GCA_963662105.1. NCBI lineage: Eukaryota > Metazoa > Arthropoda > Insecta > Diptera > Lauxaniidae > Meiosimyza > Meiosimyza platycephala. Next base: position 1,024,394 of record OY759210.1, on the reverse strand, counting down.
AATTTTAATAGGAATTCGACATAGCGAGTCATGTCGTGAGCTTAATTTAATATTTATTTTAATTAATATGCAGTTAGTTCATATAGCTACAGTTTAATTGATTTCATAATCATTATAAACATTGTATTCAGTATTACTCATTGTCTTGACAAATTAATCGATTCCCATAAATTCACAAAAAGTTCAAAAACTTCAGACATTGGATATTAAAAGCGCATTCAACTTTGAATAAACGAACCATGAATTTATTACGATGAGTAAAAACACCTAAAGTTTGCTTGATAAAAATTTGCGAAAAAGCAAGCATAAATTAGAGAATTATATCATTCAGTTTGATAAATGAAAACCAAAACTTTTGACAAATTTACTCTTTAACCATAGTTGCGTTTAATGCGAAAAAAAATATTTTTTTTCTACGGATGCAATATAGAAACAAATAAAAATTTGATTTAAATGCGGCAACGAATAATGACGAAACTTTCTTAATGTTTTCTAAAAATTTTTAATACTTGGTAAAAGCAGAGATTTCTCAATATTCTTCATCAGCAATACCGTCACAGCGGGCTCCTAACGTAAACAGACTCACAAAATATTTTATAAGTCCATTCGACAACATTTTCCCACAGTTAGAAATTGAAAGTCGAAAAAAGTTGGTGGTCCCATACATATACCAATGTGTGCGCTATTTGAGATATCGACGAGTCAATTACTCGAAATATTAGCAGTTCTTGTTCATAAGAAATTGAATTCAGTGGCATTGGTGCAATTTTACTCGGGGAGATCTCAACTTTCCCCAGATAGTGGTTTGCCAACATGTTGTATGAGTAGTAACGTAGCTGTACGTATAGTTAAAATTAAACGCTGCATTTGAGGTGGGAAAATGCCAAAACATGCTATCTGATCTGCATGTAAATACAGTTTGTTGTTACTTCTGGATTCTCTCAACCTAGGCTGCAGGAGTGAATAAGATATTGGGCCCAAAAAAATTACGGGATAAAAGTATATAGATACAATGTCGCTATTTTAAAGAGCTGTTATATTATAAAAATTTATTAATGGTGAGTTTTATTTTTTTATTTGATGGGGAAAAAAATATTATTGATTATTTGCGTTACAGTTTTGAACTAGCGCCGCATTCAAATAGCCTAATCTATAAAAATGTTTAGGGTTTTAAATCGAATCGTGCGATTTTCAATTTAATATATTTCTTTGAATTTTGGTAATGTGATTGCATTAGCGTTTTTGAAATTTAACCACCATTTTCTAATTTCTTGATGTCCTCTTTTGGGAAGAAAACATCCTTAACATCTAAAGGGTGCAAATTTATTGTTAGCTTTCAAATCTTTTATTATTTGAGGTATAGCCATAAAACAAACAAAAAATTCAGTTTTTTATATAAACTATTTACATTCTCAAATGTATTTCATACAAAATAAAAAAAAAGCAACATCAAAAATTTTCGAAAGCGAAGATATTTATTAAATTTTGAGGCTTTTTCAATTTATTTAAAAGTTTTCAAGAATGTCAGTATATTATTTAATATGAAATAAAAGACAAGCCCAATTATAAAATTATAATTTTAAAAAAGTTTTTATTACGAGCATCACAAATATTATTTATTTAGTAAGTTTTACATTTTGTTGTAAAACGTTTGTATAAGCTAAAAAAAACTAAAGTTTCATCGTAATTGGTGTGTCATGAATTAATAATTTCTCCACTAATGCTTAATATGAAATTATAATTGTACCAAAATTTAATAACAACATTTCCACCAATATCAAAATTTAAATGGTTTTGCTCATTATCGTTGAAGACTCGATAGTGTTGTTTCCTAGTTGCAAACAAATAGTTTTAGATACTCGTAATTTGCAGAATTAAATACAACCTCAATGAAATGGCGTGTTCATGTAACAAAAAGAAGCGACAATGCTTAGTTTTGATCCGGGATTTGATTCTAGATTTGTCTGAAAGATTTAATAATCGTATGTATGTATGTGTATTTAGTTGTCCAAGTTTCGGTGTGGGTGCTGTAGTGGGTGATAATTTTATTTATGAAGCAGATGATGAAATCTAAATTACATTTCACTTTAAAATGTTTCTATAAAACAGAGTCTTATTTTTCTAACGTTGGACATAAAAGTTAGGTGAAAAGATAACAACGCGAACATTGCCATGGCATTGATAAGTCATTAACTCATAATCCAGTCGTAATAATTTAGAATTTTATAAAATTTTTTATGTGACCTTTATATTTCTCAATAAAATATTGAGATTTAAAAGAGATTTATAAAAGGTTTGACCAAAGAAGCAAACATCGGAATATCCGTTTAACAGCAGATACTTAATTTCATATTTGTATTGTTTGCTGTGACGTGAATATTAAAGATTATCTTAGTATTAAGAACATTAATGTTCGTTATGGTAAGTGAGAGAGAGCATTTTATGCTTCGCATAAAAATGAACTTCATACATATCTTGTGTAAATGACTGCGTGTTGATTTTGCTTAGAGCTGAAACTTAAGCGATAAAAAATTTCTATCATCGATTCACAAGCATTTTGCAAACTTTCTGATTGTGCATTAAGCATTGTTGAGTATCTTTATATGTATGTTTTTATCTGAATATTATAATGAAGTATCTAGTATTAGTTGATTACGTTAAAAATAAAATTTTATTTTTACAAGGTGCATTCATTCACATGTGTCCAACGTTCACTTAAGTTTTGAAAGTTTTATTCTGATTTTCCCCAAAGCATCAAACTTTTGCATAGTAGAACTATGAGAAAACCAACCAAGCCCTCACTTGAATGTAGAGAAGCGTTGAAAATTTGATATAAAACTTTGGCCAAATCTTTAAGCCATCTGTTCGCCAAAATGGTTTAACTTGGCCATTCAACACTTAATAATAACTCAATCAAAAGTCGTCAACTTCGCTTATGTTGTTTACCAAGTTGTTAGTGGCATTAGCGCTGTTGTCGTTGGTTGTAAAAAGTTAGTGTCATAGAATGTCTGGGTTTGTAAAAGTTTTCAATAAAGAGTGATTCTACTCTTGAGAACTTTGCCTGGATATAATAATATTAAATGAGTGAAATAAAAATTTTATTTCAACATTCCATGTTTCTGAAATTTAAAAGACAGTGAAAAATCGCAAAAATCCATTAATAAAGTTTTCTGTAAAAGGAATATGCCTTCGAAAAATCGTTTAAAACATGAGTTTAAGTTTTAAAACGTTTTTCTTAAGAAAAAATTACCAAAACAAAAAAAAAAACCTCAATAGTTTGAAAAAATGTCAGTAAAATTTTCAAGTGATTGAGTGACTGAAATAAAATTATGTACATGTATTATACAAATTAAAAGTAGTGATCTATAAAAAGGTTCTTGTCTATCAGTTGCGAATATGCCAGCAACAAAATTTAGCAAGATACAATATCGTAACTTTGCTTAACGTACGGTTTGAATAATTACTTGGACATTTTTCTCTGAGATAATGTTGATAGAAAGGCCATTCTCAAAAGTAAGAAACGATTCGAGATATCAAAGAAAATATCTGAAGGATTACTGGTAATAAAACACGACACTTGGATTATGCTATATATCTGTACTAGTGTTACACAAGACAACAAATATTTTGTTTACTCGAACCAAACTGAGTGCTCCTATAATATGTGCATTAAAAAAATTTAAATGCTAATGAAAATGATTAAGGCACAAACTTTTCGAAAAGCCCAAACGAGTTATGTAAACAGGCGCTTGAATGAAATCTCACTGGCTTGGTGCTGCTAACAAGATGTGAAAGATTTTTATTTGTAAATCTCAAAGAGCTCATTAAAAATAGAATTTTTCACTCTTTTCAAAAAAATTGTGAAAAAGTTGAGTTTTAGTTCACAAAAATGGATGTCGGATTTCGTTCGATTTCTTATATCTTTTTTATAGATGATTTTATGTATTTAGTTTTTGGACTTTTTTTTATGAAAAACCAAAAATGAATGTCGAATTATTTCTCTAAAATTTCAAGCTCTTGTACTGAGAAAGCCTTTGTTTGAGAGTTTTTGGTCAAAATCAAGAAAATATGCGAGATATGAGTTTAATTCGTTCAGTTCCTAAAAAAAAAATTTTAACTAAAACGAAACTAATTTATGTAATAACTTTCCTTCCAAAGCCTTCAAATTCAAACATTTAGTACCAAATTTAATCTTTTTCATACACTTGTAAAAATAATTTATGTTTTTATTGCCAAAAACTGTTTAATTTCACTGTCTAGCGAAATCGCACCTTTTCTTCTTTTCTTGCTGCTCCTTGGCGCGGTACTGAATGATAAACTGAATCAGTTCGACGGTGATGACGCTCTGCTTGGCTGTTTCACGCCTTGAGCGATTCATGCCAATTAACACACGCTTCCAAGTGAAGCGCCAAATTATAACAGACATAAAAATTAAAAGCTACTGCACAGGTGACCACTAGTGACCATTTGTAACACCTAGCACGCACTTTTCTTTGACACACACTATTTCACGCCTTCGACACGCTTTGCACTGCTTTCGCACACGAATTTAACGGCAAAAGTAAGCGACAAGCTTGAGGAGCATGTGGGTATCACTGATCAATTAAGTATTTGGTCGAAAATGCACATATGAAATAACAATTAATTGGCTTGTGAAATATTCTCTCAAAGAATCTTTTATTTTCAGCGCTAAACATAAAACGCCTGTTATTCACGTTAATGAGCTTCGAAATTTGACAATTTAATTTTTAGTATTTTTTATTTCAGAAAAGTCTCAACGTTTTGCTTAACCCGTTTGTTCTTAATTCGTTGCACGTTTAATTTAAACTGACAAAAGTATACGACGTGTAAGGACACGACATTCAAGAAACGTCAAAAAGTCCTGGCAAATAATTTGTAACTTGTGGATTACAACTAGCTTTGCTAAGCTAAATGGGCTAACTGGGAGTGGATATCAATTATGTGCACTGCACTACATTTATATAATGGCAAATAGTAGTAGTAGCGGATTGCAGGATATATCATGGGAGGAAAGGAAATGAAAGAGAGTAAAAGTAGTAAAAGAGTTGCTGCAAATTCAAGAAAAACAAAAATGCCGCCAGTCATGAAATGCCAACTTAAAAAGTGAGCGCATTTTTCTTCGTATCTCGTGGAATGGTGATTTCTTTGCAACAGGAGTATTAATATGAGAAAAACACCTTGCAGGAAGAGTTTTTAAGATGCCAATGTACAATGATGAAAATAAAAGAGCAATTTTTGGAAAAGAAAAATATAATCATGGTAATTTGAGTCAGAGATTATAGCATCCGACTGAAATATAGATACATACGTTGTAGCTTATATCAATTTAGTTGGGGTTTTTAATCTAATAATTGTAATTGGTATTCTCTGGAGCCTTCTATTCCCCAAGTAAACCTAAATAATTGATTTCTGCATTTCTGATTTGAAGTACTTCAGCTACAAAAGTCAAAATAACATCCCATCTAGAAAATGGATGCAATCTGGATCGCTGCTTTTGGATCAATGAACTGCTCAATTCCTAATCAATCTCCCGATAAATTTTACATTGAATTTAATTAAAACGGCCTTTGATAGGGTCTTTTCTAAAGCCAGTGCATAAAATTTTAAAATCAGGGGATCCGAGGGTAGGCTGTGACTTTCAGTAAATTTATTTAATTAAAAATGTTTATAACGTGAAATTCGCCTTTTAAAAAAGTTTCAAATAATTTCGACCGACGGACTTCTCGATCGAAAGTTTGTACCAACCGAATATCAAACTAATGCATGTTGAACAACGAGACCACGAACTTAACCATTAAACTACAGTGTTTGCTGTAAGATGGGGGTTTATTTGACGCTAAGTTGTTTTTCTTAGCTGTAACATGAAATTCACTGTGAAATTTGTCGAAATAAATAAAAATGGGTTTTGGAGCAACTCCATATAGGCTGAGGCGATATTTACTTTGCACAATTCTTTAATTAGAAAGTATATAATAAACTCTCAAACGTATTCGGGAGCAGCGGCTTCAGTAATTAAGCCAAAGAAAACCGATGTTGAGTGTTGCCTAAGTGTTAGTATAAGTCAGTGATCAGTCTTATTTAAAATGTGGTAACAAAGGTTTTCAACTGCATCGACTGTCGCATTTGTATTTGTAGGAAAATAGTTTGCTTCATTGTAGCTCGATTTTGAACTATTGCTGCGTTTTCCCGTTGGGCTATTAAAACAACAAAAAGAACTAAGTATTCAAAAACAAAAAAAAAAAAAAAAAAAAAAAAACAGAATAAAAAAATTTCTAAAAACGCGAAAAATAAACATCTACAACAACAAAATACAATAAGAATATCAGCAACAACGACGTACAACAATCAACTCAGCTTCAACACGAAACCTGCGGCTAAACACGACATCACAGGAAATTTCTTTTGACTTTGTCAGGAGCGCGAAAAGCTTTGGCTTTAAGCAGCCTAAATGCCATGGAAGAAAACGTTGGCAGATGCGAAGAAAATAAGAAAAGAAAAATTATTCTTCATTTCGGTACGACGTGCCTGAGTGGCATTGGAGTGGGTCGGAAATGCTAAGCAAATCTTCTTAGGTCGGCGCACCATTAAATATGCTGTATTCGTGCACAGTGGGGTAGATAACGGAAAACGAAATAAAACGAACCCAGAAAATGATGGTTATTGAACGGAAGTGCAGCGCAGTCAGAAAAACATTTATACACAGGAAACTATTTACAATGTGAGTAAATAGCCGTAACAAGATGGCTAGAAAAGTTTTGGTTTTTGTTTTTGCTAAATGAGCTACAGTTATGGATGGTCTTTTGTCATGTATTTTCTATTAAATACAAATTAATCTAGAACTTTTTTTTTCAGAATTTTAATTTTTTTCACATAAGGTCGAAGGATGAGAGAAACTTTAGTCAATGTAGAATATTTGTAAACTTATTGTATATATGTAGATGTATTCATTTATGATTATTTTGCATTTTATCTACCAGAGAGGTGATAAAGTTTTTGTTAGCTTTTAAATAAAAATAGAACTAATGGCGCTTATCATCTAGCGAAGATTGTGAACTTTTAATTAAAATTCACTATAGTACCAACATTAAGATAAAGAGTTCTTTGAATTAACCGGCAAAAAAAACACAAAGCGCAATTTATAAATCTGAAATTATTTAGGTAATATTTATATCTAGTAGAGTGTTTATCTTTTTATGTTTTATTAGAGTTTTAATATAATACATATTTATTATTTTTATTATTTTACGCAGCATCATTGCTATTCTGGGGTAGATATACATATATATGTCTAGATATTTACTACTCGATAAAAAACTTTGAAGTTTTATATGAGGTAAAATTTTCTTCCATACCACTTTTTCGTAACAAAATATAATTTTTATCGAATATTAAAATACTCGTTCTCTTTTCGTTAAATCGATTTTTACCGAAAGCACGTTCATTTCCTTGAAAATTCTTATTTGAAACAAAAAATAGATTTATCATGAAAGTTTTTATTCGTCATTGCAGGAAAACTAATTTTGAGCAATACTGCAATGATGGTGGTACTAAATAAAATTTGTTCTAAATGACTTGCTTCTTTCTGCAGTTGGATACGCAAGAGTTCACATTAATAATGATGTCACCTACATTTTAAATTACTCTCTTTCTGCAACAGCGTTGCACTAAAGGGCGGTCAATAAAAAACTAAAGAGTTTCAAGAAAACATAACTTTTCCGTCTTCAATCTGTTCTATTTACTTTTTTTGTAATCTTATATAGCAGTCCTTTGCAGTGAAACTCATTGATTTTCCTATCTCAATGAAGGGTTAATTATTCAAGCAATTTAATGTCAGAGTTTCTCATAGCGATAGCATAATTCGAAAGGTTGGAAAAAAGTAGATCAATCGGGGATCTTCCGAGAAGAGAACCGAAATGATGGCCACAAATGCTCTGTCTGATGTGTTGTTCTGGCTGAAAAAATTATCGGCTCCTAAATGTATAGAACAATGCTTAATATTTTCTTTACGTCGAGCTGTCTAAGATAGTCAGCAGCTACAGTGCACATTGCCAGGGTGATGAACGACCTTCTGTCTTATATCGTTCAGTTTTTCAGTGGCCATCCTTTGAAAATACGAACGCAATGGAAATATTTCTTGTTGGCGTGCTTGCTGTATTTAACTCATGTACCTCGATAAATGTTGCAACAACTTGCGTGTCTGTCAAGACTTTGGTAAATTTTAGCAATTTTTCTCATATCGAAATAACAATACAATTGCGCATTATTCAAATGTGTTGGTATCAACTATTCATTAGCTTGGATTGTGTTGTTAGTTCTTTATGTAAACGATACATTAAAGTTAAGATGTTATAAAAACAACACGAGAAATGAATGTTTTGTATGAAGGAAAGGAAGGAATGGAATAATTCTGATCAACAGGTGTTGCGCAAATGTTCAATTTGAAATATCATTTAAGACACGCCACTTTAGAATATTCCAGCCTAAGATTGCTCACTGTTTCATGCTATAGAAATGTTATTAATACGCGTAAGCAGGACTGAACAGTATAAAACGACATGGTTTTAGGTTGAGATTATGACAGTCAAGTTACTGCGGATTAAGGACTGGCAGGGCGCAGAGTTAACGACTTAAGGATGACCTTGCTTTTGTTGTCGCCGTGTTCAAATTTTTGATGTTTTTCATTGTAAAATTAGCCCAAAAAATCGATGAAATTAATTTGTTTCTTATGTATTATGATCTTTCACTTTAAACAAAGCGAATAAAAATCCAAAAAATAAAATCTAATTTTTAGCGAGTGTTCATTATGAACATATGACCTTTTAAGGAAAGTAAAGAATCGCTTAGGCATAAATATTTTGATTTTAAGTCTTAAAACAGCCGCTTGAAAAGTTTTTTCAATTTAAGACGCCATTGTTAATATATTTTCGTTTTGATTGTTTTTTTATCTGGGCGATTATTCGCACAGCCCTCAAAATCTGATATCTCCACAGGAGGCATTTTGGACTAATTTTTCTATAAGTTTTCGGTAAAAATTAATTTTTATTTCTTCGGATCAAAACATTAGGTGATTTTTCATTATTTTTTTTTTAATTTCATTAATATAAGTGAAAGCTTAGTGCAATGTACCTACATATGTTAAATCAAGGAAATGTACTCGTAGAAATTTTAAAAGTTCTACATCAAAAATTGTCTTCCGTCGATGTGCTAAAAGCATTCAAACGAATTTTTTTTCTCTTTCTAAACGGAAGTGCCCGGTAAATGGGCGTGATGGAAAAATTAACGGCTTAAATAGAAAGTTGTAGGCGAATTTATGCTGTTTTACTTTGCTAATGCGCCTGGAAATATGCCACTTAATTTTTATGATATAGTTGCGTGCTTTCGCCATTACTACAAAGCAAGTTTTTTATTTCGCCCAAAAAGAGACTTGAGAAATAGAGAGAGTAGGAGGAGGCGCAAGATTCACAATGTTTACAAACAATTAAATTGTTTTCTTATGAAACGCAAAAGCACTACAAGCAAAAACATATACAACTTATAAATTTGTATGTGAGCTGCTGCTTTAATTTTTCTTTTTGTACATGAAGCACTTAAGGAAAGTATGTCCTTTTTTTACTATATTTTACTTAGCTATTGTGCTGCTGTTCGCAGATAGAGAAAAGGAGTCGGAAGCTATTGGAAAAACACAATAAAATTACATGTTTTTGCGAGTCCATCATTTTTTCTGAGCCAAAAAATATTCAGAAGCACCTAAAATGAACTATGCTGAATCGGTAGCTTGTATGCTGCTGGTGTTGGAATGTACGGTCAAATTGCTTTGGGTTGTTCTACATTAAATTACGTTTTTTTTTTGCTTTTAGGCTATAGGAAATTTTTCCGCATGATTGACAATGTCTTTTTGGTTTTTCTAGGAAAAGAAAAAGTAAAATATAAAATATCCCTTACATATTTCTAGATTCCTTTGTACATGTATTCATTTGTTTTTATTTGTGGCTATAATTTTAACCAAAATGGTTAAAGTATCGATTTTGCTTATATGATAAAGTGAGTCTGCAGAAAAAGAGTGGTGTGAATGTCGTTTTCATATTTTTGGGTCATTTTTAGTTTAAATGAAAAAAATTGGATTTTATTATGATGACATTGTAGGTAGTTGTTGTTGCTTAATTTTGATGATTGATTATTGTTATTGTCTGTTAGCATTTGACAGTAGTTTTACTCTAACCTTCCACCAAATAAATGGCGTTTCTGTCGACGTTATATTTTAAATAGGTTCAAGGATTACAAGTCCTATCTTAGATCAGCTTGTGTGATTGACCTAGTTTTTGTAATTAAATTAGTGTTCTAATAAATGATTAAATATTTATTTAGCACTTTGACTGACATTGTCTTTAAGGCAAACTATAAACTATTTTAGTTCATTTGTATTTCTCAATTGATTATTAATTACAATTGAAATTATTTTTAATCGAAATTACAGCCATTAGTACGGATCGATCAATGCGCTTTTATTCAACAATACATATTATATAAACTACACCTGAAAATTGTGACAAGTGTTTCGACAAATACCAAAATGAAAGGAGTTTAAAAAAGGTTCAGGTAAAAAATAAAGGTGAAGCTATTTTCGCGGTTTTTATATATGTATGTATTTAAGAAATATAATTAGGCAGGTAAGTAATTATATTTTTGAGTGATCGAAGTTTTTAAAATCGTGAGATTTGTTTTAGCACTTAAATGAGCTCATGCCCCCATTTCTTTTCTATTAACGAGCAATTTTGAGAATCACCATAAACGCAAATATTCAGATGCAATTTATTTCATTTCAAGCAAAAATTTATCGAATATGCCAGTTTTTCTGATTTTCTCATGGAGAAATTAGTTGAAAATAAAAACATTTTGTGATTTATATTGATAACATTATTTAAAACCAATTTTTAAATTGACTTTGTGTTCCTTAGAGCTAGCTTTGAAGTAAGAAAGTTTTTAAAGAAAAATTTCTGGTGCCTTAATTTCAAAAATATTCTTACCTCAATGTGTACATGCAAACCATTAAGTATAATTAATGCAAGCCCAAAAGTCTTTCTATGTGAAATTGTAGCTAGAAATCTCTAAAAGACTTTAATTTTTAAGTTAGCTTCCAAGGAAGAAAAAAATCTGACAGTTTTCTGATTTAAACAATTTTCGATCAGAATTAAAAAAATTCCTCCAATTATATATTTGTTGTCAAGCATCCTTTAGAAAAAAAAAATCTATGAATTTAATTAAACTCAAAAAGTCCTTTGATTATAAGTCTTACAATTCGGTTAATTTTATCGTTCTAAAATATGAAGAACGCGAAAATATGTAGAGTTCCTTCAGCTATAGTTTTATCTGAACGTGCTTTTTTGTCTGCGTTTTTGGAACAGATCATAATTTAATATTATTTTTTACTGAACAGCGAAATCCTATCTTGAATAGATTGCCAAATTATATGATTACACACATACATACATACATACATATGTACATATATGTATTTGGAAGTAAAAAATTATCTCTTATCAATAAATGCCAAGTAGCAGTTTTTTTCATTAATGTTAATTTATTAAAAACATTTTATTAAAAAACATCACTGGCATAAGTATCACTGGTGTAAGCAAGATTGTTGTGTTCAGCTCATAAATTTATTTGCTAATTTAATCAACAGTCAATATTTGCTATCAATCAGGCAATTTGATGAAAAACCCGAGAGAATTATCAACGCTCATCGGATTTTATTATCACTTGTAATAAGAAATCAATTATAAATTTTAACTGCAACACGAAAAATTGCATATGGTCACATAGTATGTATGTTCATAAAAATATTAATTACATATTATTAAAAAAAGCAGTTCATTATTAAAGTTTACGATATACATGTAATGCTTTTGCAGAAATTACTTTTCATTTTGTTTGTTTAAAGCGCATGATATCGCCGCACAGTTGTGATGAATCACTTCTGTCATTGGTTCGACAGCGGCAGCATTTTGTTGCTGTTGTTGTTGTTGTTCTTTTTGACTATTCTGCAACATTTTTCAATGACTATTGATATCATCACACAAATTTCACGATTTAAAAATTAAATCAATTTTCTTAATTTGAGTTTTTTTATTGCACTGATCTAAAGTTGCATGCCGCGCGCTTTAAATTGATACGGATTTTCAATATCTCATATAATCCTGAAACAACTGCTGAGCCATGCATTTTAATTTTCGAAGTTTTGGAGTCTTAATGAACATATAACTTTATTAAATTTGTCACGACTTTCTTGCACACAAATTACAATAAAACTGTTAAATTTGTTTCGTAGAACTTTTGAAAATTGTGAATTTATTTTTTGATTAAAATTTTGTTATCTAAATCATTGAGGCGGCTTTGTGGTGGGTTCGCATTAAATAATTTTAATTGATAAAATAATTGATTGCTCAATATGACAGCATATTTTGGTGTTGCCTTTTACATATGCGGTTTTTTTTAATTGCACAATTTTTTATCTTTTTTCTTTAAGCAAATAGGTTCGTTTGATTTTCTGTGGTTTTCATTTGAGTTCTTTGTGATATCCGTCTAAGAATATAAAGTATGCACAGTTCTGATTTCTAGGGTGTGGGAATTTGGTTTGTTTTATGGTATTCCAATGTGCGAAAAGTCATATTTCATTTCAGTACTGAAATTTGTGTGGTTAATAAACAATTTTTAAGCAAAATATTACATACATATGTATATGAGAGTTTTTTGATTTATAACAAAGTATAGACAAAATTATTCGGAAGCCGTTATAGTATTTTGTATGGAGAATGCATGGAGTATGTATTTTTGTTATGTTTTTCAGTAAGTAAATTATTTTTTTGTTAGGACATCGTCTGCCGGTCCAGGACGGGGATGAAGATAAATATGCGGCAGGAGATAGGGGCAGGAGCAGAACAACGTATACCGGTTACACTAGTTGTAATAAAGTATTCCTTGAGTATAAGTTTTTACTGTATATTTTTCATAGAATTTCTTAAATTCTATGAAAAATAATTAATTCTCAACTGTTGCATGGTACAGTTAGCGGTTGACTAAATCGTAGGTGACAATAATACTCCATAATATCTGCGAATTTTGCTATCGAAGCCGAAAAACAATTTTTTTCGTAAAACTGCTGGCGTTCATAAAGATTGAAATGTTTCGTTTTGCAGGACCTGGTTGAAAATGTTCCGTTTTGATGCTTATTGCAGGAATTTAGAAAATGGACATTTTTCGTGACCTTGATGGAAATAGCCCAATTTGATGGAAACTATGTGAAAATGAAGTATTTTGATGCGATTTAAAAGTAATCATATTTTTGTGAGATTGCAAAATTAATATGTTGACCGCCTACGCCTCATTTATCAAAATTAATAAGAGATTAATTTTGTTATCATAATGAGTTGGTTGTTATAATCTCATCTTCCAATATCCGGCGTGTCAAGTTAATCATATAGAGTGTTTACTTTGTTCTAATTTCCTATTTAATATTACAATGAACTGAAAAGTCAGAGTAAAAGGTAATACATATTTAATCACACCTAAGGCAAAATAATTATAAATAAATGAAGGTGTATTTGTGTGACAGCATCAAAGTCAATTTGATTACAAAATATACACACACACGAACACAGTAAGTCTTTGTCACGAAGACTTTAATAAAGAAAAATAAAGTGAAAAAATACAGCTGCTCAAACTCAATTATTCGGTAGCAGGATAAAAGACATTTCGTAGATGTAAGTATGCGTGAGTGTTTGTGCCTAAGTGAGAAATAACGTATTTTATTGAAAAATCAACAAACGCAGTAGATAAATATCAGGAAATAATGGATATTCCTTACTGTCTTTCCACCAGTGAAAAGTGAGGGTAAGTGTAGATGATCAGAAATTATATGACTTTATTTTAAAATATTTTTTTTTTTTATATATAAAACCCATTTTTTGCTTTGAAATAGGTTCGCGTTCCAAATTCTTGTAAAACAAAATATATAGAACTAACGAATGTCACAAAAACCTCCAGAAAGATTAATACAATTTAGAACTGCTTACTATCAAGATTCGTCAGACCACATAAATTTCTTAAACGAAAGGTTTTTTTAACTATGTATGTCAATTGATGTCTGAAACCCTACCGAATTGGAATATTTTTGAATTGAAAACATTTTCGACCAAATATCTTTAAATTCTAAAAGAGGTTATTGATATAAAACAAACTTTAATAGAATAGTACGAATACTATTTTTCCACCCCTTCGTCCTCCTCCCTAGCTATTCTACTGCTGACAGCGTAAGTACCATAGTATCAAAGCCCAAATTGGCTCTGCACTGCGTCTCTTTCAACTGTAACTTCATGTGCGTATGGGTCTAAACCACAAGCAATTTATCAAAGCATAATTTGAAGAGTTTTTCTTTCTTTATACAAAAATTTTACCATACAAAATTTAATGAAACAAAAACTATTTTTCATTGCCATCAAAACAGCTGTGCCGAATTGCGCTCTACCGCAAAACTCATTATGAGCGGAAATTAAATGTAAAAGTCCTTTAGACCGTAAAAAGGGTTTGCTTATTTTAACATAATTTTACCAAGATTGTTACTTTTGTTTTAAAGCTTTAGAAGGTATTATTTGCGAGAATCACCAAAAAAATGTTATGTTCGTCGGTGTAGCTCAAATGTACATACATATGCATGTGGGACGTTCTTTCACAAACCGACCGAATTTTGACAAAAATTGACCGACACATTTTTGATTTGGCTGAAATTTTTTTTATGGGTTCTGTATCGAAATAAAAGAGACACGTATTCAAGGATTTTTTTAAAATAAAATTTTTTTTTCAAAATAGAGCGAATTCAAATTTTGAGAATTTCGTGATTTTTGGCTTGGAGGCTCACTTTCAAAAATTCATAACTCCGGTTCTATTAAAGCTAGAAAAATTAAAAATTTTAAATTGATTTTTAGGAATTACCTCCACCCTGTATCAAATTTTTTTATATGGCCATCGTGTTCAACGTCAAATTTCCTATCGAAAACGTGTTTTTTTTAATGGGCAAACTATTATTACTATTAAATTTTGAGAATTTTGCGATTTTTGGGTTGAAGACTCACTTTCAAAAATTTATAAATTTTTTTTTAAAATCCTCGAATACGTATCTCTTCTTTTTCGATACAGAACCCATAAAAAAAATTTCAGCCAAATCAAAAATGCGTAGTCCGAAAAGTGTTCGGTTTGTAATAGACTGTCCGGTTTGTATGTACTTGCAACAATGATTTTGCTTTGGAACGTGAAACATAATTTTTTCCATTGGGATATTCCCTTGCGAGCATTCATTTATTTTTTGGTTGAGCTATTTAATTTAAACTTTAAATTAAAAACTTATAACCACGTAGCGCAAGAGGTGCCTTGCAATAAAATGATTACCGTTCCATTATCATACATTTAGTATTAAACCATATTTCCTCCCCTATGGCATCACCGCCTTTTGTGTAACTTAGCTATTTCTACTAACAATAAGATTTTATTTACATGATAAAACTTCTACAAATTCATGTATTGTCTTCTTCTAATTTCGCATGAAAACGACTTCCTTTGTAGGTTGTTTTATTTATGTAATTTTGCGATGTCTGTGTGTGTGTATGTGTGCCAGCTCCGCATTGTATGCCATTATTAATGATGTTGAAGTTGGCAAATATTGCGTTGTAGTATATACTGTTGCCCTAATGTCGACGGGTAACATGGTGCGTAGCAACAATTAGCTGAATAAAAAAACCAAGAACGAAAATAGATAAATTTTGCACTTTTTCGTTAATATATCTAAATGTTACGGGTGTGATAGCTACATTTTCGTTGATGCTTTGAGGTTTTTAAATGTTCAGCACTTAGGTACTTTTCTTTTAGTGCTAAGCTGTAGGTGTAGGCATTTGTTAACTTAAGTTCAAATTTTATTTTTATTTGCAAGAATATTTTACATCAGTTTTCTGAAAGTTATAACTTTTAATTTTGCTTCAAATTTTAAAAAAATATTATTATTTGTCCACGTCGCTTGTATTCATACGAAAATAAAATCTTCTATCACTTTCGGCACTATCTCATCTGATACGTATTCCTTTTATGCAGCTGTACCATATACGTGGATATGCATATTTGGTATACCAAATTCTTTTTTCGATTGTGTTCAGAGTAATTACATATAATTTAGAACAAAGTTAAAATTTTTACATTATGAAATTTCAAGATAATTAGTATGTATGGTACATAGCTAATTTTTAATGAAGCCTTAATTAATTGAAAGAAATATATGAGTGTTCATTATTTTATAAGTGAAGGGAAGTTCTATCAAAACTTTTTCTTTGGCATAAAAGAAATTAGAAGCCTTTAGTGGAACCAAAAATTACATAAAAATAATATTTTTTGGAATCTGGAAAAGCAGTTCTGATATGACGCACGTGCTATACTAAACCACCAATTTTTCCAAGAAAAATTTATTTATACAAATATATATGTACTTATTTTATGTATGCGGAATATAATAATCAAGATTCAGCTGGTAGAGGAACAAAAATGGGTATAAAAATTCTCATTTACTAGCTGCCTTTTAGTAACAAATCCAAGTCCGCGTTGAAAAAAAGATCCAATAATAAGCAGAGCCTTGTCGAACTGAAATTCATCTAGTCCAGCTATGAAAATAAAAACACTTAGTTTATAACTAAAAAATAAAATTAATTATACATACATTCTAAATCAATTTCGATGGAATATTTTGCCAACAAAAGAATGCGAGTATGCCCAACGGCTGAATAAATTTGCAAAAACCCATAGGTTATGAAAGGAAAGTTCTCGCTCTTTAGTGATTTTGATAGATTGAAAAGCTATCTAATATAACAGTGGAATTGACCACTTACAATCTAAAGTAAAATATATTTTGATTGTACATTGAAATTGAAGTAATGACTCAAGTTTAAACTTAAAAATATCTAAGCTGTGTGAAACCTTTTTCCAAAGGCTTCTTCTTAAAGCTTTAAGCCTTTAAATATACAATTCTTGTGCATACAAAAGACAACTTTCACAACAATAACACAACAATTTTTAGTTGAAAAAAAATTCAATTAAATATAAAACTCTAAATATAACAACTATAAATAAATTAATTTTATTAGTTATAAGAAAAACTACAAGTAGATAGCAGATAGTAAATTTAACACACCCTGAGCTGCAAGTCATATTATTATTTGAGTCGTTATCCTGGCGCATATTTTTCCTTTTGGTTTTGATAATAACAACAGATGAGCACAAGGATGATTGCAAGGAAGATGCTGAAGAGCATCTACTATAAAAATACATATACACTTGTACAAATATATATCAGAAATTTTGCAATAGCATATAGCAAGGATATATAATAAGTAAATCAAATGCAGATTTATTTAAAAAAAAAGAACAAAAAAACTTCAAAGTTATTTTGCTCACTTCCATACTCGAAGTTTTGTAAAGTTAAAGATGTCACAACGAATAGAAACTAAACTAAAGGGACAATCCTAAAATGCAATAAAAACATGACCAATGTCGCTTAATGGCATGGCACAGTGCAGTGCAGCAGCGCATAGTCGTCATGTTGTTACCAACAAAGCTTTCGTTCGGTTTTGCTTTTTCAGCTTTCACAACTTGGCTCGCATTGTTAGCTGCGTTTGCTATTCCCTAATGGGGACGGCAATAAAATTATCTAGTTGTTGTTGTTGCAGCAAATAGAGAACTTGATATCCATTGAAACATTTTATACTTTTGTCTTTTCTATACGTATTAGGGTGTTCCAAATAAATAAGCGTTGGAAATGTTAAGAAACTATAGAAAATAGTTCTCAAACAAATTATATTTAAAACTCATTCGAAGTTCTCAACATTTCAAAGTTCCTTAAAAGACAAACAATTTTTCGAAATGTTAGAAATATATATAAAAAGTTTTGAAAAAAAAATTATATAAAGTGAATGTATACATTGTTTTATTATCTACGTAGTCGTCATCAATTTATTTTCCTGTAGCATCAACGGTTCAGCAGTAAAATGTTTAGTTATAAAAAAGGTACGTACTTACACCACTTTTCCCACTACCTAAATAATAACTTCTCTTGCAAGTAAAATAAATGCTGCCATTTATGTAATAGCTACATATAAGAAAATCCTAAAAAGAGCTTATGTTTATGTATTGTACATATGTTTAAAGTTAAAAATTTTTGAAATCTCATTCAGATCTTGCCAATGCGTGCCTCTTGCGGCCAAAACTTTGGACAATTTATAAAAATTAAGTTTTTCTAAGCATTTTCAGTATATGATTGCTTTATTGTAAAAAATCGTTCCTGACATTATTTTATATGCTTTATTAGAATCTGAAACTACATAAATTATTCTTATCGCATCATATTTTTTTTCAAAAATAGGTTTCTTAATCCTTCACAATAAACTTTTTTAGCATTTGGTCTATCACAGTGCTTTTATCTAATTTGATAAATGTAAGTTGGTTAAAAATTTTAAAAGACCACATAAAATTAAGTCGGAAAGCAGTTATCATTTTGATATCACTGAACACTGCCGGCTGGTATGAAATGAAATTTAAATGACACAAAACTTCATATTGATTTCGAATCCTTTATGATAGATTATACTCATTCTAACCCTTACCAAAATGTTTAGCCTCTAATCAAGTTGGACTCAAAATACTAAACTAAAGTGTTTTTGAGATTTTCATTAAATTTCTACCAACAAGTTATTTTATGACTAGGAACATTTTCAAGGCAGAGAATGACAGAAATTGTTAAAAGATCTAAACAAAGTATATTTATTGAAAACTTTGAAAGTTTGGAAAATTTTGCAAAATAGTCCTTTGTGTAAATTTTAAAACCTTAAGGACAGTGAAGGAGTTTTGAAGACTAACTTTTTGAAATGTTTTGTCGGTTTGTTTAGTTTATTAAATGGAACAAAAAAATTTGAGAGTACATTAACATTGAGGGACTTGTATAAATACGAAACGCCCTAATGCGTATGCATTGTACAATACAAACGTGTTATTGTTTTTCAGTATTGGGGTGGACATTAATTTGCTTTTTTAATGCTTATGCTATGATGATTTCATGGGGAGCAATACCTAACCATTCCAGGTGCAAAACATCTAAAAAGGTTTTCAATTCGCGCAAGGCGATCTCTCATTCAACCAGTGTTGAAGAACGGTAGCATTTCTTGCACTACATCAATAAAAATTTTACTAAGAGGCCAGAGATCTTCGTATAAACTTAAATACATACGTAGGGTAAAATTTTTATCTGCTTTGAATATCACCCACTGAATTCTTAAATAGCCTAAGAACGAAAAATATCATTGACTTGGTTTGTTGGTGGAAAATGAGAAAAAAAAAAACTTCCAAAAAAAAATCGCTTAAAAATTAAAAATTTATTTTTTCCACAATTTTAGGAAAATTTTGGTAACTAGTCTTTTTCTAAAGAAAGATAAGACGTTTGGATTTCCATTTTACAGGCAATTTACTTTTTGGTGAATTTTTTTGGGTTGTTTTTCTTACGGAAAAATTTATTCAAGCGAGTATTTGAGTTGACAAAACTGGCTAAAGAAATTTAATACTTTGATACTTTGATCTAAACTTCAAGAAAAAATGGCACACAATATAAATGACTAACTAACTATCGATTAAAAAGTTTTCTGTAAGAGAAAAATTAGATTTTGGACGATTAGTCATAAGAAAATAAAGCCAAAAATATGATTTCCAATTGTAGAATATTTTTTCATTAGATTTTGTTTTTCCTCATTTAAATGACTTACCGTTTTTAGACAGTTTTTCATTTTAAAGGTCTACATTTTTTGTCTGACAATGTATTTTTTCTTTTGGACGATTATGCTTATTGCGAATTTGCCTACATCTATCTGAACAGCTGAATTTCGCAAAAAAAACTCGCCTAAAAATATGTTCTGTTGAGATTTATCATACTTAATGCAATTTTTCTTTTGATAAATAATTTCGTGGTTCACTTTGTTTTCGGACTATATTTTTGGTCCTTTTGCAAGAAGCCGATAATCCTGCTACCGACTTGACCTTCATCTAATACTTAAATTAAACATAGCAAAAAAAAAGAAAAAAAAAAAAATGTAATAAAGGTACACCCAATCAATATTTCTATGGATAAATGAATTGGACACACGAAATAATGAAAGAATGCATAGAAAGCGTTGGGGTAAAATTGAATTGCGTGTCTGAATTGTCAGATGGGGCAAAAGAGACACTTTGCTGTGTGGTATTTACGTTACAAGGATTAAGCAGGCACAACATTCCCAGCAGAAGCAGCAGGAATAGTAAACGCTGATGTACGTGTCGCGTGAGTTGAAGGCAACTCAAGAATGCTAGAGGTTATTAGAAGAATTTTTGATAAACCTTGAAGTATCTACAAAAATTTAGTTCACTTCACTTCCTCCCAAAGGACCAACTTAAATGTCATGATAAAAGTGAATTAAAATATTTATATAATATTGAAATCAACTTCAAAGTAGGCAATAATTTGATTTTATAGACTTTGATCAGATGTAGAAAGCTTTTGATTAAATCGGTTAAAAAAAGAATGTTCTCAACTTTGAGCGTAATTCCAATTTCGAATTCAAAGGGCAATAACAATTATAGTAGGGTAATTAAAAATTTCAAGCAGTTTAACTAAATTTCAAGTGGAACACGGAAATGAAGCTCGTATGTATAGGACAAATGTATTTGGCGAGAATAGTGCACCATCTTGTATAAAAATGTATGTGGACTCATCAAAATAATCTGATATTGGACAAATTTACAAAAATATCTGAATAACTATGTATGACAGATATGAAAGGTATTTTGAAATATATAGTATGAGATTCTAAACTCATTTTCGATCAAAAAGGTCTCTACCACAAATAAGAACTCACGCGACGAATATGCTTATTTACATGTTTAGGGTGTTTTTTTTAGAATCAAATATGCAAACATTGGTGTCATTTACATTTAAACGTTGAAAACGCATCAACGCTTACAAATTGTAGAAATTTACTAAAATTTCAACTAAATTCACTTAAAATCCACATAATTTCTTGTGATTGGCCGCCAAGATCGCGTGATTTGCCACGACTGGATTATCTCTTGTGGCTACGTGAGTAGTTGCTGGTTTACGCTGGTAAACTAGCAAAAACTGACGCTTTGAAAAAAAAAAAACACCCTTAATTGCAATTATCTTGGGTAATAACTAATTTTAGACAAGCTGAAAATATCACAAAAAGTGAGCACTTTAGAGCTACAGTTAGTCTAATTTCAGGCAACAGTAGTAAAATTTAACAAAAAATTTGCTAATCTTTAGAATAACCAGTGTGGTAACATCATTTAAAGAGCACAAACACAAAGTTGCAAGTGTCGATTAACTTTATTTGCTCAACTTGCTGCATTTGCGTTGAAATCGAATCCAATGAACCAAAGGAAAGCGATGCTGTTCACTTTTTAAATGCTGCTTTGGTGCTGTCCACATTGGGAAAAATTTGAGGCCAATTGAAATTGAATGTGTCTGATGTGATTAATTTTTTGATATTTAGTTAGCTTGCAGTTTTTTCTTTTATCTTTTATCCTTGACATCTTTGACCACTCGTGGCGAAATTTATCGACACCAACATCGCAGTTAAACAATTGATCTTTTATGTGCCGGCCTTTGTGCTGTTGGCACACGAAAATAACAATGCAAGGATCAAAGGCATGCGGTTTGCATGTTTTTTTTTGCGCCACCACGCTTTACGCTTTCCATGTTCTTAAGCTTGCAGCCTTTTTTGCATATAAACACCTTTGTGGTTTTATGGTGTCTGATTCAGACATGGCGCTACTGATTTAATTTCGCTGTGATTCTAAGATTATAGAATTTCAAACAATGAAAATGCAAGTTTTAAAGCTGATTATTGCAAATTTAAGCACAAGTATGTTTTTACATTTTTGCTGCTGCTGCTGTTCAATAAGGCAACAAAAACTATATAAAAGGTTTCAATATTCTAAGGACCATTGAAACTAAAAATTATCTTCATTTTGCACAAATAGATCTTGTTTTTAAAATATATATTAGTAATTAATATGTCATAAGCCTCATTTCTGCAATTCATTTCGACTAAATAATTGTAAATCACTAACTTTTGTATCCAAAATCTTTTTTAATTGAATTTATTATGTGAGTTGGTAAATATTAAAAGTATTTTTTTTTATAATTATTTAATTTAAGCATATTCTTAAAGTAAACAACAATTTATTTGTTAGAAAATTCACATAAGAAGAGGGATTTTTTCGAAAGAGACGGTATAAGAACATTCGATGAATGGAATAACTTATCTTTTTCGTCATCAGATACCAGAATAAAGTTTCAGCATTTTTTTATCCACAAAAAGTTTGTTATCGCGGAAATTGTAATAAAATACTCAATTCATAACTGATATAATGCTATACATTTTATGTAAAAGTAACCGCAAAATAAAAAATCATATACAGCCTAAACTAAGTCAAAGGCATAAACAATAATAAAAAAAAGATAATCTTTCACGAATATGATAAAAAATTGGAGAGAATCCAATAAAATCGCGCAAAATCTTTCATTTATTTTCAAAGGTAATCGAAAAAGTAATTGAAAATTTAAACCATCAACAACAATAAAAAACATTAACAGGATCTTCAAACAAGGATACAATTTTTACACCTTCATTTATTCACATTCTAAAATCAAAAAACTTCAATCTTTCATTCACGTTGCGTGCACCAGTTTGTCTGTTTGTCGTCCGTCAATGAGTCATATCAGCGGAAGTGCGGAAATCGAGTTGGTTGTTGAAGCAGGAAGCTGTGGATGCCTTTTATCTGAATGTTGTCACCAACGAAACGCTTCAACGATTCTTCTGCTTCACCTGTTGGTGTAGAGGCGTTGATCGACAACGTGATGGGGATACGTAATTAGTTTTATGTTACGATGCCGATTGAACACCGCAGTATTAAAGACAAATAACAAAATCAGCAAGTGAACAAAAAATGTAAAAAAATAAATCTGGGTTGTTGGTTTTTGATTTCTGTATTCGTTGTGTGTGCGGTAAGAACTTTGTTAGTTAACAAGTTATACGCTTGGCTGAATACAAGGCGAAGGTTAACCAGTTAAATGGGAAGGGGGGGGGGGAGGTTTAAAAGAAATAAAAATGGTATAAGCATAGCTGCTGCACAAATTGACTGCACTGCGCACATGCGTTTTATTTACACTATGATTGCAATAAGATTTATTACAGAGTTAACAAGGGAGAAAAGTTTCACAGAAAAGCTGCAGTTGAGTGGGTTCATTTGAATTTGCAAATGTAACTTCCAGTTGTACTTAAAAAACAGTGAAATGTCACCGTTTTAAATTGGTAAATATTGCAGCAAATTAGTGATATCATTCAAAAGGAACTTAAAAAATAATACATGAATAATAATAGAAAAATTTGCGTACATTGCTTAATTTTTTTCTTATAAATTTTTTCATGGGAAGAATTTCTAAATTCATAAATAAGCAGGTGCCTGTTTTAATATTTTTTTCAAGTTTTTTTTAAATTAAACTAAAACCTAAAATATGTAAGCAGAAAATACCCCCTGCCTGATACAGTATTGGATTAAGGAAGACTATAGAACCGGGCGTCCAACCAGCGTTGTATTAATGTATTAAGGTAGGACCCGGTCTCGAAATCAAGGGTCTCCAACATGAGATGTTGCCGATTTGTGCATGTTTTATGGGAAACGAAACATTTGGGTTTTTTTTTGCTCATCAATATGTAAATGAAAAGTCATTGGTGCAGTGTATTGGCTTTGTTTAAATATTTGTTTACAAAAATATCCATAAATTCAATGAAATTTTCTTCACCTTGAAATAAGAAATTTAAAAATCAAAATCGTTACATTAATACCAGCATTGCTTTAACTCCTACGATCCCAACGCCATACTGTTCCGTCATCGCAGACACTTATTAGCACACTAGCATCCCTTGAGAACGCTGTTTGTCGCACAGCCGTTGTGCATTTTAAATTATTGAGCGTTGTTGCACGCGTCTGCGTTGGATCACTGGCATCCAGTTCCCAGACGAACACCTTGCCATGTTGATTTCCCAGTGCAATGACTTTGTGCCATGGATTAAAGTCGAAACGCACAAACCAGATTTCGCATTCAGTGTAGTCGAACTCATGTATTATTGTGCAGGATGAATCATTTGGTTTCAGCTTTGTCTGATTTAGTTGGCCAGGTTTCCAGCAGACAATCGAGTTCTCACAAGATTTTGACAGAACGAAATCACCAAACCACTGCACACAATCGACATAGTTACGATGTATATCACGTGTGGAGAAATCTGGAAAATGTTGCATTAATGTTGGAAATGGCAGATTTGATTTGGCTGCGGAAAAAGTACGGGACAATTCGATTTTTTCATTGAATTCATTACTATCGATGCGCCATAATTTGAGTGAATGATCCATACCGCTGGACATAATCCGTGTCCCGCGTAAATCAAAATCAATGCTTAAGACTTCATCACGGTGACCTTCAACGCCACCGAATATGGCAATGCAGACATCGGATTGTATGTTCCACAGACGTATGGCATGATCCTTGCTACCCGAGAGTAACAAAAAGGGCTGTCTCGGATGAAATTTCAGCTCATTTATGGCTTGGCCGTGACCAATGAAATTTTTAACCACCTCATTGCGTGGTACATCGATGATGCGAATGACACCGCGAAAACCAGCGGTCGCAAGCAGTGGCAGTGAGAGTTTCATATCAAATGACCAGGCGCAGGTGTAGAATATTTCATCGGGCTATAAATATTAGAAGTGAGCATTAAGAAAGTTATTTCAAGTTTTTGTAAGAAAGATTAGCACTTACATCAGGATCTGCATAGCAGAGTACCAGTTTGATGCCGCCCTCTGATGGACACTCGTAAACTGTGCAGCGATTGGTGCCAGCGGTGGCAAAGATTAGCGGCTGATCCTTGCTGAGCCAACGATTGAAAGCCACTCCAAATATTGCTTGGCCGTGATCTTCCTTCACATGACAACTGTGTATCAATTAAACATGTTTAAATTATAATACCTCCGTATTTCATACTATTTCATTAATAACTTACTCGTATTTGTAAGCTGGACGCACCACTTTGGGTGTCTTTTTCCTGCCATTTTTTCCACGTCCTGTACGTCGCGATGATGGTGATTTGCTACGGGAAGTGGTGCTGGTACTGATGCTTGCAGTTTCATCCTATCGATTAAATTTTATTACGTTTCTCAATTTCAATACAAAACGTGAACTCACCGCGCCAGATTCATCGCTATTTTCGCCATGTGCACTGCCAATTGTTGAATTTTTATCTGATTTTGCTTTTGACATATTTTC
This sequence comes from Meiosimyza platycephala, assembly GCA_963662105.1. Classification (NCBI taxonomy): domain Eukaryota; kingdom Metazoa; phylum Arthropoda; class Insecta; order Diptera; family Lauxaniidae; genus Meiosimyza; species Meiosimyza platycephala. Next base: position 998,920 of record OY759210.1, on the reverse strand, counting down.
GTTTATTTTTATTCAAATAATTGCACTTTTTTTCTCTTTTTTTACACCAAATACAATAAACTCAACGTTAAACTTTAAAAAGCTGCAGAATTCGCGTTTTCATTTTTGTGTTTTGGCGGGGCTTCGAACTGTCAAGTGATAGCCTGCATTATCGACACAGCTGTTATTGAGCGATCGCTAACTGTTGTATCTGCTCGTGATGGCAGTGTTCAGTATAATATTATTTTGTAATGGAAATTTAAACATGTGGCGGATAGTTCGAACATGAACGCTTTATTTTGCTAATTTCATAACTAGCCAGTTGATTGGAATCATTTCACTTTATGATTTTCGGAAAAGTTGAGAAAAAGGTACATACTATCTGGAGGCTAAGAGTAGTTTTTGATCCCACTTTAAAGTCAGTATATTCACGAAAAGTCCAATCGCTATGAATGCATTGCAAGAATAATGCTATTCATTACAAATTATGCACCATACGTTGGTTCATATGTGTATGTATGTAATTATATATTTTAATTTTTACTGCATTGTTTTTCAATATACCCTTTTGATTTAATTTTATTGTTTTAATAAATTTTATTTTATATTTTATTTGTCGCAGGTAATACTTTGATGCTCAATAACAAGAAATATCAATTAGTAAATCCATGCAAAAAACATGCACATTGTATTGTTGAAAAAATAATTTTTAAATTACTAATGAAAATACATATTATGATCACAATGAAATATAAAAAATTCAAATAAAAATTAAGTACTTTTATTTTTTTACACATCGTGTTTTGTATATAATAGTAGACAGGGACCAGAACAATACACAAACTCGACAAATACAGACCGCAAAAAATCTTTATTCATAAAGTGTATATACAGCGATTTAATAAAAAACATTTGCCTGTTCTATATGTATGACATTCATGGAAAATATATCGTAGCAATAAATTATTCAAATATGTGTGTTGTAGGGATATAGATTTTTATATACAATAGTTAGAGTTAAATTAAGATTCATAAGTAATATCATGGATTTTGGAATAGAAAGATAGTTAATATGGGATAGAGAAGAAGAGACAGTGTTTAGTAGTTAACAAAAATTGTTAATTATTACTAAAAAATAAAAAACGAACAAACGAAAAAAAAGTTTAACAAAAAACGAGTAACTCATAAAATTTTTTAATATGTTAAACCAGATAAAGAAAACTGTACGTTTTATTCGTCGACATAGATCTCGCCCAGACTGGTGTACGAAGGCGCTTTTGTCTCTGTACGGTTGCTTTATTACTATTACTACTACTACTGTCAATATTTTGTGTCGCACCGGTACTGCTACTACTATCACGCCAGTCCTTTCCTGTTTGAGCACCAGCAGTAGCAGCATTTGCCGTTGTAGTGGCACCTTCGACGTTTCCTTCGTCAGCCGCTATTGATATTGCACCAGTATCGATGCCATCTTCATCCGGCGGGCCCGTCGGTCCACTATGCGTTTGAGGTGCCAAAGAAACGCCCTTGGTACGACTTTCGATACTGGTTGTTTGATTGTGGGACGCCACGTTATTTGCAAATTGTTTGTTGTCGTTTTGTTGCAAATAACAACTGCTATTTGCTTCATTATTGTTTTGTTTGTTTGAGCTGCTGCTGCAACGATGATTTTCATGACTATGCTGACTACAGTTGAGATTTTTACAACTACCATTACATTTTTCACTCGTCTTTGTACCATCAACATCCGGTTGACTGTTTGTTTGTGTTTATGTATATGTGTATATGTATGTGGAATGTATATGTGTATGGGGGTGCGTATATTTGGCAGTTAGCAGTAAGTAATAGCAATTTGCAGTAGAAGAGACGCAAGAGGACGTTTTAAAAGTTCAAATGGTATCGTTAAATTGTTTATCAAAATTTTTTGAGAAAGCAGAAAAAAGAAGAAAAATAAGTTTGTAAGATTTTCAAATTTCATAATTTTGTTAAATTAATTATTGTTAGTACTAAGCCACATAATTACAAATAAATCTAAAGCCGAAATAGTTCCGTTTTCTGTTTGAGTGCTATTTCTTACAATGGGCGTTTATTTTTTTCGTTTTAACAAATTCAATATAGCACGGGAAAATAGACAAAGATTCCCTGCTAAGGAGGACTATATGTTAATAAGCTGAATTTTTGCATATCACTTAACGTCTTAACCTGAAAAATGTTTTTTGTAAATTTTCGTAAAAATTAATTTATTTAAAACTGGCAAAATTTGACACACTGATTTTGATAAAGTTTTGGCATGTTTAATAAATACATATTAATAAAATATCAATCTCATGTTGTAATACTTAGTCAGATATAGCCATCGGAAATCCCATTCCAAAAAATTGCATTATTCTCTTTTTTCTATGTGGTAGATTTTTTTGCATTTTTTTAGCGGTACATATTTTCAAAACATCGTAACTTAAATAAATTTTTAAGCTAAAGAGTTAAGCTAAGAAATAAAATATTTATTTCACGTCTTCAACAAATTTTACATCAATAAAAAATTTTTAAAAATCAATAGTTTTCAAGATAGCTGGAAAAATTTAATTTTGGCTTACAACTTTTCACTCTGAATAATTTTAAGACTCTAAGAGGCGTACATGCAAAAACTCAGCTGTTTTCTTTTAATCCATTTTTAAAATTCGATTTATCCTACTCTGAAAGGTAAAACCCACATATTTTGAAATGATATCTCGCAGTATACATAGGCACTGTATACTGAGTTCAATACAAAACTGCCAGATGCATTCATATATCGAAAGTAAAGTGCAAGTTTGCCCACCTCAGGCATCTTTCTCCTGTAAATAATTATGTAATCATTGCAGGGTTGCACAATAACGTCTTCAAATTGTAATTCCACAATTATTCATTAGGACCACATTAATCTTATTATATGTATACATTTTTGAAGAAAAAGTACTCGAGCTTTGGAAAGTCAACTAAGCTTCATGTGATATAGATAGATATATTTTATTGTAGACTTTTGTTAATTATTTGTGACTGTATTTCGTATATTATTTTCACAGGATCAAAATCACAGGATTTCAATTTCCGATTTCAGTAATTCAAAAAATTCATAGCTTCGTTATTTTTTAACCGATTCTCAACTGTATACTGTTGCTATGTTATCAAAAAAAATATTTCTTTCATATAAAAAAAGTTATATTTTCACAAATTATAACGGAGCTAAAACGTCGCCAAATAGTCATTTAACTTGAAAGTTATTTGATGTTGCTTGGGAAGTCCCTATTCTTGGCAATCAGCTAAAAAATAACCGAACTATAAGCATTTGAAATTTAGCAAAAAAATAAAAAAATTAAGCGGTTTTTTCTATCTTTCCCCAATAACAATTCTGTGGCCAAAATTTAGAGAAAATCCCAAGTGGGGTGCCGGGTTGACTTTCCTTTTGACGTGAATTGGGCGTAATCATTTTTACTAAAGCATAACATAACTCAAAAGAAAAAACATCATGACAAAATTTGCCAACCATGATAAATGGATATGTTTTTAGCTTGTAGTTGCTTTTAGATAATAAATTCGTAAAATAGTTAAAAACATGATATTCTGTTGTTCTTGTTGTTTGTTTGTCACTCCGTGTATTGCTTCAGTCATTTTCCCATATATTTGTATCAATTAATCAAGCTTTAACCCGGCATTGCATATGCACATGAGTGCTTCTATGTAAAGTGCACTCCGGGGTAGAAGTATCTTTGAAAGGCTGAAAACATTTTGTTCAACAGAAGGCTCTGCATGCAGTTGTCCAGTGAAGCTACATGGCACAGTTTGTTATAGCCTTTGGATGCTGCTAGCTTGCAACCGGCCAACAACTGTTGGCTAAGTTTCATTATTTTTTTCCTTTGTTTTGTTTTTGTTGATTTAGTTAGTTGATCAACTTTGTTATGTTACTTAAAATACTAAACCGCCCCATCTTTTTTATTTATTTTTTATTTTCGCAAAGTTGTATAGTAAAATTTTGTTGTACATTGGTTGCTAACTAGAGCTACTATATGTTAAAGTATGCCGGGAGTTAACTGAGTTGGGTTAGCAAGTAAACAAAGTGACATGTTATTAAAAAATAAAAAATTTAAAAATGGAAATAAAATGAAAACATTTACATGTAGCAAATGTAAATGGTAGGTGAAAACTTGAAAATGTTATATTTCAGCAGCTTTTTGGAATAAAAGAGTAAGTCCATTAAAGTGAGGGGTAGAATGTTTTTTGCGATGGGCTTTTATTAAAAAAAGAATTATGAATTAACCCTTATATGATTTCAAATAGTACTAAGCTGAAAAATTTTGTTTTTAAATCACACTAAACGAATGCTCATACGAAGGGATAAAAAGTTTAAGCCATGGATTAGTGCTTGCTTAGAACTTGGCTTATTCCAATTATATTATTATCAATTTTATATCATGGTATGTATAACGAAAAATATTATAAAAATTAAAAGCCCGTCACATAAATTTCTTTGCTTATTTTTTTAATATGTTTACATATAATGATACCAACTTTAATTATACAATATACAATCAATATGATCAGTATCATATCATATAATATCATATCATATCAAGTTCAAGATACTAATTTAAATGTCGATATGATTTTTCAAAAATAATGACTGATTCTACTCGTCGGCTGGTATTTCGTCATGACTGAGAAAGTGCGTTTGAAGTAACTTGAATTTTAAATGAAAGAGATAAAACGTCTAACGCCGGAGATAATTGCGACAATGTTAATGGAAGCCACCAACAAAAATGAAATCAGTGATAAAATTTTAGGAACAGAGTGTACAGTTGTCCGATAAATTTTAGAATCGGACAGCGCAGTGGCATGAATAACAGAGGTCTTCACTTTTGGTTCGATAAGTCCAAGTTTTGCCACTTTTTTGAGATGTGTTTCAGTTTTGTTTGCCGTTTTGCTAGATAAAATAAAATTTTAATTCTTAAGGGTTAAGGTGGCGAACATTGAATTGTAAGGGATATTCTAAAGCCAGATCTGTACTGTGCTTTCTGTGCAATCTGATTTCAAATTTTGACCAAACATGAAAACTCAGGTACGTAAGCTACGACACAACTCCATATAAAATTGATTTAACATTTTATGTGAGCACTGATCAGAGCATTCTCGCAATAAGAGCTTAGATCTTCGTACCTGATAACATGGTAAATTCAGATTTCACATAGACTTCTACGTAAAACAAAGTAGTCCTTTCCGTTACAGTCCCAGCGTTGTGCAGATACACAACGTGTAATATTGACTCTATAGCCTTTTGTCTATTTTTTCAAAGCTATGAAGCGCAAAATGAAATATTACCTTTAACTATATTTCAAATCAAGTTGATTCTGTCACCACTCATAAAACAAACAATAACAAAACGTGTATCGGGTAGATATATTAAGAGTTCCTATTGAAGTAAAAGTTCAATTTCCGAAAAGTGCTTATTTTGCGCATACGTCAAAATAACTCTCGGGCAACAATTTATTGATAAGGTAGGTATCATTATATATATTATATATTAAAAATTTTGAATTTACAGTAAAGTAGAAATGCTTGCTTTGGGACTATAAAATAGACGTTGAAAACACCTCAATGTTTTTTTTATTGTAAAATGCATTTGCATATCGAACATTTATTAAGAAAAATAGAAGAAATAGCCAGATTTTGAAGAGTGATAATCAATATATCTTAAGTTTAAAATGCTCACATCTGAACGACATTAAGATTTTCAAAGAAAAAAAAAAGACAGCTCAAGATCCGCTAGGAACTATTCAAAGGTTTTTTTTTACCATTTCCATACTATCATAATAAAAGTTAGGGACATAGATAGTCACTAGAGTTACTTTGAAAATGCAAAAAGTAAACTATTTATTTTTGATAATTTCAATTGCAAAAATCTAATGAAACGTGACTACAGTAATGAATGAAAAAGTTGATGCTGGAATGCAATTTAGCAGTAAAATAGTTATAATTAAAATTTTGTAGTAAATGTAAAATAAAAGAAAAAATGCTAAGCAGTAAGTTGACAGTGGCTGCTATAGTTAGCGTAAATCACTAAAGACAAAGCAAAATGGCAGAAAAAATTAAAAAAAATATTCAATAAAACATAGACTTACTCATCACTGTCGATGGATGAAAAGGACGAGTTTCGTCCCAATTTGGATTTAGTGGCCGTGGGGCTTCTGCAAAAATTTACGCAGAAATAAATAATAAAAGTACAAGAAAATTATAATAAAACATAGTAGACAACTTAAATAATTTTTTAAATGCCGATAAATGTTGACATTTTAAAGGAGAAGAAATAACGGAAAATGCAAATCATCAAATGTGACATTATAAAAGAGCGAAAGAGCAAATGTGATGAGCATTATTCGAGAGATGAGAGAAGTCTTAATAAGTACATAAGGCATCAAATAATAAGCACAACTGAAAGTCAAAATTATGGCAAATATTTAACGTACATATGTAAGATATGGCAAACGTGTGCCGCAAGGAATCAATGATAAATGCTAGCTGATCGGTTTAAATAACGTGCTGCCAGATATACTACTCATAATCAATGTCCTTATGCTTATCTCAATACATTTGCCAAATTTTAAGCCATAACCAATAGAATTTTTATGTTTTTTTTTTGCTTCAAAGCATTGTCTAAGAATCTCACCATTTATCCCAATTCGTATTGTAATTTTTAAATTGCTTATAATATACCTAGTGATAATAATGTTTTATGTTTCAAAACTCGCTGTTAAATGGTTTACTATATAGCATTGAATAATTATTCTAAATTAATATTTGTGAATTTGCAAAAAAGGCGTACCTTATGGTAATTCGAGAACAATACTTACTTTGTTTCATCCAAAAAGACAGCTTCCAAAACGCGTGCTGCGTAATGCAGATTTTTTTGTAAGATTTCGGCTGATATTTCGCCGGTGTTAAGAAGACGCAAAAGACAACGGAGTCTGTGAAAAAAGAATAATACTTTGAGTTAGCAATATATACATCTATATGCTAATACGTGAACATCGAAACTTATGGTACACTTTTTTTTATAGTTATCATAAAGAGAGGGGAATGAAAGGTACTGTTTTGTAGATGTGCACAAAGAAAAAAATAATTTGTAATATGTGCCGTTAAGGCAGGTAAAATAAAGAAAACATACGCGCATGATTCTCCCATACAAAAGGCTTTAACGAACGCATTTTGATCGCATGAGGTACAGGCAAGCTGAGGTGAGGTGAGATGAAATGAGGTCCATGCACAATGACGTTTTGTTCGTCATAGGTCGGCAAAATTTTTCCAAAGTTAAAACTAGATGGGTACGGTCGAGTTTCGACCACAATACGATACTAGCATTTATTAATATTTAGCAATATTTGAAAATGAAAGATCGAAAACGGCTATGATTAACTCTTCAATACATTGGATTAAAACCATTCGCCATAAGTTTTGAATTGAATAAAACAAACGATTCAAAATATAAGCTAAAAACGATGAACGATGAGGTCTTGGTCTGAAATGACACACAGGATGACCTGTAATAATTCATGCAGTATCATAGGTCTTAACCCAATGTAGATAGAGAAACTAAATGTAGCCTATTTTACTAGGGGCTTAATAGGTTTTTAATGGTGAAAATATTTTTTAAGTCCGTCGAGTAGTTCCTGAACCTACACTTAACATAAGAATAATTTCACAGTCCGTTTTGATATATACATATATACATATATTAGTTTACATGACCGATTTTTGGGAACGTGTGAAGTTTATATCTATAAGGATCAGTTTTCTGCCGATAACTATTATGTTGCGTTATCTTAATTTAAGTGCTCTTACAAAGGCCTTCGAAGTAAAATTGGTATAGCAAAATAAAAGTTCGTAGCTTTAAAAAATTATTTCTTGCAGAGTTTTTGATATAATACGCTTAGGAAACTCTAAGCACGCTATGCTCCTAAAATGTCAAAATGAGAGGGAAAACCACTTCCTCAATGTACGCCTGACCTCAATTAATGGATAAATTCAACTTATTGAACGTTCCTTACCTAAGGGGGTGATGAATAATAAAAAATGCTAGAGCAAAGTGATACTTTAAAAAACTTTTAAGTCTAAGCACGGTAGTACTCTGCAGAAAACTATAAGAGAAAGAACTCTCCTACTATCTACGATAGTAGACTGCTTTAATGACTACCTACCTTACAGCTGCTTTATCGCATGCATCCGGTGTATCGACAGCTGGTAAATTTTCAGTTGCCAAGTCAACCGTTGTTGCCGTACTCGGTGCCGTTGTCGGCGTAATCGGATCATTTCCCGTTCCGGTACCGTCAGCGCCGGTAGCGCCGCTTTGACCGTCCGTATCAAATGCACCCATTGCCGACGCCGCTGTGGGTGTTGTGCCTTCGTTGGCCATTGTAGGCGTCATCGTATCGACGGCGATAGTTAGCTGGTTGTTAGAGTTGCTGTAACTGATCGCACTTGTAGTGGCGTTAGCGTTGGTGGTGGACGATGTTGGCGTTGTGGCAGAGCCTGTTTGCATTCTTGGAGTATATTGAAAATGTTGTTGTTGCTGGTGTTCTGCAGATGTTGTTGTTGCGGAGGTGAGAAATGAAGAAGAATTTTGAGGTGTGGTATCAGTCGCTGTCAAATGGGTCGTATTGGCGTATTCTTTTGTACGATTGTCGTATGAAGTTGCTGTGGTTGTCACTGTCGATAAGGCAGAATCGCTTAGTAAAGTGGGCGTTGTCGCTGTAGTGTAGAATGTTGGTGCTGTTGAAAAAACCGTAGAGGGTGATAAAATGCTCGTCGATTGCTGTGCGTCAACTTGTGAAAAACTTTTGCGACTATTTGAGCGACGGACAATTGTCAGAGATCCGTGTCCTGTAGATGATAAAAGAAAATTTATATGTATTAAGTATTTATTTCAATGTTTTCTTTCACTTAAAAAATGTTTATTTATTAATTTTATGTTTATTAATATAATTTCTGATGTGAGAAAAATTACATTACGTTTAAGATAATTTGCATTTATAATGGCGCTGGTCCAGATAGAACCATTTTCCCACCGTCAAATCACATACAAAGAGCAACGAGTAAGGTCTGATCATTTGCATTTGGCGAGGTTTCATTGCCCAGTCTTTTGAATATAAAGTTTCCGAACAGTTCAAAGTTTTCTACATCTTTCTTTTTCAGTCGTTATACGAGGTTTACGTTTTCGGGGTACATTTTTTGCTGTTGAAAGCTTTCGAAAATGGTGAATAGCATTAAAAACCATAATTTTTGAATAGTTTTCAACTTCAGCGATTGCACTATAAGAGTTTTGTTGATCAAAAAGATCCAAAATTGATTCGCGAGTTTTGGAGTCATTGGATTTATTTTTCTTAGGTTTTATTTTGTGTTTGAAACTTTTACTAAAATAAATTAATTATCTACAGCAAATTATTGGTAGTAAGACACATTCAAATCAATTTAAGTGATCTTACTGACTGACAACACATACCGTTATATGCACGGCTGGTTTTCTTTCTGATATCATAAAAAGGCATCCTGTGTTTAAACAGCTTAAAAATTGGAAAAAATTTTGTTGACAAAAGGATGAGGGAGTCCTCTACTATAAAACTGCAAAAAGATTTTTTTAAATTAGTAAGTTATTTATATGAAAAATTAATTTGAACTCATATGTATGAATCGTTCCTAATTATGTGCACGTTACTGTAAATAAGTACATTATTTCAATAATAGTAAAATTTTCGACTTGCGAAAACGAAGTAAATAATGTATAAGATATTTTTTACTCTATCAGTTGAAAGTTTATTTTTTAGATTTTCAACCTAAACGTTTAAAATTGGTCGAAAGTGCTTTTATCTGAATCTCTTTGTCATACATTTTATTGGTAAATAATTTACTCAATAAAACGCCACATCTTCAAATTATGGCAAAATAATTTCTATATTCTAAATAAATACAATGTACGTCCTTTTTAAATTAAGTTACATCTATTATATGTCGTAATTGGAGAGCATATTTAGTATTCGTAATATGCTTATATAATCAGCAACAACAAGGAAGACCCATAAAAATTAGGTTTATTCAACATTTTTCCCTTACGTCAGGTTTTTGTCCCTTTAATGTGCATAGGTGCCCTCAAGTGTATCTGCGCTTAGCTCAGCTAACATGCTTGTGCTACAATTGACAAAGGATTACGAACATGTGTTATATCCTACATATAGCTGTGTGTATCTATGTGTCTTACATTGATTTCTCACATGTCAAACAATAAATCCTGTTTTTACAAGAAAAACACAATAGTCAAAAACAAAAAGAAAATCCAAATCATACAATAAAACCAACAAAAAATAAGAATCCTTCTGAGAAAAGAACCAACATAACGAAGCGTAAAATTCACACTAGAAAAAACAAACCTTTACAAACAAAAAAAAAACAGGAAGGAGTTATGAACCGGCAACGTCTTTAACAACAAGAATACAAAATAAAAAGAAACAAATCTACTTATATTGAAAAATTCATTTCATCGACAATCTTTTATACAAGTGGGGGTTTCTTGAAAGAACTCGAGCACTTTGGGATATGCACCAAGGTTAAAGTTCTATATTTTGCGTATTTACCATATATTGACGCTTTTACTATGTTTGTTGTTGTTTGGATTAAACTTTTGGCATCTTTGAATTTTTTCGTCTTGCAATTTTAAAGCTCTTATCACACATTTAAAAATATATTAACTTGAATTCAGAGTGCAAACAATTTATTGAAATCTATCTGGCCATTATTTTCCCTATGAATGATATATGGAGATGATCACTTAGTTAGATAAGCTGAAAAGCATTTAGTTCTATCATGCTACGCCACCAAGAAAAAAAGATTATACTTCCCAAAAAATCGTCCAAAAACATTAAAAATCCATTTTGAAAAAATAGACAACGTTTAAGAACTAATGAAAAAGGAGTATCAGGTTTCAAGTGATACTTCTGTATGAAAAACGTTCATAGTTTTTCAAGAAACTTTCCCAGTCTAATTTTTGAGTGCTTTTGAGCCAAAAAAAATGGCTTAGCCGAAGGCCTTAGATGCTAGTGCTAATTTTTATCGAGTTAAGAATTGTAATTTATAACCTTTTTGAATAATAAATAAATAAATCAATTGAAATGGAAAAATTTGTTTGAAGTATTTTGTTTAAAAATTGTTGTGCCCAGAAACAGGAGAACCCAAAAAAAAGGATTACGAAAATTGTCGCCATAAATTTCCGCCCCCTATAAGGCAGAATTATCGTTGTAATTATAATTATATAATTTTTTTAAGTAATTTTTCCATTTTAATTTTGACTATTATATCGCATTTTTATTTACTGGTACCTTTTTCCTTTACTTCAAAAGTTTTCTGATTTCCTTCTTGGCCACACAACAAAAAAGTCATTACAGCTTAGGATTTCCTTACTAGTACTTAACCCAAAGAAAAACAATATTCCAAAAACAAAAATGTTCCTTATTTACGAGTATGCCAATATCGAATGGACAAGTATTTGTTTAAGTTTCTTGTACGTAGATTAGTATGATACCCATAGGATATATTGAATATTTAACTACTTAAACATGTGTGAGTGCCTGATGTTGTTGTAGTTAATATGTTGCGTTTTGCATTTAGTCTCTTCTGCTTTTTATATTTAATTCAGACGATTCCAGGAAAAATTTATTTACATAAAACGAAGTGGTGCGTGTATAAAGTGCGAAAGCAACGCTATAATACGAAAGAAATTCCAATTTTATTACATACAACAAACAGTGGACAGAATACCTAAATTTTCAATAAAATTAAAAAATGTTTAAGAGTTTCATGGAAATTCATTTGGAAATGTTTGGTGAAGCGACATCGTTGACTTAGTAAAACTTAGAATTACATATTTGTATAGTTGCTATAGAAGAATGTTTCTCTAAATTTCCCTCGATACCCAAAAAGCAAGCTGCTTCAAGAGAGCCCAAAAACGCGAGTTTTCCGTGTTACCAAATATTCAGATATGGCATTTTGAATAACAAAGGCATAGTTTTGCAATAGTTTAGTAATTATTATTTTATTTTGTCAGGAAATTTTGCGTTTGATGTACAAAATGCCGCATATGGATATTTTTCAACACGGATAACTAAAAAAAAAAATATTGCGAACTCGAAAATAAATTGTTCTCATCGATTGCACATTATCAGAATTTTACAAAAAATTTTGAAGATAATGGATCAGTATAAATATTATTAAAAATTACATTTCGCTCAAAAACTAAAATTCTGAAATTCTCTGCGGAGATATGAGAGTTTAAAGAAAATTTACTTTAAAAAACGTAAGTTTCCAAAAATGTTTGTCCCTTAAATAGCTTGATAAACAAATTTGAAAAAAAATTATGGAGTCAACCAGTACTAAAAGAAAAAAATCTTTGTTCTTAGTTCGATTTGAAATGCCCCATGTACCTACGTAAGTCCTTTTTTTAGGACTTTTATAAAATTTCCTTCCATTTCTTTATTTTTGGTGTTCAACTGGCTAAAGTGATCACGACTCTACACAACTACGTTAAGGAATAAAAAACCGTATATTTATTATTCAGATATTTTTTTAATAATAATATATTTTGCCAATAATTGGCGAAATTATTTAATTTCGTAAGAATTTTTGAACTTTAAGGGCATTGATGAAGTTCAATGGATAACTTTTCGAAAACAGCTTCGCTTTGTTTTGTATAACTAATACAATGTAATGAAAAATGTTGAGAGCACCATGACATCTTCAACACTTACTAATTTAAAACGCCAGAGTGCAAAGTAAAAATTCAAATTTATTGGCTTCGACTTAAAGATCTGAAATTTTCATATAAACTGTTAGCAATGATGGCATATTTGTTTTCACTCGTAGCTTATAAATATTTTTTGTGACCTTTGTCAGTTTTCAATCTTACACCAATAAAAATATTCAGTTTAGCTCCCCATAAAATTCAAACGAATTAGCCCCAGGGCTTTCAATGTACGCAATGCAGCTTTTCTTACCCACTTCTACATATGCAGCACTGTTGGCAGTAACCTCAACTCAAGTCAATTTAAAATGTAAGTCAAAGGACACTTCTCATTGCCATTGCCTGGAATCTCTTGGCCACAATGTTAACTCGTATTTTGTGCAGCATGCAATTTATTTTTTAAGGTTTTTCCGAGTGTAACCGAAAACCTGAGCTAAACTAAAAAATATGTACTTGTTGGTATTGCAATACACTCAACCGAAATTATTAGAGTGATAAGAGCATATAGAAATTTAACATAAAAATGTGCACAGGTAGTTGAAAAAAAAGCAGCAAAATGAAATTTGTCAGATATTTGTAATTGCTGTACTTTTTATCAAGTCAATAAAAACATCACTTAAAATTGATTTTCATACCCTGTAAGTCAAAGATTGAGTATCTTACAAAACGCAGATTTTCGAATTTTAATTTCTCAAGAAAATTCAATATCATAAAAACCGATGACGAGCTTTGTAGACCAGACCTAGTGAAACATAAAAGTTTGAATCACCTTTTTTGGTTATTTCCCTTACTGTCTGTTGTATAATTTGTAAAAATAAAGACGATATCTTTGCTTGAGGCTTATTCTTATAAAAAATAAAAATTTACTCACTTGCAACTTGACCATTTAATGCTTGCGAGTGTGTTAAACTACTGCCTGCACCTCCGCCAGCTGCAACTGTTGTGATGCGGTTACCACTTCCGTCTCCGCTGTAGCCACTGCCGCTGCTCGTTGGACTACTGCTATGTGTGAAACGTTCGTTAGTTGTGCTGCCAGATGTTGCGCAAATGTTTCCACTACCAGCAGGTCCAGCTGCTGTGCGTCGCTCACTTGTATTTGCGGCGGAACTCGTTGAACTGCCACCACCACTACTGCTGCCGCCACAGATGGCACCAGTGCCGGGGTGATCGTCTCGTACAGGGCGATTTTCAGGGGTGCTTGCAACTGAAAAAAAAGAAAAGGACTTGGTTAACGATTTTGATTTTCAATATTTTTTTAAATTATGCAATGTAGTCAATCTCTTGATAGACTCTAAGTCTATTTTTTGCACAATATTATGGAAGGACTTTGTTATAATTTATTTTAGTTCATCACAGCTTTTTATTTACTAAAAAAAAAAATAGGTCAGATCTTTTCGGACTCCACAAATTCCTACCAAAATGACATATCTTTTATATTACAAAATCCTCATGGAGCCCCTACACAGCACAATGCAATTCGCTGTTTTTATTTACTAAAAAAAAGGTACACAAAATTAACGAAATATGCTACGAAATATGGACGATTTTACAGCCTCTTTGGCTACGCTACTGGTTCAATGTAAAATTATTTAATAATTCAAATCTAAAAATCAGTACAAATCAGTAAATTGGTTAAAATCAGTACATTTGCGTACTGATTTCAAAATCTACAAAAATCAGCATCAGTATGTATGACAACCCTACTTCCAATCCACCACTATAACCTAACCTAAACTAGTCATTGATTTAGAATGTTGATTACAAAGCGTGAGAATTTTTCTACTGCAAACTTGTCAAACAAACTCTAATAGGTGATTTAAAAAATACTGCAATACGTTCAATGAATGAAACAAATCTCATTGTATCCCAGTGATTTGCCCTATATATTATATAGGGCTGCCTTGTCTTAAACATGAGTTGCAACCCGTTTTTGTGCAAATTTTTCATTTACGGGGTAAAACATACGAAAACTCCAGGTGAAAAAATTATGGCACCGATTTAGCTGAAATTTTTTTTTAAAAAAGTGCAAAAATACAAGCGAAATTTTTTTTTTTTGCAAAATTTGTAATTTTTTCTAAAGAGTACACAAAAACCTATAAGTGTTGGTATAAATAATAATAATTAATTGATAAAGTTTGACGTAAACCATGAATTTTCGAAAGAAACCCTTTTTCTGGAAAATTACAAAAATCGTGAACTTCATACCCCCTTATTTCCACAACAAATAATACTAGGGCAAAATTCTTACGCAGTTTTATTGCTGAGCATTAATACTAAAACAATGCGAAATTTTAGCCAAATCGGTGCCATAATTTTTTTCACCTATAGTTTTCGTATGTTTTACCCCTTATAAAAGTAATAAAATAGTTTGTATTATTTGCTGGTAATTAATAACCCACCGTCATTGCTTTTCCTTTTGGGTTTTTGCTCGCACAAAAAATATTTTTGCTTTTTGCTCCATTCTCGATATTATTTTTACGCTAAAAATTAAAACAACTGAAATAGTTCAGTCAATTTTTGTTCAAAATGGCAAGCATTTAAGCTGAATATGTATTCGACTATGTATGACGACTTCAACCATCTCTACAAAGTAATACAAATTATGGTATGAGTATGAGCCTATTCAAGTACAAAAATATAATTTCTTTCAGAGCTTGTTTAATTTGTATTGCTAAAAGTCACAAAGTTTTTGTAGAGTTTCTCCAGCTAAAAAATTGGCTGTGAACGGCTATATAAGATCGGTTCTGCACACGCCACAATAAACAATAATGGGTATGTTTCGACCTTGTACCTTTCTATCTTACTAATATTGAAGAAAATAGAAAAACTCTTTCATCACTTAAAAAACATGCACTCATTCTATCGTAGTTAATAAAATTAATTTAAACGTTTTCTAGCATTATGTGGTACCTTTGAAATTGTTTCCTTTAAAATAGCCTTCATTTTCTGGTAGATGACTGCGTAAATATTTGCTTATCTTTGCGATAATAATAAGACTTTTCATTGGAATCATAGTCCTATAAAAACAATCTATTTAGAAAGGTTCACTTATCCTTTAACAAGAATTTCTACTATAAAAATAAACTTCAACAGGTGCTGAGGTCGGCATTATAATGTGGGTTGTTTTAAATTAATATTAAAGCCTTTTGGAATGCTATATCAGAACTTCACGGATGTATGTATGTAGTAGTTGTTGGGGTAAAATTAGGAAAATGTGTTGGCCTATTTTGTTGATTTGGTTTTAGATTTTAAAAGAGTTTTTTTCATTCTTGTATATAAGCATTTAACACTCATGTTCGTTACGTACAGACATATAAAGGTGTACGTCCTTTTCTCCTTTGCTGAGTGTTACAAATTTTTAGTTGACTGTCGATTAAATCGTCGCTTAACTAATAGCGTGGTTAACAAAAACACTGTCCAAAACAAAAAAAATTCGTCACTAAACTAGAAAAGACTTAGCGATATTTTCAAATTCACTCAAAGCTGAACAGCAAATTTCATTTGAATATTCAGATGTCGAAAAATTCTTAGTAAAGTTCTGAAATTTTGTCTTAATATTTTACTTCAAAAGGTAAACTTTGTAATCAATAAGCTAGCGATAACAATTTTCTTGCAACTTCTAACTTAAAGTTTTGAGGGAAGATTCCCTCAGACAGATGTCGATTTGAGATAATTTGTTCTAATGCGCAAAACCTTCCGATAAAAATTGCAATTTTAAAAAACAATCTCTTTCGACATATTAAAACAAAGTGGTGAAATATACCATTTTAATTATTTATTTTTCCCAAATATAAGCGTATGATTCATTTTAATTGCAATAGATAACAGAGATTATATTTCAGTAATAATTTATATATACTATTTATATTTTACTCCTACCATCGTCAATTGTTGATGGAAAAGGTTCAATTTTAAACAAAAGAAACGAAAATTTTTATTAATTAAAAGTAATCGAAATAATTTAATTATCAAGTGTAAAAATTCAACACTCAAGTGAAGCGCAAAAATTATGACTTGGTACTTAGACGAAGCGACACCTAAGTTTACGATAAGAGTTTTCAACAACATAAGCCAATGGGTTCTCACACTTATCTTTGAACAATTGTGACCGACTGTATTGGCAAGTTAATAAATGGAAAAGATTCCTTCACCAACTTTAGTGTATACCAAACACCTGTGACATTAACACGTTAAAAGACGAGCTCAAATAAAAAAATGAAATTCTTCGCTGTTTTGACACTTTTGCTGCTAATTGGCATTGCCGCTGCTGCATCAACTGACGATATTGAAGGAAAGGATTTACCTTGTGCTTGCGGACGAAATTTGGCCCCGGTTTGTGGTTCAGATAGTGAAACATATTCAAATGCTTGCATGATGGCGTGTGAGGCAAGCAAACAACGAAAGGTAATCACCAAGGTGCATGATGGTAGCTGCTAAATGAAGTTCTTACGAATTTAAATTAAAAAAATAAAAAATTAAACGAAAAAAGCTAATAAAAAATATATTCAATATTTCAAAAAATTTGGGTTTTAATTCATCATGGGAAAAAAATAGAAATGATAGTAAAAATAAATAACATCGAGTCAACAAAACATCGCGCAATTCAGATTTTATATTAAAACAAAATGAGTAACTGCATAGTTGATGATGTGGAATTTCAATATATTTTATTCTGGTACATCGCTATCTCTACAAAAACAGTGTTTTATTTAAAATTAAAAAATTTAGTAAAATGTTGATGACACTAATTACTGTCGCCTAAAATTTGACCAATTTTTGCATAGAACAAAAATATACTACATCCGTTTAGCTATAACACAACAAAGACATATGACATATGAATACAATGTCTTTCAACTACAGCTCATTCGGAAAATATGGTTATCTACAAAAGTTTATAAACAGACATACTGCGAGTAAAAAATAACTATTCCAATGACAAATTATATGAAATTTAACTAAATTGTATTAATTCAGTGCGTTATACAGCTTTAATGTTTGTTTTTTTACAAAAAAGAAAATACATTTTTTCCAGAAATAAAATGAAAAAATACTGATAATAGTTCTTTGTTTATACATATATAGTAGGCACATATGTTACCAAGAAAAGAAAAATTTACATTAAGCCAACGAATTTGTTCCAATGCAAAGTCAACTAAATCAACATTAAAAGCTTAAGTCCGTAGGTACACGTAGACATTCAACTTACTGCAATAAAACCCCAAATCCACATATTATAAAAGCAAATATATGCATACATGTGGATCAAAGCAGAGTGGGGATAAATGCATTGATTTTTTTCAGCATTATCTTACACTAGGGAGTAGTTGGTGTAGAAGAAAATTAGTTCCCACTACTTTTAAATATAAGGCGATAGAAAAAAAATTTTTCTTACACTATGTATTTAGAGGTAATGCAATGCAAAAGGAACCTTAGGATATGGTTGAAGGGAAGCTTCGCTTTTACTAAACGTTAAGTAAAAGTGGATTATTAAATACTATTATGTTATGAGCTTTGCTCTCGAAAAAATGTTGCCACTAAAGACGGTGAAAGGCTTTTTCGAATCCAACCACCAATACAGAAGGGTATTTCGAACATTATTTAAGGCAACTTCGGTATCACGAAGAGCTACATTTTAGCCCTTTTTGGCCAATTTAATCACATACATAGATGCAATAAATTCTTTTCATAAATGGAACCTAAACAGAAAATTAACTTTCATCCTTTTCGTATTATTATGTGATATCGCCTCTTGTGTTGTTTAAAATACATATACAGTGCGACTTTGGTTAACGCAACTAATAAAATCCAAGCCTGTTGCAATATCTGCGGAAGTTGCAATGATGGAGACAAAAAATCTTAGATAACCTGGTATAGATATTTTATAAGAAAAACATATAAAATAAAGTCAATTCATCAAAAGAAATTCATCATTTCTTTGCTTAAGAAACAATTTGTATAGGCATTTTTCCATCTCGGGGTATTCGCAAACTCTCAATATTATTCTATTCCCCAGGACAAATGCTACAGAAAATATTCAAATGGTATACGTTAAAATAAGCGAAATAAAATTTGTTGCATTTGCATCTACTCATTGCGAACATTGAGGGGTTGCATTTATCGAAGCTTGAGTTGACTGAGGTCGCACTGTACTATTTTTTCCCGTAATGCAATGCATAATGTGCATTTGAATTTGTTTTTACAATTCCTTAAAAAGTCAAATTCCGTATTACAAACCTTTAGTTTCAAATATAATTTAATTCCATTTTGATTTTAAAGGAATAAATCCTATTCAGTTTAACTCCAATATCACTTAAAACGAGTGAGAGTAAAATATAATGCACAACTCCCCACTCTGGTTTTAAGTGCCAGTTGTACACGTAATGCGTATTGCTCCTGATTAAAAACGTTCATTGTCGATAACTTGGCTTTAGTGCTTTATTCGCAAAAATATAGGAGTTGTTGTTATCATCTTCTCTTTTATTCTATAATACCTCATTTATCTACCAATAATATTATTTATTAATCATAGCAAAAATAGATAAAAATATTTTTTCCATAAGAGAATTGCTGGCAATAACCAAATGTGTCAATCGAACGAAAATAAAGTGAATTTATTGATAGCGATAACGCTTATCTGAATGTGTCTGAAGGTGGTGCAGGGTTTAACAACGAGGCGCTGTATTACTGATAAACATTGGTCTAGCGACGGGTAAATTTGGCAAGTGGGTAAATGCAAACAGAAAAAAAAACTACAGAATAAAATGTTATTTCCAATGGTATACATTAAGGGCATTTCCATAATGCATTATCTGTGTTGCGTTATCTATGATGAAATATAGATGGCATAGTTGCCAAAGTTGTAAATTTTGTAGATTGAAGTTAGCGTTCTAAGCACTTTGATTAGAAAAGTTCTAACTCAAACCTATCATCAAGAGGTAGTGCCTGCTTAAAGTTTTCTTATTGCAAATCATAAACAGTTCCGTTTTGGAAAGAGTTTGACGTACACGTTTCATGAATTATGCTTCAAATTGCATTTAAAACACATTTTTATTTTTTTTTAATCTGAAAATATAAAGCCATATTTATTACATTAAATAATTTCACTTTATTCTGAAAACTAAGTTAGAGTTGCTCCAGCCATTAAGTGAATTGGACGTAACGTCGATGTCAATATCTACATTCTCATTTAGCATTGTCCAACACGCAAGAGATCCAAACTGCGTCCATCACGTTCGAGTTGACGACGCATACAGTCATATTCGCAACGATTTGAATATGTGACTAGGTTGGATGCACATATCGGCTCATAATTCCTTGGGCAAGGACAAAGTTGCCTTTTTTCATCGGCAGATGCACTGCTGAAAAGCATGGAGCAGCACAAGAAGAAGATTGTGAAAAGTGCGAAAAGTTTCATTGCTGTTTTTTTTAATTTCTAAGAATTTGTACAAATAGTATAAATAATCCAAATTATGATATGATGTGATGCGTTACCTCGGGAGTTAATTGAAGTACTGAACAAAGTTCTTTTAAACATTTACTCATATATAAAAGTTAAACTCTTTCACTAGATAACAAAATGCTTTGCAAGAGTTTCGTTCTCTCTTGCTCTCACGCTCAATTTTTTAAAATTATCTAATCAACTGAATCGGTAATAAAAGTACTTTTTTATTTTTGGTTTGGGAATTTCAATTGTAACATGTAGTGATAAAATAAAAGCCGGTTACAAAAACCGGATATAAAAAAGTCGCAAATAATCTTCTTAATTGTATAGTTAGCTCAAACATATTGTGCTTCTAAAATACTACCATATACATAGTTCATTATAATCAGGGTTACAAAACATTATATGTAACGTAACGCAATAACGAAATAACATAAGACATTACATTACACAACTTAAATTTCGTTACCACAACGAAAAACGCAAAAAAAATTTCGCCGCTCATTTTTACAAAAATATATATCAGGACAAAAAATTGAATAAACGTGTAGTTTAAAAATATGAAAATGGCAATCCTGTGTTTCGATCTATCATACCTAATCGACCGTTTTAATTTGAATAACATCACCGAGTTTTGAAGTGAAACCCTAACGGTAGTAGAAAATGTGGCCATCTTGGTTCATAGTGACATGGGACAAGAAGTACGGAAATCGGAGAAATTTTGGATATAATTGAAGTCACTCGCTATTGACTGCGCAGGTCGAAAGAGTCTTAAATATGTAGATATTACATTCATCTGGAACTCAGAATTTCTCGAATCAGTACATGAATATATTTTTGAGAATATTTTTTTGAAAGTTATCACTCGATATATTGTTTACATTATTTCAGATAATTTATTAAGATTTCAATAAGATTTGTTCAACAGAGTTTGAGATATTCGATTAAAAATGTCTTCAAGAAATTATACTGAGGGAAACGAAAATTTCGGATTCTCATATGAAACACATAAAAATTTTAGTGTTTCAGGGACATTTCAAGTTTTTTCCTTTAGTTTTTATTTATCGAACTGCCAAAAAAAATGTTCATACTGACAGTTCACATTCTACGTTTAATATGCAATTTTTATGGATATTTTGGAGGGTCGGAGACACTCGCTCAAAAATTTAATTTTGCATACATTTTATAATCGTAACGCAAGCAGGGGCGTTACGAGTAAGGCTTTAAAGAATACTAGCACTTAAAATAGGTGCCTTACAAAGAGAATGATCGTTATTGACTTACGATCTAATTCCCTTTTAAGCCGTACATAACCAGTCTCTAGCAGAGTGCTGATACTTTGAATGGT
This sequence comes from Meiosimyza platycephala, assembly GCA_963662105.1. Taxonomy (NCBI): domain Eukaryota; kingdom Metazoa; phylum Arthropoda; class Insecta; order Diptera; family Lauxaniidae; genus Meiosimyza; species Meiosimyza platycephala. The sequence continues at coordinate 977,338 of OY759210.1, read as the reverse complement.
AATTTTATTAATTTTTTAAAGTAAAAACCCGATAACCTTAAGTTCGTGGAAATATTGCTAACTCTATGTACATATGTACATAATGTTGGGATTTTTTATTGGTGATTTTTCTCTCACATTGTCAGAAAAATATTTTGAAATAAAAAGTCGGCTTGTACTGCAGATCCGTTTGCCAGTCAATAAGTTTGTGCAATCAAGTCACGCTGAGCTATTGTCAGTTTTAAGTGGCCCACCCAACTTTCCTTTTTGAAAAAGCTTTTTTCAAACACCTGCTCAATTTTGTTGTTGTTCCCGCTTACGCAGTCATTTTTAAGCTCCATTGAAAGTCGTTGGAGGTCGTTTGTTGTCGCTGATAAGACTTCGTTTATTTTTATGCATTTTGTTTTGATTTTTTTTTTATTTTCTTGCTGCGTGTGAATGGTTATACTGTGTCGTTGACTCGACGACACCATGATTACTTGATTATTATTCTTTACGACATGACGTTCAATGCGATATCTATGTAATGCGTTCTAGTAAATTTTTAAAATTTCATTAAGTTTTTAGGTTTTAAGAAAATCTAGTAGAATTTTGTAAAGTTTCGAAAAGTTTAAGTTTTGTCTTTTTCCAAAACATTTTTTGTCTTTTATTTGACAGCGTATTCTTACTCATATCTTTGCTTTAAATTGAAGTCTTCAATTCAGCCAAGTTAAGCCAATGTAAGCACAGAAGACTAGAAGCTCAGATATTTAATCAGATACAAATGAAAGATCGATGAATGATGCCGTTATTAAGACACCCTTTATTGAAATTTTAAAGTGAAACATTTAGGAGTTTCAAAAATTAAAAAACCTCTATGATGATTTCTGGAACATTTTATCTTAAAAATGATATCTAAATTTTTTATGATTTCAACTGCATACAATAAATCTTTTCCTGCGAGTGTAGAACGTAGAATTTTACTAAGCTACGTAACAAAGAGTTTTAATTCATTTTAAACAATGAAATCGTCTGATGAATCATTGAATGTTTTTATTGTTTGTTTGTTGAATTAGATGTATAGGTAAGGTCGTCAACAAGAACTTATATCATCTACATATGAGTATTGCAAAGTGTGCAACGTCTTTTCATTAACAACATAAATTTGTACCCTCATAGAGTTGCCAGTGCAACGGTATTTTATAGAAGTTTGAGCACTTTTACTCAATGGTAATAAATGTGTGTTATTTACGCTAGGGTAGTCGTCAGTAATTTTTGATTCGCCCTTCAAAACGAAAGCAATGGACAAAATGTTAAAAACAAGTAGTCCATATATTGAAAAATAAGTGTGTAAATTGAAGGAAATATGTACCTTTCGCAGAACGAAGTTTGCCTGCCTTCTATACAGATGTATAATTTCTAAGTGAACTTTGTTCTACGACAGTCAGCTTTTATCTTCAATTTACTGACTTGAATTACTATAGCTATAGGAGGCGACACAATTTTTTTTAAGACAATCTTTATATAGAACTGGTGAGTTGGGATTGAAAATATGTTATAATGGAATTTTTGAAGTAAGTGCGTTTGAGAAATTTTTTTTTTTGGTTCCCAAAATGAAAATATCGGGGTTGATCATCGCTTTGTATTATAAAAAACAGGATTGAACTCTATAATACGCATCTAAGAAAAAAAAAAAAAAAAACAATTGAAAACACTGTCACTAAACAGTTTTAATTAACCTATTGTTCACTAATAAAAGCAAACATTTTATAAAACCTTCCACAAAGTAGAAGATAAATGTACGAATCAGTCTTAAGTCAGAGGTCTACCGAGTACAACAAGATAAGAAATGTATTTTTTGGAAGTATTTGTTGTAGTTTTCGCAATATGTCAAGTTATTTTTGGGATGTCAGAAAATAATACTTGCCCGTGTACGTTGACGGAAGCAAGCAAGAACGATTCATCAGATGACGCGAGTTCAATCAACAGCACTATAGAGCTTCAATAAACAGTTTATGTCAAAGCAAAAATGTTAACAAATTAAAACAAGTAAAACAAAGATAAGAAATTAAAAAAAACGGTTTGGCAACTCTTGCTAATTAAAACTGCGCGCATTTGAATTCACCAACAAAAACAAAAAAAACTTTACTTTTAAATAGGCGTTTAGTAGCTGATTTTGACTCTTGTTTGCCGCGTGTGTCATTTATACTCATTGCTTACTAATTAAAACGTCTGTTTTTTTGTTTGTTTTTATTGTACATTTCCACTCTCACTCATAACAAATACGTACTTTAGTCGTCTTCGTGAGCTAAGCTACTCATCAGTTCATCTTTAAAGCTCGTAGTGTGCGGTTTATACTTCGATTTAGTGAACTAAAATTAAATAAAATAAAAGGATTCCAAAAAACACAAAAATGAAATACTTTTCAGTTTTTGCTTTGCTGCTTATAATTGCTGCCGCTCTTATCAGCGTTTCGGACGGTGCATATTGTCCTTGCGACCTCAGAAATAAAGAGCAAATTTGCGGTACAAATGGCGTCACTTACAAAAATCGCTGTGAATTTGAATGCACTCAGCGCGACTACAGGAAATTGGGGCGCACTTTGAATATTGCAACGACAGGACCATGCCAAAGCTCATTGCCCATGTTTTGACCAATTAACTGAAACTGTTAACCATAATTGATTGCATTGTATGTTTGTTATGAATGAAATACAAAAATTTTGATTCTGAAAATTCATTTTGTTGTTTTAGTAACTTTGAGACGTTTGTGCATTTAGTGTTATCTGTTTTCATCAAATTCATTACTTTGCAATTTGTTTTCGTTTTGCGTTGTTGTATTTTTTTTAAAAAAACTAACGTATTTTTAATATCATTTAATAAGCAACGCGGCCATAAGTTTCCTAGTCATTATTACGGAGTTTTTTTTCCTGGGTCTGTTTATGGTCTGTGTTACTACCAGAGGCTACACTTTGAATATTAATTTCCATAATTATTAATTGTAATTAAATTCTTTGACAACGTATCTCAGACTTAAAAACGCCTTTGTGTTTATTTTTGCGTACAAAATGTACTAGCTGTTTAAAAGTTAAAGGCCACATAGTACTTTTTTGCATTTTTCAATTTCTTTATTTTTAGCTATTTGAAAAATCCATTTCATGTGAAACGAATCGAATTATTATTATTAGCAACAATCGGTATAAATTCAAATCGAACGTGATCGATTCCAACGAAAAACAAAATTAATTATTTTTCAGTGCCAAAATAACACATATCACTTCCATTTCGATGTATTCACATCAATTAAAGAATTACTGGCACCTACAATCTAATTTAGGCATCGAACGTAAAAAATTCACAAACGATTTCCATGGAAAACATACTCTTGAAGCATTGACTACAAGTGTTGAGTCGTAAATAGCAACATTCTTTCTTTACAGCCGTGAAATTTGGAAGACGACCACTTTGGTATAGTTATGGACACATAATTCGTCGAAAAATTACAATTTTACTGATTTGATTGGAAAGTATGCCACAAACCGAAAAAAATATTGAAAAAAAGATATAGAGGAGATATATAAGACAATCAATTTATTGCCCAAACGATTTCCGTGAGACAAGATTAATTTAAAATGTAGATATTAAAATCAAAAAACCTGCCATGATTGAGATAAGGGCACCGGAATCGGTCTCTTATCGTTTTTACATAACTCGGTCAAATTTTATCTAACCAAAATCTTTTCGGTAGAAAACATCTGTTTTTTTTCTCCTCTATAATTGTGAACCAAAATTTCTTTGCGAGTTAATGAGCTAATGTAGAAAAATCGAATTTGGCCTCTTTATATGGTAATGTCTGTATGAAGCAACACTAGCTGAGCTTCAAGTCTATTGGGAAATATTTTATTTGAACTACAATTAACTCTTACTTTAACGCAATTTATTTTTTTTTTGTTAATTTGAATAATTTTATGCTTTGACTGTGATTCTCAATTTACATTAAAAAAATTAAATAAAACAGTAAAACAAGCACTATACAGCTTAAAGACGTTTTATGTTCCAGCCAAACAATTCATCAACTTCAATGTACGTACATTGCGGTTTTTGCGAGTTTCTGTTTATTTTGGTTAGAGGTTTTTGTTTGGTCGAATTTGTGATCTAACAATGGCGTAAATTTGTAATAGGAAATTAATTGATGAAAATGATTTTCGCCGCATAGCTACGCAATATGGTTAAGAAAATCAAATGATTAATTCATCATTGAAAAGTTAATTAAGATACACTTGGTTCTATTGCGAGAATAACCATGAAATGGTCACATAAAATATCTTTTTTATTATTTCTTCCTGACTGATCTTTAAAAATAGAGATATGTCAGCGTAAAAATTCATAAAAAAACTTATTTAATTTTCATATTTTCAGCAAATTAGTAGTTTCAAGCTGCTTTTTTATTGAATTCAGTTTGTATAAGAATTACCAACGACAAGATTACAATTTTGTATTCCGACCTCAACCATAATTTTAAAAATTTCAAGAAATTACTGTTTAAGTTCTTATAAAAAGCGTGGCTCTGTCTTGTGAATATAAAAAATTTAAAGCTGAGTATTATTGAATTTTGATCTGGAATTAAAATCATTCTCCAATATGGTACAATAATTATTTTCCACAAGAGAAATCAAAATGTTTATCTATTTTACACTTCAGTAACTCAACATATGTCAAGAATAACAACAGCCATTGTTATTATGTGACACATCCATAAAATTCCCATAAACTCTAAAAACTTTGGAAAATGATAACTTTATATGAACGCACTCCAACAATAGATTTGCTATTCTATGTACAGCAGAGTCAACAGTCAATCGAAACTTTATGTTTACAATTAAAAAAAATAGAAAAACAAAAAATAAACAGCAAAGTAGCTCATTTTGTACGAAACTGAAATTCAATGTCATCATTACAACGACACACTGACAGCCCCTACCGCGCCCCATCACCCATGAGCGCGCTTCGATTTCGAATTTCCATATGGCGGCTGACAAAAGCATGATAAGTTAGATAACCGGCAAAATTGATAAGCGGAAAAGTTCACAAACACTCGAGAACGAAGCAGCGCACCATAAAAGATTCAACAAGAAGCGCAAACAAATCGTTGGAGATAAAATTTGGGAGATTGGTAAAGAGCTGAAGGATGACATGGCATGGGCGTAATGGAAAAGGAAATAAATTGTGTGAAAGGTTGACAGATGTGCGAGGCAGAATTTTTAATAAAAGCGCACACACAACATCGACACCAACACACTCAAACGAATATAACAACAAAAAAGTAAATATTTGCTGCTTCCATTAGTGTACAATGTTTCTTTTTCCTTCATCCATGTATATCTATCTGCTTCTTTTTATATTTGCGACCCACCACTCACTCTCAAATGCTGTTTACTCTACTAGTGAAAGGACATGAATGTTGAATTTTTGCAGAATAAAAATTTTCCACGACTTTTTATTGGAAATTTGCATTAAAAATGAGGCAGCATCAAAAGAATATCCTTTTGTGAATAATTTAGATCCTTGAAGACTTGCTGCATCGAAACTCAACTCAGGTAAAGAACCCAAAAGGAAAGCATACGAGTAATTTAGTTGTGACTATTAGAGTAGCAAAATATAATCCGTTTGGAGTAGTAACCGTGTATTTAACATCATAAATTTTGCTAACGTTTATTTTGTCTGCTTAATAGAGAGTACGATTCTAAGTATTGAACTTCAAACTTCGTATGCATGTATGAATCTCTGTTAAAATAAACAATTTTTATATTAAAAAAATCTATAGGCTTTTAAAGCACGTCATGTTACGAAGCTTAAAGAAATTGGGTTGAATCCATTACTACTCTACAGGAAACAGGAATCATCTCTGTTCCAACTGGAATGTTATTCGCATTTCCGTATAACAGTTGAATAAAACTGCTGAGATACTCGATTTACGCGAAGGCTACCTTTTAATAATTTTAAGCCGATATCGAATGCAGGAAATATTTAAGCAAAATTTTTATATAGGAATCATTGGCCTCACCAAAAAAATAAACACCCTACACTGCATTAACAGTAGAAGTGCAAGCAAAGTCTTAAATTTTTATCAAAAGTGTATTTTTTTTTCAATTTTACTTAGTTATTATTTCTTTTCATTACTATCGCATTTAAAAAACTTCATGAATTAATAAATTAAAAATTTGCTTGTATAAATTGTCAAGTCACCTACTTTTCTTATTTTTGTCGCCAAATTTTCTCGTAGCCAGTTTTGTTTGCATGGAATATAGGTACCACGCTCATTTTTCCAAAATTGGAAACTCTTTTTCCAGAATTTATCAAATGTTAGGAAATGCAGTTTGAAAGCATTTACTTCAACAACTCCCTTAAATCAATTTATACATTCAGTTGCATCAGAAGTTCAAACCATCCCTAGTATATGCGTGAACTTTGGTTGTATTAACTGTAATGACTCTATCGGTGTACCGTTCAAAAGTTCTTGTTTGTATAGAAAATTCCACACCATTAGTACATTAATCGATTACCTGTACCACTTTAAGTTTCTGTGTGTGAAATAGTTGCATTTACTTAAATAACCTGAAAGTGTGTTATAGTTTTTTTTTGTAACTCACTTTTCCAAATGCTACTACTTTTACTTGGGTAATTGCCTCAGTTATTTGAATTACTTGTGCGAAGTTTGGTTGGATTTGTTGCAAAGAAAATCACGCGGTACCTCTTCTCATGTAGTAAAATTTGAATTCACATACTTGTTCATAACTTCCATGCCCCCTTCTACGCATAAAAAATGCAAGGAGAAAGCCAATATACCCTGTGTGTAGGGTTTAATACAAATTCTTAACTTTTATTTGTCTTCGAAGATTAGTAAATAAAGAAAATACCTTTTTCATCATATAGCAAACTTGGATTCATCAAATAAAAATATCTAACATGAGAGCATAGTGAGGCAAAGATTTCAAGTTTATGTGGGTTATTTCAAAGGTAAACAATTTTCTAGAAAGAAAAGGGAACATAACACCGAAAGTAGGGAGAGCAAAAATGCTTGATGCAAACGCTTGGAAACAGATCATACTCAACAGCAAAGATTTGACGAAGGTTTGATGTATAAAAGGTAAAATGGGTGTAAATTTGATTGACGGAATGTACGTACATTTTTTAAAGTAGGTCATTTCGAAAAGGGACGAAAATCACGCATAAATCTAAAACATAAAAAAGTTTAAAAATGTAATCTTTACAAGAAGAAAGGCAAATAATATTCTGTCTAGTAATATTGTTATATAAAATCAAACAATAAATAGTAAAATGCTTATTATGAAGTAAGTAAATGAAATATTTAATGGAACATTCGATTAATAAAATAAATTAAATGCAAACAATCAACATCAACAATAATTTGAAAACCGAAATTTTTTGCATCGTCTTGCAATTGAAATATATTGGAATTACCAATTGAAATATATGAAAAGGCAAATCATAATAAATTCAATCAATACTAAATTTTTTAAAGTAAACAAAGCTAGGGCAAAAGAGCACTTGCATATGCAAATAAAAGGGTTGCTTGCGTAGAAAGAAGGTCATATTTTTGTACGTTATAAATTCGATGGTAAAAAAATTTTCAAATATTCTAATTGTGAATTCGCTGATGAAAGAATATGCATTATAAAGTTGAACTATAAGAACTAAAATTTTCAAGTACGTCACATAATTGATTAAATTTGATAGGAACACGTAGTACTTATGCCAAAGGCCCATGTATGTATATAGGTTTTTTTTTGAATAGTGAATATTGGATGTTTTATCACAAACAGATATACAAAGCTGAGAAATTTATAAATTTTGTATTTCTTTTGTAATAATGCAAAACATTATTACAAAACTATTTTGTTATATTTTAACTTCAAAAAACCATCAGGTAGCCACTTTTGTCATAACTGCTGAAAAAAGCCGAATTTTCTCTGAAAGGAAAAGCTATGATGCACAAGTGATTTTCGTTGTGGTCACAAAAAAACAAACCATGCAAGTCAGAAATGATTGAACACATTAAGTCTGTTACGGCGTTTGGAAACAATTGACAATACTCATACGTTGAATAGGTGAGAATTTGATAAAATGACAAAGATAATTTCATCTGAATCGAACGGCTTCTTCATCAACCTACGTCCAGTCATAACTCCTGAAAATCTATGCGAAAACATCACTATTTTTACCGACTTTTTTTAAGAGAAATAAATTTATTAAGTTTATTTTAAAAACCTTACGCCTGTCTCTTGCTTATATCTAATAAAAAATTCTTGTCACTTTTACAAATTGAAGTCTACAAAAAAAAAAAAAAAAAATGTTCGGGTCATCCTATTACAAATAATTGTAATAGTCCATAAATCGATAAGAAAAACTAAATTCATATTAAAATAAATAACCCTAACACTAACGTTATACTAGAAAAGCTAAAAATCAATGTCGCATTTTCGAAGACACACATTTTTGATACCAAAAGATTTAATTTTCTAACAATATGTAAGTTAAATTAAAGAAAAAGGGTTGTTACTTGGAGAGGATAATATTTTAAATCTACTTTTCGTTTTGTGCTTATTGTTACTGAATGATGAAATTGCAAAAGTTTGCAACGGGATTTTATGCAGCAACATCATCATCAGCGTCGTCATTCTTATTGCATGCATCATCTCCTATGCTCTAGTTGTTGAAAACTAAGGGCTTACACTTATATTCCTTTTTGCGTTTTTTTTTCCAGTGTAACAAAAGCTGAATAAAAGGGTTGCCTCTACCAGTGCTTTCTGCCTGTAACTTGGTTGAATTTTAAGTTTGTTATTTGAATACCATGACTTGCCAGAGCGTAAAATGCTCCTGAGTCAATGCCAGTGGAACTCATGATGTGACAAAAATTTTAATAAAAGCAGCAGACTATACAAATAAGTTGTGGTGAAGCGGGTTCGCTCGAAAAAGTTTTTTTATTATTAATTATCATAAGTAATTGTCATACAGTTCTGCATAAATCTTATGCATTTTTGAGAAATTGCCATGAAGTTATTTGAAAGCCTAAGAGTATGCAATATAAGTCAAATTAATTTTTAACTTAATTATTAAGTCAAACTTTCTTTGAGCTTTAATATCAGAAGTTATTTTTCATGGCTGTTTGACTAACTTGAAAGTGAAAATGTATAAAAATGTATTTACATTTTTATATTAAAGATACCTGCGAGTTTTTAATTGTTTGTTCTCTTTTTTGCGCAAGATGTTTTCCATTTAAAATAAAAAGAAAAATTTAATTTGTTTTTGAATATTTTAGAGAAAGTTTAGTAAGCCGGCATTAACGTGTATGTTTCACTTGGTGCTGCTTCGTATTGGCTATTCAATTATTCAAAGTTTTGTATACAAGCCAAATGCAGTATAATCGATTTTTGTTGTTTTTTGCCTGGCATACGTTTATAGCGTTTTTGCGTTTTCAACCAAACAGGCAAAATTTTATTGTCTACTTTTTAGTTTTTTTTAGCTTTAGTTGATAACGTTCATATATATTGTATAATGTATTAAATTACAAAACAAAACAAAAAACACAGTACATAGAAAGTAGGTTATTAAAAGTTTCAAAAACATATAAGAAAATTCTACAACACGAAATTCAAAATTTGATATCCTTTTTGTCTTAGAGTTGTTCTTGTGACTTTCAAATCCATTTTTGGCATTAATGTGACCAAAAGTGATTACTAATGAACATTTTTTATAATAAAAATTGATAATCCACAAAAATATTTTTGCGTACTTTCTGCTTAGTAAAGCCTGATGTATTTTCCCTTGGGGTTTGTGGAATGGTACTTCTAGCAGAATTTCTAATTTTTTTGCGGGATGACATCGAGTGAGTCGAATTCGAAATCGAAACGAAGTCCAAACACTTTCGCCTTTTCACAATTCCAAAAATTTAATTAACTTTCAGAATGAATGCTAATTGATAGTGTGACAAATATGAATTCTATATGCCTTTGCTTTTTAGCAACACACACCCATCAAAGAAGTTTGCTTTAATTAATTAGAAAATGGAAATTGAATATAATTTGAAACGAATCACATCGTTTTATAAAACTCAAGCTTGGAATATTAACAATGCACTGAGTATAGATCTTCTATTTAATATTAACTCACTTAAAATATTAAAATAAGTCTGTATATCATCCTCAAATTAATTATCTACACTCCCTTAAATTTTATTTAATAAACAATGGAAGAGAAAACATTTGTGCTTCCTAATTTTGCTAAAACGAAAAGTTCAGAGAAAGCGAATGTACGTTCACGACAGCAGCATATTGCAAATCATCTTAATTAAATTTATTTAGTGCTCATCAGAGAACCGTCAAAAGCATTGCAATGCTGAGAAAATAAATAAATCTACTAAGTGAAATAATTTTTTTTGAAAATTAATTTATTCAAAAATAGTTGCAAATTTAATGAGAAACAAAACAACATTGGTATTGAAATGTGCAAAATCTTGAATAAATAAATAAATTAAGTAGATATTTAGTTAAATGAAAATTTGCATTTTCACGCAACCAAGTACCTACTCGTAGGTAGCTTTTTAAAGCTTTTGACTTATCAGCTGTTGTGGAACATTGAATATTTTGTAAAAATTAAATTTTCTTTTATTCTTGAAATGATTTAATATTTTTTAAGCGTGTGAATATTAATAACAATGTTTATCAAAGCAAATGCCAGAGATTCGTTTGATATTCTTAGCTCCGCTTTGAACTGCTTCTGTTCTATTGGGCTTTCCCTATAACAGCAAACTACTTGCAACAACGGTGTGCGCATTAGATTTCAATCGTAGCAAAACTACTTATTTACAAAAACTATTTTTTTTTTGCATGTGAAAGTGTTCATCAGAAGTGGTCATATGTTGGGCATGGATATACCAATAGGATGCTTAAACTACATTTAAATTTCTTGTCTTCTGAACGTCTTTTACTTATCTCCCAATATTTTAAAATTGGATAAACAAATCTGTTTTAGCCGCAGTTTCAGTTCAAACCAAAAACTTTAACTTTAAAGAAAATTTTTCGAAGGCGTTCATAGATTTTTTAAAAAAAATGACACATATCGAAAATCACAAATGATAGTAATTTTCTATAGAAGAAAACTTAAGAACTTGAGAAATTACTCTCCACAAATCATAAACGACAGTTAGTCTTCCTATAAAAAGCTAAGGAAATAGTTTCTGATTTTGAGAAAGTGAAAAATCAATTCTCCACGATTAAGAAGTTATTTTAAAAATTAATACTTATATTTTTCATAAATTTTTCAAAACTGTAGCACAGAAATTGTTCAACTTATGTCAGATAATAATTACCAAAAAAAAAAATTTCATAAAAACAGTGACTTCCAGGTACAGCTCTTTTTGTTTTGACTTTCAATGTTCCACAAATAATAATTCAGATATACAAAACAAAATACGAGTCAAAATTAACTTAAAATCTGAACAGTTGCTTTGAGGTCCATATTCTCTCGTTTTGACTTCTATCATGTGCTCGTATGCGTATGGAAAATATTAGTTTTAGATTAACTTTAAATCTCTATAGTTTTCAGTTTTAAGCAGCTATAGGACACTTGCCGACTAGCTACTAAGCTCAAATTACGAAATTAATAAAAATAGTTTTTCGAAAGATTAAATTGAAATACTAAAGTGGCGGAGCTTTTCGCTTTAAAGTATTAAATAAAATGTGTCAACTCTTCAAAGTTCCTTCCTACATTGCGCTCTCGATTTTGAGCATCGCTCTGACATCAGCTATGAAAAAGTGTGATTGGTGGGAAAATGCGATTATTTATGAAATTTATCCACGTTCGTTCCTCGACAGCAATGGTGATGGTGTTGGCGACTTGAAAGGTTGCACTGTTATTTTTGAAGCTAAGTGTTTAAAACTGAGTTTTTGAAACTGCTATCAGGTATTATCTCGAAACTGAGTTACTTAGCAGATCTGGGCATCACAGCAATACTACTGGCTCCAATTTTTCAATCACCAATGATGGGCCTTAGGAATAACATCTCCAACTTCACAGCGATAGATCCGGCATTTGGGGGCATAGCAGATTTCGAGAAGCTAGTTAAGGAAGCAAAACATCTGGGTGTGATATATTTTATCAACAAAAATACAACATAACAGTATCTTTAAAATATATATTAATAAGCGAATATTTTTCAAGATATAAAAATACTTCTGGATTTTGTGCCACATCATACATCCGATACGAGTGAGTGGTTTGAAAGGTCTGTAAATCGTGTTAAAGGATTTGAAGATTTTTATATTTGGGCGGACATTAAAAAAAATGCTAGGGGCGATTGGCAGTCACCAAATAATTGGGTGAGTTGGATTATTTCATAATAAATTCTTTAAATAATTATTTCAAAATTTTAAAACAAAAATAAATTCTGAAGTCTGCAGGTAGTACCTGTACTCGGAATAATAAACAACAGTTATTTTGTTTGCATCAAATGATCAAAAAGGAAATTGATGACGTGTTGCTTTTTTGGCTTGACAAAGGTGTACATGGTTTCCGTGTAGATGCCTCACATCATCAGTTCATCTCATCGTCATCTCATCATGCTGGAGATATGAATAAAAAATTTGGTAGACATTCAAAACACAAAAAGATTACTTAGTACCTACTTATGTGTGGGGCATTCTTTGCCAAAACAAAAGGTATTGGATCATTAGATTTCCGATTTTAAATTTTTTTTAGTGGGTAGTACTTAACTACTTGACTAGATAATAATTCATTAGTCGAACTAATGTTTCGCTACAATTTTTTAAAATTTATGAAAAATAAAAGAGTTAATTTTTTAGATTTTTGCTAGCTCTGTAAATATTAACTTTACAAAAAAAATTTTCAAGCTTTCATAAATAACAGCAATTCAGTTTCTTAACTTCTACAAAGTTTTTTCCACAAATTAAAAAAAACAAATTTAAATAAAAAATATTTAAAATTTTGAAGTTTTAAATTTGATCAATTTTCAGGTTAACCAAAAATATCATTTATCTTATGAAAAATAAAAAAACTAATTTCCAATAATTTATGCTCTGACGACTACTTTCGACCTGATATTTGGAGCAATAAATAATATTTTAAGAATTATTTTTAATTTTTCATGAATTTTGGAAAATTTCATCGCATCAATAACCCATGTCAAGACAAATCAAATATTACCAGAAAAAGAAAAAAATCAGCAAAATCGAAGACCTGTAGGTTCAACTCCTTTTGTTTTGGCAAATTATGCCCCTTATACTTAGAATCGTTTGAAACTTCTAGCCTGAAGTGTATGATCGGCTCCGTCACTGGCGTGAGTTACTGGCGAACTACACGAAAAAGGAAGGCGGACCTACGCGCATATTGACAACGGAGGTTTATTCAACGATAAAACATCAAATGGATCTCTATCAATATAACGCAGGTACAGAGATCGCGCATTTCCCTTACAATTATCTGCTCATAACGGATGTCAATAAGGAGCAAGATTCGCGAGATTTTGTCTACACCATACAAAAGTGGATGACATATATGCCATATGGTCATGTTCCCAACTGGGTTACAGGAAAAAACGATCAACCGCGCGTAGCATCGCGCCTTTGTCCAGAATTTGTTGATGCAATGAATATGTTGGTTTTGACACTGCCAGGTGTGACGATTACGTATTATGTAAATGAACACGCCGTGGATTTATTTGATTATAATTTTTCCAATTCTATTTAGGGTGAAGAGATTGGCATGGAGGATCATCAAGGCATTAGTTATAGGGAAACAGTTAATCCACTTGAAATTAACGCAGGGCGTGAAAAAAGCAAAAGTTTTACAAGAAATGCAATGCAAACACCATTTCAGTGGACCGCTGGTAGAAACGCAGGTATTCATTTTTGAAAACCAAATAAAAAAAGACTTTTGCAACTTTCGAGCAAAATTAATTTAAAAAATCTTCAAAGGATTCACAAAAGCTAAAAAGCCCTGGCTACAAGTGCATCCAAACTATCTGAAGGTTAATTTGAAACAACAGAAGGAAGCCGCTAGAAGTCATTACAAGGTATATAAGCAACTTGCAGTATTAAGGAAATACCCTGCACTGCGCAATGGTGGTTTTCACATTGCGGTTCTTAATCGCAATGTTTTTGCATTTAAAAGGTATTTACAGTTTTCACAATATCTCAAAAATATTATATACTATACCTACTTAAAGAAAATTATTTTTGAAGAGAGGTACCTTCAGTCAATCCTATGTTTATAACGGTTATCAATGTGAGTAACAAAACTCAAACGGTAGATCTTACTCCACTTGGGAAGCTGCCGCCGGAATTTACGATACTTGTTGCTACCTCTACGTCAGCATATAAAGACGGGTAAGTCCGGTAACAAATTGCCCTGCTTTACTAATAATATGCTTAAGCTACTTTCAAATTAATTATTGATATTTGGAAAAACGACCATATCAAAACGACCTTATTGCGTAAAGTATTTCAATGTCTAATTTAAAAACTTTGAATCCAACAAAAAAAAAAATGTATATTCAGTTTGGATAATTGTACCTGTATGTGTATGTGTCCTCCCCTTTGTTGTTTTTTAGACATTCTATCAACAGTAAAAGCAACAAAGTTTAGTTAAAACCTTAGCAGTTCTTTGTAATCAAACAGATAAATGGCATGATTTTATTTAATATTTTTTTTTTTCTTTTGCGCTTTTGCATTAGCGAAATTTCCCTACGGACCCTTTGTGGTAATGTGGTTGACAGTCATGAAAACATTTAATGTGTAGTTGCTGTTCATACATTGGCATTAGGATCCTGTTTACAGGCACAACTTTAAATGCCCGAATTGACTGGAAAGCAATAATTTAAATTTAAAACGAAAGTTTTTAAACAAAGGAGTGCGATTTGGCCCATTATTCGCGAAACGAAATTTTCCAAAAATTTATATGGCTTGAATAGCTTGCTAGAAAAAATTCAAAAAAATTATGCAAGCTAGTCTCAATCAGAACAATAAAAATTAAAAATTTAAATTTCAAAAAATTCAGAGATGTCTAAGCTTTTTGATTTATTTTAACAACAGCGAGGTGGGAGGAAGTAGAATAGAAAAATTTTCAGTCATCAATTTTTTACAACAAAACTGAGAAAGTTTTAATTTGATATCAACATAAATTTGTGATATGTAGCCCAAAATTGAAAGTCACCAGTGCAAACTTTTTCATAATTTCCATGGCCATTTCACTTGTATCTCAAAAAGTCTTTTTAGTTACCCATCGTTATCAAAATATTACAAAGTTTACATTTTGACACTTACATAAATCTAGGAAATTAGATTTTTTTTTGTGATTTGACATTTGATATACAAAGGCAAATGTTGATTTCATTAAAAGTTTAATATCATCATCATGTGTAATACGATGGTGCCAGTAGGAAACAATAAAAATACCAAAATATAAGGAAATAGAAATATTTAGTTTCAAAATTTACATTTCAATTGAAAATACTGATTTTTTCAATCTGCTAAAACACGAATATCTAAACATAATGAAATCTGTATCAATTATCCTTTCACGACTCTAAATATTTTGACAGTCAAACCATCAACACCAACAATCTTACGCTGCAAAATTTCGAATGCCTTTTACTACAGGGAAATCTTACAATTTCAGCGTAAGTTTTAACATAGAAATTGAATTTTCATTAAAGAAGAAGAAAATTAACAAAATT
This sequence comes from Meiosimyza platycephala, assembly GCA_963662105.1. Taxonomy (NCBI): domain Eukaryota; kingdom Metazoa; phylum Arthropoda; class Insecta; order Diptera; family Lauxaniidae; genus Meiosimyza; species Meiosimyza platycephala. The sequence continues at coordinate 961,609 of OY759210.1, read as the reverse complement.
TCACTTCATTTTTCTTTTACACCACAGCGAACGACGTGCTCTCATCCGGACCCTCATCAAATCAGCAAACATTATACTTGTCGGCCTTTTGATGTATAAATTGTGGCACAATAAGTGGACCAAATTAAATTTCAACAAAGAGGCTTTGTTCTGAAAATAGCAATGTACAACAAAAGCAACAACAACATCAAATAGATAATATATAGAAAAATATTGTATAGTATTTAATGTACGTAGAATATCTGCTGCAAGAAGCGTTAAAAGTTAATTAGTTAATACAATGAAATTGCGTTCTTTTTCATTCATCGTTGGCAAACGCTTTCGTAATTGTAAACAAATGAAATTAGTCAAGTCTCATTTGCAATTGGCAACGCGGTTGTTTTTTGGATGGTTGATGTTGAATGGCATTTGAAGACTAGAAAGTCTTAATTAGATTTGAAAAGTTAGTTATTCTGTTTTCGACGGCCCTTATTGTTGTTGTTCATGTTACTGACGGCAAAATCTCAGTAGAAGGTCGTGTTTGGTTTAACTGGCTGTGGTTTTGCTTGGATTTCATCGTAAATTTGATTTACCGCCTGTTTCACCACTGCTAAATGAATTGTCTTCATTGAGATTCATTGAGATGAGAAACGATTTAATCGGATTTTTACCTTTACTTATACGTAGCAAAAAAAAAACAACAAAAAAAACTTTGATGGTCATGAAAATGTCACTCTCTAGTGGTCTGCAGTCTGCAAAAAAATTTTGTGATGGTAAAGTTTTGTATCAAAAACTAAATTGTTTGACCTTACGCTAAAACCGAATGATTTGTATTAATCCAGAAAAAACTAAACTTTAGAGTTGAAGGTTATAATGGTTTGCACGAGAAAATTTGCACTTTCGTTTTCAGTTCTATGCTATTTCATTTAGTATACTATTCAGTGCAGTAGCAGTTAAATATTTATGGTTTAAAATAGCATTAACAGTTAATAGGTTGCCGCTATGGAACCATACTCAACTTTTAACTTTCTTACCAGCTATTTGTTACTATCTTTTTTGGTGAGATAAAACGAACAATCAAGCGCAAATTAAATTAAGTAAGAGGTCTCTTCTTCTTCGGGTACAATAAAAATTTTACAGTCAATGAAGCTTGATTTTATGAATAAAATTCAAAAGCTTTGGTGCGGACTTCACAAGGCCCAAATTCACTCGCTTAGACAAAAAGGTCAGCACTCAAAGTGATGATGTCAATTTACAAAAATTTTCAAAAATTTCTTGAGGATAAGGATCTGCGGTTCTATTTTTTCACCACGATATTGCACCAATTGAACTGAATACGATGAGAATTGAATTGAAACATAAATAATTTTAGTTAGTTTTTCCAACCACCTTAATGAATTTTGAAATTATTTTACTAAGCTAAGCGAAACATCAAAAAAATTAGGAAAAAAAACAACATATTAAAAATTGCAATACAAATTTTATTTGAAGCCTTCGTAAGGCAGTATGTTTCTTACGTGAGCTCGCTGAAACTAATTTCTAATTCCATTATTGCAATAGAAATAAAATAAATTTTTAATTTTTTTTACTCAACTTGGGGCACAAACAAAGCAAACTAAAACTATCAATTTTAATATAACCTTTTTAATACGTTTAAGAATGAATTGGTGACCAAAAGTTATGTCATATTTTAAATCACTGTGAAAGCACACTAGCATATACTAATACAGCAACAATGCAATAAATAAACGTAGAAACCTTATAATGAAATTAAAGTCATCAACAAAATGTGCAGCTTCATCAGTGCCAAACACAAAAACCTCACTTTCACATCATTATCATGCGCATTGATATAGTAAGAAAAAAACAACAGTCGCTATCGCTAAGCTAACTGGTAGGGGTGTTATCTTTGGACTTGTTAAAAAAAAATACCCTACACAACCTACACGGTTTTCGTTGGGAATACTCTGCTATGCTTTCTTTAAAAGCATCTAATCACTTGCTTCGGAAAAATATATTCCAAAACTTTGCTCGTACAAAATGTGCTGCGTCCATAACTCTTTCCACTGCTAATTTATATTGCAAAATATTGTACCGATTTTTATACCTCAATGGCTTCCTTAATGAAGCCACGTCATAAGAAATTGATATTTGTGACAATAATACCAGTAGAGTTTAGCTGATAAATTTCTTTAACGCTTAGCTTGAAGTTTTAACAGTAGAGCCACCATCGTTCCCATTTTGCCTCACTAACAGACAGACAGAAATATATGTAGATGGACAGTATGGCGGACTCTAGCTCTGTCACCTCAGGAGGTGGAGCTGATAAAAATACCTACAACGCCCCTCTTTTTGCGTTGCAAACGGAAATACAAAATCAGTGTACTCTGCGTGTAGGGTATAAAAATGGCGACGTAAAAGTAGAAAGAAGACATAAAAATGTAATCTCTATTTGTCTATTTGTCCTCTACTCTTGCTGACATTGTGCACTGCTGCCCTTTGCTATATGGTGTCCTTTCAGTATGGCGCAGCTGTATTACATTTTCTTCTTATATTGGTAAATCTTACCGACAAGACAGTTACACTGCTTAAAAAAATTAAGGAAAACCCAAAATGTCTCAGACCCAATTAGTAATGAGATTTATATTTTTTGAAACAAAATTTTTAGCACTAAATATTTTATCTACGAATGAATTATATTTTTCAGTTGAGCAGAAAATTCATGGCAAAGACTTAAAGAAAATATAAAAGATAACAAAATTAAATTTTTTACAGCAGATAATTATAATTGAATGAAGTTATGTGGTTATACAATTTCTTCAAAAGTATTGCAAATAGTAATTCAATTTCAAGGGAGTTTTCTTGTAATTAATTAAATGTAGCTCATACGTCATGTAGTCCCAACTCTGTTTGTTGTTCATAAATTTGAAATTGTAATTGAAACTGGTAGTTTATTGGAAACGAATTCTCACATTTTCTAATAAATAACTTGTCAAAAGATCTGCCTCTGTCTTCCTTTCCATCCTTCAACTCTACACCATAATTTGTGTGAATTTTATCATTCAAGCACACCCATGGTTTCATTTCAAAAGTAACAAAATAATTCTCAACTCATACATTTTAATTAAAAGTCTGACCACAACCCTGCCTGAGTAAGTGATAAAATAGCGAAGTATAAATTCCAGTAACAAAGGCAGCAGCTTATTGGTGTGGCGACAGCAACAAAATCAGCAAAGTTGGAGCCATGAAAGCTGCAAAGAACTACGGCAAGTACGGAGTAATACAATATTTTCATAAAAAAAACGCCCAGTGGAAAATAAAAAAAAAATATTTGTCATACACATCGGTCATCGTTTGAGCTATTGGTCCTTCCCTTTCAAACACTAGAAGGACATTTGAAGTTTGCTTTTTTTGAGTGAATAACTATATAAACTTATAAGTGGTTATGTTGACTTAAGTCATTTTTCAAAAGCATTTGATATGATAAAAAATATGATATTGAAAATAAATACGAAATATTAGACAGTCTGAGTATAAAATCAAAAATCTAAAAACTTTTCGAAATCTCGTACTACTCCTCCACACCATATTTTTGCTTAAACTAATAACTTATTGTGAACGTTAATAGACTTTTAGCTCCCAGTGACTTTAGGGGCGCACAACAACTCACTGAATGTCATTTATGGTCTTTTATCTTCTCTAAGCATCACACACTATTCATCTCCACTTGTTTTTAGATCATCTATGAAAATGTTTAAAAAACCTAATTTCTATTGGGTACTTTACTGTTTGGTGTCATTTAGTAATTTATTATCTGTCACTTTAAATCGAATACTCACACATACAGCCATGCACATTTGTTTACGACTTGCAAGCACAAAACGTGTGTGGTATACATTGACAAGCATATGCGAGTATAGAAATGTTACATTGATGTTGCACTTAATAGCGGTTGCTGCAACCGAACCCTACAAACATTTTTAATCGCAGAAGAGTTATATTTTAATCGCAGAGGAGATTATTTTGATTGTACGACTCACCAAAGCGATTCGCGTGTGAAAAAAGAGTATCAAACATTTTTTGATAGCAGTGAAATAAAAATAGTAACTGCCTCATCGGAATTGGGAATAATTCTTTCATTTCGATATATGTATGTTTTGAACTGGTGACACTTTATTTATAATTAAACATGACTACGCACTATACTTAAAATAACCTAAAAACAAAAAGGCTGTTTGGAAACCTTTACATCGTTATTTGCTTCTAAATATATATCTACATTTGATATCGTATTGTTAAAAAAACTATATAAAATCATTACATCAGAAACAAATGATGATATTTAAGAAATAACTTTCAAGATTTATAATTTCGTTGACTAAACGATGAAAGAATCAAAAATTTTCCTAATATCGGCTGGGCAATAAAAATTACGATACAGTCAGTATTTATCTTCACTGTAGTAATAAAGGTGAATGTCGCATACTAATACATGCATAAAAGTAATATTTTTCTTTATCCTTCAGCAATTATCGTGCGTGAATAAATTCATCGCCGTGGCGATTGAAATATGACTTAAAATATTTGCTGGGGTAATAGTGCAGGCACACTCAAAATAGTAGTTATAGCGATCCATCAAAGCAAACAAGTTTTGAATTTGTCTCAAAGTGCTCTGCGGAAATATGTGTGCAAACACTGTCAGTATGTATATGAGTAGAGTTGTTTTCATTTGATAAGAAATATGGTAGCTGCTACGAGCTCAAGCTCTTTACGTTTTATGCTCAGATGAATGTTTTTCGAATTTATTACACATGAAGGATTTCCATAAGATATTTCCATAGAATATTTACATTGATGTTGCTGCAGCTGTGCATGTGTGCGTGTGGATTGCCGGCCCTTTATTTGTATTATTTACATAAGTTTGCAGTTACGTTGCACACATTTTATTTAAATTAATTATTTTAATTGGGTTAAAAGTTTTGCCCAATCGTCGGAGTAGATCACTTAAATTTATTTTGTCGTCTTAGAAAATTTTTTAAACTTTATTTAATTCTTTAACGCAAATAGTTACTTTGTAAAATAGTTCGAATTCTTGATATAATTAATGCAGTTAATATAGAATTTTCGTAATTGGTCTAGAATACTAGCAAACTGTGATTATATTCTGAGATAATGAATTGCTAATGAAGAGATATTGAACGCACTTTCGTACCGGGTGAAGTTTCACCGACCTACTCCGAGAGTAGCTAGGTTCACTTTATATCATAGATAGTAGATATAATCAAAAGTAACATATTTTTAAGAGATTATCAACTTTTTTGTGTATAATTATTCTATATATGCTGATGATAACGTAGTTGTTAAAGAACAAATGCAATATAGGTAGGTATTTTGAATAATAATTTTTTTTTGTAAAACTACCGACTGCTACATATAACATGACTAAAGCACAACGACACTATCCCATAATCTTGCGATTGCTGCTGCTGTCATATTGTACTTTTTACCAGCAATTTATTGGCTGCAATTTACTACAGAAGTTGCTGCAATTTTTTGCAGACAAGCGAGCAGTAACCGCAACATCAAAAACACTTACAGCAGCAACAAAACAGAAAATACTAAAGCACCTGCAACACAAGCACATCGAGCATCGTAATCACTTCAGCAAGATAACCATAACAATAGTTACGACTGAAAAACTGGAAAACTGAAAATCGCCCATTGCCCATTCCAATAGTACACCCCCTAAAAGACAAAATCACGACATTTTCAATCACTTTATCCCAGTTAAGCCCTGCGTTGCCCCATACCTACCGCCCACTTAACCATTTGCCGTTTTGTCTACACCAATGTGCCACTGTACTTTAATGGCGGTTGTAAAGTCGACGCCATCCTTAGCTCCGTTTTGTTGTTTGCGGTTGTTTTGCAGTTCGTTGTTCGGTTTCGATTGCTACGCAGGGATTTTATGTAGCACTGGATGACAAAAGAGCAAAAAAAAAATAAAAAATGGAAAGAACAATAGAAAAAGAAACTAAAGAAACAAAGGAAATAATTTGGCACGAAGTAAAAAACTTTTATCTCACGCGGGTTCAATAAGTTTTCTTTGTTGGCATCACGTGAACTTTGTTGGTTCGAGATGCATTTCGCTTTTTGTTATACTGACGTTGATTTTGGATGTAAGTTCATTTTTATGATTGCCGGAAAATATTAAAACATTTTTTTTTGTATTAACTACAGTGCTTTGAAAGGCATAATATCTGATGGTTATCACATTTAATGTAAAGAATTATTTTGTGAATATAAATATTTTAATGCAAAAAAAGTTTTTGACAAAACCACAAAAAATTTTATTTTGTAGATTTTCCCAGTTTTTAAAATATCTTAAAAATGTCTTTCAAGAATTTTCTCAGAAAACTGTTCATAACAATTAAGCTGTTGTAAATATATCTCTTTCTTTTAAAAAAAATGCATAGATATATTTGTATGTACTTCGTAAAACTTTAACTAATTAAACGTCAAACTCAGTTATAAGTATTTAATGCAAGAATAAATTATAAGTTTGAAATTTATATTACAAGCTAAACTTGAAGAGAAAAATAAAAAACCTTACTACAAAGTCCAAAAGGTGCTCAGTTTTTGCTGCACAAAACACGACGGACGGTCATTAACCAAACCACAATTCGGTTGTCCCTTTTGGAGGGCTCAAATTTAACCCGCTTGACCTTCAACACATGTTGATAAAAATTTTCAACCACAAATTGACATTTGATGGCAGAGCATCCTTTTTATGCTGTGGTTTTCAGTTGAATAACTTTTTCATGAAAATTGTCACACATACATACAAAAATAAGGACAGCCAACCGCCAACCTCGTTTACATAAAAACAAAGAAAAAAAGAGTTTGCAGTAAATGCTCTAGTGATTTTTTTATGCAATCAAATTTTTCTATCTAATGTGAAATTCTTGTTAAATTACTGAACGTTTATTGTTAAACAAAAAATATTATTTGCATAATTTTAGAAGGCGAGAGACATTGGCTGCTAAATGCGTAAAAAGGCCTTACAAAGCCATACGCACGTACACTAAAAGAATTTTTAAAGTTTTTCGCTTATCCCATGAATGTGAACAAAAAAGAAAAGTGAAATTCTTTCACATGACAAGCTAAAAATTTACAAGCAATTACTTGAATTCTACAATGCTGCACTGAACATCATCTATATATCTATGTATGTGTATGTATGCAAGTATGACATTTAAATACATACATGTGTGTATGTGTGCTGACAACCAGATAATTTGCATTAGAAAACTTATTAATTTACAGCAAAGAAGTTGAACCTTGAGGTCTCTTATTAAGTAGAAGTTTTTGTGCGTTTAAAATTTTCCTAGTTCATGATTAATTACTAAATCATTACGACAAGAATCGAACCATTGTTGCACCACATTTATGAAAATTGAAAGAAATAATTTAAGACATAAAATGTTTGAAAGTAGTTGGATTTGTGACATATATCAATTATTTTTTTTATATTTTTAGTAATATTTTGAGTTTAATCAACTATTTTGGGATTTATTTTGTGCAAACATAAGTATTTTTTAAATCTGCATAAGAAACAGAGAAAAATAAGCCAAAAAGGAAACGAGATCCGAATACTTTGTTTTCTAAATTTTTGATAAATATTATTTCTATGGTTAAAATGCACATTTAAAAATGAGATATTTTTTATTGTGATGTCATTGTCAGCATAACGTATGACCTTGATAGGAATTTTATTTTTTATTAATTAAGCCGCTGTAAATCACACTCGATTAATTTTAACGTCAAGGACATTTGCTGGTCACAAGATTTGATGTTAAATTACGCACATGTTTACACAAACTCATGAACGCACTTACACATGGAGCCAGAATTTCGTTAATGCTCACACTTTGCACAAAATCTCTATGGTCGCCAGTCGTCACTGGAATGAAAATACAAACACAAACTCAAACAGAATCAGACACTGCGTACACAAACTTGATGCCAAATAAAAACGGCTTTGAGTGTCAAGTGACATATGTGAGAGTGTGTTTATATATGTAATATCATGTGTATGAGTGTTTCAGACATTATGAGTAAAATGTTACTTGCCCAAGCTGAATGTAGCGCGATTTATTGCAGCTGAAATGATGCGTAACAAATAAAACAAATAAATAAAAAAAATTAATAAATTCTGAAGATAAAAAAGGTCGCATTGGAAATATGGAATATGTCTAACGTAAGAAAGTGGAACTCATTTGAGTGAAGTGAACAAATTTTATTGTTAAGACTAATATATTGAGAGCATACTTTCTTTGGAATAGCCCTGTTAAATATCAATTCAAATTTCTTCATCAAATCGCAGATATCTTGAGTGTCTTGATTCTGTTATTTAAACACAGAACGCTTAGCTCTCTGAATAATTTGAAAAATTCAAATACATCTTGTTCAAACTTACCTGCAATGAAAGAGAATAGGAAAAACAAAAAACGTTAGTCTTGATTCAAAATCGTTATTATAAAATTTACAAGAAATTTTAAAAGTTTTATGTCCTGATTATATAATAAAAGCGTTCACTTGACACCAGCGTACCCCAAGGCATAAAGCGTTGCCAAGGTTACAACAACGTAAATGACAATGCGTCTGAACGCGATATCTTAGCTCATTTCTCTGTATTGCGCTGAGAGGAGTCACTAGAGATATGGCCAAGACAGTTCCTAAGGCACAGAAATAACAAATGCTACGTAATAATAAGCTTTTAAAAGGATTTTCTTACATTAGGTGCTTTCTTTGCTGATGATTCCTACATAAACGAGAAAAGCAAATAAAGAAGAAAATCAAATAAAAGAAAAGCAAAGGTAGTCTCAAGGTAAAAGTAAAGCACTTCGTCGCCTTGCCACCACCGGAGCACAAAGTTCAGCGGCTTATTAATTTTATATTTTTATACAAAGTTCACATCACTGCACGTACAATGACAGCAATAACAATTGAAATTTTATTTTGAGCCTTTTTATGAGAAAATTTACAAAAAAAGCTAACAACGGAGACATTGATTTTTAGTGTTATTTAGTACGAATTCAAAAATTAAGGGTTTTTCTTTAAATTTCAATAGCAAATAGGATCTAAAAAGATGTTTCAAAAGAAAATTCAGCTTTATTGTGTAGCTTCGCTATTGAGAGTGGGTGATATGCTACATAGAGTGAAATAATGTATGAGTAATATTGTAAACCGCCAATTAGCGACAAGAAGGGACATTTTTATTTGTTGAGCCCAAGACCAACTAAATCGATGGGAGTAGCATATATATGGAATCTTGGATCTTCTGGAGTTTCAAATGCAGAATATCCAAATACTTTTTGAAGCGCACAACCGTACTTGATTGATGAAGTAGGCAAAGCGATCCATGCCTAAAAGAACAACAAGACCGCCACAACAATATCTTAGATAAGGCCTTGGACAAAGTCGAAAAAAGAATTTTCTGAAACTGTTACGACTATATTCATCCAGACGTTCAAATATGCAACAGAAACTAGAAACCTTCTCTAGAGTCGAAAAAGGCATTTACTTACCTAGGAGGCATCAGTTCTGTGGGCAGTAGATTGAGAGATAACATTTTACAGGAAATATTAAAGGCAAAAAGAGCATAAAATAAGTCTTGTTGTATGAGCGTGAAGCATTAATTTTAATCGACCAGTAGATTAACAAACTGCAAGAAGTCAATTAATGATTGTAAATAGAATGTATATCTTAAGAGTAGTTGGCTAAAATAAGATTTTCCTTTTTAAAAGAAATTATCCAGTGAAGTGTTTTGCCCATTTTTAATTTTTGGATAATTTCTTCTTTTAAAAAATTATTAAGAACCAAAGTAGATAAGGGATCATAAAATAATTATGTATTATAACTCAATTGCTTAGTGGATATCTATGACGGATAATGATATCACTTGCTATCACCAACCAGATAGAGGCAAGTGGCTGCCGTTATAAAATTGGAAAAGACTTGGTTTGGGATAGAAGGAAAGTCAAATAATTATTTATTTTGATTTATACATACAATTAATCTAAAGTTTGCTTCATTTTTTAAATGAAACAAGACCAACATTCTCATGAAAACTCATTATATTTTCCCGAATAACAGAGATTATGAGTAATTTTTAAAGGAAATTTATATATAATTTTTAAAATCCTTTTTTGTCAATTTGTAGGACGATTTTGCCTTCACCCGAAAAATGGCCCCATATTTACCATTTTTTACTCAAGTCGTTTTCTGGTTTCAGTGAGATCTTTTGGTAATCGATTTCTGCAAAATAGAGAATAATAACTTACCAATAACATAGGAATATCCGTCCAGTGTGAGCACACATTTTCTGGTCATTGCACCACCACTGGACGGATGACGAAGGGAGCGAGCGAATAATGCTTTGCCAAAACTTTGTCCACTTGGGCTGTTATCATCAAGGTTCAGACTTTCACGGCGTGAACTGCTCTCATTTACAGATTGGTCTTCATTACCAGCCACCACCGATCTACCGCTACGATTTGTAACAGTGTCACTAGAATGTTCGCGATAATCACGCACTGCTTCGCCACCACCGGCACGGCTACGGGCGCGGTAGCGATGAGTTACTGACGACACCGACGACGACGCAGGCGATAGATCATCCGACATTAGTTCCGTCGTTTTACTTGAACTGGAGAGGTGTGTTGTATTAGTGGAGTGGAGGGTATGTTGAATTTGGTGAGTTTGTTGGGAAGTGTGACTAGTGCGAGTTCTGTGGTATGTGGAGGAAGATAAGGTGTTGTTTCTGAGATTATGCGTCGGCTCAATACCGTCGAGAGATTGTGGTTTTTCGCGACGCGGCTCACGTTTACTATCGGGCGCATCATCGAGTGTGTCACCCATTGAAATGATAACTTATTGCGAGGCACGAACGCTTAAAATTTACCGCTGGCTGACGTTGCTGTCGAATACACCTGACGGAGCACACTGTTGTTGTTTAATTTGCACTTGTTGTTTTATAATTTTTAAGTTTTTATTTGAGTTTTTTAGTTTATACCTCATAACTCATAAAAATGGTTTTTAATCAAAATTTTTGAACTAAAAGTAAGAAAAAATTAAAATTCACTCATATAATCATCTTTTTTTTAATTTTTGAAGTAATTAGTAATTTGGAAAGATAAACGTTTTAGTAGAAGATCTAATTGTTTCTCAATAATTTTAAGTAAACTTCCTTACCAGGCATTGAACTAATTTTTCAATTTAGTACGACTGTATTTGCAGCAACATTCTCAAGAAATTTTTAAAGATATCGTTAAACATATTTTTTTTTTTGTACCAAAAAGTTGAAAAATCTGACTTAAAATTGTAACTGTATACAAAAAACTCGACTCTAAGAATACAACGCAAATAGCAGCATATAATATGAATTACACAGAAATTACAAACTAAAAGTCACAAATGCTTTTGCATTTCACTTGAATAAATTTAAATGAAACTGTAAACTATTTATGCAAATCGCAGAACAATAATATCCTTAATGGCACAAATAAACAGCGACAGTAAAAACTATTGCAATTTACAGCAGAAGCATTTCATGTTTTCGAAGGCCCTAGACAGCAATGCAATGTAGCAATCTAGGGCCTTGTAATGAACCCTACAGCTACACAACGCTATCTACTGGGGAAACACTTTAAAATATTACAGTGTTGAGTCAACCAGCCATGCAGCAAATGAATACTGAACAAAAAAAAAAAAAAAAAAACAAACAAAATACTTTTGCAGCAAACACAAACCGGCTCTAGCTCGTAAGTGACAAGTAAATGCAGGAAAAACAATAACTGCAAAAATAGTAACAACAGTTGTTTGTTTTAATGTGCAGCAATTGCGCAAGAAACAATGAGGTCAACCTGCCAGGGAACATCCTTTATTTTCAAATGTGTTTCTATGTTTTTTACGTAAGTCAGACTGTCTAGTCAGTGGAGATGCAAATATCGATGCTCCAGCAAATATATCAATTGGCTTATGACACACTCTTAGATTGCACAAGCTTACAAATATTAAAATTTGCTTATATCTCCGATTAAAATTTTGAATCCATATGTAAAATGCTGTGCTGACCACGAAAAATGCATTAATAATGACTTTAAACCTTTCTGATAAAATAATACTTTTTTTCGTTATTTCTATTGTATTTTGTCATTTTAGAAACATTTTGTTTACCAATCAAAGAATTTCTATTCTATTTATCAAAGTTCAAAAATATTTTAAAATTTTTCTCGAAATGATGTTACGAGTATTTCCGTTTTTTTCCAAGTCGTTTTCAAAAGATAGCTCAAAACATTCCATTTGAAATTATTCGTGTGTATGCTAAAATTGATGAAATTATTTAGTTTTGATTTGGAAAAAAGTAAAGTACAAATTCGTGAAAGTTTTTCCTTGCAACTGAAAAGTTTTGTCTAAAATATCTCCACTTTTAATGGGCTACTTTTATTTCATTGTATTCTTGATGTACTTAAGTATTATCGATTACTTCATACATTTTTTCCCCTACGAAGTGAAGTATCGATACTTTTCGTATGGTATTTTACACCAAAGTGTTGGCATATTTGCTTGAGTGCCTACCTAAAGAAATAAGTTTGTGGTTGTTGTTTTCTACTTTACATATTAGCATATGCACACACACACATGCATACAATGTCTGCTGTGGTCATATCCTTGATTTTGTTACTTTCGTGGCAGTTGTAACAGAAACAAAAAAAAGTCGTATTGTACATAAATGAAACTTTTTAATTTGTTTGTTAAAGTGTAATTTTCTTACCGTCGTCTGTTCGCAATCTAAATAGCAAACAAAAACACATGTGTTGCATAGCGTGTCCGTAGTGATTAGCACCAAAATGCAATCGACTGTGCGGGTTGGAATTTTCACTTAAATAGTTTGTCAGTTTATTCGTTTTTTGTTTGTTTTTCACTGCCGTGCCATGCGTGCATGTGTCTAGCAGTTTTGCTTTTTTATGCTTTCAATTTAAGTGCATTAAAATTTGTATTGCGGTCATTTTGCTCCGCTGTCGGGATAATTGTTGCATATTTTACGGCTATCTAGATTATCGCTTTCATTGTTGCAGTAAATTGTTTTTACTTATTGCTCTGTATATGTTTGCAAACATATTACAATAAATAAGCTTTGTTATTGTATTGCTAGTAAGAATTCATAAAACTGTAGTGGTGTCCTTTTGCTCAATACTAGTGGGCTGGTAGGCTTCAGAGATTAACTAAAAAAAAGTAATAACCTTGAAATTTTCCCCTTTAAAACTTGTATCTTTTTTTGTTTTGTATACATAAAATGCTAATGAAAATGTCACTGTGTTGATTTTGTCATTCTACAGCGTATTAAGTCCTTTTTCAATCTCCTGTACCGCCTACGTGTGGCCTTAATTTTTGCCTACTGAATTTCTATTCTTTTGTTGCTCAAATTATTCATACGAATCAAGTCTAACGTTTTACTTTTGACGTAACATTTGACAGAATGAAGCTTGAATTGACGTATGAACGTCACATTTATAACTGTCATTGCAATGTGATTATGCAGATTTTGTTTTTTAACTTGGTAAGTGTAAAAAAGGAGGAAAAACAACAACCAACAAGAGACATTTCCACGATTCTTTGTTCATCAAGTGTGCAATTTTTTCCGCGATGCTTGTGTCATTGAAATGTTTTTTTTTGTTTCACATTTTCCGTTGCTGAATGTTTTTCAGTTTTGTTGTAGTTGCTGCTCTTTTAACCCTGCTGAGTACTTTGTATTTCACACAAAAATTAAAACAGGCAAAACGCTACTAACTTCTTGAGACAGTTAAATTTATGTGGCGCTACTTGAAATTTATGAGAATTTTGTATTCAAAACTTTTGTTGCCTTTTTTTTGTTGTAGTAAAACAGTAGCACTCATTTTAAGATTTTAATTTCATAATACTTAGTTGTTGCATGTCATTGCTGCAGGATAATTTATGTTGGTATGTGTGTTTGATATGTGTGTAAGAGACTTTGTCAGTTAAAACTTTAGAATTGTCAAACTAAATAAATGGAATGCACTAAGAGGTTTTTGGTTCATACAATGCTCCCAATTTTATTTATGGGAAGTCAAATTATGATGCCTTTAATAAGCGATATCTCGCAAGTGAAGTATGCAGTTCAAAAGTTCAATGGAAATTTTGAAGAGAAAGTTTATTGCTCTCTGAAAGAGAAATAAGACAAACAATTTCAGAAAGCCTTCATATAAACCTGAGAACAACGATATTTTTACTTTTTGTAAAAAATATTTCAAAATCGTGAGATGTTTGTGAAAAGAAAAATTAAAGTGCGGATCTGTTAAAGGCACAAAACTCTTTCGGATCTCTATGGTCTGATCCTATAATTTGCAGAGCTGTGAAAATCACAAACTCTCGCAAAAAAATTTTAATAAAGTTTGCTCAAAGGCATTTAAGGTAAAATGGTGCGATGTCAAACACCTATGGACACACGCAATTTATTAAAATTATTTAAGTTAAATGAAAATTAGAAATCGGCTACCAGTTAAAAGAAAAAAACCCGGGAATGTTATATTTTTGGAATTACTTTTTTGTGAAATTTTACCAACAGATTTTTACTACAAAGCTTTTAAATAAAAATTGAGTAATTAAACTATTATTTTTTTTTTGTTATAAGGTGGAAGAGACGGTTTTTGATATTGGAATTCTTATAATTTTTTTTATTATTGAGCATCATAATTCCCAAAAGTTTTGATCTATTGTCTTTCTGGTGATGGCAATAATATTAATTTTTAGAAGCAGTCGTAGTCGCCAAATACACTAGGGAATCTTCACGACTGACATTTTGGTGAAAAATCAGATGCAGATGCATAGGAAGATTGAAAGCTTCGTGGCGACCAATTGATCGAAAAAATAAGTCAAAATTGAAAGGAACTAGCACAGCATAAATCAACATTTAATTGTGCAATAAATCTATCTGTCTTTTCTGCCTTTTCTTTGAGGAAATATAATTCTGAAGACTGAACAAAGTACAAATAAATTAGGGATGTTACTAAACAATCATTGTCAAAACTTTAAATGAATTCTAGAAATTTTGCATTATCAAAGATTAGTTTTTCACTTTAACAACATACTTAGGGTGGTTAAAAGTTTTACAATGCAAACTTTTGCTTCACTGTGGCAAATTCTTAGCATACAAATTATTTATGCATGAACTTAAGTGAAAATTTCTTGTATGTAGAAAATAAAAACTTTCGAAAGTTTCAGCAAAGTTTCATGTGTGTTTCATGTGTCTATCAAAGTGACTCGAAGGAATTTCGAAACAAAAGTAGAGTAAAATCAAATTCAACTCCGATACGAAGCTGCATGGTTTAAACGAAATCTTATCGATAAAATATTGCAAAAAGAAAAGAAAAGTTCATCGACATGACTTTCAGCATTGTGTTGTGCACATTAAAGTTGCGCAGACCCAGCTAAACATGCAATCAGTACTTCAGAAGTCCTGGCAGTTTTCACAACTGTGCATTGCTGAGTTTTTGTTCTTTAAGGTTGAACTTTCTTATTTGTTGGTTTTCAATGTCAACAGCTATGTCTCGTCTTGGTAATTATTCAGCATAATAATAACAATAAACTGTCAACTATATGACAGATAGCATACAAATTGACATAAATAATTGTTACACTATAACAAAAGATATATGTAACAATAAATTCTTATCTAAATCGTGTTTGTCGTTTGTGTCGTTTATCTTTGGCTTAATGGCTAAATTTTGCTTGCATTTGAATTTTCGAAGTTTTCTTCATCATTTTATGTATCTCTGTATGTGCGTGTCGATACGCTAGCAGATAAGACATTAAGTGTGCTTTTATCAATATTTATTCTTTGCCCAATAGTATCGATAAACACATTTAATAATTCACAAAAATTAATGATTTCTTATCTTTTTTTCAAGAGCTTGCTTCACTGATGGTTTCTGTCATGAATTTAATGGTAACTCACCTAAATGAAAAATTACATGAGCTGATTTTTCTAATACTAAGATTTTTTCTTGAACATGTTGAAAATTTGGTCACAATATGTATTATTTTAAACTTAACTCATTGGTAAAGTGTTTGAAATAGCTTTCGCCTACCACCCCAACCACTAGCGCACATGTAACTTATTCCACTACTACAAATAGAATTAATTTGTCTACTATTGACACAAGTAAAACATGAAAACAATTCTCATGAATTTACCATTCTCTATTATCAGAATCAGCTTGTCTGTTTTTGCCCCGCAGTTTCACCATATGATTAATTTACCAAGAATTATCCTTATTAGGAGGATATTTATGAAAGATTAGCATTTATGAAGGAAACTAAAACGTAAATAAACAGTATAATATGGATAATTGAATCTTTATTGTGATATAGAAGAACACGGAAAAACTAAGATTAAGATAAATAATATTTTATTAGGTGCGTAGTAGTTTCTATGTTAAGTAACATAAATAAGCAAAACATATTTCGGTTTCTAAGACACGATAAGAAAAATATAAATTAATAGCAGTGCTTTCAGAAGAGCAAAGGACCAATAATAACATGACTTTTTAAACGGATTTCAGAAATACAAATTATTGATTTATTATGTCAACATTTTGATAGTATAGTATCAAAGACCTTTATATTTATTGAATTGTATGATTCCAGAGAAAAAAATTGCATAGTTAACCACAGTAATAGCAATGACGTTGAAATTGATAACAAAGAAGAAATTAGGACATAGCCATTCCTATTTATAAATGAACTAGGAAGTAGAAAATTGTGAAGACAAACCAAACAATCTTTTATTTACTTTTAGTTACGAAAACAATGGAAACTTCCACTCAGCACTTGAAAAAAATTTTAAAAAATGGATTGGGAAAACATTGCTTTGAGCAGCATTAGCTATTATGAGCTTTAGAGTGGAGGGAAAATAAAACTTTTTCTCTTTGATTTTGTAAAATCCATTATGGAGAACTGAAGGTATGGATAGCGCTATGAGACAATTCCGATTAGTAAACTACCACTCGCTTTGAGATTTCAAAATGCTTTAACTCGACGAAAAAAAAAAATATGTTAGAAAACTCAACGGCATTTGAAAGAAGAAGACTTATACTTTATAGTCCTACACATTGGTCATTGAAAAAAAAGGTCACAATTCTACATACCCTCCAAATAAAAAACGCAAGAAAAGCGCCAGAACTTGGAAAAAATGCTTAACCCCGTTAAAAAAAGTATTTGAACGACAAATTATACTTGATTCAGATGGAAACTTTTGAGCACCATCCACTTTTTAACGATAAAAAGTAAAAAAATGCAGGCTCAATAACTCCAGATTTTTCTATTGTGCCAGTCAGACGAATAAATATTTTATATTGTAGACAAAGAGTTTTGAAAACTTATAAATATTTCGTTATCTTTTTAGAGTGTAGTTTCTATGTTATATCATCATCATTTCGTTTATTTGTATAAACTATTGCTGGTTTTGTTTTTATTTCAATTTGATTTATTTTCTTATTACAGCTTTGTTGTTTATCCATATTTAATTTCTTAATTAACAAGGACAGTACGCAAAGCCAGCACAAACAGCTAGGATATGCGCAACTATAGGCGTCAATTTGGCGCCCACTGACACTGCAGTAGCAGCACAATGGCATCAGAAGTCGCAGTGGTGGCAAAATGACAACAACGATAAGTGGTGCTTGCATGTTCTCTGAACAACAAGACATACGTTACAATATTGTCATTGTTGTAATTTTCCAACATTAATAATGTTGTCTTTGCTGTTGTTGCGTTTTTTTGTTGTCGTAGTAACTCATTTACCTCATCAACGTTCATTATTTTTAGCATTCGACGAGTTTTACGCACTGCGTTTGCAGCGTAGTTAAATTTTTTAACGTTTGTTTGTTATTATACAGAGCAAGAAATGCAATTTAATAATTTATGGAAAGAATATTTTTTTAAAAATAGGATACCATTTGGCTCTATGGGTAAATTAGCACATTTTTTGATAATTCCCATTCATAAATGTCATACGTAAAAATTTTATTTTCATTGGGTTCTGACACTAAGAAACATTTTTGAATATTTTGAATATTAATCTTCTTGAAAGAGAAAGAGCCCTGTTGCTTAAGTGAAACGAAAAATATTTAACTGCACTTAACTGTCACTTACAATTATCTATAGCCATTTAGGCTAAGAAATCAATCAATCATTACAAAAGAGGGTTGACTTAATCAGATAGGATACCATATGTCTCGGATATGACCCTTTAATATCCATTCTCAGACTTTAAGTATTAGAACACGAGCACCCTAAATCACTGTATATAATGTATATTCTTATATTTTATGACTTTTTCATTCGAGGGCCTTTAACATGCTCGAAGCTTTACTGAGTGCGCCTTTTTATTTTCGTTTCCTGAGTGTAAATTTGCATTTGACAAGCTTTAATTACTTCATTGACTGCTTGTTAAACAGTCAGTGTGTGTAATGTTAACGTTTACCATATGCACTACAAATATTGTATACAGACACTGCGTGTGTTTGACATTAAATGAAGTTATGTAATTGTTTCATATTATCCTTTACCTAGTGGCTTTGCGTGAAACTGCTTCATTACTTATATACTTTTAGAAATTTAATAAAGTCTTATTAAGAATTAAATGTTACTCATACGCCATGGTGAACACTTTGCTATTATTTTCAAAACAACAATAACTTCTTATTTATGTTACTGTTTTAAGTTATCGCAGCAGAAGAATAAAAACAGAGAAAAATGATTTCATAAAATCTGTGCTGCGCAGAGTCTGCACTATTGCAGTAGTTTCTTCTAAGAAGCGCTAATGAAAAACAATCGTTAAATTTTTATGAACTCTGCTGCATTTTTCATAAATTTTTTCCTAAGCATTTTATTATTTTGCTGTAAAGAATATCTGCTGAACTTTTATCTTATATTAAAGGACGGTAGCAGGAGTTACTGCAGGACATTGAGAAGAAAATTTAATTATGGTTGAATTTTTATAGCACCCAAGGAGCAGCACAAATGCGAGTGCAGCAGCAGTACTGCGAACACATTAACTAAATGTATGTTATTTTAGTGTTGTCTTGTATTAGTGCATATATATGTGTGTATCTGCAGTGCTATTAGTGAAAGAGTGTGCGTAGTTGTTTCATTAGCTTTAAGTATGGTTCTTTCTTATGCTGATATTGGTCATTAATTATTTAATTAAATTTTTATTAGCTGCTTGTGCAAATTGTACTGAAGTGATTATGTAGCTCTGTAAGAAAAGGGGATAAAGCTGAATGCAACGAAACCTTTTAAGCGTTCACAAGGGGATAACAGGTACAGTTTGCATTATCCTCAATTCAGTTTTATTGCTTTAGAAAAACAACTTTAAAATATTTTAATCAAAGTTTATTTTGTGTAGGTTAATTAATAAAAAATCAATGAAAGTGTTGGAAAAAATAAGGAAATTGGATTCTTTTTTGAAAATATTTCCTAATTTAATTTTTAACTGTAGTCCCTAAATTAGAACGTCAGCGCCGTTTATCTGTTGAAATTATCTAATGCACATACATGAAGTAACCCGAAATAAGCAACGCGCTAACGCCAGCTTATTCCATTTAATTTTCCAATTTTGACAGAGCGTTGACATCTTAATTTTTATTTTACTATGGTTATTTTTCTCTGTCACAAACAGTAAACAAATAAACTTCACATGGTATTTAACGTTATGCTCCTATTTAAGTTTAGCGCGCAACACAATTGCGTAGCGATGGCAAAGAACGCTTCAATTTAGGAACCACAGTAAATTTCATTCTATACTAATGTATTGACATTTAAGTTTCGAAAAAATTTTATTAGCTCAATTTCTGCACTCAAAAATTGTAGATTGCATCCTTTGCAAACAATGAAATCATAATAAAAAAACAAACAAGACACTCTTCAATTAATTTGAAGTGCTAAAGCAGCTTAACGACAACTCGTTGACATTTGATTGCTGTTGTTTTCAAAAATTTTGACATTTTGACAAATTGCATATCATCAGCCTAACAAAATGTACACTAAGCCCATTCACCACCTACAAAAACTAAAACAATAAGAAATGCACTTATGCTCTGGCATTTCTGAGCTTCATTTGATGTGGCAAACGGTTGTGGGCGACACACAGATATGCGTGTGTCCATTCGACGGCGCGTGCGTTTGTCGATTTGTATGCGTATATCAAATTATGTTTTTATATGACTTTTGTTTGTTGATTTGATTGACGTGCACACTTAATAATTGCATTAATATTTTCATATTTTGACATTGATTGATTTTGATAAATTGACGCATATTGCATTTGAATTGCGTTTGTGTCCTAGAATCTTTTTGTTATTTTATTATGTGCACGTCGTGTTATTTGTGTCAACATTGCATGCAAATATTTATTATATAGAGCAGCAGTAATGGTAGCAAAATTTAATTAAGAGAAGATTTTTGTTTATTTTTTTCTAAAAACTGTTTGTCCATTTTAATTGGAGTGCATTCATTAGTGAAAGGATGTTATTCAATTTATTAGTTTGATTTTTATTGTTAAAATTTCTATCTTGTTATAGTTATTGAGGTGCTAAGGCCAGAAGTGTCACAAATATTCTCTATTGCGTTGCCACGGCTCATATTTCAATGAAGTCTTATAATTCGCATACAGTTTGCGATTTAATTGTTTCTTGTTTTTGAGAAAGCTTTTTTTTTTTTTTTTTGAAGTCAAACTTTTTTAGCGACAACATTTTTTTGTCGGGATTTAGAATAGCTAGATAGATTGTATGTGTCATAACGTTTAAAAAATTCAAAGCGGATTACATTGATGAAAGCATCTACTACTTATTGTTAGTTTACTCTCCAAATTTATTTTCTAAGAAGAAGTGGCACATATTTTTGGGCAAACATTTGAAAAGAATGGAAAATAGGCAATGCAGAAGCGCACAAATCAGAAGCCATACATCAGTTAAAACACATATAGTCTTACACACACACACACATATTGATGAATTTATGCTGTTGCCGCCTCGTTTATTGCGCTCATAATTTATTTCTTTAATTACGTCATCTGTAACGTCATACAATAAACGATAAAAGTCACACAATTGTAGCAGCTCTTTAGGCGCACATGTGCAAACACTTGAAGCAAAAACAATAACAAAAACAAAAGAATACAGCGACGACAATGGCGCGTCAAAATATTTCAAGGTTTCAGCACCCAGATAACATTTGGACGATTGAATTCTAAGAGATTAAATTGAAATTCATCTTTTAATTGCATTTTCAGGTATTTCTAAAGGTTCATATGTTTTGATATTACTTTTTTCATGGCTCAAATACATCAAATGTAAGTACCTGAAACCTGGTCTAAAAGCGAATAATATTTTCTACCTAAGATAGAAGGGAAAATATATAATATGAAGATCAGAAACTTCAATTTATGTCATTTCGAAATGCTAACAAACACTTCTAAAATTTCTGATTATTTCTGCGCTCTGTGGCTCAGTGGATAGCTCATTCCTCCCAATCGTGCGATCAAATTTCGCTTTCACAGTTTACTGGATATCAAAATATGATCTCACGCCATGGGCGATTTATATACATATTATTTCTCTTTGATTAAAACTGCTAGCTGGGCATACGAAAAGCAGTAAAACAAAACCAAACAAAAGAGCTCAAAATGACTTTTGGTTACTGTTTGTATGCATTAATATGTTAGCCGATCACTATTAAGTATTCCTATTTATTTACATTAAAAAATATTTTAAAATAATAAAAAAAGAAAAAAAGTGACAAATGAATGACAACAGCATTAAGATGCCTAAGCTTTGGTTTGCTTGTTTCTTTTTATTTCAAATTAATCTTTGTTATCCTCGCTTTTATTTTACTGCTTTTGTTCAACTGCGCAATTTTCCTTCGTAATTTTTTATTTTTATTTTTAAAAAATTTAGTGTGGAGGAAATTAAGTTGTTCATGTTGGTTTGAGTTTTTTCCACTCCTTATTGTTATTATTATGTTGGCCTTTTGTGGCTTAGCACAAGTGCAAAAACAAACATCCATTCATAACACTTTAGCACACACACATGAATAAACTTACACATACACTGGTGTAGTTGTTTTGCATTTAAATGTGACGCTATTTTTCAATTTCAATGCGTTACTGGCGCTGCCTGCTGTAATGTGTACAATTTGTAGCCATTTTGTGTGTGTGTTTGTGCTCGTAAATGTGTATTTTATATTCACTTATAACTCAAGCACATGTTAGTGGTTTTGGTATTTAGAAAAAATGACTTCATTTAAACTTACAGCTATGCCACAAATGTGGCTGGATTATAAAGCTTTTCATTTTCAATTTAAATCATCACGTTGCTGTTTTTTTGCTGAACAAATTTACGACCATCTTTATTGCTTGAAATAAATGTTTGCGTAATTTTGAGGAAATCGAGGAATAAATAGGTATGAAATAGCTCTCATTCTCTTGTCTGTCATCTGATGGAAACTTTGCACTCCTTCCAAAAACATGACAATTCAGTGTACAGCGAGAAAATTATCTATCAATTATTCTCTTCTTTCTGTTTAATAATTTCAAAGAGTTTTTATATTTCTTGTCCACCAATTTTGCTAAGAACATCTTAGTTATCTTTTACAAATGTCATTCTAATAAAACTACAATAAACTAAGCTGTGGCACTAGTAACACGATGGGGCCATGTATCTAAAGGAAAAACTTAAAACTTTAGATAAGAGAAGTTATTTTAAGGAACGAAGAACATAGTCGGCAACCCCCATTTCATTATGAATTAATTTAATAGAGTAGCATGCTCAAGTAGCTGAAAACTTGAATTTTGTATAATAAATATCTCAAAATCCTTTTTGATCCAATTGCTTTTAATTATGAAATTTCAGCAATTGGGACGATGCGATAATTGAAAGTAGGCTGTTTAGTATGAATCATATATTTTAAATTAAAAAAATCGATTAAAGTTACTCGGAAAATGATACTGATCAAGAGAAAACACCCTCAAGAGTGACTTAATTTTCAATATATTTCATTGAAGATTTTTCTTCTTCGGGCAATTTATGCAAAGCATTTAAGCAAAGAGATTAAAAAATCATTGAGAAAGGTTTCAAATTGGATGTACTGGATTATTGCGAGCTTAAATTCGATCAATACATTTAGAGTAGCATTAAATATCGACTAGGTATTTTTAGGCAGTAAAAATCGAAAGAGAGACAATCTGAAAATCTTTACATTAACACTTTTATTTATATGTATGTATATCAGCTTCGAACTCTTTTGCTTTTGCTTTAAAGAAATTAATATTAGAACAAAAAGTGAGAAATATTGTTGGCAACAAAATTGCTAGAACAAATTTTAACACTAAGTGCTCACTAAATCTGAATGTCAAAAAGGAATTCAAAGTTTTAACGAAATTTTGCATACAAGCACAGCTGTTGTAGGAGAAGTGTAAAGAATATTATTGCGTTAAATGCATTGAAAGAGTAATATGAAAAATTATGAGCAGTTTTTATAAGAAATACTCATAAGATTGCCAACTACAGCAAAATAACGGTTATAAAATTAAATTTTTATTTCAAGAAATTGCATTTACAGTTGCATTGGCGCATTCTGCAATAGCACTCCTACGCTACTATAAAAATACTTTGCATAACCAAGGGTTTTTTATTATCAGCACGTTTTGGTTGAAACTCTTGGCATGTGCGCGTACAGAATAGCAAAATGAATTGTCCTTCAGAGAAGTGAAAGAAAAAAGTTAAAGAAACATTAAGCTCAGCTTAGTTCTATAGCTTTTTCTTTTTGTATGGAGTAGCAGAAAAATTTGAATAAAAAAGATGAATAGATACCAGGATATTGACTGCTTTTTATAAATAAAAACAAGAAAAGAAAAGTACTTTAAGTTTCCTCTAGTACATAGTTTAATATCTCTATTGTGTTCGTAACTTTAGCAGCAAATGTCAATCAATTTTAATTGGCATTCAGTCAGATCACATATAGAGCTGCCAGTTTTTGTTACACGTGATGACCATTGCCTTGCCAACCCTATTGCATAGTAACAACTTTTAATTTGCATATCAAACAATTTAAGTCCTACAAAGCAGTAGAAAAGCAGAGAAACAGTTTAAATAATAAATTCAACGTCCTTAAAAATAAGACTCCTTAGAGCACTGTTGTCAAGAGAAAAATACACTCGAGTAATAAAAATGTCAGGACAAAAGTTGAATGTTTTACTAATTGAAGCACAAAAAGAAGAAACAAAAATTCAAAAACAGACGTGCACACATTAACTTTTGAACACGAGCTTGACGTACATATAACAGGAGATAAGTGACACATGATATATACACATATGCAAGTAGTTGGAAATCAAGAAGTTTCAAATACACTCGTAAAAGCGTTTATTCGGGTTCATTTTAAAACCCGCATTTAAAGTTAAGGACAACTTTTGAGCAAATTGTGAGACTTAAAAACAACTACAGATAAGGGACAGAATCTTAAAGTGCAAAGGTGAGTCAGTTTTTTAATTTATGGCGCAGAAATGCTGTAAAAAACCACGAATGTATACCTTAATTTGCACTTAACCTACCTATTTATACATAAAATTTGACACATAAAAATTAAGGCAATGTATGTGTCTTATTATATAAAGAGAGGCTGTGAGTGTGCGTGTTTGCTTGGACTTAAGTTAGGGATGTGTTCAGGAAGTACTGAATCGATTTCTAAAAATCATTGTCTGAACGTTTATTTGATTTCGATAAGTAGGAAACGAAACTACCAAACTTTCCAAATTAAAGTTTTGGTGAAACAAATTAAGATTAAAGTTGACCTGATATCTAGATGTTTTAAACAATAGTGTACTTAAGTTTTAATGAAATTAAAATATTTAAAATTAAAGGTTAGGTTAGGTTAGGTTAAAAGGGTTTCTTGCATAGCAAGATGCACTCGGAGGCAGTTTGCCCATTGTGATACCCACCATATATAGAAATGTTCCCCTCCTTCTCCTTTAAAAGTCCTATTAAATGTGGGCGAACCACCCAGAAGCCTTGGAGAAGTTGAGGATGCTGGTGAGTTCCAACTCAGCTAGTTCCTCAAGAACTCAAACTGTAAGCAATTTTCAAAATAATCGTAAGTTCAAATCTCTGATTAATGGCTTATGTTTTTTATGGAACTTCATAAAATTATGAAAACTACTCGCTTTTTTTTTTTTTGGTATTAGAGGTTTTAATTTCATCACAGTGGGCAAAATACATTTAAGAGACGTTGTTTTTAAAGGTGATCAGGTATCCTTAACACCATTAAAGGTTGCATTTTTTCCAAATGAATTTACTTATTTGAACAGGCCTTTTAAAGAACTTTTTCCGTATTGGCTTCTAAGAGGAAAGCAGAAAAGTAGATCTTCTGTGGAAATAAAAGACTCCCGTTGAAAGAGCCGTCCAGTCCAGTTTAAATAGATAGAGAAAAATAAGCCAAGAAATTCAAAAGAAACATGTGCTTTCTTTTTTTTTTATGAAAAATCCCTGTGTGGAAATGTCGACATATTCAAAATATAAATTAGCAAATATTGACATATTTGAATGCTGATATTTTTCAACATCTTACATGCTTGGATGGAAATATAGTCGTGTGTAATCCAAGCACAATGTTTTCACAAACTTTTTTTTTCTCCTTAATCAACGGGCTTGTTATTTGTTGGCATTTTTGCATGAAATGTTGATTCCACAAACAGCAATGTTAGCATATATACTTTCGGGTATATTTTGGCAACAACGTTGTTCTTAAGTTCAAAGAAAACTTTCATTTTTATGGATTCGAATAATTAAATAAATGAAAGAAATCTTATATTTACGCATAAAATTTTTTACTGTTCAACTGATAGCTTCGGAAAAAAAGACCTTGTGTAACTTTAGTGCCATTTTTAAATTTTACGCCAATCGTTCAAACAAATAAACCTCCGTAGGTTTCCTTGGAACACCATATAAACACTTGCAAAGAAAGAAAAACAAAACAAACATCGAAAAATACTACAAAAATGGTTTTTCCTCTATTGAGACATTTCAGTTTCATATATCAACGCACAACTCGTATTGGAGCATTGCCAAAAATTCCATAACTGAAAGCCAAGCACACACTCTTCTGCATGACCGAAAATGTGAGTCCAAGCATGAAAGGTTTTTTTTTTAGCAACTAAAAGAAATGGCAATGAAAAATAATAACAAAACGGGAAATGTTAAAAAAATAGTTCAAAATAGGGTATAAATTTAAGTGGCTTTAAGTTTTAGATGTTGTCAGAAAATAATTAAAAAAATAAGTGAAAACCACTAGACAGCGAGGATGAAATAAAATTTATTCAGGCGACCTTAAAACTTTGCAACAAAAGTAAGCAACTTCATTAACAAAATTGTCCATACTTGCTGAGGATTTTTTGATGGTTTTGTATGCGCCTATTTGTATGCAGCATCTAATTGTATAACCAGTTTCGTGCTGATTTTCTTTGAATTTGTTTTTAAGCAGGTGCTTGTGGCGCAGTTAAGCGAAAAAATTAAAACACACAAATAATAAAGACCGATTGAGGTCAACTGGTCAAGATTAATCTTACTTTTTTATTTTATTTTTGTATTTCTTACCCTGTTTCTTTCAGCGAATTCGTAAGGCGTAATGCGAACTGAATTTTAAAAAAGTGTGTTTAATTAGGGCTCGTCTCATTTTTAACAGTTAAAATAATTTATTTATTCAAAGTTATAATTTAGTGGCAAAGCAGTATGCAAATATTTTAACTTTGTGAAGAGCAGCTGTTGTTTTACTTAAATAAAAAGTTTCTTTCTTGCAAGTTGAACCCAATTATGCTATCAGCCTAAATGTAAGCAAATTTTTATAATGCAACTTTGATTTGTTAGAAGCGAGGGAGTGGATGGAAGGAATATTTTTAAACAACTTCCTTAAAGTTTTTCTATATCATTATAATTTGCCGCAAGCTATGCTATACATTGGCTTCAATCATTAAAATAAAATCGTTCCAGCTTGATAAAAAGAAGAGTGTCTTTAATTGTCAATTAATTTTTATATATAGAATTTCAGAAGCAAAGACAACTACATTTCAGAGACTTTCAAATTCCAGAAAATCTTAATGGTCGTGTTAAATTAATGTAAAATTTGAAAGTTAAGTAAAATACTTCAAGAATTTTAAAAGAAGTGAAAAACCCTGGTTGATAGTCTAGAAGGCGAATATATAACAATTTGACAATCTATTTTATTTCCACTTCCAAAGCTTTTATTTATAAATATGTATTAGTATAAGTAAGTTTCCGAACCTTTCGCAATAGTAAGTAATTCGATAGAAACTTGAAAATCTCCCGCTTATAATGATAAGTTTTTAAAGCGATAGTACTAAAAATGTAATAAATTTTGCTTTATTTTATCGACATCATGAAGCTATGGAAGCATACTTCGCTTACTCATAGGCCAGAAATTGCAGATTCAAAAAAAAAGATCGAAAAAATTTGAAATTTTACAACAGAAACAATCGATATCGACATTGTTCAGTGACGGGCAGTTTTTCCTCGTTATGGATTATTTAATACTGGTGAAAATTTATGTGTGAAAATATGTCAGTGATTGAATCTTAAAAACTTTTGTCATATTTCAGTACGTCTTTTCTTTGAAAAGTACAATGCACAGGATAGTACATTCGAAGAATCACCAGCGCACGCATATGCCAATAATATTTTCGAAATTCAAACACACTGTGCAAGTCCATTAGTAGCGACTTAGAAGTATACCAACGTATGTAGGGAATGAAGTCAAAAAACTGCATTGTTTCATAACAATTTCGTATTCAATAACCTTCATTTTAACTGTTCCTTCAAAGTCACTGCCTTAGTTTCTGCAACTCATGCAGTGAAATATGTGTTGCAATCGCTTTGAAATCTACGATAGTTCGTGAAGCCTCGCTTGTCATGCAAAATGTTGAAACTGTGAGTTTTTTTTTTGTTGGCTTTGCAAAACAAGCTTAGCCCATCACTAAAATTTTATACAAAAAATGCAGTAACAAAATGTGTCACTAACGCGAGTACATATATGCATTTTCCAAAAATGCTGACATTATTTTGTTTTGTGCAAAAACTCCACTTTCCGTCGCGCCATAAAATATGCAATCAATAAATTTTACATTTAGCAAAGAGGCAAAAAGTATGCAGTAAAATCTGTGCCAAAAATCCGTTTGAATGTAAAATTGTGAAAAAATCAAGAAACTTTTTTTACTTCAAAGAGAATTTAATATACATATGGAAAAAATGGAAAATAAGTAAAGAGTAAAAAAAGACAGAAATTCGTAGCAACGCGAATTTCGAGATGCAGAAAGTGTTAAAAAAGTGAAACATGCGGAGGAGGAACATAAGGAGTTAACAGTATCTAATTCTAAAGCTGGATGGCTTTTAGGGTTGGGATCGCTTAATATATGTACCTTTCTCTTTGGCAATATTTTTGGCAATAGTTATCATGTGGCGAGTAGAAAAATATGAAAAGATCAGCCAACGAAATTTACGCAGCAGTCTAGCGTCGCTTGAACGTTGGAAAACGATATGGAGCCAGAAAATGAGGCGTGCAATAGAATCCGCGTGCCGATAACACGACAGAACCGGAGTTTTTTTTGGATACAAAACCCATAAAAAATTTTTCAGCCAAATCAAAACTGTGTCGGTCAATTTTTGTCAAAATTCGTCCGGTTTGTAAAAGAATGTCCCATATTATCAAGCAACTCAGCAAAGCGTTAGGAACTTTTCATTGCTATCTCCAAAGCCGGTTCTTCAAGAGCACTGCTTGTGTTCACTAATTATAAGACCAAATGGACAACTATCAAATCAAATCCATACACTGAACTCTCATCTGTGTTTTCATCGAAAAAAATTCACTTTTCCAAAATTCATTTCGTCACTCACTTTTCACATTTGTTGTTCTGTATATTGAGCAGTTGTCTGTGTTATAACACAAACAACAAGCATCAATTATTCAACAATTTTCTTAACTTTGTCTATTTTCTTGCCACACCTCGTCACATTTTTAATACCCTATCGATTACTCCACTCCTCTATGCAGACAAAAAGCTAAACTTTTCTTCCATAAATAATTTGCTTAATAAACCGCAACTGAAGAGCGTTTAATTAATATTAGCTTTTAAGCTGCCTGATGAAGGCAACAACTTTAATGGAACAACCAAGTGAACTATTGGATAACAGTCCTAGCAGGAAACGTATGTAAGTGCGAAATATTTTTTTTATCAGCCAAGTAAAAAAACTAATAAATGAATGTTGTTTCCAAATCCAGTGGGATTATTTTTCCAGCTTTCCTGAAATCCAAAGCATTCTGATATAAGAGAAGTTTGTAAGCTCTAATGATTGAGTAGCGGGCTCAAGTTCCAGTGGTGGCGGAAATTTCAAATTTGTTTTTCATGAAGGTTACGCTTAACTTTTGGTAAAGCTATAAGAGAGCGTTTTACAGAGATTATTGTAATACTGTGGCAAGCGCATACGTCCTGGGATATACAAGTTAAAATAAAGCTTTGTACAGTTTCTTGCTAAGAATTTTTTTAACTGTTTTTTTTTTCCATCGGGAAGAACAAAATATTCATTTAACAAAAGTTGTCATAAAAAATCTATAGTCAAAAAAAGGAAGGATTTTATTTACTGTATGCCAGAGTCACCGATGGTACATTTTCCAACTGCGCCAATTCATAGACTCATACGTATTGTCATGCAAATTTTATTTCACTTGTCTTTGCCTACCTATCAAGTTGTCTATGAGCATACGATGAACTTATTGTATATGTAAACATGTGCTTGGGTGTGTGTGCGAAATTGTGCGTAGCTGTCAAGGCTGTCGTATTTTCTTTGTTTTATGTAGTAGTAGTTAAATGAAAATACCATTATTTAAGCATTTTGTAATTTATCAACTTTGTAAAATGTTTACTGCAGTTAAAATTTTATTAAG
Source organism: Meiosimyza platycephala (assembly GCA_963662105.1). Taxonomy (NCBI): domain Eukaryota; kingdom Metazoa; phylum Arthropoda; class Insecta; order Diptera; family Lauxaniidae; genus Meiosimyza; species Meiosimyza platycephala. The sequence continues at coordinate 931,543 of OY759210.1, read as the reverse complement.
AAATGACAAAACATTTCTTTGAAAGTTATGATATTGCCAAAGAAAGAAGATAATATAATAGAACTTTTCCCATAATTTTGGAAAAAGAAGCGCCCAACTAAATGTGCAGTTTACTCTGCTTTTACACTAAATTCGGTCGAATGTCAAATGAACATCATCAATTTCCTAAGATGTCCACTATTATAGTGTATTCAAGTTTAAGTTATGTATGTGTGTGTGTGCTAGTTAAATTGTGCCACATATGTTGCACTCTATTTGACAGTTTTTCATTACCCAAACACCAGATTGTTCACAACACTTACCATATATGACACAATCGATGAAAAAAAATATTATCGTCAAATATTTTGACAGATTCAATTATTGATTAAATCAAGGTAACAACAGGAGCTGCTACAAAATTGATGTGGGTTTGTGTCAGTAATGAAAATATAATGTAGTACCAATTTGCATGAATTCGATTTAATAACGTGCTAAGGCAAAGATTTCAGCATTAGAAAGTTTTAAGCTATTACTTAAAATACTTTACCATAGAGTTGCCATTTATAAGGAATTTTAGTCTTATATGGGACTTTTGTTGATTTTCGATTCTTAGAAAAAAAAAAACATATATAAATAAATCAATTTAACCAAACGTAAGTCTATATAAGTACAAAAAGTCACAGTTTTAGATATAGTCGATTCTAAAAATAAAAAAAATTACTACTATAAATTATGGTTTTGAAATTTCATTGTACTCGTGTATATTAAATTTAAGAATATGCAATATTTTCAAAACTTTTTAAGAAACTTTTTACAAAGTGAATAAAAACCATATTTTTAATGGTATTTTATATAAAAATTTATAAAGTAAATATTAAAAAAATATGAATATATGGCAGGTCAAACTGAAATGCAGCTACCACAAATTTGTCAGGTTTGCAAAAACCTGAATTTTTAAAATTTTTGTTGATTAATTAAAAACTTGTTCATTCTCAAAAAAAAATATATCAGTATGTATGATAATAGCAAAAAAAGAACAGGTAAATTGTTGCCAATAAAAAACTTCGTACAGTAGGATTAGTACTGTCTTGAAGTTGTTAGTTCATGACGCTGTATAATAGAGCACAATGTCATAACTAAGCCTGTCAATTCTGGATCGGCAAAAAGCACTACACTAATGTGTGAAATACCTAATAAAAAGTAGTCTGCTAAAAGAAGTACAGTCGACAGCATTAGTCATAATGCACAAACAATATTTTATTATAAAGACCGAAATACTTAGGTCACATTGTCCAAATCTGAATTAATATTTTGACATAGAAACTAAATTAAAGATAAAACTTAGATCGAAAAATGACATAATGATCAAGTTCCTCCAGCAAAAAATGGATTATCACAAACAAATACTAGAACTGATGGGTACCCTAGCTATAGGCTTAACCATAATATTTGAAAATCTTAAAATCAGCAAGTGAGCATTATGGCAAATTCTTAAATAATGAATGCATAATTTTGCTAAAACCCATACAAATGTTGCAAGAATTTTCTTAAAAGTATGTTAAGCCTATCTAAGCCGAAAATTATGCTACACTTGAGTCGGCAGTAACTTTTTTAGAATGTTTAGCATTTTGCTCCTTGCTGTAAACATCATGGATTTACAAATTTTCATAACAATTCAGAAAAAGAGTGGAAGTGCTTAGTAAAGTTCAATTATTTGTTGTGCTTTCACAAAAAAAAAAATACAAAAACTTTAAGGATTTTCTAAATGATTGTACATGTGTTAGTATGTATGACTTCTAAACGTGTGTTTTTTTCCGATAAGCAACCGCATTTGACAAAGGTGTTCGGTTATTGTACATGACATCGATTTGAAAAAGCTTTTGATTGGTTTTATGTTTTCATTTTTTGTAGAGCTTCAAGAGTTGCTGACGACGGGATGATGGCGAGTTTTTTCCCAGGATTTTTTTTATGCTTTTATATTAAACAAATAAAAAACATTTGAAATGTGCTCCGCTTCACACACATACCAATGCATACATTTATTGGTGTTTGAATAGCTACCACATCATTAACAGCAATTTGCCACCAACATCGTGTACGCATTTAATTGCATTACCATTACGTATTTATGTATGCGTTTATATGTATATTACTTTTGTATCTGCTTGTGGGCAGGATTCACTTAATGTGTGCATTCTGTAAGGGAAGCTTGTTTTATCAGCACATAAAAGCTAATTAGAAACGCATAAAATCGCTTGTTTCTTAATGTGATATATTTTTGAAATTTAATGGACAATTGTGTGCTTAAAGCTGTTTAGTTATTTTCCTTTTAGCACAGAGTTTTTAGCCAAACATCTGATTTTATCTACTACATGTTTGCAGAGCTCAAATTTGAAATTCCGAGATCCGAGATCGTGTGCATGTCAGTCAGCCACAACCTCGAAATAGAATATGTTGTTAACAAACTCAAAAGCTATCTGAAATATTTAGTTTTGTGAACAAGTGCGTTATTGAAATTTTATATGCATTCTACAAAATATTTGCTTATGAAATTTTTTTTTTTAAATCAGAGCTCACTTACTACTGAGTCAATTTGGAAGTTTTATATAACATTTTCATTTATTTTTAAGACGAAGCAATTTCGTTGAAATTATAAAGAGTTTTGAAGGCTTTGTATCTGGAAGACGCGGTTTCTGCAACCACTTGTACATATGTAACATATGATATATATATTTTCGCATTGCATGGGGGGATGACATCTACATAATACTAAATATCCAAAATCGGAAGTAATATTTGCTGCTATTCAATTAGTTGCATTGGTCAAAAACAACTATAAGTTAATTACTATGTATCTGTTGTAGAGAGATTTTTGTTCATTAACTCAGAAGTTTTTCTCTTGTACCTACGGCCAAAAAAAAATTTCAAGATATGTAAGCCTTGAAGTGCTACAAAAGATCTAAAAATTCGAAGTCTGATAGAGATTTTGGTAAGAAGATAGGGTTGCATTTTTTTTATACATATTAATTAAAACATTATCATGTGCATTTGAGAATAAAAAAACTTCAAAACAAAATCACCGTTATATCTTATAATTCTTACCAAATTGAAAAATCTTATTAAATTTAACATTGACCGTTTTCCCAATCATCAACAGATATAGTTAAGAAAAATGCTACCGTTTTCGAGAAATATATATGAATATATACATTATTTTGTTTTGGAAATAAATGAAAGTTTTCTACACCTTAAGTCGTGCAAAAATTCAATTTTAAGTTAAAAAAAAAACTAATAATCCCGTTTGCACAATAAATAGAAGTGCAATTTGCACCTTCCACATTAGCGACGGATGCCAGTTACGCTTATTAACAAAGAAAGAGATGAGAACATAGCTGGCTTGGCGCATATTACACAGATGCATACATACAAATATGTAGCTACTTTTAAAAACTTGAGCGTAGCGTGAAAAAGAGTTAAGTCTCTCATCAAATTCTTGCTAATTTTACAAATAAATTGAACAAACAAAAAAAAATTCGCGATGTGTAATGCTGCTGAAGAAAATATTTTTTTTGCTATTAAATACATTTTCAATATGTTTTTAAAATATAATTTGAGAAAATAAATAAATTTGTTTGCAAAATAAATTTACAACAACACGTTCTAGAAGTTTTATCAGGTGATAATTATTGCGAGAGATTTAGGTTTTTGTTTTAATGAAATGTTGCTCCACATAGCCACTGTGAAGCTAATACACGTGCCAAATCTCCTTTTCTTTCAATTATTAACTAAATTATTTGAGATTTTAGCACCAAAATACAACAATAGTATCAAAAGACTTTGAGTAGAAGCTTAAAACTGCTACAATGCCACCTTTCTGCGCGAAATATTGCTGCAGCACAAAGAGTCTTCATACATAACAGTTGACAAAAACTATTCCCCTAATGCTAAAAGATTAAAAAATCAGGCATCCTCGTCAATTCAGGCTCTTGCAATGAATGACTAAATTATCACTGACTAGACTGAAAGGGTTTTCCTCTGGCCAAATATATTTGATTAAAATTCTCACTGATACCACTCAGCTAAAGCCCCTTGCAGAAATATTTTTTACAATTCCACCACTTGAAAAGAAATTCATAATTGCGGAAGTGTGCTAAATTTTAGCCAGCAAATTGCTCATCGCTGATATAGTTTTCCGAAAACTTATTTTACTGGGGATTTATTGCCAAATAAGCACTTCATAGTGATGAAGCCTGAATTTAAATGACATACTTTCAGATATATTTTTTACTCTCATTGCTGATGCAAAAATTAGTTATCTGAGCCTACGAGTTAATGCCTTAAATAAAGTTTTTAAAATAACTAAACATTTAATAATATTTGGCACACAGTGCTGCGTAGAAAACTTGTTGTAAATAAAAGAACTTCGGCGGTTTCTACAAAGAAGCAAATTATAAATTGGTTTTATTATTATAAACAATATTTGAAGAAAAAATTTGTGTTTTTTCTTGCCACCAGTTGATTCCTAAAAGCTGTTCACGTAAACGTTAAGAAATAAAACAGACCTTGTCAAGTCAAAAATTGGAACCAGAAATAATTAAAAATTTAAAATGAGATGTCACAACTAAAACAGAAAAACTTACAAAACTCGTTCTTCAAATACTAAAATTCATTTTCTTTTATGGATTATCAATAAAAAGTGATTTATGAATTGCTGTTTCGCTTGGTAAAATATTCAATCTTATCTAAATACAAAAGAAATTTGACTGCGTGTTTGGTTTTAAATTTTAATATTTATTTTTTAACGACTTTGTTAATGTCTGAAATCATTGCTAGAATTTAGGTAAATGAAATTTCAGGTTGTGTTACAGCTTTTATCTATTTTTGTATTTTAGAACAATTTTTCTCATTAATAGCTTTTCTCTAAACGATTTATTTTTTTCTCTTTAATACTACCGCATATGATCTAGTGTTCCATGAGTTTTCCCGGCATAAATAGTATCACATGCTTCAAGCGGTTGACACTCGGCTCTCAGCTGATAAATTTATTTTTCACACTTTGCGATTGGAAAATAAAATTTGCTATCATCGGTAGCAGCGTCACTTCATTACGGCTGCTATAAATTTTTCATATGGCTAATTTTAAGTATTTTTTCAAATTGATTTATAAATATTTTTGCTATCGTATTGTTTTCATTTTCTTTTTCTGCTCATTATTTTGAAATTTCTTTTTATTATTTTGTTTGCTTCGACTGATGCTGAATTATTTTTCAGATGAATTTTTTATTTTTGTATTCAGTTTGTTTTGTTGTTTTTTTTTAAAAAAAAAAGTATTATTTTCGTCATTATTTTTGTTTTGTTTGTCTAATTAGGTGCACAACAGTATATCAGTATATTCAATTTGACTGTCACTTTAACTTATTGTCAGTGAAACAATTAGAGACTTTTGCATATCGAATGAATAATTTATTTCAGTAAATGTGTCGCTTGTGCAGTTGGTATTTCAAGAAATAATCCGTGTTATTCTAATAATATTATTCACTGTAATTTCTAAAAAGTAATTTTTCATAAATAGTATTTAATCGAAATAATTTACCTATGCAAAAAATTTTTAAGAGCATTAAAAAACAAAAAAAAAAAACACATTGTTTCTGCTTTAAAAACAAAACTTAACTATCATTGACTTATAATGCAGAAATAATTTAATCGTTTAAGACTGATTTAGCGTTAATATATCGGATCTCAAGTACTCTTCTCAATTTCAAGTATCCTCAAAACTAAATCTCTTTTAATTGAGATCATCAATGGTTGCTGTCAGACACAATACTTTAAAACAACAATAAATATTATCCATGATATTATTATCAATGCCAATTTTCAAAAAAAATAAATTAACCTCTTCCTCAGGCATTTTGTTATGTAAGTGAACTTCAATTATAAGCGGCGAAAAGCAACAAAATTAAAAAAATTGAAAACAAAAAACAAAAATCCAAATGAAATCATTGAAGACTACATACATAAGTGGTCCAATCATCAAGAGTTTTCACTGGCATAATGCGGAATGTCTGGCTTTTATAGCAGGTTTTGTACAAAAATTGATGACTGTTATTAAAGTCATTATTGGTCATATTAAAATTGGTAACTTAAAGTGCAAAGAGGCAGGATGGATTTTAACAAAAAAATATACTTCATTATTTTTGATAATTTATCGATGACAAGTGCAGGGTTTCCAATAAAATAATATTTTCAGACCTATTGAGCTCAATTGTATACAAACGAAAAACGTTATAAAATCTCTTGATTTATTAAAATTTTTATTGTGATATTTTCATCAGTAAAGTTATTTTCTTTCCCACAAAATAATCTTTAAAATAAAATAAACACTACTTTACTAAAAGATCTATTAGAGCTTTTGAAAAATACAATGTAAATATATAATTTTGAAAAACTTAAAATTTATAGAATTATATCTAATACTACTTAGCAAGCTGAGCAGAAAGCCCTTGCATATCTCATTTGTACTTTAGTTACAAAATAAAATATTTTTAAATATTATTCCATAAAAATCTAAACATTTACAAAATTTCGCGAATAGATTAAGTTTTGTTTCTTCACTCCACTGTAACCGGGTGCATACATTACTTAAAGTCAAGTTTTTGCCTCACACTTCAGCAATTTTTAATTGATTTATTGTTATAATCAAAAATTTTGAAATATTTATGTACGAAAATGTTGTTGCAATTAACAACTACCAGAAAACAATTAAAATTTGCTCAGCAGGGGTGTTTCACTGCACCTGCACTGATGTTAATCATCATCGCGATAAGGCGGTGAAAAAATTGAGGTCAATGTTTCTTTTAATTCGGAAGCTGTATAAGTCCATGGCAAGTGAAGACACGTGGATGATACAAAAATGACGAGACAATTTTTTATTGATAAGAAAAATTTAAAAAATGTAACAAACTAACGTGCTTGTATAGTTTTTCTATTCGAATAATTTATTAAATAAATTTTTTACTTGGTTTAAAGCTTCAAGCTATATTGCTACTAAGGCTAATAGCTGCAATAGCTAAACAGTATTCTATTTATTTACAAGAAATATTATTATAAATAATGATATTACCAAAATGAGGCACTAGCTACAAAGGCTATCAGCCTGAAAAAATTCTATAAGATTTTATATCAAACTAAAAACTGTATTGTAATTATAATGGTTTCATAAAGTAATTCTTAAGCAGCATTAGCTACAACGCAAGTTAAGTTGGCCGATGATATCATGATTGATTTTGAGTTGAACGTAATATACTGAAAATTAGTCTGGTGCGAATTGTTCGCAATAAATATGTACTTTACTGTATTATACGAGTAAAAACAATTTCATCTATTGATCTCTGAACTTAGCTAAAGCACACACCGACGATGGCAAAAACACCATCGATGATGCTACTGACTGGTGTTTATAATTTTTCATTGATCAAATTATATACAAACGAAATCAAGTAAACTCAAAACGACGACGTCAAAGACTATTTTCCGGTCAAAAAGCAGACCGGATTTCAAAAAAACAAGGCAGAGGTAATAAAAATCTACGCTATTTTCGTAGAAATCTCAATGGTAAATCAAACAAAGCAGCACCAGCATTTAAAGCAAGCCACACTAACAAAAAAAAAAAAAAAAAACAAACGCCAAAAAAATAAAAAAATAGAAAAATAAACGCTAAATTAGCGCAGAAAAATAGTCATGATTATTGATTTGTAGCGCACGGATGTTTAAAGTAACTCGCATGAAACTGTGATGTTTGTACAGATATAAAAAAAAGTTCAATTTAAGTTTGATGTTTTTAATTAAACAAAACTGCAGTTGTTCAAAGCCCAAACAACTGCGTTAACAAGCATTGCTAATAGGTATTCATTTACTTTTTTCGCTTTTAAATTTTATCTAGATACATGTTGTTCACATTTAAAATGCAAGTGTAAACTCAAATGAAAAAAGCAAAACCGGCATGGCATAAACTAAAGAGGAAAAAACCAACAAACGTATTCTGCGAGATACGCTACGCAGCGTAAATATCTGACGATCTGCGCCACTGAGGCTATACAGATCGTTGAACAAGTTCACGAATTAAGATGCGTAATTACAAACGTGTTAAGATACATTTCTGGCATGTGTATCTGTAATTGCATGCATTTTGTATCATGTTGCGGTGCAACAAATTTTGTTTCATATGGGCTGCTATTTTTATTAGATTTTTTTTTTTCTATTTTTTTTGTGAATTGCGCTGCAACTATATTTTTGTTTTTGCTGAGATATAAACACGTTCCAAAAAATTCTCGCGTTCTACGCTATTTGCGACGCATACATTAGTTTTACAACAAATAGTACATGTACCAACAATTGTATCTTTTGTATTCATCAAAGTATTTGTAATTTAATAAATTTATTATTTAAATTATTTGCAGTTTTCTCTGTCATCTGAATAGCATTTGCAATTTTGTTTTATTTTATCACCTTTTTTATCGTGTCTACTGTTTGAATTCTAGCCACATGAGATTATTTAATAGCTACCACTTTGTACAAATCTGTTGACCATTAATCGCTTAAGTATATTGTGGCTTTAAAATCGATATTTTTATAGTCAGCGTGGCTATAAGTAGCGATTTCAATACGCTAACTTGCGCTTATCTGATTTTGTTTCCATTGTGATAGCAATATTTACATGGTTTTGCCCTAACGAATATTTGGAATCGAAATTAATGCATAGATACATACTCGTAGTATGTGAAAACATTATCAGTTACCACGACATATACGAAGTGCTATATGATAGATTTTTTTTTTATGAGACAAAAATTGTCTAAGTTGGAAAAGTTTTCTTGCGTTGTCTGTGGATAAGAAGTATTTCTATTTATGTATTAGGAATTAAATAATTTCAAAGTTTATACTTCGTTCATAAAGCAAAAAAGAGTTTTGCATACAAGTACCATAAAAGATAACTTACCACGAAAGCTATCACCACCCTAGCAGTAATATTTTGAAGCGATTATTTTTAAAATGGTAAAAGTTGTTATCATTTAAAATAGACTTTAAAAGGGAAATTTTCAATTACATTGTACTGGTTCAGATGTAATAAAAAAAAAATAAAAATAATTCTTAATAGTTTTAGTCCCAGCATGAGAGTTTTCTGGTGATCATGAACAAAATACCGTAACTATGAAATAACAATTTTCGTAAATTTCCACGAAAGTTATTTGTTACAAATACCGACTGATTATAACATTTGTCAGTCTGCAGTTATTGCAAAAAAAGTTAACAAGTTCAATTTGAGAAAATATATATGATATGATTACTCATTAAAAGTATGACCACAAATCTCAGAAAAAGGCAGGCAGAAAAAATTCTGGACCGGTTATAATTAAGTAAACTCAATTTTTTTATCTTTACTGAATAAAAATATATGGAATACATATATTCATTACAGAATTAATACTGTACCATTTCTAAAGAATTTACTTAATTGTTTAGATAATTTTTAATATTTCTGTCGATACCAGCAGTCAATGAGGTCTTACTCCAACAAATCCGGTAGGTACGTTTTTTGAACGTGAAATTTTTATTCAAATTTACTTGAAAAGAAAACTTATATCAATGTTCTGGTAAAAAAGTTGAGTTTTGCAAACAATCACATTTTTATTCTTTAAAAGTGTATTAATTCAAATACATTGAGGAACAAAGTTGCGCCAAACAGTAATGGATTGGTTTTGACTCTAACTGATTATAAGATATGTATGGCCAAAAAGCAGTTTAATAATACAAAAAAATTTATAAATTTTTTACAGCAATTGTAAAATTATAAGTCTTTGATTGTAACTTAAAGCAAAAGCTTAGTTTTTGATACGAACAGTAAAACATTACTTTGGATCTTTAAAAACATAAAAAAAGATACATGACTTCATCAATTCCTGTTATAGGGGTCAAAATTAACCTCAGACACTGCCTGCTAAGGACTGAAACTTTTTGTAAGAGCATCTCCAATCTTTTCTTCTAATAATTTTTTATGCTTCGACGATTAGTGATAAAAGAATGGTATCAATAATCATAAGGCAAAGATAAAAAACTTTTATGCCTCTGAACAAACCTTAAGGAAATCTTAGAATTTTTCTCAAACTGCAATTCTAACCATTTTTTTGCATTATGCATTATGCGTTTTGTATTTTAATCTTTTCATAAATTTGATTTCATGAATCTTGCAGTTTTTTACGTTTAAGGCAACAGAATCTGATACAGGCCTTAAGATATCTAAACTGAGAAAACGATTCGCATAAATATAACAAATGTATATATGATATATGGTATGTTGACCAGCTGAACACTTATTTCAGTAGAATAAATTTTATTTGAAACAAATTGTAACAAATCCTGTTTAATGTTCGACCCAAAGAAATATTAAATTGCTCTAATGAAATTCTGCTTCAAGATAATGCTCAGTTTTTGTGAAAACCAATTTTCAGCCCAGCTGCCTCGAGATACCTACTACTTCTCCAAAACAAATTTTTATGCACAACTCTCCGAACAAAAAACTTTAAGATAGGAGCGAACTATGCGTGCGTCAAACTATCAAATCATTGGAGTGAAGTTTATTTAAGCCAAATCAGGATACTTTAAGCTTGAAATTTTTATCCCAAGCTATTGCTATTTGAGAGCTAAATTCAATTTCCAAGATAGTTTTTGAAAACAGATAATAAGTTCATTCTGTTTTTTTTAGCTGAAATGCTAAAGACAACATCGTTTATACATATATTTCCAACACCGAACTCCTAATTGGTATCTTTTTAATGGATATTCACCAGAAAAAAGAAAAAAAAATTTACTTAATTAATGTTGTTTTCCACAAAGTCTCAGGCGTGACTTTTAATTCGTCACAACTAAATTTTTGATGAAAAGTTTAATGATAAAATAAGAGTAAGAACTGTAACCTTAACTAAAATATTAAAAATTTCATAACGAATGTGTGTAAATCTTGTTCACACAGGTCAGGGTAGTCCAAAACAAAGCAAAAAAACTAAACCCTAGAAAAACATTTTCACACCAAACGTGTTGCTGTCAATCATAAATAATTTTTATGCAGCGGAAAAATCATTTGTTTATTTAAGTAGATATACATACAAAGGAAAGGAAAAGAGTAAATAACATTTTAATAGAATAACAAAAATTCAAATAGCGAGACGGGCGCCTTTAACTTTGATTTTTTTATATTTTAATAAATCATAAATTTTGAATTTCATTTTCAATAATAAAAGTGTGATAAAAGAACAATAACTGATAATTCGAGGGCGTGTAAAACGAGAGGCTAATAAATTATTCATTTTTATTTACTTGCGGGGACATTTTTTTTAAGAACTTCAGGTGGATAATTTTTTTGAATTCTTTAGTTTTATTCTTATTCGAATATTTGTTTTATTTTTCACTATTTTTTTGAAACATTCACTTGAATTGTCTTTCCACGCGCACGCGACCAGAAACGGGAATATGATTACGCACTGCGCGCCGAAATATCGGGATGTTAACGGTAACAAGTTAACAATTCTATGTAGCAATTAGCAGCCGCTGCTGCGCTTATTGCCAACGTTAATTTCTGCGTCCGAAAAAATCACTTAACACTGCGTGACGGCGTCGCGATTGGGGAATCAAACCGAAAATAGTGAACCGTTAAACATTAGCGATACGATAATGATGACGTTTGACATCCGAACGTGCTGCCTGCTTGAGATAAACTGGATTTTCGGAGTTATCAAAATCGCAACAAATGCGTATAATAACTTGCTGTTGTTGTTGGGAAAATTTGCAGACAAGCAGCCAGACTGACAGAAGGCAGAGAAACCAAAAACAGAGACATACGAGTTCGCGAGATGGCGTACGCGTAAACTTGGAACAGAGTAATGTGAGCGCAGCAGACGAAGCCAAACGAGCAAATGAAGAGTCGTGCTGGCTGGCTGGGATTTCTGGTTGCTATTGTTTTGTTATTGTTGTCGTCGATTTATTGACACTGACGCAACTTTGAGACCACACGTTGTTTTTAGAGAAAGAAGAAGAAAGCTTGTAGTGAGAGCGAAACTCTGAATAGCAGAATAATTCTTGGCATGTTACCGGAAGGAGAGCGCATGAGAAAGTAAAAGTGCTAAATATATCTATGTACCTATGTACTCATATGTACAAATATTATTTAGTTTTTTAAGTCATAAAATAATTAATAGTTTTAAATAAAATTATTTTTAGTGAAATTTTCAATCATGAGGAACGAGTTTTTTTGAATTCTGTGGCAAGAAGGAATAACAGTATAAGTGCTAAGTAGTAGCGTGGGGCTTAAACTGTTTTTCCTTTTTGCCGCAGAATTTATAAATCGATCGAAGCTACATGACACGACAATAGACGGGAACATTTCTTATATTTAGCAATTTAATTAAAAATATGAATTTTTTTTAGCACCACAGAACAGCTGTTTTATTTCGAAAATGTTTTAATAACTTGTTTGTTTATCAACAAAAAAAAAAAAAAATGTCCACATGTATGCTGCAGAGTTTCTGTGTTATGGTTCAACTCTTTCTGTTTCAACCGTTTAGACAGAATCTGTTAGCTTCACAGTAATGTTCGTAACGAGACTGCTAACAACAGAAAAGCTCGGCTGTCGTAAGCTGTGAAACAAAATTACAGTGGGCAGTAAAATTATTTTTTTGACTCAAATTTTATTTAGTCTTTGAGCAAATACTTTAACTTTTCATATTTTATTGGTTTCATTTATAGCCCTTGTATGTCATGTTTGTTAACGCATAGTGTACGGAAAAATTGTTTATTATTCAAGGAAATTAGGGCTAAATGTTGATGATATTTTGTCAGAAATTTACAGGAGAATATTTCTTTCTTATATTGTCTGGATATTTTTGGACTTAAACTTAGAGACAAGTGGAATCAATACACATGCAATAGCTAGCTGAAAATGAGCTCCACCATTTTATTTTATGACAATTAAATCGAACACAGAAAATATTAATTTCTCTACGAATGTTAATATTGGAAGAGTTCACGATATGACACATTTTCCAAAGTTCTCAGTTTAATCAGCGTGGATTGAATTTCGTCATAAGCAAATGCAATGAAGGGCGAAAAAGTCGACGCTTTCTGGCTCGAATTCGTTCTGAAAATGCCACTGCTCAAAAGCCTTATGTGTAAATGTTAATTTCCTTTTATTCTTTAACATTTCGCTAACATTAAAGCTTTAACTTCGCTTTTGTTGTGCACTGAGCTTCCATTTGTTGTTTTATTATACAGAACTATAACATTTTTGGCTCAAAGTTATTTTTAGCGAAAACTCGGAAATGAGTTAAAGTCCTGCAAATTTTCATTGCAGTATCACAGCAAATGACTCTCCTTTGCTCTTTCGGAATTTTACTTAAAATATCGACTTTCGGTGTTTGCTGTCGAACGACTTAGCAGCAGGTTGGCAAGGCAGACAGCTGAAGGCAACAGGTTGAATTTTGAATTTAGCCAGCATTCAAAAAAGAATAACAACAACAACATGATAAATGCAAATACAACAGCTTAAGGGATGGAGAAATGTTTGATGCTTGCTTAACTAGTGGTGACGGTGCGTAATAAACTTGGCATAGCACATTTTTGCCACCCCTTTGGAGGTTTCAAATTCATAGTAATGTCAGGGAAATCTAAATTTTTAAAGCAAAGCTTACCTTTTAAAAATGCATATATGTACAAATGAAATAAAATTGTAGCAACGGCTAAATTTCACAGTGAGGATTTGTTAGCAAAAGCTTACCTGAAACGAAAGAACACAAAATATTATATTAGCGGAATTAAAATGTCTTAATGTAGCATTGAAATAAAATGACAGTCAAGTGTTAGATTGAATTGAGTCTTTTACGTATTTTCGTATTAGAAATCATTGAACCTTGCGAGGTGTCACACCACTTCATGTTCCTAACATTTCTTTTCTTTTAACGAGGCCACGTAAGACTCTTCCAAAAGCTGCAGTAGTGAAGGTAGTAAAAAAGGAGCTGTTAACCTGTAGCACCTCATTAAATCCTAACGATACTCTTAAGTTCTCATCTTAAGCATGTCACACGCATTAATTGAATTGAGTTGGCATCTTGCGTACATACGCACATACACAAATACGCTTACATATGTAACAAAACGCTACCACGCACAACGTTTAAGCTTTCATGCTTTCGTTAGCAAAGCAAAGACTAAAAGTGAATGATGGCGCCGTTAGCGGCTTCCACGAGCAAAGTGAATAACAGTAAGGGATGTTGTGTAATGGGGTTCTAAAATACGCGTAAGCAGCTTTAAGGCTTGAAACACTACACACATGAAGCCGATTATCTGCTGTTTGTATGGAGTCAAGCAGATTGGCTTGAGTGTCGAGTGTTGAGTGTTGAGTGTTTTTGAAAACTTCATTGAAAAATTCTGAGAAAATTTCATAAGGAAAGTTTCAAAGGAGCAAACAATACGGCAAACAAGAGCACCCCAAAAAAATGTTATTCTTAATTAGAATAATGATGTAAGCAATCCATCTGATTCCATATAAACATTCATTTTCAAATGTTAATCAAAGAACATCGACGTACGTGTGTATATGAAACTGATGGTATGAAATAATTTTTAGTTTTCTGAAATATATCAAAATCCGGAAAAATGCTGGCAATATTCGGAACTAATAATGAACTTAGATCGCAGAACTTTTTTTTTTGAAAAGCAATTTTATCCATGACAGATCCATCCATATATAAGAACAATGATATTGTCTGAGTTAAAGTTGTAGAGTTAAGGAAGATAAACCCAAACTAGTTAGGATTATCAAATTGTTACATATTTTCCTCGCTTGCACAAGTTAGACAAGTTATTGAATAAAATAAGGGTCCTGGATGAAGTTGTGTCAACAGCATCTCTATTTTTTCCACAAATACCATGTTGGTGATCTAACATGACTTGTGTGGACTTTGAATGATAATGTTGACATTCTTTTCTTACAAAATTAAAGTGAATATATTTTTACATTTTTAGCCAAAATAAACTTCATGTAATAAATGGCTTTGCCAAATAAATTTCAAAAACTTAAAAAAACGTTGAATTGTAGACACATCACCGGGTTTGAAAATGTTCGGATATTTTAGTCTCCACATAATCGATACAAAATTTGGTGCTTACGGTTGTCGTTTTCTTGTTATAGAAATTTTCGTGAAACATCATATATTTCAAAAGCACAAATAATTGCCTGTAGGTCGAAAGTGTTGAATTTAAGTGCAAATTACAAGCGCGTTAGCAAAAGCCAACTAATTTGAAGTGTGAAATTAATTTCATTCCAATTTGTTGCATTTTGGCATGGCGTAAATAAACAGAGATTTTCCCGAAAAGACATCAACTTCTGTTATTCTCCATACCACGCCCACTTTGGCTGTAGCAGAGCACTAATTAAGCGTCAGCAACAGCAAATTAAATCTGGTTGCTTTTTGACAGTTGGTGTAGTGAAGTGTTGCGTTGTTGAATTTTGTTTAGGGTAAGGTGGGTGAGCTACGTACGAAATTGTATTTTTTTTTGTAGAAGTGATATATAAAACGCAAAATATTAGTGAAAATTTCAACGCAGCATAGGTTTTTCTATTGGATGTTGAAGAATTTACTTATTGTTTATGTTTATGTAAGAGATAGTTTCACTTGTGTATGATGCAAATATCCAAGCTACATAGGTTTGGTTTTGGTTTTGGTTTTCAGAGTAAATAAATTCTTTAAGTTTTCAAATTTTGGTGGTACTTGAATTCATTTTGATTGGGAAATAATAAATTTTTGTAATATCATCTGCAGAAACACAACTTCAGATATACATATGTGTATACAATAAATATATATTGACAGACACATAAACCATCCTTCAAGCAATGACAAACGCTTCATTTGCCGCTCAAAACAAAAGCAGAGACGTGTGCATCCGCAGCGAGTTTTGTGGGTATCTTTGTATATTACCAGCTATCATCTTAGTCACGATTCATCAAAAGAAATTCCAATGTGAGGTGCCATTCACAGCATGACAATAAAAGCAGCAACTCAGA
Source organism: Meiosimyza platycephala (assembly GCA_963662105.1). Taxonomy (NCBI): domain Eukaryota; kingdom Metazoa; phylum Arthropoda; class Insecta; order Diptera; family Lauxaniidae; genus Meiosimyza; species Meiosimyza platycephala. Next base: position 915,450 of record OY759210.1, on the reverse strand, counting down.
TATTTTGAACTTTAGGTGGAATGCCAGCACACATTTCTGTCACATACATTGTCACTAGGGTGTATTTATCTTTAGCATTATTTTTATGAAGTTTCGGTTTATATTTCGGTTTACTTTCAAAGTAAATTTTGGGTCTTGAATCAGCATGAACTTATTTATGTGACCATACAGTGGATCTAATCAGAAACAAAAATTTAAACAGCTAAAAGTTCTCAAAGTCAAATATGTCAGATCAATGGTTCTCAAGATATTCAAATATAGTCATATATGGTAAGTGCACTTTCAAAATTTATTCATATTAAGTATAAGTTTATAAAACTCCTTGCTTTGTTATCGTTTGTCTCTTTATCTTGCGAACCATTGACCTGACATTTTAACTTTGAAGACTTTTTGTTAGTAAACTTGTTTTTCCTTAACATACCTGATTACTAAGATTTTTGATTTTAGATTACACCAACCGATTGGCCACATAAATTAATTGATGTCAATATGTGAGAAAAAATTACTTGACGGGCCGTTAGCTTTGAAAATGTATGGACAAGAACAATAAATAATCTAAAAAGTGCCACCAGCCTTATATCTGAAAATTCGGCGTTGTTTTCTTATTTAAAGGAAAAATCATAAATATTTTTTTACTATAGGTATATGAAAAAACTTCATCGGCCTTAAGTGAGCTCTAATTAACAGAATTCGGATATTTCCCTTTTTATACAGCCAAAAAACTTATCATGTCACGGAAAAAACAATCTCCAAAAGCAAAACACCCTAATGAACACTTTCAGGCAAAATTAATTTAGTATTTTCACACATGAATTTACCTATGAATTTTTTTGCAAATTGAAAATTCCTAGAATATTTTAATATGAATGATCTAAGACCCTAAAAAAGTCATTAAAAAATCTCTTTTTTGAGGTGGTTGTTAATAGGTACTCGTACCTATTATAGAACTCTCAAAATTTAAGCACCTAACTTAAGTTTTATTTTATATATGAACACATCGTACTAACAGAAAATATTTACTCGAATTAAATAAATTGCTCTTCTATCAAACTTCAAAGCAACACACTCTGTGACGACAACGAAGATACAGTACAGTCAGTACAGACATCTGTTAGCAAGACATGACCTTAAGAAGACGACAGTAGCCAGCACGGCAGCATCATCTGCATTGCATCTACAAAGCCTACAAAGTTTGTTTCTGTATCTTGTGCTGTTCGTTCAGTTGTTATCTTTGTAGTATAAACATACTCACTTAATCTTCACGCTAATTGCAAGTGTATTCACTTTCATGTTCAGGTATATGTATTTAAGGGTGCTTATGTGTATTTTGGTGCGATAACTACCGCAACTAAATTCACTGTACGTTAATGAATGTCCTTGTTTACCGAATGATGTAAGCATTTAACCAATTAGTTAGATTGCATCTTTGTTACTTCCCGCTTAGGTGCAGTTGTATTACGCGTAAGTTTAATTTTATGTGTAGCATTTTATAAGCTAAGTATTTCAATTGCTGTGGCGATGGTTTTGATTGAACATGAGATCATATTCCAATGCAATTTGTGTGTAGTATTCCTAAAGAATTAAAAATTACTCCAACATCGAGCTCAGAATTATTTCTTCTTTTGTTTTCTTGCTACATTTTATGTTTAATTGAAAATGACTAAACAGAGAACAAACCTGGTAACATTAAAATCATACTTAACTTCAAATTTTTCATTTTTCTTTTCGAACTAAATAAACACTTAGTTTATTCGAAAAAAGTATGCAGCAAGAAAATTAATTGAATTTTTTAAATTTAATTATCTTCTCTAAGAAAATTATAAGCATATATAGGTAGTATGGAAGATGGAAGATTTAACAATTTCTACATGTTAGCTAAATTTAATGATAAGCATACATATGTACATATATGTATGTATTTCGATGTTCCTATATGTATGTGTGTACGTGACATCTTTGCTGTATGGAAAGCAATCTGTCAAATGTACAATTAAATTAAAATGAATTATACTAGCCGAATACAAGTCTAAAAGATGCAAATTAAAGAGCTCTCTTGTTTTATACATTTTTCGGCTGGCGACATTTTGCTATAATTAAATTTATAAATAAATAATCTTAAAACGTGTTAATACGTATGTACTTGAAGTTTTCTGAATTTCAATCTGGTTTGGTTGAATTTTAGCATTAGAGACTTAATTAAAATCATAATTTCAAATTAGTGTATTCAATTTTATTTTGAATCTTTTAAATAGTTATGAAAAGCTTAGTTTTATTCATAATAAATGCAAATTGGAGTATGCAATTCAATTGAAATAGAGAAATTGAATAGGAAATTAGAATTAAAATTGGTTCACAAACTTAACCGCCTCAAGGTTAAGATTAACAGACAGGAACAATGCCATCATTGCTTATGATTGACCAACGCTTTCAAAAGAAACGGAAGCGTATAAAGAAAGCTACAGCAGAAGTTAATGCAACGCAAATGCAAAATATACTATATGGAATGAATTAGAAAGCAACAATTTTCTATTAAATGCAGGCAAAAATGTAAAAAAATATAAAGGGGTAAATCAACCCCCATAATTTTCGAAGACTTGAATAAAAGAGTGGATGCAAAAAATTCATACCTAGGTACATATCATGCTGATGTCCAAAAAGATAACTTTAAAAAAAATACAGAGAGCATCCAAATACTATTCATGAGAGTCCTTTAGCTAAGACAATATGCCAAGGAAAATGTGATAGGCGTAATACAAAATAATCTTATTATTATTTTGGGTTAAATTAAAATAATTTAAATAAAACAATAATTTGGAACATACCTGACAAAGCCTGAAGTATGTGTATCAAAAACTGCGAACACTGTCATATATAAAAGAAAACGTAACGTTCCAGTGGTGACAAGTCCGTGTATCGGATGGACTGATGTTTAATGTCTAATATTATACTAAATTTAAAAAATAAAAATTGCATCAAGTCAAATACTTGCAATTCCTTTAACTTTTTATTATTTTTTATTTTAATTGAAAAGTTTAAACTTTTATTGCACTATGAGATTATCATTAACTGACTTCTCAATTTTCAAAGTCCTAACACGACTTTTATTTATTTAAATCCTTTTATGTTGCTGCTATTGCGCTTCTGCACAGCACAAGTGCTAAAAACACTTTAAACGCAGCTTCAGTTAAAGTCAACAAAGAAAAGCTTAGCCGTACAACACAAGCATCAGATTAATTGCGTTGGAAAATGCCAACGTTTTGTTGGTTGTTGTTGCGCCACAGTTGCTGCAATTTACGTCAGTTTAGTGTCCAACAGTCGCGGCGTTTCTGTGAGTAACACAATTTTGTTTATATTTTGTTTTTGTTTTTTCTTTGAGTTTTGATCCAACAAATTTTTTACTTAAATATTTTTTTATACATTTTTGTGTATTTTGAAAACATGGTGCAAAAATGCCGTTGTAAAAAGCCACAGGGTAGTTGCTGTTACCGCAAATAGGCTAATATTTGTGTGTGTGAGTATTTCCAACAACTCATGTTAACGTGCACGCATGGCAATTGTTGCTGGCGTTAAAAAATTGCAATTTGTTCAACGAACCCAATTTTACTTTATATAATAAAAATTAATTTTTTTTTTTACATATTACAAAATGTTATGCTAAGCACTTAAAAATTTTGTAGTTTGCGAAAATATTTACTAATGTAGCCTTATACCCATTATAGTCGTATTTCTATTTCACTAGTTAAGTTGGAAATTATTTTTTACTAAATTTGATAAAGAATTGAATTCTTTCAGAAACAAATTGTTGACAAATGTATCAAACCATATTTCAATTAAAATTGCAATGACACAAGAAATACAAAAAAAAAAAAAAATAATGAAAACAGTGACAGCTACAATCAAAGCAACAAAATTTAATAATTTAATAAGCCACGCATGCGCTGTAGCCGCACAAATTAACGAGCAATGCGCACATGCTGGCCATAATCTAATGCAAACGACAACAGCGATAGCAAGTGGATATGAATTAAATGAAATAGAAACAGATATACAAACGGCTAAAATGACATATGTAGATAGTTAAGCGCAAGTCAGAGCAATGAAATTTATACGTACAACAACAAATAGTTTCAGTAATTTTATTCTTTATCGATTAAGAAAAAATTACAAAAAAATCTCCTAAATAATTCTTCAATTTGCTTTATAAAATTAGAAAAAACTGAAATTAAAATTACGATATAAAACAATCTGTAATCTGCCAAAAATTATGTTCAAGTATAGGGCCTAAGAAAAACTTCGCTTACGTACAATCCAAAGTATCTATGTAAATATTCTTATTTTACTAGATATCTTAATCCACATCTAAAATTGGTCACTCTTTCAATTATATTTGCAATTTGGATGGATCTTCGGAAGATTTTTAAAATAATACATGTTAATGTGCTTTAAGCATCAGGAGTCCTTACCTATTTTACGTTTCCGTGATGACCTTTTAGCTTTTTTGGTAAGAACTATTTTCAATCTAAATCATGACGCTGAATTCCTATTATAAGCTTTGAACAAATTTCTTATATGAACTCTTACAGTTCACTCACACCTCCTTCTTATATTATAAAATTAATAATACTGTGAATTTTTATATTTTAAATGGTGTGCTAATTGTTATTTTTTAACAATGACAATAAAAATGTATAAATAAGTATTTTCATTTATTTGTATATTAATAAATTAAGTTATTTCCATGTGTATTTTATATACATAGGTATATTATATACATATCACATATTGGTTGGTATATACATTTATTTGATCTGTATCAAATGTGTATTTGTTATATTCAATTAAATCGCTTTTTGAGTTTGGGCTGAAACAGAGTTTCAACTGAAAATTTGGATAATCCCACTTTGATGTAAGAAACAGTTAATACTTTTGTCCAAACAGTCTAGCCCTGCATTACAACTAAGACAATTTGAACTTCGATTTTCATCAATTTTCCTTTATTTATTCATTTTACTGAAAGTGCAATTGAAGACATTTGCGTGAACCGCTCCTGCCCACCAAAAAGGCAAAGGCTTGGCCATTGCCAAACAATCACTGATTGGTAATTAATTTTAAATACCGCAGTCACTCATAGGCAGTTGCAACGAGTGGCACCTGATCTGATGAAGTGGCAGTTGCAAATGCGGCCGGCCAGCAGCAGCACCAAATTAAAGTTTTACGATAAAATCGCGCAATAAAACTTTGGGTCATTTAATGCCGTGGTTAATGCGTACACGCATTTGTTAAATTTTTAAATTCGATGCAGTTCGGTCGCTGTTATTGCACTTGGAATAAATGGCGATTGTAAATTCAAAAGATTTCTAAAACTGTCACAATTTATTAGCTGCCTTTGAGTTCCTTAAACTTTTTTTGGTTTTCATTTTATGCAGACAAAAATAAATTTTTATTTTGAACTTCTATTGTAAGTTATCGAGATTGAAAAATCTTAAGACTTGGCTATTAAAGCCAAAGCTAAAATAAAATTTTTGGAGAATGCAATAGTAAGTGCTCTTGTTAAAATAATTTTTTTTTATTAAATTTGATTTAATTTAAAAACGAATAGGCTGCGCCGGCGCACTGGAAAATTTAATTCAAAGCCAAAAATTTGGTCATAACTCAAAAAATGAATGCGCAACGAACGTTGGCGTCCACACTGCAAATGCTCACACGCCTGTGTAATGGGTATAAATTTTCGCATTTGGTATCAGTCTGCGACCGAACGAAGGTGCTAATTAATGTGCGTCTTACAAGCGACAACATACAGGAATCTGTCAGCATTCATTGCTGATTTATCGATTTTCTATGTTTTCCTTTTATTTCCACTAATTTTTTTTTTGTTGTGCTGGCATTTGACGAATTTGTACAACAAGCATTTTGACAGTCGTTTTGATTAGCTTCATGTACACTGCAGGAGGCCAAGTTTAAGCGGTGAATGTTGTAAGATGTTGAGAGCTTAAAAAAAATCGCCCAAAATTCTGTAAACAGATTTATATTCCACTTACACCAGAAGTAAAATTTTAGTCTAATATATTGCGCACAAAGTCACCTTTTTGTGCAAGTTTGGGTTAGGATGAATTAAAATCCTGAAAGCAAATAATATTGCATTAATCGATAAGGGAGATGACCGTTGCTCTTTCAAGCCATTCCACAATCGATTAATGAAAAAAATTTTTTTTTTTCGATGAAATGCCCTAAAGTAGATTCTTCTGTTCGAAGGCGACCCTGGTCGTGTCTAATACTTTTTTGACCTTCTCCATTGGCTGGTACCTATAAATATTTAAAAAGCCATGTCATAAGTTTATTTCACACATTTTCCAATGATTGATGCTAAAAAATTTTTCCGAATATGTAACCTTTTTCTTAAAAGAAAAATTGCGTGAGACCCTTTAATTCAGCAAAGCAAAGTAAGCAAATGGAATTGGTTACGTTGCATTTTGCTTACTCTGCTATTCTGAGATAAAGGATCTGATTGCCTGGGGGCATGGATTAAAAACCTGGTCAAATAAAAATGTTAAAAACGTATGTATGGTTTTCGTCTTTTTCGGATTGCTTGACTTTCACTGTGCGAGTAAGCAATGTAGAGCTTTATAATCAAAGCTTCAAAAGGCAAGGCTTACGTATCAAATAAATATTGTATTTACTTAAATATCTAATTGAAAACATGCTCTGTTAAAAAAGCTTTTTAAGCTTAATAAAAGAAAAGCTTGCAAGTTATGATTCCAAAATTTGTACAGAAATTACCATTTGAAAGCTTTCTGTTAAAAGTCTAGTGCTAAATAAAAGTTTGTTGTGGTGAGAAGCTTTTGATAAGACAATTGTGCTTTCGGGCAGCGGACCCGATGAAGACGTTTTCTGTTTCAATTTATAAAAACAACAAACAGCGTGGTGTAGTCACCAAACCTTGCTCAGGAAAACAGATATACGATACAACCCAAATGGAATTATAAAATTTATTACACAAAAAAAGAATATAACGTTAAAAATGCAACAAATATCGGAAACCAGCGGATAAAATGGTTGTTGTTGTCTTAAGTTCCGCCAAAAATTAAACGCCCTACGTTGCATAAGCACTGTTTTGGGTTAAAAAATAAATAAAATTGATAAAGTTAAAATTTTGCATGATTTTTAACAAAATTACACAAGTAAACAACAAAACGTTTTACAAATACATAGAATTAAAAAATACAGTTGAACTTCGATAATCCGTAATTCTATTCTCTGGGAATACAAGTATCTAATATTATCCGGGAAGTTTTAAAATTCTTAACGCTTCTCACTTTGCTTCTATTATCCATGATTGTCTCTATTATCCGTGATGAGAGAAGTCTAAAGCTCTAAACACAATTGGAACGAGATGCGATAGCGACAAAAAAAGAAAACGAGATATCATGATTTTTTCTATATGTTAGAGCAAGATGCGCAATGGAAGTTTTTTCTCGTCATCGCATCTCGTTCCAATTGTGTTAAAAACTTATCTGCTTCATTCTCTGTGTTTTTTTTTCGTTTTTCATATGACACGCACAGTAAAATGGAGAAAGAGAATGATGAAATAATACGGGAAATCCTTTTTTGAGCATGCCTATTAATTCTCGCTGCTTCTTCTTTTATTCAAACAACATTAAATGAATATTATAACTAAATACTTTTGTAAAACGAATCTGTAAACAATAAAATAATATTTGCGTATACATATTATGTATTAACGACTTTGAAAATTGATAAGGAATAATATCAAATATGAATATGATTCCATTATTTGGGATTTCCCATTATCCGGAATGAGCTCGGTACGAACCATCGCAGATAATCGAAGTTTAACTGTAGTATTTTTTATGAAAGGACATTACAGGCGTAAGCACATGTTTCCAAATTAAATTAGGTTAGGTAAATTAGAATTCAATATGTCTTCAAAAGGATTTTGTGATTTTTTTTGTATGCAGAATCTTCATAAATTTTTCAAGAAATATTTCATACGACGCATGCAGACATACTGAAGGTGAGACTGACAAGTAAACAGAAAAACAGACAGCAACGACATAAAGTAGAATGCTAAATGATTGATGAGTGTGTGATTGCGCGAGCACCTATGAGGAATTCTTACTACAATGTCAGCAATTTTAATGTGCAAATGATTTTATTAAGATTTTTCGATGTCGTCTATAAATAAAAATATGAGATTCTGTTTTAAAATTTCTATTTTTTTAGGTAAACACAAAATATGTTACATATCGTCACCTTACATCCAAAAAGCCGTAATCACACTTTTTAGTTTTATACAGAAAAAGCAAAAAACTGGAAAAATATATTGTTATGAATTTCTTATTTAAAAGATTGAAAAGAGTCAGATCCAGCCTACTTAGTTATCTTAAGAATTCAAATATTGTGCATAATTTTTATTCATACTTAAGTGTTACGTCTATTTGCTATATGAAACTCAAAAATTTGTTGTTACGGTCTTTTGAATTTCGCTAATAAAATCTTTATTATTGGACATATGATTGAGAACTTTGTAAGGACATATAGTCAAGTGACACGATTTCCTCCTAGGATGCTCTTATGAGTGTTTCATTAAATTCGGTAGACATTTTCAATTTATTTTTCTTATTGATCGCCAATCGTTGCATATTCTTATATCTTCAGGGTGCACGTGAAGGGATAGAGCTTCTTTATTAAAAGATGAATGAATTGCTTGCTAAACACTTGTTTACTGGAAAAACTGAAAAATTTAAGGCCAAGTCAGCCACTTTGACATAAATTCCCAGAAGATGAGTGTTAAATTCTTTTAATTAATAATTCTGTTGTCGTTCAAGTCATTAATTTTCTAATTAAAAAAAAAAAGAAACTTCAATTGATAAAAATAAAAAAGACGCCGTATTGCGTTAATCGAGCATGTGGCTGGAATGACAATGTAATAAGCAAACCAATTGGCAAATCTGAACAAAATTATAGTGTGCTGCTTTTAGGCGCTTGAAGACGCTTTCACTAATTGTTTTTGCTTAAGCGTTTAACGTTTAAAATAAGAATAGAAAAAAGTTTATTTTTTCTATTACTTTATCTGTTTTCTATTATTTCTTTTGTATTATTATTGTCTGCTGTTGCAAGTTCGCTTATGCTGTTTCCTCTAGTTTGTCTCAGGTGTTTTTTACGACAATTAAGTGACGCACAATTTGAAATGTTTCAAAATCAAATTCATGGAGGAGTGCGGCTGTTTGTATAAACTCCATGAGAATCAACTTAAACACTTGATTGCAGTTATTGTATTTTAATGAGCGGAAAAATTAAGCTGTTTTGTGCTGTTTTGAATTCATCTGCTAACTATGGCAATAATTCATTAAAAACGAGTTTATTTGAGCAAAATATTTTATGAAATCTTAGATTATATTGTCGTAATACTTAATAAGGTGTCCTATATAGTTTATCTTATATTTTCCTTTACGAGTAAATAACAATTCATAGCAAAAGTTTTTAATTTGCTGAATTGAAGTCAAAAAATTCTTCAACAATTTGACTCTATAGGATACTCTTACAGCATCGACTAGCTCGCTTCTTGCATATAATAGCTATATATGCTAACTATATGAGTAGCCTAAGATGTCACTTTCACAAAAACTATTTTTTATAAAAAACAAAAAAAAAACGCTACGCGCACTTTACTGTTAGTGCAGTGTAGGGTATTTAATTACTGGCAAGGTAAGTGATAACACCCTTGCTAGTTTTAGTTTGCTTTTTTTAGCGAAAATATTATTGGTCTTAATGAACACCCCCATTACAAACAACTACGTACGCAAAAACACAAGACAAATAAAACGTGCACAGACAAATTATTGTCAATAAATACGAATTGCAGCATAATCGACATCCTCACAACTACAATGTCAATCAGCAACATCATGAACATTAAAATCATCTTCATGATGAACTTCCTTTGCACATCGAGTACGCACACACGCACGCACAATTAACTCTCGTAACTCCTCGTTACTGAGTGCAGCATGTGTTGCAAGCATAGGATGCAATGCCAAAGGAAACAAAAAAGTATATTGTTACAGAAACAAAAACCAACAAAACGCATGTGGCAGCATTGAACGCTTCAGTGCTCACAAAAAATTGCAGCTGCAATGAATGAACGAAATTATTTGATTTTGCATGATCGCACCAACATTTTTCAAATTAAAATAAGCGAAGCGAAATGAAAACAAATAAAAAGCGCAGGAAGAAGAAAACCAACGCAATTCGCATTAGTTTTTCTCAGAGAAATGATGATAAAAAAGAAACAATGATATATAATCGAAAAATAGGAAACTTCTTACATAAAGTTTTTAACGTTGAGATTAAGAACCATTTAAAGATTTTAGTACTTAAATTACTTTTCGCAGCAGTAATTTATGCAGCAGCAGCACATTTGTTCTGTAAAGCATTTGCTGCTACTATTGCTTACGCTGAGCTACATTTCTGTGGTATTATAAGAGATGTCTTGCCTTTTAAAGTTAGGCACTGCCTCTAAAGTGCGGTCTTTTACAGCGTAGCTATAAACCCAAAATGCAATTAATTTTTGTTTCACTGTATCCATTGTTATGACTACATTTGTTTATGTCGATGTTATTTTCTCTTCCAAAAATCTGAAATAAATTTTACGTTGCCCGAAATAACAGTGGGATAAGCCAAAAACAACTGCAAGTGATGAAAGTAATAACAAAAACCAAATGCTGTCAATGTTGCAGTAAAAACATCCGCAGCTAAAACAATAACAAGAAGAATAATAAAAACCATCAACTAATAACAAAATAATAAAAATAGCAACGTACGTAAGATATTGCATGTGCAAAACTTGGGAAGCGGTTGTTTTTACTACTACTTACTATACATCAAATACCAGAAGCAGCGGCACTTCAGGTTTAACAAGAGCTTAATCTACACGACGTGTGCTAAAAAATGTGCCCCATGTCATCCTTCATCCACCAAGTGAGTTTTAGCGCTTCACTAATTTATATCGTGGTCTCATAGGTAGGTGTGTGTGCATCAGTCCTTGGCTATTTCGCTACGTTGTACTTTTTCAGTACATTTGCGTTGCGAAAAATATGCGTCAGTACATTCGAAAATTTTTTGATAAATTCGGTGCAATGGACGAATTTTTAGTAGGTACATTCGACGCATTTCATTACATTTTCGGTACATTTGGACTATGTATTTGGAATAATAACCTAGTAATTAAGTAATAAATTTGAACTTGAATTTTGGCTCTTTCTAGTCGAAAAAATTTTGAAAGCCTATACAACAAATAAGAAAAATATTTTTTAACAAGTTTTTCGGCCGAAAAAAATTCTTTTAGATATTTCTCCAATGAAAATGGTAATAATACTATAAATATAAAACTAATTTTTACTGGGTTTTACTGCGGAAAATGCTTTTAAGCCACAAATGTTTTTAAGCTAAAAAAAAAAAAATTGTTTTGATTTTTTCCATAAAAAATGGTGAATATATAAACAAAAAATCAGACAATCAGCTTGGATTTCGTTCACAGCGTTTTAAGAAATACAAGAAAAAGGAAATTCACATTAACATTTTCTGATGTAGTTTTCCAATACTCTTAATTAAACGATATTATAATTTCAACAGTTACATTGAATTTATAAGCTCTACTGCTGAATTGAGTTCGCTCCAATCACAATGGAAATACAATTTAAAACTCAAAATAAAAAATAAATAAAAAATTTTTACACAATTTATTTATACAAGGTGGGGGAGGGGTACATGATGTTTTCAACTTTGACCAATATTATCTCGGAAAGCATAAGAGTCCGACTTTTTTTTTCAGATTCTGTTTTAGGGAATAAAACTCCACATTTCTAAAAAAAAAAAATTTGGAGCATCGCCCATAAAGTAAAATTGTTCCTTCATTGCATACTTTTTTGAGCCAAGGAACTTTGGTTCTCTGTATTTTAAGGCTGTTTTCAGAAACAGCTTTACAATATCTTAAATATTTTATAAACAAATCTCAAATAAAGAAAATTTAAAGAAAATAATTTGTATATATTGTGAAAATATCAACACCCACAATTGCATTTCTTTTCTGTTTTCTTCACCTTCGTCTATAAATCAATTTATTTCATAAGCTTTGCTGCTAAATTTATATCCTTAATCATTATTGAGGATTTACGTAAAAAAAGTTTTTCAGTGAACTGAAGCATCCTAACTTGATACACGCACACAAAGACATAATTACAAATACATACAATTTTATTAATAAACGTTCACCGGTAAACCGACAGACGAGCAGGCAGACACAAACCTCCCAGCAGCATAAGGGCTCTGCATAATTTCACATTAAAGAAAGGACCAAATAAACCAAAGCAATGAAACTGGCACAGTCCTGTGGATATTTTTAAAACCTGTTGTCAATATATTTGTATGTCTAGATGTAAATTCGAGGGGTGCACAAACACTTTAAAAATGTTTGTTGTATGCAAACTCTAAAAATATAAAGCAAACTTTTTACAGAATAAATTCTTTCATTTGGTTTTGTTTACCTAAATTTGTTGGTTTTCTTTTTTATTGCTTAGTTTCGTTAGATTTATTTATTTCTTAGTTTCATTTTGTTTCTTTCTTTTTTCTTACAACAGATTCTCGTATGCATGTAATTTAATTAAAGAAATGATAAATAAATATTTTTTTTTTGTACAAATAATAGAGAATGGACCTTAATCGGTTATTATTTTTAATATTAATATTTTGGCAGAAGAAAAGAATTGAATAAATAATAAATAAATATGGGGAAGAATTTATAAAGATTACCTTAAAGTTGAATTATTTCGGGAGCATTCTTCGAAAACTTGTTCGTCGGAGAATGGTAAGGACATCTTTGGGTCGTCTACGATCCTACCTAGCAGAAACTTTGCGTATTTGTTTTAAATTTATGCCTAAATTTACCCATTTATGTCTCAAACATTTGAATCTTTGTACAACAATAGTTTCAATTGAATACCATCCACAGTGAAAAGTCTTCGAAATCAGAAAAATTTAAAAAATTACGAGATTAACAGAGAATAAGATAACAAGCCATCTGATCAGAAAAAATGTTTTGCTTTTCTTTCAGTGCAGATATTTTTAGAAGAATTAGACATGCATCAGCATTTATGCTTGATGAAAATTTCTTTCCCGTTCCACTAAGTTTCCTCTGTATGAACAATAAGCAAAATAAATTCAGTTTTTAAGTTTTCCATTGAAATGCACTAACGTCCCTTTACATAGTATAGAAGTCAACAGCTTTTGACTGAATAAAGTTAATTTCCTCAAGTTGGCAACCAACTTAATCGCAATGAAAGCTTTTGATTAAAAAAAGTTATTGAAATCATTACCGTGGGTGCTGCCTCTGTCTAAGTGCAATTTATCACTTTGCATTTACATTTTAGTTCTTGTGTATTCTTTACAAACCAATGAAACCACAAATCAACATTTTGCAGCTTCACTCCAGTCAAAATAAGGTTGCTGTGTTGATTCAACAGAAGACAAAAAAAAAATGGAAAGCAAAAACTCCCTAAATTACTACAATTTTGCCTAAACGAAGCTGACATTTTTCTATTCCACCGTTTTTATGTCTTTCGAACAAAAATATGTTGTATATTTATAACAAAGTTAAAGCGGTGCCATACTTTTGTAAAAAAAAAAATAATTTATGTGATAAAAATTCAATGGGAATAAAGTTTTTTCCTGCTAGCATTATGTAGAGGTAGATAGGTACAAAAAAAGGCAGTTCAATATTTTAACAATGCCAGGGTTGATTGAAATTTGTATTTGGTAAATTGGTGGCAACTGCAAGAGATTTTGTGGGTTTTCAGCGTAAAAATGAGAATATAAATACATTTGCACTCAAGTGAGTTAAGTTGCGTTTGAGTGTTGATATTTTAGGCTGTCAAATGTCGGTAGACGTAAAAATGGACAAAGCACTAAGTAGGCGGGAGTCAATGGCACATATTTTAAGAAAAAATAAATTTATTGTTGTTGTTCTGTGGAATGTTTTTAGCAGCGTATCGGAATAAAAAATGAGTTCGCTGTTGCTGTTACACACAGCAATTTGTATGTGCCAGAAAGTTTTTATTTCTTCATGAATAATAGATTTACGTAGCCTATTGAGCTATGAATAGAGAAAAAATGAATGCAAAATTCTTGTAAATGTATAAAGGAAATTGCGTTGACCAAATGAACCAATTAAAATATAAAATATTTATGCGAAAGAAACATAATGTATGGATGAAACGGCTAAACGGTTGCACTTGTATCTATCTCTGAGCAACACAATAAAGTTTCATTCCCACAGTTAATCAATTTTGTGTTGATGTCTCATTTTAAGTTCTTTAACAGAGTCAACTGCTCTTGGCTCTAATTTTTATCATTGCATCCATTTTAAAATACATTTGAACATACAATATACTCGTACCTTAGTCTGTTTAAGGCATATGTAAAATTATCCTCAAATAGAAAAGTCAAATTTAAGAACAGTAAGCACGTTTCTCATTATCCGTCGAGTACTTGTGTTTTATTTTCATTTTCTGGCTTTTTCAACCACAGTTACAGATGGAACTGCCACACGCACTTTTAAACGTTCACTCTGGCCAACAACGTCGCGTAGATGTCCTTGACATAATTTATATTTTGAATTATATTTCTTGGTATTCATGTCATTTCACCATTTTTTACATTCTTACTTGTTTTTCGTACCACAGTCGTTTTCTTTCTTTCGTTATTTTGGTCTACTCATACAGAACACAAGAAGCTTATCCTTTCTTACCATTGAGTGCTGCCTCAGTTGTTTTTTGCTCACATACATTTGTCATCATTAAAAAATGTCGTCGTATAGTTGGAATGAAATGAAAGTAGAAAACGAGAAATAAAAACGTAATAAAAAAATAAGAAAAGCATCAACACAGTTAGAAAAAAATGGGAAAAATAAAAAGTGTAGATGAGTCAAAGTGAGCGTAGACAAAGGAACGGAAGGAAACGAGGAGATATGAAAAAATCGTGGGAACGACGCGTCTTGTAACGATATGTAATGAGCAAGAAATTCCCAAGGGTGCCGCATTTAAGCAGAGTTGATTGTTGTTGTCATCTCATTATGAATGTCAGACGTGCTTGCCAGCCAGGACCAAACAAACAGGATGCAATGCACAACAAAGCCATTGGCATAGGGGAGGAGACAGGAAGGTACGTAAGTGCTTAAGCATGACATGTCACTCATAATGACCACGCAAATTATTAGAGAAATAGCACAGTAGACATATTTCTAACCTCAGTAAATAAAAGTAAGAGAGGTCGGAAAATATTTATTTTACTCTTGAAGGCAGTTTTTTATAAAATATTGGAAATATATTGTTATAGAAAAAACAAACAGTAATCATTAGATAATCATGAATATTGCTTTGTGTGATGTGATATTAAATAGAGCTCTAAAAATCTCGAAAATTAATTTTTTTCCACTGTAGAGTTATTGCAAAAAGAAAAAAAAAAGTTAATAAAAAAATCAGCTAATGGTAAGAGAGAGCACTAAAAACAAGTGCGCATACTAAAGTTGAAACAAAAATTATTGAAATTTATGAATCGCTGTCTTACACCCTTGCAAAGTGTTACTGTAAATTAATGCTTAAGAACGTCAGTTACCCACAACGGGTGGCGGAAGTCAGCAGTTGATAAGCAAAATATTTTAAATAAGAAGTTCTATCTTATCGTATTTATGTGCGTTAGATAATCGTTTGCGGTCATTTATGTCAATGACAATTAAGTTTTAATTTAAAAACGCTGCTGAAATCAATTAGTAACACAAAAATAGCAAGGTTCTGTGCAAAGACAGATGTATGTAAATTGACAACCGAAAACTGAACAGTGTTGAATTAAGAGATTGATAGCTCAATGTTAAGAGGTGAGGTTGAAGCTTTACAAGTGATTTTGTGAGAAAAATTTAAGACTTTATTTGAACTCATATCACACAGCTGAAAAAGTTTTTAATATTTTATGGATAAGAATAATAGGAACAATACTTCTAGCTTGAAAAGCTAATTTATTACTATGTCATTACCATTGTATTTCCAAAAGTAACCTCTGTTTAAGAAAATTGAAAAGACCAGAAAATTTCCTATGGAAGCCACAATTTTAAATATTTTATTAAAGGATTGTTAAGTTCGAAAAAATGCTTCCGAAAAATCCATTTTCCTTATTACTTCAATTTTTGGAGGTCCACAACTTGACAATTAAGCCTTAAGCGCTTACACCTTCTAGAAGTACAATTAAGCCAAATATGAACAAATTTCAAAAATTTTTTTTTTTGCATTGTACGCTTCGCCTGAAATGCCCCATATAAAAAATCATCTTAACATTGTTGTATTTGGGAATTCATGCAATTGCTCTAAAACCATTTCCATTGTTTTTGGAGTTCCGCAATGCTCGAATATTTTGTCTGCTTTTCTTATATCAACATCAGTCTATTACCATTTTTATACCAATAAAATATGCAGTGAAAACTAATTCAGGTCTCAGAAAGTCGCATTATTGCAGCCAATTATCCGAATAAGGTGTTTGACTTGAAGCAAATTCCCAATGTCTTGCGATAGCCATGGAAGTCCTATGTGGCTCTTTGTTAGTTTGCTAATACTAAAAAGCCAAATAAAAATTCTTGGAGAAGAAATTTTAAAATTTTCCTGATTAAATAGGTAAGTACTTATACGAATTGTGGTTGCGGCCAATTGTAGTCCATGAGATGGCATCACAAAGTATGTATCAAAGTAGGACCGACTTTTATAATGCCACACGATAGTTGCGTTTTTCTAAGCAATCCATTCTTTTAACGCTTTGCTGACATGGAGACCTTAGGCGCAATTTCTTATTTCACCAAATTCTTGGGTGTCTGCCCTGTACGATTGTTGCCCACAGAAATATCAGTCAAATAGGAACTACTGTCAGCCATACTTTTTGTTTTCCACCAAGTGATTGGAACATGACTTATTGTTACTTTTGGATTATATTTTTTCTCAACTGCTGGCCCTAAAATGACTTCAAATTGTTTGTGTTGTTTTGACTGTAACTGGATATCGCGATGTAAAATTATCCAATTACACGCTAATTAGCACTTCAATTATATAGTGGCGGCGATTTTTCAATGTTCAACATTTAACGTAAGCATAAGCTTAATTTTAATTCACAGCATCGTCACACAAAAATTTTATATGTTTCATATAACAATATTTGAAACATTAAGTGCGTAGAAATAATGGTATTTAAAATGAAAATGTATGAAAGATAAATTGAGTAATCATAGAAGCTATTCAAGTATTCCCTTAAATATGCACTAATTAAAATTATCACAACTTAGATGAATAGTTTAAGAATTCAATGAATTGCAATTGAGGTTATATTTAAAATTCACTGAGGATGAGGCACTTTCAAGCAATATTTTTTTTAAAAGTTAAACGATCAAAACAAGGAATCAAACTCCGGTTCGATGCTGTTACACTAGAATTGAATTTTCTCAACCCACTGTTATTACGACAAATAATTAATTAATTAATTGAAATTGAAGAAAATTTAAAAAAATAATTTTTTAAAATTAAAAATTCACGATAATTTTTCAAGCGTCGTAGTTTGCCCGGACCATGTACCTATAAATTTAGTTTTCAAACTAATTTATGTGTACGGCATCATGTGTCTTGCTGTGCAATGCCCTTTGTTGTAAATTGCAACACCGCCTGCATTGAGTTGCGACAACAGTGGCAAGGACACCAGACGTTGCCCCAAAGTCAAATGCCAATGCCTTGATGTCTCCAATTCAATATTCCTTTGATCTTTGATCTCAAAAGAATAATAGGGAAATACAACAAAATAATTTTTACGTCAAGCAAATTTCATAGAAAACATAAGAGCAGCTTACATTTTGATTGAAATTTCATATTCTTCAGACGAAATTCGTTTTGGATGCATGTTACGTCACAAAAGTTTGACAGCTTCATTCTGGAAACTATACTGAGCAGTAACCCAATTTTTAATTTTGCAAAATCAGCTTTTAATTTAAAGTAATAAAAAAGTTAACTTTTTGATTGTGTTTACTCACGAGTTTCAGCGCCATGTTTCAAAATTTGCGAGTAACTGGAATACAAAAGACAAACATACTACGAACGTGCGTTGCTTACCTGAAAGTAGAGCAAAAAAATAGAGAGAGTTCAGTGAGTTGATTCATAAATTGCATAAAAGTAAATGCGAATGCAGAAAACATATGAAAACATATTTATTTATTAATAATAAACGTACAAACATATATCAATAAAATTTAATTGATGACATTACGATTTTAATTGCTCAATGGCAAAACGTATTTAGTAGTAATTAATTTATCAAACGTGTGGTGGTTTCCAATTTTTCTGAGAATGTCTGTTATTAAGCATAAGGTTTAAGCATTTTTTGACTTAAACTTTGATTCTGCAAATCAAAGTATTTTATTTATCCCACAAATTAATATTATCTTCAAACTAACCTTATTTTTGTATAAATTTTGAATTTTAGGCTAACAAGTTGTGAAGGAAAAGGTCGAAACAGAAGTCTTTTTTTTTAAAAACTTCACAAGTTTTTTTTTGAGGTTCAGTAAAGGTCAAATGAATAAATTTAAAATATCCTTACACAGCAGCAACACAAAGGACTTGCACACAGTTAAAGTAAGTTAAATAGTTTCGAAAAATAAAGCGAAGAAGAAACGAAAAAGTTTTTAAAATATGCAAAGTACATTTTCCATTCAAATGGACATTTGACAACTTAAGGATCAAGCACACACAGCAAAGTGTGTTTGTGTATATTTTGTGTAAGTGCGTGTGGCTGTGTGTGTCAGTGCGAAAGTCAGCATATTGCATTTCAAAGTAGGTGAAAGACAAAAACAAGAATACGCACAAAAGCGCACATAAAATTAATTTTTGCAAATAGTGGAATAAAACTATAAAGCCTTAAGGGACAATGAGACTTGCGCGCACAAACTAAACATTCAAAGGAAACCGAATACAAAAAAATGTGTGCATAATAAATTGAATATTTCAATTAGGAATGCAAGCTATTGAAGAGTAAAAGAAAACCGATGTTCTCTTTTTATCATTGAGACGAAGTAAAACAAATAGAATTCAATAATCCTTTCAAGAATCTAAGTTTTTTATTTTTTGTGTTCGTTTGCGTAATCCTGTCACGCAACTAATTTTAATTTAATCAAATATTTATAGAGTGTCATAGAGTTAAAATGCAAATTGCTTTGCATAATTTAAGGCGTCAAGTTTAATGCAGTTCAACTGCGCTTAACACCCTCTTCTTTCTCTGGTACACTTAAATTTCACGTTTCATTTCAGTTGACAGCACTTTCGTTAGTCCTGTTGTTCCAGCTTCTGTCATCAGAAAAAATCGATACTGTGTGTGGAGGTTAATTCTAAGTGACAATTTTATGACAAACGGCCAGCTCTGTTGTGGTTTCTCTTTTTTCTATTTGCTTGTTTTTGGCTTTATTACGTTTCTTCGTTTATTTTTCACACAGCATTTCTTTCTCCTTTCAGTTAAATGCAGAATTGATTATCTTTGTAAATATGTGTGTGTGAAAAAATTATGGTGCAAGTAATTGAAAAAATTTGATCCTTTTATGTGGAGTAGCTTTTGCGATTCGTTTTGATGAGTTATGGGAAGATAATGCGAATGTGAGTGTATGTGTGTTTGATGAAGAGTGGTTTATTTATTTATACGATTTGTCATTTAACGGTAAATTTATTTTATGATGTTTTCGAAATTTATGATCAAATATATGAAACGAAGTAAAATAACTGAGTTCTTATTAAAGTCATTGCGCAAAGTAATAAATATAAAATATAAAAGTTTCAAGCACTCTCACTGCTCCGCTTAGATCACTTGAGTACATTTGGTATGAGTCGCGAAAAAGCTGGACGTATTGTGTATGACGATTTGAAATTAAATGGGTGCCACTGAATTAAAATTTCACAAATCTTTAAAAATAAAGCCAACCAAATAAGTCTTTCCAATCAAATGAGATGAATTTAGATTAGATTGCTGCTTCTAGTAGTAACTAGTGCGGGTAGTATTATTTTAATGTTTCCTTTAAATAGAATGTACCTTCTTTATCTAAATAACCTTAAATAGGCCTAATGGCGCAAAGTGTATGGGAATGTCTTTTCTTGGAGAAAACAAATCCTATTGTGATGCCACATTTGAAAGGCAAAAGTCAGATGTATTTGAGCTTTTTACGGTGTTTCATTTCAACGCGGTTGCTTATACTAAAAAGTTATGTTTTTTTAAGAGACAGATGGAAATTTGATAGATCCCTAAAAATTCCTCTTTCTGTCAAAAAGGAAGACTCAGAAATTTTCTCAGTGATAAATATATTATCGAATTATTTACTATATTTTGCACAAGCTACAAGCTTAGTACTTCCTGTTATGATGAACATTCGTTCAAGGATTACTTTTCAGTTGAGGACACCAGGTTTTAGATCGTTATTGTATATAATGTTTGGTCTAAGCGCAAAATAAAATTTTATTAAACTGAACGATTTGTTTACTAAGCATTGTTAGCGACCAGCAAAAAGGAGCAAAGAAAACCAATTAAAAAAAATTATAATACGTCAATTCCATTTAAGACTTACGGCCTCTTTAAACCTGCCATTTCAGATCTGTTCCATGTAGGCAGTACCGTAATAATATTTCAGATTCGAAGAGTACCAACTGGCAGGTGGGTGCTTTCTATTCATTTTCATTTTGTGAATTATGATGAAAATGTTTCTAGAAATTATGATATTGTTTTATCTGTTTGGACTAAAATGTTGAATGCATTGACGTAAGGTATGCATATAAATTTTTTTAACAAAACCAGAAGTTTGAAAGGCGAACCACATAGTTGCCAGACAAGCAAAAACACTTGAGTGTAAATAAACATTCCACTGTTGTGCTTTACACAAAGGACAAATAAACGCCGAGTCCAGACACACACACACACATGAATAATATGAAAATGTGTGAGTAATTTGAAAAGTTGCTGAAAATTGTTACAAAACTCTCACCCTGGTAAAATGGAAATGAAAATTGAACGATGCGATGTGCGCTTGACGATGTTGGGTGTTGGGGTTGTTTCGATTCTCTTCATGGCCTGCTGGAGAAAAACAACTGTTTTCAGTCGAAACTTGCAAATTAAATAAGCGCATTTCTTCTATTCCACTCATATACCGAAAAATTAAAAAAAAAAAATTTGTTGGGAAGAGGAACTTGAAAGTTTTTACCATTCTTTTGTGCAGTGAATTTGTGAATGAAAAGTTTTTTTTTGTTCATTTGCACTTTATTAAAGTGCGACTGAGCTTGTGCAGAATAGGAAGGAAAAACTGAAGCAGAGTATACGTAAAACCTAAACAAATCTCTTGCAGTAATTTTTGATGATGATAAAATTTTCACTACTGACATCTCTAATGGGAAAGTTAGCAGTTTTGTGAAAAGTTTAACTGCACGTCAAACTTAAAGCCTAAGAAACGAAAAAAATAAATAAATATATAAACCCTTGTAAGCATTTAAATTTAATTCAATTTAAATTGAAACACTTGAAGGTAATTCTGATATGGTAAATTTTCTTGATACTACTAAAGTCAGTTATTATCAAGTGAAAATGCTTAGCTCGGCTGTGTTAAAGAAAAATTGTGTTTCGAAGTCGATTAAAACATACATATGTGATTTATATAGTTTTCCATTTGAAGCAAATATGGGCGAAATTCGAAGCAGCATTCAGTTAATGTACAAACACAAACATATAGATTTCAGTTGTTAGGTCTATAAAAATTGCTGAAATCAAAGATTCAGCGAATTTTAGAACAAAAATAATTGAATAAAGTTGATACAGCAGTACTTGGAAATAATTAATAAAAAAGACAAAAATTTTGTCTTTATTCAAAACAGTAACTTGATATCGTAGGTATGCACACAGAACTTTGATAACGTATTACGTTGGTATTTTTGAACAAAAAATAAAAACAAAACGAACAAGCTTCTGTATTTCTAAAGGATATATGTATGTATATAGACACACTATCTTGTGGATGGTATGTAAAAATATAATTGTCAGGATGCGTTGATAAGGAAGTGTATATCAATGCATTGCTTTCAAAAATGTTTTGTTAGTCCAGTCAATTGAGGATATTGACAATTGGCAAATTGGTAATAGTTCCAGAAAAAGCCCACTTCTTGTT
The DNA here is from genome assembly GCA_963662105.1 of Meiosimyza platycephala. Taxonomy (NCBI): domain Eukaryota; kingdom Metazoa; phylum Arthropoda; class Insecta; order Diptera; family Lauxaniidae; genus Meiosimyza; species Meiosimyza platycephala. The sequence goes on along the minus strand of OY759210.1, from coordinate 893,171 downwards.
CCTTAGGTGATGAAATTCGAATTTTTGAATTCCCACTAAAAAACGGTTTTCTTAAATAAATAAATAAATAGTTGTGTTTCCGTGTGGGAGGCTAAAAATTCAGATCCACGATCCTAACAAAAAATTGGGATATTTCCAGAACTTCCTCTACCTCTTTTTTTTGCTAGGTGGAGCTTGGTAATTTGGAGGTCTTATGCTGTTACTATTAAATATTTAATAGTTTTATAATTCAAGCAAAATCAAATCTCAAGAGCACTAATCCAATAAACTGTTCGAATATTTTTAAATCATCCACATTTGTGACATTAAATTTATAACTCTTCTAGAAGAGTTCTACATGTCAAATTTTAGCGCGATGAATAAGCGAATCATCATTTATACCAATTTATTTTGGTGAAGTAACTTATTTTCAGTTACTTTTTAGTTACTCAAAAAATATAACCTATGCCAAACATTAATAATTAAAGTTTAGAAAATAACAACACAAATTGATTTCTGGCCATATTTATATTTAACCAAGATATCGTGCTTGAAGTAAGAAATTAGGTTTATCTTTTAACAGATTCCACCTTTTTTTTGTCAAGCATTCCTGTGGATTGCAGGTACTAAAAATTCAAATAGCACATTGATGGTAAATGAACAATTCAATTATATACATAGTTCTATAACTATTATTGCAAAGGTAATTTATAGCATTGTGTTAATTAAAAAATCAATATGACAAGCCTCAAATTATTTGCAATAAAATGAATCACGCATCAATTTAACATCATTTACAATACTTACATTACAAATATTAAGTGTAAATGCAACAGCGGTATGCAATTAACGACTGTCAACAAAGAATTAATGCTAAAATATGCAAATTAATATCGAATACACATACAAATACAAAAAATACTATTTGCAAATACATGCACACACACAAGCGGATCTGCATTACAAATTCAAATAATTTAAATTACAAAATTATAACTTTATGCGACTCAACGAAGGTTATGCAAATTAATCGCAAATAGAAATTTGCATTTTGCGTTGTAACTTGTACATGGAATAACCTCTTGTCCTGAATTCACTGGCTAATTTTTGTATACGCAAACTGTACAAATTACAATTCGACATAAATTTTCATATTTTCCGGAAAAATTTCGCCAATTCCAACTGCTGGCAAATAATGCCAGAAGGTTATTCAGAGCAACGGAATAAAACCACAGAACAGCGCATGGCATCATTCCGCATCGCATTGGCTCATTCTTCCGGCTGTTGGAAAAGTTACATCCGCATGCGCCGCACTTTAATATATTTTCTACAGCAGTATGCAAAATTTATTGCACAAATTTGAAAGCTCGCTAAATAAAATTAATTTTTCTCTAAAAGCAAACTACGATATATTTGTAAGCTGTACTCAAATATAAACATAAAATTTTTTGTCATGTCTCTCAGTATATTAAATTCATCGCTTGTAATCGTAGCATTAAATTTCCTGTATTTATTGTAGTCGTAAAATAATTAAATTTCGTATCAGTCACATAATTTCTGGCGGGGATTTTCTTTAATGTCGCTGTTCTGCTGTTTTTTATTAGCGTTGCTTTCTTTATAGCTTTTATAGCCATTTTGTTGTTATTTTTATCGCAACACATTTGCTATACTTTGTGTGACATTTTACGAGTTGGGCGTTTTCGCACAGGTACAAGTATACGTACGTGCGACACACACACACATAGACAAATACATTATATAAGTGAGTTATGCGGTTTTGGTTAGTTTTTATGGTTTAGAAAAAATGTTGTTTGTTGGAAAATTCTTTCAAAAATTGAATTCTATACTTAATGGGAGGGTGTTCTATTAACTTGTAAGAATAAAAAGCATTTGAATTACAAGAAAAAATAGCAGGTTAAATTTTTTTGATGTGTTAAGAGATCATAATAAATTCATATAGAAGAAAATGATGAAAACAAATACTGACAGCGTGATGTGTTGCGAATTTTAGTATATTTTGTTGAAATTATGGGATACTGTCTATAGATATGATAAAATCACAAAACAGTGATTACCGTAAAGTAGCAATTCGTACCGGAAGGCATCGTACAAGTCGAGATTAGTAGATTATGAAAAAGTGTATATTCAAAGGAAAAATTGGATAAATAAAAATTTCAAACATTAATAACTTTTATTTTTTGAACTCAACGCTTGAAGCTTACAAATGAAAACTACTCACAGTTTAAAAGAAAAAAGGATTATTGCCAACACAAATAGTACTGGTAATGCTTTTTGCAATTTCAATGTGTGTGGGTAGAAACAAAATCTGATGACTTCATTTACCACAAGCTGAAAAGATTTTTAGTGCAATATTTAATCCAAATTTGCTTATACCCTTTTTTGGTTTTCAGAATATTCCTTTTTTGTATTAATATCCGTGCAATTTATTAATCTTTTAAGCGAAAGTTGCCATCAGCAGCATTCATCATATTTTTTATTTGAAAGCTTGTGCAAATATACTTTTCTTCTGGGAAACATTACCCAGCATTTCCTACTATAAGTGTTGAATTTATTTTATACTGCTCTTGCAAAAAAATTGCAACAATTTTTTCGAAATTTGGCTTAAATTTAATTTTTCATGTAAAACGTTTTAATATGGAGGTGCATAACATGCTCATCATGAAAATCATATTCAGTGTTGCAATTTCACCCTAATTGTTTCTTAATTCATTTAATTTTAATTTCCAATATTTGTGCCATACTCTTGAACCTAAAAATGTTGGCGTCAGTGCTAGCGGTAAACAACAACAGCTTAAGGTATGTTGTAGGAAGTACTTAAATGAAAAATATATTGTTGTTATCAGCAAACAATTTTCTAATGTTTTTTTCTTAAATTGCTTAGAACGAACACTTGTCGACATTCTGTGGCACAGTTCTCAATTTAAGGACACTTACAACAACAGCCACAGCAAGTATTGACAACGACCAAGCAAATTCGTCCTAGCAGTGCTAAGAATGTCTATCTCGTTTGAGAGTGTCCTATAATGGAAGTTGTTGCCAAAATTTCTTTAAAAATATCGATATATATGAGATAGTTTTGCAAAATTTGTGAAACCCTTTTCATAAATTTTTTTTGATTGTCGCTCAAAAAATTTGATTTGTGGAAATTTTTTCACTTAATAGAGATCCCAGTCAAATGTGGTTGAAACGTCTTTGGATTTATTAACAGTCAGTAGCTCTTAGCTCTTGATAAATTCAGAATACCGTGAGAACTAATTTTGTCGGTTTTGTCGGTCCGACTAATTTTGAACCAAAACTGTTTTTATCAAAAACGCAAAAATTAAAAATTTTCAGAATGTTATTAATATCCAAAAATGTTCTAAATCATCCAAATTATCCATTCAAACTATAAAAAATATTTTTTGATTTTTTTTCAATTTTTTTAATTTTTTTTTTCTCAATATTCTTAAAAATTTTGCATGACTTTTCCCATCGTCGACGCCATATTGATACCCCTTTCTTAATTTTTACAAAGGTGCATGCGGCTATTTGTAGTTTTGAGTTCAAGCTGCAAATACGTACTTTTTCGTCTCTTCAAATTTTGTCTGCTGCCAAGTGATGACCTGGATTGTCCCATAAGTAGAGGTGAGCTTATATGGATAGCTAAAAAAGGTGTCACTCTCTGTTGCCTTTGCTTGCCAACACTTATTGATGCAACAGCAAGCTAGGTAGCAATAACTTTGGTAAACCAATATGATGTATCCCAATTACAACAAAATTTTATCCTTTGGGAATACATGTTTCCGTCTGAGCTAACCCTAAGATTATTTACGCTATTAACAGTTTTTTTACTACGTAAAATATCCACAAAATTCACCTCACACACGCACACTTCCGTATTTGGGTTAGTTGCTGTTGTTGTCATATTTAACCCTTCTACTTAACACTGATTTTACCTTGTACTAATCCCAGGTGATATGAATTGTTGTTTTTATTTTTGCTACTTGTCTTGCTTAGTTATAGGATTTTGTATAGTTGCTTGTGTGTGCTGCCTATGGATAAAAACTGAAAATTAAAATTGAGATTCTGAATTTTGTTGTTGCTACGTTTGGTTTTGTAGTTACAATGTTGGCTGGAATTTTTTATTAGTTTGGTTTGCGGTATAAAAGAGTTTGCAGTTTTGGCGAAATTCTTTGTGAAGTTTAAAAGTTTTGCAAGCCACAAATTAATTTCAGTATTATTTGCTTGTAGTATCTTACATCTTCTTCTTCAGAAACGTTATTCAACCTTTTCAAATTATTAAAACAAAAAACAACTTCTAAAAACTCACAATAATATTGTTGTTTTAAGGCTTTGTAAACAAAGAATACAATGAAAAATATTAAGATAGAAATGATGGAAACCAATTGCTATATGGGGTAGGGTACTCATGGAGTGGTGTTTGAAAAGAAGTTTTGAAGTACGTCGGTAATCAAAAAATTGGAATCAAAATATGCAATTAAATTTCTGGTAATTTGATTTAGGAAGGTTCATCATGTTACGATTTTTAGCTACCGGCAGTATTATTAAAGAATTTTTCCACAGTTTAATGAAACGATATAGGCACAGTACCTAAGAAAACGTCGAACATTTCAATTATTTTAATAAAAATGTTTGAGTAAATATCGCATTAAATTGAAAGTTCATAATTTTTAAGAGTAATTTCACACAACAAAATATCGATTTTTCATGAACAATTAATTGTTGGTTTTTTTTTACCGAAAATCTGGAGGTAAATTTCCTGAGGTTGCCATTTTGTTTATTTTTAAAAAAAAAACCTTCGATCAGGCACTAGATTATTTATTTAAATAACTAATTTTTCTTATCCGATTGATTTTAGATAATTTTCCAAGGATTTGTGATAGTCACCGCAAGGCACTGTGTATGGACAGGGTCCAACACAGCCAACAATAATTTTTTTTTACCTTTTTTTTAAACTTTCGTCAAGTCAAGTTGAAACATAATGTAATGATTCCATATTATCTTTTTTATCAAATAAATTAAATTAATACCAAAAAAAAATTATTGAAAATGCTCTATTTTTCACGCGTATGACTGCCCCTGCCCCCTTAAGATTTTTAATTAGTCTACTAACTTTAACATTAAAAATAAGTTAATAAAAACCACTTGTATTTTTAAAAATGTTTAACACGCACGCAAAAAGTTTTAAAAGGAATTATAATACCACATTTCTTGTATGTGTTAAAAGTTTTTAATGTTAAATGCTTGCATGTGTGCGTGTTTGCTTGAAAAATCACAACAATGAGACTTGGCATATGAATATCTTTGCTGCTTAAGTGCTGAAGGGCGAGACGAGTGTGGTAGATGAGCCAAAATATAACGAGCAACAATTACTGCGCGCCTAAGTTATGCAACATTTTGGTAAAATAAATTGCTTGGAAAAGATTATAGAAAAACAAGAAGGTTCCCTTCCAGGTTTAAAGATTAAATGGCTTGGAACAAAATAAAAATGCGGAGCATGAAATTTTAGAAATATGAAGTTGAAGAGCTTCTCTACTTGATCTTTATATGAATCTTTAAGAAAATTCTTAAAGCTTAACCTTACTCTTGAGAAGAAAATATTAAGTTTACAAATACAGACTTTTCTCACGTACCAGCATATACGGGCTGTTGTCGAAATAATCAAAACTTTTTCGCCTGAACTAAAATCAATATAATGTAATGTGTGTTAAGATGAACAGAAAAAAAGGGAAAACTTTTCTAATTGCCAAAGTATTAACTGAATATTTTCGTCAAGGGAAGCAAAAACAAAAAAAGAAACAATGATATCCACAACAGCAACAATACTCGAATATACGTATTTATAAGAACATTAATGTAAACATACTCAGTTGGAAGATATACCTACATATCGCTACTTACTTCAAATCTAGCATAAATCTTAAAACGCGATTTTGCACGTTAAACGCAATTAAAGTTTTCAATTGACTCCCACTTTGCAGAAAAAGGAAGAAGTATTATAATTTCAAAGCGATGTGTATACACGGTATTAATATGAACTTTTTACAAATGATGAAGCATGATATAACGGATAGTTCTGAACCGTTAACTCAAAAGTCGCATATTTACGATATGTATAACTAGTAACATCGCGGAATAGTTTTTTTAGCAGAAATAAAATATTCAATATAGTCTGAATTAAAATATATATCTCTTAGGAACCTGGCTCGTGGTGAGAAGAAAATGTAGCCGCTGAGCTATATGGAGCTGGGGAAATCCATTCAGAGCAATACTTCATTTACCATAATATTTTATAAAACAATATTTTTAGAATTTCATCTTAATATCAGAACACTTACAGATCACAAATGTATTGGAATTTCAAAGCTGCTAAATTCGGTTGTATTATCCAAAATAATGAAAATTTTTATTTTAAGTGTCCTTAACTTGGTTATTTCCTACTGGGCTCATTGAAAATCCACAAATTTGTGTGTCGTGGTCCATATGTAGTTATAACATTATATTATTAAGTTATATAAAAGCGTTAATTGCAAAACTTTTCAGATGGCTTAACCTATTATTGCCTTAATTAATGAAACAGCAAAGTAAATGAGTGCAGCCGAAAGAAGCTCAGCGAAAAGAGTAAAGTTGAAATTTTGGGTAAATTTTAAAGTTCTACAGGTTTTTCTATAATTTTGTTCCAATTCAAGCTTTAAACAAACTCCAGCTAGAACTTGTGGTAACATTTTAAAAATTTTTTGAATAAAATAACCATATTTTTTCTCTTGTTTTCTATTTTTCCCCATTTTTTTGCTTGAATACGTTGTGATTAAGCGCGTGATTAGAGAAATGCTGAGCACAAAAGCCGAAACTTTTCATTTATTGCCTAAAGCGCTCTTGGCCTTCGTCAGTGGCGTTCGCTTAAATAAAACAAAAACTTTTTTGAACAACAAACAAGAAGTTAGTTATCTTAACTGTTGGCCATAAAGTGACCACTAAATTAAAAGATGAAAATCATTGATTTAAATAGAGAAACTTTATATTTCCTGTTTTTGCTATGCATTTATTATTTTGTCTAACCACATTTGTGGTTAACTTTGATGAAAACTACATAGCAACATTTGCGCTATATACAACTTTTTTTGCGCATTATCAAATAAACTGCCGAAAAAGTTGATGGTAAATCAAAACATTTTAAAATTTTTTACTGACCCAAGTTATGCAAATTAATATTTTAAGAACGGTAAGTTAGTTGGACCTACTTATGACTAGTGCGACAGTAACTTAAGAAGGATACGGATCATTTATTTAAAAATATTCATGGCAAGGAATTATTTTGAGAAATAGAAAACAAATGTAAGCAAAATTGCACGAATCTATGTTGCAAAAATTAAATTGGGAAAATTGCCATAAGACTATTTGTACTAATTTGGCCTTCTTTTGAAAAGTGACTAAGAACCTGCAGTGATATTTCAAACATATTTCGAGTATTAGTTTCACTTTGACCCAAAAATTCTTGTCGCACATTGCTTTTAATTTCAGACAAAATTTCATTTTCCTTGGACTTATTTCATTATTTTGTTTTTGCAATAATAATTTCATTGACACAAATTTGCCTACATCAACGTAACTTATTTATAAACTAACTCTCTCAATGACAAGTGTCAATCTTATCTACGAAACAAACTCAAACGGAAATATGTATGGAATATACTTCTTTTGTGATGGGTTTTATATTATGTCAATGTTATTTTTATCATAATTGCTTTCATCTAAGCGAGTGTACTTAAAATGCGAGCATCATTTTATGCATAATGAATTCACATAAAGGATGATGAAGGATTTTGTTCCAAAAATAAAATGAAAGCTAAGCCATTTATTCAATTGTTACACTCAAATTAACTCCGTACTGAATTTCGTAAGAGTTTCAACGTCAGAACAAAATTAGCGTCTTAATTGGATTCAGCCCAGTTAACAGCATAAGTATCCATACGCCCACAGTAACACACTCTCGCAAGAGTATGCCATCAGTGTCAGTCATGTAAATGCAATAATTATGTAGCTTAAATGTGTCTACGGAATCTTCATCGATTCGGCGACCTTCTAACCAACCGAGCGTACATCTGTACCGTTCCATACTTGTGAGTTAATTTGTTTTTGTTTCCGCTTCAAATATCGTATGTTTATTCCGATTATGTTGGCTAACAAATTACGTTTTATAAGTTGTGTGCTACAAGCAACAAACATTTTATCTGCAAATTCAAAGGAGTTAAGCCAACTATGAAATGATCATGATGATGGGAACAAATAACATGCGGATAATAAGCCTCCGGTTTCATCATATTCAAGAAAGTATATGTCTGAGGGCGAGCTTTATTTAAAATTTAAAAAATTTAAATTAATCGAAATCAAAGAAGAGGAAAGTAATAGAATATGTCAGCTTTGAATCTGTTGTATTTGCTTAAAAAATTACAATAACTAGTTGCTTCTATTTGCCTTTCTTCTTTCTTATGTTTTTATCCGCTTTGCGCTCTTTTTATGGTTATTGATTTTGTACAAATTGCGTTTTCCAATCACGTTTCTGTAAATGATTCGATAGGGACTTTTATGCTGACCATAAGTGGACTGACTGACGTCCAGGACAAATTGCTTGGAAATACAAGAAATAAAAAATCATTTCACTAGAAATCTACCGTCCAAGCACAAACCCAACCATCCACATGTGGTCTTTTTAGTTTGTTGTTTGTCAATGTCAACACAATCATTCCTTCTTTGTTAGTGATTTGTTTTGTATTTACGGTTTTAAGAAATATTTTTCTTTGGCTTGTCGGTGACTTACCAAATTTAACTTCTCCATATAATATGAATAAGGGATCAATGGTAGTTACTTAAATTTAAATTTAAATATTGAATTCATTGAAATTAGGTTTGAATTAAAAAAACTTAATCTCAAACTTTTTTTTTTATTTTTTAATTACGGGAACACCCTTATCAATGTAAACGCGTAAACGATTGAACAATGGCAATTTGACAATTCGATCAGTATTGTCACTGCCATGAAAAAAAGCGTCACCTCAAAAAGGGATAATGTATCAATACGTATTATCTTATGAGGAAAAAATTAACATTTATAACAAAGCCTTTAACTATTAAGACGCTAGCACCTTTGCTTTAGTTTGTATGAATGTACGAAAGCCAGATACCGGCCATTGCCATTTCAAAATTAAGGCTTTATAACTTTTTATTACCACTTCGAGGTTTGTAGATGAATTCTTGATTTTCTTAAATCTTGAGTTTGTTATAATGCTCGAGATAAGAACATGAAAAACTCCTTGGGGTATGATTTTTAAATGGCTATAGGCTTTGTACAAATACTGCCAAATTGATGACTTACTTATTAAAGTTTAAGACAAATCTTCAGAAATCTCAATTTCAAATATATATATGTAAGTATATTGCAGTGAAGTAGAAGGGAATTTTTTCTTTCATTGTAGGATTGTATGTTATATCTTTTATCGTTTGAAATTTAATTTTTCCACTTCACTTTATTTTTATTCACTGCTCTTTTAGGTGTAATACTAAGCCTGCCACATCATTATTCAAAAAAACACACACACATACATACATATATACAAAGATAACACCAATATAAATATGTTGATATGCTTGCATTTGGCAGTATACTCGCTTACATGCTGAGTTATCAATCAGTCGATTTTATTGCAATGCCCCAAAATGTTAAAACGTTTGCAACGGAAACAGCCTTAGAATCACTTGAAATTACGGCAGTTTCGATGTGAATGTTACCTACGGGATGCTGAATTCAACACATACATACATTTATTTTGGCTACATCTTGTGTGTGTGAGTGGATTTGTTGTTGTGCACGAAAATTTGGCTATAAATTAAATTGCCAATCAGTGGAGATTTAAGTTTTTTTTATTTTGGAACCACATCAAGGTAACAATATATTAAACGGAACCAACTTGGCATTCACAGGATGCGACTTGAGATCCTTAAAAATATGGTATTTTTTTTTTGCTTTTGTTAATAAGTTTGAACTGTGTGCTGATATTTTATTGTAACATTCACAGCTGCTCATCAGTAAAGGTTTCTGTTGTAGCAACTTTAAGGTTCTTTAAGTTGCAAACGATGGAAATGGATGGAAATGCAAAGTATTTTACATTTATTTTATTTGTTTTTTTCATAAATAGATAATACGTTACATAATACGATAATACGTTACAGTAAATAGTTTTCAATAAAGTTTAATTTTTATGAAAGTTCAATTTTTATTTTAGCCATGCACCACAAGCAATTCAAAAATAATTTTTCAATCAAATTGATAAGAGATTTTACGAAAAATTAAAGTTGTTGCTTGTCTGCCAAAGAAAAGTTGGCGCAAGCATAAGAACATTGCCATTCAACTTTATATGGATAGACAGTAGAAGCAATGGCACCAATACGAAAAACTTCAAATTATGAAAGGGAATTGCTGTACTCTCAAAAGCAATTTAAAAAAAAGGAAACAAAATATCGACATCTGGGATGTACATTTAACTTTTATACCACAGATATGTGAGCTTACTAAAAGTATCAAGAAAAAAGTATCCTGATGGCGACCGTACTAAAAGTGACCGGAAAAGTGATGACATAGTGTACGGTAGTAGAAAATTTTAAATTGCGCGTTCATTGCACATTGCTTGGATAGTTTATAGTTTGAAATTGCAGAAGCACGTAAAACGTCTTCAATTCCCACAAACTAAAATTATTTTTTAACATTGTAATATACCAAAATCTGGGCCACGAATCAGAATTAGTAGTTAGTGAAAATGAAAATAGCCAAATTTCATATTTTGGTATATTTGCTATAATTTTCATACAAACGAAATATAACCGACTGCATAGAAAATACGGTTCTTATGGTCCAAAAGTTCAAGTTATTTACCACTGTGTCTAAATAACAATTTTGCGAAAAAACTTGTTGGTACATAAATTGTAAGAAATTTTTGGTATTTCAAATAAAAATCTTTTTAATTTTTTTCTCTTGCAGGGCAAAAGATATTTTGAATCAAACTTGAAAATCATCCAATAATAATAAATTGAAAATTTTACTTTTCAAAATATTAGCAAACTTTGATCACACAATTTTTTACATGTGTAGATTTAATATTTACTTATATACAAATAATTTTTAAAATTAATTGTTCCATTTAAAATACTTTTTTTTAATCAGGGAGCATCAATTCTTCGATTGTCCACAAAAAAAAATCAATTCGGAAACTTCCTAGTGGTGGACTTATTAGGGTGAACTAAATATTTTTTTTTTGTTTTTAACAGGTCCAATAGTTGCAGGTAAATGAAAGAAAAATTTTGTTGCGAGGAGAGCTTCTACTATTAATATTTACTGGAGCTTCATTAAAAATTTTTAGTTTTCCATAGGAATTACATGGGAAAGAATGCTATACAGACGGTTTCGTCTATATCTCGTGGAAAAAAACTCTTACACAAACAGAGCCAAGCCCTTTGGAAAGAGCATTAAAATTTTTATAAAAAGTATTTATTCGTTTTTCGTGATGATAACATTTTGCCAGTTTATTAGCTTTCTGAGCTTACGAGCATTTCAAAGATTGAGAAATAAATTGATTTTATTTTATTTTAAAAATTTTATACTCTATCCATGTGATTGTTTTCGCTTCTATAAATTTTTTTTTGTTCGAGATATAGACGAAACTGTCTAATAAATAATTCTGCCATGTAATTCCTATTGGGTGCTTGGACATCAATGTGTGCACCTCTGCATACGAATGCGAAAACGTTTATACCATTTACAGTTTGAAAAAAACTCTAAAAGCAAAATTTATCAATATTGAAATTTAGCGAAATTTCCGTGAAAGTTCTATGTCCTCGAAAAAAAAAGGATATTGCAAGTCATGTGTATGTGTTAGAGTTTGTATAAACTTGAATTGCAATCGAAAGCAGTTGCAATCGCTATTGTTTTTGTAAATATTTACTATGGAGACTGATGCCTTAAAAAACTTATGCTGACGCAAACCTAAGTTGATACTTATTTTGCTACTGTTGTCTATTTTAGATGGAAAGGTTGCTCGGTCTGTCTATCAGTCGGTTGGTCGTTTTGTTCGCAATGAAATTTTCGCTTAACTTGACACACAACCAAGGCTGTAATCGATTTCTGCCTCAACGCATTCATGTTGTTGAAATTTGAGTTGTGAACTTGAGAAATTTTATTGGTTTATTTTTTGGTGATAGCAACAAGAGACCTACATACATTTGTCGTCTACTTGGTGTTCGTCCATTCAATCTATCCCCCTATTCGCCGCCCACCTTCACTGCTTGTGCAGTAAATCATTTGTTGTTTGAAGGGTTTGCTTTATTTGTTTTCTTCGATTTTATTTTACTTGTATTTCGCATTTGCACACATCTTTACTCAATTGTTGCTTTTATGTTACTTCACTGACGTCGTTATGACGTTGACAGATGACTGCCGGAAATTAGTGACTGTCGCTTGGGACTACGTGCCGTCCAAATGGGAGGCCATTCCTGTTGTTTCAAAGTTAAGTTGAGTGAAGTGGAATCTTGTGTATGTCCCCAGAAACAGCTGTTGCTCTTCGCCATTACAGCACAATATTTGTGAGCGCAGTTGTTTCCGTTGACATTGTTGTTTTTGTTGAAAGGACTTGCGCACTGGTTGCAGCAAAATCAGTTCAATTAAAAATGTTATCAGCACATTAGTACAGGAAATTAAAATTATTGGTGAATGAAGTAACCCCTGATACAAGGCAAAATCAATTTTTCCCTTAGTTTCTGTTTAAATCGAACAAAAATCATTTAAATTTTATAACTAACAATCAATTTCTTTGCCTCAAGAGTGTTTACCTAAGAATTATGTTAATTTAATTTTCCTATATGGCCCCATTTCTATAAATCAGTATTCTAAGAGCCCTTCAATTTTAGCATGGAAGATGAATTGTAAAAAAATGCAAATTGTATTCAATCCACTTTAGAGCCGCAGCCTTCCCATTTATATCCGCAAACTTAAAAATATGCAACCACAAATGTTGCTTTCATACAAATAGACATTTCAAGGTCAACAGTGCACAGTGCTGCAATCTTTTAAATAAAATGAACAAAGTTTACTTTATAATAGAAAAAAAAAATAAAAAATATAAAAACGCCGTTGAAATTCTCCTCGAACGTTTTCAATAGGATTTTCTATTTTTTGAAAAAATAAATTTTTGAAGTCGCATTTTGAAAATCAAAAATTAATTAATTTGTTTTAAAGCTAAACACTTTTTTTTAAATAATTTTTAAAGAAAGTTGAACTTTTTTTCATAATATCTCAAATTTTCAGAGTTCCAACTATTGACCCACAAATAAATAAATTTGCCAAATTTCACTTTTTATCACTTTTTTCTCACTTTTTTTGCATTGAGTAAAAATTTCTACGAATTGATCAAAACATTCAGAACTATAGATATTTTTTTTATTGCAAGAATATTTTTTTTATGACGTCATGCATTTTATTTCTAAAAAACATGTCAATGAAAAAAAAAATACTTAATGTGTTTTTTGACCTTTTTCATCCAAAAATCTTTATATGAAATTTACTCTTAGGCAAAAAAAAAAATTATTGACGTGTTACAAAAAAAAAATGTTACAATAAAATATTTTCCTGAATATTTTGTCCAATTCTAAGAACTTTTTATTCAGAGCAATATTTTCTGAAAGTTGATAGTTTAGAAGAAAATAGTGATACATAGTGAATTTTGGAACATTTGGTAACTCGTCTTATTGAACATACCACGGTTGTCTAAAAAAAAGAAATGAATCAATAAAATAACATAAAATGTATTTAAATATTGGCATTGCCAACTACAACTACAAAGTAGGCTACTTATTAGCTGTAATGACATTCTATTCCAGCAAAGTCTTCATTCCACTGTGCAACACTGTTACAGTCTCGTAGCCAAAAAAAAAGTGTAATTCGCATATTAAATGTTGTTTAATATAATTGCGCCCTCGTCGTCTTGACTGTGTGATGGGAACATTTCGTACAGCCTCACTTCTCATTATCAATTCAATTCACATTTGCTGCGTAGGCAAGAAAACCATACAGGGGTAGAGAGCGTTGAGCCATACGCTTTATAAAGTACGCTTCATCTTCTTCTCACGCAGGTTATGACCCGACATAAATTTCAAATTATTCTTTTTATACTTGCAACATTGTGTTGTTGTTGCCACGCTTTTTACTCGTAATACTTTAATAAAATTTCAATTTGTTTGCCTCCCCTGATTGACTGACGTTACTACCACTGCTCTAAATAAAACATCAGCTAACGGTAAGTAGAGCCATATTTATTCGTATGTGTTCTGATATACTAATTTAATTTTAAACATTACGCGAGTTGTGTTAAGCTTGGCTGTGTGCGTACAATGGTGAGCAAATAGAGATGTATATTTTATAGAGCTTAGACTTGAATGTATGCAATTTTGAATGCGAACTTTATTAGATATTGAGGAAATTTCTCCATTTCTAACTCCAATATTTGATGAAATGTCACCTTTTGAACAAATATTATAATTAATTAAAAAACTATTTTCACAAAGCCACTTTTGCTCACCACTGTACATTTAAGTGTTGTCGGGTATAATCGTATATACAAGAGTGTCATGTAGATTAGTGTCATGATTTCGCAATATTTGTTTCTTTTTATTTTTACCAACCAAGCCGAAAGTTTCAACTTTGTTAAGCTTGTCAAGTTCCAAATGTTGACACCAATAATAAATAAAAGTGAGAATACCATAATTTGAGAGTGATATCGCTAATATTCCATTTTCCATTACGATTTAATGTTCTTCAACTGTTTATTAAAAAAACATATTATATTTCATTTTGGGTAGTGAATTTATTTCACTGCTTTGTGTTTTTCTGGGATGTGGTGGTATTCTTTTTATTTGCGCTGCTACTTTGTGCATCTATATTTTCAAGGTGCTGTTGGAAAGAATTCATTCTGCATAGTCAATATCATCAATAACTATTAATATAAAAATACAATTGCAATGCAGTATAAGTGTTCAGCAGAGATTTATTTCGAAATGCTTTCGACTTTTATAAATAAAAATTTCATTGAACTACTATTAATAATACTTAACCGGATAATAAAAAATAAATAATAAATAAAAATATAATTCATAAATTCATTGTTTTTGTTGTTGTGGCTGTAAAAATGCATTCTGACTTTCGCCTTCACAAGGTACTTGCTTATGCTTAAATTATTGTATGCAGACATTGTATGCTGTGGCATTAAAAGCGGGAAAAATTAAGTTAAAATTATCCCATTATCATGTGACTTTGATTTTAAGGAAATTTTAAGGCTAAAGGTATAGAGAAGATAAAGTGCTCAAAGTTTATGATAGTTTTTATAAAAATACACCAATTTATAGTGCTTTTTAAAACTTTTCGAACAGAATATGTACATATACATGTACATATGTATAAAAAATTGTGTACTAGGAAAAACTTTTTAATTCAAAATTGAAATATTCATCTGCCAGTTCATAGAAATATGGGAATTTTTTCTACTTTTCTGTTTTTTGATTTTCAGACTTTAAAATTTTCAATACAGGTTCTATTTGGTACGTATCTGTTTTTTTTATATTGCAGAGCCCGCCTACAAAACTGAATAACTAGTCAGATTTTGCCGTGACTTTTAAGTACGCTTCGAATTCGTTGAGAACGAGACGAGATTCTGCAGTTTTAAAACTAAAATCGGACACGCGGAAAATAAGCTATTAGTCTGAAAGATAAATTTTTTTTGTAGGTTGTAAGTAGTAAGTTGACATATATGTTAGTTATTAAGCTAAGCTTCGCGTCAATTCGAAAGTCATTTTATTAATTTTTTATATATATTTTTTAGAAAAGACAGAAAATGCTTACCAAGTGAGTATATTTTTCACTTAGTAGCAAAACAATGTAAGCAAAATTAGCTCAAGCGCTTTTATTTTCGATAAAATTGTTGCCAATACACATAAGCTAAATTTCAGTAGTATTAGGTTTTTTTTTTTGTAATATACATATATAGTTGTTGTTTCACAAATACACAAACATATGTATAAGTAAACAAGATATTCATAAACATTAATAGAAAGAAGACTGATATTGCCTTTGGCTTAGGAATAGAACGCCTGTGTTTGCATTATTCTGGTATATTTCGTTTGTGTACAACTTAATTTGGTTTCGTATCTGTACATTACAGCGACAATAAATATAATGACATATTTAATCATAAATAGGATATCAATTTGTTCTGGTTTATTTTTGGTTAGTGTAAACTAATGAGAACTAAGTGTGATATGGTACATAAAATAATTGAAAAATAATTTTTAAAGTAAATTTCAAATGCCACATTAACAAAAAAAAATGTAAGTATTTACATACATATGTGTGTACAAGCACTCAGTAATTATTTTACTTGTTATTTTTCTTTAAATTTGTATAAATTCTTGAGGTATCCACTGAACAAATACAATATTACGTGTGAAAAGAAATAAAATGAAGCTGCAAAAGTTTCGACACATCCAAATTCCATCTTAAAGTTCAGTCATTGAGTTCAATATTGTATGTACATTTTAGTAGACTTAAATTGGCAGTTAACACCAATAATGCAACACAAAGCAGAGAGTGACAAGAATAAGAACTAAACAAAACATACACACATCTTAATCTTGTCGAATCTTAAAACTTTTGGATTACACTAACTTTCCAACTCATCAGCAGAAGCAGCATGGAATGCATGAAAACAGTATTGACTTTAGTTTTTCATAACTTAAGGACTTTTTAATTTTATGAAAAATTAAGTGAAACCTCATTTGTGTGGCTTGAAAAAAAAAAAGTTGCCAGAACTCAACAATGTTGGTGCGCATTAGTTACTGAAATATTTCAAATATCAAACAACAAAATTAGAGTTCAAGTTTGCAAGAAAACTAATGTGTCACAAAATTATGAAATACAGAAATATTTATCAAAAAGAAAACAGTCAAAAAATTTAAATGAAAGTGAATGGAGCTAAGTTTTGGCCATACGACAATCTATAAAACTCTGGTACGGTCATGAAAATTAAAAATTAATTAAAAATCAATAGTTTCAGTCATGATGTTAAAAAGATTTCACAAATGCAAACTTAAATCAGAAAAAAGGTGTAGGGAAAATATCAATACTTTCACAGCAACGAAAAAGAAATTTCACCCAAAAGGAAAGTAATAGCATTCTAAGTAAATATAAGATGAAAAGTCCCCCACAAATTTTAGCCCTTTCACCAAGTACAAAAGAAGTAAAAAAACTTTAACCAATCATATAAATGTGATTTGCAATTTCTAAAAGTCAAAAATGTGCACAATAACACGTATAAGTGTCCAATAAAAGGACCTATATTTCAGCTCTTAGCTTCCATGATGTTCATTTTTCTTCCTGAAAAACTAAGAGCGAAATATGGGCTTTTCTCATTGCATATATTTCAAAACTTTCGGACAATCTTTTCTTTTTCAATTAAGCTCAAATAAATGATGTGTATTCTCTGGTCAAGCGGAGTACATTAACACCGGTGCAGTAAGAGCGGCATAGATAAAATTTATTTGAATAAAAATCTTGAGCAGCATAAAAGAAGTGAAAGTGCAACGCAAAAGAATGAAAGAAAATGAAATGCAAAAGAGTGTACAAAATTCCTGAGCAATCATTTAACTTAATTTGTCAATGCGCACTTTGCGCTTGCCATAGCTATAAAAAGAACAAAACAGCAAGAACATGCAGCGATTTTTAGTTTAAAACAAATACAGACGCAGTTACTGACTACACATACAATACAAATGCAAACGGAACTGACATAAGCGCACCGTCAGAAATCTCATTATGTTCAGAGCAAATAAAGGGCATGGCAACTTCGACGAACTTAATGTCCTTCAGTGTTGCCAACCATATTTCAAAACTGTGCACACACAAACTAGAAGATTGTGGATATGTGCTTATATTAGTATGTGTGTGTACCATACAAGTGATTTACGAAAACGTTCTTAGGTATTTAGTTTCAATGTCTGCTCATGTGCTAGACTGTCCGTTCTATTGTAAATTTCAACCAGGATCTTCTAACGTTATTTAAATATTTTTGCTACAACGCATTTAGTTTTTAGCCTAAAAATAACTTTTTTACTTCGATCCATCTCCGAGCACTTGGAACATTTTTTTTTTTAATTTGGCTTTCTTTTTGCTAGAAATCTTTTAGACATTTTTTCCGCCTTCGAATAAAATATAAACACAAAAGACTCAATGACACGCTATACAGGACTGGACAGTAATATTTTAACAAAAATATTGATACACCGAATTTTTCGATTAAAAAATCTTGGAAAATAATAGACAGTCTATTGTGTATGCATTCACAACCTGTTGGCTTGTGTGCATCCATGCGTTAAGTTGTTCATTCGCTCAGTCGTTACCAATTTATCGATTGGCCAACGTCACAAATGTAAGCTAATATTTCAAAGCAGAATTAAATAAATAAATGGATTTAAACAAATGAGTTACACAGAATTTAAAATTCAGCTTAAAAAATAATTTGATCAAAATGTGATTGAAATTTTTGCAACTGAAAAATATATTATTGAAGAAAGAGATAGGTTACTTGAAATTCAACTTGCGATCGCTAAAATTTTTCGAAGTCACCTGGCATTCAGGGAAAAAGTTGTTAAAAAAATTATTGTCGAAAAAATTTCATTGATAGGCCCACTGTGCTTAAATTTCAATTATGAAATGTTCCATTCCATATTTCATCTTCAGTTTTTACCTCATATGAATAACTAGTTTAAAAAAGTCTTCCGTTTATGTATCAGTGTTGGCAATCTCAAAATAATTGTCCTTTATCAGTGCATTTCTGTTTCAGAAACTACTGGTACCTTAGTACATTTGATAGATTTCAGTAAACTCAAGGATTTTCGTACGCATTTTCGTAATTTGTAATGCCTCTGTTTCACATCTCGAATCAGTAAGTGCAAAAAGTTATTACTGTAGCAATGGTAACAAAAGTAATTTTTTGATGTATTGAGAATTCAAAGACAGGGTTTAATAAGCAATAATTTTCTATATTATTTTTGCTCGTCAATCCGAAAATTGAAAAATCCTTATTTTGATATTTTTTAAAATTTTCGCCTCACTAATTCAAATAATTACAGTTAACAACAATTTAGTACACTTTGAAATTACAATCGGTAGAATTTTGCAAAGTTAAAAGTACCATCAGTCGTTCCGATATAAATTCCTACGATTGTGTAAAGTTCTACATAAGAATTATGCAGCGGCCTATGTCAAACTGTAGTACGAACTCGATATGTTTGACCGCTGAATACTTTTACCGAAGAAATGGAAAAAAAAACGTTATCAGTATCTAAAAAATATATCCTAAACTAAAGCTTTAATTAGCTCAATCTCACGTAGATACATTAACGACAGATATATCGTTTTTCAACTGTTGCATTTATTTATTGATATATGTTTCTTCAAATGATTAGATTGCACTATTTTCAACGTATTATGTTATGTGTATTTTGCTTCTAGTCTCAGTCCATTTGTTGCAAAATTTTCAAAGTAGTCCTTTACAGCGATTATGCTAATAAAATTGATAAATTTTTCCAATTTCATCAATATCTAACATAAAGGCGTAAGCATATAAAAACCAATCTTTGAGTTATTGACCATCTTTGGCCAAAAAAAAGTGCCACTTGAAATATGATTGTAAAGCTTATATTATAACCTTTTCTTAATCGGGTAACTTTTTAAGAAAATTAAGACTCGAACCTAATATGGCGAAACAAAGTAGAACCACTCAAAATTCTTTTTTTATAACTTTAAGAAAACAAATTAAAGGATTTATTTTAGTAGAAATGTACAACATGTTGATGAAAGGTATTAATAAAAAAAAATATGAATAAAGCACTTTGATATTCGCAGATTTTCCCTACTCCAGAATGTTACGGTTACATTTTTTGAATACCTGCATAGTTATCTTTCATCTCAGATGTATTGCATGATGCGCATTAACCGAACGAATTCTATAATGAAATTAATTATATTTATATATGAATAGCTTTCTGAGTTATTTCCCTCAGTACGGCAATGTGGCCTTTGAAAGGCGATAGTATTCAAAGTTCGATAGCAAACGACAACATCAATCATTCCTTTGATAAATCATATGAAATTTATTGGGATGGGAAAAGAGGGCTAGGAAAAAATGTTTGTATAGTTAGTCCTGTTCATTTCAAAACTGTTCCAGTTTTAACCAGTCGTTACTATGAAGAGTTATCGTGATAATTAGCCGGCGTTGTTAATTTTTCGCTGAAAATAATAAATTCTTATAAAATGTCCTCATACAATTTTTAAAATGTATTCAAGTTCCAAGACCATTCCGGAAAATTCTCTGTTTTCCGTTAGTTAAAGGGAAGATATCATAAAGATTACATAATATTATGCAAAGGAAATGTGCTAGAATTTTACTATAACAGCATATTTCAATAAATGATTTATTTCTGCTGGATTTACTTTTTTTAATTTGTAGCAATAGTTCGCTTTAGCAGCATGAATTTATTCGTCAGAGTCACTTACTATGTGCACATAAAACACAAACCAAATTGTGTTTTCTCTGCTTTAATTTCAGAATAATGACTTGAAAATATTATTTTTCAAAATGCTGTATCTATTCATTATTCTGTTATATTATACTTTCCGTTTTCACCTTGAAATTTTACGATGTGCATTTAAAGTATTAAACACGCCCTCACTCTTTCCGTAGAATGTTCTTTATGATTTCATTTAACCTGACTTTTGTTTTCTTTGCAATGACGACTTTTCTTTCTTTTACAGCCAACTAGATGACGTTTCAGCTTGTCATTTCTCTTAATTTAATGGCACACAAAAGTCAGTCAGCACACACTTTTAGACAATGACAATACAAGCATACAAAAATACTATGCACACGTGTATCAGCAGATTGCATTGTGTGCATTCGTTTGGATTTTTCTTTCATCATGCTTGCATCTGTCAAATGAGCGCATAATAACACACTGCACACATTCACAAGGCAAAATAATTACTAATATACATTTAAGTCTCTAATTGGAAATTGAGTCATCAATGGAAATCCCGAAAAATTATTTCGATTTGTGTGACATTTAGTATATGGAATTCCATGAATAAAAAGCAAGACTTTGGGCAATTATTTTTTAAGTATGAAAATGGGGCTGAAAATGACCTGATTTCCGTAACAATAAAAGTTCATACCTCAGGTACTAACTTTTCACAAATATATCTGCAGAGCTCTTTTCGCAATTTTTCCAACAAACGCCAAAAAACCCTTACTAACAATAAGTATATCAATATACATAAAGTAATACCTACAATTATTTTAATGATAGTGTTAAAATATTAGAAACAATAGTCAATATGAAAAAATTTTGCTACAAAAGGGAAAATGGGAATGCCCTGAA
Organism: Meiosimyza platycephala; assembly: GCA_963662105.1. Classification (NCBI taxonomy): domain Eukaryota; kingdom Metazoa; phylum Arthropoda; class Insecta; order Diptera; family Lauxaniidae; genus Meiosimyza; species Meiosimyza platycephala. Next base: position 871,643 of record OY759210.1, on the reverse strand, counting down.
AATTCTCTGAATATTTTAAAAGTCATTCCATTTTACTCTCTCAATTTTTTTAAGCAAGTTGAACAGTGAATTTAATACCTTTTATTCAATTCTACTTTGAGCAATTTCAAAAATTCAAAACCTTTTCGAAAGATTATTTGATGTCATCAGTCGAACGTTTTTCCTGTTGAGATACTTAAAACGTAGAAAAGACATAGTTAGAGGACAAGCGAAGTATCAGCAGAACGTAAGTAATACATAAACATAATCACTTATACATACATACGTACCTAAATACGTACGTTTGTATGTGGGCATGTATATGCAAGGACATTTTTGTTTTGTTTTATTCGGACATTAAAGCGCATCTCTAATTTGCTTGTTTTGTGTGTTGCTGGTAAATTAAGTTTTTGTTGTTGCTTACTTTTATTTGTTTGCTTTTATTGTTTTCTATTCTTTTTTCTTCTCAATGCAGCAGCTTGTTTTGTTTAATTTTGCCTTACACTTCCGCTGCCGCAACGGAAGTGCGCTTATTAAGGCCTCGTGTGTATTGTATTTGTTTGTATAGTACCTGTATTAGTGTGTGTATGGCTGGTTTCTTGGTATTGTTAAGTATTGCATTGACAGTGGAACAATGAAAGGATTGTGGCTCAAACATAGTCAAAAGAAGAGACAATAAAATTGCATTGAAAACAAGTAAAGGCATTAGCAAGAGGCATTAAAGTGAAAATAGAGCTCACAGAGATACGGCCATAAGCATTGCACAATAAGGTGGGTCAAGCAAATAAAAGAAAGAAATTAAATAAAAAATACCTCTTAGCGTATTGCTTACCATAATTTGTTTTGAAAAAAGTAAAAAAAAGGAGGTGCAGGCGAATAAAAAACAGTTGAAAGTTTTTTTTATTATAATATTAGCATTCTTTTTAAACCAATCTCCCATATAAGTTCATTTAAGTGCTTTCTGAAAAGAACACTAAAATATTCTCAAAGATATACCTGAAAAACTGTCTATAAATTATGATATTCTCTAAAAATAAAATTAATTTTAAATCACTACAACCTAAAATCAACTATTTTCCAAACTTTTCTGACCCCATGAGCTTTGTATTCGTATCCATATATTGTGTTTTGCTTTTGGGTATAATTTAATTAAAAATGAAGATTTTTTGTTAACAAGAGTTATACATCTTTTATTTGTCATAGCTCACAAAAGGCTTAATTTGTAAGAAACTTTGAGCAATTAAGAGAGTCGATAATTTTCGAGAAGAAGTAAGCTAAGAGTGACATACAAAAATTTATTTATCGAGTACTGGAAAAACAGTACCTATAAATGTTAAGTATTGCAAAATTTGATTTTCGTACATCCTTAAGACCTGAACATAAAGTCATAAATTTAACATCTTGTAATGTTTTTAATTGAATGGCTTACAATAAAACTAGGTTGATCCTAATGTAAGTAATTTTTTTAGATTAAATTTAATGTCGAGTAGCCAAATCATTAACTAAGCCAGAAGTTTCATTAAAGAAAATATACCCTGTATTGTCGTGTAGAAGAAAAAATAACGCCCTAAAGAACTTAACTTAAGCCACAAGTTGCAGCCATAAATACTAAGTTTGCGTCACTTAATTGCTTTTGCTATCACTATGTACATGTTTGTACGTAATTGTCATTGTGGGCGTGTGCTACAGCTTCGCCTCTATTTGTATCTGTTTCAGAGTCTACATCTGCTTGTGCGTGTAAATTGAATTAAATCCTGCGTTTATTATTGAGTTCAACACGACGACTGCAACGCTGTTAATTGATTTTGAGTGAAGCAAAAATTTTCCGCATGTTTTTGTTGCATTGTTGCACGGGAAGTCCTTTGGCGCTTTTATAGTATATACAGCAATGCTCATAAGTCTAGCAAAGCTGAAAAAAACTGCAATTTATGTTGCAAGAAAAGCAGTGCATAAAAATCAACGAAATAATAAAAACAGAAAACTTGAACAGGGTCTCAACAAGATTTTCCACTTTTCCATTGCGTGCAGCAAAAACTGATTATAAATTAAATTGCAAAACAATTACGTGACGCAGAGTAGCAACGCACTCTTAAAAAGAAATCACTGGGGCATGCAGCGGAATTAAATTAAAAACTCGGGAGCATTGCTGTTTTTGTGAATTGAAGAAATATAGAAAAAGGTGCAGGTATTTAACAGCTCGTAAGCGAAAAGTAGATTTTTTTTACAATACTTGATAATCCTTCTTAATAATTTAATTATTTACTTAATTAAAAAATTTAATTTTTTAGCAGAACTTCTTGACAAGAAGTACAAAGAAACAAAAAAACGATACTGAAGAAGTATTGAAATGTCCAATGATCTTATGGGTGATATAGAGAGTTTCGATGGAATTAAAGTTCTCACGCACTTTCACACAAGCACAAGCAAAATCTATAAAACTGTCTAGTATTGCAATGAACATAATAGAAGTCAGTAATAGCCACATGCTCCACTTCCCACTCCCCTTCCCCACCAAACCAAGATAAAGAACAAAGCCACAAAATCAAATTAAACTCTCAGATGTGCAATTGCAAAAAATTCACATAGGTCAGTTGGTAAATATAAAAATAAAAATATTCTGAACACATGTCAGCTTATTTTATTTCTTCAAGAAAATTCACACACTCCGACTTGTGAGCCAAACAAATAAAAAATTTCTAATCAAACAATCACAATAAATTGATGTCAAACCAGCAGTACCGGCAGTATAAGTAAAAGCGACCGAGGTGGACGCAGGAAAGAAACACTTTCACCAGTTAAATCTGTGCAAAGCAACCCACATGGGAGGACAATACCGTAGTCAGCATGAAATAAAGCTACGTGCTCTGAGCCTTATGCAGGGTTTGGTGAGGGAGGTAGCGATGGAAGATCTTTATCATGCAACAAAATCACTGTTCAATGTTGAGCTGTCATGGTTGTTTCGTGTTACTTATCATGAACATGATTGTGATTTGTTTAGCTGTCTGGAGGTTTTCGAATTTTCTTGTTTTTAAATCATCTCCGTCACTTCCCATATCCTTAGCGTTACCACGTGACTGTCAGTTGCTTGACAACACTCGACATACGTTGAGTTGTCTATTGTAAACTCACCACCACCGCGCCGCTTTCTTTATTGTATCCGCTTTCTTTAGTTTCTTCATTGAAATCTATTATAAATTGACATTGAATACTTGAATACTTAATGTCTTCTTCACGTTTAACCCTAAGAGGTTCAACCAGGTCTGCACAGACCTTTAGCATATATATGTGTGTATAACTATTTAATTTTGCGTGTTAGAGACGAATCCGTCCATTACTTTCAAGAAGCGGCTACGGAGAACCTCTTTTTCCTAGCATTTAACACACTTACACAAACTTTAAGGACACCTTCCTATATATTTCCATACAAATTCCATAAAGGTCTGCGCAGACCTAGTTACACCATTTAGCTTCAAAAATCCCTGAACCTCGTAGGGTTAATTGAAAACAACAAAAGAAGAGAATTTATTCCATAGATGATATTTGGCAAAGGCTCTGCGAAATACTCAACTGCATGTTAATAAAATTGAAGACTTCAGTTTTTACAATAAAAGAAAGTATTAAAGTAAGTGACCAATAAAAATTACGAAAAATTATCGAAAAAATTGGAGCTATACAACTTCAAAAATTACCGAAAACAAAAATAAAATCTTGCAGCACCGTTTATTGCTTTATGTTATTAAAATGTTCACAAAACTCCTTAACATTCACATTTGAACTTGACTGAATAAGTACATTAATAAGAATAAATTACGAATTTTAAATATTCTGTTTCGAGTATCCTTGCAGTGAAAAAGAAATTATGGTGAAAGGAAAAAACTTTCTGCATTTTACTTTTCTTTCCCTTTAATAAAATAGCTCCCTTTTATTTAAGTTTTGTAAAACATTTGAACTTGTCAAAGTTGATTTGGCAACCCTGCTGCAGTTTTACAACCAACAAGGAGTCTTTCATTTTACTGCTTTTTGCAAACTTTTTTCCTTACATCTACCCACTATAGTTTTGTTTTAACAAACAGTTTCCTTACCTATTGTGTATGTGGCGCCATCTACGGTGAATGTTGCTGCTTTGCATTTGTTAAAGAATCTGGACGCGAAATCTATGGCCGAGTTTTTAATACTCGACGAGACGCGTCGCATCGGTGAGCCAGGACAGGATGCTGCTGTGTTGCTGCTACTGCTCTCTTGTTGTTGTGGTTCTAAAAACTGTTGGTGTTGCTGTTGTTCACTGGAATTTGTTGGCACTTGTTGTTGTTGTTCCTTTTGGTGTTCGTGTTTTTGCAACAGCGGTTGTTGAATTCCTGCTGTTGTTGTGATATTGCTGATTTTGTCGCTGAATTCAGTTGCTTGTGACAACGTTGACACCTGCGTGGCAAAACCTGGCACCACTGTGCGTCGAAAGTACGGTGAGGATGTTAACGATGATGAGTTTGTGTTTGACATAATTTTTAATTTGCGGACTTATATTTTCAGAAATATTTTCTTATTTTAAATAAATATTTACTGTTGGGTTTGCTGCGATTTTCACTTGATTAACAGATTTTATTTTAATTTTGATTTGAAAAATAAATTAACACAAAATAAATATCATGAAATTAATCGTGCACATCCGATCTTGTTAAACACTGAATTGTTCATTTCGAAAACTATATTGGTTTCTTCAATAAAAGTTTTGTTTTAAGGAAAATTTTTAATATTAATAAAAATGTTTCTTTAATTAGAGTATGCTTTGTATGTATGTATCTGCTTTTTCTGTGATGATTTGCGTTTTTATATTAGGAATTGCAAAGCAGAATTCCGATTGAGAGGATTTACTCAGTTTTTTTACAACTCACAATTTGTTTGTGTGATCTTTATAACAAATAAGTATTGTTTGGCAGCCAAGATCACTGAAAAACTGTAGGCAAATGAAGCAGGTAAAAACCAAAGCAAATAAAAACTTAAGGTAAAATAGAAGCAAAGGTAAAGTACTCATCTGACCAATAATAGCTTAAATTATTTCGTCCTATTTAATTATAATTTAAATTTTTATGATTATACTGTTTAAGTACATTGTGCTGAATATTTTTGCGGAAAAAGTCAGAGTACAGCATAACCTAGCGTTTTTTCCCACATTTCAACGTAAAATGGATCAACCAGAGACTTTGTATCGATAATAGCTTGTAGGGCTATAGGTATGGTGCCTGATAAAAAATGTTCCTTTTTAGCAAAATTTTAATAAGAATAAAATATGATGTCTCCGGGTAAAATATTCTTCATCGAGAAGAGAAGAATTTTTTGAATTTCAGTACATATAAGCAAAAGTAACAAAATTAACAAAATTTAAGCATATTATTACATTTTCTTTGCTTCTTGAATAATTTTGGTGTTTTCAGGAGTTACATGGTAAAACAGCAGGCAATTACAAAAATAAATGAATAGTTTTGAATATAGACTACAACTCATGGGATTAAAACTCTACTCCAGTGTATAGCCATTAACATGTAGCTCTCCAAAATAAACTGTGAAGCGCCTCAAATTGCGGTTAACTTCATTTTTATAATGCAGTGCAAAAAATAACATTTAACGATTATTCTCTTACATTTCTTTCTTCCTAATTCCATACAGATAAGCGATATTTTGTTTCTGAAAGCCTTATTCAATGTAATAAAATTTAATATGACAACCAGAAGCATGACTCCGTGCAGTTTTTTTTAAATTCTGTTGTGATTATAGATGGCTGACTACAACACTAGGCAAATTGTTTTCCATTAAAATAAACTGCTTGGAAATAATTGTAAGCACGTTCGCTCTTGTTGCTGGGTATTTCGTAAATTGAAACACACTCAAACTATTCGCAAAAATATGTGATGACTATCTATCTACTGGACATAAAAACTCACAACAGATATACAAGCACTTGCCAAAATTAGAGAAAGAAAATAAAACAACAAAAAAAGTTACTGTTACCAGAAATGTGAAGCCTTGGCAAGAGTGAGTTATATCCCGCTAATGTCCTTGCAAACTAGAAATTTATTATGAAAATACGTTTTGGCTGGCGAGCATTATGCGTATGCATAATTTAGAAAAAATTATTGCTCTGCTTGTTGCTGCCCACAGTGACACGCCCAACACCCAACTACATGCCGCCTCAGCTTTATTGCGTGTAAAATTTTTTGCTTAAGTTTTTTTGTTTTCAGCGCAACACATGAAATATAACAAGCTACGCCATGTGTGTGTGTGTGTGTAGCTTTGAGCTTAAAAATTTTTAGGTGCAGGAAGCTATGAATAGTTTTCATGTTTTGTGAAAAAAAAAACCAAAGTATTAATTGCGAAACTACCCTTTTGCGTTGCTGTCGTTTTATTTTAAGCAAAATTTGTCGTAGTTGCTTACTTTCGTGTTATGATCACAAATAGGATAACGTTGTCCTTTGGGCAGCATAATCACTGGTTTGAATAAATAAATTTACTTAGTTTCTAAATTAGAAATAGAATTTCAAGGGCGTGAAATATAATTACAACAACAATTTTGCTTATAGTTAGCAAAAACTAAAAAAAAAGGTAAAATGCTACAGGTACAGAAATTCTCACGTATGCATGCGCTAACTTTATTACTCATAAAGATGGAATGGAAAATGAAATTCTATGAATTTTATAAACAAGAAGGATGGTTACATATAAAGGCGACTGGAAAAAATCGAATGTTTTAAATGTTTGCGAGGGGGCCTAAGTTAAATATTTATAGCTATACTAAAAGTATTTTTTCATATTATAGCCCTAAAAAGCTCAGACAACTCTTACAGAAGTGAAAACTCACACCCTTACCAAAATGTTTATCCCAGAATCATTAATTTTCAAATAAGGATCCCCGACAAAAGTAGGTTCTTTAACTCATTTCCCAGACTAGCAAACATATAATTTTTTCGGTACATAAAAGGCTTCCTTTCATAGCTTACTGTCCAAAATGCAACTCACAGACTACCCTTGAATACTTTGAAAACTTGCAAAATAATATCCTTCCGTAGGAAAAAACTATATTGTTATAATACAAATGATTTTCAAGGGAATGCATTGGAACTCACAACAAAGAACTATATGACACCTTTTGTAAATAGAGAACAGTAGTTACCTTTAAATTAATTCTTGTTGATTAATCCCTTCGCCACATAGCTCGGCAAATAATTTCGAATGTTAAGCAATAAAAATTTCAGAAAAAAAAGTTCCACTAAAATTTTCTACTGTCACCCTTGTTCCGTTTGCAAAAGCATAAAGTGGACCAATGTACCATTTTAACAGATTTCATTGAAGGCGTTTCTAATATATTGAAGAGAGTTCTACTACGTTGTGCGTGTCACCTGCTATAGTACCGAAGGAAGACCCATGCGTGCATGGGCATCGAATTTTTGGTATATTCAACAAATGCGCAAACCACATTTCTGTTTTTTGTGGTCAAATATGTTATTACTAATTTAATAAAAAAAAATTTTTTATATGAAGTATTACTGGCCATTTTTTATACTACACAAAAAACGTCCATACGAAATTTTGGGACTTTGAAAGGGATGATCGATCATAGAGGTACAAAAAGAAAGGGAAATTTATATAAAATGAATATGGAGATAGAAATAAAAAAGAGAGAAATAGGAGAGGAAAATAAGCGAAAAAGCTTCTGTACTATATGGGAGGGGAATCGAAAATTATTTAGGAGGAGCGCACGAAGTCACGGGCAATAGCTTTTGTGTAATAATATTTGCAAAATTGGTTTTATCCGCTAAAAAATCATACAGCGACACTGAAAAAATACTTTGAATAAAACGGTCAAGATCAGTCATTTTAAAAGCCTATGTATTTCATAAAAGATACTTAGCCTGGCTGAAATGATTTTACTTGTATTTGAAATGTTTCTTAATTTCACATAAAAGTACTAATATCTTCCAAGTTTCATATTTATTGACATTGCTGTAGTGTTATCAGCCAGATGTTTCAAATTTCCGCAATTCTGTTTCAATAACAGCAATAATTTATGAGCACCATAAAGTATGCAATGTCATTTCTCAAAAAAAGGCCATAGATTAAATACTTTTCGTTAGTTACAAGGCAAAATACATTAAAAAAAAATCAGTAGCAAATTATTCTGCGCCGCCAAAAATAAATACAACAATGAAAATGACCTGCAGCGACACCGCATGTAAAAAAATGTAAAAACAAAGAAAACGGCGGCCCAAAAAAAGTTTCTTGTTAACTTGGGCTTAACTCGTATTTTATTTGGCAAAAGGTAGGTAGGCGTAAAAAAGTTAAAACCCAACAACAGTGCGAGTGTTGCTGTTTTTAGCTTTTATTTTACGCGGTTTAATTTTTCCTGTATAATTTTTTCAGATTGTCATTTTTTGTTTGCATATTTTCAGGGATAAAGCTAAAAGCAGCAAAATCAAAATAACAAAGAAAAAAATATTTGAAGGGAAGCCGCTTTTAAATGCAAACAAACAGCTGCACAACGGGCGCGTTAATGCATAAGTTTGTGGGTGGGTGGGTTAAAGGTAGGGTTCCATGGAGTCGAGTCTTTGTCGTAACGAGAAAAGGGTGCGTGCCAAATTTAGTTAAAGCTTAAAATTTTAACTCTGTCGTTCATGTAAATTGGTCACAACACTTTTCGAGTTTACTGGTGATGAGAAAATGAACAAGCAGTTAAAAGAAGCGATAAGAAGAAGAGAAATGGCTTGCGGGGCGAATGCTTAATTTTAGCAATAACGAGTATTCTTTATCTTGCTTTTTTTCGTTGGGAAGATTAAGGGTGGATTATTGGGATGGTCATTTTACTAACGTGATTGTTGTAAAGCAAAACTGAAGGGGGGAAAGTGGCAAATTAAAACGAATAGCAAAAATTGAACAAAAACATCATAGTAACTTGATATTCTATCGGTGAGGCAACAGGTTTTTCTTCGAAAAATTTGAAGTTTTATTTTGATATTTTTAATTTTGGCCATTATAGACGCTTCCATAAATTTTTTTTGAATTTTTGTTTAAAAATGTTTAATTATATATGGCCTATTAGTTTTAATATTAAGTTGCTAGTTATCCTTTGTATGAGATAAGTTTTGCCGATTATGTTTTTAAAAAGGATGATTAAATTAAATTTGGCTTATATGTTTGAGCAGGTTTTCGTTAACTTTGAGTGTAACAAAGTAAGTAACAAAGTGATACTTTTGTGATAGTGTAGGGACTCTTAGAAAATTACATAAAATTTGAAAAGGTATTTAGTCCAAAGTAGTAGACAAATGCTTCAAAACTGAAAAAAAAGTCTAAAAAAATGTTAAATTCATGTTGCCCAAATTCTATGAGAAAAATTGCCAAAAATTTGAGCGATGTTTCAGTTTTGAATGCTCTTTTGTGCGAAATAAATAAAAATATTAAATTGAAAAATAACAGAATACTTCCATATTAACTTAGAATTAAATCTCAAACTTTTGAATATATAAATTGTTTTTTTATTTAATTGGCCTGCAAGTTTAATTCAGTTCATGAGTGATTTTTCGTTTTTTTGTAATATTCTTTGAGCGGCATGACATAAGCATAAAGAAAACCAAATATGTATGTTCAAAGACCCCAAAAAATGTACCAATATTCCTATGAATTTTTACATTAAATTACACTACTCAACAAGATTTTCCACAACGACACGGTACTTCCTTAATAAATAATTGATTTTCATAATTTTTGTTTTAATTCTTCATTTTTTCATGAGTTTTATGAAAATATAACGATTAGTACAAAATAAATTTTGCAATTTTTCGATTTGAAGAAAATGTCTCTGGCTTACGATATCAACAATTTCTTCTACAAAAATAATTATTTTAGGACTTAAAAAATAGAACAACATGATTTTTTTTTTACCTATTTTCGATCATAGCCGCAATATTACTAATACTATTGGCACGTTTCATACCTTGATAGACTCTTATCTACTATACAAAAAAATTTTAAATTGATTGGCTAACAATTGAAGTTTTTGCAAGCATGTGCTCTCAACAGTGGATTTTTTTGAATTTGGTCATTTATATAAAAAATTGGGGTCAATCGAAAAAAAATCATTAGCATATTCGGATTCTAGAGTAGTGTTATTTTTTGTAATATTTATCTTTTCGAATTTTCTTTGAGAATTATATTTATCATATATTTCTAATAACATAAACTTAAAAAGTATGCAGTTTCAATTAGTTGCCAAATTAATGAATATTGCAGTCCTTTCAGTTTTTGCTATATTTCGCAAAAATTATGAATCAGTAGCAAATTATATTGCTGTGGGAGAAAACCAAATCATTTTCATATCTAAAAGTACTAACTATTTCTTTTAAAAACATTTTACCAAGTTATCGTGTAATCGTGCTGACTTTCAAATTTTGTTGCGCAAAACCAAACGATGAAATGTTAATGGCCATAATATGCCAACTTCGATCAAATCTTAGTATGTAGATGATTTTAATATGACAAGAAATCTGTGTCTAACACTTCATTACAACTTTTAACTCAATCATATATTGTTTTATATATTTTATGCAATTTCCTCGACATACTTTCTGCAGAAATGAGTGAAATCTGACAAAATGTCGATCTTCGTCGTACTAAATTGTCACTAGTGGAAACTGTCGCTAGTAGAAACTTCCACTAGATACAGAGGTAGTCTCGCTGGATGCCACTTAAGAATACACATACATATGTTTTGGTTAGGATGTGGTGTGTCATAATGTAGTTAGCTGTTTTAAATATAGCGGAGTGAGAACAAAAATCAGCAACCTAGTATCGACATAAGTTAACTTTAAGCATTAAACTTTTCATTATCATTGCCATAAGCAATGATATTTTATCTCAATTTTCATTACCATTACTATCAATGGCAATGCGTGAACTGCTCACTTGCTAAATCGATAAATTTCATAAAACAAGTGAAGAAAAATACGAAAGCACATTAAAGCGCACATACATACATTGTATATGAAGTGCCAAGAAGTAATTTTCATTTCTGTAGTGTTAATTTTTTCAGAAATTTTGAAACAAAAACCAAAAGCCTCACAGTAAACAAACGCAAAAATAGTAAAAGAGTGGTGTTAATCAGCGTGGTCTGTGAACGGTTCATAAATCAGTGTTAATATCGTTATATAAAGCAATGTTTCATTTGAACTAATGACAAAGTACTTAGTAAGAATATATTTAATAGTATTTTCAACTGCTACAGTGGCAGCCCTTTACTAGTTTTTATATTTTTAGTAGCATTTTTTAATTTTTAATGCTTTTTTTCTATGCACATGTTTTATTTTTTTTTTTTATTTAACACAAAACTTTTTATAATTTTCCACAAAATACTATCAACTTTTCCAAAGAAACGATATATTTTGTTGCAGATTTTTAAGCTATTACTTTGCATATTTACAATTTTATTTTAATTTTATTTAAAAAGAGAACACTTCAAAGCACAAACGGAATCGTTAAGACGCACGCATCTAGCCCGTGACGTGTTTTGTACCTTCCGGCAAGAACGTCGGTTGCCAATAAACTAACAAAGGAATCACTTCCTGCTAAAATGAAGCTTGCTCTCCTGCACACTCAATCCAAAAACATAACCAACACACACACACACACCCGCGCTAGCACCGTTAACCGAAACACGTAGTCACGTAGATACGTAAAAGCTGTCTACGTTTGTATATGCGGCGCTAGCAACAACAAATGGGACAACAGCTTCATTTCAAGTTTGCGCGTTAACTGATGAACGCAGCTGATTTGTGAGCGAATGAAGCAAACACACAGGATATTGATGAGGTTAAGGCAGTAGTTTTCAAGATTGTGAAACACGCACAGACGAATTTCTGAGAAATGAGTGCGATGTCAGCCCAAGAGAAATAAAAATATGTACCTCTCTCATGGAGACATGTTGAGAGAAAGTTTTTGGTACAATTTTTTTTCTCGACTTTCAAATGTTGCTTGTAATTGAATCTTTAAAATTTTATAAGGATTTTTTTTAAATAGAACTTTATTTGAAAACAAACAAAAACTATTCAAAATTTTGACTTTTTAAGTGCAAAAAAAAATGTTTTTCCCTAATAATTTTTATTTATATTGCTGTACTTTTTCCTTCTGAAATCAAAAAATCACAAGTCTATGAATAACAATCATAACCAACTCAACAGTATCCTTTTGACGCATATCCCACCCTGAGTTTTTATTTGTGCAAAACAGCTGATTGTATGTTATTGATAAAGAACCTTGACAATAAATTTCATTTGCACTTGTGTGCATGCAATTGTGCGAGAAAGAGAGTGGCAAGCACAATGCGAATGAGGTTAGAAAGTTTATTGGAGCACAATGAAAAACCGCTCTTAGAAAAGTTAATTTTTCTCTTCAGGTAATGTTAAGTTTCATACAGGGTGCATGCATGAAACTTTTTGTTTACTTACTTTAGTGTTATAGACGGAATAGTGACCCATGATGCTTACCTGAAAATAAAAAAAATAATTATTTTAAAAACTGAGTAAATTAGTAATTTAGTGAAAAAAAATTAATTTAGTGAAAATAGATATTTTCTACAAATGTGTGAAAAACTATCTTTATTCTTATTTATGAAATAGTGATGAAACACAGTTGAAACTTCTTTCAGGAACAAAATAATTTTAAGGAAAATTAGCTATACAAATTTTTTGGTTAAGGTGGCACTACGGAGACGTAAAAAAATTTGCTCAAATTTTTTAAATCAAACGACATTTTTACAAGATTTAATTTCAAATGAGCATACAAATCAATTAATGTAGTTTTGTGATGAAAAAAGGATTTAAAAGAAAATTTTTTTCATAGTATTTGAATAAGAGTAATATTTCAACTAAAAATTTCAAAGACAAATAAATTATAATTTAACGAAACATAGCCTTGGCTCAATTTTCCTCGTTTTAAGCAAAAATTATGATGCTCTGATACATATATAAAAAGTTCTAAGCAAGAAGGAAACACCTTAGAGAAAATAATTTTTTTTTTCTTTCTTGTTAATCCTTATATTAACATTATATTTTAAGAGTCGATAGCTAATTAAATTAAAATTGAAGCTACAAGGACAATGACACGATACAAATTACAAACAGCAGCCCGGTGATGCACACTGGCTCTAACAAAGAAACTTTTGAAGTTCTATTTGATGCATACTTTCCCAAAGGCAACATGGGATTGACGTGATACAGGAAAGCAAGTACATATGTTAAAAATTAGTATATAACGAAAAAATAATAAAGAATAAAAAAAATTACGAATTTTTCAGGGATTTCGCTTGCACTTTCAAATAAATGATGCCTAGTTGTCATTTATTTACAACAATAGATACCCTGACATAAAAACTTTTCTCTTTACGCAAATATACGATGAAATGCTTAAAAACAATGAAAAGCTTTAATTCTCTTATGCAAAAAATTCAATAGCTTTTCAACACATAAAACTTTCTGAAAGCTTTCAACACGCAATATATAATACTGAAAGAAATTTCCAATACGATTACCAGTGGAGCTTTGCGTGCGAATATATAGCACGTGTTTTGAGAACATGACAATTTTTTACAAATTTAGAAATTTTCGCACTTTTTTTTCTTCCTCTGTATTTTGGCATAAGCTTAAAGATATCCTCACACCTGGGCTTCATGTCAGAAGAAAACGACAGCTGCATGAAATCAATCACAGGTGGCGCTTTATAGAAACAACGCTCAGCTTTAAAATCATGCCAAATCATACAGCATTTGTTCGAAGGATTTGCAGCAAATCCTTTGACAGGGTATGAGCAGGAGGTAAGCAACAATTGCATGTCTCTGGGTATTGGTTTTTGGTATGTCTGTAAGTTTTGATGATAATATATTGATACTGTGGCAGAACGAAGTTGATTTATAATTTTTATTTTGTTATTTTTGTGGTGTAAAGGTGTGTGTGCGAAATTGTTTTGAGTTCTGTATTACAGTATAGCAGCGCAAATAAAAATTAGATTGAAGTTATTTCACATTTTTTGTTTAGTTGATCATATATGAATGTACATAGCTTTTATTAAGAACTTGTTGATTTGTTTGAAAGTTTTTTGTTTTCAAAATACTCGTACCAAAAGATCAAATTTTTGATTCAAATTAAATATAGAGAAAAAAGTATTGTTAAAGTTCTGAATTCTGGAGGATGAGGTTAAAATAGCAAGAATTTTAGTCTACACAAGACTGCATCAAAATCATCGCTTCACTGTGTTGCATCGCCTCAAAGCTTTGACAGCAGAATCAATTTAATGTCTGCGACGCGAGTGGTTGCAACAATTGTTACATTTGTCTTATTTGAAGTTTGATACATGTATACTATATATATATGATTGTTATAAAATTGAAATTTCAAGCATCAATTGGCTTTCGCATTTTAAGTTTGTACATAAAGCAACGAAACATAACTTATTCTGACGCACATTAAATTTTCAAAAAAAAAAGTTATTATAAAGTCAATTTGTGGGTTTTTATTTGTATAAAAAACTAAGACGCCAACAACAAAAACAAATTCCAGTAAATCTTTCAAGTACGCAACCTTGTAAGGGCAGCATTTAATCATCTGCTCATTTAATTGACATGAAACACATGTGAATCAAACTTAAACACACGCACACCAGCAATAAATTATCGCATTGTAATGGAAAATCAGAAGCAGGGGAATAGAAGGAGGAAAATAAAATAAGAGACAAATAGGGAAAAAAAATTTTCATTCGAATAACAACAAGCGGCAGCTAAAACAACAACAACGAAACGCAATTTAATGACACTTCATTACTTAACCACTTCAGTAAGCGTTTCCTTTTGCATGTGTCTGTGTGTGTGTACGCTTTTATTATCAAGCAGTTAAGCTTGGCACACTATCACAAATACGCACACACATAAATTAACACACAATATCAGTGAAATCGTTGTTACACCCACGGTGCTCGTCGCTTGATACGCCAGATCATGTTGCCACGACAAAAATCTTAAACTTCGCTTCGTTTGCTTCACAGTTGAATAAATTATGCACATCAATGAGCTAAACATGCGCCAGGAGACAAGCACACAGAGACACATACATACAAGCAACATACACGTCGCCAATATGTCTTGAAGGCAGAAGCGCAGCTCATATACTGTACTGACTCAACAGGATATCATTTGTACACGTCTCATCAGTTGGCGATGACGGTGACACTTCATTCACATCCTGCCCAAAAACGTTTGAGAAAATTTTATAATAACACCAGCAGCCATCGTGGATCAGTGTTGAGCAGAGACTGGGAGGGAAGGAATAATAGTAAAGGCTGGTAGGATTTACCTAGAGTTGTTGCTACAGCGTTGGAGCGTACATCACAAAGTACAGTGTCTTTGCGTTGATTAGTTTTTCTGAAGTAGCCAAAAGCAAGATAGCGTACAGTTGAGCATTTTCAAAAAACAGTTGCTGAGAAACAGGTTTCAAAGGATGCTAGCCAATTTGCTATATACTCGTAGAAAAACTATTTTTGGATTTCAAAACAACTGATGTCTAAAATTTGTCAAATTGCTAATTATCCAGTAACTATATTAAAATTTGTATTTTCTTACAACATAATCGATATTCTCCACTGTGCGATGCCTCATTTTGTAACAACCAATTGTAGTAAGCAAGCAAGCATAAGAAGTTGCAAAGTTTTGCTAATTTTAAATTTGATTTTTATTTCTACACAAGTCCGCAGCAAATTTACATAAAACTAAGGATATCCGCATATCAGTGTCATGACTTTGCAAATAGATTAACTTAACCTTCTTAGCTGAATTTGTGCTGGTTTTCTTTGAATATCATCCCCAAAAAGGAATAAAACAAACTTTGTCTGAAAAATCAAATTCTATGGAGAGCACCATTGCGTGTTGGGTGTTGCCTCAAAATGGGTTAATGAAAATTTTACCGTGTAATTAAAGTAAAACTTGCTAGGTTTAATGAGTTTTGTTATGGATTTTATTAGCATGTTTTTTTAACTTTAATTATCTTAAATGAACTTTCCTATTGAATTTCAGAGTTGAGAAAATTTTTATGAGTAAAGTGTGCAAGAAAAGTTGCAATTTCAGTAACAGAATGTTAACAAACTTAATTAAGAAAAATTTTTATTAAAAATAATATTGAAAATGGCAATAATTGATGTTTTAAAATTTATTTACAAAAAAAAAAATAATTAAAGGATAGTATAGCCCTGTTTAAAGAAATAATGCTTCATAGAGAAATTATAGCGTATTAACAGCTCGACTTTTGCATAAACGACTTATGGTAAAAAAAGTCAAATACTTCACTTATAAAACAATCAACAAGAGGCGTGACCTCAATGTTCAATTCTTTCGCTTCCATTTCCTTAGGAACAAAGCAGATATGAGGGCAATGATATCAATATAATAATGTTGGCTAAATGTAATTAAATATTAATTGCAGTTTCAAATTCTTAACAGCCCTAATAAATTTCCATTTAAAGCCACAAAAAAAAAATGTTGATGTGTCATACTTCTTCTGTTTTATTTCATCTCATGTGTTTAATTTTCCATACAATTCATTTTAATGGAATTTACATGTAATGTGATTATATGAATTAATTGATTTGTCAATATACAATTTATAATCAACATTTTAAAGCTAAAATGCATTTAATTGGGTATTAAAAGTTTATCAAATATTAGAGAAATAATTTATTTGCTAAGTTTTCTTAAAACTCTTATTTCGCATTTCCTGCGTATAGGAAAACTTAAAAGGCCAAGAGCTAATTATACCAATTGTGATGAGTAATAAATGAACAGAGCATTTCTGTAGGATACTGACATATCACAAACATATAGTCGGTTCCATACAAATGTCACCAAGTGCTACACACAATTTATGGCAGAAGTACTTCGGCAATACAATAAGAACCCTTTCTTAAAATTGTGACGTCATGAATATTTTTTTTGTTATCTAATATGATGAAAGTTGTCTTCAAAACGTTTTCGTTACCAACATAGCAAATTCATTTTTAGTTTTGCAATCAATTGAATTTAATTCTCTCATCTGCAACACACGATTTCTTAATCTATTTATGGAATGGAATAACTGATATAAGAAACTTATTTTGTTTCTAAATCACGTACATTTTCCAGTAACTTAATAACAATAAAGAGTTTTTTATTAAGACACGCATGCATTCGCGGGTATTTTTCTAAAATCCTTTCAACTGCATAGTGCACTGCTTATGCCGGGTGTTCACTTTAAATTCATCTAAAAAGCACGTGTTCGTGAAAAAGCAACTGCATACAGTAAAAATTGTTTCCCTACACTCAAGGACATACATACTTAAGCACACATGTATGTACACTAGCTGCCTTGACTTTTGAAATTGAAATCAGTTGCTTGGATTTTTATTTTTCTTTCATTAATTTCGCGACACAAGTCTAATAGAAATATGATTTTTGTGGGTAGCTGCCAGCAGTTTGAGAAAATAACAAGAGCAAAACAAACTCTTTTATTTTATTGTATTTTGTTTTCGTATTTTCGCAACAATGATCAAGTTGCGCAAGTGTTAGTGATTGCAATTATGTAGCATGTGAATGTGCTTTCCTACACAAGATAAAAACTATTGTTGTGTGGGTTCAAAGTCTACTTACAATCACATAAAGAACAAAAATAAAAGTTAAATTGTATTTTCATTGCCACTACGCTGGCATAGCACACCACATCTCCAATTTCAAAAGTTGAATGATGACGGAAATTGAATACTGCATTTTATTGACAATAATGGGAAAACTTTGTAATCAAATTGTGGGCATTATGTTGTGGATATGTGATTCTGTTTCTTTTAAAAGAGTTTCTTCTGCTTTTAGCGAAATCATTAGATGTATCGTTATTGCAAATGCAATCATTTTGAAAGGGAAAATAATAATCCAGAATAAATTGTGAAATCTACCATTATTTAAGTAAATAGCTTTGAAAAGGTTACGCAAGTAATATACATTTTTTTTATTGAGTATTATTGATTTACTTCCATTTTCTGTTCTATAGTTCTAATTAAATTGAAAGCCATGGCAAGATTTGACCTTAAAAATTTTTAATTTCACATAGTATATGCGAGCCCAGTGCAATAATTGAAATTGTTGAAGTTATGATAAACAGATCATTTATCAATTCCTTATAGTACTCTGCCAGCTGATGAAGTTCAACAAACAGGTTGCTTTTTCATGTTCAGCCTTTAGTATATTTGGTTTCAATTTATGTGATCTAAAAAACTTCACAATGTACATCTACAAATTTGTTGATCTTAATTTATTCAATAAGCAAAAAAAAAAGTTACTCAATAAAAAAAAAGTCCTAAACATCTTCGATAATCAAATAATAATTAAGAAAAGACTGGAAAAAATTATGTACCATTTCATTCGAACTACACTTCCTTTCTTATAATTAATTAGCACATAAATTTTCATCTACAGCCACGGTCAGTAATGAAATGCCCAATACAGTCATTTGAGTTCCCTTCAGTGGCTACAATGTGGACACTTTTGTTTTATTTCACTGATGCCGTAGATACAATTTTGTTGGTAATTTGGTATAACTTAAAATATTTTGAGTTCTTCGGTTTCTTTATTTTTTAATTTCACGCTTAATTCCAATAGAATTAATTATGCTTTGCAACCGTCAATGTGTCCTTAAAACACAAAAAAAAATCGTTGCTTTAAATTGAACGGAAACTCTCAACGTTGAGTTCAGCATAAAAATAAAATTTACCACAACTGCCTTGGGCAAGGTCGTTTCTCAGTTGTTTGTTAATAATTGCTACTGCTATTGTTGTCGCTGTGTTTTTTTTTTTTTTTTTTTGTTGCTATTGTGATTATGTGTGTATGCCGAAAATATTCGTTGCATACACAAAGGCGCGCAAATTGCTTTTTCATCCGTGTTAATCTTATTTTATGCTGAATCCTAAATGGGAACGATAATCAATTTCCATTTTAGTGAACATGCAACATAGCTTTCCTGTCTACTACGCCCGGCCCACTCTGACTTTGTACAGATTGAATGTTGTTATGGGCTGTGGTTGCCTTTCATCATCATAATGGAGCATTATGTTATTTTTACCCTTTTGCGCTGGTTTTTTTCTTTTCAGGGAATCTAAGACAATAGACAACCACGCACATACACAGTTGCAAAGAAAAAAATGTTTTAACATGTTGAGGTTAACAATTTACCTAATAGACAGACATTACAGTTCATAGCGCATTAGCAAAACTTTGCCAGTTAACGAATCCGGTCAGAATGAAAAATATATTTTTTTCGCTTTGTTTATTAAATATAATAAAAAAATAGTAATAAGATTCTTTGCGAAACCAACATTCTTCTTTTCGTTATGGTAGCAATATTTACATAGTATTTCGGGTCTAAACCAACTCTGTTGTTTTAACAATTTTGCTAGACAAAAACAAAAAACAATTACATTGTAATACTTTTGATATATCTAAGATAGATCGTTAAAAATATTTATTTAAACCCTTGTTGATTATAGAATTTCACTTAAGAACTTGTATCTATACTCATACCTACAAAAACCAGCATGTACGTATGTATCCTTCTGCCATCACAAATTTTGACTTTCTCTTTCTCTGAACTGCCATTGTAAACGTCAAATTAGCATATCGATTTTCTAAATCAATGCACACACATGCATATACTCACACCAATATCAATATAAACTAATAAAACAAAAAACCGAATAGACGGCGCCGTATATCTGTCCCAACCTTAGATTGAACCTTTTATTGTAATCGTACATATGTCAGTTGCTCGTTTACGGTGACATTGAGGGATGAATGAATTTGTCTAAAATGCCAAGAATTATTTATTTGTTGCAATTTTTACAGTAGGTAAATCAATGATTCCATTTCGAATGTAAGTAGAAATTTATTTCAGACTTTACGCAATAACTCACCTTTCTGTTTGTTGTTTTTCGTTAATTCTAAGCTTACCTGCAAATAAAGTAAAATATGTGAGATTAGTATAATTATTGATTTCATATAATTTGCGCAAATTAAATTGAACTGAAACATTTGGAAAAAGTTGTAATTTTAAGCGGAGAAGTTTTAACTGAATTATCTATTTGTTATTTTTTTTGCTGTGGCTTTTTTCCCAACCTAAACAAATTCATCATTAAACTGTCAAAAATATGTTCAAATATTGGTGATCCGAAATACTGAGTAGCAGTACAGTGGAATTCTTAAAATGTCCTTGAAATCATTCACAGAATTTCGTCCACACAAATTGCTTTTGTTATGACTCTAACATATAATCTAGCATATATCACACACACACTTCAACACATATTTCTTTAACTTTCGGTTTATACAGTTTGACGTATCCATGAAAAACACACATCCAAGATTTTATCTAAATTACAATTTACGCAAAACGTATTCTGCCAGGAAAGCGAAACACTTTTTTTAATTAATTTTACGTTTACAAGCATCACTTGCTAGACTGAAATTTGGGGAGGTGATTAACTTCGATTAACTTATACATTGAAACTATCCAAAAAATCGTTGGTCATGTGCAAAGGGTGGTTTTAAAAAAAACTTGTAGCGAAAAAATATTCACAAACGTTACAAAAAATATATAAAAATAGTATTTTTTTTAAATCTTTTTACCCACCAGTTCTTTGACAGCTAAACTCATTAAAATTTCATTTAAGCTAAGCTGCTGGCACTAAACACCACTTCCCTGAAGACTTATCTCTCAAACAATTTTTCCACATCAAAGCCTTAAACGAGACTTTATTGCTACACGTTCTAGCTTAATTAATTTTTGTCTTAACCTTTTAAAAAGTTTATGAAAAAAGTATATAATAATTGGAAAATTAATTTAATTTTTAAAATTAAAAGCTTTGCAAAAATTATTATTTTGAAAATAAAAAATGCGGTATTTTTAAAATTCGCATATCCAGTTTCTTAAATATGTCAACCATGGAACTTTTTTTGTACACCAGTGTACAAACACATATGCCGATTGAAGAAATTGAATACTCCGTAAAATGCTCATACATAGTTTTCATTTATTTTTTAAGAAGTTTTAAATAAAGGCTGCATTTTTGTCGGCTTTGTTAAAAAAATATATTAGAGCTCAACGCAAATTCTTCTTTGTACAATGGTTTCAATTTCTAGAGGCTCTTATCTCACTCATTTTAAAAAGTATCCATTACCATAAATTAGTTATTTCTATAGCACATACGCATAGATAACAGGACAGCGGCCAGCTCGAGTTCGACTGCATATGCAAAGTAAACTAAGTAGTTATGGTATTACTAAGACTTAACTACAAAAGTTTTTAATACAATTGACACAAATTCACAATGATTTTGTGAGTGCAATTTCTGCAATATGACCCTGAAAAAATTATTTGTCCTTAGCAAATCAAATAATTTCATAAATTCTGCCATAAAAAGCTCAAACATGGAATTGTCCGCGTACATGTTAGTAAGCAGATCATAAAACACATTGTTTCCTTTATGCTCGTAGCGTTTAAAAGGCAACCCAAGTTTGTCCTCCTTTTTGTTTCTCTCGTTCGAATATTTGGTTACAGCATTAAGCTTTGACTGTTGGTCAGATAGACATCCAACATTTGGAGAGTCATCTTTTTATGCCTAGTGAAGAGCTTAGTCCTTATGCTGTTGTTCTCATTAGTCATTCGCAGTAGTGATGACATGATACTCAAAGAACTTATGTTATCGATGTGCTGCTGTGTGCGTGCATATGTGTGTGTATGTGTGTGCTTTTATTAACTGCAGCTTAAATTACGTATATTTTCAACTTAATAAATGAACGTTATTAAATTTAATGCTGTAACCACAATTGCTTTCATCGTCGCGCTCATCTGTTAGAGATTCAATTTTTATAACCGCTCATTTTCGGCAGCATTTTATCACACATAAATTAAAATTGACTTATGTTGCAAGGATAAAATTCACTTTATACGATTGTCACTTTATTTGACATAAGAAATGATTACATACATGAGTTATTAACAAATTGATGACAATTTTTTATTGCTAAGTAGGCAGCTGGGGAAAAAATACTTACTCTTGTAAGTTAAAGGCATGTAGCAACTTTAAAGCGATTTAATAATGAAATTTCTTAAGATGCTGACAACATTATAATAAATTGACAATGAAATATCTAAAAATGATAATATGTGTTTTTACAGTGTAATCATGACCTAGCATTTCATTGGCATTTTACACAACTTCGTTTTTTCTTGGCAAGCCAAAAAAATCCCTTTTCTAGCTTTGTTGACCATACCCCCCATTTGTATTTTTTTTTTTGCTTCGTCTTTAAACTGAGAAGGTAGTTTAGTTTAAATAAAATGAAAATTTAATGTTTTATTCTTTTTTTAATGGCGTATAAACTTTGTCATCTCAAATGTCCCTTTCCTTAAGCCTCCTCATTCTCATCCCATACTTTGGGAACTTTAAAATTTTCCTTAAAATTCCGTGGCGTATAAGAATTCACAGACATGAGAAATTTCACAGCAGTTTTTGCCCTCAATATGGTTTTTTTTTAAATGCTATACTTTCAAGGATTTGCATACATGAGCATAAAACGTCTGCATAAACACATTTACGCAGACTTGAGGGCATTTCTACACAGACCTAAATAATTTCAAATGTACAAAAAATAGATATACTATACATACATAGGTACATTAGACAAGTTCAAAAAGGTCTCATTTTCTAGATTTCTTCGGGAACACTCGAAATTCGAATATTTATTCATATTCATATCCCTCATTTAAAAATTAAATAAAATAAATGTATGGTCTTTGCGCAAGTAGAGCTGTGGTGTTTCTTGTTTAATAGTCAAATTCTTTGCTGTTTCATTACATTCACCTTAATACACTATAATTTGAAATTGTCACTGCCAATAAAGAACGCTTGAAAAAATAAATGAGAAAAAAAGCCTAATTTCCTTCCTTTTTTTACTCAAATTTGCAGCTCTGGTAGCAACCCTAAGTTTATTTTTTTTTTTTTTTAAATGAGGATACACTCGAATATGAATAGATTTTCGAATTTCGAGTGTTCACGAAGAATTCTAGAAAATGAGATTTTTTTGAGCATGTCTAATGTACATACATATGTACAGAGGACATCAATTTTCACTTTTAATTTCTCCAGTAGGAAAGCATTTATTGTGAGTAGATTTTCTTGTCATTGCAAAATATGAAAGAAATGATGATCCAGTTTGGGTCACAAAACAAAAAAAAAATCAAATTCTCTTGTGACAAGTGACGTTTTTAAAATATGAGGAAGTGAAATATATTGACTACCTTGTTTGAGTATAACCTTTTTATGAGCCAAATTTTTCTGCAGAATTATTGTCAGTGGAGTGTTGTAATTTTGCACCCATAGTTATTATCTCTATTACATAGTAACTACATGATTTCCTCGTTGGGTTCTTTATGGATACAACTACGAGTATTATGAAATTTAACCGCAGATGTAGTGACTGCAGCATTGTGTGCCTGTTAACATGACTGTTAAATGGTTGTTTTGTGGGCGGAAGTAAGTGGAATTTTAGAAATTTGAAATAAAAGAATTCCAAAAAATGATAGCCCTCATCATCGTTTTATTTAAATTTTTATTCTTAAATTTTTTATTTATTCAAATATTTTTCAATTTCTTTTAACTTTCCTTCTCCGGAAATGTTTTTATTTTTTTAAGCTGCATATCTATACCAAAGTTCATGAGGGTGTTATTAAATTTTTTTTTTTTAATTTAGGCAGAGTAAATAAAATTCAGTACAGGAAAAATAAATCCTTTTTTCTTAGTCATCATATGCTCATTCATGACATTTATAGAGAGAACCTGCAGTATATTACAATTTTATGTCGTTGGTTGATATGGTGGAATTTTTATTGAGTTTCTTATGACTTTCATAACGCACTTCCAACAACAGTTGAATATCATCTAGATATTTAATTCCACCATTTAGATTATCCAGCGTCAATTTGCCGTGTTGGTTACATCTTTCTTTTGCTAAGAGAAATTCATTTTTGTCGCACAGTGGAATTATTTCGATATTTTTTGCTGAAACAATGTGACATTTTCAATAAGATTGAAAGGAATCGATTGTTGTTTCTTAAATTTTCAATGTATTTCTGGGCAGCTTTCAAGTGATTGTACGCAAGTTAGCCTTAAAATTCTAGACCTTATAAATACTGACGACATAAAACAATACACCATTGCAGAGCGAATTAAGTTTCTTTATTTTTGGAAAACGATTGAGCTGATAGTTCTTCGATCTGTTTTGTTTATTCGAAGCCAAGTTATGATGCTCTCCATTTTTCTATATGTGCTGTAAGCTGTATCGAATTTGAGAGACCAATTAATATTCGAATTTCGTTGGGAGAAGCTTTTCTTCTAGTTATAAATATAGCAAGAATACCATGTAAATTTGAGAGAGGATATAAATTTATTAATTAAAAAATAACACCCTAATGTAATAGCGTAAGTCCAGGGGACAAACATTAATTTTGCAAAAACTTTTTTGATGAAATTTTTTTCCGGTCTTCACCGACTTTTCAATTTTTGGCCATGGTCGCGAGACTGTGCTACGTGCTGGCGTATAAAAAATTACGCATTTATGTAGTTGCAAATTTGCGGTAGCGTAGTAACGTTCGCCTAATAATGTCAAGTGTTGATAATAAGCGATTTATTACGGCAGCGCACTGTGGCAGTCACTTGTACACACACACAAATACGTACAAATACACATGTACATATGTATATGCGTGCGTAAGCTTAACCCACTTCATTGAAATTTGATGTGGCAAATCACGCATTTAATAAAAAGTCGCTTCAGGCATGCAATAAGTTTGACGTAACGTAAGCGGCTTACGTGCGGGCATTTTTACACCGAACATATGCTGAAATTAAATTCGTAAGGCACAACAGAGTAATTGAATTTTTTTCATTTTTTGCTAAAGTAAATTGGAACTTCTTATTAACTTAAGGGAATAAGATCCATTAGAGTGAAACTTATTAAGCAAAATGGGGCTATTTTCATGTGTTTTAGATACTAAGTATAATTGCATCAGGAAAAATACAACAGAAATCAGATGTTTTAAAAATTTATTTTCTTAGGGAGATACAAAATGACTTAACTTGACTTTCAGCATATTAACTTCAGTACATTTTATTTTATTTTCTTGTATATGCTGTAAAAAAATTAAAAAATTATGCAAAGTAACACAAGAAGCGGAAGAAAAAAACCTAGAGGGAAAATTTATATGCACCTTTCAGCTGTAATAATGTTCATTAGAATGTCAGTAGAATGTTAGCTCAGTAGTGGCACTGCTTTGCACATGAAATTGCCCAAGCATAGCATTTGTCATTTGTTGTGGTTAAGATTAATGATGCAATTGGCTTGAAAACTTCGTCCACCTTCCAGTATTGCCGGATTGTCATTTTGTTGGTGTTACGGTTTTTGTTGTAAAAATTGTTTTTTGTAATATGATAACTAAGCCAGGAAACAGCTTGAAAAGAACTTTATCTGAATGTGCTAAAAAAAAAATTGTGTTTGAAGAATCCGTAAAGTTTTTGTTAAATACTTTACTAAGAAACAGATAAAAAGTACGCACATTATTTCATTTTATTTATGATATGGTATGGTATTCGGCACACACAAGCATCGCAAGTATTTTTATATTAAGTATACATAAAATAACATGTTGCCTTTAAATTTTTTTATTTTTAATGAGTGAATGAATTGAAATTTTTCTTAATTTTCAGAAATTTGAAAAGGATTTCTTTTCTAATCGTTTGCTTTTCCATCTGATTGTGAATGTGAACCTTTTACTTTCATTATCAGTATTTCAACTAATATCCTACAGCATTTATATAGAAGGAAGCAAATCACACGTTCTTTCATCTCCATTAATGCTATTTAATTATGTTGCAAGATATATCTGAAAGTATTTCCACTTTCCTCCTTCTCCTCTTGCTGTCAATCCTGTAATGTAACAAATGATAACAACTTCATTTTCGCAAATATTTCATTAGATGGAAATGAATTTTGTCGCAA
This sequence comes from Meiosimyza platycephala, assembly GCA_963662105.1. Lineage (NCBI taxonomy): Eukaryota > Metazoa > Arthropoda > Insecta > Diptera > Lauxaniidae > Meiosimyza > Meiosimyza platycephala. Next base: position 845,518 of record OY759210.1, on the reverse strand, counting down.
TTCAATTATTTAATGGAGGAAATGCTGTAAGGTCTGGAATGCATTTAAATGGGGCGTATTATAACGTATGTTCATGTGAACAAAATTGCAGCACAAGTGAGTGTGTAATTGAGCTATTTTGGTATAAACGCTCTCACACATATGCACACACTGTAAACTGCTGGCTTTTCACAAAGTCGCTAGTTTGCCACAATGTTGGAGCAGTCGATGCAGTCAGTTTTAGCTTGCAGCAGCAACAAAAACATTTTATTTCAAAAAACCAAACAAAAAAAAGCAACTTCCAAAGCGAACAACTAAATAAATATGGTTAGTTGTGTGTTAGTTGCAATATGTTAGTATGTGAGTACGAATATTGGGTAAGATTTGTTCTACTGGAAATTTCTGATATTCTCTATGACTGTCAAATGCCAGCAACACATTTTACTGTATAAAAACATAGGAAATTTTCATAATTAAGACAACTTAATTTAATTTTTTGTTGAATAAGACAATGTAGGGTAAGGCAATATTATTTTCAAATTGTTCTTGACATTCTCTGTAGTTAGAAGGTTTTTTCCTCTTTCTCGAATTCTTATGCAACAAAGTTAATCAGTTGGCTCAGTTTAAGTGTAGTTTTAGATAAAATATTTATTCTCATGTATGATAGAATCATAAGTAAAGACACATAAACTCATATCATCAAATAAGGAGTAACACCCTCATTGTGGCTTAGATTGTAGCGGTTGCTGGTATGTGGAAAATCCATTTTATCACATTGAATTATTTTATTAATTTATTATTCAAGTCCAAATCGTAAATTTATTTCAAAATTTCTTGCAGTTTCCTTTTATTACTGCATATATTTGTAAAACCATTTACAGTAAAAAGCTTTTATCATTCATATGAATCGAGAAGAAAATAAAAATTATTATCACCGACCAAGCGTCTTAGAGCCAAAAATAGAAAGATCCTTTGACACGCTTCAAATGTCCAAAATGACAGACACAACACAGAAATACAATAAAGCGAAACAACAACGTCAACGTCTCAGCAATCAAATATGTTGACTTACAGTCAAATAAACCAACAGTTGTAGCAAGTAAATGAAAATGTAAGAAAATGTGCATGAGATAGAAAAATGCAAACTAAAATTGAAATTTGATTGAATTAAGAAGCTAAAGGGAGAACTAAAAACCACCAAAAACTATCTACGGTATTTTAGGAAAGCAAACTGCTTAAGTTTGCAAATAATTTCATCATACTCTAACTATTAAACGTGATCAATTTCAAACAAATTTTTTTCTGATTAAAATGAATAGCACGTCATTAGAACAAACTTTAAAATTGAAGTTAAACTTTGACTTCTGGTGAAAATGAAAAATGAAATGCAACCAGAATGCAATTCATTTGTAATTCTGGCTGATTCCCGTAAATCAGGCAAAGCAGAAAGCATTAAAAATGCATTCATCTTCATAAGCCACGCGACAGCTGGAAAATTTGGGTTTCCTCCAAATAAACGAAAATTGCAGCAATGAGTAAGGGATGAGTGAGAAATGATTACGACACAAATGCCAAAATGAAAGGGAAATATATTAAGGTGACTACCAGAAGAAGAAGTGCGGCAAAGAATGAAATGCTGTCTCCAAAAGTAAGGCTATACACAATCTTTAAGAAACATTATTACACTTGGACGTGGTACTTTTGAAAAACTTCAAATGTTTTGATATTTTTATATTAAACTTTGTCCTTATATATTTTATGAGATCATGAGAGCAAAATTTCGGATTTTGTCATTACAGCGTAACATTTTTTAAAAAATTAATTGTTTGTATTTGAATAAAATTTTATTAAAATGATGAAGTTATTAATTTTACAAAAACTATACCAACTAAACTAAACTTGAAACGTGAGCGTCTGGTGGAGTTTAACGTTTACCTGATCTTCATTCTAAACATAATTCCCAACATTATCCAAAGTAAAAATGGTATTGCTGAACTTTGAAATTTAACAGTTCCATTTAACGTCCGCATAGATTCAAAATATAATTTTACTGAAATAAACTGTTTTTTGAGGCACAAGACTTTCCAAAAGTAATGAAGGATATGACTATTAGAACTTCCAGAGCTGAAAACTATATTACCATGTAGTTTTTCGAGTAGCAGGTAGAGTGATTTCAAAAAAAATTGAGTAGGTATTTGACATAATTTTTTATTGAAAGATACTTTTTTAATTGAATGCTTATTATATGTTAGCTTGACCCAAAGGAGGTGATAAGTTTGCTAGTCTATAATATGTCTATAAAAAAAGTCATAATATACGAAACTAGATCATTTTGTTAACAACAATGCAAAAAATCATTGTTTCTTATAAAGGCAAATTATTTTTCAAATCGATTAAAGAAGACGTGATTTTTGTGAAATTAATTTTTTTGTATAAACTAATGTTTTTGCTTGAAGTAACTAAACTCCGACATCTGTGTCTCTACTAATTTTCTTGTTCGATGTGTCCAAATTACACTGTCTTTAAAAACGATCAAAAACGGGCACTGTGTGGCATCGTAATTTTTATTTTTTTCTTCAGCTTAACTGTCAATCTCCAAAAGTAAAGAAAAGTTTCAAAGTTCGAAAGCAGCAGCAGCTATTTGCGGTCGATTGCTTTTTTTGAACTTTCGTATGCTGACTATCAAACAAATCACATACCGAAATGAAAGCACACACACATACACAAGCATGTGCTGTCCTTCCAAACATTGATATAAATAAAGTAAGCCTCTTGAAGTTTTTTTTACCAGATTCATCGATCAATTATGAAAATTTATTGCGGACGACAATGTCTGTGTTAGTGAACTTGTGTGTCGCTTGAATGTGTGCATGTGCTGAAACTGCGCAAGCATATCCTGGCCTTGTCCTGCTTCGTTGCTTTTTAACACCAAAGTGAAAGTGTTTTATTTTCAATTCTCTGCTTTCAGAGCATTTCGTACATAAGTTATTCGTTTATCCTTTCATTTCGTACGTTTGTAGTCTGTTATTTTTTCTGTGACCAACCACCTTCCTCAAAATGTTGTTGTTTTAGTTTTTTATATTTTAACGAGGTTGCATTTTGTGGTGTTGCCAACTATCTTCTCTCCATTGTCACTAAGTGCTAGCTTTTGCCGCTACATGCTGCTTCGTTTCCTACAGCGTCCTTTTGTTGTGATCAAGTTAAGTGCTGCACAAGTATTTGTATTTGGTTTCGCTACTTTCCTTTTTATTGTTGTGCTCTCTTCTGCTCGATAGTGTCAATATTAACCGGTTTTATTGTATTTTACGATTTGTTTTTGTTGCTGCTGTCACTGCTGTTTTGCTACAATTTTTATTGTTCCCTTAGGAGCAAATCAGTTTCAAATGAATTACTATGAAATTTGATTCGTTAATTGCTATGTGCGGTTGTTTGTGGGTGTCAGTGAATCGATGGATGTATTTGAATGGGTACGCAGATTATGCGCTTGCACAATATATCCAGCTTACTTGTTTGTTTTGATATAAATTATATAAATGGATGTTTAGGGAATGAGTTCAGGGCAGATGTTTTAAAATTTTTGGGGTCATACTATAGTTGTTTATAACTTCAAATAATTTTCATTGAAATGTGATTTATTTTTGAAATTGTGCCAAAAACTACATTTTGCAAAAATTCGATGATAACCATTTTTATCGTAAGACTTTTGAAAGCGAAGTAGTCTCGATTGGTTGGGAAATTTATTTTATATTTGGAACTTAACTTAACCAACCAAAAACAATTATGTAGTTCCTCACAAAAAATAATGCTACTCTACTGCATTTTGTAAAAACAACAGCTTTTTTGCTATATTTATTATCCAAAAAAACTTGAGCTTTTACTTTGACAACTTCCTAACCAATTAATTCTTTAATTTGGGATATTATCTTTAATAATATAGGAAGAAGTTATTATTTGTGATAAAATGTATTTTTATTTAGTAAAAATAGTAGTAGATAAACAACATTTCCTTTAGCAGCAAAGTCGAAAGAGCTTTTTACTGACGATTTTATTGCTATGACATTTTGGTACCTTTTTATTGTTGCCATTGTTGATGTGTTTGTTCATTTTTGTTATAGTGTTGCCATTGTTGACCAATCTTCTGGAAGACTTCACAATAATACATTTAATAGGGTATAGCAATACCATTAAAATGGCAAAACAAAGACAACGGTAAGAACAACAAAAACGACAGTAACACCATCAGCAATAACAGAAACAAAAATGATACCATCAAATTCTGGAGAAATAATGAAAGTGATAAGTTTTTCCGTCTTCATTGACGGTTATTTTTGTACTCTACATTTAGTAAATGAGATGTTTAAAATTTAATAAAGCTTAGGAGACCATTTGAAAATGCAGTCTGATAAATTTATTTATTGAATGTTTAAAAAAAACACAAAAAAAAATTATCCAAAAATCAAATATCGCATATAAAAATAATAGGAAAACTTTGTAAAAGCTTAAAAGGAAAATAATTTAAAAATAGACTGAATACTAACCAAAACTGATTATTTTTTTGGAGAAATTTTTTTTTTGAATGATATAGATTTTAAACATTTTATCATGGAATAAATCATACAAACTTCAAAACAGATTCTTTACGAAAATAAAATTATTTTTACGGCGGTCCACTACGACTTCTTTTGTATTATTTTCATTAGTGTTATGTATTTATAAACTAAATTTTAGCTGGTCATTTCATTGCATCAATCAGATTTGTCATTTACAGTAATAATATTCTTAATAATATACTTACTAAGTGAGTAGTACGAGTAGTACTACGAGTACAATTAGCGTTTGAAAAACCAGCTCGAACAAAAGTATAACGAAAGCTAATTAAAAATCGACACTACCAACATAAATCACCAGTGTTACGTTTTAAAAAACTTCTTTAAATGAATATTTCAAGCATTTTCTTAAAAATTTCTTCCACTGGGTTCGATCATTTTTTTGCTTTTGTGAGAACAAATTATTAAAGTTCTTTGCTAAAATATTTGACGAATAGAAATGAAACCACTTGCGCTGAATAGCATAAAAGAATGTTTTTATACTCTTGTGAATTGCGATATAAATACAAATAATCACAATTTAGTTGAATTGTTCACACCACCACCACCTTATCTATAACATTTTCATGTTTTCTTACATTCCTTATCTGTTCATTTATATTTGATAAATTGAAATATGAAAATGCTCATAATAGGCTGCCATAGCAGTGAAGGGTGGATATTAAAGAAAACTGTATCCTTTGTGACATTTCCTGGAAGTTTCTTAAATATTTATTAAAGGACTGTTAGCAGAACTAGCTTGTGAAACAATTTTTGAAATGTTTAAAGAAAGAAATCAACTGGACAGAAGTTGCGCAGAAAAACACATTATGTTTCTATGGATTTCACTTGAAACCTTTCGTTGGCAAAATCTTTAGGGTAAATTGGCTTCATTTTAGAAAAAATGTTTTCAAATTGAACATCATTGTGTACCCAAAATAAAAGTAAAAATTCTAGTTTATTATTTTTTTAAAAAAACATATTTATTTATGATACCTAGAAGGGCAGTATTTGCGTAATTTGCTTATAGTTATTTGATTTCAAGAAACCATCATATTTTCGTTTTTGAAAACATATAAGACATTTTTCTAATTATTTTTTTTCAGCGTAATTAATTTGTTTCTTGTCCCGAAGGATATCAAATCCCTTGCATCAACTCGAACAAACAAAAGATTACATTTTAATTATTAAGCAGTCATATAATAAGCCTTATCACCACTTCCGTCCTACTTTTATAACGAGATACAGGCAAAATAGTTGCACAGGTTAAAATTAATGTGCAATTATTTATTTACTTAGTTACCTACTTCGTTCTCCAGTCGCCTAACTTCATAAACTCTAAGCAAAAAGCGAACACAAAACCCTGTCGGCACACTGTTAGCTGTACTCAAGGATGCCATGCTGTGCCGTATGCCAATGTTGACACTTAGACCATCAAGCATACGTCCATTTCTCCTCTTGCTAACGTCAGTGTCAGTTTCAGTTTCCATCAGAAACACACCAAGTTAATAAATTTAAATGCATAAAAATTTCATCAACCTGAAATGAATGTTTTGTCATGCTGCCTTCTGTCTGTTAGTTCCCAACGGGAAATTTACTAGGGATGCAAATTTGAGCTACAACCCTAGTAGTACCAGGGAAAGTGATGAAGGCTTACTACTACATATAGTCATATAAGTATATAAATCAGATAATAAACATAAATTAAATAATTAAATAAAATTAATTATAATAATGTTCTATAAGACACGGAATTTTCGTTAAGTGCTTTTAAGGTGTTTTTAAGGTGCTCAGAAAGATAATTCGCCGAGTCTCTTGAAAAATAACAAAGCGGGGAAAATTTCTTTATACCTCATACGGCAAATGGCTCTCATAAGCCCTTATAAAGAATTTATAAATTTATTATTTTGTCTTTAAAAGGCCTGTAAAAGAAGCAATAAAACCTTTTTTTGCTACTAAGAAATGGATACGATTTGTAGCTCTGCCTTTTAATAGAAATGTTCGATACCATAAATTTTAGTTTAGTATTTTTTATGAAAAGGTTTTTATCAGTGTTTTTATTATTATTAATACTGACTTAAAATATATTACAATTTTCAAAGTAAATTTCGCTCAGATTTTCAATTGCAGTAACTACACCAAACTTTGTTCCTTTCGAAGAGTTTGATTGAGCAATTAAAACTGAAAAAAAAGATTGATCAAGTCACAGCCAAGAAGAATTACTTAGAGTGTCTTGAAAAAAGCTCTGTAGACGAGTGACTAAGCTTCTGCCCTCTTAGTTCATGATGCGTTGGTTTGGGATTTTGTCGTCATAAACTTTTTGAAGTGGATTTCATAATATAAATTCAATTTTTAATAAAAACAATATTTCGGGTTGCTTTGCCTGGAATACCATTCTACACACTGAGCCACCGATTTCAGTACTTTTGTTTTGGCGCTGGCTAAATTTGAATGAAAGTTAAGACGAAAAGCTGTTATCCTTTTCATTGATTCACAAATGGAGCGAACTTTTAACTGGAAAACAGCAACTTAGGATTAGTCACAGGGAAGCTATTTTCTTGTTGGGTTATTTCTAGTATATAAATATGTATATGTGCAATACATATTGTCTATGTTTATGTGTTTAATTTTTTGAAGTTTGTGATTTCTCACTTACTACGGTGATACGAGTCTGTGTGTGTGCACACTTAATTCACATCAAGTTTCCTTTTGAATTTAATGTATGCGGTACTTGACTTACTTTTGGCAGGATACGAGAGATGTGCAGCATACAAAATGAATGCAGCATCATTGAAAAAATACACCCGAATATATCTTTATTTTATCTGTTTCAAAGTTTCTTGAATAAATTTGACTTTCAATATTATAGTAATTAATGATAAATTTTTTAAAAAGTAAATATTAGAATTTCTTTAAGTTTTTTCAATTGAGTTTAGGAAAAATGATTCAGCTCCCAAAAAAAAAAAATTAAATTAATTTGAGCCATAGATATCATAGATAAATATTATGATTTTTTCTTACAAACCGTAATTTCACGTTTCGAAAAGTTTTAAGTTCAAAGAGTCCTTAAGTTTCTTATACTTGATGGGTTATTTTTCCATCTGAATTTAAAATTAAGTATTTCAGATCAAAGGTATAATTTCCTGAAGAAAAATAACCTATGTTAGCTCGTTGTAACAACGTAAAAAAAAATTCTTTCACAGATATGCTTGAACAAAAAGTTTTCATGCTCCCGAATCCTATCGAATCAGATTTTTAAAATTTGAGATGGCCTTGTAGATATTTTGTCAGAATTGTCGATATTGCGAATTTTCGAAGTGAAATTCTTTAGTCGTTAATCCGAGCAATCCACATAGATTTTTTGATTATTGGTTGAACAACACTTTTCAAATACTTTTGAATTTATTTAAAGTGCTTAGCGTCTTTTATTTTTGTGTGCTTAGAAAATTGAGTTCAGTTTACTCGAATCCCTAAATAATTCCTCAGAACAACAACTCTAGCAATTTTCAGTCACTGCAACCTACAAAAATTTCCAAGTTCTGTTTTATTTTTATAAAACTCTAAACACTTTAACTTCTGGTTTAACTTTAAATTGCAAAATAAATCCCTTGCCAAAAGAATACAAAACGCACTGCAGCAAAGTTTCACCTGCAGCCACTTGCACTTCCGTAGTCGTTGACTCTATCAACTTTAAACCAACAAAAATTGTTGGAAGAACATTGCCGCAAAACTCACTCACTACAACAAAAACAATACCAATACCAACAAGTTGCGCATCGCTTTTGCCGCATTTATCAGATAATCGGATTTCATGTAAAATACAAAATTTTCGCAGTTACTCGCGTCCCACTGCTGCCTCTACTAGTGCTGACTCCCAATTCGTGAAAGTTTTCTTGCCAGCATGTGGAAACGCAGGAAGTGAATTCGCTGGAAATGCTTCACCAAAAAAAAACCTAAATATTTGTGTGCATGTGTGAAAATTGTCTGCCAGCAGCACATTTGTATTAAATTTCATTATTTTTAACCAAAAAATGGTGTTTTACTAACAAAGCAAACGTGATTTTGGAACGCAAGATATCAGTTTTTACGCTGAATTTCATGAAGAAAACAATTTTAAATCAAATTTTTTTTTTGTTATGTTATAATGTTGCCAATTATGTTCGAAAAACATTTATCAAAGATTTTATTTCATAAAAAAATATTAATTTTAATGGTAACTAAAACTCAAGCGGGCTTATTGCTTTGTGCGATCCTTTAATCAAAAATCTTGCACTTGTATCATAGATCTTGTGAACTATCACTACAAAAAATGGCAATCGCCCAAACAATATTAGTGAAAAGTCAATTAGAAGATACATATAAATAACTAAAGAGTTTAGCACATCAAATTTTAAGTTCATGCGAGATAAAAAATAATGAAAGTGAATTAAGTATTATTATAAAGGAAAGGAGTGATTGAATAGTACACATTAGCTTTGAACTATTGACGAAGGTGTTTAGCTGCTTTAAGAATTGTCAACCTCTTAGCAAAATTCTACTACAGATGTACTTTTTAAGAACTTCCTCTGGTATGGCGTCTGCTCTACAGTGTCCACTCTGTTTTATTTAAAAATTGCACTTGAACCGAAAAGGTAAATAAAGTTAAATATGTTTTGTTTGAAAGCTTCAAGCTCGATTTTATCAAAATTAATTTTTTTAAATAACGATCTGTAAGACCTTTTAAAATCTTATAATTTTTCAGCTAAGTAATGATACATTTCATTGCTTTTACTACTGTTCTTTATATGGCTAAAGCTCGATTTTCATCTCTGGCAAGGTATGTAAGTTCCTCTTACACTGATCACATCACGTATCCTACTTTATCCTTCTTTATAATATACATGATGATCGATAAACTTCTAAATGAGAAAATGTCATCGTATTTTAAATGGTTATTATTCTCAGCACTTTCGCGCCGTACGTCTAAATATTAAATGAAATAACGACAACAGTAAATGAGTAAAGCCTTTTCACTAACACAAGTCGCATAATTTGAATTTAAATAAACTTTATCCATTGTAATCTACACTTGTCAAGGATTTATTATGCACTCTTTCTTTAGCATTTATTACCGATTTTGCTGCTTTTATTAGCAACACTAATACGCTTACCGACCACAATCAGTCTGCAATCCATTGCATCCATTTCAATTTGTCATTTTTACTCCATCATTTCCTGGTATTGCTTTTCCTCTACTTTCACTGCATATCCATTCGCTTGCAATCCTGCCTTCGTAGTTGACATTTTTATGAATTTTCCGTTTGTTTAGTTTTCTTTATTTATTTTTTATTTTATTTCTTTTGACTTTTATTTTCCTTTAATGCCTTACGTTTCTTTTTCAACTTGATGGGATTGCCAATGCAAGTTTTGCTTGTACAGACACTCTGCTATAAATAGGTATGCAAATTCTTGAATGCTTATGTATGTGTGTGTATTTATTAGTATTGTATGTGTGCATTTGTATGGGTAAAGTGTGCATGAATTTTTATGAGATACTAAAAATGCAGCTCCGTAAATGGATGAAGAACGATTGACGCTTACTTTATTGATGATACTATTGGCGTTGTGGCACAATTGAAGAAGTGGTTCCTACGCGATGTGTTGTTTATTCATATCGTCTTAAAAGTTTTTCTTTGCACTCTTTTAAGACTTATAGAAATTTGATTACCTTTAAATGTTAAGTAGAAGTATACACAATTTTGTCAACCAAGATGATACAGGGATTTGATTAGATTGAGTGTGACAAAAGATTTATTTTTCAACATAAAATCTTATTTTTTTACAGTAGACACAATCGCCTAAAAAAATTTCAAAAGACAAATTTCATGAGTAATATAATAACTATAGAATCTTTCTATAAAGAAGTATCAGATTTTTTGCCTAAAAAATATCCGATATAAATTAACATTAACATTTTACAGATCATTGCGTCAGGGAATTTTATTATTTCTTTATTTATAGGACATTTTGGAATTTTCAATGATCTCGAAAACCAAAATGGAGAAATTTACATGTATACCTATATTAGAAAAATTTTCCTTAAAGAAGTTAGGCTAAATTGAGATGAAAAGTAGCGTGAAAAGAAAAAGTAAATAACACTCTAAATCTATAGAAAAATTCCCAAATGACTCCAATTTTAAATTAAAACTAGCTCCAATGTAAAATGTAAAATCGCCTGTATCGAACACTTGTGAAATTTTATTTTTCTTATTAAAATCGGATCAATTTTATCTGAAGTTAATCAAGTTGAACTCGTATTCATGAAACAAATCAAAATTTAGCATTTCTCTTGTGAACTTTTTTGTTCTTAAATTATGGTGCCACGTACATTCAGCACCAGTGGTTTTTTTAAAACTAGCAAAATTGTACTCCTATTATAAGTGCACGAAAAAGGTAAAAACTTATGTTTTCGACCTAATTTTCCCAATTATCCTGATATAAAACTTAGTACCAGATTTGGATTCAGTGTCAAAATCTACACGGAAAAAATTTAAATAATGCAAAAAGAACTTAAATTCAACTGGTATTTAGTCTGCCCTTTGTTCCTAACAGTTTCTAAAAATGAAAACCGTTTATCGGTGTAGTCCTTTCTCTATTTAGGCAGAATTTTTACAGCATCCAACTATTTCTCATATTATGCATGGAATGGCCAATACTGTATTTATATAATTTTTTTCTTGTAGTACAAATCATTCCTTTCACAAAATCAAATATTTCTACACTATCAAATTCAGTGATTTTCAAACCAAATAAATCGAGAAGTTAAGAGCCTTGAAACACGCAAATGTTTTTGTTTTAAAGTGTTGCCAAAAATCATCTAATAAAACTTTATGACAAAGCTACTGCTTGACCAATCCAATAAATTAGGGCAGACAACCAACTTGAAAGAGCGATGAATATGGCGCCCTCAACTTTTGCAGTGACAAATGAAATGAAAGACCGATTCGCACACAAAATTAAACGACGCCATAAAAATGGACATAACGACCACATTCACACAATATAAATTCCGCTAATACATTCATATAATTCAACTTATACTAACGCATGCATGAGGAGTAACTAACATAAACAGTTAATAAAATTGTTATACAAATCAAGATAAATGAATTATTATTATGAATAAAGGCAAAATAAAAAGAACGAAGCGGAAACAAAAGGGCAAAATAATATATACGGGATTTGTCAATAAATCGATAGAAATTAAGCAAACAGCAATGAAAATCACGCACAGCAGTAGCATTTTAAGTACAGCGAAGATGAGAGTGGGCCAAGCAAACAAAAAGACATCAATCAAAACTTTGGCAGACAAAAGAAAATACATTTTAGCTTGAAATTGTCGAAAATTTTGATTCTTTGACAATTTTGATTTATTGAAAAGTTTATGGATCAATGTAGCATAAAAAAGCAGAAGCGTACACTTTTACAATTGCAAAATACAATAAACCTGTCTAATTTATCAAGTCGAATCACAGTCGAGATAACCACATCGATAGACCTCGAAATGGGACATTTTACATTAAGACAACTGAGCACAGTAGCAGATAAAATTAAGAATAAAACACAAATTGAAACAAAAAAAACGAAATTGGTTTCTACAAAGAAGAAACAATAAACATTTTTCCACAACTCCACTAATACAGCGACTTTTTAGTAAATCAAAACAAAAAGCCACAATGAAATTCTTTTTAATCTTAGTGAAAGCGAATTTTCCCAAGAAAGAAATGTACAATAAAAAAGAAGTACTTCAGCTCAGAGAAAAATACATACTTGTAATCCTCAACAACAGCAGCAGGATAAAGCTACTGGAAAGACTTTTTTGAGTTTTTCCCCTTAAAAAATAAATGTATTTTAATTAAAGAAAAACTGGGGCACTTCAGTTCAAACAAAGACAAAACGCTTCACACACACAAGCAGACAGACAGACAATAAATTAATATGCAATTTCACTTGTTTTCTTTTAACAGCGCACACACACACACAAAGTTGCGTGAGCGCCGCTTAAATTAAAGTAAGGCACCACATTGTGGCAACACAATAATTACAGCATTACGCACTACCTCTGCTGCATATTAAATGCCTAATTAAACTACAACACATGCGAAAGTCAAAATTACTGCCACTACGCTGTCTTTTTGTCATTTCCTGTTGGTAGATGGCGCTCTTGTATCTCTAAATTAAAATGAACAAAGGTGTCACACTACCTGGATTCGACAAAAATATGGTATGTCGCGTTTTTCTCATTCATTACCGATTAAAGGCGCTAGCGTACGGTTCGTATTTGTATGCAGATAAAGATTTTTGTATGTTAATGTCTACATTTATTAAAATTACTTTTTGGAAGGTGTGTACTATACTGTGTAGTGTACAGTTTGTATTATTGTATTAAAGGTAATGCATTGAATGGATAAAACAAAAAATTACGGAATAAATAAGTAAGGAAGTAAATAGGAAGCCGATTTAATGATATAATTTGGTATTTCTGAAATAGAAAAATATCAAAACATTACATTTTTTCATAATTCGTTCTTTTTAAAGAAAGGTATTAACTGATTTTGGACTCGGATTTGTTGATCCTGCACGGTCTCCTATCACAATCATTTTTGTGTCACCAACAATACATTTTTCTCAACTGAGATGAAAAGTCACTGACAGTGGATTATTCATACGTTCAGGAAATACACTAGAAAGTACTTTGATAGATCTCCTGGGAAGAAAGATGTACAGAATAACCTGGAACATAGTTTTGGTGAAGGGTAGAAGATAACTTGGCGAAAAATGTCAGTCGACTTGCAAAGAGCGATGTATAAAAACTTGGCGAAAAAGATACTCACAAGATACGCCAGTTTACCACCTGACTAAGAATGCTTTACTTGAGGGGATAAATAAAGGGTTATTTGTTTCCTGTTTTGAGTTACTTTACTGTAATGATTTTGAAAAGGACATCCAAAAACTACAAAAATCACACATATTTCCAAGAAAATTAAGAATTAAATTTAGTTAGTAAAATTAAAAATTCATGCAATCTAGAAAATTTGTTAAAAAAGTAAAACCTTTTAAACCGATTAGTTGCATGCCAATGTGTTATTATGTAAGAGAACTAATGAGTGTGTGCAATATTGTCACACTGACTCAAAAATTACTTTATTCACTGTCAACACCGCTTACGGAACATCACTCCAAGAAGCAATGTCAACTAAAGCCTAAGGCAACAAAGTAGGCGATTAAAGGTATCCTACCAGGGTTACCAGAGGGCTTAAGAAATAAGGAGAGCAAAAGTTTTGCGCTCAAGAACAAACTTTTAAATGCCAGATGCTTGGCGCATAAATTTTTAACAGAAGAATCATCTTTGCAGAAACAGTAAGACGAAGCAGGGGCTATAAGATAAACAAGTTGTTTCATATAATTGTTGTTGTTTTTGTCATTCTCACTGTTGTAATGAGCGCAAAAATAATGAAAATGTAGGTCATGCAAAAATATTTATAACAAGAACAATTTTTTGTCGCAGCCTAAAAAAAAGAAGCCCTAAAACGGCGTGCTAATTGTTTGACGGCAGCTTTGACTACGATGCCCTACCTCAGCATGGAAGAAAAATTTTCTGAGAAACTTAAAGAGTTGAATGTGAAAATTAAAATACATAATACATGAGCGTGTGCATGTTAAAAGCAAATAATACCTACTATTGCATGGCATTTAAGGGGGGTCAATTTTGTGAAAGATTTTTTTTATTCAGGTGTTTGATGTTCAATTATGTGTGTACCTTACAGCGAGCAAAGTTGGTCACAAAGGCCAAATTTGAGACTTAAATCATGGATAGTATGTCACCAAAAACGCATACTAATGAAAAGTAGGGCTTAGAGAAAGAGATGTGGAATTTCCCATATACCTTATATAGAGATCAGTAAATGTTCCCGAAGAAAAGTAATAGTTCTTTATTTTTAATGGACTTGTTTCTTAATCGTAATGTAGATATATTTTTTTATATCTGATATTAATTGCAGAGGTGTTGACCAAAAATGATATGTTATTCCTTAAACTTTATATACTCAATTAAATCTCTCAATTAGTATGGTCTACATATTCGTTAATAATTGGAAAGCTTATAATAAAAGCTTGGCAATAAGTTACATAGCATAAGTAAAAAGAAACCTGAGCTAATTTTGAAGCGCAATGGTTTTTTATATTGTATTGCCCGAGTCACACCGCATACCTTTTGTCATGGAAGTATACTCAAAGCTATATTTATGTATATGAGAGTATATAAATAAAAGTCTGAGTGGATACCTTCAAATAGTGCATATTTCTTTAAAAAAAGAGGAATTATTCTCCATTTTCATTATTAAGCAATAAGATTTTTACTTGACTTAAAACTTCATAACAAAGAATTAAGGTCTAGAGCTGTAAATCTGTTGCTATTTTTAATATTGACGATAAAATAGCTTAAATCGTTTCAATAGCTTACAAAAAAATAGCTCATGCCGAGATTTCACCCTTATTAACAAAAAAAAATAGTGGTGGAGTGCTTTTAATGCGATGCATAGTGCTTCGAAGTTCTTTGAACTCCATTGAACTTATGTTTACCACTGAAAATATATGAACATTTAAATTATACGTCTGATATTTTGTGTGTTTTCTTTTTTTTTGTACTTCTTGGTATGAAAAAGAATTTGCCATTAATAATAGCTAATTTTTATTATTTTTCCATTATTTTTGCCCGTTAAATTAGTTAGTGCAATTACCTTTAATATAAGAATACTGGTCTTACGTTCAATATCGAAGCGAATTAAATAATCAGCCGTGACCTTAATAAAAAATGCATACATAATTTTAAACCTATTGTATTCTTCTAAGCCTTTTTTTGTGTAAGGCCAAAAAAATAAATCAAGCTTTCCTCATATATTCCAGTAAGACGCAGTAGATTTCTTTCATATGATATCTGCTCTAATACCACATCATGTTATGGATGTTTCCTTTTATTACATCCGTTCATTCAGCTCTATTTTTTTTTTTTGTTGTTGAAATTTATATCCTTTTAAATCACATCTTTATTTTCGGAGCAGAAACCAACAAACTACCCCTATTCAGTTTTTTATTTACTCGCACTGAAATGTATTTTTCTTCTTGTATACTATAGCATTGCAAATATACTAAGGTACTTCTTAAAATGCCTTACGCCTTCTTTCGTCACTCCTATTGCATACAGCAAGCAGCCATAGCGGATGCTGTTGGAAAAAAACCAAACCTTCTCAGCGCTTATTTTCACAATTCTTTTCGCATCACATCAACAGCACAGCATTCGCTGAGGGCACTGAAAAAAGGGGTTAAAAAGTAGCAAAGCACAGTCTGAATTCGTTGACGTTGCCTAAAAGGTTTTTAAATTATGTAAGCCGTCAACGCTGCTGCCACCACATTGCACGCTGCCCTCGCACTGTTGAACCCGCGTCTCAGCTAACTTTCATTTAATATACAACCTAACTGGGGAATAAAATTGTATGATAAAAAAAAAGACTGTAAAAATTCGTCAACAATTTAGTGCGAAATGTTGCTGATACGAAATATCAAATATAAACACATACATATATAAAAAATTGAAAAAAAGACAGTCGATATGGAAAAATTCAGCAGAAGTCATTGAGTTTATTCCTAGTTTATAAATGGATACAAATAAGAGAAAGCCTTATGATCTTATTCTATATCTTAACTTCTCAACTAAATGTAGGTATTACTAAACAGCTCATTAACCAAATAGACACAGATCTTCTACGTTTTCTCTGCTGGGTAATCGTACAGAATAGTTATTTTCCACATACTTGAGTACACCAACACTTAAATGAAATACACAAACATGGGCATAGAAGCATTCTTTATGTTAAGTGTCTCATTTGAAAATGGAAACGCAAGCGTAAAAAATAAGGTATTATACCTTTAAATGCTACAAAATATTACGTTGTGCTTCTTTTTTTATAAAAACGTTTAGAGAGCTTTTTAACTAAATGCGTGTATAAACATATGTAGACATGCATACATGTAGTCTTGATGAAAACAAAAGTAATCACTTAAATAAATTTTAGAAGCCAGTTTGTTCAGGTATATTTTTTAATTTATTTATTTATTTATTTTATTTATTTATTATTTATTTTTTTTTGTGAGGGGAATGGTTCATGCGTACACTCACACATTCAACGCAATCGACTCATATATCTAGAACATATAATTCATGGGCTCCCTCTGCTCTACATATGACAAATTAAGCCACAAATTTATAACGAACGCTTTTGAATTTTTGTTTTCGTTGCAAATCAAAATTTTGTGTTGGTATACCTTTGCTCTTTTTATGCCATCATTTATTCACTTCCTCTTTTATTTTTGTTCTTTTATCAAGGTTTAGCTTGTGAAAAAAAAAACTACCTGTCTAAACACCATGTCAAGTGTGTCACCGTTGACAATTGTTGGTTGTGATAATTATATATTTATTTCAAGCAGAATTTTCATTATTTTCGTACAACACGACGTATGAGTGATTTTTTAATGTGATTTCGTAATAAAGGGAACACACACGCCATGGTGTGCGCCGTTGCAGATCATAAGTACAAACTATTTGAACTTTTCACGAATGTACTGCAGTGATGGCATTTGGGTTTTGTGAAAATGTACTGAATCGAGACTTGAAATGTACTTTTTAGAGACCGAATGTACTTTTTTGGCGTGAACATCCAATTTTAACTAAAAAAAAAAAAAAGGTCCTCACTTTTGGCATCTCAGAAACCGAACAGGAAAATGAGATATATATGTAATTAAATTACAAAAACTACACCTAGAAATTATTTACATAAAGAAAAGGTAATTATTTGAAAACAGGTAATTATTGTGCTACTATTGTAATTAATGTACTGAAAATGTGCTGAAAATTCGCCGAATGTACTAAAAATTCGGCAAATGTACCGAATGTACTGAAAACTTGTTAAATAGAAGCAGATTATGTACTTAATTCGGTAGAATTAAAACTGAATTTCCTTAAAATTTGCAAGGAACAGAAATTTTTTTGAAAAAATTATAAATGCATATAGCAGAAAAAAGACTTTACATACATCCAATTGGCTTACATAAACTTGCAAAGCAAAAACTGCGTGAAATATGACAATGGATGAACTCAACTACGCTTCTAACGACATTAAAAAAATGTTTCCCCAGCAAAGTTTTATGTTGCATTTGAAATTTTTGGCACAACTGAAAACACAAACAAGAACATGCCATAAATGAATTATATCACCTAAGGGGTAGGGTTCAGCTGAAAAAAAGAAAATTGATAAATTCTAAACTAACATGAAATGGAAAAATGTAATTTAGAAATTATTTTAAATTGTAAAAGTCTGAAAAACTTAGAGATACTTAGGCCTTGCAAATTATTTCGAGAAAGAATGAAAATCATAAGATTTATGGTTTTACTCAGACTTTATCTGCCGCTGAAAGAGAACCTCAACCAAATAAAAAAAATGCCAAAAACGAGTATTAATTGTACTTTTATACAAGCTTACGCATCTAATCTTTAGTATATACAGTTGGAACCAAAATTTTGTAAACAGCGAAAGTCAAATTTGCATGGCTTGGTATTTCTAACGATATGACTTACTTATGGAAACTTATATCAATTGCAAAGCATAACAATGTTCACTAATGCCTAATTATGGAGTTTGCCTTGAACTTTTATAAATTTAATTTTCACGGAATAAATTGTGCACGAGTCATACAACTCATAAAATTAGCCCGGTTGGGAATCAAAAACCAGCCACAAGCCATCTATAAGCTAGCGAGTTGGTACTTGAGAAGATTTCTGTTTTTACGCCTACATTCAACTGAATAGTTCTGGGATTGAATAGCACTGGTAATTTGCAATCTAAGGCGCAGACTTCGAACTTAAATTTTAGTTGAAATTTAAAATGTTATTAAAGTGAACAAATGGTATAAAAATATCATATCACTCCTTAAAATGTGTAAATGCAGCACAATTTACATGCAGGCACATATATGAATTTGCATGGTTCGATTTTTTAACATTTTAATTATCGTTTCTGTATGCGCCACTATGGCTGATGTTGCTGCGGCTTTGTTTTAAAGTCAAAATCGTTTTCTCCACATTTGGAGGGAAATAGAAAATGCAGCCATACTTTTTAGTGGCGCTCATCTTCACATAGACAAAGAAAGAAAAGAAGAGTCACTGAAACTGCATATAAAGTAATTGGAAAGTTGAAAGGTCAAGCGCACTTGCAAAACTGAAAAAAAGTGTATGCACGATTGCAAGTACTGCTGCATGTTTTACGTTGGGTTCCACTACATCAACAACTACAAAAACAGCAACGGCGTAAAACAACATCAGCATTTTGCAGTTGTAACTAATAAATTTAAAAAAAAAAATGTTTTTCTGTTTGGTTTCACTAGAGCAAGTGAAAAATTAAGTGGAACATTAGCTGAAGCACAACAAAAAATGCTTGTTTTTCGTTACTACCGGATAAACTTTTCTGCTTTTTTTTGCCCCGCGAAAGGTTGTGCAATCTACTAATTGATGTAGTCAGTGATGCAGCACATGTAATGCAGACAAGGATAAATTGAGTTATATAATAAGCACCATTTTGAATGCACAACGGCAAGCTCTTTGCTCATCATCATTAAATTTATATTTTAGATTAAACAAACTCTATAAACAAGGGTATCTATCTGCCGAATCTTTATTACTCGAAATAAATAATCGCGAAAGCAAAAACTAAATTTTTAAAATTTTTAGCAATAAAATTTTACTTTCACAGATTTGCACATTTTTAACGCGCGCCAACGTCAAAACAATAAAACCATAAAAACGCACACGACTAAAAAAAAATTCTATAGCCACCACACAAATGAACAAAAACAAAAATGAATGGAGGAAAAATCATAGCCAAGACCCTGAACTCGTTGCGATTGCAACAGAAATAAAAAAAAAATAGAAAATCAAATGGAATGAGATGCAATTGAATGAAAAGAAAGAGAAGAGAAAAAAAAAGAAATGAACGCGCATGGAAATTTCAAGGAGCGATGTTAAATGAGCGAATGCAATATTATTTTATTGTTGTTGTTATTGTAGCTATACCCTTGACTTAAGTTTTTTCATGGTGCGTTTTGAGCGAGCAGCATTGATTGCGCTTCAAACTATGCAACTATTTGAGACATAGAAATATAGCCCTTGACAGACAGACAGACAGACAAATGAGTGCGCATACCCCTAAATTGTCGTATCTTTCTCCCTATCGCTGCAGTTTGACATTTCAACAGACTGAAGGAATTCAACTTTGCCCCACTGTCTCTCTTATATTGGCACGTGATTTGAGCAAATCATGAGTTTGCATTTAGTTTATATGTGCATGTATGTATGCAAATTTCTAGGCGAACATGTTCGACTTCAGTGTATATACGAACTTCATACATACATAAGTGAAATTGATATTTTAAAAACCAAATTCATTCTTCCTGTTATTTTCAACAAATTCTTAACCTAACATAACAAAAGGAGACTCGCCCAAGATATTTAAAAGTGGAAAGAAAATAATAGATAATGGGGTAAATTTTCTACAGTAGGGAAAGTTTAACTAAAATCGCTTAAGGTATTGTCCTTTAAAAGGTAAATGAAAACTTATGGAATAACAAAGAAGCCGAGAGAAAACAAGAATAATTAGGAATTGCTAACGTTGTCCAATAACTAATAGATTATATAATTTAAACTAAATTGTAAGTTGAAATGTTTCCTATTTAATTTTATTTCCTTAAATGTACAACTAACTTTAAGTGTTTCTTTTTTGTAATTTATGTGAATAACAATTGAATATGATCACGCAGAACTTGCAGCTATTAGCAAGGACCGATTTCCTTGAAAATTCACATAATGATAATTCTTGAACACAAAGGACAAAACTGATATGACTGACACTTAAGACAGGGGAGTCTTTTTTAGTTTGTAAAGGATTGAAGTAACGACATCGCGGACTCCATCGAGCCCAAGAAACTTTTGCTGCAGGGTCGGTACAGACTATGGATAGATTAATGAAATAACAAATAATATTATCTCTTGTCATCAAAGTGTTGTCGACACTATTTAACATTATAAAGTTGAATAAGTGTTATACCCATCAAAAGCTAAAAATGTTAAGGTCAATCTTTGAAAAAGTTGAATGGGTACAAACACAAAATCATCTATTAATTTGAAACGTGGCGTATATTTAACAGACAGCGCAGGACTTGAATTTGTGAAGTGATAAAGACAAGACTTTTTTTTTAAATAAACAAGCGACTAGAGAGGGTGATTTTTAAAGTTTTTAAATTTTTTATATTTTGGTCAGTTTAATTAAATTTACAATATTAAAATTCAATAACAAACAGAACATTAAACAAACAAAAATATTTAAGTGAATACAATTAGTAATTAATTAACATTTGTTTCATTTGAAAAGTCAAGCCTTGTCCAGTGCCAACAAACCAAATTATTTCATAAGCAACTGCTGAACACTTTTTATGTATAGCAATCACAGTATTAACAAAAGTATATGCGTAGCTTATACGCCCTATCCCAAAGACAGTATGGTGTAAAAGAGAGAAAATTAAAAATGTAATGAAATAGACAAAGAAATACTTACACAATAGTCGTCTCAATTGTTGTTGTTATAGTTATTTAATTTATATTTTTTGTTGCAATAAGTCTCACACTGCTCACCACCAGCTGTCAAAATCACAAACGTTTCATTACTGAGAGTCTTGAAAATATACTATGGAGCAGGAGTGGTGGTGCTGAAGGGCATTTGTTCTTAATGAGGACGCTTTTTCTTTTTTTTTTTCTTAGTCTCAAGTCTACTTTTGCTGGTTTTTCTTAAATTTTTTAATTTTTTTTTATACTCTTACTATATCGTTGTGATATTTTTTCAACAATTTATTGCCTTTTGTAATATTTTTTTATAATTCTACCATTTCACTCGCTGTAATAAAAGAACATTTTTTTAAGTTTTTTATTAAAAGTTGGTGCGTTTCGTTTCACTTTTGAGCTATTTCGATTATTTTTTAAAATAAAAATTATTATTGATTTGCTTAGACACTTCAAATATTTGCACTCTTTTTCTAATTTTATGGCTATTGCTGTAGCGTGCACCGCGTTCAGTGCTTGTAAGTTGTTATGTGCCTTTGTTTTTCATCTATTACATACATAAATATTTGCTGAAGCAATTTTGCTTTTATTGCTTCACAAATATTTGCTATTTGTGTTGTTTCTTTTTAATATTCATATTATATTTTTATAATTTGCCTTCTCTTGTTTTTTTGTATAAAACATTATGTTTAAGTTACTATTATAAGTATATAAGAAGTATTCTGTTAGGGCAGCCTATGTAAAATAAGGCACGTTCTCCACCAGAAATAAACTGTACCTGATCGAGATTCGTTTCTTGGGCAAACAGTGGAAAAGCAGACAGTGCGAACTGAGAACCATTCTAAAGAAGCAATGGCAAAAGCAAAAAAAATTTAACAGTTTCAATCATAAAATAAATATCGTATAGCTTTTTCGAAAAAAAATGTTGAGGAGGTCGAGAGAAGGGAATTAATAAACATTGAAAAAATGCTGTATAAAAAAGTCGAAATATAGTCTGAAACTTTAAGAAAGACATAAAGTTTTAAAAATTCGAAAATGTTGAAAAGGTTGAAAACGATGGAAGTTCGTGAGCGTAAGGCGAGAGTTTTTCAGCTAATCAACCCTTGTAAGAACTTTCTTCCATAATCGCCAATAAAGGTGGTTAACACATCAAAAATTATCTAAAGTTGCTGGTGAATTAATCAAATAAATAAATAAAACACTTAATTAGAAAAATAACGTAAAATATGTTTTTCTGCTGGAAGCAATCCAAAAACCGATGTCATCTTTGTAGATTGCAGAAACCTAAACTATTTTCTTTTTTGTTTAAAACTACCGAAATGGATTTGAAATTTTCGGTCTTAATTTTTTTTCAGCTAAACGAAACATTTTTTAAGTGCACCCAATTTCGCACAGAGCTAATTGTTTTTCTTCGGTTTAAATTAAAAAACACAAACAAAATTGATTTATGTCCTTTGCAAACAACGAAAATTCTTGTAATTAAAATGTTGAAATGCGACTATATCGATATAGAATATATTCTTTAAAGGCTAAAAAAAACTTTATGTCGAAACGTGCTGTTGACAATTTACCATTCAACCAACTAAACTTTGACCTAAATTCAAACACGCAAAAAAAATTGTGTCATCAAATGTAACATTTTAGTGCCCAATTAAAAATTTTGCGTGTTTTGTGAAAATTTTTCAGCAGCAGCTTGAAACACTAACATCATCATTAGAAGAGTTAAAGGAAAAATGAAAACAACAAACCACATAGCAGCAGCAACAACAGTGGGAAGCAATTTATGTGTCAAAATAAAGTGACCAACTAAACGGCCTTACGAAAACATTTAAATTAATGAATGTCCTTCGAGTCAATTTCAATCTTCACACCGACTGAGTTGTAGAAAGTGAAAACCTTATGCACATTACACTACCCCCTACTACTCAAGGAAAGCGAAAGGACGAAACGAAAAGCGCCGGGAACCGTTGTGCGTCCCTTTTTTATGTGCAAATTGCAATTTGTCAGCATAATTGTAAGACGACATTTACAGGCAGGCCAATACACTGCCAAACGGATGGACTGCCTTATTCTGCAGGCAATGAACGGAGTGGTTAAACTCTTTTTTTCTAAGTAATTTATATTTTTTATTTTATTTTTAGCATTTTCCTTTTTCCTGTCGTTGTCGTTTTAGATTTCGTCAGCAATTCTTTATACCTTGGACCTTTTGCTGCGTTGTAGTCATTTCCGTAGTCACGCAATTCCAATTGAAATTGAAATTTGTATTTATATTTTTGTTTACAGTAATTGAGGGTTGGAGTTACATGTTTCTTTTTCCTTTTCTGTGTTAACACCCTGACAAAAGCATTCGAATGTTATTCCGTGCTGTATGCTCTGTGCATTCTGACATAGCAATTCGACTTTGCGATAAACCTGATAACAATTTTATTACGCTTATTAGTTAAATTAACTTAATTCAAGTTTTATATTGATTGAAATTTATTGATTTTTCACTACTGTACACGTACAGCAATGACGTAGGAAAGGATGAATATGAAATTTTATTTATCAGATTTTATCGAATTAACGGTTATTATGTAAGTGTTGCTGGGCCTTTAATGTGGGGTCGAAATGGAATTAGTTGTTTCGAAAAATATGCTTTTTTATAATCACAAGGATTATTAAATTATTTTGCAACACTTCTGCTCTTCAGCAACTATGATATCATTTTAAATATATTTTAATTTAATCTTAATTTATTAACTGGCATAATTTTACTGAAGGATTTGTCCATGTAATTTCGCACACCATGAAGTATGAGCAATTTTATTTCATTTTACGAGTCAAGTAAAATAGTCATTTTTTGAAAAATAAATCAAACATAATAGTTTCTTTTAAAAGTTTCAATGTGTATATAATTCAATTGAAAATATTTAATCATTTGTTAACTTTTTTGAATTGGACACTATAAAAGAACTTATCAATTTTTCGATGATTGAGAAGCATTTTGTCACTTAGTGAATTAGTGATTTTTTACAGCGGCCATTGTCTTAAGGCACAGTCAAATGAGCACAAAGTGATCAGTTCTAAACCTGATGCTATAACGATGTGATCAGATGGTAAAGTATAGAATTCTATCATTTTAAAATCCACGCCTTTTCTTAATATACGAATTGGCTTAACACATAAAATTTTTAAAAGCCTTGGAGCAAGTACACGAAGATGGTCAAAATGAGAGCATTTCTTATATTTGAAATTATCTCTCACAAAAACTGAATATGATACAAGAAATCACGCCCAGTTTCAGCTTGAGTGGCAAAAGATTTTTAAGCTCTAATTCAAATTTTTAAGAAATAATACAAATTTTCAATAAAACTCATTTCTACATTCTAAAATTTAGGGTGAATTAATAGTAATGAAAATGTATAAAAATCATTTTTTCTAAGTGCGGTCCAGAAGAAAGCTGAACGATTTTCAGTTACAATTTTTTTTAAATTTTTAACTAAGGTTCAGCACGAATTTATAAAAACGATACGTTTAAAAATTCAAAAACAAGATCACGACCAAAATATTTCGAGATAAATAAAACATCAAGTACGCGTATTTATTGACTACTTCGCAGTCCAAATATCATTCGAAAATCTCCATATAATTTTGAAAAATTTTCACATAATATTTATTATTTACATTTTGTGTTATTGCAGCAATTGACTACACTAGATTGCCTAAATTATTCATGCCCATAAGGATAAACATGTGGAGAATATATAAGATGGCTGCTGTGGTAGCACACAAATTAACAACATTTGAATTAATTAAGCTATGAATATAAAATTGGTAATTCTGCTTGCATATTGAATGCAATGAAATAAATATTTTTAAAAAGTACTGAGGAATCTGTGCTGAAAATTTATTCAAAAACTTACTTTTGTTTTCCAGAAATTCATGTAAGCAACTATTAGTTATTTTAACTTACAAGTCCAATAAAAAATTATTGAATTAGAAAATATTTGTTGAAAATGGTGTTTAGCTTAAAACTCCCACCAAAAGTGCAAGCAACCTTTAGCATTTGATTAAAAAAAAAAACGGGTGACAGGAAATTGATTTTAGCGCTGATTGTGGAGCGAAACATTTATTACCTAAGTTGGTCAATAAAACGAGCAGTTAAGGCTTACTGGTTGCTTTCGCACAATCAAGTAACTCATAGCAAGACAGATGCCATTAAAAGAATCCTTTCAATTTTATTACCATTGTGTCATATCGTAGCTACACGAAGCATATTAAATGTAATGAAGCGAATTAATTTGAGTAGCATGAGCATTTAAGTATGGTTTATATATGTATATAAGCCTTTAAGATAAATATTTTATGACGTTGATATTTTAAAAGAAAAAACATTGAAGTCGTTGCTGTTCTCGTTCTTTTATTTCTCTATTAATATATTTAATTGAATGTTACACATACGCCTAATAAATCGATTTTTTGAATTAGAAATATGTGTATAACTTTACATATTTACTATTCAAATGATTTTTGTTTAACAGCTGTTCTTATTTGACAACTCATTTATGCAGAGGTTACTACGTCTTAACGCTAAAGTACAAAAGAACACAACTAAAAATTGATTATTTGGAATTGATTATTTTTCCTTTTGAAATCTATTCCATATGCTATACGAAATAAAATGTTAGGCATACACACGCCAAATGGCAAAAGAAATTTAAGTAGACTGAACGAATTATTTACAAGACATTGGGTACAGAAAATTACATTAGCGTTCTACTGAATATCTCATTATGTCAAATGGAGAAGCGCAAAACAATGTAATGCAATACCAAATTGCTATTAGTAAGTTAAATAAGAAGTTTGTAGAAGATATATTTTTGCATCTTTTTGTGAGCTTATGGTGACATATGATTCTGGAGCTCAACGCTAAAATTTGTCTTCATTTTCACGCAAATACATTTCAAGATTTTCATTATTTTTTTAGATTTCTCTAAACACAACAATTAACTAGTAAAATTTTTCGGGCTGAAAATAATAATAATAATAAAATAATAATAATAATAAAAGTTAAAAACTATTGTTCAAGTTGGTAAATATATTGTAGTACCACTGTCACAAAGTTTTTGCATCATCAAAAATTAGAGAAAACAACTGGCCAAACATACTTGACAAACAAATCATTATCAAAATAATAGAATAATTACAATTTACTTAAGAGCAATTCATTCGCGAAAATTCATTCGTTTATATTTAATTTGTTCCTAAGCTGACGTTATTAAGATATTATTTCACATTTGGAATTGATTCAAGCAATTTCTTAATAAAAATAACTAAAGCACAGAATTAAGTTTCAGATTTTAAAAAAATATTCCATTTGAGTTACACTGAAGCAGTCATGAGCTTGTGCATCAATATTCCCGCTTGACCGGTTTTATTTATAGACATCGTATCTGCAAAAAGTACGAAGTTTTATTGATGAAATGAGCAATAAATTTTATTGTTACTCATACGTCACGTAAAGCACATTAGAGTTTTTGTGTTGTTACAATGAAGGTGTTGTTTTTGCTCAATTAAAAGAGGAAAAATATCTTGCAATAACTAAATTTGTTTTTTGCAAAGAAAATATGTTGAAAATGTTTACGAAAACACCGTAATTCCAGAAATTTATATTTTTATGGCAATTTTATTTCACCACTTGCAATTTCGTTGATACATTTTATATGTTGTGTTTTTGAGCTTATGATTAAGTAAACACTAAAGCACTCTCAGTCATCACTTTCTTTGGACATTGGACACATTGTCAAATTTAAAATTCTGGTTTCCTTTTATGTTTTTCACTAAATTCATATAGGTATGTACAACATTTTTATTTTGCTTTATATAGGTTTTTGGTTAGCTTATAACATAGACACTAGATATTTTTTATATTTTTCTGGTATTTTTAGTTTATTGTGCCGCAGTATTTTTCTCTTCTTTTTGCAGCTGTTTGAAGCCACAAAAAAATAACAAATTTCTTTTTCGAATTTTCATAATCTTAGTTCTGCACCTGAATATCGGTGTCTGTTTCAAAAGTTAAAAATAAAAAACACAAGTTAAGTATATTTTTTTGAGAGGAAGACAAGAACAATAACAGGAATTAAAAATAATAAACAACGCGACACATTTTACCCTAAGGCTACATTCGTCTAACGAGTGCGTCCTACATGAACACGCGCTATAAATACAATCACACGGTTACTTAGCGTAATAACAACAAAAGACAAGAGGCGGAACACGAACACAAAAACTAATACAACGGCCAGTGTTGTGACCCACTGACTTAAAGCGTCCATGTGCTCAAATATGACTCAATGTATTCGTGTAAATACAAGACGCACAAAGTGTTCCGCTGCAGCTGAATGCTTCAATACAACTAAAAATAGAAAAAAATTCAACACAAGAAAGAATCACAACACAACAGCAACATTCAACACAAAACATGTTGTAGCTGTACGAGCGAATTCTTTTAGTTGCAGTCGTTTAACCCTTAATGGCTACGTAAATCACAGTTTTGAGTATCTTTTCTGATGTTTGAAAAAACTTTTCGATAACAAATTTTTATCGATAACAACAATAGAAAAGTCGGCGATCCAATCTTAATAATCCACTTTATTATGTTTTACCTGAAAATGTTTAAGCGAATCAGTTTTTGGATAGCTAATTAATTATTTTTTAATTTTTTTTCATCGACATGGTTCTTGAGTTTCTATTTTGTATTAAACTTCAAAGTTTCTAGAGGTTTTACAACGTAAGTGCTGTATTTTGATGGAGGAGATTGGAACTTTACCATTTTTATATTAGTCCTATTAATATATTTAATTGAGAAAGTAAAGTGGCAAAGTATTTATTTTTATTTTATTCAGTTGAACATGACTACACTATCAAACATTGGCGCCAAAAATCCTGTTCATATGAACGCACCTTCTTTTCTAAAGACTGATGCAAATTCTGTAAGAAATTGTGTCCTAAATTCATATTTTCTTGCACAAAAAAACTTTGCATTTAAGATTTGACTGACTCGCGTTGTACACCATTTCAGTGAATTAATAATTTCGTACTTTATCAGTTAAATCTTATCATACTGGGTTTTTGACCACAAACCGAAAAATGATTTTTTTTTCTCTACTAATTTAGCCGTGTTATAACTATATACTTATGTATAAATTTAAGTCATTCTTTCCAATTAAATTATCAAAAAAAATTTTTACAGAATCGATAACGATATAATTAATCATCCTCACTGACGGTCCTTTGTGTTGCATGTTGCAAATGCGCAACTGCATGTTTGATGTTGTAATCAAACTGCAACACGTTGGAAGCGACAAAAGTGACGAAAACAAAAATTGCATTAAATGAGTGTTAAATTCGATTTCAACCAACTATGCAGTGGGTAAAAAATGGGCTGCGGCACAACAAAGGTGACGCTATGACTTTTGTACGTACAATGGTGTGAGGTAGGTTGTCTGCAGAGGGCTCGTTCGTTTGCTGAAAATATAAGTATTCCACTGCATTCTCAATTGGTTTGATGTTGTATGGAACGAAGGGCAAGCAGATTGAGCGTTGCAGGATAATGAACATACATTGAGTAGTGGTGGGGCATGAACAGATAAGAGTGAATAGGAAATTCGAAAATGTGCGAAATGAAATGCAGGCTAAGACACTTATCGTAGGCTGAAGGCAGAACAGTAGCAGCAGCATTAGTAGAAAAAAATTTAGCTGACGACGACAAGAAGAATAATTTGGTGTTGTTGTCGTAGAAAAGCACTTACGGGAAGAGTTGCCATTGCAATGGAAATGGCAATTCTACGACATACTAAATATACATATCGGTCATTATTTTAATAAACGCACACATTGCTTTTTTGCCGTTTTTGAACATTTCATTTTGAACATACTTTGACTGTATAGTTTTTATTGGTGCGAACTATGCCGAAGTCTTCTAACTCCTAGGTTTCAAGTGTTTTAATACTTACTTTTTGAATGCGATACCACATTTCACTCTTCTTTCCCATTGAAATTTAATCGGACCACACACATAAATATCAAGTAGTGAATTACATACATATATTTTCAAAAATAAAAAAACACATTTCGTATCAAACAAAACGGCCTACCTTTTCTTTTAAGATTTCAACAAATTTCTCTCAAATGCTATATTACAGAAGATCGAAAGAACTAAAAAAGAAGAAGAAAATAGGTACAGAACGGAAGTGAACAAATAAAATTAGAAGCAATGGCAAAAACACGTTCACTTAAAATACGTTTATTGCAAATAGTTGAATTAAATTTCAACACAATGAGCGGCAAATATGACGCCTCCCCCCTCCAACAGTCCATCCAACCAACCACAAGCACCCACTTACCCAACAATTACAAAGGAACCTTAAAAATTGCAACGCATCTTTGTGCAGAACCTCAAAAAAAAAAAGAAAAAACCATACAAGAATGTGAAGCGGAATGTTTGGCAGCACTGGCATAGTGTAAAATATGCGATAAGCATGTGTACATCTGTTTGTGTGTGTGTGTGCTTGAATGAGCAGCATAAGACAGAAGACAAACCAAGTGGCACACAAATGAGAAATTGCGAGAACACAACGACAACACTAAAGCAAAAATCAAGGAAACAATCAATTGCTCCTCAATGGGATCATTTTTGTCACGACAATGCCTTGCCGACGAGAGTAGTTATGGTAGAAGGAGTATGTGGTTGGTTGGCCAACAATTCAGTGTTGCTAAGGAACCGCTTAAAAATTCCGCACAGCAACCACGGAACGTTGTTTGAAAAGGTGAAGCAAAATCTTTGCAAAATATCATTAGGCGAAAAGGTTGGGGAAACAAAGATTTTAACATCATCATCAAACTTACTATGAAGTGCTTTATAAAATTGTTTGCTTCTTGCTGCAAAAAAAATTTTAGAAGCTCTGAAATATTTAATGCAATGATATTTTATCTGTTGAATTTTAAAATTATTAACAATAATAAAATAAGACAACCTTTTGGCTTTAAGACCAATCAGTCCTCAAAAAATTACATTTTTTTAAACTTATTTTTGTTTTCAAAAACGGCTGACCTGGGAGTATAAAGGGTTAATATTTTTTTTTCTAAATATCAGAAAATGATCACAAGACATCATAGACTCAAAAAAATTAAGAGCACCAAAAATCCGAGCACTTTCGAATTTTTTTAGGTCAATCAAATGTATATAAATATGTGCTACATTTATTAATTAATCAAATTTGCTATTCTCGCGATTAATAATTTTTTTTTTTTAAATAATTTAGAATATTCATATATTTCTTCTTAAACTTTACCAAACGAAAACAAAACGCTGCATTCGTAATATGTTACTTCGTTATTTATTCACATGACCTATATTTGAAAATTCAAGACAAAAAAATTTTATTCATACGCATACACACCCACTGTAACTCCGATCTTTATGGCAAGCACTTGGATGCCTAGCGTATTTGAATTTAGATAAACATGAAAAATAAATATGATAACAATAGTAAGTAATTGAAAAAAGGAATCAAACATCAACATATGCAATTGTAAAAATTCATGAAAATCGAAGCTGCTGCAAAAATGAATGCATAAATAAAAATGTTAACAATACGCTTCAGTTACAAGCAAATAAAATACAAAAACAGCAGAAAACTTTAACGAAAGCAAAGCTAAAATCGAACAAAAAACCCAAACAAATCAGAAAGTAATAAAAAGCCGAAATAGAACTAAGCAATAGATTGAAATTTGCAAATCAAACAAAAATCAATAGCAACCAACAGCTAGAAAAAAAAAACCAGCAAAAACTATAAAAATATGCGCACCAAATGAAAATCAAATAAATAAATCGCATCCGAACGCTTAGCAATTTACGCAAATTGGCTCACCTTCGCGGCTGATATAAACCACCGTGCACTGTGGTGCGCAGCCTACGAAAATTCAACATTAAACGCAGCAGTGGGCTGTAAACAATCAGTGGGTCGAATGCAGATGTAGCGTTGAAAATGAAAATGTTGTTTTTGAATTTAGTAAACAAATAGAAAAACAATAACAATAACTAGACAAATAAACACTTGTGCTGATGATGATGCTGATATCGGTATTGATGACGGTGCTCGAGTTGATGTAGCGCTTTTGCTGTTAAGCACTTCAGCAACAACAATATGCTGCTACTCTTCTTCCTCCATTGCTGTTGCTGTTGCCGTTGAGCAAAATTTTTATGCGGTTTT
This sequence comes from Meiosimyza platycephala, assembly GCA_963662105.1. Lineage (NCBI taxonomy): Eukaryota > Metazoa > Arthropoda > Insecta > Diptera > Lauxaniidae > Meiosimyza > Meiosimyza platycephala. Next base: position 813,998 of record OY759210.1, on the reverse strand, counting down.
GCCTATTGATGTATTTTTATTACTCAGAGTATTACTATATAAATAAATTTGAATTTGAAAATATCCATAAATTCTAAAAAAAAGTGAAATTCTTCATGTTAAACGAAACATTAATTGAACAAATAATTTAACATGAAAAATACCTCGACTATTGCAAATGTATTGCAATTTGTTTATAATTACTTTGTTTTCTTAAGTTTAAAAACAAGAAATTTATTGTACTAAGTAGTTATGCTATACTTTGCTATATTACCAATACAAAACAGATTACTTGTTGAGAAATTGGCAATTTTTTTATATAAAAAATTTCTGTAGAAATGCTTTGATCTCGTAATATTAGTTTTATCGTATTACGTTTTATCTTATAACGAGTGGCAAGAGTTGATTTCAAATTGATTTTTATTGCCACATGAGATGTTATGTTGCATGGGAGATGTCTCGCTAACTTTATGTCCAATGCTTATCTGTGTTACCAAAAGTCTCCATATTAGTCCTGGAAACCTAACTTGAATGGTTTCCGTTTCGGAGTTTTTCTATTACATATCGGAGGTGCCACACTCACTTGTCACGGTGTTCAAATTGTGAACTCAAATAATTGGAACAAGAACATGCTTTTCTTTATTTTTTACAAAATGTTGGAAACATCGTGCAAATCGAGCATAAATAAAAATTTTGCTATTTTAGTAAAAAATTTAACATAATACCAAATGCTGGACGTGTGGGTCAAAAAATAATAAAATTTTAATTTTCAATTTCAATTCAATTTATTTATAATATCACATCACTTAATATTTTCAAATTTTATTTTCATAATTTTCAGTTTTCAATAAATTTCAATTCACGGAAGTTATTTATAATGGAAATGCATTGTTAAAATTGAATCGCATACCCATAAATCAATAGGGAAAAGAGAGAGGAAACATGATTGATTTCTGTTGACTTTATCGAAAGTTTTACAATAGAAATAACTCAGAGCTACAACAAAACTTTTCCCGATTGACTTTCAACGCTACTCTATTCAAACAAAAAAAATTTATTTCTGTGACAAAAAAACAAACCTCATTGAACTTAAACAGATTCGCTGCAAAGTTTTTATTTTAACTCAACTTTTTCGACTGTTTGTAAGCTTCTGTGCCATAGCAAGCTTGCAGTCCTAACAATTACACTTTAGGTTGCTCATACGCTACGCAATCTGTTTGAGTTGCGTGTGACACGCGGGGTGCTTTCAACTCCTAAGGACACAAATACGAATGTGCTTTTAGCTTGTGGAACAAATAGAAAAAAAGTAGCTGAAAAAAAGTGGTAGCAGTTGTAGTTGAAAAGGCAAACAATTTTTCACGAGGGAATGAAATTTTTGGTAAAGACGTATAGTACGTAGACTAACGAAATGCAGAACAATGCGATAGGTGAAATAAGAAAAGTTTTGCTTTTAGCTGCTAAAGTTCAAAAAGAAAAATAAATAAAACAACATAAACTTTAAAGTTATTTAGAAATACACAAAATTTTCAAGATTCATAGCACAGCTTGCACTACCAAAAAAAATTATGTCGAGTAACAAAAGAAATGCCAATTGATTTGAACTTCTAATCTCTTTATAAGCTAAGTGAAAGAAATAATTTTTCTATAGCAAGTCAGAGTTTTGAGGAATTTCATCCTAAGCTTGCTGGTGGAAAAGGTAAATCTTAGATTTTTGGTAACTATTGATAGGTTAGAGAGACTTTGCGACCAATTTATCGTATTGGATAACATCTTACGCCTGAATTTTAATCTAATTTGATATTTAGATCAAAAAAATGAGCTGTGTTAGAAATACTAAAATGATATCCTCTTTTGTCAACTAAGAATTTTTGATACAAAAAATTATCGATATTTCTGTGCAGGAAGCAACGCTTTGAACAGAATTTTTAGACTTTATTGTTAGGTTTATTATTTAATGTTGCTTATTTAAATAATTTTAAAACTGTGTTCTTCAATATTTCCTTGCTCTGTTGTAGTGCAACTTTTTTCTCTTTCCAAGCCACGTAAATCAAAGAAAAAAGAGTAAGTCATTTTTACTTGGTCGAGTATTTGACACAATACAAAACCACAAATTTTTCGCAAGCAAAAGCAAGCAATTAAAATTTATCACAAAAGTTTTAATTCCTCACAGTTTGGAAAGTTTGTCCCCGCTGCTCAGTTTCAGATTTTGCTAATGGCGTTTTGGTTCGAGTAATAAAACTTTTCTTTTTAGCGTAGTATTTAATTTTTACTATGCGAGTTTCATGGTTGGGTGCATATATCTGTCAGTCAGTACGTATGAGTATCTGGCTCTGGCAATGAGCCAATATGTATCGGGTTTCGGTGAAGAGTAGAACGGCCTTTATTACGATCAATCCCCTTCTTCTATTTTAGTGTCATCAGTTTTTAGATTTTGCGTTTATGTTGCGAAACAATAAATATTAAGTTATTTGAATTTGGTTCCATGCGGCAGAAGCAATGAGCTAATTTTTGGCTCAACTAAATAAGTAAATAAAAAATGCAAGCATGCGTTTGAGTGCCAGGCACTGAAATTGGAATCCAGTCAAATTTGTTTGAGTTTCATTAAGAATGCGTAAATAATCGAATTCATCGCCAAACAAAATATTTGCATTGAAGTTGCCTCAAGGACTCTCGAGTACTTTTTGTCATTGCCGAAATGATTTTATATGTTTTTATATTTAAACGACACATGAAATTCTTCAATTGTAGTGATATTACACTAAAAAAATATAACACTAATGAAAAACACAGTGCGCAGCTCCTTTTCCGCCGCAAATCTTTAAGATATATTCAGGGCAATCATTTATTTTTATACTTGCAAACATACATATGCATAGGCAATCAATCATTCACTCTGCTTATCGGCTACTTTAATCAAGAAAACAAACAAAACAAATCAAATACTCCACGTACACCACTTACAGATCCACTCACTCAATTTCACGTTCAGAATCCAATTCTTTTTTCACCAAGCACTGAAACAAAAGTCTACTTTGCAAAACTACTCACATGGCACGTTGTGGGAAACAATAAAAATGATATATCTGCGACATGCACTCTGACATATCTCCACAACAGTAAGAAATACACACAGATACACATGCATATGTATCAACATAGTGGATGTTGCCAGCCTTGCTGTCTTTTGCTGGGAACCACCTACACCATGGCAATTCATGTGAAATGCGCCTTCTTGTTTTTATTTATGCAAATATCACGCGAAATCCACTTAGCCAGCACCAAAGCCGATGACGTAGCCATGGCCTTCGTCGAGTACCCACATTGTGGCATCACGCCGCGGCGTTGCATATGTGCTGCTTGCGTTGCCAGATTTAGATAAAAGTTTTCAAGACCTTTAAGGGCAAAGTTTCAAAGTGAGCATTGTACTTTCAATAATCTAAGTTTTGTGGAGAGGGATGGAGTGGAGTGAAGACTTGAGAAGAGAGAAAAAGAAAAGAGGAATGAAGGCGAGAGGTGTGGAGGATATTTATTATAGAAAATTTTTTCATAAAATTCATGGCCTCTGTTCAGCTTTTTAGTACTAATCAACACACGCCTTGTTTCCAAATATTTACATTTCCGTTTCATAGATGTGGCGACACTAACATAATTTTTTAAACTTTTAAAATAAAATGATCATATCTACATCTGTGAATTGATTATTTGTTAGTTCCTCAATTTTTTAGATTGAGGTTGTTCCATAATTTAATTAAATTATCTAATGGAAGTTTTTCGATTTGTATCGAAATTAGAAGAGTGAGTAATTTTATATTTATAAACTAAATCGATCATTAAGCAAATAATATATATGATTTGGACTCAAATTTTTTAATAGCAAGACAATATTATATAAACAAATTTACACTATTTTTTTGCATAAGTTGTTTGTCGTCTTTTAAATGTAAAGAACTCATGAAATCCATTCAAATATATGAAAAATTTCAGCTTTAAAAAATATTTCTTCATTTGGTAAATTTTTTGTGCCGTCACTGTCTAAATAGTACTAAGCTTACGTTGTTACGTTACGTAATTTGACACGTGATTGATGGCGCCTGTCATAATGCGCTGGATAATGGAAACCATTACAAATATGCAGTGAGCGTGACCACCATTTTTTTCCTCACAGTTGCTTCTTTTAACTCCTAGTGCATTTTTCTTATATGGGTTACAGCAGCTGAGCTTGTGCGCTCTTACATTACGATTGGGATTGCCAACTAACACATGCAACTTTAAGAGCTCGTTATTATGTCAGTCCAATTAATATGCCGCTGCTGCTTGCGCAATGTTGTTATTCGTAATATCGCGATTTACAGAGGTCGTTTTTCGCTCATTTGTTCTGTGTTTTCTGCGGCAAGTGCCGGCTGAGTGCGTCTTTCTGTGCAGTGGCAGCTTCCATCCTTGTGTTGACATTTACTTCAATAAATGGCAACATTTTATAGTTATTTTTTCCGAGTTCTTTTGTTGCTTATTCCTTCTAGTACTTTTTTTTTGTGCTTTTGATGTTTTCCACAACTTTTCACACTTAATGACTGGCATTTCAACCATGAATACGATGCTTCCAAAGCTGAAGGACTCATTTAAAAAAGTTGCGCATTTTATTGTTATGAGCTATTTAATGTTGCGCGATGGACGTTGTAAGTATTTATGCGGCTTATTTTTTATTTTCCTAAGAACAAATCATAAAATTTTCAACTTTTATTGCTTTGTGAGAATAAAAAATTAAACAATTTTCGAATCTAGAGGGAGGGCTATAACATTATAATGATGACAATTTAAGTTGACAATTGCAAATTATATACATATGATAGGATGTTGAATACTCTTCGTAAAGTTGGTAATTGTAGCTTGAGAGGCGTTAATTTGGACTCGGTTCTGCATATTTTTATGAGCAGGATTGAACAAGTGTTTAAGTGTTTTAAGCGTTTGAAGCGTTTGAAATTTAACTTTTATTATTATTTTTTTTTTTCTTCATATTGTTGAACATGTTTAAAGAAATATATAGGTACATATACATATATTTGCGCTAAGAACTTTGTGTGGAATCGATATCAGTAAAGTTTCTACAATATTCGGTTACGACATTTTAAAGTAATGTTTTGAATTTTCTTGTTTATTGCTTTAATCAAGGGAATATAAGAAAAACTTTATTTTTAAAACTTTGTAAATACTTGAGAATTTAGATATAGAAACTTTTCAAAGTTAACATCCCACATATCCATTAAAATCAATCTTCCCTAATAAGTTAAAAGCTAGTTTAACACTTCATACTAAACTAAACTAAGTTAAGTTTCACAGTCAATTAAAGCTAATAAATTATTGATACCGCAATTAAATTGAAAATATTTTATGGAAATATTTACAATACAAAGTGTCAATTGTATTGTTTTTAATTATAATTACCCTTTCTAAAATTACACCGAAACATTTAACTTGGCAAAAAGTGCTTTCGTTTGAAGCCACGAAAATGCACTAAGTCATTCTGCAAGTACAGTTCCTTCAAGACACAAGTGAATTTCAAATTAGAGATAAATAAAATGGTAAAAATGTTATCGCAACCGGTTGACAGTATTGCAGTTTTTGAGCCGTTCTGGAAATGTTTCAAAGTTCTTGGTATAATCCATAATGGCAACAAATACCTTTATGGAATTTATGACCTATTTTTGAACATCACCATCACCTTATTCTACCCACTTCATTTGACTATTGGACTTTTTATTGATACCAACCAGGCTGATGTTTTCAAAAACCTCTCAATCAACATCACCTGCATTGCCGCTAGCTTCAAACATTTATTCATACGCTATAAGCTACCGGAGATTATGCACATTGAGAAGATATTTGCCGAACTGGACAAGCGCATCTTGGACGCTGATGAACGTGAATATTTCAACAAGAACTACAGGACTAATGCACATCGCATCAATAAGCTTTACTTTGTAGTCTGCGTGTTGGCCAACACCTCCGCAGTGCTGACAGTGGTGTTTAGCGCTGAACGACGGTTGATGTATCCTGCTTGGATTCCATTCGACTGGAAGAATAACACTTGGTGCTATGTGGCAGCGCTATGTTATCAAATTATTGGAGTGACGCTGCAAATTGTGCAAAATGTTGCGTGCGCCCTCTATACAGCAGTTGGCTTATGTATTTTTACTGGCCATGTGCGTTTGGTTTCAATGCGTGTGGAGAAAATTGGGTACAACCCAAAAAAATCACATCAACAAAATGAGCAGGAGTTAATTGAATGCATTGAGGCTCATAAGTATTTGATTGAGTACGCATTTTTATGTATATACAATTTACATTCTTCCCAATTATAATTTCTTTTACTTTTAACAGAATTTTTCACACTATCGAAGACGCCATATCGTTGGTTCAATTTACACAATTCATCTCCGCTGGTTTAATCCTTGGCATTGTGCTGATTTACCTACTCTGCTATGTCGAAAGTCTTTTCGCGTATATTTATTACAGCGTCTACTTTGTCACTATGGGTGTACAAATTTTTCCTTCCTGTCATTACGGCAGCGCTTTGGAAATGGAATTCGAGAGGCTACCCAGTGTCATCTTTAGCTCGAATTGGTCTGACCAGAACCACGGATTCCGAAAAAATATTATTATATTCACTCAGTTGTCACTGAAAAAGATGACTCTTATGGCTGGTGGCATCATAAGTGTGAGCGTGATTGCTTTCTTTGCTACTTGCAAGATGGCATATTCACTATTTGCTTTTGTAATGCAGTTTAAATAATTAGAAAAAAAATTAAATTTACTACACTTTTGTGTCTATGTTACAGTTTAGACTAGCCAGTAAGATCAAATTACAGAATCAAACAAATACTACGAGAACAGTGCTCTACAAAAAAAAAGTTGAAGAGTTCAATTTCTCGGAAGAAAATTTCGAAAATGATTATCATTTTTCTCAGTTAGGATTAGTTATTGAAATATTTCAAAAGAACGGTTTTCAGAAATATGTTTGAATTAGATTGTATATATTTGTTTACAAAGCACTTAAATGGAAGCCAGATATATGAATAATTAGAAAAAATATAGATTTTAAAACTGTGACCAAAGCAAAAAAATGCTCGAATGCTCACACGTTTCGGTTTATAGTCAAAAAGTCCTATGTACATATGTACCATTAGTTAAGTTTTTTTGAATGTGGTATTTTCTAAAGTTTTCATTCATTGTACATAACAAGAATGTGATATTACTAAAATATTCCAAATTCAAAGAAACAACGGAAATTTCATTTGACTAAAAAGCGAAACATTTATTTTTTCACCATAATTTTGATTTGAATATATTTTTTTAAACATATATGCAGAATTTCTACGTAAACCAACCAAAACTGAAAAAATTGCGGCATTGGGAATAAATGGCTTCTACTGAAATATTTTAATTATCATTTTCGGTTTGGTGTAAGGCTTCAAAATTTATGTCAGAATTATCCAAAGCTGACAATTTCAATTCTTTCGAGAAACTACTGTTCGAACAATTATGTTTTTTATAGTAACATTTTTTATATTATATGTTATCACAAATTCAAAACTAGAGAAAAATTTTATTTCTGTTCAGTGTTGAAGAGATATAAGTATGTATGTTAAAATAAAAATTAAATTCTTTCAATTACTTTGCACAAGATCCAATTAAATTGGCAATTGGAATTGAATTTCATTACAACTCATGGGAACACATAAACATGCACACCAAATATTTCTCTAACGGCTGATATTATTCAACATTCATTTACTTAAGCCCGCAAAATTAATTTTCTTAAGCAACAAAATTAATAACCGTGCGATGTAATTTTGCCAACAGCAGAAACGATGGGGGAAATCAAGCCATTTTTCTTTCTTTTTGTTCCGTTGTTGGCTGCTTGCTTTTGTGTCGGTTCCTGTTCATGTTTCGGTTTGCATTCAAGCAAGGTTATCAAATAAAAATCCATTTAAAATTATTAATTGCCTACTTTTCGGCGCTACTTAAGTGTTGCTTGTTGTCAGTAAGCGCGCCAATTAAATGCCTTAACTCAATTTGGAAAATCCTACACAATTCACTGCAGCGTAAATTCTCGCCTTTTCAAAAATGTAGATGAAACTGAATCTTATTGAGTTTCTCTGCAAAGATGCGGTTGTGAAAACATTTTTCTTCAACAGCAAGCAACTGCTCCCATCCTTCTTTCTTAAAATTTCTTGAAAATTAAATTTTTTTTTTGCGCAATGCTGAACTCGGTGACAGCGCAATCGATACGAAAACATGCAACCCAACATTTAACATCCTTGGAAATTCTTTTTCCCACCCTCACTATCTATGTACACTCTATTAATATGATATCAGCAGCTGTGAACATTTAGCATTTGGCATATAAAACATCGATTTTTTGTCACACTTGGACTTGAATGGAATAAAAGTGAGAGAATTTTCGTTGCCGATTTTTGACGCCGTTGTGTTGTCATTCAAAATGTTGTGTATTGTACACAAATTTTTTATGATTTTGATATGAAAAACGTCGCTTGCATTGGCAGCATTTCAGTATAGCACTTCTTCCTTTATCTGATTCCAATAACAATTTACCAAACTGCTTTTCTGCTCTCGCGAGATACAGTATCTTTAATCTGACTTTGTTACAAAAAATTTATTTTCGTTTATTTTTTAACTATTTCTTTACCCCAAAACGTTCTGAACTATGTCTTACCATAACTAGTATAAAAAAAAACTAAATGTGTCCTTTCTTAAACTAAAATGCATTCCAGCCGACGACAATAGTAAGTAAAGTAACGCTTTTGTAGAAAGCGTAGCGAACATAATTTGTTTTATTAAATGTCCTTCGGCACAAGTTTGTCGACTTTGCTATTGCATTTTTTTTTTTTTTTTTTACTGAAGTGACTTTTTAAAATTGCTGCTGTAATAGTTTTTCAATAAATTGCAAGGAAATGTAAATTTAGCATACACTAGAAAACGAGAAATTTCTTACTGCAAAAAGTTAAAACTCCATCTTTGGCCAATTATCTCGTATTTGAGTGTATTATACGAAGAGTAATTTTTCAAAAAAGCGTTTTGCACTTAGACCTTGAGCAGACCAAAACATGCTATTGCCGTTATCATGTTAAAATGTATCCTCTAGTTGAAAATCTATTATAAAAAGATATATTTCCAAGTAAAACTCGTAATAAAAAATCGCTGTTTCATGCAAAAAGTCGTATATTTCTTATAGTCGCTGAGGAAACCTTTATTATTATTTATATGCCCCAAGCAGTTACCACTGACTATGAATAAAAAGAAAGATGTATAAATCTTATTGAGAAAAAAAAAACAGTTTGGTGAAGACTAGAGGAATTTAAAAGCGTTCATGGTACAAGAGTGTAATTGATGGTCAAAATATAGGAAGGGAAGAGGAGTCGCCTAGCGACGATTACGATTGTGACGAACTTGACGGTGTTGACTTAAGAGAATAATCAGTGGTATAGTAATAAAATTTTACACTAAAAGGACACATTTCCAAGTGTTTTTTATTTTTTCCCATAAAAACAAATATGTTAGAATACAAGCTGTAAGCGTAAACAGTAGTAAATAAACAGCTCTTAAAGGTTTTTTCTCATTATTGAAATTTCGTTTAACATGGAAATAAGAAAAATCACTCCTATATATTATCATTTTTAATACACAAACGAAAATAAATATACTACAATTCAGTATTTTTAAACCTATGGCATCAGCTTTTCGATACAAAAAAAAAAATTGTTTAAAATTATCAAGAGGATTTTCAGTTAACTTTCATATTCTACTTGCAGTATATTTAATAAATTTTGAATTTCCCACTGTTAACTAGAGCAGCAAATACCACTCAATAATTAAAAATTACTTTCAACCTTTGCACACGAAAGGTCGAAAAATAGAGAGCTCAGTGGCAGAACACAAAAAATGAATAAATATTTCATAGCCAAGGTCATGTGTTGATGCGAAAAAGTAATTGGCTTTTGCCAATTGCTGATTGTGAACAGCCAAAATTAATTAAATAAATTTTAATCAAGGATGACTGCGAAATTACAAAAAAAAACGATGTATCTGGCGTGCACTTTAACGCTCTACACTTTCCATCTGATACTTACTGCCAATACTTACATATTTCACGTTGATTTGCGTTGACAGCTGAATTCCGTTGGCGATCTTTATACAAATCGGATGTATATATTATAGTTTACGTAAGTTTGAGTGTGCATACCAGCAGTAATAGAGAAGGAAAGAGAAAATGCAAATCCTTATTTTGAACAGTGCAGAAATCATTTTCACTGCAGCAGTCAAACCCAACAGTCTCTCCATGATGATCCTGGATCGCTTCTTTTAGGTCAACAATTGATCATTCCATCTACGATTCATCCTTTTATAAATTTTTACATTTCCTGTCATTGGAAAGAGACCCTGTTTGGCTGCTTGTTTACATTCACATTTGGACAGGGCAAAAACATTCTAATTGGGAAAGATTGTGGATTGAGTCCGAATGTAATGTAATGTAATGAAGTTATTTGGAATTAAACATTTTCAAAAACGTTCTATCGTAATGAATGAGGAATGACTGTAAAAATATGCAGACGTCAACTATTTCCACATGATTAATCGTATTGCTTATAGATTTTTTTACTGGGAAAAGAATGCACACGCAAACAAAAGAGTATTTCACTTACCTGAACACATACGAAATCCCTTTGGCAAACAATGCGTTGCGCAATGCTCACATTGAGTTAAATCATTCGCCTGTGGCTGCTCCTTTTTAAGTGGGTGACCCACGACTGTACCCATGTTGACTTAGTGGCAAATGATAGTGATTGACTCAGATGAATAGCATCTAAAATAAAAAATAAATGTGTATTGATAGCACTAATTATATATTTTAAGTTTTTAAGGTAGGGTTTGAGGTTTGGAAATTCTTATGGCCTTACTATACGATATTTTAGTCAGTGAATAATAAATAATGGCAGATATGCTTGAATTAAAAGGTGATTGCCACAATCTGTACCCATTTCACAAATCTTAGAATGTTGCTACAATCGGATTATTTTTCTCTGTACACTTAGATCTATTGGTTTTTTTACAGCCTTTCATAACTAGGTTATCAGTTTCATCCTTAGAATTTGTACTAAAAATATTAGGTTCTTTAAACTTACACACAAAGAATTATAAGCGATAGGTTATAAACAACAAATCACAGTTACATAAACAAATCGCACAACAATAATACGCAATCTGCCAGAAATAACTTAAAGTCCCCCGAGTGCAATAGCAGAAAATCAGCGCACAAAGTTGAAAGTGAAACCAATTCAATTTGCGCACAAAAATTCCCTGGCAATTTAACAAAAATCAGAACAAAAAAACGTCGGGAAAAGCCACCAAGTTTTGTGCCGCAATGTATTGTATTTGTATTTTGCTTACGTTTTTCCAATAGCGCCTTCTGCCAAAGGCTGCACAGCGCGCCCAAAATTGTTAGATCTGAAAAAAAAAAATACCAAAACAAAGAAAAAGTCCCTCGCACACAACACAATACTCGTACGACTAACTCTAAACGTTTTAAATCTGTGAGCCACACAAGGCCACAAGGGAAAAACCACAACAGCAGCCGTGAAAGAATCTAAGCGAGTGAGCTTTGACTTTGTTACTATGGACGAAGCCCCAGAGCAACTCACTTATGATATTTTTGTATTTTTCCTTTTTAAGACGAAGACATAAAAAAACGAAAACGCAAAATAAAACAGATGAGAATTCGCAGATTTTTGCTAATATTTTTTAATTTTTTTGTGATTTTGCGGCATTCACTTTTATTTAACTTAAGGTGTATGGTTTAATTTTAAACCATCTCCACATGCTTTATTTTTGATTGCTCCGTTTACAGATCAGCTCATTGGTGTCAAGGGATTTCTTTAGCTTAATTTTTTTGTCATATTGCGATGTGGTCTTAAGTTGATTAACATTTTTTGTTGCTACGAATTCTCTTTTATATCAATTTACGATTTCAATTTAGCTAGAGCTTTTAAAAAATGGTATAACAGAGCTTTTATGTGGAAGTCGCATAGGCTCATTTCTAAAAAGGTCGCTTAACAATATAATTAATAGTTCGGTTGACAATATAAATAGGCATCTGGTAAAAATTAAGGTTGATATACTTTTTAAATCATAATAATGTCATAGAATTCTTAACATAAACACATTGCCCAGAGATAGATTGGATGAACTGGCTTCATCTTTTTGTAGCTATATTTCGTAAACATATTCAACCGCTCTGTGCGAAAGTTTTTAAAAACTTGGGGTTCTTTCTGGTCGATTATTCTCATTTTCAAAGGAATAGTGGCAGATACCTTTCCCAGCTATAACACCAGGGTCAGAAATTATCAACTGGGCAACTTTTAAAAAAAAATTTATTTTTTAATGAAATTTTTCCAGTATGGTATGTGCTAGAAATTAAAATGTGAAATAATTTTTTTTTTTTTTGTTAATGAAAAACAGCCTTCCCTGTCCGATCGAAAAATGAAAAAAAAATAAATAAATGTTAAAAATATTAAAGTACAAAATTCCGTTGAGAAAATTCGAGGATGCTGAACACGATGGCGGTGCTTAAAATTTTTTTGAAACTGGCCCTTATCATATTAAAATTAGCCTTATCACTCATTATGAAGATGTTGTTACCACTGGCTAGGTTTTAAGGTAGTAAAACCATTTGTATATTGTATGCAAACTATTCTAAATCCAGTTTATGAAATTTTGTGAGCGTTATTCTGACGTTGCCAAATTAAGCAGAATAGCAACGGCTATAGGCAGGCGGATCTTTAAAAATAATCCACCTTACAACTTCTGCGTTTACAGGTGAAAGGAAAATGCGAAAAACACATCATTGTCAACTCAAGAAGAAGCATTGAGTTTCCGTCAAAGCTGTTTAGAGAACAAGAGCTGAAAAAAAGATTAAATGCAGTTGTGCTTAGGGTAAGTTTGCAGTCAGCCATCATGTCATTCAGCAACATATGAAATTTGTTGTATGTTATATACACACAGTGTATATACTGTAGACAGCGCGTTATTTCCTATACCATATTTTAATGTTTTCTTACAAATAAATAAAAGTTTTAATACACAAAATTTTGAACTTAAGCACAGTGTATCTTGTCAGCGAGCATTTGAACTATTTATTTTATTTACTTTTTTACTCGATGTCTTTAAACTTGTTCTTCCTTATTTTATTAGCGCTTAAGAAAAAAATAGTATGCATTGGAAAAAAATTTTATGTGACAAAATCGTGAAAGGACTTTTTGCTCGATTTATTTTGTTTTTTCTAAAAGCGCATAACATAATAAAAATGTCATAAATTTTTTTTGTATGGTCTGCTAGATTTTAAGTAATAATATATACATATGTTACCGGCCAAACTAGTTTTTAGGATAAACTAGTTTTTCCTAGGCCAAACTAGTTCTATGGCTTCAAAAAATAGTTCCAATACCCTATTTGTTACATTACCTACATCTAAGGTTTAAATATCTATAGCAAATACTAAGGTCATAATTTTTAAATAAATTTACTTTTGTCCTTAAACTTTGAATCGTAACGTTATTTTTGATTTTATTTCGCACATTTATTTTAGCACCAAATACTCAATTTTCAAACACTAACGCCTACATGACATCTGTAAAACGTGTCCGAAAACACACAATTTGCCAAGTGTCTTTAGTTTTTTTACACACCGATTTTTTCTACTGTTCATCCTGTGTTTTTTATTACACAATGGAAACAACACAGAAATTTGATGGAAAATAAAAAACATCTCCCATTGTTACTTTCGTTGTTTTGTGCTGCATTCAAATTTCAGTAGTCGTTGGGCGCCATTTTACCGACTGAATAAGTGAAACATTCCGTAGATTAGTTTGGGCGCTCTCGCGTTATATATCATGCATATGCATGCAGGTTGAATATTCATATCCATGGTGCACTAGTATGTCCTTTGGTTATTTACCATGTGCAAATGAAGCTTTAAAGTTTGGGATAAAAAACAAAAATTTTTTGGAATTTACCGACAATATATTTTTTGCTCAAACTTTACACAATATAAGAGAATTTGTTTTTCCTCTTTTGCGTCCGTAACATGCACCATACATTATTAATCAACTAAAGAAACCTCACTTTTCAATTACTATATGCAATCACTTAATTAAAAGTGGACCAAAGCGCATCATCCGAGGTTAGCTTTCAATTTTAAATGAGCTTTCCACTAACCATTCAACTCACTGCTCGTAATTCAATACGCACTTGTCATACAGTCATACTTTGACTTATTGTATGTCAAGTTGGTAGCAGCAACAACAACAACAATAGCAACGCATTATACAACAAATCCAATGTAGACCGATTGCGAAGTTTTAATTTCCGGTGCTCGCTGAACTGTGAATAGCGAACAATGTGTGAATTGAAGTCTTGGCCACAAGTTGCTGTCACTTTCGGCTTATATTTATGAAATTTAATCTTTATTACTGTTTGTTTTGTTTATGTTCTTAAAATTTCAAAATATCTTTGGATTCATTATAACATATGAGTCGACGATGGGCTAACCTGCTAAGTGATTCTAAATGCTAATGTGGTTTTAGGCACCTCTGGATTCTACCTCAGGTTAAAAGTTTTAATAAATAGTTCGGATGTGATAGGTTCCTCACCATTTAAAAGTAGCATATTTTTCAACTTTATAAACAATCTTTTAAATCGGTGCGTCCATGCAAAAGTTAAGAGAAAATATTTTCAAAAGGGCACAAATGTGTGAAACTGAAAACTTTCACGATTTGAGAGACGTAACTTTTCATGTTTAGATCATAAAATTACCTTAGAAAAATATTGTAATTAACTCTGAAATAAAAAAGTTACAACGGACTTTGACCAGAAAGGTTATTTGGCACCATCCCGTATAAGATCAAATCAATAACTTAGTCAAAAAAACTTGAGCCTGAATTTGAACTTGTTCCCTTCTCTCAGAGACGGTCACGTATTGTACTTGAACTTAAATTTTGACGTGCATTTCAAATCTCATCAAAAAATTATGTTTTTCTATGTCAATCCTGAGAACAATGATAAGGAACATTTTTGATCGTTTTTAATGGCATTTTCTTAATGCTCACAAGAGTATATAAAACCTAATCCAACCAAATTGCTTTATATGCCAAGACTAAAAGATAAAAGATTCTATCGAAAACTATAGACGTAGATCATATATAAATTAAAAAGATGTTTGTATAAAAAACCCAATAAAATATATATAATTTGGTCCCAGGATCGATTTCCGATTTAGGCTTAGGTAAAGTTAGCACGGAAGATGACAATTGTCATCATGACTTAGGCCGCTATTGGACCCCATTGTATACTCTGTTTATAACTTCGTGGTCAACTTATATAGGATTACTATATATGATTATACTATGTGATATACGATTCACGCTTGCTAAAATACTTTCCATTTTTCTAATATTTATATTTATTTCATTCCTTTTGTTCTTAACACTTTTATGTGTAACCCTTTTAATTGAAATTAGTATATTCTACGTGCTAGGTTTAGCAAACCTCTTTACAAAGCTAAACAAAATAAAACTGAAGCTCCTAACAACGTTGTGTAGCATTAAAGGAGGCCCTTCACAAATTAGAGCAATGAGTATCACAACAACACACGCCGGCCGCACTTAATACGAAAACGAGTGCGAAACTGGAACTGGAACTAGACGAGTTTTTAAGGTCGTCCGAAATCAAATACTATAGTACGCAGCAACAAATTTTGAAAGTCTACATAGTCAATACAAGAATTATTTAATTTGATACCATAAAACTTGCTGAAGTTTTTAGCAAGGGCTAACGTTTTAAGTATAAAAGCTGTCTAATGCAGAGCAGCAGATAACAGAAGTCATTGTAGTTTCTTGCAAAGAAGTTGTGTTCAAAATTTTTAAATAAAAAATTTAAAATTAGTAGCACTAAGCAACAGCATCTAGCGTGCCAGTGCAGGAATACAATTTTATAGACGAAAGTGATTTTGTGAAACTTATTCCAAAAAAGGTGTATTTAGCTGTCGACGTAATGAAGCGGGTAAGTTGAATGTCAAAAAAACTCTGAAATATTTTATGTAAAATAAACACAAGAAGCCTCACAGTGCAGCGCATTTTAATGAAAGCTCATTTTATGCAATCAATGAGAGGAGCACCAAACTTTTTTTAAATATTTTAACCACATACGAAGCAAATCATAATAAAAAGTTCTCTGGTATGTAATAGAAAAACTCCAAAAATTTGAATACGTCAATTATTGAAAGCACTTGCAGTTTATTATTTATTAATATTTTGTTGGTAAGCATTTTTTGTAAGTGTGCATGAGTGTGTGTGACAAAAAAAAACAGAAATTTCATCAATAAATAAAAATTAATAATGTATTGTTTCAACTTAAAATTAAATACTGAAATAAAAATCAGAATGGAAACCATTGACTTTTGCTTCCAACCAGAACTTGACGGCTACATGTGAAGTGTCATTGTTGTTGTTGATATTTCATATTTCATTATTATTTCATAGCAAAGCCAATTGTTACGCATACCACTTAATGCATTCAATATAGGCCCACACATAAAACACACGAACTCAAAAAATAAATGCCCTCTACGAAATCGAATTAAATCTCTTTGAATATTGATTTCTCAAATGAAAATGACTCAGTTAATCCATTCGTGTTCACAGCAATTATCGATTCTATATAAAACAAAATAGATTGCAACAAATCTTTGTATGAGCAAAAAAATGTTTATAACTTTATTGAGGTAATAGAAACTGCACTTAGAAAATGTCATATCTTGAGCTGAAAAGTAGTTTCCAGACCCCTCCTTTTAGCCCTGTTTATGGAAAAGCAATTTTCTATCACCAATTGATGGGAAAAAGCTCCGTTAAATGTTTCTATTTTTATTAGCGAATTATTTATTTTTTGAATTTCCGCTAAAAAGCCACTTATAGGAGTTTGAATTTTTCCAGGTTACTATCAACGTCCAGTTTTCGACCTTTTCGATTTCAATTCAAAATAATTTCGCTTAGATTATTGTTTGCTTTGTCAGTCAAAAATTTTTTAATTCGAAATTTCATGCAGCGAATTGTGGGGTTTTAAGTGACAAAAAATTAATTAATTTTGAACGTTGATGACTTATGACAAAGATTCCTGTCAGATATATCTGCTCAAGCAGAAAACAATCACATAAAATTGGTGAAGGATTGGAGGGACTTTTACGCGCATTGTGCTTTTCATTTTATATTTTTTGCGTTTTTTATGCCAACAGCACAAGCTGCCGGCTCTTGACTGCTATAATATTTATTATTTTATTATGCCGCAGTGTATGTGACTTCTTTTGTGTACGAACATGTACAGACATGTGTATGTTTGAACATAGGCGTACAAGTGTCTTTATCTTAAAAGTAAGTCCTCGTCGCATTAAGGGGCATTTTACGGGACTTAAAGTATTTTTCATATAAAAAGGAAATACCATTCACTTGATGCTGCCCCCATTACCAATCGCATATTTTACAATCCAAGAAAATAATTTTAAGTTTCTTATTGCAAATAAAAATTTATTATTTGGGTATAGAGACAAATCAAATATTTAAATTATTTCCCATAAAGTAAGAAATGTTTTTTGGTTGGATATGACTTTTGGCATAAAAGACTTTTTTTTGTGTTAAAAAAAAAATTGTTGTCTTGAACTGTAGATAAAATAATTCAAAATTATTCCTAGCAAGGTTCCATTGCACTTTTTCTGAATATGAATTAATTTTGTTTTCATTTTTACTGTCGCTTTCAGTTGTGCTTACTCTTGTGCCTCTGCACCTTAACGAGCCACTACGTACTGTCCTTCAATTTGCACGCATTAGACCTTTCGCAATTGCAACAACAAAAGTCAACGCAATACCAACAGCAACAACAGCAATCTCAGGAAACTCACCGCGACTCATCATCGGACGATAATGCAAATGAAATTGGCGCCACCGACACTTCCTCTGAAGACTACGATAATCATCCACAGTATAGTTTTTCGTACGATGTGCAGGACGCGTTGACTGGAGATGACAAACAACAAGAGGAACAGCGTGATGGCGATGTAGTTCAAGGACAGGTGAGTTGCACGAGGAGTAAATGAGTGGCAAATAAATTGCTGCAGTGGAAAGAAAACACCAATTTGTTTCAATTAAGGTTGATAAATTCCATAGGAAAGTGTAAAAGCAAGGCACATTTCCAAGAGAAAACTTTTAGTTTCATTGTACCTGTAGGGTAAAGAAAATGTTTTTGGTGATAACGGCATTTTATTTCATAAATTATGAGAACTACTCAACAACATAGAAGATATTTATGTATTGACTCTTTTTCTATCCGCAGTATTCACTGGTCGAACCCGATGGCACTCGCCGCGTTGTTGAATACACCGCCGACGATATCAACGGTTTTAACGCTATTGTCTCAAAACAACTTGTGGAAGAACGCCAACGGTTGCATGCTTCATCCAATTCCCGACACAACAGTTTCGAAACTTTTCAGTCTCAGATCCAAGCGCAGGCAATCGCCGATGCACAAGCACAAGCTAATGCCTACGCAGAGGCTCAAGCGCTCGCTGAAGTACAGCTGCAAGCACAAGCTAGGACAGAGGCACAAGCGCAGTCGCAAGCGGAGATGCAGGCACGACTCCAAGCTGAAGAGCAAGCACGTGCACAGGCACGACAGCTAATGGAAGATTTTCAGACACAAATTCGGCAACAACAGCTTCAAGGTCGCCTGCTGCAACAAGCAAGAACTTCAACGCAACAGAGCCAGGAACGTTTGAGCAGTGAACAAGCGCTGCTGCTCGCACAATCCCTGCCTGCGCAAGCGCTTGGTCATAACATTCATGCTACACTCATATCTCACCCGCCTAGTATTTTGACACGTGCACCAACAGCATCAGTTTTTGCGCAGTCACAGGATTTGTCAGCACTACGCAATCAAGGATCTTCGCACATTACCATCGAGCGAACATCACACCCGCAAATTGTGATTACTCAACCCGCCAGTGCCACTGTCCAGGCGCAGGTCATTCACTCGCCTTTGTTGCAGTCTCAACTGGAAGCCAGTCTGAGTGCCTTACATGGACCTCTAATTTCGACGAAGATCTTAACCAACGGCAGAGGTGGCACAAGTAGAAGGCATCAATTTATATTGGAGCAGAGCGGTGAACAACAACAGATTTTGCTGGATGGTTTTGGTAACAGCGAATCACTGAGAATATTGAATGGTGGCAATGACTCTAACGGTAGAAGTGGAAATGGCAATGACAATGGAAATGGTAATGAAGACGATAATAGAAGCGGCAACGACAATGAAAATGGTAATGGTGATGAGAATGATGAAAGTGACGACAACAATGATAGCCACGAAGAACGAAATGGAAATAATAATGGTAATGGTAATGGAAATAATAAAAGCAATGGCAGAAATGGTAATGGAAATAGCAATGGAAACGGCAATAATAAACTTAGAAATAGTAATGGCAATGGAAATGGACAGCGTAATCGATATGGCAATAATAATGGCAATGGTAATGGAAGAAATGGTAACGGAAATGGCAATGCAAATAACAAAGGCAGTAGCAGAAATGGCAATGGAAACGGTAATGGCAATGGTAATCGGCGACCTTTACAAGGAATTTTTCCCAGAACCAATGGTAATGGAAAATCACAATGGTAAGGATAAGAACGGTTAACTAAACCTCATATGATCAAACATTAAAATGGACGAATAGCAACAACGATGACTTAGAGAATTAAGTGAACTAAACAGACGCAATGGCAACAACCACAGCAATGTATTCAAGGACAATGAATCTGTTTCAAGGATATCAATTTAGCATTAAATATTTGATTTAATTTTAGATACTAGATATTTACAGCTAACGAACTTAACGTAAGCTAAAAGTGATTCATTATTAACAAAATCAGCACAAAATGGGGATCTATGGGTTACTTTGCTGCACTTACTAATACTACTGAAAAAGAAAACATATACTTGTATGTTCCATAGGAATGTGACATATTTTACAGCGCTTTTTTATTGCTTATTTAATTTGTTCTATGCAGCTTCTCAGCCAAAATATCGCATTTGCGTGTACTAACTAACACAAAAACGAGACAAACTTTACCACATACTCAAATTAAATCAATGAACAGTGTTACATGTATTTGTGTTAATTTATTTATTTATTTGCTTGTAATATATTGTTTTGAATTTTATTTTCAATTTGTTCTCTACTAACATTTAAAAAAGAGTAATATTTTTACTAGCGTTAATTTTTTAACTTAAAACATAAGAGCATTATAAAAACAACAAAAAAAAATTATCAATGATTCAATAAAAATCAACTTGAAAAAGCAATATAAAGTTTTTTTTTAAATAAACTTAAAAGAGTCGAGCACATGGGACGTTCTTTTACAAACCGAACGAATTGACAAAAATTGAACGACACCTTTTTGATTTGGCTGCAATTTTTTTATGGGCTCTGTATTGAAAAAGAAGATCCACGTACTCGAGGATCTTTAAAAAAAAATTTTTTTTTCAAAATAGAGCGAATTCAAATTTTGAGAATTTTGTGATTTTTGGCTTGGAGGCTCACTTTCAAAAATTCATAGCTCCGGTTCTGTTATAGTTAGAAAGTTGGGATTAATTTCATTGTAAAGCTAAGAAAATGAATGGGGCAAATTCCTAAAAATCAATTTAAAAATTTAAAGTGTTTATAACAATATTAATTTGTTAATAATTTTTTAAAAAAAAATATTTTTATATTAAGGTTAATTTTCTTAGCTTTTCGTATCAAAAGAAAAAAATGTTCATCAACTCGAAATGTGTTTTAAATATTTTTTCCAATCCCATCGACTTTGTGGACAAAGTTGCCTCAAAAATACATGGGTAGCCTCATATAGTTAGTTTATATAGACGAGTTCTAAAGTAATATAAATCAGAAGGTTTTTTCTTATTATCCATCAGAAAGAAGAAATACCACAAATACCATTTAAGCCTTATAACAAAATTATAGTTACAGTTTAACAAAAAAAAATTACAAAAGGATAACAACAGAACTACACAAAGTACTTGTAAATCGATTTAAATAAAGAAATGCGAAATTGTTTACCTTACCAGCATGGTTTACACTTTATTAATTCTTTTTTTTGTATTTTATCCTCTTCAAAAGGTTGGCATTTGTAAAATTTAACAAGATTTAAACCTCGATACGAGCCAAAGGAAGCAAATTCAATCAGTTATTTACAGAAATACAACGCAAGCCCTTGTAATTTCAGGCACTGGATACAAAAAAAGAGTGGAACGTAAGCTGAAGTAAAATGTTTTCTCAGACTTGAGAATATTTTGGTTTTTAAATTTTTCTCTTCCCCATACTAATATTAAACAATATCCTTTTAGCTAAAGTTTAATTGGCATTATATACTCGTAAACGATATCCCATTTTCTTTAAAATAAAGTCTCAACTTGTACACTTCCGCAATGCTAGACCAAATGTTCATATACCATAAGATTTTTCCAAATTAATATACTCATAGTGAACTATAAGCTCAGTATTCAACTAATTGCCTTCGAACTACCAAGATTTTCAATTAATAAAAATTATTTTAAAAAAGAAAGGTCTACCCTGCTGCGGATATTGAAAAGAGTTGGTGTGGTTGTTACAAAAAAAAATATAATTTTGTTGACGCTTCAACGTGTACTGGTACACCCAAGCATTGCCAATAGCACTAACAATTTGTTTCTGCTTGTTTAGAGTAGTAGAGCAGGACACTCAAGTACAACAGCAAATTGGCGCAATCACTCGGAGAGCATAATAGTGGCAGGATAATAATGACTACAATCCAAACAACACAGAACAAAAACAAAATTATCACCGTAGTTGGTAACAAAGAAAATAACTCAGCTGGATTGCTCGGAAGCTTATAAGCCCGATTAATATTGATATTGACCTCATGCAACCTTTGGATCAACAAATTGCTACAGGATATTGCTTTATTGTGCCATAAGAACTTGTTGCCGCTGAAGGACGCAGGTGTTGGAGTATCACGACAATTTGTATGATATAGTTTAGTGAAAAGTTTTTGCACAAACTGAAATTTTGAAATGTTACAAATTGAACTTGCAATGTTCCATTGATATTACCAAGTTTCAACAACAAGTTTCGTTGTCAATGAAGTCGCTATGTCCAGGCACCCAACACACGGTTAAGTCGGTATCGGTGTCTTTGTCTTGTTAATTTCTTCTCTTATTACTTCACGTTAAAAATAATTTTATTATAAGGTTGAAGAAAAAAGTCTACAATCGAAATTCTTACCTTGCGTACGTTCTTAACGTCGGAATTATGTGTAGTAAAAAAATAAAGGTAGCATCTTGAGAGTTCCTGAACTCAAATACATGAAAAAAGTTTTCAAAATATTTCCACAGTTTTTTGAAGTAGCTAGGATTTACAAATGAAATAGTTTTTATTTTGTTTTGGAAAAATTTATTTCAGTAATTTATAGAACATCGCCATGAAGTAAGAAAGCTACTGTCATTTAATAATAAATATAATGCGCGGTAGATTAATAAAACTGTCAAGACTGTTTTATTGCTTTGAGTGTGCTGTATCTCAAAATCTGTTAGCAGAATCATTCCACTTCGTCAGATATTTTAGAATTCAACCCGTAAACACTCAAATTGAAGTTTTTTTATTCTTGCAGAGGTATCTATAATTTCTGACATGGCTCTATCTAAAACATGTTCAAAATTAAATTTTAATAAAAAAACGTTTATTTAGATCTTGCTGGTAGCATCGAAAAGTTTCTAAAAAATAATCACAAATTTGAAATTGTCAATACATTTTCCAATAGGTATCTTAGATAACTTTTATTTTCAGTATTTGACACCTTGAGATCATGGTATTGTAAAATCTGAAAAGTGGCGAAAACAATGTATTGATTTTCGAGCTAAGCTCCTAATGATAAAATTTGTTCAAATTTTTTTGAGGTGTTCAGAAACCACTGGTCGGTCGGCGATTTTATATCCAGTTAGTCAGTCTGACCAAACTTTTCCCCAGACGAATGATTCCTGTCTATAAGTTGGACAGAGGCAAATATAACGCTAGACTTGTAGAGCAGGGAATAATTCACAGTAAATTTTATAAGCACTTATTACGTAGAACAACACACACTAACCATATCTGAGAGATTCTCTAAAAAAAGATTGAAAGTGACCGATCAATTTGATTGTAAGGGAATGTCAACAAGCACTTATCTCATAGCTGCAAGTGGAATTTTGGAATAGTTACTTACAGTATAAAAATAAATGCCTCTCCTACAGTATATTACAGCCTAAAACTAAAATACTCAAATGAGTCTCATAACCAAAAAATATCTCCTCATACCAAATAGATAACCACAAAATATCTGGAGCCGCAAACACAGAATATCAATTCTCTGCTTAATTTATTGTATGAAAATTCCTTGTTGCACCACAAAACCAAACGAAAAACATTCCATGTACGAGTACATTCATTTCGAGTCAAGTCCTTTGTGCATGTCAGTCAGTCAACATCGTACGTGACAAGTAAGAAAATTTAAAAAATTTCTGCTCTAGAATTATGATGAACCATACAGCTGTGGAAACTCATGCCACTCCGCATGCCAATAACACCTTCACTAGATAAAAAATTGATATGATAAAAATATCTACGCATTCGAATACTTGTTCATTCATGGTGTTGTAGTGGTTGTGGGTGTGGCAAAAACTTTTAGAAACTCAAACAAAAGCGATAACAAAAACCTCAATTGTTTTGAGGTTATGCTTGCACAGAAGGATTTGTACTATAGAGATAGCTTTTATTTTTTTCTGCAACCAAGTCAACAATAGGTAGCTACTTGATTTTGTTGTAGTTACATTTCAACTGAAAATGAATGTTCAAATACAAAAAATGAAAAGTGAAAAGTCAAAGTAAAATTGAATGCAAGAACGCAGAAAAATTGCTCATGCTTACAACAAGACACACTTTGTAAGTAGGTTGAATCATGTAAGTGTTAATTCGACACAGTCATTAGCGTACCAGACAGAGAGATTTTGTTTTCGCTTCCATGGCCAATGCCACACCGACTTTATATTTCTTATTGGAGATAAAGGCCAAGCGTCTAAGATCCAATAGACCATGAAAAGTACAAAAAAATTGAACAGCACTTTGCTCAAAAGTGTAATTTTAAGAAAAAGTTCTCTAAATGTAGTCAAAATTAGCCCAGCAAGATGTTATTGAATTTCGGATCAAAATCTATAAATCTCTCAAAAAAAATTATAATTTTGTAGACCTATGTAATTGGGAATGTTACTTATTTTGCTTCGTAGAAATGAAATGAAATGAATTTCGCGGTTAGTACATCCTGAAGTACTTCTATTTTCCATTGGGTGTATTCCTTTTTATTTATGTATTTTATATAGATTTCTTTGTTTTATTATTCAATTGTGTTTAATTTTATTTTAAAAAAATTTTTAGAAACGCAAATTTTGAGACACATTTTTTATTTTTTTTTTAAGTTTACAAAAAAAAGCAAATAAATGTTTTCCTTCCGTATACGCGCTAAACCAAAAGTTTCAACTCTCGCAAAGCTAACAGAAAGACTTCTCCGAAACTTACCAATCAACCCAACACAATTGGGTCAGCAACATCAGCAACGTCAAAGATCGGATACAAGCCTAAAACCTTCAAAGACAGCTCAAAAGACCTACAACACGCCACATCCACCGAAAGATCCGCCAGAAAATTATAGTCCCATGTGTTTCAAGCATATGGCTTTTGATGCACCCAACTATCTGCCATACTCAATTTGGCGACCGTTTCAAACAAACGACGAGCAGTTGGGGCCGAAAGCCGCCAAGAGTGCACAATATAAGAATCCCGAGTATTACTCCTATCATCGATATTCCTTCTTCGAAATACAGCGCAATGTTTTGGAGCTGCGAAAGATAAAAGCAGAGGGTGGTGATATCAAAACTATTTACGACTATGAGGAAGAAGAGGTTGTGGACTTTGGTGTGGATGGAAAAGTGAGTGAAAATAAGCGCTGTGATGATGAAGCTCCAAAGGAGTCCAATGATGACGCCTCATGTGAGTGTAAAGGAAGTGATGACGATGACAATGAGGATTAATGTACTTGTACTTATATTTTAATAAAAATACGTATGTCTTATATAGTAAAAAGCCCACTTCAAATTTGTTCACATTTGTACAGAAATAGTTTATTTTGTTGCTTTAGACATAAACAATTAGAAAACGTTCACTATTTTATTGTAGCATTTACTTTTTTCACTTTCATTTGCCAGATTTTGTATACGAACACTCAACACTTTAAAAACTAAACAATTTACCGTCAGTAGAATTCTCTTTAATGTGGAGTTACCAGTGTAGTGACTTTCAATTTACTCTAATTAACCATTCTGCACTTTTATATAGCGTCGCCCCTTAAATCCTTTGAATTTCATTGTTCAGCACACGGACACAAAATGCGCTAATTAGCAATGTCACTACATGCTGCCTTTTAATTTAAAATGCAACGAAAGTTTTAACATTTGCACCGGCAAATTGTTTATCAACTGCAATTTTATAGCACCGTATCAAACGAAATCCATTTTCCTACTGCTTTTGAAATTGTGGTCTTGCTGAGCCATAAGGATCTTTATTGTAAAATAAATTTTAATGGTTTTCTTTTAACTGGACGCAACTGTGAAAGTAATATAACTAGTTCATATAAAAAAGGATGCAGCATGTTACTGACTCGCTGTTTATTGCTGACCATTGTTTTGACTTCGTGTTTTGTTATTTCTTGCTATAATAAACGCTCCGATATCTTTTTTTTAAACTACCGGTAGAAGATTTTATTGTTTTCATTTAACTTCCTGAACTTTAAGCGCAAAAGAAAAGTGTTAACTTTTATACTGTTGATCAAATTTAAGGGGAGGACGTTTCAATAAAGCAATACTTAATTCAATTTTAAAAATTTCAGTGAGCTTGTACTTTCGTTAAAAAAATGCTTTATTTGGGAACATACAAAATTTTAAAAATTCGAGGCAGAATATATTTATCAAACGAAATATCTGGTGGAGTCACCATCTTAGATTCAAGCCGAAAATAAATAAATCAAAAATACAAAATTTAATGGCTTTTAAACTGGATTACTCCCCTTAAAACAAACTGAAAAACATCATGGCAGCATATGACGTTAGTGCTGTTAAGTAGAGAGAAAAGGGAAAGCAACTTACCAGCATGAACAAATGTTTTACACGAAATCGCTGCGGAGCATGTCTAGGGTAGGGTGCATGCCATCAGACAGTACTAAAACCAAAAACAGGAAAATATTTTTTTAGCTGTGATGGATAGAACGTTAGATCCCACGTGTTCCGTTTTTGCCCGTATAATGCATTCAAACTGTTATAATTTACTTAGTTAACAATAAATGCAACTTTAATTTTACTCCAAGTTCACATGGTTTCTTAATTTAATAATTAATTAATTTAATAATTTATTAATGCCATCTCCAATATCATGTGATTTGTCAGCTCTAAATTATTTCTTGAAAGAAAATTTAGGTAATGCAGTTATACCAACAACGTCTGCTGCTTTGGAAGCCAACATAACTTGAAGTGTTATTGAAAAAGCACCAGAAATTTACCTTTAGATCGCGTTTCGTTCGACTCTAAGCTCTAAAAACAAATTCTAAACAAATCTAAATCAATGTTTCTAAGAAGCACCCTGATATACAATTAACATCGGCAGCACTTAATTAGCTTCTATACTGCACAGTGGGACACCTTTAACTCAATGATTTTAATGAAAGCTACAACAGGTTCAACACATAGCACTAATATCTTGTTATTTTAGCTCCACTGTGCAACTATTCTACAATGTAATTTTACATTCAAGACACTTGAAGAAAGAATTTATTTATAAACTAAAAAATAAGAAACAATGCACAAAAGCACATAAACTCGAACAGCAAAGATGTTGGCAGCTCATAAATGCACTTGGCACAAAAGTGCAATAAAATAGATAGGACTACGTAGCAAACAAATTATTGCTCTCCAGCTTACCCTCGGTATCCACATGTGCAGCCAGGCACTTGCAAGTTTGTTTGTTTGTATAAAAGATATACTCGAAGGATACAAATTAAAACAGTTAAAAAAAAAATATCCGGAAGTGTTCTGTGTTCTACTTAAAAGGGAACACAACAAAATCGCAAGTTCATAGGGCAAGCTAAAATAATAACACCACATTTTGCACAGAATTTAAAACAAATTATTACTCCGCTTTTAGACAAAAAAAAAAAAGGTCCATAAGGGCAGCAATTTATTTTATTTTTTCTTGTCACCAGCGTTAGTCTTTATTGCTTATTAACAATTTCGTCCTAAAAATCTAAAAATAATTTTAAAATTATTCCGGAGTTCCGGAGCTCAGACAAATCAACGTAAGTCTCTTTAGCGACTGAATTTTTCCCGAAGGACTTAGCGTCTATAATATAAAAAAGGTTTATTCGGATCAATTTTTGGAACGATCAGAAGTTCTATCTACAGCTTTTATTTCTATAAATATCTTCTATCTAAAAATTTATCATTGTCCTAAAGAAGTGCATATTATTGCCATTATGTGTCACTTCTATATAAGAAATTTACTTTGAATATTTGATTTGTTTAGGAATTTGTGAACAACAACAACCGTAATTTCACAGCACAGACAGTATTTTTAACAAAAAATTTCTTTAGCATATCAAGTAAAAGAAAATAAAATGAGCTTCCTTGACTGCTTTTAATAGAACTACTGATTAATCTATATATTAATACGTGACTTGTTCGTCATAGGTCGGCAAAATTCTTCCAAAGTTAAAACTTGGTGGGTACGGTCAAGTTTCGATCACAATACGATACTAGTAATAATAATGAATCGGACAAAATAAGAGTTAAAAAAAACAAATTCGGTCGAATTATTAGAAAAATCATCAGATAACTGGAAACCACGATAAACATCACATATACATACATACGTATGTACATAGAATAAATATCAAATTTTTGTGTACATATTTCCGCTAATTACACTCATATTTTGAAAACCTATCCAAGATTTCCCAACCTATACCACTAAATTACATCTGCTTCTTATCAGCATGTTTTTTATTCCAAATAATTTGTATTTTGGTCACCGTACTTATGCTCTTAGTATGCACATATGTATGTGTATGTATGTATGTATGCATATCACAAAGGAAATCTACTGGGAGCTCTTTTGACACCGCCATTTTCAATAACAAAACGAAATTACGAATTAAAAAAAAGAAATTACCTACCCACTGTCCCAAATTTCTGATTGTGAGTAAAACATCGTTGCAACAACTGCAATTCACTCACAAAAATGATTTGCATAGAACTTTTTAATAATAAACCAAGCAAACACTCGCGAAATTTTTTGCAATAAAACACAAACAAAACACTTCACTTCACTTGCAGGGCCGCTCTGCCGATGGTGCCGCTTACAAACTTTGCATTTTCATGCAATTTCATCTATAAACTAAAGCTATTGTACTTTTCTAATGACCACAACTTTCATATTAATTTATAAATTACACTTTTGTTAAATTTTGTTGATTATATTAATAAGAAATGTAAATAAATACGAAAACCGAATGAAGAACGCGCACGCACTGACATTGCAAAATAAAATTTCTAAATAACGGGCGTAAGATGGCAGCATTAGCACTCATAGTGCTGCCACATCTTTTTTTATTACCCAGCACAAACCTAATAATTGTTTTTTACACAAACCAAATAAGCCATAAAGCACCCATAAATCGTTTGCACTAACCAAATAAGCTATAAACATCCATAAATCGTTTACATGAACCAAATAATCCTTTGCACAAACCAATTAAGCTATAACAACTGGCATAGCTAAATTTTGCAATAACGCCATTTTTTTGCTGCCATAATTTTTTGTAACATTTTTTTTTTGTATGTTCACAAAAAAAAACGCACTTAAATTACAAATTTATATCTTTTTAATAGCATGCATACATGTACAGTCGTAGACAACTAATTAGAAACAGTTTGTCCTCTTAGCTTTTACTACATTTAAAAAAAAATTCTTGCGGCTTATGTGTTTTTTTTTGGTTTTATTAAAGAAGTGACCTTTGGCTGATGTGAAATTCAAGAGAAGTGCATAATTTGGCTGGCCATCTAATTAGTGACAATAAGTTGTGTTCAAGCCAGTAGCGAATTTCAGGGCCTCGAATTAACTTTCCTGGTAAGTTATTAATCAGACAAAAACCTCAGTTGTGGAGAAGTTTAATTTATTTCAACCCAAAAACTGATTGTCGAAATTTTTAACCTTAAAATGTCATGCCAAGCTATTGCCACCCACTTTGCTTGCTCAGTTAAGAAAGATTATGGTGCTATTAAACACTTCACCACTTTTAAAACGACAGAAAACGTGCCAACAAAAGAACGACATTGTAAAACAACGGAAAGAACAGATGCAAAAATTTCTTGAATTGCTAAATTAGACCCCAAAATACCCCTAGGGGATTCAACGCCAAATTTTGAATCAAACTGATATTATGATATCCACTCTACTGTAAGGAGACGTTTGGTAGAATTTGGGCTTCTTGGAAGGGTTTCATTTGATTTTTATATCAACCAAAGTTCACTTCTTCAATAAAACCACCAACAAAAACATAAACCGCAAGAGGGCAAAAACAATCGTTCCGTGAAAATAAAATTTTTTTAAATGTAGTAAAAGCTAAGCGGGCACACTGTTTCTAATTAGTTGGCCACGGCTGTATGTTTGCTCATAACCATAACCTTGTTTTTAAAATTATAGACTGTCCGTTATTTTGCAAGTTTTTTTAATGGTTTGTAAAAATAATAAAATTTTTCAGTCAAAAAAAATTACTTTACCCCAGTATACAGCCCTCAGAAGTGAAATACATAGACGTATCTCAAAAAAATTGATATTCATGATTCTTATAGCATCGGATAGCTTAAGACATTACGCATCTGAGTAACTGCGCCAAATGCCAGTATCTTTGTTCAAACCTATATACATATCTCCAAAGAGAATTTACGCGTATGTACATATTTCAACAAATTGTCATTTTTCGCTTCTGAGGGCAGTATAGCTTGCCAAGAAAACTATGTGTTTATTTATCTACTTTGGACGCTTGCCAATCTTTCAAAGCATACCAGTAACTTTCTTAATGAAATTTTATTGGGAAGAACTTTCTTATATTAAACGCTAGTTCATAAAAAAAAACTGTGACATTATATATTTGCTTAGCTTATTGCCGATCATTTATATTTTACACAATGAACTCGTCCAGAGTTCAAGCATACTCTTCTACCCTCGTAACTTGAATTTGTTCAAAAAGTACTATTTGCTAACTAAATTCATTGGAGCGCATTTCCGTTTTGAAAAAAACACCGGCAACTTGTTGGTTCGCTTTTTTGTTTTACTTCAGCTTCAGCTTCAGCTCCTATGTAACTCATGTACTTTATCTTATACATACTATGTTTATGTATGAATTATTTTATAACTCATTTAAAAAGTGAAATCGAAATATTTTCATTTTCATTCCACAGAATACAATAAAAAAACCAATAGTATTGACATGAATGACTCAAGGCAAAACAAAAAAAAATATAAAGAATATTGCGCTATTTTAAATTATATCTGTATCTGCAACTGTGTAAATAACAGTATCTGTATCTGTTGCTACTGCATATGTTTATTGCTCTTTCCGTTGTTCTTTGAAGTCAATTAAAAATGTTAATCAATGCATTTTTTAACGGATATTTAAGATGCCTGAACAATTCAGGGACAAGATAACGCCGATTTACTGGCAGTAAAACAAAATTTCCATTCCAAATACATTTGTGCATTGATATTTTAAAGAAACAGTTGTTTGAGTCGACGAATAAACAGAAAAACAAAAATAGATATTTCACTCATATAATAGAAAGTCATGATTTGATGCAGAGGATACATAGCTGTGACGTTATGCAGAATCGTGTGGACCAAAACAAAATTTGTTTGAAAAATGCTATAAATTTGATAAACAATCGCTTATTTTCAACCTCTTTCACGGTACTCTGTAATATTTGGAAACTCTATAATCATTTTTTAAGAGTTGGCGACACATTACTGCAAGCGACCCATGCTTTGTACTTTTCTAGTTGTCGATAGTTAAGCAAATAAAATGGATTTGTTAACAAATTTTTTTTTAAAAAAAATAATTTCGGTACGCATAATACAAGAAATTTTTAGCATTAAGTTTATCAAAGTCAGACATTTCATTTCTGAGATGTTCACAAAATTGATCTATAATTGCATCAAAAATTTACGTATTCAAAAAATAATGAAATAAAAAGAACTTACCACAATTAAAAACCCACTGTGCTAAATTTCTGATTGTGAGTAAAACATCATTGCAACAACTGCAATTCGCTCACACAACATTAAAATGATTTTCATAAAACTTTTTAATAATAAACCCAGCAAAAACGCGCAGAGTTTTGAAAGAATTATACCTATTTGATTTGTAACACTACACGCATTTTTAAGCAAATGAAAAGATTTTGTAAAAATTTCCATTTAAATTTTCAATAAAACAAAAACAACAAAAACAAAACAATTCATTTCACTTGCAGGGCAGCTCTGCCGACGGCGCCGCTTTCAAACTTTGCAATTTCATGCAATTTCATCGAAAAACTAAAATTATTGTACTTTACTAATAACCACAATTTTCTTATTAATTTATAAATTACACTTTTGTTAAATTTTGTTGATTTTGAAATGTAAATAAATACGAAAACCGAACGAAGAACGCGCACGCACGTAAATTGCAAAATAAAATTTCTGAATAACGGGTCACCAGTTGGATAGCGTTGCCAACTAATGAAGTGGAGTTAAATCTGTAACAGTTTTATAACGCAAAATGCCAACTGTCGAAAATATGTGGGATTCAGTAGAGTGACTTTTTTTTCAAAGTGATTCATTTTAGGGGCAATAAGTTGAAGTTTCCCAGCCATATATGAAATGAGAAAAGTCATACGGAAATACTCATATACGTAATCTTGAATATTTTTTAGTTTTGTATTGCTGAGAAGATTTACGCACAAATAGTAAAGGTTCAGAGTTTTTGCCATAAATAGGTAGTGCTGTCGGGATTGTAGGATTCTTTAGGCAATATCTCTAAAATCAACTTTAGAATTTTAATAGATTGATTATGTATGTCATTTCGAAAAACCAGAGGAACTATCGTTACAATTCGCCAATAAACCGAGTCATAAAATTTTGCCAGCTTTTGCTCCTCTCCACCCATCCTTCATTTTCTTATTTCTTTCTTTTAATTCCCTTCTCCCTGGTGCTAAATGATAATGATGATGATCATGATGAACAAAAAATGAATACTTACTTTTCAATATCGAATCAATAAACCCATCAAGCTTGGAAGTTTTTCAGAAGCGAGAAGAATCAACAAAATCACAAGGATTGTGCGAATCACATACACGTCTCACGAAAATGATTTTTTTGGTTTCGGAAATTAAAGAAATGGGAAATAGCCGTTAGTTGTTAAGCATAGATCACACAGTACATGTCAATATATAGAAGTTCTGAAAATATATTTTTATGGAATGAATTGGAAATGTGGGCTTGGAAACTCGAAGTTATTATACTTAAACTAAAGGAAATTAGGTAAAGAAATTTAAAACGATATACATATGTATATGAGCGGCATGAAGCAATGATTTAAAAATTTAATTTGGGGTATGGTTAGTACATATGGGCATTTCCATGGATCCCGTTCGACCGTATAACACATTTAAAGTAAAAAAAAGTCAAAGCTCTATAATTGATGCTAAAGTTGAATTTGGGCAACTTTTCGTTTTCAAGATAATTGTAAAAAAACCAAGGCTTTCGCACGGGACAAAAACGTCATATAGTATATGAACATTTTCCCATAGTTTGTTTCCAGAGGTTACCTTAAGTTTACTTTAGCTTCCATTCTCCAATTATAATTCTCCAATAATAATTATTATTAATTCAAACTTTTCTTATGTGCTATTTAATTCTAAGAAAAAATATGTAATCAAAAAGTGTTATAAGTTGGGAATCCCTGAATGGATATCAAAAGTTTGTATGTCATAGAAAATATAATTTAATCAGCTACAATAATGATGTATGTACAAATTTTGAAATTTTAACCTTTAATTTTGGAGGAATGACGATTTTTCTGAAATTTTGACCAATTTTTATTTGAAAAACCCGTTCTTTTTTCCAAATAATTTGTTAATAAGCTATATTTTTTTAGGATGTCGAAAAAGCTTAATTCTCTTGCTCTAAAATTATGTATCATTTATATAGTTCGGCAATGGGAGCTGAATCCTGAGGAAGGGTATTGGTTTTAAAGTGGATGAGTTCCGATCCCAATAGAAAATATGTTTCACAGCTAAACAAATGAACCGAATATGATGAAATTCGGTATGAATTTAGAATGAACCTTGCAAAAAAGTATTTATTTTTAATCGGCGGTCTTAACGGGAAAACTTGTTTTCTTAGATAAACCAATCGACTGATTTTGATGAAACTTGATATGTATATTGAACCCTTAGGAAGAGATAGGGTATCTTATAATAAGCATAAGAGTAACAACATGTCCTAAAAAGTTAAGAATTCAGTACCTATTTGCTGCAAATTTTGGCCGCTTGCCAAACTTAATAGTCCTCACATGAAATGATGCAGCAACAGTTGATTACATAAGCAGTCAAGTTATGAAGAACACAAGATTTTGCTGTGGCATTATTTACAAATCGCTAATAAGCAGCTTTGACTTGAAAGCGTTTCTTGCTATCCGAATGTGTTGCTTTGGACAAAGCGCATCACTTTAACGCTTCAAATGCATTTTATTTGCTTAATTTTTTCTGCACTCACCTTAGATAATTAAGTGCTTAAATTGACATTTGCTCAACTTTGACGAGGCAACAAGATGACCAGATGTTCTTTTACTTTTTGGTTAGTATTATTGTACCAACAATCCAGTAGAATCGAAGGATACATGGCACCTTATTTACATGCAACTATGATAAATATTAAGATGTTAATCTTTGGGAAAACGAGGAACACTCCAGGCTCAAATGCTTTCGGGTAACTCTGTTTGTTAACGTGGTTAATTTTGCTCGGCTTAAGGCTGTGATAAAGTAACGTCGTAGTGAAGATTTGCCATTCTTGAAGTTGCAGGTGCAGAAGCGTAATTTTGTGGTGGAAAAGAACCGTCATGCCTAGTTTTTGCGCTTCTCCCTTGGTTTCTATTTTCATTTTATCTGCTACTTGCTTTTTTTAATTTTTCACATATAAAAGCACAGAACACAGCCAAGAGAAGCGATGGTTATGACGATGACTCACAATGGACATCCATACTATTTGTTAAAATAAAAACTTTAAGGTATTATCTCTTTTTAGGTTAAAAATTTTGTCTACAAACATTAACAATATTGGTGGGCGTGGCAATACAGCATTCTCATTGAATTAATTTCTACTGTTTTCATAAGAGCATGCGGCCAATTTTTATCGATTATTAGTTTTTGTCCTTAGCTACATACTCTCACTAGAATGGCTTAGAATATAAAACCTAAGAGAACTATTTTTTATTTTGCTAGATGCAGCCATAACGCACCATATATAACAACTGTAATGAATGTATATATTAACCTAGTGGTCATCTTGTAGTTTTTTCACTGCGGAGGAATACGGTCACGTTCAAGCACGCCATTGGCTAGTAAGGTACGCTCCCCTGCAGTTCAAATCGCCAAGTGTCGGCTCGGATTCCTAGTTCCTAGTTGATTTTTTTATCCGGTAGCTATTAATGCTATCTTCGGCGGAATTAATAATACCATTTCTTTGCAGTCGCAGCGGTATTCGATTTTCGTCTGAAGCACCTTTCGAATTTGGAATATGTCCGTAAATTGCATAAAATACCCACTGTGATATTTCCCAGCTTTTTATTTGTTGTAGCCGCTACTAAGAAGGTGTTTTTGCAGAATTTTAAATTAGACACAGCGTTGCATTACAATATCCCCCGCTACCCTTTTAACACGATTCTTGAATCGTGTGTTTTTTGCGCCACATTCTCAGCTCAGCTCACAATCATGAAATCCACGTTCTTCGGTGCTCTCTCTGTCTGGATTGGAGGAATTTTCTATTTTTCCTTTCATTGCTGCTATTGCTTCCGCTTCAACTGCTAGGTTGGTTCTTTTTTGCTTGTATTTCGCAATCTCAAAAAGTCATTATCATCATCAGCATTTTAAAGAGAGCCAAAGGAAAGAACGCCGCACACTAGAGCCCAAAAGTGCAACAACCGAAAAAAGTGCAGGAGATGAAGTTTCCCATCAAAGCTGTGGCAGCGTCAGATTTTTGTCTTTTGAATTTTTAGATTTAAGATTTGAGTCGCAGATGTGGGCAACGGAGCGGTAGTCAAGTAAAATTCATAGGTGTTAGTAAAAATGCAATTACTTCGCTTCACAAAGTGTTGGCCACTCCGGATTTTAATTTAGCTCCATTTTATTTTATTTTTTTGCCATTTTGTTACTTACTTACATTTACTTACCTCAACAAACACTGCGCTTGCGCAATTTGCTAAATTTGCATTTTCCCTTGCATACGAGCGTCGATTTTTCAGTTGAACTCGGACCGAACCAAAGCAAACTGACAACGTTGCTTGGCCTACATGGAGTCGTCGCGGAGTGCTGGCCGGCTTGTTGGTTGTTGGGTTGGTTGACTGGCATAAATGGCTGGCATGAAATGCAATGCAATGAGTGATTAACTTGATTGAATTAAGACAACAAAATGAGCGCATCTCGAGCTGGAGGATGTTAAGTGGGAAACGACGTTGGAGGTGATCGATTTGAAATGTTGCTGGCAACATGTTGAACAGTGGTAAATCAGCATAAAAACGTAATCGTGTACAGATGTTGGCGGTATTAAAGGATTATGTTCACATTAATTAGATGCGACCGAAAGGTTGCATAGAGGCTATGAAGTGATATAATATTTTATCATTTAAATGCATACAGTTGTTTCTAAAAATTATTTTCTGTAAAAATTATATTGAGATGGACTAAGTAATTCAGTTGAAAAAATTTTATTGAAGCCATTTCATTTGCGCAAGGACCTTTTTTTCATTACACCTTGTTATATGTTATCCTTTAAGCATATAAGTAAACCGGCACTTTACGTACAAAGTTGGAGTTTAAAGTGCGAGCTCTAAGGCCTAAGGTTATGTTACTAGCATTGGTACCAATGTCGCAGTATATCAGCTAGCAGTTGCTTAACTCGGTCTCAAGAAACTTGCTGCTGCATTCCACGCTTTTATGAATAGGCAAAAAAGTTTTCAATTTATAGCAAGCAACCACATAACTGATTTTCGCTTTATTTAAAATTCCTCTTTTAAATTGAATAACTGAAAATATATACAAAAATGTAGTTAATATCCGCCCTCTACTTTAATGATACGTGATTAATGTTCTATTGCTTGCATTGCATTTTTTTTTTTTTGCAGAGCTATAAGTCCAAGCAGACTACTAACATGCGAGCCCTTTGGTCACTCATCAATTACTCTGACACCGTGCATGCCAGCCCACCACTAACATGGCACTTACTTCCATTTATAACAACTCACTTTGTACGAAAGCGACTGACGTGAAGCACAACCTGAAAATGAAGAAAATACTAAAACAACTAAACTTCATAATTTACCTAACAAAGCGTAATGGCAACCATAGCAATAGCAAGAACAAAATTTCTTTCAAATCTGCAAATTGACCATGAATGTTATTGCCAAAGAGTTAGAGGTAATAAA
Source organism: Meiosimyza platycephala (assembly GCA_963662105.1). NCBI lineage: Eukaryota > Metazoa > Arthropoda > Insecta > Diptera > Lauxaniidae > Meiosimyza > Meiosimyza platycephala. The sequence goes on along the minus strand of OY759210.1, from coordinate 777,006 downwards.
AGTTCGAGCAGGACAGAAATAATTTGCAAAATATTAACGCTATTGTGTTGCACTTTATGGATATGGCAAAGCGTGTACTTGTGAGCCAATGTTTTTATCGTTCTGCTAAGGTCTTAATACTTTTCCAGTAATATACAGTGTTGCAGAACCTAATCAAATAAGTGCAAAAGCTCTTAGTGACGGGTACACATTTTATGGCAGCTATCAAAGGTTTTTGTCATTCAAAGTGGCATTTGTTAAGTTTAATTTTGGCCATCTGTCTTTTCTACGTTCCGTGCTTTCATGAGAGATTGTGGTTATCATAATCGTCCTACTGGCGAAGAATATCTGACTTACTATGAAAATATGACGAAACAGGATCAGTTTTGGATGTTTAAGTACTGTGCATCATCGCAACTTACGTTTTATATGAAATATTGATGCTGATATTGATAGTGTGGCCAAAATCCCTATTCGATGGTGCACTCAGCACTACGACTTTTCTTACAGCTCATTATAACGTATGTAATTTGTATTTAGACTTACCTGCAAAATCATCCATAGTTCAAATCATGGCAAGAACTGAAGCCTTTCAACCGATTGGGTACTTTAATTGCAGGCATTGAATGATGATCTTTCGAATAAATTTTTTTTGTAATGAAGCTCATTTCTCATTCCCCCGATTTCTTTCAGAATAAAGAACGTACTACAGTTTCCGTCAATTCTGAGAGCTATTGCCAGATGTTAACGGACGGACTTTTTTGGGAGAAAAGGGTAAAGAAAGGAAAATGATCTAAGAATACCTTCTGTTAGAGGAATATCAAAATTCAGGCATTAATACTTTCGAATATATTGTCTGCAAAACAGAAAACGGTTGGCAACTACTGCTTTGTATCAATAATTTAAGCTCGTGCGCACAAAATCTCTGCAACTGCTGCATGAAAATTGAATTCTCAGTGCATTGTTCCCCATTGTAAAAATGTGCCTACCAACAGCTCTTTTGTTTTATATTTTCATTTGCTCAAATTTTGTTTTTAACGCTGCACAGCAATTCAAACAATTCTACCACCAATTACCAATTTGAGCAACACATTTGGTTAAATGAGAAGGCAATGTGTTGCATGCGAGCTTGCTGATTCCAACTTTACTGTTGCTGCTGTTGATGCTGCTGCTCCAGTTGTTTATTGTGCACCATAAAAGGAGTTGCTGTCTGAGTGGCTCTCGGTGGGTAAAGCAAGTGGTCAGATGCACCGTTGAATGGCCATTTGTAGTGAGTTGCTCCTATGTATGTGCATGAGGATCGTTTGAATTTACGGGCCTTTCCACATCGAAGCTCATGTAAAGTGAAAATTTAACTTAGGACTTTGTGTTCCCATATAAATTTCTAAGGTAAAATAAAGAATGACATAGGTGCTTTTTATGTTTGCTACAGGATTAATAAGAACTTTTTGTATGAGTTCTTAAAGATGAAATTTTTAACACCAGCGTTAATGGATTTATAGTAACACAGACCGTTATTGAAAACATTAAGTTATGAACTTGTGATTTTATGGCCTAAGTTAAAATCACTCAAACATTATCGCCAACAGGGTTGAAATTGCCTTAATTGAAATATAAAATAAAATAAATTCCCAAAAATTTAAACTGAAACTATGCGCGAAAATTCAAATTCATATCATCTTTTGGTCCATATGATCTCAATATACTGAGATCATCAATCAATGTGTGTTTCTCAACTTTTTTTAATTAGTTTTAAGTTTTCGAAAAGTTTCTAAGCAGAATTTTTATATCATTGCTCCGAATAGCATGAACAAAATGCTAAATTGCTCATGACATCAAATGGAGCCTGAAGTGAAAATTTTTTTTGAGGCTGTTATGCTGTTTTTTTTATCCAAAGATCATGGTTGATGAATGGTTCCATATCACATTAAAGTTTTTTTTTTATTGTATTGTGACACCGAAGGAATTTTTCTATCGATTTCGATTTGTCAATAAATTTTGCAAGCAAAGATTTTTAATGGGTGACAATTACAAAGAAAGACCCAGAACTTCGAGGTGGCGAGTAGTAGAAAGCGGTTATTATTGAAAAATTTATAGAAATTTATAGGTGGTGGTACAGATCATGTAAAAAGGTTGACGATTTGTTTTGTTTTGCACACAGATTCACTGTGCCTACATTCAGAGAAATCTTTAGCCAACGTTTATCATAGTTTCGCTAATTAATTATTTTTAAAATGTCACAAATCAATCTTAAGATACTAAATTTCGTTTCCCTCCCCTTTTTCATTGGACAGGAAATTTCAGTGTAGCAGAAACTGATGAAACAAAAAAGCTTAAAACTACATATAAGTAATTCCTGAAGATTTCTCAGCACACATTTTAATAGGAAAACACATTTTATGAGGAATGCCGGTCTCTGTAATATATTTTTTGAGCCTTTTGAGAGCTTTATGTTTATTATTTTGTTAAATGGCAGCATGTGATATTCTGTGTACATAATATTCAAAGCTAATTCTCTGCACTTTTGCGAAGTCCCCAATGGAATGACCCATGCTTTCAAACAAAATTTTTTTTTCAAGTTTTTGTGGGTTTCAGGAAGAAAAATGCATCTTTATGTGGCCTTTACTTTTATTGTTGTTGTTCTTTAGGAAAGGCAGGCAGTAGATGATTACAAGGTGTTTGCTTGATGCTGCTGCACCATTCAACAAATCCAAATCCATTGGGACGAAATTAAGTGCAAACATATGGCTGGAAATTAGAGTCAGCACTTGTTGTTTTTGTTGCTGTTACGATATTCCGTTTTGAGCTTATGCTTGTTCTTATTTATTTTAATGTCCACATTGGCAACAAGTTGGTGTTGACTGTCATTAATGGCTTTAAGCAAATGATGCAAAATTTCAGTGCGGAAACGCTGCATGTTGGATGCCATAAGTACCAAATCCTAATTTGGTAAAGCCATGCAAATGAATATGTGTTTTGCAGCTCAGTCATTTTGAGGGGAATAAGTTCTAAGTTGAACATCAATTTTTTTCCTTATTTAAATTATTTAAGAAGTAAAATATAAATTATTTTTCTTAAATCTTTGATGTTTTATTATTTAAAAATAAATAGTGGTTACATGACATTTGGACTATGAAAACACAAATCTCTACAAATCTGGAAGAAGCCATATGGCTGTATTTGAAAATTTCAACAATTTTCATGAAAATTTCAGCAACAAAGACCACGAACTTTACAAATTTTGTTCAATTTGATGCCCAATTTTTTTCGAAATTAAAGATCCAACAAGGCGTCAGTTGGTCAATGTAAAATTTGCATGCGGACTGCAACTCTTCTTGTACGTCACTGCCGCCACTTCTGCTGTTGCTTGAGACCAAAAACGTGCCATCAATTTTCACATAATTTTCCCTTCTTACACAACAATTTTCAAATGATTTCCTCGACACGAATTGCTCCAAATTGCTGTGGCTGCTGCATCAAACAGCTGCATTCGGAATGAAACTATGCGCTGGGATTTTCTCTTTTGCCCTTCAAGCCGCTTTAAATCGTCACTGTACGCTGATTCTGAATTGCGACCAATTTAAAGTGTCATTCGTCCAGCAGTGCAACATGGAATGTGAGACATTTGCACATCGTAATGCGCAACAAATCGAAACTAAGCGAAGCAAAGCAAATCTGTGGCCTTTTTTCGAATGATCAAATTTTCTGAGATTTTCCCAGCACGTTTTGGCCAACAGTTGAGGGCCACATTTCCCTTACCGTAGTAATTTGGCAAATGGTACTATTTTGCGTTAGTTGCGGTAATTGGTCAATTTGGCAGTAAACTAAGGGTAACAAGAGCAGTTGTCATTACTGTTTTCGTGTTGTACACAATTGTTAAAGTATCGGTGCTGCTTATTAACTGTGACTTTCAAATTAAATGCAATAAAGGGATAAAGTGAAATTTGTCTCTTAAATGGATTAAGTTTTCTGGAAGGAATTCCAAATAAGTGCTTATGTTGGGAAACTGCTATATTTTGAACTTCTATGAATAACTTCAGATAACCTTTCTCTTTTTCGCAAATATCTGGCGCAGGCTGTCGTCAGGGTAGACCAAAACTTTAACTTTATAGTTTCAATTTGGAACATTATATATTTAGATAAGTAAATTATTCAGTTTATATCTAGCCAACGCTGGGTAGAATTCAGTTCTTTCTGAATCGAATTTCTCAGAGATTCCAACTTTAACGAACTGAAATTTTCCATTATAAAAAGAATTGATTATTAATTTGTCCAGTCCTTTCAAGGAATCAGAAGAATCCATTACTAACAGTTTCCATGCAGCAAACGAATATATTGAAATATTTTTGAGTTCATTTCTAAGAATTGTAATAAAAACATTGATTTTTACCTGGAGTTGAACAATAACGTTATTTCTTAAACAAATGTATTTTACCGTTCGATAGAAAAAAGTTTAAATGAAAATTACCATTGCCATTTTGCACCAATCAATGCAGAAAGGTTGAAAATAAAAGTTAAATATCACCAAAAGCATCTCTGATGACGGTAGGGGATATTTTTGGTTTCATCTTTATACAAATTGTTTTACAGCGTGAAAAAGCCGAATCAAGACACAGGAGCGGTAAATATTTTTATATATTCTTTTTGAAAAATGGTACAAAGTCGGGCTCTTCAAGAGCTCAGTACTTCTTTACGGTGGCGGAACCACAGAGGCCTTTTCGAAAATACAATAGTTTTGAACGATAACAACTTTTTGAAAACATTACTAAAATTTTTGTTTTCCACTCACCTAAACGACGTTGCTGGATCAAGTGAATTTTCTGTAAGTAGTAATTTCTACCCATGCTTAGATACTTAACAATTTTCTCAACCCTTTTCATTTATTCTTTCAACAAAATTCCTGAAACACTTGTTGTTCATAAATTTTTTTGCACTTGGTAAGACAAACAAACCATCAGACAACGGATGGTGCTCTAATTAATTCCTTTTTTCTGCAGTTTATTACAAGGAAGAACCAAACTTCAAGAATTTTTAGCTTTAAACCAAGTTAAAGTGAGAATAAGCCAAGCGCAACGAGGTATTTTAACTTCTTTTTATAAAGTAGTCTAAGATGCCACAGGTGTTGAAGAATTTGCTAACTAATGAATGTAAAAAATGAAGGCATATACAGAAGTAAAACGGACATAAAAGATGATATCATTCCCAAATGAATTTGACCAAAACAAAAACAACAAATGAAGCAAATACTAAAGCTTTTTAATAAAAATTTGTTAGAGAACTGAAGTAACTGGGAAATTTATGCATGGAAACGTTGAAAATATTTTAATGGACTATGAAATGATAGAGACAATAACAAGCGGATCAGAATTTATACAAAGCCCTTTTACGGAAAATTAATGTGCAACAAAAACAATATTTGACTTATTGTTAAAAAGGGTTAAAAAATGGGAAAAATGCAATAAGAGGGGAGAAGTTGTTGCAGACGAGTGCGTTTTATTTGTAAAACTTATTTTTATTCTGCAATCCCTGTTTTGCTCTGTGTAAGAAAAATAGGGTAGAAAGAACATTTTGTTGGTTAATGGTTGATGGTTGGTGTTTCAGTGCTGCAGAAATAGAAGTAGAATGTTAATTATTTGGTTTTTTTTTCTGACACGAGCAGTTCTTATTGCTTTCATATTGCTGTTGCTGTTAATTTTTCTTTTGTTGCTTTTACTTCCTTAGCTTATTCTGAGGTTGTTGAACTTTTAATTGTTTTGTCGAGTGTGAAAGGTGCTCTTCAAGGTTATGAATGTGTTTGCGCTAGAACTGGTAGATGAAACACTCCATAAAAGAAAATGGTATCATCTGGAGAGTCATCTTCAACTTTTTTTTCTCTGGGAATAAACTAGAATGCCACGCCAAATATGCATCAATTTTCTTCACAACTACAAGTTAATTTCACTTACTTAACATTCTTCAACTGAAATATTCCACTCTAAAAAAACATAACTTTCCTTAAGACTTAAACACAAATTTTTGCAAGAATACAAATTTTTGTCTATCAATTGGAAAATATTACAAAAAAAAAGTTGTATTTAAGAAAGTAACACCTGTGACAGCAATTTGCTGAAATTGATAAATAAATACAATCATCTTCATTAACTTTTGGATGTCGTTGAAGCCTTAGTATTTTTCATGACACCTTTTCAATGCCATCAGTGTTAACTCGAAATGCATTTGCCAACACATTGAGAGTCAGCTGAATTTCGCAAATTTATTGACCATTTATAAAGCAACAACAAAAAATACACAGCTGATGACACAATTTTATTTAGTTCTCCATAAAACCAACAAACAAGCGGTGCGAATTGCATTTTCAGTCATAAGATACAGCGGCAGCAGCAGCAGCGAAAGATGCTGTGAAATTAAATTTAAATAAATTTTGCAACTGCTATAATCCAACTGTGGAAATCGCTGTTGCAACTGAGAAAATAACAAAACTTGTATGCGATTTCATAGCGTGTGCTTGCGCTTGCGCTTGTACTTGGCCTGAAACTCATTTACAAACAAACGGCTTCGATGAGATACTTAAAATGATAATTAGTTGAAAACTTAATTAATACGATAATTTGTCTTAACTGTAGTTTTTAATGTTTTGTTTTGAATATTACATTTATGTTGTTTTATTTAAGTTTATATTGTTGTTTCACGCCCCGCACCATAGATGCCACTAAGAGAACACGGGAGCTATTTAAACTCTAATCCCGTGAATTCTTCCAGTGCCATTAACTGTACGGAGTTTGACGGCAAAAGCGACACGACTGTCAGTCTAACAAACAATTTCTATTAAGACATTACATACTGAGCGAAAGACTGACTGACTGTCGAAATTCTTGCCTCACTTCACTTCATTACACTTGAAATTCAATGCGGCTGATGAGTGCTCTTCAAGATGCAGTTGTTGTTTCTTTTTCCATTTCATTGCTTTATCTTCCGTTTCTATTTTTTCAACTTAATGCTTACCTCTAGAATTTCTTGCTTTTAGGTTCAATAAACTTCTATTGGAGTGGCAGTACCTTCTGTTGCTGTCTGTTGAAAAAAAATCGTAAAAATATATTTGCATAAGTATCATAAAAGTACAGGAAAAAATAATTTTATTCTGCAGCAAAAAGTTTTATATTTTATGTGCAATTGTGAAACAATTGATATAAGTAAAATGTGCATTACACTTGTGCACATCATTTGAATGGTTTAGTTCATTATTTTCACTTACAAATAAGAAAGCTTATATTAAAGAATTAAAAATAGACATGGGTAAAAAAAGTGGTTTCTTGCTAACACTGAACGGTGAAAGGTGAAAATTGAGCTTTCTTAATTCACTTACTCTTTACATACTAGACCTAGCGGTTCACTTGGCGCCACCCAACTTTGTGATACCACATTTTCCATGCAAGTAACCTACAATAAACAGAATCTACAGGTATCGTAAATTGAATTGAAATACTTAATACGCAACGATACTTTGTCACTAACTTTAGCAATTTCCGGATGAGCTTCTCATGCGTTTATATATAGATGCTTGTACTGTTCACATATAATATTTATCTGTTTTTGCTATTGCTTTTGTTTCTTTTTCCTTTGGTATATATATATGAGAAGCACATCCTATTTGTGAGGTCGACCGATGTTGAGTCTCACGATTTAATCAAAAACGCAAATTTCTGCCACTACAACTTCCATTTTCTACCGCTACCGCTGTTTTAACTTTCCGCAAGTTTTGAGGGAAGTCATTTCTTTAAGCGCACACGCAGACACACTCACACAATAAACAATAAACAAAAGCTGACGGCAATTTGCGTGGGAATATTATGGTGTGTTGTAGCATAATTTTATTTTTTGCGGTTTTTTTTTATTCGAATTATTATTTACGTCTGCGATTTATTATATGTTAAAAATTGTAGTAATGCTAAAAATATTTTCGTTGTTTCAGCAAAGTATGTAAGCCGTGTTGAAAGTAAAGTTGAAAAATATTATCAATCAACCAAAAACTTCTATGAAAAAAAATATGTACCAAAAAAATTGTCATAGTCAAGCCATTTATTAAGCGGAGGCGCTTTCAAAAACTTTGTTTGTATATATTTATTTCACTCACAAATATTTCGTAAACAAAGTAAAACAAAAGACTTAAGGCACAAACTCTCAGCATATCTGCGATCTACGTTGACTTTTAAAATACTTTTATAGCTTTTCTTATTTTCTTCCTCACAAATGCTATTGCATGTTCCATTAACATTTGTTTTATGTCACATAAACTGTCATATTTGCAGAAAACTGCAGCAATCGTAGTTGCAAAATCTTAAAATTGTAAAAAAAACTGACACTTTATTGTGAAACCTTAAAAATGCAGATCGATCTTTGGCATACGAACACTTTAGCTGTCGAAGCGCAAAAAAAAAACATCAGAAAAAACCACATTGACTACACAGCACCGAAACAGTTGCAAAAGCTTTCACTGATTAGATTTAACTTGTCAGTGTTAGCGGTACTGGCTGGCAAAATGCCTGAGATGCACAAAAATTGTGGAAAAAATAGTTAAAAATTTTGTGACCGTATTGCATGTCTATCCCATACATGTAATGTACATAGATGTAAAGACTTTGCTAAATCAAAGAATTCAAAGGAGCTTGGAAAAATTAATTTACTTTAATGGGACTCTTGCACAATTTGAAAGTACTTAGTAATATGAATGTGGAAAACATTCAACTATGCTGGGTTACAATTTTTCATTCGGCGGCCTTGAAAATGAGTATTTTTAGTAGTCGATTTGTGAGCGCAGAGTCTTTAATTCAAAATATTATCATAAGATATTTGAGAAGAATAGACTCAAGAATATGCTTTAGCATATTTTAAAATTCCTGAAACGTGAACGAGACGTATTTCAATAAGCTCTTCAAGTAGATGTTAACTTTTGAACTAGCTTGTTATATATCAGAAATTTAACCACACGAAAACTTTTTACAAAATGATGGATATATGCACCGTAGCTATGTTATTAATCAGTTTTGAACGTTAAGATAAGGCAGGCCTGACCAAACCGCCAAATTTCGTAAAAAACTTTCACGCAGTGGTATATAAAAATAAAATGTAACTTAAATATATTACTACTACGCAAGAGTTGGGAATCAAAAAAATATTTTCTCAAGCAATGGTATAAACGAGTTATGGCAGTCTGAAAAGCTGACTGAAAAAGTTTGTCTTTATTTAAAACATTCCATGCAAAATTTTGTCCTATTAATTTTGTTGAGTAGAACGTCATTTGAATATAAATCAAATAAACTTTTATAAACTTATTATTGTTATTTAGACTTACAATGTGCGGTAAGTAAATTAACTAATATGAACACGTTGAGGGCTCAATGAACACACAAATGTAAAAAAGAAAATGTTGGATACAAACTCTACCATTATAACCTTTTCATCCTAACTAACTTCACTTATTTGTTCATATGATTTTTCAAAAGTTATTGTAAATCCATGAAAAACATTAAAAATCAAAGTAACCGTGCCATTACTTATTTCTGCTACGTTTAAAGAAACATGCTGCACATACATATCTCTCTTTTTGGTTGTGTTTCTTAAGTTGACAATTATGGTATGGCTCGGTTACGACTAGTGGTATTGCTGATTTTCTGCCATCAATGACAGTAACAACATCAAACAATGTGTTAAGTCTGCCGTTGCTCTTGACGCATTCAATATAAGTTATTAGTTGCAGCAATGCGTGGTACTGTTTTTTAATTATCATTGCGCTGGTGTTTACTGCTGCATGCAGCAAGTGCGGAATTTCTATGAACGACAGTGAAACACCATAGCTACCATCTCATGGTCAGCGCCATCGATAGCGGAAATGGCGCCATTGTAAAAATTGTCCATTTATGGCATAAATTGTGTCGCATTTCAAGTTACATGCTACGCGTGCCACGCTGGTCCCAGGTTGTCGCATCATAAAAATTTATGGAATTTAAATTTTATGCATTTTTCCTTGTTGTCTTTTACTTTTGTTTTGCTTTACAGGGACTTATTACAGCCTTGTTGAAATTTGGCATTTTTGGTCATTGAAAAGAAGAAATACTTAAAGTATTCAATAAATGAATATTAAAATATTACATAAAAGAAGTCTTCAAATTATAAATGAAATAATCCAAGACAAAATCTTTTAAAAAAATTAATAAATGTCACCTCTTAAGGGTATACGCTCAAAATTTCGTTTACAAAATAGATTGAATTGAGCAAATCGCACCCAAAACTGTGTTTTTTTTTCAAACAATTTCTGTTTTTTTAAATTTTTTATGCGGCAGGACCAAATCCACCATAAGAATGAGTTCCACTGATTCTACATAAGAAACCCCAAATGATGCTCGTTAAAAAAAATTTTCTTTACACTTCCAATAGAAAAAAGCTAAAATCTGCTATCGCTAGAGAAAACTGTGATGCAAATTAAATAAAAAACCCTCTCAACTCAAAAGCAATAAACTCGTACACATTTTCCCAACCCAATTAAAGTTGAAACTAAGCAAAATCGTACCAAAGTAACTTCAACTCAATTTCTTTACGCTTACGTTGAATGAAAAATTGCTATAAAAAGTCAGTCATTCAGCAGACAGACATACCGATTATTTGAGCGCACTTGGTTGGCTTATTGGCGAACTTAAAACGTGACTAATTTCAAACAGTTTGCAATAATTTGTAAATCAATTTAAATAACAAACAGCCAAATGTCGTACAAGAAAGCTGGTTAGTTACGACTTTTATAAGTCAAGTAGCCACCCTCAGATGGCATCGTTATTAAAACAAAAGCAACAACAACAACAAAAATAACAACAGCTGCTGCGACAACTGAAATGTAAGACAACTCAATTTACTCGTCATTAAAGTTGTCTACAATGATTTTTCAAAAAAAAAGACTTTTTTCGCATTGTTAGTATCATGTGGGATTCAATCGCAACTATCCAACAGCTGGCAAAGTTTGTCGCATTTAACTTTTGTTTTGTTTTTCGTATGCCATGCAGTTTGTATGTCAAATTGAAGAGTGAAACATAAGGACTTCAAATAAAGAAATAGACCATTAATTGTTGACATTGTCATGTATTTATATTTATAGGAATATTTATAGAAAACAAATTTTAAATTAATTTAATGCAATTTTTGAATGATAAGATCAAGGCTCCAATATTTGACCAGCAACAACATGTCAATACTCAAAACTATTTTTAGTAGCGCACAGTAGCAGAAAAATGTAGAAAAAACTCCGATATGTTAGTCCCAAACATTAGCTTAATTCAAAAATTAATTCAGCACTTCAGAGATGCAACTGAGATCGAATAGTTGACAACAACATCAACAAAATTCAGTTAAGTCAAACAAATAAAACATAACACACGTAAGACCATTAAACAAACATCAATTTTTTTATTGAATATTTAAAGTCACACGCATTTATTTATGAGTTGAATGTTAACTAAAGACATCAACAACTTTATAGCAACAACAACAATATTTAACGATAAGATAGTGGCAACAGCAGCAACAACAGCATATGCAAATAGGCATGGGAATCATTTGTACAGACAAAATTAGCAGCAACACAACTTCAACGTCATCGTCATCGTCGTCGTCATCAGCATTAGCCAACAAAAACAAAAATCGAAAAGTTGCTGCGCTTGCTGTTCACCAGTTTTTTTATCATGATGGCATATCATAGTAAAATTTTTTATTCATTTTTCATTTAATTGAAAACATAAAATTTAAGTGTGGCATTTTATACATTTGCTAATTTTTATGAATAGCCATCATCATTAGGCGCACGTTTTCTTTGAGTTAGGCGTTTAGCTTATTCCCATTGCCGATGTTAAGTCTGTCTGCAAGCATTCAGTAGTGAATTTTAAGATGTGTGGACTTAACTTGTTCTTCAGTTGCTTTCCGTGAAATTTTGATTTTTAGATCTGAAATATAAATATCTTGCTAATAGACATTTTCATCATCGTTTTTAAATAGGAATTTGAAGAATATCTACATTAGAAATTCGGTTTTCTTCAAGAAAAGAGTTCCGCCTACAAGCTTTTGACTATTCCTATCAAAGCTGAATAAAACTGTTAATGCGCCTTGCAAAGTTAGGGACCCAACGAAACTTTTCGCCCTAAGTAATGTTTTTAGTTCAGTGGAATTTTCATAAAATAACCATATCAGTAATTGTTCTATAGCAAAGTCTAAATTAAAAAAGAAATTCTCATAAGATTAAGAAATTCCTAAAAGACAAAATCTCAATGGTAAAATATGTAAACATTCGAATTCTAAGACATTTTTTGAATTTGATTTGATTTCAATTTTAAAGATTAATTTAAAACGAATTAGTTGGTCTTGATATTAAAATCCGCACATGACTGTGTACATTAAACTTTGCATAACGAAAGACTTAAGCAATGAACTTGATACCTTATAAGCGGCAATGAAATAGAATTTTTTTTTTCATCGATAGCTATGACAAACTACAGTTTCCCCCCTAAAATAAATAAAAATTAATGTTCATAATCTTTGACTGAATAATTCCGATATAATTTGTCATCAAAAAAGCCGCCAGCATTGATTTTTGTTTATTTTTACTCATACTATTAGCAAAAAATTAAAAAATATTAACTACAAAGATCAAACAAAATTAAGATAACCAAAATGACAGCATACCATACCTTTCCAATGCCGTAGTTACTGGAAAAACTTTGTCTGCTGACATAATTATAATGCGAACAGTTCTCCAATCAATACCAATTTACAATCGTCATCACATACTTATGTAATTGTGATTAGCTTGCACATCGCAGTAAAAAAAAATTATTTCATTTAAGCAATTTGCGCATAATTGAAATTTTGCATTGGAATAAATGATCACATCGTATAGAGTGTAAAAATCATCATTTGCAATTTTTGTGTATGAGAAAATAATCTGCAAATAATAATTTTATTCCATGCATGCAATATATGCTTTACAATAAAAATTTCATATTGTAAATTCAGTACACAACATCAACATACACAATTTATATTCAATTGAAAGCACTCATGCAACGAAACAATAGGGTAAGATAACCAAAGCATATAAGGAATAGAAAGAAAGAATATTCACTTTATGTGATAGCACTGCCATTCTAAATTTTGCCTTAGCTAATAAATACAAACTGAAACTGTTTGTTAAGTATTTTTAATAATGCAAGAATCTGAAAATTCAGAAATATATTTACAGCAGTAAAATCACTTTTCTTTTTCTGAGAGACACAGGTTTTATCACCTGTAACACAATAATTTTCAATTATCTACTTACTCATTGCATGCTTTACCCTAACAAACTTACACCAAAACCTGTAGCAAGTGATACATAATTGCAATCAAAACTAAAATGCTCAAATATGGCACGTAAACAACTACAAGTCCAGGACAACAATGCTGGCCCATCAAGACTCGTGCTCAAGCCGTGAAAAGCGGCAAGCAACATTTTTTTTTCTGTGTCTCATTAATACGACTTTGTGATTGGCAAAGTGCTTGAGTGATCGAGCGAGCAAGTAGGCAGCCGTCCATGCTAAAGCGTTGACTGAAGTGCGCTCATAAAAACGTGCCAGATTGATGCGTGATGCGACTACAAAGTTAAAATCTGGCAAAAGAAAAATAAAATTGCAAGAGATCGCAGAAGCTGTACGCTACGCCAAAGCGTCACAGAAGAGTATCAAGCGAAAAAAATAGAACGAAAAACCGTTAAAGTTTTGGCGCGTTGAAGAAATCGATACAAACTAATAAATAAATCACGTTCAACAACAACAGCGAGTCATAGCTTTGAAAACAGCGGTATAGTCGGTATAACAGCTGTGCTGTGCTGTGCTGTGTTGTGCCGTTAGTGAAATCCGCGCGTGCGTTTGTTATTTTAATAAGCGAAGCAGATGTGCGGTTTCTTGTGACAGTAAAAAGTACTGAAAATTATGCGATTTTTAAATTAAAGTTCTTTCTCTAAGTCTTTTGTTTCATAATAGAATAAAGAGAAGCTTATAGCATAGGACCTTTCAAAGTAACGAAATCAGTACAAAAGAGGAAAGAAAAATTTGAAACCAAAAAATTTTATACGTTGACGATACCAGCGTAATGCTTTGGTATCAATTCCATTTTTAAAGAGTCGTGTTGAGACATCCAGCTCAGTTGAATCTTTACAAGCTAATTTACTTTCTAAACATAGCTAGTGACTTGTGAGAGAGGAAGCCGCATGAAAAATCGTTCTTTCTTTGGCAGCCACATTGGTTGAACCACGGAGAATAGTCTCAAAACCAAAAAATATATGTAATTCGAATATACTGTAAAAGTGAATCTTGATCTTAAGCTAAAATAAAGTAATAAATCAGAACAAAAACTTAATAAGAAAGTATTAATGGAAAGTACTGAATATATAAAAAAAAAACACTGAAAATTCGGCAAAAATCTGAAGTATATAAGAAATAGATCAATTTAAGCCCATTCGTAAGAAAAGACGAATGTCGGACAGTATATAATAACAATAAGATGGTAGCGAATAATATCAAAATCTTAGAATTTTTTGTTAAAATCGGCTGAGTACTTTGAGTTTTTATTTAGAAAACTTAAAATTTATTATTTTGCTTACAGTGCCAAATTTGAATAGATCTTAATGCTTTATTAATATTCTATTAAATGATAAAACAGGAACGACACTTTATTTGATGAAATTGCTTAATTAGTTGAGGAGCTATCACTCTATTTATGTTTGCGCATTATTACTCCTATTTCAAAAAAGCCCCGAAAAAATCAACATAGTGCGGTTCTTTGCAAGCCATTTAATTTTTTTGATCGAAATTTCAGCAAAGCATTTATTTCTATTACGACCAAATGCTGTGCTTTGCTTTCATGAGTCCTTTGCTGAGTATTGATTGTGAGGCATTTAAAATTACTCCTCTACCATAAATACCCATCGCAAAGGTGCTAATTGAACTTTTAAGAAATATCAATATATTCAACAATCAAATTGTGACAGCAATCTGATGTTAAGAATACAAATCTGTTGAGCGTATTAATTACTAAATATTCGCTTAAATTACATTTTAATTCGCTAAGCAACGCCTTTATTTTACAGCATGAGAAAATAAACTTTTTTATTATTTTTCTCTATTTTGTGTTTTTTTGTGCAGTGCTAGAAGTTAAAACTTCTTTTGCTCTTTCGTTCTCTTACTTCAAACAAAACGTGTGCTTCTTTTGCTGGGCCGCACTATTTAACTACGAAACAATTCCTTATGTTGTGTCCATTGCTGTCTTAACAATTTAGCTTGTGGCTAAGAGCAACGTTTTAAAGCCAAATTCTACAAAATAAAGTCTAATTAATGAAACATTCAAAGTCAGAATTAAATTAATTTTAATTCTTTATTTTTAGACTGCCTATGGAATTCAAAAGCAATTAATCATCGGACAACATGTTTTTTGTTGTGGTTGTTTTCATTTTTCTTCTTTTTTTCGATTATTTTGGTCGCTTAACATCATGAGCTATAAAAGGCAGATTGTTGATGAGGCGTGCATGATTTGGTAACTAAAAATTTTTTCTTAATTTTTGATAGCAAGTGCGTTGCTATGCAAGGCGTACTCTAGAAAGAAAAAAAACGAAAGATTTTAAATTCTTCTATGGAATTATTACCTGCTGATGGTAACAAAAGTTTTAAAGGTTACTTCAAATACAGGCATAACAAAAGATTCAAGCTGAAATTTTTTGCTACTAAACTATAATATTTGGAACGAATTAAATTGTAGCAATTATTTCAATTATTAATTAGGCTCGTGAAATTCTGATGGATGGATATTCTCAAAAATTCTCAAATTTATTTTTTCGATTTAATGAATAATTAAACATATGTACATATGTATAACGCGATTTGATAAAAGAAACAACTTTTAAAATTCACTAATGCAATAATTTATGATTTTACTTTCATTTGTTAGAATTCTAAAAAATTCTAAAATTTGTTGCTTTGTTTAAACATCATAAGATCTCAATTTATTGAAATTGCAAAAACGAAAAACTTAAGCAATGAACTCGTGCTAACTTACAACAAATAAATAAAATTAGCTCTTTGGAATTCCCTAAGCAGAAATCTCACGTGCCATGTTCCCTTCACTTTTTCTTTTGTACAAATGCGAATGTTAAGATGCGCATATACACATATGTAGGTACATATACATTAGGGTGATTCAAATATTTTTTTAGGTGCTGTTGCGGAAATAGTATGTTTATGATATGAAAAAAAATTTCACTAATTTCACTGTTAGTTTTACATGTAAATTGTATTGAAAAGCTATATTTTATTAAAAAGGTATGTGAATGAATAGGTGACGCATGTTGTTGGGCTGCGGGGGGTCGTTTTTCGAAGTAATTTTTTATGCTAAATCCGAGTCTGGAGCATCACCTCAGAATTCCGAAATTTTTAAGGTAATTACCTACAACATAATGTATTTTTTTCTACTTTCGAGGCCATTCATAGGATTCAAAAAAAGTTGTTTAGCTTATTTTTAATAAAAGCGTCATTAAGTACCGTCGTTCTCCTTTAAAACGAGCTTTCATCTTTGATATTTTCGCGCAAAGTTACATCCATTTTAAGGTGAAATGAATTTGAAACCGGTTGGTTAATATTGTTGGGTCGTAAAATTATAAAAAAATAAGATTTCAATCACCCCAATATACATACATATGTACTCAGCTATCTCGCATATACATGCAGAGGGGTCAGCTACACAACAAACGAAGAGACAAGATTGAAAAAAATATAAAATTACACAAAATTACCGGATGTAATTGCTGCGGTGCCTGTACAGCGTGTGACTCAATGACGAATCGATATACTGTAAAAACTATCAACATATACAATCTTCAGCAGAGAGTTGGATACTGGTGAGATATAAATTATTTGTATAAAAACAGTAATATAAATGCATGTTTTCTTTTTCAAAAGCTTAACTTCTTCCATTGGTCTATCACATTTTCGAGTGAAAGCCAAATGTGAATTCTAACAGTTTGTTTAGTTGCACAAATCGGTAGCACTTGCTACTGGCTTTATTTTAAAAAGCCAATGCAATAATTTTTTGCTAATTTACTTTACAATATTAACCTTAAAATTGCAAATAATTGATAATTTTTCAATTAGGTCAGGTTTTGGTTTAGTTTCAGTAATTTTCGCAGCTAATTAATTCTAAAATTTAAAAAATATAAATGAAAGTGTATTGCCGATTTTATCCGCAATTACCTTACTTAAACTTTACAAATAGGAATCACTTGAATATATATCCTCGTACTAAACCAGTATTTTACAATAAAGGGCAAAAAAACACAAGACAATGAAATATATACCCCTACTAGAGGAAATTATAGTTTTTCATGATTTTCAGTTATTCCACACAAAAAACTTAAAAATTTTATTGGTTCAAAATTAAATTCTATTTGCTTCAACGGCTTCGATATGCTCTTGCGTTGATGGCTTAACTGCATAAGATAAGACTTCCCGTATTTTCACAAGAAATAATCCAGAATAATTGGTAGATTAAACAGTTCTTGAACAAAAATTTTGTGTCCATAATTTAAAAATGCAAACTTTTAGAACGTGACTTACTGGATATTAGAAATTATGAGAGTTATAGAACTGAGCCCGCATAGGAATCGATTAGAAACCAAAGTTTTAAATTGATAATATATTAAAATTAATTAATAACTAACTATAAATTGAGAAAGGTGATTAATAATTAAATGCCTCAGCAGACCAATTTTGTCAAATATTGAATAAATCAAAGCAAAGTACTAAGGAAAAACCCGAAAAATATTGCCAATTTCTTAAAAATTTGATTAATTGCCTACTTTTTGCCTGCAGTGTTGCTGCTGCACGAGTTCAGGGCAAAACGTGTCATAGGTACTCGTAGTAATACGAAAAAAAACCGCGGCAAAAATTATCAAGCTCAAGGCTTTCCTTTTCTATTTCTTTGTCTCTTTAAAGACAATTAATTATTATAATTTGGTTTCAAAATCGTTTTGGTTCATTAATCAAATCTTAACTTATTGGCATGGCAACAGCAGTAGAATGAAAAAAGTTAATACTGCAGGCAGATAATTTGCATAAGGCGACAAACTTACATGTATCTGTTCTGAGCAATAATGCGAACCAACCAGTGATCTCAGCAGGGGATGTTGTAGGCCATATCAGGTGTGCGTCAATGCTGAAACAGGAAATCAGTAAGGAAACTTCAATTGATGCTCAATCTGTAGTTAGAGCTATCATGCCAATGTTGCCTTGCGTTGGACAGGCATTCGTCTTGCAGCAGCAATAGCAACAACTTTGATTGACAGGCGCGTGTTTTTCTTGTTGATCCTCCTTTACCGTCTTGTCTTCTTTCACCTGATTTTATTCTAACAGACTTGGCATGCGTCAGCCAACAACTGGCGCTTACAGCTGCTGCAAATTTGCAGTAAATGAATTTAAGGCTGTAAAGAAAAGTAGAAAGAAAAATTTTTGTAATTTTTGCAATCAATAAATCTCTTTTTCTTTTTGCAGCAGCTATAGATATCTTTTTCTCAATGCAATTCCATTTTATTTTCTGTCGGACAGCATTTTTCCTTTAATTACTTGCAACTTGTCGACGACAACATGCTTTTGTTATCACAGTTGGCATTCGATTCAATTATTGACATTATATTCCATCAGCATACGTCTTGTGAGGAGCGTTAAACACATGTTACTTTTTGCAATTGAACAAAAATTCTTGGGTCTTAAAGGAATTTGGTAACACTTTAATGATTTTATCTATTAATAAATTAAATGCACATTTTTTACTAATGCAATCGTTATATTAGCGTTATATTACTTAATTAAATCTTAATAAATAGCTTACTTTGCCTTAGAATAGTCATACTTGAATTCAGAGATTTGAAATTTGAATTAGCTAGCGTGAATATCAAGTGTAATAGCTCAGTTGCGCATTAAAAAAAAGTTCAATGATCATTCCATTTTGAAATTTTAAAATTTAAAACACAGCAATTTGACAGATAAAAGCGCATGTAGATTGAATGCTGTTTTGTTTGAGAAGCACTTTTTTATAAAAGGCTAAAGTCACCAATTACAGTTGACTATTTAATATGAAACAAAAGTTTCTCGAGTATTTATTTTAAAAAAGAATTTATAAATTTTCTTAGCAGTTAATCATTCTTGACAACTTTCAGGAGCAACATGTAACCCAAGTAGCAAAACACCAATAACAGAAGGTTCTTTTACGCTGCATAGTAGCAAAAAGTGGTAGGAAATAAAATTCAACTTTTTCTAAAGCTTCGCACAGCCGTCATTTTTAATCAATCCAAAATCGCAGTAGTTACTTTAAATCAAAGTCGCAACAGCACTGGAGGGCACAAAAACTTCCACCGATGTTACCGCATTTTTATGCAACACCAAACAGCTGCACTTTTAAATGCAGCATAAGGAATAGCAGATGCTGCTGCTTCATTGATAGAATTGCATACATTTTAAATGGCAGCTGAAGAAGGAAGCTTTTCTTTATAATCTAAAATGATTTTTCTTCCTATTGCAAAGATTATTTCCACTGCAGGGAAATAGAAAATAAGTTGTCGTCACTTTAGCCGCTGGACAAAATTAAAATTATATAAAATTCTGCCGTATATCAAAACTGAATTAAGTTTTGAAGAAGTGCCCTTTAGCAAAGAGCAGGTAACATTTGCTAATATTATGTTGGGTTTTAGTACCGGATTACTCCCATATAAATTTCTAACATCGCACATCACAAAATGTGTGATGAAAATAGCCGAATTTTGAGTGAACAACTTAGTTGGAAGCTTAACGCTCTTACATTAGTCTGAAAGTTTCACAGCTTGTGTGTCGCCACACGAAATTAATCTTTTTCTTTAATTGACATATCTTAAACTGGTAGAAGCTAGCTTCTTCAAAAGCTACAAGAATCAGCTTTTTGTAAAAATGACCGTCATACTCTTCGTTTTATCCATATTTTGATTGAAAATTTTCGATATAAATCATATCTGTATTTCGTTTATTTCGTAAATTTCAGTCTATGAATAAATTTCTTACAGACTAATAAGTAGGATACAAATTCTGTAATTAAAGATTGACAGTGAAATTCTTATGTATACTTATTCAGATATATTCAGAATATAGGTCAAGTATTTTTTTCGTAAATGCATTTCTTGACGTTGAAAAATCAATCTCGTGAGTAGCACAGATAAAATTGAATTCAATGCGAGCTCTAGTAATTGGAGTATTCAAAGAATAATTAGCTCTACAATTTGGTATAGCAAACAAATTGCTATAACGTAGTAATCTCGAAGGCACTTTGAAGTTAATAAGTTCAAGCAAATACGAACAGTCTATTTGGCCTGAGATAATATGAAACACAGACATTAAGGAAGCAATCATTCTTCTTGATTGATGCGCTTTGAGCTTCAGCAAATTTCGTCTTCTAGCATACACCTTTCCCGCCATTTATAATTTCAGCTCTTTTCCATGCCATAATTTTCAATACTTTTTTTCCAAAAAGCAATCTAATCTGTCTTGTGTTAAAACAAAACAAAAAAAAGTGCTTCAAGTTAAATAAAAATTAATAAGTGATTGTGTTTTTTTCAAATTTATAAAATACCAAATCATCCTCAGTCTCGGGTGATTTGGCACCCTAAGTGCTTTGTTTATTACCGCCGCAAAAATATCGCCACCCACATCATAACATAACTTTTTATTAATTCAAAAATTCTTCTTGACAAAAAAAAATATAAAAATTTTGATCGAAATTCAGTGGCTGCTGCTTAGCATGGGTTAAGATTGTTTCAATAAAACATGCGCCTGCCTGACCCTGACAATGAAGCGCATAATTAAACGCATGTTTGCAGGACAGAAGAACAAAACGGGCTGCTGCTGTTTTGCAACGAAGGCAATGGCTTAAAGTGGAGCAAATGTGCGTGAGTTTGTCCGTCCGGTAGATAGTGCTTACTGGACCACAGCAGAAAGGTGTAGATGATGTTATGGCGATTAATATGTTAAATTGAAGTGTTGTTGTTGCTATTCAGATCATGAAATAAATTTCATGAGCGGTTCTCACAATAAATGCGCAAAGTAAGGCAGCGTAAACACATTTGCCACCGTTTGGCGGGAATTAAGAAAATTAAAAAAAGGAGCAAATTAAGGAGTGAACAACATCGACAACGATTACGACGATGACAACAAGTGAAAGAAATGAACGCGCATGTGCAGCATCGATGGCACATTTACTTCCTGATGTTTTAATCAGCCACAGCAGCAAAGCAACAGCTGTGCTGTTGGTTCTTTAAGCTGGCACTCCGCACTTGTTGTTGCAGTCTTGTAGTTCTTGTTGTTATTGTTGAATTAATCACCTTACAAGTAGCAGCAACAGAGCAAAATAGGCGTGTTTGGTTCCTTTATAAGATTTATTAGCAACATTTTTATGGCTCTTTGAGTTCGACTTAGAATTATTTTCAAGCTGCGATAAATAATGTTGAGTTAATGACGGCATGTGCGCTTTCTCGTACGCAAGTGATAAATGGGCGCTTGCTATTGTCAGTGTGACTGAGCGACACTTTTCTGAGAGCGATTATAAATAGCATTTTCATTCGTTTAATAAACATTGAGTTGAAAAATTAATTTTTATTAGCAGAATATGAATGAAGCTTCTGACTCAGATGCTGTAGTTAAATAGAGTCATTAGGTAATAATTGTGAGAAAAGAATATGCAAATAAATTAGAGGCGTTTTGATGACAACATGCGTGGCTCAACATTTCTCATTTGGTTTATTGAGTGATTTAAAAACTGAAAAAGGAAAAACTCTCACTTAACAATTTTTTTTAACGAACGATATCAAATATTGATATCCCTTTACAAAAAATGTTATTTCATTAGTTTTGTGTAAAAATTTGTGTAAATATTTCTTTTGATTCAAGACAGCAAGCAATTTCCATTTTGCTTTTATGGACATCAATACTACAACCGACTTTTCTCTAGGAAAAATCGTAAACGTTCCAAAATTCGACATTTTTGACAAATTATTTATTTATTCCCTATTGAAAATTTTTTTTTACAAAAACGTTTTTAACGACTTTCTGAAGCACAAGAACTTAAGATGAGATTCTCTAATCCTTTGTCGTATTTCCGAAATATGCCTAGCTTTGGCCAACACCATGTTATTAAAGAATTCCCAATCGTCGCAATACCATGCAGACAACTGCACAAAACCTTTAGAGAGAAGTTCCATTCTGTAGACATGATATAATTTTCCAAATATAATTACGCCCCTTGAGCCATGAACTATGTTATGTTTTTTCTGAAAACAGAAACAACCAACATTAAAAATAGCCATAAGACTTCGTATCGCTGGATGCCAAATATAACCACAAAAAGCAACTAATTGCCAATTCCATGTAGTGCAAACAATTGAAAAAGTGGGAACACTTTTTTTATGAACCAAATGCGAATCATTTTAATGGACGGCTAAGCAATTGTACGCACGATCAATAAAATAGTTGTTGCGAGTTGATTGAATGATTGAAAGCAATTCTTCAGGGAGCTACTGAGGCGTAAATGGGGAATGCAGCATAAAAGGTGCTCATTAGGGCGATGAATGATGGTGATGGAATTTAGTTGGCTGTTAGTGAGTAATTTTGTGAACTAATTTATAAATTTTAACACATAATGGTTTGTTGTTAGCAAATTTTTGATAAAAAAAGTTAAGTTCGTGGCGAAATATATGTACAAACATGTGATAAGGTCATTAACTATTTAAGCGTCTTAAATCAGCTGAGACTAATAGTTTTGTATTAATTAATATCGATTTAAATTGACTTATAAAATTCGATATAAGTAACTCCAAATAGCTAGTGCCACACAAAGCACATGGCAACCAACTCCACAGCACCATTCGTTTAGTTGAATAAAATATTGGGGGAAAAAAATAGCGAAAGCGTGTGAACTTCAACTGAGTTCAGAGTCTCAGCAACACCTCAAGTCGGTCGCAGTCAATTCAGATAATATTATTTGCTTAATTTATTATTTATTTTTGTTTTTCATTACATATGCAGAAAAATCAGATGATTTGCGGTAGGAGACTAAAGATATACAAAAGCAACACAGCAAAAGTCGTAGAAGGAAAATTGTAATTCAGCAGACTATAACTAATTATAGCACAATAAAATCGAAAAAAAATTCAGTTTCTCGTCACTATGATGATGCTAGACAGCTGCAGAAAGCAACCAGCGATTCAGCAACAATAAATTAAACCAACAACGAGCACAACAACAACAATCATAATAAAGTTGAAATCAGATCCATTATATTCAGTTTTGGAAATGATAATGAAGTTGTAGGTAGCTCCGTAGTCGATCTCATTTCAATGACATGTCATGTATAAAGCAAATGTCTTTATATATGAGCACATTCTCCTTATACTGAGTTTGTTTTTTTTTTTGTTTTTGAAAATGCACTTGGGTGTATGCATAATATCAAAAATTTCCAGGAATTACAGATATTGGAAAAAAATAGTAGGTGAAAAGAGGCCTTAAATGAACCACGCAACTTATGGAAGCTAATCAAAATCAGTACTAACCTTAGTTTTTTAACAATATAAATACTTATGAGACAATCTTCGCCAATTTGGGCTGGAAGTCTCCGATTTTGATAATTTTTCCTCTGTAAGTAGTATATGACAAATTGGTGATTTCTTATCAATAAAAACGGCATAAGTTAAACCAATTTATTTGAAAAATATATTTGAAAAATTAAGGAATTAGCTCTCAAAACATCTTTGATACCTATAAATATTAGCTCCACGGAAAAAGGTTTATAGAACATTAGGTGTTAGGAAAAAGTTTTTAAAAAAAAAAATGGATAATTTTTTAATTTTGATATTCTTTATTTTATTATTTTAATTTTTTTAATTTAAATTTTAAAGAAACCAAAAAAATATATATCAAAACAAAAATGTGGTCTATTTTTTCTGATTTTTTGAAAAATTTTCAACAGAAACATCATTTTTCAAAAATTCCGCAGATATAGAATGTTCTGATTTATTAATTAATTTTGTTTTTTATGCGAATTAAAAAAATATATATATATTAAATAAAAAATTTAGCAATGTCAAACTTAGAGTTGTATCCAATTTTTAAACTAAACTCAAAGTATCATTTAACACAAAACATAAAAAAATTGTTCGTTAAAAGAACATTTAATGCTCTAACTACTTTTTCTTAAAGTTTATATTTAAAGGGGCAAAAAAAATCTTAAAAATTAAATCTTTCATGTTTCATCAATTTCGAAAAATTGTAGCGCAATGGTTTGATTTATGTTGAAATGACTTTAAGTAAATTATCAAATAATCAAATACTGAAACCCAATTTTTTGAAAAAGGTATTGAACTTAGCATTACTTACTGGAGAGTATTTTTGTTTTTTAAATAAACTTACCGTCTCAAGAAATGTTTGAAGCAGCAAATGAAAGAAAATGTTAACGGCTCTGAAAAAAAAAGAATAAAGCAATAAATTAAGTTACTTTTCAAATCCTAATTTAAATTCTACTTGAGTACTTTAGACTTATTCAATTCATCAAAACCCATTAGGCATTCGTTTTCATGATTAAAGCAGAAAATATTCCCACATTAAATCTGCAGGGGTATAACAACAGCAAATAAAAATTCATACAACAAGCCATCAATCTTGGCAACACATCTTAAAACTCAACAGAAATTTTAATGATAATCAATAATTTTCTGACTCGTTTCACATATCTCCCATACACACACATCAACACAATTCCAACATCGTCGATTGCTTTGCATAAAATTGCATATTTTGACACATCATAAATGTCAAACAGACAACATATGGCATGCAACAACCACAACAATAGGAAAACAAGAAAAAAACAACAAATGGATTCAACCGCAAAACTGCCAACATACTGCAGGCTTAAGCTTCTGCTGCAACATTGGTGCAACACTATCAGCAAACACCAAACATGCGTAGGTCTACACATTTTTGGTGGCGCTGTTGCTGGGGATGTTTGCGATGATGATGCCCATGCTGCCGATGCTGCTAATGTTGAGCACTCAAATTTGCAGCACACGTCGACCTGCACGCGGTGTATCGTAAATCATGCGTGCAGCAACAGTTGCGAGAACAACACATGTGAAGTTTGTTCTTTACAACAAAATAGCAACAACTCGGTTAGTGCAGTCAAGGTAGTTAATGTTCTACGAAGTTATTGCTTTAAATTACTTGCGAGCAATTACTCTTTGCTGCAAGCCCAGCCGATTTTGCAAGGGAATATTTTGAGCTCATTTGCGGAGGCTCAGAAAAGGATGCTGCGGTCCATCTTGAACTACAGTTATGTACTGGTGCTAGTTGTAATGACTGTTTTTCGATACTGCTTCATTCTCACCTAAAACAAATTACTAAACATAGCCGAAAAAAAATTAATTTTGCATTTTTGTTAAAAATTTTAATAAAAACTTTGAATTCGATATATATTATTTTTCATGAATACTTAGGTCGAAAGTACTCCTTAATAATTTTTCAAAATCATTGACATCAGTTTCCTATAAATCAATGCTGTCTTTACTTGAATAATCCAACTCATTTAACTTCAGTAGGGAACTAAGCCGCTGCCGATTCAGATTATTTGTATTTACACTAAAGTGTTGTGTTCAGCATCTTAACAACAACATCATTACATACTTCCAGTCATTGAATGAATGCTGCACCTCAACTTGCTTTACCAAAGGTAGAAGACCATTATGCACTCCAAGTCAAACCATACCCTACCTTAAGTTTTGCTGTGCGGTGTCTTTTCGTAGCATTCAAAGTGCTGCATGCAAACAGGTTCTCTTATTTCATAATTGTGCCAAGCGTCAGTTGTTTCTTATGTTCCTTTATTTTATCATTTCTGAGCCCTTCTATTTTCTTTCATTTTTCATGAATTTTTTGCCTTATTTAGTAAGATATTGCATTTTAAATGTTTTTCATGCACATTCCAGCACCTTGTGTTTTGTTTTTTTAGCATTGTCTCTTTATTTTCTCCATTGTTTGTTTTGAAGGGTATCCTTTTTTCAGTTGTTTTGTCATAAAGTTGGCAGTTACACAAAAGCAGAACGGATGCGCTCAGCAGTCATTAGGGATTGTTGACATTATTTTATAGATGATTTTTATGAGATCAGCCATGTGAGTAGTTACTAAGGAAGCGAGAATGCCTTTTTTATATTATACTTACTAGCATGTTGAGTGTAAAAATTTTCATATAGACAGTGAATAAAGTAAAGTAAAGTTGCATGCCAAAGTGATACAAGCTGAGGTCTTATTTTCGAGAATATTAAGATTATTTAGACCACTATCTCTCTTTTGGAGGAAGAGAGCGGGTTAGAGTGACACATATCAGTCATTAGTGAATTATTTACTATTAAAAAGGTGGTGGTGCATTCAGCAGTTTTAATAATAATTTTAGTTGGATATAATACACATTCATACTTGGCTGGAGGCCATCACATTACTGATGTGTAACATTCAACTTTATGCTTAAAAGTGATGCAACAAATTTCAGTATTTTTAGCAATAGTCCTTTGTTATACCGTACAGCAACGAACAATAATGGTAAGAATCAAATTTTTGACAGTAATTTTCGATGAAGAATATTTAATTTGAAAATACGAATCTTTGGAGTTAGTAAAGCTAATTTTAAAATTCGTAAAATATGCATTTTATTAAACAAATTTTCCCAGCTTGCTTCGTAATCGGAGGCCTTAAAAATATCGCATATTTACTCCATCACAACGGGTATCAAGTTTTAGACTCCAGTTACAAAACGCAAATTTGTACAACAAAACCCATGATGTGCACAAGACTACTACAAAGTATCCCATAGATAGCATGTAGTTACCAAATGTCAATAATTCCCCTACAGTTCAATACAAAATACGTTAATAAACCATGTAAAATCAGGTAAGCAAAACATGGGCATCAAAAAAAAAGAAGAAGAAAAACCACAAGAAAAATGGAGAGCGAACGTGTAGACATTCATTTCATAAAAATCGTGATCATGTTGCTGCGCTTTATGATCAAGGAAAAGAAAAAAATCAAAAAAGTAAATGAAGAGGCAACATAACCTGGTATTACCAAGTCGTCAGCAATTTAGGTTCACAAAAAACACAAAAATACAAAAACAAAAATTCAAGAAAAATATGGTAGGAAAAATGCTACAGAAAACATCAATAAAAATAAACAAAACTTCAAGTGTTGCTCACTTTCTGTTGCTGCCTTCTACGTGAAACAGAACGGAGTGTGGGTGCCAGAGGCCCTATTACCTTCATTTTTTGATTTTATTCGAAAGAAACGATTTGGCAGTATGTAGAGCTGACTGCGTTGAAGCCACCGTAGATGACGTTGCAAAACAACAAAAAAAAAGTTGAAGAGTGAAAATGTTTGGACAGAAAAAGTCATAATACGCGAGAGGTAATGAAACTGGTTTCAAGTTACTACTTTTTCACAGACTTAGAGCAAAGCTGATTCTTCAGTTGGAGCCATAGTTAGAATTCAATTGAGGTTGATTTATTTTCGCTGATTTTGTGTACTTGGCTCTATTATAATTTATTTAAGTTTTTAATTGATTTAATTGCAATAATTAAATAATTCGATTTAATGCCAAAATTTAAGCTTTAACTCACGTGGCAACTAACCAATGACATTTTGGAGCTGCCCACTGTCATCTAAATGCAATTTGTTGCATTTAATATTGGATCGTAGCAATCTGTTGTTGCTAGTTAAATAAATGTAGGCTGTTGTTATAATCCTTGCAGCATATAAGACAATTAACGCTTGTACTTTAAGATGTTTTTGTTGTGTTGTACTTTTCTTTCTTACTCTTAGACCTTATAGGCTCAACTTTACTTGTCGTACTGATGTGTAAACATTAAATGCTTTTAGCACTCATCCTTAAATGTCAGTCTTTGGTCGGTGCTTGAATGTAGGCGGTAGTTGGCTTCAATGTTTCCTTTCCTTCACTCAACGTTGGAGTTCAGTAGGTTAATTTAAGTTTACTTTTTATATCGAAGGAAAGCAGCTGGCAAGTAAGTGTTACATGCGGAAAAGTTACAAAGCAGTGAAATTAAATTTAGGAAAAAAATTTTTCTAAGTACAGACTTAGAAACATTGACTTTTGGATATTCATAGCTTAAATAGGCCCAAATAATAAAATAGATGTTCTAGTCAAAATCATTATCAATTTGTACAATTAATTTTAATTTTTAAATTAACAACATCATAAAGATCTCTATTCGAGTAGCGTAAATTTAAAAATTGATTTTTCTTCTATACCAAATTTTATGTCCAATTGGAGATTTTACTTTGCCTTCAACGAATGGCCAAAATAAATTTATGTTTTATTTTGAAAATAAGAAAAAACGAAACGAAATGAAAACGTCGAAAAATGACAAAATAACACAAAACGAGTTGCCGCCGTTGACATTGACGGATTAACAGCGATTACCAGCAACAGCAGTAGCGACAGAAGAACAGAGCAACAAGTAACAACGCTAATTCCAGGCTTTTTGCGCAGGTTTTTATTTTCATTTTTTGTCAATCGTGTATTTTAATTTTTTTTTCGTTTTTTGTTTTGCGAGTTGCTATCTTAATTGCATACTCAAAGCTCACGACCAGTAGCAATTATTATACATAGAGTACGTACACACATATGTACATATGTGCATATGCCAGCGACAGCAACAACAACAACAACAACAATGACTAAGAACATGCGGATGATGTTGCTGACAGCGATTGCGATGATGATGATGTTGTTACTGCTGTGTTGCTGCTGTGTTGCTGCTTTTTATAGGATTTTGATTTTAATTCCCGTCGACTGACGACTGTATTTGCCTTTAAGCTGAGCATTACATTCAGCAACTCTTAGCTAATTGCTCGTTCAGTTTGCCACAAACTGTTGAAATGTCCAATCATCGTCTAAGCGTTCAAACAACTCGAATCGTCAGCAAGATTTCATATTCTATGATTTGGTTCCTCTGACAGCAAAGCTTAGACTGTGACGGTAGAAACGGACCATAATTTTAAGCTGTCATAACTATGGCGGCAACACAGTAAAATCATGAGACGTCAACACATTAGAGCGACAGCAACAGTCACAACAGTAACAACAACAACAATCTTAGCAGCAACAAAAATAAAGATCATCATGAAATGAGAACCGGTGAGTTGCACAGTATATAATATAACTCATATAAAAGGCATTCAAAAAGCGAAAACGAAATTCCACGCAAGAAGGCATAGGGTCCCAAATATATCAAAATATGTTTCTAATAAACCTTTCAAATCAGCTTGATATTATTGCAATTTTCCAGATCTCGGCTCATAGGTTTTGTGACATTCTGAACTATTTCTCGGTACCCATACTGAGTTTAATAGTGTAATCAATAAAATCTCTCTGTAAATGTAACATTATTTCCAAAAAACGCTCGGTTTTTCGGTCACAGTTTCTGAGATATTTCTGCATTTGTGGTGTATAAAATCGTGAACTTCGAAAATTTTATCATTAATCTAATTTTTGGACTGTTTAAATATCTTCCTTTATAATAAAAAGATCTAAATCTACAATCATCTACCCCACAGTTTAATGTATGTTATGTAAGAACTTTCCTTAGTTTTTGCTCTTCAATTTGTTTTTGTTTTTTAATATTCAAAGCAATTACCTTCCTTGTCTCTTTCCTCTAAAATAAAAAAAGTTTCAAAATATCTGATATATGTGTATATCATTCCACTGTGCATCGATTCGATAAGAATGACGAGGATGATGGTCAAAAATTATACTCAAATTTTTTTTTCTTTCAACTCACTCATAAATATAGTGCGAGTTGAAAGTAGAAGAATGAATAACAGTGGAATTAAACACCGAAGAATTCTAATAAGATCAATAGCTGATTACTCTGGTTTTTCTAGAGAACATGAGTTTTGATAAGAAGATTCATAGCTACTGGGCAACAACTCAATCATGAAGGCAACTTTTTGATCAAAATCTTTAAGCCCTGGCTTACATTGATGTGAGACGATATTACTGGCAATCAGCGTTGAAGAAACGTGACTCTGCTGGGCAATCGTGGTTGTAGTTCAGATCGTACCTATACGACGACTGCGAACATTCGACAGAAGCTAATGCTTTGCGTCTGTTTCCTTTCGCTGTATCATTTTTTGCTGTTTTCATTTAGAGAATCATCATTATTTGTTCATTTTCATTGTAGTTGAATTTGTTAGTAAAGCAAAACCGATTATTTTGTGATTTAATTTTTTTTTTGTATTTGTACCTCTGACATGCTCATTTCAGTTATTTTTATAGATGTGCTGTTGTATTGTATATCATTAAGTTGACATCGTGCCGTGTCATTGTCAATGAAATTAAGTTAATTGCAACAACAACAAAAGAACATCACTAAAAATTATATGATTTAAGTAAAAAAAAAATTTAACCGAAATACTAAAACAATTACATGTATCTATTAAAAGAATGAAGTTTAAAAAAGAAACTTGTAGGCAATACGGAAAACATGACATCAGAAAGTTGTGAAATTGTGCCAAAGTATTTGCACAGGTTTTTTAAAAGGCATAAACAGGTCGACAGCAGATTTAATTTGAAGACAATTTCAACATTTTTAACATTTAATTTAGGGATATAAATTTTTGAAGAAAATACCTTGAGAGTGAAAAATGGCATATCGGGGAAAGTTTTCACTTTAGAAATTTACGATGAGATTTCCCAAAACAATATTCAGTTTTCAGAGAATATTATTTCTACAAACTTTTCGCTATAAGTATTTGCTGGCTTTTTTGCATTTCGTATTGTTTTTGATGTTGCTCAATGTACAAGTACAATGCTACATCAACTGTGAAATTCAAATGATCGTGCGGTTTTACGCCTCTTGATTATTTTGTTTGGGTATTCATCAAGTCCTTAGCCTATGCGGATAAGAAAGTGACGTGAGATTATTTGGAGTTCGAGGTTAGCTAAATATATATAGGGAAAACTTTTTTGGCTCAATGATAGAAATGTCGCCAAAGGAAAGGAATGAAACGAAATGGTCTTAGAAAATATTTTCCGGTTTGACTAAGTTACAGATCCAGAAGATATCAAATATCAAGAACAAAACATTAAAAGGACATTGACATGACGCTAAAGACCAGAACTTAAGCCAAAGCACTTCCAAGAACTTTGTTACAGCACAAAATAAAAACTGAAAGAATGCGTAATTTAAACTAAAACAGAAGCAAATATACCAATGAAAAAAGAGTAAGCGTAAAAACGATAAAAAATAAAATTAAAAGCAAAAAACGGACAACGACAAATAAAGCGGTTAATTAAGGTACAAAAAGTATGATTACTATAAAAAAAATATATAAATGTGTAGAAAAAATTCATGTGAGTTTAGAAAAAGTTCACATGCTTTGAGTCAATGGAAAAACAAACTTCAAATAGGCATCTACCAGATTCTCACTGTTACCTACCGCGCCGTTTAGTGTAGGTTTGCGGTAATTACAAGCATAAGAAACTTTTGTTTCTACGCTACAGACCGAGCATTGCATGGACGCAAGTCAAATTAAAGAGGTGGCCTGGGAACTATTACTTTTGCTTTGCTATTTTTTTGTGCTCTCTAGTATACTTAGAATTATACCTGTAAGCCCTTAACGACATAGCGGTTTTTGTTTTAAATTAATGTTGTTATACCACAATTAAAAGTGTTTTCCTAAAGACCGGAACATTGATCAAGATCATTAATTTAATTACCTTTGGTATTGAAGTTCTGCTTTATTAAGTCATTACTGTGCTCGTACACAGTTTGACTCGAAGCTAAAGAAACCTTTTCCAAAAAATTGATTTTTTTATTTTGGCATTTGAAATGTTTCTCATCTTAAACTGTTTATGGTTTCGAATGGATACAAGCCTTCAAGAAAAAAAAAAAAGCGAAACATAACGCCCTAAACCAGTACAAAATAAAAGTTGAAATCCCGCCTCGTAACGTATGGCGGAATGGTATTAATTACAGAGAGATAAAGACGAGGTTCATTTAACTGCACATGTGTGTATCCGTACATAGTATACAAGCAATTATTTTATATTATTTTGAGCCTAGCTGTGTAGCTGCTATGCGTAGTACAAAAGAATTTAAAAACAATTTTTGCAAAATCATTAAAAATAATTTGTAAATATTCAAGAAAACGATTAAAAGGTTTTGTTGCCGATAATAGAATGGCTGTATTGAGATGGCGGGATAAACAAGTCAATGAACGTCTTTGTGTGAGTGACATCGTTATTGGCAGAAATTTTAAGTCTAAAAAACAAAAATAAAAAACACGAAATTCACACCTGAAATTGAAACTCAAGGCTTGTGAAAAAACTGGAGTAACAAATTGCAAAACTAAGGTAGACGTTTTTTAGAATTATTTTCTTATTTATATTTGCAGCATTTGAGAGCAAATTATTCTAATATCGTTAAGTCTGCACAGATTGTGTTCTGATTTTTTATACATTATTTTAAAGCTCATAAGAGAAATATTAACTCTCTGGTACAAATTACACAACATAAAAAATATATTTTTCGCTTCTTTGAGCAAATTTGCCCGACTTCTTCTGTTTTCAATTAGTTTGAAAGCAAATTTTACGAACCATCAGGCACCATTTTTGAGAAAAACAGAAGTTGAAAACATTATTTTTTCGGAAATCGTACGTTTTTTTTTTTTTTTTGTGAAATATTACACAATTTTTTATATTCGTTTGAAAAACAAGCAACATGATGCTTTTAAATTTACATCATTTATTTGTGAAATATTTTTTAGTTAATATATAGCTTAGGAGCAATGAACTAAATAAAAACCAAATTGATTTCAATTTTGATACAAGTATTCGATTAGATGGATAGTTCATTTTTCAAGTGTGGAATTTTTTGCTTTTTATTTTCTTTGGTGTTATCACATACTGTACGGAACAGTAGCAGTAAGCTTAGTAACATTATTATAAATTTCTTAAGTTTTAATGGAAAAAAGAAACCACACCGATTTTTGATTACCTCAGTACTCCTAAACTATTGAACAGAGTTATCGACTAACTAGAACTCGTATGATGTGTCATTATGTTCGACTATATTCTTTAGAAATAGACAAAAATTCAATTTGTTACATTCTAAAAAACTGTACGTGAGAAAATTTTGTTAGTGTGTAAGAAATGGTTACGGCAACACTTTACTGTCGGCCAATGAAAGAGATTTATTTTACTTTCTGATGTGTAATAACATCATTCGGCCTTATTGTACCCGTGAATTTTAAGTTATATTTGTAAACACTTTAATGTACATATTTTTCTTTCATTAGACGAAGAGAAAATAATCTACTTAAATTCAGCTTAATTCAAAGAATTTGTGGCAGCAACAGCGGAAAAAATAAGAAAAGAAGTCACAGAATTGTGTGACCTCGCTGCGGCCCAGACATGTGAAGAATGATGATGAGGCTGTATTTTGCTGCCACTGACGGATGACTACCTGGTTGGTTGGATGGATGAACGAATGTTTGCATGGCAGTGGCATGCTACAATTTCTACATGCGGGTACAAGCATACACGCATGCAAACTAAACCACACACTCAACAGGGTTTCATACGCAAGAAGATAATTGCAAATTGTTACTTAAGGAAGAATGTTGCCAACATTAAACAAATTAAAACAAAAGATCAACTACACCCAATAATAAAAATAATAAATGGAATTTCAGCAGGAAAATACTAAACGTCCAAAGGCAAAGCTGTTGCACCTCAAAGCAAAAAAAGTTCATTGGTCAGCGGATGTGGAATTCCGTTTCGTAGCCGCTTTTCCCTTTACTCTTGCTCTTTGTGTTTTTCTTACCAATATTTGGTAGCACGCATGTTGTCTTTGGGTAATTTTTTTGTAAACCAACCCATCGCAACTTATAAAAATACTTTAATTTTGTATTTTTGTAACTTTACTTGACCTTATACCGTTGAAAGTCAAGGTAGCAACAAATGAGTTTGCACTGACATTTTTTCTCAACTTATAAATTTTAATTTTTCACGTTGAAACATTCAATGTGTAATATAGCTGAAACCAGTTGAAAAGGAATTTTATAATTGATATTGCGTTTGCAATAGAAATGTAACAGACAATTCAAAAAGTGAAAAGTCAGCAGTACTAAGAACAGAAATATTAGGAGTATATGTAAGAGAAAAGATATATATATGGACACTTCCAGGGAAACGGGTGTGACAGTTTAAGACTTATTTATGGTACCTTCCAATATTTGTTAAAAATATACAAATCCGCAACTAACATATGTGTAATTAGTTCAGAAAATTGTTTTAAAGTGCGTAACGGGTGTGACGTTGAAAAAAGTTATTTTTGAATATTTTGAGTTTGAGTACAAATTGCCTAAGACTTATATTTCAAAAGCTGAAATATTTTTATAAAGAACTTATGTATACGAAAATTATTGACTTGCAATATCGCATTTAATGCAATTTTTTTAAAAAAATATGTTGCTCACTTTTGAATCCCCATGATAGTTCTTGAGAGCTCAAACTTGAACAAAATAGTATTTCATTGTGGCCAAATTGCACGAACTACATTAACCGTTAATTGTTTTTATTGAAACGCCTTCTCAATGAGTTTTGAAAATTTAAATGGCACGTGCTTGAGCATCGATAGTCTGCAATCAAATATTCGAAAAAAATCTTTTATATCAAACTTTTCCTTTGATTTTTTTTGTCAAGAAGGACTACATAGCGTAGTTCTAGCTTGAACGTAAGTGTTTGTACAAAAGATTCAGCTAACCTTTGAGAACGTGCTTTAAAATTTTCTAAATTGAATACTGAAAAGTTAATAAATAAAATAACTGAAATAATAAATATTTAGTTTCCTTTTAAAAAAAACTGAAAAGTTGTTTATTGATTTTTTTTATTATCAAAAAATAATTTATCTTCAACCACATTTGTACACAGCACATATTTTTCGCAATAATGAAGCATCAGATGTAGAAGTATTGTAATATTTTTTACATTCATAGAAATCAATAATCAATGGCAATATATACGACTACCACACAGAACTATCGATACAAACAAAATACTACCACACCGTCATCATCATCGTATAAATAAAACGATGGAATCAATCAACGAACAAGAATTCAGTGAATACGCGCGCAAATTTCATGTTTTTTCAACTACTGACAACTCATGATAACAGCAAAAGCATCAGCAACATAACAACAACAGCAACAACTTCAAAAAATTACGACAACTGTTGCTTAAATTGATGCTGAAGTTGAAGTTGAGTCAACGGCTGCTGCACCTTCAAAAATAAAAAGTGAATAACTACAATCAAAGTGAATCGATCGGAGCTCAAAGCCCAACAGCAACAGAAAAGTAGTAAAGCAGGAGAAAAAGGATTACGAAATAAACCTGTATTTTAGAAGAAAAAAAAACAGACTTGCAAGCATCAAACCAGCTGTTCTTCTTGATAGAAATATAACTTATGTATGTATTTATGTACTCGATACCATTTTAAGCAATTGAAATATACCTCGATATCGATCAATTTAAATTGTTTCTCAGTAACATTATATATTGATCATCATGATCTTCATATAATTTCCTCTATTCTGAATATATTCTTCTCGAAGCCAATACGATAAAATGAATTATGGATCGTTTGAGCTTATACCCGATATACAAAAGGTATTGATACTTTTTATCATATCACTAAAGCAGATCAGCGTAGTGTTTAGTTGAAAAGGAAACAGTTTTGTGATGCTATAGAGTCGCATCATATTCCTGCGGCTGTCATCATTACCTGGCTTTAGCTCAAAGTATCAGTGCAAAAAAATAAAAAACCACACGAAAAAGAAGGTAACTTATTTCGTTTAGTTTTTCTCTTTGCAGCAATTGAAGGACTTTAAGCAAATAGTAGCTAAACTCAACTAAACCTGTGTGTTCAGTGCGTCGTACCTGCAACCACAAAAATTATTTTCAACATCCAGTGGTACTCTTATACAGCTTACATAGTCACCATGGATTACAAAATGCAACCTCTACAGACGTCAGGTGCCTGACTACTTGCTGACGATGACGACGACGATCCTCTTTTTTGCGCGATTTATTAGCCTGATGTGCTTTTAAATTTTTGTGCTCTTTGCCATCAAATTCAATGCAATTCACCCATCCACTTTTGCCCATCTTGCATCCTCTGCACACAATTCACAATCGGAATTGGCGAACGGTAGCAATTGATTTCTCAAATGTAAGTCAAATGCACTGTGAGATTTTGTATGCTGTCTGCATTGTGATTTCAAAAGGCATCAACCAGATGTTCTCCTCTACGTTGGAGAGCAGTCAGCCTATAATTGAAAGGTTTTAATTTCTTTACTTCGAAGAGGCTTAAGACAACTTAATTTATTTGACTGAAGAATATTCTAGAGATGAATGGAACTAATTTTCATTTTATAAATTATAGTTTCAATTCAGCTAAATTCTCTCAATGTTTCATGAAGAAAAAAATGTGTCTTGCATCAACTCTGAACTTTATAGACCTTCGCTCTACACTTTTACTGAATTTTTCCATAGAAAACTTTTTATCTATAGGTAACTTAAAGAACATATGTACTTAAAGAGTAAACATAAAGTGTTTGACTACTATCCATTTGTCTCGGATTACATTGAAAATATTACACTGTATATCTGTTTTTGTCTTAAATGAGTTTCTGTCCATCTACTTCATGAATAAAGCTGACTTTTATAACCTTTGACCTTCAAAATCTTGAAGACTCAAGTATAATGATAAAAATTGGGTGCAAAAATTTAGCTGTGTTAAAACTAAATGATAAATAATAATCGCTAAAAGTATTAATATGTTTATGTACTTGTTTTTTAAGTGTTCCCACAAATAATCATCAAAATTGTAAAATAAAAAGAAAAAGATTTTCAAGAACTGACCGAAGGATTGTGCAGAAGAAATAATGGATCGAAGTGCACCAAATCAATCAGTACTGAATAACCACGAAGAAGATCGAGTCGACATATCGCGCAATCCATTGCGACGCCGACTTAGAGAAAATGGCTTCATATGCCTACGTCCTGCAGAAAAGCCAAAATGCTATGTGCAAACGGAGGCTGTATTGTAGTTTACTAAGAGATAAAAATTTCCAATTTGTTTGATATAATTTTTTTCCTTTGATTATAATTATCTATTTTCTTTATTAATTTGTCTCAAATAAAAAATACTACAAAGAATTGCTTGAAATTACCGATTACAAATTACAATAGTAGAATTGCCACCTTTTTTCGTATATTTTTATACGACATGGTAGATAGCTTTTTTTAATCACTATATTTTTTTAATCAGTATAGTAGTTATGTGGTGACGAACCTTTTAATCAGTATTCCAGCTAGGCAGTAATCTATCGAGTAATTGGTCATTTTATACTAATACGGCTGATTTTTTTTAATAAGGCTGAAAATTTTACTAAACAGACTACTCTAAGTTTTTAATGGGCCCAATAAAGTTTATTTTATAAGAATTGAAAAAATTTAAATTGATGGTTCGATTAAATGGAAAAAATCGTTAAGTCTGATGCAATAGCAAAATTTTATATTCTAGGAAATTTTTAGCAATTCTATTTTATTTTCGTTACTGAGTACCCATGGTCGAAATTTTATAATTTTTTAAGAAATTTATAGGTGACTTATCTTTGCAATTAAAAACTTACATTATATGATGTTTAAAATAAGAAAAAAGTTTGGAGACATTTTCAATTGTTTCTACTTATTGGATCGATTTGTTTAATTTTTTGTGTCGGTTCTTTCAGGTCTATTTCACGATTAAGGAGAAGCTTTAGTTTTGCTGACAGTTATTTTATGCTGACAGTAAAAAAAGATAATTTGCAATTAGATTTCAAATCAAAAACAAAAAAAGCCGAGGGCTTTTATCTATATTTTCATACTTCAGTGACATTTAAGAATCTCATTAATCAAATTCGTACAAATTTTTGCTTGGTATGAGAAGTGGCCCAAAGAGTATTTTTGTAATGACACAAATTAATATAATGGGTGTTCGCTTATACGGAACAGGGAATAGGGCGGACAAAAAATGGTTTTAAATTAAAGCTTTTTTTATTTTTTCAGCCATCGAAAAATGATTTGACTACATGGGGGGATAACACCCAAAATCACCCAGGATAGGGGTCATCCCTAGTACTCCATTAGCTCTAATTATGAGCAAACTCAGTCATAATAAATTTGCAGAAATTGCGTCATCAAAAGCGATAAGCTAAGGCCAAGAAATATTAGTGATAAGCAAAATCGGTCTTGGTAGAGTGTAATAGACAAAAGCCAAGATCACGACTATGAGCGCAATACCAATACCCAATATGTAAGACCACTATAGTCTTATTCCTGCGTTTGCTCATTACTAATTTGTTCGAAAGCTTATGTTCATTGAAAGTGATTGCAAGGAGCTGTGATTATATTTTTTAAATATTATGTACTGCAACAAAAATGATTTTTGGATATCAGAAAACAATTGTTTTTATTCATTATCAGTATTTGTCTGAAATAGTGCGAACTAATAAACTTCAGCACAAAGCAAACTTTTGAATGAAAATATCAGGAGCGTAGATGATCTACAAATCTATGAGAAAGAGGTTTTAATGTGAAATTATTGCATTAAACGAAAAGCACTGCAAGGACCATCGAAATATTTTTAGCTCATGTCAGTTGTTTTCTTTCCCATAAATCATATAAATGAAGTCAATGAAAGACTTGATGAATCTCTCAAGGAGTAAAATCATGGAAAAAATATAAAAATGTTTTACCTACATTACTTTGCAGCATTTCCAAACAGGATTCACACACATCCTTTCACATTTGAGTATCTTCAAAAGAGATCCAATTACCTTCAACATTCAAACCACAAAAAAAGGTCAACAGTGCTGCTGTGTATCACTGTTACATTGACACTTTTGACAGCTCAAATGTCAAAGCGCCGAGGTGGCCTATTTTATTCAAGTCTTTTAAAAGTCTTAATATTTCGATAAAATTAAATATTGATTGCATCAGCATTCTTTATCATTCTTGATGGGCATTTTTAATTTTTTTAACCAATTTTTATTTATTTCTTTTTGAAGTCACGTTCGGTCCAATTTTTTTTTTTTTGTTTTTTTTTCAAGTTTTTTATTTTATTTTTTCCAACACTTAGACTTTTTGTTTCGGGCACATGGCACACATGAGCTACTTTTGACATGTCGACACATAAAATATTGTCCCGAAAAAAACCTTTCCAAAAAAACTAACTGTCTGCGACAGGTAAGTAAATATTTGTTGTTTTTTCAAGTCAGCAGCCAATTCACACCCTCATGTTAACTAAATATTGGTCTTTATTTATATAACAACGGCGACAACGAATGCAACAGAATTCTTTAAGTTAAACGTTTTTACTGTGTGATGCAAGAGTTTTTTCATGCTCAACAAAGTTCTCGAATAGTGACACTCACTTTAATTTCTAGCACTTCACTGTTTAAAAACTAAATAGATTTCAGTTCAGCGCCAAATCGTAATCGAAGTTCGTTTTTATTTTTGCGACCAGCCTGAGCGAGTGTTAATCGCAAACTGTTCTGAATGATTGTTGCGAACACAACAGGTAAGCAATGATGGTGATCAGAGTTAATAGCGTAGCTTTAACGGCAGCAGCAACGAATATCATACGATCGAGACTTTTGAGCCCGTTTCTTAGCTCTGTTTCACTGTCGTTCGTCACGCTTGCGTTTCGTTTTACGACTCAGCTCGTTGCCAAGGTGTGCAATGACTTTTGTTAACTTTATCTTTGCTATTGAGCCAAGTTAATATCTTTTAGGCAAAAAAATGGTAATCAAGCTGTCTTTTTTCACCTGGGTTGCATATAGCGCACTCACTTTTGCACAAGTACCTGTCATTTGGCTTAGGAAGAACAGCGTTTTGTACTCTTCGACACAAATGCGAGTGTATGGATCAGGTGTTTAACTAAGCGTGGCAAATGTATCTGTATACGTGTTGCAGAAAAAGGTTTACGTGTTTCAGACAGGTGCAGGTACTATCAGTTGTCTCGTTCCAAGCCAATTGTTCATATACTGTACTTTTTCTATCATATTCTTTGGCGCTCTTTAAGCCAGAATTGAACTCTCAATAAGAATTAGCAGTTCATTTTCAGTATCTTAACGAAATTTTTATATTTCTCTCATGGCTTATACTTGCGCTCTCCTACGATGTTCTCTCTACATATATTCTGATACAGAACATCCTTCTAAGTGCTATTGATATTTTGTAACTTTTGAGCAATCTTCTATTAAGCGACCAAAATTGAATTTAACTTTATTTTGTTTTTTCTTCTTTTTTTTCTGCGCCACAATAATCCAAACTCTCCACGCGGGTATTCGGTGTTTCATCTTAATTTTTATTTCTTCTTTTTCTGACTACTCGCTTGACATCCGCTGCTCTTTATAGTCCAGTTTTCAATCTGATTTTTAGGGTTTTCGTTCGTTTTTTTGTTTTTTTTTTGTGTTTACATTTTTTTTACTTGTTGGTCAGAGACCCTTATTTCCTGTTAGCTTGTGTAATGTTGTTGTATTTTGTTACTCTGTTATTTTGTACATCGTTTTCCCTATTTTTTTTATTTTATTATATCACTTTACATATTGTGTTTTACTTAACACTGTATAATTTAATTGTTTTTTTGATTGTTATATGTAGTTGTTAAAAAGTTAACATATGAGTATGAGAAACTGTTTGTTAACTTATATTTTAATTATGAGATCAGAATTTACCATTTCAACTGAAAAAAAAAACATTTTGTAATAATTTGAAACAATTTTGCTCGAACTATGTAAATTTTTACAAACGATTTTTTCGGTCTTCTGGAAACGACGAAAACAGTTTTGGCGCAATAATTTCATTTCGACTTTTCATCAGACAAGGGGCCCTACTCTGTAATGTGATTCGAAACAAAATTGTGTCCCAATTCAATAAATCTATATGTATTGAATCGACATCGTTGTCGCATCGCATTACAGAGTAAGGCCGCAGAAATTTAAGCAAATCAACTACATACGCTGAAAATACGGAATTATTGCTGAACGTTTTTATAGGACCAAATCAAATTCTTTACAAATTGTAGAAAATTTAAAAGTCCACAAGCATACATACTTAGTTTTTGAAAAATGTTCAAAAAACCGCATTAATCTACCATATTTTGATTTATCGTTTATATAGTAACATGAAAAATGTAATTAGCGGCCATCCATTAATTATATGAGTCAAATTAGTCTCACCAAGGGGAGGGGGCATCAATGAAAACTCTATTCAATCAATCTATCAAAAATGTGTCAACCTTTAAAGTCTACCACTGTAGGCCTGTGACTCTTTGACCTAGCCCATGAAAGGACTGTTGAGCAAATACATATGCACAAGTTTATGTCACCAAGTATGAGGTACTTTTTAAAAAGGAAAATATTGGAAGTCTTTTAACAAGTTGTTGAGGTAATTTCTAATATTGGGAAATTATTAAAAGTGCCAAATTTTATAAAAGTAAAAATCGTTTAAAACAAAAATCAAATGAAAAACGAAGTTTGTGTTGCCACCTGTCTTCTGCTTTCCTCATATACTGACAGTAACGCAATTTAAAATGACTATGTACTGTAAAAAGCGTTAGTAAGATTTCAACAGGTAACAACTCATCAACATCCGTTCATGTTTGAACAACAAACGGAAGCAATTGAACACGAGTCTTAGAGCATACGCCTAGATTCTACTTCCTCTTAGAACACTACAATGAATGTAAGGAATTTTTTGATTTAATATTAACACCAATCGCCAACGATCCGGATGCTGTATTCTTACTTTATTTCCATACTAACTACCTGGTAGAGCAAACTGCTGCCAAGACTGTCATGCCTTTATGTAGATATACATACATATTTACCTACCTACATATCTGGACCACGAGTTGCTTGCTACTTTAACTGAGGCGCTGTGTAAGTAAGAACGGTAGCTGGCGCGGCTGTCGCATTTTAATGGTTGATAATTGGTAGCTAATCAATCAGTGTTTTACATAAATTGCACCATTTCTGAGCGATTGACGCTTCCACACCGTTAGCTATCAATTACACTAGTCACCAAATTTACACATTTTTTTTTAATTGAAAATTATCGAAATAAATACTTGCTCTATACTAGGACCAGCTCAAAAACTTTACAGTAGAGTCTGCCGCAGTGATGGTGATGGGGTTTTGGGTTTTTAGGGAATATACTGCACATAGACTCGGAATGTATTTTTTGGATGGCGAATGTATTTCTTGTCATATGTATATCCTTAAAATTATCTTTAAAAATAGGATATATAGATCAGCTAAAATAAGATAAATTGATAACCAATGAGCAATTAAATGAATATGAATAGTTTCCATTCGGTCCAAATAATTCCAAAAGCAAATTTTGCAGGAAAACTTTATATTTTGACGCTTAATTCAGCTAGCGAAATTTCAAACTAATTAGGTAAGTCTCTTGATGAGAGCAATTTAACATTCTCCAATAGTTTGCTTAACGACTTAAGCAAAAATTTAACTGAAAAAATACAGCCGCACACAATCCAAGTCCTTGTTTTACGCTGATTGATGTAGAAATGAAATGAATAACAAACTCTTCACAATCTTTTAATGTGTCGCATAGTGTTGGGAGCACTCACACTTCAAATCGCACTGTATACTATAACTTACTTTGTTGGACAAAAGCTCATAGTTCGTTCAGCTTGAACGCAACTGACTGGACAGACCGTTTATTCGCTTATACTCGTGAAAGAATTGCAACTTTTTTCAAAAATTTTTGTATTTGCAGAGTTCACTTCACAGCAGCAAACGCGTTAGCAGCATGCGCGCATTCGTGTGGAACTTTGCACAGTGAAGCGTTGCTATCGGCAATTTTTCTGGCTTTTTGTTTTTCTTCTTACCAATAAAAGGGTATTAGATTTTTCTTCTTTTCAACGAAGCTTGTAAAGGTTTTCAAGCAGATAAAATTATACTGCTGAACTTTTCATTTATCTCGTCATTTTACTAAGTATATCGTTTTAGAGTACAATTTTTCATCTTCCTTGCAACGGATAAGATATTAAACTGTAAGTCACCATCATTTTTATAAAATACCAATTAGCGGGGACGGAAACTAGACGAAATTTGTATAAAATTTACTTCGTAGCCCTTTGGGCACAGCGCTGATCAAATGAAGCCAAATAATCTGCAATACAATTTTTAAAAGCCAAACAACCGTTTTAAACTAACGTAACCAGATATTTTTCACCAAAACGCGGAGCAGGAAAAAGTTGTTGAAACTTATGTTAACATTTCACATCTCGATTGTATTATTTACTAAAAACAAACTGTTCTCACTTTCACCGAAACCCTTAACAAAATAGGATTTATTATTTTCAATGAAAACGCGGACCGCGGGAAGCAGCAAATCAAAAACGCGGAATTGCTTCGCGAAACGCGGATCATATGGTCACGTTATTTTAAACTAAAACTATGGAAATCAACTGCAAAAGAGTCGATTTATGTTATATAACAAAACAAAAACTTTTATTGATGACGCATCTATCGAAACTGCTCACAAGCCTTAAAATTTCACTTTACCTTGAAGTGGCTTAATAATCGCCTAGGGCAAACATCTTGAATATTTTGCTATTTTATTATTCCAGTTAAAGAAGACTTCAATGAATAGAATGCAACAA
Organism: Meiosimyza platycephala; assembly: GCA_963662105.1. Classification (NCBI taxonomy): domain Eukaryota; kingdom Metazoa; phylum Arthropoda; class Insecta; order Diptera; family Lauxaniidae; genus Meiosimyza; species Meiosimyza platycephala. Next base: position 733,100 of record OY759210.1, on the reverse strand, counting down.
GGAGCATTCTATTTTGTTAGGAAACTAAATCTGTTGCAACATAAATCATCTCCTGCAACGTGTGACTTGTTGCACAACAGGCAGCAACACAGCGCGCGCCATCAACAAACTCATCAACAGCCAACTCAGCGTCGGATTGTTTAAGATCATCCAAAAGGCAGCATCGCACTCAATGACTAAGAAACAGACTTGCATAATAAAAGACGCTGGGCAGAGACTACTGGTGTCCCTGCCGCGTTGTTATGACATCTTGGTGATATTAAAGGACGCGAGTCGCACGTCATTTTACCGATAAAGGTGATGTCTGTTGCAAAAACTCTTACAGTTGGTAGTAGATAATCATCTTTTATCAGTCCCGGATAAAATGTTCTACAAAACGAACTCTGAAACACTTTTCAATCGAACTTGGTAAACTATTTAAGAGCTTTCGATACTTATATCAACAATAAGTTTTAGGTTTTCAATATACATATATGTATTATAAATATGTTGAAAAAATCTACCATATACAATTTGAAGAAGAAGAAATTCCCACGCTCTTTTGACAATAAACAAAATTTTATTCACTAGAAATACCGTAAATTAAATAAAAAGCCAAGTCATTTGTCACACTCAGGTCAAATTAAACATAATAGGGGTGTTTTCTTTTTTTCAACTCCCACTTCCCAAAATTCAAATTTAAATTAACAAAAGAGGGTTGAATATCGATAAGAAAATTTAAATAATGATAGCTACCAAAAAAAGAACAACAACACGTTGATATGCCCAAAACGAACAAACAAAACCAGCATGCAATATTTGTTAAGTCTTATCTGCGAAGCAATAGTTCCAATTAAATATACATACATATGTTGTATACTAGAGTAAATCAATATTTTTTTTCAAACAGTTTTAATAGTTGGAGGTACATGAAAGAAAAATTCGTCACTCATTAAACTTTTTAATATTTTATAGGAATAACATTGCGTGTAATACTTTACTAGACAGTGTCGTCCATATCTTGTGAAAGAAAAACCTGACACGAATGGAACTAAGTCCTTGAAAAGAGCATAAAGAACAAACTAAAAAGTTCAATGAGCCACCAGTGACTATTAATATTATGAGCTTTCCTGGGACCAGAATTTTTCTTGCACCTGCAACTCTTAAGTTTGAAAAAAAAAATAGTCACCTTATAACAACTACACACCCAAAAATAAATGTGTCATGATTTTGATATTTTAAACATACCAATTCAAAGTTTCTGTTAAAATCATAAACTATTTTTTTATGAAAATGTATGTGTTACAGTAGGTAAAAGAAATTGAACATAGTTTTCATGATAAAAACGTAGAAGCATTGAGATTACATTTACATTTTTACATCAATTCAAATGTTGAAATAGAGTCCTTAATATCATTTCAAAATTTTGTAATATTAATTTTCTATGAAGAATTAGGAACTGATATTGATAATTTGAATATAATATTATTTAATATCAATAATCAGTGTATAATATTAAAAATGTAACCTCAAGGATTCAAAGGATAAAAATTGAAATCGAATTTTTCATTTTCATGACAAAATGTACTGATGTAATTTTCATTTCGTTCAAAGAGTCAGAATTAGGTTTTAAGAAATTTTTAAATCGAAAGAAATATGCAGTAGAAAAGTCAAATTACTTGCTGAAAGCTAAATTCAATCGATTTTTTGAATAAATTTGGAAATGAATTCATTGCTTTAAATTATGTAGTTCTATTTTTAGTTTCAGTTCCTTGCAATAGAAATGTGAATGAACTTTTAATATGGAAGATCTATGAAACACTTTTAAAATAGTTTTGTATTGTAAGGAAAATGATTTAATATTTTCAATACCAAAACCAATATGAGGAAAAAAGCTATTTCATATCAATTTCACATTATAATATCAAATCCTAGCCAAAATGTTTATGCTACTCGTACATTATTTAAGGTTAAGTAAACTTCCACCTCTTAAGCACAACAATGTTTAATATCATAATAGATATATTCCATATTAGATGTATATTTTAAGCACCTGAGGACTGCACATTAACTTCGTAAGACGTTTAGTGGTCAAATGAAACATTTTCTTACGGTATCATATAATGGCTATATTTTTATACTACGATTTCTTATATTGGGGTATTAGTTTCAAAATTATCAAAAATTGTATAACGTTATTAATATATGGTCTAATGCAATTCTTTTTACGTTTTCCTTCCATCTCTGCATTTATTAAAACAACTATCTCGCCTTATACCAGTCAAACAGTCATATGTTGAACTGACAAGTAAATATCTACATTAATTCCCGTACCCAACATTATTTTCCCATTCCTGATGCCTCAGTCTCACTTTTTAATTCGCGTTCTGTGAGTAGATTCAGCCGCATAGATAATTGAAAAATTCCAAAGCGGAGATGGAACGCTTGGTGCAACTGGAACATGGCCAACAGAAGCGCCCCTATTCGTTGGGTTAATTATGCGCGCACCATAGTGGCTCAAAGTTGAAAAATGTAATCATCGTAGAAATTATCAGTGAAGTAAAAAAAAAATTATGGAAACACCAAACAAAATGTGTACAATTCATATCACTTAGTATTGCAAATGCACCCTACTGGCAGCAGCTACTGAACTAGCAATTAAAGTCTTAGTCATGCTATGGATACAGAGCAATAATTTTATTTAAAAACCATTATTGATAAAATTTCAAGTTGCTTTAATCTATAACAAGAACTTACTTAAAAATAATTTCAGTTCAAAAACGCAGCATAACATTTCATTCGAATTAAAGAGAAACAAAATTATAGAGAAAAAAGGTCTGTAACAAATTATTGTAATACAGATAGTCTTTGAAAAATTTAATTTAATTTGAACAAAATCAAAGTAAACATTAGAACGCAACTGAAAGCTTACACAAAAGATAACTTGCGTTTCCATGAAACGAGAATGCAGTCGAAGTACTCTTATCGTGTAAGAGCGAAACCGTATCTTACTATTTTTAAACAACCTAAAATTGTTGTTTATACATGAAAATATATATTTTTATAAATATTGAGATGTGTACTACACATGTATGTAATGGTAAAACTTTATTTGAAAAACAGCTCCAGTGATTTTGATGAAACTTAGAGATATGGTGTACATGTGAACAAATTAAGATTGGTTGGCTTGGTTCCCTGAAATTTTGAATTTTATTGCGTTATATTTCGCAATGTAGTGTAATTCAAATCAGATATGTATTATAATGCAAAATAGTGGGTATAATAGAAATTATATAGTGAAACTAGATAAAAGGTTGTAAAAGTAAAACCAATAAAATAATCGAAAAATATATTATTTTCAGGACTAACTTCAGAATCCTGAAGTTTTTTTTTTTTTGTATTAAAATATTTATTTAAAATTAATAAACATTTCTTATGACTACAACTAGTCTAATGACTGACGAGCAGTTTGAGTCTAATTAAAGAATCCGAATCCTTTCTTCAGATTTGGTTTCAGCAGTTCAAGCCATTTTTGCGTTTTTGAAAAAATAGTTGGCGGAAAAAGACTTCTGAACACAAACGTTTTATTAAGTTTTTTATAATTTTAAGACAATGTTCTCTTTTGTTTAAGAAAGAAAAATAATTATATTTTCAATTTGTAGAGTGTATATTCGAAGCCATAAGCTGACTCGATAATCCAACTGTAAGACGGAGCCACCCGATACCCCACCCAGACCAAGCTGTCGTAATTACTGCTCTTCATGATTTACCCTGCTATGCTTGCATATCAATTTAGTAATGAAGCGCGTGAGATCGTTTCTCATCTCATGGTTCTTGATTGCGTTTTAGAATTTGAATATGAATTCGCACCTGTGGTAGAGACACCTGTGCTGAAGTGCATGTGCGAGTAGGCAATGCACTAAGTTATTATTGGTTTCACGAGTTGCGAGAGTTTTTCATTTTTTCAATAGAAAAGCTTGGAATGTTGTAATGTACTTAGGGTACATTAAAATTATTTCTTTGCGTTTGCCTCTCCAGCACATATTAAAATTGCTCTGCACTTTTCAAAAAACACAATTTGAATTATTGTATTGAAATCAGCCATCGACTGCTTAAAAACCCCGTAATTAAATACAACTTTTTCCAAAAATTCAAAACAACGAGTTAATGAACTCAATGCGATATCGCGAAACATGAACCACCTGAAAATTGATACCATTTTTGGAAATTCACAGCGCTCCAATAAACAACAATGGTAGCAAAAATATTTACAATTTATCGTCATTTGAACAACGATGATGCAGGTTCACGTGTGTGCTGCGTCGCTGTCGTCAACGAACCATGAAAGGGTGCTGTTGATGGTAGTGTTGTACTCGTACTCGTACCTGTGGAGTACGATTTTAGAGTTTGATTCTCCTTAATTTTTATTGTTTATGATGTGGCTACAAACAAGAATGGACAAATTTATATGACTTTAAGTTTCTTACTAAACAGTGACATTTTTAATAGGGCTTTTGTTATGTAGAAAGGAAAAAATGAAAAGAGTGCGGCATTATTCAGGGGTTCTTATTCGAATATGTTGTTACCTTTTCCATGTGTAATTAAAGTCTTTTTGGAAACAAGAAACGTAATTAATTGAAATCGCTTCTGCTACTGATGGGAACCGAAAATATGTAAGGAAGCAGAATAATTCCTTGTCACTAAGTAGCAGTAACAGTAGCAACAATAACAATTACAAAAATAACAACAACTGACTTTGATAAGGAAATGACATTGCAGAAAATGCATTCACCACTAGCGGTGGGTATTGTTGCGAAGCGAGTGAAAAATGCCAATAGTACGCATGCTGTCCATTTTAAAATTCTTTTGTAACATAATTGATTTAGCCGGAAGAATTCAACGTCTGATGCTTTGGAATAATTTTTTTTTTCTAAGATATATTTTTTAACATTGACATTACACAAAAATTCAATCGTCAAGTCCAAAAATTGACCTCTTTGAAAACATTTCTCAGAGCGGGTACTTGTGTTCAGAGAAGGTGGTTGTGCATTTAATATTTTATATTTTTATTAAAATCTGCTCAACTCCAAAAATTCTGTCTTGGTCATTTATTACGAAATTTTGATTTCTATCGAATTTTGGCTTTCAAAATTATAAACCAAAAATTGTCTGCTCAACATGTTTTAATTGCTAAATAAATTTAGTTGAAGCAACACCGGTTTATTTTTTCTATGTTTTGTGTTGTAAAAAATCAATTGCTATTGCTGCGGGAGGTGAGTCATAACTCATAAGGTGAGTGCTTTTGTTTTGTTGCTGTTGTTTTTTTTTTTGCACAATAATTTTTTATATAGCAACAGGTGTTTTTATATCGACATACGATGGTCTCATTTCAATTGTTGCCAAATCTATACATACAAATTATCTTCTCATATGATTTAATACACTTACGTACGTACGTTCATACCTTATTAATTTCGCATGTTTGCACTATTGTGAAATTTCAAAAAAAACTGGGTATCAGTTAAAATTTTATTTTTATTAACTGCTCCATGTGGCTCAGAGCTCATTAAAAGCTGTACTTATATTTAACAAATCCTTACCAAATTTTTCCAATTTACTAGCTTATCGAACCGCAGACAATGCTATTATTGAAAGCATTTCATTAGAATTTTGCTTCTGCAAAGACACAAAACACTTTCATAAACATGCTACATTGTAAAATAATCTTCCGGTCTTCTGAAATACTTTCAAATCCACTCTTAGTTCAATGCAAGAATTTTTCGAGCGACTAAATTTTAAAAACATACCAATCTTCATTGCATCAAAACGTTTTAATGAAATTAGTAGAAATAATATCTTATGTCACATTAAGTTGAATATTTGTTCTTATGTTCATTTGAAATATAATCTTTATTTGCAGCATACCATTTAAGTATAAGTTATCTTCAAAAATTTTAATGATGTAGCTCTTAAGTAGGATTACTCAAATCAATGATTGTTATTTTTAATTGGCTAGCGAGCTTATATAAATGAAGTTTTCTTTGTTTTTCTCTCCCAAAAAAAGAAAATTAAGATCAGAGTAGAGATATCAAAAGGTCTCCAAAAAAAGCCTATAAAAAATTTTTCCCATGCCTACCGAAGAATATTATTTTTGATCAATATTGAATTTTCTTTGAAGTAATAAGTAAATATTTCCCTATATCTCGAAAACTATTTTAGTGGTGCAATTCTGCCCTTATTTTTTTAGCATTTCTTCCGGTGCAGACGAAATCTGCTCAGTTAGATCCTACATCCAAAAAAATTAATAATCACCCAAATCAATTAGAGATTTTCACTCAAAAACGAAAATGAGATGTGAATCAGGATGTCAGATTATGGGGAATATTTCTGTACAAAAAATTGCTCCGAATTTCATAATCTTTTTGCAGAAGATTTTAATGGTTATAGATGATTTTTGCTATTTATTAAAAATTAAAAAGCGACCTAAGATGTCTGTGAATAATTGCCCAATACTTATTAGGCTCATATCTTGTCTTATACTTAAAAGCACGAAATGAAATATCCATACTTTTACGATTCGCCTCACATTTACTTAATTCCAAAACACCTTGATTACTCATATGTTCAATATATGAACATGCATATCTCTAAAACTCTCTATAAGTCAAATTCTGTTCTGTTCTGTTGCTCGGGCGCAACGCTTGAGGGGCGGCAAAATGGTCGTGAAATATATTTTTGATAGGATTTTTGAAAGTCAAAAGTAACGGACCTTTTTTTTAGTAAATGAAAACAATTGTTAAAATAACTAATTGTAAATAAATAGTTAGTAAATTGCAATGTTGTAGGTGGCGATTTTGGAATTAAAAGTTAAATATATCTCTTTTTGATAGAGTTTCTGAAAGTCAAAAGCGACGACTTTTCTTTTTTTTTTAATATCTAAATTTTCTTTTGGTAGGGGGTGACAAATAATCTTTTTGTCACGGGCGCCCGATGTGCACGGTGCGCCTCTTATTATAATGAAGTTTATACCTTGCGTCTTGCTAAAACTTTTAAGTATAAAAGGTCTGAAATATGGACAGTTTAAGAGTTATGATACATATATCAATATTTTATTATACGGCTAGTTTATATGGGTTTGATTGACTTTTAACAGATAATTATAAATCAATATTAAAGTAATCTACGTATACTTGTATGTTCATTTGAACTTACATAATATAATTTTAAAAAATAAGTTTCAATTCAGGTTTACACTTTACAGATATAGGTAGATGAAAATCAGTCATTCATTTGTTTCGTCATACAGATTTAGCAAAGTAAGTACCATTTTGTTTTGCTCATCAATTTGAAAACACTGGAAAAGAAAACCGGTTGTCAAAAAAAAAAAATATTATAGACGAAGTTCAGACAGTATACAAAAACAACAATTATATATATTCTTCCTTATTTTGAGACTAGTTTTTTAGAGTTTTTTATTACTCTTTAAAGGTTTATTTTTAATGGCATTTTAAATGTACATACAAGCAAAAATATTGAAGTCAAGAGAGCAACTAGCTTAGCAGTTTGAAAATTTGAAATGTTCACACCCAATTCGATTCAATCTGTTTTTAATTAAAAAAAACGAATTCCTAGAAGTTGAAATTTGAGATTTGAAGTGGTGTGACATCACAGGAAGAAAAATACAAACAAATCGAAATGTTTGTTGAGTATACTCACGTTTTCCACTAGGAGTTCATTGTTGTCACCACAAGCATCGTTTTCGCTCAGTACGGACCCGAACTACTTTTTTTTGTTCTCCAAGCTTTATTAAAATCACAAGGAAAAATTCCAAAATATGTAATTAAATATGGCGTATTTAAAAACTATTGGTGTAATTTTAGGTGATAGACCTAATTTTGTTATATTTTTTGACATCTCCGAGTTCCTGGTCTTAAGTGGTTGCCACCAAAAAAATAGGCCAAACTTTCATTAGTTTATTCAAAAAAAAAATTAGCAGGAAAAAACGTTCAATATACGTAGTATATAAAATTGTCATATCTTGAAAAGGTTATTCACACATTCGATATTTTCTAGAAAATCTAAGTAGAAGGCGCCATGGTTACAGTTCTTATAATCGACAAAAACATTTTTTTTACGAGACCAAACGTTTTTCTTTTTTTTTATTTATAAATTTCTTTATGCACTTCACGATGTATTTTATATATTTCTATATATTAAAAGTAGAAGAAATATGTGTTAACATTAAAACATATGCACACAATTTTTTTACCAAACAATAATTAAAATTCCAGCAAATAACGCTTTGCAATTGGCAACGCTTCGATTCGCACCCCATTTCATTCATTCATTCCTCATCCATTCATTCGACCAACAAGAAACTCGATTGCCTCTCGTTCGTCATAAATCTTAGATTTGTGTCTTTCTTGACCAGCATCACTAATACACCAGAGCCACGTTGTTGTTTTACCACAACGCGAACTCATTAGGCAACGGCAGTCATCCATCCACTACCGCATTAATTGCAAAAATGAGACCAGCAACAAGTACGCGCTCCATGTACAATATTAGCACGTAATTCCGTTTCTATAACTCCGTTCGCTCGTTCGTATTTTCTTTGGTTTTGCAGTTACTGTTTTTTTCTTTCTAGTTAGCATTCCCCCACTTTACCAATGCTTTTTGTTGGCAAGTCAGAAAAAGGGTCTGAGCAACGATCGACGTTATCTCTGGGCACTCTCTTTTTTTTCTTCGACTAAGATTTTGCTTTTTTGTCTTCTGATTTTCTGCTCCGTTGAATTTAATGTTTTGTGTTTCATCGACCGATGCGCCAGCATGAATCACATCACGTCACGTTACGTTACCATAATTTAGATCAAAGCACATTTTAATAATCAAGACGTACTTTTTGTCGATACTGTACTTTAAGTTAGTGAACTCACTTCACTACTCCTCCCCATTACCCTCTCCTTGCTCCTTGCCTTCCTATGTCCCTCAGCAACATTTCTAATGCTTGTTTTCATTTCGTCGCTGTCGTTTTTATTATTATTATTGGTTGCCATCATGTTAAGCAGGTGCTTTACCGCATTTACCCTACTGCTACCTGATGTTATGGCCCAAACATACATTTAGGCAGCCCACAAAGCGGAAGCCTCAGCCAACACTTGCTACATCTTTAGAAGAATAAACTGGCGAATTTCTAGTGTTGCGAGTAGCGCGAATCTGATGTTTATCGAATCCAACTGAGCATGGCGAAGAGTCTCATCATCATTATAGTAACTGTGCATAGGTTTGCTACTATTTTTTTGTTAAGTCCGAGCGCTGCCACGACAAAGTAGCTCTGCAACTGAGGAAGATGTTTTGCTTATTACACTGGATGCTAGAAATGTGAAGGTTAAATTTGCATAATTTCTCAGTGGAAAAGATAACTCGTCCTTTAGCACTTACATTTTTGAAGGAACTTACACTACTTAAAGAGGTTGTATTTCCAAAAATGATTTTTTCCATACCCTCTGGTTAAAGCAAGACTATAGGGGCGAACCGTGCTCATCGGGCGCCAGGGCCAAAGAACTTATTTGCCGCCCCTACCCAAAGAAATTTTCATTTATCTTACAAAAATAAAAGGAAAAGGGTCTTCAGATATTCTAAAACTGATAAAGAGAAATATTTCAGTTTAACTTTGAAAATCTCCACCATTCAAATTTACTACATCGATTTATGTTCATTTACTAAAAAGAAAGGTCCTCACTTTTGACTTTCAAACCCACCTCCTAGGCACGCGATTTAGGTCAGCGATTTACATGAGTAGTTGGTAGAAGCAAAGCTTCCATAGCCAATAAATTTGACGATTCCATTTTAAATGGTTATACAGATTAAATACTTCGTACTTAGCAGTTGCAAGAAGTAATTAATCCTTATTTTAAAATACACTTAATCTTAGGAATCCTAATTGGTCTCAGTACGAGACAATATTAGGTCTTACTTTCATAGGAGCCCTTTGTAGTAGCTACAATGTTCCAGACGTCAGGAAGGTGCAATTATTTCCAATTTATTTGACAGAGGGACTCTTTAATAGGCTATGGAGTAATTGCTTTTTCGATACTCTGATGGATACAACGGTTGATACACCCGCTATATGAAACTTGATAGTTTTCAGGTTTTTGACATTCGCTTTGACTATATTGTTAGTGGCCGCATGGGTAATATTGTTGACGACAATCATCTTAATAATTTCACAGTATATGATCACGGTAATTTTATGAAATTAGGATTTTTCAACTAACGTACAGAGCGAAAGACACTAGAAACAGATCATAAAAAAAGTAAAACACTGCAATTCAGTTGATTGTTGTACATCTGCGCCACGCCATCATCCATGTCCAGGAGGGACTATTGTATATAATCAAAGAGTGTGCGCATGCGCAACCGCGCATCTTAACAATTTGTGTTTTATGAAATGATTTCAATTATTACACCTGTGAACGTGCGCCATTTTATCTTTATTATTATTGTATTTGTAGGTTTCAATCTTTATTTCTCTTTTCTATTCGAAGAGAAGAACACAATGTAGTAGTGACTTAAAAAACGCAACTAAGCGAAGATCCTCTACTATGATCGAGAGCAATGAACTTCTTAATATCAGTGTCTTCCCTCACATTTTCTGCTAAGTGTATATGTACATTATAGACTTTTTAATTTTGAAATAAAAAATAGATCTTACAGAATAATATTGCACCTCTTGGGTCTAAGTCCAATTGTGATCTTTTTCAACTTGTTGAACACTATTTGAACCAACATGATCACTAGTGCTCATCTGCGAAACAACACAGCACATTGAACAGCAGCTGAGGGCAGCGTAATCCTAAGTTGCTTTTTTTTCCTGATCGTACTAAACGGCGATCATTGGCTACATTCATTGAATAACTGGCCACTATTCAGAGTTTCGTATGTCTGCAATACATTGCAGATACTTCATTCAGTCGTTGCATTGAATTTAGACGCCATTCATACTTATTGCATTGATAATCATCATTCGTAAACCTTGATCAAGTCATCGATCGTCTTTTTTTATTTCTTTAGTAGTTACTACATGTTCCACAGTAGTCTTAAGGATCTTGTTACCCCATTTGGCGAGGTGTGAGTTTGTTCACTCAACTGTTGCTCGATTGGTTTTTAAAATGATGCCACAGCAATAATAATCATAATAACAATATCATAAACTACGATCACTGATCTGGCTGCTCTGTAGCAACAACTGAGGAAGAACGAGAATGTGTTGTGTGATCCTCATGGCAACTCAATTGCTAATATTACTGATATGTAGTATTAAATTTATTTTACAACATTGTTAACATTTTTTTATTGAAGAATGTTTTTCAAGGTTTTTAACAGCGAGTACTTTAGAATTGTCTGTTTCAAATTAAAATAGAGAGATTTGATTAAGTTGTATGGAATATTTTGTTGAAAATGGACTCGAATAATATTAATGTGGAGTTCTATGTCGCTGAAATTAATATAAAAGAATTGTACTACCAGAATGGAGAATATAGGTATTTTTTATAGATACTATGTAGTAGAAAATCATCGAGGCCATTGGTAATGCAAGATGCAGGCATCACTTCAGCCCGTATTGTCATCAGGGCCTCATTACCCTAGTGGCCTCAGATTTTTTGGGGGACCGACAAAAATGTAATTTTTTTATTTTTGATTAAAAAAAAACAAAAAATGTCATCAACTTTTTCTCCGCTGCACCGCAACACAAAAACCCGGTGGCAATAAATAGACTGCGACGGGATTGCATCAGTGGGCGTGGCATCTCCGACACAAGCTAAAAACGTTTTAATAAATATTTGGTGTACTATATAATTTGGTGTAGAGACATCGGCTACTATAAACTTTGAAATTAAATGGAATTCGACGGGATTGCATCGGTGGGCGTGGCACCTCCTATGTTAAGATAAATTTGTTATAACCAAGATTTTTCAACTTGACTTTTACAACCTGTTTCAATGTTTTTTAAATTTTCAACCTCTTTCAACTTTTTTCAAATTTTTTTATCGATGTTACCAGCCTTTTTCTACTGTTTCAATCTCTTTCAAATTTTTTCAACCTCTTTCCATTTTTTTCGTTTTTTTCAACCTGTTCCATATTTTTTAAATATTTCCGACTATTTCAAACTCAATCAACTTTTTTCAACATTTTCCATATTTTTTCGACTTTTTCAACCTCTTTCAATCTTTTTCGACTTTTTCAACTTTTTTCGATATCTTCAACTTCTTTCGAGTTTTCAACCACGTTCAAATTTTTTTTCAATTTATTTATTATTATATTATTATATTATTTCGCTTTTGTCAACCTCATTCAATTGTTTCGAGTTTTTCAATTTCTTTCAGCTATTTCAACATTTTTCAACATTTTCCAATTTCTTCGAGTTAAATTTTTCAATCTCTTTCAATTTTTTTCAACCGACTATCGACTTTTTCAACCTCTAAAACCCTACCCTAAAATTTTTGAACTATTTATGTCAAGAACCGAAAAGCAAAACTTGAGCCGACATGTGTGTTCTTCTCATGGATACTGACACGTATATGAATTTTTATCAAGCATTCTTCTTTCCGTCATAGGTATCTATTGCTCAGAAAAATTTGAATTAATTTTAATGACGACACGCTAAACTAATTCTACATCATGAAAAAAGCGCGCAGAGTATGAATCAACAGCAGCAACAGTTGGAAATATCAACAAGTCCGGTTTGCTTGCTCAACTTCAGCGCAGGTGTTCTTCATTAAACCTTTCTCGTTTGAATTTTCTTCAACTTTTTTTCATTTCCCAAACAATGTAAAGACTTTTATTTCGCAAAACACACACTCGCAGACATCGCCACTTGGCGGTGATTTACCCTTTTCTGCTATTGCCTTACATGCGTTTGACATGCAAGAAATTAACTTATCGCGATTTTCGGGGTCTCCAAGCGTAACAGAATATTTCTAACTAAAAAAAATTGTATATGGGGTTAGCTCGTGTTGAAGCTAAAACTTTTTGTTGAGTTTACTAAACTCAACGTCGCGTTACCAATGAGTTGCGCCTTTGATTTTTTTCTTAAAAAAAATTCAATGATACTTCTTCTTATTTTCCAAAATCGTACTGTACGAACTCATATTTATTTAAGCGGTTTCAAATTAAATGGAAGCTTTATATTCTTAGTTTTTATCTTTATTCGTACCTATGTACATAATTTTTGGCTGTTGAACCGCACTTATATATACATATATGAGTACGTATCGATTAAATTCTATTAGATAACTTCACTTTTATGATTACTGATTATACAGGCCCACAAATAAATGTTTTTCTTCTGAAGCTTGGATGCCAGCCAATATGATATTTCCATGTATTTTTTCACGCTGAAACTGAAACCGGATTCGGATTTGAACCAAAAGTAAACGAAACAGTACCATTGGGCGTTGCGACTACGAACCAAAAATGTTTAAGTGTATTTAACAATAATAATAAAATTTGGTACGAAAATATCGATTGCTATAAGTTAAGAAAATATATGGAACACAGTGGAGATACACCAGTAAGCGTGACAGGTCTCACATAAGAAAGCAGCTTTGGAGAATATAGATATATTATACATTTTGCTGGCAATCATAACGAAATTTGGTATGATGATGCAAATAATCATAAACTTTTACTGGATCAAACTAAGACGGGACTGCACCAGGGATAATATTTGTGTAACGACCAAGTTTAAAATAAAAATCATTAGACTAAATGCTTTTCAAATGATATAATAGACATGACACTTTCAATGCAAGGTTAAAGCCTCTACCATTCAAGATATTTTATCACATGAAACATTAAAAATGATACCAATAAATTAAATTAAATTTCATTCTTTCTTATATTGAATTTATATTAAATTGTTATCTTCATTTACAGCTGAAACCCAGCAATTAAATGGTAACTTTATACCTTTGACTTCAATGATAGAGATAGCCAAGTTACGGAAGGCTTGAGAAAATACCTTTGTTAATTTCCACAAAATTATCTCCAGTGTGTTTTGAGCTTAAGAGTTCCATCAAAATTAACGACCTTCTTCTTTTGTTGTTGTTGATTTGATATTGCATTTGTTTTCCCAACAAATCTACAGCAATTCATCTTAGTTTTCTTAAGAAGTTTCATCTCAGGATTAAGGCTTCCGTTATGGTATTTGTGATAAATTTGTATGTGCAAGACTTTTCACCTTTCGGCAGTTGCAGTGCACTTAACTACAGCCGTAGTTCTATATTCTTATGTAATTTAAAAACTGCTCAAAAATTTATCGATTGTAGCATTGAAGTGAAGAATTGAAGCTGAAAACTTATCAAGAGCAGCAGTACACTTAGTAGCTCTGCAACCAGCATTATAAACCACTGGGCCATCAATAAATAATCCAGGCCTAGGCGAATCTCGTCATAATATAACCTTGAACCTGAATACCATGTAGAAGGAGCAAGTTTTCATATGGAAACTTTCATTGAAACCGTACTTCAACCGACTACCGTATAGGTGTAGACTACAACTCGTTAAAAAAATCGAATAAAAATTTTCTATCGCTTAGTTGTTCATTAAACCAATTCAACAAAATAAAATCTAGAAAATTTCTAAAAACTGATTTTGGGGGATTGCATTAAGCTCGTGCATTGAAATATGTGCCATTACAACTAATTTTTTGCTATCAACCACTTTGCAGCAAAAAAGCAAAATAGCAGCTGAAATAGAACCCATGTTTATCATGAGAGCAAAAGGCATCAACTTCCCACCTAAAATACATCCCAACACAAGGTAGCAATAAAAATATAATTTCAAAGAACACAAAATTCAAATTTTACGCAAAACTCAAACTCAGTGGCTTCCTCAGCCACAGTTCTACGAAGCCCGAGTCAAGTCTTATCGCTGATCTTGAAACGCAGCCGTTTGGAAAGATACCAATACTTATGCATTCATACAGATATGAGTATTTTGTCTCGCTTTAATTTTTTCACTGAACATTTAATGTGACCAAAAACTAAAACTGAAAAAAAAACCACAATAAAAATATAAAGATACATAACAACAACTACTAAAATAAAATTAAAAGTCACTGCCAATGGGTATGTGGACTTTTCATTTTTGTTGTTTCAATGTTGGCAATGCGGCTTTACTTTAATTTACTTTTGCTACCATGACTCGACTTGACTCAACTAAACTCTCGGCTCAGATCGCCTTGACTTGGTGGTGTGGCTTAATATTTCAGTTAGGTCGTAAAATTATGGCTAAGTAGAGGGACAGACACCGACGTAGTGCTGATACGCAGTCGCACCAATAAAATTAGACACATCATCATCATAATAGTCATCATAATCATAATTATATGGCAACTCTCTAGCGACATCGCATCACATAAATACACGCACAATGGACGCATTAAATCGGGTCGACCAGGGTAATTAAGAAATATAACTAACAAAAAAATAAAAAATGGTGGAAATAATAAAATGTTATAAAAAATTTCACAGAACTTTTTTTGGTTCTTTTCATGTTGTTGTCCCCAAACCTTTTTTGATGACTTCACTTAACTTTGGCTACAACAAAGAAGTGTGAATTGCTGTTATTTTAATTGTTGTTGCTCTTATGATATCTTAAATTATTATTATTATCTAGGCCCACCTCTGAACATAATACTACATTATTATTAGAAACAAAAAACTCCCAGAAATTAGTCAAAGAAAAAAAACAAAATTCCTCCCTTTTCTTATCCCGCTATTTCCTGCCTCTGTTGCGCAGTGGGAGGTCAAAAGCTTTTAAATGTTCTAAGCCCAACTTTGAAACTGCCAAAAAAATGTTAATGGTCAAACCAACAATAGTGAAATCTTGCGTGAAAATCATGTTATATTCACATAAATTTTCATAAAATTTTATGAAAATTGAAGCAATTAGAGAAAGAGTTGAAAGGTTTTATACAAGTTTGTTAATGGGAACGTTTCTAAACATTTTAGAACGCAAGCTTCTTGGAAATCGTATGCTTGCTCCGTGGTTACAGTTATTACAATGATCGAAGAATACACCATACCATAGGTTGATTATTATGTCTTAATTTAAAATGTTTAATTTTTACTAGTATGTATTTATTAGCTTTGTTGCAATGTAGCTAGAGAATAGCTAAAGAAGTACGTAGGATTATTTCAGTATCTCAAATCTGGCAAAAATATCGAGTTTTTTAAAAGAAAAAGATTCCAAACATCAAAGATGTATACTTGGCATATCAACCATAAGGAATACTCTATATTTTCTTGATAAGGTAATTTATCCACAAATAAATAAGTACATAAATGCCATTTTTGCTGTCCTTACTCAATTGCTTAATTTTCTATGTTTGGACTGTATATCTTTAATTTAATAACTTATTCCAAATTCTTGAAAACAATGTGAGCCATCAACGTTATTATCGACAATAACTCCCATGCGCTCTCTATCTCGTTCCTTTCTCTTTATCACCTAGTTCAGAACTTTGATGTGCACTGTTTCGTCGAAATCAACTATAAAAGAGTTGCATGTTTTATACTATAAAAATATTTTTAATAAACTTACTCTCATATTCTTCCTGAAGCACAACTTTATCTTTTCCCTTCAGAAGCTCTAATTTATATTTTCCTAGCGTAATGCATGTTAAACAGCTTCGCTCGCTGGTTACACGTAAATTAAATGTGGCATCGGCAAATTTTATACCTAAATTACATTTGTATTACATTGGTGATTGAAAAACTATTCGACATTTTATAAGCTGTCTGACCTTTTATGTTTAGTTCGTTTGTATTCGGAAGTAGATGGGATTTCTTAATTTCCATTATACTTATATTTTCGTCTCTGTGATATCGTATGCCACCAAAACCAGAGATAATTGCTTGTAAGAAACCCCCAATGCCAGTCAAGAAATTGGCCGAACCAGAAAAGCCGATAATGGTTTCGCTCCAAACCTAAATGTTACACCAACTTGTAGGGGTTAAACCATAATCAAATTTTGTCATACCTTAAATTTCGGACGAACATAGTCCTGAAAGCATTTTTCAAAATAAAAGTTCGCTTTTTGCACATCACCAACATCTAGATAGTTAATAGCGAACATGGACCAAGTCATGGCGGGTCCTGATGAGCGTGTAACCTTCTCATAGAACTTAAGGTCATGCAATTGAGTAGCTCTGCAATTTAAAAGCAAATAAAAAATTGCAAACAAAACCGTAGCAATACAAACAAGTTCATTGAATACTGCAGTGGAAACCCTAGCAACACAACGTCAGCTTGTTTGACATGCTCATCAGGTGTATAACCCAAATGCTGTGGATGATAGTCCAAAAGTGAATCATAAAGCACCACCAAGCGATCTGCTACTTTTTCCCAATTAGAATTGGAATTTGTTTCGGGCTGGCATTGTTTTTGTGTAAAACTGTGGGAAAAAATCAAAAAATTTACGTACAACAAAATGGTAACTCTGGCGGGCATCAGCAAGTATTTTCTTAACAACTTTTCACTCAATCTGTTAGTGTACCATATATTTAAGATTTAAGTAATGCGGTCCTAAGGACTTGGAGCTGCTTAAACCGAAACGAGAGTCAGAATCTTTATTGCTTGAAAATTTTGAAATATTTGGCTTTTATGTGCCGAAAATGCCATTACTCTTCTACAATCTGATTGAGGGTTATCATTTTTTATAGAATTTTAAATGCTAAATCCATATGTATCTGTGAAATTTTATTTGTCGCATCAGGATGTTCAGATGTTCAAC
The DNA here is from genome assembly GCA_963662105.1 of Meiosimyza platycephala. Lineage (NCBI taxonomy): Eukaryota > Metazoa > Arthropoda > Insecta > Diptera > Lauxaniidae > Meiosimyza > Meiosimyza platycephala. Next base: position 715,321 of record OY759210.1, on the reverse strand, counting down.
CCAAAATGTACCAAAACTGCCTTATTATAATTTAAAATAGAGCATCTCAACACTCTGACGCGCTAGAATTAGATTCAGCACTTAAAAAATCATATCATGTTAACATTCTTTTACATTATAGTAGGGCTAAAAACTTACTAGTGATGTTCTAAAATAGCATTTTTGGACCTTAATAACCTACTGAAATACATCAAAGTTCTGACTATTTGCAAAGGATTTAACTTCAAGTTCGGTTTTAGCAGCTTGAGATGTGTGGAATGGCTTCACTACTGGCACACTGTTCTGTCCGTTTTTGTAACTATAGTACAAGCATCAATCTTCACTTCCATTTTCGAAAAATAATGAGTTGTCCGCCTTTGCTACTAACCTCCTCATACATATATACACATATTTATTTTGTATGTCACAAACCTAGCAAATTCAAGAGCAATTTTAAAAACAACATTTGTATAGACACTATCGGTCACATTCCAATGATCTTCATCAGGACCCATAACATCTGAAAGTTTAAAATTTGTAAATAAAATCAAACACTTAAAATTCCTTCTTTACCATTGATGTGATAATCTCCACTCGCTTTGTCGACTTCTACGCGACTCACTAAAAATATAGCGATTTTTTTAAGCAAAGGCCATGCATTGCCACAAAGCCATTCACGATCGTAAGTCGTGGCGTAAAATTGTTGCAACGCAAATGCAATATCGGCTGAAATGTGAATTTGATACTGCGCCACCTCGGGGCAACATGGATTGGTGACTTCTGTGCCAGTGAAAGCGCTTTCCCATGGAAATCTTTATGTCAATGAAAACAAATACAAATCTAATAAATAAATCAAAATAATTGCGAATTATTACATCACAAGTACCTTGCGCCCTTAAAACCTGTAAGCTGCGCATTGTATTCAGCTCCTGGTAAATGTTGCAGGCGATATTGAAAGAGTTGTTTAGTCCAGTTAGTTGATAGCTGACTCACAACGGGCAGCATCCATATTTCTGTATCCCAAAAATTATGGCCTTCATAATCGGCATCAAGATTGCCACGCCCTATGCCAGTTGGGCTCAAGCCAAAATATGGCGGACTTTTTTGACTAGCAGATTGTGAGGGTAGCGAATTAGCAAGGTAAAAAAGAGCAGCGTTTATTGTTCGCGACTTTTATAAAAAATATACATAATAGTTATGGAAGATCAATAAATGTGCAAATTAAATTACAAAATCTTGATGATATTTTGAAAGAAATGAGTAGTGTCGAAATTTGTTAATAGGCCACAAAAACTTACTAATGCTATATTTCCTCCAACAGTAATACTGAACTCTTTCCAAAAATGTCTCCACTCAGCGACATGAAGTTCTAACAAATGAGTTGAATCCGTCGCCAAAACTGATGAAAATATGCAATAAAAGGAATGGGTAATATGCAGCTTTTGTTTAAATTATATAAAAAAAAAACAAAAGTTTATCAAAATTTTAATTAACTGAGACACTAATTAGAAGTCTTGCATAAGCCACAATACACAAAAATATGAATCCAAATCCCCCAACAGTATCCAGGAGCACTAGGCACACATAGTATTACATGTAAGGCGTTTCGCTACTTTAGGGGAAATAAGTAAATTAATTTATATAGTGCGGCGTCTTATCGGAGCGCGGATTCTATTGCACGCCTCATTTTCTTGTTCCATAGTTTTCCATTAAAAAAAATCGATTTCGATTGGAAATTTGACGTAGAACACGATGCTGACATTAAAAATTTGATACAGGGTGGGAGCAATTGTTAAAAATTTTCAAATGTTTATAACAATATTAATTTGTAAATAATTTTTTAAGAAATAATTTTTTTATTTAATTTAATTTTCTTAGCTTTGCAATGGTATTAATCTCAATGTTATAGCTTTAACAGAAACGGAGTTATAAATTTTTGAAAGTGAGTCTTCAAGCCAAAAATCGAGATATTCTCAAAATTCAATAGTAAGAAAATACGTTTTCGATACGAAATTTGACGTAAAACACGATGGTCATATTAAAAATTTGATACAGGGTGGAGGAAATTCCTAAAAATCAATTTAAAAATTTAAATTGCTTATAACAATATTAATTTGTTAATAATTAAAAAAAAAAAAACATTTTTATATTAAAGTTTCCGTTTCGACACCTTGATTCTTTCGATTTTCGACAGATAAATATGTTTTACAGTAAAATTTGAACGCATGATGAACATGAATACAATTTTTTTTAGAATTTGTCATTGTAGGCTGTGGCATATCACTTATCACACCAAACTACTTTTCATAAAATTCCATAATTACCACTATCCATCTCGTTGCGAGCGACATCTTCTCGTTCATCGATCGTAATCACATAACGATAATATAGCTCTTTCTGACCATCTGCCATTTCCATAGACTTTTTCTCTTCAAAATGCTCGCTGAATGCAATAAAAACAGAACGTGTTTCGTTTTGAAAACTTTCATGTTCTACAACGATCGTATTACCCTTCAGCATTTTAGATCCGTTTTCAGTGAAATTAAGAGCATCACTTGCATTTCCGGGTTTTAAATTCAAATCGAAGGTAAATGACACTGCGCAGTTCAAATCTCATATCAGTAAATGCTTAGTGCTTAATTAATTAATCAAAAAACTACCACTCACCGTTAGCATCAGCACGCTGCACAACCAGTTCATAAACCAATGCGCGTGTAAAAAACCGATGCGCATAACTACGCTGCTCTACACTTAGGCCACCATGAACGGATGCTATCTTCTGCATTGAACGGAAGAGGCCATCTTTCAGTTTAAGTTCATATGATTGTTGCACATCGTTACCCGTAAGCGTATCGCAGCTGATGCTCAAGTTAAGCCAGTTAGGGATGCGTGCACGACGGCTGTCACCAGCATGGCCATTGTAGAGACCATTCATGAAAATTGCGTCCCCATAGATAGTAAAGCCCAAATGACCATTACTGAGTGTCGGCATAAAGTTGAGATCATCAGGAAGGCTAAAATATTATATTAAAGCGAATAGAGTTGTAAGTTGCATTTTTTTTTAATTTACTCTAAAAATAGTAGTAGCTACCTATCGGTCTTTAGAAGATATCCATCGCTTATAAATCCAATTGCATTGGAAAATTGAAATAATATAACGCTAAAAACAAATATCAGCATTTTTCCAGATACCCGCTAATCGCTCTTCGACGAAAACAAAAATCTACTAAATACAGTTCAAGATGATCTCAGAAGAGTTTCATCTCGTTTAAGACGTGCTCTAAAGCAAAGCGCTGATAAGAAAAGCATATGATAGCTTAGTTTGCAAGGTAAACAGCTCGTTGCACTTTGAAGCTTCTTTGAAGCTTACGAAAAGCTTTTCATTATTATTCATTATTTTCTTTACAATTCTTTCACATTTTCAATTCATTTTTCCAAAGCAATAAGCTTTTGTTAATAAAGTTACCGAAAACTTATTTTACAATGAGTTTTTTGAAATAAAAAAGAACAACCCACGCAGCACTGTTTTCATCATAATTTCTAAAATAATTATGGTCCCGAAATTTGGTCAAAGGATTTGAAATCATTATGGTGTTAATGTATACCTAGTGACATTTCTTCAGATTTTCTAAAGGCGGGAACACGAAAAAAAATTAATTCTTTCTAAACAATTGCAATATAGTGTGTAGTACAGCTCTACTGCACATGCCTTAAAGTAACTTATTAAAAGTATTATTGTTCAAAGCATTCTACCTTTCTTTTCGTACAACCGCCCCTGAATCCATTTCACATTTACTAAATCATTGTTTACAAATATTTGGCACTTCATATGCTTTTGTTTGTCCATATGCTTATCTTTTTTAACATAGGATGTCATTGTGGGTATGCACATCTTAGGAAGCATATAAAATGCGCTTTCTGGATGTTGAGTAGAAGCACATAGAAGCTTCTATATCCTAAATACGAAATACAAAAAAAAACTTAATAATTTATTTTTTATTTGTCGGCGATTCGAACCTAGGCCTCCCGCGTAATTCCAATGTTTTAAGTTGTGCACAATTTAACCAACTAAGCTACTCTTATTACTAATATCACTGAGACTAAAACTACATTGGTTTTTTGTGAACATGAAAAGTTGAGTTTTCAATTTCTATAGTTGCCACCCAAAAAATAAACTTAAACTTGCGTTAAACTACGCATGTAATAACATGGAATGCCTATGTTCAAAATCCAGTGGATGTAAAACAAAATTTTTATTTTAATTAAATAGAATTTCGAATTACCTGCTTCCCAAGAAACAGATCTACCGTGGGCCGAGGCGATGACTTCGATCGCGCGTGATCTCATTTTCTAATGCTGAGCGAAACTCTTAATCGTCTCCGCCAATATTAAATAAAATATTATAACATAATAAAATGTTTCTAATTGAAAATTATCTATGTCTATAAAATAAAATCATTTTTATCCTGGAGTCACGGGATTTTAATTAAACGGGAAATTAGAAGCCCTAGTACAGCATCATACCTCGTATACATACATACATTTTTCGCGCTACTGTCTGAAGCTTGGTAATGTTAAATGAAGAGTAAAATTTGTAATCTACAAAATTTCTAATTAAGAGATTAACTCAAACCAACTGGAACCCAGCTACTTTCAGTGATTGCGTAATTAAAAGCTTCTAGTAAGCGAAGTTATTTGAAGAAGTGTGATATAAGACTCTTTGAACAACATGGAATTTTCAAAACATAAACATCAAACTGATGAGTTTCTTTTAGCAGTAAACAGGTTTATAAAGACTTGCCCTAAAATTAGTAGAATATTGACCTCAACTTTTTTTGAACCACAGGCTTCCCGTCGACCTCAACTTTATGCCAACGCTTTGCAATGGTCATTTGGGGTTCACCGTCTATGGTGATGCAATATTCATGAATGGTCTCTACAATGGCCATGCTGGTGACAGTCGGCGTGCACGCATTCCCAACTGGCTTAACTTGAGCCTCACGCCTCATGACACGCTTCTTGGGGACGAAGTGCAATATTCATATGAGCTTCTGTTGCAAGACGGATACTATCGCGAAATCAGCATCTGCTCATGGTGGTTTGAGCGTAGAGCAGCGTTTCTATGCACATCGCTACTTTACGCGAGCATTGGTTTACGAACTTCAGGTGGAGCGTACAGATACTAGCGGTAAGCGAGGGTTTCTGATTTGTTTGATAAGCATGTACGAATTTTTACACAGAGCCTCTCGGTTTTTATTTGGACATGAAACCTGGTAATGCAAGCAATGCTATTGATTTCACCGAAAGTGAGCCGAAAATATTAAAGGGCAGAACGCTTATTGTAGAGCATAAAGAATTTCAAAAGGAGACGTGTACCATTTTTGTTGCTTTTAGCGAGCGTTTTGATGGACAGAAATATATTGAAATGGCTTATGGTGAGAAAGAACTTTATTATCGTTATGTGATCACGATCGATGAACACGAAGATATCGCTCGCAAAGAGTTGGAAAATTGTAAATATTTGGAATGATTTTCAATACGTAGATACTTTTAGTATTTTTGAGAAAATTTAATTCATTTTAAGTGCTGGCTACGGATTCGAACTCTTTGTTAGGCCTACATATAACGGAATGGACAAGTTTTTGGAAAGAGTTCCGCATCCACGTTGGCGGTAACATCGAACTAGTAAGCGTCAATCCTTTATTTATACTTAATGAACTCTAATGATACTTTGAAAACTAAACCGTAGTGAAATTATTACTACTGACCCTTAGTTTCTGTCTAATAAGAATTAATTTTTTTCATTCCTTACCCGCAAGTCCCGCACAATCAATGCTGGCCTTTTTTATCTTGCCAATTCGCTACCGTCACATAACTCTAATCAACCGAATCAACCATTTTTCGGACTCAGTCCAACCGGTTTGGGGCGTGGTAATCTTGATGATGATTATGAAGGACATAATTTTTGGGATACAGAAATTTGGATTCTTCCTGTTGTGACGCATTTATCCACCAATTGGTCTGTACAGCTACTTGAATATCGTTTGCGAAATTTACAAGGTGCCGAGTACAATGCAAATATAACTGGTTACCAAGGAGCACGGTATTGTACTAAAGCCATTTTACTAAATATGTAATAAGTTTCAACTGATTTTACACATTCATTAAGTTTTCCTTGGGAAAGCGCTTTCACCGGCACAGAAGTAACTCATCCGTGTTACCCCGAAGTGGCACAATATCAGATTCACATTTCAGCCGATATTGCATTTGCGTTGCAACAATTCTACGCCATTACCAATGATCGGGAATGGCTGCACACCAAGGCGTGGCCACTGCTCAAAAAAATCGCTTCATTTTTAGTGAGTCGGGTTGAAAAGGATACTGAGACAGGAGACTATCATATCAAAGGCAAATTGCAGATATATAATTTTATAGAACTTGGTTCATTTATTATCTAATTATACAGATGTCATGGGTCCTGATGAAGATCACTGCAATGTAACTGATAATGTATATACCAATGTTGTCTTTAAAATAGCGCTGAAATTCGCCAGGTTTGTAATATTTATTTATTCCGAAATTTATAACGACTTTATAAATTTCATTCATAGTTTCGCACAAAAACTATGCGAGCCGAATGGTTCCCTCAATTTAGAATGGGAAGAAATAGCAGATCGTATAGTGGTTCTTTATGATCCGCTCTTGGACTATCATCCGCAGCATTTGGGCTATACGCCCAGTGAGCAGATCAAACAAGCTGATGTTGTACTGCTAGGGTTTCCACTGCAGTATTCTATGAACTTGTAGGTGTTATAATTTGATTTTTTATTTTGTTCATTTACCATATTAATTTTTTAGATCTACTCATCAAAATAATCTCAATTACTATGCAAAGGTTACTCGTGGTTCAGGTCCTGCAATGACCTGGTCTATGTTTGCTATCAACTATCTCAATATTGGTGATTTGCAAAAGGCTAATCTCTATTTTGAAAAATGCTACCAGGAATATGTTCGCCCTGAGTTTATGGTAAGACTTTTCATATATCAACATGATAAGTAGCGCCGTATCAGTATCAGCCGAAGTATAGCAATTTAAATTTTTCAGACAAAAACTAACACGTTTCAATATAAATCTTTAAATGTGCTAGTCTTCGTCTGAAAAATTGGAAATGTGCGAGCAGCTTTAGGTTTGTCCAGAATATTTATTATTACAAATTAAATGACTCCACTCGAAAAATGTACATATGTGGTTTGACAGACGAGAACATGGTCTGATCTTTCTGGCAAATGAATGCTCCTAGTCGATTGACAATGAGGTTTTTACAAATTGGCAGTATTTGACACAATCTTAACTTAATTTAACACTTTAGGTTTGGAGCGAAACCATCAATGGCATTTCAGGCTCTACAAACTTTCTTACGGGTATCGGTGGGTTTTTACAGGCAATTATCACAGGTTATGGTGGAATCCGATTTCATAGAGATGAAGGTGCAAACATTATGGAAATTAAGAAGTCCCAGTTACTACCAAACACAAATCAATTAGTAATAAAAGGTTAGACAGCTCGAAAGAAGTTGAATCAGTTATAATTGCAAAAATATCGAATTTTAGGTATAAAATTTGCTAATGCAATTTTCAAGTTACAAACGAACGGTGAGCAAAGCATATTGGAATGTGTTTCAATAGGCGAAAATAAGCTAGAACTTTTAAAAGAAGACGATAAAGTTATTCTCAAGAAAGGAAATAAAAGTAAGTTAATTAAATACAAAGCATGTTAGCATAGAACTTAAAAAATTATATTTAAATTCGCAATAAATTTTATTAATTTACAGTTGAAATAGACAAAACGATGTACATTAAAGTTCTTAGCTAAGTTCTGTACCATTCAGACAAGATCCAAGATTATTATTGTTTACTTAGTTTAGCATTTAAAGCTAATAAATAGAAATAAAGTGTATTTTGTGAATACAATTATGTTTGGGCTATTGCTGTACTATTTTGTTTCTTGAATTGAAATTCAATTTTGAAAAATAAGCATTGAGTTATACATATTTAAGTAATTGTAGGATACTACAGTGAATGTTTTATGTTTTATGTTTTAAATGTTTAATATTAAGGGACTACAATTAGGTTTTTAAATTGTTTTTTCAAAAAGTGTCTCTTATTGTGGTATGATTATTTGTACTTGGAAATTGTAGCGTTGCTAACAGTTGTTGCGGTCTGCTTGCCTCCACTGAGCACAACATAAGGAGCTTTAGTTTCCTTTTGCTTTTGCTGCAACATGGTTAGTGTACCAAGCGGCGTATCTGTTGAGCTCATTGTCTTCATTAACTAAAAGCAAAAAATTATAAACATTGTAAAAATTTCCCCTGAGAGATTTAAAAGTACAAACCCCTTCTTGCTCCATTTTCTTAAGCCGTTTTTCAATTTTGTTCTTCCCTGGTCCTTTTCCGTGAAACTTATGAGAAAGATAACGGAAAGCTTCTTTTGAATTTAGAATTCTCCCATTATCATCAATATACTCTAGTTTGACATTTGGTTTAAAACTGTCCTTATCACGAAAGTCCATAATGGGACCAGCATGAAAACGATCGCGACGCCCAAATTTATCGTCTTCGCTATTGGACCAAATCAAAAAATAAATATTACAATAAATTCAATAGAATTTGTGTAATTACTTACGCTTGAGCCTTGTCCTCAATCGAGTAATTTTTGGCCTGCAAATGAGCAAACTTAGAATTACTTGGACGATTGTGTTCCTCTTTTTCAAGATATCCTTTTGATAAAGCCAACCGTAGCGCGTTCGCAACACCTGCGCCTACATCAGGTTCTTGATCCAAAATAGCAACCTCTTCCATATCCTCAATCGCATCGTCCAATTCCATTGGCCGTATTACGTCCTCGGGATTGACCGAATTCCATGTACCTGTGCTTGCTTCAGGTTCGTCATGCTTTGCGTTTGAACGTTCATCTCCAGCCATATCGTTGATTTCAAAATCCATCATATCATTCGAATCCTCATCACGATTTCCAGCCATTCCATAAGTAGGAATATCTCCGAGAGTACGGCAAAATTCTGCAGTAGCATTCAGGACAATGTTTCCCTCGGCTCGCGATGCATTGTCTTCATCAGAGTCTTGTGAATCCATTTTAACTTCTTGCTTAATAGTTTCCACATGAAGGGGCAATGGCTTTTGTATAATGTTTTCTTTTTGCTTAAGCTTACGTGCCTTTGAGAGGACTCGCTCCAAATCTTCTTCGTCATCTTCAAGTTTAACTTGCGAGAAAGAATTCAAGTTTTCATGGTCTTCATCTCCATCATCAGCACGACGATTTCTTCCACGTCGGCTGCCAAAATGCTGCATAACTGGTTCGTCTGTCAGCGGTAGCAAGTCTTCGGCTTTAAGGCGTTGTCGCAATTTTTTAACTTTTTTCTTCGGTTTTTTGAACCTACATTAGGTAATTAAATTATCAAAAGTTGAAATATCATTTGGAGATATCACTTACTTTGCTAATTCGGCTTCAGACAATGTATCTGATGCCAACTGTATTTTAGTGTCTGCCAAAGTATCTAAGCGCTTGCCTGCCAATTTTGTTTTGATCTGAAAAAAAAGTTAGGAATTAGATAACTTGTATTCTTTTTCTATGTTCTGTATCTCCTGTCGCAGTGTAATTTTAAGTTAAATTTTATTATCTTAGTAGAAATACTTTAAATTCACCTCTAACACTTTTCTTCTGTGTTCCCTTTCCTCTTCAATATTTTCACCTAAGACGAAATTATTCTTTTTTGTTGGGTTTCCGTCAACGTCTTCATCGTATTTCTCCAATATTCCACGTTCGATTGGATTGCCAAAGTGATCGTACTGTTCCTCGTAGACATTGTAGCCATAGCTCAGTGGATTCTGCTTTTTATTTTGTACATTCTTACGATATCTTTCATCATCGATCATATTAACATTAACCAAAGTATCGGCACCTTCTTCATCTAAGACATCTTTGTCCTGGAGTGTCAATATAACAGTCTTGCCTTCAGAGAAATCCTCCATATCGTGCTCTACTCGCAGTCCTTTTAAGTGCTTGTCACTATATGCCTTACGACGTGACTCTTTCTTATCCTTCTCAATCAAATCTTCGACACCGAACTCAGCATCCATTTCTTCAAGTGCTTTAGCTCGTTTTTCGGCTTCCTTTTTAAGATCCACGGTACGTTTATTACGCTGTACCCATTTGATAACGTCGTCCACTTCATCATCTGACTCTCCGAGAGTACGAATTTGTGCCAAACGTTCTTCAACAAAGCGCTTTTCTTTACGTTGCTTTAATTTTTCACGCATCTTTTCAGCTGCTGCCTTATCCTTCAAATTAGTAGCGGGCTTATGCAAAAATTCACCCCACTCATCTTTATATGATGATAAATCCTTTTCCGCATTCGACAAACCCTTCCTTGCTTCGCTGGCCGCGGTCGATGATGATGGTTGTGTTGGGCCAGTATCTACTTCTAAGGGCTTAAGACCTAACTTGGCACGCAATTTGTTTGTTTCCACAATCGAGAGACTATCACCAGCGCCACTTTCCGGTATGGGTGATTTAGAGCGCGAACGTTCTTTCTCCCTTTCTCTACGCTCATGGTGATGATGGTGACGTTCCCTGTCACGCTCACGATCCCGCTGGTCTCTCTCGATGCGATCTCTTTCCAAATCTCTGTCTCTTCTGCGATCCAATTCACGATCTTTTTCATAACGTTCACGTTCTTTTACATAGCGTTCCCGTTCCCTGATTTCTTTTTCACGCTCTCTTTCACGTTCTTTCTCACGCTCCCGTTCTTTCAACTCCCTCTCGCGCTGCCTTTCGAGGTCTTTTTCTCTATCTTTCTCACGCTCTCTGCGCTCATATTCCAGGTGCTTGGATATTTGGATTGACGTTGGTATGGGTATGTCAAGCTCACGCCCTCTATCGTTATCTTTGTTAATAATTGGAGGAGGCGGAATATCAATCGGCACTTCAACACAATCAGAACCTGCAAGTGAGAAAGTAATTGAGGTTAATTACGATTTCAATAATTTCCAGGAAAAGTTCCTAAAGTATTTTGTTGTATTTTTCACTGAAATTCAAATTATTTCTGGCGGCATCTGCCTCCTTCGGAGGATTGTGCAGCTCTTGGGAGATGCATGTTGCAAAGTACGTGTCGCCATAGCTAGGATTGAACCTCTTTATAATAAAATTAACTCATTGTCAGCTATATTTTCACTTACCCGAAAACCTTTACTCAACTTAAGCCCATTTTAATGGAGGAATTTTAGAATAATTTAAGAAGGTGCAATACTGTGAAACATTACTTATTTTGATAACACTGAACTCCTTTACTTATCAATTACTGAAAATCGCTTATATTTCTTATTGGTTAAAACATAATTAATCTCCCAATTATAACCCCTTGTATAGATGTCCTTGAGCTGCACAGCACTTAAGTCGATTCAGCCCAGTTTAGCGGAAACTAAAGTGGTTTTCTTTGACGAAAAAATATGAAATCCAAACTATCACTATCAAACTTTTATGTATCAATTTATTATATTTCATATTACCCATATTTTCGAATCCCTTCAAGGGTTCCCAACTTATACTTAATTTTAAAAAAACTACATCTGCAAATTCCAGACCCGAATACCTTTTTTTTTAGTATTTAATTTTTTATGCCTGAAAAAAAAGCGAGTTGTCACTAGAGCGGACTTGTGTCCTTTAGTTACAAAAGAAAGTTTCATCTTGCAACCACCAGGTTGAAGTGCCATCTTCTACTTACTATCTGAATCCGACCCCTCTACTGCAATGACTAGACCCTCTTCATTTGGTATCCTCTCACGTTCCTTATCATCTCGATCGCGTTTGTGATGCTTGTGTCTCTCCCTGTGTTCCTTATGTTTCTTGTGTTTGTGCTTATGGCGACGTTCGCCTCGAGCTGCCTCACCATTCTCATCGATTTCAACCGTCACTAAATGCGTCTCTTCCTCATAATGTCGAACACTTCGACTTGGTTTACCATGGTGGCGACTGTGATTCCGCGAAAGCTCTGTATCTACTATTTCATTTACTTCATCTGATGAGCGTGATTTCGAATGCGAACGATGTTTGTGCTTCTTGTCTTTTTTCTGTTTCTTTCCAGTGGATGATCCCATTTTGGCTATTGGTTAAATTAAATATTTATATTTAATTTTTATTTTGTCCAACTTTCGATATTTTTTTCAGATGTCAATTGCAAACGTTTTGATTGACATTTCATTGTCAATATATTTCAATACTGACATTAGTGTTTTACGATTCAAAGTCGATAGCGTAGTTTTTAGCAACCACTCTTCGGCACAACAAAGAATTATATATATATATATATATAATATAATATATATATATAATTCTTTGGTCAAAAACCACTCTTTTTATAAGCACGTCTGCATCAGACAACAATTTTACGCAACTAAAGCCAAATTGTACCAACGTATATTCAAATGTTGCGACTGGTCAAGCGAATATTACAAATTTTTGATTTTACTTACGACCGCTGGTACAACGTGTTGTACAACAATGCTAAAATTCAATCTGCAATGCCATTTAGTATTTTATTATTTATTTATTCTATTTTAAATTCATAGGGAAATTTTTGAATTTGAGAAAATTAAAATTAATCTCATATGAATTGAAAATTTAAAAAAGGAATTCTTTCGGCACTTCAATATTAATTCTAATTACAAAAAGTATGAAAACCCTGATAAGAAGTATTCACTAAGTGAGTTCCTTTCACTGTTTTTTATGTGCAGTTTACAACAATTAATTTATTTTACATTTGAGCTGCATATAAGTTTAAAGAATCCTAAAAAAATGCAAGTACAGTCCGGCCTTGGCTAACGCAACTTATAAAATCCAAGCCAGTTGTAATAACCGCTGAAGTTGCAATAATAGAGTCAAAAATTCTTAGGTAACCGGGCATAGATATTTCATAAGAAAAACATATATAAAACGTCGATTTATCAAAATTAAATCAATTATTTGCTTAAGAACCCGCACTTATCGACGGTTGCGTTGACCGAGGTCGCACTGTATTTGTTGTTGTTTTTCTGTAGTTTACAACCATGATTTATATTGTTACAGCACATAACAAAAACTTTTAGGAAAAAAATATAGTTTTGTGGAGCGAAGGAGTTGAAATAAACTTCTTTAGATAGGCACATTTACTTGGTTTGCGGAAATCACATCCCAAAAGATGAATCATATTTATTCTCCCCAAACTTACAGCTGAATTTCAAACATCGTATGTTCGAATCTTTGTTAACATTTTTTTATAAAAATTTAATATAGCCTCCCTAAAAAGACGGACTATTTAAAAGGAGTATAAAATCTAAGACGCTCGGACTAATAGGGAGTAATTCATTAATCAAGGAGTATTCTAGGTATCCTCTTTAAAACTCGGATTAAACTTTCATTGCATGTGCAATGCTTCTTTTTCTGACTTAAGTTTTTAGCATAATTTTTAACAGCAAACAATTTTTCCTGTCGTTTAATAATTAGCAGATTATTCAATTTCTCGTTCTCTAAAGTGTCATCTTTTCGTCAAAATTAAAAAGGAATTCTCAGATGAAATATTCGTAAAGTACTGAAAATTTTTAGACATTTCATAATTTATTTGTCAGGTATTTTTGGAGTTAAAAAATTCCAATGTAATCCACACTTGACTAGATTTTGAGCTGGGAAGCCAGAGTTTCTTTTAAAGTATTCAAGCGACCAATTTCCTCTCGAAGTTCCTGGTACTCCAAATATGAAAGACTACCATTTAACAAAAGATCACACTTCAAATGATAAACACGTGAGAGTTCAGTTTGCTTGTGATTAAGTTTTGACTTCGCTGCTAAAGAGGTGGCGGCGGTTGTCGAAGATTCGTTTTCTGTAGTAGCTAGAGCAGGAGACGGTGAACTTTTGCTTGACTTGGAACTTTTACATTTTTTCGATTTCCTATGTACTTTACGTGAAACTTCTTCAAGTGTCTACATTAATAAATAAATAGTTAATAGAATTAAAAAAAATTAAATCGAAAAATACAAGCCTTTGATTTCGCCATAATGGCTAAACTCTTCAACCAAACATCAAGTATGTCGCGTTCAGAAAGTACTGTAAATAATAATGTCAAAATAAAAACGTCAAAACATTAATTTTGAATCCTATTTGCCATCAGTCAAAATTTGACAAAAGCTATTTTTAATTGTCTTATAGAAATTCCTTTTTATATATAAGGAAAATTCTATTGAAAATTCCTCAATGTTTAAATTTGAGCTTTATTTTATTTTTCGATTTAATTTGTGAGTTCTGAATTATGCGGTAAAGTTCGAAAAATGTGTAACAGAAATTGTGGTATATAAAGCTTTTGCGTTTTTTTATAACAACCAAATAAACTAAACAACCAAATTAAACTAAAATTCTAAGTATAATCTTTCCGCTGTCAAAAGAGACGTCAAAGTATCCAGTCGGTATGATTTGAGATCCAATATGAAGGGATTTCACTTCTCACTTTCAGAACACTTTACACCAAACAAGTTTACAACCGCTGTAGATCTTTGTAATTTTGTACTCCTATATTTGTGCCATCTTTGAGTTGCCAACTACCAATGACTGTTTTGACTTTTTAATTGAAAAAAAAAATTGATAACTGAACAAACGACGCTGCAGAATAAACTTGAAAAACCTTTTAAACGTCTTTAAAAAATTTTGTTTGGATGTCGGACAGTGACGAGAATACACGTATTTTAAACGCGGAATCAAGAGATGTGTTGAAAAAAGCTCGCGACGTGGAGCTTGCTAAGATCCTTAAGCTGCGCTTAATCCTGGCGCAGTTGCGTCGGTTGCGTACCAACATGGAAATTGCCAAATCGGAAGAATTAGATGGTGCGCTAAAATTGCTGAGCATACGAAACTATTTGCGTCTAAATAAAGAGAACAGCGACTGTCTTCTAAGTAAGAGTCTTTTTGTGTATTTGTTTTTGTCAAATTAAAGTTGTTTGCTTTTTAACAGATTTAAAAACTGTCCCTCCTGTGAACATTTCTTACACTGAACGCAAAGCTGTGCGTCAGCTTCTTCTTAAAAAACTGCATAGCACTTACCAGCCCGTAGCTAATTTTAAAATAAAAATGCGTTTAGAGTTTCCTGAATTATTTGTGCCAAGCAACTTTTCCATAAATAATTCTGCTACCTATGTTAACTCCAGCCAGGAGCTGACTACATTTTCAACTCAACTATGTGAGCTGGAGTCAACACGTCACACCAATTCATTGACTTTGATTGGAATTCGTAATCGTAAATGTTCTCTTATGAAAACTGCAGCTGATATCAAGGCTGGTCCATATCAGTCGCATGCTCTAGAGCTGCTTTGCTCTGAGTTACGTATAAGTCATGCAAAGACAACACTTATGCGTTCCCATTTAATTGATAATCTCTTTAAATGCAGTGATCGAAGCTATGAAGCATTCAAGGAAGCAGAAGAATTTGTTAACTAGTCTTTGGATACCATCGATGAATAATTAAAAATGAGTTTCAAGATTATTTTTAAGATTTGTATTCCTAAAAAGTAATTTAAATTTTCTTCATCCTGATATGTAATGGATATTCAATGCATGTATAAAAAGTTAATTTGAACTAGAACGCAACCTCATGCCTGTCATAATTTTAAGTTCATTTATTAAATTAAGCACTGCACAGAGTGCTGGTCGCATTTGTTGTTTCACCTATGTCACGGTTAAATGGAGAACTTGAATAAAAATGGTTTTTTGTTTTTGGAAAATGCCAGGAATAACATCGATATCGAGGGTCAATAAGTTAAACATAAAATCCTATCATTTAGATTTAAAATGCATGTAACATAAGTATACATACTTATGTACATAAAATGCGAATTCGCATTTTTATAATTTTTTTTTTCGGCACTGAAATCGTATCTGGTATTTTTACAGAAACTGCACTATACTGACTAAACGTGGCACCATAATTCTAAGAACACAAAGATCGCAAGGAAAAATTATTACAGAGAAAACATATTTCTGTGTACTCAAAAATGCTCCAAAAGTATTTGTGTTTTTGGTACAAGGGCTATAAAATGGTTAAAATCTATGTTTTTAACAGATGTGATAATGGAATGATATCTCGGGATTTGCCAAAAAAATACGAAGTTCATAAAATTATAAAAAAAAACCAATGATATTACTTTAAATTTTACCTATCGCCTTGTTCGTTTAATTTTGTTTTAAAATTAATTAAGTAATTCAATTGAAGGCCGTGTAATACTCTATTATCAAAATTGCAACCTGCAGTTGCATTGAATTTCCATTATGCGCCGGTCAAGCTAGTCATCCGATAATTTTGTCATTTGAAAGTAAAAAAATTCCTGAGAAAGAAGAAGCAATCGACATTGCATCGGCCATTATAATTAAATATTTTTAAAAACTATAAAGTGGCAACCATGCTGTCAGCTGTTTATAAATCATTTTTGGCTTATATTTTGCTTCCTTCGGATTTTTAAGTTTCTTCAAAGAAATAAATAAAACACTACATTAACGTAAAATTATTTAAAATTTTTTTTCGAAAATGACGCAATTAGTACTTCTACGTCATTTGTCGCTTAACAAAAAATGTTATATAACACCAGTCTGGTGGCAACAGCAAATGCAATTCAGTCGCTGCCGGTTGCTCCAGCAGCAGCGACAGTCTGATGAAAACCGCAGAAGCAACAATACTGTCCAACAATCAAGCGGCTCTAGGCGCTCAGATGTTTCCACCGATGTCCGACCGCTGGGCGAAAAAATTAAAGAAAACACAAAAACTGCCAGTTATACCGCGATTATTTTGGCCGGAATTGGAGTGACCGGTATTATGTTCTATGCCATATTTCGGGAGTTGTTTTCCACATTTAGTTCAAATAACGTGTATTCAGATGCGCTGGATCGAGTTAAAGAGGTATTTTCATTGTATGTATGTTGAACTTATTTTCCATTGATGAAATATCAAATTGACAGGATCCACGTGTCCAGGATTCTATTGGCGCTCCGATAAAAGGATTTGGTGAAGAATCACGACGAGGGCGAAGGCAGCATGTAGCGCACCAGATGTATGACCGGAAAGGCGTGCCCCACATGCGCATGCAGTTCTATGTGCAAGGAATCCGCAACAAGGCAACAGTACACTTAGAAGCCAGAAAAGTATAATAAAATGAGTAAACGAAGCTGTATATGTTCAATATTTTCTCTCTATTTCAGGCATCATCTGGCAATTTAGAATATCGTTATTTATTTGTGCAATTAGATCATTATCCCCGTACCACAATTATTCTTGATGATAATCGTGCGTTCGACACGTTAGCCGAACAGGATCCATCGAGCAGCTTAAGCTTAGATTTCTCATCGTTTAAACAGAAATGATAAATGTAAACGCTTGGATAAACTTTTGAAAATCATGTTTTAAATTGAAATTTTAACAGACTTCAAGGTATTGACTGAAAATATTGTTCGCCTAAAAATAAGAGAATTATTTTTTAAATTTAAGGAAATTGCATTAAGAATTCGTAGCACGTTATTTAAAAGTTTTGTTGTTTTTTATGTCCTGAACAATCTTCCTTGCATAAAATATAATTTTATAAACAAAAAAATAAAAAAAAACAATCGTATTAAAAAGCATTTACGAAGCAAAATGTTAGAAGGTTGGAAAGATTAAACTCCATTCCCTCTGTCTAATCACATATATTTTTAAAAAGGCATTATAAATGAGGACGTTTTCAAAATGTGCGGTTAAGTGCTAACCACGACTTGAACGGGCAGTTTGACATAAAACCTCATACAAATTCTATCAGTTAAAATTCGAGTTAAATGTAACCGAACATTGTGAAAACGGAACCTTCATATTGATAAGTGTAATCTTTCCTTCATATGCTGATTAGTATTTAGGTTATTATCTGATTGTTGGTAATGCTTCGATTGCGTACAAAGTCTAAAGTGTGAAAAGCGACTAAAATAAAAAAGATCACAAAACTTACCAGTATAATGCTATTACCAGATTAACATAATCCCTTGAGTAATAGTCCATGAACTTTAGATAAAAATTATAAAGTATTGAGAATTTTAGAAAGTGTCGATTTTTCTTTCTTTTGGCCTTACTCTAAAAAGTCTTCATCGATATGAGCTGTGCGCCACTAAAAAGTATACTACATACATATGTACTTATATGCTTATGTATATAGACAAAAGCTATTGACTAGACAAATACCAAACTTAAAATAACTATTTTGCTTCCAAGCGGCCGGATACTAATTTACGTTTAACTAATCTTATATACACCAAAGCCCCGCTATGCGTCTCTTCGTTATCCGTCCATTCGCTCTTGCGTCGGTTCAAAAAAAAAAAAACCAAATCCTCTCTTTTTTGTAATTTTTTCCTCGTTGCGATTGTTTTATATGTTTATTTTTTTTTTCAATTTTTATTATATATAAGACCCGCATAATTAGGGAAATACCATTTTATTGTGTATAAGCGAATTTAAAATTTAAATTTTTAGTGAAATATAAGTTCGCTTTTCGTCAAAATCCAGTTTGCGTCTCTACTGGTGGAACCGAATAGCGACGCAAAGCGGGGTAATTTTCTATGAAAAATCGCAAACTCTTTACATGCGACGGATCGTTTTAGGTGTATAAGGCCTAAAATGGTTAAGTAGTAGAGCCTGAAATAATATTACTTATCATACAAAAGAAGTACTTCTTACGTTTTTGCACAACAATCGGTTTTTTTAGATACATATGCAATAGGTCAAAGCCAAACTCGTACATCAAAAAAATTATTTTCCAATTCCTCAAAACTTTTAAATAAAAAGGATTAAAAAAACTTTGAAGTATTTATATAAATAATATTCAATTTTAACAAAAAACAAAACTCCAAATTTTTCGTTTTTATAAGTTATAAATAAAAGATCAAAAATTGAAGCATATGCAGTACCAAAGCCAAAGTCATACAGTTGAACTTACTCAACAACTCTGTTATTTTAGAGCATACAAGTTCATAATCTCTTATTTTTTTCATTTTGGGAATCCCCGAGAATTTTACTTTCATATAATTTGTAGAGAAAATTGCGTTTAAAAAGCATGCGAAAAAAATGAAGGATTAATTCAACTATGTATCTAAAAACATACTCCAAGTTTTTTAAATTATTTTTGCGTAGCGATTTTTGAGGAATTGAAAATATTTTTTTTGATGTACGACTTTGGCTTTAATCTATTGTACATATTGATCATACTGTATACTGTATTACTATTTTTGACAACACTAAACGAAAGAGAGGATTTTTTTGAGTAGGTGGCATATTAAAAAAATTTTGTCAAAAAGTGAGTTAGGACACTTAAATTCTGAGAGGCCGATATGTATATGTATACCATTCAGAGACATCGATAACTGAATTTATAAAAACTGGATAAATTTTTTTATTAAATTAAAAATAATTCTTTCATGCCTGTCCTTAAATGAAATATCAGAACTTTATCCCCTATGTTAGTCAGCCTTGTGCTTTTTTTTAATATTTTCATCAAATATTGGGATGAATTTGAACGATATGACGACTTTTGATACTTATGTATGTATGTGCCACGTTAAAATAAGATTTATGAAATGTGCAACATGATTTACAATAAGACAGGCCACCTATTTCATACATGTTGGTGTTGCCGTTGTTGCTGCTTTTGTCGTGTAATACGTGAGTTTTGTTATCGCAAAATGTGCTGATAGTATCATACACTGAAAAAAAAAATACAATAGAAAGGTTTTAAAATTTTCGAAAGCTTGAAAACTATTGTAACGAGCAATTTAATATAAACAATGCTGTTGCTCTGTCTTACTTGAAAATTGGTCAGAACATTGCTCTTTATTTCTCTTAGTGAACACAACTGGTAAGTCATTAGCAGCAAACAACTCAATTTGCACCCGCAAAGCTTGCAAAGCACAGATCGCCGGTTTTTCCCATTTGTAATGCATTTGGCACAAATTTCTGCATAAGCACACACATTCATAGTAAATTTTAAACTCTGTAATTGCGCATTGGCAACACTGACACGATTTGCATGTTTTGCTGCAATTACTGCTTCATGTTGTTGCGCATGAAGTAAAGATGTTTGCTGCAGTTGCACATGCGCACGTTACACCCGCTTTGAATTTTATGCATTTTCACCATGGGCGACAAACTCGACACCGGTCTTCGTTCAAACTTAATCTCTGTTGTTGCTCCTCATGTCATTGTTTCCGCAGCAGTAGTTGTTGTTTTTTCATTTTAATGTTCTCAATGCCAAAGTAACAACATCCTTTGCTACTCCCTCGAGGGTCTCCACAGTGGGCTCAGGTTAGGCAGCGCTAGCTAGGTGTGTAATTTGATAGCTGCGCCGTGGCGTTTCCAACACTTGGCTGGTGCTGTAAGCATTTGCTAGCAGAAGTTTGTCTTGTTGGAGCAGCAGCAGCAATAGTCGCTGTTGAAAAGGTGATGCTGCAGCTGAAGTCGTTCGGATGAGGCGTATAATAACACTGGTCAACAGTGGTTTTGCTGCCCTCGATGTCTCTGCGGATACCTTTAATTTTAGGTACCCAGTGTATTTATCTATATATGTACAGTCACTCCAAGCCGAAGTCGGACACCTAACAAAAGTTTTTTCCTTGGTAAAAAATTAGGCTTAGAGTTATTTAGAAAAATAATGTTTAATATTATTTTAAAGCAAATTTAATCCACTTTTAAAAACAGGAACTCAAATTTTTAAGTAACTCACTGAAAATTTTTTTTTTAAACAAAAACTAAAGAATAAAAAAAAATTACGCACAAGCCAAACTCGGACAGTTCTAACATATGTCTATATAACTTAAAGATTTTTACCAAATCAATATTTTCTTTGAAGGCTCTTATTTTTTATCAATATTTTGAGTCGGTTAGGTATAGACTGGACCAGTTTTTGGCAAAATATAGGCTGGATTTTGTCCCTATTGTCCTATTCTTGCTGCAATAGCGTTTTCAATCCATTTTTCTTGCAGATTGCATGTTCTCGAAATTTTCGATCTATATTAATACGTGAACATCGAAACTTATGGTACACTTTTTCAATAGTCATTATAAAGAGAGGTGAATAAAACTTATAACATTTGAAAGGTACTGTTTTGTAGATGTGCACAAAGAAAAAATAATTTGTAATATGTGCTGTTAAGACAGGTAAAATAAAGAAAACATACGCGCATGATTCCCCCACATAAAACGCTTTACCGAACGCATTTTGATCGCCTTCTTGACTGCATAAGGTAAAAGCACGGTGAGGTGAGGTGAAATGAGGTCCATGGATAAAGACGTTTTGTTCGTCATAGGTCAGCGAAATTCTTCCAAAGTTAAAACTTGGTGGGTACGGTCGAGTTTCGACCACAATACGATACTAGTATAGATAAATTCATCAATATCATAAGAACTAGAGCCAATCCAGAACTTTAACGAACATATTCGTAAACTGGGTACCTCAAATTATAGAAATCCACAGAGACATCGAGGGCAACAAAATAAAAGTTAATTTTGTTGAGCTGTGTAATCAAAACTTTTCAATGGAAAGGTTTAGCACGACGTCCCCTTTTTGTCCTAAGAAGCGTTGAAGTCTTTAATAGAGATCTTTGGGGTTTGAATGAATGGTTGATAGATAGACAGATCGATTGAATGCATTTTAGACAGTTGTAGTTTGAGGGAAGTACATACAATGATGATACAAAAGTATGAGGTGATAAAAAAAGTGCGTTACGTGTTTTTTTACTTATCAGATTAAATGTCTTATTCAACATTTTCGGAAAAAATATTAATGGAACATTGAAGAAAGTTTAGGAAAATGTAGAAATCGAATATCTGGATATTGGATGAATATCTTATGTTCAAGATAATTAATTTAGTTAGTTTAAGTTAACGTTTTTGATTAAATAAGAAATCTCATTTTGCTAGGGTTTTCGGGGAAAGTGGTAACCTTTTATTATACAAATAATTGAAAATAATAAAATCTAATTTTGTTAGGGTTTTCGGAATGTGAAAGTGAGGACTATTTTTTTTAATAACATAAAATTTTTTGCAGTTAAAACAAAAAAGTTTTATCAACTTCTTCCTGCTCCGCGTTCTTTGAAAAATATCTGGTCACGTTAGTTTAAGTAGGTTCAATAAAGTTCTTGTTTTTAAGTCATACAAAATAAACTTTTCCATAAATCTTAATTTTGAAACTATTATCGAGTAACATTACCGACTGACAGAGTCACATTTAGAAATGTTCATAGTTTGATACACAGTATTTCTATCTATTGGGCCGGTAGTACAAAACTTATGTAAATAATATCTTAGTAAGAACAAAAATGAAGCACTGAAATACTTAAATTTGATGTTTTGGTCAGGGTTACCATTGCATGCCAAAGCCGCGGGCCGTGTAGGAATTGAAATACATATTTCTGAAACAGCCGTTAATTGGAGAATTATTTGGAAAAAGCAGTTCATTCTAGGATTTTTGCTATATGTACCTACATTTTATTTAACGAGAAAAAAAGAGATCATCAACTTATTCTCCAAAAAAATTTCAGTTTCTTAATTTTAAGAAAAAAAAATTATTTTGGGAAGGCTATTAATTCATTGAATTCAACTTTGTTTTGGACTATATAAAATTTAAAAGTTTTTGACGGTTTGGCAAGTACATACTGAATGAATTTCTAACTTTGGTGTGGCGCATTTTAATGAGTTATCATCGTACAACACCTACCTCAACTTCATATCTGAAATTAACTTCCGAATTTGTATCAAAATCGCTGCAACGGGTTTTCGAGAAATGCTAACTCAAATTGTCCACTTACTTATTCGAAACGTAGTATCATGCCCAGTTTTATGATTTGACGCTCAAATCTGAATAAATTGCTGCTCAAAATTTAATAAATCATTTAAATACCAGGCTTTACTTATTAAGTTATCTCTCATAAAAAATCTTTCAATGGGTTTTATAATAAGTTTTTATTTACGTCCTTCATGCAGCAGGTTTTATTTTGAACTGGGTGGTCCTTGTTTATGAATGGGTATGCTGATGAAAGCCAAATCCGTGCTTAATTTTGTGCTTGCATTTAAATTGCAAACTGAACCGAAAATTGTGCATCGTTTCTTTTTATCAGCTTATGCTCTGTTTTAAACGCCTTAGCATGCAGACTTAAGAACAACTTCCGACTTAGTGTACCCTCATTTAAGCTCCCGTTTCAAATCCCATAATTATGTGAAACCAATACTTTTCAAGAGCAGTACCTTAAGGACGGACAAACGCTTACCAAAAAAAGTGGTATGAAAAAGTTGAATGTTGTCACAAAATAAAACGTTGTTTTAGATAAATCTGTAGTTGAAATGTGACAATATTTTTATGAGCTGAAAGTACATTATGTATGAGTAAGCACCAAATAAGATCTCGCTACAGTAATTTCTCAATAACTTTGACCAGGTATTGAAATATGTACAAGTTTGCTTTAGGCTAACATCACTTAAGGCAATTTTGAAACAAATAAAAGTTTTAATTTGGGTTCAGAGTGTCCCAGGAAATAGTGTCAAGCGGAAGCTGGAAAATAGAAGATCTCGAAGCTTATTCGCATCATCATGTACACATATGTTCACCGGTTTTCGATAGTTTCGGAGATATATGCGTCCAAGTTACGGAAATCAAGGAACATAAAGCTAAAGTGAATCATCGCTAACGAATGCGATTTGAGACGATGACTTTGATTTCCCGCCACGACTTTCCAAGGCTTGGATTTTCTTCGTCAAAGCCCACAAAGTGCACGGTACGCCTCTGGTTAAGGTTCTTGATTTTGCTCACTTGTGTAAACACGCCTATCATTGATGATGTTCTTGATATCTTTTGCGACTACTAGAGAAGTTCTTCAAGTTTGTTTTGCTTATCTGAGTTTCTGGATACAAAAAGACAGATGTATCAGCGTAGTCGAAGTCTTCTAAGTGCTCGTTCAAGTTCAATGAAATCTCTCTTCCGGCTTTATCTAAAATCTCATTAAAAAAGCAAATAAAAATAAACCGCTGATACTGCGCACGTATAAAGCTGATGGTATTATAAGAGATACCTATATGATGCCGTGTTGTAGTCTACGAAGAGCACTTGAAATGTAATAAGTTGCGTACCAGCTTAATCTTCTTATTACATCTTAAATCATTTTTTTAAAGTTTTAAAAAAATCGTTGGAGCTGCTTCTGAGAAATGGAAAAAACAAATTTTCATATACATAGTATAATATCACGGTCACTCCTACAGTTTTACAGTTTGTATCCAAAATAAGTTTGTAACAGTCAGAAACTAAATATTTGAGCATTGCCACACCCCTAGTTAAAATATATGTATAAAATTGAAAGTCTCCGAATTTGAAACTAAGTTTTATGATAATCGGTTGAGCCGTTTTGAAAATTGTTGCTCTGGTTTCTGTAATCATGTATGATTCAGGAGACGTAAAAGCAAGAATCAACAAAGCAAGAAGCTCAACTCAATAAAATATGAAAACCATACACCCGAGTCAGAACTTCATGGTGACGAATAGTATAAAATGATAGATCAAAAAACAAAACAATTAAAACAAATTATTTAAAAATTCAGTATTTACTCTCAAATATCTGTGGAAAGTATGAAAACAGCTTTAGTTGCCTGAAGATAAATGGAGCTAATGCCAAATGCTGTTTTTAACTACAGACAATTTTTAATACTTTTTAAAATGCATATGATGGCATTCAAAATGATAAGTCATTTTTATACTTTGGTTAAATGTTTCAACTCTTACTCGTTATCTTACCTGAAAAATATTAATAATTTTTTATAATAAATAATTATCAGTCGCTAAAAGCAATTTTTTAAATATTTATATAACTCAAAAACTACGTGGCCTATTTAAAACTTTTGGCCCTTTTTTATAGACCATTATATTATCTTTCAAATTACACCCATAAAATCGATAACCAATTTTGAGATATTTATCTCTCCAAAACTATCGGAATCACAACTGACTTGATGACTTTTGAAGTGTAAAAAATTGGCAAAATCAAGATAAACTTTGTTGCTCTAAAAAAATATGCAATATAATGTTTTTTACTCACCAGAAAAATTTTTTTTTGTCTGAAATCGGTAAATCAGAACTTTACACCACAAAGTGACCGCGAGAATTTTAGTTTTTTGTTAAAAATTTTAAAATAAATAACATTTAAGTTTGAAAATTATGTTTTTACATCGTTTGTGAATTTTGACAGTCACCAGTGAGACCAACTCAAAAATAAATGAGCAAACAAAGAACAAAACACATGTGTTTAACATTTAACTAATGCGCTACAGGAATAAAAAACGAGATAAGCAACTGTCAAACCGAATCGCGTCTAATCCTAGTGGATATACTCCAGCTTGCACTTTGTCATTTAGCGATTTGTAATTATTCTTTCTACTGCTTCTGGGTGCCCATATCATTTCGACCAGTTTGTTTGCAGTTTTTGCTAACTTTTATCACAATGATGTATGTTTTATTATTTTTTTATTTTAATACAAATAACTCGTAGAAACTAATTTTAATTTTATTTTAAACTACCCACTTTTTTTCTACATAGCAAACTAAACATATATCCTCATAGTTTCGTGTAGCCGAGCACATCGGTATACCAAAACAAAGTCCAGCTTTTTTGTTTATTATATCAAGAGCTTAATAGAAAAATTAAAATACACTAAAAAAAATTATTTCCATAAGGCATTTTTTTAGTATATATACTCACAAAATAGTGAACAGAAAAATCAAACCATTTTTTCTGTAAGTACACTAGATTTCGAGTAACAAATACATAAATAAAAAATAAAAGTTATGGAGTCAATGGTAGGCTAAACAAAAACTTTTTTAATTAAAAAAAAATATATATATATTTTTAAATAAAAAAATAAGAGTAGGTAACGAGCTCCTGGACTTATGAAACTATAAAAATAACAGATAATCTGCTGTCTTATACTGTCCGTTATTCCTCAACTTGCATTAATCGATGAGCTTAGTACTTTACTTCGTCTGTAAAGAAAAAAGAAAACTTTTAATTTCAAAAGAAATATATTTTTATCCGTATCACTGAGCACTTAAGCACTCGAAAACTAGTAAACTTGCAAGGAAGTGGTTAGATATTTGATTATTATTTTGCGATTTTAAGAACAAAAAAATTCTTGAACGATTTTTTCATAAACTTTTTTCTATAGCATACATATATTAATGTATTATAAAACTTTTGTATAAGTTTTTTGAGAATCTCGAAATTAAGTTTCGAAAATATCGGGCCTACATGAATTGAATCAAGTGCTCACATATTATGACTAGTCAACTTATTTGGTATGTATTTGCATATTTGGTTTCACAACTAACGTACGTAACTCATTCTATTTTGTTATACATTTCATCCTTAATAAATAGACTTGTTTCTATGATTTTAATGAATTTATTAACTCCTCAAAGTAATTTTCTGTGCCAATCAACATCTTCATCAAATTGTTCTCAAATGTTAGCCTTCTTCAGTTTCAGACTGTGCGCCTACACCCTTGCCGTAACTCTCGACACTTCCGTATAAAATTGAATAAAGCACAGACAGAAAAGAAAAAAAAAATGGCGCACAACTTGCACTAGTAATAGATCCATATTAGATGGAGTAAACGAAGTAGTGGAACGCAAAATGGCTCCCATGTCTTTCATTAAAACTTTCGCCAAATTATCGGGTAACATATGCTTAAGGCTGAGCAACAGCAAAACGTGTTTGTCATATAAAATTGGTTAGTAACAAAAGCACGAGGGATGAACAACGTTAGATGAAGATGACGATAAAAAGGGGAATCTCTTGTATACCATATACTTTTCAAAGTGTAGCCTAAGTTTTTTTTCTTCATGCTCAAATAAATACTTTTTTTCTACGTTTGCAATTGCATGGGGAATGCTGAAGTTTCCCCTTTTTATTTAATAAGGGGGTGAAAATGAGTTATATATTGCAAGATGCTGTGCTGTGTGGAAAAATACAGTATATTACATAGATACTCTATGAAATAAAACGGAACTTTAATGCTACAGTTGAATTTATTTCTGTTTAAGTGCATTGTAAATGTATATTAAATGTTCAAAAATCTAGAAAACTCAGTTGGCATAGTTGTTTGAGATGGTAATTTGGTAAATTACTAGCCTAATATTTTATATTTATATTTTTGTTTCCCTTTAACTGCCATTTTTTGGAAACTGAGTAATTGAGTAAATATTCTACTTACCGCAATCCCTTAAAAAGTAATGAATTTTTTTTTTTTCGAGTAGTTTTGAATAGCAGAGTTAATGTTTTGACTATTTTTCGGTTAGTTTTGAATAACATCAAATACCAGACTGTCAACTTCAAAACTACATTGATTATGTCCTTTTCCCATTAAAGGTTACAAATGTACATATTCTCTAGTTTTCTCGAAACTAATATTTGGCTAAAAAACATACTATATTTAAAAAAACGGGTACTTTTGTCATGGGGTGCTCAAAACTGGGTCCTGTTAGTACTTGAATGAATGATTTTCATCTTCTTGTTGCCATCGTCACATTTTATCGTTTATTTGCACTCGATTCCATCCAAAGCCATTCAAAGAATTTGCCACTTCAACAGCTTCTTTGTGGATACACACACACATGTGTAAACATTGCAGTAGAACGTGGACTTTGAATGGATGTTTTCATGATGGGTTTCAAAAGACCAGCACGAAAAGGAAGAGAGGCATGTGGTAGGAATCTCAAATACATATAGGTACATATGTATTTATTAGTAAATTGTGGGCCACAAATCGTGGGTATATATTTTATTTGACACTTGATGCGGGAAGGAAGTTGGAGAAATAAATATAAGTTTTATAGCATTAAGAAAAATGGCGACTGCAATAATATAAGGTATATAGGTATATACATAGAAAAAAGTCTACAAGTAACAAAGCATAAAAAAATATAAATACTGGAGACAGTATAATGATGAAAATATCGATTTCTTATTTTTAAAGCAAATAGATGAAAACTTTATCGAAAGGTCTGAAAATCATTTGTGTGCATAAAGCTTTCAGGGAATCTGAAATCTTTAAAAGGCTTAATTTGGTACATACTTTTTCTAGCTGTCATTTTACCTTGCAATTTGTGGCTTTGTTATTCAGTTTAAATTCCTCTTATTTTTTTACTCTCATAATGTTGTTATTAAGCATATTGTATATCATCAAAATCTGTCAATCACAAGTCTTTTTCTTTGTACCAAAAGTTTGAATGACACGTCACGAAAATCAAAGTTAAATAAACAAAGTTATTTGTCTAACCATCAATATGGCATAATATGACGCAAATCAGTTTGTCGCACATGAAAAGAAAAACAAAAGAGCAAACGGATTTATTGCTGCATTAAATTTATATCGTGATATCTGGGCAGTTAAATTTTAATTAGCAGGTTCTCCTGAACTCCTCAAAGGTCTCTACCTTAATTATTTAAAGTTTAGAATGAATAACTATGTCCCAGTAGCTTAAGGTATGAAAATGGTCATTTAAAATTAAAATTCCCAAAAAAAAAAACCGAAAAATGGAAAAGTGTTCCGAATGCACTCTTTTCCCCGTTTGCAGAGGGCTCGATGCGTTCGATTTAGGATTACAACTTTGCTACCAATCTCTTTTTGTAGTTTTTTTTTGTGGTAAGGTTGCAAGGACTGTGGGATCGAAATTCTTAGAGTGCATATCTACCTTAACATAGGAAGTATGGTTTGAGCCCGGTCGGACCCCAGGGTCTTAAACTAAACTGTCTCCGGCGTGGTTCTTATTATTTAGAGGTAGGAACAGGGTTGCCAAGTTGAATATGAGGAATTAACGGCCTTCCAAAAATACAAAAAATTTGTTAAAATGCAAAAATTTTATGTGAAAACGTTGTTTTTTTTTTTTTGGTCTGCAATGTACAACCTTATTTTTGTCGACAAAATGTGTATGACCATTTTCTTGCTTGTATAAAAAAATGTTACTACCAACTAAAGGCTTTTACCTCCAATTAACGGTTTTTTGGAATATTTTCCAATAACTACGCTGCCTACGGCTTTGTCATGCAATTAACGGCTTATTGGCAACCCTGTATAGAAAATTAATTTAAATGGGCCAACACAAGTGGAGACATTTAAAACATAATTCTACACATCAATTGAAGCATCATAGAAAAACATTCAGCTTGTTTGAAATGCTTTAGAAATTGATGGCTAGTCATATATAAAAATAAATTATTGGATGTCCTTTAAACAATACAAGTAAAGTATGATTAAAATCAATGATTCAATGAATACTGGAATATTGGAATTAAATGTTTCGATATCGACACCAACGGCAACGCAACAATAGTTCGAGTACACAAAAGCAAAAACAAACACGTCAATTGCCCATTAACGCAAACTTATTTGTTCCACACTTCCACACACGTTTTAACACATGCCTAGTACTTACTTATGAACATACATAAGGACGACAAAAAAATCGATTGTTTGAAATGTTTAGGTCTCCTAATCTGAAACGGCTCTGTAACACTTTAAGTAAACGTCAGTAAAATTTCAGCCAACTATGTATATCAAGACTTAGAGGTAGCGATTTTTATTTGAAGTGTTTTTAAAAATATTTATTGTCTTTTAATGCTTGTTAAATCAAGTGAAATGTAGGTTTATTTTTATTTCTCACGTAGTTTGAGTCGCTGTTTACCATTTTGGAACATTTTTTTTTGTCGGCCTAAAAACTAGTGAAAACCATATTTTGTGAAATTCTCATCTTAAAGGGGTAAGGCAACACTCAGAAAAGCAGAAATCTAATTTTAATTTAAGGCTTAGCCCCAACTAATAAATAATAATAAAACTCGAAGGTTTCTAGTGAAATGTTTTTTATGATATCTGCTCGGTGCTATTTTTCTGACTTACAATTTTGCATTTAAGTGCATTATTATGTCATAAGATTAGCAAAACGTATTCTTTTAATGATCTCTGTAGTTGGGGCCGTATCTGATATATTGTATCTTATTAATTTGAAAAAAATAAATTGGATTTCTTATCTCTTAATTCTCATTTCATCCGAGATTTTTCCTCCAAAGAGTTTACTACGCTCTTGGTGGTATTATTTTGACCGCAGCTGTATGTCCTCTTCAAAAATCAGCAATTCTAATTGTTATTAATAAATAAAAAAACTATAAAGATATTAAAAAAATAATTTTAGAAAAATTAACTGCAGACCTTATGATTCATAGAACACGTGACAACCTATTCATCTAATGCCTGTATTTTTCCGTATTAGTTAATTGTTTTAAATGACATTTTCAATTCCAAATTTTCAATCAATCCTTAATAGTTTTTTAATGGAAGTAGAGAGTTGACTGATGTCGTTAAACTGCTCATGTAACAGCACGGAAAGCCTAGGTTCCAACCCCAGTGGATGCGCAATAAAAGTTTTTTTTTAAAATTAAATAGAATTTTGAACTAAATGCTTCCGGAGAAGCTCATCGGACGTGCTCCCCTTGGAAGCTGCTTCCAGATTTCCCGTTGGTAACGTACTTCCGTTCGATTCACTTGAACCCAAGTAAACATGTTTTGTTCCAAAGACTTAGATTCTAAAAATTTAATTGTATAAATTAAGGTCTATTTGATTGCGACTTGGAACCATGCAGTTTTTATGTATGTAGCTTATAACACAACATTTTCTTTTTCCTTAAAGTTTATTAAAGAAAACAGCATAAAGTGACAAATAGACTTTGACATATTTTTGACAGTTGTGCTGTCACAAATTTAACTGACAACCTCATTTATTTACATTTACAATATTTTTCATTACTAAATTTATTCTGCTGCTATAATTTTCACATTCGATAGACCACGCGATGCTTCAACCACACAGAAAACAATCAAAAATTAAATAAAAAAATTCATAAAAAAACGAAACTCTTTTTCTTTTATGCGCCATATTGTTTTGCTATAACTCCCGATGTCATAAAAGTGTGGACAACATTAACAACTGGAATATGACAAAGGCGTTCGTTTCTTTTAGGTCATTTGTATTGTATTTTTCGTTGTTGTTGGTTATGATGAAGGCAAGTTTTTAATTAAAAAATGTTTAAATTAGAAAAATTTAATATGAATATAAAAAATTGATGACGCTCTTAAAATAAAACAGTTGGAAATCCTTTACTCAACAAAAAAAGCCATAAAGACCTTTTTGTTAGATGAACCACTACAACAATGGAAAATAAAGAAAGTGTGGAAATCTTTAATAAAATATCAAATTCTTCAATAATTTTTTTAACTGTTTAAAAAGTTTGACATTGATGAAGGCAATGAATCTTAAACGGTTCGAAAAATGCCTCACATTTTATTGTATTTTTGTTGTTTTAGCATAGGATGTTTTTTTTTAACAGTCACTGATAAAATGTGCCCTTATATCTTCAAAAATCATAAGCATTTAATAAAAAAAGAATTTATTAAATTTTCCGAATCTATGTATATTTCTTTAATTTTCTTCAATGAATTGGATTGGTAAGTGCTTATCATCTGTAGTAAGTATGAATGTATGGAAAGTGGATGTGTCAAGTGCGGTAATAAAGTGTGAGTTATAAAAATCGTATAAATATTGATCGTAAGTAGTATTTATTCAGAATATGAGAAAAATATTTTTATTCCGAAAACACTCATGGGACTCATGCACACAACCAATATTAAGTATATATATTCCCATTATTTTTATTTTTAATTTAGAAGAACTTAATTGCATTTGAATATAAGTGCCAGAGAAATTATTATAAGCCACAATCCCCTGGATCGATTTCCATAATATGGATATCATACTCGTATGAAAGACAATTTAATATAATCTCGTGATTTTTACTGCGATGCAGTAAGATTGTTCTTAAAAAAGTACCACAGACAAAAACTTTGATGGCATGATTGTTGTTGCTGTCCACAAACTTCAATACCACATTTTATGGTAAGAAATGCAGCTAAAAAAATTGGGTCATGTCGTGAAATCTAAAATTTAAAATTATTCTATATCAATAATTATTTAGGCTTAATAAATTATCTCATATGACATCCACTTTTTGTACAACATCTCAAGGGGCTCCAACATATAACTCTTTGTAGATAAGCTTTATCGCGATTTGCGATGGCTATATCTCCGAAACTATATAAGTCACATCTCTAACACAGCATTGTCGTACTTGAGCCAGAGGAAAAATTTGATTTTGGTGGACAGTGTTTTTTTTTTTATTTAACTTACGAGCATACGTATATTTTTCGATATTTTCTTATCGATATTTGCAATGAAATAGTCGTGTGAATATTTTATAAAAAAATATCAATCACCAGGAAAACTCTAGGTTTTCAGCATTGCTATTAAGTTCACACCAACCTGTCAGAACCTGAAACCTTCCCTTGCATTTTGCCGAGTAAACCATTTCCCACATAAATTCGCATACAAATACGTTATGCTCATATGTTCATATATGTATGTATGTATGTAGCTTCCATTGGATTAAGCCATTGCTAATCGAAACCTTGTTTGTGGTTGGGGTGCATGGAAAAATCGTTAATGTATCAATGTTGCACTTATTTGCACCCTCTGATTTCGGAATGGTTTTTCAATTAATTTTTTATGGATTTCACATCTCACCGCTACATGTAAGCGATCGTCACGTGTGTAAGTTATTAAGCATGGGGTGGTATCATCTTTATATTGCAGTTTATCCCCAGAGATTGAGAAAACCGTGAGCTAAATTTAGCTTCACAGCAAATATTTAATTCTTAAAATACTTAAAACATTTTTTTTGTTAAAAATAAAAATAAGAGTAGATTCTTGAACTTGGATAAATCCTTTATTTCCTCTCTCTTGAGATTTTATTTATTAAGATAACCTGAAAAAGTTGGTAGTGTGGGAAGACCAATCAAACCAATCAATGATCTTATCAATCTTCTCAAGAAAGTTAGAACGTGAAATTATTCACCATGAGAGGTCTATGTATATAATACATTAAAAATACATGAAAATATGTAACAATTTTACACATATGTATGAAATATAAGAAAAATATTTTTTTCCATCCACCATATATGAGTTAGTAACGAAAAAATTTTTTTAATACCTTCGGATAAATTTCTAAAAATTTACTCTACAACAAATCCATGTGCAAAAGTATAACAATATAAATTACTAAAGAAGTCTCAACCACAGCTTCACACATAATTTATTGAGTTCCATCATTTGAGGCAGCTCATTAGCAAAAAACAAGTTCCTACTCAACTCGACCTCAACCAAACTGACTGACTACCTACTGGCTAATAAGTTGGCAGTAGGAAATAATTCATAATTACATTTTAATAATCTTTATTGTTTTTACAAGTTCACTGTTAAGTGTGCGTGTGGTTCGAGACGACCCACAAATAGGGGTTGTTAAATTAACCTTATTCCTCTCAAATATTGAAATCGACCGCACTTTAAAACAGTAGCAAACTAAACTTTTTACGTAACCACAAGAATGAAGAGTCTTTTGCTTTGAAATCGAGACAAACAATTTATTTCCCCAAGATTCCTTTCGAAATTGGTAACATCTGTCGCAACAAACAAGGAACGACAGTTGGATGGTTAGAGTTGTAGGGTGAAGTAAAGAGCACAAGGCTAATCATACAGTTTGACAGAATTCACTGTCAATTATTACGTTAAAATGCAAATGAACATTATGTTAAGATTTTACGAAGCAATTTGTCTAAGGCAATATGGTAAAACTACTTAGAACATATTGATTTTTCGAATTCGTTAAATGTATGTATGTAGGTACATACATAAGTAATGCGATATAAGGAAATTGCACATTATCTTGGCAAATCTGTTAAAATTGGCAATTTGACGCTTACCTGAATGATGACAGAAACCCGATTTTCTCGAAATCGATTCTTAATACTCAGAACTTTCAAAATTTTGGGTTGTTTTAACTAAGTTCGGGTCCGATTTCTACCTCTGACAAGATAATATATTTTTTTGTAGATCGCATCACATATCGAAGTGTAAGAATTAAGACTAAGGCATGCCCATCTCATACTGTGTAAGTTTTGAAAGCCAGAACAATGTGATCTTGTTTTTTCGCCAAAGTTTAATGCATTTCTTCCTATGAGAAAAGGTTTTTGAGGCAATCAATCAATCTACTTTTATTGTAAAAATTTCTGTTAAATAGAGTTCATTAAATTAAAAAAAAATTTACAAAGTTTTTATTTCTGTGAAAAAAAGTACTTACAAATAAATAAGAACAAAAAGTACGAATGCTTTTAAGCTTTGCTTTAAAAAGCTCAACGTCAACGCATTGTCAAGTTGCTAATAGCGCGCCCTTATTTAACACTTGCCACTCAGCAGTGCGTTTAATCCGCAATTCAATGCTTCATTTTGATTACAATTCAAGAATATTATTTAAAAAAAAATTTAAAGAATGAATATTTCTTTAACACTCAAATTTATGAGGCTTTGATTTGCGTAAAATTCGCTTTAGGCACGCATGCGCACATCACAGCTACGCGCTCATGTCGTTATCCTGTCTAGTGTGTCACCTTTGGGTGCAGCAGTGCCAGTAAATTGGAAAACAAACAGACCTACAGTACCAAGATGATGTTTCTGCTTGTTGAAGCTGTGGTTGTCTTCAATTGCCCACCATCGTTACCACCAACAACGAATATAAACGACAGCAACAAAACTGCGAAATTTAGGGATTAAAGCAACGATGGAAGCGAAGTATGTGTGTGCTGCTAATTGCAAGTATTGCCACTTTATTTTCTGACCATTATTTCAAT
This sequence comes from Meiosimyza platycephala, assembly GCA_963662105.1. Classification (NCBI taxonomy): domain Eukaryota; kingdom Metazoa; phylum Arthropoda; class Insecta; order Diptera; family Lauxaniidae; genus Meiosimyza; species Meiosimyza platycephala. Next base: position 680,421 of record OY759210.1, on the reverse strand, counting down.
ACAATCCAAAAAATTTTATTCCCGACGTAGAATAAAACATGCCAATGTGATACTCTTACAAATCCAAAATCTGAATTGCTAAATTTTATTTTTGTATCAATATGAGCAAATCTTTAATAGGTACACGTATTGCGTTTTATTTTATCTTTGTCGATAGTAGAAGTTGATGAAACTTTTTTTGAATAATTTTATTATATGTATCCTATCTCGAAATGTGTGTCGTTTTATGGTAACATCCTTATGTTATATACAACTTTCACCAGGTTTTTTTCTGCCCAATTTTAATTCTCCTTTTCTTAATTTGTATTTTTTGCGAAAAGTAAAGTGTATTAAGAAACTACGAGTATAAAAATTAATCGTTTCACATTTTGGTAAACATAAAATTTAGTTACAAACTCAAAGCACGATTTCCTTGGGTATATTGATGTAAGAATGATTTTTCCACAAAAAAAAAGAAAGAAAGAGGAATTCTTTTCTTTTCTTTTCTTTTCTTTTCTTTTCTTTTCTTTTCTTTTCTTTTCTTTTCTTTTCTTTTCTTTTCTTTTCTTTTCTTTTCTTTTCTTTTCTTTTCTTTTCTTTTCTTTTCTTTTCTTTTCTTTTCTTTTCTTTTCTTTTCTTTTCTTTTCTTTTCTTTTCTTTTCTTTTCTTTCTTTAGAATGAAAGTGTGTTACTAGCAACAAACGATGTTTGTTGTATTTTGTTTTTGAATATGTGGCAACCTTCTAGAATAGTACATATCATTTTGTCTGTTTCCGATGGAATAAGAATATTTGCGCTTGGGCAATATATGTATGTACATCTTTCACCTCATCCTCCTCCACCGAGAACTGATTTGACATTTTTATGAGCAAATCGCGCATACTTCAAATTGTACTCTGCTGCCATAGACAACTGAATGCATTCATAACAAAAAAGAGGGCGCCCACGACACGCGCAACCACATGCGCGCAGGCGCCTCCGGACATAACTGAAGTAGAGTTAAGAGGAGACACATTTCGTGCGAATTTTATTTATGCGTTTTCGCTGAAATGTGTAAATGTTTGCGGTCCTTTTTAACCTGACTACAATTTTTTGGTGATTCTCGTTTGTTCCTTTTAACTCTTTTATTTTTTAAATTTGGACGTATTAAATAAGTTCTTGGAGACTGCATGAGGTGTTGCGTGCTGGTTGTCATCTCCCGTTGTTAGGCGCATCGTAAACTAAACTTTTGTGTTGCTTTATTTGTTTGTACAGCCAATTTCAACTGAGTTATTAATACTCAACCAGATTTCTCTACATTATTGTTTTTTTTTTTTTTAATTTTTAAGATATAATTTCAATGAATTTCTTTTTGCTATATGGTTTGAACAAAAAGTATTTCGCCAATATATTGTTGCAAGCTCTGTTAAACCCATTACTGCGATTACTATGGTTTTAAGTTCCATCAAAATAAATTTTTGAGAAGGTATTATTATAAAAGTCCATTGCGCATAAGAAATAGAAATTTTACAATTAAATAATATTTGTTTTTATTAAACTGCTACCCTTGCTTACTTCAGAAAATCTATCACCCAGTTGCTGAAGTTTTTATTTAAATTTGTTACTTTTAACAATGATAACAAATTTTTCAATAAATCAATGATCATTTAGTATTAGCAACACTGTCTCAAAATATCCTTACCAGACGAAATCAATTTATAAAGCCTTAATTTATGGTACGAAAAATCCACAATCCATGTAAAACAGTTCAAGCAGCACTACAGAAAACAAGAAATTTAAATCAATATTTATGACTCTTAAGCTGGGTCCTACAAATGCAACAAAAGGTCTTCCAGCACAATCCCTCAGAGCAATAGCAACAAGACGTCATACAGTCTGACCTCATGCAACTGGCATATCTTGTTTTTGCTGTTGTTGTTGTCGAAAATCATGGTCAGAACCCATGTTAAAATATGGCTCAACATTAATACGCTGTCAACACATCCATTTGTAAGTGGCAAAGTGACCAGTTGTACATATAGTATTGAGAAAATAAAAAAAAACTGTTTCTAAAAATACATAAAATTTTTTATTATTACTTTTGCAAGATGTTTCGCACCAAGCTTGTTTTTTTAAATGCTGATCGTCTATCTTATCGTTCATATTTTTGCATCAAGCAATTGACATTTTTTTTATGTGGCAGAGTTTTACAAGTTTAAGCCTTTCTTCTGGGCTACAATTTGTTAGTGCAATTTTGTGGTATATGGTTAGCACTGGTCAGTTGGAAAGTGTTTTTTTTTATAATTTTTTTAACGTTTTTGTATTTACGCCTGCGCATCGCCTCGCTTCGCTGTGTTGAACGTTTAAGTGTTGATGGACTTGGTTGCCCCCCGTGGAGACTTTATTAATCGGTTATTAGTATTTTTTCTCTGTCCCTCAATTTCGACAGATTTTTTTATTCATTTTGTGGATCCTGTCTGGCTTATTATTAATATTTGTTTGACTTTGAGTTTATTACCAACATTTTGCTCTTTTGTTATTGTGGGTTTCTTTGAATTAACTTTTACTGCATTAATCGTATCGATTCATAAATGAACCCCTTCAGTTGCAATTGACTTTAAAAAAAACCGTCGTTGTGCCTGTTAGACGATTTTATCAAATTAATAAGGTTTTGTAGTTATTTTATTGATAAAACAAAATAAAAAATTACAACGAACGTGAACTGCCCTCAGAAGCGGAAAGGGCGATTCTCTAAAAAATTTGGTATAAATAGATTAAAATGAAAAAAAAAAGTTTCAAAAAAATACAGTTTGATGCGCTGAATTCGAATTAGGCATTCTAGTTTTTAAGTTATTCGCATTAAAAAGTGTTTAACGTCTTAACCTTTAAATGCATATTTGAAAAGAGTGTGACGTTATTGAGGTAAAAATTGCTTTGGATACCTAATCAACCCAAAATTTACTTTCAATCTACATAGATTTTATCTTATTGCTTTATCTATCTAGCTTTAACACAACCGGAGTTATGAATTTTGTTAGTCTCCAAGCCAAAAATAACGAAATTCTCAATATATAAATTCGCTCTATTTTGAAAAAGAAATTTTTTCAAAAAAATCCTCGAACTTCTTTTTCGATACAGAACCAAAAAAAAAATTTCAGCCAAATCAAAAATGCGTCGTCAGAAAAGTGTTCAGTTTGTATATACTGGACACATATACTGGAAAACCACTGAATTAAATTAGTTTTTCACAAATGCTTCTTAAGGTAAAAACTGTGTTTATGAAATATAGCCAATTTAAAGAACAATCCGTGTACTTTTCAAAGTAAAAATTTTCAAAATAAAAATTTTCAAAATGCAGGTCAGTTATACATTTTTGAACAATACTTTTGTTTAAAGATACTTTAAAACTTTGAAAATTCTTCGAAATATACGTCGCCGATCTTAAAACTTGTAGATACAGCTAAGTAAATTATATTTCTTATTATAGCTAGGAGCTTTCTACTTAGTGCGATTTTTCAATCGACCGATGGTACTAGATCCGAGCCTTTTTTTTTTAATGAAATATTTGCATTTGATGAATAAATGCACATGAAATCTAAAAACTTTACAAGCCCCTGGAAAAGTACGAGATCGTGGGCAAATCCCCCCACTTCTCCGTTAGTAGCCCCGCAAAGGAACATACATACACATGTAAGTGTGCCAACAAAAATTAACCTAATTTGCCTAATATCGTAAACGTGCTGACAAAACATTTTCGAATTTTAAATAAAGTGTTAATTTGTAGACGAATATTATAAATACCAACAGAACTAAGTCAAGCTTATTGTCATAGTAGTAAAAGAAATACACCGAAATAAACATCATATTCAAAAACATAGGTACTTATGTAGATGTATTAGCATATGCCATTCAATTTGAAATCCGATCGCTGGGCAATAACTTAGAATAAAATTTATTCAACAGAACCATTCAACAGAACAATCGAAATACAATATTTCCAACAACTGAAACTGTCAAAATATTATGCTCAGAACTATGGCTGTCACGCTGTCAATTCCATTGTCATTCAAAATTCAACAACTTATGTCAAAGAACTTAATGAACGGATTAAATCAATTGGACAGTTAGATGGACGCAACGCGAGTAACAAAAGTCTGTTTCAAAAGAAGCGTTGAAGGAAATGGTACAGGTAGTAATGAAGCATGTTGGACATAAACTATGTTAGTTTAATGATTTCAACAAAACGATCAAAATCGATCGCAACGATTAAAATGATCGTCTTAACAGCGTGTAAAAAACGAAAAAAGAGAAACGAAAAGAAGTTAATGCAGATAAATAAACGGATTATAAATTTAGATTTTTCGTCACAAACTCTTGAAAATGTCTGTGAATAATTTGAGAATTAAGTTTTGATATTGAAATGTTACGATAGTACCAACTGATGAAATACACTGTAAGTTTCCTTTCACAAGATTTGTTCGAAACAAACTACATATGTACATAGTACATACAAAAAATATATAAGAGGCATTATAGAAAGCTTTCATTGGAAATCTAATGTTAATGTTGTGGATAATTTGTTGTTGTGGTTTATATGTGAGCCGATTGACAAAAGAACGCTTAGATGGATATAAAAAAATAATAAAAACAATCATTGCTTCATGTCGTACATATACATACATAAGTAGGTACATATGTATATCGTTTTTAATTTCTTTATCTAATTTCCTTTAGTTTAAGTATAATAACTTCGAATTAGTTTCCAAACCCACATTTCCAATTCATTCCATAAAAATATATTTTCAGAACTTCTATATATTGACATGTACTGTGTTATCTATGCTTATCAACTAACGGCTATTTCCCATTTCTTTAATTTCCGAAACCAAAAAAATCATTTTCGTGAGGCGTGTAGGTGATTCGCACAACCCTCGTGATTTTGTGGATTCCTCTCGCTTCTGAAAAACTTCCACGTTTGATGGGCTTATTGATTCTAAATTGAAAAGTGAGTAGCCATTTTATGTTCATCATGGTCATGTAGCACCAGGGAGAAGGGAATTAAAAGAAAGAAATAAGAAAATGAAGGACGGGTGGAGAGGAACAAAAGTTGGCAAAATTTAATGACTCGGCTTATTGGCGCATTCTAACGATAGTTCGTCTGGTTTTTCGAAATGACATACATAGTCAATCTATTAAAATTCTAAAGTTGATTCCAGCTATATTGCCTAAAGAGTCCTACAATCCCGACAGCACTAGCTATTTATGACCAAATTTCTGAAGCTTTACTAATTTCGTAAATCTTCTCAGCAATACAAAATTTTTCATTTCATATATGGCTGGAAAATTTCAACTTAGTGCCCCTAAAATGAATCACTTTGAAATAAAGTCACTCTACTGAATCCCACATATTTTCGACTGTTATAGGACCCATACACGTTCAGATTTTTCATCAGATTTTGACAGGTCCGAGTCGTACGTTTGCGCCATATGGGAGGATTTTTTCGTACGACTTGCCCTCAGACGTTCAGTGTATGGGCCCTATTACAGATTTAACACTACTTCATCACTTGGCAACGCTATCCAACTGGTGTCCCGGTGTCGTACGTGCGCGTTCTTCGTTCGGTTTTCGTATTTATTTACATTTCTTATTAGTTAATAATATCAACAAAATTGGAACAGGTTTACTTTAGCACACATTCTCCAATTTTTTTTTTTTTTTAGGGGTAAAAGGGGGTTAAAAATAAATAAAAAGTATGAAAAAAAAAGTGTCGCTCGGATCTGGTTTCGGAGATATAGCCATCGGAAGTTGCGAATATAGCTTTTGGAAAAATTATTATAAGTTCGGAACCGCTGCATGGATATCAAAAATTTGGGTGTCCAAGGAAAGATAATTTAATGGTCTATAATAATGGTAAGCAAGTCTAAGAATTTTAACCCATAATTTTGGAGATATTACGAATTTTATGAAATTTTGACCAATTTTTTTTTAAAATACCGTTATTTTTTCCAAAAAATGTCTGAATGACCTATAACTTTTTTAACTCCTTAAGAAATCTTAATTTATTCCCCTTAAAATAGTGTATCGTTTGTTCCAAATTTTTGCATATTTACCCTCTTTATGACGGAAAACAAAAAAATTTATTCAATGAATTCTTATGAAAACTATGTATTTATGGACAAAAACAATAAAAAACCAACAACAACAAAACAACAAGAACAACAACAACAACAATTATTATAAGACGATTCTCATTATAAAACTTAAAAATTTTTATTAAAAATCGCGCGCGTCTTATAACGGATTATAAGAGGATTCTTTTTTTTAATAAAAATTTTTGTGTTTTATAATGTGTTCTATTGAAAAAGAAAACGCCGCAGGCGAAAAATTTTTATTAATAATCGCGCGCGCAATTTTTAATAAAAATGTTTAAGTTTTCTTATAACGGATTATTGTAACGGATTATAAGACGATTCTTTCTTTTTAATAAAAATTTTTTGTGTTTTATAATGTGTCGCATTGAAAAAAAAAGCGCCGCAGGCGAAAAATTTTGGAAATATCGGTTTTTTAAAAAAAAATTGGTCAAAATTTCAGAAAAATCGTCATATCTCCAAAATTAAATGTTGAATTTCAAAACTTTACTCACCATTATTGAAGTTCATTAAATTATCTTTCTTATGACACCCGTATTTTATATATCTGTGCAGGGGGTCCCAACCTACGATCGTTTTTACAAAAGCTATATCTGGAACTACCGATGGCTATATCTCCGAAACTAGATCCGAGCGATACTTTTTTTTTCATATTTTTATTTATTTTTAACCCCCTTTTACCCTAAAAAAAAATTGGAGAATGTCAGCTTAAGCTTTATGGGCAAAAATCTTTCAAAAACAATTAATTGGATAGGGTTCACTATTCAAATTCAATTTGAATATTCTAAAGAACTTTGTCTGCCCAGCCATAAATAGTTTTCTGAATTTTAATGAAGCAAATATTTTATAAAAAGCTAAAGCCATTAATATCGAGTAAAATTTATTTTCAATTAATATTTACAATTGTGCATTTTCTAGATGAATTTCTCAAAACAGTCCTATAATTTCATTATTATTCTTCAAAACGTCCTTACTTGTGTTTTGTTGAATTTTAAGTGTTTTTTTTAAAAAGTTTTGTTCTGAGTGTAAGTAACAGCATATATGGCAAACTTGTTGAATGAAAACTAAATAATATTTTCACATACATACATAGCTATCCACTTATTTTTTCATAACTATTTTCTTGCCGCTTATAAGCAAACGATATGATAATGTTTGTGTTGTTGTTGATCTTAATAACGCAGTCGTATCAACATGACGATTAAAACTCGATGTCAACATACAAAAATCATTTAAGCCACGATTTTGAGCCAAGTGTAAAAGGGAATCAAAATGATGGCTCGTAAAATGTTTGATTTACTGAACAAGACAGCAAACTATGAAGCTAAAGCTGCAGCAACATCGACATCAACTTCAAAAAGAATGACACCAGCAAGCAATTGGGTAAAATAAAAAATATGCAAATAATCATCATCATCACACTTCATAAAAGCATATGAAGCGTAGATAAAAACGTTTAAAAGCAGCAACTTAAGATAAAAATCAAAATTAAGTGTGAGTTATTTGTTGCATAATTTATGGCGCAGTAACATGATCAACGGATTGTGCAGTAATTGTACCCGCCTGTTCGCGAACAACTAGCAACATCATGCAACAAAACTACATATCTATCTGATAAATATTCGTTATAGAATGTTTTGTAGATTTCGAGCCGTATCAACACCAAATCAGTGCATTGTTGACTTTCGCAACTGTGTGCGTTTCATTTACAATTCCCTTTTTTGTTCAAGCACTTCTTATTACAACGATCATGCTGATCATCGCATGGTGCTATCATTAATATTTATGAAAAACCGTTCGTGAACGAGGGAATAAACGTTCTTTCCTACGTACAGATGTACACACATTATTTCAGCACTTGAAGATACTGACAGTAGAACTGCACCGCCTTACCTCGTTCTCTCTTGCATGCTGCTGCCTGTCTGCCGACTGTCGCTCGATAATTATGTTTTTAATGTGCAGCTAATTGTTGAACAATATTTTTGCACTTCTTTAATACATAAACTTATGTATATGCATATATTATATATATGTATGTATGTGTTATTTTGCGTTGTTGCTGTCTCAGATTCTGGGTCCGATTCCTACACTGCGCTAAGCAAAGAGAAGCCAAGCCAAGCAGCAGCAAGGCAACTATTTTAATTGCCCGTTTTATGGCATTTTTTAAACAGCTGTTAAATTGGTTCAACACTTTGGTTGACGCATGTCCGCTTGGCATGACACTCGACTGACAGTTGGTAATCTGTGGCATGTTGGCAATTTTGATGATGATCATGTTGATGTAGATGTTGAAAAATAAAGAAAAACAAAGTAATTAACATAAGCACAGCAACAATTTCAAACTAAATGATTAAATCATTAAAAGTTATAAATGTACTTATAATATAAAACTGTAAAATGTAAGCGATAACATCGATATCAATGATAGAGGAATTAAAAAAATGTGAATGGTGTAAAATGTTTCGGGGTTCGGGATATTCTTGGATCTAAACAAGAGTTTTTTACAATCTTGATTTGAAATAAAACGCATTGGATTTGATAAACTATTGTAAGCTTCCACCCTTTTGCGGTAGTCGACAAATACCTGCTTTTCAATTTTTTCATTTCAATTTAAATTTTCTCCATTTTGAAGAATGGCTTAGAAATGAAATGCATTCATCTGTTGAATACCGCCTTATGACTGAAAATGTCAATATGTACTTAATAATATTATAACTAAGTACCTATGTATAAGCTGTTTATTTTTTGACAGGAAAAAAGTTTTTCCAGACTTAAATTCTAATCTCTACATAAATGGGTAAGGTAGGCAAATCGTTAATGTTGATCGTTTTGTTTTTCGAACTCCGCTTTGTAGTGTATTTTACAATATTTTTTCTTCTAGATGATTAACAGGCAGTACAATCAGAGTAACTACGAATCTTGCAAATTAAAAATCGTAAAAGTTTGTCAACCTATGCACATATGTACACATGTATAGATAATTTTTGTTAAGTCTGCTAAGGAGCTTTACTATTTAACTCCCCATAACCGAATTGATGAGGGCGTGCAAAAATACAGTAAAACAAATAGTTAAAATTGATAAATTTGCTGCAGCTAGCGAAGCAATTGGCCACACATGTGATTCAATGGATTACGGAGTTTTCTTTTTCTATTTCGTCCTTTTATTGCGCCAGCACGGGAAGCAATAAAAACGCATTTTGTACTGTAGCAAAAAAGGAGTAACAAAATGCCACTGGAACCATTAATGCACAGTTAAAAATTTCAAATGGACTAGCGGATGCGGATGCAATTGTGATGCTACAACTGCACAGATGGAATTTGCAACAACATCCATTCAATGACGCACTGGGATTAGCTGCAACAATTCTTTATGGGCGAGAAAAACAATAAACCAAAGTTTTGGCTTCCATTTGTCTTTTATTGGCTTCAAACAAAAACAATAAATAAGAGACCAAACCTAGCACACTGGAGCCGAATCAGAGAAGTACAAATGAATTTAAATGAGAATCATTTTGATGGTGTTCATGTGGTCATTTCAATTTAAAAAAAGAGATAAAATATGTGCGTAACATGAATCGAAAAAGGCTCCAAGTATTTGGGATAGTGGGAAGTGACAAGAATTTTTCTATGTCCCAGAAGCTAAGTAAGCTACATTCACAAAAGTGTGATTTTGTGAATTACCGTGGAGTCGGTTGCTATCCTGCGTAGTACATTTTTTGCCCTTCACATAGGATGGGGAATATAGAAATAATAGATGTGTCTTATTCTATGTGCGAAGATGCTTTTTTTTTTTTTTTTTTTTTTGGTTTGTAATTTGTTTCTTTTTTTCCGCCTGACATTTTAAATCCAATTTTGGTGATTTTATGCATACTAGTTGATGATTTACCATGAGCCATTTCTTAATAGGAAACCTGAAATGTTTTTCGTTTTCTGATCAATTTACTTTTTGTTCAATACATCAATAATATTGATTCAATATGAATATAGTATGAATATAAATACCATATAAAATCTGTATTTAAAAACACTCACGATAATTACACATGCACGTAAGAAATATATGTATGTATACCGAGTTGAATATGAATATAGGAAAATGTTTGCCACGTCAGGAATCTACGATGTACTTTTCAGTCTTTTTCTTTAGCAAAAACCATTGCATTTCGAAAAAAAGATTAAATGATAATGTAAAAATGGAGAAAAAAAATTGTCTGGTTTTCTATTTCTATGTCTATAAGTCAGTTGCACTATCAGCAGAGTTCTTTACGGTATGGGCAGAAATGTTTTCATTGAGTTAACTCTTTGCCAATATATTAAGATATATTGGTGAAAACGAGCAACATGAAAACTGGAAAATACTGAGATACCGTATGAAAGTGATTATTCTTCTCCTTCCCATTCAAAAATGTGTGACTTTGTATGGATTTCCAAAAATTTTATGAATGGAAAAGGCTGAAACACATATCACGTTCCTGTCCACCAAAGTAAAGAAACTCGTAAAGACTCTGTATAACTATCTTAAATAGGACTCGTATTTTGATCTTACAAACTATCAAATTGGGATAAAGTCACAGAGATATTTGAAGAGAAAATAATAGCTGCCCTCAAAAGCGGCAAGAGCGTATCTCAAAAAAATGCGTTTCGAGGCAATTGATGCTTTGTTTATGACAATTTGTTGAAATATATGTAAAATTGAGATAGAGGAAATTTTTTAAGGAGATTTGTCATAGGTTCGAATTAAGATACCGGCATTTAGCGTAGTTCATTAGATGCGTAATTTCTTAAGCTTAAGATTTTTTTTAGATACGCCCTTCCCGCTTCTGAGGGCAGTATAGATCTTTAAGATCACTTAGTCCAGCTACTTACTTCAGTTTTATTATAACAAATACAACTTTTCTTCCTTGTACCTGAGTTTAAAAAGTCATTCAGTATATTCCCTCGGGGTAGCAACTTGAAAAATAGAAGTAAAACTAAAAGAGGATAGATATCCTGTACATATGCTTATAATCCTTGAGATAAAAAAAAACCACAACTGTAACAAATATAAGGGTTATAAGTGCCTAATGGCTAGTTAAAACTGGACTTACACCCATGCTCACTCTTATGCAGACACAACTACAAGCACGCATATACCATGTACATACATATGTACGAGCACATATGAATGACGCAACGGATGTTCGGTATTCGGAATTCAGCAATTAAAATGGATTAAAAGACAACCGAACTGATTTATGGACGAAGACACTAAATGACTACGACGAGTTTTCAGCTACAATGCAGTAAAATGGTAGTGGGTGTTGGTGTATGAATTGCTGGTTGGGCTGCAGTAAAATAATTGCGCAGTGAAGCAATTAGAGTCATCTTATGGTTTCAATAGCCATGGATCACATGTATATATGTATGTACATATGAATGTATGTATGTATGTCTGCACGAGTTTGTACATTGAACAACACTGGATATAATAAAATGAGAAAGTTTCAAATTGAAAACATGTTTTTAGTGTAAATTGAAAAATATTTGAAAGAGCACTGTAAAATAGCAGCTAAACCAAAAACAACAACAACGAAACTCGGCAAAAATTCCCATATACCAATGGTAACATTTGTAGGGTTTTGCGCATAGATACGAGTATTACATCGAATTAGAATTTATCTTTGCAATTGTGGACATAAATCTAACAGCAGATCGAATTATTGTTGTTTTTTGTGGAGGTTGTTGCTGTTACTGTAATTGTTATTGTAATTGGTATTGCTCTTACCAATTGCCCTTATTGCAGTGTAGTTTTGGTAACGCCGTGCCATTCGTTTTTCCCAATGTTAAAAATTTGCAATAAATTGCTTGCATTGCAGTTAAAATTGGGAAAGTAAATCTTCATTAGTCAGTGGTCATTTTGGTTCAAATATCGACTGAACGACATGGTCGCAATGCCAGGTAAATTAATTTTTTATTTATTTATTCTTGTAGAAAGTTAGTAAATGAAGTTACCAGACATTCACTATGATATCAAAGTTGTGCCAATAGGGTTCCCAACTTTTCTGCGGCCTAGACCGTGAGACTTACATAACAACAAAAGTATTACGTAATAGTTAATGGTTTAACAGAAAACATCCTATGTATCCCACCTAATTTCCCTACGCTAATTTATTTGCCACCATTAGTGTCGTTATACCAGAAACCAGAAACATTATCTATGTAATATGTATATGAGGCATGTCATGCGAACCCGACAATGAAAATAAAGTGGGGTCGTGAATTTTTTATATATTTAGGTCAGTTATACTCGTTCTCGTGCGAAAAATTTCTGATCTGTATCGTTATCGCCGATATTTCTCGGTTATTCTCGTTCACATTTTTATATATGTATATAATACTAGCTGGACCAGCGGCATTCCCGCGCACTGTCCGTTGTACAGGTTTCACAACTATAGCTGCGATAGATGCCAAGATACGGCGTTGTAAGTAATTTTCTTCTATAAAGGTGCGACGCCCCTTTTTCTAATCTCGTGAGGTATTTAACAAACAATATACATCCTAGCAGCGAATTTCAAAACGCCTGCTAGCATAGGTATTGCGTTTTAAGTGTTTTTGTATTATGAAAGTTCTGGCTGAATCTCGTTCTCGTCGATAATTTAGTGCCTATCATACGGTAAACATTGCATTATCGCCGTGAACGAGATATCGGTCAGACCCTTCTCGTTCTCGTGCTCAGTCGTACGAGAAATATATTTTTTTGATATCGTCTCGTTATCTCGATATTTATCGGTTCTCGTTGAAGCACTATTACCGAGTTATGGGCTTCTGAAGAATTGACGAAGTTTGAGGACTGTCATTTTTGGACGCTATTATTGGAATCAATAAATTTATAATGAAATATAAACAATATTTTTAGTCAAATTTGAATTTAAAATTTTTTTACTTATAGAAAACTGAAAGTAAAAACTCCAATTCAGATTTTCAGTAACTTCGACAGAATATTTTTTCAAAAAAATAATTTCAGAAAAAGATGTTTCACAACAAAATTGAAACGTGAGTACTTAAGCAATGGCCAGGTACCGTGCAAAGTGCGAACGTATTCACTTCAATTCATATATCTCGTAAACTAATGTAGATAACATTTTAAAATTTTTATCTGTTTACCTAAGCTATATTTTAAAATTAAAATAAAAAAAATTAAAAAGGTCGAAATTGTTGAAATTCTGATTTTAAATGTTCACTTCAGATTTTCTACAAAAAAAATTAAAAATGTCGAAATTGTGGAAATTCTGATTCTGATGTTCACTTCAGGTTTTCTACAAGAAAACAAATTCAAATTTCAAATCTGATTTCATAATTGAAAAGAGCAGTAACTTTCCTATAGAAACAACAATGTTTCATATTTTATTAAAAATCCGTTAAATTCGAAAAACTAAGCCTTATATAAAAAAAATTAAGTGTTAACACCTTCCAAAAGTATGAACAAATTTCAAAATCTTTTTTCATTGTCCGGTGCACGGGAAATGCCACATATATATGTCACTAATTTAAAAAAATAAAACTATTAAGTTACCGCCAAATATTGAATATCAAATGAAGCATTTTGAGTACAAGGAAAATTGGTCATACCATAAATTGAATGAAATAAAAAGGATAGTTACTGGCATTTAATTTTTTCCTACAGAATAACATATCAAAATTTGAAAATAATCACACCCGCTGGCTAGGTACAGGCCAAAGAGGAAACAATTTTTTACAGTTGAAAAACCACCAACCACCAATAAGAACGTAAATGTTGTAGCTGACAACGAGATTATAACTATAAATTCCGCCGATATTAGCAGGTCTTAAATTGAGCATCTGAAAAAATATTTTTGGCGGACCAACTTTACTGGCGAATCCATGGAGCTAACTTTTTCTGCGGTTCCCAAAAGGTGGGGGCAAAGACTAACAAAAAAATAATAAACTAAGAAATGTTCCATACTTCACATCCACAATAAGACGCAAGCATGAAGCCCCAAGCACGTGAAAACGCCAAACTCGCTTTTCTCTGAATAAAAGGTTACTTTAGAAATAAAATCTATATCAAAATTTAACTATAGATACAGCAGTGCACTGAAACTTCTATCAAGACCGAAGTGTTGCAATAAAAGACTCTAATTTTGCCTGTTGCTGTGAAGTGTTGGAAAACATGCAGTCTTGAACCAGAAATATACTATATAATTATGTGAACTCAAAGCAAATGGAGATAGTGTTTTAGCAAAGATAACCTTCAAATTTCATCAGGTTCAAAAAGAATAGTGAAGATTACCCTTCGTTTCAGAAGTCTGCAGATCATTAGCGCCAGGTTAATTAATCTACTAAACAAGAGCGACGGAAATTTTTAGAAAGTAATTCTTCATGGATTGAGAACCACATAAATAATATATGATGTTAGCACAAAAATAAACCTCGAACGGAAGAAGAGACAGGGAAAGACTATCGATTCTTTTTATTAATTTACTCATATAACTTTTATGACTTTATGAAACCCTAAGCACACATGCAATTTAGTCATAACGTTTCACGTCAATATGTTGAATGAAATCGTAGAAACAATGTTGCCATTTAATTAGAATCTGTTCAAATTTGGCATATAATGACTTAAAACTGTGTCAGTGGCGACGAGAATACCAACAACAATTCGAAGAATTATATGTTTTTAAATAGTTTAACAGTGCTGTCACAAGATCAAAATAAAATGAAAAAATCCACACTAAAGCTACCGCAAGACATACGGCTTTAGTATAATGATGTGTTTTCAAATTCATTGTGCGGCATCCACAAAATGTTGCACAAAATGACTTTTCGCAGAAAAAAACTGCCTTGGTTCGAAAAAAGACATATTGGTGGTAAATGTGCGGCTATATTATTTGTTGTAAAATAAAGATCAAAGCGTAAGCAAAATTATACAGAGTCGTCAGAAAAATTCTTTTATAAAAGATTAAAGAGAAAGAAATATTTGGAAATCGCATAAACACAAAATATTTAAATATCAAAAATGTAAATAATTTTTTATAACAACCTTTAATCGTGAAACTATAATTAATTTTATATTATACTCATATGTTGCGTGCCATTAAAATTAAATCGTATTAAATTTTGATGGCACTTTTATCATACTAATATCACCGTATGAAATCGCTAATAAAAACTCTTCGATTGACCTCATATCTTAGTTTTGAAATCTTGCACACCATATTTAATTGTTGTTGTAGTTGTTGCTATTGCTATCATGGTTAGCATAATGGATAACACATAACAACAACAACAATGTCCGACATTAACCATAAAATCAGCAAAAAAAATGTCCATCATCAACATTTTGTTATGTTGTCATTTAAGTATCACAGCTTAAAAATCAAATCATTAGAATTGTCAACGCATAAATTAATTGCTCGTAAAATTTTAGAGTTATTATCTCAATAATTTTGTTGCTACAAATATATATACATACATATATCAGTTTGATATCATCCACTTTTATTGTGCATAATGATTTTGTAGTTTGCATTTTTTTATTATTGTTAATGCTTACAGGGTGTGGCGATTCATGCTGAGCTCTACGATGAGTTTCAATTTCATGGTAAACTTTCTAAAGCGCATATATGTATCTCGTTAATCAATATTTTAATGTCTATATAAAAATGTAAATTTTACCAATAAAATGGGCTAGTAAATTTGTGTAAGCGTAAACTTATGTAGAGTACGGTCTGAAGTTTTTTCAGAAACTAAAAAGGAATTTTAGGCATTTTACTGGCATGTATTATTTCAATCCTTGACGAGGTCATATTTTGAATTCGACTAGTATCCGATGATATTTGGCTTAGATCATTATACGTGGTGGCGCTAAATGGCATTTTTGACATTATGCTTTGAATGCTTTACAACTTTTTTATTTCAGAGTAAATTATAATTTTTTTTGATTTTTAAGCACCGCATACAATTGGAAAAATTACGTTTCGCAAATGATTGCAATTTTTTGCTTCGCACATTTGTTCCCTTTACAACACATGTTCCCTTTCTAACACATGTTCCATTTCCAACACATGTGCCCTGAGGTTTCGCCAAATTTCATGTGACATGGCCCGAATATAGTTGGGAATATTGGCTTAAAGTTGGAAGAAGGAGGCTGACTTATTCAAATAGGCTCAAAGAAAACAGACGGGAGTGACTCCTTTAATCCCTTGCCTCATGCGCTATAGCACCATCCTGTTGGAAACACGGTAGTACAGTGCTTGCAACATCAACCAGTCTCTTCATTTTAGAAATTTTAGGAATTCCCAATATCTCGATTGCAAAATTCTGGAAAACATAACAAACAAAATGTCAAAAAAGAGATTAAAACGAATCGATACACTGAATAAATTGACAATTTACAGATAATCTTTGTTTGTAAGATAGTGAGAAAAAATCTTTTTCTCTCATTCATTTAATTCTCTATTAAGTGCTTATGTAGGACATAACTTCAGCCGTTGTTAACTCTTTTCTACAAGTTGCCTTCTCCAACATGTTCACTTTGATATTGCCCATATTTATGCCACTTATCGTTACGAATAATCATAAATTTGATACCAAAATGAGCAAACTTTTAATTGTTAAAAGTTTTTAACACGTTCGCAATAAGATAACTTCAACACAGTCTGTACAGTTTTATGTTTTTGTGTCATTAACAGTACACGGCGGTCAAATGCTGAACTTAAATGAGAAAAAAAACAAAAACACTTTTTTTAAGAGTAAGTACTCAAATTAAATAAACACGTTTTTTTATACTGACGTCTACATCGAGTATATATTTAGAATCCGATCACTAGCACTATTAAGAAATGCTTTTTTCGTATAACTTTCCTTCAACATCAGTGTTGTTTTCGTATTTGGTATAGTAGCAGTCTGAGCTTTCAATGCATTTAGCTGTACTATAAAGTCAAATAAAATTAATAGATAAAAAATTGATTTATATTTTTACTAAATTTGATTTTAAAGAGAAAGGTCACTTCTTAATTTCTGTGTATTATTAAATACTTCAAGTACAAATGTACAAAAGTGTCTAAAATCGGTATTTTGGACACAAGTCACCCGATTTATCTTAAAAAGCTTGCGCTATAAAAAAAAATTAATAGCTACCAGATTCGGATTTAACCAAAAAAAGAGAGTTATAAATATCAGTTACGTTTTGAGCAAATTAATACATATTTATACAAAAAAGCTGTTTTATTTTATGAAAAAGGAATTCAAGACCTACTGATCATAATTAATCGACATCACATCAAACGTTTTTTTTTTTTGAAATTTTTTCTGATTTTTTTTCATTTCCTTCATATAACAGCTGAGAGTAAAGGGAGGGGCAAGAATTATAATTCCACCACTATTGGATGGTTTTATTGAAATGCTGTATTGAATAATAGCTAGTATCAGATCCTTGAAGGGGGGGGGGGGGGCAATGCCCTCCCCAACCCTACCGAATTGACGCCACTGTGAGAGTAACAATAAATTTGACACTGACACTGAATTTATTCTCTCGAGAGGAAGGCTGTTTTTAATGAAACATGGTTTGGTTATCAGCTTTTTTATAGTCGTTTCGGTAACTTTGTTTATATGCAAATAATAAAGTTGTAAAATTGTTTGCAATAACAATAAAAATGGTGATCGAACGACATTGAGTGAAGTAAAGTAAAGTAAAGTAGAGTAAAGTCAATTCACCGATGAAACAGTCTTATAATGTTATAGTGAATAAATTTTCTTTTATCAACTAAATAAAACATTTAGTCAGATTACTTATTAGGCTGTACTCTCAGAACTACATCGATATTAAAAACTACCCGAGCTTATTTTTGACGGCCATACTGTTTAGTCTGTTTCTGGGAAGCAGCATTGCTTGGAAAAATCTTAGCTACATTGATCAAAGCTGCAAATATGGATACGAACTTAAATTTATTCATAACAATTTACATTTATTAAAATAACTTTAAGATGGTCTAGCACCCATAAATTTAATAAAGCATTTAATAAGACACAATTTTTATAAAAATTCAAAGGTATTTTTCCGTAGAAAAACTTTCTATTTTGAAGGGTTAAGAGAACTATAACTAATAAGGCAAACTTATTGATTTTATGTGGTTGTTTTTAAGCTCTGCACAATATTTGCATATTTTTAATTGAATTATTGAATTTTCAAATACGATGCGACATCGGCTTAACAATATTTTTAAATTGATATGTTATATTCGACACATTGCTCTCGATATTAAAACAGTTTTTGGAGTGTTGAGAAAAATTTTCAATTAGAACCGCCCTATTATTTGTTTGTGGTGGTGTAAAAAATTACTATAGTTAATTGACGTTGAATCATTGTTGGCACTAAGACCACAATGCATTTATGAAATTTATAAAATTTTTTTTTGTATTGTTTTGCAGATTTCCTATCCAAAAGAAAACAATGAAAAATTTGTTCAAAATTTGAACGGTTAAAAAGTCGATTCCACCCATTTGTCTTGATTGCTATACTGATTACCTTTCAATCGGGAGAAATTCCATAGTAAAACATAGATGATCATTTATTATAAGATACAAAGTGCTGTTGTTATTTTTTTTTATGAATTTTTTTCTGCTGGTCCAACTTATCAGCTAATAGACGTGAAATTGTTGCTGACTGCAGCTAAACTTGCGATGACGGAGACGAACTCAACTGTTGATGAGCAAATCGATTAATCTTCAATTTACAGTTTATGCACGCAGCCAATGACTTCATCATCTGGCTTGACTTCATACGGTTTCTTATGATTTCTCCAGCAGCAGTGGCATCAGGTACTCGCTCATTAGTTTGCTGTTGCTGACCAACTTTTGCACTGGCGCCATCTCTGTTTAATGCAATCATTGGTTGCACTTAGAAATTATGATCAGTCTTACATGATCTGGGGAACCGGGGCGGGGCGAAATTGTTGTTTCATACGGAAATGATTTTCTCCGCAGAGCGGTGGCTGGTTTTTTCAATAACTTCAACAAGGTAGTTTACCATGTTTACACGTTAATTTCGAGATGTTGGTTGATGGATTTGTTGGAACCTTTTGACAAATGATTGATTTTCTCTTTGAATAAGTTGCCGTTTATTAAATGTTTGCTGATTTTCTAATGCTGTTGATACTTACCATATACGGATAAAGAAGACATTTAAGGTTATTTAGTTTGGCCTTTTTTATATTCTTAACTACGCAAGCTGTTATCCGCATCCTAAGACATTCAATTCCTATTCTTAACTATGATTACAATTTTTGCCAACATTCAGTTTTTACTTACACAAAACTTTATTCAACAGCACTCTTTTCGTCTTACTACGATTAAATATATTATTGGTTGTCCTTGTATAAGTTTTTATGACATTCTTTTGGAAATCTTTTGTGATATGATCATTTAATTAATTTGTGTGTGCTTTAACTAGATCGCTCCAAGCGTCCAATAGTACTCCATGTTGAAATTTTGTTTCTCTCAGGATCTTGAATTCATTACCTAAATTTTGTTCTTTATACTGAAATTTTTTTTTACTGAATTTTTTTTGGAGATGCAAAATCTATTAGGAATAAAGGAAAAACACTCTTGGGATGAGGTGATGATGGCTAATGCTGGATTTAGATTGAACACTTAAATATGACAAATGTTTTCTTATGACTGCTCCGATGTTGAAGCAAGTTCGACTTCCAGCTTACATTTCAATAGTATCAGTGCTTTACTTTCCTGTTACTGACACATTCCAGAATCCCTATCTTTTCTGCACACATGCTATAAGGTCATTGACAACGCAAACATGTAACTTTTGACATTTTTATTGACAGTTCATAATAGTAAAAATAGTTTTCATTATTTCTCAGCAATAGTAACTAAAAGAACAATGCTTGGAAAGCAACCGAACCCTAACATAACCAAGTTTATTATTTAAACAGCGCGCCAAATGCATTCTTTAAGCCAACTTCACACTTTATTTCAATGGTTGGCAACTCATAAATCTTATGTGCCTGCGCTTAGAAGAACAAAATGGCAAACACTTCACATCCAGCGTGGCAGTCAACAGCAGCAGCTGCAGCCTCGGTGCAAATTGCAAAATATGCCGCCGCTTGAACTGAATGACAACTGTGTCAGCTACCGTGTGCGTTTTTAAACGCTTTGTGCGCGCGCGCATGCGCCTTTAAGCTACCGGAGTTGAGGTGTGGACTTTTTATTAAAGTAAGGCTTAAGTCATCTAGCTGGTGCGCTTTTCTTCATAAATTATGTGTTCTTCGTGGCTAAGAATATTCAAGACCTTTTAAAGTAAAACAAATTTGCATTTTCCAATTTTTAACACCTCTGGCAGTCATCAAGCGAAGCGAATGCTGTGCAGCAAAAACAGAAAAGGATGCAGTATCTACCGGATTTGGCATTGTAATCAAAATTTTTGCACGGAGTGTAACGAATTCTTAAAAGTAGCCATAACCGAAACAATTAAAAGACATCAATAGTTGAACCTCTCAACGGAATCAGGTGGTCATCGCGTAATAGCGCGAAATTGATTCCTTCTGTGGCATTTGGCAACTTCTTGTCATCAGTGGCCAAGCAGACGATATCTTGGGCGAAACATTTCTTAAACCCTAAAAAGAAGCTCTTCTTTGTGAAGCCGCAGTGATTTTAGCGGGTTGCCTTTGAATTTACCAATAAAACGATTTTCCTTCAGATTCTGTTATTGTGAAGCAAGTAGTGGACAGACACTTTACCAAACCCGTGGGGCTTGTTAAAATTATGCCATCAAGTTGGATTTCAACATCACAACACAAATGAAGTTCATTGCAAATTTAGATGCAAGTGGGCTGAGAACAACACATCATGAACATCAGTGAAGAGTAACAATTTAGGGTAGACATAACCGGTGCCATCTGCACATGCTTAACCCTTCGAGAGAGATACTGCACAGCACTAAAAAAAATTAAATTAAATTAACAAAATTCTAACAGAATTCAATCTGGAGGTTTTCAGATTATTTATGAGTTCCTTCATAGGCATTTATCGAGTTGCACCAGAAACCATCGGTTATCGATTGAAAAAGACGATAAAAATAAGAAAATATCGAAAAACATCAAAAAATCGAAAAGTATCGAGAAACCCATGGTTAAATTTTTAATTCTTGAACACTAATTTTCCTATAAATACAAAGCGAATGATACATACCTACTTTTGTAAAAAGTGGTTAAGTAATTCTCAAGTCTTACTTTGTTTTGAAGTACCTTTTACCTATGTACTTCGGAATCACCATTTCCTGTTTCAAACTCGCCGAAAAACTTTAATTTGTTGCATTTAATGCCAAAATATATAAATCATTTCTTCAGTATTTCAATTTATTAGTGGCGACCTATGTTAGGCTGCTTTAATTGTGTTTAGACAGCAGAAATAAAAAGTATGGTCATTCAGCAATATTCTAAAAAGATGCAAGATTTATGCAAATGAAAGAAATGTTTCTCTTTTTGTCTGAAAATAAAGCTTCGAAGACCTATATTGCACAATATATTTCAAGTGATGTAAGTGTTAAAGTATCTAGCTTCCAGCGAAATAAATTTAAATTCAACTTCTTTCGCCTGCGATTACAACAAAGGAATAAAGAGACAAAAACAAAAGCAATAAACGACAGCAGCACAAAATAATTATGCATTTAACCATAATTCTCCTGTATTTGGTGCAAAATTTAAACGGGCATTAAGGAGCACCAACACAATCCGTGTGGAAGTTTCACAAACCACAGTTTCCGAAAAATGCTGCCACACAAAACACTTCGCTTTCGATGGCAAAAACGTCGACGACGACGACGATGATGATAATGATGATGATGCTGATGTGGACATGAACTCGAAAGTGAATGAGATTCTGTTTGCAGACCCATGAGCCTAAATTGGTAGGAGTTGATGCGTTGAAGCAATTACACCATAATATTCACACTTTGCGAGGTGAGAAAATTGCCGGCTATTAAAAAATCATAATATCAAGTCAAGCCTCAAATGCAGTCCATGACGATGGCAGGAAGAATGGCTGCATAGAATGGCTACAAACGTGGACGACTTTGAAAACGCGGTTACAAAGAATATGAACAGCATCAGTAGAGTTTCGGTGTTTGATACTGCAAATGATGCATAAGAAAAAGTGCCGCCACTTGCATGTTCTAAGCGAGTGTATAAAGATAATGATGATCATTTCAATGCTATGAACCTACCAGTTTCTCTCTTATCCGTAGTGTCCATAGTAAAGTTTGTGCTGTTATAGTTGGCAATGTCTGTTATAGTATAGTAAGATTTTTATTACTCTTATTAAATTGCGAGTCCTTGAAGTGTTGCTAGTGTATTTTATCAAAATTTTTAAAAAACTCAATTTTTTATTGGTTGCTATGCAATTCAATTGTGAGTGCATGCAAAGGAAACTTCCACATTGCGTTCCTGTATACGAATTCGCATGAGTAAAAAAGCTTTGCTAGAATAAGCTTTAGGTAAAATAACTTAAAATTCGATTTTAACAACAGATTGTTTCAGAGCTCTCAAATTGCCATTCACATAATTAGACTCGCCCTTAAGCTTCTCTGCAGACGAGAACACTGGTTGCTTTGACGTTCCGTGCTAACATCAAAGTAATTTAATCAAAATCTCTTAAAGTACCGACTACCAACTAAAAATATTGCGTGAAATAACACCCGACACGCAAATCTAAAGTGTATCTTTCAAAAAAAATAAATACAAAACAAAGACAGCTCAAAATGTTTTATTGAAAAATTATTAGCCTTGCAATAATAAATCCATCGCCTGGTCCATCCATCAATACCATGCTGCAATACACCGCAGGCATTTTCCCAACTACGAAAGTGTTAACTTCGTAAATTCAAGACCGCTATATAATTATAAAATCTCGTTTTTTGTGCTCACGTAATCGCGCTGACGAAAAGTTTCACCCAAAAAACTCCTTAAAAATTTTTGGGCTGCACTTGATGGCCATCATCATCAGTGGTGACGGCAGCAGCGTACTCTGCATGGTAGCAGTGCATCCAGGCAGTTTCGTCTTTTAACTCAGAACAATATAAAGCAGCAAATTAGGGCTACTGTCAGACAGTAGTATAGGTTACGTAAAAACTGACTAATTTTTTTTATTTACTACTTATTCACTTCTTACTTTTTTAATTTAATAATTAAGACTTTTGTTAAACTGCAAAATCGTTCAAATAATGACCCCAAATAAGAAAATCAACCAAATTGAAGTAGAAGAGAAATAGAAAAGCACATCCATTTCAACTTTGTATGCCAATTTGAATTTCGACCCTCAAGAGGTTGGTAAGGGTGGGTAGCGGGAAAACTGGTAATTGAAACCATTTTTGAAGGTCATATTCGGATTCAGCGACCTCGAAAATGTAGGAATAGAGGGGTCTACCCGCTGGGTCACGAGATTTTTTTTTGTGTGCCTGTGTAATCATTGCAATATGGCCATACCCTGAACTATTTGGTTTGGTTTACTCAATCGAAATCTAGGTAATCCTGGTAATCAACAGATTGGTTTCCTCACGTTGGACTTAACTTGGGGTAATACGGCGCTGATCAAGATTTTTATGTTGGAAATTTCTACACTGTTACCTTTGAATAGTTCTTGAGTCGCTTCCTTGGTTAGCCGATGTTTTGCGCTTGGTCGCAAAATAAGATGTTAGATAAGGCCTGTGTATTATTTTTGGCAATTATTGTGATGTCATATTTTTAATAATATCATAATACGCAGCTCAAAAGTTATTTGCAAAAGAACATTGTTTTTTGTTCGGTGGTTAGGTTGGTTGTTATGTTTTCTTATTTTTTAATAAAAAAACACATTGTTGTATCTGAGATTACTATTCGAGCCATTTCTCATTTTTTTATCGTTGCTCCAAACCTAAGAGTAGATAAGTGTCGTGGAGATTCCCACATAAATTTAACTATAATATTTTTCGGAATATTTCTTTGCCCTGTCGCCAAGAAATTTCCATTTTTTAGCACATATAACAGTTTGTTGGTTGAAAACGAGCTTTTGACCACCAACATCCAAAAGAATAATGATTGCATAGTTGAAGCCTTTGTCGTTTGTGCAGCGAACAATCGAACTTAGAATTTTAGTTTTTTGTTTGATGCAGTCTAGCGCTATTCTGTCCCATTGTGTACCTACCTACTCGTACTTAAAAATTTAGGTTAGACGATTATATGTTCATTAACATGGATGGATGCATCGTCGACAGTGACTGTGGCGATGTGCGGCAGCCTTTATCTCTTTACTGCGATCAACAGCGATGGCGAGTAACACAGGCTATAATTTTTTTGGCGATCTTGATTTGAAGACAGTTCATCAAAGTGATTTTAACTTGTTTTTGCGTCTATCGCATATTTTGGTCTTCGGTCTTTCATTTTGATGATGATCAATGATCAGTAAAGTGATTTTCTGTTAAGAAAGTGAGTTTTTTTCTGTGGCTGGCTTTGGGGCTAAGAATATTGGTGAGTTTTGTTGTACTAAAAATTAGCTGCGACTGGGTCTGGATTAGTGCATTTTTTTAGTAAAAAAAAAACCAATCTGATTGGATTTGAGCAGACAAGCGGGCACCGATGCAACTACTTAATAGATTCGTTATAGCTAAAAATCGTGGAAAATAACCCAAGCTTACAGTAAAATGTTCCAAGCAATTTTTTGATAAAAAATATAATGAATAATTTTAGTGTGATGTAGCATATATTATCCTGATAAAAAGTTTCTTAAGGCAAAAATCTGCCTTATAGACTACGATAGGATTAAAATTTAAATTTTCATTGACTTTCAACCCCATATAGCTGAAAAACTGGACATCTGAACTTTGGATCAGGATGAAATATATAATCTGCATACATAGTTACTAAAATCTTAGCCAATTTGTCTGAAAATTATTTTCCATACAAAATTTTGCGGTCTTTTGAATATGAGTTGGTCAAATTACTGAGGAAAACGTAAGAAAATTTTTCAACCAAACAAACATTATTTAAACTTTGTAGTTAAACCGTTTTCTCTAATGTGGATTGTACTCAATTTTCCGGTACACTTCTGTTCAGCAGTTTGTACCCGAAACTTTTTAACAAACAAAGACGGTAAAAAACAATACTTAAAAAAATATTTGTATCTCGTTTAGTGTCCGGTTCAAATTTTTGTTTTGTTGTCTTTATTCACATCGCAATTTGTTGGAAAATCGAAACTTGGCATCTAAAGCAAATTAAAAAATATTTTCTTCAAATAATTTTTCACCTATTGAATTTTATAAATATTACACTAGTCTAATTGAAAAAAATTTGATGGAGATATGGGCAAATGAATGAAAAAAGGGCAAAAAAAGGGTTTTTTGTTATTGGCCAAATTTTAAAGAGATAAAATTAACTATTTTTTTAGAACAACATTCTATAAAGTTTTTTTTCTGTTGTTTCTTACAAAATACCATTAAACCTTTTAATTTAAAAATTTTCATATGTTGCGTCAATATCTT
Organism: Meiosimyza platycephala; assembly: GCA_963662105.1. Taxonomy (NCBI): domain Eukaryota; kingdom Metazoa; phylum Arthropoda; class Insecta; order Diptera; family Lauxaniidae; genus Meiosimyza; species Meiosimyza platycephala. The sequence goes on along the minus strand of OY759210.1, from coordinate 654,785 downwards.
TTTTGTTAACCCTGATTCTTTTTCAAAAGTGTGGTCCTTGTTATTACTTATATATACGCAGAAAAATGTTTAACTAGTTGCATTTTTTATTCAGCTTGCATCGTTAAATACTTGAGTCCTGGCCTTTATGACTTCTTTTTTTAAATCAGGAAAATGTGGGCAGCTAGTATCATATGCCTAGGCAAAGTTTGAATGTGTATTATCATACATAAAATATGTATCCAGTTAATTTTTCAATGCTGACAATATTTAAGAAAGATTGCAGCAAAAAACTTATTATAACCGTAATTTTAAAATAAATAATAATAATCAAATAAATAAATAAATTTAAAAGGAACTAAAATAAATTGTTTTCTCATCATATTTAGTTGAAAAAAATTGTGGAATTTTTTTGTAGTAAAATGTTATTTCTGCAAAATTAGAATAAATAGTTAGTTTAACTTTCAGAGTAAATTTTATAATAAACACATTAATAATAATAAGTATTGCAAAAATTACAACCAGTAAAACTTACAATATTGATTGTTATCATCAGCAAATTGAAAGTATTAACTGCAATAAGTAGTGCTTTTGGGAAGTTGAGAAATTTGAGTAACTTTTGTGTCGAAGTTAACTCCATTTTTCACCGTGTACTATGAAACAACAACAAATTGCTTCAAATGATTGCGAAAATCTTGTGCACTAGACTTTTTTTCAAAGAGATTCACATTTGTAAATAGCTAAAAAAAGTTCATTAATTTATACCTTAAATTTGTATTGTACATATACATGCATAAATATTAATTCAATGGCTTTCCTCAAAAATTAAAAAATCATCAGTAGAAGAAAAGCATTTTTTTCAAAATTCCACTCTCAGATCAAGTGATTAATGATCGCTCACAAAATGTTGACGGACATTTAATCAATGCAATAAAAGGTAATGTTAAATAACAAAACCACTAAAAAGGCGTTAACAGTGGCGTGCAGCTGCGGCTTTAAATTTTTGAAACTTTGAGTGGTGCTGCCTCCCTTTCGCTGCCAATCAAAGCAAATCGATTTTTGATTGTGGCCGGAAAATTGTTCGAAAATTTCAACTTCAACTAAGCCGACACATAAGAAAAGAGAGATTAAAAAATATAAGCGCCATGCGGAACGAATCGAGGGCTAGACAAAATGCTTCTTTTTTAAATTCTTTTGGAAAATTCCCGCAGCATAACGAATTTTTCGTCTCATCTTTATTTTAAAATCTTTGCCAAATTTCATAATAATTTGGCGCCCATATTAAACTCACGTCATCTCTAAATTTAAGCGTTCATACATAAATCCTTTTTTGTTATCCTTTTTTAAATGTTTTCGTTTGTGTGTGTGCCACCCTCCCTTAAGGGTTTTAAATAAAACTTTACTTTTTAGAATTTAAAACATTCGTCAAACAAAAAAAAAAAAAAAATTAAGCAGAAAGAATTGAACGACTCATAGCGTCGTCAAAACATAAATTTTACTAGCTGACACCATTTAGAGCTTCTTTCGCTATCTCGCTCTGATTTCGGCACTTTTCCTTGAGTTTACCAATTCCCTTTCGGGGAAATGTAGAAAAGCATATATCCATCCTCTGTGTAGAAAAGCAAAGGGTTTTTTTTTTAATGCAGAGTCGTTGAATTTTTGCGCTCATTTTCATGCCACAAAGTTTTCGGCTCTTTTTCACTGTTTTACAAATTGCCAGCTAACAGCAACAACAACGACAACAATTTCAGTAGCTTTCGTTTTATGTCTTCACGCTTTGTATTAAGTTGCTAAAGTGTTTGTGTGTACGAGTATATTTAAAGATAAGGTGAGAGGGTGGGGGTGAGATAAGTCCCATTTAATTTGCACACACACTAGCATACCGAAAAAATTTTGTGTGAAAATTTGCATTTTTCGTGATCCGACGATGCGTAAAAAAGGATCCTATAGGACATAGTGTTTTTTGTTTTGTTTTCTGACAAATTTTAATGAGCTGAGTGCAAAGTTGTCGAGACATTTATAGCTCGTTATAACCATGTTTTGCTGGAGGAGAGCAGGACTGTTAAAAAAACCTTGAATACTTTGGATAAAATTTTTAGTTTAGTGGATAATATTATGCTTAAAGCGGGTACAAGTCTGACATCCTGTCTACTTATTTTATATGCAACGACGCCCACATTCTTATGGTTCCTCTTTTTGGCTTATTCGTAAGACTATCACTGTTTTTTGTTTTTTCGAAAATCAGCATGAGTGCACTCGAAACGATTCTCAAGCTACTCGCCACGTTACGCGTCCATCGAGCCCTTGTGCACAAAAACCACAAATCAAGCTATAACAAATCGAATTACCAAGCAGGAGAGATGAGTCCTGCACTTGCAAATAAAATGTTCTACAAGTACAAGCACTCGAAGTTTATTGCATTCGGAAGTTTATATGATGATCGTTTCGAGTGCACTCATGTAGACCTCTAATATGTGTATAGCCATACCAATATTTTCTGTTATTTTGTACCCTATTTCTATGAAAATTCTTTTTAATTTTGCTCTAAGCAAAAAAACTTCTTACCATTGCTATTGAAATTGGCCTTAAAATAAATGTCGCTAAAAGAAACTTCGCCGAAAATAATAAGAAAAAAGAGGTCAAAAAAATTCGTTTGGACGTCAGATTATGGGCGCTTCTTTCTTCTATATTTTGATCACTTTTTCTTAAGACTACTTTAAAGTTAGTACTCTTACTACCGAGAGTTATTGCCGAATAACTCCAAAAGTAATTGTCAGATTGACTTCAAATTTTCAGGATATATTTTTAAGATACTATAGACTCTTGAAATTTGGTACATGCATATGTTTGTAAATGAAAACAACAAAAATTTCTAAATATGGATAAAAAATCGGTTCACGGACACCCCTACCTCCCATACAAAGTTGGGATGTGGTTAAATTTTTTTTTCAAAATGGGTATCAATTCAAAAATGTTACTAAATTTGCGAAATCTATTATAGTTTTCAAGTTATTAGAGAAAAACCAAATAGGGTGGCCATTAACAGTTGTAATAGCGCTAGAGTCTTGAAATTTGGCAAAAAAAAATGCTTCAATCAGGCACTAGCTTTTTATGTTTTTCAAAAACTGTGTAAATTTCATTGAAATCTATCGAGCGGTTTTCGAGTTACAGTGGTCACCAGTGTCCGAAAACATAGTTTTGAGAAAAACGCATTTAAAATGGAAGAATTACGCAAAATATCACGTATAATCTTAGGCAAAGTCGCCAAATAAATTTTCATTAAATTTCGGAGCGAATTTCAAGAGAAAATTGCCTCAAACTTTTGGGCAACTATTTATGTATGTTAGGGTGACCGTTAACAACAAATTTTTCTGCAGCACAATTTGATCCGATAGTTAATGACGTAAAACTAATGGCCTTATAAGGGTCGAAAATCGATAGATGTCAAAAAAAAAAACGTAATGTATGCGTTTTTCCCATAATAAGTTCCAACATAAAATGAAAGCTTATAATATTCTACAGAAGTCATGTCTCCTGCGATTATTCCATACAATATGTACATAGTTATTCCAACCACTCCTCCAATATTTTTTTTTGCATCTCACGTCCATTTTCGAAGTTTGCCAGTCAAATTGTATTTGATGAATTGTGTAATTCATCAACTGTCAAACATGGTTGACAGTTAAAATTACGTATCATCAACTCAGCCAAACACAACTTCAAATATTTCTTTTTCTTTAATGGAGTACTATTATTAAGTCATCACAGATGGAAATGTATTTGTCATAAACCAACAACCACGACAGCAAAATATTTTGTTGCATTCATAACTCATAAACTGAAGAAGTTATCATGTTCATATTTTGCAGCCATGCACAGAAATAGAGAAATACACGAGATTTCTCGCTCCAATTAAAATTGTTCACACGTTTGCTTAATTAATTGTCAAATCGCTAAGTTGCAAAAATTATTAACATTGTCGCTAGTGTTGCCAGTGGAAAAATTTTTCTGAGAACTACTACCGATGGCGTTACAAGTCAAAGAATTGCCGAAGAAAATGTCAATAATGTCAGCATCTTGCATGAAATTGTTAGTATACTTTGGCATGTGATATGTGACTTTGGCAGAAATAACACCGACACACAGAAAAAAAGTGTAAAAAGCGACACTATAGAAAAATATGCTATCGATATTACTCCTTCACATTGAAGTTGTAGAGCAGGCATTTTGTCAAGGAGACAGTTGAAGTAGCTCATAGCATGACAGTAACAGTCACAACAAATTATCGTTGCCATTTTTTGTTTTTAAGGCAGCACCAATTCCCTTTCAGCTGTCATCTTCAAGCTAATCATTCGATCATCGTTTGAAGTTTTGCGCCACACAACTGTCATCTTAATTTTTGTCAAATTTTCCCTACTCGCAAAAAAATACCATCTGTAAAGTAATTAAGAAAATTTATTCAATTTCTGAATTTCTTCCGTTTGCAATTCATCACTAGACAACTCCGCCGCAAAGTACATGCTCTACTGTGTAGACGCACTTGTCACACTTTAAACTTCAGCGCGATCATTTCTCGTCAAATGTTTTCAATGCTCAAGCGTTGCTCACTCGCAGTACTTCTTTGTGTGTATGTCGAAAATGTTATATGCAACACTGATTTGCAGGGTTGAATTAGTCATTTACGACAGATAAATCATTTAAGAAATTGTTGCAAGATTTTAGTTGCCCCTGCTTCTGCTGCTTCAGCTTCTGCAGTCGTTCAGATTATTTACGAGTTTTAAAACAAACGATGTGGAAAATGATTTGCAGTGAGCAATGAGCGGTGTTTCAAGTGTCTGTGCCATATGATGAGGATCCTCAATATTGCAGTGTAGACATTGTATGATATGTGTGTTGATGCCTTTGTATGACAGCTAATGAAATGGGACACACATTTTATTGTTCTTTTCATTTATTTCCTTCGTAATATATCACTTAATTGAAGTTTTACGATACATACAAACATAATATCGAATATATGCGCGTAACATAATTGCGGCTCTGAAACGGTATTGGTTATGAATCGACCAAAAATTTTAGAAATAAAATTGAGTTGTTCTTCATAAACTTTTTTTCTGCAGCCCCATAAAACTAGAAATTCTTGGGAATATGATCCAATTCTTTCGACATATCACAACGTATAGATCTCCCATTTAATGCAGAAAATACTGACTCCGTGAGACTAAAGAAAATTAACAGTCGAAACTTTAAGAAACTAACGATTACATCTTATTTGAAGTAATACATTTTATTGCTCGACTCCAGTTTATATCTCACCAGATTTAAAATTTAAGATATGGAAAAACATTAAACATTAAATACAGCATTAAAATGTTGATATGCACCTACATACATATGTGCTTACAGTATAAAATTAAATGAAAATCTTGCAGAAGTATTGCCTCATCAATTCACTCTTCAAATTACCTCCCATCCTAATTTTTTCTTATTCAAGTACTTAATTAAAGTTGTGTATCATTTTCTGCAAATCCTAATTTATTAAGCGTAACAAATTCTTTAAATTGTAAAATTTTAAATAGGATTAGGGTACACATTGCCTTTGAGCGCAACAACCCTGAGTGCCAAGTTGTGATATTTCGCACTTTCACAATGCAGCGCATCTCCAAGGCTGATTGTCGAAAAGGGGTGATGTTTCGCTTCGGTAATTTTGTAACAAAATTGATGTTAGGGTTGTGCCGTATCCCATTTGACAAAGTTGACAGTTTGTTTTGTTATCTACGGTCTCATTAGCATAGAAAATAATGTCGATCAGTAGTGAACATCAAAATTAAGTAGTGCAACTTTTAGTGAAGGAAATCGCTCATGTTGAAAATTAAATACTGAAGTTTTTTGTTCGGACAATATTTGGTCAATATGTTTCGTATGATTTTATATTGCCACTAAAAAAAAGAACTAAGCATAAGATCTTTACATTACGCTGCTTAATGCTAAGCGACAGTATTCTTGCAAACCGGTCAATTGGCTGCCTAAACTCTAAGCTAATTACTTTACTTTTCTAAATCGACACGACATAACTGTCATTTACTAGCGTATAATTTTAATATGATATAAAAAACTAAGATGATGTTAATATGATTCGTTTCGTTCGTATATAATTTTGGTTGTTTAGAATATATCGATATTTCACAATCTACATACTTATGTACATACATACGTTTTTTTTTTTATTTCAGAAAAAAATCAAAATTGTTTATATACGTAATATTATCACTCTAATAACATCACAATTAAATTAAATTGTAAAACCTTCACAAAATCTGTGGAAAAATTAACATAAAAATATACCATTGAAAAATAAAAGATTCTTCTATTGCATCTCACATCAATCAGTCGCTTTCGTTTATTTACCGACAAATCTCATGTATCAGTAACCAAAACTCCTAACTGACTTATGTTTTGTCAGTTAGCATACATATTTAATTTATTCACTTTGAAAAATGTGATGATTTATTAACGCAGTCCCTTAAGGACATTCTGTTTCACTTGCTTAAGTGTGCTCACAATTTTTTTTAAATAGTAGGAACACATTCCATACACTTGACTGATTTTGATTTTGTTTGAAATTAGAATGTGCTAACAAGAACAATTTTTAAAATTAAAATAAAATGTGACATAATGACACGTGAACACTTGAGTTAACATCAGAAACAGATGTCATATTGTCCCCTGCAATAGACAGTGGAGAGTTTTGTTATTTATCGTGAGTATGGGAGAACCCAAACTACATGTGTATGTACTAACTACATGTATAGAGTTCTTTCCTTTTCCGAAAAAAATGGATCGTTAATATTCAGTAAATAGTAACATTTAGCTAAACTTAACATTAGTACCCTTAGCAGTTGCTTTATTTCCCGGATACTTTTTGAACCACGCAAACAAACTCCATATTAGTCATACTTACTATCAACCAAAAAACTTTTGCAAAATAATTTCTATAATAATAATACGGGATTCTTTTTTGTTGGAAACATGGGCTCGCACGCAAAACACTCATTAGATGAGCTCGAAGTAACTGTGGTTTGCATTCAATTGCAAAAAAACACGGCTTGGTGTTGAGTGCTGAGCACAGGGTTCCCAGTTTCGTTTATCACACATGATTCCATTAATAACATGATCGTAAAGAAGTTAACACAAAAGGCTTAATTTGCTGTGGTGTATATTAAAAACAAAATTATTGTCTACTATAGGAATGAGTAACAGAGTTACAGTCGGCTAACTCCAAAAATGTAATAAAATATATAACTCCAAGAGCTAAAAATGTGTGTAATAAATTAAAATTAATTCAAATTCTGAACAGATAATAATGCTTCACAGGGTAGTAAAAAATACAAAATGGGAACAAGCTACTCGACGAGATCAGTAATGCCAAGTAAAAAAATAGGCAAATTTCAGGATTGTATGAGAATATTTCAAGGTTTCATATTACCCGTCTGATATAAAAGTAAGGCCTTTTAAAAAAAAAGGCAGATGCAGATGAAGACTAAGTTTTGATGTGTGCTGATTAGCGGCGTCTCTACATTGTGTAAATTTTAGAGTATTTTAAGTAATCATAATCTCATTTGAAATAAAAGTATGGTTAGTATAGTGCTGTATTTTTATTATTTCATGTAGCCATCAGTTATGGCTATATACTTTTAAACTTTTCTAAAGGTGACAATAGCTACTACATGCTGACTGTCAAAGTGTAGGGTATGAAAATGCTACATCGAATATTAAAGTTTGCGTTTTCTTAATGACGTCGTCGGTTTCAGCGTCAATGTTATCGCATGAGCGCAGCTTAAAGTGTATACAGAGAAAAAATAACAACAACAAAAATACAAGCGCAAAAAATTAATTTAAAAAAGCCGCTTCTAACGCCATTCCAAAGTAATTAATAAACTTTGCAGCTCATTATTTCGCATTATGTCTTTCAGCGCTCTTACAGAGATTGCTGCAGAGAAATACACAGTGCTGGCGCCGCATGTAAAACTGATTTTAGCAACAACAATAACGAGCAGCTGCAGTAAGAACCACACTCGCAGCAGCAACAATTGCACTTGCAACATATTAGTTGCAGCAATTACTCATTTTAACTCATTTCCACTCATCTTCAAGTCAATTAAAAAATAACATGTCTGATATCACCTTTCGATCTGATGATGAGTAAATTGCATGTTGGCCGATAACGCTTGGTTAGCTAAACATGAGCTTTATGCTGTACGCGGCATGTTAACATGGCAAAACACTTCTTGGTCAATGACCAAAGTTACTGATAGCTTATAAGAAATTAATTGTCAAAAAAAAAATACGAAAAAAATCGTACCTCATATAAAAATGGTTTGAAATAATGAACGATTACAAAACTGCCCAATAATAAAATTGTCAATTTAACTTACAATTTCTAGCTGACCACACTTTGTTGCAATAAAAAACTTCAAATTTGTTGAACTGTGTAAATTGAACTGAAATTTTGCATCACTGATTACATACCAATAACATTAACAAGTTAAGCGACAACAACATTCTTTACTTTCATCTACAACCATCGCAATAAACTGATGATTAAGATGAAGAAATTATATAACAACAAATGTCAAACCAAAAGGGTTTAAACACAAACATGGCATGCTGACAAACTGATGCACACACATCCGTACATAAATACATAATATAGACACCAAATGATAATGTAGTGGTCACTTTGCTAATAATAAGACAGTTGTTAAGAAACGTCCTTCGAGAAGACGACACTCGAACAAGAAAACATCCTAAGGGCAGCCACAGTAACTTAACTTAATTGTTATCCATATCATAGCATATGGGTGTGTGTGCCTGTGTTAGTTAAGAAATGTCAAAAGTTTAGATACTGATTATCTGGAGACATTTGCAGCAATTAGCAAATCAACTGGAATGTGGCCACAATAACTTGTATTGAAGCGAAGAATTACGAGTTGTGAGATGAATGTCACTAATTGAAAAATGTCATTGTCGAATAGTTAAGAAACCAAAAATGACCAACAAGAGCAGATAATGACTAAAATTTTTAGGGCAAGGCATAAGGATTAATTGAAGGTAATGAATATCAAACAAAATTATTAGAGTCCCATATTGTGCGGCCAAAGCTAAAAAGTCGTACAAACAAACGTGTGACCTAACTGATCGCGTCCCTCATTTTAACAGTGGTAGAAAAGTGATATAATGTTGTAAATAAAGTGAAATTAAAATTTTTTTTTCAATTAAAAAAATAGTACAAATAGGTACATAATCGTAAAAATGATTAATTGCATTTCTTTCATTACCTTCTTGCCTCATGTGGAAGATTTATGTTTTCCCCAACAAATAATAAATTCAAAGATAAGGTGCAGAAAGTATTTTATTGTTCAGTGAATTTTCATTCTCATTCATATCTTTAACTCAGTGTGGTTTTGTTGCATGCTTCTCAGATACAGGTGCAAATTTGTAACATTTGTTTAGTTCATGATAAATGAAGGCGTCAAATGGTATGTGCTTTTTACGTGTACTCACGTGACCTAATGTTAATTTACGCATGCTATTACTGCGTAATGCGTGTAAAAGGCAGAAAAGTTTGCGTAACTGAAGGAATTGAAGTGCCTACAATACATACGTAAGTTAGAGAATATTCTAATTTGAATTCAAAAAGACAAGAGCGGTTAAAGCAATGATATTTGCCTTTTCACACTATAAGAAAATTAGCGCAGTTTATTCTATCTTCTCTATAATGTATTAATTACAAGATCAATTCAAATAAAAGCATTTCTTTACACTCCTATTTTGACTCACATATTTTGCCTGCTTAGTAGTTCTTAGTCTATAAAAATGCCACAAATAAATTGAGATCAATACAAATAATCGAGGAAAATATTTTCAACTACACATTCTTCTCAATTGCCAAAATACGTACTGAATAAAAGACAAATATCATGGAAACAATAGATGCGGACAAAATCTTCTTTCATTAAATAAAAGTGTCCTTGATTTAGCTAAATTTTTTTTTAACAAAATATTTTCTTAGCTTAAAAGATTAATTTACTTGAAATAATCAAACGACAATTTTCTAAATTAAAAACAAAACAAAAAAAAAATTTCTTCTTAGTAAGCTACGTTAATGGAAGAGCTATAACTTGTTTAAGCCCTTATTGACTTCAGATAATGAGAATTCCTTGATATGAGGGGAAATTACTTATCAAAGAATATCTTTGTGCCAAAGCGATTGAAGCAATTTCTTGAATTAAGTTTAGAGCCTTAAAGCTTTTTTATAATTGGGTTGTTTAAAAAATAAGTAATTTATGATTATGTGGTCAACAAAAAATGTTTATATGTACTTCGAAAAAAAGAACTAATTGAAATCATTCAGTCGTTCACAAACTACGTGATACAATTTGCAGACTGATTCGACCCCTCGCTCCCTTGTCATTCTATGTCATAAAACGGTATTAACTAAGGCCCGTGCTGTTTTTTCTCTCCATATTTCATGCAAACCTTCCATATTTTTATAAAACGGGTTGTAACATGTAATTTGTAAAATAAGCCTTATCAAAATGAGATATAGCTCATTATGTTACATTGTATTTAACACATTGTATTTAACTATTTACAATCTTAGTTTACATAAAAAAAGCAGCAAAGCTTTCTTAACTTTTTTAGTTATGCTCAAAACCAACCTTGAATATTATTTTACAGGAAACATTTTTCCGCCCACCTAAGTAATTTATATTTAAAACAATTTAAATTAAAAAATACAATGGTTGCATGCGCAGTTTAACGACATCAACCAACGTAGTGATATTTTTTGGTTGGCTAAAAGTATATTTAAATTATCAATTGACAACAACGTTAAATGAAAGTTAAATATTTCATTTTGATGGAAAAGTAGCTCAGTAGCTCAGTTGGTAAAGATGAGCATATTTGAACAGTGGCATGACGCAGGACGTCGAACGTCGAACGTTGAATTCTGATAGGTGATGGATCAAAAATTTAAGTTCTTTAAAGTTTTAAGAACGAAACACAAATACATTACCAATTTAATTCGTACAAAAGCAGCATTATAGAAGAAAATGAAGAACCGTAAACAATTTTTTTAAATCTTAATTAAAACGAGTAGTTATTAAATTTTTATACAAATTTGTATTAAAAATGAATTTTAATATTCAAGCAGTATTAAATTTTAATACAATTCTGGTGTGGTGTAATCCCAAAAATATTAAAATTTATTCCAAAATTTCTAAACGTGTATTGAAAAGGGTTGTAAAGCCGAAAAAAATGAAACATAGTTGTAAGAAGTTGATGAAATATGAAAAATGTTGAAAAACGTCAAAACAGGTTAAAAAAGTATGGAAAATGTTGAAATGAGTTGGAAAAACCGAAAAATGTTCGAAATCCCGAAAAGTTTGAATAAATAAAAAAAAAATGGAAAGAGGTTGAAAAAGTAGAAAAAATATGGAACATGTTGAATAAAGTTGAATGAGTGTGAAATACTTTAAAATCGTCAATGAACTAAGTTGAACGGTGGAAAGTCGAAAAAATATGGAAAAAAAGTTGAGAAGAATGTTGAAACAGTTGAAAAGGCAAAAATGTCGAACAAATATGGAAAATGACGAAAAAAGTTGAATGAAATTGAAAGAGGTTGAAAAAAGTTGAAAGAGGTTGAAAGAGTAGAAAAAGGCTAATAATATCGAAAAAAGTTGAAGTATTCAAAAAATATTTTAGAAATCAAAAAATTTCACGCTTGCGAAGTTTTGCGAACATGGGAGATGCCAGGCCCACTGAAGCAATCCCGTCAAGTTTTCTTTAAGAGAAAAGCTTATGTTAATCGACATCTCTATAACAAATATTATTAGGATTACTCCTATAGTACATCAAACATAACATAAAACGTGTTTTGCTTGTATAGGAGGTGCCATGCCCACAGGTGCTATTGCGCCCGTTTTGGTTATAGGATACATTAAAACCAATATATTAAATTTCAATTGCGTTGTTCGTTCTCTTGTTATAACGTTTATTTATACTGTGGGCTGTGCCACGCCCTTCAACGAATTTTGCCAGTATAGTATAGTTATGATGACTGCTTTCAGCTTTCAAAATTTTTAGAAAACCGTTGGTGCCGCTTTTGAGTAATATTGAATGAAAAATTTCAATTATTGAAAAAAAAGACGCCCACTTATCCAATTCCGCTCACTTTTAGTACAGTTTAAGATATTTATGATTTGCATTCGTTTACCAAATTTCATTGCAATATCTTGAATAGTTTGCGGGATATGATGTTATAAAAATAAAAAAGCTGTGCCATGCCCCTGCAAACTCAAAATCTAGCCTAATCTTAAATCAGTAAACGTTTTTATTGAATGTAATTTAGTTTTTTTGAAAATGCTACACACGTGTAGATCGAACTTTGAAATTGCATTCACACCTCTGACATTTCTGTTTCTCGTATAACGCTTTGGGTGGTTCAGGATCATTGGCAACATCAACGGCAGCAGCTGAAGCATCGTCACCAGCAACTTAAGAAGCTTGTTGCGAACTGTCGGTACAAAGTAATTTTGATGAGACCAAAGAAGCTCCCTTTTCTCTTCCTCTTTTTCTCTCTGTCTATAACGTATCGTCTGTGGTTGTGTGTGGTCCAATTAAATGTGAATCCCAGCCAGACCAACTGTGAATAATGCGGAAAGCGCAAAGCGAGCTGATCCCCTAAAAATCAATTCGCAAGGAAACAAAACTTTTAAATATGGGATTAGAATTGTCGTGAGCAGTAGTTTCGGTGAAAGCGTTGAATGATACGACGACAGCCATTCTCAAAGTGGTGCCAACAAAGCAACAAACAATTTGTAAGTGAAAAAATATTCATGGAAGAAATGGCAGTCATGTGCCATGCGATTTGTTAGAGATGGGGATTGAAAAAGCACTGAAGTTTGATACATATTGACTTTCGAGTGTTGGTTTAAGATCTGGCCACAACTTTAGGTGTGTCCTAAATTTTTTTCAGTAAAAACTAGCAACAATTGACCATCAAGAGAGTAAGAAATTATTCGCTCACAAGGTGCTTAAAGAGCTTAAAAAATCGTGCACGTGTACAGAATCATCAACACCTGTTTATCGTTGCTGTATTAGTGGGCACCACTGCTCAACGAACTGACTAGTAATGCCTTGCTAATTCTAACTGGTAAATATTTATCCGGTAAAAATTATCAACTTCTCTCACTTTGTTCTCTTATAACTATACTTTATATTGAAAAAAATTTTTTGCTTACTCAATTTTTAGAGAGGTTTTGACGAATGTGCATATTTTCTTTTTACTGAAGGTGCATTGTTAATGCTGGCTACAAAGGTATTTAGATGCAGTTTCATCTTTCTACTATGAAACTATTTCTGACTATAAGTCCAATAGACTTTTGTCATCTCCATCTCAAATTCAAAAGCAATTAATTGGAACAAGTGTTCTTCTCGTCATTTTTTTTTTGTGCTTGGCTATAGTGTCTTTCATATGCATGTTGCGTGCTGCATGCCAAACTGATGAACTGAACCGATGCCTCGCTGGGGTTGCTTTGCTCCATCGATTTTCCGCTATACGATGTATGTATATTTTGCGCCTTCTCTGCTCCTGCTCATATTTTATATCTATTGAAGCGTTTGGCGTTAATTAAGACAAAATAAGGCGCAATTTTTGCCACGTCTGCGCTGAGCTTGTGATTAATTATTCAAAGACGATGATGACGAAGATGCTCACAAGTGTCATCTTACAGAGGCGTCAGACAGCATCTACTGCCACCGCCAGCCAGCAAGCAACGGCTTTGAATGCTCTCGCTTTGATTGCTTTGCCAACTTGAAAAATTAGCAATGAAAATCTGGCGAAATAAAATGTCGTCGGTGACATTTTGTTGTTACTCATGCTGTTATTTGTTTTTGTAGTCGTATGTGTGTCAGCGATGTCTTGCGCAATGACGAGAGATCGGCGGGTCGAAACGCAAGTACGATATCATGCGACCAGGAAAACCGCCAATGAAGATGAAAATAATTTTTCTTAATATATTTTCTTTTTTTGCTTACAAATGCTTTCCTCTTATACATATTTGCCATTACAAATGGCTCTTGTTGTAGCGTGGATCAAAGCGCTTTGTGTTGTCACATCAACGCTTTTGGTTGAATGCAATTTTGGTATTTTGTAAACGCGAATTTATGACGCTTGAGTAACTGAGTTGACTCGGAATTGTTTGCCAAAAAATTATTCATAGGAATTTTCACCTTAATTAATGAAGACTTTATTAACATTATTATAAAGATATAAATTCAATGCACTTTATTTGCTTTGAAATTGTTGTCAACCTCGTGGAATTGGCTGTCAGGATATCTACAATATAAGTAATGCATGTTAATTGAAGTGTGCGCTAGCCTATAGTTAGAAATTCCTCCGTATTATTCTTGGTAAAATAATTTGCTTTAATGAAACTTTGATGCAGCAAGAGTGTCAGTTTTCCATTAATTGTCAACGAATTTGATTGTCGTATTATAAACGCTTGTTGAAATGTCAATAATGTAATGTATCTTAGTCAACAAAAAACAAAACCTTCTAACCCATTTTTTATATCTATACAAATACATATGTATCACCGCATATTCATTGGATAGTTATGACTCATATTTCATTAGCTTTTCTATCGGCTGTTGTAATCGATCATAGTCGAAAAAGTCATAATTCGTTGGAAATGACGCTTGTAACAGAAATGGTTGATTTTTTACGGATTAACAAAAAGTATTAAAAAAAGAATACTTAACATTTATTATAAGCCATTCTTTGCACTTTTGCCTCCCTCACTGCTGTTGGAGCTAACCTCATACATTTTTATTTCAGTGTTCATACATAAAGCGTTAAAATAAGTGTTGTCTTCAATAAAGTTTAAAAGAAAAAACATTTTTCGAACAAAACTGTTGATCGCTCAAAATATGATTAATGATCGATCGAGTTGTCTAGAGACATGTATAATTGAAACGACAAGTTATCCTTTGAAAAGATTTTTTACATGAGTTTGCTATAATAAAAATAATGAAACACTTCACATGCAATTACTGATTAATCGATATGCATAATTTTTGGATGCTGTACTCTAACTTCTGTAAAATTTTGCCTTGGAATTCAATACTTGGGTATGGGGACTCTTGCGAAAATTTTAATTCATATAACTATTAAAAGTGTAATTTTTACCAGAGTTCATACTTTGTTCTTCCAAATTTCGGAATCAAATAAACTTTATCACCAGAACCAACCAGCAAAGTAGAGTACTCGAGCATTGCCTACATTAGAAAGGTGATAGTAAAACTTAACCTGCTTCGGCACCGAATGCTTATCAATGAAAGATGCCACTTCTACTTGTTAAAACTTTACCACTTCTGAAACACGGGTCGATTGATTTTTAAATAAGGTCAAGTCACGATGACATCAATATCGCTTAACAGATCATATATGTAAATACTTAACCATTGAAGATTATAGATTCTCAAAGTGATAATTTTTTGGATTCGGGACGTATTCTTACCTCAGTTCCTAATCTTAAGAGATCATTCGTCGATCCAGTTTTTTTTCCTACTTAAAATGTATGATGACATACCCCAAATAAACTATTTAGTTACAAACTGAACTGAACTATATAGAGATTTCAATATATGCCACATTTTCATATGAGCTGATTGAGCAAATAGTATCAAGAGTAATTGATTTAAGGCACCCTAAAAAAAAACGTGCAAAAATTAACAAATTTTATGTTGTAACATATTTATGTTTCAAAGCCAACAGCTTTTCTGAATTAACGGGTCAAAAGAGTACGTCAGGTCATTAGGGTGTAATAGCTGTATTTTTTTTTTTGTTTAGTTGCTGCAGTAATATCTAAACTCTGGTTCAGTACAATGAAGTTTTGAAAACACTTTTCAATTTTCTGTTACCCAGAGCCCGAATCAGCCCTCTGTTCCATATTATTAGAGTTTTAAAATCACAATTTTTAGCCTAAGAAGTAATCCTCATTTCCAGTTAAGTAGTTGCAATATCATTACTGCAAAGTAGTAACTTGAAAATAGTCCAAGTAAAATTTCACTCAAGGCAAATTACCAGTTTGGATTGTATGTATTGTAGATTCATAAGAAACCTTTAAGAGTAAGAAACCCCTTGTGAGCGCAATCGACTCGTCTTAAATTGAGAAATAATAAAAAGAAAACTACAACACAACAGACCCGATCAAATGACTACTACTCTGCCAAAAGCCTTCACCTTACCATTCATTTATAACACGCATTCCAACATGCCAGCAAAATAATCAGGTAAACAGACAGACCGACGCACTGTTCTGGCTGTCAGTTGCTTGCTTCCAGCAGCAGCAGCATGAGCAACATATGTATACATGTGTCAAAAATGTTGGCAACATCCAAAACAGGCTAACAGTGTTGCACTATAACGAATTTCAGTTAACCTTTTTTACATGAAGACTTCAATTCCATTGGCCATACAAACATTGTCTTATGCTATGGCAACACTCTTATATAACCTTTTTGTTACGCACTTGCACGCTTCATCAACACATGATCCATAATTCTAGGTGAACCCTTTGAGCGAGTACTGGTAGAATGGCATTGAGCTTATGCCCTTTCCTTTGCATTTTATTATTCTCATTTGTAAAAGTTTTATTTATAGGGTTCGCGTTATTGCGCGGAATATTGGCCTAAATTACAGGGCGGCGCACTTAACTTTGGGCGCTGCAAACGGTTGAGCAACACGAAAATTGATCAGTATGTTGCAATACAAGTAAGTGTACGAGTGCATACCTTTACTTGGATCGAGTCGTTTAGTTTAGTCGGCAATGAGGCGGTGCAAGAAACAGGGCTAAAGTCGTTTCCAGTGCTCATAATTAATGAACAACGAAGGGTGCTGATAGATGCAGGCTGTGGAAATTTATGAGAAGCAATTGAGACATGAGTCTCTGGCGTTGTAAGGAAACTTGTAAAACTTTAATTGCAGGTAGAATACTGTAAAAAAAAAAATGAAATAAGAAAAGAAATTTATTTCACTCGAATTTGTTAGTTTTTTTCTTTATAATTTGAAAAAATTGTTATACCTTCGAACTAGATCTTTTTGTTTTAAATATAAAAAAACTCACAAGTTCGCTAGTCGCATGAAATTATGGGCTTTTTACCATCTTTTTTGACCACTTCAATGGTGCTTCATTGGAATAAAAAATCTACGTTATGTTATGATCAAAATACTGTCAACATCGGCGACGAAATACCTACTATATGATAGCTCTTGTAATGCATGAAGCAAAAGTCAGTTCTTGAAAAAAAAAAAAAAACACAGTAACTATAAGCAACTCGGCGAAAAGGCTTTCTTGTTAAAATGGAATTGAAATTTCGATCCCTTAGATCCCTTAAGCACTGAGTTACAGTAAGTTGATACCTTCATAAGTACATATCGTCACCTAACATCGAAAAAATCGTAACCGCAACAAATTCAAAATCGACTTTTTGATTGATTATGATGCCTTTGACTAAACTACATATCCCTATAAAACTTTTAAGGCATATTTCCAATAATAAAGATTTTATTATCGAAATTCAAAAGGCCGTAACAACAAGTCTTTGAGTTTCATATAGCAAATAGACGTAGCACACTAGTATGAAAAAAATTTTTTTTTTTTAATTCTTTAGATAACTAGGTAAGATTCGACTCTTTTCAATCTTTAACATAACAATATATTTTGCCAGTATATTACGTTCTTTGCTTTTTCTGTATAAAACCAAAAAGGGAGGTGCATTGTGTTTTTCTGAGCATGTTGCCATCTGAGGTGGATCTAACGGTTACCCCTACCCATCTTTAGAAGGGGTTTCCTGCAGAAAGTTTACCTTATTCTGATTACTTCATTTTGACATCTGTGCAAAAATGGTACTACTAGAATATTTGGAGGCAACATCAAATTCTGAAGCGGTGTTTATATTGAAATTTCACTCGGCAAACACCATTGTTGTCACACTTTGTTGTTGAAGCTTTTCCCACTCTCACACCAAACATAATATGTTTAGTAAAAATTCACTATAACTCTAAGACTATGTGTCTTGCTATGATGTCTTCTTTGAATTACTACCCTTCAAGGAATTCGACCAGTTCTGAGCTAGCGAGTTCACTCTTTCGAAGGCCGCTCTCTAGTATATGTACTTGATATCTCGTAGACTGACGAATTTAATATTGGACTGTCTTAAAAGATTAAAATTTTATTGACAGTTGAACATGCTACCATTCGAAATACCTCAAGGTAGCGATTTCGCTGTTATTTGAAGATGAAGTGTGCAAAAGAAAGCACAAATCATTGTTGTTAATATCAACTGGTTCAGCTATAGATAACCAGGAAATTTATCTCTGCTAGATATAATTTGGTGGCAATTGACCCAAAAGCCTCTGTAGCAGTGATGGCAAAACATTTTGAGAAAAGGGTCAAATTTTGTTGCCTATTTTATTTTAGTACTAGCTCGTGGGTCACTAAGTCAGTGGCTCCACTTGAAAAGGGGCAGGCGTTTCCTTTACATGTTACAACTTTTAATTTACTTAATGAAGGTCGACGTCAAAAAATTTATATAAATATGGTGATACCATGAATCACCGCACTAGGTGACGCCATGCGCAGTCGGCAATCGCCCCTGGACTGAGTAGCTATTTGAATGAACAAGGAATAGAGAAAAGCACACTAGCCAATGTCCACTTGAATATATAAAAAATAAGCTTATGAGAATCAACGCGTGGGTCAGTATAATAGGTTTACCATCACTGCTCTGCAGAGTATTTACAGTGGTTTATTACATTGGAATTTGTGGCATGCTGTTTTTCTGTTTTTATTTTATAGTTTACACGCTTGCCACTACATTTGTTCACGATTTTTTCTTTTACTCATTTATTTTCATTTATCATCCTGTTTTTTTAACCAATTTCGCATGTTGGCAGCTTATAAAAAATTATGAAGCTAAAACTGTTTTGCGATTTTAGCGATAAGCGCGCTTAAGTTTCAAGTCTGCTGCAGCAGCAGCTGCTGCTGTTACTGTTGTTGCTGATGACTCTGTAAATTAACAGTTTATATGTACATTCGGGTGACCGTTATTTACCAAAGTGAAAATGTTGAAGATCTTGGTGAATCTTAGTTTTTGCTAAAAAAAATTAATTCTTCACTTTAAAAAGTTAAATTTTTTATTGTATTTTGTACTAAACCTCCTGTTCAGTACTATAAGTGCAAAAACACAAAAAAATTTTAGAAGATCTTGGTGAATCTTAGTTTTTGTCAAAAAAACTTTTTCTTGACGTTAAAAAAATAACTTTTTTATTAATGGAAGTGTAAAAACCAACAGCGCAAAATTCCTCAAAAAGACAAAAAAAGGGCAACTAGCAGCTTATACTAGTTTCAACCACTGCTACATGATATCGTCAGTAAGCTTTGTTAGCCACCGTTAGAGAATTTTCAAGCATACTATATATTATATTTTACACTGAACAGTTAAGAATCATAGCAAAATATAAACATATTGTGCCAAAATTCTTTATTTATTTTTTTACGCGAAAACAAGTAGAATTATAGAAATAATGACTTCATAATTAAATAAGCTAAAAAAATTTGAAATATGTACGTTGAAAAACAATTTCTTGTACAAAATAGTGCAAGAAATCTATTTTGATAGTTCCTATACCTAGACGCTCGTTTATTGAAAGACCGTCCTAGCTCAAAAACATTTTATTCAAGTTAATAATGAAGAAATAACCGCCATTTTATGTTTAGTTTTGTGTGAAAAAAATCATAGAGACTTTATATAGACATACTTTTATGTATTTTCATATAAAAAATAGTTAATTGAAAACTTTAAATGCATTTTTCTCCAAGCTTAAATGTTTTGAGTAATGACGGTCTTCCAGCAAACGAGCGATATGTCCTTTTTTTTAAGGCTCATAAAATAAAAAGGCTACTTATTTTCGATTAAAAAATATTATAACATATACATATTACAAATCTTCAACTCCTCGATTGAAAAAAAACTTTGAAATTAACGTACACCCTAATATACATATATACATACACATATGCATATAATTAAGTTTGTGTGCGTATGTGAGTATGGGTTTGGCCTTAGCATTGGTTGGTAGGTGGCCCCTATGAGTTATGATCCAGTCTGACCTGGCGCATTCCTTGTGTGCGCGCACAAAAGGTAAATTCCTAAAAGGATTCTCGGCTTCCATTGCTAAAGAACACAAATTTGTGCTTCATGTGAGAATTTACTAAGTTTTGTTTAGCTTCTGCGTGTGTATGCAAAATGATTCTTTTCCAATGTTGAAATCAAATTAACATGAAATGCAAACGATTTACACAACCTCAATTCATGGAACATTTGTTCTGTTACGTCAAAGGTACGTGTGAGGCGCAAATAAATCTCTCAGATGTTATTTGCATAAGCAAATTAGGTTACATGATTTGAGAAATTTGGGTTCAAGAGCTGTTACGACTTCATTAGTTTAATTTGTAGCACATTTTTCGGTATGATTTTGTTAAAAAATATTACTTTTATATTCGGACAGTAAGATAATTATTGTTCTCAATATTTACATATAAAACAGTTAATTTCGTATAGTTTCGAAGCTATCTACTTTCATCCGCATTTCAGTATCCATTGAAAACAAAAGACACCACCGACGCTAACTTGTTAGAATTTTATAATCGTTATAAATTAATTAATTTGCCATGCATTCAATTGCATTGCAGCTGAAGTCATAAATGTTGCCAACTTTTTCCAGCGTTGGCTGTGTGTTAGCTGACTTCGTAAAAAGTTAATCCCCTTTAAATGACAGTGGAACCCTCACCAAGGCAGACAACAGACGAATGTGTCGTTGATTACAAATGACACAATAAAAAGTTAATGAAAATGATATACGCAACAACTGGCGATGAAGATTCGGTGCGAGAGATAGTAAATTTAAGTCGCTGGCAGTAGGGATAATAAAAATTTGACTTAAGCAGGTTTCACTTCACAGCTTGCGTATAAAACTGGAATTAAGTAACTGACTAAAAATTAAAGAATTTCAAAAGGCTTCAGCGATGGCACAAAAATTAACCTATTTTGAATCAATAACAGTGTACTACCGATAGTAAAAAAAAATTGTTTTTGTTTTATTGATTGTAATTTTTTTACATCTACACTGAGAAAACGATTTGTTTGAATATAACATATAGACCGACTAAATATTTATATTCAAGCAAATCGTTTTCGATATGTCGTTCTGAAGATACTTGAATGAATGATGGCAAGGTTTTAATTGCACGGATATCTTATGATCATTTAAATCGAGATATGAATTCTCTTAATTTACGAAGGTCGATGTTCTATGGATTGAACACGATGAGACCTCTTTTTAAAAATTTACAGTAGGTTCAGTAGTCAGCATCATCAGGAGTAATATCCTGGAGCATGACATCTTCCCCTAAAGTCTTCAAAGATTTAGATAAGCACAGGTACAATATGATTCTAAAAGAGATCGCAGCGCCTGGGCTTGAAAGTTTTACCACCACTATCTGTCTATCCTTTGAAATTCAGTTTTAAGATATTACTTGGAATATTATAATGCATGGCACAATCACAGCACGTTACTGTGTCCATAGCTTAGATGACCAGCTCGTCTATTCCTGTAGTCTGATATCGCCAGTGCTGGCTAATCGTATGTACAGAACTACGACTCCATCAGACTTTTGATGCTTCTGAAGTACCTAGGCAGGCTATTATCTGCAATCACTGTTTACTACACTACGTAAACAAATGCACATCAAATGAACCAAACACGCATGATTTACTCATTTTCGTCCAAACATTTAGCAACAGAAATAGAATGCTCTTATAGTTAAAATTTGATTTAAGGGTTAAAAATGGGTTAAAAATATGTATATTTAATAAAACTATGTAACAAAGTAACACTTGGAGGCCACGCAAAAATCATTAAAATTCCTCAAACACGCAAAAATGTTTACAGAACGCATTTAAATGCTTTCACATACATCTGCACGTACAGAGGATTCATATATGAATCATGTTAAGATGCCACCACCCGAGGAGTTTGGCTGTTAACATGGTCAACGCGTTTTAAATCAATTTTCAAACAAGTGCAACAACAACAACGACAACAACAGCATGCAACACTTTTACGTACGATATCGATGTTATGGAAGTCAACATATTCGTTTCACTGGATACACAAAAATAATATTGCACACTTTTAGGCTTCGAAACGCTGGATCACTCGGCTTGCCCTCTGCTGTGCGCTTAATTTTCATTTTTTGACATATTTATGATAACTTGGGTCATTTACGTGCAACCTTTTTGTTAACGCCAGCTGATGTGTTGTTGTAGTTGGTGCAGTTGTTTGTATTTGCCCCACGCAAGCGTACAAATGTAAAATTTGTAAAGAAACTAAAAAAGGCTATAAAAAGAACAGGCCTTAGCGTCCTCATGGCAGGACATCATTTAATTGCGAACAAGTTTTTTAACACGATGTCTGTTATGATGACGACGACAACAAGCCTTCATAAGTGAACGATGGCCAAAAGGCACACTTTTACTCGAATTTTTTTACTGTGGGGCTTGAAAGAATTGGACACATATAGTGAAGTTTAATGTTTGTTCATTCATGAGGTATTTATAATCATTGATTAGATTTATTTCGGATATTTGTTTGCAAATATTTTTGCCAATTTAGGAGAAAAGATTAGTGTATTGAGTTAAATGATGCTTGAGATATACAGCAGGGCTGCGAGTCCCTCGAGCATGGGAGAGTCTTTGACTGGAATTTTTACACAAAATAATCGGTAGCTTTTAAACTGGAACTAGAAACTGTACTAGAAAAAGTATCAATATCTTTCATCTTGGTGAGGAGTGAGGACCTTTCTATCATCACATCACATTAAAAGGCGGGACACTTTTTCAAGATAGTCATTAAGTTTTGATATTGTTTCAATGTAATTTTTTTTATTTGCCTTGTTATATAACTAAATGATAATTCGATTCGATTTATTTTAAAACATAATATCCATTTATCTCGATACACTTACGTAGTTCCACATTTTTGGCTGTTGCTGGCAGAAGTCCGTTTCGTTTGACAATTTCTGAAGTACAACCTAAGTTCACCAGATCTTAAATTTGGTATAATATATTCGCTGTCATAAATTTTTTTTTATTCTGTATTTATATATTCACACAACCTCAGTAAGTGTTGATGTGTCGAAGATTTTTATCAACCTAAATGACAGTAATTGTCAAAAAATAGAAAGTAACAAAACAGCATGATGCAATCCTTTGAAATAACTGTTGACATGCGAATGTCGTAAAAAGAAGCGATTTTTCCCCAAAACAAAGAAAAAAATTGTATATAACAACGGAAATAAGAAAAAAAAACAAACTATTAAACGAAAGGAGTGAATTTGTTAATGTGTTCAGAACACACTAACACCATTTGCATACACTTACCCACATGGGGCAGCAAACACAAAAGCCAAGGCGGTTTTATAGTGAAATTAGTAATAAAAGGGTTAAATGTGTTTATTTGTTTATGGGACACAGCGGGAGTTGGAACTAAAGGATTTTTTTTATTTGGGCAGACATGGGGTAAATTTTCGGGTAGTTCAGCTTAGCAACTAATGTTGCTTTGGCGTGTTGAAAGTTGGAAAAATGTGACACAAAAATATATAGTAGTAAAATAAATCTTAGCGTAAGTATTTAGTTTGAAAATATATAAGTGTATCGGCTAGAAAACATTACTTCACTATTTCGCGAAAATTACAATGTACAACGCTGATTTTGCTGCATAGCAAAAATGCGCTGTCAACACTTTGATTAAAACTCGTTGCGCTCAGCATTTAATTCGAGTTTTCGTCGTCTGTCCGCGTTTCCTACAACTACAATACATTGTACAGCAATTTTTTCCGCTGCTTTTGCATAATCCCAGCAACATGTTGCCATTGTCCGTGTGACATGCGAAATTCGTTCACACATCATTTTGCTGCAACTTAGCAACTCCGCTGGAAATGGTTTTATGATTTCACTACTTTTCGCGCGCTGTCATTAAACTGAGCGCTGACATTTACTGTTGTTGTTGTTATTGCTCTTGTCGCAGTTGATATGACGGTATGTAGTTGCTGTTGCTGTAATTTCTTTAATTATTGGCGCGCATTGTCAAGTGTTGCTGTTGAACTTGTTGTTTTTGCTATTTCCACCTGTCATAAAGTTGTATCCACAATTTGCATTGCTTGGCATTTATTTCAATTAATAACCGTTGTGTTGGTTGTCGTTGTTGTTGTCGTTGCTGCTTTCGTACATCGTCTCTAATGACATGACAACATCGTATTAATAATTGCAAATGTAAATTGCAGCAATTCAGAAATACGAGTAGGTACAAATAGTTTTTTTATTTTATTTTTAATTTTTTAGTACGCATGCGTGTCGGTTCTCGCACTTGAATGTGTCCACTCTACTGTGCTTTGTGTTTTATAGAACCGGTTTTAGTGTCTTCGACTCAGTTGCTTCCTTTGTGTCTCAACCATGATATCAGTGTTGCCAAATGTGTTGCTAATAGTCGTATGAAAAACGGCGAAGGTTACTCTTCTGAGGAAATAAATTTACCTCAGCTACCAAAATCTAGCAAACAATCCCAACTTAGAAAGGATAATATGATATAATTAGGTATCATCCTGTGAAAAAAAGTAGAAAGATGTTGAATTGTGTAGAAAACGTAATTTAAGGTATCTATATAGTTGCTAGTATGGAAAGAAATCATTTAATAGCCATTACAGCTAAATTCATACACCCCTAGTTCTTCGAATTACTTGAAATTGAGACAGATAATTTGCTTAGTAAATCAGTTTAAACAATAACCCACTATTTTCGCAATGTACTGAAATTCTTTCAAAATTTGACTAACATTTGAATTTTTGGAGATACCTACATACATACATACATACATACATACATACATACATACATACATACGTATCTTTTGTGATTAAGTTTTTCACTGACTTATTTATTTTATGTTTGGATAATTTTTTCTCAGAAAACTAATATATAGGACGGACACAAAAAACAATGAACATTCGACGAATAGTTTAGAACATATCTTATAAAAATTTGGACCAAATTCTTACATTTTCTCCTTTATTTCCGGAGATAAAATTTTGCGTAAAACAATCGCTAAGAGACATCTTCCTCACTTGTTGGGAATTTTCACACTTAGTACAGGTGCGGTTTTTTTATTTATTTTCATCTAACAATAAGTTAAAATTCAAATTGTTATAAAGGAGCGAATAAAATATCGACGGATTATTTAGTTAATTCTGGTTACAACTACAGATAAGAAATATTTAGTACGGGAATTTTGCTTTTCACCTACGCAAAATGGCAACACTCATTCACGTTCACTGTATTTTTCTCTGCCTCTCTCCGTTTTATTGCTGCACAATTTTATATATTTTACGATTGCAATTATGAAACGGAACCACAAATTAATTTTAATTTGCGTTAAATAAGCAACGAGGTGAGAAAAAATTGAATTGTTCTGCAGTCAAGTGCAGCGAGCGCAGCGGCAGTATAAAAAGTAGTGGCAGCAACGACTGCAACAACAAAAACAATAGCAGCAATTTTACAAGTACAAAAGGTTCACTTTTGAAACTTCGCAGCGCTGTGCATCATGAAAATCGCTTGCATTTAACAAAAAGCAAATTACAAGCCTTCAAAAAACAGCCAACAGCCGAAAGGCAGCAACAACGTGTTGAATCGGGGCTAATTTTTATCAAATTCAACATGTTAATGAAATAAACAACATTTTTGGGCGCCACTTTCATCAAGGGTAAGCATTAGCCTTGTTAGTATTTTAGCGTCTATTAGGTTGAATTTAAAAAAAACTATTAGCGGACCGTCTCGGTCCCTTAATATTATTCGATTGTGCGGAAATTATGATATGACAAATAATGTTGAATATAAATTTCGCGTGCATCAAGTATATCACAATATTAATTCACCGTAAGGTGTTACCGCTCTGTGCGCCCAAAAGTGTTGCTACGCCGCCGCCTTCTAAGTTATCCATATATTAATGTTTAAATTATATTTTTTAATTTTTATTTAATGAGTTGAGCTTATGAGTCCTTAGGCGACATTTTTTTTATTTAAAATTACTTAAAAATGACCTTAAGGAATATTAATTCACAAAACTATGTTAATTGAAAGTCTAAATTATACTTACTTTATTTGTTATTCTTCAAAAAATTTAAATTTTCTTTCAAATCGGTTGCTGCTCCATATCAAGGCATTGTCATTTTAATATCTTATTATTAATTAACGCCTTTTTGTCTAAGCGTCCACATGTTCATTCATTAAAATAAATAAACCAATTAATTTTGCATACGAAAAAGATTTTTCATCTCATCGAACAATAGGATAGTGTTAATGTCAACATATGTGCTGACCATCTCTACTCGCATTAAAAATGCCCATATTGTTTTGTATTTTGAAAGTTGGTGAATGGGTGGTCTCACTAGTTTTACCAAGAACAATCGACAAACGAATCACATCTACTATCGGTGTATCATCTGCTGTTCCGCGAGACTAAATCTTTTGTTTTTGATAACAAAAGATATAATTATGATATACAACTTAAAGATTTTATCAACACTGAATTGTTAATTTTTATGATAAACGCAAACTTCATTTAAAGCGGCGCTTTGAAGCGACATAACAATATTTATTTGAGTTTTTTATGCAGATCAATGGAATATGTATTAGAGCAGACATGACCTTCGTAACTACATAGTTAAGAGTGCTTGAAATTGATCTGCACCTGATTAAGTGAGCCAATGCGTAAATTTGGCAACCGAATTTTTATAGAATGAAACGGGTAACGACGCAAACGCAACACCAACGCAATGATCATACAAGTGAGCATCGAAATGCATTGAGCTGTTATTTTATAGAGATTTACATGCAGTAGGTACCTTATCCTATTTATTTTGAAAAGTAAAAAATGCTGTAGCCAGGGGGATAGCGTCATAAAACATATAACATTTGCGTCCTTTCATAACACGGTCCGACAAAGGTTTGTACACTTGAGAAATTTCAATATATTCTGAAAATAGACACTAAAAAAATATACTGATCTCGTGGTTTTTCTCCAGCACGTCAGATTTTTTTTAATCGATGCCACACCCCCCCCCCCCCCCCTGTGAAAGAATATTAGAATTCGTAATGTCTTATCAACTATTTGACGGAAATAAACAAAACTTGGTATACCTATATATATAAAAGGTAGAGCCAAAACTAAGATTCAATGAAAAAATGAGCGGTGCCCCGCCTCAAATATTAGAAAAAATAATCAAATATTTTATATCTCAGCAACTGGTTGACACAGTTCGAAAAGATTTGGTACATATATATGTTGCTTATAGTTTGTGGAAGTTTCTAAGCTTTGTTAGGTTTGGAAAAAGTGGGCAACGCCACGCTCTCTCATATAACAGAAAAATTAAATTCATTATATCTCATAAGCTATTTGACGAATTTATATGAAACGTGCACTGAAAATATTGTGTTATGATTTAATAAGTATCATAAATTCTCTACAGAGGTGAACAACAGAAATATACTCCATACTTGATGTAAACTTTTTATAGATAAAATAAATTCGTAGAACTTAGCCAATTAACACCATTTGGAAATAACACAACCATACGTTTAACACTTCTATCAAACTTTGATGAAAATACAAAGGGCACCCAATGACATGTACATAACAACGTTTGACGCGTGCCCCTTTTTAACGGCGTACAATGACGCATTACATTTTTACTGTCGATACTTGAAAATCATTGCTTAGAAACAAAGAAATCTCAGGTAACTATCTAAGTATTTTAACGCTATCATTGCAACCGCATCGACTTCAATGGTAGAGAGAAAACTATTCGACGAAAGTTATAGCATGTTGTATATAATAGTTATTTTAACCCTAGAAGTATGTAGTAGGGATTGGAAATTTTTAATTCAGAAATTATTCTTAAAATGTTTCGCTAACTGAAAGTGACCTAATTTTTAGTTGTCCTTCATCACGAAAGGATTCCAAAAATTACTTTGCTTTGATGTGCAAGAAACGCAAGTTAACGTACAGACGATTTTTCAGTGTGACTTCAGGCAGTGGTCATATTCCTTTACGTTACCGTTCCGAGACATGGTACACTAAAGTGAAGATATTTTTAATTAATACAGACCCCAGGTGACGCAAAAAATATTTAAAATGGAATGGTGCTGGTAGGTGTGACAAAAATTATAAATTCAACGAATTGGATTTAGATTGAAATTTATGACACAGATGCAGAACAACATAGTACAACATTGAAGAAAAAGTGGACCAGTTTAGTCGAGTAGGCGTGGTACAAGCCAAGGACGAAACACATAAATACCATATTTGCTCGCCATAATAAATTTAATTTTTATTTTCAACGCTCAAGAAATTACGTGTTTTTTTTTGTGTATTTGAAATCCAATCCAATGTTAGCAATGTATAGCACTGCGTCAATATATTAGGTTGCATTTTGTTGTAACAAATGGGTTTTTAGCTTTTGTTTTTATGTGAAAACGTTGCAATGCACGGTTATGCTGATGACCTTCAATTTAAATATATTTTTGCGTCACCTGGATGTTCCTCCACCTAAAAATAATAAATAAAATTTACAACAACACAACAAATTTACTGTTTTTCATAATAAGAAATCGTCAAACGATAAAAGAACATAGCTTGTTATTTAAATGTTGTTCTGAATATAGTCAGACTATAAACTCATGTCACGAAAGGGCTTTCTTCCGTAAATACCTCAATTTATTTTATTCGTTTTTGCGCAGATGAGTTATCTGTGCCTTTGCTTCTGTGATGCGCTTTTCTTCTAGTTAGAAATAAATCGACTGTACCAGCACATTTAATCAATTTTTGACAACTGCTTTCATTAATAAAACTAAAACATTATGTGAAAGGATATAAAATATATCGACCAATTTGGTAGCTCTAGTGTTAAACAGATATTGTCAGATCGTGAACAAGAGAATACATCAACCACTTCAGCTAATCGCAATGATGTTAGACAAACAGGCGGGAGCAACAATTGGACAGACTAACACTTAACAACAACAACAACAATGACAAAAACAACTTAAACGTAAGCATCAACAACAATTTTGAATTCTGGGTTATGGTACTGTGATACCCGTACACAACAAAACCTGCGATGAAGCATGATTCGACTTTATGTTGAGGTTCGAAATGAAGTTTGAGATCGGTATCTTAAAATTCGGAATTGATCGACGGTTAATTTGTCTTGTATTGTTGCTGTGATGCTGCGTGTTGCGTGGTGTCGTGTTGTCGAGTGTGCAATATGTTGCACAGTCTTTATTATTGTTGAATTTGTTGTTGCTGCTATTGAGGGTTATGAAGACTAACTCACAAAACGACATACAAAATGATCACATGGAATCCACTTAATCACGATTAGCTGCAATCGATAAAAAGTTACGAACTGACGTAAGAGCTCAGCGGAAGCTCAGAAGAACACGAAAGAAAGAGTTGAGAAGTTCATTGGTTGTCTTGGCAGCTAAATGACATTTCAAATAGAAATGTTTCCGATGACAAATGATTTTTCGAACGAAAGTTGACAATGGTGAATGGACATGGGGTAACAACATTTATGAGTTATGGTGAAGAACATTAAGAGAAGATGGATATAAAAAATCTTTCGTTTCAGAAACACTATTACTTAGTCCACATTTCCTCGAAATGATGTTTTGGATAGGTTTGATATATTCAGCTCAAAACTTACATTTGACAAGTGCCGTTTATACATTTATTTTTGAAAACATCATTCCATTGAATTGAAATGAAGAGATCCAAATAAAAAGGTTGTATTTACATAAACATATGGCAATTCGACAGAATCGCTTAAGTTTAACTATTTTTTTGCAACATAAGCTATTATTTGATAAAAGCACAGCTGTAATTGTAACGTTCATAAATATAGTGTGAAAGAGATTGACTTTTTAATGATTGAGATCCAAATGATGTCCGTTTTGCAAATTCCCTATATCTGTTGTTAAATACTCATATACGGAAGATTTTTGAAAAAATATTTTTGCTTGAATTTTTATCGTTTCAACGTAATTCAAACTCAAAATTTTTTGTTTGTTATAAATTTTATTTGAGCAGTTTTGGCGTAATGCATTTTCTGTAGTTACAAAAGTTCTCGTTGGACTTTGTATTTAATCTTTTTTTTTAGTACACTTGACGTACAAAACTAAAAAGCAAAATTTTTGCTGCTTTGCGCACTGATGACCACGCAATGGAATGTTTTGTTACAGACTAACAACAACAACTAACACAAACCACTTCAAAACAAATGCAAAAAAGTCATGAAAAAGTTACGATAAAGTATCTACAATGTAGATTCTACATAAATGGTGTACAACAAGAAAATCATTCAAAAGAAACATGAGAAACAGTTGGAAATTGGAGAAAAAATTACGGAGAGACTGGAAAAACTTGTAGTATGAAAAAATAAGTATTATATTGCAAACTACATGAAAAAAATGCTTACTAAATTGCTCTATAAAAGAGAAGCTACAGAGCCTTAGTTCACTTTCTTGGATTATTTGCACACACTAAGGTCTGGTTTTTGATATATGTATGTACATATGTATGTACATTGTACAACATAGAAAATTAAAAAACCCGGTTTCTCAAACATGCAAAAAATCAAAAACAAAGCAATTTTTAGCTGTTCGTTGTAAAGGTTTTTAACTTCAAAATGTTGCAACACAAACAATTTTATTTAACTTTGATGATACTCATCGATTTTAACGCTATTACTACATACATACATGCAGACTAAAGGACAGCGATGGCATTTCTTATGGTATTCCATCCAGCAAATCTAAACATTTTCAGAAAGGTGGTTATCGATGTATGTACATAATATAAAATTGTAACCCTGTTACTTGAAATTGGTTGGAAAATAAATTTTTTCAAATCATATTTAGCTGAAGTCTTAAGTTTAAATTGCATTTCTTTATCAGTACTTGCGATATGAAAACTCCCTTACATTTATGCCACCCACGCATTGGCTTATGTTGATGTTTAACCCACTTCTCTCTACCACATCAAACTCTATACACATTAAAGAAATAAACATTTACTTTATGGTTTTCTTATTAAACTAACAAGTTCTAAAACTTTTATGAACTGGTACTCTTTAATAGCTTGAATCAGTTTATGCAGCATCATTGGCATTTGAAAGAACTCATATTTTCAAGCAAATTTACCAGACAGTAAGGCACACTTTAAGGTGCGACACATTTTGGAAATACTCTAAAAGCACAATAATTAATATAATAAAAATGTGCACCAGTTACAGAAAACTTTTCATTCTCATCCACACACCTGAACATTACTTTTCTGCTATGTGAAATTCTTTGTTGTTCAAAATAAATTGCCAAAAGGCATCTTCGAGAAAATCTTAGCTTTGTTTCTGACACGGATAATCTGGAGATTTAGACCAAGTTTTTCCTAGCATTCTTCAATATGAGAATATCAACAAAAAAACTTTCCATGTTTGTTAAAACTTTAAGCAACCCGAACTTTTCTATATTCAGTTCCTAAAAACATTTCCAATTTCAATACAAAAAATTCTGTTATATTCTTTCATAAATGACACTCCCTAGCGCCCTTGACAAGAAGAGCTATTGTATGTTAAAACGATTCTAACAGACAGTATGGCGCACTTTATTTTGAAAGAAGAAAAAAGTATGTAAGAAAATTCTTCTTCTTCGTCTTGTTTATAAACAAAATATTTAAGTCTTTTGCTACTTGCAACTTTAACGACTCCAGTTAAATACCGCAAAAGCAACAACACTGCAAGATGCCGACGACAAAGCAAATATTTACACATACGCCGGGTATACTCGCAACTCTGTACATAAGCAGTTTTATAGGACATTAAAAAAAATAAACACAACATGCGCCAAAACCACATCAAGGAAAACGCCGGAAAGCAGATCGACATTCTTTGATGGGTTGTGAATTAAAAGATGAAAAAGAACAACATTTTATGGGTTTGAAAGAATAAAAATAATTGGAAAAGGAAACCATGGATGTAACAAACTACAAATGAGTGACTTGAGTATGTGCCATGCTAAACAGACATCAATGGAAATGAGCTGAGCAGAAAAATTCAATTCTATAATAAATGTGTCGTACTTTGATTTACCTAATGGGAAAATGTCATCTATTAAAATGTCTAATAACAAACAGGGAGAAATGCCCTTTCTTTCAACGTACGTTTTTTTTTTTGAATCTTGATAGTCTGTATTCTATGACCAGCACCCTTATTTAGTTTAGTCCATCAAAGTAGCGTCGCCAAATTAAAAAGTTTTTATTATGAATTATGGTTTCCGATTCACACTGGCCTACATCGAAATTAAGCAATTCTATGTGTTGAGTTAAACAAATAAGGACACAGATGGATTAATTTAGTCAGTAATTTTTTTTAGCCTTCACTATACTCTGATTTTATAAGTAAGAATCAGTTGTGCCAATGAAGAGAATATCAAAAAAATTTCAATCAAATCGCCGGAATATTTTTACGATTATTATAATCTTTTTGGTTAACTTATGACTTTATAAGGATCTTTTACAGAAATGATGGAGTATTAATTGTGTATATCCATTATCAAGGCTCCTTTTATACAGTTCGGGTGTGGAGTACTCTACCCCGAGGACAGGTCTTCTGCAGCACCTGACCGTAAAGTTTTTTTAAAAGTTTTATTTAATTTTGAGTCATATTTCGTTCTTGGGGCGTTCTTTTTTTAGATTTAAATTTTAACGAATTTTTTGCTAATTTTTTATGTACGGGTCATATTATTTTATGCATAAGCGTTTTGTGTGTTTTTTTTAACAACATTTTCAAAGTCAGAGCTGTCATTAGCAAAATTCGATAAGTGTTTGAAAATATTGATGGTTGTTGTTCTCTATATAATCGTCCTTGATTTTAAATTGTCTTACAAAAGAATTTTCTTACATGACACAGTTTTCATAGTGACTTCAATAAACATTCCATTCTCTTATTTTTATTGCTATTGTAACTTTCGCCTTTAAGCCTCATTGAGATCCTGTGAATCGAGTTAATCGTTTTGACAAAATTGACAGTTTGTCCTTGAGTAAATCACATTTGCTTCTTTAATTAACTGCGTGTGGCACTTCATTATTTTCAAATTTATGACTTTATTACACTTGGTAGTTAGAGAATGTCAACAAGAACCTTTCAGCTACGTTCGCAACTACCTTGAAGATTGATAATTACACTGTGTACTAATCCTTGTATTCATAATAGATGTTGTGTATGTTACCTACAGCGTTGTCGTCGTCTTGCGCTGTCCTCATAATGAAATTTACCTCGACTTTTGGGCTAATTTTTACGCCCATTGTTCGTTTTATTGATGTCAATCTGAGTTGAAGGCGCGCAAATGGTAACGTTTGACTTCCCGTTGACACGCGTGTCAAAAAAAATTAATAATGA
Organism: Meiosimyza platycephala; assembly: GCA_963662105.1. Taxonomy (NCBI): domain Eukaryota; kingdom Metazoa; phylum Arthropoda; class Insecta; order Diptera; family Lauxaniidae; genus Meiosimyza; species Meiosimyza platycephala. The sequence goes on along the minus strand of OY759210.1, from coordinate 621,111 downwards.
AATTTCCTGATTTTTTTTTTTCAAAATTACAATTGCATCAATATCGTTTTTTTTTTTGTAACGCGTGTTTCACATGAATTTCAGGAAATAATAAATGAGTTAATGGACTTAATTTTACGTTGCCAATGTTGGAAGTCAATTTTTGTTAACAATTGATTTTGTTTTTGCGCTGTATGGGACAATGCAAGCGTGAATAATGTTCAGCATCCGCGGGTGTCACATGAATAATTAAATTTACATTGTCTTTAGAGAAAAATTTCCGAAAAATATATTGTAAAATGGATTTTGGAGACTATGTCCGTTTTTAGAAGTAGCCATAATCACAAAATTGGGCATAAGGCTCAAGTTCATGAGAGTTTGTTTTGGGTACCAATATTTGCTACTAGGAAGCTACTGCTATGTAGCTCAATAGTTAAAAAGGACCCCTCACTAAATAATTATAATTAATCTTTAACCTTTGAAACGACGAAAAGGCCTTGATACTTGTAAGAAAATCATTTCTTCGATAGAAAATGTCTGCATTTGTATCGGATTTCCGACTCTGTAACTCTGTTCATTTCCTGACTGTGTGCCCATGGAGACATTGGATCAGAATGGAATGAAGTATTACAAATTACTACAATTTCAGCCAATTTGATCAGGAACCAATCTCCATAAGTTGAGTGCGGGGTCTTTTAAAATATTCTTGTTTTTTTTTTTTTTTTTTTTGAAATAGGAAAGGAAAAATAAAACACATTGCTGCTGAGGTAATATAATAGTATATATAGGTTGTATATATTTGTATTTGTTATGATGGTTGTGGCTTTCAAACAATTTTTTTTTGCACTCTAATTTGAAGGTAGAGTTGATAACAATTTCAGAGCTTTAAATTGTCATAACAACTTCATTCCGACTTGTTTTACTACAAAATGTAGACAATTACTGAATGAAATTACGCATAAAATTTAGTTTTCAGAATTTTGTAGAAGCTATGACTGACAGCATTGTACTGGTGGATAATTAGAATGTGCGCGTAGTGAATGAAACACGCAAGTTGGAGTTGTGAATTGCGTACGATGCGATAAAATGATTGAAATGGCGAAATTATGAAACTATTAAACCAAAACAAAAATAAGGGGACGATTTGCTATTATGTATTTACGTGCGTACCTTTATGACAAACCGAGATTAGTGTAAACAAACAGATTCCACTACAATTTCGATTTCACGTTAAACGATTTTAGGATAGAAACTTTAAGTTGAAATTACTCTTTTTTACCATTATTGGGCTTGGAAATTAAACTTTTGCTTTATGAATCAATATCGAACAATTAATACGATTTATAAGAAAATACATAGGTAACTCCCTCGAACCTACAGGATTAAAGATATGTATGCTTACGAAGCGAAAATGAATTTTGTTGCTGACTTGAGATTTTAAATTTTCAGGGTTCAATAAAATTAGTATTCATCAATGTTACGGCTGTCTTCTTCTCTTCAAAAATGATTTTTTTTTTTGATTTTGCAATTTTTCATTTAGGATTAGCAGGGGGTGTTTATTAAGCGTTATGTTGAGAAATGTACTTATTAGGGCGGCAGTGTTTTTTGCTCAACACAAAACGGTTAATGTTGGCGCACTGCAGCCTTTGGTTTTGTTTTAATACTCAGGAAAAACCTCCCCATACTAGTGCCAAATATAAAATTAGTTTTTAATGTGGAATAAAACTTTTCGTTAAATTGACTGAGTCCTGGAAAAACCTTTAAGCTAACATTATTTTCGAAAAGGTGAGAAATTCTATGCATCCATGGCTATTGGATTTTTTAAATAGAAATAAAAATGTTCAGTCAAATTTTGGATTGGTACACTACTTAAACTGAAACTATTGAGCTAAATCGTAGATAATTTTTAAAATGATAAAAAGTCACAGAAAAATGAAATAATATTATGTTTATAAAACATATATGTATGAAACAGCGGAAAAAAGGTTTTTGATCTTGCAATAAAAAAAAACCCGAACCGAACCATTAGAGGACGAAAACCTTTTAAACAGAACGATATCTCAAAATTTCATTTAACAAAAATAGACTTCGTATGTGCATACGAATATTAAGAGATAAAATCTATTCTCAAGGTAATTTTCCATACTCCCAAACTCTCTCGTAACCTATATTTCGCACAAGTAAATCAAAACCAAGAGCGCTATATCGACAAAGTCCGTATAGCGTTGGCGTTGAACATATACATATTACCTATTAGTATAATATTTTCTGTTTCGTTTTTACCTGATTCAAAGTCAAATTTTATGTGAATTATTAATGTCAAATATTATAAACGTGCTAATTTTATAGCAACATTTAAATTTCTGTTTATTAAGTCATTTTTCAACATCACTCCTATGTGGCAAGCAAACATTAATCTTGAATACTTAACATATTTTAAGCACATTGATACATAAATGTGTAGATAAGAAACGACATACGATTTATATTGACTAGAGTATTTTATTGTAGAAATTAGTTTAAAAAAGACATAAATAAATGATTATTCTCTTATGTTTTATTATTTCAATTTTTAACACATCTAAAGTTGTACTACAGTTGCCAACACACAATGTGGTGTATTATAATATTTTTCTATAGAATTTCGATTTACGCGATCGAGATGTGAATAAATTGTAGCGATTTTGCAGAACACACACACCCTTTTTCAACAGCTTCATTTTCTATATCTGCGATATATCGCACTTCAACAGCATGCCCAACTGACAAGAGTTCTCAATAAATTTATGGCCCTGAAACGTTATGATGTTAATTTAATTATCGCCTGGACAGTCGCTGCTTGCTTGTGCTTGATGATGAATGTGGTGTATATAATTGACCTTATTTGAGTAAGCATATATTTTATATTATATTTGTTTTTTTTATATAAAAAAGTCAAAATCAAATCCGAATTGTCAACGCCATTTGAAATGATCATAAATTTTACAGCTGGTATCGTTGAAGTTTTCATAAAAAAGTTTAATATGCACACCCCGAAACGTGCCTTAAACCTTTAAAAAAAAACATAATAAAATTATAAATTCAAATATTTATATCGATTGTTGTTTACCATAGTTTTCTTGTCGATGTTATTAAAATTTGTTGTTGCTTTTGCTGTTAATTATGTTAATTTGTATCTATTGAATTAGTAATGTGATTAAGTTTCTGATTAATTGAGTAGTGAAATACTTTTGAGTTGATGTTAATTTCTCAAAGGGGGGTCAACAAATAATATTATAAATTTTTTATTTAATGAAAACTTAAATTAAGAATTTAAAAAACAATATAAGTTTCTGTAAGATATTACTTCCTCATCTTTGATAAACTGATATTTTTGCTATTACATAGAGAGATCGCATTTAATTCCTTTAACTCACTCACAAAAAAAAAACACGTAAAACATCCTTTTATTCGAAAGATCACCCTGCTTTCTAAAAAAAACTTATACAAGCACATATACATACATATATGAATGTATGTTATATCCATACATTAAAATCACTTATATTGTGGGAAAATAACTTTCTCATATCCAGCAAAAATTATGAAATATTGCAAATTTAATTTACAAAAACGCATTTGTTTGTGATATTCTTTGGCACATATGGCATTTCCATCACGCAATAAACATCGTCGGCAATAATTATGTTATGGTCTGTGCTTGTCACCCTTGGTCTGTGACTGCTTGCTTCATAATAATTGAATCCACGTTGTAGGTATGCATAAGATTAATTGGGTATTATTTGTACATATTGATCATGGAAAGTGGTCTCTTCAAAAAATAAATTCGATTTAAGATTGAGTGAATACGATAATATAAAAAATTTAAAATATCAAAAAAGATACGTTTTGTTCAAAAAGTAGCATTTCCATAATGAATAAGTAACTCATTTCTAAAAATGCAATTTTATGAGATAAATTGTTAAGGAATATTATTTTAATCCATTTTTTTTTTAAACTGAAGCATTTTTTGCAGAATAAAGGGGAAAAAAGATTCATTCAACAAAGATTTCCCACTTTTTGTTTGAAATAACATAAGTTTCACTCAAATAAGCATTTAGTTGTTCTACATACTGACACTGATCAGGGATGTTCCGCCAAAGTGCGTTGCCTGGGGCGAAGGATTTTGGTTTTCTCTATACTTTGAGTATGTTTGTGACAACCTTTTTCATTCCAAGCAAGTGATTCACAGAGCAAGTTCGCACATCTTTTCTCGCCCATTTAAATAAAAAACAAAATAAACCCCTCATTTACCAATATCTAAGACCCATCAAGCGTGTGGCATTTTTCTCGATTCGGGCCGAGTAAGTCTCCTTTAGTACTGATACCATGATGATTCAATATAACATTATGAATAAAAATAATAATTTGTTAACTGTCGTGTCTTGCGGACAACCATTGATTGAACTGACCACAATTACTTAAATGTCAAGGCTTTGCGCAGATCTAGAGCATTAGTTTCAAAATAATACTATTTTTAAAGTTTTTCATGTTTTTTTATAATTCGTCTAATTAATTCCCTTGAATTTCTTCATTTGCTTACAACAGCAATACAATCATTAATTTTTTGATTAATGGTGTGAAAACGTGCAGTATTTTTGTGTTTTATTTGCTAAGTTGCTACCACCAAAGATTACCACGAATCACCATCATTATCATCGACAGCACAGGCACCATCAACAGCAACAACTGCAGCATCACATCAACAGCAGCAGTAGTGATGTCTCGCATAAGTCAACAACAATTGCTGGAAACAAACATCGATATTAATTGCCACATTGATTTTTATGTTAAATCAATGCCATTCGATGATTCCTTTGAGTGATTTAAATTGACGTTGAGGCGCCTCTCTCCTTCGAAAGCACCCCTTGGTTTGACGTATGTCACCTGCTGGGTATGACAGCATAGTAGACCTCACAAGCGTGTGTACGTTTGTTACATCGCTTATGGGTGCGCGTACAGGGAAGCTAAAAACTATTAACAGTGTAAAGAGCTTGATGGATGATTGACAGCGTTAAAATAATCAGTGGGGATTTCTATATAATTTAGAAATAAAAAAGAAAATAATAATAGTTACTTATTTCTACCAGACTGATTAATTTATTCACAGAAGAGAACTTCCAATGATTCTTGGAGGTATTTAATCAGAAGATTTTACTGTTACTGATTCGAATGGGCATTAATATATCATCAGTAAATTAATTAAATGTGGATGCAAGACATTCAACAAAGTTTTTACCATAGCAGATATAGCAATATAAAAAAATATAATTGAAAACAAAAAATGTTTTCCATGAAATCAAGTATTTTGGTTTACTTTTTGTGATTTTACATCTCGCAAGATTATTAAAAATACTTGAAAAATACTATTTGAGGTTGATAAATTGACTACTAAAGCAAATTGACTATCTAAGCCATAGAAAAAATCGTTAAACATTTCAGTATTTTCTCTCCGAAATATTATGCAGAAGTTTTAGTTTTATTTCATGCACGTTGAAAGGATTTCAAAGAAAATCACAAATCTATAAACATGACAAAAGAAATACGGATTTCGGATTCTCATTCAATATAAAAAAATAAGTAAGAAAATCAGTTCAGAAAATAATAAAGAATCTTCATATTTTCATGAAAAGTGTTAGCGATTGTTTTTTAAGCTTTACGCATTGTGGCTGCAGACATATTTTTCAACATTTTCGAGAAAAATTGATGTTTGACTCTTCTTTGAAGTTACCCAGTTGAGACTTTACTTTTTCAGCTATAGTGAGCTTCTTTAAACAACTTTATTAAGGAAATCTTCTGTGTGTACGTAAATGGATGATGTCCTTAATTTCTATTCGTTGCTATAGCTCTAAAATACGAAGTGTCATTGTGTTACATGCATCTTTGGGGAGCTTAAAAGCCTTCCTTGCCATTATTATATGCTACCATGCCTAACAAACTTAAGCCCTACTCACAATCACTTTGTATAAGGATTTCCAAATTTGGCCAGAACTTTGTTTATCCTTAAAAAGATTTTTCAGCAGCAACCACTGCTGTCACTGTGGTTGAGTTGCGGATTTTCTTTTTTGAGAATTGCTATTATTTTGTCGCTCCAACTATAAACTTTGTCGGCTCTGAAATGCACCATTTGAGTGCAGTGGGTGCAAACATGTCTACTGGTGAGTTGGTGAATAAATTCAATTTCAATGGAATTAAGTGTAAAATTGTTAGGATTGCATTGTTACTTGTAGTTTTCAAAAATCTATCTGAACTAAAACTGTGAAATACAGTGAAATCCCGATAACTCATACCCCGTAAATTAAAGAATATCAAAACTGTGGTTTGAAAAAAAAAATCTGTTATAGTGGGCAGCTAAGCTTACCGTTCACTTTTTTTGATGGAATTTTTTGTGTTTTTCGTGGTCAGTTTGCTCGTTGTTTTAGCAGAGATATGTAAAAAAGGAGGGCATGAGTGAAAAAAACTTGTTAATTTGCACTTTTCTTATTTTAACCTCGTTAAATCGAAAACCCCTGTAACTCGTAAAAAATTGCTGGTCGCTTGCGATTACGAATTATCGGGACTCAATGGTATAAATATTAAAAGCGTTTCTGGAAGCAAAATTGTGATAATTGAGAGAGCAAAAATGATAACCGTTCATCTCGTCTCAGAAGAAGATAAACCTTTGCCAAAAAAATTTCTGTTGGTAAAATTTAGTTACCACCCAGAGATATATCCATTTTTACTCTCTCGATTCTCGAAATTCGACAGTCTACATTTTTTACCAAAAAAAAAAAAATCAAACTAGTGTGATAGGTGCCTGAAATAACATTAGAACCTTAAATAAAGAAATAAATTAAATTGAACACAAAACTATATTAATATCATACTAAATATAGACAACTTGCCTTTCACAAAAAGACGAGTACCAACATAAACCATCAATTACTGTCTACTGGCGACACATTTTCGGTCAATGATATGTGCTATCAAATCAAAATTATACACGTCTCCTTCAACCTGCTGAACATTCCCAACCTGAACAATAAATGATAATAACACCCATTAAATACCACAAAACTTCTTACTCACTACTAAAATCAACTGTAAACAACTTTTAAAAGGGGTTGGTCATTTCGCTATTATCATCAACATTATCATCATTATCATCAGTTATATTGTGGTTACAAGAGAAAAAATCAATTTTCCACTTTTGACCAACTTGGGTTTCTTTTGGTGTTTGCGACTTGTGGTGAGTTGGCAAGAACTTTGTGGGCGTTTAAATCAATTTGTTTTCTTGTCCATACTGAACTTTTTGTAATTTTTGTTGTATCTTAGTTGTCTTGTTAAATTCTGCTTTGTCTATTTTGTTGGTAACTGTAATTTAACATGTGTAAAATCATAAATTATTAATACCGTATTTCTTTGCTTACTCATGGTAGTGGTAGACCTTAAGGACGTAGTAAAAGGAAAAGAAGCTACTGTGTGTTGTAGATGGGTACCTACGAGTACTGTAATTTGATTGAACTTGATTTGATCCGACTGACAACATTTTGGGAATTTCTCAATAACATTTATTCGACTTGACATGGTATTTTGGTAATGATGGATTATGTTGGGAGGGTTAATTTGTATTGAGTTGTTTGGTGTGGTTGCTGCCTTAAATTGAGGTACACAGTGAAAAATGTATGAACTTATGAAAGTTAGAGAGTCAGAGGTGTTTGATATTGGTATTGATGACTAAACTAGAGAGACGCTTTAGGATAAAATATAACTAAAAAAATAAGAAGGATCCTGCTTTTCAACAGGCTGAGGTCAATTCAATATATCTTCTACATCGCAGTCGATATATTGATTTTAATGATTTTGATTTCCCAATACGACTTTCTCGAATCTTTGTAGCCTGTAGCCGTATACGCAGCGTTGGAAATTTCATTAGAAGATTGTTGGCATTTATCCGCAAAAAACAAAATTAAAAAATTATGAATACATAGATTCTATTTTTGGTTGCATTGAATTTTAAGCCTAACTTTTGCGCCTCAAAGGCAAGATCTTCCAGTTTGTTTTGCATATCTGAAAATCTAAGTAATAATTTGCAGATGTTGTCAGTGTAATTAAGGTCCTCTAAGTACTCGTTAAAGTTTCATCGAATTCTCTTGGCATTACGCTGGTAAACAACCATTTTGGCGCAAGGTTCAGACAAAGTTTTCTTAGGTATTTTTGGGTCGCTGATTCTGAAAATGACGAAGTGAAAGAGTGGTTCTTTGGGATCGAATCAAAGGTTTCATAAATAAAAATGAACTGTCGATGTAATATAACCTCTGATATTTGCACTTTTAGTTTTGAATGTCTCGAAAACCAGATTTAGGGGGAAAAATTAAGGTCATTTTGAGGATTAGCGTTCCAAAACTACCCAAGAAAAAAACATTGTCTGAACTTTGCGAAAAAACATTTTTTTTGTATACAGCCTTTTCTAAAAATGAAAACTAAAGTAATTGGCGAGTTAAAGTACCCTTATTTAGACTCGGTGTATGTGGAAGGCAACCGCTGATAAGGATTCAAAGAGAGCTTGCCTCATGAAATTCGACCTAAGTCTTCTAAGCTTTCCTAATGCTGTATACGAGGTTTTCCAAGGTCTAAAAGTTCATTGTAAGTTCGAAGTATAGTTTGAATAATTAAAATTTTTAAAAATCAAAAAATAATTGTTCAGTGTTTATTTCAAACTACTTGAAACATAAATACATCACTTCAACCATCGCATCGCAAGGATGAATGATTTGTGAATTCTTCAGCTCCAACTGTGGCCATATTGAGCCCCCAACTGGCTACTTGGCTTTGCACAATGGTCATCATCGTAGTCATGCAATTTTAATGAAGTAATTTCATAAATTGAAATGCACACCATCGCCAACTTGTCGCGGTCTGAGTTGTGCATCAGCTTCTGCATAGTGCTCCGCATTCTTCCCCTTTATTCGTTTACCTCTGTTCATCATTTTCTAGCAATTAATTGCGTTGTGTTGTAAAAACTATTGATTTTTTGTACCGATTACTGACCGTTGATGAAATTAAATGTTAATTTGTTAAAATTTTCCACTATCATTCATCATATATTTACGAGTATATGGTACTCACTCGTAGATACATACATACTATATGAGCGAAACATATAAAAAAGAATCCCGTAGGATTACTTACAAATCACGTGTTCATTTAACGTTATGCCGGTATGTAGAAAAACAAAATTGGCTTTAGCTGCGTAATGCTGTACATCATTCGATGTAACGTTATGCTCACGTGTCATTTAGTACTTTTTTCTGGTAGTTTTGTGATTGCGAATTGCAATTCACTTGACACCACGGATGTGATCAACACGTGCGCCATTGGCAGGTTGGGCGTTTTGTTTGAAAAAGAGGAGATTGCATACGATGGTACTTAGGTTGAAAAAAGTCCATTAGAGATGTACGGTTTGTTCGACTTGTCTCAATGACAGCGCATATTTCTGATGGGTTTTTGCTCATTCTGGTTTTGCTAAATTGATTAAGTTGTTCGTTGTAATGAAAGAGATGTGAAATGTGAACTAGCATTCAATAGAGCGACTCTCGTTGATCTTTTTTTAATGCTATTCCAAGCAAAAACTATTCCATTTGGTAAATCGCAATGTACCGAATCGCAATGTTCCAACTCAAAAACGGCGCTAGAAAATCCATCCAAAATATTAAGACGATGACAGGATTGTGCTGCGATCTGAAACACACTGTTTTAACTAAATGCAATTAGTTTATTTACTGTATTAAATATGTAGTTCGCAAGTGTTAGGAAGTCTGCTGACAAACTTTGCAACCCAATTATTTCAACTGATTCCTCTGCTTTGTGAAATTTCTTAAGGCCAAACCATTCTTAATTATTTTTTCGCTTAGCGCGCTTACCCGTTCTCCATTTGTTTTCCATTTCTGCACATTTACATGCTCTAAATAAACTTATTCTATGTTTTTTTAATGTTATTAATATTTTACTCTCTGCTCGGTACCATGGCATGAAGTTTTGAGGGAAATTGGGAAGCAAATCAGTACCTTTACTACCCAAAAACAAATAGGACATATCATTTGTCATTGTTATCTACAATTGTTCTGTTCTCTGTGGAAGTAAACTAACTAACTTAGTCAGCACTAAGATATGCAACCTTCATCTATTTTATAAAATCTAAATGAGTGGTAGTCTAGCTACCAATTTTTTTTTTGAGGTGTTACAAAAAAGTAACTCTGGTCTACATGTGTCCGTAAATAAGTTAAGTGGAAACAAAACTAAATTTTGAAACGTAGTGATTTCTAATCTACTAAGGTAGTACAAATAAGAAATTCGAAAAAAAACTTCGACTTTTTCTCACACTAAATTTTTTACTATAAGTCAAATGGCATCAATAGGAACATTTGAGTTTTTCCAACTTACAATTTTGTTAGGTGATTTCGATTTGTTTCACATGTACCGCCTGCATGTGCGTGTTCCGCTGATTTCCACTCATGAGTTTTATGTATCGAAGTTATAAATTACAATCCCATTACATTGTTTATATTCAAATTATATTTCGTCTTTTGGCTTTTTATTGTATCTCATGCTTGCATACATTTGGTTACCAAATTCCATTCAGACATTAAGAAGCATCTAATGAGGTTGTTAGTCGGTGATTTTTCTTATTCCCTTTTGAGGTAGGTGGGATACTTCCAAAATGTACATATGTGAAATGTTTTGACACTTTTAAGCGCTACTTGATTTTAATTTAAAGTCAATAAATCGTCTTTTATTTGATGGTGTTTATTTCGTGTGCATTGTGTTTGAATTATTTTAGTGGTTCATATCTCTTATCTTACAAATTTCACTGCACACATCGGAACGCTATAAATTTCAAATTATTCACACATTTCATCTAATACTTATTAAAAAAAATTTTAAAAAAAATATCAATTTTCACTCAGAAATCATCTGTATTTCACACATACTAAAACTATCTGCAATTTGATCGCCTGTCCGTCAGCACATCGTACAAAGGATATTCGACGAAATTTAGTAGTGCTACCATTAGCTCCGGTTATAGCTGCGAAATGTTGTTGAGTTTCTTTCAAACGCACTTTTGACTTGTTCTAAATATTGCTTTTGCTAGTAACGCGATATCACCATGAATAAGAGAATTCGCTATGCATTGCAACAGTACATAAATATCTGTTTAAGCAAATCTCCCTGAGAATGATAAAAGGAATATACATATGTAGATACATTTTAAAGTGAGGCCTAGTGCACTTGATTTCCACATATTTCTTTAAGTGTTAGTGGGATAATAATGAATTATAACTAAAAGTAAAAACGTTTGAGTTTCACTCAAAATTTAGTGCTACTGAGATTTGTTTCCATTGCCATCCCATTTTGAAATTTGGTAGACATTTTTTATAGACTTCAAGCTATCTGTGGAGAGTTTTGAAAAAAATTAATATCTTTAACCTCTTATGACCTCTCAAAAAACGGATGCAGAAGGGAGGTGATTTGCCGCCCGTTACTGAAATAAAAATTGTTGGTTGTTCCTCAGTGTTGACATCTCGAAAACCCTAGCAACATGAGATATATTTCACGTTTAGTTACAAAATCTACACGCGTACCCATTGGACTTTACTATCTTCAATTATTTTCATTTACTAAAAACAAAAGCTCCAAACCATTTTCAAAATCCTAACAAAATTTCTATTTGACATTACGGTACATTACAGTACCATTTGGGAAACTTTCTAAATAAAGTAGGTAACAATACAAACTCAGTCCTTTAAAGCAAAAATCCTTCTCTTCAATATTTGCTTCATATTGCTATTTTAAAATATAAATGTCTTTTCAAAGTACTCACTATCCTATAAAATAATAAAATTATTTTTCAACGGCAATCGACTGTTAAGTGTTAACACAATTACTGGTAGAGCTCCCATATAATTAAAAAAAATTTCAAACTTACCTCAAGTCATTAAAAGTAATACATGTACGTATGTATTCTTAAAAAAAAATAAATAATTTTTTATTAAAGAGCGATTTATATATTAAGTGGTTTTATGAGTTGTTTATTTGATTTCTTTTCTCTTGATTTGATATACGAGTATGTAGCTATACTTGTTTGATTTGCAAGTTTTGTTTATTTATTTACTATAACTAAGCGTCTACAAATTACTGTTATTCATATAATTATTTTATTCTTATAAAGCATTTATCAATTAATAATAGTAGATATATGTATCTATGAACTATACAACTAAATACATACATGCAAACACATTTATAGTCAATTTCAATTATCGATTTTTTGAGCAGTATTTTGGAAATCAACTACGGATTTCATTTATTTAGCTTTCTTTACACTGAGATACGTTTTTGAACATTACAACGATTTACAAAAAAATAAAATAAGAATCACATAAAAATAATTCTTGAAAATTTCAAGTTCTTAAGTTAAAACTAGTTCATAAAAATATACAAATTTACTAAAATTTCAAAACAAATAAAACTAAAAACTCAAGTCTTTGTACAATAAATATTTGAGATGAGAAAAGGAAATATCCGGAATTAATAAACAATTTGCATAACAATTTGAAAAAAAAGAACAATTTAACTCCGTTAAAATTTATAATAAAAATTTAACAAATTAATTTAATGTACAATTAATTTTGTTTTTCTTTTGTATGAACATATTATTTCAAGTATTCTGTTTGAAAATTTGTTTTAATACTGTTTTGGCAAGGCCCGATTTCGTCTAAAGCTGCAGAGAAAATTCCCTTTTCAAATGTTAAAATGAAAACTTTGCACTTTTTTTTAGAGTCAAATATTGGTTGTCGTTGCATTAATGCAAAATTTGCTGCAGAACCAAAATAACTTTTTTTTTTGAGTCTTCACTACAATTTTTTTTTATTAACACAACACTCCCGAAGTACTTTGTATAGATTCAATTTTATTTACAAAACAAAAAAAGTATTCTCCAACAGTTGGTACTACCATACTCTTGTTTGCACGAAATTTTCTGCTACTCAATGCTTTCTTTTTTCAAGCATTTTCCGTTCGACCATATTTTCTACAATCTTCCTCCCTCCCTCTACCGACACTACCGCTGCTACTTAATTTGGTGGACTCCGCGAAGCTGGTGGCTGCTGAGGCATATGATAGGGACTGAAGCGCTGAAACTGGCGCGGGCGCATGTCGGGTGATGGTGAACCCGATGAAGTTGACGATGGCGTCGATGCTGTGGGTGGTGGAGGCGGTGTACGATTTGCCGCCGCTGCTTGCACAGCTGCAGCCTGTGCAGCTGCCGCTTGTGCTGCGGCCGCTTGTTGATTAGCACTGGCCAAGAAACCCGCAGTCAATTGTGGCCATTGCTGTTGAAACATATGGAATGCACCGAGACCGGGTGGTGGTGGTGCCTGTTGGTACATTTGCGGCATTATAAGTTGGGCATATGGCGAGTTGCCACCAAACATTTGCAGATGCTGACGAGCCTTCTCGAAAATAGCCATCGACGTGGGATCAGCGCCTTGCTGGGCAAACTGCTGCATTAATGGGTCTGGGAATAAGCGCAGGGGTGAACGTAATTGTTGTTCCAGCAGCAGCGCTTCCATGGGATCGCGATCGAAGTCGGTGAGACGTGATGAGTCACGAAAACCCTTTGCGAACGGGTTGGAGTCAATCTTTAATTTGGTAATTAGCTGATTTTGATACGCAGTCACAGCTGTGAAGACGGTCTCGGGGAAAACATATGTCTTGTGGTCGAGCTCCTGCAGCTCTTTGGGGTTGTTCGGTATACTCTGGCCGTGACTGAGTCGCACTAAGTGAATGCGTGGCTGGTAGCGGTGCATTGAGTTCAAAACAATCTGCAAATATAAAGTGGAAGAAAATTGTGGTTTAAAAATGATTTTTGGTGTATTGAAAATTTCATGGGGGAAAGGAGAAACAGAAAATAATGTTCACTTGTCTCCAACCTACGCTACTTTATTCAAGGACATGCGCACTGCACCCAGCTGAGTATATAAAATAAAGTTGAATGAAAGCAAAAAAATGTGCTAAATAAAAATGGTACGAAGCAAATGTGCTGATAAATGGCTGGTTAACGCTGCGAAAAGCACAGAATGGAATTGAAAACAAAAATAAATTCGACGGCTTTCAGATTCTCAAGTCTCATCAGCATGTTGCAAAAATTTATGCAGAGCAACATGTTGCTCATTTGCAATTCAAGCAACACATAGGATACTTCAAATGTACCTACAGAATACTTATTTTACTCAAAATTTATATTGAGCTTAAATAGGGTTGCCAGATGACAAAGGCAAAAATCAAGGACGTTCTGAAGAAGTTCTTGAATATCACCTGTTTTTAGTGAGCAATATTAAAAGGTTCTCACAGAAATTCAAATCAAGGACATTATCGGGCAAAGAAATTCAAACCTAAAACATTTAAAGGCTTTTGAGAACTCGAAAGCATCCGTGACCTTTCATCAGCACATTCGATCGATGTCGTATGGTAACACTAACTTAAATATACTTCAGTTATTAAAATTTTTCGCAATTATTCTTTGTAGTATGAGTAATATATACAATCAAATACAAAACCTACCTGTCCATTTTTATCCATTTCATTGTTTGTTAGTTTAACTTTTTCAAATGAGATGACTTGTTTGCGTAGTGCTTCACAGCTGAAAGGACTATCAGGATGTGCATAGAGGCGGGCAGGTGGCGCAGGATCAGCTTTACCCGCGACTAACCACGCTGAGCGATGGTAAGCATAGCGGTAACGTTTTGAATCCATAGGAACAATGTCGATCAAAACTGCGTAGCGATCGGCAGGTTGTATTTGACGTAGAGGACCAGAAAAACTTACGCGTACTGTGGGGAACATCCGCCTGCAAATAAGAGAGAATTTAAATATTAAGTAAAATTTTATATGTATGGGAGTTCGGCAAACTTTACACAAGCACAAGCGCCCCAAGACCACTCACCCGTGGACAACGAGTTCCACACAGCAGATAAAATATAAGACCAATTTGCCCAATTTTTTTAGAAAGGCTAGTTTTTTATATCCTTTCTCTTTCGTTATCTCGATAGGCATAGGGACAGTCTGGCTAGCAAGAGAGGTTGCGTTTACCTGCGATTTTGTAAAAGTGATTATAAATTGGGGACCCCTGAACCTCTACATACTCGAATCACGAAATTTTCTTGCGTTCGAACTTTCTTCTATGTATGAATTAAAAAATTATGTATGTAATTCAAGAAATAATTTTCAAAAAAAAAATACACCCTATTATGAGGGTATTCAAAAATATCTTGAAGGATACTTTTCGATCAGTTGATAATATCCTTAATATAGTGGAATCTGCTGACTTCCTTTTTTTACTCCAAGCTGTCTATCTATGTATGTAGCAAATCTGTCTTTTAACCCAAATCCTTTAAATACGCAAACAAAGTGTCCAACCCCTAGATGCTGGCAGTCAGCAAGTATCCTGCGGTTTTAATGGACTTAATACCTGTTCAACAAAAAACAACAACTACACGTATATTGAGGTAATTTCAGAAACCAGTGTAGATGACATAATAGGACAAACAACAACAACTTTGTGTAATACAAAAACAATAACAATAGTATTAGCTACGGGGACCGCCCTGATTGTTAGGTGTGATTTTTACAATGTTATTATGGTCGAAAAAAAGAAGAAATCAACAGGAAAGAATTAGGTAAAGCAGAGTCAAGCGTGTGTATAAACAAGTTGACATAGAAGGGGATGAAACTGGTGTACTAGTGCAGTTCAGTTTGTGTGTGGCCAGCAGTGAACTCACTTTGTTCCAAGTTGAGAGTGACTCTGGAATTTTAAGTTTTTCTCGCACAGACCAGAAACCTCAGGCTGTGCACATAGAGATTGATTGTTTGAGACATGTAGGAGCCTTCTCTATTGGAGTGCTTCGTATTTTACTTTTTTTTTAGCAAATACTTAAATTTTCATTTGTTCGACTTACTGACAGCTCACTGTCATATAGAGTCTATGCAGATTGCAATAAATTGGTTTTTGGGCGACCGCACACGAGTGTAAGTTCTTGGAACCTTTACTTTTGTGTAAGGAAAAAAAAAGTGTTTTCTGTTTGCAAAATGTGTAAAAATCGAAATGTCACAACACAACATTTAACAGAGAGAAAATGTCTATTCAAATGTTGCGTGAATTTATTTTCAAGATTTTTGTAACTATTGTAATGATTTTCTAAATGTTGTGCTGATACTTCATGAATATTTATGACTCATTAAAAAGCTTGGGACTCTTAATATAATATTATGGACACAGCAGTAGATTTATTAAAGCAAAAAAAAAAACTAAAATACCAATAATATGAAGGATTAAAACATGGAAAGGTTTACTCTTTGTGGCCTGTTAATCTACTCACATTACAAGGCAATTTGTTATCCTGCGTGGTAAAACGGAACAATTTTCTTTTAATTCTTTTTTATTTTCTATTTAATAAAAACTGAAACAGCGTGTTTACGCGCATTTCAACTAAAAACACAGCGTGTGTCCACCGTTCACTAATGCAACATTTGCATGTTTAACAACATTTTCCTTACGTCATTGTTATTTATTTTACCCTTGTCACCTACTGTATACTTATTATATATTTATATGTATGTATGTATGTATATCTTTAACTGATATGATGTGTGAGTGTATTAATTCTGTTTTTTGTCAACCTACCTTCCTGTTTTGGTAATTATCATTTCTGTTCCCAAATCATGGAAGCGATCCCACAACTCTTTTGTCTCGAGATGACATTGCACTGGCTTTAATTCATCACAATTGCAGGAGCCCACAATTTTTGGTGTCTTTTGCACGGGTTCCGGTGTTAGACGTTCCTCATTGTCAGTGACTGGACTTTGCGGGGGTGTTGAGCGTCCTTGACTACTAGTTGTGCTTGAGTTGATTTGATGTTGCTGTGTGCTATGACGATTAGAACTATTTGTGTTGTTATTGTTATTGCTATTGTTGGCGAGACGACGCGATTTCGTTGGTGGTTCTTCAGAGTCACTACAATCGACGACATCAACATCGACTTCATCCTCAACGGAAATCGGACCTGATCAGATGGTAAAGAGAGGTGAATTCAATTAGATGAATAAAGTAAAATTCTATTAAAATATTATTCTGTCGCAAATAAAATAAAATTATGGCAAACTATCATTTTGAAATAGGATGTAAGACAATGTAGAAGTCTTTGATGGAAAAAGCCTTCCATTTCTCAATCGAAATAATTGGGTGTGGTAGCATAATTGGGGTATATTTTTTCTCGAACGACATTCTTTTCGTTATAACCGGAGCCAATGTTCTTTAATTTCTAATAAAAATAAACATAGATTTCGCACAATTAATGTCTTTTATTTAAATTTTAAAAAATATGGCTCAATTTTGAACACCCTTTATAATGCCAGACTTTTCCGAATTCAAAATAATCTGGTCTTAATAAAAGACTCTTCTACATACATGAATCATGTACATATGTTTCTCGGGAAGAATTGTTATCGTTTGCCATTGAACGTGCTCCAAAAATATATAAGTATATATTTTTACTGTCTCTTTAACCAAAAAGCGCCTAATTAACCCACATCCAATGTCTCCTGTCTCGTATTGAGCTGATTTTTGAGCGAATTCTTAAAATTGTGCTCTTTTTTTTTGGATAGACCAATATCTTCCGTATGAACTTTTAGCTTTAAATTTTTTGATCGCTGATTCCGGTTACAAAGTCGGTTTTAACCCATTCAATAATTTTTATCTTGTAATTAAGGAAAATTTTGAATTTTTTCATTCATTTAATTTTCTTATATTTAAGAGAACCAGACCTGATGCGTAAAAAATAGGAATTAGCTACTTTTATTCAAAGCTGCACCAGTCGCTGCATTTACATGAATTGGAAAATCGTATTAAACATTTATACCATAGATAGAAATTCACAACATAAATCGAACGCTATTATTGCTGTATTTAACAAATAAAGGCATTCAACAGACAATCAACGCTTAATTAGAAAAGTCATAAAAAGTCGAATTTCTAAAATTTATGCCGCGAAAAATAACGCAAATTGATAACAAGTTTTGACACAATTTAATTTTTAACTTTTTTATAATTTTTTTT
Source organism: Meiosimyza platycephala (assembly GCA_963662105.1). Taxonomy (NCBI): domain Eukaryota; kingdom Metazoa; phylum Arthropoda; class Insecta; order Diptera; family Lauxaniidae; genus Meiosimyza; species Meiosimyza platycephala. The sequence continues at coordinate 602,942 of OY759210.1, read as the reverse complement.
TATCAAAAACACAGCGCATTAAATAAAATTAGCATTTTGTATTGTGGCCCATTGAAAATATTTCATATTGAATTGCTTGTGCTTTTGATTAAAACATTAGTTAGTAGGGATTTCGTTTCGGTTGCCAATATAAGCGCACTTGTTGTTGTGCTTCAATTTTTGTTGCTACTCCTGCTGCTGATTATTTTTTTTTGCTTTTGGCTTCTGTCGCTTTAGGCCAAAGTGATGTTGATAATAAAATTAATAAAATTAACTAAGAAACACGTCGTTGAAGTCATTAGCATAGCGTCTTGTCGTTGTTCTTATTGTTGTAAGTATGTAGTTAGTTTATTATGTTGTTTGTTGTAGTTTGAACTTTGTTTAGTTTTTTTATCAATGAATTAATTAATAATTTGTGTTAAATAAATGAAAGCTACATTCAACAAGAAAACTTTTTGTTTTAATTGCAACGACTTTACAGTCAAATTGTCGGTCTGTTTGTTGAGATTTTAAAATATCACTCTGCGCCTACCAATTCAGCGTATGTGTGAACAATTTAACAAAAAAAAATCAGCTAAAAGACAACAAAAAATATGAGTAAAACAGCATTAGATATAATTGACAATTAGTGAGACTACATCAACGGCAAACAACAATTACAGCAACAATGATGAAACGCTGTGACTTTTGTCGGGGCGTTAATGATATGTAAATTAATGCATTTCAATAAAATGTGTAATTATTATTTTGTTTCTTTGCTTTGCTTGTCAGTTTTGTCGTTTCTAAATCACGTTTGATGTGGCAACATGCTGCGGAGACATTCTTGCTGACAACAAAGCTGTAAGTATACAGACTGATACTCCGCTTTAGCAACACTCACAGCTACATTGAATCTTGTGCAACGCAGTACCTATGTAGTATAATGTTATGTATCCACATATGTACATATATATATATATATATACCTACATATTTGTATATATTTATCTAAATTTATCTCTGTGCCTTGCTTCGCTCCGCAAAAAAAATATCACTCTACTGTGTGCCACAAGATTAAATGTTACTGTGAATGTTGCTAAAGCGGAGTGTCATTCTTGAATATTTACATCATTGCTGACAGCCCCAACTACTTATGTACATATTTTGCAATTTACAAGTCGTTGTTAATTATACAAGTTCCTTTTAGAGTTGAGAAATGTTTGAAATAATATTATATGATCTGTTCAGTTGTCAATGTCGACACTGACTTGCAAATCAATTTAGCTCAAATGTACATTTTCAATGAAATATACCTACATATATTTGCTGCGTTCCCGTACAATAATGCATTAGTACAATTTACAAGTTTTTACAGGACTTAGCCCAAATAGCGTTCCTGTACTGGAAAAACCTGTAAGTGAGAACGGAAATGAGAGATTTTTTTATGTTCTCTCTTTGTAAGAAGTCACAGGTTTTAGTCCAAAGAGTTTTTGCTGAGAAATTCATGAAAAGTGTCAAACTATCAGCTGGTCTGTATTGTGCAAGCTTTATTGTAAACATTAAGTTTATTTTGACTATTTTTATTTTCTATTTTATTCTATTTTATTCCGATTAAAATGTTTATTTATTGTCTGAGCTTAGAAAATATAATTTTTGTTCCATTGACTTGCAAAAATTGTTGACTTTTATTCTCGGACTAAAACTTTTTTTTCCGTTACTGTACTATTTACATTTTTTCTCTTTCACAAAGCGCAATTTCCTTACTCTCTCGTGTTTGAATTTTTTACAGGATTTAGCCCAAAACGTTCTGGAACGAACCTATTATTAATATTCATCTAAATATTTGAATTTGATGGGAAAAAATGTTGAATAAAGTATTAAAAGTTTTTCAGACCTCAATCTTTATCTGAGGGTTTTATAGTTTGCAATTGAATGGAACGAGCATTTTTTTTTATCAAACTTGAATCGTAACTTAGTTCTAATTTGTTTCTTTGCTCTTCTAAAAACCGAAGAAAATAACTTACACGTTTATTCAACATTGTTGCAGATATATTGTTGAAACGATTTTTTGCTGATCAACTTTTCTAAACTTTAAGATCAACTTACCTTAAGGGACTATTCTGCCCTCAGAAGCGAAAAGGGCGTATCTCAAAAAAATGCACTTCGAGGTAATTGATTTTTTGTTTATGTTAATTTGTCGAAATACTCGTACATGTCAAATTGGAATAGAGGAAAAATTAATAAGGTTAAGAGCGCACCACAAACTTGAATTGTGAAAATCAGAAGCTCAAAGCTTATGGAAAAATGTCAAAGAAGAGTTTTTTTGAACATAATATTGTTAAAAGATAAATATTCCATTTTACGCAAGAAATAAGTGGTTTTTATTGAGTTATGCCACCATTCCTGATATAATTGAAACAAACATTTTTAACCCAGCACCATAATACTAATATCCCATCAAATGAGCTATTATACTTAGTAATTACCCCAATATGGCTATGAGCCACTGGTATAAGCTTTATGTTTTTCTTCAAGCGATGCTATGTTATTTTTAAAGTGGTTATGAAACTAATATTTCAAATTTGTTTTTATTGCGAGTATTCGTCAATTTATGTTAAAAATTATTGGAACACTATTACTAGGTTTTTAGAAAATGTGGTTTTAAGAAAATGCTAAAAATGGTTGGAAATCAAAATAAAATTTTAGTTAAACATATGAAAAAATTAATAGAATATACTCCAGAAGCACCTTTGTTGATGTATTACATACTTTAGGTTATTCGCTAATAGATAAGATAAAGAAGATTGGGTCACGATGACTCTATTGAGAAATATCTGAAGGAACTAAAAAACTCATCAAGTTTTTGATTTATGGAAGATCATCATCTGCTTCTTTTAAAATAAATAAGGCGACAGCTAGAATATGCTAGTTTAACTTTTAATAAAAATCATACTTCATTCACAAAATCAAAAGCTTTGAAAAATCTAAGCAACTAAACTTGTTACTATGCGTTCTTGGGAAAAATGTGCGAATGAATCCAAGCGAATTTTAACTGTAGACTGGGTAAAAATCCATCTTAAATGGAGTAAAAATGATTGAAAGCAAAAGATACATTGATCCGTAACGTTTGTTTCTTATATTTTGGGAGCGGTATTAAATTAACTATCTGGTCCACTAGAGAATGAGGTCTTCAATTTTTCTAAGTACATACTTCGAAACGGTGCTGCAGTTGACTGCCATATCAATTGTGTGTAGATTCCAACTTATGGGGAAGCAGAAAGCTGTAAGGCGGTTACAGACAAAAGTAAATTTACAGTTATATGAGTTATAGCGCTATGTCATCGTGTATTGGATAGTGCGGCTACCCAAATATGCTGCGTTTTGTATAATTAAATAAAAACAGTAAGAATTAAGATTAGTGTTGATTTTACTCTATACCTTTTTGGAATAACGAGCATTTATTTACTTCGAATGGTCTGAAGAACCATTCGAAGCTATTCGTATACAGAGGTGAATTTTTATTTTGCATATTATTTGCGCAATATACGTAAGAATACGCTGAAAATTTGTTGAAAGTACATCAACAACTTTTTGTAAATTTTTGGATTTAAATAAGTTCCAGTCCGGATACAGAATAAAAATTTCAAGCTGCTGAGTAATATCAGTCCTTCAGAAATTAAGTGAAAATATCTGGCTTCGATTTTTATTTGACAAAATCAAACCCTTGAGCATAGATCAAACGTCGGATTATATGGGTCTTCGTGATCGGTTCGTGAAGTTGTTTGAATAATGGGGTCGTAAGAAGTGGAGTCATCAACAAATACGTGGTGAAATATTCTGCCCGATCCGATCGGAATACATTAGGATCAGTGTTCGGTGAAGATCGAATAAGTGAGAAGTATTAAAAGATGGTAACGATCAGTTAGATTATTATGCACTCGTTTTGCGTAAGACTGAAGGCGAAATATACAATCGGTCTGATTTTGAAGCTTTAATTCCACACAGATGATTCCGAGATTATAAGAGTCAGGAAACTGAACTTGTACAGCGAAGATAGTAGAACAGCTACCACTGAGAGCTCCACCACCCACGTTCATTGGCTATTATGCGCCTCTTTACCTTTGTCCAATATATTGAAAGTGTTTGATAATATTTCAGATTTTAAAACAGAATTTCTCAGCCCAGCTAAGGGTTTGATATTCTCAAAAAAAAAAAAAAAAATTATAAAGATCCTAAGTGCTAAATAACCGATGCAAGATGGCTTTATATTTTTAATAATGATCCAAATATAACTAAGAAACGTGGTTATGATATTATTTATACTCCAAAAGAACACGAAACTTAACAAACTATACGCAGCTTCTTCGCTTGAGTAAGTGATGAGAATGCAATGACATCTGTTCTGCGGTTAAATTATGGAAAATATGAAGTTTGAAAGCAAACCAAGATATCTTATTTAAGTTTTTGAACTATTTTCTTTAATGTTCTTGAAACGAATTTTAGTTTTGATAACATGGAATAACGTTTTAAATGCCCCGTACTCTCTGTTGCGCAACGTGGAATAACGTTTCATTAACCAATGAGTTTTGGATATGAAACGTTTTTCCGTTTTAATTGGAAAAAATAACTAATGTATTAAACAAATATTTTTTAATTAAACTAGTTTTTTTAACCTAAGTACTACTACTTTTAAAACGTTTTTTACGAATTGTGAACAATTTGAACTTTGTCGCTTACAACGTAAACCTCAAAAAGATCAATTTTTCGGAATCTTGGCTCCTAATAGTTTATAAAAACCAGACGGTGAAAGAAAAGAAAGTAAATTACGCGTATTTGAAATAGGTACCTACTAAAAATTGGCATGTTACTGAAATGTATTTTTGTGCTGTGCCAGTACACACAAAAAGCGGCAGCCGCCAGCGGAAGATGAACTTAGATGTAAATTTGAAGCTTCAAAAAAACTTACATAAGTAATAGTTATTTTGTATCCAAGTAATCTGGGTAAAACTGAACGTTTAATCGATCGGATAAATTTCATAATTTTTTTCCAATAAATACAATCTAAGTCCACCTGCTTTCTCAAGTTTTTTTCACTCAAGTCTTGTCTACTAAGTTAAAGAAATAAAATCGGAAAGCTATTGCTGTTGCTTTAAACGCATTATTAACTCACTTAAAATTAATTTAGATAACTTTCTCTGTTAAAAAATTTGTATTGACTTCTTTTTCATCTAATTTCGAACTTACTTGCACTTCTCACCGAGGATTCCCGACTCGATGCATCCTCGCGTGCCATTATCGCTGCAATTGAAAAATCCGTCGCTGCACCGGCGGCTGATTTGCTGGATGTTGTTGTTGTTGCACTGGCTTGTGTGGGCAAAACGACACCATTAGCATTGCATAGGTACGGATGCGAGCCAACAAGCATTTTAATGATGTTGTTTTTATTAATGTTGTTTTGTAAAAAATTTATTTTGCTTAATTTATTTTTATCAAATTTTAAGAAGAAAATAGAAACTTCACCGAGTGATCACTTTTTTGAAGTAAAAGCTTAGATTTTTTTTTCAATTAACATTCATGTTTTGTTGTTTTTAACTTCCGTTTTTATGTGAAGATTACACTTTTTATGAAAACATTAAGAAAGAATTCTTTATTTTTGATTTAGTCTGCCGACGTTAATTCGAAACTATCAAACCCACACAGAAACAAAGCGCGGTTCTCAAAGATACTCAGTTGTACGGCAAAGCGGAGAATCGTGTGCGCAACGCAAAGCAAACGACGACGAACTGAATTTTTGTAGACAGGCGAAACAACTTCGAAGCAAAACGAGCAAATGAAAAACCAGTCTGCCGTGCGGTGGCAAGGCAGCGGAAACTTGTATCTGGTATCTGGCAGATAGATTGCACGCATAGGAGAGAAAAAGCGAAAATATGAATAAGAATTAAAAGGTGGTAGTTTGCAAGAAAAGGATGTACCATGGGCGGTGGTCACAAGAGCGAGTGCGATAGCCACAAACTCAAAAGATACTCATACGTTGAGATAGTTTTAACAAGTATCAATCAGATACAAAAGCTAGTGGGAAATAATCCAATATGAATTTTTGTACATTTTGAGTTTTATTTCGGGCATGCTAGCAAAGAGTGTTCTCATCGCGCCCCACCAACGGAGCGAGCAGTCAAGCTACAGTGTTGGTGCATTGAGAAGTGGGTTGGGAGTAGCGTTGCTTCCTAGCCACCCATGCCTGAACGTTGCTTTCTCTTCTTCTTCAGCTGGCTGAGGTAACGACCACTCATCGCCAGTGCCGTCGTCGTCGTCGCTTGTAATAATTCATCTTCAATTAAAAATGTCGGCACCCATGTTGCTCTCTCGCTTACTCGTCTTATCGCTGTCACTTTTTCGCTTTGCAGTCTGCATTCGCGGTTATGATGTGTAAACGTTTTCGTGGTTTGCACGCAATTTTTTTCCGTTGTTTTTTTTACTTTTTATCGGCTAGATTGAAATTTTTTTCGTCAGATTTTCATATTGAGTTGAAAACTTTCTGCTGTTTATTTTGTTTAATTTTTGTTTTTGCCGTTTCAATTTTTGTGTTCCGTTTTAGTGTTTCGCTTATTCCAACACGTTTCTTTAGTTGGTTACAGTGTTGAGTTAAGTGCCTTCTTATTTTGAGCATTTTTGTTGTTGTACATATCCTTGTAGATTGAACATTTATTGTTGTATTTTCACACAACCGTTTACATTGAAATGATAAAATAAAGAGATGACAATTGTCAATACAAAATTATAATGTTTGGTATTGATTCAGGATGTAGAGGGGTTTTGGTAATGAGTTGTTTAATAAGGAATGCAAATATAATATGTAATGTTGTCAATCCTATAAATTTAATTGTATATCTACCTATGAGGAGTGAGTAAGGTTGCCAACTTTTTCTAAAACAAATATAGTATTTGTAAAAAAATAGTAGATGACAAAAAAATAAAGAAAAAAATATATATTCTTACATACCTACATAAAAATGTTTGGCTACTTGGAGCCTTCATTAACTTTGAGGAAAGTTTCATAACTTGTAGCATAATCTAAATTGAAGTTGCAAAATACCATTAATAGCTTAAATGAAATTAATGCTGACCTTATTGCGCTCATCTCTCCATTTTGTCTTCATTACAGAAAATATTCGCTGTGTAAACGCTGAAGTTGTGGGAATTGATCACAAACAAATATTTGTTGCTATTTTTCAGCAGTAGATTTCGCAAAAAAAATTTCGATCAGAAAATAAAATGTCCATAATTTTGTTTACTTGATATGTTTCTGAATACAAACTGTTAAAATTTTTGAGGTATTTTTAAATGTTCTTAAGTATTTCAGATTTATAAAATTCTAGTTTCGTGAATGGTAAGCCTTATAAGCCTATAATCTTTTAGAAGATTCAGTAAATTTTTTATGGAATAATCGAACCACTTGTTTAGATAACTCTGACTTTTCGTCAAAAAAGCTATACAAGAACGCAATTAATTTTTTTTGTATTCTTTTATTTAAGAACATTTCTAAGCATTTTGCATACAAAAATGGAATGGGAGCACATTTTAACAGTATGGGGGCAAGTTTTAACAGTTTTAATGGCGCATATCAGTGTTTAAACTTACCCCATCGCAAAAAACATTATTGTACCTCATACAGCCATGAACGCGATCAAATTGCTTTTATTTAATTGGTTGAAGCGTTTTGTATGGAAAAATCATGTGTGTATGTTCTCTTTAGTTTACCTGCCTTAACGGAAACATTCACGCATTATTTTTTTTTGAACATCTACCTATCCAATGATATAAGTTTCATTCCGCTCTCTTTATAATAAATACTAATAAAGTGTACAATAAGAATCAATGTATCGTCGGCTTACAAGCAAAATTGACCAACTTCAAAAACCTAAATTTTGTGTTTTTCATAGAAAGTATACAAATTTTAATTGCTAATGCAAGAATGTACTCTTATAGCACGCCTTATCAGGTACTGTATACAAAAATAATATATTCCAAAGTTAGGAGGATGTAAACATAATTAAAAGATTCATTACCGTTACCCGATACCGATAATATTAAATAAAATAATAGCATGATTATTATATACATACATATACATGTATGTATGTCTTAAATTACTTCTATTCACTCAGAAAAATATCATTCTTGGCCCAAAAAGCAACACTTTAACTTCTAATGTACTATGAAATTGTTAATAAATAGTTTTGAAATCTATCAACCAAATAAATTTATTTGAAGGAAACACACTCTTTTCTCATTGTAGTGGTGGCAGAATTGTAGCTGGTCACTTGAGGGCCTAGGGCAAGAAATTAATTGGACGTTCTTTTCTCATTTTATATATTCCTCGCTAGGGTTTTTATGATTTTTTTTCTGGAATTCGTTCCAATGTTATTAAAAAGTTAGATCATTATATAGCGGAGTATCATTTAGTTTCAGATCATTTTGAATTTTCACTAAAGCCAAACAAGAGGTATTCTGTCCTCAGAAGTGAAAAAGGCGTATCTCAAAAAAGCGAGTTTCGAGATAATTGATGTTTTGTTTATTTCAATTTTTTGAAATACATGTAAAATTGAGATAGTTAGAGGAAATTCTCTTAGACGATTTTTTATAGGTTTGGGACAGTTCATTAGATGCGTAATGTCTTAAGCTATCCGATGCCATAAGAATCACGTATATGAACTTTTTTGAGATGCGTCTTATCCGCTTCTGAGAGCGGAATTGCTATTGTATGACATAAAAAACTTAGACCTGTTCGTATATATGTATATAATCATAAATTATGTCAATCTGCAAATTTGTTGCGTTTATTCTATTTTTTTGAATCAAAAGATGATGGGTTTAATTTCTTTTTGCATTTGCAGTATCAACAAAAACATAATGAAGATGAAAAATGTGTTATCCGAATGTTACAGCATTGGTATTTAAAGCCATTTCACTTTTATGACATATTATTTGGGGTAAGTATTTTTGTTTCCACCGAAAATATATATGTATATATAAATTTATATAGTTCACTATAAAACTAAAATACGAGAAACTTTAAGTTGGGTCCTTATTGCAGAGGGCTATCGATACATACTCTCCTAGGAACACCATGGTTACCAGACATTTACTGTTCAAAAAATATATCATTTTATAAACTCTAGTACATGATAAAAAAATACCATAACATAACTCATAAGTCGGCAAGTCTTAACTTTTTGTTTACCAAACTAATCAACCGCACTTGAAAGACGCGTTAAATTTTAGAAACTAATTGCACATAACAGTAACTGACGCTTGATACATGAAGCCAAGCCGACAAAAAGTGTCACTTAAGTCATTTTTAATTCGGGTGCAGAGATGCTTAATTCTACGATTTACTTTCTTGTCACTTTGTCAAGTGTTTGTTTATATAGATTTCCTTTTCGAAAAGATAAAAATTCAAATAGTTCCGCTTTTAAAGGACAGTAAAAATATCTCAAGGATATTGCCTTGTTGAGCATTTTGCTGCTTCATTCTTTAAGATCACAAATTATCAAATTAATGTTTTATGTACATAAATCTCAGTGCGGATGGGCATGTGAAAGAAGGTTGAAGTTCACGCGCTCTTGTGCGAACACACACGAACTCAACGCGCTGTGACATTTGGAGACATCACAGTTGGCACTTGAGTAAAAAAAAGATTTACAAAAAAGAAATGAACACAAATGAAAAGCCGACATCGAGATATCCTTGCGCTTAAAATTTTCAAGATTGTGAACAAAAATATCATGTTACAAGCAAAACATATAAGCCACCTTAGAAGTAACATGCTTGCGTTCTAAGGCCCCTCAGCGATAAGCGGAGATAAATTACGACAAACTGCAGCTCAATGAAATGCGGCACCTTTGCTAATTGGCTCGCTTTGGGGAAATGGAATCTTGACGAAGTGGTTGAAAAAAACGTTGACATTTCTTCATCTCAGCAACTCAGCTGGCACATTTTTGATGTGTTGAACCTTAAAATTAAAAGTGGCGCAAACAGATTTACTAGAGGCAGGCAGGCTAATGAATTTGACGAACTGTCAAAGATTTTAAGAAATTTGAGTGCATAAAGAAAGTGAATTTCTTGACAGCGGATTTGTGATTCAGATTTTATGAGAAATTTTTCAATTTGGTAGTTAAAAATAAATCAGAGTTGGAAGGTCTTAACCTTATTGACATTATTGTTTGTTTAATTAAACGTATTGTCTAAATAATTGATTTTGTAATATCAAGGCCTCCAATTTAGAGCTCAAACATTTTTCTAAGCCTTATGAACCATTCAGGACATAAAATATGTTTTCAAAACATCATTTGCATAACAAAGCCTTAGCAAGTGCAAACGTGCCGAAAATAAAATAATGGCCGCCTTCCAACAAATACAAAACTTTTACACTAATACCATGTCATTTAGGTACTTGTATGTGTACCTTTAGCCTCTATCCTCATAAGCATAGCTTCAAAATGAGTAGCGCAGTCAGCAAATAATCGTCACCGCGAATCGCCATCACCATCACCAACATCTTTACCTATGTTTGGTCTTTCCAAATGTAAACATGGACATGCAACACGCAAGGCCATCAGGTTGCACGAGCTGACTGGCTTTGTTTGCATGACCAAATGCAACCGCCAATTCCATCCGTGCAGGTAACCAACCGCGTCTGTGCGAGTCGCCACTGCAGCATAGTGTGACATTTTCTCATATAATCGAGTCAGTGGCGTTGTCAGTGTGGGGTATGGACACTAAAAGGGCCTCGCAGGTACGTTACGTCAATTTTAGTAGTCACCTAAACGTTGGGCCGAAAGGCACTGCGCTCGGTAATTTATTTATTCGTCTTTCAATTAGATATAGAAAAGTGAGGAGCTTTTTTTGCTTATAAAGGCCTCAAAAAGTAACTCACACCCCTTAAATTTAGAAGCTGTAACTGCCTCTGAATAGAGCATGGAAATTGGCTTCCACAAAAAATTTAATAATTCAGAAAAAATATTAGCACAGCGTACCAATGTTGTGGTGGCTGTTGAGATTGCTTAGCCAGAAAAAGGGGCGTGGTATTGCTTCAACGTTTAATGTTCATGTTATTTTTTCACATTTTTTTCACTGTTCATTTTTTAATTTATAATGTGCCGCAATTATTTGCTAATGCGCCATAATAAACAAATAATAAAAATGCAAAATTGTTGAGAGAAAATCTCTTCATGCTAAAATTTCAATATAAAATTATCATATTTTAATTAAAATTACAAATGTTATGCAAAAATCAAATAAATATATTTTGAGAGAATATTTAAAGAGAATGAAGCAGATCACGTAATTCAACGCGTCCGAGTTCAATATTTTCATTATGAAAAGATACTACTTCTATTAAAATTTATTCCAAGATTTCTAGCCGTATATTTACAGTCAGCTCCTGACTTCAGGTCAACAGATGAAAAATCATTCCAGAGCGATAGAAAATTGGTTTTTACAGCGTTAACACACTAAGTCCAATCGATCTGGAATGTTAAGCCAAAATCCATAGCAAACAACTGGGCAAACAAATTTATGGCATCCTAGAGCTGCGCCATAGAGAACTCCTTCCGACTGTAGCACATAAAATTACAATATTTAAAAAACTTTTCTATATAAAAAAATTTGAACATTTCAAACCTTGAAGCATCTGTTTTGAATTTTTGCTTGCCACATGCTTTTGGTAAGATCCATTAAAAAGATATGTTCGAATCACCAGTTTTATTCTTTTGTCACATAGGTACAGTGTGACAGCATCCTACTGAGCATAACAAATCCCAACAATTCAGTCGGTTTTTGTCACCTTTGTCTGGCAAATGACATGCAGTTTATTTAGTTTTTATCTTCTTTAATTTTCATTTAGTTTGACCTTCCGCTTTGACAAATATTTACAAAATATTTGCTGTAAATGCCTTCAACAAAAAAGTAGGCAAATAAACATTGAATTAATTTTGTCACAGATACTCAAGGCCTTGTAGTCACTGAAATTCGAAAGCGATGAGTTAGTTTACTTTACTCTACTACCAAAGTAATTATGAAGAAGTTAAGCGAAAGCTTAGAAAAAACGCTTAGGAGCTATAAAGATTTTCGGCGTTCTTAATAAATATTTGCAATGATTTCTATAAAAATTAACCATAAAAGTTGAATATAGCGACAAAGTTACAACTGCTTTCTTAGCAATGTCCTCCAATTATTTAAAATGAGAAAATCCAACATGGATATTAGCACACTCGCCAATTAATTGAGCATTGTAAAGAAGCATTAAATGTTAATAGAGTGTAGCTTACGGCTACGCAAAACTGAAATAAAAACAAAAACTAAAAAAAAAAAATTTTAAATTTAATTATGCATTTAAAACGAGAGTAATCGCTATGCAGAATACTACAGAAATGTTGAGATTACAGTAGCAGCGCCAACTTTAATTATAGTGAAAAGGTTTCTAAAGCCTTCCTACACTATAACCCAGTATAGTTTGTAGTGCAACCTCAACACTCTTCCCAACAATGCCAGCTGAAAACAGGTGAAAAATGTAAATTTAGTGTTAAGGTGCATAAAAAGGGTGGAGACCGGCCAACCGAATGAATGAGAATTTACCATGCAATAAGCCAAACATAAGGGAGCAGTGTTTAAATTTCAGTTTGCTCCAGTGGTATGCAAATTAAGAGGTTATGCTATGCCTCATAATGAGGTTAATAAAACGATACCTACATATATTTATGAAGACGAAGAAGAAGAAGATGAACAAAAAAAATTGTTTTTTTTTAAAGGGCAGTATTTAAACTCTTTTTTTTTCTCTGTTGCTTCATGTACTCAATATTTCCTACAATTACATAAATTACTTTTTATAACAACACATATCCTTACTTCTTCTCATTATCCTTTAACCCATGTTATTGTTTATGGGCGTGGCACTTATGCTGTTGCATGGTTTTTTTGACTTCGGAATATTTATCTAAATTACGCATCGTTTAATTTCTGATTTATTGATAATCACACACTTAAAAACTGTTAATGAGTCAAATTTCAAAATATTTCTAAGCATGTTGTCCTTTAAAATATTGTATTTTGTTTTCTTTGTTTGCGCTGTTTTATTCGAATTTCGCGCGTACACATTTCAAAATGTTTCACTCGCCATGTTAGCTAAGAGTACAGTGTTGCGTTTTGCATTTTGCATTTAAGATGGACATTTGACGAAACTATCCAGAAGGGGGGGGGGGGGGAGGGGAAACGTTTGTTTTAGTTTCACAAAGCGTGAAACATTTTAAAATTGCACTGATTTCATAACTCTCTGCTTTACAAAGTTTCCTTGCAGACTATTAATGACAGAGTGTCAATTGTTGCATAGGGTCTTTAACTCGATTCGATTGAATTACAGTTGTATTACTGAGACTGATGTATTTTTGTAAACTTTGAAACACGACTTGAGGGGTGCACAATTTATTGCGTGCATATCTCTAACTTTTCTCTAACTATTCTGACGTAAAAAGTTTCGCTAGGCCGAAATCATTCTACGACCTTTAAGAGTGTAAACATCCACCCGGATCTCGAGCTCTAGCAGCGATTGGTGTAGTTTCCTTCCTCATTTGGAAACATTCAACTCGTGAAAATCCATGAAGAATTGTTCAGTCCGATTTCCCAATGTCTGTGTTCGAGCTTATCAGAGAAAACAACGAGCGGAGCTAGAGTTTGCATTTCAATTTAATAAAAAAATCTACAGAGAACTGGTAAATGTTTTTGTCCAAGCTTATTCATCGGACCACTAAAGAACACATTTCAGTGCAGAAATTGATGTTCCAACAAAGAATTTAGAGGAAGAACTTTTAAGTATCTGGAGTTTAACAAAGTTTCATAACTTTTTTCTAAAAACGCCTGAACATCCGGCGATTTTATCTAGATATGTATTACCAACAACAAAGAATAGATTTTTGTGATATTCGATTCGGTGATATTGTCAGGTTTTGCATTCATTGTATTCAAAGAAAACCTTGTTCAGTTCATACTTCTTTCTCTGTACAGTGTATTACTGAATTCTAATGTCAGTCTTGGTTGTTATATCCAGTTATTCTCCCAAAGCGTTTATGCCAATGAGACACGTTGTATGCTGTTGCTGAAGACTAAGCGCTGCATAATTTGTATAAAAGTTAATCTCACTTAGCTCTTTTCGGATCTAGAAATACTCTTTGAATTATAGCTGAAAAAAGTCCTTTTAAACGATTAAAACTATCTACTGTGCATTGTGTTATCCCACAAATATCCGTGATTTTATGGATGCGCCGTAGTAGAAGCTGTGGAAAAGGTGTGACATTTGTAACATGGTGCTTAGTTTGTTAGGGTCCTTTTGAATCGCTTTGAATGTGTGTGTCTGTGCCTGCGTTTACATCCACACTATGCTCGCTGTCTCATTTAGGTTGCACAAGATTTATGTGGTTTTCGGTTTGAACAGAATGAAATTTGTGGAATTCCTGACGATCGTCGTCGACTGTTTATTTATACGGCAGTTGTTTGTTTAACTGCGGTTTCTGCCTTGAATTCAGCTTTTTCATTTTATACTTTTCATTTATTTTTTATTGCAAACAATGATTTTCTTAACTAGCCTATATTCATCATATGTAAACTCAATTTCAAAAAGCATCTCGAGCTCAGGAGGGATCTCTTCTAAAGCGTTCAAAAATTATGATTGATGCGCGCATCTCTGCTTGTGCCAACGAGTACTCAAACAAATGACATGTTGAGATACCATTAAAACTGCATCATCGGCATCCTCAGAAAACAGAAATGTCCATTTTGATTCAATTTGAATGAGAATATGAATAGTTTTTACGTAATATTTTGTTGACACAACAATAAAATGGATGTCAACTACAAAGCCACAAATTTAAATTGCAAACCATTGTCCGTATTTGATCTATGGCAGGCAGATCCTTGCACACATACTCTTATGAAACTCTTGTGTGTTTTGAGCTGCGTTTTGACAGATGCAGCATACCATCAGTCTAACAATAAAATCAAAAATGAAAAAGTTTAAATTCAATTTAGAGCATTATGTGGTTGTTGGGTTAGAATGTCCTTTGTGCAATCAAAGTAAATGGTGTGACACAAAAAGGATATTTATGTCTTTAAAAAATAACGAGGATGGCAGTACAAAAATATCTGACGTTATGGTGTCTGACTGCATAAGAGTATTGTTCAAAGTTGACGTATAAAGGATGAAAGGAATGTGAAAAAATCCTCAAGTTAGTATTAGTAGATAATGTAATACAATCGTAGTAATCGGTTTTAATTTTTGCTTATTGCCGTGTACTTTGTCTTATTTACGAAGCCACGTTTTCCCGCACAAAGTCAATTTGAGCCATAACCCATGCTGACCAGTAATTTGTTTTGCAAAATGCATCAGAAATGCTGAACCTTTAATTTCAACCTGACACCTACCCAACTTTTAGTTCCTTTGATCTTTGCCATAATTATTTCGAGAATGAAAGTGAAATTGCACATGAAATCCCTACAAAAGAAATTAGATTGCATGCCTTTATAAGCTGTAGATATTAAAATTTTTGATCACCATTGGCACATATCCTTGATAAATTACTTCCTTCATTGCATTGGTAATTATTTTTAGGTAAGAAAATAAACACCTCAGGTGTCAAGCGGCTTGTATCTGAAACACCTTCAGGCCAACACCTTTAGAATATGACAAATTGAAGGAAGTCTTAGATACTTTAGTCACAAATTTATTTTAATTACAGAGCGGCTTTACAGAGAGGGTGCTGTTAAACACGTGCACTGCGGGAAAGATTTTTATTTGCACGAACTCTGAATATTTGGTTTAGGGTGTCTCCGAAATTTGGCATCGAAATCAACATTAAAAACTAAAAAATAGGAATGATTTTGAAATTTTGTATATTTTGAAGTTAGCAGACTCATTTCTGAAGTAACCAACTTGGTCAGAATGAATAGGTATGGTTTTATTACAGCAAAAACGTCACTACTGTGGAAGAATTATAATTGGATATAGCATTTTCTATCAAAATTGGGTTTATTGAAATAAATTTTAATTAAATTACTTATAAATTTAATAACTCGCCTTTGTTAACAATGTTGGGACTGGCGATGTTGTATATAAAAGGAAAATGCTTTAACAATATCCTGAAATGTAACCTTAATCTGATGTGATGGTTTTATAATTTTGGATGAAAGGGTAAGCAATATATCTCGAATGCCATCCGCCAGTGCCCACTAAGGAGTTTGCGGGGAATATTTCAATACATAAAAAAAAAAACAAAAATCTGACCATTTTATTCTCAACTGCTAAACTGATCAATCATTGATATGTAAACGATATTTTCTCAACTAAAAGAAAAGTAATTTTCAATAAATGCTCAAAATATTAAATTAAAAAAAAAGAAATGCAATAAAGAACATTTAATCAAAGAGAAGGTAATGTAACATGTTTGGTGGTACAGCGTATAAACATATCGATCAAACAATCGATCTACTTTTAAATGAGCATAGCGAACAAAGAACAGATTTCACACAAAATAAGGGGTAATTCGTTAAATCACGTAAACGGGGAGTGTGCGTACGATCATGTATGATCGATATGTTGAACGAAAAATCAACAAAAGGACACTTTCACTCATTGTTCAACTTAATAGATTATGGAGAAAAAAGAGATAGATAATATTAATGTGTGATGTGTTGTCAAAAATATGCCAAATAATTGTCAAGAGACGAAATGATCGATAGGTGTCAACAATAAGTATAAGTGATTTACAAAAAAATAAAAATTATTTATTGAGGTAGATGTTGTGTGGTCTAAAAAATTACCAATTAAGGAAACGCGTGATGCTTTGATGGAGAAATTTAAAGTTTTTTGTGTCTTGGCTCCGTTTTAAATGTAATACGTACTGTATGTTTTATGAGCATCACCACATCCGCTCAATATCACTATGCCACATCATAAACTTTAATCTCATCTGCGCGTAAATTGCTTCATTAATAATTTTGATGTTTGAATTTTGTCTCCAAATCTACCTCATGCCAAATAGGGTTAATATTAATTTTGCTGCGCCCCTCTTGTCTGCATGTTATTATGAAGCACCCCTTCCTGTTCTTAACTTCCTAGTTATTGTGTTGTTGCGTATAAATTTGCTGTCATTAAAGTTTTGTTAATCTTTTCATATCTTAACATACGTCACATATATGTACGCGCTAACACATTGTACGTTTACGCCTATGCCGCCTAGTTGTATGTGCCAAGATTATTTGTTTATTTCTGCAAGAGCGCCATCTGTAGTTTATGTTCATGAAATCCTATTTGCTGCGGTTTCGGATTAACTTTGATAACAGTGGTTGTTTTGAGTCAACAAAATATGTTGCTTGATTGTTGACGCAATAAATTGACTTTTGTCTACGTTGAGTGTAGATTCTCGAGTCAGTTTAGAAGATGTTTATTAGAAAAGTAGAATTTTGGTGGAATGAGGGCAGAGAAAGAAGGAAGTTTAGCTTTTAAGGAAAACAAGAACAGAGTAGGTGGAAGTAATACAGTGAAAATAGACATATTTGAAAGCTGAAAAAAATCACAACTGTTAAAAGTCACAAGAATCTCAGTTGCGTGTAGCCGAAAATTGTAAGAGTCTGCCGAGAATACTTGCCAAAAAAATTGTAAAGTACTTATGTATGAGGAGCGAGAAGAACGAATAAAATCTATAACAAAGCCTGGTTTGTCATTTCGGCATCAGTTTGAGTAATATATGTACCTTCTATTTGTAAGGTTGCATTTTATTTAGACCGTAGTTACTACATAGTTAAATACTGAGCAAACTCAACGGCATTTAAAAGAGGAAGACTGGTACTTAATGATGGCGTATCATAATATCAAGCCTTGTATACCTGTGTAATCATATGCGTTTTTATAGAAGCAAAATTAGCAAACGATTTTAAACGTAACAATAAATATAAAGTAATGCTAATTACATTTATATATTCTAGAGTAGACCCAATCTTCTTAGCAGTGAAAATCTTTGTATCTCAGTTAAGCTTAAAGCTTTTCAAAAAACCCGACGTGATGGAACAATTCTGACCTTGGAATCGTTTTCAGCACACCAAAAACCATAAGGTATCATACCTCGTCTTCTAACTTAAAGATTTTTTTGTGAGCCTGTATAATCATGTTGTAGTCACATAAATATAAGCCTCTCTTTATTAGGGCTTTTGTAAAATTTTATAATTTTTTTGCTATTAGCAAGTAACGACATTTGAGCCGTTTCACTGTTATCTGACAATAACGTAGAGTTTTTGTTAATTGGCGAAATTATTTGTTTTCGTATGAATTTTTGAACTGTTATCTTGAGAATTCCATTGATAATTGTTTTTTTTTTTAATATTTTTATTATACATACTTACTCGTAGTTTCAACTACCCGAAAGAAACAACGTTGATAGCACTTTGGCATCTTCACTTCTATCAAATTGAAGCACTATCTACATAAATATATATCTCTAGAAAAAAGACAACATACATGAGTATATTTGGACCGCATTGTGTAGGCACAATCTCTGCCAAATGTTAATGTAATTAGATGAGACAACGAAAGTCAAACGTAGCAAATTCGTTCACTTATTCCATTCTATCACTCATGCTAATTAGTGTCCTTAACGCACGTTGAGATATAAAAACTCATAAAATGAAACTAAAACTAAGTGCGCGTCAGAAACAAGAGAAATTAACAAACGCAAAGTTAAAACCATGAGCAGAAGGAAAGACAAAGAAACAAGAATGCACCCATGGGAAAAATTAAAAATAGAAAAATCCAACAAATGGGAGTAATTACGTTGATTGTAAACAAATTGCTCACGTTTCAATAAAAAATACGTTCACGGCTATCAGTGGTGGGTAGGCGGAAAGGGGGCAATTCGATATATAAATGGCTGAAGCGGTATTTCATCAAATTATAACGAAAGAGTGGAAATGCAAATAAAATACGGCATCAACAGGGCAAGAATATGAACTACCCAACTATTAGGAAGATCTAATTATACTAATGGAGTAGCTTTTGTGTTCGATTCATTGCAGAAGTATTGTGTTTTTAACGGTAATTTTTACCGCAGTTAAACGTGGCTACCGTTGGTGCGTGTTGTGGCAACATAAGGGCGAATGATCCTTAAAACAAATGTTGCAGGCAACAAACAAAAATGTCATATGGTAAATGAATTGAACACTTTTCGTGTTCAATTTATTGGTTGAATTTCGTTGCTGTTGTCTTTTTACCACTTTAAAGAAACGTTAACCAAATAACAGTTAGATGCTGTTAGTAGTACGTGCAATTGACGAAGTGCACGCGATGATGGCGAACAGCAAAACTAAACCGCAACATGCTACCAAACGTTTATTTCAAATGGTTTTTTTCTTAAGTTATTTTTTTCTAAAGCCAATTGTGAGTTAATTTATTTTTGGTTTCTTTTATTTAAAAAATATGAATGTTTTTGTCGTGTTGACGCCTTAAACGACCGCACACACTGCACAGCTCATACTCAAAATATGCAACATTAAGTCAATTTTTAAACGGTTTAAGTTGCTTTAAATATGGGAATCCTTTCAAAAATATTTCATTTCCAACAAGCGTAACGAAAGGGCGTTAAACAACAACAAAAATGTTGATCCCACATAAGAACGAACATACCTACCGGGTGGTCGATTCATAACACTTTCACACTATTAGTTGCTTGCTGCGCATTTTGCATGCATATCAATTTTCGTGGCTTAAGCAGGACATCCTGCGTACACTAACAGACTAAAATGAATGACTTTCTGTGAATTTTGATACTTTTGACAACACCTTCAAAATTTTTATGATACAAAGTGACAACAAAAAAAAAAAAACAATGACGCAGAACCACATGTCCTACAATATATTTGGTAATGCCTTGCAAAGGAGCGGTTGTCACACTTTTCTCAAATATTGCCAAATTTCATTCTGTTGCTGAAAATTGTCACAATATAACATAGGAGAAATCACATAAATATGTATGTAAATATATTGAAATGATGATCGGATCTCTCGAACTTTGTAAAAATACATTATAATAAAAACTATATTCTTCGTCATATGAAAACGCCATAAGGACACGTATGGAAGGAAGAAAATGTATTTTAATATACCTAGCGAAGTCAAACGTATCCCCAATACTTCCTGGATTCACGCATTTCTTGCTCTAGCGAACTTTTCAACTTCTTCTATCGTGGATTCGCCTATCATGAACAATACATGATTTGTTCGCCGGAAATCCTGCTTGTTGTTTCCTGATACTGACTCTGATGTGGAGAATTTATGCCAAGACCTTGAACGGAATTGATAGAATCATGATGCCCCCGTAGTTCTGGAATAGCAATAAGTCCTCTTTTTGGGACTTTTACTAAAGTTCCTCTGAGCCAGTTTTCAAGTATTCACAGGGGTGTTAAATAAATTGAGGATTTTATGAAGGCTTTATCAGATTTCTTAAATGGGTGTAGCTTCAAAACTATATACGGCCATCCAGCTTCAAAAATACTTTCTGTACATACAATAAAAACTTGGGTTACGTAACTGCACCCAATGGGAAGCACCAGTTTAACTTATTTTTCCGGACGGTAGGTGGCGACTGCGTCATTAAGTAGATTTGAACATAGTGATATAAAACCTTTTTGAAATGATAATTTGTAACTTACGCTTCTGAAGGAAGTCTGTCGCCCACATGTTCTCAAAAGCTTATTCTTCATTAATTCGGTGCCCTTAGCAAATTTTCATCGATACAAGATCATTGTTCTATAGTACAAGAAAATTTCATCCACTGCTCAGATAGCACCGAAATTCGCGAGGACAAGTACAGTTGCAATTGTATCGAATTTGATTCCGGGTCTCATATTATTCACGTTTATTGAGATCAAAACGAAATGTCTCCGCAGCATTTCTTTTAAATCGGCTATGTCAGACTGAATTCCAACAAAGCGAAAATCATTTTTAGGGCCTTACTGGGTTATATTATGGTAAAGTTAAATTTTTAGAAACGCCAGTTGACGCAGAGAATGTTTTGCAATTTTATCATAATAAGTATAACATAATGATCACATAACCTAGTAGGTACTATGTACCTACTTATTCGTTTTGATCGCCCACGCCTCATATTTTCTCAACTGCACAAAAGTAATTGTTTTCATGGTAATTAACCTTCGGTTAGGAATAGTAATTACTTATGCACCAATTTTATAAAGTGGAAAAAACTTTCATCTATCTACGCAGAATGAACGAAAAAGGTAATTTAATAAAAAGAATAATAAAACTGCCTAATGCCAAATTAAGTTACACTTAATGGCAGAGGATTACAAAAGATACGAAAAAAGTTTAGTCAATAAAATTAATTTTACAACAATTTGCTAATAATGAAGCCCTGTCGAAAGGAAAACGACAAAACTAAACGGCTGTCAGAAAAGTAATCAACATGGCGTCAGCAGCATGACGATGTCACCGCATAAACAGCAAGTAGAAAATATCGTCATCGTCGTCATCATCGTCATCCTCATCATCATCAAAACTGATAACTTTATATTGGTTGCTTTGGGTGGGTGTTTGCTGACAGTGGTGATTTAGTTAGGAAGCTACGCCCTCTTTAATAGCTCTGAAGACTTTCATTAAAACTTTCGCCAAATTAACGGTTACCATATGCTGTCGGCTACATTTGTATTTTGATATTCATGCGCGTATATAGCAAATAACAAAATCGGGATCCATAAGAAATGTCGTTAATGTTGTGATGAAACGTATTCGTTGTTGGAATTTGAAATGTGAAATTATGAAAAGGTCTGGTAATTCAACGATCCAAATATGTGTATGTATGCTCGAGTACTCTTTAGCACATACATATGCAAAGTTGTTTAATGTGAAAATGGTTCACGTTTGATAAAAATTGAATTCAGTTCTTGCCGAAAACACAACGACTTCAATGGTGAAAGTAATTTTAAACAACTTCGGAATAACTTGTCAAAGCAAAATTTGTTTTTTAAGCTTTTCAGACCACAGTTTCCGAAGGAACATTTAACGCACATTATTTTAAAAACATTTATTTATGGAAACTCAGTTTTATTTTCAATTCGCCCTTTCTTTTTCCCTCTTTTTATTATTATACTTTCTTTGTGACAACAGCATATAAACGCCTTGTATACAACTTTGCCAATATGGCTGCCGCATATACGAGCATCTCATTTCAACCACCAAGCTCACTTCCTCTTCCGCTCGTCTTCTTCGTGCACACAACTCCATTATACTCTGTGCTCTTGGTGCTCAAAGTATGTGATGACACTTCGTTGTATTTGTCGTAAGTAACGATGCCGCCATGCTCATCTGTCCTACTGTTCCTCTTTCCTTTCGTCCTTTTAACCGATTTCCAACCAGCTTGTCTGCCATGCTTTCAACTGTCCATGGTCGTTGCCATCGCAATCGCTGTCGTCTCTCGCTTGGGTCGTTTCGTGGTGTTGCTTGTGAAAATTTGCCACTTCAACAGCTCCTTGTGGACGCCGTAAGCACTCTTGTGAACGAACTTCTGTTTCCACCTCTGTCCTTGCATCTGCCTCTGATGTATTTTCATTTATTTTTCCGCAATTTTTCCTATTTTCGCTGCTGCTGCGCGAGTTGGGAAGTTGTGAAGCGATGCTGTAAGAATTTTAAGTAGCATTTACTGGGTGCGAGTGGGCTTAATATGAGCAAGAATGGGAAGAGAAAGTTGGTGGAGGCATCTGCGGATTTCAAGTTTCGTGCTGTGAATCCATAATGGCAAAGTCTCAAAGTTGGTAGAAATAATATAGAATGACAAAAAATGTATACAAAAATAAACACATACTCGTACGTAGGTATACATAAAAATAAGGAACAAAATGAGATATAAACATATTTGAGTTTTTAAGGTAATATCTGTTTTTGAAAAGTTCCAATTGCTTTAGCGTGATTGAATGGTGAGATTTGAAAATTTTGTAAAAAATATAATGCAAAATATTATTGCTAAATATCTCCGATTTTTTGTTATACAAAATTTTTTCCTTACAAATTGATCTGAACTATTTTCACTTATATGTATATAATTGATTTTGCGATATATGCCGACTTTTATCGAAATTTTTTTGACTTTTTCTACATTTTCCGACTTTTTGGAACTTTTCACGTTTATAAATTTTGTCTTTTTAGAAATAACTTATATTATAAATTTTATTAGCGTGATTTACTAGTAAACGGTTAATTTAAGAAAATAAATAATTGTATTTAAAAGTATTGTTTTAGGTATGCAAAACCTTGGAATATATGTACATACATATTACGTACATAAGTACTAACCCCCTTAATGTAGAAGTGTACTCACACTATCAAAAACAAAATACTTCCAATAAATATAAAAATAATAGTTCTTAATATCAACATTAAAACTCTCCATTTTAGACGGAAATTTGAAATGGATATCAATTTTTTCAGATTATATTTTTAATTTTTGACTGCATGCCTTTCCCTCTTGGAGCTTGTCAACAAGTCATTAGAAACCGCTTTCAAATAATTCGAAAAAGAAGAACTGTGTGTGGTATCTTCAAATACATCATTAAACTGTGCCATACTTAGCTGTTTTTTTTTTAAATTTGAAGAAAAAATTTGAATTGTAGTGGAATTACTGTTGCATTTTTGTAACTTTACGTTTTTCGTATTTAGATTTACACTTTGTGATCAAAGGAACTGTTTTTTAAATTTCACACAACTGATGTGCCAATATGCAGTAAATAAAGGAAGTTCATTTATTATTAAGAGACTTACTTCATTTTAATCCCTTTCGATCAGATGAAAACTCTGTTTCACTATTTCGACTGCTATGATCTTGGGCTTGTGTTTACTCATCAGCAATGGCCGCCTTGCGCAATGTGTAATCTTTCACGTTTAGGTTTATAAAATTCCAACAAAAAGATACCAAAAAGGCCATTTTGCACCATCCTGTGTAATAGCTCTTACAAAAACTGTAAAGTTTGAAACGAAATTTACACAAAATAGCTGATATCATAATTATTATAAACCATTTCGACATTTATGCGTAACTCATAATTACCCTCGTCATATATACACAACATAACTTCAATTAAATGTATTAAAAAGAAAAATTAAAAAAAGGTGACTCGACAGAAAACAATTAAACAAAATTATTTTCATGTTATTTTCTTATCTGCATGTTTAATGGAAAAATCAAACGTTAAGAGTCGAAATGGTAGTTGAACACCTTATTTTGCTACCATAAAATATCACATTTGCATGTTCGGATTTTCCTACTGCTCTGCGACACCAACCGTTTTGAATATTTTGGGAAACGCACCACGTGGCGCCAGCAAAGTCCACATAAAATTGGAATACAATTAAAATGTAATAAATACGACTTGTAAATAAGCATTCTCAATGTGATTCGAATAAAGTAATTTATAACGCCCTGGGAAAATGACAACTTGACGCATTCACGAAGTAAAAGCATTAAGGCCTTAAGATGTCTTCATTACAAATTCGATTAGAGCGAAAGTACAATTTCAGGTAGTGTGGCAACACTGTGCAGCAATTATAAAAAACCTGAAAGCTATCTTGAAATGGGCTGCAACCGTTACGCAATTGCGTTGCAGTAGTAGGAGCAATGTTGCTGTAGCTGTTGTACTCGTACGTAGGCGCGCCTTGTGCACTGAACACATCCATCAAATTAAAATGCTGAACATGGCGCGTAACGTAACGGTCTTGGTGTCAGTGGTTGTTACGCTTTTGTTTGCTTATTGTAATGGCGCCTGAACTTTCTGCTAATCGCGTATTTTGGCATCTCCCGTGATTTGACTGACATTTGACTTTTTTACTGGCCGGTTTCGAATCACTGCATCGCAGCCAAACTGCAGCTCAAACCACATCTACTGATTGGAATCTGGCAGACACGCTGCGGGTATTCATACCTACAACAACATGTAGCTTTCTTCTTGTTGCTTGCTGCCGTGGTTAAGACAAGGTCTTAAATGTTGGATTTCAAAAGAAATTCTTGAATTTATTATCGTTGATGAACTTTTTCTCCTGGAAGTTTTGTCATGGCAAATAAAATATAAAATGTAAGATATAAGGAATCATCTTTCTAAATTAATTTTTATATTTTGCGCATGATCTACACTACTGACGGCAAATATACGGAAAAACCCTATTATTTTTTATTGTGCTCGTTTGTCATTTTTCGAATCGAGTGAATACGTATTTAAAAATCGATTAAAATGACAAAGTCCAATTCTTGACCACTATGTGGCAATGTAGAAGGAAACACAACAGCAATGAGGATTAAAGTGCTACATGCTACTATTTAATTAAAATTTATTTTGTTGACTTAATCCATGTATTTGAAAATCCCTTAAAAAGAGTCTGTACACGACATTAAATCTTTAACACATAAGAAATTTCGCACTTGCTTTTACTTTCATCTTTCACGCACACAAAATCATCAAAACAAACATGCTGACGCTGTTAATAATGATGGCCAAAAAGTATCATTACTATTTTCGCCTTTGTAACTGAAGCACAGTCTTACTCTGACTAAGATATGACATAGTCTCGCACTAAATATTGGGAAGCCTGCATTTGGTCGCCAGTTATTTGCTCCTCAACAACATCCGCATCCGCATCGAGAATGTGTGTAAAAAATCATTAACACTGAAAGATTTCCACACCAGAGCATGTGTTGAATACACATCAAGAGAGACGCTAACACAAGCTCTTATGTATGAGCAAGTGTGTATGCATGTATGTGCAAATACTAACAATAAGCTGTTTTTACAAAAGTTAACGCAAACATGCATATCTATTGAAATAAATATACATACATGTGTATGCATATACATTAAGGTGGCCTCCTATGCTAAAATTATTAATAATTGTTACATTCAGAATAAGTCGTAGTGTAAAATAAATCAAAATTTGACGGCTAGGACGCAGACATGAATTTTTTGCCTCTTTCAGAGCTTTCTAACAACTAATATGCAGTATGAAATATTTTTACTCAGTTTTTCCGCTTACTCGCGAGCTTCATACACCTGTTGGATAACCACATATTGTTACTTTTTAATTCTAAGAAAAAGTTTCTGCTAATGCAGAAAGGATCTAAAGCTTTCTAAAATTTGTCAGCAACCGGGAATAAAGATTCCTCAGAAACATCAATCGAAATCAAGTCGTTAAAATAGTATCAATTTTTTGGAATTTTAAAAGAAACATGCAAAAACTTCTAAGAACGGCCCAGATTTTTTCATTAAAAGAGGCATATCTCAGTACCAAGTACATTTGAACTGATGAGATTTCGTACGAACTTTATTGAATTATATACTTTTTGGAGTCTTTTGAGAACCCAATACGAAAATTAGTTAAGCAATGTTTTTATATGAAATACCGGAAAAATAAAATTAACTGGGTTTCAGCTATTAGCAATAACCTAATAATTTCCTAACTATAGATTCAGAATTAAAGATATCTAGTTAATTGCGAAGTTCTAAAAACTCTTTCGCAAAGTACGACGACCAAAATAAAATTTATAGATATAGATCGATATATATCGATCCAAGCCGGAGTAAAGTGTATTTTCGAACAATGACGCGTAATTGAAAAACAGCCTCATTTTCCCGCACTCTTAAGTCACTAAACGGGAAAAAAAGAAAAAAAATCTCTAGGTCCGTGGGGGATGCACAATAGGCATAAATATACAAAGCTACATTACAAGCCGCCAAGTTTTATTAAAATCGGATAATTGCTTTATTAGCTAGAACTTGCCCAAATTTAAAGAACGCGTTTCAAGAATATTATTACAAGGAACTTACGCAGCGTCATCATTTATAGACCCTTTTTTGAAAAAAACATTGCAAAAATAAATTTTTAAACTCGCTAATAGTACCTTAAATACTATAAGTCTTGTAAAAAATCATCTAAGAGGGTTTAATGCAGTAAGTACTCTATTTGGTGTGTACCGACTTAGATATGTTTGTAGGTACAGTCAGAATTTTTGGATTAAATTTTAATACTTTTGGGCTTACATATATGACTACACCGGAATTGTATTAAAATTTAATACTGCCTTAATATTAAAATTCATTTTCAATACTTTTTTTATTAAAATTTAATACTCGTTTTTATTAAGATTTAAAAAAATTTTTTTCATTTATTACAAAATTTTGTAATCTATTGAAATGTATTTAATTTAATCAAAATTGTATTAAAAATCGTAGTAAATTTTCGCTTGTATTAAAATTTAATCCAAGATTTCTAACCGTGCAGATACTTTACTCAAGCATACTCACACTTGGTTGTATGGCCATTTAGTTAGTTTCTCCGTAGGTTTATATGTGGTAGTGAGGCACATTAACACTGTAATGTGCAAAAAGGATACTTTTAACATACACACACGCACGCACACACATAAAGAGCATTTAACAATAACACCAACATGGCGACGATAGTATGTTGATAATAAGAATGAGTGGAGCCGAAGTGTGTGGAGCTTGCTTAAGATTAATGTTCATATGTTGGAATATATGTATGTATGTATTGATATCCATGCATGTATGCGCGCATTTACGTACACATGAAAAGGATTTCATTTAAAATGAAGCTAGGGAGCAGCAGCAAACGAGGTATTTACAAGCTAAATGAAAGTTGGTACTTTTTGGGGACTAAATAAGAGAAAGTGTAATTACAACAAGGATACTGCAAGGATGTGCACACGCACACAAATTCACATGACTACTACAAACAATTATTTACAAATGACTGAAAATGTGTGTACGTGTGTTTGTTTGAAGAAATTCAGTATGGAGATAAGTAATGAAGCATATAATTCATCAGGATAATCCCAAATGATGAAAGCAAGTCAACAGCTTTGTTATCACTGTTGCTACAAAAAAATCAAACGATATATAGTGAAACAATATTACTATGGATTTCGAGATGGCGAGAAGTGCAAGCTATAGCTAGTTTTAATAGAGTGAGAATTAGTTTTGACAAAACGTTGACTTATGATACATATTATAACAGGGCAAATGTTTAATCACCAGGACGAAAATTCATAATATCATATAACTGATATACCAGTTCATACTGATTTATACCATTTTTTACCTTAAAAATTATGTTATGTTCAAGAAGACAAATAACTTTTGTGTTCGATCTATTCAGTGATGGATTTATAGTAAGGCACAATAGGCACAGGCCTAGGGCATCAGCGCGAGGCGGCACCAGATATTGAAATTTCGATATAAAATTATATGTTTTATCATGAACAAAAAATAGTATGTTACTAGTCAACTAAAAAAATGAATCCCTCAGTATTACAAATGCACTAAATGCATTCAGATTAGATTTATTCTGAAACATAATACAATAAAATTTGTATGTTGTCGATATTCGCAATCCAATTTTTTTTTTGTTTGTTATTTTAAGCGAACTATGTAGTTACACATAATAAAACAAACACTTGTTTCAAATTAACGATTATTTATGATCGAAAAAAATAAAAATCCGATATAACATATATTTTGGATTTTTAAAATAAAAATCATGTCATATATCTTCGCTTCTCGTCAAAAGAAATTCATCTGTATACTCAAACTCACATTTCCACTTTTCCTTCATTGTGATTTTTTTGAATTTAATTACAGAAAATAACGACTATTTACGGCCCCTGGTTAAATAGCATGAATTCTTTTTGTTTTTTTTTCTGTCTTTTGGGTTTAGTTAGCTTTCATTAAAATTGTTTGGAAAAAACTTTTGCAACGAAACAAAAAATTCAGCGTATTTTCAAAAACCGGATTTTTTTAAATACATGTCTCAAAAACTGTATCAGATAGGAAAAAGGTGATTTTCAGAATCGGTTAAAAGAATAGAGTGAACTCAGAACTCTGCACCTTTTTTTTATTTCTGTGTGGCTGTTTATTATATTGAAGTTTCGCTGTAAAGAAACAGTTTTAAAAAATAGATAAGCATCTTCAAACATTCACTGTGAGAAAAATGAAATCAATAAGTAAGCGAACTTTTAAAGTTGAAATAAAAAGTTAAACTGGACGTAAGTTTTCTTGATCAGCACAAAACGCATGATAAATGTGCATTTTAAAATGTTACAGAATTATTTTTAAATTGAATTAGTCTAATTTATCATATACTTGTAAGCATCGATATTTGGTCAACTTTGATATAGGCTTTCTTTCAACTCATCAGGACCATGCCACATAACTCATATTTCAAACGGACATCAAAATTTTATGAATAATTTGTTAACGCACAATTCTTTTTCGCAAATGTCAGCAGCAACCATTCGCATCCGTTTCTGTAAGAGCGAAGCCAAAGCCTTTCGTTTTACGTTCGATTATCTTTCATAAAATCTGAGAGCACATAAAATGTAAAACTTTCGAAACGCTTGCTGCATGCTGCAATGTCGTTTTATGACCTTTTTATGCTTCAATTTTTTTAAGGAGTTTCGTTATTTTTACTGGGCGTTTCCAGATGCTTTAGTACTACTACATACAAACACACATACAATTAGATATAAGAAGTGTGGGGTAGGACGGGCAAATGCGAGAAAATTGCGACTTTCGCACTCCATTTGGTACTGCTTTTCAAGAGAAAAGCTGTTGTTGTGATAGATGTAGGGTTACAGCGTAGGGTTCAGCGGATTTGATACGCTTGGGTTGGGAAAGTAAGCGTGCAGTGAACTTTTTTGACGTTTGCGATTTATGACGATACCAACATAAAATCGGGCGTGGGTGTAAAGTAAAGTAACAGTTTTTTCTCGAGACTATTTTGTGGAAATGTAAGGACTTGTTAAAAATTTGGTTGTTTTTTTTTTGTCATTTTATTTCGCATCAAAAGAGATGTTCAAATTTTATTGCATTTGAACTAAACGGTAAGTTTAATTTTCTCGAGAAAATTGAGAGTTCATGCAACTCAATAAAGCTGAGATGTACTTCAAAATTCAATAATCAATAATACAGGTCTACATCGGCTTTGATTTTAATATTAGCCGTAACCGTACATCAGTTTTAATAAATTCAATATTGGTGCTGTTCACTGCATTCACAGAATTTTATATAACATCTCAATTTATATTAAAAAGAAATGGTTTTTTTTTTAAATTATAACGTAATGAAAAAATACCATAAATGCAGTCAAAGCAAATTGACTTTTTAGTAAGAAAATTATAATTCAAAATTTGAAAAACTTTACCAAAGACCTTTAATTTAATAGATAAGTCGAATAATTGGAGTACAACTTTGTAAACTTAAAAACTTTCACAGAAATTGAAACAAGAAATATCGAAATATATAATTAAAACTTCAAATTTCAGGGAATTTAACAATTTAAGGAAATATGTAGGTGTAGCGAAAATGTTGTCAATCCTTTGTTTTATTTTTGTTAAGTAGGGAACACTTAAAAAAGCTTTTATTGTATTATATTTCATTTTAATTTCTTAAGGATGTCATTGAGGCAGCATTTTGAAGTAATTTTTCGTTACAAGAATCTTTCTTCGAAAATGTCTCTTATGTCTATCTTTCCCTTTTACTCATTAATCCTTGTACTCTTGAACGCAACACCCCGCTGTCAACTCACTCACTGTCGAAGGACACTCCAATGACAACGCAATAAAATCGCGAACTCAACATACTTTTATTTCATTTTGGTCGTTGCGCCACCAACACCCACTTGTAACTTTTTACACATATTGACGTTTTTCCCCCAACCCCCACGCTAGCCCCCCTCCCTACCTTCTCGGTTATAAATCCACATTTCCCTCGTCGTTCTTGGTTTTTTTTCACCCTTGCTAATGTGCAAATAAAAATGTTAAAAGGGTCCTGTAGCACTCAATTACACGCCCTGGTGACCGCTTGGTAACGCTCTCGCGATTAGGGGTTGCCAGTGTTGCCATTTGTATTTACTTCATCATAGCAACAACACATTTGCCGCCCCAAAAAAGACATTAAAAAATGTGTGTGTACATCAGCGTAAAAGTAAACAGTGGGAGTTAAATTGTCTACATGGTGGATCGCTTTTTCCATCTGAGTTTTTTCACTTAGGTATGGTGCGCGAACGGAAGTTGCCATCTTGTTGATGGCAGTTAAAGACATTGTGCGCGCTTTTCCACTTCCACGTTTTTTTTTTTTTTTGTTTTTTGCTTTCCTTGTGTGCTTTTCACTAATTTCCACAAGTGCGTTTGGTTTTTCTTTGTTTTGTGTGATAAAAATGAAAAGCTTATGTGCTTCACTGGCTTTAAGTGCCTTTTTTTCTTTTATTTTCCTCTTTTTTCGCCTCCATTTTTTGTCAGTTTTTGACGTTCTTTATGTTTCTGCAGACGTTTTTGTGTTGTTTTTTTTTTCCTAATTTGCAATTGTAAATAATTGGCCTGCGGTGGTTTTGTCGGATCGTTCGAAAATTGGGTGGCAGTGGTTGCCACTTTATTCGCTTCTGTTTTTATTTCAGTTTTGTTGCTCGCTGTGTCATATTTTTGCATAAATTAGAGAACTCATTTAAAAAGTTTACCTTAGAAGTGGAAAAGAATTTTGTTGGTAAAATTTTAAATTCAATTTTTGTCTACAATTCTTTGCGTTGAAATTTGAAAGAGAAACACCTTTCGTGTTATTGAGTTCTTTAAAACTTTAATTTTAAAGAAGACATATTTGTTCAGTTTCTAACTCAGGAGCACCTGGAGGTCCACTGCAGTTTTTTTCAATTCTCTACTAAATTACGTTCATTTACGCTTTTAATGTCCTTAAAACTCCTTATTATAAATCAAATTTGCAATATTCGTTTTTTTTTTATTTTGCTTAATCCATAACCTCAAAGAAATTTTGCATAGGATGCTGAATAAATATCTCAGTATTTCACAGGTAATTTCTTAACATGATAGAGGGCTATATTTTTGCTATTATTCATTTCATTTCGAAAACCCATATTTGCGATCCACTCTGGTGCGTAGCAATGGTAAAAATAATCATAAGAATGCTAATGTTTTACGATTTTGTCGTCAAAAATGTTCGGAATATCTTAATATGTAAAATACTCGTAGTGGAGTAAACTACTTAATTTCATATCGCCCACGCTATTTTGCTTAGCACAAGAAGCAGAAGCCTGCGTGATACTTTATCAATAAAAAGAAACTGTTGTACAAATAAAACAAAAATCATGGCTCTATACTCTGTGCCAATTTTATTTGCATATTTTTTACAGTAATAAGCATTTAACATATTTTTCAAGCAAATTTATTAACTTATAAATAACTTCCCTTACGACGCTGTCATTGTATAGGCCTGATCGTATTGAAACAGGTCGTGGAATACTAAAACAGACGCCGCAGGGGTTCGCAACGCCTGGTTATAAAAATTAAGAGTTTCTTTTCGTTTGCGTACGGATTAGCATAAAAGTTTTAATTTAATTATTATTTATCGCTTTTTATTTGTTATTTAACCGGACAACAGCAAAGATTGTCGTAAAAACAACAAACGCAAGGTAATGTAAAAATACAACTTGCTGAGTGTTGATGTGAAATTGTTTATGGCACATAAAAATTTTAATTTTATTGATTTTGTTTTCATGATATAATTTTTCACTTAAAGTATTTTCTTAAGATTTTCGCTTGCATTGGAAACTTTCAACGACTTGAAAGTAAAAGTTTCTAATTAAATTTCAAAATTGCATACATTCTCATATGCTAATGGATCAAAAAGTATTTTCTAGAATAAATTTAAATATCTAAGTTCATTTTCGTTGAATTTCAAATATTGCCTGCATGATTTGACTTACTTTTTGAACAGTCGAAGCTCTACGTTAAACTTTTTCTCTCGAATCCAAGTCATCGCCATTGACAAGTTAAATCTGCTTCTCTAAAGAGTAATGAAGTCAATGTAGCTGGTGTACCATCGACACTCCTGGCACATTTGTCAACAAAACCAACAATTCTCATTAAAACACCTTTGAAGCATCTTTTTGGTTACGATTGTTGGCTCAAGTTGAAAACCATTTCTTCACTTTTTTGTTGTTAGTGGCTTTGAAGAAGAAGCAATCGCACCCGTAGCACTAACATCACTTGGCTGCAGCACAATTTCACGAATTGAAGATTTATTACCATCATCGTAGACAAAACCGAATGCTCACATTACCATTGACAATGATGGAAGAAACGATGGATGAAGAGAGGCAGTAGTCCCAGTGACATATTATATAGCATTCACCCCACACATGTACAGACCAACACATTCACACATTAATGTTTTCAACTGCTTAATCGCATGCCATATATGTACATGTACATTCTATACTGACTACTGTTCAAATAACTTGTGAGCGAAAAATTTAGTTCTTTCGAATTTTATATGTTTTTTATAGATATACTTACTACTTCAGCCGAGTGTGGTATGGAAAAACTTTAAGCGTAAAGACCCTATCCAAGTATCGCCTATATAATATGAAATAGATCAGTGGTATAGTTAGAGGGGTCGAAGAGAAAGAAATTTACTCGACGATGGGCGCTGTTTCAAAACACATCATAAGTTGGCGGAATGCCAAATTCAGGGAAGCCTTTCCCTTTTAGCTGGGCGGAGAACAGCATTTACTAGAAACCACATATGTAATATATAGCGCGAAACATTTATTTGATGTGTTATACAAATAATGTTGGTGAATTCATTTGATCGAAACATTTTAGTAGTTTTCTTCGTTTATATTTTGTAAGGAATTTTTACGTGAACTTCAAAAATTTAACAACAGGCTTGTTTAACTTCAGAGAAATGATATCAATTGGTTAATCATCTCATCTTGTTCCCTGCTTGTTACATCTTCCCCTGCAACCCTGCAATCTCATTTTGCTTCCGCTAATTTCATAGTCACCCTCTATATTCGAATTGAAGCAAATAGCTACAGAAATAATAAACTCACAACAGCAACAGCAGGAAGGAAGCTATGATATCTTGCTCATCCTTGTAAAAGTCAATTCAACACCAATTAGGGATGATCATCGCCGCTTGGGGTCGCCTGGGGTGTCATTTGTTATACGACATGATGCCTGCCACTTTGTCTCAGTTGCGCCCACGATTTGAGTAGCTTGTCATAAAAATTGGTAAAATATGGCAAAACAAGGATATGCAAGGATAACGCAAACACACAAATCAGCAAGCAAACAAACAACAAGCAAACAAACAAACAGCAACCAGACAAACAATGAACAATTTATTTTCTTGCGGAAGTGTAGATGAAGTGGCACTAAAGTGTACGCACCGCACCCTCTGAACTTTTGAAAAAGACTCGCACACCAACACATGTGGTGATTGCAGTGGGTGGTTGTGGTGGTGCAGTCATAGTTTCTCCCCTTCTTTGTTTACAAGTTGGCATCTCTAGTTGTAAAAATCAGACATAGGGTACTACAGGTTGCCTTTTTTCCCTTTGTTGTTGTTTTTCTTCATGAATTATGAATTATTAAGAGATTGATGTTGTTGCTGATATTGAAGTTGTTGTTTTGTTTAAATTGAAGCAACTTGTTTTGCACTTCCGTGTAATAATTTCATTGAAATCATGTTGAGTAATTGGCCTGGTCCTATGGTTAACATTGTTGCTATAAAGGGTGTGGTGTTGTGCATAGAGGGTGGATAAAGTGTTTGCAAAGAGTACTGGAAAGTTAATGTTAATTTTTTTTTGCTGACTTTTGGATTAAGCGTTTATGCGGCGGTTAATATTTATTTTTGGCAATAAGACTCGGCATATTGCTGTGGTAATATGTGGTTGTTGTTACAAAAATTGGTGGTGTAATTGATGCTGTTATGAGGAAAGGGGTTGTTATTGCTAATGTCTAAGAAATATCTTTCTTCAACATCTATTGAAAATAAAAAAATTTTGACTTTGAAACATGACCTCTAAGTCCCCTAAAGTTTTATAAAAAGATTTGATTTGGATAAGCACATTTGAAATCAATTTTAGTAAGGGGCATCTTTTGTGCCCGATAAGCGTAGGTAAGCACATCACAGTCAGCTTTCATATGTTTAAAAAATTCTTCAACTTCAGGGCTGTTTCCAAGTATCTTTTCGCTATTAGTCTTAACATTGCAGCATGATGCCTCAATGCTTCCATCGCACTTTATCGACACTGCATTGAACTCTTCTAAAGATTTGCAAAACTCATTGTTCTTTAGTTTCAACACGTCAAATTTCTTGGAGTGCTCCTTTTATGTCCTACTTATGTCCAAAAGACTATCCTTCAATTTCAAATCTAGTGATAGTAGTTTGGAAATTGAGTTTTTCAAATGATGAGGTCGCCTGTATTGGATCCGTTTATCCTACCCGAACCCAGATTTTCAATTAAGTGCTCTAAGTTAAGGTTTTTTGAACCAACTTTAACATTCAGATCATCAATAATCATCAGGATGCCTTCTTTTTTTCAATATTTTTCAATAATACAGCTTGAAACGTTAAATGATAAAAAATATGTACCTATTTTTTTTAACTTTTTCGCTTCCACTCAAACCACGCATTCTGTGGGGCTCGCTCGGATGATAAAAAAAATTAGAAATGTCAAAATATTTATGGTAATAGCAAAACCAACAAAATTAAAGTAGCAATAAAATAGCTGATAAATGGGTTTCCATCTGTAGGAAAATTTTCTTAAGCCACCATCGTCGACTCGTTAACCTGCGATTAACACAAAAGACCTTAAAGTGAAAAAGGGCATCATTTAGTTGGCCATCAGTTACCATTAAACCAAATTTGTATAGCAAATCACAGAGAAAGACATACGCTTTGTTGGGAAAATCCATTCAACCTTTGAAATGCAAATTCAACGAATATAGGAACATGAAATTCATTCAATGCTGAAATGATTTTTCTTTGACTACTGCAGGGGCGTCATCAGCGTCGTCATCGTTGATTATCATTCAAATTTTTAGTGGAGCTGCTCGTGGGTTCTAAGCAGCATTCAGAACAAATACAATTGCGCTGCTTTGAAATAAGGAAACTCTAAGCCAGACTTATCGCTTCCCAAATGATGTGTTATGGGAGCGCTTAGAAATCATCATCGTTGCTGAGATACAAGCGTAGCATCTCACACCCAAAGGCAGTAGTAAATAACAAGCTTATTACCATGCAGCAGCTAGAGCACCAAAAACTAATGCCACAGCAGCAACAACAAGTGGCTTGTTAACAATTTAACACATCTTAATCGTAAAATTTGTGTATGCGAAAAATATAAAATAAACGAAATGCATAAAAATAGGCTGATCGAATACGAATAGTAGCCCCCCTACAAAAGAATGAAGTGAAATTATTTTCCTTTGATTTTCGAAACTCATTATGAAAACCGTTAAATTTGAGAAAAATACATTCATCCAACTTTATCAGGTAATCTGATAGAAAATGCAATTCCAATTTGAAAACTTGTACGAAAATGAAGAAAATTTGAGAGTATATTTTTCCTTAGTAAAAAAAATTTGTTTCTGCATACATTCTATCTTTGCCAAAGCTAAAGAAACAAAAATATATTTCCTGGACTGAATTTTGGACTGAACTTTGAACTTTGATAAAGTTCAAAGTTTGTAGACTATTTTTTAACAGCTGTGAACGTAATAATTTTTAACAACGAAAAATAAGTTTTCAATTGTAGCTTAATCCAGCAGTCAAACTTGTAATATACACATATTTATATATGTAGGTCCTTTGTCATAAAAGAATAACCCATTAAGGAGATATTTTGAGTTCTTAAGGTGGTTTAATGTTGTCAAAATCTTTTTAGAATTGGAACAATACTAGAGTTTTCCGAAGTTGAACGCAAATGGTTGAGTTCGGACGAAATTTACAACAAAAAAAAAAAAAACAAATTTTATTCAGTAGAATTTCGAGGAGAATATTTTTCTTGTAAAATACTTTTCTATTGGTGACGTTGCAATGGTTTCTGAGCTGAATACTCTTTACACTCCTATCTATACACCACTGGTACACGCTTAGAATTCTTGGAGTATATTTTAATACAAGCAAAGTATTACAAATATTTTTAATACAATTTTGATTACATTTAATACTGCTGAATAGATTACAAAACTTTGTAATGAATCTTATGTTAAATTTTAATACATATGTAAGTATTAAACTTAAAAGGGAACCAGGTTCGAATCCCATTCAAAATGAAGATATCGTAAATTTTTTTTTTAAATCTTAAAAAAACAAATATTAAATCTTAATACAAATTTATATTAAAAATTAATTTTAATATTTATTAATAATAATAATAATATTATTAATAATTTTAATACAATTCGGGTGTACCTAGTCATATATGTAAGCCCAGAAGTATTAAAATTTATTCCAAAATTTCTAACTGTATAGTTATTAAGTGCAATTGCAAACAGTTAAAATTTTCCTCTCATATTTGGTTTTGCTTGTCTAATTTTCCATTACAAATGAAAGAATTATAATTCTAATAAGTTTGTTTAGCATGTTTAAAGATACATAAATCCGTGGGATATAAGGTTTGTTATCCGAAAAAGTTGGTCACTGTACTACCATAATGCATATGTTGTGAAGGTCATTTAAAAGTGTAGGGTACAAATTGGCACTCACATGTTTGTATGAAAAAAATGCATTTTTTGCAGAGCCAACTAAGCTATATCAAACCAAACGAAGCTTGGAAACAGGTTCTTAAGCTTAAAGTGTTATTTGAAAATAAAAAACCAAGAAAGAAGAAACAAGAAAACGACGTTCTTAAGTCTCACATATCAATTGACAGTTAATAATGATTTTAAACGACATTCAAATCCGCAGCGAAACCTCCAGCGATGCGTTGTCCTCAATGCATGCAATGCTGTCATTGGTGTTATGACTTATTCATCCTTCTGCGATATCGTCTTAGTTGAGCGTCTTGAATAAACGCTTGCATGGTTTAACCTTAAGCCTACACAGCTACCATAAAAGACTTAAGTTTTGCATTTTATGACATTTCAAAGGAAGACAGCAAAACCAGAAAAGCTTTTCATACCTATACTATCTACCTGTATGGAACTATAAGCAGAAGTAAAAAAAAACAACAAAAAATCTGACGATTGTCATCAATGAAACAAATCGATTTGTTGTCGATTCATACGATTTGGTGGCTGCTGTTTTATTATTATCACCATCGCTGACTGGTGGACTGTCTGAAATTCTTGGAAGATTTTCTTTCAATTTAATCTTGTCGTACAGCGCGTCTTGGTCATCTTGGTGCCTTGGATCAGTGTCTTTGATGATATTATTATTGAAGTTGCTGTTGTTGTTGCTGTTAATATTGTACTTAAATTTTGGTGTGAGGTTTATGGCTGTTGGTGTCTGATAATTTCAGAATTTAATGTGCGAAGATGAACATCACATTTTTCAACACGAATATTTCGCCAGGAGTCATAAAAATATATTCATTGTTTTATGACTATTGTGGTCAGTTTTATTGTTATTATTAATAATGCTGGAGTATAAGAATTTAAGTTGGCTTGCAGCCTTATTAATATTGATGGCAGTAATTTTTTTATGCAATTTTTTCATTAGTTTTACATTGGAAACATCATTGTTCATGTACACTAAGGGATTCTTTACGTAGATGTGCTTTGGCAAAAAGATTTTGAAAATCTAGTAACTGATTGCTATTACTGGCAGAGGTGTATACAAACTCATCATTTCATTTCTTATTGGGGGTGAGGAGCAACGTCACAGTGAAGTTTTTTTAAAAAAAAAATATCTTCCATATCTGAAAGAATCATTTCGAGACCATCGGTGGGTATCTTAACGACACCCAAACCACTTTTCGCTGCCATAGTTGCAGTTCGTAGAGCGTTAGCTTCATAAGTTCGTTGACCGCTTAAAGGAATTTCCATGACTATGAGGTCTGATTTTCCTGCTTCTGGATTGAAAACTACTTTTATCAAAAGTCTACATAAAACTAACCACCTTCTTTGGTAGGTTTTAACAAATGAACAAGAAAGTAGCCCTAAGTCACTTCCTAAAAATTGTATTTGTTTAAACTGATCAAAATGCACCCGATCGAACAACAACTAACCAACGAATTCAACTCGAAATATGATGGCGTAGGATTCTCCGCTTTTCGCGTCTAAGTTTGTGAATTTATGCATATGGGATACTTGTTTTTTCAATTGAAGAAACAATAAAAGCAATAGAGTTGGTGAGTGCTTTCTCTAAAATGGACAAAAGTTTCGATTTAGAGTTTTTGTTGATCAACACTGGTATAAAAGGACAAACAAATCACAACAAGTGAGGGACAGCACCTAAACATTTCGCACCAGATGACACGAAACGTAAGTCGTTCCATCGGTTCTCTACTATTTTGAGAGATCTTGCCAAGTTGGAAGATATTTAAAGCTAAGAACTTTTGCACGATGTCAAAGCACTTTTAGTTCACTCAAAAATGTTCCTTTTCATCGTCAGTTCAAACTTGCAGTATTAATAATTTTTAATTGATGTCTAATACCCGCGATAAAAGTTTCCTTGGGTCATTGTATTTTTACATAATTCGCATAAGTGCTTACTTATTATCGTCTGTGGGCTTTAAGCCACATGATAAAATTAATTTGAAAAAAATTTATAGACCTGTCTAATCATATAATGAAGAGCAATACCTCGATTAAATTCTCTAATGCATTTTTTTGATTTTTTTTTTCTTGTCAGAGTAATGAATGAATCTTGGTTTCACACATGCGACATTCTCACTTTGTGTGAAAAGATTAAAAACTGAAAGAAGAACAACATTGTCAATGTGAATGCGTCTTAGGTTGATAAAAATTTATTGATTTTACATATTTTAAGATCCAACACGTTGCGTGGTGTCTACAGGTCTACGAAAAAATAAAAAAGCGCATAATTACCACATGTTGCGCTCATGTAGACATGGCAACATTGGCGGTCTAATTTGTATTGTGCCAACTGTGGAATGACCTTTTAAGCCATCTTTCAACAACAAAACTCACACGATACAACAGATATTCATAATTTTATCAGAAACAGTGACAAGTATTGATTTCATATATAGTATAGCTCAAGAGGTAGGGTAGGGTGTGACTTTATACGATCGATTTTTTGATAACAAAAGCGAAGGGACTGTTGCTGTTGGTGAAAAGACTAAGCCGCGACTAAGAGTCTAAACACGCTGGGTGACTCATGTGATTCTTCAATGACTTAATTTCCATTTCTTTTTTTGTTGTTCGATAAATGTATGTATGTTATAGAAGAAACATTTCTCACATAAAAAACGAAGATTTTACGATTTGTTTGTTGAGTTAATACTTAAATGTGAATGAAAATACACACGACATGTGTATTCATGGCTTTGATGGTTTTTTAGAAAGTGTAATATTGTGACACTTTTTATTGTTACGCAGGATTAAAGTAATTGTTTTATAATAAAAGTAGTCAATGCAGTGGATGCCATAAATGTTGGTATTTTTGTCATAATTTGAAATTTGAAGCGCTTTAATGTAGTGGGAAAGGGTATTCAGCCGACTTACCTCAGATTTTATTGGTTTTCTAAGGCTTCATTTGCTTAGACTCTAAGTCAGAGCGTAATATGCATAGATAACACATTAACAGATGTAGGGATTACTCACATTTATAGGTTGTGTTGTTCGATGTGGCTTTATTTATAATAAAATTGTGCATTAAATTTCTTTTTAAACCATTATCACTATTTAGATTGACTAAGACTCTAACAATTTCTTTTGGTACTTTTTATCAGAGAAATAGTTTTCATGTAGTTATTTTGTAAGTTCCTCTGGTGTCTTAATATATATAATTATTTAAAAAAAATGTTCGCAATTTTTTTTATATTTAACTCCTGCAAATACAGATACTTTGGTTTCTTCCTGTAAATTTACGCATACACATATGTACATACACAGTACTCGCATATCTTCGACGACGTTGACGACTCAAATATTTATGTTAACCTTCAGCAAAACTGCTTTCATCTCCGTTTTCAATTTCATTCAAGGATTAACATGGATTTTCTATCTTCAGCAGCATAACCCCCTTTTTTCGTTTTTCTGTTCTTATACAAACGATTTCTACTGCATCTATTTTCTTCATCTGGTTTTCCACTCGTACATTTTAACTGTCAACATTTTCAATTAAAACAGGATAATGCGAGGCTTAGGAACACTTTGGTAGCAAAGCCAAAATTCATTAATTAAGTTGATAAAAAAAATAAATTAGTATGGATTTTCTACCAAATTGGTAAACATTTTCACTTCATTTCAGATGTTATGAGAATTGGAAACTTAACTTAAAAATTATAAATTTGCTTGAAGCAAGTGAAATGTGACATGAAATATTGACTGTATATGTACTCTTTTTGTGAGTTTTTGAACAATTTTTCAAAAAATAAATTACTTTTACAAAAGGTTGAAAATGAAAAGTCTTCAAATTTAAAGTTAATTGATGCAAAAATGCCAATTTTGTTGCGTGAAGCAATCGGTAGATAAATCGAGTTTTGGCATAAAAACTCTTTAATTTCAACAACCTTGTCTTGAATCTATCAATGACACAGTTCTCAAAAATGAAAATTGTACGACAACTTAGTAAAACGGGGAATGAAAAAGTTCTGCTTATCTTAATTCGATAAAAATCTGAAACTAAACCATAGCTATGTGGCTTGGAATTTTTTTCTAGAAAACTTCATTGAGGCGATTTGATTGCCAGTGAAAGTATAAAATGTTCGGTTGTGCTATTGCAAATGGATATGGAAGAGGCAATGGCAAAGCGTAAACATTTGGTAACCGGTGCAAGGAACCAATCTGCCAGGAAAAATTTTTCAAACTTTCAAAGAACAAAAAAATAGGCATGTATCATAAGATATTAGAAAAAGTGGACCATCACAATAAAATTTACAAAAAATGAGCTACAGAAAAGAGCTTCCCATTTTGTAATCCAAACAAAACGAATGCTGATAAATCCACAAAAGCAATAAAATCGAAGTTAGCATTTTTTTCTTGCACTTGTCTACAAAAGACTCCTTTTTTTGACAGTTGACTTCAAGCAGAGTTTACCCTCATAGATATTGCACCCAATAAATCACCTAAGCCGACGCACATAAACAAAAATCAAAAAAATTATTGACAGAAAATAAGGAAATATTAATATCGTTTTAAAGGTGAAACATTCACTAAAATATATGAAAAAAATTTTTTAAAAAAATCAAACTTGCGGCCGCTAGAGATTCAAAAACTTGACTGTTTTTGTATGAATCTTTTGTTTTATCGCATTTTGACAAAGTGGTAAAAGAAAAATATGTGCAAAAACTACAATTTTTGAACAAAAATGTAGAAATTTATTGTTTTGTAAAGGTAAGAAATTGGCTGAATTTAAATTCTTTATATAGTCAAAATAAAATTAAATCTAAAAATTTAGTGTAACTTCAAATTAAGGGTTTTTATTTAATACTTTAAATTATAAAATTGCGAATTTTGTAAGGACATTTAAAAAAATAGGTGGTAAAAATCGGTGCTAAGTTTTTTTCAGATGTCATTAGACGTGACTTTCTACTAATAAAAGCAAATAACATCTCGTCCGCTTTTTTTAATAAAGTTGTTTGGAAACGACTAATGTATTCATTTCATGTTTGTTTTTGCTTGCTTAGCTCTGATTAATTTGAGTTTACTTATATTTTATGAAAATAAATATGACTAATGATTTTCAAACAGCATTTTTAAAATAAATATTTTTGAAGTTTTATTTTGTATATCGAAAGTTTTTCAAAAATTATAACTTTATATAAGTTTCAGACCAATATTCTCAAAAAGTTTTCATGATGCCATAAATTTTGGATCAATGGTTTTATATATGTTATATAATACACTTTATCACAAATTTTTTTCTCCCGATATCGTCAAAATGTACAATTTTTATGACATTACTATGCTAAGAGAGCAAAAACTTATTAAAAAAATCGGTAAGAAACCCTATTTACTCAAAAACCATTAAAAATATTCAACATTTTTAACGTTTTTGAATTGAGCATGCCATTATTCACTAGAAACGAAATTTCATTCAATTCCGACTAACTACTCCTTCTATTTTTGTCCATCGTTTGTATGCAGACGAATCATTGTGCGACGCGATCAATCAACGCCTAAAGTAAGCATGTTTTCAAATCAGTTTGCAAATTAAAAACCTTTCAATCGTTGCTTCTAATCAACTTTAAGTAGTGGCTACAACAATTTTGAAATTAAATGAATTGCTATCCGGCAGATTTTTTCTACACTTTTACTTCGCAATTATCACATGTATGTAGGTATATATCGCTCACTTACTTCAAGATTGGCATAACTCAAGAAACATAAAGTGTAAGAAAAACGCATAAAGTTTACAATAAGTTACTTTTTATATGAAAATGATGAAAAGTATGTCGAAATAAACTCTTTTCATAAGGCAAGTTTATAAGATACCTTTCTGATTTTTTCACACAAAATAAAACATGAAATGGCGGATATTTCTGCATCATTAACTCAGAAATCATATTTTTTGAGTTATGCCAGTTTTGAAGTAAGCGATATGTATCTCATAGTAAATTTGCAATGCCCAAGCGAGATCATTGAACGGTGTGAATTTAATTAACTCTGTGTGCTGCAACAACATTTTCATGACTTTTTTCTTCTCACTTGGTTATTAAATTAATTAGCTATTTATGAGTTAATGAAAATGGAATGCTGATGTTTGTTCTCTTTGAATGCAATTTGGATTTGCATTAAATAAAACGATTAATTACGCAACCAAATGCTGCAATCAAGTGATACAATTGCTGATATTTTAAGTTTTTGTAAAGTTGTTAAAATTAACAATTGTGTTAACAAATTAATGAGAGCTATTTTTTTTATTTATTCTACTAAAGTGCAGCATACACTCTAAATAGAGTGAAAATTAGCTGAATTTTGATTTCTTAAAAAGTTTCATAATATCTTATACAGAAACACTTGGATATGTAGACTGATTTCAATTGTAAGTCACGAAATTAAATTAATATTCTTTATTAAAAATTACCTTCCTCTTATGGTAGGTATGTAAAGTATTTTTGGTGAACAATGGGCACTCATTTCAATCTGCAGCCACGTGTTCAAACAGATAATTCAATTTCAAATATGAAACAAATTGATTTAAGCGATAACACTAATGAAAATGGCCTTTCTTATTGAACATTAGCCTAAGTGAAAAAAATTTAACTTCGATAGCAGCGGGTACGTTATGCATTCCCAAGCAAAATCTCTATTAAAAAGAAAATTTTCTGTCCGCATCATAATAAAATATTTTAAACTCAAGTGCTGCTTCTGTTTAAAGGGAGTACACTAATTACACAGTAGAACAAACAAAAATTTACTGAAATAAAATAGATTTTTTGGATAGGTAATTTTGAGTGTTAAAATCAATTTTTTGTTTGTAAAATGCACTCAACATTTGACATTTTACACACCCATATCTCATGAACTAGATATAACTAGTGCTTCACCGAGAACCAATATATATCGTTATCGTTATCGTTATCGTTCTCGTTGTCGGGACCGAAAACGATTACGATGACGAGACGATATCAAAAAAAATATATCTCGTACGACTGGGGACGAGAGCGAGAAGGGACTGCCCGATATCCAGTCTTAATCCAGTGCTGCCTTAATGATTACCTTGAGGCCCAAAAAAACATGAACCTAAAGACAAGTAATGGAACACAGGTGTACTGTTGAGCAAAAACTTATTACGCTAAACAAAAAGGGAACAAATTGCAACAGTTTTGACTTCTTCATAATTGCAGCTGACACGCGACTCTGCTTATAGAATGAAAGCTCATCACATTTAAATTTTCTGATTTATTTTCTTTTATTTATTTTGATTTAACAATTTGCGAGCATAGCAATCACAGCTCGATACTGCAATCGGGGTCTAATTGAATTAAA
Organism: Meiosimyza platycephala; assembly: GCA_963662105.1. Lineage (NCBI taxonomy): Eukaryota > Metazoa > Arthropoda > Insecta > Diptera > Lauxaniidae > Meiosimyza > Meiosimyza platycephala. The sequence continues at coordinate 557,958 of OY759210.1, read as the reverse complement.
TTGTTTCGCAGATTGTGCACTGAATTGGCCAATTTGACAAACAAAAAACCAACAGTAAAAAAGGAAGAAAAAATTGCATATGATAGTTGTTGTTGCTGCCGTTGTTTACTTTCAATCACTTTCTGTCACGAAGTCGTCAGCAAATAAAAAAAATTTCAAATACAAAAGAAAATGTTTAAATAAGTAATGTCATAGTAGGGAATTGCCTTAAAATCATTTCTGCCAACAATAACAACAGCAAATAGTAGAAAATGTCATAAAACAACAACAAATAATAGCAACGACAACAACAACGAATACGCACCAACCAGCACCAGCAAAAAATACAAAAAAATAGCATTGACGGACACCACGACATTAGCACACTTTGGTGACAAATTGCACATAATGATATTAAATTGATAATGATTGGGTAGAAATTGTGTAGAAAATGGAAGCTCACATACAGCCAAATCACTTGCTGCTGTGTTTCAGCGGCGGAGAAAGACTTAGCAGAGCCCGAAGGCCCTTTCTCGAAGCCTGATTTTGTTTAATCGAAAATAATAGGAATCCATTTATAACGATTATGCAGTGATTTCTAGAACAAAATTCATAATCGCTATCTACATTCCCTGAAAATTTTAAAGTTATAATTTGAAGGATAAAATTTTATTTTAAACCTGATTTCCAACAATTTTTATATAAACTAAAATTTTTTGTTTCAGTTATTTTTGTTTAGATGTTTTTTTCGAGATTTTATTTTTTTATTAAAGGATCTTGTACCTAATTATTATCATTAAAGTTTCCAATAATTAATTTGTTCCATCACAGTCGCAACATGTCGTTGCTTCAACTATTTATTTTGAAGACACGATGAAAAATGAAAACATAACAGAAAATATTTCCTGTAAATTCAGAATATTTCATGTAACTAGAGTTTTGGAATCTTAAAAATATATGAAAATGTTTGTCATTAATGCTTCTTGTTTTCGCAAGTGCCGTAAAGCACTAGTTGTGCTGATGACGCCCTGTCAAGGTCGGCGCCCGAGACTCTAGCCCACCTAGCCCTTACTTTAATGCGGCACTGCTGTGATTAACTATTTTTGTTGTAGTAGTTTTGAAGGCAGTTAAATTAAAATTAATTACAACTCAGTGGAGCGTCAAATGCAGGAAACGTATTGAAAAGAGTTGACAGCTGTCAATACTCATGGATGTGAGTATGATGGCACAAGTTAAGTGAGTATTGGATAGCAAGTTACAAATTTTTAACTTTACAAAAATTGTTGACAGAAGCTAAGACTTCTAAATATTCATATTCATAAAACTTTCATAATTTTTTCAAGTGACATTTTGCGGAAGAGGACGGGCGGGGGGGAGGGGGGTAAAAGTATATGATGAAAACACATGAACAGTATACAATTCACATTTATAATCTTAATTTATGGTTTAAAACATTACAAAACTTTGGCTGTGACAGTGTAAATGTTTTACGTCTAATTTCGCACTGTTCTATGAATTCATTCGCGATTTCGTTCAAATCTACATTCAATGCATCTTCGGAATGTACATGCAAAATGCTTAAAGAGTTAAGCCAAGTTTGGGTATTCCTTAAATAAATTAACAATATTCTTAAGGTCGAAAACGATCTTTCAGCTGTGCAACAGGCAACGTTAGCATCAATTTGACAAATTTCATCATTGTTGCAGTTGCAAAAACTGCCTTGCTCCCCCATAGTCGCCGCCTATGATTGTTGAAGTTGTCACCTGATAAGGGAGGATAGCATTTGTTCTTTTCCATTTTGAATCGAATCGGACCTATAATTGTAACAAATTTTAAATTCGAGTAACCCACTGAAAAAAACCCGTTTCGCATTTTGAGTTGTTTTGCTTTTAGAACAATTTCTGTTTCTGATATACACACACATATGGTCAATTGTGTATTTCATACCAAAGTTAAGATGATGAACAGCACCACGTCTCATAGCGCGAAATAAACTATTTATATGTTATGAGAATATTTCTTCTATAACTTAAGAAGTCAGTTTGGATACATCCCGATCCAAGATCTAGCGATATTAATCTATTACATCAAAAACGCAAACGCCGAATACATTCGCATAACATTTATCAGGTCTTAAAATTTTCTATCTCATGATTTAATTGTTGTGTTATTGACGTATAAATAATAATGCCTATTTTTATAATCATAAGGAAAATTTCACATGGTTTCAGTAACGCAAAGATATAAAAAAATTTGGTTTTAAAAAGATTTTTGATTGCTAAAATTTTTAAAGGGGACCTCTTGACTTTAATTGTAATATGCATGTAGAACTATCTTTAATTATATAATTTACATTGGCTATATGACATGACATGATAATTGATCTCGTTGCAAGCGGCAGGAACTTAATTACTTATGTAGTTTGTTTTTAATACAATTAAATTTTTCATTTTTCCTCTTTAATTATTTTATTATTCTTTGTTGTTTGACATTTCAGTTGATTACTTCTGTTATTTGTATAGAAGATGCATGAGGTAACAACATAAAAAACTCTTTAAAGCCACTTTGAATAACTTGACCCAGAGCTTCACAGCTGTTGCACTTAGGTAAAATATAAAAAATCATAAAAACTTTTCTACAATGCTATTGAAAACAATGCAGAAAATGCTTTTGCAATTATTTTTATTATTAACATTTGCAGTAATCTCAATGAGGAGTATTTTCATACAATTTCCATCTAAATAACTTCTTTAGAGTAACAAACTGCCGGAATGAAAATACGGAATCCCTACCGATCGATCATCACAATTTGGACATTTTTGTCAAATATTTTGCCACCAAAAATATATCACATACATACATAAATATATAAAAGTAAAACAATTGATATTCATCTGTCAATCATAATCTAAACCGCAACAAAAAAAAACAAAGAGTTGCACTGTGACACAAATTGATGGCTTATTAAGTGAGCATTTGCAACCCAGCAGCAACGTGAGCAGCAGGAGCAGCTGTCATGGCATCACTTGCAGCCAGCATTGCAAACAAGATCACATTTTCAAGCATGAAGCTCGTGCAACCACAAAATGTCAAATTTGACAGCTTACATTGTTAAAGTTGACACTTTACCACAAATATTACTACTGAAGCAGCAATAGCGTAAGTGCATATGAGTGAATGAGAGATACTGCATGAGATGATCTTGTTATGGAGCAACTTGTTACATGACATGTTATGGTTACATCAACACAAATGCGTTGCTGGCTGACTGAAATTTGTTGCACCAATGTTAAAAGATCGACTAATGATCTTGTAAAGTCACAACAAAAATACATAAAATACAAGATAGAAGATTGTACTCTTCCAAACGATCTGCAAATGTTGTGCAATAAACATTTAGAGCATCATCAGCATAGAGTAAATGATCATCAACATCAACAGCAGCAGGATCAGCATCATCGTAATTATCATTAACGCTGTCTAGTGTTCGCTGCTAAGCATGTCACCTTTGCCAGTTTCCTCGCTTCAACTCCCTGCACTGGTGTTGCTGCTTAGGGCTTTTTTCCTACTTCATATTCTTGCCCATTGACACGATCGCTTGTGACTGATGAGCCCGCTTATTTATAGCTCTAGCTAGACGTGGCGCGATCGTTGCTTGAATGATGAGCAAATTCATTGTGTGGTATTCGTTGGAAAGAAATTCTTCAACTGCTTGGTGCTGCTGCATGCGTGTGGGCCTCACTTTATAAGGTTTCGATTCATAGCAATGCGATCGGCCCCAAAGTGTAGCCTATAGCTACATACACCACCATTGCCATCGCTGATTTTGCTGCTTTCGTTCATTCGTCTTTTCAATGATAGATGCGTGATTTGACAAGCATTTAATTAGCTTGTGTGCGATCGTGAATGATGAGATCTGATATATAAATTCGAGTGTCTCTTCCCAGCAAAAAACTGTGTATGTCGTTTTTTATAATCAATGTTTGACTTCATTATGTGTTATCCATTACTTTTATGATCATGCTTCATACAAGTAAGCAGATATAAAATATTTACGAACCAGGCATTCAAATAAGGTGCAGTAATGCCTTATTTCTGCAGTAATGACTTTAAATTTGCAGTAATGATTTCAGAATATTATAAAAAATCGTAGTAATGATTTTCAGCCAAATTCATAATATGTACTTTGTTGTGCGTTAACCTTTAAAACGAAATACACATTTTATTTCGCATATAACCGGTGTTTTAGCTGTTAGTTGTAAATGGAAGAGAAATTAAAAATAGTGAAGATGAAGATGAATTTGAAGAAAATTTCACTATTAATCTTCAATTTTGATTTAGACTCGCTGTTTGTCGAAATAATATCTATTAATTAATACTATGAATCGCTTAAATTAGGTCTTCTAAATTGAATCGTTTTTGCCAAAAAAAAAATCTTCTGCATAATGATTTTATCTTATTTCGACCCCTGGTACGAACCTTATATCATTTTGTATGAAATATGAACAAATGCAATGTTTTTAAATGACAAGATAAGAAGACTTTTGAAACATAATTATCAAGAGATGTGAATAATAAGCAATAAGCAAACCTTAGAAGTTCAAATTAAATTCGTTAGAAATTTTTCTCTATGTAAATTACAAGTGTCAAAAATAATTTTATCTAGTTGACAGCGAGCCCATAACCCATAGAAGCTTCAGAAGAATTTAGTATTTCATTCATAAAAAACTGATTTAATAAGAAGAAATTCAACAAAATATGAAAAAATAATTGTTGTCTTACACACATAACCGTTTATTGTCCAAATCAATCTATTTAGGACCTGATCACTAAGTTTCCATATCTCATACACACAGCGGATAGGTCGTTCTATGTACATAAGCCACAACATTGTTTAGGAATCATGTTCCAATTAATAGCTGCCATCTTAATTAAATGCAGTACAGAGGAAGATAAAGAAAGAAAGAAAGAAAACTCATACCTTTACGTCAAACCAGTCCAACAAGGCAAACCCTTCCTGCGTCTTTTATCATCCTCTTCGTCAGGAAACCAGAAAGTAATAAGAAAACTCACATTTGTGTGGCTCCAGCTCTAGCATAAGTGTGCTAGCTGCAGACTCCACACTATCCGCAGTGAGTAAATAGACCTAGATTAGTTTCGCTCACTAAGTAGCGACAGTACCACACACAGAACAGTGCAGTGTAGCACTCAACGCTTCCACTGCGTTGTGGTCAACTCATAGCGACGACAAGGCTCGGATAGCGTTAGAGATGGGTAACGTAGTAAAATTTGGTGCACTGAAACAATGACGCAAATTGACCAAATTCCTTGTTTCAGAGCAATGAGTAAAAGCACTTGAGCCATAACCCTGTGAGTTGAACCGATGTGTTAATCGATTTTACAATTACAATACAATTTCTAGATCAATCGGCAGTAGGTTTTGATTTATTATTTTCAATATCTATTGTGTGATACTGTTATTGGATTAAAGGTTGGGAGTAAGAACTTTTATTTGTTTTCTGATGCTGAGTTAAAGCGTAAATAAATGCACCAGAAGGGTATCGTCACCCTGTGCATCAGCACGATAGCGCAACGTTGCGATACTTTACCCACCTCTAGCTGGTATGTCATGCTTTGCTTAAATTCGGTTGAGTGGGTCGACTAATTGCGAAAGGAAATGGGAGAAGTTGAAAAGTATACAACGATCATAAAGCGCACAATTGCGACTACGCTAAAACCTAAAATACTGGCTGGCAAAGTTCTCTTATGGGTTATGATAAATGCGGGGTAAGAAGTTGGGAAGAGATATGAATGAAGATGTTGTGCTGCAACATGATACCCCACAACAACTTTGAGGATTTGTATGATTTTTGTTGTCTAGCGGTAGACTAACTCGCAAAAGTTGAATTTCAGCTTTTGCTGCGTAAACTCCCCGCATGTTGAATGGAATTCGTACTATCAGTTCAGTGTCGTATATCTCCAAAATCTATCACCAAATCCACAGCAGCTACACTTCAGGCAGCGCCACCGGTAACCAGTTGAGCCTCATAAATAATATTGGCTCCTAATTTATCATGCAGTTGCCGTGGCTGCTGATTATGCGCTGGCATTTCACTCGTTGTGTATGGAGTTAAAGATGGAAATCTAAGCCTCTTCGCACAATAGGAGGTGAAGCTTGAGGACGCCACTTAATTACCCGGAAGCTTGCTTTGCAAAAATTATCTGCTTGGGACGCTGTTTTTACGTATGCATCTGCGATTTGTTTAACAACAGGTTACACAAAAGAGGCTGCAAAAATTTAGAAAAATTAGATTTTATTTCTTTAAAAAAAAAACCGAAGCATAAAACAAGAGGTAAAATTGTCTAAAAAATGTTTCATGAAATAAAAAGAAATTAAAAAACAATTCAAAAACCTTCAATATGGATAAAAAAATTTCCAGCGGATTTTGTCTAAGAAAATGAAACCCTAAGTCCGATCTCTCTTTGTAAAAATTTTATTTACAGATTTCTCAATGATTTTTCTTTTTGGGTGTTTTTTCGTTGGTATTGGGTACTATCCCATATATCTAACTTTAAGACAACTATTTCCTAAAGGAAAGTTTGTCGCCGATTTTAGCTCCCCTCCCTCCGTAGGTACGCTTCTGTTGATAAATACATTCTCTTCTCAACAAATAGGAACCGATTGCTTAATAGCATTGATTGCTGACCTCCCGAAAGCAAAATATTTAAAAAAAAAAGACTAACCACTGAACAAGAAATTGACTGAAAAATGGTTGGCTGATCAGTGGTCAGCTTTACTTTTATCAAATTGTAAGACCTTTTATAGAATTACATCAAATTTTTAACCATTTTTTTTTCTTTTATATTAACCAAACTCGTGAAACATTTACTTTTCGTTTATATTCAATATCTCATATTTATTTAGGTTATATATTCTATGGAAGTTTATTTTTTATGGTCTTTAGCGCCAGTATTGTAGGCAGTTTTATCTACATCCTGCAATTCTGAAACTCAGGCGAATCTTCTAATGCAATGTGAATTATTAAATTTTTGTATCTTGGGAATTTTCTTTGGCAACCCATAGTCTTACAATTGTATAATTTCTTCAGTTGCTCACCTAACATTCGGCACAATTTACAATGTTTTGGTCGCGTAGCACTTCGTAGGATACTTACTTTTATAAATCATATGCTATTTGAGCAATAATTCAGCGCCTTTTATTCCCGCTAAACATGCAAGTCAACTTAGGCGCGATCTTGTTGAATACTGAATTCACGCCTGGCCCTTAACATATCCTCGAAAGAGTTGAAGTACATTCAGATGTGTCGCTGCCGCCACCGCTTCCAATATCACAATCATCGAATGCTGCAATGTGAACGCAAAATTCTGAACCCAAACTGGCGTTACGTTGTGAGCGCTCATGGGGGTCGCAATGGCATGATAACGACACGCGTCCAAAACAGCCACGCAAACACAACGATAGCAACAATTAATAAAAGTCGTAAGGCATAAACGTTAGCATGAAACTCACAGCCAGGATCAGGCGACAGTTTTGCACGCGAAGCACATACATAGGAAATCCCATGATCCACTCTGGATACTAGTGATTTTTATGTTCACATTTTTACGATTAATCAAGCGAATAACACGAATATTGGGAAGAGCAATAGGTGAGTGCTCTTGACTGGAGCGCCCCACTGTGAATTTGACACCAGCTAATAATGCATTGATTTAGTTGCTTATTAATACTTATAATGTATGGAACTGACGATCATGAAGCGGGCAGCACCGTACGAGGAGCATGTTGCATAGTCATCGTTAGGGCCACAAGTAAGGCAGTTGAACTAATGAGTAGTCCAAGCTGTTGACTGCTGTGGACGACTTCTAAATTTATTACGAACCAAAGCAAATGATCGCCTATCACTGGCTCAACCGTATGCAACGGTGATTTTCCTGCCTTGTTGCTACCGCTTTGCTATCGAAGCAAACGTTTTACTCAGTTTCCCATGCCAAGTGCAAATCCGAAAGTGTTAACACCCAAATCATGTTTTTTCTTTTGTTTTTCCTGAAGCTCATCGTGTTATCTGTAATTAAGTTTCCGCGCTAATTATAATGATGAGAGAGACCGCGATCTACATTTGCGGTTGAAATAATTGAAAGTCGGCTTGGCAAGAAATATCAGCTACTCAAATCCGCTTGGGTGGAGATCGGGAGTTAGTGCGCCAGTGATAGAATGCACAGTGTAATTCCGGTGTTAATTTGAGCGGATAATCAATCATAACAGTTCCCGGTTAGTTAGGCATGATCAATGATCTTGCTATTCATTTCACCGTAGGCTATTAAAGCCTTAATGAAGATTTGCTACCTCGAGCGGCTGTGAGAAAATTTTCCACGTTTCTTTAGATGTGAAAATCTCATTGTAAAAAGTGATTATGAGTAAGTTATATCCTAATTATAAAACAGTTTAAGTGCCTGTTAAAAGATGATAGACTTTCATTCGATTACATTATTTACAATTTTGAGAAAAGTGATGGTGGCAATTGCTTACTTTTTAGTTTTACCCGTTATAAAAATGTTTATCCCAGATATCGTTAAAATTATTCTTATAATTTTGGATGATTTTAACATATTCATTAATGGCCAAAATTTAATATGCTTTTTCAGCAGATAATTTAGAGTTTTTTTGTAGCCCAGTAAACGACAAAAACGGTTTCGTTGGTTAATTTTGGTTTTTTTTAGTGCAAAATTTCCTTATCGATATCGTATAAATTAAGAATGAAATTCAAGGATAAATGTTTGAAAATCGATTTTTTCCATTTTCATAGAAGCTTAAGTATCAATGTCATATGGATGAACATGTATTCAGACCAATGCCCAATAATAGTCCATAAGAAAATCCTTTGTTTGAGTCCAGTATGAGTGTTTCAAATTTTCCCAGAACAATATTTAAATCTGGAAGCACGTTCTTATGAGAAAATACGGACAACTTTATCAGGCGAACCGTTTTCGCAAAATGATTTTCTTGGGAATAATTATTAAGTAATAACCATTATCATGAAAAAAACATTCACATGAATTCAAAAACTTTTATTCTACAGGCAGAGCGTGACCGCGCTCGGCCCCCTCCTTCTCCCCCCTAGGTACGCTACTGTTAAGGTCAGTATTTGCTTCATACAAAATACAATAAATATGAGATGATTACGCGAGAAATATCTTTATGTTTTCTTTGTGTCGGAAATATAATTTTATCTTGGCCAATTATTCAAGCACCATCCATTAACAAGTTTCCCTATTACGAAACGAAACAAATGCGAGATTGAATGGGAAGCAGCATTCTCTAAATCAGCGGTCCGCCACTTTTGCTCTTTACAATAATCACTTTCAAATTGACAGATTTACATGTGGATTAGGCCACAAGTCAAAACAAAGGCACAAAGAAGATGTCAGTCTGGCAATTGACAGCCAACTGTCAAGTGTCATCTATGGCATCAACTTTACTTTTTTAAATTGCAAGAAAATAAGAGAATCGGAAAGGATTATCTACTACAAATTGGTAACATAATATTTAAGACCAAATTAAGTATGGAAACGTAGAGCATCGATCAGCTTCGGCAAGAACAACAACAAGCGTATCACAACATAATTCAAGTGTCAATGCTGCTGTCAACAAAAGGAAATATACTGACAGTTGCCCAACTTTTGGGGGTCATTTTCCAATCATTCGTTATACTGGTATTTTTTGTTTCACTTCTCTCTTCATTTTTCTTTCGGCTAGAACAAAAGCGACGACGTATTTCACACTTTTGTCACGGGCAGTTAAACTGCTCACATTTTCAACATCGTTATCATCATCAGCGTTCTCTCGTCATCATCATGAAGAACGGATATTGATGACAAAAGGTTGTACATTAAGTCATTCAATTGCGAGCGCGAACATCTGTGACGATTTTCAAAGAGTTGTCGAGGTATTTGAGCTAAAATAAAAGCTACAAATAAAAAAAGGGTTTGGCAGTCAACAACTGTTCGATGGACGTAGCAGCAACTGCACTCCCTTTCAGAACAGTGTGCTGCAAGAACGGGGGGTGTATGCGCATTAACGTACATAAAAAAGTCATCCTTCAAATGTTGCCGAACGCATCAACTATATTGTTTACCTTGAGTCATTAGGCACTGAAATTGTCAAGTAAATATAATAAAAAAATTTCAAATTTGCTGATACCAAAGCGCAAGTAGACGCTTTGACAACAGACGGCAATCAACGGCGGGAGTCAACGCGTTGATTTTGACGCTTGATTGAAGAGGCTACGGAAGTTTGTAGCTGCCGCACCTTAACGTTTGACACCAAACATCACTCCGAGCCAGCAGCGGCGGTGTCCATTCAATTCAACACCGGTGGGTTAGTACATATTCAATTGTTTGTTGTTGCCCAATTTCAAAAGTTTTGCGCCCGTAGTGCCAATAAGTCACATGATGTAACTGACATTAATGTTGTCAAGTTAACGTTTACGGTTGTGTGTCGTAATTTGTTTTTAATTTTAATTGTAGGTGTTTCATGTTGTAACTCTTTCTTCTTTCTTTTATTGCATTGTCCCGTAGTTATTTATTGTTGTCGCAACTGTTGAAGCATTACAATCATCAGTTTTATCGATTTCATTAATGATTTTGTGTTGTTTGTTTGTTGGAAACGCAGAAATGAACAGCAGCGAAAGGCTGAAAATGTACAAAGTACCCAGATGTACGGGGAAAACCCAAATTAAATTTACAAATTGAATACAATTCCATATGCTGATATGTTCATTTATAATATGCTGATTTAGTAGTCTTCAATCACTTTGGTCCTGAGTTGTCGCTTTCGAAACTTTCTAGGCAATACAAACATCCGCATGAGGGTACTTTTTTAAATACTTGTTTCAAATTGGTAGGTAGTATATACATACTATAAACATAAATCAACCCTTAATAAAATTTCGGAATTTGAATATATCTATAGAGGCCATTTAAGTTCGATGAAGCATTTCATATGAAAATGTATGCTTATCTTTCTTAATATCAGGCTTGGTAGGGGTTGGTAGTATTTTACAAAATTTTTATTTCTATGTTTTGGTTGATTTTCTCGGAAAATTTATCTTTAATGAACAGGTTAGAACGAAGAGTAAAAATTATTGAATCATCGAATGCAGCAGCATTGTACTCAGCATGTTTTCTGGTTTCGAATAAATGAACATGGACTCACAAGTTGTGGTTTTCGTCCTCTTTAAACTCTTAGTAGAACCCAAACACCTTACGGTTCGATTATAATTTTTAACACGGGTTACTTTGAACAGCGGTCGTCTCCAAGTTTTTCATAAAGCAACGTTTTGGTAGTTTCAATTTCTAAGGACCTCTGGTTGAAAAAACAATCTATGTGGCCAAAATATTCTTTCGGTTTACTTTTTTTGTTTTGTTTTTTTATTGCAAAATAAAACTTTAGGTAACTTTCTAAACATAAGCTTGTTGAGTCTTGAGCAATTGAACCGATCTGCATGAAAATTGGTCATATCAAAAAGGTACGAAATAGAAATTTTTAACGAAATATTTTTTCGTAGTTTTTTAATTAATTATTTGTAAAAACAATTAATTTTTTAAGTTTTCATCGTCTTTTAAAAATCTGAAATCTGAATCATGTCACTATGTATCAAAGTCGTAAGTAATCTAAATCCGTTGAAAAAATTTGATTTTGGAAAATTATGACAATGATCAGAAATCAAATTTCATACATCATAACTTTTTTAAGTTCTCACGGTGTGCAATTGTGCTGGATTTAATTCTAACAAATTGCCTGCATAGTAAATTGTTAAACTATTTGCCATAAAGGGAAACCCTGCACAAATTGAAATTAAAAAGAGCGTGCGTGTAACGAGCTAACGGATCAACTAAAATGCTAAAAAATTTGGCGCAACTAATTTTTTCAATTCTTCGATAGAGCTGGCGTAGGCTTAGCTAAACAGTATTGGGCTTCTAATAAATAATACCACTCACACCACCCACCCCTTTCACAATATAAAACACCTCAACCCACACTGACTAGAAACATAAATTAACTTAAAAATCATCACTGCCTCAAATTCAGGGCCGTACTTTTGAGACTTATAGCCCAGGGGCGTATGAAGAAAATGTTTTTATACATTCTGACTAATAGACTTTTACTCGATCTACTTACTTATCGTTATCTTTTGGGATTTTTTGATGAGAAAAAAAATCTTATTTTCGAACATCTAAATGATAGTCAACTAAAGACAACAAGCGCAGGGTCTGTAGGGATTCATCCCGCCCACGGTGCGGTCCTGCTCAAACCTCACATCATTCGAATATAAAATTCCTATAACGACTTACAACAACATCTAATGGATGCGCAACTGTGACAAAATTAATTTTCAACTTGACTGCGTTTCTGCTTGGTGAGGTGGCAGTGAATTTATGTTTGCACTGACTGAGATTTTTGTGCGCATTTACCCAGCGGGAGCGGAGAAAAAAGCTTGAAAAGTCGTTGTGGAATATAATGATAATGAGACCATAGATAACGAGCGTTACAAAATCAGCATTGGCGAAAAGTTGACACTTTGCTTTTCCGCTCGCAATAAGCGTAATTTTGGCACACCCTCTTCTGCACCACTATTCACTGACTGACAAAATGCTGCGCTTCACAAGTTCGCAGCTTCGGTCACAAAATCACAACTCAACAAAGTTTCATTAACTGTGTTAGTTCGCCGTTGTACAACTCTTAACAACCACCCCGTTCTGCTGCGTTGTGTGTTGCCACTCTTTTGCTAGTGACAAATTGTTCCGCTATATAAATCACGATTCATGATTATCACCATGAAATCAGGATTTTCAGGACATCCTTTAGTATTTTTTTCTTTTCATTGTTTTCTCATTTGTGTGACTTTTGGCAAATTCATTGGTATCTGATTTAATATTAAAGACGGTCACAATAGAGAGCGAGATTAATGCGAAGGTCGTCGGAACTTGCTGGTAATTTATTAAAATATTCCAAGAGTAAAATGTAAAACGCTCTGAGGGTGAGGTTAGGTTTATCAAATTTATGTTACGCATTGTTATTAGTGTATAATTATGAAGATAATCGGATGAGCATCTTTTAGTACCTACCCCAATTTTTAAATTGGAGTCACAGAACAGCTTTAAGAATTAGTTTTTCTCAGAATTTTTTATCGTATGCAAGGCCCTATACTCCAGTAGACGATAAAGAGCACACAGTAGAAGAACTTAATTTTTCTTCAAGTTCTTAATATCATTTTCTGTAATATTGTTGATGCCCTACGACACTTGTTTACAAAATTATTGTTTCAGGTATTTTTCCTTAAAATCACCGAAATGATTTCTTCTTCGCTTCTGTCTACTTTTTCAAAAATATTTGAAAAAACATGGATGGTAAATGTGCTAAACAGGCATTATTTTTTCAGTGACTGTCAATTCGGATCCAGAGCTAGACTTTCATCTGAAGATGCATTGTTACAGTTTCGTGCCACGGTTTCTTGAATTGACACCGTTGATCACAAAATTTTTTTAAAAGTGTTTATAAAGCGTGGTTTTCATGGCTCTATTCTTAAATTGTTTCTATCTAATAGAGATCAATCAGTTAAAGTTGAAGCGAACTTTAATATGTACAAATATTACGGTAAATATTGGAGTGACTCTATCTTAAGTTCTAGTTTTTTGTAAGTTTGCTTTACGTATAAAAATTTTTAAGTAAAACTGCTCTCTTTAGTGATGGTATGGTCTGCTCTTGATATGGTACCAAAAATAAAGCACAATTCGGAAATATCAAGGCAAAACTATAATAATAAAGTTTTTCTATGTGACAGGAAAAGAAACGCATCTGAGTGACTTTACTTTTCATAGTGCAAATTGTCAAAAGTACTTCATTCGTAAATAAATTTGTAGTTGAATGAATTCATTGTGCGCAGTATTTTTAGTATCCTGTGGCTTCCAGGATTTTTAATAATATTCCACTTTATATCAGATGCTTTCGTAATAAGCATGTCCTGCCAGATTCGGTAATATCATTTTAGGCCGCTTGTTCCTGAGTTCCTTAGAATTAAGACTGCAGCGGAATTTCTAACCAAAAAAACATAAAATTAAAACAAAAAAATTGATCAAAAAATTCACACTCATAAGTAACAAAATATTCCCCTGAGAATTTTCATGACCTCAATCAATCTCTAAGAAAATACCTTTGACTCATAATTTTGGAGTTCAAAACCTGGAATGAATAACTTTTAATTACGCAATTCATGAAGATATTAATCCATATTGACCTAACTTCTTACTTAAAAGAATATTGTTGTTTTTTTTCTTCAAATCTAAGGAAACGTCTTTCGTAGATTTCATGCTGATGCTGACAATAACAATACCGCTCGTTAACTTTGAAAACAAAGCGAGGACCAAATATGCAACGGCTGTCAGGCGGTCATTCAACATAATATACACGCTCGCAATTTCTTTCATTTCATAATTTCACGCATACAAAATGTCGAATTTTAACGCACAACTGTCATATACCAGCATTTGTTTGTGCAGTTAACAAGCTGACACATCAATGTCAAATCAAATTTTTGACTTTCAGAAGCGATGCTACTCTTCACACAACCAACCTCCCTAAATACAGTCAGCTAAGGGTGACAAATTTTTCATTTCTTTAATTGTAATTTAACCACAATTTCATCTCTATACAACAGTTTAGTTTTTGTGACGAGATTGCAATAAAAAAAATATAGAGGCAATGGAGAGGACAATGTCAAAATTGTCAACAAATCAAAGAAGTAACAAAATGTGATGGCTTATCCAACAGTTAAAATGATAGCCGGCTGAATTCAATGTAACCGACGGAAATCTCAAAGTTAAACACAGAGCGATGGTGTATTGGACATACATACATACGTACATAGAGAACTCTAATAAATCGACAGGCAGCCACGGTAAAAATGAACTAGCTGTCAAAACTGACATGACAGCCTTTATTTTATGCTTTCTACGAGATCAAGCATGTAACCAGAAACTACATCAAAGCACTGAGAACATAAAACATTTGACCTGGTATTTGATTGTAGTGAGAAGGCGCGTCAAATCGTAATTCTAATTCAGGAGAAACCGAAGCAAGAGAAAAAGAGGGAGCAATGTTTTTTCTCTTCATCGTTTGACATTTGACATGCATATGATAATTCTGATACGTCATCAAGTGCTTGCGGTATGACACAGTCGCTTGAAAATTTACTTACGATATTCCATTGACTAGTATTTCTGTAAGTAGTTGATTTTGTTCAGGCGGCAAAACGTAAAAGGTTTCGATTTTGTTGTAAAACCATACAACAGGCTTGTTTTCGAAAACATGGCTAACGATTTCATGCAATTAGACAATGTTATATATAGTAGCTTTCTATTAGAATTGTAAGCTTAGACCATTGATTTTTTAATTTTATTTATTTATTTGTAGCAAAAATCATTATAATACATATTGTTATCACACAATGTACAGAGATTTAGTATAAATACTTTTCTTCTGAAAAATATTTGTTTTGTATATAAAAAAAAAGGAAAAATAATAATAAATAAGAATTATGCAAAAAAAAGACCATTGAGTTGAGAGTAAGTTGACAATAGATTGAAAGTGCGCAGAGCCCGATTTTCGTTTTGTCCCATTTGATGCAAAATTTATTATGAGTGTTCCAAAACACGAAGTAGAGCTTGTAAAAAAAAAGAAAAAATACACAGAAAATCCACTGAAAGTCACAGGAACATCTCATATTTGGTTTGTTACACTCTAAAACCTCGGAGTTCTGCCGTCTTTTTCAATGTTATGGTGCATTTAATCGGTAATAATTTTATATTTGTGTATGCTCCTATTAAGTCTAAATTAGTGATGGCAGTAGCGAACCTTGAAAGTTTGCCGTGCGGTCGAAAGAACTATCTACCACCCCCTGCCATGAAAAAAAATTTTAAATTTTCATAAGAATGCACTAAAAATGAAAAATATTCATCTGATATTGAAAAGTGTATCATCCATCGCATTAAAATTTAATCTCAATACTCCGCATCTACTGGGGTTTGAACCTGGGAATTCTGTGTTGTTCATGCGCAGCTTCACGAGATGAGCCAAATGATATTAAAAGTATATTACATGAAGTATCAAGTGGCAAGTTGTGGAGTAAACATCCGATATCTTTATCTTGATTTTATCTTTATCTTGATGCTATGTAATTGAAATAAAGCTTAAAATTAGAACTTAGAACTTTAGACTCTCGAATTATTTTAAATGGTAAATAAAGCAAAATGTATGCATGTTACTTAAGTGACAAAACACTTTCCCTTCTTCGAATGTAGAATTTAAGGGTTTTTTTTCATGCCAATTCTTTTAATGCTTTATTGTATTGGAGATTAAACCACGATTCATGTGTCAACGAAAATTGATTGGCTTTTACATGTGATAAATAAAATATCGCCTAGACATAAAGCAAACAGCAGTTGACCACTTGATGGCTCTTTCAATGTTGTTGTTGCACTATGTCACAATAACACCAACAATAGCAAAAATTACAAATATGTTGGGGCTAAATAAAATCAATTCATGGTGTTTTTTTTCACCACTGGTCTGGTTAAAAACTGATAAATTGTTGGCGGTAAAGAAAATTGCACCAAAAATCACAGCGCACAAAGTTTGTGGACTCATGTCGTGTCTGTGGTTCGCAGCAACAATTTAAATCAATTGAAATAACGACAGAGAACAAACTGAAATATAAATTAAGCGCAACAACTCAATAAATTAATTGCACAATAAATTGATAGCGGAAGCAATGAACTTTCTAAAAATACAGAACTCAAACCAATGCTGAACAGCAAAGTAGACCACCCATTAGCAGGCTTTTTTTCAAAATACCCAAATACTTGCTGATGTCCAACACAGTGAGTTGCACATTGATCATCACCGGTGTTGAGAAAAACTCATATCAGACCCACTTGCTATGGTTATATGGTAGCCAACTTAAATGAATTTCTTAGGCCTAACACAAAGCAAGCATTTTCCAAATAAGCTTGATAAAAATCATCAGCTCAGCGCACAGTTGGAGGCAGAATTCCATAAAATTGCAACAACGCCAAAATCAAAAATTGATCTTCGCTGCGAAGGCAGCATCCAGCTCTGAGCCCCATGTAATCACATAAGCTGGGCATTTGACTCTTCATGGTTGTCAGCTCTACTCTGCTAACGAACCCAGCCACCTTGGTTGCTCTTCCAGTCGTCATCATCAACATCGCTGTTGATGATCAGCGTCAAACGATCTTTCACTGATCGCTTGATGGATTTATACCGCCAACTTATTTGCCACTGATGAATGATTCTCTCAAATTGGAGACTTTAAGTAGTCGTCGTCATCATCATCCTCTTTGCATGCTTTACTTTGTCATGGCTCCAAAGACTTTGGCTTTTTTTCGTGATTTTGTGAAATGTTGCAGATATTTCATTTGGCTTCTGGAATGCAAACGCACGGGCCTGTCGTTTATATCTCTCCTGATCTGTAAGTTGGTTGGTTGACTGGCACTTTGACTACATCGCTTATTAATAATTCAAAAGGAAAAAAGATGCATTTGCATGGATTTGGATATTAAATTCATTTATGGCATTATGACAGGCATAATTATTTGAGTTTTTATTGTGGTTGTCAAGTTGAAGCGATTCGAAGAATTTTTCGTCGCACACGGGACTTGGGTTCGTTGAAACTGAAGTGTCAAGTAGGATTTTGATTAGGTATATTATGCGTTAAGTTGAAGAAGTTAATATCTTTTGCTGAAATTTCCTCCATAGGGTTAATTTTATTATTACGATTACTTCTTAAAATCCACCTGTATCGTATACCAAACTTTTTAATACAATAATTTAGTAGCAGCATGTTTTTCAATTTAGTAATCGAAATTTGTCCAAGGCAGCCAGAGCCAAAATCGAGATGAATGCCCTTATGTCATACAAATTTAATGTCAAACAATATTCTTTCGCATCTCGATTTCTTTAAAATCTAATCGACTTTGATCGAAATCGGGACTATTGTAAATGAACTGTCAGAACTGTTCAATTTTCCCACTTATGCCAGAAATTCATAATCAAGCATCAACATCTGGGATATATTGAACAGACGAGGTGTTGCACCCACGTTCAATAATATCAGTCAGACTCAATATGAAGGTTTCAAATGTATTACAAACTTCTGATCCTTCTGAGTTCATCTCATCTGAAAGACCTCGCCACCAAGCAGTCCAAAATGTAAGATATACCAACTTTAATGTCTTGCAGCAAGAACATTGCCACTGGGCCCGAGCTGAGCTCAATAATGGTCATCAAAACTAGAAACTCCTATATATATCACTCAGTTGTTGAAAACCACTTGGTGACTTGGGTATTTTATTGATGATCGGCATTTATGACGATCTTAAAATCTGCACATAATTTTCAGCTGTTTTTGCTGGCATTAAATTACGAATTCCCCAATTTCAAAGGTCTGCTTCCTTAACAGCCAACTACCAAATGACTCTTCCCGCCACATACTTCTCATGCGGAAGGTGAGAAAATCAAGTTATCTTTCTGCATGATCGCATGCAAGACCAGCGCTCTGAAATTCCGTTGTGCTGTTGCGTGCCAGCGTAATGAAGTGAGAGGGAAGAAGGACAAAAAAATTGAAGAAAATAAGAACAACTCTTTCGACTGATAATTTTTTTTTGGGATAATTATAGAGCGGTATTCTTAAGATAGGGCAGAAACGTAAAGCATGGTATGGCATCGCAGTGCCAACAACTACTGGCAGTAAAACGAGTGCACGCGTTGGATTTATTAACTTCTTCAGGGTTGCACTGTAAGAAATGGAAGTGATATTTGAAATGGTTTTTTTGAATGAACCTTCCAGTCGTATAGAGTCTTTTAATGTAACCGTCAGACTGGTTAGATTTCATAAAGGAGGTTTAACCTTCAGGATGATACCACTCATAAAACCTGATTACACTTTCACTGGTAAGCAACCAATTTCCAATAAATACGCTTTATCATCTTTTCACGACTTCAAATCGCCAGTTATCAATGGTAATACTAATGCAATACTTAATTCGTTCGGTCGATGGTAAAATTTAACAATAGTCTGCATTTTGTTAAAATTGGGGATATCATCAAATGAAATGGTAAGTATGGAATCATCTGATCACTTCCTTGGCTAGAAATTTACGATACCATTTTTGGTGTTATTACCGCAAAATTTACTTCGATATATCCACTAAACTGAGAAATTTAATGACCAGAAGGAAAATAAAGAATCGTCCAATTCCCGGCTATTTAAGAATTTTTGAATTCCTACCTGACCCTCGGCTTTGACATGCAAATCTGGGTTTGGACAAGGGATGTTATGGATATCCGTATCCGTAACCGAAACCACCGGATATCTGAAAAAAAAAAATATATTTGTAACCGAAACCGAAATAAAGATTTTTTATTATCCGTATCTGTAACCGAAACGAAATCTCATATCCAGATATAAACAGTTGTGCAATGTGGTGAGTAAACAGTTGTTCAGTGCTGCAGGATTAATATATAATCCACTTAGAAATCGGCTCAGTGGAGAAAAAGCACCAAAAGTTTTTTTGTAAAATACAATTTACCTTTACTTCAGTTAAAAAACAAGAAAATACTATTATACAATACTTATAATACAATAAAAAGTTTTTTATTTTTAATGATAGATATATAAAGTCCACCAAACTGTATAAAGTTTAAAAATCAACTGTGATCCTATCAATTTTCTTGCCATGTACTTACTCCTTTTTTTTTCATTTCACATTTAATCGTCATCGCCAACATCATGATCTTCATTATAATAGTTATATCAGTCTCAACATTTTTAGTGGCTTTGACTTGACCCGCACTCTTCTGGCATGTTCAGTCACAGCCTCCAAATAAGTTTTCATCTTGCACTTACTACTCCACATAATAATCAGCGCCACATCTACAAAAATGTTGATCTTCATCTTCAACGATATATCGAAAATGCAGAAGTCTACGATCAAGTTATACACTCACATGAACATAAAAGATATCAAAATCGTAGATCGCTTAGCATGTTGGTCAAGTGTGTGCGCCCATTTGTGAGTCAGTCCTATCGGTCTGTCTGCGAACAGTTTTGTCTGTCGCTTTGTCTGTCTCCCCGTTCATTTGCTTAGTTTAAAAAGTGAGCCTCCGAGGAAGCTAATCAAAAATTTTCTCACCTCTTTTTCGTGTGATGTGATGCGCGATCGCTTTTGACGGCATGTTGGTTGCTGCAACTTCCTCTATGCCTCCACTATAACTTGCACGAGTTAGACGAGACGCTGCGCAGGCTTGAAATTGGGGCGGTTGGTTTGAAGGTTTAATTTTTGGGGCGTTTTACTGCGTTGAATGTTCTGTCGGCGGCAAAAGGTGGAAAGATCTTTTGTTTTAAGCCGCCTTCCCGGGATGTGAGTGAATAAGTGAAGACGCTGGTGTTGCCACGATGTTGATACTTTAATAATAACATAAAGTCGACTTGGGTCGACTTTGTGAACCTGTTGCTCATATGAACTCGCTGCATTTGTAGGTGCAACGAAAGGGACTAAAAAAAGGGGTTAATCGATTTTAAATCGTTTTCGATGGTATTTTGATCGAGGTAATAATTCATTTCAGCAATTTTTTGACTTAATATTTTGATACACGGTATTTGGCATTGGAATTTTGTGGGCTATGAATAGAGATTTTGATAATTTGATTGAAGGTTCTAACGCACTTAAAGAAGATGAATGACCTGAAATAAAATTTGATGTAAGCTAAATTGGTTTCGTACGAAAGTCGGTGAAAAACTGATATTTTATCGTGCTTGTCCATTTCAGCTTTGAGCTCTATCGCCCACATTGTGTTTGAGTTATTAATCCAGGTTCAGCTGATTTTACAGTCAGTAGGTATTCAGCTATGATTATGGATTCCAAACAAATTATGCTGTCGATAAAAACCATTCTGTCTTATGACTTATGCCATCGTAAATATCATATCAACAGTTCCTAAATGATATTTACAGATTTCTGGCAATTTGTTGGTGGAATGAGGCTTAAGCTACATATATCAAAATGCTTTAAAGACTAAAAATGTCATATATTCATCTTAGGTTGGCTTTGTGTTCACAATCATTAGGAGATACGTAGTCATCAATTTACATGTCCACAAATTACTTGCGTTGTAAAGCGGTCAATTCAAAAACTTGCAGTGGGAGTATAACTTCGTGCTTTAATAATGGCGGGAAAATGTGTAGGTTATTTTTCTGCTAAATTAAAAATTCGGTGTAGTACCGGTGGGCTTTAACCAACTTTTAATAAAAGTGTGAGTTACTACAAAAACTTTAATTGGGGATTATTTGGGATGTAATTTGAAGTCGATGTATGGAAAACAAAAAAATCCTTAGATATTTGTTTTTAATTCCATATTTACTGTTTTTCAATGATATTACATACACATGTAAAACATACGTAGAACATTTAAAAAACTTTCGATTTTGCTCAAATTTTGACACGTCAAAGTACTTACTTGTTAGGCAAATACAAAAATAAATGGCAGATAATAAACATTGCCTTCATTTTTGAATTTCTGTTTAATTTTCAATTCTTTAGAAATATTTATAGAGTTCTTATATAATTTGAGCTAGCGTAACAACAATTTTTTTAAATTGCTACAGATTGATATATGATCATATGTTAGGCATTCTATCATATTATTGTAATATCATTAGCAAATTGCAAGTCATTAAAATCATCGTCGAGCTGCGGGAAATGCCCTGTAATTATAAATGAATTAACAAACAATGGAATAAAGTGCGACCAATACAAGGTTGTTTTTGTAGTTTCTCTGGCGCAGATAACCATCTTCACTTCAATACATAATGAATTACTTCAAGAAGGCCCCTCATACATGGTAAAAAGGACCTAGTAAAGAACGTTATCATATACTGTACATCAACGAAAACAAAGTTTGCCGAATGTGCAAGTGCCTGACATCCAATTATTGGGACAAATGTTACCCTAATTAAGCAATCGCTAGAAACACTACATTAGATACATTGACAAGAAGTTAAATTCGGCTGTTTGTTTAAGATTTTTATCGCTTTTTTCATGGCTTTCTCATTTAGAATTGAAAACGCTGTGCTGTTAATTGAAAAACAATACAACATTAGAGAGTGAAGGTAAGATGAGCTGTCGTAAAATACGTAAGCGTAATGACATTTTTGCACTCCTAATAAGTAGGAACATTAAAATTGAAATCTTATTTCCCACTTTGCATTTATATTAATTACCTACGTTTAATTGGGATACATCGTTGTAATTTTACTACTTTACGCGTGTAATTTTACACACTTTTAATTGCGGTGCTGCTCGTCGCCGGGAAAAAAAATCACTTTTCAATTATACTGAGTAACAAAAACTTTCCGCCCAATTAATTGAAAGATTAACCCCAACCCACTCTATAGTAGTCCAGCGATAGCACCATTGCACACTGCCCTTGTCTCTCACGCCCCTTCACTTAACATTAACCATGACAATAAAAATGGCTAAAACAATGCTTGCCACGCCAACAACACCCCGCATTAGTCAGTCACGTGACTTGGTCATTATGCTGAAAGTCACTGCGACAGTTGATAGCTGCGCAATGCGGGGAAAAGCAGACAGATAGCCGAACAGATAGACAACCAGGCAGACAGTTTGATATGCGTGTAAAAAGTCAGCGAAGTACGCTGCATGCTGCTAGTTACTGCAGCTGACACGTGTTTTCTAACGCATGGCGGTGATTACTCGCTGATCATCCTCAATTTGTGAAAATCTTAAGATGAAAAGCAGCCTTGGGCCCGAAAATTGATAAGCAAAAATATAAAAATGTATTCAGGTGCGATGTATTCAATGAAATTTTTCTATATATTTAAATTTATAAATTCTACTCATGGTGCAGAGGAGAGAGTTCGGCAAATATAAAAACGTAAAGGTATGTTACAAAAATGTAAATCAGGCTCAGGAATAATCTTAAATCTATTTATGTGTATCTTCAAAATTTTTCATAGTTTTTGGAGTATCGGTCTAAAGAACTCATCTCCTAAAATGCATTATGAGCTTCCATACATGCATTTTATGGTAGTATATACGTATGTGTATATGAGCATATTCCAAATACATACCATTAAGTTTGGGTGTACTCCTCTATTTTAATAGCATGGGTCAGTACTTCAAAACTTCTCCATTACCTATATTTGAATCAAAAATTTATTATGAGCAGTTGGTTGCATGCATATATTTTTTGTTAAAATTATTGACAAATTAATATTGTTATAAACAATTTAAATGTTTAAATCAATTTTTAACAAATGCTCCCACCCTGTATAAAATTTTTAATCTCAATATTGACTTCTACGTCAAATTTCCTATCAAAAACGTTGTTTTTTTTAATTTTCTTAGCTTCAAATAGAAAATAAAATCAATTTTCTAGCTTTAACAGAGTTATGCATTTTTGAAAGTGAGTCTCCAAGCCAAAAATCACGAAATTCTCAAAATTTGAAAAAAAAAAATTTTTTTTAAAAATCCTCGAATACGTCTCTTTTTTTTCGAAACAGAACCCATAAAAAAAATTTCAGCCAAATCAAAAATGTGTTGGTCAATTTTTGTCAAAATTCGTTCGGTTTGCAAAAGAACGTCCCATATACAAAATGTTGTTTTATTCCCATAAGAAGCATTTAAAAAACAATTATGAAATCTTCGTGAAAATGTATGTATTTAAAAAATAGTTTTGTATGAGGGACACCCTATGCATCCTATGCACCCTAAAAAAAATTTTTACGGCCTAAGCAGTGCCTCTAAATAAAAAAGCCACATGGTGTAAATTACATGAGAATCAATTAAGCGGTCTTCGAGAAAATAATATTTAAAAAATATTTTTAAAAAATATGCACCCTTAATAAAAGCTTTATAGTGTAAGCTAAGCTAAGCTTTTTAATATAAAAGGCACGTGGTATAGATTCCATATGAATTGAGTAAGTGGTCTTTGTGAAAATGTTTAAAAATATGTTTCTATGTGGGCCACCCTAGTTTTTCTGCTATTTGGGGCGGAGACGAATTCGATAAATCAGAGATCGTTAAATTCGGTTCAGCCGTTCTTGAGGTATAAATGGTGTAACTAACCCGACTTTGTTTTATATACATATATAGATGTATTTATATAGGCCACCCTAAATATGCACCCTAAATAAAAGTTTTATAGCGTAGGCTGTGCCTATTAATATAAAAGGCACGTGGTGTAGATGGTCTTTGTGGTCTTTGTGAAAATGCTATTTGAAGAAGATTTTTGTATGAAAAAAAATTGTCATGTGCGAGTACTTTTTATTGCATATCGCTTAAAAAAATACAGTATCTAATTATGACACCCGGAAGGTACTGTGAAACTAAATAGTAATTAAATACAATATTTTCGAAGAAATACGCCCTCCCGATTTAAGGCCACACAAATTGTTGAAAGCATGCTGAATACTTCGGGGATGTGGGGAGCAATTAAAGCCGATATCCTGGCGTATCGACTAACAAATTAATGATGTAGCTAGCAGGAAAAAATAATCTAAAACCAAAATAAATGCATACATTGTTATTCAAGCATTTGGCGCCATTTAAGCGACATAATTTATTATCTAACTGTCATTGAGTTTGACATTAAGTGAATACACAGGCCTTGGTGCAGAGGGCGCTTTTGCCACTGCTGCAACTAACGATTTATTGTTCGACGATTGTCGAAGTGTGAGAAATTTTCAGATTTTTAAACGGTGATTCCACACCAAACCAACTAAATGTTGCAATTAACGACTACCAGAGAAGATGCAGAGCAGGGAAGAGAAAAAAAAATAGCCAAAACAATGGGTAGATCATTTATCAATGTATGTATTTATAAAAAAATTTGGAAATTCCACTGGCAGCCGCAGCACAGCTTTGTTCCCCCAACTTTGATGCGCGACGGCCACCCATATTGTAAAAATTATGCACATGTCTAAGGAAATTTGATATTTTGGGACAATTTTTTTTTATTACTGATACGCTCATACACACTTGTAGACATACTAACACACAATTATATATGAGATATGAAGATGTAGGTGCGTATGTGCAGCATGCATGCATGACATTCAAATTTTTGACAGTCATAAATAAAACTCCAATTTTAAGAAAAATGAGTCTGTTGAACCACAAGAAAGTTGGCGTTGTATTTTTAAACATCATTATCTCAATTTCTTGCCCTGTTGCATATATGTTTAAACATATGTATATTTTATTTTGTTGTTAAATAGCACAACATTATTGGATAATTAATCACAACTATGATACAATTTTCATTTATACATATGTCCAAGTCTCTGGGTTACATAAAAACAGGTGTTGGGGCTTCTTGCTGCTTGGCTTTGCTCGTGTCATTTATCAATTTCTCGTAAGTAAAATAAACATTTATAATTTATTTTCCTTTAAGGCTGCGTGTCCCATGGGTCAGCGATCAAAATGTGCAACCGTTTCTATGTTTTGTTTTCTTGCGGCAAGCAGCACGTGGTCAGGCATTCCTTTTTAGTTTATGTCCATCTTTTTCGTTCAGTTTCTGGGAATTCTTATGTCGTCCTTTGACCTTGTTTTAAAATTCAATGAGTTAATAGCACGAACAGGTGAAGAATAAATATTTGACAAACGCTAATTAATCTTTGAGTTACGAAAAGAATGACAGCAGCAAATAAACATTAAATTGTGCTGTAAATTTTTAAGAGTTGATTAGCCAAATAGAAATTTTTTGGAGTAACGCAAAGTTTATTGTTCTTGACAGAGAAAATTTTCATAATTTGGGGAGACAATCTCGTGCGGATCAACAGTCCCAAACTGAATAATTTTACAATTTTTGCTGAAGTTCACTCAAAACTTGGAGTTTTCATATAAAAAATAATTTGAGATTTTTTTCCATATACATATGTATGTAGGTATTGCGAAAATTTTACATTACTTTTTCCGTTGTGGACGCCTTTTTAAAATTTGCAGAAGTCCATACGGTATTGTAAAGTTATTACTAGGTCTTTTCAACTAAGAAACGTCGATAGAGGGGAGGGATAGTTCACTTGACAAAGAATGACTCATAGGTATAGTATCTGTCTATGAACTACATAGGTATGTAAACATGTATATACATAAACATATGTACATGCCTCTTTCCTCTATTCACAACCACTTTTCTACAATTTTATTAAATGGAATGAAAACAGCATTTTTTGGCCTTAAATTCAGCTTGAAATATAGCATATTTTCCTGCTAGGGTGTTGTAAGAAACGAAAATCTCAACAGATTCCGCTAAGCAGGACCACACAATAAACGTTTGGCACAGTTTCAAAAATGTTGTCGAACAAAGTGTCAAGAAATCGCTTCGTCTTCGCTTATCTGTCATTCTAAAAAGGTGCCAAAATTAGCGCAAATCGAAGACTTCACCAACAGGCAGACAGACGATACCACCCATAACACAACCATGAAGTGCCAATTCGTGAAATTCTAATTGGTGTGAATCAACAGGAATTCACTTTAATATTGGCGGCAGCAGCAACTAAAATGAGCAAAATTGTTGACTCAACAACTATTGTGTTGATGGATACGAAATTGCATGTGAAATGTGACTGACAAGGTTCCAAGGGTAGCGGATGGAAAATTGAAAAATTGAAAGTTATTGAAATGTTGGTATGACTGCTATAGACATATTAAAGTTCCTTCGGTAGGTTTTTCGAAATTGGCAGAGTTTATTTAAGCCTAATATGTATGCATGTGTACTATAAGTATGTATGTATGTATTTCAATAATTTTCGGAAGGTAGTGATTCGTGAGGCATAAAATCAGATGAATTTGTGTAACAACCGACCAGTTAAAAGTCTTTCGATTAAAAATTCTTTTTTTTTTCGATTAATAAGATTTTTGTAGTTGAATCTCTATGGTAAAATAAAAATGTTCCCTTAAAGCACCCATTGATTCGCTCATACCTACTACTGCTACAATATAGCCAAACGCAAATATTGTGTTCGTTTATTTAACATTCAAAAAGGCGAAAAAGCCACTCAGCATTTGCTATGAGCAGTACTATGCAGCGGAGAAAAACTATCTTGATTTTAGTTGTTAACAAGCTACAGATAACTTGCAATACGACCGACCGGTTTTATTTTACACCCTTTAAAGCATTAAACGCAACAACACTACAAACAACAATGATAGCAAAAACAACAAAAAAATTATAGAAAAATTGAATTTTTCACATACAACATTGTAAGTTTTAGCTTAATATTCTACATTGCTGTAAAACAACGCCCTCAATGGCAGCTCATTTATTTCTGACACCTCACTCCTTAGCCTTTTTTTAATTTTTTATTGTTCTTTCTTTTTTCGCAGTGTATTTTACTCAAATTTGCGAACCATATTAGTTTCACTCGATTTGGCGCAAGCTGCTGGTAGTACTCTTTGCGCAATTGTCTCACTCAATGCCTTCTGCTGCCTTTCTCTCCTCCAACGTTTTTTTGAACTTTTATTGTGCAATTTACACTCTAACAGTTGGATTTTTCTTGTTTCCTGCATCCTCTCTAAACACGCCTCATTTTACTTGTTTACCAAAATGGCTGCTGATTTAATTCGTTGGTGTTCTCTTTTGTGGTTGCTAGTAAGAGAGCGAGAAAAGCTGTTTGCTTTCCGGTTGAGGATAGAGTTGCCACAGCCCAATTTAAATAAAGGATTTTCACAAATTTGAAAATATGATAGTATGTATTGTAAAATAATTTCTGATCCTGAATGTGGTGGCACTGAAGGGTTTTGCTCAAATGCTACACCCGACCAAAGAAAAAGTAAACTTGCGCAAAAATTAGAAAAAAATTTCGCCCATGACTTATGCAAAACTTCCCAATATGTATACGGAAAACACTTCAGGGATATCAGATTTTGAGCAAAAAGTACAAAGTGGATGTGCCTGGCCAAATTCATTCAACATTCTTATACATATTAATCCTGCAGATCAACCCTATACCCTAGGTAACCGCTTTTAACTTCAATATTCGTAGCATTTGCCTAGAAGTATTCCTGGTAAAAAGATATCTTAAGTAACTTGCGCGGAACATAGGAAGAAATAGTAAAACAGCAATTTTTTCCAGCATTAATTTTGTGAGACCTTAACTTTAACCGCGAGATCTCAGCCAATTACAAATATTTTCCAGTCATTTGAACTATTTCTCACGACATCAAACCGATCAAACCAATATGGGAAAATGCAATACATATGTATTTATAACGAAATTTTGAATTGAAATTTGTTCCAGTAGTTTCGAAGTTTTGAGAAATTTTTTTTTCATATTATGATTTTTCTTAACCGTATAAGTTATTTGTGAATGCACAATTTTTCTTAAAAAAAACAAGAAAAAAACCATTGAGTGGATCTAAGCCAAACTGGAAACACGCATAGGAGTAATGGTTCTACTAACAATATGTGAGTTTTCTTCCTAATGAGACACTCACTAGATGGCTTTAGCTTTATTACATAGAAATTTATGAGGTAATCTTTGCTTGCAAGATTACTCTTAAAGAACTTTCTAAACAATCTAAAATTTTTCCAGATGGCTGTTCGGAACAGCACCACCTTGTATAATCCAAAAAAATTTTAAAGTGGTAGCTTAAAGGGCTGGCAACCCTCAAAGACAAATTATTGGAGTTAATCTCTTGCTTCTTTTGTTAAAATTTTCAAAAAGCTTTCTTGAGACTCAAACTAAGTACCTACTGCTTTTTCCTAATATTTGTAATTGGCTTTAATCTTATTCTCTTTCACAGTACTTTTGTTCGTTTTCAAATTGAGTTCTATACGCACGGTACGAAATTTTCGGAAAACCTGGAACGTCTTGTCAAAAATTAATATGTGATATATCAATACAAATATTTTCCATGAAAAGAAATTACACTTAACATAAAAAAAAAACAGAAAAATGGGCTAAAGCTGGTTATATGTACTAGTTCAAACGATCTCCATCAATTCTTGTTAAGAAACCAATCCCGTTAGCTGTTTATGTCAGGCGCCACAGTTCAAAACAAGTTAAGGAAGCCCTTTATTTGACGATTTTTAGTGCATTGCATAATGCAAAATATGGAATTTCTTGCAGCCAATAATAAAGCTTGTAAATCAGCATTTGTAAAAACCTTAAAAGGTTAATAACTTTCACATATCTTTTATTTTTTGTGTTTTTATCTTAGATTAAAAAATTTCCCTGAAGAGGGTTTAAGACCTCACCGAAAAGACGGACAAAAAAAATTAAATAAATTTAAAAATTAATTTACTAAAAAAGCATAAAATCTTAAATTTATAACATAATTTGAAACTCTGTCGAATATCTACTTAAGTACGTAGCATGAGCATTTGCTGCTCGGGCCGAAGAACTAATATGTATATGACGACCCCTGCCTTACAAGAAAAGAAAATTCCTTCCGACAAAAAGTTTTAAGTTAATTTCGGCGGCGGCCCTAACGTCTTTAAATTAAGACTAAAAATTGCCTTAATAATGTGTGAGAAAATAAATAAGTTTCAGTTTAGTATTTCCATGTAAAAATAATTGTCTAGAGGGCAATTTTTAGCAAGGTTATGTTCTTCTAATCTAGAATTTTGCTTTAATTCCATTAGAAAAAGTTCATTTGAAATAACGGAAACCCTAATGTGTCACTTTCTTCAAAAGAAGATTTTTTAGTTCATTGCTCAAATTGCTTTTAATACTATAAACTTGAAAGTACTGAAATTCATTTTGCGACGGCAAATAATAATGCCGCGGCCGAAGTACTTCGTTACTCACAGTAATGTAGACACATTTCTATATTATGGCATTCAATTTTAATTTAGTTGCACCTCAACGATAAGCACCCATGCACTGTGTTAAAATGCCGACAGCCGGGAAAACCTAAGAAAAATCCATTTTAACTGCAGACAGATTTAGCAATATAAATGCACATGAAATTATTGTTGTTGTCCTTACTGTTGTCGCTATAATAAAATACTTAAACAGCGCTGACATCTCATTACAAACCACAAGTCCACAAAATCAACTCTTTTTTTTAAATGAATGAATTTAATTTCACAAAGGCAACATCAACAGCCAGCCAACGAAGCAGCCTCCCTGCACCGATTACCCCCTTAAACGCCACACCCTACTGCTAACTGTACTGTTGAGTGTCTGAAGCCAAAATGAGGAGACAATGACGATGACTCCTACGACTGACAAGTGCAGCAAAAGGAAAAGCAAAAAAGACAAATTGTTTACTTTTTTACATCATATGCATGAAATTACAGCAAAACCCAGTGCAGAACATCTGACAGAGACAAAAGTTTGTATCTCTACCACCGACTACAATTGTATGTATGGTATTTTGTATCTGCAAATGCTCCGATACTTGCACCTCCAACAAGGCGTTGCATTTTTAGTACAAGATTGTCATACCTAGAAATCGCAAGCTGCAAAGAAATAACATAAAATGAACTACAAATTTCTCAATTGTCAACACCGAAACAAAGTGACAGCTTTTGAAGTGAGACAAAAGAACGAGCTTAACATTTTGAGGTATAGATCAGGGGTGGCTCCCGCGGCCCGCCTTAAGCATTTTTCCGCCCCGCGAGATTCATCACACTTTTAAAAAACATATTTATTTTGTAATGGCCAAAATAAGTAGTGAAAACCAATGTATTAAAAAAATACAATATTTGTACATCCATATATTCAAAACTTAACTGTCGAAATCAGCTGCATTCCAGTAAAATAATGCATTTTTACAATTTGCAGGTTTTTAGAGGACTCAGCCCAAAAAGCGTTCATGTACTAGAAAACATATAGTTGAGAACGGAAATGAGAGAGTAATTTATGTTCTCTCTTTGTAAGAAGTAACAGGTTTTAGCCCGAATAGTGTCAAACTATGACCTATTCTGTGCTGTACAAGCTGAATTGTAAAGATTAAGTTTATTTTAACTATTTTTAGTGTACATTTAGTTCTTTGCGTTTGAAGAACTCAATTTAAGATGTTTATTTAATGTCTGTGCTTTGATTATTCAAATTTAGTTCCAAGTATTTAAATTCAAAAATTTGTAACTTTCATTCTCTGACAAAAAAAATCGGTTTTTTCGTTCCCGTACTTTTTAAATTTTTATTCTTTCACAAAGCGCAAATTTCTTACTCTCTCGTGTTTGATAGTTTTACAGGATTTAGCCCGAAGATTTCTGGAACTATTATGAGAAAAATTTAACTTTTATTTGAAAAATATAAAAAAGTTAGTGCCTGATTAAAAAATTTTTTTGTTGGTTTAACCCAAAAATTGTGTTTGCCAAATTTCAAGACTCTAGCGCTATTACAACTGTTAATGGCCACCCTTTTTGGTTTTTGTCTAATAACTTGAAAACTATAAAAGATATCTGTTTACTTCCAAGTTAAATTTTTCACTCCAAAAATATTTCTATGTAATACATATCTAAATCGAATGTGGGGATATATAATATTATATCTGGCCCGCGAAGTTATGATGCATTTCCAAAGTGGCCCTCAATATAATTTAGGTTGGCCACCCTTGGTGTAGATAGTTCGAAACAATATTTTTAATGACCGGCAATGTTTAGTGCTTCCAGTGTTTTTTGATTTATTTGTCTTTTAAACTCTTTGGCTTCAAACTTTTTTCAAAAATCTTTCAAAGATTGAAAATATTTAAACTTTAATGAATATAAAACAATCGCAATTTTATCGGCAACTAAGCACTAAATTATTTCCATATATCTAAAAGTAAATTGATATTTTAAATAAAAAAATACCTCTACAACGATTAACATCTTTAATATGCAAAAGAAATACTTCATAAAATTCATTAGGGAATCTGATATTTTCCCACGAAACTCCTATGCCTCCAGCTTAAATTAATTTAAGCTTTGGCGTTGAATTTCAACAAACATTTAAAATACCATTCAAAATGTATTTCACGAAAACATAAATAAAATTTGATTTATTACTAAAAACTTATTTATTGGTTGGATACCCTTAAAGAAAAAACCTTAGCCATTCCAAATAGATACATTAATTAATTTCCTAAAAAATTAATTTAAGAATGAAAACATAAATTAGAATAAAACGCAAATTATATGGTTGGCATCAGAGTTTGATTGGCTATGATAAAAAGCTATGAAATTATGATCATAACGAAAATCTTAAACATGAAAAACAAACAGAGACTGATGAACTGACACATTTACAGGTGCGCAACAGAGCCGTAGTTAAGGGGTAGCGAATGATGCAATTGACACCGAGGCCGCAACATGGGGCTCCAAATGTAGTGCTATTTTAACAAGAAAGATGCATTTTGAAAGATTTAGCAGCACAAAAATGTGATAATTTTTGCTGATACTTGTTGTACGGACAAGCTATTCTACCAGTTGTTGCATTGGTCGTAGTTTTCTTTTTAGCCTGCTCTGGTGTACTTTCATTTAGATTTAATCTAAGGAGTTTATTTACCAAACAAAAATGTATAGTTGCTTCAATTATTTATTTTTTAACCAAATAACTATAATTATAGTTACAACATGGACTCGTGGTTACCATAATTATAGCGAACAATTGAAAACTATAACCTGAGGACCACCACCCTTAGTTTTTTCAGCTAACAAATGAGTGCAATATGTAAGCTGTTGTTCGTGATGGAAGCACCTATGATGTTACGATATTGTGATTTTACTAGCGCTGCTTTGGAGAACAAACAGAAAAAAAAGTTTGCCGTTTAGGTATTTTTTTAATGAATAACTTAAGCTCTTGACATACACTACGTTGGACTTTTCTTGTGCAAACCATGGTAGGCGTTTAAAACAAATAAGGTACAACACTTTTGCATACAAATATTTTCAGTAAAATTATTTAATTTAATAAAACAGGGGTGACTGATATGTAAAAATTACTTTTTCCAATACTGTCACATTTCTGTTATCTCTTTCAGACCGCCATCAAGTTGACCGTACACAAATTATCTGTTCACTAACACGCCTAATTTGCTGTTTAGATATGCAACTATCTGAGCTGACCGATCTTAAAAATTTGAATTGCGTTTCTCTTGTATTTCTGCCCCTCTTACATTTTTATTTTATCAGAAAATTTGTCCAAAATGAACAAATTACCGAATTTTAAAAGTTTTTTTGTGCGTTTGTACTAATTTATGCGTTTGCACCAAAAGTCCTTTTTACCTGTAAACTATTTAGTTATATTTTACTTTTATTTAGTTCTACTGCCATCATAGGTAATTTGAAGTTAGGTGCGAGCATTGGTTAGCAGCACCTTTTTTCATATTTCTTCTTCTTTCCTTTTTCGTATAAATTGTTTATGATTTTTTTACAAATTCTTTCACACTCTCTTGGGAACATATTTGGGTTGGAAAAAACTAGTAGCCAGGGATATATAGATAGAAAAATTAAAAGCTATAGACAAAAAAGTGCAGCTGATGAGCGAGGGTTTGTTTCTAGGCTTTTTATATGACCTCATAGTCATAAAAAGGATTTCATGTGGCAAAATAAGTTCAGGGATGAAACTGGGTGAATATAAAAGATTTAGCGTTTACAAGTTAAATCGTTGAGTTAAGTTTGTAGGTGACGAGATTTTTCTCTGACTGCCGTTTAAATAGTTGGAAAAATTTGTTTTTTTCGACTTTTACTTAAAGGCACATCGAATTACTTCCT
This sequence comes from Meiosimyza platycephala, assembly GCA_963662105.1. NCBI lineage: Eukaryota > Metazoa > Arthropoda > Insecta > Diptera > Lauxaniidae > Meiosimyza > Meiosimyza platycephala. The sequence goes on along the minus strand of OY759210.1, from coordinate 524,150 downwards.
GAAAAATCTATGTATTTTTATAACATTTGTTCGAGTTGTGTGATTTTTACTTTTTCCATATTATTAATATTTGTTCAGCTAGTTATTAGGTTTTTGTTTTGTTTTCTTTTTACAACATTTTACATGATAAATTTTCTATTTAATCCTCTTTGGACTCCCTTAAACGGGCAGTATTATGACCTATTTCATATACTGAGGTAACTTAACTGAATTCTATTTCTTGAAACTAAATTAAGCATTTCCACCAAGTTCCATCTCAAAACTAATTTTGCCATACCAATTTAAACCATATGTTTTTACTTCACTATTAGGACAGGTGCAAAAGAAGAACATTAAATACATTTCTTACTAGCACTATATAATATAGTTATTATACACTATATTATATATTATGCAGCTTTAGTTTAGCTTACGTTACATAATACATATCTTTAGAGAAGAAACACCTGCATATCCCTCAAGGATATGGCTACATACCGTTCCTCTGAATTAAGGCTCTGAGAGACTTGGGCGCATATTCAAAGTTATTTTTAGGTTAAAGTTTGGCACAGCTTTTGGCTGCGTACATATTATGATCATAACCTGTTGCTAATTTTCAACCTGGGTTTGATAATTACTATAAATATATGCTAGTCTTCCAGAACAATAGAACTATTTAAAAATAGTTTTGTGCTATTTCTAAAGATCTTACTCAATTTACTTATGAGTCCCCAGTGTCAATAAGGATCAAGGCAATCTCCCACGCCGCTGTTGCTTCAATATGTAGAAATTGAATAAGTTTTCTTCAGTAACCCTGCAGCAAGTTTAATTTGAGCGATAAGCTTTCACTGCGAAAAAAACTTCACATATCCGACATGAATGTATGTAATTTATGCTCAAAGGAAAGTCTATGCAACAAAGCTAGGGTCCCACGGCAAGGAAGCGTATCCTGGAACATGCAAATTTTCAATATTCACAAAGTTAAGTGCTTGCAGTGACTAAACATTCGAGTGTTATTGTGTCGGTGCCAATGTGAATGTGTTTGTGTAGGCTTGTAAGCGAAAGGTTGTTGATGTTAACGATTGATAGTGTTGATGTGTGATGTGGGTTTCGCTGTTATGGTAAGAAACAACAACAGCAAACTGCAGTGGTGCAGCATGATTTACTTACGTATGTGTAAGTTTTGTTCATACATAATTTTGCAACCAAAAAAACTTTATAAAATACATAACAGACATGTAAACTAATGCACTTTTTATATTTCTCCGTTAAAGTCAAGTCAAATCTTGTTATGGACTCATTCATTTGTTATGACCAAAGCATAAATAAATAGATAGAGGTCTATTTGATTTTTCATAAAAAAAAGTCTCTGTTGCCTGAAGACATATTGTAGAGAATAAAAGTATTTGCTAAATTCTAAGAGTAAATCATCAAATTTTGAAAGGTTAAACCTTTACTACGGGTGTTTATATTTTGAAATATTCATTGAGCCTAATGCATCATATGATAATTTTAATTATTACCAAATGTTTAATAGATTTAAAAACATAATATAATAGCACCATATATTTATTTCGCCTTTATCGAATATGCCATAAACCAAATTTTTGTTATTTAAAATGAATATTGTTTTTCTTTTCTGTATAACTATTGAGTGTAAGGTTCTTAAAGTGTATTCTTCTCCAACTCTGTCACCCACCCACAGAGCAAATACACCGCTGTTGCCAACATCCCAATATTTGCGTAAATAGCGTAAAGTGCTACAATTACTGGAATTACAGCTTTGGTGCATTGTATATATATCTATGTATTAAGTATCTTTTTTATATTTACGTACTATGAGGCTGGTGGTGTAAGTGAACTTTGTAAGCTGCTTATTTAATGTAATTGCAAATTTCAATGTGATTTCTTCTTTTTCTGGTCTTTTCATTCTAAAACATTTATTTTTTTTCGGTTGAAGTGAAAAATATTAGAAGTTAATTTAAAAAATTTTTAGTCAGGTGTATATGATTGCATAAGGGTTGTTTTCCTTAACTAGAAAGTTTGTAACATCTTAATTAGGCACACTACTTGATCATAAGGACTATAATTATATATTTTCAAAAGGATATTTAATAAAGCAGCAAGTGCCACTTCAAACACAAGACGTTTAAATCTAAAATGTGTCACGTGTCAATTATCTATTAAATAATTCAAAAATGACTCAACTGTTTTCAACGGACTTAAGCTAAAATAGTTCCCACTCGCTTACTCTCTAATAAAGTCATTTAGTGGACTTAAATGGGTTTTTAATTAAATGTTGCATACAAAAGTAAAAAAATGGGTAGAAGTACCTTAGATTTTAATATAGGTAACGTACGTGAAGCTTTTTAATGGAAACATCACTAAAAATTCTGCCTCTAAAAGTAGCTTAATTATATAACATTTTTCGAAATGAATAAGTGGTTGGCTCGGAAGATATTTCTCAGCTAATTAAGCATTGCTCGACTCACAATGAAAATGCGTTTAAGTACATGCCTCAAGACCGCCTCTTGGGTACCTGAGTGGTGGCGTGTAGTAGTAGTTTGCTGCGATGTGGGGTGTTCACATCCAAACTTTAAACAGTAATGACTGCATTTTCTTAACTACATATTCAGTATGTAATTGCATTCGATGCCGACAATTGACACATTTTCGGGAAGCGATCATGAGTTTGTTTTCATTTTATTATTTAATTCGGACTTTTTTTTACAAGAAAACAATATTAAAAAAATATAACAAAAACAAATGTTTTCATGTTATATAGACATTCGTCAAGAGGCCTTCAATGATGCATGACATGCCTGACACCAAAAATGGGTTAATTATACACCAAAGGGTTTAATTAAGTGGAAACTCATCAATTAATTTTATGTATGTACACTAGGGTGATTGAAAAATTTTTCTTTTTATTTTTTTAAGATGCTGTTACTTAAAAAGTAAGTTTAAGATATGAAGAAAAATTTCACGAAAATTCAGCTCTGTATCTCAATTTTATGGCGCCGAAAAGTTTTATATGTAAATTGTATCCAAAAACTTTTTTTTATTAAAAAAGGTATGTGAATAGGGGATGAATGTTGTTGGGCTGCGGAAGGTCATTTTTGGAAGTAATTTTTTGCGCAGAATCCGAATCTGGCCTCAGAGTCACGTCAAAATTCTGAAATATTTGAGGTTAAGTACCTGAAACATAATGTTTTTCGTCTACTTTCGAGGCCCATGTACAGAATTCAAAAAAATTTGTTCCGCCAATTTTTAACAAAAGCAAAAGTTCTGTTCTTGCCCTTTAAAATGCGCTTTCAAGTGGTGGTCAGTGATGTTTCCATGCAATGTTATAGCCATTTTAAAGTGACATAAATTTGATACCCTAAGACCCAACAACATTAACGAACCGGGTTCAAACCCATGTCACCATAAAATGGCTGTAACTGCGAAGAAATATCTTAGATGACGATTTAAAAGCTCGTTTTAAAGGAGAAAGACGGTACTAAAGGACGCCTTTATTAAAAAAATAAGCTGAACAAATTTTTATATACATGGCCTCGAAAGTAGACAAAAAACATAATTTTTTAGGTACTTAACCTCAAATATTTCAGAATTCTGACGTGATGAGTCAATGCTGAGGACAGATTAAGATTCAGCACACAAGATTACTTCAAAAAGCAAATCTCAGTAGCCCAACAAAATTCATTCACATACTTTTTTAATAATATATAGTTTTTCCATACAATTTACATGTAGCACTAACAGACTTCGGGGCCATCTTATAAAATTGAGGTACAGAGCTGAATTTTAGTGAGGTTTTTCTTCATATCCAAAACTTGCTGTTTAAACAACACTACCTCAAAAAAAAAATTTTAACCACCCTAATGTACATATGTATGATTATGTGTCGTGTGTTTGTATGTTAAAGGTAGGTATGTAGCATTTTTTAGTATCTCATTAGGTTAACGTTAAAAATTTTGAAGGATATAAATTATTGAAAACCCTCCAGTGCTCTTCAGAGTATAATATATGAAAGCGGACATAATTTTAAAGTGAGAACTTGAACTGTTATTCTATTACCCATCTTTTTTATAAATAACGGCTGTTGCAGCCCGCGAGGGGTCTTTAAAAATCAGTGTCCAAAAAAATTAAATTTTAAGGTTAGAGTTTTCAAACATTTGTAACTTGCTTTGATTTTCAAATCAACGTTGTGCGAGTTTTGAACTAAAACCGAATGAATAAATATAACAATATGTTTGCAATAGTTGAAGCATTTTACCCATTAGTGTCGTATAGTCAAAAGTCGTGTCCTCGATCCAATGGACCATCTTTAGGACTCTGGAGAATAAGTAAGCATTTCTGCAAAATTTTCTAATATTTGAAAGTCATTCTGGTGCTAAGAAAATACGAAAAGATATCTATAGTATATTGCGTAACCACAGCTTTGCGCGCTCTGGGCAGATGAAGGCTATATATTTTTTTCGCTTTATAAAATTAAATTTTTTGAAAATACTTTTTAAAAGATATCCTTACCTTTTCCAACTCTAAACTCTAACATAATTTAGACATATTTTTCTCTCCTTGGTATTGAAATTGATGAGCAAAAAAAGTCTTTCGATCTTTCATTTAAAAAATTTTTTCTCGTTTGAAGCCCCATATGCCTGGAATTCACGGCAGATTCAAAGATTCGACCTAAAAGTGCTGTAAGTGTACGCTTCAGATATTACAACATTACAAAGGAGTAGAGGCGGAGACTTCTAAAATATATTGGGGGTGCAACTTTCAGCAATTTTTCAAGTGACATTTCATGGGAGGAGGGATGTAGAATCATAGTCATCAAAAAGTATGAAAATGTAAAAGTATATGATGAAGAAACAATTCACAATTGTACTCATAATTCATTGTTCAAAACATTACAAAATTTTTTATGACAATACTAATGTTTTGCGTCTAATTTCGCGCCGTTTTATGAAATCATTCGGGATCTCGTTTTAATGTAGATTGGATACATCTTCGAAATGTATAGTACATACATCCAAAATGCTTAAGGACGTTGAAAACGCAGGGTTATTTTATCTGGCTGACCGGAACTTGATTTTAGGTTGACTCAAGTTATTTTTTCTCCAATTGTTTTGTACTTATGTACTTTGTTTTTGCTCTCTAAAATATTGGAGGCAAAGCCCCTCAAAATATTTTTTGGGGGGTAAAAAGTGCCTAGCCCCCCATAGTCGCCGCCTATGCAAAGGAGTGAAAATGAATTCGCTGAAAGAACAATTTTTTCCGAAAATCATGTGAAGGCTAAACGATAATGAACACTTTTATCAAACAAATTTGATTGATATACATTTTTTATAAACATATCCAGACAAAATTAAATATTCATACTTTGGCTTTATGTTTTTTTTCTATTTTTGACACGATTTTTATTTTAAATATTTTGATTTTTAGATATTTTCGATTATAATAATTTATATATTTTGTTTTTACATTCATAAATAGATATTATTTTCTGAATTCTTTAACATCACAAATGTTAAAAAAAAAAAAAAACTAAAAGATAAAAGATAAATAACTCATTACTCAAAATGGGGATAGCAGACATGTAATTATATAGCATTTTATTAACACAACATTAATTAACTAATTACAATAATTAATATCTTTCTACCAGTTAAAAGATATTTAGGAACAAATTGTTAATGTACATACATACATATTTAGTTATTAACTAATTCATGAAATTTCAAAGAAATAATAATAAATATCAATCTTACTTCCGATTTAGATTTTTGAATAGGTAAACATTTATTTTTTAAATAATACTGTTATTATATTGACAACGGAGTAGGTTTTTTTTAAGTTTTGCAGCAAATTGTTTAAAAGGAAACACATTTTTACTGGCCAAGCGGAAATGATTGGATTGCACTAAAAGTAATTTACAACAAAAATATTTATTTATTTTTTTTAAATTTAAATATTCAGCTAATTTGGAGGTGTTCCTGCTGGCGCTGGCCCCGGTGAGTGTTGTGGCACCTGATACGGGCTGAAACGTTGGTAATGATGCTTGGCACGCATATCTGGTGAAGGTGAACCGCCCGATGAAGAGGGAGTCGATGGTGGTCCAGGTGGCTGTTGCATAGCTGGTGGTGGTGTGCGATTTGTTATAGCAGCAGCAGCGGCGGCGGCTGCTTGGTTTGCCACTGCGGCAGCTTGTGCGGCCGCGGCTTGTTGATTGGCACTGGCGATAAATCCGGCTGTGAGTTGGGGCCATTGTTGCTGCCACATGCCGATGTTGAAGGCACCCAGTGTTGGCGGACGTTGATATAATTGTGGCAGCAACATTTCCGTGTATGGTGACCGACCGAACATTTGCAGATGTTGACGTGCCTTTTCGAGGAATGCTAATGATGCAGCATCAGCATCTTGCGGCGATAGATGTTGCATCAGTGGTTCAGGAAAGAAGCGGAGCGGTGAGCGTAAGTGCTGTTCCAGCAGAAAGGCGTCCATAGGATCTCTGCAAAAGGCGTAATCAAGTAAAGAACATCTAATAAGTTGTAAAAAATAGAAAGACATAAAGTTAAAAATGTATTTGAAATGCAGAAAATGCAGTATTTTTTCTAATTTCATAGAAAATCATACAAGTTACAGTATAAAGCCGAAAATTAATTTTCGTCTGAATGTAACAATTGCGTAATGCGCCAATGAGAACTAATGCCAAAACCAGATATTTCTTTTATGAGTGTAGGGAAAACCGCTCATAGAGAAAATAAAAGAGTCATCCAAAAAAGTTTGGTCCAAATAAATCTGAACACATTTTCAGTCTTGAAAAAGACTTGTATGGAGCAAAGTTTACTCACGCCTCGAAAACTTTTGAGGCAAATTTGATGAGCAAGTTGCCACGAAAAATTGGAAAATGCATTAGTGTTGCCGTTTGTCGAAACAATTTGCTGCCAATTTGAAATTTCTTTTCAATAAATGTAACAATACGATTTTTAAATACATATACATATTAAAAGCGCTATTGTCAGAATTTTGGTTTCTTTTTTGATTTATGTTTTGTTTTGTTATTTAAATACTTAATATATATGTTTTTTTTTTTTGTGGCAGTAAGGAATAACAGCTTAATAGCATAGACAGACGACAACGTAAATTTGCATAAGTAGACTTAATTCAAATTAACTTATGAATTATCCCCATCCTAATGTGCATTAGCTCTAAACTGAATTTATACTGAATTTAGCTATTTCAATATGATAACACAGTCGATAATTGTAAATTAATAATGTCACTGTGAATGTGTCACAATTGATGATACATTGAATTTTTTGCTTATATTCAAAAATGAATGAGCAGCCAGCAAAAGTAATTTATTTCAATTTCGTGTGTAGTGAGATGGACGAAGAGGTGCCGCTAGAGCTGTGGGAGTAACTTGCCAACGATTTGCTTGTAGATCGACTCAAGATGTTATTCTTTATTGCCACAGAATTTTGTGCTTCACACATTTTACAATTTGAGGTACATATATTTTTTGAATAATCGAACTCCGATTTCAAAACTTTTAGAGCTTTTGACTGTTTTGGCTTATTTTATTTCTTATACTATACTATCCTCAATAAGTATATAGATAAATATCAATTTTAGCTTTTGTCAAGATAAGGTCCCTTCACGCAGACTGGATCACTTACATATTTACTGTTATTTCTCCACTTTCCAATCTATGCTTTTTATGTAGTAATTCTTCATCGTTGCTTTTAATTTTCTCATAACTCGAGCATGTTTCATTGACTTCGCAACGATATCATAATTACATCAACTGCTGCCAATTGTGCGTTAACTACAACAAGAACAACTACTACAGAGTTCTCATTACTTTTATGTTTTCATGTACGAAACGCTTCAAAGTTAAAATCGCCGACCTATAATTTTGTGAATTGAAACCGCCGCATTTACCATTGCAAAAGTTGGCGAACGTGTTGCTGCTGCTGCTGTTACCTTTGCCGTTTTATTGTTGTTGTGGCAAAACTCCTAAAATAAGAGTGAAGAGCAAAGTCTTTTTTTTGGCATTTTGCTCACGCAGCGTTTGGAGGTGCAGTGTGTTGGCTATGATGTTCTTTTTGCTTTTTGACACCTGTACATACATAGCTGTGTGTTGCTGCCTCGCTGTCTGTTTACTGCTGCTGGACGTTGCTGCATTGCCGTGTGACGTGGCTGGCAGCATAAGCAGACAGTAGTTGATTGTTTTGCTGCGTCTTTTTATTATTTCTCAATTTAAACTATTGCGTCCTTTCACATTCTTCTCTTCCTTCTGTTCATTCTTTATTTCGGTAATAATATTGGGCCTGGTTTTAAGTAAAATTGTGGCTTTTGGTTTCATAGCGGTGGTCATGGTTACACTTTTGTTGCATATTTTCTTGAAATGGCATAAGGTTCTACTCGACAAGCGTCAAATGCAATTACTCAATTTGAAATATTTTTGAACCAAAGAAAGAATATGTAATAATTTTTATGTTTATCTGTTGTTTTCAACTCGTGCTGGTGGTACATAAATGTACCTAAAAAATTTTTCTGACACATCATTTCGATGTATTTTTTTCTCACCTTTCCAATGGTTTTATCAGATTTCCCGAAATTTTCCATTTTCCTGGTGAAAAATCACAAAACGTGTTATATCTCAAAAAAGGTATTTTTAATATTTTTTTAATGCTTTTAATCGAAAGCTGATGTTTTTTTACATTAAAAAAGTTATTTTCCAAAGAGTGCTTCACCAGTTTGCTATGAGAAATACAGCGCGAAAGGGTATTTCGCATGTATTTTGTTCTTGTGACTCGAGTAACGGCAAGAGTTAAACGATTCGATTAAAAGCATTAAAAAAATATATTAAAAATACCGTTTTTGAGATATAACACGTTGTGTGATTTTTCACTAGGAAAATGGAAAATTTCGGAAAATCTGACAAAACCCATCGAGCACGAGTTGAAAACAACAGAATTTAGAGCTCGCGCGCTGCGCTAGGACATTCGACGTATTTCTTCCCATATATGAGTTTCTTGTAATAATTTTTCTATTTTCTCATATTTATACTTTTCATTTCCATTCGATTTTTTTTTAACATTTTCCATATTCTTTTGACTCTTTCAACCTTTTAACTTTTTCCAATATATTGTTTCAACATTTTTCAAACTTTTCAATTTTTGTAGAGGTTTTCAACCGCTTTCAATATTTTTCAACATTTCCAATATTTTTTCGACTTTTTCAATTTCTTTCAACTGTCTTCAATAGTTTCCATATTTTCTTCGACTTATTCAGTTTTTTGCAACTGTTTCAACACTTTTCAACCTTTTAACATTTTATATTATATTCGACTTATTCAACCTTTTCAACGAATTGTTAACATTTATTTAAAAGGGGCTTTCAATGCAGTGTAGGGTATTTGAGTTTCAGCATGGTCGAAGACAACACCTTTACTAAACTATGTTCACAAAATACTGGCTAACATAAATAGATGGCAGAATTTTCTTGTCAAGTTTTTGTCTATGCCACCAATAAAATGCGTCATAAATCAGCACACAAAAGGAATGCAAACAACATATACATAATACATACATGTACGTACATGCACGTGAATAAAAAAATATTTGTAGTTCAACTCACCTATCAAAATCAGTCAAACGAGACGAATCACGAAAGCCTTTCGCAAATGGATTCGAATCGATTTTCAATTTCGTAATCAATTGATTCTGATATGCCGTGACAGCTGTGAACACCGTCTCTGGAAAAACGAATGTTTTATGATCCATTTCCTGCAGCTCCTTGGGGGTGTTTGGTATGTTCTGACCATGACTGAGTCGCACCAAATGAATGCGTGGCTGGTAGCGATGCATTGAGTTAAGCACGATCTGGACGGCAGCAGTGGGAACAATAAAAAAGCGGAGAAAGTGTGGAAAAATTTATCAACAAATGTGCCAAAAAAATAAAAAATGTAAATGTGTTGTTTGGGTTTTAGTTTAAGAAACACTACGACTCACTATTGCTGCGGAGGGAAAAACACAAAAAACTGAAACTAAATTCACGTTGATATTTTCTCTTGCATTTTGGTCAAATTTATATAAAAATTTAAATTATGCTCTATATAAGAAAGCTGCATTTCTAAAGCTACCCACCGTTGCCGCCTTCATGAAAAAGCTATAGAAACGATTGCCACAAATTTCGGAATGAAAAAAATTGCTGCAAATGAAAAACATTTTTACGTGCAACATTTTATTGTTTCTGTCTGCCATGTTTCATATATTTTTTATAACATGAAAAGCGTTTGGAGTTCTAAACAACAAATGCCACAAACATACGTAGCGGAAATGCAGTGCGCATCTGTAATAGTGCCATCAAATATTTATGTTCATTAAATTTTAAAAATGGATGATTGTTGTTACTTGAGTTGGTTTTATGTAACCCAACCATTGTATAACTTTTTTACGATTTTGAATGCACAAATTACAATCGATCAATTTTTTCACTCAAAGAGATGATTTGGTGCGATCACACTTTTCCAGTACACTTTAAAAAAAGTTCATTACGCCTGAGAGAAAACTTTATAGTTAGCGTGAATCATCAAACGCCAACAAAGGGCTGTTCTAGTATAACGTAACACTCTTAGAGTGGGAAGGTTCGGGAAATGTGACCGGGCGAGGTGCCTTGCGTAATCAAAGTTTTAAATTATATAGATGGTACCGACTGATGTATAAACAAATTTTAAGCCTACCATTAGCCGTTAGCTCCGAAAAATGATGTCAATCATTGACAGTTTTTACATCTACAAATTTCTCAACATATTTCAAATGTTAGCTTCTTTGCAGAGCAGTAACTTGAAAGTTAGAGGCCCCAGGGCAGGAAAGAGAAGACGGGGCCTCGTGATCAAATTATTAGTTCAAATCATCTTCTACACAATTCAATCACTTAGTTTTCTTCTGAGTGATTAGCAAAAATGATTTTTTCTTCTAACGAAATTTGCTTTAGTCGCAGCTGTTTGAGGGCCTCTATCCTCCGGGTAGTCACGGTCCTACCACTTTATGGGGGATATAAATATCTGTCGCAAGCAAGATGATAAATTTACATCGAATTAATTTTGAAATTAGTTTAGACTTACCTGACCGTTCTTATCCATCTCGTTATTCGTCAGCTTCACTTTTTCGAACGATACAACCTGTTTGCGCAGCGCATCACAACTAATCGGACTGTCTGGATGCGCATAGAGGCGCGCTGGAGGTGGCGGATCTGCTTTGCCTGCAACCAGCCACGATGAGCGATGATATGCATAGCGGTAGCGACGTGAGTCCATTGGAACTACATCAATCAACACAGCATAGCGATCGGCAGGCTGAATTTGACGCAGAGGCCCGGAAAAACTAACGCGAACGGTAGGAAACATACGTCTGCAAAGGACAATAAAAAGATGGGGTATTATAGGAGTTTCTTTGCTTTTAAATGTCCAGCTATTGCATGGCAATTGAGTCATACCAAAGTTTTAAAAAAATTAAACGAAATAATTGCCATACATTTAGGCGTCATTACGCCTCAAATTGAATGCACAATGCGGTTAGTGCTCATTTAATTTCTTCAAGTGTAAATTAAATTAATGAGTACTACACGCAGAGAAGTCTTTCAGTAGCAATATTGTCCTTAATGTCAGCGTTGCTGCGTTTATTTTTTCACATTCGTAGTATTTTATTTGTTATTATTTATGTGTCAAATGCATGGTGTCTTTTGCCTCTCTCCCTTTTTCATTTGTCCACCGGACGCATAATAAAATCATAAATTCACTAAATTGCATGTAAATTACGTTTCATCATCAACATAACAAAATAATCATTACCATACTCACACACTCACAGTCAACTACAATAAAAAGGTCCTTTACTTACAACAACACAGAAAAATTATTTAATGTAACCTTTTGTCGCTGCTGCTGCGGTTGGTGTTGCCCACCCCGGTTGTACCCGTTGCTTAATTTGGTATTAAGCTTCAAATTGCTAATTTACACTCACTGTGAGTGAATGTGCGCAGAAATGACTATCGTTGTTTCTTTTTTGCTTTTGCTTTATATTTAAGCCACGTCAAGAGGTGTAGTGCTTTGGCAACATTGTTATCTACAATCGTCTGATTTAATAAGCTGCCAACATGCGAAAATACCTGAGAGGTGCGCACGAGCTTAGCAAGCAGCGATTTTAAGTGTTGAGATATATATATTTGGAATGAGGACTCCTTAACATTTCAGTGAAATTATGCTACAACTATTGTTTGAGTTCCCAAAAAAGTATATGCAAGCGGTGGATTCGATTTCTCCTTTCCTTTTATGAAGGCACCCTAATATTTTTTCCTAATTTTGTGTTTTTTTTTCGACTCGTTTTGAAGCCCATTATCAACACCTTCCGCATTTTCGCCCCTCTAACGACCCGCGCGTCAATAAACATAAAAATGCAAATTTTTACGACAGCGTTTGTTTGTGGCTCACACATTTGGTAGTTTCCTCCAACTTACTAAAAGTCTGCATGAAAAAATACAACGTCGCATAATAAAAAATTATGAAAATATTAAAAATATTTTTGCATAACAAAAGCCCGACTTTCAACCAACTCACCAAGTGATAAACCGACGAACGACCGACGCGACTACAGACAGCAGACCATCTTAACTTCTCACGTGATCTTATCAGAATGATAACGCGGGCGCATTTTCTGTTGTTTTTTTCGGTGGTTTTATTAGTTTATTAATTTTATCATCAGCATAATTCTTTAGTTTTAATTTTCCAGACAGGCGAAGGGAGCGAACACCTGAAAAACCGATCCAAATAAGCAATTATCAGTGTGTCTTAACCTTTTTTTTTGTCGTGTACTATATAGGCGGGCATTTTGAAACGGTTTGAGTGTTTCGTTGGAATGCTCGTTTGCTGCAAGACACGCAAAATAAAACATGAAGCCGCGGATATTTCTGCATAAATATCTCGAAAAAACATTTTTTTAAGGAGTACTAGGGCATAATTCGTAAGTAGGTACTCCTTTTTTCCAATGGAAAAGATAGCTTAAAACACAGTTTGGGAGCCTTTAGAAATGTACAATGTCTCTAAAAAAGTTTAATCAAAGCCTTACCAAGATTGAGAAGCACTGACAGGCATGGGGATTACTATAAAAAAATATTGAAACAACTACATTCTTTTAACGGTGTTGCTTTCAACATTTTTATTATCCTTAATTCATGTTTTCATTTTATTTCAACTTCTTTCTTGTCGGGCTTTTATTGTCTTGGTTTTGGCCAAGAAATATTTTATTGCGTGTTGTTTAGTCAGTCTGAAAATTCGTTTGTCTTTTGGACCCTCAGACCGTTGGCCGATGTTTGTAAGTAGTTGTTGTAATTTAAGGGGATTAACTTGTTTCCTTCGTTTAATTTGGTTATCTTTTGGGAGTGTTGTTTCTGTTGAATTTGTTGTGTTGTTGTTGTAGTGATAAATGATTTTTATTAGTTCAGCTGCAGTTTAAATGAGTACTAATAATGCAGTTTTAATTAAGTTGTGAAAATAATTACGCGCTTGACTTTACATAAGTTTTCAACTTGGCCTCCGGTAAATCGAGTCAGTTAGGTTATGGTCTTCGACTTCAACAAGGGGTTGTGTTCTGAAGCCATATCAATTTGTGACAACTTTTTTAACCTACGTTTTTCTACCTACGTTTATTAGAATGAAATTAATTATTGTGGCTAGTCATTTTGATGAAGTTTTTGTCTGTTTTTGAATATATTAAAATTATAATTCTTAATGTATGAGATTAACAAACGTAGGTATCTACATATTTAACTTTTTTTTTAAAGTTTCATATTTTTTCATATTTTAGGCGGCCTCACGCTTACAACTCAGAGATTCCTGAACTCAAGCCCCAGTTCAGATAGGGTATTACACTTGCAATGCTTCCTAATTTGTCTTTCTTCCTAATAATTTACTCCTCCTCTTTTAACTTCCTGGAAGTTCAAAAGAATGACATTTATTATAGACAGGGCTGGATAAAGGATACAACGGAAAAGATTAGAGCATACAGTGGCTGATGCTGTGTTCTTAGGCTCCAGCAATATATTTTTTAAAGCGAGGTGGTTGCTATCAGTTGGTCGTTTCCTTTGATCAGCCACACAAAATAAAATCTTCTTACTTTTGATTACGTGTATAAATCATGAAATTTGGATAAAATTAATTTTTTACTTTGTAGTTTCACTTTTTTTTCTAATTTGTGATATGCCATCACTTGCCTGTTAAATATCGTTTTTTGCTCATCAAGTTTACAATATTCATGGGAAATTTCTTCTCAAGGGTGCGGCAAATATGTTTGGAGGATGAAGGCATTAGTTTGCTCAGAAAGTTTACCGTATGCATCGATTTCAAAATTTGTTTGCAAGGGTGGCCCTGATCGATGGTCATTGATGTAATATATTCACCGAAATACTTTTAAAAAAAACAAATCGCTTTCTAGGTCGACCTCATTTTGTCGCAACCTCGAAGTTTACGCAACCACGTGGCAATATGTTACTTCCTGTAGCTTAAGCTTTGTTATCCTATGTTTTCCTTAATATAATTTTGGCAACTATCCCTTTGATACGACATGTTTCTAGATCTACAAGAAAAAGCAAAACATATATTTTTTTTTTGCTCCAAAATTGTAATCGTGTTGCCTCTAGGAAACTCTGCACTTCACCACACCACACTGCGAAAATCAATAACACCATTTTCCTCTCTTCCATGCTCCATTCTCCCTCACTTGCTATTTAAACAAAGGCGTGTCTTTCATTACCACATCGGGACTCATCATATTTCCTTGTCACTTGTGAAGAAAATTTATGACACCACACATGCAGACGTAGCTGTCACCAGTGCAGTAGTAGCAGGTAGCACCACAGTTAGCGTACATGGCATCGCAGAAATGAGAAACCCCCTTTAGCAGAAATTCGCTCGACAGCCGCAGAAACAAGGCATGCATGTCGCAATTAGCACCAATGTTGCATTCATTTAGCGCAGCAACAAACAAAAGAATAAAATACGACAACGGCCACTCTTATCTGCTCCAGAAAATCTCTTTAGACCCAAGTTTTCCTAATGAACTTGGATTATTTTCCATTTCAGTTCTAACTTTCGTGTTTTCAACATTTCGTGAACAATCACATAATTCATCGCCAACATTTACCACAACGTCAAAATGTTGGCAAGATATGTTGTTGGACATTTGTTAGTTGTAGCAATTGGAATTCTTATACAAACAGCGAGCGAACAAAAGCGCGAAAATTCAGTATTTGTTTAGCTTTTTGTCCGGTCACCTAATCCCCGTCCCAGTACGCGTCACTATTCGTAAGTGGGAAAAATTAATGTTTACACGTTAGCAGTTCTTGACTCTGACTCACAGCAACGTAGAAATCAAAGGGATATACCAGTCCTTGGGCGACGGATTAATTGAATGGAATTCAAAATTTAGAAACTTAGTTAAACTAGGAAAATTTTATGAACAGCTTGTTTAGTGGGAGAATGAAGTGTCAGAAGCAAAATTTCGAAAATCGGCGTTGCAGTATTTTAACGAAGTGTTTTTCAATAATTTGTATAATTTGCCGTTTTTTATTCGCCAAGTCGCGAAAATCTTAGGAATGTCTTAATTCAAAAAATTATTGGATTGAATTTAAGCTGTAAAAGCAATAAGTAATTTACATATTTTGCATCCCCTCTTCCCAAAATCCTGGCTACGCCACAGCTGATTCACATAAGAATCACTCGCTGTTTTGATAATATGTATGGTGATAAATGCAGCACCAAAAGCAACTTACAGCTACAAAAACAAACTACAAATTCTTATACAACAAAACATTAAAAACAACAACTAAATGGGCCAAAAATTGCGACCACGAAAATTTCATAACACATGTAAAACTATTGTTAGGGGCGTTACGGTGCAATAAATTTGGGAGGGTAGAGGTGGAGTTTGTTGTGAGAGTGCCTCATTTGAATAAATTTGTCGACTCACATTTGACAATAGCTAAGAGGCAGCGAAAATTGGAGAAAATCGTATGGCAGCTAATAAACGCTGCACAACGAATTCAACGAAAACTCGTAAATCATATTAAGTCTTCGCCATTTACATTTTATAGGCCGAATTGTGTGATATCAACCCCTTTCCTTTAGGCTTTTTTTTCAAATGTTTCTATGATCTATGTTTTGGTATCACAATACCGTGTTCAAATAGGGGTCAAAATGAAAAATTCACTGGAAACAAACCGAGTAACTTAACAGCAAAAATACATAAATTCATATGCTTCTTAAGAAAATCTATTCTCTGGATACTGTCAATAAGCCAAAAAATGTGCCATATTTAGAAGGTCTCTTATGGTGAGACAAAGTTTCCACTGGACCGGAAATTTCTCAACATTTGAATTTTTAACTGAAAATTTACACGGAAAAAAGGTTTTGTATAAAATAATGTGATATTCAAAAAAAAAAATTAAAAGGAAAAATTGTCGTATAGCCCTGTAATTTCAAATTTTATAAGATACTCAATACAAATTGATGGGTTAACGCAAACATTACAGTCAGTCTAAAACTTTATTTTTACAGTTTCAGAATGGAAACATACAATGGTCAGGAAAAAATTTAGTTAGCAAAAATACTAAATAAATATTGAAAATATTATATCAGGGCAACTGTAAAATCTTTAATACGTATAATGAATAATTTATTTTATGAATCGATATTACTTTTTTGTAAACAGCATTGTATAAAAACGACACAAGATGAAGATATATGGTTAGCAATATAAATCTGTGTCAATGTTGCCAGACTGCTATGTTAAAAAGAATGGTTTAAAAAAAGTATGATTTTAATAAAATATAGAATTTGCATTTTTACAGAATTTTTGTTTCCGTGTACTTAAGATATCATAAAGATTAAAGAAAGAAATTTCAAAGTTATGTATGTACTAGAAAGGTTACCCTGATACTTTCGAAGGAGCACGCTAATCAATATCTTTAGAAAACGTGGTACAATCGCAAGTTTGTGATCCTAGACATGCTCTGCAAGAAAAATTCAAACTAAAGTAAACTGCATTTCTGGTTACAAATTTAAACTCAAGTGAGGCAACTAATACCATGAAAATTGAAATTTTCTTGCTACCAACTCGCATGTGGCACATTTCGTCCCTTACATTCGTTATTTTAGAATTTTTTTCTATTTCTTAGAAGCAAGACCTTTTGAATGATATCAAAGAGACTTACTATGTAAAGTACCTTAATGTTGACAAAACATTCGCTGCCTCACAGCAGCAGAAAAAAAACATAATTTATCAGCAACAATGGGATGCTGTCTGTTGTTGCAACTTTTCACCACTTGCTGCGTGACAAATACTGTGTGCACAAACAACGTGATATTTTATTGAATGACCACCAGAAAAAAAGTCTACATACTTATGAGGTTAAGGGACTGAGGTAAAAATTACCAACATATTTTGTTCTACTTGACCAATTAATATATAATGGGCTCCCATAAATCAACTGTATTGTACTCTTGATATATTTCTAATTGAAAAGTTGCGAGTAGTTTAATACAAAAGCATAAAGCAAAATATGCCCAAAATGATTTCAATATTTTTACTACCAATAGCAGCTAGTTCTAACCAGATCAATTAATATCTTAACTATTGAGCTTCTCGACACTAGTGCAACATGTTGCGTCAACATTGCCCACTACAAACTTTATGCCAACATTTGCACTTAATCTGCCTTAATTTGCCGTTGGCGAGTGAGAAATGCAAAAGGCATAAATATGAAAAACAACACTGGGTGTAATGAAGAAAAACTTAAAATTAAAAGCAAAAATAAACGAAGTGGTGACATCGATGGATATCAGAACTTGGTCAACAGTTGACGAATGCGTGCTCTAACGGTTGCAGTCAGCAAGAATGTCGGTATCCTTTGCACTAATTATAGGGCTGGGATGTATGTTGGTGCTGAATTTAAAAATAAACAACTGCAACAACAACATGCAATTTCAGTGTTAGCGACGCAATCGGCAACCATTACGATGCAATTTATTTGTTTTTTATTTTATTATTAAAGCAACAACAATCGCTCGCATGAAAGCTGCACCAGCAACAACAACATAAGCAACACTGAAAATATTACAAAAAAGGAGTAAATTTGTTAATGTGCCTTAAATGTAATTTGCATGCATACATACAAACGTATGTATGTATAATAGAATATGTATACGTTTGCTGGCTACCAAGCTGGAAAATAAACCATTGGTGAATCCAGTAACAAGTCTGCTAAACAAAAAACAAAACTATGGGAGAACCTTAAAATATATTGAAAACATCCTTATGTATAAAGGAGCATTTTTTCAATTTTTAAGATAAATTTTCGTGGTGGAAACGCTGCAAAATGTTCAGATCGTTACATGTCATGCCCGATTTAAAATCCACAAAAGATTTTCCCCTCCTAGGGTTGTTATTATCGATAGTGCAAGTTAAATTTTAGTACTCACAAAAAGAGGTATTATTTTACAGATATTTTTGACGAAGAGAAAAACTTTAACACAAAAATCTTTCAAATGCGGTACTTATCATTGGGTTAGAAAGCAAACTTACTTTCACACGATTTTGAATTGTCCGCGTTCGCTTAACAAATTATCTGAGATAGATTACTAGGAAAAACTAGGCAAAATAAAAATATTTGTTAAATGGTTTTGGTGATTTTGGGCGATTCTTCATCAGTGGATAACGCCAAAAACATTCCTTTCAGACGTAGGCGGAGTTCTCCAAAGTTTTATCGTCCAAAAATAATACATAAAACCTAATTGATACTAGGAATTTTTAGAAGAACATATAGGAAGAATTTGGTACACTGAGAAAAAAGTCAACTAGGACCTGGTTAATTCAACTAGGAGACGTAATGTTTTGGTGCCATGGTGAAATCTTGAAAGCACTGTGAATAGTGAAGCCGGTGTTGGGCATATTATAGACTGAACCGCGGTGAGAGAATGTAAATCCTGAACCACGGCCGTAGGCCGCCCAATTATCCTCACTTAGCACTTGCCAAGTATACAATGAAATTGTCAAATTTGGTTGTCTGACTTTGTAACTGTCGTAAACTTCACTAACCACAGTGCTTTTGCATTAAAATTTCATTGCACATCTTCAGTCTTAACGTAACTAGTTTGGCCTAAAAACTAGTTTGGACGGTCACATATACTACATCAAATTTAGATATATTTCTATAAAAAATTCAATGTTTACCAGCGTTGTAGATATTTCCTGTTTAATTTACAAATTTCCTTGTTAAAATATTGAAACACAAAAAAATCAACTACAAATAAAAAAGTTAAAAAATAAAAAATGACAAAAAATTTGGACTATTTTTTCTTAGAAAAAATCGCTAAAAAGCAATATGGAAAATTTGTACAATAATATGCACTATACATCATACATATATCTGTCCATTTTTACAAAGCGGAAAAGCATTCATATAAGTAGCTGAGCATGCTTATAATCTAAGTTAGCTACAAACAAATCTGTTAATTTTTATGAAGAATTTAAAAAAAAAATCTAAAATTATTAACAGCAAAGGTGTGCCTGTTTTTTGGTTGATTTGCCGTGAGAAAATATGATATCACGTGTACAGAAGTTCTTAAGTTTTGGAATTTTTAGGTAATTTATTTGTCTTTTTTTTGTTTGAAACTCAAAAAAACTATTTGGCAATAGTTGGTCGGATGATTGTACCAACACTTGACATCTTCAATGATTTTCCTACAGGGTTCATTTGATAGCTCGAGTTTATGTGTGTGTCAATTTATATTCATCCAACAAAGGGTTAACGACAAAAGTTAAGCAGCGCAAAAATATTGTGTTTTTATATTGTTTTTGTTGCCGTAGCATACGTAGTGGTTGTAGTTGATATTTGTAAAAAAAAATCCTTAATGTGCGATTTGCATGTTTGAGTATGTTTTATGAATAACAACATAAACAACTGTAATAATAACAATAATAATGAAATTGTAAAAAAGTACAAAAAATAAAACAAAAACATCGCGCTGAGTTGCTAATGAAATTTAGTTTTATTCGAAATGAGGAGTTCAACGCTGACTTAACTAATGGATATATTTTTAGAAAGGGAAAACTGCAAAAAAGAAACACCTTCATTCGACATATTTACAAAATTTTCTTGTTATTAAATTATGAACAATTAATAAGGCAATTTTTTTAATTTATTTAGGTTTTCGCTGAACATTTTTGCTCCTTGCGACGGTGAGTATACCATTAAATTATATATGTATATCTCAAGTGACACCCATACTACCGCTTGGTATTTTAAAAGACGATTTATTAATATGAACGCCAACTGCTTTAATTTCATTTACATCCTTATAAGTTTTAAAACACGACAACAAACAGAAAAACCATGACCAAATTTAACACTGAGACCAATTTTACATCATCAACATCATTTCAAAGGTCATTAATATATACGATTATGATTCCATTCATTTACTACGGACTCATAAATTATTTATTGACTTACGCCCGAATTGGCTTTACTCTAATCATTTCAACTTTTGTTTTGATTTACCACCAAAGAGCCGAAATCCCCTTTAAACCTTTTTTTTTTGATTCTGCATTAAAAGCTCGTTAACTACAAGAGAAATGAGACGACCGCATGTCTAACAACTTTACAATTACAACAAGCAAAACGTTAGAGAAAAAAACACATGCGCGACATAAAGATCATTAAAAGTCAGATCGCAACAACAAAGAAAAACACCGCATTCAACATTTTAAACAGAATCTTTTTATGAAAAAACGGAAATGTCGTTTTTTACAACTTCGTTCTCTTACTAATCATTCTTTGCTCAAAAATCTAATCACTCTCTCTCTCTCTCCCCTCACTTACCTTCCCGTTTTTGTAATAATCATCTCTGTGCCGAGGTCATGAAATTTATCCCATAGTTCCTTAGTTTCCAGATGACATTGCACCGGATTGAGATCATCACAGTTGCAAGAGCCGACTATTTTTGGTGTTGCCTGTACACCGAATAAAAAGGAAAAAAAAAAGACAGAAAAGTTTTAGTTGCATAATTTTTGGCGTTAAAAATAGCGAATTTGCTAACTTTGCGTTTTACCTGTACAGGCTCCGGTGACAGACGATCATCTTCTGTTGTCGCTGGACTTTGAGGTGAGGCGCGTCCACGACTATTGTTGCTGCTACTGCCGCCGCTGTTGTGATTGTTGTTCCGGTGGTGGTGGTTACTATTGCTATTGTGTCTAGTGTGGTTTTTATGTTGGTGATGATGATCGTTGCGATGTGTTTGATGTTGAGCACGTGCAGCAGCGCCACGTATTGCAGGTGCCTCAGAATCACTGCAATCAACAACATCGACATCGATGTCATCGTCGACTTCAGTATAGCGATCGGCGGAGTAGGGGCCTACAAAAAAATAAAATAAATTAAAAAATCAAATCATTTCTAAACAAACTATGTATACAAGCGAATAAAATCGAGGGAAACTATTCTCAATACACGATCACGTGAAGTCTGTTAGCCGGTTCCATATAAAACGGAACTCAGTTTCAAGTGCCGCCCATTTCAGTCGAGTTTTAATACCACCTACAGCGACTTTCAGCAATTAAAGTTTTACTTGAGATCATTTGACACCAAATGATCTAGCAAAAACTGAAAACAAAGGGTCTCTGTGAGAAAGTGTAGGCATTAAAATGGTTTTAAAACTTTAGTTAAGCCTTCCATTATTAAATAGAAAAAAAGTCTTCACTTTTAAATAACGAAGCCCCAACATTTTTGGAATAGAAACCTGAAAAATAAACTGTGAACTCTGAAATTAATCAGAACGCGACTGGGAACGAAGAGAGAGATATTTTCCAATAAAAATTAAAATTCGAAACTAGCACGTTTCAAAATATCACATTTTTTCCATTTTCCATGTGAGCTCAACTCACGACAATAAATAAGTAAAGCTATTTCTTTGCATTGACCTAATTGGCGCGCACTGGTGTACCTAGCGGAAGATATAGATCCATAGGGTCAAATATGATTTTGGCAAATGCAAGCCATGATTTCGACGTAAATTCTATGTATCTTGATTGAACTTCTTTTTAAGCGCTAAATCAAGAACCTAATATCTACCTTGGAACACCGTGCCAGGCTGACCCTTAATAGATATGACGCCTTATAAATCAATAGCATTTAGCTATTGTATAATATTTTTAAATTTTAAAAGTTTTAGCACAACAAAGTGTATTTCTCGAACACTCCAAACACATTTTAATTCATCTTTTTTTGAAAAATCACCAATCAGCGACATCTTTCTGAAAAATTTTTGATTTTAAATTTAAGATCGGTATTATTTTCTGGCACATCATAAACTTTTGAGTTATTACTTGAAAATACCAGCAAATAGCATTTCTTCTTCAAGCCACAGAAAGTGTGAATGATTTTTAATAGGTGTAGTTTTATTCATTTTCATCTTTTGTTTCGTTTTCAGTTTTCTTCAAATTTATTTGTTCTGCTTTGATGCTTTAGATCAGCCATTTGTTAGATCTATGTATTTTTTATGGTTATTGTTGGAAATTATTTTCAATGTTTCGCAGAAAACATTTCATCAACAACGCTGCCGACAATGTTACCATAAATTGTTGCAAACGTGTTAAAATGTTTATGTAGGATTTTTCAAGCGTATAACTTCAGAAAATAGCAAAACTCATTCAATAAAAAAAAATTAACATATTTTTTTCCATTCGATATTGTTGGCCTACTGTATGTTTAATAAAACTTAAATAAAACAGCGAAATAAAAGAACGATATTAAGAAAAACACATTGTTTCAAACTATGAAAAGTTTATGAGGTATGAGAAACACACGCAAGATGCTTTCAGATAATGGGACTGATACACTTGAAGCTAATTTTAGCGAAACCTGAAAAGTTTCGTTCAGATATTTTTCTGATTCATATTAACTTTTTTTATTTAAATTAAATAAGACTTTGCTCCTTGAACTTTAATTAAATCTTTTTTCTTTTTTTCTAACAAATGACTTGAATACTAATTGAATGCAACAAATTGCATTTGTCGATTGCATAAATAAACATAACATTATCAGTGACAAAATCAGTAACGTAGGTTGTCAACAACATTGCAAAGCATTTCAACAGTTTACTTTTCACAAGACTGGCTGACTATTGTATACATAGTTTATCCGACTTGAGCCATACATGTAATTCGAAAATTGAAAAAACTTATTTAAGAGAGCAAGCCAATATATTTTTTTTTTATATTTTTTAGTTCTTGTAAAAGTGTAGTGTAAAACAAAGTAGGTACATAAATGCTAAATTAATTTTCTAGAAGCAATATCCCACGAAACCTGTTTGAAAATATAATAAATTTGGCATGATACCGCTTGAAGAAGAAATATTTTTTTGAAAACTTTAAAATTTGCTTTCTTGTGTCCTTTATCTCCCCACGGAGCATAGAGCCATATAGCCTTACGAACAATAGCTGCATTTTATTCGCCAGCTGCTAGGTCTCACAGGTACCTTTTTGTATGTAGCTCAGTTCGTGTTTGCCGCCAAGCCTTTGAGCAATCTTTTAATTTCATTTCAAAATTTACAAATACAAATCTACCGGGCAGCTCTGGAGCTTAAACACATGCAAATATAGCTTACTGTGATTTCCCATTCAGTTATTGCCAGACCCAACGACAAGAGGCTACGGGTGGACTCCTGCCGGGCCTAACATTTTCAGAAGTCTTGGGTTTTCGTACAAAACAAGTACGATGAAAACATTCGCTTCCAAAAGATGAAAGAAAAGGATATCATGAACGCTGCAGCAAGTTTTGTGAAAAATGAAGCACATTTATGAAGCGAACTTCATGGTTGATCTTTCTCCATTTGAGTTGTTGAGTGACATTGCTTCAAAGAAATTGGATACACTTTCTCCAAACATTTGTATCGCTTTGCGCATATTCTGCCCATTTTGCCGAAATTAAGTATATGATTCGGACGCTTTTTATTGTGGTCCTGTGTAATTCATTAAAAAGGTTCTGCCAGCAATATTTAATTACTTTATTTTTTTGACGAATATTCTTCCTAAGATAGGTGTAAATTTTTTAACTCCAAAACAAGAGCTCTTTTCACGAACTCTAATGGACACAAACAATAAAACGAAATCTTTTTTTCAAAATTCAGTCTGCGATGATTTATTGGCATTTTGGTTGGCTTTTATTTAAAAAGTCAAGTGTTCATTTCCAATAAAATTTCCGGACGCTAGGAATTTTTGAACCTAAAAATATTAAAAAAAAAATTTTTTTTTTCTTTTAACTTAACATTACGAAAAACGAAACTTATTTTCGAAATTGGGGTCAGGCGATTTAAATTAGCTTTCAGTTAAAAACAAAAATTGTTCGTTTCCGATAAAATTTCCGGTATCAAGCAATTTTTGAAACAAAAAATATTTAAAAAATAATATTTGTTTGGCTTTTTCCAAAAAAACCATATTTTTATTTCAAAATTCGGGCTCTGGAGATTTGTTGTTAAATAAAAGAAAAAATTGTTAAATTCTGACAAGATTTGCGCTGTCTAGCCATTTTTGAACAAAAAAATATATTTAAAAAAATACATTTTTTCAGCATTTAACTTAAAATAATAAAATAATTTAGCTTTTTTCGATTTTCGGGCTCCTACGATTTATTGGCATTTTGTTTAGCTTTTATTTCAAAAAAAAATTCTTCACTTCCGACAAGATTTGCGGTCTCCAGCAATATTTGAACCAAAACTCGATTCGGGACAACAGTGCAGCGGCGCGCAGTATTTTCGGAGGTGCGCGGATGAATTAATTTATTTGGAATAGTCCGTATTTGGCTAACACTCTGAGTTTTTAAAAGAAATTTGACAGGGAATACAGGGAAAAATTTTACAAGAAAGCTGATCTCTTTATCTTTAAAACGATATAAAAAAGTCGGTCAGAAAGTGTTCGGTATGTAAAAGAACGTCTCATATATAAATAAATAAAATAAATAAATAAATTTATTTCATTTAATGTTTGTGTGACATATTCATCATATTCATATACATACATACATATCTATGTATCACACAATCTTATTTATGCACTGTATACACTATATACACAATTTATCGGGCTTCATCTGGGGAGTAAATGACTCCGATTAAGATTAACCCTAGTTCGGCAAAAGATTTTTGTAACTCATTTCGGCCGAACTAGTCACCCGGGTGACTATATTTAAAAAAAGGTAAAATTTTGGATATAGAGGAAATTTTTTGGCAAAATTGGGAATAGTTCAGAAGTTCTGAATCAAAGAGACATTTTTTAAAAAAAATTGAACCTATTTAAAATAAATATCTGGCAACACTAACAGCTGATTAGTTTGACAGATTATTTACTGAATATTTAAAATTGTTTTTCCAAGGCATGGGCACCAAAGTGTTCACGCCACATAACATTTTCGATAGGAAATTTAACGTAGAATACGGTGGTAACATTAAAAAAATGATACAGGGTGAAAGCAATTGTTAAAAATCGATTTAAACATTTAAATTGTTTATAACAATATTAATTTGTTAATAATTTTTTTAAGAAATTATTTTTATAATTAATATTAAAGTTCATTTTCTTAGTTTTACAATGAAAATTATTTCAATTTTCTAGCTTTAACAGAACTGGAGTCATGAATTTTTGAAAGTGAGTCTCCAAGCCAAAAATCACGAAATTCTCAATTTAAATTCGCTCTATTTTGAAAAAAAAAAAAAAAAATTTCAAAAAAATCCTCGTACTGTATTTCTTCTTTTTCGAAAAAATTTCAACCAAAATCAAAAACGTGTCGGTCAATTTTTGTCAAAATTCGTTTGATTTGTAAAAGAACCATATGGCTGCTTCGGCCGAAATGAGAATAAAAAACTTCAACAGGTAACAATTTGAAGTATTTTGTGTTTTTTACACTTAAGATTCATTAGTTTAAGATGTCAAGAGAGATGGGTTAAAAGAATTTATATGAAATACATTTTTTTTTGTCGAAAAAGTTGAAATATTCACCCGGGTGACTGTTTGGCCGAATGAGGGTTAAAAGCACTAGTCTAGTATTGTGCAACTTCTTGAAGTTGTCAGTATTTGCATTTTATTTGTGAAGATGTTTTTTTTATCAGTTATCGACTCAAAAAATCTAAAATATTGAGAGTTTTCGCAATACTGTATGTAATATAAATGGAATCCACTTTTTTCATTCATTAATTAAAAAAAACGTGTTAGGAGGCTTCTGTTATCGGGTCAAATGTTCGAAAAAGCGAAATTTTTCCACATTTTTAGTTCCTAACTCGCAGATAAAATGAATCGGTAATGCCAGCAATGCAGTTCTATAGATAGGAAGCTGCTAAATGCGAACCTTAAATCAAAATTATTTCCTCACTTGAGTATTTTAAGAGACTTAATCCTTAAATGCCGAAAATTCCATTTATTTTTATGTCAAGGAAATCTTTAGCCCTTTAACATTCTGAATTCGATTTGCCATTCTTTATAGATTTTTTAATGCTGAATGATATCTGATAATAACTAAATCGAAAAATTTCGTCTTTTAAAAAATTTGTAACTAAAAATCGACGTGATTTTATTTGCTCTACAGTTTTTATTTTAATATATTTTTTGACTTAAGGTTTTCTTTTCATATAAATTGAGAAAAACTGAAAAAATACCGAATTTGTTTGAATTAAGGTGGTTCGTTTATAATACCAAACCAGGTATATTTCATATTGAGCTGATAAATTAAGGAAAGTCAATTCGGCACCTCTTTGTAGCAGTGGAAAAACCTCAGCCGATGACTTATATAGAAAAGTTTTTTGTCTCAATATTAAAGAACCTACTAAGACAAGATACGAAAATTAGAAGAAATCTTTAAAAATTTTAATTAAAAATTCCGCCGGACAAAAATAAGGAATTTTAATTATGGCAAATTTTTGTATAAATGAAAGGTTTGCGTCAGTTTTTTAATAATTTAATTTGACTCAGTTTTATTAAACTCCTACATACACGCAAATTTCAAAACAATTTCTAACAAAAAGTTTTCTTCCAACTTTCTAGTTTTTTGTCTCAATATTCGAATGTTTTAATCTGCGAATGCCAACAACAACGAAGGCAAACGAATACTCGTATTAATAATAAAGAAAGGACTACATCCGATAAGTACTATACAAGTCATTACTCACTCAGACTCCTTTCCGAGGGTTCACGACTTGAGGCGTTACCGCCTCGCGCCATTATCGCAGCGATTGAGAAATCCGTGGCGCCGACTGAGCAGCAGTTACTGCTTAAATTTGTTATTGGTGTTATAAGTAGTGGCACTGATGCTGCTTCTGCCTCTGACTTTGTTGTTGTCGCCGTTGAAATCGCAGTGATGCCTTTGGAGCTGAAGGATGATGTTTTGCTTATACTACCGTTACAAATTTGTTGATGATAAAGTTGTTGCTGTTGACTTTTTCGTTGATGTTTTTGCTGTTGTTGTTGTTGTTGTGGGTGAGTTGTGCCCAAAAGCATTTTTAACGCGGAAAAGGATTTACTTCACAAGATTTTATTCGAAATGACGTTTACGAAAAAAAAAGAAAGTGAAAGAAAAAGGATCAATGATATATGATGACAATGTCGGAGGAGGAGTACAAAGAAAATTAATACATGGATTTATTAAGATCTAATACATTATTTTTAATTGCACTTTTTTGAAAACAAACAACACTGTTTTTTATAAGATTTTAATCTTAAAATGTTTTTATATTTTATTTTTTCGGGAAATCACTTTATTTTCACGTATTCGATACTTTCTCATTGCCGGCGCATTTTCAAAACTGTTCATTCGCAAAACTTTTGCATTCGAGTTTTACGCAAATTTACGACAGCTTTGTCACAATTGTGTTAATTTTCTTCCGTTATAACAACAACCGCTTCGTTGTCACGCTGACCATCGAATGAAGATGCGAACAGTTAACAAACTGTCAGGTGGCGCCCAGCGCGCGACGCAACGCAACGTAGCCCAAACGCATTGCTACAATTTTCGCGAACGAACTGCGCACAACAACAATAACGCACTGCTGATCGATGTGTTGCTCAGGCGAAGACGCTGAGAAAATATGTCTTTTCAACACTTTGCGGACCAGCAGTGACGCGACAGCGACGTGAACGAATCCAAAAAAAGGAAAACAAACCAATACGTAGGTATTCACCAAAAAAGTTGTTAAAACCCCCAAAGACAAAGCAACAACATAACAGTAGAAAAACATATGTATGTTCAACTAAGACGCTTACGTTATAACGCAACGTTACGTTGAAATTAACGTAAGACTTAAAATTAACTCTGAAGTTTGCTGTCTGCGCTTTGCGCTTCCGTCTTCCTAACGTGGCCAAAGAAACAACGAGCGCGTTGAATACTAAAAACTCAGCGGAAGGTAAATATTGCTCGTCTTTTGTTGTTGACGTTTTTGTTGTTTTCATTGGAACAGCTACCGCAAAAATTAAGAAAGAGATGCCGCTATGCGAGAAGGCAACTGAAAATGGGGAGCCGCGTTAAATTGGAACAGAAAAATACGGCTTACTTTTAATGGTTTTTAGCCGCAACCGCAAAATTCATAATTCTACCGTAATTTAGTGGTATGAAAGAGACAACCATACAAAAGGCATACGCTCAAAGTCTCCCGGAATTTCATAACAATGAGCTTAACAACGATAAATTCCAATTCGAGCGTTAAGTGAATTCCTTCACCCAATGCGGTTAAAAACTGAGTGAAAATCGTAATACCACAAATTTCAGCAGCTGCATGAGAGGAATGGCTCTATTGGAAATTAATAACGGTCTGTTGCTTTGCTCTTCCCACACAAGCATCTCTTGGCAAATCACTCATTTGTAAATTTAAAAATGTCGTCTTTTGATATCGCGTTCTCTTTCATTATCTCATTTAACCGACTTTTTCGCACTTCCGTTGCATTAACTTACGGGATAAATTCGTCATTTTGTTTTTGACTTTGCTTTATGGTTCATATTCTCCTTGGAGTGGGGTGTGTTTAACCATGTTGGGTGTTTCATTCATTCTGTGTTACTTTTGTTTTGGCTATTTCAATTCCGTTTTCACATTCCAAAGAGTTCCACTTAATTCCACCACGTTTCTTTCTTTGAATTTCTTTCTCATATTCACGTTTTTTCCATTTTATTTTTAATTTATTTTAAACAATTAGTTTATTAATAATTTTTCAACCTCTGAAATGTTTAGTAGTAGTTCAGTTAATATCCTTTATTTTAGCATTGCAATCGAATGTTTTAATTCATGTTTCTTTCTATAAATATGTGTATTAAACTGACCAGGCGCCGACTTCTGACTTCTTTAGCACCTAAACTGCTGGTCCATCCTAATCTGCAACTAGGTAGACATTTTTCATACATTTCAAGCTATTTCTAAATGAAAAATTTAACCTCTGAAGACGTCTTTAATAATCAAATAGAAATAAGAGAACCAGGAAATTTATAGGCATTTTGGAAATGTTGTGAACCCAGGCTCGGATTTAGAAATTTGGTGAATATGGAAAAAAGAATTTTTAATATGAAAAGTGAGGACCTTTGTTTTTTTTTTTGCTTCTCAAAATTATTTAGGTTTGGGGACACCATTCCAAGTATTCGCACTTTTTTCCCCCTGTGCAACTCTCACCATCACCAATGCATTATAATGCATTACTACGCTTAAAAAAATTTACAAAGTTCCCAATATTTGCAGCCCCTAAATACTTGCCGCCTGAGGCACTGGCCTAGTGTGCCTGTAAGGTATGTCCGGGCCTGTGTGAACCTTTTTGTAAACAACCACATTGGTACTCATCTACACAACTACAACAACGTTGTATTTACATTAGAAATGTTCGAAATAAACTTGTTCTAAAATTTTCCGGGTACGCTTAAAATTCGATACTTTGCTCCTTTTCGAGTACATCTTCTATAAAATAAAAAATCTACGTTGTTACCTGAGCTATGAAATTTGTTTGCACTTTTCAAAATTTGACTAAAAAATGTCCTTTTTTCTTATGTAAAATTTTTCTTCAGCAAAAATTTTACCGATATTTTTAAGCCCATACATACCTATAGGTATAGGTTTCTATTTCTTAGAGTGTACATATATATGTATTAGGGTGGTTCAAAATGCAATACATGTTCCGATTTTTGGTGCTCAGGCCCGAAAATATATCTTTAGCCCATGGAGCTATCGTACCAAAATTTCAAACGAATCGAACCACAGGAAGGCGTGTCAGTGGGTCGATTTGTATGATTTTTGTGCATTTTCGAGACGATTTTTTAGTATTATTTCTTTTAATTAAAAAAAATATCAACTTCGAGGTATATTCGTGGTTATCATTTTTTTTTGACTCAGTATGATGTGAAATATGTGTGAAAATTGTAAATCAGAAAATCGCCGCAAGTTTGAGTATTGATTCATTGATACGAATGTGAAAAATGCTAAAAAATCTGACATACTTCCACTTTGCCCGTTCGAAACCATATCTATTTTATATTTTTCGGCCACGGCGCTATGCACAATCGATTGGAAATCTTTTTTTACATAGAAAACGATATGTCAAAAATTTTTTATACCAACGATGCGATCTGGAGAAATATTTGATTAATAAAAGCAAGCATTTTCGTCATATGAAAATAAAGATTTTTAGTTGATTTTTGTTCAAGAAATGCTAATATTTCACATTTGCTCATTTTGTAGATTTTTTTGATTTTCGGCGGCCACTTTAACTAATTTTTTAAACTGATCTTCGTCCTTCATTATCTGTTTGTTGAAATTTTGCAAAGACCAATTGCTCTTTCCGCGGTGTCATTCACAACATGGATTTTCTGGAAAAAGGCCACATTTGCTGGCCAAATGACGAATCGTGCGAGTGTTCGAAGATTGTGGCCCAAAAATTACATATTATGAACGACACCGCAAAAAAAGCGATTGCTCTTGTGCAAAATTTCAACAAACAGAATATACCTTGAAGTTGATATTTTTTTTAATTAAAAGAAATAATACTAAAAAATCGTCTCGAAAATGCACAAAAATCATACAAATCGACCCACTGACACGCCTTCCCATGGTCCGATTCGGGTGAAATTTTGGTACAAGGGCTTCATAGGCTTAATGTATGTTTTCAGGTCTGAGCACCAGAAATTTGACGGCATTTAATTTTTCCATACTATTTTGAACCAGCCTAATATGTATGTATGTATATAAGAAAAAATGCATGATCTCTACGCACATACGTACGCTTCTGTTTTTCTTGTTTGATAGCTAAAACTTTTTTGCTATTTTCACTATAAATATCGCTCATTTACTTCAAGACTGGCATAACTTGAAAAACGTGTTTTTGAGTTAATGATGCAGAAATATCCGCCGTTTCATGTTTTATTTTGTGTGGAGAAATCAAAATGTTACCTTAGAAACTTGCCTTGTGAGAAGAGTTTATGTAGACATACTTACTTTTCTTCATTTTCATATAAAAACCAATTTATTGAAAACCTTAAATGCGGTTTTCTCCCACTTTATGTTTTTTGAGTTATGCCAGTCTTGAAGTAAATGAGCGATATGTATTGTATTTGCCTTAATACAATATTATTTAAAATTCGCAATACCAGTACCGCTTCAATGAACACAAATTTATTTTTTTTTTTTTGTACTGATTCGGTTCCTTAGAAATTGTGAATTTCTAAAATTATTTACACTGAGCACATTGGTGCATAAAATGACTACTTCAAACAGGTTTAAGGTTAAGTTTATTTGATTTGCGTAGTTCGACTCTGCGAAATCATGAAGGAGACCATCAAAACATAAGTTTTGCACATTTCAATTTCTATTGAGAGAAATGCTATAACATTACAGTTATACACTTATGGATTTATGTCAGTGATAATGCTAAAATTTGTCAATTATGAAGAATTTCATCTTCCTTTGCTTTATCGTATAGGTACCTATACAATCGAATTGTGGCCTTCACGCAGCTGCTCAAAACGATATTCACTGAAATGGTTGCCGCATCAAAAATTGCAAAAAGGCATTCAACTTTGAACTTAAATTCAAGGATTAAGAAAGGCTCATCTTGAGCTGCAGAAGAAAATATTTTGTTTTTTAACGGCGCGAACGCCATTACTGGCGAGTTATTCACATTAGGAATAATCGTTGTGTACCGTGCAGATTTGACGCCCCGGGCGAAGAAGTAATTCACCGCCCTCTACCTATCAATTTGTTCTTTTCCCATCGAACATTTATTTATCAGAACAAAAATGGTCGATTTAAACTTTGCGAAGAAAATTTAATTTCTTCATCAAATTCATCTGTTACTTTGGCCTCTTGTGATATTGATAAAACTTTCATCAGTTCCGCACGCCTTTAAAAATTAAGGGCAGCTTTTGAGGTTGACTAGCAGCCGCATACTATATTTCAGTAATTATTGCTTAAAGTAATTTTTTCCCAAATTTATTTGGCCCTATGGGTGTCCTGTTCAATTTCATCAGTTCTTCCATCTGAAGAACATCAGCAAAACTCGTAAGAAACGAATGCTGGGAATTGCAATAAAGTACAGAATTAAAAGAGCAATTGAAGAATTATCGCGTAAAATTTTGGATGGGCGTCTTAAGAAAAAACTTTTAAATATTTAACCAGATTCTTCTTTTTTTTTGTTGTAGATATACATACATAGGTACGTTCATACATTTGTAAGCTTAGTAAAAATTTTTTTAATTAAATAACTATAAGACCAGAAGCGTAACGTGCATATTTGGCGCCTGGGATGAACAGTTGCAATGCCGCCCCCTATGTACCCAAAATAAAAAAAATTTTATCGAGCAAAAAAAAACAAGAAAGGTCCTCACTTCTGACATTCAAAAAGTCTAGCAAAATTAGATATTTTTCTCTTTAAGTTCGCGATAATATCCACCTACACATTAAAATTTACTACATCGAACTATTTTCATTTACTAAAAATAAAAGGTCGAAATTTTTGACTTTCAAAAACCCTAGCAAAATGAGATATATTTTACGACCATTTTTCCGCCACCCAAGCCTTGCGCCCGGGACGACCGCCCTCTTGCCCCCCTAGGTACGCTACTTTATAAGACTCCTGTGCTGTTGAACAACGACGTTCAGTTGATTTGCGTTTTTTTATTGCGAAGGTTTGTTAAATAAAATAAAAAAAATAGGTATGTTTCTTAATTCATTTCATGCGGAATGAATGAATGATACATGGTTTGTTTCTTATATTAAATCTGGGTAGGTACATATTTATAAAGTCTTACCACAAAAGTGTTTATGGCAAAGGGTATTAAAAGAAAATAAAATAAAAAAAAGTAGATTTAAAAGAAAATTATTGGAAATTATTGTTTTAAAGCAGTTCAAAATGCTTATACGCAGAGTAGGTCTAACGCCTTAGCCCCAGGAAATCTCAATATTTAAAAAGTCAATTTTGTTTCAGAAAATCGGTTGTAGTGAAAGAAAAAAATCTTAAATCAAATTTTTAGTAATCGATTAAAGAAAATAATACCTACATACACATGTACATTTTCGGCATTTTTCGCATCATTTAAATTTGAAATAAATTGTAAGTTATATAAAAAATCTTTTATGTGTTCCTCCATTGCGCATTGCTCGTACTCCAAAAAAACTCATCCTTCAACAGCAACAACAACTTAAAAAAGACCGAAAGTAATGGCGTCGCATGTTTTTCTAATTTACATAAAACCGCAACAACTGTCAAAGTGACATGACAAATTTATTACCAACACCGCTACAACAACAATACCATTTTCCGGAGCAACAACAATAGCAACAATTTAACACACATACAAATGTATTTACATTTACCAATACAAAAACAATAAAAAACGAACCATTTTTTTTTTTTGCAAGTTGTGCGACTCGCAACGTTGACAACAATTTTCTCGCATTCGCACACTGACAGCAACATAACCTCAAACATTAACGAAAAAAGGAATAAACAAATAAAAAAATAAATGTAAAATTGAAAAACGAAAAGAAAATTGGAAAATTATGTATGTGAAATAAATAATTATGCGCTACACATAAACAAACAAACACTTAAGTGCACGCCACACACACAACAATATGTAAATGTAGTTGCTTACTCTTGTGTGTGGCACATAATTGCCTGTACCACCCTGTATATGCAAATGTATTTGAGAAAATGCACGACGACAGAGCAAAGAAATGAAAATTTTACTGAAGCGCGCTTCCATCTTTGTTCCCCTGGTTGTAAATTTATTTTCATTTTATTTGTCACTGCGACTTTGTCAGCTGCGTCCTGTCGCCGACAAGGACAACAAAGTGTTGCTGCCATTTGTGCGGGGATCACGCAGTTTTTAACGCATGCAGAAAGCAATCCCCCTTCTTTGTTCTCGTATGTGCAGCATATAATTAAGGCGTTTGTTTTGGGGTGACCTGCGAGTGTGTGCCTATGTGCAACGTTGACAATTTCCAATGATTTGTTATCTCATTTACATATTCCACCATTTTACGGACCGTTTTCTTTTTATTTCTTTTTTATTTGGTTTTTGCGGTTGAGCGCGGCTTTTAATGAGGGTGTCCTTGCTTTCATTGAAGGCAGTGTATTCCAACATACACGCTGATGGCTCAATAGCTTAAACATTTATATGCTGCCGTAATCAAAAACTCTAAGTTTCTGCACCGCTTTTACAACAATTTTATCAGCAAAGTAGATGAAAACTATTTAAAAAGATTCGATTAGGAAAGTGTTTTCATAAAACAAAATCTCAAAAGACCGAGTTAGAACAGCTACTTAAAATTTGATCGTAGACAGTCGCGGATCTATGGCCAAATCAAATAGAAAATCATTTAATAACATTTAGTTGCCTGTAGATACAAAATAAATAGAAATACAATTAATTTCAATTGACATTAAGTCATGAAAAAGTTAATCAAGAAAAGAAGCGAAAGATTAGATGTTTGAAGTTTTTCCTGTTGGGCACACATTTAATGTCTCTTGGCAGAGTAATCCACATTTGATTATATTGATTATATTATTTGGTACGACTTTTACTCAGTAACTATTTTGTAGATCCTTCAAGAGACGAAAGTCGGTGACCAAGCGTGAATTGGAAAGAAACCACGGGTCTAAAATCAATATCGAGATTTTTAATGAAGAGATTTTTATATGACATTTTTATAAAAGATAAAAACATTTAGAAAACACTGTTGTTCATATAAAAAAACATCGTGTATCACTGGTTTAGTCAGCTTTCTGAATCTGTTCCTGTGATTGAAAAATTTTAATATTTGGCCGAATTTTAGAAAGTTCTTGTTGAAAAATTGTCGAAAATCCTAAAGAAAATACAATGTGTATGAAGAAATATAATGAAAATTCAAAACTTTTGTTTTTCTTGTTTGGATTTTTGTATAGCACTATATTTAGTCTAAAAGCTGGGAGTTATCAAAAGTATGATCCTTACAAAATAGTAAACAAAAAGAGACACAGTTTTTGTCTGCATCTATAAAAACGCAAAATTCTGCGAAAAACGTCCGAGTTTTTTTATGAAACTTATTTTAATATGAGGCGTCAATGGCGTCGAAGATTGAAAACACTCCCTCATTCTAAATAAAATATGCTCATGTAGTTATATTTATATAAGAATAAGAATCATAAAAACATTTTACCCCATTGAAACTAATTTTGAAAGAAATAAGTTTTGTCATAATAGCACATTTATATTTTTTATCTGCAACAATTCCAAACACTTGACGTTGTTTTCCACTTTCGTTTTGCTTCTAATTGGATTCTCTAAAATAAAAATTGAAAAATAAGTAAAAAAATGCCAATGGAATAAAGAAAAAAATTAGTTACGCAAAAATAACTGCACAACACGTGATACCGACTGTTCTCGCAATATCATCCTTGCGTCGTCAGCGTGCAATAAAATTGATATAAACCGCAAAGGATCAGCATAGTTTAAAAAGAAAAACAGGATAAAAACAAATAGCAATGAAGAACAACCAGCAAAGGTACACACGCATCCTTGACAGAACACAACTACAGCAAAACAA
Organism: Meiosimyza platycephala; assembly: GCA_963662105.1. NCBI lineage: Eukaryota > Metazoa > Arthropoda > Insecta > Diptera > Lauxaniidae > Meiosimyza > Meiosimyza platycephala. The sequence continues at coordinate 488,011 of OY759210.1, read as the reverse complement.
AGCAATCAAATAAATAGCATAAAATGAAATAGGCATGCAGGATATTTTAATCCTGTCGAAGCATAAACTAATTTTGGTTTGTCTTTTTTTACCCTAGGAAAAAATACTTGGCACAAATGTTGTTACAACTTGCGGCAGCAAAATTGTCAAAATACACAATCAAGCGGCTAAAACTACTCGTACTTTGATGTTATTGTTTGTGCTTTGCCAATACAAAATATAGGACTCGTGGGCACCAACGCATTAAAACACATTTGGAACAAGTGTTGCCAGAATTCGTTGCCGTTAGGTTACAAGTTGGGCAATATGAAGAGTGCGAAAACTATTTGCCACACATGAGCCACTTGAAACACTTAAATTTTGCATACAAAGAGATGCCTGATTGCAATATACACTGATTGTTATAGTTTTAACACGGCTTGGATGAAACGTAAATAAAAGTGTTTTTTGAACTGTATTTCGATTCAAAATTCAAAATTATTACTTTCAGGGTATTGAAAAAAATAGAAAAAAAATATTTAAGTAAATGTTGGGATCGAACAGATCTAACTAAATTCAAGAAATAGCTTCCATTATGTTATAACAATTGTAAATATTCCTCATATTCGAGAATTTTATCTTGCACCAATTCACTGAGTCTTTTGAAATTACGTTGCTTGCTCTCATTGTTTAACCTATCCGAAATACTATTGGCAACATAAATTCTTTCGAAAATTTTCAAAAATCATCGGGTAAGCGTAGACAAATCCTGGATGGTAAAAAAAGTCCTCGTTTTCGAATCCATTGTCGATACGTTGGAAAAGCTTAGTGCTTATATATACTTTTTCAAAAGCATCTCTTTCTTAAGATCTATCGCAGCCTGTGGTTTGGTTTTAAGTTTATATAAGTGAGAAAAAAATAATTTGACGAATCGGCTCACGACAGATCCACCGATGCCTTACTACATGAAACTATATATTGTAACTATATAAACTATTACTGAGGAGCGGACGAACAGAACGGTACATGTCCAGTTGCTAAAAGTTTTCCAAAATCGAAAAACTGTTTATGTCTCTGAACTGATCACATTAATTTGCTATGATTATGTCAATTTGTGCTACTATTTGAATTCATTCAGAACCGAAAAAATATTTTCAAAATGTTCGATACTTTAAGAGAAAACACAAAAAAAAAACATGTGGCTTTTTGCTGGGACAAACTGGACATGTGCCTATTTTGCCAATTTTTTAAGGGGCCGTTCAAGTATTACGTTACGCAATTTTTAAAGATTTTATTGCTTTTTTGAAGTGCCGGAGATAGAAATTACTTGAAGTTTAGTATAATGGACACGATTCCATCAAAACACTCAAAACAACAGCCAAGGACATGTGCCGTTCTGTTCGCCCACTCCTCAATTATGATTTCACAACAGATCCCAACTTGAAATACGGGGCAAGTAATTTGATGAAATATAAACTTATATCAATAAATTTCTTTGTAAAAGTGAATTCCAAAGTTCATTCTTTGCACACGGAATTGAAGGTAGTGGTCTTTTTTTTGCTCATCAATTTCTGATTATGATATTAAATCTTTTTACATTTTAGTCAACAGTGGGCAGCTAATTTTTTTTAAATACCGACATAAAAACCTACTGAACAATACCATTTTTTATTCTTTTTAGAGCACGTTGAAAAAAGTTTTCCGGGTGCAAATGTTTAATTTTAAAGAAATAATTATAAAAGTAAAGTCTACTAAAAACTTGATGTTCCCTATTGTCATTTTATCGCTGTTCATGAAAATTTACAAAATAATTTATACGAAACAAAAATTTGCTTTTTGAGAGAATTGTGGCAAATGGGCTCCTGTGAGGGTGTATTATGAGTAATTTTATCTATTACTAACTTAAGCAAATGATTTATTTTAAAATAAGAAACATAATTCCGAAGCATTTTGGGCGTCCTGTTGTCTACAAATTCTTAAAATTACTCTATTAAATTTAAATACTTTTAATCATCTTTCAAAAATTTTATCACCGAGACTTTAGAGTCGGCATTGTGGCAAGCTAAAAGTGCTTCATCATTAGCATTTATCAGAATGTAGGCACAGCAAAAACAGCAGCAACCACTCTTTGTTACTTGGTTACTTGGCTGTATGGTGTTGACTATGTACATGGCTCTGCATTGTCTATGAAAGATTTTAACAAAAGTTTCCATCACATTTCTTGTGTTGCATTACCTAGAATTTTCTCCTCTTCTTCCTTCTCTTTAATTTTCACCTTTTTTATTGATAATGCATTATTGACACATACCATTGCTCATAATTGTTGATATCGATCAGCAGTTTATTTAAGCGTAACGTTTATTGAACGAGCATACAAAATCGATTATGTTCCTTGTTAATATTTTATTCGATGATTGAGGTGAGTGTAAAACATTCAATGCAGCTCTCAATTTCAATATCAAAGCGCACGATCACTGACTGCATGATCAGCAACACTAAAGAAGGTAACAACGCTATAGGTTTGGTGTCAAAACTCACGCAGCGCAATCAAATTAAATGCATTCTGCTGAAAATTTGTTGTCAGGAGCAAAGAGAATTTAGCTGGTTGAAGCGCAAGACATTTTCTCTGTAAGTTGTCAACTTACCAGACTGGCAGGTTCCTTTTTGTTCGCACACAAAACCAACTTTTTATGTGAACAAAACAAACCATGGTGCCCATTGTTGTACGCTGATCAACACTGATCCAGCGGATCAACTTTGTGTTGAAAACAGAGAAAGTGAACCTATGCCGATTTGTGTCCACTATTGAATTACAGGGATCCTGATAAAGGAAATCGCATTAATCATCAACTTATTGGCATTTGGTATGATTCTTTTGTCCTTATTGACGGCTTTGTTCGGCGGAAAGTTCGTTGATTTTAAACAAAGGCTCAGTGCTAAAAAGGTGAAAAGGTGTGAGAGTTGACAATTGTCAACCTGTTTTAGTATTCCCGTGAAAAATGAGAAATCTTTATTTCTTTTTTCAAATTATCATTGTTGTAAAGTCGTTGATGTCGGTGATATCTGGAATATAATGGCAGCTTCAACACGGTGGAATTTTGGGATTAGTGATATTTATGAGCATCAATATTTTGATTGCATTATAATTTTGGGAACAGACTCGATTATTACTAGATTGGTATTGCTAGACGTTTAGGAGTTCTCAACGATTTTATGACTTTCAATTTATTGATAACATTTTTCATAACATAACGTATTGTTTGTGTTATGTGGGTGTCCACAAAAGATTTTCCAAGGCAGCATGTGCTGTGTGGTCCGGCTATTTGCATTAAAAAGATGTTTATTTTGTTATGATCAGTGATTTTATAGACATAATCTTCTAAACTTGCTGTCAAAATGTAATAATCTATGTTTAATTAAAAAACCATTATACGGAAATACGTAGCTCGTTGTTAAGCAATTTAATCGCTTAATAAATTATTATCAAACTAAATGGAAGATTTTCAAAATAAATAATTTTTAATTGCTACATCGTATGCTCCCAAAAGGAACAGCACCTTTTATAATGTAAATGTAATAACATAAATGATAAATGTTACGCTATTTTATGCGAAACGATTTAAGACGCTCACTTGTGTGCGATCCGCATGCCCACTTTAGTCTTATTGCATTCTATAATTTTTTTCCCTACCAGGATCATTTTGTTAATAACCACACAGAAAAAAATTTAAAAATCCGTCTTAATTTTAAACGCGATCGCACCTGCAAAGGTAATTCTTCACTTTTGCGTCGTTTTCTGCATCGCTTTAGCAAATCTCATCATATGCGGAGGCGTGTCAGCATCGCCATCATTATCATCGTATCAGTAGATCAAGTGACGAGATCAGCACAGCCCTCAACTGCTGCGGGTTTTTTCTGTATTCATTGCACTGCACTGGATCGGTAAGATCATCAGGATAGATTTAGACCGCCTCAACTACCAAAATCTTGCCGACAAAGTGTGTTTTCAACGCTTCGGCTTGCGTTGAATGGATCGCAAAAAACAACGCAAAAAATCACATATTATAAAGCAAAGGCGTCCTCTTTGCCCGAATAACTAATGTGCGTTGAATACAGCTGTGCCATGTGATGTGAGACAAATGCGCATTAGCTGGCAGTTCCAGTTTCAGTTTTAAACCAAAATTACTTGATGTTATATGCACAAGCAAGATTGCGATTCGATTAATTTTCATATTAAATTCGCAGCATAGCTGGTTGTTCCGATGCGCCAAGGTACTCGTATGCGAGTCCAATGCAAATGTTCAAATCACTCCGCCTTGGCGAGTGAACGTACATACATATGTACGTAGGACGTTGATGATCGTTTGCTGTTCTTTTGCAATTCGTTGTGCGAGGGAGCAAAGACGTAGCGAATTCGAGCTTTTCGCTCTATACTCCTGCCGATCAGTAATTTGGTAGGCGTAATGAAATCAAATTAAGCAAGTGTTTGTTGCAGCCTCCAAGTGTACTGTAAACGTCGATCGTTCGTAGTAGATCATTGGATATGTATGCGATTAAAATGTGCAAATTCAAAGGATGGATCGATTTATTGAATATAGTGTGAAGAAAAGAATAAGTTACTGGATGCGAGTAAGAGTTTCATATGAAAATGCAAAAGCTATATACTTATTAACGAGTTCTGCCAGAGTACACTGTTCGATAGTTATAATTGATAGAATCAGGTGCAAAGAAAACGTTCGGTACCTTAAACACCAAAATTCTATTGGTTTTACATTTTAGTACCAGCCTTCCTTCTAATTCTCTTTTATGTCGACATAAGCTTATTAATTATATGTATGTGCCCAGAAAATATCGGACACTTTACGAACAAAAAATTATTATACATACATATGTATGTATATATAAATGTTTTTTCTCTATTTACTTATTCAGTAGTACAAAGAATTACATTGGCCTGTACTTCGAAGTAGGTACGCAGTACAATGGCCCAAAAAGAAGTGCTGTAGGTGTTGCCAAAAGAAGTACCGCCGGTTAATTTATGCATTCCCTTAGATTCGGAATGTTGATGAATGGTTATTTTGCGCGTGTTATTTGCCCGTTGTACCAGCTATAACTGAAACCTTCTCCTAAACCGCTTTCCAACATTAAATTGTTTAAGAGAAAATAAGTAAAAAATTGTTTCGTTTTTTTATCTAAATCGCACAAGTCTGCCAAATCATTTTGTGGCGTGGTGTTGGTTTTTCTTGTTCCTGTAATCAAAACAAACGCGCTATTTTAACAGCAACAATAATGAGGTCTTCGCAACTGTATAATCTTCTCGTGCAATTTTCATATTTTTAACTACAATGTTTAGTTTAGTGAGTTGGTTTATATCATAGAAATGACGTTAATTCGTTTGACGTTTATTACGGACGTTTATTTGATGTGAACCGTACTGCGGGATCGCGTTGTTTTTCGTGATCGTTGCAGATCATTTTGAAAATTCGCATTGCTGTTTGATGTGGTTTCTTGGTACAGCGGCATTTTTTTCAGTCAGGGGAAGCGAGCATGAAAAGTGGAAACATAATTTCAGTATTTGTGGTTTGCCTTCAGAGGTCAATCATATACAGTGATTTAATCAAAGTATATGTGATACTTTTTTTGCCACAATGAAATCGGGGTATCCGATTCCTATGATTTTTTGTATCCATAATTTGATGAATCATTTCTGCATAGTTCATACCATTGTTGCGATAAAATTTTTAAATTTCAGTGAAAAATAAAAACAAAAATATTTAATATAATTTGTAAACCTATAGATATTAGCTCTACGAAAGAAGTTATCAGAACATACAATGTTAGAATTAAGTTAATCAAAGCTATATTTTCGAATATGAATGGTCCAATGATGCCTTCGTTGTGGATTTATTTGTTTCTCAACAAACACTGGTGAATTTTCTGAACCCCAAATGCGACAATTTAGACGCTAAGCGCAGCCATCAAGATAAAAATAACCCTCACCACTGAAGATGATTTTGTTCGAAAAATCAGCATACACCTACTGGATGTTCCATAATTCATTCAATGAACTCACTTCGCTGTCCGGGGCCAGTCGGTTTCAGTTCTTGTAGAGGCATCCCTAGTAAAAAGTAGAGTGATCAGTTTTCGATTTATGGACTAAATATGTTTGACTCAAATAAATATTTGATTGCTTTGTATGTCAACATAGAAATTAATGACCTGTATATTGATCTAAAATTTTGGTCATCGTACCGATCTATAATTATTTTTTTTTAGTTCTAAACGCATTCATTTCTAGGTGGTGACCATTTTGAAATGTTTCTTTTATTTAATTTAGATTGCATGTTTACTTTCCACCTCTGCGCCTTCACTGGCACTCTCTCATCAGCCGCATCAAGTAGTTATTTAAATTTTTTTCACTGACAATTCATCAAAAATGCAAACAGTTTTTACTTTAATTACTACCTTCTGCATAGTGACGGCAGTGACAATTTACAGGGCTGCCGCATGCATTTGAGCCATTTTTAATTATACGGCAGTACCTACAGGTATCCGATCCAAGTACACACCATTACCTACACGAGTAATTGCATAATACCAGGTATATACATATGTATGGTATATGCATATGTATGTACGGGTATGTAATAACAAGAAATATTCTAAAAAAAAGTAATACAAAAAAGATTTCAACGCGACGTTATCACAACGTTTGCGTGAATTTGTGAAGGTTTAGAGCTTCATTGTGGCGAATTAACAGTACTCTCTAGAGTTGCCACAGTGCACGAATGAATACGGTTGACATAGCGTGCATTGCGTCGCACAATTTGTAATAAGGGTGAGGCAAGAGGAAGGGTTCAACTAAAATAATAGAAATGTAAACTGTTGCCGCCCAATTCGTTATTATGTGCAGCAATGTGCGATCGAATCAAACTTATTATTACGAGTGGTGAGCCTGCAGTTTGTGAGTTTACAGTATGTGTAGAGGGGACGCATTGTCGTATGCAGGTATAAATATGTTAGGGTGGATCAGAAAATTAAATGTTTTATTTAATTTTCCCAAAAAGAAGTTAAAATTCTGGATAATTAAAATCTAAGCATTTCCAGTTGCACGCTATAATCTAAATATCATTGATGTACATCTTATTGGAAAAGTATTTTCTTTTACTATAATTATGACTTAGTAAATACTTAAACATATTGCGTACGAGAGGTCCCTAAGAAAGAAATATACCTAGATATAGCCTTTTTTTATACACAACATCAAATGTTATAGGCAACTAATAACTATATTTTCGTATCCAATATATAATGCTTCAAATGGAAAATAAGTCTTACTGACTACATATTCAATGCCATTTCTAAATATTACGTTTGAAAGTAAAGCTATACTTTTACTTTTTACACTCTCGATTTTATTTACACTTGGTTATATGAACTCTCGATTACAAGCACTCCTTGAAAGTAATATGAACTCGCGATTATTATTTTTTATTTAAAAAATATCAAATTGACGTATTGTTGAGTTAAGCTGAACGTAAAGAGACCCTTGGTTATATATAACCCTCGGATTTACGAACAAGCTCTATATTATTTAGGTAATATAATCCTGAGTGTATTGTATACGAGTACTTACTTTGTACTTTCGGCCCAACAGATGGAAAGAGATCTCATACAACACAAGTATCTCAGACATTGTTTTTGGATCAATGTAATACCATTAAATGTGCATAAGAAGCGCATTGATCTGAATACTGAGCACTCTGCTGAAGGTATTTCGGCTCATGGCGCATCTTCTGTACATTTTAAGGCACTATATTGTCCTTACAAAATATATAATTGGATGCACATTAAAACACTTAAATTCATTTCAAATGAGCTCGAGCATATTTGGTTCATAGTTTTCATTTTCCAATGATTTGAACTTGAAATTGTTTATTTCGAACTTTTCGACCTTTTTTTCGAAAAGCAATCCGTTACGATTTTGCAGGCACCACTTTTTTTATTTTTAGCAGTCACTTAAGTTGAGTTTCGAACTCGTCGGGGAGATAAAGCGCCAGTTCATAGTGCAAGATTTTTTTTGCTACACGGTTAGAAATCTTGGATTAAATTTTAATACAAGCGAAATATTACAACGATTTTTAATACAATTTTGATTAAATTTAATACTTTTCAATAGATTACAAAGTTTTGTAATAACTTTTGTATTAAACTTTAATAAATAATTATTATATTTGATTTTTAAACCATCCTGTATTATATTTTAATACTTCAATATTGAACTTTCATCTTACGTTGTCGTCAATATAAATAAACTTTTAGCCAACATATAAATAACACTGCAATACAAAAAAGTATTAAAAATTAATTTTAATATTTAGGCATTATTAAATTTTAATACAATTCTGGTGTAGTCATATACATATGTAAGCCCAAAAGTATTAAAATTTAATCCAAAATTTCTAACCGTGTACGACTGAGATTTTTGTGACGTACTTATCCTTAAAAAATATCATAAAATATTGTTTTTCTTTTCTTAGCGGATAATGAATATTCTCTTACTTTTGATTGAACGAAGATTTATAACTTTATTTATATGTACGTTATAGGTACACGCGTACTATTTATCTGCATTAAAACCGAATTGACATAGTTTTTAATTTTAATAAACCCTATTTTTATGGAATATTTGAAATACCTAATAATTATGGCGTAATTGTAGTGCTATGTATAACTTGAGCTATTTTTCTTGTTTTTTGAAGCTGGTTCTATTTGGTCTCGAGCTTCAACCATTTTTGATATGTGGATAAGTGAAACACGCAAATTGCGGTTATTTATTTAGCATGGACTGATGACTGTTGTTGTACAGGTCGTTTGTTTTTCTCTCGTTGCATTGATCGCGTGTGTCGTGTCAACATATCCGCCATTGCTTAAAATTAGTTGTCGTTGTTGTTATTGTTACTCCTCGTTCCAAGCGCGTTCTTTTATTGGCGACACTGGTCACATTCATCCAAAGATGGCCTCTTTGGTCAACGCCGTTGTTATCGTCGCTTGTACCGTTTGATTAAAAAAATAAAATTTAAAATTCAACTGTTCGCAACAACGAGTAATGTGCAATAGCAGTTTCTTCTACCCAGTCCCACCTTAATCATTGCGGTTCACCAACATCATGATGGCCCTACCTGGAACGTTGCCACAGTATTACTGTATCCAATTGTGTGCACCATATGATTAATTACCGTTCGCTCCGCACTGTCGTCAGCAATGTCGAAGGTGCGTTCCAGTTGTTGGTGCTGTTGCTGCTACTCCACTTCTTTTTCTGAGCTAAAAGACCCCTTGGTTGCCTTTGCCAGTGCATATTTATGAGTTGGGCGTTACTTCTGTCGTTTGGCAACTTTTTGGCCCCTTCTACTGCACATAAGTAAGTTCTTTTGCAGAATTTTCTCCATTTTTGCTGCATACTAAGCAAAACTGTGGCGATTCAAGGCTAACGTCGATCTGCAGTATGCAGTTACATGTGTGAAATCAATAATATTATGCAAAAACTAAAGTTTTTGGTGGACACAAAAAGTGAAATATAAATTCAGCGTGTTTCAAGAAGAAATTGAAAAGAAGAAAAGCTATTTGGAAGCTATCGTACGTGTTAGAGCTAATATTTAGCATCTTTTAGATCACACTGGACAGCACATTTTGAAGAATTATTAGGCTGATGCAATAAAGCTACTCTACTGGACCATCAATCACACTGAAATTCTAACAAATGTCAAATAAAGGTCGATTCAAGTCAAAACTAAAAACCGACAGAGTACAATGGAGGGAAATACAAATCGCACCAACGCAGCCTGCTGTCAACATAATGCCACAAATCATTAGTTCGCTGAAAAATGCAAATCTCAAAATCTCAATTTTACAGGCAATAAATAGTAAGCAGTAATTTTCTGAATTTAACAACACATAAAAGCAAGTCGCATCCCGATGCTTCGGTAAGCAGAAGCAACATTTGATGAGTAGAAGTGCACTAGCAAATCGCTGTCAGGTTCAGTGTTGCATTAGCGAACTGTCAATGTGTGCGACATTGCCACAAGAAGAAACAAATGTTGGTAGTTACTTCGGATGTTCCCAAAAGAACACGCAGAATATGAGCCCACTTTAATGTTAAGCCGACACTCCACGCAAATGAAATGTCAAACGCTTGACTTCAGTCGCGTTTTAGTTCTTATTTGCTGCTATTCGTTCACTCAGGACTAGATCTGTTATATTGTGGCAACAGTCAAAGTGTGAGAATCATGCCAATTTGCTGCCACTTTTAGTTAACTCGTCAAAATAGTTTTATTGTTTCTTGTCAGCCGCCAATGTTGTATTTGACTATGGATGATTGCATAGGTTTGCTAGCCAAATTAGAGCTGATTACTTATTTTTAAGAGTGGGCTTTTGGTTTGCTATCCGAAGATAAGGAATAGGCAGGCATGAAAATGTTCCCCACAAAACAATTGTATCTCAACGGCCATGGCTGCCTTTTGAAATCTAAATTTAATAATGAACATCCGTGTAAATGTAATAGGAAATGTATCAACTTCAAAAAAATCACTAAGCCTAACTCTTGCATGATGCATTGTAGAAAATCTAAAATTTTTCTTTTTCTATAAAAAAAAAAATGCTTTGTCAGTAGCTTATAAAAATTTTCTACAATTTACTGTTCATGAGAAAAATGAACATCAAGCGGAATTTCGTTGTCTTAACTTTTCTCAATTCGTAGTAGGTAATTCGGAAACTTAGCGTCTAGTTCAAGCCTTTCCTGACATTTTCTTTGTATGTAAATAGAATAAGACATTATAAAGGACCATGTGAAGAAATTTATCTGATTTTCGTAGGGTTTTTCGGATATGTAAAGGAACATCAAATTTTGCAATGAAAATAAACATTGGTAGGTAGGACCAGTTGCGTACCCTGCACATTGGGCGCACGGGGCAAAGAAGTAATTTTCCGTCAACAGTTTTAATGAAAAAAAAAAAATTATCAATTTTCACATCTTGGAAACTCTAGCAAAATGAGATATATTTCACATTGAACTACAAAATCTCTACCTACACACTGTTATTTATTATCTACAAAAAAAAAGGTCCACAACATTTCCAAAATTTCCCATTATGCTAAAAACAAAATTTTCATTTCATATTACGCGCTCCACAGCAGCTGCGCCCGCAACTCGCGCCTCCCCCTAGGAATGCTACTGGGAAGGTACTACAAGTCGATTTTTTTATGTAAAACTTAAACGAAAATTTTTAAAATTTACTTAATGTGTAAAATCTTCGCTCATGCTACTAGTAGAACTCTATACAACGATGAGTCGCTCCCTTTTTACTAAGAAATTGTGTAGGCAGAGTTTAACACAGTTAGCGGTCAATTTTCGACAGTTTTATTCATAGTGCTGTTGATTTTGTCGGTCATATTCTAAAATTATTTTTAATAAGAACCAATGGGTTTCTAAGAAAAGTGCAAAAGACCGAACTATGAGATCTATTCGGTCTAACAAACATTTTCCTTACACTACAGATACAAGTGGGAACTGTTTAGGTATTATTCAATATATCAAGATAAAACACCATAATAAAATGCAGTTCCGAGATTCTTATAACTAACTTTCATGAGCTACATACATATGTATGTTATGAGTTCAGTTTGAAAACTGAAACCTATTCAACAGTTGTGTTACTGACTCTTCGATTCCGAATTTACGATTACAACTCTTACGTTGCAACTCTTAAATATCACTGTCTTGTGACAGTTGAGAAGCAAGTCAATGTCAGCAATTGGACAGTAGCAAATTTACAACGATACGCACCAATAATATTTTATCTACACATGTAGATTTGTAAAGAGTAACGCCCGATAAATTGGCTCGAAAAAATGAACCCAGCAATTACGCATCATGGCGCAATAGTGGTAGTAGATGGCGTTGCAGAAAATAGCCTTTTAAGCAAATAAACAAACCGTACAACTGTGATTTTTCTTAGGCGAAACACCAAACAAAAAATCGCATCAAACAGACGCATAAAAACTTCTGAAATCTAATCGAAGTTTTGAGTCTTTTTAATTACACCCAAAGGGTAGTTTAGTTGCAAACTAAATAAAAACAAAATAACAAAAAGTTCGCAGGTATTTATTGGAATTAAAACAGAAATTTACGGAATTTAAAGATTCGTATGTACTTCAATGTTATGAAAATTATATTCTTATTTTAAACGAAATATTTTAATCAGTCAAAAACGTTAACTAAAATTTCGGATTTTCATATTGAAAGTTCAAACTTATTCGAACTAAATAAAGTTTTTTAAGTGCAGCTGCACTGATGATACCATTTAGCGGTGGTTGAAATTAGTATAAGCAGATGGTTTCCCAAGTTTTCCCACTTAATGCATTTTGTGCTGTAACTTTTTCATTTTTTCACATAAGCAAAGACATTTTATTTAGTTGCGCATTTATGTAATTCTATATTTTTCAACATACAAATGTAGCTCTAGGGACACTTTTATATGAACGTTTAACTTGACACATGTCATTTTTCATTACCTGCTATCTTATTTACAGGTCCAACTAACTTTCTCTGTGGAAATCCTTTCCGCTGTTTTCGACTTAAGAAAACTAAACTTCTAAATGGTTTTCCTGAGGTTCGAACTCTAGATGTAATACATGCCAGAATCGAACTCTACTTACTATGCTTAAAATGAATTTAAGTTCCAGGAATAAAAATAAAATGAAACTCTTTATGATAATTTATTCATATATTTTACGACACAAGTAACTTTGGTAAACGTTTTTTTGCGTGTATTATTCATTTATTAATATGCCTTCTTTGTTCGATTACATAGATATGTAATGGTCATTTATTAAATAAACTGTGACAATTTGAAATTAAAATTCCTACAAGTTGTCTTTCTTAACATCTGTTTGCCAATATTTCGTTTACGAAGCATTTCGGAAATCATGGGGTGCCAAAGATTTCCGTTTTAGCATAACACGTCCCACAGAGCAACATCAATTTGACTTCTTATTATCCTTACACTTCTTAACTGCGAAGTTAAATGACTTTTTTTTTGTTGACGCCGCTCTGTCTCTCAGTCATCATTAACAACACAAAAACAAAATGCAAATATTTAAGAAATATTTGTATTCAATATATTTTCTTTGCTCATCATTGTTTTTTATTTTTTTTCTGTAAATAAAATCCTCAATTTATGCCTTCTTTTTAACAATATACTTTAGGGAATATTCGGTATCCTTTTTGTTTACTTAAACATATATTAATTAAATGTTATCCTTTTCTTTTGCAACGATCTTCTTGGTGTGAAGCAAATCTCTTGAGAGCAAACTTCCTGCTGTTGTTCCATCACTTTTAACTCACCGCTAAATTGTAGAAGTAACGGTTTTGGTTTTCTTAAGCATCGTAACGACTGGACGTGGGCCATAACTTCATTGTTTGGCTTTACCAATATTATCTTGGGAGCATTTTTCCAGCTACTGGAATTTATGTCTTCACCTAACTTACATTTGATTTTTTTTTATTTTTTCTTTTTGAATTGAGTGGTTTTTTTTAAAGTAGATACAAAAATATAAGAAAATGTTCCCTGCTGATTAATTACTATACTTTCGCTACTGTTAAAGACCTTCACAACTTTTTCCCTTTTTACGAGGAAGATTTGATATTTTTTTTAAGACACTATAAATTTTAGCTTTCGCTATTTTCTTTTAAATTTTTATTTATTTGTATAAAAAGTACATATTTGCACATATCAATATATGTTCCAATTCTGTAATTAAGTAATCAGAACAATGACTGTTCTGAAGAAAAAATTATAAAAGTTTTTACTTGATTATAGATGTTGTTACATCATTGAAAGGTGCAATTATGTACGGTTTTGTATATATTCGTATATAAATTATTGAAAGTTTAATTTAAGAAAAATTAACCTCTTTCTTAATATTTAAAAAAAAACATTTTGTAAGAGTGTGCGATGGTAATAATTCGCGAACCTTGAATCGAATGGCAAAACCAGGGTTGCCAAGTGGCAAAAAAAATAGGTCTTCAACTTTTCCTGAAAAATGTTTGCATTATAACAAATTTTGTGGGTAAGCCACCAATTATAATATTGCTGACCAAAAAATTCATGAACTTTTTCCGGAAAAATTTAGGATTTAAATAAATTTTTTTTTTTTTGCTTTTAGAAGACCGTTAATTCATCATATTCAACCTGGCAACTCTGGGTAAAACTCATATCGTTTTTGCCTAAAAATTACCTTCTGATCAACATGGTATATACATATGTAATATAAGTATCAATGGAATTAATATCGGACAATACGACTAAAGAAAGCTTTCTAGCACACTCTAAGAAATTTGAGGTGAAAATTAGTATCAAGAGTGCATAAAATTATGCTTCGAATATTTCGCAGTGTATGTGTTCTTTCAAGCTCATACATACGTATATTAAATTTAATTTACTTAGATTATATTGGGATATAAATCGTTTGTTAAGGATAAGTATATAATAATGTGTATTTATTGCGGGTGTAAGTTCTGGTTTCAAGGTAGAATTGATTAAATTATAGGTTTTACTAAGGAATTCAATAAAACTTTAATTTTAAGTAATTTTTATATTTTTCGTTTCACATAAGAGTTACAAAGGAAGTGCCTAAGCAAAAGTTTAGGGATTGTTGGCTTCATCAAGTTTGAAATAGTCATTCTGTTTGCAATATCATCAGCATAGGAATTTTATGGCCTTATTATTAACATTGTAACACTTGTGTTTTGAACCACTCTTATGGATATGTTACGATTTTCTTATAAGTCAGAAGAAAAAGGGTCTCTCGAACGAGCATGAACATATTTTTGATATCTCAATATTATTTTGTTTATTTTTGCAATAAAAACTTTGTCCTCTATTAAACAAAAAAAAAACTCACATTTCTGTTGTAAAAGCCAAGTAACCATAATCCTTTCAGTTAAAGTTCCCTTCAGTTTCTTAATTCAACTATATCATCAGGCAATTCAGTATACCCAATAATCCTCCAGAAAATACATGCAACAATTTACAAGGGATAACAACAATACAGCAATAAATACGCTCCAATTGACCAAATTAAATCAGATTCTTCGCATCCTGCTGACGTTACCCATGACCGGAGTATTAAATGCGGAATTGTAAACGAAGTGGATGAAAATGAAAATAATGAAATGAAAGCCATAAATGGATCAACTCACAAACGTGTGCACCTGAGTCACACAAAACAAATACCACTACAACATTTTTATGAGCAGCACATCAGCCGTTGCTAGTGGTCACATTTACTACTACTTGTTTACTCCACTTCCGCTCCAGCGCTACTCCGCTTTGACTTTGACTACAACTGCAACAAATCAGTGGTAGGATATTTTTACGATTAACTGTGTAATTGAAATCCTGAGAAAAGAAACCGAAGAAATGAGAAAAAACAAATTTTAATTAAACTGTAATAAAGCAAATCCCTAAATGACTGCGTGCGGCATGTCCTGCTGAGCGTAAAGGAGCGGAAGGATAAGAGGTAAATCAGTGCTAAAGCGTTTAAGCCACTCGCAAGATGATGTCCTCTTATAAGATGTGGAAAAAATTCCACTTGCCAAAACAACACGAGCATAAAAAATTGGAAACATAAAAACGTCGAAAAAGGACCTTCAGTGACGCAGGCAAAGGTACAACGCTAAATAATGCAATAAGCTTAAAATAATGCCTCATCAAATTCTGCGTACCGCCCCAGCTCTTCAATAATAACAACAACAGCAGCAACAAACACAACAAGCAAACAAATCGATGCAACAAATTGAAGAAGATTTATCACAAGGATACGAATGGCGTTTAGCGAAGTGTCATAAAAAATTTTATGTTGTGGAAAAAATTGCGGATAAACAGCGACAGCATAAAAAAT
Organism: Meiosimyza platycephala; assembly: GCA_963662105.1. Taxonomy (NCBI): domain Eukaryota; kingdom Metazoa; phylum Arthropoda; class Insecta; order Diptera; family Lauxaniidae; genus Meiosimyza; species Meiosimyza platycephala. Next base: position 472,072 of record OY759210.1, on the reverse strand, counting down.
CGAAGTGAACGGGAACAAAAGAGCCCAAAACATGAGGGCGGGGTTGCTCAAGCAGCGGCTGGTGGAGGCTGACATCAGTAGCGAGTAACCGCAAAATGGCTGCTAAACTGACAAGCGAACTTTATTTCATTGTTTTTGTACTTCCACTTTTTTATTTGTTTATTTTTCAAGCAGGATTACCGCTGCGCAGCAAGGACTTAAGGATGCAATAAAGGTCGCAGGTGCTGTACGCTAAAGTTGTTGTGCAGAAATAAAAAACCGAAAGCGAAAAAATTTAAAAAAATTGTTCAATCTTTTGTGAAATATGGTAATAAACGACGGCATATGCAGCACTAATCGAAGGATATACATCTAAGGATGGCAAGCAGGCGGATATAAAAATTGTAAAAAGTATTTTAGCAATAAACAATGAAAGGATGAATGGTTTGGCGTTTGTCAAAACAATTTTTTCATTAAAACTTCCGTATACGCATATAAAGTTAAATCGTAACAGAGCGTGTGACTATTTTTTTGTAATACATTCCTATATATAGATAATAATAGTTTTTAATCACAACTACTTTTTTCATTAAACTCTATACACATATAAGATTTCCTTATACGATTCAACAAGAAAAGATCTCCTGGATTGATATTTAATAATCATAATCGTGATTACGGAAAAAAAAGCTTTAATCTCTGATCTTAACCATTTCTATGTCTCTCAAATTGTTAACTTAAATCTCTTTCGACTTCTCCTATCTGTTCAACAACCCTGGTAATCAATGTTTTCACTTCACCAGTGAGTGCACATCTTGCATGTGCAGACGCGCGTGACGTCTGTCGGCAAAGAATCACCATTTTATTTGCATAGGCAAATTACTTTACGGTCTGAAGAAAAAGAAGACACCCAGTTCCAGGAGCAGCTCATCAGTTACAGTCACTCAGACACACTGGGATGAACAGACCGAGCGTGCAACCAAGCAAACAGCATTTAAGCCAAAACAAACAAAACTATGTGAATGGAAAATCTGTGCAGCAGGGAGCAGCAGCCTAATGTCGAATATTCAAATGAAAACAATGCAACCCTGCAACAAGCTGCTGCCTTTCGAATGACAGAACTCCTACCACTGTCTATTTGACTGCCTGTCTTCGAGACACTAAATTGCAAATTAAAAAATTGTTGACTGCCATTTATGTGCCATTTGAGGTTGTATCACATCACGTTATTGTTACTTGCTGCGTAATTACAGCAACAAAAATACTCGTTATTTGGAAACGTTTGATCTGTCTGTCTGTTTGTTTGGTTTTCACAGGATAAACAAAAGGATTACCAATGTCGCTTTCACTGACTCTTGCGATTCATTTGCATAAACAAACAGAAATCGAAATAAATTCGTTGCTTTCCATATGTCAAAAGTTTCATTTTGATAAAAAATTGTACCCTTTCCTACCAAAACAATAATTTGCATAAATAAATTAAAAAATTATTATTTATCGCTTCGTGAGACAGCTAAGTGCCAGGGATGAGAGAGTTTGACAAGAGTGTGGGGAAGCCAAGTATTTTATATGCAAATTAATTTGACATCAGAATTTATTCACCACAATACCAGACATCTGAGCTGGCAGCCAGCAACAAAGTGTCAAAGTGGGCTGCACCGCACAACCGCCCCTTTCAACAGCATCTCACATTCGTCCAACCCATCAATGAATGAGTTAAACGCCTTTTCAATCGCAACCAGTTGTAACCGAAACCAAAACGTGTATTTAATCCCGCAATTATCCTATGATTATAATTCCAAAAAAGTGGCATCGCTGCAGCTCTCATGAGGGTACCTAGCGACAGTAACATTATAGTAATTTCTTGATTTTAAAAGTGTAAGTTTTTGTACTCAACTTCCTGTCAGATTTTCACTGACATTAAGCTCTATGACTCGACTTTTGGGATTCGTAGTCTTGAATTATTTGATGGAATGTAATTTGTCGAATTTTTTAGCTTACTGATTTAATCTTTTCAAATATATTGTCTAGAATCATGAGTTTCTCAGTATCGATTTTTGTTAACTCTTCTATTCATTATTTATTTAATTAAGTAGATTAATTTCAGTACAAACAAGCATTGATATAATATTTTTTATAATGAACTATTAAATTTATTAAAAAACAAACTTAACTAATTTCGAGTCATAAAGTGTATGGTAGTCAAAGGAAAAATTTATCGCTTTCAACTGAAAATTGTGGCAAAGTGAAAAAAAAAAAGAAAATTTTAATTGAAAATGAATTGAGTTTCTTATCGATCAATCTAATACGCGGAAAATCAGTGCCAAGGCGCTGGGCGGCACAAAATATTCATTCAAAGTGAAAATCGCGCCAAACTGCTTATAGACGCGTCGATTTATTTGAAAGGCTGAAGGTTGTTTTTCCGGAGATAGAACGCTTGAAAAGATCAAAGCAAACAGGAAAAAATTCCATTTTAATTAACAAATTTTTATATCAATTCAATTACATTAAAAATTTAAAAGTCATTACTTAGAACAAATAAGGGGGTGGCGGACAGACACAGATCAAAAATTAAAAAATTACTTTGCGATCAAGAGATTTCACGATCGACGTGGCGTGTTGGTGTTTTATCGTAAATATTTACTATGTTCTTTATTAAAATACAATAAAATTATTAATTGCAACAACAATGTGTGTGGAGATGAAAAGTCGCTTATGATTTTGTACATTTCAATGAAAAAGCCACATCGTCGATCACTTTGTGATCACAGGAAACTAAGGAAAACCAGAACACCATCGAACGATCGATCAAGTGGGCTACATTTCAATGGGTTTGGTGCTACAGAACATTTTCGCTGTCTCACTGGGGATGAATGAATGTTCAAAAACACTTAGTGAGTCATTAAGATACCTCCTGAATCGTCGGTAACGGATTGGGGGCTACCACAAGTGGAAGATTTGGGATTATGGATTTTTAACGAGTTTTCAATTTAGTCTAATATTTGTTTTTCAATATTCGCTCATTGCAGTAAAACAGAAAGTCAAGTGCCATGAAACGCAAGAAAACAAAAAACCGTTGAGTGGCGACTGCTGGTGGTGTTTGATGGCGTACGATGAGTAACATACATGATGAGGTCGTAAAACGGATGCACTTTAAAGGAAAGGATATTTTCTTTCTCTTATCTGTGCATATCATACACTTGGAAAATAGGAATTTTAAAATAAAAATATTATATATGTACGTACACTTGTTAGCAATATTACAATGAATAGCTACAAGCAGTGTTGGGCGTAATGAATCAAAAGTTTTGATTATATTGATTAATCGATTTATTAATTAATCAGTCTTGAAGGTATCATTAGTTGAACAAAACTTCTGGCATTAGTTTGTTAGCAAATTGTTACTTTTTATTTGTTTTTTTTTTTAGTTTTTGTACAATTTATTGACTAATTTTTTCAATATTAAAATATATGTAGGTAGTTCAATTATTCAAAAGAAGATTTTATCCAGATTTTCGATTAAAACTATACGGAAAAAAAGGTTTAGTAAAAACTTACGTTTGAAATTCAAAAAAAAAACAAAATAATCACGAAAAATTGTCGTATAGCCCTGTAATTTCTAATTTCATGAGATACTCAATACAAATTGATGGATAAACTGCAAGAACTACAGTCTATAACTTTATTTTACAGTTTCAGAATGAAAAATAGACAAAGTGGACAGGAAAAAATTTATTTAGCAAAAAATACTGAATAATTATTGAAAATATCATATTATCAACAGATAAAAATTACAGAGTAAACTGTACAAGCTTCAATACGTATCACATAATAAATTATTTATTTTATGATTCGATATTACTTTTTTGTTATCAACATTGTACAAATCCAACATAACACGTGGATATATGGTTGGTGGTAGAAAACTGTGAATGGTTTCACATATGGTTAAAAAAGTATGATTGTAATAAAATAAAGAATAGAATTTTGGAGTAAGTTTTACATTTTACTGTGTGCACACATTGGCACTCAAATCAAATATTACATTTTTTCGCTTACTATCCGGGCATTACTGGGTAAAACTGTTATTATGATCGGAAATGCAATATATTTTTACAAAATTTGTTTTCCGTGTAGTTAGCCGTAATCATTCCTGGTAACAAATTGGTTTTTTTTTACTAAAGATAAATTTTATTGTTATTTTGATGTTTTAAGATGAAAACATAGTAATCCTATCGATCTGGTCTGTTTTCTGTCTGTGTGATCACCCGGTCATTGAATTTTCTCACATTTTTCCTTCAGTGTACATATTTTTGTTATTTTAAGTTGGTAAGGAAGTAAAACGGCAATCGCCGTTGTCGTATTTGGAGTAAAGAGTGGAATCGGAAATGCGTTTAATATGCTGTAAAAAACTGTAGGAAGTGTGCGGTTGCCAGATATGAAAATAAAGTAGCAATTAACTTTAAAGAAAATATTTATACTGCAAGGCTAAACGTGGATTTACATATCCGGACAGAAAGTTTTTTGAAATTCTTACATGTGCTTGATATGCTTCAATGTAATTAGAAATTGCTGGATGTATGGCAATATGCTATAGCATAACCCTTTCGGAACTTTTTTAAAAAACCAACGGTGGGACGAAAAGTAATGATTTTATAGGAATACATAAGGAAAACACTTTATAGTGGAAACATGAAAGAACGTTTTCTCTAGTTTTAATCAAAGATAATGCAAAAAAGCAAACGCTTAAAGCAAGCTTAATTTTCATTATAAATGGCGCTCTTGCACTTTCAGATCTACAATGTCTTTCCAAATTGCTATTGCATTCCATTTTTAATTATTCACTTCCATGCCTGAACGAGAACTCTTCAACTAGAGATAAGTTTCATATTTTTATCCGATAATGCAACATTTCACACCTTATTTATTGACCATGGCGATGCTGCAAGTCCTGATAACCTGCAGAGTTATGAACAGCGCCGTACACAGACACCACTGCACAACCGATTCAAAGATTTTCCAAGCGCGATAGTTTCACAAGCTGCAGCGTAGTTTTTGCGCGCTATAGGACCCCCGAGGTTCCTAAGCGTTAATGTGAATTATTAATAAGAGGAGGTATTGGACATATTGATGGGAAAGAAGACGCATAAGATGGAGCGGGACGTGTAGATGAGGCAGCAAAGCATCCAGTGCTTAAAACAAAGGATGCGAGACGCTTAAAATGCTTTGATTTGAAGCCGAAACGCCTGCAATTGTTGGTAGTATTTAGCAATAGCAGCACCAGCTAACAACAGCAATCTCTGATGCCGCAAATTTGTTGTTGCTGGTGAATATTGCGAGCGCTGGCTGCTAATCGAGATTTTTCCACAACGGCTGCTTCAACTTTCAACTAATCAGGCGGTGAGATTTAAAAATGAGGCTACACGAGATGGGGCACCATCAGAAGGAAGCAAAAGAAGCAGTGGTGCCTGCTTCTGCTGGTGTTGCTGTTGTTATTGTTGTTTGATTTAGACTTACTGGCAACGATAAGCAACACATTAAAAATCCATAAATCAACGCGATAAACATGATTCGAAGCCGCTTTCGTAGCCAAAAGTTGCCGCAAGTTTTATTGACTATTGTTTGTGCTGCAGTTACTGTAGTCGTCGCTGATTTCGACGCATTTTTCGGATACACGTTTAAAATTGCATTAAGCCGCAATTGGGAACAAACAAAAAAAAAAGATTTTGGAAAATTAGCAAACACGATTATGGCCACAAGGCATTCAATTCGCAAAAGACGATTACAGCTTGAGCAGTGAAGAGGTGCAAAAATCATTAAAATACATCAACTGAAAAGTATTACACATAGAATTGAAATTTTACATTAAGATCTAAGAAGCAAAAACATTTACTTTGAATTGCATATAAAGATATCTGAAATATACACAAACCGAGATTGCGGTTTTAACATTCGTATTTGTGAAAAGAAGACGTTGTTCAAAAATTAACCTGACTTTATAGTTTGGTTAAGTTAAGCAAAAGCCCATAAATCAATTTTCAATGTAAGAATTTAATTTCCGTGTGTCGATTTTTCTAAATTCGGATGGCTTAGTGATACATATTCAATAAAATGTGCCCATACGCTGGATACCCTAAACTAAGTAGTGTTGACCATTTCGCGTCCCACGAGCACGAGCAATGAAACGACCAATCTCGGCCCGCCGAGCAGATAAATATGCATTTGCCAAAGAAATATGCAAGGGACCCAGTCGGAATCATGTGTGCAAAAGAAACACAAATGTGTGCAAATAAACTGCCCAACGTCAGTTGAGAAAAATTCAGGTTTTTTTCGCATATATTATTGACTTGTAAAGAAAAATTAAATACGAAAAAAAAATTTCCTATTCATGGAAAAATACTTTTAATTCTCAGAAAAGTACTTTTTATTTTTACTGATGAATTTTGAGCTTAAAGTTTTTTTGTGTTTAATATGCGATGCTTTCGCAGTTTTAATAATAGTACAGTAGCAGCAGTGGCCGGTAGAAACTTCCCATAAGATTGAAAAAAATTTTAAATAAAAATACAATTTTTTTTTATTCCAACATTTATATTTATTTATTTTAGCAGTGATGCAATGGTGGTAATGTTTTGTTTACGTTTGGATCTCTGCACACACTTATGCACATACTAGCGCGAAACCAATTCGCAGTCGACGTTTGGGCAACGAAGACTGAAACTGAACTAGTTACAAGCAAACTATCTGAAGTCTTGGATATCCTTCAATTAACAATATTTAAAAGATTACGACGCTCTCTGACAGCGAAATGAGAGTGTCTGACGAATAATAACAAGAAACTGCACCTCTAATTATCGAGGACGTTACCTTGTCCAGATGATGTAAGTCTAGTTTTGAAGAAAATAATAGAAAAACAGCCTTCGGAAGCAATGGATTATCGTCGATTTTAAAGACTCTGATTTAAATTAAGAGTGCATTTAAGAATATGTAATGAATAGTTTCTTTATAATTTTTTAAATGTTAATTCAGTTTTTATTGTTATAAGGTGTTTTTTCCAAAAAAACTTTGGAACTTTATCAATACTTCATCGCCAACATGTTGCCACTCGCTTTCGAGTACTTTAATTAATTGCTTTTGGTTTAACTAAGAAATATATCTTCGGTTTCGTAGTGTACCTTCTAAGCTATTTAAATTCTTATGATTTAATAAATCTGACCTTGATATGGCTCATAACCATAATATGCTTAAAAATATGACAATCAAACTGAACATAAAATATTGTGTATGACATTAGAAACTTAATCTTTTACAATTTTTTACACTGCACACAGCGAAACTGATAAATACATTTTTCACGAAACAGGCGCAACAAAACGATTTAACTGGGCGTTTCATTGCCACATATTTTGATCAAATTAGTAACGTTTAACTTCGAATTAATAGGTGAACATTTATCTAAGCAGCAAACAACACAACAATACTGGACATAACCACACAAGCCCTTTTTAAAATGAATTACCAACGAAAACTGTTAAGTTACAAGCGCATGTTAAACGCTCATCAGTCAGACTTCTGGCACATATGGTCCGTTCGTTGGCTTGGGTCATGTTGCGGCTGTTGTTTTCAGTTGGATTTGTCTTTGGTGAAGCGTCCATTGAAATTCAAAAATTTAAAAACTGTCACCTTCATTTTTCATCGCTGGGTGTTGCCCAAGGCGTGGACCACCTTTGACTTAATTTATGCTCAATGATGGGTATCTGCAGAAAAAAAGTGTTGCCAACTTTGCGCAATAACAGCGGTGTTCAGAGATGCCTCAAACTTAAATTACAACTTTATTTTCATTATTTTGCTGAGTTCTGCTTCAGTTCTACAGTCATAGCAACAAGTTTTTGACCCCCGAAGTGGTGTTGCATAAATTAGCCGCTGCTTTCGCTGCGTTACGTAGCACTTTTTGCTATAATTATAGCAAATTAAAATGCAGCAAATTAAAAGCGGACTTGGCACTTGAATTCCTTTGGTTGCCATTGTTCGCAGTATCCCAGTTGACACTTTATTTACATTTTGCTTTGAAGCTTTGCGATACAACAAATTTCCATTAACCTTTCATGCTCATTTACAGAGTTTTCTACTGGGGCGCGCTATCTGTGCAATTTTTGGTCTCTCGCGCCAGTATTTGTAAATTATGCCATAAAATTTTTATGAAGTTTTTTGTCGGTTTTTTATGCGGTTGCGTTTGAATGAAAACCTTTGGTAATGCGCTCATTATTGGTTATTAATTTAATGCCGAGGCAAATTGCACTGTAAATTTGCTTTGTTTAAGCACGCCTTTGCCGTGTTGCTTAGCTGTGGCGTTTTACTCTCTACTTCCACTGCACTGCATCCTGGCTTTATTATTTTAATCTGGGACTGGTGCTTTTTTGCTCAGTTTAGTGCTGCATTTAATAAAAGCGGCTAATGTTGCCGCTCTTTTGATTTGATGTGCGCAGCCGCACCTTGGTTTCGTTGGTGATGATTTTTATACTTGCGGATTTTGCAACAATTTTGCTAACTCGGCTAAGAGTGGCAACATACTTTTGCCAAATGCAACACAAGTTGGTCGAAATCAACAGTAGTAACACGCCTTCTTTGAAAGGGTGCAAAACTTTTTATGTTGTTATTGCCTGTTCACATTCCTAAATGTAAAAAAATTCAAAGCACAGATTGTTAAATGTTTAATTAAGTCATAAGATATTTTTGATGATCGCGTAATTTTGAATGATATATAACAATAACAAACTTAATGTACAATAAGGATTTTTCATATGCTCTTAACACATAAATTATTTCATTCAAAAGAGAAACATAAATCACTCAAACACTTTAGCCCTTGCCCAAAAAGATATGGGCATAGACACAAACACAAACCTAAGGCTTCCAGGACGCAAAAAATTACTTAAAATTTGAAAAATTTCACACCTTTTGAGGTTTTCCTTCAAATACAACTTTTGTAAGGAAGGTCATACACTGTGCTTCAGTCGTTAAGTTTCCATAGGCCGCAGAGAGACAGATTGCACTCAAAGAGAATATAACATAATAACATATCCAAGTTTATGTATGTACTCCTTTTGAAATTTTTCCTGAGACTAAAAGTACAATATCACCCCTATCATGAATAAACATTCCTTCGGAATTTTATTCCAATTCCCTGTTTTGCATTCGCGGAAGATTTTTGGGGAATGAGAAAAGATTCCCTGGAAAATGTGCTATCGGCAATAATTTTTGAGGGAAAGTTTTTGAAGTTTCTCGAAAGTTTTTTTCTCCAACTTTGTAACAAGGAATTTAATGAGGAAAAAAGCAATGTTAATAATATTTTGTAATTTTATATGATAAAGAGATTTTTTTAACATATTTATAAGATCTAACAACATAAACAATTGCAGATATTGATCCAGTACTTGGAGTCCAATTCGGATATTGCCAAAGGCTTCACGAGAAGGAGTAGATGGCAATCCACGTTCTCTATTTCAGGTGATTTGTTTTTTTAATGTAGATAAAGTTTCACAATTTTTCTGCACAGATTTCATTGAATTATTTGAATTTAGTTTTTGCACTTAGTTTTTGTTCATAAACTTGTTCAGCTGACAGATAAGCAAATGTCAAATATGCAAAATAACAGTTGCATTACTGGCTGATTGGAAGTAATTTGAAATATTTTGGCAGTATTGACTGGATATGAAGTTTTTCATTCCTCAATTATTTATGATTGCAAAATTTTGCTCTCAGAAAAAAAAGAAATCCCAAAGAATCGCTTTCCTTCGGTAAATGGATCAAATCGTGCATTCGTGTATAAAATTTGCCATATTGAATTTGATAGGTATATGGTAGTAAGAAATATTCTAAAGAAAAAACTTCTTAAATGGTTTGGTTTTCGAAACATCGAGCTTCGAAATCGAGGTTTTTCTACATAAATTCCAGGTTATAGATCGGTGAAAATTTGACCATTGAATCTTTTTGATACGCTGAAAAAAATGCTATATAAAAAATTAAGCTTGAAAATTTATGTAAGTGAAGGCATGAGGTATACGCCCATTTTTACTTTATTTTACTTGTCTTTTGATCGTAAGGTTTTACATAAAAACCACTACACAGCACTTTTTAGGCGATCAAAATAATTGCAAAGAATAAAACTTCAGCAAAAAGTCAATATTTTACTACATAAATATTTGGCCAATTTTAACAACACCAAAACTGGTAAGATCAACGCGATGAATCTTCATTTCTTTTTGTTTTGGACATCTAAGCATTCTAAGGGCTTGCATCTATGCATAAGTAAACAATCCCATAATCACTCCCCTGTTACATGATAGTTCCCTGAATAAAAAAGAGCGATTTTTTTGCGCACTGCTCGCTTTCGTTGTGGTTTATTCCTTTTATATCTATGATGATACCGTCTGTCTTTTTCAATGCGGTGGTCGCATACTTTTTCCTTTCATTATGTCACATTTGCAGTCTGTTTGTTCCCCAGAGGTGATCCTTTGAAAACCAGACTCGTACACTTTGGGTGTGTCTTCTTTATTGTGTGAGTTTTAACAATTGCACCGCAATTGTAAATATTCTGGTTGTTGATGCTGGACACAATTGGCCTCAATTGAATTTATTACCTTAGCTCATTAAGGATAATGAGTACAGTTGCATTTTTTTTTTTATTTATTTTGTTTAAAATTTTCAACTCCTCTTTTTGTAAGAGAAACTTCTAGGAATTTGTGTATGCATTTGCTCAGCTTGCAAAAAAGGTGTTAAAATGTCAAAAACCAGCGAGTAGCAATGTGTTAGAGAAGCATCCTGCAGCAGGGAGTCACTTTTGTTTTCATACTTTGAGACAAATGTTCGCACTGATTTTTCAATAAAATGCGATTTTTATTACACTTGATACTTAAAAGGTTTTTTCTTGACTATTAACAAATTGTTAATATTTAAACAAAAGCTTTTGTAAACATATTTCAAAGCTCTTGTTCGCTTTTAAATGTCCTTAAGTTTTCGTATATAGGTTAGGTTAGGTTAGCACGGGAGATGACAATTGTCATCATAACTTAGGCCGCAGTTGAGCCCACTGTAGGTATACTATGTTTATAACTTCGTTTTCAACCTATGCAAACCATTTCGAAATTTTTATAAACATCAAAATGAATTTTGGACACTTTTGAGTGATGTCGTCAAAAGAGTCGAATAAGTGGAATCCGAATACCTTATAACGCCGATTTGTCAGCGCTGGGCATTCGTATATAACACTTCAGAGATCGCTTAGTATTTTTAAGCCTTACAAGACGTAATTAACTCTTTGCAAAGCTCGATAATTTCCGCTGCCAATGAATTGCCAATTGTGTTATTAGCCAACCACAAATAGCCTTCATATCGGATTCGATGATATAAACAGCTCAAATTCAAACAACTTAAATTTTTTGGTTATTGATTATAAACTAAGCAACTTGAAGAAATTTTTTTTACCTCAGATTAAACACTAAAGGCTCGAGTATATTCAGTTCAAAAAATAAATGCTTCAAACAAAAGATTTCAGCAAGAAAATTGGTCCAGGTTGTGACTGTCTGTATAAATAATTTTAGTTAAAAAATGGAGGTGGTCACCTTGAATCTTGCCCATTAATCTGGTATTAGCTAACAATGATGCCATCCATTGACGTTTAACTTAGCCCCCATTTGATTGTGTCAGGCGTCTGTCTGTTCTCAATGCAACAAACAGCGATATTTTTTTTTTCATTTGAGCTCTTTATAGTGTATTCAATTAGTTTTTTATTTTTTAAAATTTGGAGTTTCATTAAAATTTTTGAATTAATTCTCACATTGTCTGTCAAAAAAAGGACTTTTCATATTAAATTTTCACCTTACCGAATGGCAGAAAGGCAGCAGGCATCAGACACTGGGCCTCTTCAGTGATATTGACAAATTGCAATCATTTGTTCAAAGTCAAAACAACAGTGGAGTGATAAAATCAACACACACACAAATTACAACAAAAAACAACAATAACGCGGGCGCGTGGAATATAGAGGTGCTGCCACTGTGTGCCAACATCATAATGCCTGAAATCCTGCCGCGACGAATTAAGTTGAGGAAGGTGAAAATATGGAGAGAAAATTAATTTAAAATTTTGTTGTTTTTTTTTTCCTTTTTTTAATGAGAAAAGGTGTAAGGAATACAAATCCGGATTGTTTTTATGTTTTTAAAGAAATTTGTGAGTGACTAAACGCATTTATTATAGAATTTGCGCTTGTTACGTGATATCATAGTGATAAGTGATCAGTTGAGGTTTGAAGATTTAAGCAAAAATTGCAGAAACTTGGTTATCAACCAAAACCTGTTGAGAACGATTAAAACATTAAACCCAAATTTTAAGTCGCTTAGTGGATTACGTGTGAATATTTCCTTAACAATTTGTATAGCTGAATAAATTAAAATGATTTGATATTAGGAAACATATATACTGAGATAATCCGTATTTTCTCAACAATAAAGTCACTCATGTTCCAAACGTAATAAATCGGTCAGCACTAAAAAACAGAAAGATTGAAAAGAACAAAAGAGAATTCGTTTTAATTTCTGATGAAGTTCGAAAGCGTTTAACAAATGTTAATGAGCTTCTAATCCATCATATTGTTGTTATTATTAATTTTGTTGTCAGTCTTGTTGTTGTCTTTTTTATTTCTGTTCATAACAAACTGAAAGTGGCAAAAGCGAAGTCATGAAATCGGTCCAACAGCAACATCAACCGAATGAAATTAACATCCAGCTTCAGGCAATGCGGTTCGTTGACTTAACTTATGTCTCGCATGTCAATTGCTAGGATTAGCTTACTACAATAACAAAAACAACAACAAAGGCAACTGTCATTTATCTACCAGTTTAAAAAAATGGTTGATGTTGCTGCTGCTGCTGCTCTCCCTATTGAAGAAAACTGACAATTCATTCGTTCCGTTTCATTTCGTTTGGTTTTTTGTGTGTCACGTCAAGCAAAAGTTAACAAATTCACGCCACGAGGGCCACCCAAATCGACGATCGCGTCAATGTCGTCGTGATGTCGCTTGTAGTCAGCAGTGGCAACAGCAACAGCAAGAGGAGACCCAACATTTGAATCGAAAGCTTAACACGTTTGCCTGGGTAAACTACACGTTTGCTTCCACGTTGCGCATGCGCATTCATTCGTTCTGTCAGCAATGAGTTGCCTGGAGTTGCTCTGCTACAAGGGCTAATGAGGTCTCGTCATATAGATTTATTTGCATATCTTGGGGGCTCATTTCTTGTCAGATCTGCTTTAAAGTCTGTATGAATATTTTGACATTTAAATGCCTTAAATGGCTGTTGAATGAGCTAATGTAAGGAAAAGCTGATGTTGATGCCGACTTGAATTGCAAGTATTAATAATACATAAATAAAATTATGATTGAACATGAGGTCATTCGTAATCAAAATTTATTTTAAACACGATTTGCAATGCATATTCGTAAAACTTTCACAGACTTTTAGACCGTAATAACATGAACTTCTTATCTCTCACTGCAGCTCTAACTTAATGTATACTTATTCTGCATTTGCTACCAAACTTCTATTGTGTTGTGTTTCTCTATCCCTAACATGACTGGCAAAACTTTGACCATAACGCCAACGAAAATAAAAAATCACCCGCACATGACCATTTGTATATTAAACGTAAATCCTGGAGATAAGGTGTCATAGATGTGCAATGACAGCCTTGTAGTGGTTGTAGTGGACCTCACCAAATGAAACAAACCTGAACTGTATCTGATTTTATTACTTTTGACAAAATGCTGGCTCATATTGACCACTGATATTCTTAGCTCGCCTTGTTTATAGCAAGCACTAATATTCTTTTTCTAACTTTTGTGAAATCTTATTGGTTTGGTCAACCTTTGGATTTTCAACTATCATTGTTCCTAAGCTACACATTCATATTGCTTCCTAAGCTCCCAACCATCCGTCCACCTTAAGAAATAAAGGATAATAAGCCAACATACAAATCCTCCCACAGAAAGTAAATACATAAAAAAGTTATAAGTAAATATGAGATTTTTGTTTCTTATTCCATTTATTTTGCAAACGTTGGTAAAATTGCACACACCCCTGACCAATTTCGAAATGGCTTCGCATAATTTGCAAAAGTATCCCTAAAATCATATCTAGAAAGTTTTTCTATGTGACCTCTCGCTTCACTGGATTTCTTTTTTATTTTACTGGTCATCTTGCGTAGCTGCTGTCGTTTGAAAACTACAAAAAAGGAGCTGCTCACATATTTATGCCATTTCAAAATTGTTATATCCTGCGTCAGACAAACCAACAAAGAAACAAACATATGAGAAAAGTTTTGCGAAACTTTTGTTTTACATTTGTCCTTTTTTTAGCTGCTGTTGGGAAAAAATTATTTTATGACAAATTTACCTGATTTGATTAAATTTTGCAAACGCTTGAACATAAGCAGCAAAAAAACAAAAGAATCCATATAAATAAAATATGTTGTTATCTCTCAGATATTAAAACTGCCATCGAGGTAATTGGAAATATAAATCTGACAACAGTTGTTTGTTACGTTTTTAATGTAAAAAGAAAAAGGACATTTTTTCTATTTTACCTAACATTTTTGTAAAAATTATGAGAAAATATTAAGTCAATGAAAAGTTATCATTCTGTGATATTCTATTTTCATATAGCCCAGGTTTAAAGCGAATGGCGAGAGAAAGCTACAGTTTAATGTCTAACTCGAACAGCGAGTTAAATATGCTCCGTAAAAACCAAAATAATTTAATCAATAACAGATTTACAGTGAAAAGTTGTCACCTTCGTTGATCATTTGGTTACAATTGCTCCCCTCTAGTAATTTTCAATCATAGTTGTGTAGCTCAGATTAAGACATGAAATAAGTAGCCTATATCTAGTGAGCTTCACATCATATTATATTGAAGAAAAAACTTGCCTCAAATGGATGAAAACTTAGCATACTTACATACATATGTAAATTCATTTTGAAGTAAAATATTTCCAAAAAAAAGAAGATGAAGTTTTTTAGTCAAAGATGTGAAACTTGGGTCTGTTACATATATACGTATACAGATTAAAAGGAAGTAAGAAAAGTTTGAAATTATGTTTTATATTTTATTTACAAATATGGCTAAGCATACCAACTTTGAGTTTGGAAAAAAAAGGTACATTTGCCTGAAATCAAAGTATGTAGTTGAAAATAAGTACAAATAAGAACAATTCCGAACTATAGGTCAAATAGCACACTTTTCTGACCAAAACTCAATTTGTACAAGTGTTGCTTTGAAATTTTTGTTGTTGTAGTGTAACGGAAAATACTTCAAAACAAATAAAAATGCATTTTATTTTTGGAAAAAATAATTTGCTGCTTGCTTTTCAACGATGTGTCAAAGTAGGTGCATTTGCATTCTACTGAGAAACCGCAAACAAATTTAAATAATTTGTTTTTATTCTAAAATAAAAATGGATAAAATTATTGACATTATGTATAATACGATCTAGTTTAAAAAATTTATATATATTTTGGTTTTCTGTGGATATATCTAAAATTCAAATGACACCCCTGATTTTACAAAATTTCTTTGTATATGAACTTTGTCTAAGCTTTTAAAATTTGGTTCGGATTTGTTAGTCTTGAGAAACCCGAAATTAGTTGGATGTTGCTATTATTAATGTCATTTAGAAAATTGGAGTTGCGATTTTGTGCGTTTTTTTAATGAATTTTTTTGTCGGGTAACTTCCGTAATTCCGATTTATTCGAACTCGAGGCAGTTTTAAATTATTTATTAAAAATACTCAGGATGCTACTAGTCCAAGTAATTTGCGGCAGAGTGCGCAATTTTTGCATTAGAGTTTACGACAAATGGGTAAAAAGCCAGAGGAAGTTGCCTATTTTCCAACAGCAAAATATTAATTGGCTTAGAAGCGAAATATTGATAAAAAAGCAAAAACCTGAAACAAAATTATCATTCATTCAAAGGATATTATAGAGGGTTTAGTTCTTCTTTTAATTTAATTATGAGATTTTAAAAAAAAGTAGCGCGTGCCACTTTTGACTCGGAAGTACAAGGGTTAAAATTTTTGTCAGAACTCTTCTTTTAGTCTAGATTCAACATAAAAAATGCATTTCCAGTTGATCACCATGATAATATAGCCGTTATTAGTTTCGGCCAGCAAAATGTGCTATTTGACCTATAGTGCCATGGTGTTATTATGTATATGGTGGGTGCAGTGTAAAGAGAAAGATCAAAAGAAACGAAGAAAAAAGCCACGGCCAGCTATCAACGCAAATAAATGAAATCATGTTCAGAAATTTGAAGGAAGAATTAGTGTTCGCTCTGTTTACCATCAAAAGACATTTTGTTGGTTGAAACAGCTCGGTGCGCTGTTGCTCTTTAAAAGTGTATTTTTCTTGCCTCGAAATTTGTCGCAATAGCTGCAGCTGCAATTTCAAAAATTGGTAAAAATCGACGCATTTATACTGAATTTTTATTTTGACAATCAAAATCGAATTTAGAGTTTTCATTTTCATTTTCACGATGTTTTTCGGATGAAAAGACGCGCTCAACTGGTGCTCTCGTTCCAGTTATTCCTTCGGCCGAAATAAGTACTAATGAAAGTAAGTACTGTACTTACCAAATATGTACAGTTGGTTTGATTATATATGGCAGATTATATGTCCACAAGATGAATTCGATATCCCGTCCTCCTCCAAACGAATACACAAGCAGAACAAACAATCGCATTGGTGGTGGTTATCATCAATTTGGAATTTTGTACATAACCAAGTTACTTGTATAAAATTCTTGCGAAGACTGTGCTGCAGTACTTAATCACTGAAAGTAAATTTGGAGTAGGTGCTCTTAGGCAGTTTTCATAAATTAAGCACAGCGCCGCCGATGAACACTCGTGTGGAACAATTTAAACGAGTGTTTTCCGCAAATCAAAAGGCATAAAACTGTGAAAAGGTACTTTTTTAATTTTGTACTTCCCTTTACGTTCTATTCATTGGCGGCACCAGCTTCACACTTGTCTATTTTATTGAGGGCTTAAGTCCTGTCCGCATTAATCCTTACATCCTTTCTAGACCTGACTTAATTTCTCACATATGGTTTTGCTAGTAATTTCTTTTAGATTTTCCCTATTGCTTGTTTTTCTACATGTCAGTGAAATGATGCGTTACTTCATGCTTTTCTGTTTCTTTTCCTTTACTTGGTTTCAAAATACAGTTCTTATCCCATTAAAGTGTTCATGCATCCTTGACAGCTTCACGCACTTTTTGTTGCAATTAATTTTTCTTCAATTTCTGCTGTGTTCCTAATTAAAATTTTTTCCGCTCATATTCCTTCGTACTCCAATTATTTGTAAACGTTTGTTTTTTTCAAATTCTGCCTCGAATATCCTTGCAATGTGTGTGGTGTTGCTTCACACTTCTTGTATTTACATCAATCGTATGTTTGAAATGTGTTGGGTGTAGGCGTCTGTGGGCATGTGTGACAAGGCGTATCATTACAACAACCATTTGTGCATTATGTTGGGTGTTGTAATCCTGAGATATGCAGTGTCTTTTTTTTAATTTGATGTCAGTTTCAAAAATAAATGCTGAAGTTTTAAAGAGTAGTCTTTATCACTATTGTAACACATCTGACAAAACTGTTGATCCCTATATACTCGTAAGATTTAAAAAAGCGAAAAACTAGCGGAAGCTCGAGCTTATCGTGTTTTCCATTTTTTTCTTTTCTTTTTCTTCGATGACGCTAAGAACTAAACTTACAGAAGACTACAGGTTCAGAGAAAATGGTTCTAAAACTGAAAATAAATTCAAGCTTATATTAAGAATCCGATCTCAAGGGTGCAATGTGCATATTGGAGAGATACATTTAAGAAAGATTCAGTGGTATGAAGTTTGTTTTGGAAGTACATTAAGACAGAAGAGACTCAACAAAATGCAATAAGGCAGTAAAAGTTTTTACCCTGCGCTTGCAAAAACGTTATTTTTTTAAGAAACATTGAAATAAATATGTACATCAATAATACCATTGAGTATTTAAAGCTATTATCGCTGGTATTTGAAATTATAGTGATATTAAGTTTCTATAATCCCATAATGAAGCATTTTTGTTTTATTTTTTGTTTGTGTAATTCATTTTAAATACAACAAATCAAAATTTTCTAAATGACATTCTCGTAAGTTTTCACCACCCTCTTCTTACCCTCAACTCCCTCTAAAACATTAATAACTGCTTAATACGACATCATGTTAAATACCTGCCGTTTAATAAAAACTTGGACTACAACAGATGTGCTGGCATCCAACTGTGCGCCAAGTCAATCAGGTTCAGTCTCGATTGGTGAGTCGTTCATATCCCATAAAAAACAAGAAACAATAAAATCTACACAACATTCCTCATTAGAGTAAAACATGATTTCGTTTCAGCTAAATTCCTACTTCGACTGCTTGAAAATCAGCTTCCCTTTTGCCCACATCTCGACTCCACTCATCATTTGCATTCAGTCTCATGATAAACACCTTCTGTCAGTGTGATGTCAAAATGTGCCTTGAGCACAAATCATCTCGCTGTCTGCTGTCATTTATGACATCGAAGACAGTTTGTCAAAATGTTGTTTGTTCTTATTATTATTGTTGTTGTTGTTTCTCGAGATTCATATAAAAAATAAGAAATTAATATCTGGTATTTTTAACTACAACTTAAGCCATATTCATTGATGTTCGTTAAACAGGTTTAAGGTGCTGTTGTGTTGCAGTAGCAAGATCGGTACATTGGGGCTTGGACCATTTTTGGCGCATAACAATAAAATGCACATGGAGCCACTTATCTAATTTTGGTAGCATTTACGAAAAACGTATTACTTGCAGCCTTTGATGGCTATAACATTTATCATCATAACGCATGGCAACCTTTTTCTAAAAGGCGTTGACATCTGTCAATCAGACGATTACCTATTTGTTTTGTTGTTATGACTGTGAAAGCTTTACGATTTTTTGAAATAAAGAATACCTATTGTATTATTGATAAAGTGTATGTTGTTTTGTCTGTCCACTTAGAAACTCACGATTATCGTTGTTATTTTGAACATTCCTGTGATTTCTAAATGTTGTTACTCTTGACAGCTATTACAAAGAGGTACAAGTGGGTATCTAATTTTTCAGCTGTACGTCTCGCAGCTGTTGTAACGATTTTCTGTTTTCACGTTTCTAAATTTTGAATTTGATACAACGTCTATTTGTAAAAATAACAAAAAACCATTAAGCATTAAAAGCATTAACCGTCGGTAGAAATTTCTCCAAATATATTATTTCAATTACATATATTTATTGACTTCATCCACTATTGTTTCGAACTGCTCATATTTTGACTTCAGTTGATGTTAATTACTACTTCGGTATTGAGTCAAAAATCAGTTCAGCTTGTTCCGATTACCTTGTGTAATACTAAGGGCGAAACTGTAATCAAATCTTTAGTAATAAAACCAATAGTTCTTCTTGCATTCACTAGATTGTTTATGTAACTAACTAATTTTTCTTATCCGATTGATTTTAGATGATTATCCAACGATTTGTGATGATCACCGCAAGACACTCTATATGGGACAGGGTCCAACACAGCCAGCTATAACTTTTTTTATTTTTAATATTTTTTTTTTAAACTTTCGTCAAGTCAAGTTGAAACATAATGTAATAATTCCATATTATCACTTTTATTAAAGAAATTAAATTAATACCAAAAAAAATTTATTGAAAATGCTCTAATTTTCACGGTCATGACTGCCCCTGCCCCCTTAAGTCAAATTCGACTCCATTCTGCATTTAAACTTTTTGGCCCTACAGATATGGAAATACTTCATTGACTTTTGTCAAATTGAAATTTCTCCCAATTATTATCTCTGTTCCTGCTTGCGTCTGTCTATCCCAAAAAGCCGCCTGCAATCACTTCAGTGATTGATTGTTTTAAGTGTTTTGATTTCATCTAATTTTTCGTGCCTTCAAATATGTTCCAAGTAAAATTCCCTTATTCATGTTAATCCATTCATCCATCCATTCAAACGTCTCAGCCAACTTAACCACTAGTTAGCCTGGTAATAACCGACATCGCGACTTATCGAAGACAACGAGGTTATCAAAAAGTCAAAATCGTTCAAAATTTCGTTGATTTTGTGGCGCATTGGCAACTCTTTTAATTTTCATTTATTAACCGTTTCACTGTGATGCCGTGCGAAGGTGTTACGAAAACGCGTTTGCCACGATTTTGCTGGGGGTATATGTGTGTATGTGTATAGGTTTTTAAGTAAATTTTAAAATTATCTAAATGTTAAAATGACGCTGACAACGCAATTGATTAACACGATTAATGGTTGATAAGAAATGTCTGACAGTTTGTTGTTAGCTATTTTTCGGTGTTTTTTCCTTTTTTGTTTTAATTTTCAAGAGAATTTCAGTTGCAGAGGTGCTGTGCTACACCGTCGTCAGTGTGGGCGCTGAGGAGTGGCAGCTACCTACTGACGGTAGTGCAGTGGCTGGGGCTGTTATGTAAAATTTTTATGTGGATGCATCACAATATGGTTGTCAAAAGAGATAAAATTGTTTGCATGTCAACCAAAAAAATATGCAACGAAAACAAATTATTAAATGAAAAAATTGGTTTTTAATCTTTTCGTTTTTTCAGCAGTGGCAGTAAATTTATTTATCACAAAATTGCACGTCATGTGCTCAAGCGATACATCAGTCCTTTGCGTGAACTTTTTGAATTATTTGCACCCGCAATGGGGATGTGATATGTTGTGAAAAGTATCGATCAAATATCAATTTAAGAATTTAAACAAATATTTTTATACAACCTATTTACAATTTGTTTCCAATACTTTTACTAAATTTCACTTTTTTCTTCATTTAAGTATTTACAATGCATGTGAGGAAATATTATAGATTTCAATGAATCAATCCATCCTAAACGAATTTTCTTTATATTACATAAAAGTTGCTTGTACATACACTTGAATCGAGTAGATACAGAACTCGTTTAGTCCTCCTCATGTGAAAAACGAGATAGGTCTGCAGTTTTGTTTCTCCTTTCAAACTGCATATTCTGGCTGAGCTTTTCATAAGATACGGCCATTAATTTACTCAAATTAGTGGCAACTGCAAATTCGCATTTTTATACAAAATCACTATATTTCCTTAATAGTCCTGTAGTCGGACTTTGTATTGAAATATTTGAATAGAAACACAACATTGACCTAGAACCCTTGTAACTGTCAGTGTTAACTATCAATGTTTCAAGTTCCCTGTGATATTTACCTAAAAAAAAAATTATAAATTAAAATATTGGGAAAAACCTAATTCTCAAGGCGTAATATTAAAAGTTGGTTCTTATTTTATCTGAGACTATTGTTATGTATCTGGTTTGAAAATTTATTTTTAGAACTTGAATCTTTTCTACTAGTGAAAACTGAAATTTTGTAAGAAACTTTATACATATCAAACTGCCACTTACATTTTCAGTTAATATTTCACTGATTTCATTTGCTCAGCCCTCAGTAATCAAATTCAATAAAATCTAGAATATGCAAACAGTTGCTTATCGTCTTTAGTCATAAAATATTCACTTAATATGTAAACTTAAAACAAAGATTTTAACTTTAAAATATTAAAAACTTTATTGACTTCTATTGGGTCGCTTGCCTCAAAAAAGATATGCAAAATAAGGTTTTGTGCATAGGATTTTTGAAATATTCAAAGTGGGCAGTAAAACTCACAAGGTCCTTGTGGACTAATTTTTTGTTTCTTTGCTGCTGTTTTGAGTATCACCACTTAAAGTACCTGTACCAAAACATTTTTATGTAGGCTATGAATATATTTCTTTATTCAACTAAACCAATAAACTTAACCCTATCAAATTAAGCCTTATCAACCTTACATACATATTTTTGCATTTTTCAATCACTTGAAGTGAACTTAACGAGTCTTGCAGCTGCGAGTCTCGTATGTAGGTGCGAATATCTCACGAATTTGCGTTTTTTGATTTTGTTTTTTTTTTTAAAAAAAGTTTTGAACAAAAGTATTGATAAAAAGTTATCAACTATAAGAAATATGTAACAAGTAACATCGACCACATCAACTCTCTGTTGCTGTTATCCAGATAATAGTCCGAAGTGGCAGCGAGAACAAGTGCAGTCAGGGACGGATTTAAAGATTGAGTGCTAAAAGGGGTACCATCACGTTAAAAAAAAACACTACTAAGAGCAATTGGAAAAGTTCGCGAAAAACGTACGACGATTTCTCATGAAATGTCAAGTAAGGACTTTAAAGTGAACGCATTTCAAATTAACGCAGTCAAATTAATTTAGTGACCTCGATATTGGTTTTGGTTCTACAAAAAGGAGATTTATGTTTTTCCACACATATTATTTGTAGATACAATAAGCACAATATTTGCTGGTTTCAAACTTAAAACAGCATTGTTCAAAGGTTAAGCATCCACAAAATGTTCCTGCTCTAGACTGTAGTCTATTTAGCCCATACATAAATCCAGCCCTGAATACAGCAGCTGTCGCTTCCACTTACTGATACTTCATATATTAAACTTTGCATCAGTTTTGCCATTTTATTTTTTAAGATTTATTTTTTATTTGTTTTGCTTTATATGGAATATTGCATATGTTGCAACATCACCATCACAATATTTTATCATTGACAGCACTGTCAAGTTAAAGTTAAAATTTCGTTTTTTTAATGCATACTCTTTGTATTTACTTATTTAATAGCATTAGTGTAGGATGCCCAAAAGGAAATGCCATTGTAATGACATAAACAATTTAGAGGAGTACAAAGGTTAAACAAATTGATGATAACACACTGCACTATATAAAAATAGGAAATGCTCTAAACCATGTTAGTTTTGAGCCAAACATATTGTATTTGGATCAAATAGTGTTAAGTGGTGGTTGAAGCATTTTATATGCCAAATATGTATTAGCTTTATATTAAATATGCGTTTGTAATATTCAAACATATTGCTTTCTCGTTGATCTTCTCTGAGATCTTATTCCCTTTTCCTGACAGAGTTCCTTGCTTTTCATTAATTACATAGGCCCACAAAAAAATTTTTAAAGTACAGGTCTTCCTTTTTCAAATGGCTTTATGTTTGCTCAGATATTTTTTTTGCCGAGATATATCATTTTAAAATTTTAATGTTTGTGATTTTCCCTATACCTGAAAACTCATTAGGGACAAGCGTATATCAAAAGATTGTTTTTTTTTTTATGAATTAAAAAATGCTATATCTCGGCGAAAAAAAATAGTTGAGCAAACTTAACACCATTTCGAAGAGGAGGATTTGTACTTTAAGATCCCACACATAGTCTTTTAAGAAAAAAAAAAAAAAAAATTTGCGGTGCTACATAACCTCAAAAAACAGTGTTTTTTGCACTTCAAGTTAGAATATCTAAAAAACCTGACGTGCTAGAGCAATTCTGACCCTAAATTCGGTTTCAGCGGGAAAAATACATGTAAAAATCATATTGGCATGCCAACTACTGAACAAAAAAATTTTTTTGTGTGCCTGTGTTATTAAGCATTTTCCAAATTTATTGCTCGAAATTTATTAATTTTGACACCCATCTTCTTGACTTCAATGCTTCCACGCAGAAAGATCAGAGTTTACTCATGAAATGATTAATTTTTTCCACTGAAAACCTGTCAATGTACTCACTCATAACTTAATTTCGCATTGGGCAATGACATAGTACATAGGTACTCATGCTATCCTCAATGTTTGATGGAAAAAGGAGTTTTTGATTTGATATCCAATTGATGATAAGTCATTAGCTGCATACAACAAAACAAATTATATTTCTACTCAAAAATATTGCTTCTGCAAATGAAATAATTGCAGGTCCCTGAAATTTACTTTGTTATTCTGAAGGTGTTGCTTAACAAACACCTCTCGCATTGTGCCTTGCTTACATAGCAACAGTTTCTCAAAGACCCAACACAAACTCAAAGTTAAATAATTGAAGCCTCAATATCAGTTGACGTCGCAATCGGAATCAGTTGCAACACTATCACTGGCAACAACACTAACACCAGCGTCATCATTATGTCAGGTAGCGAGGCGCAGCCGCAGCCGCAGCCGCAAATTGTTTACTAACCGTACCGAGGCAATGCCCATCCTAAGAGTTTCAAAAGGTGCCTAAATTGGCCGCATCACTTAACCGTTTTGTGTTGTTTGTTGAATTGCATTGTTGATCTACTGTAAATATTATTAAAATGATTAAAATCGCTGAACTAAAACCCGTCATTAACATAATTGGGCACAGAGTCAAATGCTCAGGCAAAGGTAGAGGCACAATCGCATTTTTGACAGTTGCAATTGAAGTTTCGAATCGGTTTTGTGGCAATCTTGATGAAAACCTGCCCATTGCTAGTGGCTTATCTGATTTTGCTTAAGTTGTTGTTATTGTTATTGCTGCGGTGTGACTTTACTTCACGTAATTATGTCGAATGATGAGTTTTATTTTGTTGTTCGTTTGGTTAACAAAATGGCGAATTTGTCATTTTGACAGCTTTGGCTAATTTCGTGTGACATTTTCTCTTTTTTTTTGAGGGAGCCTGTTGTGAGCCATCTTTGAAAATTTCTCCACAATCAAACGGTTACGGTTTTTAACTGACTTAATTGGTTGATTCACAAAAGGGAAGCTTTTGACTTTTATCGTTGACTTAATTATTTTGACATTTATGCAGATGACTATTTATGACAAAATATTGTTTAGATACTTTTAATGTGCAGGTAAAAGTTTTAGCGTTATTTAGCCGCAATCACTTCAACAGAGCAAATTAAATCCATTCAAATTGGCGCAGCTGTCAAATCGCTTTGCTTTGTTTTTAATTGCTTGCAATTTCATATCAGATGTTTGCCATCATTTACATCTAACTGTATGGAAGCTCACCTCAAATGTGAAGTTTTACAAAGGTACGGAATGTAGTTAATTACCAAAATATTTAAGAAAGACAAATGTTATATTCAAAATGTTGGCTTCATTTTTTTGTCTTACTATGATATTTTGCAACTAAAGCATTTGCTGACCTCAATTCAAAAATAAAAAATTCGATTTCTGATGTTATTTGATTCGCATTCAATTAGCCAACAACGACCACACACGGTCAGCAACAAAAACAATCGACACTTGGCGGCATTTTTTACCTTTCATGCGCGTCATGTCAATTTATTTAGCGCAAATCTGTTTATCTGACAAATTATTTAGCTATTTTCGTTTACTTTTGTTAAAATTATACCGATTTGTTTTATTTATTTTTTTTCTTTGTCAACAACAAAATTAATCGCTTTGATTTTCAGTTTCTGATCACAGAGCGGTTTTAACTGATGTGACCGTGGGTCACAATCAAAAAATATAATATAAAAACATTTTAAATAAAATTTTGATTTTATGCAATTATGATTTCCTTCGTGGAAGCCTAATTAGACTTTAAACTTGAGTTAAATGTGTTTTTGGTGAAACTTTATGGGATGAGAGTAGTCCTTGAGACCTTTGTCTGGAATTTTAAATTTTCGCAAAGTATATATGAAGAAAACCTATAGCCTAGTCCATCACAATTTTTGCATTACTGATGGTAAAACATAATCGATTTTTACAAAAACGTTGAAAAAAAAAATCTAATCTGTATTTTCGGCTACCTCTACTCGAAAATGTCAAAAGTATTTATTTTACTACATAGGTAATTCCTAAACTTTAAGTCCTACGTCAAAACTCAACAGATTTAAATATGTGTATTTTGTTCAAAAGAACTACATAGAGAAAAAAATGTAAATGAACTGTCCGTTATTTCCATTGATTTTTAATCCGAGAACTCGGTATATTACTAAATTTATTTAAGAAAAATTGACCCCACAAAATTATTGCGTCAGCCCAGTATAACGTGTCAGAACCTTACTTTATTATACAGGATTTGACATCGACCGTAGGGATCGATTCATACAAATCATATTTGGGAAATTTTACCAAATTATTCACGTATTAAGTACCAATTCTTAAGTCACATTGTAGGTCAAACAAACATTTCTTTGTTGCAAACATTCACTTCTTAACAATTGTCGAATCATGTTTTTGGCGGACTTTTTTAATATTGATTTTTGCGAGTTAAAATCGATGTTCTTTATATCTGTCTCTATTTTATACGAGTAAACTGAAACACCTTTGAATTTAGCATGAGCTTATGTGGGTGGTACTACTTCCACCGGACAACACCACCCATTATTTATGTGCTGGAGGCTTGTGTCCCCGATCGAAGCAGCACAGAGATCAGTAGCATTTACTTTAGAAGTTATTTTATCAAAGAGTTTCAAAACTTGTGCTCTTGTGAGATTCCGCACCCACTTATCCAAACTCTCCCAGTTTTAGTGTATCGAATACACAGGCTTACAATTAAAAGTAATATATGTACATACATCTGGGATGCCAGTAATGCAATTCTATGAACTTTTAATTGCTGCC
The DNA here is from genome assembly GCA_963662105.1 of Meiosimyza platycephala. Taxonomy (NCBI): domain Eukaryota; kingdom Metazoa; phylum Arthropoda; class Insecta; order Diptera; family Lauxaniidae; genus Meiosimyza; species Meiosimyza platycephala. Next base: position 445,523 of record OY759210.1, on the reverse strand, counting down.
ACTTTTTTAAAATTTTATGCAGGTAGATGGGTTTTCCATGGTACGCTTTTTTAACAATGCATATATGTTTCTTTGTTCTTGTGGTGTTAATATTCAGGGATTTTAGAAATTGTCAATTGGGTCACATATACATACATATGTATGTGTATGTACTCCAACTCCAACTGCTTATCTTTTAATTTTTTTTGTTTCGTTAAAAATGCTCTTCATTATGATGTCGTATAGTTTAATTTTTTTACAGCAATATACACATATATTTTCAGCCATTTTTGTGTATCTACCAACGCAAGTTGATCTTTTTTAACGCCTCTTTTAGGCGTTAACCTCTTTTACAAGTTTAACCACATCGCAGTGATTCGTCTTTTTCTGCTGATTTTCTTAAAGAAGCGCAACTTTTTTGACAAATTTTTTGATATTCTCTGAGGGAAAATATCAAAAACTGGTTTGGCTCAAAAGTGATCTTTCCGAATAGCAGCATCTCTTTTTTCGACGCTGCTAACGAGCAGCCAATGTAATTGCAGTTACCAAAGCTTAAGAATTGCGCTATGATGCCTCTTTGAGTGAAAAATTTACGAGTTGGTTACAGCACTCAAAACGATTGATGCAGCGTTAGTATTATTTGGCTTAAATACGAACTGGCAAGATTTGCCGTCGCTAAAATAATTTGATGCAAAATATAGTGATTGATTCGTGTTGCAGGAGATGACCAGCAGGCTGGTCGAATTGCATTCAAATTGTTTTTAATAAATAAATAAAATTAAAGTTTTTTAAAAAATAATTAGCAAAATCAAAATAAGGTTTTTTAATATTTTACACAATAAGAAAAGATTTTGCGGCTGGTTCATGAAAAATTTTTTTTTTCAAAATAGAACGAATTCAAACTTGGAGGCTCAATCTCAAAAACTCATAACTCCGGTTCTGTTAAAGCTAGAAAATTGATTCTATTTTCATTTTGAAGCTAAGAAAATGAACTTTGATACAAAAATATTTTTTTTAAAATTATTTACAAATTAATATTGTTATAAGCAATTTAATTAAGTTAAATCAATTTTTAACAATTTCTCCCACCCTGTATCAAATTTTTTTTAAATTATTAACAAATTAATATTGTTATAAGCAATTTAAATGTTTAAATCAATTTTTAACAATTTCTCCCACCCTTTATCAAATTTTCAATGTCACTATCGATTATAATGAAATATATATTATATTTTGTGATTCTTTCATTTGAATTATAATTTTATAATTATTGCACTAATTTTTTGATTAAAATGCATTTTAAACGCTTTGATGTTAGTGCTTTTGTTTTTGTTGCTTCGTTGCTGTTGCACTTGGTGTGGTTTTAATTGTTGCAACTTATCTTAATTTTCATGTCTATCAGAGAATAATAAAATAATGCGAATATCTTTTGTGTTTTTCGCAGTCATGCAATTTTCACATTTAAAGCTCAGCGCTCATTAATCCAAAGCAACAATGCAGCTACGGGTAAAAATACGTGAGAAGATGACAGACACATAGCTAAATGGAAAAGCAAGTAATGCAGTTGCTTTTGCAACAATCACGCGGGCAGTGCAAAAATGTGGGCCCAACACATTTGTGGCGTCATAACTGCAGCGTATTCATGATGTCGTTGACTTAACCAATTGAATTTGTCATATTTATGTTGGACGCACTTTTAAATTCGCTTTTTACGTGTTCAATTGATATAGAACATTAAATAATGATGAATGAACTTTTGTTAAAATTATTATAAGTTGCGAACCATAAATACATAGTTTTCACTTTTCTTCGTTTTCCGGTAAAAAAAATTGGCTAATACGCAAAATTTTAAAACATATAACACATAATTTTAAAGGTAAATAATAAGTTTTCTTAAGATTTCAAAAAAGTTATAGGTTATCTCTACACATTTTTTGCAAAAATGTTTTCCAAAATTAAAGATTTATTCATCATTATTGTAGGACATTAAATTATCTATCATTTGACATCCGTATTTTTCACATCCAGTCAGAGGTTCCCAACTTATAATGATCTTAACAAAAACTATATCCGCAACTTCCGATGGCTATATATCAAAATAGAACATTTCCAACCCCATCATCCATCAAAACACACAGTTTCATTAGGAAAATGCCAAAACTTTGATAAATAGTTTAAGTTTCAGAAATGCTGCTCGACGCATAGAGTTTTTGGCATTTCATCATAAAAAAAAATAATAACTACTACTACTTTACTTCAAGAACTTATTCAGTCTTAATCTTCCGTAAAAAATTATAAACAGGACATGCCTCTGTTTGATCGCCGACTATATCAAAAGCTCAACATATCTAAAATATCGTACTTAGTGTCATTTGAATCACTACCCTTGGTATTTTTCAACTGTTAATCTTAACAGACAATACGACTCCAAAACACCATCTCAATGACATTCAGTGAATTCAGTTCAACTGGAAATTCAGCGAATCGCAACATACCCGTGGAACATGTAGCCATGTTTATATTGATTATTGATATTTGTCCCAGTGAAGAGACAATTGCTGCAGCTATCGAACTCCACATGGGGTCACGTGGCGTGAGTGTTGTCGCATTTTGCAAACAAATTGTTAAGACATTAAAGCCAATTTGTAAGCGAAAGTCAGGAAGATTTAAAAAAAGAACTGAATCACTTGCCCAAGGGTATGAAATAATTTTGATAAATAAAAAATTCCACATATGTCACGTGATTTTATTTACATCTGCAATCTTGACTTTTTCGCTTTAAGACAATTAAGAAGATGAAGAAGGAAACAGAGGTACGATTTTCAAATAACAAGCAAAAATAAATCGGAAATAGTAAATCATAAAAAAAGCAGAAGTAATAACTTTTTCCTTTTTTCTTGCAAGGGATAAACTGACAGCGAGATGGACAAACAGCGTTCATGTTATGTCGCACAAGCGCTCGATATGACAGCAACACAGTCGTGGTGGTGGTAGCTCTGCTTGATGCGCTGTAAGCCATGTTCCATGCTTATTGGACATTATTACTGCTGTTGTTGCTTTTGGATTTGTTCTTGTTAAGTGGTCGCTTGCAACAAGACAATTTCACACCTCGGGGAGTCGCGCTCATTGAGGCTGTCATAAATATTTGACATGAGCGCGCATTTCCTTGCAAGCGATGCTGTGTTTTGCGTAAGGCAATGGGATATTGTAATGGCAACTTGGGTGTCATATTAAATCTTGTTTTGAGAAATGACAGTAACTTTTTCTCCATTTTTGAAATTGAAATCAAAAACTTTGCGAAAAATTCAAAACAGAGGAAAATTGAAATGAAAATATCTTTCATACATGTATTGCCTATCAAATAATGAACTTTTTTCGAAAAGGCATCAAAATAGTTCAATCGTCCAGATCAGATTACTAAATATGTTTTGATAGAAGTTTTCCAAAAGATTTTTTGAATTTATTTTTATGTTCAATACCAATTTGTAAAAACTAAACAAAACTGCTTGAATAACCACTAAAAGTGTTGGATCTTTATTACTGTGAAGCATAGGCCGAATTTGTACAAAATATTTTTCGTATATTTTTTATATTCGTTATTATCTGCCTCTCCCCGCAAAGCTTTAAAGTTCACTGCGAACATTGTAACAAAACTGACATTAATGTTTTTATATTCATAAGACGTATGTGGTAACGATTCTGGTGTCAGCGTGAGCTATGTAAGTATGTCTTACACTTGTATGAAATTTGTTACATTACCTTGAATACTACAGGTACAGATTCAATAACTCAACATAATATAACTATCTCAATATAACGTTTTATGTTTTAATGTCCGCGAACCGATTTTTCCTATTCTCAATCCTATGAGCTATGTTTGAATGTATTGCATTAGGGTTATGCTGATTAAAAACAATCTTTTTATGGTCTGAAATGCAATGAAATACGCATCACATTAAAATTGTTTAGGAACTTCAAATCAAAACTTGCAACACCAAGATTCCGAAAGTGCTTCAAAATCGAATTAGAATTAATTATTTAAAGAATTTAATTATTTTTACTCTTTTTGGCACTTTATTTGACGCTTAGTTCATGTATACGCATCTTAATTCCTAAATTCTAAACTAAGCGATATTTAGGTTGGCCAAAAGTATTTGATTGTCTAATAACACCATTGGTGGCCAGCGATACACCCATAATCAAAATAAAATTGCCCCCACAAAATATTTTGGTTTTTTTTTTCAACATGAAATTCTCCACACACTAGGCGGCCGGCAATTAAGTGACAATTTGTCTATTGTTCAGTTTAAATGACATATATGGCATTTTCCACTTAGCTGTCGCAGTGACTGACTTTTGGGGACACAAAACAGCGGTACTCAATGATTCAAAATAAGCGTCATCACGACTTTCGATTGAAACAAGAAAGCAAAGTAAAAAGGAAACACACCTTAGCTGTAGAAGACTAAACCGGACAGTCACATCATCGCACTGCCAGCAAATTTTAAGTTTTTTTATTTGTAGACCGCGCGCCGTCATTTATTTTGTCATTTGGGAAACAAAAAACAAAATCAAACCTACTCGTCAGTAAAAAACTCTTCAATATTTGGCAAAAACGACCACTGACAAATTTTTTTATTGCAGTTGACTTGCAAGTTATCTTTATTGGAATACAAAAAATATGAATGATAGCCGCGACACTTCACTTGAGCGTAGGTTCAATTATTGATTTGTTTTTGACAGAATAAATTCATTTACTACTAAAGTTGGGTAATCAATTGCTGCGGTCCTAATTGCAACTTAAAGTTAATGTCATTTAAGCCATGTGGGCGCTGTCGTTTGAAGATGATTATTTACGATACTCAAAATAATTTAAAAACATCTTTATCTCCAGCAATTTTACAGAGAAAGGAATAAAAGATGTTTCCTTTGAGGAAAGCTCTGGTTAATTTGCTATATTGACCCTAATATTTAGATTTGTAACAAGCCACAAAGTTTTCATGTAAGAAAAATGTATAGTAAAGATGAAACTTGGTAAAAATGTTTGATTTAGTGGTAGGAAGTAAAATTTGATGAGGCTGCCTCTGTACCTGGAGCATGTTTCTATTGTTGACTGTTTAAAGAGGTATTTAGAAGATTCTTGATCATTTACTTTAAATATATGTCTTTATTTTAAAGAATACTAAGAAAGTTGTGACTTCCTAGACTGTCTTACACAAAGGTATAAAGATGTACCTCTGCAGTGCGCAACTGGTTCACAAACTGAATTCTTTGCACTGGAACTTACGGAAGAATATGATCAGTAATGAAGCTCATTTCAAGCTAAACGGTCTTGTCAATAAACATAATTGCTGTATTTGGTGCGACTTCTATCCACAATAGATCTTTCTAAGCCCGTTGTATCCTGAAAAATATACTGTATGGTATGATTTACATGCAGAGCGTAACAGCGGATCTTCCTTCTATCGCAATGACGCCAAACTGCATGTAATGGTCAATGTGCTATTACAGACACATTGATTCCTCCAATTTGGTGCCAATTGTCATAATGCACTAAAAAAAACAATCGATTTACTAGAGCAACACTACAGCGACAATATTATTTCCAAGAATTGCCCATAGAATTGGCTTGAAGATCGTGCGACTTAATGTCTTCGTTGTCTTACGAGCATCAACTGCTTCGTAAGACAGCCTACCCTAAATTTGTGCGTATTGCGTACGGCGTACTCGTTTGCACGAAAATTTGTTATATGCTGACCCTAAATAAATGCGTTGCGTTTTCCGTGGAATTCAATAGACAAACAACAACTTCACTTCCGAACGCATGTCAAAAGGACATTGCGTACGTACGCTGCCTAAGGATTGGCCCTATACACTTTCTATGTGCATGAGAGACTTTTGAGAGATAAATCAAGCATATGCACCAATTTAGGGTAGGCTAAGAGCTGTAAAAACAATACTAAGCAGTAGGTATCATAAATAAAAATGTAAAAAAAGGTTAAGTTTACATTTTATATGAGTCAAAACGCGTTATTTGTCAGAAAACGCTAAAAGCGAACAACAAAAAATTGTGCGTTTTTGGAAAGAAGTGTACTTTTCAAACTATTTCTTAAGGAAATGCGCTGGGTTTTGAACAAAATAACCGGCACCATAGGACCATAGTTAACTCAATTTCATAAAAAGTCGATCAGGTTTCTTTTTGGATATAAGCGACTCATACATATCTCCAATTAAAACTCCAACTTAATTCGGCTTTAAGCAAAAGGGATTCAGATAATGTGCTTTTGTTCCCATTTTCAGCTTAATTTGACGGACATTAATAGTATATTACTGAAGGAACATGAATACTCAACAGTTAAAACCAAGTTTTCATCTCTAGGCCTTAACTTAGCCTAACTTGGGATGGTTTGGTTATTAAGTCAGGCCATCACTATAAGTTTAATGGTCGATGATTGCTAGTTTATGCTTGATCGTTAAATACATTCAACGATGATAACAATTTATTAATTGAAACTATTAAAAATATTCGCCCAACAGCGACAGCAAAATCGACAATAATAACTACACTTAAATTAATGAAAACAATTTGACAACACAAATATTGGACGCAATTTTGCGCAACTAAACAAAATCGTTTTCATTTGGAAATGCGCGTCAATTCATCGAAATAATAACAACAAAATACCAAAACTAATTTTAGAGATTTTAGAGTAATGATAACCGTGCCTGAGCACATGTTTTTTTATTTGACTAAATAATTTAGTACTGGTATCTAGTCACATTCATAATAATTTAACAAATTTGTCAGCAAATTGCCAAAAATGTTGCGATTTAATTGTTGTCAATGTTGGGCTTATTTATGGTTCAGAGCACGAACGTTAAGATGTCGGCAGATACTATGTTATCTGTGACACATTGTTGCCGGGTGTTGATGCCTGCATTGAAAAATTGTATCTTGTATTATGTTTGTACAAGAAGCACTAAGCAAAAGACAGTACGCAAATAATATAGCATCTTCTCGGTAGGGGTGGCACATCAACACTTTCTTCTTCTTCTTCTTATATTTGGTAGAAAACTTCCATTCTCGGGGAGTGTCATGACTAGAAAATCCTCGCTGCATACGCGCTTTACTCCCATGCAAGCAAAACATATTGACCAAAAATGGTACAAGAGCAATTGTAGACCCAACCAAGTAAATTCTGGACAGAATGTGGTTAGTTTTTAGCGAGTGGTTGTAGCAAACAAAAAGTCTAAATAGGGCAGCTGTGGCTCGGAGGAAGACATCCAATTCTTCCCTTCTCGACGTCCGAGGCTCAACTCAGACTTTCATGAAACCTGAATATTTTCCAATACCCTTATTCATAGACTGGGCTTTCGGTTGAACTCAAAATCCCTTCAAACTGCACCGGAATTGTGTAGATCGTCTTATACTGGTCAGGAAGTAAGAGAATTATTTCAAGAAGGCACTCTGGTACAAGCAATATTCTTTGAATAGTATAAATTCATATCTTTAATGTCCCTACTGTCATACGAGCGATATTTCAATCGAAATATGTATATAAATTTACATATCTATTTTAATATCATATGTTAGAATTATAAGTTATTTATTTATTTAAACAATATTATGGAAGAAATCCTTACGTTAATAAATCATTTTTTGGAAAAAAATACTTATTAAAAAAAGCCATATTTTTGGAAATTGATTCAGAGATCCAGGCGTCTAAAGCCAAATTTCACATTGAAAAGGGGTCAGTAAGGGTTAAAGATAAAAATTTGAAAAAAGTTCCTAAATTTTTTCATCCTATTTCGCACCAATTGAGGGGGCGTCCCCAAGTTTTCTTTTGTAATAACCACCCTAATATACATGCATATACATAAATACATCTATTTGATGATAAGGCGAAACAACATAAGTTAAGTGTATATTCATATTAGTTAATTTTTTTCCACTTGTCATCAAATATCGAGTTTAGCTGTTATTCCTTGTGGCCACAGATTATAGCAATTTTTAGGAAACTTTATTATTTTACCCAGGCACCCCGCCCAAAAGATTAACTGTTTCAAAGCGTCTCTGATTTGTTCATTGGTTATCAAGAAGAAGTTAAGATATTACTAGACTGCCTGCTATTTCTCAAATTCCGATATGAGTTTTTCGCGGTATTTGCATGTTTTTGTTTAAAAAAAAAATAGTAGTTTTGACCTGAAAGATTTTATTTTAGAGAAAAATTATATTTAAAAATTGAGTAATAAAATAAATAGAAAAATTGTTATGTCCTATTTTTCATGTACATTTTTTTTATCAAAATCTCTTCGATTAAAGAAACTTCGAAAATGACGGACCACTGACTATAATCATAACAATGAAGTATTGCACTCGCGGGATACTGAATTTTTTTATACCAAAAGCATGAGTTTAGATACAAGTTGCTTCCTCCTAGCACTTGTTTTTCCAGCACTTTTATGGAAATGAATGTCTCAAATAAATTAACACATTGCGATGATCTACGACTTTATTTAACTATGCCCACCTTCAACGATACTATTTTCTAATTACATGCAACATCAACTCTTTCTAATCAAAATTCAAAACTCTTTTCAACCAAACTGAACTCTATCGCATTGTATTTAAATCAACAAGCACTAACAGTTTCTACTACCATCAGCCTATTCCTTCTCTACTTCGTTTTCCCCTACATATTACCTGCGCTTCTCCATACTCTTTCCTACACTTAAATCAGCACCTATAACAATAATAACAACAAAAAGAAGAACGGCAACGTTTTTAAAACTCTTTGTTCTGTGCCGTCAACACTAAATACGAACGTCAGCTAATAAATCCACTTCATGCCCGCTGATCTGATATGAACTTCTGATTTACCCCCCATCTACCAGGGCAGATCGTGCTTCACCATTTCCTCTTGCTCCCCAAACCATGAGAGGCGCTTTGTTCTACACAATTTTGGTTTTGACTCCTTCTGGCCAACCGTTTGCCGTCTGCAACATCGGCAGCCACAACAGCATCATCATCAGCAACGTAGAGGACCCTTTAGGTGTCAAGAGCAATAAAGTGCCGGCCTGTAATCAACGCAATCCTAAATAGGTGTACAAATTACAGCAAAGTCCTTAATTATAGCAAAACCACCGCCGCAGCCGATCGTATCCTTTTGCTTTGTGTCGTCATTCGCACAGAACGAGCTCATATTGGTATGGTAGGACTGAGTATCACTTGTGTAGTTTCTTTCTCTTTGATGATCTTTGCTGCTGTTCACGTGAATTCTTCCATCGTTCATTCTGTAGTTCGTATGCGAGCGGTGCATCCACGAAGGACGTACCACTATTATGCATTCGGTACGGAGAGTCTGCGCTCGCTCACAAATGATTATCGATCTACGGTGCTCGTCAGTTGAGTCAATTGCAGCGATCAATGAAAAGACGTGCAAAGTTGCAAGCAATGCACTTTACCCACTGCCTGACGCTGGCTCAGTCACTTGGCAAGTGGCTGCCGAGCTCAATATACGCAGTACTCGGTACACAAGCAAAAATTACTTTTGATCGATTTGATCGGCGCTTAGAGATCAAAGAAACGCTAACGTTTGCAAGTCAAACGAAGTGGATTCGTTTGAAGTTTAAGCAGCACGATCGACATGTTCATGGTGTTTGGGGGCAGGTTTAGTATTGCAAACGTTAAGACTGCCTGGTTGCAGTGATTGGAACAGCTAAAGTGTGACGCTGTTAGATGTATCGGGTGTAAATCTTATACAGCTGGGAGGCCGATTGTTCTGAGGCAGATGGCACTTTTTCCCATGTATTTATGATTGATCTACAAGATTGAATTAAATAACTTCACCTTCACAAAAAAAATAACCGAACAAAACCTTTTAAGAAATTAAAGTGAAATAAAAACGCGTCTCAGTGCACAAACTTATTGCAATATTTAAGCATTAAAGCGTTATTCACATTGTGCTGCTTTTTTGCACGCACCCAATTCCTACCATTGAGATGTTATATCAAAACCTCATCAAATCATCTCAACAACATTGCGATTGTGCGACCAAATTATTTTAAATGCGTCTCTAACCGACACTCAATGTTGCAAATGCAGCTGGAGCTCAATGCAACATGATTACAGGCAGTTGCTGCTTATCTGCGTGCCATTAACTGATTTCCGAGCAATTACAATCATTTAGGCAAACATAAAAGCAACCAGAGCACGGTCATCAACTACAGTGTTGCCAACAGCAGAGTGGGACACAAAATTTCATTATAACGTCAGTTGAAATCTGAAAATCGGTACAAACATGCGAAAATGAGATTTTGTGCTGCAGCAACAAAATAAAAGAGGAAACGTATTTTGAGCCAATAGTGAGAGGGTACAGGATATCAATATCACGCCGACTGAAAGCACTTTGAGCTGCGACAATATCAACGTTGATTGCGACATATCGTCGCATTTAAAACGAGCAATCAGGCAAATGAGTCAAAACTTGTGCGTGTGGCGGCTAACAACAACTGAGATAGAGACAAAAATGGAGACCAAATTTAAAACCTCTCGGGCAAACACAAAATTCATCATCTAAATTTTCAAAATTTTTAGCGTTTAAAAGAGTCCAACAACGTGAAGAGTTATGAAAACAACTTAATTATTAGATATTTACAAAACCTGTAGCTTTTTTCTAGAAAATAATTTAAAATGTGTACTTCAAATATTGAGGGAGCTTAAATTCATCATTTACAAATCTACAAGATTAGAGTAGAGACTATATTGATTGTGGAAACTGGCCATTTTCGGATCTGATTGCACGATTTGGATTTAGATATTTACTTGAAGAAAGTAAAAGCAGGTTTCATTTGGGAGCTAATTTTTCATTTATTTCTACACTCTAAAAAAATACTATATTTAATGTTGTAAATGTTGTAATTTTACACACGAAATGTATTCATAGTTTTTGTAAGTTGATTTCATACACATTTTATCTGCAATATGAGGCTATTACACTTTAGTTTTTGTAATAAAATATTTTTTTTCGTAATAGACAGAATAATAAGTTAAAGGTGGTTGAATACATATTTTTTTTTCGGCAATTTTACATATTGAATGTGTGTATCCTAGAATTTTAAAAAATACACATCTCTTGTAAATGTTTACACATTTTTTGTATTTTTTACAACAATAATACTAGTAAATTCACTATAATTAATATAGTAAATTTACACATCGTATTTTTAATTTTTTAGATTATACATCCATCTCGTGAAAGAAAACTTTTTAATTTTAGGGTAAAGACCCTTCAACTCAATACATTGAAACTTAGAAAAAATACATTCTAGCACTCTTATGAAAGCATGTACTGCTTTCCAATAGCAATATTTATAAACGTTTTTCGCTTAATATGCCACTGAGTTGTTGGAAATGTCAAGTCGCAGTATACAGGCCCGGATTTAGAAATTTGCCGCCCTTAGGCCATTCACAAATTGCCGCCCGTCTTCACTTGTGAATATGGAAAAAAAAATTTCTAATATCAAAAGTGAGAACCTTTCTTTTTTTTTCTTTTCAACATTTTTTAGGTAATTTAGGAGACGACATTCCAAGTATTTTCAAGGGCAAAAAAGCCCCTGTAAAAATTTTTTTTCAAAATTCCCAATATTTACCGCCCTAGGCACTGACCTAGTGTGCCTCTAAGGTAAGTCCGGGCTTGGCAGTATACCAAAATATGACACCAGTTAATTTTGAAAGTAATGCTTTCATTCGCAACAATGTTTTACTGTTTTAATCCCAATCAAAGATATCTCACTAGATTCGTAGAGGTTGTTATAATCTCAAGGATGTTTTTCGTCAGTGAATCCCATTGGGATTCTTATGTCGACAAAATTAAGGTATTGATCGAGCGAAATACTCATTATACTAGACGAGAGATTGTAGAAACATTATAAAATCATCATTTAAGCATTCAAGACGACTTAACTATAGCGACGTGCAGGTTTTATTTGTTTTGTTCTTTTCACAACTTCTTGCTTGGTATACATAGCGTTAATTTCATGTTAGGTAGTACCAGTACTCTGGTTAGATTTTCGTCAATAAATGGAGAGAGGTTGTCGAACATTTTTCTATTGCTTTATGTTTTGTAAAATATTACTCTTGTGCCTAGTTTTCAATATACTAAGCATTATAATTACAATGTGTAAAAAGTTGATTCTTCTCAGATCGACAAATAAAAAAAAAGTTGTAAGTAAATTCTGATGCACGATAAATCAAAAAAGTAAATGTAATGCTCTGACTTTATAATCTATCAGCACTTGATTCAAGAGACCAATGCGAATTCTCAACAATGACTGTACCAGATGAGGTCAATGTTGCAACGCTGTACACTTTGCTATAAGCCATGGCATGCAAAGGCCACTACAAGCAATCACGTTCAATAACCTGATTGTTTGTTGCTGGTGGGAAACAAAACTTCAATTAAACATTTTAAACTTGATGCTTGATTTGGTAATTTTTAAGGAAACAAACCAAAACTGAGCAAAACTCTTAACAGTACTGCCAACTTCACTTCAAAGAAAAATCATTTTTCACTAAAACAAATTGACGAAATTGTGTGTACCTGAGTGATCAAAACAGCAGTAGCAACAGTTGCTACCGCAATCAACAATCACAGAGTAGCAGCTTTCACAGCTACCTCGTCAGATAACAACAGCATGCTTCAAAATCTATACATGTGGGTTTCCTTATGCGCCAGTAAGTTGGTAGCTAATTTGGGAGCAATTTTCGCATAAGTTATGGTCACATTTTCTTTGGAAGCCCACAATTTTGCCTATTTTGCTTCTTTTTTTTTAACTAACCAGCTAGTAATCTTCGGCGATGCTATTAGTTGCAGCCGTGTGTGCAAAATGCGGAGAAATTTCCAACAATATTTGTTACTGCATTTTCTACTGCATCTATCAGCGATGGCACGTTTAGGTGTCACAACTTTTGCCATGACAAATGAATGAGATTTAGTAATGGAAAAGTTGATGGGAAGTTTACTAATGCCAGCAATTTCTATTATTATGCTGTTTTATGTATAAAGCTCATTTATTTAATCAATGATTTTTTATTGTTTTCTACAAACGGGTTAAAAGATATGAAACAATATACAAATTTACAAAAACTTTTACCACAGCGAATGGTGATAACATTTTCTGCAGTGAAGTTTTTCGTATAATCCGAATATGCTAATGATTTTTTTCGATAAGACCCAATTTTCCATATAAATGGCCAAATTCAAAAAATTGCACTGTTGAGAGTACATACTTCACATAAATGCTTGTAAAAGCTTTAATTATTAGCCAATCAATTGCACAGGACGTCAAATAAAAACAAAAATACACAATACCATTTTATTTGAATTTCAAAATCCCAATCACACATGCAAATGTAGATAATAAGATACACAGCGTTATCCCTTAACATCGCATATCCTTAATTTAGTTCCAGAAATTTTATCGCTTGCTGCTGACACTTCAACACGTTCCAGAATTAACATACGAAATCTTGTCATCGACATAAGTTAATGCCAACAAGAAAATAATTGCATGCATATAGATGTTGTTTTCATTGTTGTTGTTATCAGTTGTTGCTGACTGCAACAGCAGTAACAACAACTTCAGTTGATGTCGCTTGTTGCTGCTGAAAGGTCGCTTTTTTAAAGCTGCAATAAAATAATTCTCAAAGGATTATCGAAATGAGATCAAAACAACAAGTAGTTGTTGGTGTCCTTTAAAGTGGATAATTTTCAACACCAACATCAACCATCAAAATGAGAGTAGCAGCAACACCTGCTTTTGTAGCGATAAGTTTGAAAATGTAAACATTTTACTATGAAATTCAAATTCAATGAGTGCCATTTAATTGAAAACAGTGGTTCCCAATTTTGTGAAGTACTCGCGTTGTAAAAGAGTCTGTGCAAGCAATCATTGAGGCCATGATAGAATTTTCAACACTAATAATTTGAAATGGAGGTTTTCGTTACAAAATTAAAAGATTGGCAACCGCTGAGTTTCTGCACCCTTTTAGCAATCAGTTGAAATATAATAAAGTATCCAGTTAATCCTGCTACGTGCAGAAAACTTTAGCACAATGTCATTTCCATCCACACATTGTAAATTTTCGTTCATTTCGGTGCATATCCTGGCAAGATCATAAATAAGGATAAGCAGGCAATAACAATAATTCCTTGTCGCTCAAATTGTCTGTCTGTCGGTCTATTTGTTTGCCTTACGCCAAAGCTGAAAGCGAGTTGTGGTTTCCCATTTAAATTGGTTTAATTAGTTGATAATGGTCACCTTACTACAGGTATGTGGAGCATATCCTTGCTATCCTCAATTGAAATTTAACTTCAAGCAGCTGCTTGCACAAAAATGTATTCGCTAAAATGTGTCATAATCACAAGTGACAGCGATGTATTCGTTTTCTTGTTTACTCATTGTCTCTATATTCCCTGTTAACATTTTAAAGTTTGCGTGCATAAAAACTCAAAGTGGCCACAAAACATACAAGCAAATAATTTAAATACTTATCGCGTTTATTTATAAGTATTAATAAGTTTTTTTTTCACCATATGCCCTGAATAAGGAGATGTTGATTTTATTTTTTATTCCATTTTAAGCTCGTTCGCAATTCTTAAGTTATCATGTTGTAAAAAGTTGTATAACGAGTAAACATTAACGCTTAAATACAATTGCGGCGGACGACGGAAAAACCGCAGAACGTCGACTTAGATTTAATTATATTTTATGGGTCGCAATTGTAGGACCTGTGTTGCATTTCTAACACAGAAAAATACCATACCATGACTATACATTAAAAACACTTCCGTATCTATACATTAATTTAAAAAAAAATCCCAAAACATAACATAAAAATTGTACAGAAAATTATTTATCTTAAAAAAAGGTCGCACAAAATTAATGAAAGAACTTAAAACGAAAAACGGTAAAAGGGAATCTCTTGTAAAGGGGATATCAGATTTAGGCACCATTTTCTTATGAAAAAACGTCTATATCTTTTTTACAGGTTTTATTCTGTTGTTTACTTTTGGAATTCTGGACATATTGGACACATACAGAAAAAATCATGCAAAGTATTATATATAACTAAAAAAAGATGAAATGTTATAAAAAATAAATGAAAATACTGCCCAAAATCGATAGGAAATGAGAAAATTAATTTACAAACGTACATATCGCTCATTTACTTCAAGAGTGGCATAACTCAAAAAACCTGATTTTGGAGTTAATGATGCAAAAATATCCGCCACATGTTTTATTTTGTGTCAAAAACTCACAAAAGTATTTTATAAACTCGCCTAGTGAGATGAGTTTATGTAAACATCCTTTTTTGAATTTTCATATAAAAAGTAACTTATTGAAAACTTTAAATGCGTTTTTCTCCCACTTTGTATGATATGTACATTAGGGTTGTTCATAAAAAATTTTTTTTTCGATTTTCTTGCTGATACTTTGGCATCACGTTCTACATCATTAAAAAACATCACATGAATTTTTTCAGATTTTTAAATGTATTTTTTAAGGTGGCTCAAAGCAAAAATATATTTTTATTATTATTATTGTTAGCATTAATTATAAAATGTTGTCAAACCATTTGATAAAGTTGTTCTAGAGTAATTGAAAAACATTCATTTTGTTTGTTTTTTAATGAAATTTAAAACCTACGTTCTAATATTGGCAAAAGAAAAAATAAAAAAGTCATCGTGCTTTAAATAAAATTAACTTTTTTTAATACACAAGATCTCATTCGAAAGAGCGCTCAAAAACCTTTAAAACAAGACATGGTAAAACTTTTTTGGTCCAGCAGGTTCGATGATATAACATTTGAAACATAGAGATGAAGCTTTTTTTTCAAAGAAATTCGAAAAAAAAATTTTTTCTGAACAACCCT
This sequence comes from Meiosimyza platycephala, assembly GCA_963662105.1. Lineage (NCBI taxonomy): Eukaryota > Metazoa > Arthropoda > Insecta > Diptera > Lauxaniidae > Meiosimyza > Meiosimyza platycephala. The sequence goes on along the minus strand of OY759210.1, from coordinate 429,607 downwards.
AATATACATAGATATTTGAGCATTAAAGCAGATTGAATGTCTCAAAATGCCTTGGAAATATCAGTAACGCGTAGTGAATATTATTTACAAAAATCATATGAACTTATGTAAGAAATGGGAACAGCATGCTTCCAGTATAAAAAAAAAATTGTTTCAATGCGAAAATGCGAGTTCATGTTACATTTTCCCATCCATTTATATTGCGTATAAAAAAGTAATTTTTCTCTACTGCCAAAAGGATAGAAGTATCATAAGCAGAACTGCAGTCATAAAATTGCTTATTTAAAAAGACCAAACCAAACCAGATCAGAATGATGAAAACTTACTTTGCTGAATATTGAAAGCATTTGTAAAATATTTAATGAATTTATGCTGATGAGCGCGACCAAACTCTTGCTCCTCTTGACACAAATTTGCTGCCTTGGGCAACACTCAGCCAAACCGCCTCAGCCACAGAGACCCTCATTCATAATATGCACAAATGTTTGCTCTGCATGCAATTCGAAACGACTGCGCGCATGCTCTAAAGACTTCGTTCTCGTCGTTTTGATGCTACGCGTTGATATGTTGGGCGGTTTTTGGCATCACACATCAATTCAATTCGCGTCATTTGGTTAATTAGTTTAGGGTCGTTTAGACTTTTCGAGGTGTCCGCACTAAGGGACTATTTCTTGATGTGACTTTTTTAGTTGTTGATTGATTTAAATGAGTGCGAGCAAAATGAAAGCCACAAATTGTTGCAAATGTAGCCTCTTTTTTCGTTATTGCATACAATTTTTGTATTTTCCACTTTTGTTATTTCATAATTTGGTCACTTGCAACTATTGTCTTCAATTGTTTCTTTAGAACAAGGCAATGAAAGTGGAAAGATCGAATTATAGTAAACACTGAATGTTAGTGTGGCTCGCAGCTTATTTTATACAGTGCATACTTTTAACTTTTAACTTCAACATTCTATAATTTTGAAACTAATTGAATATAAAAAAAATTTTATATCATTTGAAAGTGCACAAATTCTAGTTTAAAAAAACAGATTTTCGGCTCTCTGCAACAAATTGTCATTGAAAATCTGAAGACACATATCCATTCTCAAGATATTTCCTATAAAATTCAAATTTCTGGTAGCAGCAGCTGACATGCAAGCTGTAACGTGAAATTTAGTAGTAGGTTTTGTTTTTCATTTTTAAAATTCCAGATAATACTTTATAGCAAAAAATTAAACATTTATTACGCTTTATTTTGCGTAGTAGCAAAACTACTAGTTTAAGAACTAGTGGCTGTCGATAAACTGAAACTAAACTGAAAACCAAAGAAAGTCGAAAATAAAAGTTTTTTTTTTTTGCTTCAAAAAAAAAATCCTAAAATATTTTCTTGGATCACTAAACAAAAAATTGTAAAGGAGAAAACTTTGGATTATCAATCTATGTAATTAAAATGCTAGCCGTTTTCGATATTCGCGCATCACGCAAAATCGAATGGATCAATTTTAATCAAATTTATTTAGTTAGCTACATTCCTTAGACGCTTGGTCTCAATCTCCAATTAAAATTATCACGATATTCCTATTAAATATCAAAATATGTATTTGCCTTTTGATTTTATTACGAATTCTAAGGTTTCTGCTTTGAAATTTTTTGCTGTGATCAAGACATTATTTTAAGATTTTCCTTGTATTTTGAAGCAAAAAAAAAACTTTTATTTTCGACTTTGAAAAATAAAAGTCAAAAAAAAATGTTTGCATGTGACTTTCAAAAACAAGAGTAAAAAATAACTTTTATTAATAAAAATAAAAAGAAAAACTTTTAGGCAAAAGTTTTTTGGAAAAACTTTTATTCAATAAAAGTTTTTGAAGAAAGTTTTTAAAAACTTTTATTTTCATGAATTGTTGAATATACATAAGTATAAAAGTTTGAAGGTCTGGATAAAAGTTGTGTAACCCTTAAGTATAAATACTCTTTACTTCGATTAGCATTGTAATTCATTTCGCAGCCCAGAATCTTGACATATTTAAAAAAATTTTTTCATTTAAGTCCTGGAAAGGTTGACTACCAATGACAGCCACACAGTTCATCTTCCAGTCTGTCTTTGCTGTTAATTTCACAGTCGACCAAGTTGAGTTGCTATCGTGTTGGCGATCCTCAACGTCATTGCACCTCCACCTTTTAATGTCATTGCAATTTTTCAAATCTCCTTCAGCCCTTTGAATCTGCTAAGTGTGCTGTTGACTGCTGAGTATGAATCATGGAACATGGTGCCAGACATGCTTAGAGCTATAAAGTGTAACTTATACATAGATACAAAGCTTAAAGTTTCGCTGCTGGTCGATTTTGCTTGTCAAAGCGCAACTCATGAAAAATCAATTAATTTCCCGTTGAAAGTTGTTGCAGCTAAACAAATGTTTAGGTTTGATCTTTTTATTCTTCATTTATCAGTCAGTGAATTATTAGATGTGATGACACACGATCATTTGAGGCGTCCAGTTGCGAAACTGGGCAAGTCCAAAAAAATCAAATTTTGAAATATTCTCATATATCAAAATCTAGACCATGATTCTTTATCTTTCCTTAAAACTAATACCGAACATGTTATATTTTTTTTTTTTTTGTGAAGCATCTAATATACATACATATACTTCGGCTATTTTCTTAAGCTTAAATATTTAAAAAATATCTCGAAGTTACTGAAAATCTGATTTGAAATTTTTACTACCGGTTTTCTAAAAATAAAAAAAATTTAAATTTGAATTTGACTAAAAACTTAAAAAGAGCACGCTTTTTAGTAGTTAACACAATATTGTTTATATTTTATTATAGTTCCAATAACAGCGTTCAAAAATTATCGTTTTCAAACTTCGTCAATTCTTCAGAAGCCCATAACTCGGCAATTAAGCCTTATACGAAGAAAAATTGTGTGTACACATTTATGTCTACTAGATGTGTAACTAACCGGAATATAAGCTCATTTCACGACCTGACTTTATTTTCATTGTCAGCATCGTATGAAATACCGCATATACTGCTCTATACCTGTCACGCCTACTTGCAGTCTAGGGTATAAAAATGGCGAGATATCGATAATTTGCATAATTTTATGTTCCACAAAATGCATTGAGCACAATTTTACCACATTACAAAACTCAAAAACATGATGCCAAGTGGTCTAATTTCTACAACCAGTATTGTTTAATGTTTCTAAGATAAACATTAATAAAACTTCATAAAAAACGGCGAATCATTCCAAAATTACTATATTGTAAAACAAACACGGTAGATACTATGAACAGCCCTTATGTAACTTTTTCTAGAATTCTGAAACAGAATTCTAAAAGTCAGCTTTCAAAGTCGTTAAGTGTTTGTTAATGATAGTAACTGCATAATTAATGAATTGCTTATTATTCTTCTCGTTCATCTTCATTCTTCTTTCTTTCCTTCCCTTCTCCAACTGACAGTTTATGTGAACATACAACGTCTTCAACTTTTCAGTGACCACCTTGTGCTAGCGATGATTAACAGTGCCAAGTGCTTGGAAGCTTCTGTTATTTGTTCTTTTGGGTATTTACTCGTAGCATCTTTCTCTCTCACACATTCTGCAAAGTTCGTTGGCATGTCATTACTGCTGATTTTCTATCATTAACTCAACGAATTTCGAAGATTCAATGCCATGTTGCAGATCGAATCCAACTATCCCTCTAATTCTGGTCCATCGTTCTATCAAAATATGGCATGTTAAAGTTGACTACATGTGTGTGCGTCCCATCAACACAGCAGGTGACATTTCTTTACAACTGGAGTTTGGTGATCTTTTAAATGATTCTCATGTTCCTCATTCACTTTCCGTTCAACGTCCAGCAGTAGATGGCGTTGTTGTGCGCTTTCTTCTCAGCAAATCGAAGAACAAGTGAAATCTTGGATTGTTGATTAATGGATTAAGACGAAAACACTTAATCTGCTGCTTAGTTAAGGCGCCTTAGTGATCAACACTCAAAGGTGATCACGTCACCAAATCAATGAATTTACATGGTGCTCGCTGATCACAAAAATTCGAATTGATCTACGATATACTCGAATGAACCGATCAGTTTGAAAAGTATTTGAGATTAATTGTTGTAATCATTTCATCGCTCTGTCGTTGCTTGTTTTTGATTTTTTATTTCTGGACAGTGATGAACAGATGCTGAGAATTATTTGATAAGCAATAAATATGATGTCCGTATGTCTGTTCAGTTAATCACACAATTTGATTCGATCGTTAATTTATTTCAATTACAGCATATACAAATTGTATTCCAAACATACCACATGTGCTTATTAAATGTATTTTGAGTTCACATTCATATTCTCTTCATATTTACTAAGAAAACAATAATTCGAATTCAACCAATATTGCTGAACAAGTGAAAAAATATTGAAAAGTCGAGAAATGTTGAAATTTTTTTAAATAAATTTTTGAAGTTTTTGACCCTCCCTCCCCGCCTGGTAACGCATCGTAACGTTTTACTTGAACGCCCCCTTAGCATAAACCTCTTAGATGATTCAGAACCGCTTAAATGTCGAAAAATTTTCTTGACCTTTTCCCATTGATAGGTGCAATAGTATTTTACATAAATGGCGTCAAAACTCGTTTGAAGAGCTTCTTCTTTTTTAAGAGAAACGTTGAAATGCTCGAAAAAGCAGTCAACAAAACAGCGTGATTGTGGTTTTGAAAGTGCGGAATTGCAAATTATTGTATACGCGGCCCGGATTTAGAAATCTGCCGCCCTTAGGCCAGTCAGAAATTGCCGCCCCCCTTCACTAGTAAATATACAAAAAAAAATTTGTAATATCAAAAGTGATGAGGATCTTTTTTTTTTTTTGCTTGTTAACATTTTTAAGTAATTTTAATTAAATTTTTGCCGCCCTAGGCACTGGCCTAGTGTGCCTCTAAGGTAACTCCGGCCCTGTGTATACGTTTCTGTATTAACAAAAATCATCATTATCTGACTAGAATTAAAATTTACATACATTGTTAAAAATGACGATTCATTTTTGAAACTTAAAAATATCATAGTAATATCGTTTTAAAAAAATTATTTTTTTATGAAAAGAACGTTTCAAAAAGAAAATTTTTAAACAAAAAAAAATTAAATTTGGCTAAGATTATCCGCAGAGTTATGAGCATTTAAAAAAACGTCAGTTTTCAAAAAATTTATATTTCACAAATAGATTGATTAAAAAAAGTATGGAGAATATTTGCGACTAGTACCAAAAATCAGAGATGCCCCATTCCGAAAACATGATGTATACGTAAAGTGACCATACGTCCCGTTTTTAAGCCTCCTGTCCCGTTGTCCCGAAAGAAGACAGAATCGTCCCGTTTTCAGAAAAGGTTTTAAAGAATTTTAAAATCTATGTAATAGCTGTACTTCACGAGTAAAACCAAAACGTCACGTCGTTGTTTGAAAGATTGGCTACCCGAGCCGACTCGGATTACTCTGGTAATCGGTTGTAAAGAAAATATCGATTTGTATTACTGACTTCGAAAAGAAGCTTGCAATTACATTAGAAAAAAGAGTTCGATAAAATTGAATCATTACAATGTCTCGTTTCGTTGTCGTCGAAATATTTGTCCGAGAATTCAAACTGGAAAATATTGATTTCGGAAAAAATTGTGAAAATATTTAAATAAATAATTTATGTTGCCCTGGATATGAGTTATAAGAAAAGTATTATTATGACAAAATTTTACTCTAATTTTGATCATTTATCAAGGTCGAAAAATTTTATGTTTCACACTGAAATATCCTATAAGCCTCTAAGTCCCTAAAGATACATATTCCTAAATCTTTTGAAGACTTTTAACTCTTACGGTTTTCTTGAGATTTGCCTTAAGTTTGTAGTTGACTCCCCCTAGATATTGGCCTAATGCGTATAATGGGAAGGGCTTCGGCCCCCGTCCCCACCTTCTTACGCCAATGATTTAAGATCTGATTGTACGCTTCGTAACAAAATTCGTTGACATTACTCTGTGCGTAACGGATCCTAGTTTTCCGAGTTTTTTAAATTAAAAATAAAATAAAAAATAATTAAATAAGCTTTTTTAGTAATTTTATTTTCACTTTTAACTTTATTTTTCATTAGTTATCGTTCCGCAATGTCCTTGAACAATCAGAATCAGGTCTTTCTTTTGCTTTTGTACTGCCATCTTTCGCATTTAACATAAACAACAATAACTAACTCTAACCACAGCCAAAAACCATAACTTCCAAGTAGAAACACAAACCGCAAGAATTTGCTATGATTGCGTTCAGACGACGCTGCAACAAGGTTTGAGTGGTTTGTGTACATACTTATACTTAACTAATTGTAAATAAAAAGAACGCAAAGGGAAAAAACCATTGGACGAACAGATATCAAACTTTTTTTTTGACACAGCCTTGTTTTATTCGCTTTAGGTTTGTGTCTAGAACTACTTGCTATGTGCGACATCTATTCTTCGAATTCAGCATAGACAAAAAAAGTTCAATCAATTGAACTAGAAATTGAGGTGGTTCACGCAGTTGTATGGAATTTTGTTTTAACCAAAACGAATAAAACACGGCTATATGTATAAATAACTTTCATGTTTTAGACAAGCGATGGGCACGTAGTGGCCCTCATGGACCGAACCGTTATGCGACGCACAAGCAACCAAAAAACAATTCCTAAAATTTCAACGCTATCGACGCACAGCGTTGACTTGAGTTTATATGAAAATAAAAACAACACACAAAGGCATTAACGACGGTGCCGCATTGTGTCAGAGCTAGAACTAACACTATATGTTCACTACACTGATATCTCACTTTCAATAGAAATAATCTCAATGGTTGCAGCATTTGCGGGCGATAAATCAATAACTACAAATAGTATAATTTAATACGTCATGTTTGCGAATTAGATGTCGAGGAGAAAATTTTGCAGAATGAAAAACATTAAATAATAAATTAAAATTAGTGCCTAATGAAATACTACCAAATAGTTCTTTGAATTATGAAGTTCATTAAACTACATTTGGCAATAACGTAGATATTAAGAACGAATTGCCCGCGCACTTCCCGCTATATAATTCCACCTACATTTTACGCAGTCCTTACTGCAGAAAAATTTAACAACTTTGTATAAGTACCAAGAATACAAATTTAAAAGTTATTGTATGGGAGGAGCTAAGTCCCATTGTCCAATCCCGTACACTTTTTACAAGTAGCTTGGCACAATCAATGTACATCCATGTATCAAGATTCACAACTATAGCTGCCATGGTGCCAAAATATAGCGTTTTTACTGCATGGAATAGGCCACGTCCCGTTGTCTAAGCTCGTCCACATTTCGTTAGGTACTTAGCATAGACAATAGAACATTTTTTAGAATCGTTTCAGTAGTTCCAGAGATCACTCCCCCTCTCCATCCTTCCACAAACAAACAAAAAAGCAGACTTAAAAAAATTACTTCTTTATATAAAAGTATAGATGAAAAAACCTTTTCTGTGACTCATCATTAGTACATTTTGAATATCTCTCGACTTGATAGAAAGTTCACTCTACTTATCTTGCCTTATGTTATATTTTAAAGTAGTATTAAATTAAATTATAATTAGTCATCATTTAAACGTTGACGCTCATTTCCTTTGGCAGCAAATTTACGTTTCTTAAATGTAGTTGATGTACCATAGGTCACTTCACCATTCAAGGCAGCAATGGTTTTTTCCTTAAAGCGCTTTGATGGTGGCTCTGGTGCTACTTCGGAAACAACAGGCGCCACATATTGCTGGAGTTTGACTGGTAATTCCCAATCTATTGGTTCTGGCGGAGGTCTGCAAAACAAAATTACAACATATTAATTTAAATTACAAAATCATAAACAGTAGTAAAATACAAGGAATAATAATCTTATGGAAACCTGATATGTTATAGTACTAAATGTAAAGCTTTTTCGTAAATTGAAACGAAATTGAACAGAAACGTTCATTTTTCAAATTAGTAATGATATTCAAAATTTTATTTTACAGTTTAATGGGAAACAAATTCTTCCAGTTTTTATTAAGTGCACTTTTTGAAATTACGAATTTATTTATTTTTTCAGTACTCACTTTTGATGGACAACTTGCCAGCCACCGATCTCTTGAGTAGCAGCTTCTTCTTCTGTTTTAAATTTTGACATTTTCTCTTTTTCTAAGACTCGCGATTCTTTTTCTTCAGGTGTCTCCTGACGCCGAAATTGTTTCATCCGTTCTCGGTTAAACTTAGCCACCTCTTCGTTAACATTTTCGCGAAATGTTTTAGCTTCTACAGCCTGTTGCATTTCTTGCTGTTTCACTGCTAATCCATTGATTCGTTCGTACTCAGCATATGAGAGGAATCCTTCCTTTGGTGCTCTCCACACCGACTCATTAGTCTTAACATTCCAATAGTATGTGAATCCATCATCAGATTTTCCCTCTACCCAAAGAGACGCATTTGGTACCTCTGTTGGACTAACCTTTTGTATGCTAACACGCTTGCACTCATCCTCATCATCAGAATTTCCTGGCATACGCATTGGATCAACTTGCCGTGCAAGCCGACTGCTGAGTGGCGGTGGTGCACTTCTGCTGCTGCCACTTGCTACACTGTCTTTAATTGCGCTAATTGAACGCGCCGTCATATCACCTTGACAATGAATGTCGTGTGCGTAAGAGCGCAATGCCGCATCTTCCATTTTACGTATCTCTGCGTCCATCTTTTGGCGCTCGCGTTCTGCTTTTTCGCTACTGCGGCTGATGTCAGTAATACGCTTGGCAACATTAAGTTTGTGACGCTTACCGCTCTCATGGAAGGCTACGCTCTAAGATAAAATATATAAGAATATGCTAATGCAATTCGAGGCGATACCATACCGCTTTATTGTCGCTGATCCAGCATTTGCAGAAATCGCAATATTTGCGTTCATTTGATTTCCAATAGTCAGTCCTATTGTAAAGAAAAAATTTTAAGAAGACTTTAAATTTGCATATATGTTTGTTATCAACTTACATGGTTGCATGCAGTTAGTGATCAACTTTTTATATATAAGAGAATTTTTTACTCCTAATTCGATATCACTCCTGTACCCAATAGAAAAGTGAAATGGATGCGTGATTATAGAAAATGACGCTCTAACAAAAAAAAAACAGTTGGCACAGCAAACTTCGGTTGAAGAAACGTAATTTATACTCCCTACTGGACTGGAATTTTTGTATGCTGTTTTGCAATTTCCCAATAATAAAAACTACGTAGTTAGCCAATAGTTGAGAGACGTTAAATCCAACTGGCAGGCGGGAATGTCTGAAATTTATCCGTTCAATTTCATTTTACATTTTCCACTACTAACCAAAATTCTGCCTTAATAATGGTGTAGATAGCGTCTCGCTAAGTTTTTACTCAATTTTATTATTTATAAACTATTTTTGTCGATTTTGCGAAATTGAAAGCAAAATTAAAAAAAAATTCTCAAAAATCATCAGCTGTGTTTGTGCTGTGTTTATTACTTAATGTCAAAATGTACAGTATATCAGCTACTGGAAATGACTAAGGTGTACAGTAAGGGCAAAAAGCTGTATTCATCAATTTACAATGCTATTTGACAAATTGACAAAGATGTAGCTTACACACAGCGTCGACTGTTAATACCGACTCACAAGTGCGCTGTTATTCAGGCACTTACACGCACATACGCCGGCGCTGAAATATTTTTGTTAAAAAAAAAAAACATTTCCACGACGTAGTCTAAGTTTATTCCCTTATTTTTCTTATTATTATTTTAAAATTAATTTTAGCTAAATGCTATTTTAAACAATATATTTAAACTGAAGCATTTTTGACAGTTGAGCGTTGACGCTCAATTCCCTATTTACGCGACAGCGAACTTGTGCATCGACTCACCACGCCGACGTAGAAACTACCACTCCGACATAACTTCAAGAAATCCACCTCCATCTTTTCAAACTTCATCAAACTGCTTTCATGATTTCGTCGCAGATTGTATCCAGGTGTACTATTAAAGCGAACTATCCCAAATCAAAAATTCAAGTGTTGATATTGATTTCATTATTTATTATGTATTTTGTATATAATAATGAACTAAAAACCGCGACTATCGGCTCAAAATGGGTTTTAACTTTTAAAATAATAGCTTAAGAAGCTATACTTAATTTCACTAAAATTATGAGCGATTACTCCAGGTTTTTTAGATACATTATTTATTAATTTGTGACGGTTAAAAAAAATGTCGAATATTGATAGTTTTTGGGTTTTGCAGCCGTAATTTTATTTAAAATAAAATAAATAAAAGATCGTGATGTCAATAAACGCTGTCTACGCTAAAAATATGTTTAGCGCACTGTTTAAACGAAAATAATTTTTTTTTGGAAATAGGAAATATGACTTTATGACATATAGTGAATTTTCTAAATAAATTTTTTACAACCTAAAAATATTGTTTTATGCTGAAAAAAAGCAAAAAAATTTTCCATAGTGCAATGTAAAAACTCATAAGGAGGTGGATCACAAATGGAGCAATCCTCTGTTCCAAAAACAATTAACCATTCAAAATTATCTTGTTTCGGGAATGTGATTACTTTTCATAACTACATATTACGTTCCAACGGTGAATCAACCATACACAAATTCAGCTTGATTCCTGCCGATTCAAAAGCCTAGTTTTCTTATACTTATGTACTAACTATTCTTACCACTTGGCAAACTGGTATTATCTTTCAGTGAAAAAGCAGTGTAAGTGGATTTTGTTATTCCTTTGGTCACAGATAGTCTGGGCCGTACCGAGGGGACGAATCACTCCAGACTCTGCAAACTCTAAGTACGGCACTGCTGAAAGCTTTGCACAATATTTTCAATTTGGTTGTTTGTTTTTTTTTAAGTTTATAATACATTTTTACTGTCAGGATGGATTTTTCATGTTTGGAGAATAATTTAATTTGCTTTTTCCATTCCGCAACTTACTCTCGTTACTACCATTGAAAAACTAAAAAGAAATGTATTTATGATTTGCGTTTTGCCCTAAAATCTTTCCTTTTCATGTTAAAATCATTTTTTTAATCTCTCTGGCCCACTACAAACACAGTACGGGAGGCAGCGTTGCTTTTTTGAATGTCATTTCCTCCCGCTTAATTTTTTTTCAAATGTTAGTTTAAGTTAGGCTGATAATCGAAATAAGCGTCAGTCGCCAGAATCGTGGTAGGTCTGGATGTGAGAGGTCGACGAAAAAAGCTTAGCTCAATAACTCGGAAAGTAAGCCACAAGTAAAAAATTTTGTTAAGATCAATGTTGTAGAGCAGACCCTCAAAAATGCAACGCTGCCTCCCGTACTAACAGCTTAGGATGAAATTAAAGTCGGAAATCCCACCCACTCAATTTGCTTTTTGTGCTCATTTGCGAAGAGCTGACCAGATTAAAAAATAAAATAGGAAATGAAACAATAAAAAATTGCATAATATTAAAACAATGGTAATGGAGGAAGCAAACGAAGTAATTGAAATGATTGTGATTTTTCAGTCTTTGATGAGGCAAACTGAAATCCGGCTCATTAAGTTTTAAGCATCTTGCCGGCTTTTGCCACATACACTCTCTCTTTTTCTCCTACATGCGCACAAACACACTTCCCTACTTTTCAAGTAGAAAACACACAGTGGGATCCTGCGCATACAATTCCATCTAAAGGACAAACACCACTGAATTTGGCAGTAGGATGGCTAGTGACATGTATAAGCCCAAAGAAACGAAGAAAAAAATACTTTTCAGCAACATTATTTTTCTACCATTTTTTATCACATATTTTGTCCCATGTCAGTACCTTATTTTAAAAATGTAATCTTGTGGGTGGTTCGCTAATGCAGAAGCTTTATCATGATTAAAAAATAAGCTCTTTGTGTAATTTTTCGCATATTGTTTTGAGTAAAAATCGCACTGATGTTGATAAAAACTTGATCAATGGTAATAAAATATTCTGATTAACGGTCCATTTTGCCCTAAATGGGCCCCTTGAAAATCAAAAATTTCGGTTGAGAATTTTATTTGAATATTAGATCGGAATGAAAAATTTTATATTGAATTCATTAGAAAGTATTGAAAAGGATATACGAAAGTGATTAGCATTCTTATAAGCACGTTGGCTAAAACACTAAGTTTAACGAAAAATATTCACAAATCTACCGTCAGATGAAAGTCATCGATGGCTTAGAGCGTAAACCAACTGTTTAGGATGTGTAGTTACGTTCTTGGGGCTCCAAGCCATCAAAATGTTGTAACGCATTTGGATTCTTTTCGCGGCTAAGACCCTTCATATATTGCCTGGGAAATCGAAAGTACTATGGCGAAATACATATAAAGTTTAATCACTCTAATGTACATATGACGCATACCATGTCAAATATTCTAAGCCAAAATTCGAACCTAACGGATTGACGTCAAGTTCGGTCCTATTTGGTGGACTGTAAAAATTAGTTATTGGAACTTATGACATGAAAAGAAGTGGACTTTACAAGCTCCTGCTCTCCACCAAATCATTGCAGAATGATCGCTGCAAAGCAGTAATGATATCAATATCATCAGCGTATTCTAACAGACAGGCAGACATGTATTTAGGTTTTTCCTTCAATTTGAATTATTAATGAAATATTTTTCTTAATAGTGATACAAATTTGGGATAAAAATTGTGGGAAGGGAAAGGTAAATGAAACAATGTTGGTGAATTTTTGGCTTGGGCAAATGTTATGAAAACAGATCATCGAAAAATATAAATGCCGTTGTCACTGCATAGCTCATAAGACACAATTTGGCATTATTGGTAAGCATAAAATATGTTGCGGGAAAGCATATCAAATACACTTTCAACAAAATGTTAATCAAATGTTGCTCTTTTACATAAAACATAATTTCGTTACAGGTAGAGAAGGACTGTACATCAATTACTTAAAACGTTTTTTGGTGATTTTGAAACCTCTTCACCCTTCGTAAGAAATCGTAGTATAAAGAATATACCCGGTATATCGTAAAGTAAGAAATTTAATAAAGAGGTAGCAAATTTTTAATTCAATTTTGTATAGCGTTAACAATAAAAACACTAACAACAATGCACCATAATTCGACTATTTGCTGTTAGTTTTATGGGTTTCCGCAATGAAAACCAAACGATGAATTCATGTGCACATATGTACATATGTTTCTACATACATACGTAGTATGTATGTATATGTACGAGTACTAGGAGTTGGCACGTTGGTGGGAGGGCAATGTGTTTCTGTGCTAATGTTTAGAAATAGGATTTCAGATTAGGTACGTGTACTCATTGTTGTCGTTGTTCTTGGTGTTGTGCAAATACTACATATGACTTATGTACCATACACTGAGAAAAAGTATGATCCCTTCGAATAAATGTATTTGCATGACAGATTTTAAAAACATTTATGTATTATCAACAAACTAGTTTTTTGTTAGTTATTGTTATTGCGCGTAACTTGTTATTTTTCTTTGAATGTATTGAAGAGATTGGGTTGGATCAAATATATTAAGTAACTTCATATTAATGTGAATATTATATAACTCTCAACATATCAAAGTAAAAAGCCAATGAAGGGGTTAGGCCACAGTAAAAATTTTCAGAAGTCAATTTTTTATTGACTTAAAGATGCTACTACTACTGGTACTACTACTATACCATATATGGCGAACCTAAGAATTCGAATTTTGAATTTTGGCGGTCCGCTGCCTATACCTACTGGTCCATACTGAAAACTTTGAACGCGTTTTTCTCAAACAACGTTTTTCAAGTTGGCCGGATTCATAACTCAGACAATTTTTGACCGATTGACGTAAAGTTTTGACTGTATCTTCAAAACTATATTTTAGGAGCACGTGGGATCTATTTTTTTCATATGGGTCATTTCAGGCGAAGCGGATAATGAAAATAAAGTGAGGTCGTGAAATTTTTTTATATTCCGGTTATTTAAACATCTAGTAGGCATAAATGTGTACACAGAATTTTATTTTCGTATGAGGCTTAATTGCATAGTTATGGGCTTTTGAAGAATTGCCGAAGTTTAAAGACCGTCATTTTTGAACGCTGTAATTTGAATCAAGAAATTGATAATAAAATATAAACAATATTGCTGTAACTAGTAAAAAGGATGCTCTTTTTAATTTTTAGTCAAATTCGAATTTTAATTTTTTTTATGTGTAGAAAACCGAAAATATGTTTCACAAAAAAAATTTGACATGATCGTTATTAGTTAAAGAAATAAATATATAAATTAAAGTACTTAAGAAAGTGCCAGGTCCCATACAAAGTGTGGCACGTATGTATGCCCTTCAATTCATATATGTACATATCTCGTAAACTAATGTAGATCACATTTTAAAATTTTTAGAGTATATCGGCATATTTAATGCTATATTTTAAAGTAAAAATGAAAAAAAAAAAATATATCGAAATTGTTTAAGTTCTGAGATGAAATGTTCACTTCCGGTTTTCCACAAGAAAATCAAATTTCAAATCTGATTTCATAATTGAAAAGAGCAGTAAATTTCCCATAGTAAGCACAATGTTAAATATTTTATTGAAAATTTGTTAAGTTCCTTATAAAAAAAAATTAAGTGTTTACATCTTCTAGAATCACAATTAAGCCGAATAGGAGCAATTTTCAAAATCTAATTTTTTTTTTGATTGTCCGCTTCACATGAAATGCCCCATATTAAAAATTATATTTATTTTAAAATTTTAATTTTATGTTTTAAAAAGCTCTCAATTTTTGCAAGATTCGAGATATCGAAATAATTCTACGTACTTCGTTAGCTTTTCATATATACAATTCAGTGCAATTATATTTTTATGGATTCCCAATGTGCACAAAAACGGATGCCAATCCGTTTCTGGCCCGTTACGAGTCCATCAGCGCGGATTTCGTTATCTTATGCTCCGACACACCCGTTTCGAATCCGTCAACACAATGCACAAAACGTTAACATAAAACGCAGCTTTCAAGTTGTCACTAAATAATGATATGATGGTTCATTACTTTGTTATATGTAATTAAAATAAATAAAGCAAATATTTTGATTACAAATCAAACATTAACCTTATTAATACGTTTCGAATCCATATTATTTAAAGAAACGAGGCCGAAACGTATTCGCATATGAAGTTCGTTTCGATTTCGTGACGAATCCGAAAAAGTAGATAAAGCATTTCACTTTTTAAGAGTAATTTCAAACGAAAACGAATCAGTTTCGGATAAACTATACGAAGAAGGGAGTCCAACTCGAATTCGAATCGGAATCGTATATCATACTGGGATGTTCCATTTCATGCAGTCAAGTGGGTTGTAGTTTTGGCAGCGGCTAACCGCTGGTGGTTTTTCCGTCGTTCGTCGATATTGTGGGTAAGCTACCTATCTTTTTTTAGTCCACCTTTCAGTTTACCGATTACTGTCATATGAGAGAATCCTAACCATGTTGGGCAGTTGCTCGCGAAAGCAGAATGCCTTACACTGGTTTAGAAGTACCAAAAACTTCTGTGTATAAAAAAAACAGGACACACTCACTTGCACCCACAATTTCACAACAACAAAGAACAAATGCCATTATATTTCATGTATGTGTTTGTTTTCTTTTATCTGTATGTGCAAATAAGTCGTAAACATGTTTGCAACAACAGGATTCACCACCAAATGTATTTGTTATCCTCATGGTGTCGCACTGCCCGAATATCCTTATAGATACAACATACTTTGTCCGGGAAGTAGCGTTGCATTTTTCGTAGTAATTACCTCCCACTTAATTTTTTTGCAAATGATAGTATAAGAATAGCTGATACTCCAAATAAGCTTCAGTCGCCAGAATCGTAGTGGGCCTGGTTGTATGAGGCTGACAAAAAAAATTTTGCGAAATAACTCGGAAATATGTTAGGACCAATGTTGTAGAGCAGAAAAACCACATCGATTTCATGTTCGAAAAATCCTCAAACGACAATATTTGACCCACTTTTCAATATCTTAAAGTTTCCAATAAAAACTGTATTTTTGAGCAAAATTAATTATTTTGGACGAAAAATCTGGTTTTCAGATTTGAACGAATAATGTTAATTTAAAGCTTTCAATAAAAATCGCATTTTTTCGAAAATGCCAATGGTTATTAATTATTTTAAAACTATGAAAAGGGGGTCATAAATTGTCGATATCTCGTTCTCGGCAATAATGTTATGTTTATCGTAAGATTGGCACTAAGTTATCGCCGAGAGCGAGATTCAGCCAGAGCTTCCGTAATACAAAACACTTAAAACACACCTATGGCAGCAGGCATTTTGAAATTCGATGTATATTGTCTATGTTAAGTACCTAATGAAATCTGAACGAGATTAGACAAATGGGCGTAGCAGCTTTATAGAACAAAATTACTTAAAACGTTTGTTACTTAAATTGTTTGTGCCAAGCAACTCGCTAAATGTAAACAGGGTTGGATAATGGGTTATAGTCAGGGTTGCCAGGTGGCCGTTAATTGAATGGTAAAGCCGTTAGCCACGGCGGTGGCAGTTAAGCCGTTAATTGGAGGTGAAAGCCTGGCCGTTAATTTAATATAACTATATTATTTTTATCGAGCTAAAAAAATAGGTTTCTACCTCAGTCGAATATTGACGAGCAAAAAAAAAGGTCACATTTTTCAAGAAAATTAAAATAAATTTTTTTTTGATATGAATGCAATTGTATGGATCTATTTATATGATCAAAGGCATAAATATTAGAGAAAAAAAACGACAATAACAGAGAAGTATCGGCGATATAACGAGACGAGAACTATGCAGATCAAAAATTTCTCGTACGAGACGATAAGCTTGGCGTTACCAGTGAAGCACTACCTCTCACAACCAGGCCCACATTGGCGACTGACGCTTATTTCGAGTATCAGCTGTACTTAATTTATCATTTGAAAAGAAAATTAAGTGGGAGGAAATTGATTCAAAAAATGCAACGCTACCTCCCAGACTAACTGGTGTATTTCAATTACTCTTTGAGTTTGTATATGCATGCATATACCTTTGTCGTATATATGTACGTATGCGAGCCTGAGTAAATAATGTGCAAACAAGCAAATAATACGAGTTTGTCATGGTTACCATTGGATAATCCTGATGACATCATCATCAGCATCAAAGTCAACCACGGCAACAACATTAATATGATTTTGTTTGTTGTTCTCGTTGTTGTCTTTATTGTTGGACATTGTGCTCTTGGCCGTAATATCCGTATTCGTATGCTGTCTTACTGCACATACTTAACATACTTGTGTGGCTATTTCGGGGCATAAGTTATCATCACCAGTATAATGGATTTTAGCTGTGATATGTTTATATTATTTTATTTTTAAAGTTCGTATTAACTATGCAAATTAAATTACGTTGTTATGAGCTAAAGTTCAAAACTTATGTACATCACATAACAAAAACCAAGTAGATTTTAACTGATTTCAATCAGTGTATGTATGTAGTTTCTAAGATTAAGATTGGTCGACTTCAGATACTCCAATACATTGTGGGAACAATCCATCTAAGATTTTTGTGATAACAATTGCATAATTACGTTGCTTGAAATGTCTAAAGAATCAAAAGTCTTGACAAAACGGTCATTATCTTCAGTTTTCGCTTAGTTACTCGAAAATAATGTTGGGCTTATAAAACCTTCATACGAAAACATTTGATTGGGTAATCTATTTTTGTATTTGGAATGATTTGATAATTTGATATGATCTTACTTTTTTGGAATAAGGCGAAAAAATCTTAAAGCCCTTATACTGACGTGTTGAAAATTTTGTAGATGTATTTTTTTTTTGCCTTTATTTTAGCTTGAGGCTAAAAAATAATTGTCCCAAAATTTGAGCTTCCTAGCTCAAACTTGTAAGCGCTGCGGACAGAGTTTCTGTCCGATTTCGTTTAGTTTCTGTTAATTTTCGAAAAAACAGACTTACTAAAACGTAGAAAAAATATGCCTTAGTTACTAAGAAATAGCATATAGTATAGTATGGAAGGTGCCACCTAGTGGCGTAGCTAGGCTGGTGCGGTTAGTGAATGAAAGTAAATCTATGTAGGAAATTTGAATGTATGATGAAAATTTTCAAAGATTTGAGGAAATATATCTAATTTTGCTAGAGGTTTTGAAAGAAAGGTAAGTACCTTTTTTTTTGCTCGTCAAAAACCCCTTCGGGTGTCGCCATTTTCAGCCACATGAAAAATGTGGGTGCCACCTCCCATACAACTAAAATACCTAAAACGGTATATCTTGGCAACTAAGGCATACTTTTATTTTTAAGCCTCAAGCTAAAACAAAAAATTTATAAAAATAAATGTATATACACCTAATTTTGTTTTAACGCAAACTTTTTTACGAGAATTTGATTTAACGCGATTCAAAAAATTCCTATATTTATTTTTGCTATTTTCGTTTGCGGTTCCATACGCCTATATTATAGACTTGGATTTGACAACAGTTTGTTTACCATGGAGAAAATGAAAACAGCAAAATAAACGAATGGCAGATTTTTTTACGTTTTTCTTTTTCCTATGTAACAATCTATTAATAAACATACATATGTATTTTAAAAGCTATTTAAATAAAAAGGTTTGCAACGACTGTTCGTACTGCATCTTTTTTACGCGGATTTTTTGAGAACGTATCTATAGCGCAAAAACAGAATTAGGTGCAAGTATGTACATCCATTTGAAAGCAAATGGATGATAGCGAATGGCGCATCAACAGTTTTGAGGGCCACTCTATGCTATGTTGTAGTTTGCCTAAATTAGTACTCTAGCTGGAACAGTTACTTAGATACTGAACTTTTTATTTCTTGAATTAGTCAAAATTTTAAATGGTCATAACCTCAACAAAAGTAATTTGATCCTAAATTTTGTTATATGACGTTTTCAAAATTATTTTTCTGGATCTAATTACATTTAAAAGAGAAATCATTGTTTTCACCTTGTTTTTTGTACGATATAGAGCAAATCAATTTAAAAAATGTGCCATAAGGGAAAATTGGATCGAATATATTAAAGAATGACTTTTTTTAATTTACCATTTATTTGCAATCTATCTAAATTATAATAGATATTGAGAAAATGTGTTCTTGTAGACTAATGGCAGTAGTAGATAAACATGATGCTTGCCTACATTGTGAGCAAATGAACCACTTATATTTTCTATTGACAGCAATTCGAACTTACAACAATAAATAAATAACATAACTTTAGGTTTTTGAGTTATGTCGTTCTTGCTCGTAAATATGTACATTTGTGTAGTTTTCGTCTTTTTACTCTGAGACATAAATTTTTTATTTAAAGTTTTCGATTGAACAATTGTAAGTACGTACAGGGCTCTTAGAAGTTCAAAAATTGACAAAATCTCATTATGGCAACGCCTCTGTCGGTCACATTTCTTTGTAGTGAATTGTTAAATAGGTAGAATCAGGTTCATTATTTGGCTATGGAATTGCTTGGCAACATCTTTTTTCCTTTATTTGCCTTGATATATAAAAAAGTCCTCCGAACAATCTTCGAATTCATTCATTGACTGCAAATAAAGTTTTCCAAAATGCTTTTGTACTTTATCACTTTTTTTAAAGGTTTATTTATGCAGTTGCTCAAGCTGAAAAAGTTTCAATTTAAAGGCCTTGAAAGTTAAATGGAAAGTTTGTGTCATATAATTTTTGAAACTTAAAAATGAATGCCAACATAAAAATCAGTCATCCTGTTAAAATTATATGATCGTGCGACATTCTAACTAATATCCGCTTTCAAAAAAAATTTTTTCATATTATACTACTACTATACTAGACCTGACCGCATTATGCGGTTCAGACACGTTAGCATGGAGATTATCATAATCCTACTAAGTACATGTGTAGCTCATAAAGCTGTAACTAATCGAGCGGAAGTTTCAATAAACCGAAAAATAAAATCATCGTTTGATATTGTACATACTTAACTTTATTAAGTAGACGTAATCTAACATGAACACAAGCATTTTGTTTCTCCTAACCTAGCCGTGATGTCCGCTCTCCTTTTTGTGCCCGTGTTTATGCCCGCCCTTCTTTTCTCCCTTTTTACCATGCTCCGAATGTTCAGCATGATGCTCGTCGTGTTTGTGTTCTTTCTCGTATTTCTTGTGATCCTCATCGTGATGTCCCTTCTTGTAATGGCCCTTGTGTTTCTTATGGCCCTTCTTTTTACCAGACTCATATTTTTCATCTTTTTTGTGTCCACCCTCCTTTTCTTCATGATGTTTGTGCTCTTTGCCGTACTTTTTGTGGTGACCACCTTTGTCTTCATCATCATAGAACTTTTTCTCCTTGTAATATTCATCTTTATTAAATTTTTTATGATATTCCATCTCCTTGTGACCTTTCTTGTGATCTTTCTTGTGATGGTGTTTTCCACCTTTTTTGTGCTCTCCATGTTCATGGTGCTCTCCATATTTGTCTTCCTCGTCGTACTCTTTCTTTTTTTTGCCACCTTTATTGCTATAATGGTGTTCGTGGTCCTCCTCTTCGTGATGCTTTTTCTCGTCCTCATCCCATTCTTTGTGCTGTTTATGTCCGTGTTTCTTTTTATGATCCTTCTCTTCTTTATGATCTTCACCGTATTTCTCACCTTTTTCTTCTTCTTCTTCAGAGGACTCCTCCTCTTTCTTCTTCGCTGCTATCAGCGGCGATATCAGCAACAGCAGTATGATTAACGTTTTTAAATGCCGACGCATTTTAACCCGTGTTTTCTTCGACTATAACTGATTTGGTCTTTCCATTGTAGGTCGCTTTTATACAATTTCCTGATAAATATTGTGATCGTATTTACAAACGCTGCTAATGCTTCATTTACCGACTTAACAGTATTGCACACAATTATGGAAGTGTTGCTGACGCAAATTTTACGCTTCAATGGTCCGCCGTCTTCACCACAAAGGTATGCAAGAAATGGAGCAAATACAGCGGCGCTATCACAAATTTTTAATTGGTATGTACCTAACTCATTACGTCATGATTTTATGAATATTTTATGTTACTGTTTAATCAAATGAACAACATTTATAAAATTTTGTAATAGTTAGGCGGAGAGCCGGCTGTAGAAAAGTCGAGTGAATAAGATCCCAAAATAAGATATAGGGGAAAGATAGTACTGTTTTGTCTTTTAGTCAATGTTGTTGTAATTAAAACTGTGTAATATTACACCTCAAAATGTGTGCCAAATGATAGAACACGAAGAGGCCTAACCATAATATATAGGGTTGCATTGTTGATCCCACCGATTTTTTGGGTCAATTTTCATTAATGAAGATAACAGCTTGAAATGTGTGCCAAATGATAGAGCTCGAAGAGCCTAAATAGAATATGTAGGGTTGCCTTGTCGAATCCTGTCCCAAACATGGGTTGCCACTCTTTTAAGAAAAATTGGACTTAAAATTGGGTGGCAACCCACGTTTAAGACAGGATTCGACAGGGCAACCTTATATATTCTTTTTAGGCTCTTCAAGCTCTATCTTTTTGCACACATTTCAAGCATTAATATATATTAATAAAAAATTACCCAAAACACCAGTGGCAACCCATTTTTGGGACAGGTTTCGACAATGCAACCACATTTATTATATTTAGTCCTCCTAGAGTTCTATCGTTTGGCATACATTTCGAGCTGTAATATTAGCCGTGTTGTTTTTTGACGCGGTTACCGCTAAAAAATTTTTTTTTGTATAAGAATGACAGTTAATTTAGTCGGCGAGAAGTAATTTCTCATAAATTCATTTATTTTAAGCGGTTAACCGTGTCAAAAAACAACTGCTACTATACAGTTTTAATTAAAACAACAAAATTGGACAAACTTCGGTAATTTTCGGGCATCGGAATGTGCTTTGGCAAGGTTTTACCTAAATGCATTACTATCTTTCCCGTATATATTATCCTGTAATCTTACACACTCGACTTTTCTACAGCGGGCTCTTGGGCTATAATAATTCTAGACTTAAGGAATATCAAATAAGTCTATGCTGTTTTAGGCATGTGCTTCTTTCAAACCTGAAGTAACTTCTTAACCGTAGATGATGGAAAAACAATGGAAGAGATATATTTCATGAATAATTCAATACTTTTAAACAAGATTTCAATTAACCGACAAATTGCACTCTAAACAATTGTGTCTGCTGTACGCGTTTTTTACCCGCACAGACATTTGCATGTTATTTGGCAAAGTCCAGACTTAAATTATAATACCCAGCTTATATGGCCCAAAATTAAAAATTCTGAAATGCACTGGTTAAGTCATGATCGTGATACACTACATGTCCTTTCGTAGATGCCATTCATTCTTTTACACAAGCCCTCTTAATACTACACTATACGATGCTTATTCGTATGAGCTTGTATGTAGCTGTCGTTGTCAAGGCGTTACGTTTTGTCTGAGGTGAGAATACAAATTGGCCTTTGGTAGGATTTAAATAGCTTCGGTTCATGTTTTCAGTTGTATTTATTTTTACTACCTTTTTGTGAGAGCCAAACAAAAGGGGTATAATCTCAGATTGTAATTGGCCTGATGTTGATATGTACCTACTCGTGTAGGCATATTTACTTTAACATAATTTTCTTTTGTTTTTTGCTTTTAGAATACTTTGGCTATATTGTTGCAAATTTATTATACAAACATACAGTATCAGGAGATCGACCATGTTCTTTGTGATCCTGTGATTAGGATTCAAATTAAAAAAAAGAAAAATAACGCCTACTTAAACGATCCCACTAACATTTGGTTCAGTGAATTTTTATTACAACCTTGGCTGTCTTACAAACAGTTCAGTTGCTCAGCTCGTTTTTTAATTTGGCTTGAAAAACTTTGAGGTTCCAATAGGAGGTCCCACGCCTACTGGTGCAAGTCGAAACAGTTTTTTCGCAGTGAATGCTTATAGTAACCATTGAATTTCGCTATGATTGCTCACATATTTCAGTAAATATTATTGTGTCACAAACTTTTTACTTTTGGAGGTGCCACATCGATATTTTGTTTCTTCTCAGAAATATCATAGCTTGAAATTGATTACACAGGCCTACATACAGATCTACATTAATTCCAGTATGACATTTTAAATAGAAATTTTGAATTTATGATATTTCGGTTAGTAAAAGAGATATCGACATAATTTAAAATGGGTTTTGAAAGGGAAGAGCAGTACTTTCGCACGCCGTAACAAATTTTGATGAAAAATTTAATTCGCGGTTTAATACACTCCCGAATATAAGAAACGGTAGCTATTAGAAAAAAGCGCCCGGGGGATTTTTAGTTTTTTTTTTCAGAAAAATTGTCAGTGAGGTACTTCGAATGAAGGTACCATGCATTTTTAGAGGGTTAAAATATTTTCCAGCTACCCATCTATACCAAATTTCATTCCAATCGGCAGTTCTTATGGAACATCGTCAAACACCATGTAAGTCGGAAAGTGTTTAAGATACAAAGACCCCCCCCCCCCCTTTCCCATACAAATTTTACTCACAATTAGCCACAGAATATAATAAATTTACATACAATTTTAGCTCCTTTAATAAAAGTATATGAGACTTTTTTCTGTTGTATACGAGTATAAGGACAATTTAAAATATATTCAAAATTTTAACTTGTACCGCTGGTAAATGAAATAATCTTTTCCTCTTGGCTATTTTTTCTTCTTACGCACATAAATATGCATTTTCATTCACATATCTACATTTACATACATGCTTTCAGAATTTTATAATTGATGATCGAACCTATTTGCTGAAATAACAATAATGACAGCGAAGCACCCACCCAGCACTTGTCCACCGTTTGCCGGACACCACTGCCATTATACCACTCTGCCAAAAATAATAAACCTGTCTTAATCTCTACACATATTGGAGTATTTTGCAAAGAAACCCCTGCGGTTACTAGAAAATAATTAAAAATTTACCGGATTAAACTCACCTTCCAAGTGGCAAGAAGGTGAATCTATTGGAAAATATTGTGTATCATATTTCATCGAAATGTGTCCGGTTTGTGTGGAGGTTTTATTTGTTGCTTTAGCTTAAGTTTAATTAAAATGAAATTTTAAAATATTTTCATTTCGATAATCAAATTACTACGGTGTACACTGGAGAATACTTCATGGTATAAGAAGAGATATAATTAAAACGTTTATAATAATATTCAAACGTATAAAACTTATAAGACGTGTATGTATATAGGTTGACGTGGTTAAAAAAAGCCTTTAAGCCTGTTGGGTCAAATCTTATCGTATGGAAATTTTTCTGACATGAAATCGATGTAATTTCATCTGCTCTACAACATTGGTCTTAACATAATTTTTTACTTGTGGCTTACTTTCCGAGTTATTAAGCAAAATTTTTTTCGTCGGCCTCTCAAACCAGACCCACCACAATTCTGGCGACTAACGCTTATTTCCATAATCAGCCGTAATTAAACTATCAAATGCAAAAAGAATTAAATGGGAAGAAATGACCTTCAAAAATGTAACGCTGCCTCCCGTACTATTATGGAAATCGTACTTTGAATTTGGCATGTTTAGGGAAATTCTTGTGTTTTTTATCAATTTTAACTACATTATATGGGGAATAATTTATAGGTCTGTTCCGTAACTGTTGGAAAAAAATTCTCTCAGAGCGTGAAAAATTTACAGAAGTACAGGAATACGTTTTAGTAAAAAGTTGTTACTTTTGTAGAAACGTCAAAACAAATTTATAATTAGAGTCGAAAGCCCTGGCAGCTAGTACTCTTTCTTTTTAGTATTTGTAATTTATTACTTTACTAATTATATTAAATAAATAAATAAATTTATAATTTTTCAAATTTAAACTTCATTTTTCAAATTTAATTTTATTTCATTTTTGATATCAATATTTTTTTATAATTTATTTTGCTGATTGAAAAAATTTCACATTTACTGTCAAAGCATGAGTTTCAAAATTTTTACTACACGAAATTTGTGTAGAAGAAAAAATCAACATTTGGTAGGGACTGGAGTTTTAATTTTCACTCTCTTTTGATATTTTTTTTGTACAGGAACAAGAAATAGTAAAAATATCACAAATTATCAAAAATCTGTACGAGTTTTCAGGTAATATAACACACCTTATATTAGGTGGTCCGGATCCAATGTTCCATCTGGAAAAATTAAATTCCATGGTTCATTGTGAGTAAAAAATTGTATGGGTGACGGGGGGATGGGTTATTCTTGAACAGGCTATAGTGTAGGGTGTTTAACAAAGTCCATTGAAAGCAATACTTACAAACAAAGGTTGTGTCACAAAATTCTACGTAATAGAGGCTAGAGCAATAAAATGAATGAGTTTCATTTTGTAACTCATTTACATAATTTTTTGCAGTATCATTATTGACATTCGTGATTTCAGTTCAGAATTGTCGCTAGTCACAAAATAATCCAAAAATTATTTTTTTTTAATCTAAAATTTTTCCAAAAATACCGTAATAAAATGTTTTTTTTATACATATTTTAGTGCACCATAATACTACTTACTAGTCGACTATATGTTACAAAGTTTTAACCTGGGTCGTTAAAAAAAAATTGAATAAAAAATGTATTCAATGTATTGCAATAATGACTACATTAAAAGATATGTGAGTTAATTACCTAAAGAAACTCACTCAATTTTATTGCATCTTTGTTTGTAAGTTCTGCTCTAAAGAGACTTTGTTAAACACCCTGCAACTCATAGGTGCCAGGAGGAAAAGCTTCTTCATATAAAATTTTACGAGAGCATCATCATTTTACATTCATAAAAATTGAAAAAATACGTATTTTCTCGCTTGTAGTATAGGGCGCGCCAGTAGGCCTGCATTTGGTAGGCACAATAGCATACTTAGAAGATCTAACAATATGCAAGTGCCAACATTAAAGCATTTTGGAAATACATATACATATCAAAGAAAGTGGAAAGAATGCTATGCACTGGCACTGAGTATTTTCCAACTGAGTCTAAAAATTTTTGAATATTATAGTATTAAAACATGATTAAATAAAAAAACATGTTTTACCAAAACATGCCAATTTCAAAACATGATAATTTGATCGAGTCTTATGTGAAGAAATATTTTGGAACATAAATCTTTGCAGTTTTAATTAAAACATATTTTTTGATGAAAGGTTGCTTTCCGAGAAAATCAACATACATTTTGTAACAGCTCAACATTAATTTTATTATGCTGGTTATTATTTTGATGTCTCCTGTAACATTTTGTTATTAAAAACTTTTAAGATCAAAAATTGAAACGGAAATATTTTTCTTCGAAATTGAATTTAGGTTTTGAGGAATTTGTTCATAAATGGAAGTTTTGCAAAAGAATAAAATAATCTGACATCATTCCCTGCAGCAAAAGGAACTGCTGCAATTCTTCTTATAAAATAATTGTTTTTCTTGCCCACGTTGCCCATGCAATAGAACAATACAAATCATATACACGCTGATATATAGAAACTGAAGGCAAACACAAATAAACGAACATTTTTATTTTGGGGCAGAAACGGTTTCTTGTTTGTTTAGAAATTTTGAATTAAAAAAAATTGTTTGTTAAAGATAGGATGTGACAACAAACAAGGAATCGCCCAAAAATCTCTGACAATTTCTAATTTACAAATTCACTACTCATTGCTAATGACAAGAAGAGCCAACGGACGCACCTCGAAGATACGTGCGAAAGAATGTATAGGCATGGTACATAAATTGCATGCCCGAGTTGTTTTTGTTTTCGGTTGAGTCTTGCTTTCCATGGTTGGCTGACATCTTCGACGTTGTCAACATCCAACAGTCATCCTTTGCCTCGTTTTGTTTACACTTGCCAAAACTGAAAGCTGAATTCGAACCAAAATGAAGTCAACCGAACTGAATTATTTTCTTGTGCTCCGAGGACGACAGACGCACTTTTAAGAATCTTTTCAGGGAGGATATTCAAATGTGGCCTGTGAGTTTTGCGCTGCCTTGTTTGCTTACTTATTTGCTTGGTGACATGCTTTCCTATCGAATTTCATTTGTTCCTGTTGTTGCCGCTCTTCTCTCTCTCGTTATCGATTTTGATCCTCATTGTGGGACTGTCATGGCGTCTGGCAATTGCCTTTGCATTTTTTGTTGTATTTACATTGTTTGTCAGTGTTAATAGTCCATGTAAAAGTGCAAATATTTGTTAACTATTAATTTTTGTGTTTTTTTATATTTGTTATTTATTTACTTGCGTGAACAATAAAAATTAACACCAACACATATACAACAAAATTTTTAAATACAAAAGTGCACATGAACATACAACTTTCAAGAAACTTATTTTTTGGACTTAAATTTCGGTTGCTGCTACTCTTTGACATCTCCTTTCCTATCGAGATAGCTAATTTCTTGAAAGGTCATAATGTCATAGTAGCAGAGCCTCGAACGTTGGCAAAAGAAGTGCTATCACCAGGCCTTCCGTGTAAAGTAGCAGACCTTTGCAACTCATTTTAAGCTTAATAGAACCTCCTTGAAAGGAATATAATACGTCTTCTATGGATAAGATAATAAAATGGCTTCTCGTGAAAAGCATAAAAATAAGCCTTTCGTGGGAAAAGTAGACTAGTTTTGATGGAAGGAAAACCGTATTTTCATTGTAACGATTGTATCTAACTATCATGAACTAATTGAGAATTATAAAAAGAAACGATTCATGAAAACAGATTTTATCGCTATTAGTTTAGGGTCTGCTAACAGGCCTTCCATAGGAAGGTACAACAGCGTGTGTCATAGATTTCAAATAAAACAGATGTCCTTACTAGCTGCTCTGCTGTTGGAAGGCATATTAGCTGAAAAGCTGATTTTGGAAAGTCTATTCTATGCACTTACGCATTCATAATGTTGACGGTGCTTACAGCAATTCTATCATATGTTCCGAAAGAGGCGTTTTCGAATTGCTTATCAGGGCAAGTGGTTTGGCCTGCGATGGTCCTATATAAGCGCTTACGCCAGCAACAATGATGGCATGTATATTGACGCTGCCAGTAGTGCCAGCATAGGGGCGCCAAGCTCATGCGGTTCCACAGGGCCTCGTGCACCAAATTTTTTTTCCAAAAATTGCGCCTAAACGACTTTGACATCATGAGCGAAAATACTTTTGATGCAAAGGAACAGTTTCTTAAATTATTTACATATGACTAAACATCATATACATTTTGAGTTTTTGTTTTGGCTGAAATTAAATATTGAAGACCGAAAAAACAAAAGCGCAGTACCTAATGCGAAAAAATTGGATATCAAGAATTTTTTTATTTGACTTGTTGTTAAATGAGGCGATTCATAAAAAAGTATGCTATTAAACATTAAATTTCATTAAAAGCTTTCACAAATATGTGTTCAACAAGGAAATTTAAATAAAAGACCATTAATTGCATTTTTCACATGAACACCTCTTGCGTACTGGAACGAGCGGTTTTATTTGCATTTCATTTTTCACCTTCAATAAATTAAAAGGCTGTAAATTTAAATGAAAGAGTCGTCGGCTCGCATTTTGCCCAAATTTTTCCGATTTCTCACTCAAATGCATCGCACCACAACTGCGACTGTAAGGATTGTCGTTCAGAAAATAACATGAATGGAGAATAAATGGCGTTAAATTGTTCACTAAAATGTTTATATTAACAATGAATGGACTCAATTAAATTTATTGGTTGAGTAAAAGCAAAAAGAAAGAATTATTACGTTCTCTGAAGAGTTTTACATATCGGTGATTCTTTTGCAAACCGCACAGCATTTTCAATTTGATATTTTAGAATCACCCGAAATTTATTTTACAGCTTATATACATAAAATAACTTGACCCGTATATATGGATTTTGCTGAAAAATTTTTTTTTTCGAAAATATCCGCATATGAATTTTCGATAATTGGCTCGATTTTGGCAAAACTACTCATACTTGAAGTCTATTATCTTCCGTTGTACTGATCCGATCAATGTCAAATTTTTTTTATTTTATAGTCTAAGTATAACGTTAGCTTTTGCAGTAAATTAAAAAAATAATTTTATATTGTCAATAAATGAAAAATAATAAATTTAATTGTTTAAATAGTTTTAACATGCTGTCCCCCCAACTAAAATACATTTAGAAAAATAAATTTTTATTCTTTTGTCTACAAAACTCATTTTACAAAGAGTGAGGTCTCTGTTATATCGGAAGTTATTAAATATTTTGAACCGCAAATCATGAATTCCAAAAGGAATTTAAGCGTGCATCGTGCGACGAATCAAAATTTAGTAACGAGTGTCAGATACTCGTTCCTTTGCTTTGTCGAAGTTATTTTGAAAAAAATGGTGCGTAGTTTCCAAAGTTAAGTCGGGAATTTCGATATGAAAGCAGATACATTCTTAGGATTAATTGAAGAATAACATACATATAATAAAAAACAGAAGATACAGAAAATACATTTTTGTGAATTAATGTTTAAACAAATTTATTTATGATTTCTTATTTTTTTCCATAAAAATAAAGCATTTTTAAGCAAAAAAGGTCCTGGGTTTTTTTCGTTTCAAAAATGTTCAAAAACGTCAAAAGACACAAAGTGTGCAGTTATTAAAAGAATGACCGATATTAGTATATACTTTTAAAATCAATAAGTGAAAAATATATAAAAATTATTTGTCACTAGTTCTTAGGCCCTGCAGAGTTTTTTTTAAATTTATTTCTAGTAACAAAACATATATCTTACTTTTTTATTTTGATTTTCTTTATGGGTCTTGTAGTCAAAGATACTTTTAAAGCCCACAAAAGAATTTTGGACTAGTTTGGAGGTCAACAAAAAAAATTTTTTTTTTATTTTAATTTTCTTTTTTGCCCAAATTAGTGAGTTTTTTTTATTTTCATATTGTCAATAAAAGTCTATGTAAAAAAATTTCCAATGTGTGGATAAGAACCCCCAAAACCCTCTCCCCTGCGCACGGGCTTGGTCTGTCAAGGCATAATTTTGCGACTGGCATAGAAGTAGGACCCTTATTCATGTCTATTAAGTCTTGCTTTCAATAGATTTCTAATTTGCTCAAATTTGTTTTGATGCTTCCAAGGAACACGTTACAGAATTTGAAAAATTTGGTTACATATTACCAATAACTATTACTATAATATTTCAGCAAAAAAAAATATTTTTGAGTTTTAGAAATAATATATGTAAGTAGCATACTAGTACTTATATGCCATACATTTAGTACATACAGTGGCTCACAGCTTATTTGATGCAGTGCATGCTTTTAACTTCAATGCTCTGTAACTTTGAAACTAAGTGGAATATGAAAAAAATTTCGATATCATTTGAAAGAACAAAAAATGTAGTTTAAAAAAAATGTTGTTTTATTGTAAAAAAATATTACCTGGAAAATAATAGAAAATCGAAATAAACTACTAAATTTCATGTCGCAGCTTATTTGATGCAGACATGTATAAATTGTAAAAACATTGTTTAAAATAATGATTTTGTAATTTTAAATTTGTTGTAAGGTAGCCTCTTTGGTCAACTATAGCTTAAAAACGGTTTCGCATCGAAGCTGCAAATTTTTTATTGGTATCTGGCGAAATATAGCGCCACTTAATTTTAAGTGCCTTTTTTAGGTCGCTTTTGTTTGAAATGTTGTGTATTCGGATATTCTTTCCAAATTGCTTATTAATCTGTAGTAGTGTTCTGGACCTATTTTTCAACAAGCCATCAATTCTACACATGCAAGCATTTCTCGGGAATTTTATCTTTTCAAAAACAATTTCGGATCACTGTATGAGAGATTGTAAGCTATCATTGAATTTCTCACGATTAATTTAACGCAAAAGACTGGAAAATTTATTATTTTCTTTTTCTCAATACAAATACAGCTTGCCATAGAAAATTAATGCAAACAATAAATGGTCAATAGAAAATTTGATATGTAGATTGCAGATGCTCATGTAGACCGTGGCACAATCATCACAGCAAGCAACGGATTTGAATTAAAGATAGATCCAACAACAAAGGTTCAGCAGCAATGATGACAAGAACCTTTTCTTTCTATTTATGTATTTGCAATTGCTGAAGTGAAATTTATGTAGTTTTTTATAATGCGTACAAGCCCAACAGGAAAATAAATTTTTGGTGAACAGTCAGTCAAAACAAAGTCACTCTTGTTGTAAAAACACCGCATTAGCCCTTACGCCGGCTTCACAATGTGCAGTTTGAATTCAAATTCCAGTCACAACAATTTTACTCTTATGTGAAGCTAAAGTTATACTGTAGCACAAGTTGCAGTAAATTTTAACGAACTTATATACATATACTACAACATTTTATAACGAACACACGCCCACTGGTTGAAATACTTTTTGTTATTGTTATCAGGTGCCCAGCGACGATATCGTTTCTTTAGTAAGACTATCTTAAATACGAGTAACTCTCGTCGGAGGAGCCGCACTCTCATATCAGAACTTGTACACTTCTTTGGTACATGCCCACATCATTTGTAGTGCGTTTGTACGAATTTTCGTTGCATTAATGAAAGCACCAAGCACACCCTGTGTACTGAATTCCATTAAATTATCTCCCTTGGTATTCCTTTAGTCGTGATTAAACGCTCATGGCGGACATGATGACGTTTAGCACAAATGGCTATACTTTTCTACACTTACCACAGCTCCTGTGGTGTCACATATGAAAAATTTGATATTAACCGATTAGTAAATTAACTTTTAGTTCTTTTCGCAATGTTTACTTTTAAAATACATACCAAATACTTTTAAGATTTCGTATAATAACACTTGGAAGACATTCACTTTTGCTTTTCTCCTCAACAAGGCAAAAAATGGCATGATGTTCATTTCAATCATTCGTCACTTTTCCTAAGAGGATAGTTTTCACATTATTCAATGGTCAATTGGAGCGAATGTCGAAAGCAACTCATGCAGGACAAACAACCAGCAAAAATACAAGTGGAAGCCATCTTGTTTTGTCGTTTCATATAAGTTCTTAGGTATTGTACTCGTATATAAAAGTCAGACATATTAAGTTAAAAGAACGCTGCTTTTGTTGTTGCACGACACAATCAATGCAAGCAATAATTGATCCTAAAAGGATTGAAGTCACATTACTCAAACGATTTGAGCATGTTTACAATTGACTCTTTCCCTTCCTTTGCATATCCCTGTTTTTTTGCTCTATTGCCACCCCCAATTTCAATACAAAAAGTTATGAAATCAGCAATAACGCTCATTGACCAAGGAGAGTATGTACCATATATATATCATTCAGTAGCAGTGAATGGTTGTTTTTGTTTTCATTTATGTTGTTGCTGTAAATTTTACTACACCAAATGCTTTACCAGTCTGAGTATTTTGTTGCACTTCGCATCCGTAATTAGATTGTCAACATTTTATCATAATGGATCGAGTGTTTCTCATTTCAGCTCGGTGTGCATACACCGAATACAGTGGTTTTGTAAATTCAATATGGCGTCAAACTGAAATATGAGCCAGTAACTAATTGTTGTACTTTTCAAGAAACACAGCTGTAAAATTTGTCAGACAAATACAGATTGAGAATGCTTCAAATTTTAGATTTTATCATTAACACTTTAAAAATTCACTTTTTTCTGAAAAAAACGAATTAGGTAGCATTATAGAATTTTTTTCTTTATAAATTTAACTATCCATTTCCAATATAGTTTTTGAACTGAATCAGAATCTGGCTCAGATTTTTTTCAAATTTTTACTGCCCACAATCATGTCCTTGCGCCAAGGGTTCAGTCTTTCCAACTAATCGTTCACAGTCAGCTGCTAGTGTTCGCCATATACCGTTCCCTTAAGAAAGATCACAGCGACTTTTCTCGTGGCTATAATATCCTTAGAAACAATAAAGCAGTGGGCACAGATCGTACACTTCCGAAAATTTTCAAAGTTTCTCGAAACTCTTCGCGAAACTTTTGAACACTGTCCCTTTGCAAATGTGGAAGAAAAATAACGCATTTTTTTCTTATTTTTTAGTCACTAAAGACAAATCATCATGGTAAGTTACAGCGTTAAGCGGAACGTACATTTTATAAAACTTTATTATGAAAATGGGTGCTCTCTTGTGGCAACTATGCGCGTGTTGCGCACATTTTACGGTTACCATGTAGGACGTCCTTCTCAGTCGAATAAATAAATTTTATGTAACTCTGAAAGTACTGGACAGATTTCAAAGTCTTGTGAATATTTTTTTAGGTTCATTTCGTTCAAATCTGTGCACTAGCTCCGAGTTTTTATCTCTTTTTAAAAAGCCAGTGTCGTTACAGTCCACGCAATCCAAAACCTCTTTCAATGTTTTTGAAGTGAAACTTCGTAAGCGAGGGGTGATTTGAAAAATTAGGTGTGTATAATGAAACGCAAACACGTTGAAAAAATTTTTTTAAATTGGCATTTAGAATAGCTACATCAGTAATGATATATCAAATTAAGCAGAGTGCACTAAAACTATCTGCTTCGTGATCGGCTAACTAAAAGCTGAGATATAATCGTGGAAAGATTTCCTATTTTTTACATTTTTTCAAGTAATGCACTGAACTTCTGCCACGTGTGTACTGCACACATGCTTTTTTTGTTATGTATTGTATTGCATTGGCTAGAGACCATAGATACGGGAATATTTTTTCCCTCATTTGTAATTTATAGACTCTTAAGAAAAATTAGACGTGTTAAGCACTTTATGAAATTATTCGACATGCTTTCACTTATTTGATATAATAAAATACTTCTCTCTGGCTTCCTTTACTTTCCAATTCTGTTCGATACTTTCTGAACGCGCTTAGTACTTTTCTATACAAACAAAGCTGTGTATTTTAAAGCTGTCTTGGAGAACAAAAAAATTGTTATTAAGTCGGTAGCTCAAAATGAAAGAAAGCTTTTGATTAGTTAAATTGTTTTATTTATTTTATTTAATAATTTTTAATACTTTGTTCAATGTAATCGTTTTTGTCAATCGTTTTCTTTTTTATTTTAAGTATATTATTTCGATATGGATTAAGCTAATCTTATAGACTATATTCAATTAATCTAAACTATATATATAAATTAATTAACATTAACTCAATTATAACACTTGGCATTGGAAATAAAAGCAGTTAAAATATATATGTGTAACAAATTTTTATTTACACTGAGGACGATTACAAAGTATGAGTATCCAAGTAAAGCAAAGAACAAATCTTATGTATAGAGAATATCTAAATAAAACTACTCACTCACATCTTAAACACTAATCCAAATAATCAGTTTGTGACGTACCTAGTTTACAAATTACATACATATGTACAAAAATCTGGAAAATCTCCAGGATGTATAGAGAAAGACAGTTAAACAGAAATAATACACAGGATACACAACAACCTAGCTGAATACATTTATGTTCCTCCTACTTATGCCACCTCCAGATCGGAAGATTCTTCTGCGTCGCTGTAGTTGAGATCCGCTTTGATATGCAGTTGACTTGCATACGCCGCCTCAGGGGAGCATTTACTGAGATTCGCGACCGCTACCGCGGCGACAGCAGCAGCTGCGGCAGCTGTTGTGGCTGTAGCGGCGGAACCTCCACCACCGCCGCTTCCTGTATTGCCACCTACAGTTCCGCCGCATTGCTCCTCCTGCAGCTTACGCAGACGTTCCTGTTCCTCACGTTTCTGCTTCCGCCATTTTGCGCGACGATTCTTAAACCAGACCTGAAGCGAAAGAAAGAAGCAAAAAAACAAGAAAATTTTATCATTGTATTGTGATTTTTTAAGATTTTAATTTGCTTATGAAAATAAAAGAAAATACCGTCGCGGTGCGGGCATTGCGCTGTCAGCTTTCCCCCCAAAGTAATGCTTGAAATCGGAAAAACAATGAAACAGTGAGGCATAAGTCGAAGTTCAGCTGGAACAGAAGGGGTACCCTGCAGAAGAACGGCGGTTATGCTAAAACCATAAAACACAAATACCATTACCATACAATATGTAAAATGCTGCTAACACAGCGTCAGAATAAGAGCCTGACCCACACCCGCCCATGTTCTAAGGCTGCAGTGCCGCTGTCGTGGATGGGTCGGAGCAATGTTTATTTAAACAGTGGGAGAACAAAAACGAAAGAGGACGTTCAAATACATACATACATTTTCTGTAATATTATGTAAACTTTTTTTGCAAATCGTTGATATAACGCGTCTCTGTCGCTGCCGCCGTTCTGCTGCTTAGCGTCGTTTTTCCACGCGCTTTATTGAGTCCCCAGTCGAGTTGGCATATTTCAATGGCTTCAAAAACACTTTCATCCGTTTTTCAAATTAAATTTTCATAGGAAGACTTTTTCTCTTTTTATTCCGCTACACCATTACCATAACATCGACCCCGGTATTCAGAAGCATCAGCAACAAAAGAAAAATCTTTGTTATTCCTCGTGACTTTATGATATTTGTCTTAAATATCACATTTGGTAATTTGTGGAAAAATAATTTTGTTATTTTAAACTTTTGTGGATTACACAGAAAATAAATGAAAAATACAAACGTGTCATGTTTTATAGTACTGCAGCAAAAGTTTGATTTCCCATACAAGAAATAAAATTGGCAAAATGTCGCATGGAACCAAAATATATCGAGATAATATAATGTAAGGAACTTATAGTTAAAAGCAGAGTTCGGAAGTAGTCATTAATGAACGCTCGCGTTGAAATTATAATATTTCGTATGAGGACAAATGTTATGCATAACATCTACCAGATATAATGCGGGCACGGTTGTACTAAGTAGTTTCAATTTTCAAGCTGTCTCGCAAGCGTTTGAAATTTGGGTCAGCTGTGGGCATAATTTGGCCGTCCAATATTATAGAACTATACAACAAGTTTACATAAAAATGTTCAAATTAACAGAAATTTATTGAAAATTAACTTAATAAAAAGTAACTTAATATGGCATTGTGTAGAGAAATAAAATAAAAATAGTTTGAATGGGTAATAACGAAGAAAAGAAGAGCCATTCTGTAGCCTGCAGTATGCCAAAGCTTTCTACACAAGTACTGAATACATTTTGCCGGCGACATAATTCACGTGATCAACACAGCTCAATTTATTTTGAAGCCAACGGTCGTTACTACACTGAAAAACGTTAGGTAATGTTTACTTCTGCCATAGGCAAAGTTGGCAGAGAGTCAATATCGTATTTGTTGATGAAAAAGCAAGTGCTTAAGTCCTGGATGTATTCAAATCAGTGGCGTCAATTCGGTAGGGCTGGGGAGGGCATTGCCCCCCCCAAGGATCTGATACTTATACTTATTCAATACAACAATTCAATAAAACCATCTAATGGTGGTGGCCCCCCCAAGGTTTTGGTGAAGTGATGCTCCTGATTCAAATTAAGAAAGTTTAAGGCGGTAATGAATTAATGCCACTGACCTAGGTTTTCTGAGCTGTGTCTCAATTTTTTCAAGGTTAGAAACTAAAAAAAATGTTTGGAAACGTGCAATAATAGGAAAAATCAGCGAACGAAATTCTTCAAAATCGAATTGATCTCGTGGGCTTAGCTGCCCACTATGTTGCGCCCGAACTATCAGTATAAAAATCAGACACCCTATTCAGCGAAATATTTCCATATTGTAACATTTTTCTTTTGTTTACGACAACATTTACTCTCAAAAATCGACTGCCAAAAATCGATTCAAAAAATTTCCAGTTTTCTATCAGAATAAAACATTTCACACATAGTCGATCAATTCGAAACTTTTCTATTTTATAAAAGCTAATAACCTTAAACATAAAAAATCAAAATGTCAAGAACGTCAGCCGAAGCTGAGCATTTTTTTGTGATTTAAAAATAACAGTTTTATGTTTATTTTCGAGTATTTGGTTTATCCTGTAAAAAGTGAAACCTTTAACCAACGATCAGCTCAATCTCCCAAAGAACAAATTCAAATCTTGAAACATAACTTCGTTCAACTATTGTCTTTGCGTTCTATACTTTGAATAGGACTGTTTCAAAATTTCGTAGCCAAATAAATAAAAGATTTTCATGAGGCCAGGAAATAAAATTTGATATGGTTTCCACGTGTTTTGGGGTAGTTTCCACTGATCTTCTTATTGTTAGTTGAAAATCTCATCACATCTTTTAAATGCTTCTTGTTTTGGTTCATCAAGTTTGGATTATGGATAATGCTTCAAAAATGTACATATGAATCTAGCCCATAGACCAGAAAAGTGTTTTTGTGAATTTACTCGAAAATTGATTGATTTTTTTCTGAGTGCAGCGTATTTTTATCTTCACATTCTGATTTTTGTATTTTTAAGCTTTTATGGTTTCTGTGTTATATCTGCGAATTTGTGTATTTTATATCTATTTTTTCCAAATCTCTGTCGAAGCGGATATGCAGCCATAGTGTTTTTTAGTTGTCATGTTTGCTGCAAATTTTTCATTACCTTTATTTGGCTTTTTTTAGTTTTGTGCTACCTGATCTAATACGTTGATGGCGAAATTCTATATTTATCTATCACTAGCAGTAGTATTTACTCGTAAATAAACAAATTTTTCTAGGCAGGTAGATATAGTCAAATTTTCGCACTGAGATTTGCTGAAGTTCTCTTTTGTTGATTCCCTCACATTCGCACCAATGATCTCCCTTGGTTCCATCGTTCCAGCAGTTTCTATTGTTTGAATACAAAGTAACTTTTTACGTTTTTTACGAATTTTTCTTTTACTTGGCGTTTTATGTCTAATTAGGCGGTTTATTATAATTGTAATTAATTTTTGCAGCCATTTCGTTTCATTTTCTTATTCTTTTCTCTTTTGATAGCTTTGCTTTTTTTCATTTTACGTTGCTGGCACGGTAACTTTTCCACTTGCTTGTTGCCCCGACAACTTTTCTAAGGCAAAGTTTTCTTTGCAAGCGTTTGAGCGGAAGTTACAAAATTGAGTTTTAATTATTTGTTTAGCATTTGAAGCAAATAAAGAAGAAGGCATTGGTTAGCTGGAGAAGTGGGGCCGAATGAGGAAGCAGCTATGAGGAGTTTCAAATTCCTACCAACTTTTTTCTGTAGTGACGGTTGCAAATATTTCAATGAACTAGCACAGCTAACCCTGAATAAACAATTTCTTAGCTCTTTTCGTGGGTATGATACCAATTTAATGCATACAAAACTTTTCCTCAAGCAGACGCTCCCAATCCCATTGTAATAGATATCCAAATATTATTGTTAACCCAACAAGAAACAAAACAAAATTGTTAAATCAACAGTTGATTTTTGTTAAAATTTTCAAAAATTGTTTCAATTTTTTTCCTAATTGTTTTGGAAATACATTTTATGTATATAAAATAAAAAAAAAAATGTTTTTTCATTTGCAAACGCTTTATAAAAATCAAATGAAATTAAGGAACAAACAAAAATGATACATGTCCAACAATTGTAAACTGTAATTCAAAATTTATAATATTGAGTTCTCGTAGACGAAACCAAAACTGGAACTTATATTCATTTATATTTTGATTAGAGTAATGGCTTTTAACCAGAATTAGGTAACAGAAAGCTTCAAACACAAGAACTTTCAAGAAAAGTTGTCCAGAAGGTTACTGCTCCTCTGAGTTATTTAAGACGTTATATCGCGTACCTTGGACATAAGATTGTATCAGTGTTTTTCTAAGGAGCTCCAGGGAATGAAATGAAATGATAGAAACTTGAACTTTTTAAAAGAACAACCGTCACAAATGGTGCAATGTTATTAATTAATCAATCATCAATGATATTAATTAATTTAGAACTGTTCGTCCGCAAAGATCCGGAAGTTTCAAGATTTTACAAACAGAGATATTTGGATTTAATACGAAGATGACAAGTTTTTCAACCCGCTTGAAGAAATTGTATACTACATTTCAAAAAATATAGCAGAACCCCTGTAGCTTGAGCTTTTTGGATAGCAGGTCTAGCGATATAAATGGAATGTCTTGAACTTTCAATATATAGTAACTCGTTACTCATCGACATGACAAACTCATATCTGTATAGGCTAATCCCTCTCTAAGTGAACTCTCTAGTCATGCCAATGACAGTAGCCATTTGTATTTCCTTTAAAAAACGCCAAAATATTTTAAAATGTATAAAAACATCTTTGATATTTATTTTATTTGCTGAACATTCAATGAACCATGCACCAATGCTCTTAATCTAGATTTGAAATGGCATATTTTATAGACTGCCCTAGTACAGGCATGTTGTAAAACCAACGCTTAAATTTTAAGACTACGAAAAAAGTACTAGCAAGTAAGTCCTTGGTTGTACACCAATTGGCAAATGTCAGTCATCACAGGAACCAATCGGGAAACATGAAAAGCTTCCATCGGCATGGCAACCTTTGATCTATCGTATCAAAGCTGCTAATTGCAAATTGAAAAATACTACGATGATGATGATGATGCAAAGTACCCACACTGATTTTGATTAGCGTTTTCACGGACACGTACATCCGTCCAACCTGTCATCAAAAGTAACAAATTTCATATGACATTTTTAAGCAATAATCGCAAGAACTCATGCATATGATGCACAGCTGTCACATTGCATTTTTCTCAAATAATATTTCAATCCCTTTCACTTTTCACATGCCCCCACGTTATTTCAGTTATGTAAGAATGTCTGTACTATTTGATAATTTTGTTAAATTTAACATCAAACTTTTAGAAAATACTTTATTCTCAAGTAATTTTGTTATAAGTACGTAGAGGTGAGACATGAACGCGCTTATATGATAAAATGATTTTGAGAGTAGCATTTTCATTAGAAAAAAATCCAATATAACATGCTATCAGGGATACAGTAAATTATTAGTCTTTCAATTAGTTCAACATTTCATGCAAAAGCGAAATCATAATGCTTTTAACCCCTAATACATATCTGCATACTCTTATAATCTAAGTTGCCCGCACCTTTGGGGTTGAGTATAGTGAGAAATGAGAAGGATATGCTTTGTTGCAGGTGTCTGTGCGTTGTTTGATAGGCCTTGCGGCCAGAGTTTCGCATGCAGATTTATTTAAATATACTTGTATGTATGCGTAAACAGTGAGAATGTGTTATGTACGATATGTTGTGATTACATACAATATTATGATTGTAGTTCTAATTAAGTTGAATTTAAGAAAAGTACTCAAAATTGTTGGATTGAGTCAACAGATTTTTCTGACGTTACGTTCACTATATTTCCTATAAGATGGCGCAGTGTCGGTTAATCCAATTTTCCAGAGTAATTTGCTGTAAGTGTTTTTTTAAATAGAAATTGCTTTCAAGCACAACTCGAGATATATCTTTTTTCAAACAGAACTGAAGATAGATAAGATAAGACTAGACAGTGCTAGTCATATCTCGCGAACTTCACACGATATTGGGATGAAATTTCATAGTTTTTTGCCCGAAGTAGTTAATATATACTGACCTAAAAGCAGGCGGATACGGAAAGTAGGGGTTGCACTCTTTACAAACTGCTAAAAAAGA
Organism: Meiosimyza platycephala; assembly: GCA_963662105.1. NCBI lineage: Eukaryota > Metazoa > Arthropoda > Insecta > Diptera > Lauxaniidae > Meiosimyza > Meiosimyza platycephala. The sequence goes on along the minus strand of OY759210.1, from coordinate 389,053 downwards.
TCAAAACTTTAAAGCTCATTTTTTAAAAATTTTGAATTTGTATCATGGATTTGAGATTTTTTGATTTAAGATTTTTGAAATTCAAATTTTTTCAATATCCTCTTTTTAGGTAACTCACTTTTAATTTTTTTAAAAACCACCCAACGATAAATCTGAAAGCAGATTCCAAGGGGAGCACGTCAGATGTGCTTCTTCGGAAGCATTTAATTCAAAATTCTATTTAATTTAAAAAAACCTTCATTGTGCATCCACTAGGGTTTAAACCTAGGCATTCCGTGCTGTTACATGCACAGTTTAACGACATCAGCCAACCCTCTTATTATATTTAGGCTTGCTAAAAGTATATTCTATGAACTATCAAGTACAATACAATAGAAATAAAAAACTCAAATTAATAATAAGAGTAGCTCAGTTGGTTAAGATGTGCGCATATCAGAACACTGGCATAACGCAGGAGGCCTAGGTTCGAGTCTGATCGGAGGCAAATAAAAAGTGAGTTTTTTTTTAATTTAAGCACAATGTGCGTCTACTCAAAATCCAATAAAGCGTATTTAATACGCCTCCAAAGATACGCTTCCGTTACCCGTTGGTTATAATATTTGAATTTGATTACATAGTTTACTATAAAGGTTAAGTAAGTAATTTTTTTTTTAAATATTCCACAAATTTTCAATAAGATTTATATCTGAAGACTGTGCTGGCCAATCGAAGCAGGTAATATTTTGGTTGTAATTCTATCCTTATACTTTGGGTCATTATCGCATCCTTTTAACTTAATTTTTTTTTTTTTGGGAATTGTGCGAAATCACATGGTGTTAAATCAGGCGTATGCAGTGAATGATTCAACACAAACTGACTTGATTTCGTGCCAAAAAGGAACAAGATTGCAGTATTTTGGTCGAATTCGACAAATTCGGGCCATCAAACGGTGTAATACTGCCAAATAAAATGTACAAGTATTTGTTTCACCAGTTGGGACGAATTCGCGGTGCATGATATCCTTGCTTTCGAAGAAAACAGTAAACATTGTCTTAATTGTTGATGCAACTTCTCAGTTTTTTTTGGATTTGTCCTTCAGTGATCGTCTGCATTCTAAAAATTGTTTATGTCACTCAAAAACCTGACGTGAAAGAAAGATTCTGATATCAGATTCAGGTTCAGCGCACAAAAAACCTTTACCTATACTTTGGATGGAGCTTCGACTGACGACTAATCTATGTTGTAATAAGGTTTAAAATGAAATTATTGACGAACAAATTACACTTTGAAATCAGTATATTTTACTTTTAAATATAGTATGCTTTAAGTCATTCATAGTTGAGTTAAAGCTTAAATTGTACTTGACACCTAAAAAAGGCAAAAACTGTAGCAAATTTAACTTGAAATGTGTGAAAAAATCAAATGGAGTAATTGTTAAGTATTATTGGACTTACTTAATTTTATTCATTCTGTCATCGTCAATTGCCAAAGTATACAAACTAATGTACTCAATAAAAAATCTAAAATTTATCAATTTGCATTGCAGAGTCGATGCATGTACTAAACTGACTATGGTAATTGCAGAATGTTATTTACTATGAGCTGAAAAATATTTTTGGCTGTAATATACACATTTGGTCGCATTATTTCGAGCAAAGTATTTTTCACTTCAGGAACTTTAGTCTTTTTGAGTCAAATGCGCTTGTTCCAAAAACTGTTATTTATTCTACATAAAAGTTAGTGTCAAGCATAAGCGCTTACGCACCGTAGCTACAACAGTTTAAATTAATTTTGATGATGCAGTAAAGTTTGCGTCTTACCAACGATTTTGCATGGTTAAGTTTGTGCGCAAAGAATTTATAATTTAACTTCATAGAAACAAAACAAATAAAAAGTTTTCCATTGTCAAAAAAAATGCGTCTTCCAGGCAGCAGCAATAGGGTTGCCATTCTCGTTCAATTACACAAATATGTAATTAAATTTTTTTTTTATTTTACCGCAAAAAGTGCTGATGGAAACCCTACAATGTCGTTGTTCTTAATTAAAAATCAACTGCTATCGGCCTATTTGTTAAATGGATTTCATGCACGTCGTTATGTGGTGGCGACCGGCACTTTTTTGATACGAATGTGATACATAATTCGATTTTGCTGCGCGAATAAAATCCGCCGATCCGCCACAATATTTTCGATTAACTGTTTTCGTAGACGGTGAAGTGAGATGCGTAGGCTGTGATGACGCGCGACGAGCCGCGTTTTTGCAGGGCGTGCAAGTTTTAAACCGATTTTTGTTTACACTTAGAGGGCGCTGAACATTTCGACGGTGGAAGTAGACAGCTTGTAACCTCAGGACAATTTTTTGCGCAAGCGGAGTTGTTTAAAAATTCAAATATCAAACTGAAGCAATATCGAAGCAACAATAACGATGAAAAAATGTTAAAATAAATTTCCGGAATCGGTAACGTTATAGCACAAAAAACTAAAAGCACCAACAGCAACAGTACGTACCGCCGAAAAAACGCTTAAGTCGTTTAGATTGATATGTTAAGCCGTTGATTGGTATAACGATGTGGAACATGTACATATGTCTGTGGGTGTGTTGTTACGTTTTGTTAACGTTACGTAACATTGTATAACACTTCCGTCGCTGTTTATTTTGCGAACGTGCGCGTTTTTTCTCGTCATGTTGGCAACAAGGGGTTAAATCCTGTCTGGGCAGAGAATCGCTTAATTTTTTGTTTATTTAATTTTAAAAATTGAAAGCAGTTTCAGTTATCTTTTCTTGTTTTTGCGTTAAAACGCATACATGTACTTTGGCGCAACCACGCACACACGATACGCCATTTTTAGCCATGAGCTATTGAAATTTAGTACGCCATTTTTTTTTTACTGCTTCCGCGGAAACTGTAGAAAAAATTTATTGTTTTTATTTAATTTATTAAATGTTTGATGGAAAAAAATTATGAGATTAGTTACGCGACTGATAGACGGCGTACAACTTTTTTTAACTCGATATCACCGAGTAAATTGTGAATGAAGGTGGCAGAGGAGAGAGTTGGTGGGTTGAAAAACATGACTTCCTGTTTGATTTGATGTTTTGATTTAATAATTAAAATATGTATTATAAAAGTAAATGGTAAAAGCTTAATTTTCTCGTATGTGTAAATTGGCATTACACACTGGTTTGGGCAAATTTTATCTAATTATCTCACGCATACTTACACAACCATGTCCGTTTTTATGAACAGTACTCGTTTGTATTTGTATGCGCTTGGGATTATGTTTATTTGTGGAATTTGCATATTTTGCAAACAGATCAAGCATGAAAATAATGTAAAGTATGTAATTTTAATTTCCAACTAAAATTGTTTTTGTTGCTGTTATTAATATACATCTGTTATTGGCGGCAAGTGCATCCAAGGTTATATTAAACAATTCATAAAATTTTATTTATTATTCCTTGAAGTCATAATATTAACATAGTTAATAGGAAAATCCGTATGAAAAACCAACATAGCATGGTATATATTGTATAAGGTAAGCGCCTGAAAATAGTGATATTGCAGCAGTAGTGTTATTGAAGCAATAATTGTGTATATGAGTGGTATGTAGTGATAAACCGGATTTTTAGTTCAAATTTTCAGACAGACATAATTCATTGAAATTGTAAATAACTACCATTATACTTTTTTTGTTTATGCGTGTGTGGCTGGTGGAGGGTCAGTTATTTAAAATTTATTGTACTTTCTATGTGCTTAACGTATATACTTACATACATACATATGTATGTACATATGAGTCGGTGAATACTCGAAATGCCTAAGTCCCACTGCCGACTTAGATACTTTTGATATTTACCAACATATAACGCCGAGAGAAATTCCGGGCCCGTGGGAACCATTAAACAGAAAAGGAGGAGGAATTTAAAAATCGTTATAACTTTTGTAAAAATTACGACAAAGTTAAAATATAGAATTTTAAAGATAAAAATTCAAAACTCAAAAAAAACCGAATTAAAAATAATTCCCCCATTGTAGTTTTTAAAGACTTGGTAAAAAAAGTTCACGCATATATCTTCTATATGGGTCATTCTACCTCGTTTTTACATTCAAAATTTAGATTTTTCAAAATTAATATTTTTTCGATACCATGCTATATTATATATTATTATTATTATTAAATTAAAAAAAAATTATGTCGTATTAACTAGGATTCGAACCTGGTTCCCTTTTAATACAATGGTTGCATGCGCAGTTTAAAGACATCAGCCAACGTGCTATTATTTCATTTTTTTTTTTTTATTTTTAAAAAACTGATTTATTCTGCGCTTAAAACTGCAAATCTATTCATGGGGAAAAAATTATTTATGTACTTTTTTTAATTTAAAAAAAATGAAAAAGCTAAAATTTTGCAAATTGAAATATTTTTTTGATCCCCAAGCTTCAAAATGATATGCCACAGACATTGGGATAAGTAGTTAATTAAAGTTTTTGAACCGTTAAACGCGCGTTGTACTGCGTGTTGAGATTGCTTCTCTAGACTAGTCTACAAATTTTTGCAAAGTAATATTGCGGCAATTGCGGTTCGGATGACTTCAAATATTTTTTTTTTTAACTTTCAAAACTTTGTGGAAACTTTTAGTTTTCGAGTTTTGAACGCAAAAACGTCACACAGCATTGTTAAGAAATTCAACGAAAATTTTAAGCCCGGTAAGGTATTTTTATCTGAAAATCTGTGATGTTCGAGTAGGGTCGTCCGCTTGACAAAGAATGAATCATATATATCGATATTGCTATCATTAATTATGTAGAAAAAGTGCTTTAATAAAAATGCATCTTCTCTTTCCGAAAAATGTTAATTGAAAAATAATTTTTGTCCATTTGAAAAAAAGTAAATGTGTTCACTGCACAATTGAAAATGTTGTCAGTTTCACGCCGGTCTTTAGTAAACATTTGAAAACGACTAATTAAAAGTCCCCAACATATGAGTATCAATGAGAAACTTGCTTTGGTACAAGACTCTGAAATTACTGTTAAGTCTTAATGAAATGCAAGTGTAGCCGTAAACCACTTAATCAACTAACCAGTGAGCTTGCCAACTAACCAGCCCATCAGCTAACCAACCAACCAACCAAACTGAACGCCAACTCATATGTCTATAATTGGATTCTTGTGTTTCGTATGACAACAACAGGGACTATAATAAAATTTTCGGTGGCATTTTTCATTATTTTCACTGTAAAATCTGTGGAGTGTTGCTTTTAACTTTTCTAGTCCGCTTGAATTAATGTCAGACAGGCATGAAAATTTATTGATTACAATTTTTCAATTGTTTGAAGCTAAAAACGAGCTGATGAGAAAAGTTTTTTTGCTTCAAGCAAGAAAATGTAATTTTGCTACTTTGAACTAAATGCAAGCTTTTTGTGATCTAAAGCTTTATTTATATAATAAGTAGTTGGTTAAATATGCTTTTTGTTCCTAAATTGTGTTATATTCCCGATCTGGCCTATATTGGTAAGAGTTAATCTGCGCAACCATGGCAAATATTAACTGCCAGGAAATCGAGCCTCCAAAGATGCTTAAAACTATTGATTGTTAGTACTAAAAACTGCTAAAAAGAAGAAAAAATGAGTTACAGGGTTCTAAAGATCTTTGTTGGGTGTTTAAGGCCCGTTGAACTCGACTGAGCTCCATTTTGCATCTTTTTTGAGACAATTCAGATTAAATAATCAAAAATGGCGCAGTAATGCTCTTAATATAGGGACATCAATTTTTCCAAATATTTTTGAATAAATATGTAGTTTTTCTGTTTAAGACTCATTTATAAGTTTTTCGTTATGATTATTTTTTGTACCATATATCCACTTTTCGCAACTCTGCTTATGGTCCAGCACTTAGTTCTCAACAGAATAACAGGCAAAATTAGTGTCTTAAATAGCATTACTTTCGTTATTAGTTATTAGTACTCTTTTTCGGATCTCCACCAAGACGCAGTTAGTTGAGTTAACGTTGTATCGAAGAATTTCGGAATTGTATATATCGATTGTGTCATTTTGTTCTAGGTATCCGCTGATTGCTCATCCTACTCGTTTTGTTATAACTTTAATCTTAAGATGATCACTGGGAAACAGCTATGAAGTCAATAGATAGCATTAAAGATCCGTATTTATTCTTATTCTATACAGAACATACTCCAGAATGTGGATAAAGTAATCGCATGGTAGAGTATGATATTAACGAAGTCTGGTTTAAATTTGGAATGGCTTGGTTAAATTATTATTATGTACCATACTGCTTACCTACTACACTACAAAGATAGCCGCAACGAAATCATCACATTCAGCTAGGAAGAGTTCCGATGTCAGCCCATTACAACCAGCTGATGTTATTTTCTTAAATTTCTTAAGAATACGCCAAATACTTTCATATAATATCATATTCAGGTTCGTGTGGAGATTTCAAAACTTTTAATGACGTTATAACTAATCACCACCGTGGATTAATCTGTTTTAATTCACCTTCTTATGGACTATCTACCATCTTAGACTAACAAAAGCAAGTACACATATTGCTTATAAGATTAAGAATTCAGCTAATTGAGTATGCGAGTACATATTATTTCCACATCAATTAAGTTATAAAAACGCGATCGAAAATTTTTTAATCACTCAAAAATAAAAGTGCTGAGTGATGGAGCAACTTATCTTCCAAGCCCCTGACATTCTACGTAAACACACAAATTCAATCCACAATAATCTCACGTGTTGCGTCTCCATTTGATCTGCACATCAGCGTCATACTCTGATACTAATCGTACATTTATTTACAATGATCTTTGGACAAATTTTCAATTCTCCAATGTATTCACAGCGAAATACCGTTGATATGTTAATATGTTCAAAATTTTTAATTTAATTCAATTCAAAGTAATTAGGCCTGTGTGAATTTCAGATGTTCAATCTCAATCAGATTTTTCATCTTGTGCTTCATTACTATTTTTTCTTTCAAAATAAATTTAGAAAAATGTGTTTATCAATCAAATTCTTAAGATAAAAATAAATATTTGCTTAACAAAATCCCACACACACACACACGGTATTCCGTTTTTCTGATTCTCTTTGATTGAAGATGGGAAGAAATTTTATGGTAGCAAAGAAAGGAAAACAAAGTTATTGTAATAAAGAATTTTGTTAAAATAAATATTTGCCTTGAGCTTGAAGTCAGAGCGTAGGATCGATCGCACCACGATCCGATTCGGTCAGTTCAGCTCAACTTAGCTCAATCACTTTTGGAGATAGGATTAGTTTTATTTGAATTCTCAACGCCTGGCCGACAGCCTTTATGTGCTGCTGGCATATCTACATATGTCTGGCTGTGTGGCCTTTGTCACACACACACATGCATGCGCAAACACCTATTTAGCCTCATCATTATTTATACAAATGATGAATATCTCGAATCTTATAGTCAAACTCAAATAATAAAAATATTAAAATTAATAACCATTAGCAAATAAGCTACTGATTGTAAGCTGAGTCGAGAGACAGAGACCCTTTCCTTTTTCCAAAGCACAACTGCTTCTGCTTCCTCGACATCGTCTGCTATCATCCACAGTATTTGAAGTGCAATTTATGTTAATTTGGTGAGCTACCGTTTTTCTAGGCCTATGCCTTGGCTGAGACTGACCACTTGACAGTTAAATAAAAATAATAAAAATACAATGCAAACTCGTAATTATTAACGAATACAAAAAAACCCTGTACTGTTTTTTATCACTGACTTCCCCAATTGGAAATTAAAATTGGGTGACCGATCATACTTCACGTTATACTGTAGCAGAAATGTTAAATATATTTTTGTCTGACACTCGTTAAATTCTCATGCTGCGATCTAAAATTTTTTTAACACAAATCTGGCCTTTTCCGTCGCAAACTCTCGCCTTATACATACTGCCTTTAAAGACAGCAATAGCAAATAGTGCTACGAGACTTGCAACCAGAAGTAGTTCAGTCTGGCTGCGATGGCCTGGAATGTATCGGTTACTAACCACTTTGTAATAATCAGTAGAGCAAAATTCCAAATAACATAGAAGGTGGGGCAAAGTGGTATGCCTAACGGGAACACGAAGTTTTAAAAAAAAAAAATTTTTTTCGCACAATTAAACACAATTAGTTCAATCTATTTGAATCTATTTTCTCAACAGAAGATGTTTATTATTACGATGCAAACAAAAAGTACGTTTCTACCGCTTTGCCCCTCGGGTGGGGTAAAGCAGTATACGAAGTTTTAAATCGTGATTTTTGTGTGTGATGAATGGCCGTCCAAAAGTAGCAGGACTTCTCTGGTTTTCGAAACTCCTGAAAATTGGATAAAATGACGGAACCAAGTGATAATCCCTACAACTCTGCCCTCATGACCTACGTATGTATGTATGTAAACATACAGAGTCGTGAAACAAAAACTTATCAACATAAACAAATCATTGTCAACAGAACTGAATGTCACTAATATATACTACGACGTGACGCCTTTTTGTCTTTTTTTAAATGAAATGAATTTACTTAAGTCGAAAATCCTCGAATTTTACGCCGACCGCACTCATTTTGATGAACCTCGTGGATCTCGAAATCGGAATGTCGAAATATCACTATAACCTGGCAGTTACAAGAGCACTACCAAAAAACACAAATTCCTTATAATTACATTAGATGGCATTGTATTGCAAATATACCCTTTTTACTGCCTTGCCTCGTATACCGCTTCGCCCAGCCTTCCCCTATAACGAAGATATTGTGTTTGTTATCCTTAATTTTCATTTGAACTTCCTTGACGTAATTCACATCGGAAGTAGAATATGTACATACCTACTTTCAAAAAAGTGAACTATGCAGACATATTTCCAACATAGCGTCTTGAGCAGCTACGTTCCAATGTTTGAAGTAATACAACTCTACAAAAAAAAGCTTTTCACGTCATTTTGTGGATATTTTGATGCATTTTGAAAAACTATTTAGCTTAGTTTACCTATAGCTCTGAACAATCTGATTGGCAGATTGCGCCAAAACCTGCGTATACATTACTACCTACATAAGTCATTGTTCATGATTTGTTAATTTTTCCTTATGGGCTATTTTTTTTTAAATAGTATAGATGCTGTTGTTTTTATTTAAAGTCCATCAGTATTTTGTAACAGCGCATACTTCACGAAGATTTTCCATAATTATTGCCACTTGTGTCCAGTGGGCAGTGCCTGCAACCAGTTTGTCTCATAACCTGTGGCTTTAATTTATATTGTGTCTGGAGTGCTGGTTAGCTGGCAACTCTGTGCTAAACAGTAGCTACAGTCATCACTGACTGTGACTGCCAACTTCGTCAAGTGATTTCCTCGATATGTAAATCCAGCGAGACTAAATAGTTTGAAAATAGCGTTGGTACAAAAGTCTCGCAGCTTAAGATTAAACACTTGAGCTGAGATTTTCATTATTTGTACTTTTTTTTTGCCTTTTTCTACGAGTACCATAATTTGTGTTCGTTGTTATTGTCATTTTTTGTTTCTGAACCTTTAAACGCTTTCGTCTAAACGCTATAATTAATTTTGAGATGGTTGTCATATGTGTGACTTTTAGTAGATTTTGCGCATTTAAATAACCAGGCATACAAGCAGATTTTAAGATTTTATTTAAGTTGAAATTTTAATCGATGTCTTAAGAATGAAAACGATTCATTTTTCGATAGGGTTGTGAATGAAACTAATTAAGAAAATCGCGCGACCATACCAAGTTTTCTTAGAAATATCCAATTTGTGTAACTATTTTAGGCAGTTACATTTTCTCAACATGAACTCTTGATCCTCCTTTGTTTATTTATATTTTGGTAAGCCTAAACGCACTCCCCTATTGACAACAATGCACACTTCTCTATGTCATTTGGAACACAATGTTGTGCTCTTTGTTCGGAAAATTGCACACTCATGCCATAATGTTTTGACAGGCATCCTTTTGTGTCTTTACTGCTTCAACGTTTGCCTTTTGGCCGTGTTTTATTATTTATGTTTCTGCTGAAGCAGACCGTCAAAAGGATAACGATTAGTACAAGAAAGGTTCAATGTCTTGCACAAAAAGAAGCCGGCAGATATTCGTCCCATGTATGAAGAGCAAAAATATCATTGAGCCACCTTGATATCACTAACAGTATGGGTTAAGTTGACAAAATAGCATTCAAGAAACTTAAGATATTAAAATAGCACAATGTAAGGCACATTCCTTACGTACATAAATAAATACTTTTCTTATTACTACATTACAAGATGCCGGTGCTACAAAATAACCCCCAACGGAATAATCCCCAAAAAAATTATGAAACAATTCCCAAAATTTCGATACATTTTTTGAGTTACATATTTCATAATGAAATAACAGCCAATGCTTGGGGACTATTTCATTTCAATTGAAGTTTCTTTCATTCGTTCTCATTTGGCATTGGCCAGTGAAACAAACTCCAATGAAATTGCAGTTGGGGTGATTTCATTCAATCCTTTTGAGGATTTTTCATTTAATTTGGCTGTTATTTCATTTGACTATAAATGCAATTTTCGACAAATTTCTTTACTATGAATCTACTTTCTTAACAGTGTTATTATTTCTAAATTAGTGGTGTTTGCACCAAAAGTGATGTGTGTGTGTCGTTTTAACAGCTTAATATTAGCATTGCTTCAAAACATTTTCTAAACCTGCCTTAAAATCGTTTACACAGCCGAAATGTTAGGAACGAGCACAACTTCGTTTTTATTTTCTTTAGCTATTAATTATACTTTAACATTTAGAATAGTATTTAGAATTGCGAGACATACGTTTCAGCTCTCCATTATTCATATTATAAAAATTAATATTGTGTTAAAACTTCCATTTTTATATTACGTTTAGCAACACTGCTTGCACGTGACACGATGATCTTATGTTACTGATGCTGGTTTTTGGCTATAAATAATCTTTTAAGATCAATAATTTCGCGGAAAATAGCCATGTTTAACAAAAAAATTCGAACGAATTTTACGACGGTTTTACCGTTCAACGTATTTTACGCTGGTGGTATTTACGTCAATCGTCGGAATTTTGTTTAACGCATGAGGGGTCGTTTAATTTCGATTTAGAAAATGTTATACGAATTAACTTTTTTTCGGATATAAGTATATATTTATTCGTTATTCGATAATGAAAACAATTTTTAAAATGAACTACATGTAATTACAGTTTCTTTATCAAATAATTAACATAAAAACAACTTTTTTAACGCCGAGAAGGAAAAAATGCTTTTTAAAAAAGTATTTTTTTATTGTTTGGAAATTTATGAATTTCACGATAGTTTCACATGAAACTATTCGAAAAATTTTTTTCCACATAATTTTTAGGTCTGAAAGATTACTTGTTCAGAATTTATGTATGTAATTGATATTAAAAAATTGGCATAGTTTTCGAGATAATAAAACATATACAGTAATAATTAAAAAAAACATTCAAATAAATGCCAATTAATATCACAAACGTAAATACTGGATAGAAATTCGAAATTCGCTGGATAGAATACTTGATCTCGTATTTGGTGATGATGGCCCATATCATATAAAGTTCAACTTTTCTCTTAAGCAAATTTAAATAGGCAGTGTCATGCGCATATAAAAAATACCACAAAAGAATTAACCAACGTGATCTGCTTCAGTTCATTTTCTGCTGCTGCAAACAGGCAGAGTTACCACCCTAAAATACACTTGCATGCCTATTGTTTACACAAAAATATTTTAAGCAAGCAATAACAAAATTGACTGTTTATTTTGTGTGAATTAAATGAAATTAAATGGCAATGAGCTGGAATCAGCAGATTTTCGTTGATTTTATACGCTCATGCATTTTGAAATACATAAATACATAGACCAACGACATCCACCCGTACGTGTACACTAACACAAAAGCAGTAACAACGCAACGAAACGTAACAAGTGCCCTGCGGCGCACTTAACAAAAATTATTACCACCACTGACAGCCGCACCCTGGGTCGCAGTCTGCAGCCCCCTTTTCGTATGATATTGAGGAACACTTGCTTCCCATGCGTTGTTCTTTTTTTAAAACACTTTTGAGAATGAAAAACAACATAACGTGCGTCAAACAAAAACAATAAATGCCGTCAACAGACTACGTCAGGTTTTTTCTCCTCACCAACTTTATTATTTTTCATAATTTCCACAATTCTCATATAATCCAGTATCTTGGTTCGTATTGTAAAGGTAATTCATTGATGGTGATTAAATTATGTCCTTTCCACATATCTTAATATTAAGGGATGCTACTGTGGTGTGGCATTTACCCCGTTAAGATGAACATATAAAATGTTTCGGAAAAAATAAGCAATTCATAATGAAAAAAAAATTATTACGAAAATATTGTTCGGTAGCTTATATTTCCTTCAAAAAAACTCCAATACTAATGAAATTTTAAGACAGTTGTATTCTTAGTTGTATGAATTTTTCAAATTAAAGTCGCTCATTCTGAATCAAAGTCGAGTCGAAAATATTTGGATATCTTTTTGTTTCTTTTTGTTATTGACTCCAGTTTCGTTATCAGCCAACTCACGACCGGTTGCGTTATAAGGGCGGGAGGAAATGGGGAAGGCAAAATAGGCCTCGGTATTCATTGAGATTTGCAAATGATATTAATAATTGGTATTGTTCAAAAATTGGAAAATTATTTTATTCAATTTTAATAATAGGATATAGTTTTAAATGTAATATTACAATGGACATTCAGTGCAGTTCTCGATTTTTTAATACAAAAATGCGTAAAGAATTCTGAATTTTCGAAATGCATATTATTCTACGCGCCGGACAAAAATATTCAACGAGCACCACTGCGCAAGAACACATCAATGGAGAGTTAGGAAATCTAAATAAAAGCGAAAATTGTGTATTTTCCAACTCTTGCTGCGATTTTTTGGCTTTTCAACCCTTTTCAAATTTTTTAAATATTTCAACTTATTCAATCTTATTCAACAAATCGCATATTTTTTCGATTTTTTCAACCTCAAATCGAAAAACCAAACAATGGTCGGTCTCCTGGTACTTGATTATATAGCTCACAATTTTTCGTTTCTTGCAAAAAGCCCTAAGCTTTTGTGCAATTATTCAATCTTTTTTGGGCCACTTGTCCAATTGACTCCTGAGTAATTTTTATTTATTTTTTACTCGCTATATTTAATATAACTTTTGGATTAATATCTTTTCCAGCTGCACGTTGTAATTATTGTTGAAAATCTAAACGTCTAAAATTAATTTTAATTTTTGGACCAGATAAAAATTAAAACTTACAATAAAAAAAAAATTGAGAAATGCTTCAAAAATATAAGGATTATTTGCCCAAAAAAACAATTCATTATTATTATGTTTTAGCTCGATTTTTCGTGTCAGATTTATTCACGGTAGTGCAAGCAAATTTGATGCTGTTTGCAGATTTTTACAAGGTGTTGCAAATGCGAATGTTGTCATATTAATTATGAAACAAATGGTGAAACCAGAAACAAGGTGGAAAAAAATTGTTTTTAATAAAACTTCAGGACTTACGCACCTTTTCCTGTCCATACCGTGTAGGGTATACATACGTACATAAAATATATCACGCTTACTAGTTATTATTCTTATGCATATACATAAGTATATAGGCACTTCAAGAAATACGAGTAATGCTGAATAATAATCAAAAAACTGTTAATCTACCATCACTACAACAACTTCATCATCCGTTGGTCACTCCAACCAAAAGCTTTCACCTGTCAGAGACACATCCGTAAAAGCAAAAACAACAACTTCAGCTAATATCGATAAGTGTGACTAAAGCAGTTGTTCAGCCTAGGGCGTACATTTAACACCACAGTAACGCAAACACCTTTTGGGCGCCTAAAACCAATTCAAATCCTTATTTGCTATCCTCATTCCGCTGCGCCCACTAGATCGCTCGGACTTCAAAGTACATTAGCATCGATTTTAATGCAGCGGAAACTAATCATGATGATTATTTTAATCATTAAACAAATCCCCTCAAACCTTAAGGTGCGTACGGGTGACAACAACAACATGATTAACTGTCATTTAATAAGAATTAAGTTGAAATATGGCTAGCAACCCCTTCAAACACTCTCAATGCCTACCTACAATTATAACTTTTGTTGTAAAATCTGAACTATGTATCTTAACCCATTTTAAGCTACCAAATGTATAAGAATTATTAATTACACAGGCCTGTGATAACTTTCCCCTTCGAAAACTAATTTTTGCATATACAGTCATGTCTGGATATAGTGAACATCCTATATAGTGAGTGAACACCTTGATATAGTGAACACCAAAATTTTAACATTGAGTACTCTAAATAGTGAACAAAATTTTGATAGCCACTTCAAGCAGAAGGCAATAAAAAAAAACACAAAAAAGCTGAGGCAAACACTACTGATTATGCTGGCATACTAGCATTGCGAAATATACGCGGGAAAGCGGTCCAAAGTCAATTTCTGAACGCAAGAAGCAAACATCTATTCGCGAATTCTTTCAATAAACATACTTATGTACATTCCTACTTTCCTACAAATTTATTCTAATTATCTCATTTACATATGCAAATGTGTATTTTGAGCAAATAAAACGAGGACTTGCAAAAATTAGTTCACTATATCCAGACACAACTGTTGTAGGTATTTTAATATTTCATTAGGATTCTGAATTATTCTTGTTAGTTGGTTCAAAAAAGTTAGACGCGTATCATATTGAAGAACGTTTCTTTTTCGTATATTAATAGTAAAAGCCAACAAGAAAGATTCCGATCTCCGCACTGTTTTTCAATGGCATAATGCGATATTCTTCAAGTAACATTTCATATTACCGAGTCACAATGTGTTAACTCATTTAAATGTGTGGTATTTAATTACGTATACTAACAACTCACATTAATAAGTGACAAATTTAATGTTGTCAACTTTGTTGCTTAACTGTTGACAATCGCAGTGGAATGGACAAACAAACATACAAATAGCAGTAGCTGTAGGCTTTCCGGGAGAGGGTGACTTTTTTGTGAAAGTGATATTTTGTATTGTGTTGAAAGCTATCTAAGCATTTAGAGTTCTTTTTTTCCAAAAATCTCTTCACAAGAAAAATAACCTTTTAAGGGATGAATGCTTGATAAGTTCATTTATCATCATCATTGTCGTCGTCGTCGTCAAAATTTTTAAGCTCACCCTTGAGGGGTTTCCTTCTTTTTTCGTTCCTACGAGAACGATTTTATCCTTATAAACGGCAACCGACTTTGTTTACATAAAAATCAAATGATACGCATCCTTCGTTGCTATTATTGAAATTAAGTGAATATTATTATTGTTGTTGTTTTTGTTATTGTTGCTTTTGTGGTTGTGGTTGAGGGCAAGTGCCAGCAAAGTACTATTTGAAGCTGCGGTTGCGGCAGTTGTGAAACCTTTCAATTTGGACGAACAACTAAATAAACAAAGTGATTTTCTCAAATGACTCGCACTCGATTGGTTTCACGCAAGCAGCATCATTTGTATTCGCACATTCGCATGTTACTTGCAAATCATCGGAAATTGAAATCTTTTTAATTCGTAAAGCAATTTAAAGCGTTTAAAGAATATTGGTGTCGTTCTTAAACCTTTAATTTTTTAACGGATTTTTTTGGTGCACAGGGATTTTAGTTGATAATAATTTTCGTAAAAAGTCCTTCGATTAAGGATATAATAGCAAATTTTTGAAAAACATTGTGAGTACAGTGCCAATAGTACTCAACAAAATATTGCATTACATATATGTATATTACGTAGCGCTGTGTTTCGAAATTTTAAACCCCCTCACTCCTGTGTAATATTTCCTGAAACCCTTCCACCGCCTCTTCGCTAATGTCGTTAGGTAATATGTGAGCAGCCCCTAAAAAATAGTACAGCTACATCAAAACATGTCATAGCAACAGTCATATACCCAACATAGCAACAGTTCAGCCATTTGCATATCCACAAACAACTAGTATTGCCAACAGATAGCGTGCGATTTCATGAATAAAGTAGAGCAGCTGATAAATAACGAAAGTACCGTTGCACGAATTGTTCATAGAAGAAGTTATAAAAGCGCGTTCAACAGAGGCATCGCGACAAGTGATAAGTTCTTATGTGACTAGCAGCAGAGTTTGCCTGGTGTGAACACTTCGAATGTCGCCCTCCGAACTACCAAAAAAAAAATTTTCATAAGCAAATAAGGTCCTCACTTTTCAAAAACTCTAGCAAAATGAGATATATTTTACTAATACTGTGAAAATTTCCACTTACACATTCGAATTTACTACATCGATTTAATTTCATTCACTAATAAAAAGGTCCTCATTTTTGACTTTCAAAAACCCTAGCAAACTGAGACATATTTCACGACCATTTTGCCGCCTCCTCAAGTGTTGCGCCCGGTGCGGCCGCACCCTCGGCACCACCCTGGGTACGCTACTGACTAGCAGCAGATCTTATTTGAAGCAAGTCATATAATTTTCAAAGAGCAAACGGAGGTAAGGAGCACGTTTAAATTTTAGCAACGTAGGAACGTTTTGAAACGTAGCCTGTTCAACTCTTATCGCTTAGTAAAATTTGCTTGCGGACCAGGGCTGACAGAGTGTACAACTTGTTGCGTTGAGTCGAAACCACATATTCAAGTTAAATATTCTGTTAAAAGTTCAAGTGGGCTACAATTGTGTTCCTTACCGCTAAGAGCTTATAACTCTGACTTAAATTGTAACTAAAATTGAAGTCTAAGGTTAGCTGGTGCATTGCATTTACAACTCACACTTTAACTGTATATTTTACTTCTAGCCTTGAGGATACAACCTTTACCCTTGCCCTTCAACTCTGGTAGTGATTTTTGAAATCTCCCTGCCCAAATGAAACATCAACGTTTGGCGCTGAATTGAGATCAAGTAATTTCTCGTTATTTTTCACTTCAAACGCCTGAACATTCGGTGAGTTTAACCTGGGCAGAAAGGATGTTGAGATAAATTGTGACTGAAATTTATATGCTTTTTAAGATGACATGACCAAATTATGCTTGTTAAAAAGGTTAAGCAAAAAGTATCCCCGAGTTGTAGTTGTCTTATAAAGATTTTAAATTTAGAACTTTTACTTATTCATTCTACTCTTTTCAAACAAAATCCAATACGATAAAACTCACCTCAACCCGTTCTTCCTTTAAGTCCACCTTGAGCGCCAACTGCTCACGCAGCACCACATCTGGGTAGTGAGTCTTGTCGAAGGTGGCCTCTAATTGCTCGAGTTGTTCTTCGGTGAAAATCGTTCGATGGCGGCGTTTTCGTTTCGGTGGGGGCCCATGACCCAAGTGCCCCATATGGTGCGCATGATGAGCATGGTGAAGTTGATGCGCATGGTGTGAATGATTGTGGGTCAGAGAGGCACCATGGCCACTAACGTGTGCTTGCATTTGAGCAGCTGCCACATGAGCCACGGCCGCTGCATGCATGTAGTTTGGGTAAAAATTCGGGTAGGCAACTGTGAGAAAAAGTAAAGAGCGAATGTTACACAAATAAATGTTAATGAAAGGATAGCGATATGAATTTTTATTTCATATGATATGAAAACTTGATATAGTAACTGAAAAGAAAAATATAAAAAACCTCATTGAAATCCTTAAAAATGCGCGCTTTCCGACATATCCTTTTAGCAAGTGCTTGTAATTTTAATATTGAAGTTATGTATGTATGTGCGTATAATAGTTTTTATTTCATAGAGTTGCCATAAGTTACAAAAAGTTCAAAACTCGTATTTAATAAATATTCAACTTTGTGCATCATGAACAGACCGAACTTTTATACGGAAAAAATTAAAATGTTGAAAGGCTGAAGTTTCAACCAAAAAGTTGCTGATGAATTCAGCTCCCCATGTGAAATTCTTCTTTTTTTTCTGCCCAAAAATCCTAAATAAATTTTTTGCAACTCGTGGTCTTCCGCATGCCCGACTTAACTTAAACCCATCACGTATCCTATTGATGGGGGTGATGACGGTAATTCCACTTGAGGTTTTATCAAAGGAATTTCAACGCATGTTAAGTAATCGTTACAACAACTTCAACAATATTAAACCGCAAAAAATTACATTATTCAGGTAACTTCGAAATTTGAAACGTTTCCATTCAAGTTTTGACGTGTAGAAATGCAAATCTGCTGGCAAAGTCTAAAAAAGCATCTTTAACGGTTCATTGCTTATTTTGGCGTAATTTTTTGATTTCATTTATGTGTTTTCAAATACACACTGACACACACTTTCGTAATGCGCACAAAATCCGTTAAAAATCTTTAGAAATTTAAAATATCCACAGAACAAACCCTCAAGGTGTTTTGTCGAAGCCACTTGAATGCATGAGCCTGTGATGGATTCTTCATTAGCTTTAGGGGTGGTGGTACCAGAGCGGCTTTAAATTACGTTATGTTACAAATGGAATAAAAAATATTATTATTTTCCTTAATTCTTTATGAGCTTTTAAGAACGACACTTTAATTTTTGCATTTTCTTTTTCTTTTTGAACTTTTTTATAGAGCGAAGGGAACGAAGTGATTTTAGAAAAGTAATTCAACAAAATATTGCAATGTAAGCACGATGCTACTATAAGTCCCGCGAACTGGATGGGTGCACAGAATAACCGATTATATCGTAAATATATATCAATGTTTAATGATAGTCATCAAATGGCTTACTTGATATGGTCGAAAAAATTGGTTATTTGTTAACAATTCACATGTTTTAACAATGTTATTGTTTCAATCATATAGCTGGAGATAACTACCAAATCACATTTTGGTTGAAACCAAAGGCTCAATTGTTGGAAACACTGATTTGTTAATAATTATCAAACAATGTGCATTGAATTTTCAAAGATCTAAGGTTTCCTTTACCACTAAACTTTATAGGTTTAGTGGAACTAAAAACTTCACTTTCGCTAAATATTTAGTTGTAAAAGGGCTTAAAATTTATTATAACTAAATGCTTAGAAGTAAAGGGGTAAAGGATTTTTATGCCTCGGTCATTTAGGACATAAGAATGTGGAAATAAGTGTTCTAGTCTCCAGACTGAAAGTTAAGATGCGAGACAGATGGGTCCAATTTAACGTTAAACCTTTTCAATAGACCCTTTCAAAGATATCGTTCATTGAAATATTGGCCTCTTGACTCCATACAAAGAATTTAGTTGAGTTTGTATAAACCAAAAACATCTCAACTTTAATGTGCTATTTCTCGGAAAGGAAGCATCTTATGAAAATTAATTTGATTTAGTAGAAAGGAATTAACTAAAGGCATTCCTTGAGCGTGAGATACCTTCAAACATGTCTCAAAGCAGTATTTTTCGCACTTTCAAGCAAGAATGTCGCAAAGTCCTGACATATGGGAGAAAAACAGGAAATGAGCTTTTGTTAAGCACAATACAAAAATGTATGAACCTGTATTATTAGGAAAAATTATTTTAATTATTAACATAAAATTGGAAATTAAAATCATTTACAATTATTTAGTCGAAATTATAAAAAAAAAAAATTATGTCCTAAAATAAATACATGAATTTGTCCAAAAATAGTGTTTTTAACGCTTTAGTAAACTGGAAGTCACTTATTTTCTTCGCTAAAAATACTTTCCAACTATTTTCAATATACAAAAAAGTAACAGTTACAAAGCATTTACTGAACATTTTTTTCCAATATTGCATCATGCAAGTGGACTTTGAGAAGTTGAAGGTCTGCCACCAAAGGTGTTGCCTCACCAGTGACTATTGTAAAGTAAAGTTTAGTAACTAGCCGAAATCGTTTAAAGTAACATAATAACATATGCTTAATATCTCGGAGACTATTGTTCGTATGGTTTCGATTTGTTTGGTTACTCAACATCGCGCCTTTGGTTCTTTTAAAGTACTTAATCCCGAAGTTCAGATCTGTGATGCTATTTTCTGTACAATTCTACTATTTTCAATATATACAAACTTTGAAAATTACGATCCATACTGGCATCGAAATCTGCACGATTTTCTCTTATCTCGATTTTTATCGCAATTTTAAAAATTGCTCTCACACTGGCATTATCGTAATTTTGCTGACATTAGCTTTTTGTTTGAAGTCACGTAATTCTTTTTATTTAGCATTACTGAAGTTTTGCTGATGTTAGCTTTCTGTTTGACAATAGCGACTCCTTTTTGGTTCGTCAAAATATTTTGTAAATTAAATGAAACTACTTTTTAACAAAAAAATACATCGTTTTGAAATTTCAATTTATATTTGTTTGAGTGTGAATTTTTAACATATGTAAGTGGGAAAATTGATCAGCCCTGGCAGTTGGTTCAGTTGGTTGCCGTTTTAATATAAAATGTTTTTGAATTTGTATGGAAGAAATATAAAGCGAGAGGAGGTAAATGTGAGCCAATTCCGTTTGGCAGATTGCTGAAATATGCAATAAAGTCTTTCTTTAAATTAATAAAATTAAGTTCCATTGTCTTCAATTAAGTTATTAATGTCTGATTTGAAGAGAAATGGAATGTTTTTTTCAATGATATATTGAATAACTTTAATCTAATGTGGTCGTCTGGAGACTGTTTTTGGTCAAGTTTTTTACCTACAGTGGTGGCGGACTAATTAAGAATACTCAAGTTTTTTTCCTGTTTCTTATTCTGATTCTTTAAATAAACGAAATCTTAAAATATTGTTTTTTTTTATTTTAACAATTAATTTACTCAACGAAAACTACATACCTAAAATGAAAATCTAATATCATCAATAGAAATATTTCTTAAATTAAAAGTAATTCATCGCTTATGAACGAGAATGGCGATGAAATTCGATACGATTACTCAAATTATTGATAACTTTAAGAAACTTAAAATTTTGTTTAATATTTTGTTGAAAAACATGATTTTACTATATCAGCTTTGAACCACTTTGAACCTCTTTGCCATAGAAGCAATTAATTTTTGGAATTTCTCTGGGGTTATCTTTTTTCATGCCTCCTTTGCCATCCGGTCTAACTCCTTCAGATATGAAATTTTTTTTTTAATGTTCATTTTTAGTTGGCGCCAAATATTTTCAATTTGATTAAGACCAATGCCATAGAACATTTTAAGAAAACTAAATCAACAAATAACGTTCACAGACCCCAACGTTCATGGAAAGTGAATGAAATAACCGACCTGAAGATCATTTGAGAAGCAAAATACAATAATTTTTTGACTTCCAAGGAAATACAAAATATTATATTTACGTATGTGCGAGAATCAACTTTTTGGAAGATCAAAATAATTTTAGCGTATGCGTTTATTCGTGATGACATTCTTTGTTTTGTGAACGTCGGACATACTGCCGGCCATCAGATCCAACTCTGTAAATTTTAGATTCGTCACTAAAGAACTCGTTTTTCCATTACAATGATGTCCAATTCTTGTGAGCCTTCGCTCACATCGTGTGATCGTGTTGAATTACTTTTGATTCAAGAAATTTTTCTATTGATGATATTGAATTTTCTTTAAATGTAGTTTTAGTTGAGTAAATAAATTGTTAAAAACAAAAAAAAAATTTAAAAAATCAGAGTAAGGAACAGGCTTGAGTATTCTTAATTGGTCCACCACCTCTGTATGTAACGATAGCGATATAAAAGGCTTAAACTGAAAAATTAAAATAAAAACCGGTTAAAAATTTTCATGCTCGATCCAAAAAATTTGAGTTCGGAAGACAAATTCAGATAATAAGCTTTTATATAATATTCGATGTGGATATACCATCAAAGTGAAAATTGAAACACCAAGCAGAAGACACATTGCCAATTGAATTAGTGAAAACCGGATATATTTCGTTATCACTCAAAAAAACACCCTGCAAAGAATTTTTTACGAAAAATCAATCGAACTAACCCATAATGATTGGTTCCACAACATATTCGGAGGTCTTAAAATTTGGAAATTGTGGGAATGGTAGCTGTCCCAAAAAAAGCCTCACTAAAGCGAATGGTACAAGTAAAGTTACTGAAAGCAGATTTTTAGCGATTTTCTTCAACTTTTTGGGGTAATACCAACCTCCGTTAATCATTTTTTACGACTTGACTTGTATATGACATTTTTTCAGTGTTGACAAACTTATTTTGCTAATTTTCGGAGGAAATGGAGGACATAATAGTTGTGCTAAATCATAAATTTATTTGACATAAGGACTCCTGAAGTAAAATCTACAAACTCTTAAGTACTAAAAATATTGCTCATACCCCAACATTTAATTTTACAAAAACTGTAACATGTGGCTTCGAAATATTTGAGGACTTTACACCATTTTTTAGGTCTAAAATTCTGTTGAAGACTTTGAAATATATTTATGACCATTTTAGTCTATTCTGTAGTTTTACCTTTGTGACCATAATAAATAGTGTAAAAGGAGTAGACACACTTCAAAACGTATTGACAAAAATTATCCTTTTATTTATAACTAAAAATTTAGTTCTTGTGCAGAAAAAGGCCCTTTATCTCGAAACCTGGACTGAGTTAGAAGTTTGCTTGAGAGTCTTTTTCAGGAGTGTTTTATGCTGCAGAGAAGACACCAAAATATTGTTGGTATATTTTTGCATCTTCTTTGCTCGTAAGCGTGGTTTATTCCGCATAAGACATAGATCTCTAAGGGTATGTAACCTTAAGAATGTTGAAGATTTTCTTTTATTTACTTGCGCTTCTTAGCTTACCTAAAAAGTCTGATGGTGACGCAGCAAACCCCGTCGCTGCAGCTGCTGCCAAGTGCCCCAAATGCAAACCGGGATGCTGCAGCATAGCAGGAACTCGTTGCGGTCGATTTGGACTGGTAGCAGCCGAGCTCGAGTTTGAACTTGGTGACGCTGGTGACTCAGTAGAACGGTTGACAACGTTATTGATATTACCGATGTTGTTGTTATTGCTGGCATTTACTGCAGCCGCCGATCTCGAGCCCAGTATGCTATCGATAGTGAAAAGAGAGGCGGCTGCTGCTGCAACGGTTGCAGTACCGGCGGCAGTTTGCGAGCGGCTAAATAATGACGGTGGACGTTCATCGTCTATGATTGTGACACCCGATTGTGAGCCGTCGTCAGAGGACGCTGATGTTTGTGATTGCATGTGATGTTGCTGTGCTTGTTGTTGCTGGTGACTCTGGAAGACCGATTGAAGACGCTGACCCAAGTAGCCGCATTGTTGCGAGTTCAGTAGCATAGCGGTGGTAAGGTAGGCTGCATTTGGCGTCGGCGGTGATCGCGTAATATGACGTACGCTACTGTTGCTGCTAATGCTGTGCTGCAACTGTTGCTGCTGCAGATGTTGCTGCAGTTGATTATGTTGCTGCTGTTGGATATGCAGTTGATTCTCTCTGATAGGACTTACAGAGGGACAACGTTTGATAGTGATGCCTCCACTTGTCGGTGACAGCGCTGTGGTCTCAACCATGTTGCCTAGAGAGGAATGAAATGAGTTCGGCGTACTTGTACTCGGTGGTGGCGTCAATGGCGGCGATGTCGGAGAAGGACTCGGCGGACTGACGACAGTTATTTTGAAATTCGTTGGATGTTTGACGCTCTTTGTGGACTCCAGGCCACCAACAAGTTGGGTCGGAGTAGTCCAGAGTGAGGACAGAATTTTGAAGAATTTCGTTGAATTTGAAAAAAGGGTTTCGGTAATGCAAACCAAAACTTGCTTTCACGCGAAAGTGCTTAAGGGAACACTTAGTATTAAATATGTTTTCAAATATAACGAATCAGCGGCACTTTCTTTGGTCAATAGCACGCAAGTTTTTGTTAGCACTGTTCGTCTTTGAACTCGAGATCTATTTGTTCTGTATCCACGAAAATCATTTAATTAACGCGTACAACCGATTTGGATTTACTCACTGCGATACGCGCGTAATCTGAATAAAGCGCACTGAACTATAGCGAAAACCCTTCCTCGACGAAATCCGAAACTGTTTTGCTGTCCACTAACATAACGAAAGCATTAGCAACTCGTTTGACGGCTTCTAATCCGGAGCTGCATGTACCACAAATGCCAAACAGGTAAATGTTGTTGGCTCGTGCTGAGCGTAGCTCCGCCCTCGTTGTTGCTTCCATATTGAAAGAATTAAACTGCTTTGCTCTCTCATCTCAGGGATGATTTGTTCGTTCTATCGGAATTTGTGATACACTAGATTAGCATTCGAGATGTTGATCAATAAGGGTAGTTCCTTCTGGCCACACCCAACACCAGTCAACCACGCAAACCAAATTCATTGACAAAGTGAATGCTCTCATTCATAACATTGTGGAAATCCTGTTGTTTCCTTTTCTATATGTACATTGTTGCTGTATTAACCCTAAACCAACCGATGGAATCATTCTAATAATGCAATCGGTATGCAAAATTGAGTGAAGAATATAAGAAAGATATTCTGACAACCCTCAGCGACATATTAAAATTATTAAAAATTAAAAGATTTCGTTCGAAAATCAAAAAGATTTTAATCTTATTGTACTAATATTTGAATAAATTCAAATTGAAATGCTGTTAATAGTTTGGATCAAATTACTCATTGTTTAATTATTTTAGTACATTGAGAATCATTTCTTGTTAAAAACAAACGCTCCCAAATTATTACTTATAGCAATAGATTTTTATTTTTAGGAAAACCAAACTCTGGCTCAGACACTATTGAAGCTGAAAATTCATGAAACTCAATCGATTGTCTCGAAACAAAATAGCATAATATTTTCCCCTTTACATTTTCAACTACGATTATTCTTTTCATTTTTGGGCAAACTATTTATCCGTATCTAAAAATAAGAAAATAGCTCGGCGGTCTTCGCTTCCTTACCTTAGCTTTACTTCGGAACATTATTCTAAGCAAGTCTGTATTCGACACTTTCTGCTGCAAATTCATCGTCGGAAGAATGTTAGAATTCCATTGCGTAGGCCGTGCATCGCGTGTGACTCACATGAGCGGCATAAAAGGAACAAAAGCAGTTTCAGGACACTTAAAAGTTTTTCTTCGAAAAATATATGGGCGCAAAATTACGTGCACGCGTGTGCTCAAGAGGTTAGAGGCATCCGTGTATTTACCTGACGGCGTTCCCGCCACGCATTTGCTTGCTGGTTGTTCCAGGGTTAAATTTGTCATGTCCATCTATTTACTTAAGTCTCTTTGAAATGCAAGAGCGATTACCAATTTTTTTTTTATCTTTTAATGGCATATAATGCCTCTCCGACAAGGTAGGCGTTACGTTGTCATTCCCCTATTAATTGAAGTTGTGGGGGTGGTGGTAAGATGCTGCTGGAACCACATGCCTGATGCTTTTCAATCTTTAATGCAACTTCATTTTTTATTTGCTTAGATGCTCAGTGTATCTCATTTCATTTGCTTTTGTGGCGCTCTCTTACTCGGTATCTCACTCACCCACTTACAATCGAAGCGTGCTTTCCTTTTCGTGCTTAAAAACGTACGAACATCTGTATTCCTCGCCCTCATCAGTAGCTAATGGGTTGCTGCTTCTACTTCTACGACATATCTTAAGTAGATAATGACTAAATTAATGCTTTTATGTTTGGCAATATATAAACATTATTATGCGTTGAGTCGCTGAATCGTAGACTGTCTATTCCAAGTCTCGTTTCCATTCTCGCACCACCTTTTCCAACCCAACAGCTATGTATATGCATCTGTATCTGTATCCATCGAATGTTCTACTGGCATCGTTTACTTCTTTTGCTTTTTTTAACATCCCCGTCCTCATTGTACGGTAGCCGGGATTTTAGCTTTTATGTGATTAGCAAAAGCAGAGGATTTTCTCATACGGAAGAGCATGCATAGGTACATGAGTATATACATACGTATGTATGTATGTATATGTAAGAAGACTTGTGTTTTCGTTTTATGGTGTAAGTATTTTTAAATGAACTAAAAGAGAGCAGAAAATAAATTAAGATTTTGCTGCTTCTAAGCAAATGGCTAATGACGGCTGATTCTGATTGAAAAACGGTGGCGACTACTCTGTTGTATTTGTACATACATAATATGTATGTATGGATGTGCGTGTCCTATTGTTACCTTAGAAAGGCAGACAGATAGATAAATCGCTCAAGTCCTGTACGATTTATTGCTTGTTTGTGTATTCTTGTATTGTGTGTTGGGTAGGGTATTATGTGCGCATAGTTAAATTAGGAAATCGCACGCACTTAGCGCTCAGCCCCAGGATGTATCTAATTTGCGATTATTCGCTCACAAATGCGTTTAATATGCATCTGCTGAATTTGTAAGAAAAGTGTTTTTGTAGCAAATAAGTAAATGTGATCAATGGATTTCAAACCGATCTTTTCAATATAGTACTTCTCGTGTTGTTTTCTACATATCAAGGACCATTTCTATTTATTTTCGATCATATAACAAAGTTTTTCATGGTGAAAAATAACATATAAAAAACAAAAGAAAATAAGATGTTATATCGAAGATATTTTGAGAAAAATTTTATAAATAAAGAAATTCATGTCTAAACAAATTTAATTAAAGTACATTATTTTGTTTTATAAAATTAAACCATTTCTAATCAGAAATGATTTCAGGTTTTTAATTCTATTCCCCATAGTTTTTGATATATTCCAATAGTAGGGGATACGAATAAGGGGCGACCTTCACCCATCGGTTTAATGGATGAAATGCATTTTATATATTGGGTGCAAATTATTAGTATCGACTAACCTGTTTATACCTGCCTACCCAATAGTTATGACGGGGAAAAAATAGTCAACCTAGGGTTTTCATAATCTATAGGCTTCATTCTTTCGATTGGAATGTAAATTGTCCATTAAACAAACAGATGCTATCTTAAGAAAAAAACCATTTTTAAAAAATTACATACTGGACTGAAATTTTTCAGGCAACCCATACTTTACATGTTACATTTGATATAAAATTAATTTCATCTATTAAACAGATGGGTGAAGGTCGCCCCTTATTCGTATCTTAGACTACAATTCAAAAAAATTCCAAAGCCAAATTTTAAAATATTTTTTGAATATAATTTTTTTGTAGGTTAAATATGTTTAAAATTTTTATTTGGATAATAAGCACTGAGCAACATGTAAAAATCAAATTAACAGAGCAAAAACTCAAAAAATGTATTTATGGAATGAAAAATATATGTACATACATGCAAATAAGGATACGGCAATCAAATTGAAACAACTCGATTTTGTAATTTTTGTATTATTGTTTTTAGTGACAAAAGCAATATATAGCAAAAAGACGTAAAACACTTGCATGTAAAACAATATTACATCCTTCTGTAAGTGTGTTGGTTGGACATTTTTCTCTTTACGAAGTCATCGCACAGATTATTTTCTTCCCGAAAACCTAGAACGTATTTCATACCTTTCAACACGCTAGTTTCATACAAATCTATGCAATCAAATATCGCTTTGTTTTAATGAATAACCTTATCTATTAAGTTTGCTCAACCTTTCCAATTAATATTTATAAGCTTGGTTTTAATAAGACTAAAAAAATAATGCAATCGATATCAAGTTTTATATATAGAGTTCTGATTTTTGAAAAGGGAATGTATCCGCGCAAACTGCATATTAAAGTTAGAGGATTAAAATTTAATTTATTTACAACTAACTATCTGACCTAAGTCAAGGCCAGATTCAGTTGACTGCTGAAGAGGCCTGGGCCTCTGGAAATAAATAGTCAAATGCAATTCGGAAGAAAATAAATGGGTCCATAGTTCTTGTCCTATTCTCGCTTCTCATCGAACCAGTATAGACCTTTAAAACGAAATCGTAAACATCAATTTTCGAGTAAACATTTTCAGCATGCTTGAAAGCAAAAAATGTACCAGGTCCTGTCTCCTAGGTCTCCGTTGCACCTACACTACACACTAACGTTTTGCTCGTTAACTTTAATGTATGCATTGAAAGTTTCTTTCCAAGAAGGCCAAAGATATTTTTAGGCCTACATTTCAAAAATTTGTAAAGCCAGCTCAGACCTAAATACCCCAGTGAGTTTTTGCTCAACAGAAAAACGATTGAACCAAAACAGCTTTAAATCGAAATTTTGTTTATAGAAATTCTGTTTAGCTGTGCTCTGATGCATTACAAAATCTACGTATCATATTGGCATCAAAATCCGGTTTTTGAATACAAAGGATCAACGGATCATGGATCAAGATAATCTGCATTCGAGCGTTCGCAGTACAGCATATTGAGGTGATTTCTTGCTTTACTCGGTTAATTTAGATTTCAGTTTGTGAGGCGTAAATATAGCGGTAAACATGTGTTGATCTGTGAATGACATTAATCCAAGCCATGTTGAAAGGAAGAGGGAACAACGGAAGAGAAAAAGCGTGCGATTGAGTGAATGCAATAAGGGGCGTATGAGTATGGTAAATGTTGTGAATTTTAATTATGATTGACGCAGCAATCGAAATCAAAGCAGGGTAGGAATCCTGCGTCAGAATAGAAAAAATGTAACATCTGTGCCTTGGTTTAAATTGATCAGGTAGGTATAACACACATAATATAATAATAAATAATTGGCTCTTTTCTAAAAGATTAGTGATGGATTGAAACATTTAAATAATACCGAGATCGCGACACAAGCACAAAATCAAAGTAATCTTAAACGATAACGTCAACTTACAAAAAAAAATACAAGAATTCAGTGCAGTTATTTTTATTGACATTGAAAAAGGACTTGATTATAGTCAAATAAATATTCATGCATATGTATGTAAGCATGACTTGCACTATTTGTGTCCAATGTTAGACACACAAAATGCGTTCATCTTTGCGTTGTACACCTTCTAGACGTACAATTAGGCTGAATCCCACATTTTTCCCTTGTCCGCTTTACATGAAATGCTCTTTATAAAAATTGTTCTCGTACACGTCAGCAATTCTACGAAAAATACAAATAAAATTTTGAGTTTCAGTCTCAAGAATAAAATACTAATTTTGAATGTAAAATTGACCAGGCATATTCGAAAAAAAATTTAAATTTATGTGTAAATTTTATTTTATGTACATAGATAGAAAAAAGCTCTTGCTTTTAGACAAGATATATATTAATTCTTGGCCTTTATGCTCCGAGTATATTTTGTTTGAATGCAATAAAAATATCTGTGCACTTGGCCGTGGTGACCCAAAAGGTTAATGAAAAATAGAGCAAGTTGCGGTTATACTCATTTTATTTATAATTTAGAAAACATTGGTGGAAATCAATCTTCTATTGTCTATAACAGCGGTGGGCAAGCAAATCTAGCAAAAAAGGACGCAACAACAAAATCAAGCAACAAAAAACGAAATTTTAAAGTTTTTTTGGTCTAATTTCCAGATTCGCGAACAGCACAAAATAAAAACCAAATTGCACTACAAACAAAAACAATTGCTAACAATTGGCAACCCCAAAAATGCTATAGGTTGAGAAATTTCAACAAATTTGAAGAGCTATAAATATAGATATGTATGTATAACATAAAAAATGTGGAGCAAACTTTTACATTTTAATGCAGATGAATTTGTAAAACTCATACAAAAATCGCTCAAAAAAGTCTTCTGTAAATTGAATACCAAATTGCGTGCAATTTTTCGCAAGAAAATCTCATCTGGAACCTGATATTTTCTTACAGATAACTTTTTTGGTCATTTCATTTGCTATGAAAATCGACAAAAGCTTATAACTACAATAAATGTCACGTCTCTAGAAACAACACGACGCAATAATACTTATATTTCTTCTTTAAAATAATGGCCCAATTTGAATATGATAACTTAAAATTCACCAATCTAAAAATTCTTTATAAAACTGTATCAGCTTTTTAAGTAAACTCTCATTTTAATTAATTAAGAACAAAAGGGACGTTTTTGCATTAAGCCCACGCCGCAGCGTGTGTCAATAGAGCTCACGTTAAAGTGGGTTACAGGCAAGAAAATTCCAAATACGCTATCTGATGAACGTATGACTCAAGTGAACTAAAAAAATTTTTAATAAAAACATATTCCGTAACGAATTTAAGGAAACAAACCACTCAGCAGATTTTACTATGTATTTTGAATTTAGAAGCGATGAGTTTTGCATTTTGGGTTAAAAGTCCACCAATTCAATGCTTTTTAGGCGTGTTACCCAACAGTTTCTTTAAAATTAATTAAAAATTTAATTAAAAAGCTTAATACCTCGGAAATTTCGTGAAAACTCTAATTACTAGTTTTTTGGAAATTCTCAACTGGCAAGATAAAACCCTAATGGTTATAGCTAATAATTTTCAAGTTAAAAAAAATTTCGTCAAAATCGCCAAAATTAAAAAGTACACGTAAATAAAAAATATTTACAATTTATATAAAAAAGTGTATTTGAAAATTTTCTTACACAAAAATCAGCACCAAAAGGGAATATGAACAAATATAATTAAAATGGGTGTCATGCTTGATGCACGTATTGGCTTTCTAAAAGAGTCCTATGCTCGGAGCATAGTAGGGCCCTTAAAAAGGGACAAAAACATGTATAGAGGCGAAGCAAAGGCATATTTTTTGGTTATCACTTTTAACACGGCGGAATTTTCTGTTGCAGAAGATTTATATAATAAAAATCTGCAGGGACCATTTCCATTTCTTGCCATGGAGCTCCAAGCCTCAAGTTCCGGTCCTTCTCATATGGAAACTGAATATGCAGATTGCAGCCATAAGCTTACCAATTGCTTGCAGGAAAATATAAAAATGATTCTGAAATCAAATGGAAAACCCTTAGTATATAAATAACGGTTATTAGAAAAGTTAAGTAGATACTGATTGGTAACTTTGTCAAAAAAAAGGTTTGGAAATCTTTAGCGGCCAAAATTTCAATATGTACAAAGGTCACACAAATCAGTTTTTTGATGATAACTCGATTCATATTATTTGGACAGAAATTAAGTAAAATCGAAAGTAACAGAATACCAACCAAACCATATTTTTATTTAGATTTCGCAGGAAATATTCTAGTCTAGGTTAAAGATATTATTTTTAATTCATCTTTTAAGAGAAATCATCTACTCTATATCTTTGATTGCACTTCGTTCTTTAAATAAATAAATAGCTTTTTAAAACATAAAAAAAACATAATGATCTTCTTCAGTGACAAACTGCCAAAGTTACACAGTGAAATTTATGTTTCTGCTACTGGATACAAATTGGCCATCAGCATGCCACTGTCTTTTTTGTATCATTTATTAAAACAAATATGACTTCCTGCATTCATATAATTTAACTTAGATAAATATTTACACACAGAATGGAAACAACGGGTTAAACTGTTTTTGTGCAAAGTCTCATAACAGAAATAAATGTTATTTCAACTCAATTAATTATCACACAAATAATTCACAATGGCAACATTCCATCATTTTACGAGTTACAAATACATGACGTCAGGGCAAAAGCAACACTTCATTTTATTTCTATGTATGTGCTTACATAGCACAGATACACAAATAAACAAATTAAATATGAACAAAACAATTATTGCAGAAATGTACTTATACATACATACTTACATACAAAGGAGCATCACTTAATTGAGCTAAATTAATTAACAATGTTGACTGTAATTATTCAGCTACTACCTTCGGCCTCAAATATCTAAACACCTGTGCACTTTATTTTTTTTTTTTACTTTTTCGAACATTTTTTGAAACGAAATATTTCAAAAACTATGAGAAATAGATTAAAAAAACAGAAACTTTTTTGTTTAAAAATGATTTAATTTTAAAAAAAAAGAAATCTTTCAATAAATTTGTTTCAACCTTAATTTTTTTATTTACAAAAATTTTTCTCGAATTTTTTGTATGTGGTTGAGATCTTTTTTCAAAATGGGTATCAATTCCCTTTAACTTGGCAATGCTGATTTCAAAACAATTACCAATTTTGCGATATCTTGTATAGTTTTCAAGTTTTTATAGAAAAACCAAAAAAGGTGGCCATTAACAGTAGTAATAGCGCTAGAGTCTTAAAATTTGGCACAGGCGTTTTTTGGGTTAAAACAACAAAAACTTGTGAATATGAATTTCACAATTGGTATCAATTTCCATAAATTTGGCAATGCTGATTTCAAAAATGTTACACATTTTGCGATATCTTTTATAGTTTACAAGTAATTGGAGAAAAACAGTTTCAATAGTTTATGCCATTTCCTTCACACTGTGAGCTTTTACAATTGATAAACTTATTGTTAACCGATGCAAAATGAGAAGAAATAAAAATAGTTTTTCCTTCAAATGTTGTAGTAGAAAACTAATCATAAAAAAAGTTCTGAAAAAAAGCAGAAACCTTGGATTTTGGTTAACCATACATTCTCACATTACATATAAAAAAATTTCCGAAATCCGGGGATATACCTACTTATTTTTCTGTCAAAGTTTGCCAATTTTCTCAATTATGACTTTTTAAGCCCTAATTTTTAAAAAAATCAGCATAATTCACACATAGAATACAAAAGCTTATGCAAACATTTTTTGTAAAGTATGATATGCAATATTGGTATATTTCAATACAAATAAATTAATAAGAGCATTTCATAAAAGTCAGTATTTTGTGTTCCTTCTTATTGTTAAAAAAAGCAGCTGAAACTTCGTCTATTAGCTAACCATACTTTTCTCACATTACATATAAAAAAACTTCCGAAATCCGGGGATATACTTTTTTTTCTGTCAAAGTTTGCAAATTTTCCACTTTTATCATTTTTCAATATAATTTTTGAAAAATCCGTACAATTCATATAAAGTCAATAAAAGAAAATTAAATTGATTTTTACAAAGTGGAAATAATGTACTTTCCGCCAATATGCTACATTATTGCATTTTGTTTCAAACAAGTTAACTAGAGCACCCTATCTAACAATCGCTTTCATAAAAAGTTTCATAGAACATTTTTGGTGTACTTTGAGCCCATTGTGTCACTAAACTCAAAACAAATTTAAAACTTTTATAGTTTTTTTTTTCATTCCCTAAGTATTCTCTGACGTTTGTCTTAAAAATTTGTTCAATCCCTAGCACTTTCATTTTCTTCCTATTTATTGCCAATACAAGGATGTGGCCAAGGCCGGATTACGAAATTGCAGCCACGCATACATCAAATGCCGCCCCTTAGACGACAGAAATATCTTTATAATTAGCAAAAAAAAATTTAAAGAACAAAAAACAAAAAAAAAAGGGCCTTACCTTCAAAAACTCATTTCCTACATCATAGATTTACTTTCATTCACTAAAAACATAAAAAAAGTTTGAGTTACAAAAACAAGATTATACTTTGCCGCCCCTACGGCACGGCGTTGTTGGCATAGGCGATAGTCCGGCCCTGGATGTGGCCACATTGTAAAATATCGTTTTCTAATAATTTTTGTTGTAACGCAAATATTTTATTGTAATTGTGACTTCGGTTTAATGCATTCCGCTCTCTCAGCTTGCCGTTTTCCTCCATTGTGCATCGGCCACACACATTTATAAAATCTTAGCTAACCTCCCAAGCATCTTCAGCACCATTTTAGAATATTTTTTTTCGAATGGCAACAACTTTTATTCCCTTCTTCGCTATTGTGAACAAATTTAATTTTCCTTTATTTCTGATATGTAAATTT
This sequence comes from Meiosimyza platycephala, assembly GCA_963662105.1. NCBI lineage: Eukaryota > Metazoa > Arthropoda > Insecta > Diptera > Lauxaniidae > Meiosimyza > Meiosimyza platycephala. The sequence continues at coordinate 355,381 of OY759210.1, read as the reverse complement.
GTTTACCATAAATCGGTGTTATAGGAGCAAAGTATGTACAATTGTATGTACATCCTGGAATAAGATGCACAGCTTTCAGATATATCTATACTGTATAACAAAATATAAGCATTTATACACAATTTCACTGACCAAATATAAATAAAATCCTGAGTGGTCAATAACTCATCGCCCATATAAATAAGAAATGTCATATAATCCTATGATTAGTACAATTGTACCTACCTATAAATTATATTTTTCGAAAACGTAGTTTAAACGAAAATAAACATTTATACACATACATAGGTAGCTAAAAAACCAATAAAAATTGAAAAAATTAAAAAGAAATTTTTCCATTTCAAATAAGTTTTTTGCGTTTGCAAATTGAAATCGAAGGAAAATCAACATTATTTAGGAGTAAAACCGCAGAACAACTAGACAAGTAGAAAAACCTTTTATTCCGCAGCCCCAGCTTCAACCGCTACTCCCAACCACACAAGGAGTCAGGTCCTTCACCATACACACACACACACAAACACATGCAATCAGATTCACCTCCAGCCAGGGAAACAAATACACAGAAATCCATTTACAAACAAACCAAGTTAATTTAATTTTTATTTAAAATTCAATCTAGGAACTAAAACAAAAAGTGCAACTACAACAGGAAAAAAAGGAAATGGAACTCAGAAAATCAAGCCATTTAAAAGCGTAGAGCAAAATTGAAGATGGGGTGACGTGGAAGTACAAGGAAGCTCTTGTTCAAAACGCCGCCGGGCCAAAATAAGACGAAAAAATTCGCAAATCAAGCTCGAAAAAAATGAACAACTTTTAAGCTTAACGCTGCACTTTCGACTCTCCAAGGGAGTCAACGAAGCGGGTGAATTGTAAGTTGTCCCCTTGTAAAAGTAAACTTTCAATTTCCTTTAAACGACTCCTGCAAAAAGGTGAATTCATAGGTTAATACTCAAAGAAGGCAAAAGAAAGTAACGAACATTAAAGTTTGTGAAAGTCTTACAACCAAGGTTATTAGAAATCAATTGATTTTCCCACTCATTTTTATTCGTTCTTCATCTACCAGATGAAAAACTTTTACGTTGTCCAAAGACCGCCCAGCTTTAGATTGTATTTGCACAGTTGATTTTTCCTCTCTATAATTTCTGTTTTTTTTTTTCAGCTTTATTTGCCATTGGCGGTTTTTCCGACAAACTGTGAAAATTGTATGAGTTGTTAGTGCTGTCGCAATTCTAATACTGACTTTAGTCCTTTGCACACATGATTAATTATTAAATAATTTCTAGCATATGTGTGTGTACTCGTATGGGAGCCTTATCGTATAAAAAGCTCGTAAAAGTTGTGACAGATTACACTAACAAAGTCTTCATCTCCTTTCAGTTTGCATGTGCTATGCAAGTAAGTCGGACTAGCGATGCCAGGACCTTCAGCCCGTCACCAAAGTTGCTCCGTTGTTTTGCTGCAGTATTTGCTGTATTATGTATAGTACATTCGCGAAATGAAAAAAGGCATTGGTTTTGTTGCTGTAAACTCATTCTGCTGCCTTTATTATACAGATTGTCTTCATTTTGCGCTTAACAGCTATAGTGACTTAGGTCATGTTTAATATGAAAACCTTAGATTAGTATTTTATGTCAATTCGTTTGTTTTTATATACATTTTTAAAAGTTCCCGTTAAGATTTTAATGATAACGATCTTTCAAATAAAGAATTTTTTATTTCTTTTAAATTGTAAAAATGTATTCTATTCAACTGCTTCAGATGACAAGCGTTAGATAAATTGAATATGATGCGATCTGGAAAAAGTTATCTTATCTTGACAGGCGAGAAAGTTCAGATATAGTCATAATCATAAGGCATCATAATCATAAGGCAGATTAAGCAATGAAACAAGGCCATGCTCATAAAATAAAAATCGGAAAGGTGATGCAAAAAAAAAACTATTTCGAGAAAACCACATGCAAAAATCCATGTGTTTTGAATAAATCCAATCCAATCCATCATGTCATGGAAATGTAATGGCATTCAAGAAAGTCAACTTTTGAGGTTTTCTTTGTAAATCTCAAAGTGCTCATTAGTTCATAGTAACAATTTCGCACTATTCAAAAAAGTTTGAAAAGAAGTAAATTTATTATACATGTACATTATGTACATTAGGGTGATTTAAATTTTTTTATTTTTGCTTTTTTTTAAGGTGCAGTTTCAAAGGAGAAAGACGGTAATAAATGACGTTTTAACTAAAAAACAACTGAACAAATTTTTTGAATCCTATACCTGGTCTCCAAAGTAGACAAAAAACATATTGTTTTAGGTACTTAACCTCAAATGGGCCCTCCGGAGCCCAAAAAATTCATCGCCTATCCATTCACATACCTTTTTAGTAAAATATAGTTTTTCTATACAATTTACATGTAAAACTAATAGGCTACGGCACCACATTATAAAATTGAGGTACAGAGCTGAATTTTCGTGAACTTTTTCTTCATATCATAATCTTACTTTTAAAGCAACAGCACCTTAAAAAAAAAAAAAATAAAAAATTTTAATCACCCTTATGTACATATAAACATAATACGTCTCTGCTAATAATATAATATGAATGTATATCAGCGAAATTTCTTCTAATTTTCTAGTCATATCATTACTTGTTCTTAATGTAAAATTAAACACACTTGAAAACATCTAGCGCATTCTCACATTGTATAATACAAAAACTCCCTGTTTCCTTTGTAAAACAAGGTTTTCACAAAAATAAATTGAGTTTGTGTTTGTAAAATGTGTACCTCTTATATAACGTACATTTTTTACATTCAAGTTTTTTTTGGCTTACAGTTTCAGTTCAAATATCCTTTACAAAATTCAAATAAATATGTACATACACATACATACATATGTACATACCTTTCCAAAACGTTTTAAGTCTATAATACTACCGGCCTCAGATTAGTGAACACTTTCAATTGACCGTTAAAAAACGCTTAGAATTAAAACGTTAAACAATGATCGTTTTTGGTGTAGCCATCGCTTAGCAAAAAAGCAATATTTTCTTATTTGCTGCATTGCTTTTTTATTGCCACACACTTTACAAAACAAGGATAAGCAAGGATAAGCCATTGTAAACGAAATTGTTTGCCATTTTTACAGAACAATATTTTTCTCTTTAAATTTCTTCAAACGATCGTATCTTCAACGATGGGCATTTGGTGGTGGTTTGGTTTTTCCTTTCTTTTGCAGATTTCGTTACGCGTCTTCAAAGACTTGTGAAAATAACATTTGTAGCAGACTCTAAATGCTGCTCATTTGGCATTGGCAGGCTTAAGACTTATGTTTATACGTACATAGTACCTTATATATGTATGTATATATGTACATATTTACATATCGTCACCTAACATCCAAAAAAACGGAACCACAAAAAATTGACAATCGAGTTTTTAAATCATGTGTCTAATAATAGCGATTTTATTAACGAAATTCAAAAGGCCGTGACTACAAGTGCCTGAATTTCATATATCAAATAGACGTAACACACTTGTATGAAAAAAATACCATCACAATATTTGACTCTTTTAAATCTTTTACATAATAAATTCATAACAATATATTTTCCAGTACCTATACAACGTTTTTTGCTTCTCCTGTCGATACGGCTTTTTGAATGTTAGGTGACGATATGTACTTATGTAGGTTGATCAAGAAATCACTAAAATGATGGAAAATACGTAAAAGATAGTTTTGCTAAATAAAAAACTGTCTTTTAAATTCATTAGCAACGCCTGCGTTTTTTTCAAAAAAAATGTATGCAAATAAACTTCTTCTTTTAATAGTTATACTGCCCTCAGAAGCGAAAAGAGCCTATCTCTAAAAAATGCGTTCGAAGATAATTGATGTTTTGCTTATGTCAATTTGTTGAAATACATGTAAAATTGGGATAGAGGAAATTTTCTAAGGATATTTTGTATCTTTGATCCGATGCTATAAGAATCAGGAATATACAGTATACTGCCCTCAGAAGCGGAAATGGCGTATCTCAAAAAAATCCATATTTGTGATTCTTATGGCATCTTGTCATTACTTGTTTGTTCACTTTACCATATAGAAAAGCGGTATTTACAAAACATCACTTATCTCGAAACGTATTATTTTGAGATATGTACGCCCATTTCGCTTCTAAGGGCAGTATAGCTTTCCCAAATTTTTTTAAATTTCTTTTCGCACATTTTAAAGCTAATTCTCTATGGTTTTTGAAGTAAAGATTTTCATCTTGTATGTATGAATATGAAATAAGTTTTCGCACACATTTTTATAAAAAAAAAGTCCTCACTTTTCACATTCAAAAACTCTAGCAAAATGAGATATGTATATTTTACTAATATGTACTGTGAAAATTTCAACCTACACATTTATATTTACTACATCGCACAGTGTTACGTCTAGTGTATGCTAGCTGAACAAAATTGAATCTCTCGTTTAAAGAAAGAGCAAAATCAAAAAACAATCAACTGAATTTGTTAGAAGATACAGGAAAAAAAATGTCATAGCATTTGGAGAAGTCGAGGTTATTTTTTTCTGAACTTTGTGCTGTTTGTAAAAGAACGACCGATATGTAGTATATCATTTAAGGGTATGACACCAAATTTATGTTTAATTTAACATAGATATGTACATATTTATATGTGTGCGAATTCTGTAATTTGTGTTGAAATATATTTTCACAGTTGCTCACTTAATCTCTCCCTCCGGCTTAAATCGAAAATAAATACATCAACAAACTGAAAGCTTCACTTCAACTGCTAAAACAGCATCAATCCATTCATTTTCAGGATGTTAACAAGAAAAAACGCTTTGACTTTTTTGAGCAGCACTAAAACACTTCCTTGCAGCACCCACTTGAAAATCTCGTTATCCTGTCAAATGCAAACGTGTGTCCTTCAACATTCATTCACGCTTTCCCTTAATAGTTTTTCCTCCTTTCCATTGTGTGGTTGATTTAAAACATCTTAACAGCGATATGTAAACCAATTAACTGATAAAAGAGGAAGGAAATCTCATTAAAAGTCAACAGCACGCTTTTAGTATTTCCAATTAGTGATGGAGGATTTTTATATTAATACGAGAATTATTAAATATATGGTCGGACTTTACAATTACTTTAGACCAAATCCATTTCAAACCATTCAGTCGGACTGACATCAACTGCGGAATTGGCGATTAAATATGTTGTTTTTCAGAGGAAATAAGGGGACACGTATTCCCCCGATTTGATTGAAAAACATTTTTTACGAAGTTATGCGCATTTAAAGTTTTGGTGTCAAAAATTGAAAATCCGTTGAACATTTTTTCAAAAAAGTGGCATTTTCATCAAAATCACAATAATTAATTTTTGTCTTTTGATTCTAATAAAACTTCTTATTCTCTGTCAGAATCTATAAGAAATTTTGAAAATTGGCGCTTTATATGGAAAAAAACAAAGCTGATTTTCTCAAAAATCCCACCCTTTTATACTTAAAATTTTATCGTGGATTTGTACTAATATGAGAAAGAAATGACATGAGTTTAATACGGGCTTGAAAACATTTGAGGTCAGGAGATTTTTTTCAAAATCGAAATTTAATTTATTTTTTCACCATTGCCAAGCCACTCTACGATACTATTTTCAATGCAAGTAACAAAAGCAACTTTGCAAATTACTTTTTTGCAAAACGTGCTAGTATTCTGCTGACTTTTGTTTTATCGTTATTTTCGTAATAAGCATACTAAAGCATACTAAGTATATTTTATTTCTTGCATTGACCAGTTAAGAATCATAGCAAAAAATCTAAAAATAGTGCGCCAAAACTCTACATTTTGATCCCTTTATATGTAATTGTTTTTGTAACTCTTTTGATATTACACATTTCTTGACGAGCGCTCCGCTCCGTTGAATGCTTTTCTGGCGATACGAAGTTTTTAAAAAAAATTTTTGCATACAAGTAAAGAGAAAAACAAATGATATCACAACTCTTTCACGCACATGAATGAGACTTGGTACTTGAACTTGGTGTCCTTTAACAACAAAGTTTTTTGATGTACCATTTAATCCGATAGATAATGACATAATATTGATGGGACAGCTTTTTTTTAGTTCGTGCCGAATAGTGCCGAAAATCGATAAAAGTCGAAAAAACTGTTTTTTATGTGTTTTTTGCCTATCTGGGTTTTTTGTTTGGGTTTTCCAAAATAAATTCTAATATCAAGTGAAAGCTTATAAAATTCTCTATAAATTATGTCCCATATGTTTATACCATAACACCGTTACGGCGGCCGTAACTTCATAGAAATTATTTATGTTCCTGAATAATAACTACATCCAAATGGTCATATGAGTGATCATCATAAATCTGCTATAACTAAACGAGAAAAATTGTATCTGCTGATCTGGATGATTGCTAAATAACATTTAGAAAAAATCAACAAAAAAAATATGTAATATTTAAACAAAATTATTTATAGCAAATTAATGTTTTTTCCAAAGATTAAAGCACTTTTAAACAATAATAATTATATATTTTTCATTCTATTCACCATAGCTTTTGAGATATTCCGTTCGAAAAATGTTTGAGTCAAATTTTACAATACTCATAACTTTTTTGAAAATACATTTTTTAAAGCTTAAATATGATCAAAGTTCACCTAATGCAGTACAGAAAAATCAAAAATATCGGAGAAAAAAGTCAAAATATTTGTGCAGTTATTTATGGAATGAACTATAATATAATTTTTTTTTGTGGGGAAAATGTTTAAGAATTAGTTCATTTTGAGGGAAAAGAAATTTAGTTAAGGGTAACATTATGAATATGTGAAGTTAATTTTCGTCAAAAAAAAAATTAATTACATATTTTAGGGCAAAATAAAATTTATTTTGGGGAATTTTCAGTTTCTGGGAAACTTGCAACACATTTGACTTCATGCTTGTCTATCTTGGAATTAGATTTTGCAAATTTACGCATTGACTCTTTTAATCAAGTGATTAGCGATTTCCTGCTCCCTTGCTCAACTCTTCTGGCCATTCCTGACTTAAATCATAAGGACATCTTATTTGGAAGCTGCAGAAACAGTTTCTAGCATTTATCCCCAATTTTGTTCTATTGCACATATGTACATACAGGTTTTGGAATTTGGCTACTTAATACGCATCATTTAATCGCACACACAAATTAAATTTTTAACCAAATAGCCAAAGAAGACTTCATCAAATTTCCATTTTTTTTTTTTTTTGTTCTGTTTTGAGATCAATTTGCAACTTAATTGAAATCCTTTTAAAGCTAATGAGATACTCCTGCTCAGCATGCAGACTACTAAACGTAAAACCACAAACGAACCCTTTAGTTGCTTCCTTAGTCCTTCTAGTTACCATTTTGCTACTCATACGAACACGGCTTAGGACAAGAGTTCAGTAAGTAATGGCTTATTTTTAATCTCAACACGATGATCCATTAAACCCTTGCTGCTTTAGTTGCGGTTTTCTAAAATTTGGCCAAGCAGATTAAGGTGGATCAATTAAGTTGAAGTGAGAATGCAAATTGACCCTTGCCTTGAGATCAATTAAGCTTAAAATTCAAAATAATGAAAATACATATGGTACAAATACATGATGTATGTATTTATTGTTTTGCAAAAATTGGAAAAATTCTCAAGAACTCACAGCATGATACGTTTGTTTTGAGATCAATTTGTAACTTAATTTAAATCCATTTAAAAGTTGAAATGCAATTACAATGAGACTTATCTATGTATATCTAGAGATATTTTTGTAAAGTGAAATACAAGATCACGTGCCACATACAAGGGAATATTTACTATGCGAATTAAAATGATATCACGATAGAAATAATTTGTAGATTTTAAACAAGAGTTAGAGAGCGTTAAAAAGCGTGCACATAATTTTTAGTCCCGTATTTGGTTATTATGTTATGCTATCGTCATGTTGAAATTGAGCTTTTTCAATAAGGAACAGGAAAACCATTTTTATACTAAGTTCCTAAAAAAAAAGGTCATCTCTTATTTCCAAAAGAAATTTGGCTGTGAACTTTTTCGCAAATTCAACGAATTTATTTTGTTTTGTCCCGGGCTTAGCTCCTTAAAATATAAAATATGGTCACCGTAGCAATATAGCTTCTTTGTCAAATCGCACCAAAAAATAGAGTTTGTTCAATCGCTCTGCGATAAATTTTGTAGTATCACGTACTACTACTACAACTAACGTAGATATAGAAATAATCTGGACGATATCGCACGTCCCAGTTGTGTTTAGCTCTTAGTAAATTTATGACACAAACCCCAAATGAAAACATAAAAAATGAATCGAAAATTAAATTTCTTGTGAAGAAATTTTTTGCTGGCAAATTTCGGCGTTATGACTTCCAGTTTGGGCGTAAAGTTGCTCGGCAAATGGCAAAGCTTTGTTCGAGCTTAAAGTTCCCAACCTTTCCTTCAATTGTGAATGTGCATATCGTTACCTTAATATAGAAAGGCCTTAACTAACATTTTTGTTTCTTTACAGGAGAACGAAAAACTTAATTAAAATTGATGTTTTGTAGTATTGAAATGAATTTGTTTTTTTTTTTATTTGGTTGTAAATGCTTTATTTTCAATCGTAGCAAACACATTTTTATCAATAGTGTATTAGTGGGTGGCCTACCGACATAAAGAAAAAAAAATCGATTTTGAAAAAAATGTTAGTTAGGGCCTTTCTATATTAAGGTATCGATATATTTGTTTTATGTGCATATGTACATACATACCATATATATGTATGTATGCACGAATAGATGAGAAATACTACGGTATTAATATTTGACTAGACATTTCGATTGAAGTTGTTCTGAGCATTTAACTAAACGTTTCATTTTTCGAATTTCTTAGGCATATCAAGCATCATTATATTGATTTATGCTCATAACAAAATGAAGATGAAAGTATATTGCCCAATATTTAAATTTGCAGTACCCAAACCAATAAAATATCTAATAACAATATCCCTGGATTAAGATCCATTAAAAGTTTGTTTTTATATGAAAGAAGCTGTAATATTGAGAAAATTTATATTTTCCATAACAAAAATGTAAATCTTTCCTAAGGATATTTTTCATTACATGAAAAACCTTTTGCACACACGTTACACTTAGCGTCGAGCAGACGACTCAGAGCTTCACGTTTTATTACACACTCAACTAGCAAGTGTTATCTTTGGCCTCGCCAAAAATTAAATATCCTACACTACGCATCACATTTACTTAAATATCTCTCAGCATTCGATTTTAACCCTTGTGTCTATAGTTACTTCGTATGCCTATAACTCTACACTTGGGTACATTTGTACCCTAATACAATCACTGCAGTGGTCAAAAAAATTGCACCGCTGAGGAAACTGTGTTTTGTTTGTTTAAGGTAACCCCCAAACACGGAGGACAGGAAAAAATTTTGCAAAAAAATATGTAAATCACGGCGCTACTAGCGCTTACTTCTTATACCTACACTTGGTCTTATTTGTACCCTAATACATTTACGTTAGAATAGGTCGAATTTTTTACCATCTATTTTAAAAATTTATATTTTTTTTTTGAATCCAGTTCATATTTTTTATTTTAAATAGATTAAAAAAAAAACAGAAATTACATATAGTGAAATTTAAAAACAATTTAAAATGGGAAGTAAGACAAAGTAATAATATATGTATATCATTAATGCTGCTGTTTAGTATGTTGGCATTTAAAACATTCGTATTGATGTTGGCTATGCTATCCACATACTGGCTCATAGCCATCAAAACAGTTCTACCGAGTTATCCGTTTGACCTTGTCTTGGACCCACACGAGCGGCTTATGTGGCACTGTAATAAAATCTTATGGAACGGGAAATTTGTCAAAATCATAGCAAGGATATTGTTGCCCGAGAATCGGCAGAGCGTCTGATTGCGATAACTCCTTCGCTGATTGAGAACTGGACTGCATAACACTAACCACAACAAGCGTACCGATAAAACGATCGAATTCTGTCGATGTGAGTGAATGCCAAATCTATAGAATCGCAATTCAAACTTTACTATTACAATGGTATTAATTATGAATTTTTCAGTCGTTATTTAATTTTTTTCGCAGGCTGCTGAGACAATTTTCAAATGCTTACTTGTTAAATTTTCTTTGTAAAAAAATCGCTTTGAAATTAGGTAACATTTGGAAACTAGAATTGGCCAAAACTTTTTTTTTCTAATTTTCGAGCTTTGCCTGTATACATACATATGTATGTTCATAGGGCGCACTTGGGCCACCTTCGTATTTTTTTAGAACTTGAAAATCACATTTACATTCTATCATATATTCACGACTGGCTTTGCTAGCCACAGTGATTCTACATAAAGCAGCCTTCGGGCACGGCTCAGGATTTACATTCTCCCATATCGCACACATTTAACTAAAGAGTCACAACTCAAAATTTTAAAATTTTCAGAAAACGCAAAAAACTGTTCTGGAGCTCGTGAACTAGAAATAAAGTGTGGGTTAGTTAGTAGAAGGTACTGACAGAGTATGGTTTGATCATAGCGATCACAACAGCTTAAACTCTGCGACACAACTAAAAATAGGAGACTTTGACATCTTGCAGCCTAATTTCCATTGCAACATGAAGAAAGACATAACTCTACTACAGGAAAAAAAGTAGATATGTATGTGTATGATGAACAGTTTTAACTAGTAAAAACGTAAATGACAAATTTTGAGTTGTGACTCTTTAGTTAAATGTGTGCAATATGCCCACCACAAACTTCACTAGACACAGTAATTATACATAAAAGTTAGGATAAGTGGGAGGCCTTCGCCCGCAGCTCAGGACCTACATTCTCCAATATGACTAACAAAAAACGGTCTTGAAGCCGTATTGGGGTTTATGACCATTGGTGTTATGACCGGGTACCGGCACCTACCTCATCAATAAATTGTTTGAAACTTTACACTGAAGGGGTTGTTTTATGTTTGCAACCAAATTCGACACTAATACTAGGGATGATCCGGACAAGCTCTGAAATGATGAATCTCGGCAATAGGGCATTGCACCTCATTTACACGCAAACAATTTAATACGTTATACTAATGGAATTATTCAAGGTTATGGAACTTAATTGCACACAAATAAAATTAATTGTATATATCGTCTGCTTACAAGCACAATTTACTATCTGCAAAAAAATAATTAGTGGGTGACGCTAATTAATCCTTTCATTATGTTTACATCCTCTTAACTTTGTGATATATTATTTTCGGTTATTAAAAAAAATGTCTACAGTACCTGATAAGGTGTGTTATAAGAGCATATTATTACATAAGTAACTAAAATTTGTGTACTGAACATCAAAAACACAAAATTTTAATTTTTGTAGATGGTCAGTTGTCCTTGTAAGCAGACGATATGTATGTATATGTTTTCCAATTCTTTCGACCTTTTCAACATTTTCCTATACACATACATATGTATGTATTTCGATTTTTTCAAAATATTTACAGCTTCCTTAACATTTTCTATACTAACATAACAAAATATCATTAAGTTACACATCACGTTGAAAAATATATTTTCACGTAGTCTAGTTTTTTTTTGATAGTGTGTTGACAAAAAGAAAAATCATGTCCACTGTAGCAATACTACCAATTATTGTAGTTCGACTTCTGTTAACGCATTACTAATAGAACCATGTTCTCAAAAAAAAAAGACTTCAAATTCAAGAAGAATTTTCCGTCATCAGTCGTTTTTCGTTACTTTTTATGAGCATTTTGTATTGTAAAATTAACGAAGTAACTAGGTGGCATGCCTGATAGTTTTCTGTTAGTTCGTTGTCAAAAAAAAAGTTGTGCAAACATAAAGAGAAAAAAATTTAAAAAATTATATTAGATTTTGCGCATGTGTGTGGAATTTTTAAATTTAAAAATTCTATTTAATTTTCAGGTTAAAAACACAAACAGCTGTAACTGTTTGGCTATTTTTCCAAAACTAGATCCGACCGACCCTTTTTAAATTTTATTAGATTAGTCTATGGTTTAAACGTTCAAGAACGTACATATGTCAAATAACTTGCTAGCAATACTTGCATCTTCTGAATTTGGTTTAACGCAGTGTTGCCAGTTTAGGGTGATTCTCGTTATTTGAGGGTTTTTTTAGAGATAACGAAATCTTTGGGGGAAAACTTCAGGGGAAGCATTTTTTTTGGGGGAACTTTAGTGGACGTATTGATGAATGAAAAATTTCTTCTAAATCTAAATATCTGAATTCTATTTCGTGGATTTTTCGCGTTCAAAATACGAATCAGTGTTTATTTTTGACACGGCTACCCGCTTAAAAAAAATGTGTACGAGAAATTAGTCGGCGATAAGTTTCGCCGACTAAATTAACTGTAATTTTTTGTGAGCGGGTAAATGCGTCAAAAAAAGGCACGGCTATTATATACAATGAATTTTTTTTTGATGGCAACATCTACGTACCAGATGCCACAATGCGAACTCGATTTCTTCAACCTTCTTGCACTGAATTTCAACCGGCCACAATTTAGTCTTATAAAAAAGTGATTTTTGTAGAACAAGGCGACTTAAAAAAGTAAGGACTTTTAGTATAAGCAGCTAGTTGCCCGTTTTCGTCTTTTACGCATATTGCAATTGTAATTTTTGTGTTTTTTTAACAGGCAATTTTGCAAAACAATAGATATGATTTTTTTTTTATTTTATAGTGTTTTCAATATTTTCATATGGGACCTAAAAAATGGGGTACAATAAATTTTGAAATTACTGTCGCTTCACTTTCCAAAAATGTTTTAAGTTTTGAAATCTTTTGAAAAGTGGTTGAGTTTGAAACTGTTGAGTGCGCAAAGTTACTAAAAATTATTTTTTTTCCAATAAATCAAAAATTTGAGGGTATGTGCTAAAAATTGTTTAACACGGTTTCGTGATGTACTTAATTAGACGCTCAACCTGCACTCACTTAAAAAGTTCAGAGTCACTGGAGCACCGTTTAGTAAGCATTGCTTATTAATAGCATATTATTATTGATGTTTAATAAAAATTTCAAAAAAATTTAATAAAAATTACTTCACACACATCCATATATTGGTACGAAAACAAACAAAAGTCTACTGTCAAAATAGTATGTAGTAAATTGAAAAATAGCGTCGGCAGCACTGATGCTGCTGATGACAATTCTTGACGTTTGTCAAAAACAGTAAAAAGCTTTGAAGAGTAAATAAAAATATAAAATAAGTAACAAATAAATAAAAATGAAATCTTTTGTATTGGAGAATATTAAAGAGGAAATCCGACCAATTGAAATCAATGCTGCAGAGCGCACAGAGATTGCGATAACTACCGAAAGCGAAGACTCGAATGGTGATAAAGTGCGAAATTATTTTCTTGTAACCAGACAATAAAATTTAAGCGACTGCATTGCAGCAGTGCAGTTCGGTGGAAAGATTAGACCCCGCTCCCATCCGTTGAATCACATTCCAAAAGTAACGAGTGGCAACTGATCTTTTCATCGCTGTTTTCGATGTCAAATTAACGTATCAGTAATTTTGCCTTTACTTTCGGTAGGACGATTCAGCCAGCATAGTTAGCACTGCAACTACTACGACTTCGCGCAGTAAATCACCAGGAACAAAAAAGTCATCAAAATGTTCTCGTAAAAGACCAAAGATCCCCAGAGTGGTAAAGCCTCTCTACAAATACAAGTAAGCACAGTTCACTTTTTTGGCCTTAGAATTAATGACTATGGCACATGTTTATTGACGTTTCCTAAGTTGTTACTAATGTAAGCTCAGTTTTTATTATTAATTAAAACGAGTCTATCTAGTAACAGCGTTGCAAACATTTAAGAATAAGTGCCTTTATATTTTGGAATTTCGTTAAGTTGTCACTTGCGTGAGGATCACGGCCAACCCCTGTTTGGTGCCCAATTTAATCATTACTTGAGTAAGGAGCAAGCAGTTTTTGCGTCCGTGGGAAAAGATAGAATTTCAATATACGAATGTCCATCCGACCAAATTGCTGGAGACGATGAGAATAACATCAGCTGTGGTATCCGTTTATTGCAATGTTACGCCGATCCTGATGTGAGTAAAAAAGAAACAACCTAGCGCTCTGAGAGAGCATAATCTCATAAATGAGTTTTAACTTGCACATAATACTAACTAAAGACTATAAATTTACGAGACTGCAATTTCATAAATTTATTGTGCGAAATCATTCGATCCAGCCCCAAACTTCCGTAAAATCTGATATATTTTTTTGAGTGATGTTTCGAATGGGGTCTGATTTCCGCAGAATAGACAATTTTTATAAAATTATCAACTCTTCTAAATTTATCACCTCTAATATTAATATCTATACATATTGTAACATTTAGAAATTTTATTTTCAGTTGAAGAGCATTTGGGCAAAACGTGATAAAGGTTTTGCTTCTCCCAAATTCACGCCAACATTTTGGCGGTTGTAGAGTTTGAAAATGTTGAGTTAGCGAGTAAAACGTGATAAAGAGCCACTTTTTTCTTGTTTTTTTTTTTCCTTTTGTTCTCCAAAATCACGCCGACACCTTCAGGTAGTAAATTTAATTTTATGTGTAATAACTAGTTACCTGTGTTTTTTTTTAATTTATCATCCCGTCCTGTAATTTTTTAATAACATGGACTTGATTTGTAATAATTTTTTTAAATACTCCTTCATAACATCTACAAATTTTGCATACATTAAATTTTTGGATTTATGTAAATAAAAATTAAGTAAAATAGAAAACATCGCAGAACTTAAATTTAAAATTTGTTCACACAGTTAAGGTTGTTATTTGGTCGGAATTCATCTGGTTTAACCAGATTTTTAGTCCCATATTCAGAATCGCGACAAAAGTCAATAATTACCACAATCTTTCCAATACGCACAATATCGGTTTTCCTGATTTAATTTTACGTTTTGTGTCTTGTTACTTCCTTTTTTTCCTCTTTAATTTGAAAAAATTAAGTCACAGGCCAGTTTTTTCGAAAGCGAGCGCGACAGATCATTACGTGCGTACGTCCAATAATATCGTGCAAAAAGAAATAATGGATGACAGCAAGGCTTTCGCCCTTACCGAACGAAATTTTTGTGTTTTTTTTAACAAAAATTTCATTTAACTCACCTGTCGAATTTTGGGCAACGAAGTCGAGCATCCCTAGCTTAAGATATTACGCATCTAATGAGCTGCGCCTATGACGGTATCTTAGTTCAAACTTTTAAGAAATCTCCGAAGAGGATTTTCTTTATCTCAATTTTACATGTATTTAAAAAAATTCACATAAACATAACATCTATTATCTCGAAATGTGTTTTTTTGAGATACGCCCATTTCGCTTCTGAGGGCAGTATGGCGCATAAAAACTGATATGTGAGGGCATGCTATTAAAGATGTCGAAAGATACAATTTGTAGAGGAAAGTTATTACTGTAGACCACAGATACTGGGAGCTCACTCCGGAAATTTTTATTCACTATATAATTTTTATTAAGTGTATGGAGAAGACGAGAGGCGTAACTCCCCCAAAAAAGTGAAATGAGTATGTACATATGTATACGCCTAATTGCTATCTCAATGAGAAAAAACAAGTGTGTGATAACAGACAATAAACTTATAATCTCAATAAAAATAAATTTGTTTTTGTTGCGTTTTTGGAACAGATCATCATAATTTAATAATTATATTTTTTACTGAGCTTCCTGTTCAGTACTGTAACTGCAAAAAACAAAAAAAAAAAATAAAGCGGAAAGTACTTTAAAGGAAACAAAAATGGACAACTAGCTGCCCAAGCTTGAATAAGCAAAAAATATAATTACTCATTAAAAATTTTTATTCCCGCGGAAACATCAGATCCACTCGGAATTTCAATCAAAAAATGTATGTGATTTGACGGAGGGGAAAGGGGTCCGCGGAGTGAACTCGTAAACTTATCGTTGCTGGTGATATCGTTAAATATGTTCCGCAATAGCGATTTGACACTTATAAACAAATATATCTATTATCTCATCCGCTCTCCGGGTAAAACTTGTGTGAACCTGTGAAATTTGTCTTATAACACTGTGTACAAAAATGTGACCTAAATTTTGGAGGAACATCGACTGATATCAACTTAGGATAATTTAGACGAAGTTTTTTCCATTTACACTACTCCTAATCTGATGGCAGACTCGAAATCAGCTACCCCAAATTACCCAGATTGACATCAATCGATGTTCCTCGAATTTCACTGTACACAGTGTAATTATCGCAGCAAATTTTTCAACTATATTTATATATTATATAAATATATATATATTTTTTCTATTTTCTTAATAGCCGGATGAAAATTTTTACACTTGCGCTTGGTCGTATGATGCGGAAACAGGGGATCCCATACTTGCTGCAGCCGGCTACCGAGGTGTAATTCGCATCTTTAATCCTGCTAAACATCTCTGCACCAAACACTACATTGGGCATGGTCATGCGATAAATGAACTAAAGTTTCATCCTAAGCGTCCACAAATCCTTTTATCTGGAAGCAAAGATCATTCCTTGCGCCTGTGGAATATTGAGACTGATGTTTGTATTGCAATATTTGGTGGCGTCGAAGGTCATCGTGACGAGGTGCTCTCACTTGACTTCGATCTAAAAGGAGATCGAATCATGTCAAGTGGAATGGATCATTCTTTAAAATTATGGCGTTTAGATAAGCCAGCAATTAAAGAGGCAATTGAGTTTAGTTGCTCATTTAGTACAACCAAAAATGCAACCCCTTTTCCCACCATAAAAGAACATTTTCCTGATTTTTCAACACGTGATATACATCGAAATTACGTAGATTGTGTACAGTGGTTTGGAGATTTTGTACTTTCAAAATCATGTGAAAACTCTATTGTTTGCTGGAAACCAGGGACACTAGAAAGGGGCGATGTGAAGTCGCCTCAGGATTCATCTACAACAATTATACATCACTTCGATTATAAGGAATGCGAAATTTGGTTCATAAGATTTGCTTTTAATTTTTGGCAAAAAGTTTTAGCTCTTGGCAATCAACAAGGCAAGACTTATGTATGGGCGTTGGATAGCTCAGATCCAAACTTGACAAAATGCAGCACTTTAATTCATCCAAAGTGCAACACCGCAATCAGACAGACGTCGTTGTCTAAGGACGGCTCGGTATTGATATGTGTCTGTGATGACGGCACAATTTGGCGGTGGGACCGTAATAATTAAGTTAATAGAAGACTGCAATGTATGTCAAAATGATAATTTCGCGAAAACATCAGACCCGACTCAATATTTGATTAAAAAATCTGTACATGATATAGGGGAATGGGGCCTGATCTTTCCGCCGAATACATTTTTGTGATTGTAAAGTTTCGTAAATTTATCGTCTTTGCCATTTGGTGTTTTTTAGATAATAGATTTGTTTTGATTTGAGAGCTATTTTTAACAATAAAACTTTGAATTTTTTATCTTTCTTTTGCCCCGATGTATTTTTAATAAAACAGTATCATATGTAAACAGCAATTGTCGCTCGGATCTGATGTTTTGGATATAACTTTTTTAAAAATCAATCTTAAACTGATTTTTCCATTCGTAAAAGTTAAGTCTAGAAAAAAGTACTCTTTCGACATGAAAGCAGGAATAAACCCAGCAAAACCTATAACCGTACAAAACTGTATATTAGAGCATCGGGAAAAGTTTAACCACATCTGCTCTGTTCGTGTGAGAATATATATGATCGTGCATCCTGCTCTTTCCAATGGAATTTTCGCATAAGAAATATGATGAAATAATACAGCTGTCCCTTTCTATTTTACCTTGTTTTATTTCCTCGACATTCCTTAAGTCAAATAATGAAAACGACAAATTTTCTGTTATTTTATTTGCTATATTTGGAATAGTTTTATATCACATTTTGAGAAAATTTATTGGGATATGGTGGTAGGGAGTTGATAGAGGACCGCACATCCAGGGCGAAGAGGGTTGGGAAGATCTATCACCGTAACTTCTTCAGGAATTGCATCTGTCGCAGCTTTTTCATAAGAACGATTCTAAATGTCTTGGTAGCGAAATATTTTAGAAATCAGTTTAGATATATGCAAATTATAAACCTTTTTTTTTACTAAAACGAGTTGCATTTTGAAACGGAAATTAAATTTTACATGGTAATTTTTTTATTTAATGTGGCAACTACCTTTGTTTCTTCTGCCAAATCGATATTAGACACTACAATTTCAGCCGAAAAAACATGACATTAGTTATTTCGTATATGTTACTATTTCGTTTCTTCGTCGTAAGCGTTCGTGTCATTTTCATTTGCTTCGTTTTAATGAAGTCTGAATTTTTTTGATAAACAAAGTAATTCCATAAATTTGTGTACATAAAATAATTTGTTTAAAAAAAGTTTGTGCGTAAACGCGAGTTTATTAGATAATTTTAAAACGTGAGTAGAATTCCATAAATTAATATTAAATTTATGTCTGAAAAATTGAATTTAAAAATTAGTGCTGCTACGGATAGAAGAAAGACTTGAAAAAGCCTTTTGCGTCGTCGTTTCCGTAGTCTACTTTACCCTTAAACTTAAAAAGGGTGCTGCTGTGAAGTAGGAAATTGTCTGTAATTAAAATAAAATTTACTGACTTCTCAATTCTTAAATTAAACATTATTTGCTTTTCCTAAGGTAATTTCCGTAATGCGCGTGTGTGTTGTGTCTTTAACAGCGTATGTGTGTGTTTGAGTTCATGTATATCAGAAAAGCGATAAGCTTGAGGCAAAGAATGGAGAAAAGCAAAGCATTTAAACAAGGATAAGTTAACATTTCTTTAATGCTGGTTATAAAATTTTCAAACTGAATTGGCACCTTCAACAGATTGAAATTTCAAACGTAGTAACGATATCAATGTGCTGTCCCTTCGAAATTCAAGACTGATTTAATATCGATTTCGTGTCACGATATTCGTTAGTGGGAAAAATAAAAATACCAACAATCTATTCGAAATAAAAAAAAAAAGGAAAAACAATTTAGATATCCAACAACAGTGCTCTGAATCAGAAACATCTTTGAAAAAAGGTGAAAACAAATCTTGCCATGTTAATATTTTGGAGTATCCAGCCAGAATCTTATTGCGTTTCCTTCAACGTTTATTTTGGCTCAATTTTACTTTGCCTGACATTCTCCAATTTTATTTTGTTTTTTAGGGGTAAAAGAGGGTTAAAAATAAATAAGAAATATGAAAAAAAAGTGTCGCTCGGATCTAGTTTCGGAGATATAACCATCGGAAGTTCCGGATATAGCTTTTGTAAAAACTATCATAAGTTGAGAACCCCTGTATGGATATCAAAAATATGGGTGTCATAAGAAAGATAATTCTATAGCCTTTAATAAAGTTCCAAAAAGTTTTGAAATTCAACCTATAATTTTGGAGATATGACGATTTTTCTGAAATTTTGACCAATTTTTTTTAAAAAAACCTTTTTTTTTCAAAAAATGTTTTAACGACCTATAATTTTTTTAGTATGTTAAGAACGCTTAGTTTATTCCCTTTAAAATGATACATAGTTTGTTCTAAATTTTTAATTATTCACCCCCTTTTTACCGGAAAACAAGAAAAATTATTCAATGAATTCGTATGAAAAGTATGTATGGTATATATGAACAAAAACAATAAAAAGCAACAACAACGACTAGTACAACAACAACAATTATCATAAGACGATTCTCATTATAAAACTTAAAAATTTTTAGTAAAGACTAGCAAACTAGGTGTTGGATATTTTATAGACTGATCAACGGCGAAGCCGGTTTACTCTAACTTTAGTATAGAATTACTGTGGCTAGCGAAGCCGGTATTGGATGTTTTAAAGACTGAACCGCCGCGAAGCCGGCTTTGGACATACTGGAGGAAGTAAATCCTGAGCAGCGGCCGAAGGTCGCCCACTTTCCTCAACTGTTATGTAGAATTACTGTGGCTAGGGAATTCGGTGTTGGACATACCATAGGACTTACACGGTTTTCAATCTCAAAAATAGTATGAAGGAGGTGTTTCCGCCCCCAACATATGTATATATTCTTTATAAGCATACTGCACTGTTTGACATACTAAAATTTCATGCAAATCGGAGTGAGGCCGGAAATATAAATAATTACCATATATTTTAATACCAAAATTCACCAAAGTGATTTTAATTTTTTCGATGAAAAATATGTAAAGTCGAAATAAAAATGTACAAATGGTACATCATTTTAAAGCAAGAGAATCAAGCTTTCTTAAAATCATAAAAAAATACAGGGTCATAACACATTTTTTGAAAAAAATAACGGTTTTAAAAAAAAATTGGTCAAAATTTCAGAAAAATCGTCATATCTCCAAAATTATAGGTTAAATTTCTGAACTTTACTCACCATTATTAAATGCCATTAAATTATTATTTTTATGACACGTATTTTTGATATCCGTACAAGAGTTCCCAACCTACAATAATTTTTACAAAAGCTATATCCGGAGCTTCCGATGGCTATATCTCCGAAACTAGATCCGAGCGTCACTTTTTTTTATACTTCTTATTTATTTTTAACACTCTTTTACCCCTAAAAAAAAAAAAATTGGAGAATGTCAGCTAAAGTAAACCTGTTCCTTAATTTTTTCAATTTGTACCGTGCAGTAAGACTTGGACCACTCAAAAATAAGCTAGTTTTAAAACTGTCCAAAAAAAGATTACTGTAGTTCTGGTTCCAATGTAGTGCATAGTGCGGCAGTTGATAAAAAAAATGATTAGGTTAGCTTTAGCTCCGGCTGCTGTTTTTTTTTTTTGGAATAATAGGGAGTAAAAGTAACACAAATGAAGTAAAGGAGTGTCATTCGGATCAAGTTCCGGAGATATACACATCCGAAGTTGCGGATAAAGCTTTTGTAAAACGCATAAATTTGGAACCCCTGAATGGATATCAAAAAGATGATCTTTCAAAATTTGGCCCATAGTTTTAGGGATATGACAACTTTTTAGATTTTTTTTTTAAACCATTTTTTTTTTCATGAAATGTTTTAATAACCTATAACTTTTTTAGGATGTTAAGAAAGCTTAATTCTTTCTCTTTAAAATTGTGTATCATTTGTATAAGTCTTTTTCATTCTCTTATCGAAGAAAATATTTTGGCATAACTATTTATTATGATAATAAATGTTAAAATATAAGTATTTATTTACTTTAGCAGCCTTAATTACAATTTTAGTTTATTGTACAGTTCAGTATGCTGATAAAAATATACACATACATATATGTACACTTGTGCTCAAGCAATTAAGTCATTCGTATGCTACATAACATTTTTGTAGTAGTAGGAGAACCTTTTTGTTTCATAAATGTTGAGAATCGGTTTTTCATGCTGCCTACCAGGCGCACACATTGGTCTGGAGTAATTTCATGCCACTTCCCTGGTGGATTGTATGCCCAGCCAAGATTTGACAAGTGGAGATCAATGTTTTTGGTGTAATCGGTGGCCAAATGTTCCTTAGTATTTCTTATATAAAAAATTTGAATGTATGGGTTGCCAGGGCAACCGTTGATGTCGTTACAACAAACATCAAAAAAAGTCGTCGGTTCGCAAACGGAACACTTTTTCAAAGGACTGACTGACTGGCCGCCCACCTGAATGTACTATTGATGCGTCTTTTGTGCAATTATACTTTTTCTTAGCCTACAAATTATTGATTATTTGCAAGAGATATTTGCGATTTTCCCCTTTTCATATTCAGAAATAATTTGAAATAATAGAGGATTAGAGTATTTATCACAGACCTTTATAAATGACACAACTAGCGCAAAAACTAAACTAAACTTAAATTGTTATAACTCAGAAAGAACTCGTACTTTAAAATAAAGGTACTTTTACCGATGACTTTTGGAACTTCTTTTCTGTTTTTACATTTTTCATGTTGTGTTGATTTTGTTTTGCACACAGACAAATTGATTGTATTCATTAATTTTAAACCTAATTTGAATTGTTATATGATTAATGAATATATTCTTTGATTCAACTATTTGTCATAAAAACATAGCTTATACTTTGTTTGTTTGTTGCATTTTCTTTATGATAAAAACCTGCTTATATTACATTTCCAAAAAATTACCTTTTTGCCAGAAAATTAGGTGAAATTTTTATTTGTGTATTGATACAAATACCCCTTACTATGATGAATAATTCAAAATAAAGCGGATTGCTCCAATAAATAAATCACTTATTAAATGAGTCACTATGCCAGCTCTTTTCATGGTTGCAAAAAATATCAAACCTGATATGACTTCAAAGTCGATACAAGTATGCAGTTTACAATAGTTATAAGAATAAAAAGAGTTTCGTATTAAAGAGAACGATATGCTCTTCATTGAATTACCTCTTTCCCAAATTCTCTTACTCTTTGTACATGTGTTATCTTGTTGGGGTCGTCCAGAATTGTTTAAAAATAAAAATAAAAATTTCTTCTCCGGCGCAACGGTATGATAGTTTTTTTTATCTCATTGCAAAGCGATTCATTGGCCCTGATGAATTAAAAGTAAATATTGCTTCTTCTTAAATTAAAAAAAAAAAAACAAAAAGAGCCTGGCCTGGCCGAAGATTACTTACACTACTCTGAATTGAAAGTATCTTTTTAGGGGGCATGGGCAGTCAGAGGCATGAAAAATAGAGCATTTTCAATAATTTATTTAATAAAAGTGATAATATGGCATCATTACATTATGTTTCAACTTGACTTCACGAAAGTTTAAAAAAAAAATTAAATATAAAAAAATTTATAGCTGGCTGTGTTGGACCCTGTCCCATACAGAGTGCCTTACGGTGACCATTACAAATCCTTGGAAAATTATCGGAAATCAATCGGACAAGAAAAATTAGTTTTTGAAATAAATAATCTAGTGCCTGATCGATAGTTTTTTTTTAAATCAACAAAATGGCGGCCTCAGGAAATTTATCTCCAGATTTTCGGGACAAAAATGAAGAACTAATTGTTCATAAATATCGATATTTATAAATAAAAAAAACCTTCGATCAAGGACTAGCTTTGTATGTTTTTCAAAAACTGTGTAAATTTCATTGAAATCTATCCAGCAGTTTTCGAGTTACAGTGGTCACCAGTTCCGAAAACATAGTTTTGAGAAAAACGACGAGAAACACATGAATCCGTACCCTTACTACCAAGAGCGCATTGGTTATTGCCGAATAACTCCAAAAGTAATTGTCGGATTGACTTCAAATTTTCAGGATATATTTTTAAGATATTATACTTTAAGAAAATGCAGAAAAAAATCGATTTCTTTAAAATTCTGACTGCCGCCCTGCCCCCTTAAATTCATGAGGCTTATGTAGATATATATGTTTTTGTGCATTGCAAAATGTATTTACATATTTCTTACGATAAGTTGTTAATAACAATAATCAATCCCAAGAGTTATGTTCGAAGATGAAGCTTGTTGTGTATCAAACTCCTTCAATTATCTCGCTTGGACGGACATGGCTAAATCGACTCAGGTGGTTACGCTGATCAAGAATATAAATATTTCGTTATATCTGACGCACCCCCTCCTACATATACTATGTTAAGGGTATAAAAAATTTACAACTTTACGAAATAAATTTTTAGCACCAATCGATTTTATTTAAAAAAAAAAAAAAAATAATTTTTCAACAATTTGTAATACGAGTTAGTGTAGTAGTATTTTTCATCACCATTTATAACGTAAAACGTAAGTATTTTTTAATAATTCTGGTGTAATATTTTGAACAATAAACTCTTAAAATTCCAATTAATCTTCAAATTTTGGTTTTCTGCACTATCTTGATGTGCATTTCTCAAAGTAAGTAAACATACATACATACAAAAAACGCAATTAGACAAAATTGGTATGTTTTGTTACAGGCAAGAAAATAAAAACAGAAATTGTTCACATTTTTATTCGAATCAAATCAAATGAAATCGAAGAACCTTAACCTTTCAGCACAGATATATTAGTGCTGGTTTTGTTTTTGTGGCTGACTGAAATTTACCTTAGCTCGCCTTTACGCGCTTGGTAATAATTCGTTTTGTTTTTTATTTGTATTTTCTGTATGTACGTAGTTGGTGCAATGCACTGTAATTTCCTCTTGACGAAAAAATATTGAATGAATGAAATAAAAATGCAACGAAAACGGAAATTGACACTTCAAATCAAAACATGTGTCAATCTTGGTTCTTTAAATAAAATTTGTTGTAAAGTTCTGTTGTTGCTTTCTAGAGCGAACTGTTTTATATTCATATTGTTGTAATTGCTTGTTTTTTATATCTATGAATATTTTTAGTTTGAAATTTCTGCACAAAAATTGTTAATAGAAGATATGTAAATTTTTTCAACATAAGAGTTCCTAGTGATATTCATAATGGAAATTCCGGTAAGTGGGTAATGTTAGTGCATTTGAATATTGCTTTTAAATCTTCATTTAAAGTTTTGTTTTAATTTTTGCCTCTTTTACGTACTCCTTTTCCATAACATTACATTAAAGCTTCCTTAGTTTTATAAAAAAAAATTAGCTCTACTTAATTAAAGGAACTATTTTTATAATAGCATTGTTCATCAAAGTGTACTGGTTTCAAAATATTTTATTTGAGGACTTAATGTATCTGTAACTGGCAGTTTGACATACACATTTTTTTTTAATTTGAAATTAAATTTTAACTGAAATTGTATTATTATACCATCATTCTCCGTTTTTCAATGTTTTTTTGCAGAAGCCTTATACAAATCGAAATCATGTGGATTATCATTCTTCGAGCGCTTGAATAACAACAAAAGATATTTTTTAGTTGTTTGTTCGAACAGAAAATAGTTTTTGTATAACTATTTTATTGAGCTAATCAGTTCAATAACTTTTTTGTGTCAAAAACCAAAAAAAAATACACTTACAAAGATATATAAAAAGAAAAACTGGGCTAAAGCTATTTATACTAGTTTCGTTTTCTGCTAAGAAAAGTCATCAGTAACTTTTAAGCCCTTGTAAGTGTAATTTTTTTTTGTTTTTGACCGTCGTCTACAACGGTGATAGCATTTAGGTTTTCTAGAAATGTACTGAATGGAGACTTGAAATGTACTTTTTCGAAATGAACATGAAAAAGTTACTAAAATTTAGCAAAATTTTAACTTTTTTACTAAAAAAATAAAAAATGGTCTGCAAAGTTTACTCCAGACATATTTCGCGGTAATTTTTCTAAAAAAAATGGTATAATGCAACACAAACGCGAAAAATAAAAATTCAAAAGTTACGCATAGGTAAAAAATTTCAAAAAAGTAGGCTTAAAAAAATTTTACAGCATTAACCGGTCACAGAATCTCACTAACACTTCAAAATTTTGACATCCTTACGCTTTCCTGTGTAACATATGCAAAAAAAATAGCTTTAAGTTTTTTGACCTTGACCAGAGAATTTGGGGCCTTGCAGGGTCACTGAACGCTAGTATGCAATCCGTTTTTTGGGACTAACTCCGTATTTTGATATATGTTCATATGTATGTATACATATATCCCTAAAATGTGACCGAATTAAGATTCGACATCAAAAAATCAAGACGAAATTATAAATTTTATTCAATTGTGGAAAAGTTAAGGTTTTTGACATTTCAGGGTTAAATATCTCCAAATTCGAATTCAATCAGAAAAAACCGTTTGCTTATTCGGTTTCACAGGACAAAAATAGAGAGAAAAAAAAATTGGATTTAAATTTCAAACAGATTTATTACCTTGATGATTTTTGAAAAGTCGTATTTTCGCATAAAATTAAAAAAATCCAAGTAGCCCACCCATTATTGAAAGCTGTTTAAATCAAAATAGTACCACCTGTTATTAAATTCTGTTTGTATCGAATATGCGAACCATTAAGGAGTTGGAAAATTTCCTACGAAATTGAAGGGGTACTACAAATTATAAAATAAAATTAACTAACCCTACAATTATAAAAAAAAAAAAAAAATTGCGAACTGTGCAAAATATGCATAAGAGCTAAGTAAGTTTTCTCGAGAAAATTCGTTAAAATTAAATTAAAATATCACTTTGTTTAAAATATAAATTTTAATAATATGACACAAACAGCTTCAAGTCATTCATAGGAATATGTGAAATCAGACCATAAATCTTGGAAGCCGCATAGAAAACCGTTCAAAAAATGATTTCTTATCCCGCAATTTATTTTAAAAAAGTTTTTAGATTTTTATTTGTATGATCCATTTAAAAATAATGCAAATGATGCAATACTCATTGGACTTAAAACTCTTTCACAATACATATTTTCTATTTTAGTCGTCAATCATCGAACTTGAAGTCGCACATAAAATGATAAATCAGCAACTTATAAATCTTTGTCGAAGAAACTGACACAAACCTACACTAGATAATTGAAGTTGCTGTAGTCCGTACCCTTTAATACTGGTTTACTAACTACATATTCGTATTTTAAAGTCATTTAAACATTATTCTCAATGTCATAAAAGGAGTTGCGGTACTGATGCGGTTCCTACATATAGACATAAAGTCAACAAACCACGGAGCGCTGGTAACCTGAATGAATCAATTGTTTTTTTTGAGCTCTTCCTTTTATCTTTTTTTGAAAGAGACGTACATATTACGTTTATATGTACATTAGGGTGATTCAAATTTTTTTCTATTTTGTTTTTGCTATTGCTTAAAAAGTAAGTTTATGATATGAAGAAAAAGTTTACGAAACTTCAGGTCTGTACCTCAATTTTATAAGGTGGCGCCGATTCCTGTTAGTTTTACATGTAAATTGTATGGAAAAATTATTTTTTACTAAAAAGGTATCTGAATTAATAGGTGATTAATGTGTTGGGTCGTTATTTTTTGCGCTGAATCCGAATCTGGCCTCAGAGTTGACCCAACATGTCAGAATTCTGAAATATTTGAGGTTAAGTACCTAAAACATAATGTTTTTTGTCTACTTTCGTGGCCATGTATAAAATGCAAAGAAAGTTGATCAGCTTATTTTTAACAAAAGCATCATTTAGTACCGTCCTTGCCTTTTAAAATGAGCTTTCAAGTAGTGATCTGTGATGTTTTCTTGCAAAGTTATAGCCATTTTAAAGTGATATGAATTTGATCCCCTACAAAGGGTTCAATCCAACAATATTAACCAACGGGTTTCAAATTCATGTCACCTTGAAATTGCTGTAACTTTTCAAGGAAACATCACAGATCACCACTTGATAGCTCATTTAAAGAGCAAGAACGGTACGAAATGAAGCTTTTGTTAAAGATAAGCTGATCAACTTTCTTTGAATCCAAAACTTTTTTTTTAAACTACAATTTGTTCTCTTTCAAGTGATACCAAAATTTTTTCCACATTCCATTTAGTTTCAAAATTATTATAAAGAGCGTTGAAGTTAAAAGTATGCACTGCATAAAATAAGCTGTGAGCCACTGTATGTATATATTTACATGAGCCGAAGGCTCGTATGTCCCAAATAATAGAAAACTGCAATCACTTTGGTGCCAAATTTGTTTATTTTTAGCTTTTCGGAATATTTTGACTGAAATATCTATTTAGTAAGATACATTTATCGTAAAATACAGTGACAATAATAGCAATATCAATAACAACATAGGATATCACTAACTTCTGACGGCTAACCGTGTTACTGTAGCATAAACATGTTATATCGATATGTCTCGTGCTCTTTATTGTCGTTGCTATCAATAGCCTTGGTATAAAGTTGGAGTCAGTTGCAACGTTTTCGGTTCTTTTTGCAACTGTTACTATGCCTGCATCTGTGCATTAGTTATTATACCGTTCCTGATGTGGATTAATCAGAATTTATAAATGCTGCGCCTGCCTGATTTATAGCTCTGACCAATCTTACACATTGTTTTTGCAGCGAGTATCAACCCATCGCCAATTGTTGCTATAATTACTAAACAACTTACACGTTTTTAATCCGCGTCACTTTTTCTTACATAGTTCTGTGAAAAATAAATGTTTTGTTCTAAGGCTTAAGTGAAGCGCTTCACTCAAGCCCCTGAATTCTTCGCTATAAATTCTTGGAAAAAATAGTTTTTGCACTTGACAGACTTTTATTGTTTTTCTTTTATTCTGTATTTTTTATGGAGTTTCAGCATAGTGAGGCGCCTCTTACAATTGCGTTGCATTTAAAATTTTTATACAACAACACATAAATCTCATCTAAATATGTAGCCATATAATGGAAAATACATATTTATGTATATCCATAAAGAAACTTTTATAGATACATGTAAAATAATTAATTACAGTAATTTTGATACTACCCCATCGAATAGTTCAAAATACATACAAATAAAATAATTTCCCTGAAAAAATATTTAGACGCGTGGCTTAAGGTTGGAGCTCAAAATATTTTTCATACATTTTTTGTAAAAATTTTCGTTATGTTAGTGGTATATAAAATAGTTTTCGGTATCAGAAAATTTGCGTATAATTAATGAAAAATAAAAGACCAAAACGAAATATTAAAAGAAAACAAAAGTTCCATTGTATAATTTTAGTCGTTAAAGAAAGGTCGAATAAGTTGTCAAATGTAATGCAGCCAAATTAACAAAACAATACAAATATAAGAACTACAGCAGGATCAGAATTTACCAACTGGGCCACATTTAAAAAAAAATTTTATTTTTTAATGAAATTTTGTTATTAGATAGTGAAATGTACTAGAAATTAAAATATGAAATCATTTTTTTTTTTTTTTTTTGTTATAAACAATTGAAATTCGGGGACAAAATTTTTTCAAAAGCTTATAACTTTTGAACGAATGCGACGATTTTTATAAATTAAACGGTTTTCGATTCGTATTGAAATAGAGTATAAGTGAGATTTTCTTCAATTTTAAACTATGTATTTTTTAATGTTTAAAACATGTTTATTTATTAAATGTTAATAAAAAACAGCCTTCCCTGTCCGATCGAAAAACGAAAAAAATTATATAAATGTTCAAAATATTAAAGTACAATATTCCGTCGAGAAAAAAAATGGATTGCTTCCAATTGATAAGAATCTCACTTATACTCTATTTCAATACGAATCGAACACCGTTTAATTTATAAAAATCGTCGCATAACTAATTAATAATTTTTCAAGACAATACCGCGAAGTCTCAATTCAATATTTAGGTAAATTAATTAATTTAATAAAAAACAATAACCGCCTTAAATGACTTCGCTTCAAATTAAAAAACACGTAGCTATTTACTAAAAAATAAAAACGAAATTTTTTAAAAAACGTTTGGGATGCATTTCGACTATTTAAGTCATCATCAGACAATCGAATTTATTGGACGGCTAACAAAATATTCGAACAAATCATGCCTAATTGCACGTAGGTTAGTCGTAAGAAGCTACCTTATTGCTTACTTCATTCTATTAGTGTGATGAAGCAGGAACGTTTTACATTCAAGCCTAGGACTTGATAAGTTAGTACGCACATAAGGCTGCATAAAAAATGGATCGGTGTTTTTTTAACATCTTGATGAATTCGTTAATTACATTTTCTTGCTTTACTCGTACCATGAAAAATGTCGCCAATATTGAGCTCATTATTTTATGGCGGCCGGATGTAATGCCAAATGTGTGTGATTTTATAGTTCTGTCATTCTTTGTTTCAATTGCTTATTATGTTTATTATACAAAAGAACCATCTCAACGGAATTTGTGTATGGAGCGTAATTCTCCCATTAATTTCTGATACCAATAAACAATTGTTAGTAAACATTGCTTTCAAACTGTCAAAGTTCAAAATTCGATCTTAAAAGTCCCTACATAAAATTCGATTAATACCGGAAACAAATTCATATGTTTTTTTCATTGTGGTGGGGATGCGTCAATAAAAAAAAATATTTTTTGCTTAACAACTCATGTTGGGCCTCTCCTTGTTTTTCTGACCATACTTTTGTTATTACGAGGTTTTTTGTTGCAGTGTTTTGATAGAAATAATCACAAAAAAATTTCCAAACTTTTTGTCGAACCTAAGAATGTCGAAATTCAATATTTTGAATTCAATGGTCCGTTCTTTCGATATATTACCAAAAATAATTAAAAAATCGTAGTTATTCATCAATGGTCTCTTTTTCGATATAGGAAAATTGTAGAATTCAAAACGTAACATTGAAATGAGTTGATTTGGAAATATTTTAAAACATCATCGTGCTCAGCTAAATAAAACATAAATTTAAATGACCAAAAAACTATAGATAGGTCCTTAGAATCCTGAACCTATTTTTTTTTCCTTATTTAATTTTTTAGCCGTTTCATTATGACGGTTTCTCCTTTCTATTTAATTTAATCTTTATTTTTATTTTTTTATATACCTGTCCGCTGCCAGGAATTGCAATGTTTTCGTTGTATTTGTGTTAATTATTATTGACGCGTTTAACATTCTGTTAATCGTCGATTATTAGATTGTTACATTCATTGTTTCTGCACTACTAAATGAATTTGCTTGCAACGATTGTAATTCTATAGTTTCACACGCACTGCTTGTACTGTGTCCATGAGCAGTAGATCCTTTGGTGCTGATTAGACCAACGCGTTCGCTGTTCGCTGAATAGAATATGTTACATGCTATGAACACTTGTATGGCGCACGTTCGAAAGTCGTAGGCGGCGCCCCAAACCAATTGCAATTTGCAGTTGTTGTGTAAATAATAGAATTGTTGTTGTACGTGCCATTTCATTGCTTATATTCTGTATGTTAAAGCAGTCAGCATGCATCTTAATATAAAAACTGTTTTACAGGGTTGCTAATCCACGCATTTAATACATTAGAGCGTTTATTTTAAAAATTTTGTAAATTGTTTTTATTTTTACCATGGGCTTGAAAATAATTGTCACAAAATTTGAGCTTCCTAGCTAAAACCTTTTAAACGGAAAAAGATACATATATTGTTGAAGGTATTTCTGTTGTATGGGAAGTACCACCCCCTGTGGTCAATCCACGCCCGCATTTTTCATGTGGCTGAAAATGTTACCAATATAGGTACATACATCCGAAGGGTTTTTTTTATTTTTTTGCGATCCCGTAGACTTCTATTATAAAATTGGGCTTTTTCACCTTTCTACGACACAAAAGTTGGATATGAATTCACAATTTTTTCTTTAATGTACTCAAAGTTTCTGATTTTTGTTACAAACATTAAAAAAATCAGCATTTTCCCCAGCTAGTTAGTGAATATTTTATTTGAAAAGAGTTGAAATTGAAAGAAGTTGTAAAAAATTCAGTAGTGTTATTTTGGTGCTCGAATTCGAATCTTACTTCATTATGTCTACATAGTTTTCGATAATATAGATAGTTTTCCAATCTTTTGTGCGTTTCATAGTCATAAACACAAATTTATCTCTGTGGTGAATTTTCTACTGTATTATTTGTCTCTTTTCTGATTGATTGAACGTTGATTTTTTTCTGACCGATTTGCCTCATTTTTAGAAATTGGAGTCGATAACTCTTTTAGCTTTCCAAAATAGTATTTTGAAGGATATGAATTTGTCTTATAATATGGTAGCCTCCTGATAAAATGTTGTCAAGCTTTGTCTAATACCGATTTTCTTAATTTTTTTTTGTTAGAGGCCGATTACTTACCAGCTATACCACTACACCAAAAAATTGCATTTTTAAGAATGCAATATATGCTGATGTGATTCCCTTGTGACTGATCCATTTATGTGACATTAAAATGTTATCGGTATTTCCTCAGAAGTTTGAACAATTATTCATTCATTGAAATAGAAAAACTCAATAAGTTTTCCTCGCTGTTGAACATCATACGTAGCCATATTAATTTCCCTACAAAAAGATTGGAATGCTATTGAAAGCTATGAGTGTTCAAATCTTTCAGTGGAGTTATAGCGTCCCTCCGTTACTTATGTTAATTATTTGAAGATACATTTTTATTTTTACTCTACAGAGAAAAATGTTTTTTAACTACATATGTATTTTGGAAAAATAAATTTGGGAAGTGATCGTTGTCATCGATGGTTGAAGGGTTGGCTTAACATCAACTCTGGAGAAATAATTATATCTATCAAGATTGTCAAGCAAAAATTATATAACGCCCTAATTTTAGAAGCCCGAATCAAAAAACCATTTACCAAGAAAGAAGTAGAACCAGTAGCGTACCTAGAGGGATGCCGGGGTGCGGCCGCCTCGGACGCAAGGCTTGAGGTGGCGGCAAAATGGTTTTTTTTAGTGAATGAAACTAAATCGATGTAGTAAATTTGAATGCGTAAGTCAAAATTTTCACAGTATTGGTGAAATATATCTCATTGAAGAGATAAACTTTTTTTTTTGTGGTAAGGTAGGTAAAATAATTGTTCAAAACCACGAAAATTTTTTTCGGCGTCCGATAGGTATGCACGGTACGCCTCATGTATGTTCATACATTTAAATATTCCTTTTTAATGTTTTAAAAATTAATTGCAATTCTTCCAGAATAATTTCAAAAATGAATAAGTAATTTGAAAAATGGTCCTAGCATCACTGAAATAGAATTTAATTTGTTTGCGTGTAATGGGTATAGATATTTATGTATGACCGTATGGTTTTAGATATGAGCGCATTTTAAATACGATTTTGATTAATTGGTTTGATTACCTGACTGGCCTTATTAGTCACCGGTACCTTAGATCTAACCAAACCTTGATCGATTTTTCGCTGTAAGTGTGGCTGCGGTGTCCAGTGCTGTGTAAATAGATATGTTTTCTTATATTTTTATACATGTGTTAACATTAATCGAGGTCTTGAATTGAACTTTATGTAAACCTCGGAGTTTATTTCAAACCCTAGGGGTTGTTTCCTCTCTTAATTGTTTATACTCTCAAAGCAGATGTTGAATGATTCGTTTTTGTCGTTTAGTTCTCAAATGCCTGAAGTTCTTTCTGAAATCCACGTTCTAAAAAATCC
The DNA here is from genome assembly GCA_963662105.1 of Meiosimyza platycephala. Classification (NCBI taxonomy): domain Eukaryota; kingdom Metazoa; phylum Arthropoda; class Insecta; order Diptera; family Lauxaniidae; genus Meiosimyza; species Meiosimyza platycephala. Next base: position 322,385 of record OY759210.1, on the reverse strand, counting down.
ACGTTTTTAGACAAGCGATTTGCATATGATTACATTGCTCAAATTACCGAAGTTCTGAAATCCACGTTGTTTCTCGTGCTCAATTGGACTTTTTCTTCCTGACGGAGTTTCGATTTATTTTTTTATTTGTATTTATTTTTGTTTATGTTATTGTTTTTGTTCGTGGTTAGCGAGCAATGTTTTGTTAAAAACGCGAGAATTGCATGTAGCCAATGCTGCTGCATTTCTTGGTGGTTATGTTGGAGTTTCTGCTGCTGAGTGTGTAGCGACGGCGGAAGGCATAGTCGTAATCACATGAAAGCATTTGTTGATTTGTTATTCTAGTGACAACACATCAGTCAGTCAGTCAGACAGTGATTCGGTTCGCTACGTCTATCGACGAGCTCTCGTTTTCTCGTTTTGCTGTTTCGATGCAATCGGTGCTAATTTTGTATAGTGAACAACGCAGCGCTAAAGATAAAATTATTCTGCTGTTTTTGTCGTTTTTAATGGTTTCGATTTTTCAACAGTTGCGTTTTATTCTATATGTTTATATGAGATACATATGTATGTACATCCTTAAAGCATGACATTAAAGAAAAGGTTTAAAATTAACAGAAAGCTCAAAGCCTTTAAATTTAATAAAAACTGCTTCAGTAACTATTGGTAAAATCATGTGTAAGTTTATAGTTCTACTATGAATTTTAATATTTGGCAACGTTTGTGAAATTCATGTATATTGTTTCTGGTTACTCAATAAGACTTAAAATAAATAGTGTTTTATGTACATAATAATTAATTATAAATTGAAATAACACAGAACAAAGAAATATTTAATTATGTATACAGAAAAAAGGTTTATAAGGCACGTACAAGTTTTTTGCTCAAATTACATATAAAAAACCGGGCCTAGCAAATATATGAAGCAATAAACTATGAGCACAGCAAAAAATTTATTGAATGCTATGAATTCTATTAATTGTGTACTTATTAGATTCTAATTATGTACCATATGTTCCAATTTCTCCTGTTAAAATCAGATAGCAAAATCAAATAGAACTTTTGTTACGAACTAGTAATATCTCAAAAACCTTACGTGATAAACCAATTCTGAAATCACGAAAAAACTTTTTGAGCAAAACTGATGAAACCATACCATCTATGTATTATGTTTTTCTAGCCACTTGCGATTACGAGCGAGTTGAACACAGCGCGTTTTGCAAAAAAAGAGCGCTGCTCGTGCCAGTTGGTGCACTATGAGTGGGCGCACCTATATACGCGATGTTTTTTTGCATTGTTAAAGTTCTATGATTTGAATAATATCGATCCGCAAAACGATTATTTGCGGCTTTTCAAGAATTAATGTCAACCAGGCAAACACTTACTATTTGAAATGCTTTATATATTATTTCAGACTATCCCCCTCCTGCTAGCAGCTATCCCGACTTTCGGGTAAATCCAAATAATAGAATGGACACCGACGACGTTGAGTCCACTACAAGCAGTGCAATGTCTACATTAGGAACACTTTTTTCATTCACATCGCCAGCAGTGAAGAAGTTGCTCGGTTGGAAGCAAGGCGACGAGGAGGAAAAGTGGGCAGAAAAGGCAGTAGACAGTTTAGTAAAGAAGTTGAAGAAACGCAAAGGGGCGATTGAAGAATTAGAGCGTGCATTGTCATGCCCAGGTCAGCCATCAAAATGTGTCACTATACCTAGATCATTGGATGGACGTTTACAGGTATGTTCTAAAACTAAGATAGTTGATATTTTTCGAAGACTACCAAAATTCTTGAAAATTATGCTTGCAGGTATCCCATCGCAAAGGTCTGCCACACGTCATATACTGTCGAGTCTGGCGCTGGCCTGACCTGCAGTCACATCATGAACTAAAACCTCTCGAAATTTGTCAATATCCATTCAGCGCTAAACAAAAAGAAGTCTGCATTAATCCGTATCATTATAAGCGCGTCGAAAGTCCTGTGTTGCCGCCTGTGCTGGTACCACGCCATTCCGAATTTGCGCCTGGCCATTCAATGTTACAATTCAATCAAATGTCTGAACCAACTATGCCACACAATGTTAGCTACTCGACAGCCGGCTTTAATTCACACCTCAGTCCTAATAGCCCACCAATGACATCGGTTGGCAGCCCTAGCTCAGTAAACTCTAATCCAACCTCACCATATGGCAGTCTTGCAGAAACACCACCACCGGCTTATAGTCCATCTGAAGATGGCAATTCAAATAATCCAAATGATGGCACACAAATGTTGGACGCTCAAATGGGCGATGTAGCCCAGGTAAGCTATTCGGAGCCTGCTTTTTGGGCTTCTATTGCCTACTACGAACTTAATTGCCGCGTTGGTGAGGTTTTCCATTGCACTAATAATTCAGTAATTGTAGATGGGTTTACGAATCCATCAAACAATTCGGATCGCTGCTGTCTTGGACAACTGAGTAATGTGAATCGCAACAGCACTATCGAAAATACACGCCGTCACATAGGTAATTGTGTGTTAATTTTTCTTATTTTAAGTCTACTAAACTGAAAAGTAATTTTTTAAGGTAAAGGTGTTCATCTCTATTACGTTACTGGCGAGGTTTATGCCGAATGCTTATCCGATTCGGCCATCTTTGTTCAATCGCGCAACTGCAACTATCACCACGGCTTCCATCCCAGCACTGTGTGCAAAATTCCGCCCGGGTGTTCACTCAAAATTTTTAATAATCAAGAATTTGCTCAACTGCTCTCGCAGTCGGTCAACAATGGCTTTGAGGCTGTTTACGAGTTAACAAAAATGTGCACAATACGCATGAGCTTTGTCAAGGGTTGGGGAGCCGAATATCATCGTCAAGATGTCACATCAACACCATGTTGGATTGAAATACATTTACACGGTCCGCTACAATGGCTAGACAAGGTGCTTACGCAAATGGGCTCACCACACAATGCCATAAGTTCAGTATCATAAAACGACAAGTAATTACATCCACTCAATTAAATTATAGAAATATAGTTAAGTTTAAGTAAATAGATTGTATATGAATAACAGAGCCAAACGACAGGTGAGATACTCAATCGATTGAATGACATGGCTCAAAAATGTATACTTATTAAATCTTTGCATGAGAGCATTCATACAATATTCCTGTGAGTAAAAATCTAATTCGTACCCCGATACAATTCGATACCGAACAGAAGCGAATACATAATAGAAAACAAGGCAATATAAGTAGTTCTAGAAAGGAGACATCATTAAGTTGTACAAGTACAGACTTAAGTATAATATTTGAATACCCTCAGAAACGGAAAGAGCGTATCTCAAAAAAATTCATTTTCGTGATTCTTACGGCATCGGGTAGCTTAAGACATTACGCATCTAATGAACTGCGTCAAATGCCGGCATCTTAGTTCAAACCTATAAAAAATCCCCTAAGAGAATTTCCTCTATCTCAATTTTACATGTATTTCAACAAATTGACATAAACAAAACCTCAGTTATCTCGAAACGATTTTTTTTTTTTTGAGATATGTCCTTTCCGCTTCTGAAGGTAGTATAGGTAGCGCTCGAGTAAAAACGTGACAAAAAATATATTAAAACTAGACTCGCTTAACGAAAAAGCAATAATCCATTAATGTACATATATAAAATACACCGTTTCTGAATATTTATTTTTAATTTGCTGCGTACCTGGTTTAGATCAGTTAATTTTTCCCTAACACAGTTTGAAATAATTTTTAACAAAAAAATTTAAGTTTTGCTGTTCTTATTATCTTGAAACAAAAAAAAAAATTAAATTAATTAAAGAAACAAGTGTCTTAGAAAATGAGCCGATTCATTTGCTTGTTGGTCATAAAGAACATGTGTTCATTTATGTATAAATGAATAGTAAAACTTGCTGCGTGCTTTTTGCAATAAAAATTAATTCATCGCAAATGTAGGTTGAGAGAGCCTCAGCTGCCTTTCTTTGTTTTTATCTCGAGTATGGCACAGAGTATTAGAATGTTACTCAATGAATCACATTGATTTGCTTTCCTTAGTCAGGGCTTACACAGGAAAATTCGGTGAAACAAATTCTTTAGTTCCTTTGGGTCAATTTTTTGTAAAACAAATCAAATTCTTGTCTTTTGTGAATTTGTTTTGCGTTTACACACGAAAACTAGAATATGTTTGTGCTTGAAAATGTCAAAGCAATTACTGCGTCAACCCGCCACAACGAACGTAAATTCAAAGCATAATATCAGCGAAAGAACAACGAAAGAATTTGCGGGTACGAAAAACTCTGTACACCAACCTTGCGTTTTTTCCTTCTTGCCAACAGACAAGGAAACTTTTTGTCAAGAGTTTGCCTATGTAAACGCTGACTTATTGGTATTACTACATACATTGACTTGTCACCATAGCCCCAATGTACACACAAAAATATTTCTTTGAAAGGGTTTCTTTGTTCTCCTTTGGTCTTTCCTTACGCGTTTACACACAGAAAACTTACAATGTCAAATTTTTTCTTATGTTGAATGACGTTTTCTTTCTCTGTGCGATGTCTTAACGTCAGTTGATAAACAAAAGAGTTTTTCTTAAAAAAAATACATTTATTTTATTATGTTTTAATGTTTTATAAATTTTAATATTATATAAATTACATTGGATCCCGCTAAAGTGCCTCCCCGCCTAAGTGCACATCCCGCTTAAGTACCCACTTTTTTTGGGACTCTGTGTTTTCACACCAAATCTCATGCCAATTTCCCGTTTTAAGTACCTCCCGCTTAAGTACCTCACTCGCTTAAGTAACCCAACTTTTAATGTCTCAATTATGATTTTACCAAAGTTTTTCCCCTTTTAAGTGCGTTTAAGCTCAGTCTGCTCAATATCGGAGACCTTTCAAGGGGCTGCAGAGATCCAGATGTTGAAGAAACTATTTTCCATTTTCTCTGCGAATGCCCTTCATTAGCGCAACGACCCTTTAAGGCTTTTGGCAGTTACTTTTTCGACTCTAGATGTAGTAGCATCAAAAGATCTTAAATCCATTTATAAAAATATCGGAATGGTTCAATTAGGTTGAATAACTAAATACAAATCGGGTATACAATGGACCCATCCGTGGCCTAAGTTATGATGACATGTCATCTCCTAGAAATAACCTAACCCTTCAAAATCAACCGCTTGTAACGCGTCCTAATATGCGAATTGCTTTAGCGAGTCGTTGGTCCCGTACAGTTTCTCCAGAGGAAACAGTTGCCTGTTATCAGAATATAGGCTTACACGCGATCGAAACTATTGTCTCGGCAATTGAAACATGCCTCTAGCATGAACCAGTATTAGTACAGCATTTGCTTGAAATTGAACGAGCGTAGAAAATGCATAGAACGAAAATTCGGGGGAAGAGGTTGACGTATTCAAATTCTGTGTCTGTATAGTAACATTACTTTGATTTTTAAAAATTTTAAGCACTCCCACATTTCTTTCCCATTTCATTTCCCTTTTTGTTATATTTATTTGTTGCCCTACATCATCACTCGAATTGACGAGTTATGTACCTACTCGTTTCAATTTTTTATTTAGGCATTTATATGCACTGTTGCTGGAACGTTGAAATGAATGCACTCGTGCAGTCTGTTTATAGTTTTTACTGAAACTACTGCATATGACAAAAAACTGAATATAATAAAAAAAAATTAGCACCAATTTCATAGTCATATGAGGACATGCTCCGATGAAAGAACTACACATTAGCAACAGCTTCACCCATAGTTGTAAGCTAGGTTTAGTTTTTATGTACGATTGTGAGTTGACTTTGAAATTGGACCTTCCATATACACTTAAACGGTATGTGAGTGATACTATTTGTAGTGTCACACTCGTTATTGAAAACGTGAAATTTCGTCAACATTAAACATTTTTCGTTAACTTATGAAGAATTTTGAAATCTTCTCATTCTCGCCAAAAAATTAAACGAAATCAACGTATACTGTAATCAAATATTATGCCAACTTAAACTTGTATTGAGTGTGACATTCACATGGTAAATTGAAATTAATAAAATTAAACCTTTGCGTTTGTTTGAACCGTGCAAACTAAAACAAAGGATTTGTAAATGATGGTCAAATGGTATGTGTACATAGCAATTCAAGAAGAATTTTTTCCATTGTAAAATTGTATTGCTTACCTCTCATTGCTCGCCCATTCAGATGCTTTCACAGTTTTGTAATAACAGCGAAAAAGACGAAGTTACTTTAAGTTCTGTTATTAATTTCATATTCGTAATATCATATTTTTTTAATAAGTTTTGATTTGAAATTTTGTTTTTGCAAAGTATATATTAGTAGATGTTTTATTTGATATCAAATTAAACAGCTTAAGAAAATCAGAATAATTGATGTGACATTATAGAGAAATTATTTTATTTCTTTCAGCCATTCATTAATATGTTAATAGTTCTAAATTTTAATTAAATTTAAACTTCCAAAAATAGTTCAGCTTCGTCTAATTAATTTTTGAAACAAATTCCAACGCATGAAGTAAAAAGGAAATTAAAAAATAGTTTCTGAATACATCACACCCCTTATGAACAAATTTATTATGACAGTGATTTGCACACCGTATTTTTCACCTGGCTTTTTTTTGCAAAGAAATGCAGTTTAAAAAAAAAAATAGTTTTTTTCTAAATTAGATCAATTAAAATATAGAGAAAGATTGGATTCCTATATGGCAAACATACTTATATATACGAGATAAAACAAAATTTGTCAAACAAGTACGAAAACTAAAATTTATCTTGCAAATATTTTGAACGCCTTCGCTCAAATTACAAAATGAAATTTTTATGCAGTTATGGCACTATTATACTAGGTACCATTTGTTTTGACGGAGCGTATTTTCAAATGAATTTAAATTGCGAGATCTTGGTTTAATATGATTGATTGATTGTCTTTGTTAAATCTAGTTTATGTAATATTGCTTAACAATTGGTCCAAGAAAACTAGCATTTTTAAATTTTAATTGTTTCAATACATTTTCTGTATAATTTTTTTAATTCATAAATTATTTTATAAAAATATGAAATTTTTAATCAAACATTTTGTGCGTTTTGAATATTATTTTTTTTTCATGTAATAATCGCCTAATTTCTTTAGATTTAAACTGTTGTGTTTCTTGTGCTTTAAACAAATATATTTTTATTTTAGAATTTGTGCAACTTAATCTTCCTTTAATTTTTAAAAACTATTTTAGTGTTGTTTTATCATTAAATTTTTATTACATATAAAATATGTTGTTTTTTCTTTTTTACAAATTATTGTTGTTGTTTACAAATCAATTCTAAATAGATTTTTAAAAAATTGATGCTCGAAAAAAGCGTTAATACAGGTAATAACCAGAGAGGCGATTCAAGGAAATAGTTCTGAGCCATGGACATTTAAAGTTGTAATAAAAATTTGATTCTTCTATCATCCGCCAAAGAAAGCGTCATCGAAAAATAGAAATTCGGAATGGACCATGTTAACCGCAGTTACGACCAACATTTGAAAGAAATATGTTTAAAAAAACATGTGTGCAGTTCACACGTGGTAGAAGTGAAACCTTCAGAAAATTAAACTGCGAAAGAAAGAAAATGTTTTATTAAAATAATAAAATTTTTTAGTTGCTTGTTCGAACAGAAAATAGTTTTTATGTAGCTATTTCATTGAGCTAATCAGTTCAATAACTTTTTTTGTGTCAAACATCAAAAAAATTACTTTTACAAAGATAAATAGAAAGAAGAATGGGCTAAAGCTAGTTATACTGTTTCTTATTCTGCTAGGAAGTGTCATAAGCATTAATTTTGTGCCGATTAGTAAGAGTTTGGCAAGCCTTATATGTTCCACTTCCTGCATAGGTCTGTTGAGAACCCAAGCAAAAAGTTAAACAAAGAAAGCAAAAACTTTTTTTTCTGCTTGATTATCTATCGGGCAGCCCCCCGAATTATTATACCATTTGCAGTTGCTACTTCATTTTGACTCGGCAACAAAGCTTGCAACGCAGCGCCTGCAAGGAAATGTGTAATATCAAGGGAGTTAAAATGATAAAAGTTGAAGGGATCTAGATTAGGTACAGCAAGGCTTTGGTAGTTGATCACTACATTGCTTGACAAAATTGAAAAAATAGGAAATCTTTCTTATGAAACGTTTTTCCATTTTAAACAGAAATAATAACTAATTAATTAAACAAATATTATTATTTAACAATATTTTTTTTCTTAAGAGTCTTTTTATCTTAAGTACCATAGTGAATTTAAAAAAAAAATATATCTAGAAATTGTCTTCTACTTGTAAAACGTTTTTTACGAATTGTGAACAATTTGAATTTTGTCGCTTACAACGTTATTCACGGCTCTACTTCAATTACAGAGCGTTGAAGTTAAAAGTATTATGCACTGCATAAAATAAGCTGCGTAAGTGAAATTTAATACTTTAGGTTAGTTTCGGGTTGGACCGGGCTTTGAACAAAAAATATTCGTATCGCCGACTAAATTAACTGTCATTCTCATACAAAAACTTTTTAACGGATAACCGCGTCAAAAAAAAAACACGGCTGTTTTTAACAACAGTTTTTTATAAATAATTTTTTTTTTGTATATAAATTTTATATACATATGTATGTATAAATAGTGAAATTAAATTCTTTTAACGTTTTTTCCTTCAACAGATCGTTTAGACTTTGATCGAACCTGTAGTTGCTGTCGGCAATTCACAAATGCGAGCGTGCTGGAAGAACGCAGATTGTATGAAACACGCAGATGATGGTCTCATTTTAACAATTTTGAATTTTTAAAACGTGCATAATTACTTTGTAATAGGAAATTGTTTATCTAAATAAATACATTTCAAGAGCATCAAGGGTACGGTGATAACATATTTTTGGGGATATTACGATATCCGTGGCGCCGCGATTTGACGATGTTTTTCGATAAAACATGTCAAAATAAATCGAAAGTGTTAAATAAAAAAAAATCGATACGAGGCTAGTGTTGGATCTTTGGGAGTTTTGAACCCTAAGCTAAGGCCGCTAATTTATAGTTATAATTAAATGTGGCTAGCGAAGCCTCATACTATAGCATGTAAAGATTTTGATCCTTGAGCCACGGGAGTCGTAAGTGTAATGGTATAATCAAAATCACATTTAAGTATCTATAATTCGAAAACCAAACGAGGTATCCATTTTTTTTATTTAGCATTTTCGATTTATTTCGAGCTTAAATTGCGGCAACATTGAAATTTTAATTCTATTGATACTATCAAAATCAGATTTTTTAATAACGAAAACTAAACTAGATATTGATTTTTTTATTTAACATTTTCGGTTTATTTTGACGTGTTTTATCGAAAACATCGCCGTGTCGTGGCACCACGAATATCGTAATCGTGCTATCTATTTTAAAGCAACTCGCACAAAAATTGACGGTGGAGCAGTTCTTTAAGGTTATGCCTTACCTATCACAATCAGCTAAGATAAGGCACCGATATTTCCAAATTGTCTTCATTCAATTTGTACACTCATATCTAAAAGCGCTGTCAGATTTTTTGTCCAATATTTTTTTTCTTAAGAGTCTTTTTATCTTAAGTACCATAGTGAATTTAAAAAAAAAATATATCTAGAAATTGTCTTCTACTTGTAAAACGTTTTTTACGAATTGTGAACAATTTGAATTTTGTCGCTTACAACGTTATTCACGGCTCTACTTCAATTACAGAGCGTTGAAGTTAAAAGTATTATGCACTGCATAAAATAAGCTGCGTAAGTGAAATTTAATACTTTAGGTTAGTTTCGGGTTGGACCGGGCTTTGAACAAAAAATATTCGTATCGCCGACTAAATTAACTGTCATTCTCATACAAAAACTTTTTAACGGATAACCGCGTCAAAAAAAAAACACGGCTGTTTTTAACAACAGTTTTTTATAAATAATTTTTTTTTGTATATAAATTTTATATACATATGTATGTATAAATAGTGAAATTAAATTCTTTTAACGTTTTTTCCTTCAACAGATCGTTTAGACTTTGATCGAACCTGTAGTTGCTGTCGGCAATTCACAAATGCGAGCGTGCTGGAAGAACGCAGATTGTATGAAACACGCAGATGATGGTCTCATTTTAACAATTTTGAATTTTTAAAACGTGCATAATTACTTTGTAATAGGAAATTGTTTATCTAAATAAATACATTTCAAGAGCATCAAGGGTACGGTGATAACATATTTTTGGGGATATTACGATATCCGTGGCGCCGCGATTTGACGATGTTTTTCGATAAAACATGTCAAAATAAATCGAAAGTGTTAAATAAAAAAAAATCGATACGAGGCTAGTGTTGGATCTTTGGGAGTTTTGAACCCTAAGCTAAGGCCGCTAATTTATAGTTATAATTAAATGTGGCTAGCGAAGCCTCATACTATAGCATGTAAAGATTTTGATCCTTGAGCCACGGGAGTCGTAAGTGTAATGGTATAATCAAAATCACATTTAAGTATCTATAATTCGAAAACCAAACGAGGTATCCATTTTTTTTATTTAGCATTTTCGATTTATTTCGAGCTTAAATTGCGGCAACATTGAAATTTTAATTCTATTGATACTATCAAAATCAGATTTTTTAATAACGAAAACTAAACTAGATATTGATTTTTTTATTTAACATTTTCGGTTTATTTTGACGTGTTTTATCGAAAACATCGCCGTGTCGTGGCACCACGAATATCGTAATCGTGCTATCTATTTTAAAGCAACTCGCACAAAAATTGACGGTGGAGCAGTTCTTTAAGGTTATGCCTTACCTATCACAATCAGCTAAGATAAGGCACCGATATTTCCAAATTGTCTTCATTCAATTTGTACACTCATATCTAAAAGCGCTGTCAGATTTTTTGTCCTCCTGTTTTGTTTATTCTTGATTTCACGGTTGCAAATTTGAGTTTGATAAGATATTTCTACCTTGTTAATTGTACCATATAACTGTTTTTAAAAATATGTATGTAATTCATTGCAAAACTCTGCAGTTGTGAAATTGATTGATGTTCTAGCGACGTGGGTAGTGTGATTTCCAAGGATCGACCAATCCAAGTAATCAATGTATCAAGTTATCATTGTGAACATAATTAATAATAGTGAATGTGAATAGCCCCCTTATGTCAAATCAAATAAATAAAATTAACTTTTGACAGCTATTTGACACTTCTTTTGAATTTGTTCCAGTGTTTCTGCTCGTTGTCCACAGTTTTTCTATTATTCAACTATGGCTGATCCGCTGGCTTTACTGACTAGCTCTTATGAGCGTCAACCTTCGTTTCTGAGCAACATTTGGAATCCCTTAGCTTGCTCAGGCTTAGGCTTTGGATTGGCAATGTTTCTCAATTGGGGCTTCCGCAAACCAGTGATGTCTGGTAGGTAACGCAAGGCATGACGTAACTTTAGTTAGCATAATTCTTAGTTCAGAAACATACTGCCGTTTTCATCAAAATACATTGTTTTGCTTATTTTTACAATTTGCGTAGGTATCCAAAGACATATCGCATTTACTGCAGCTGGTGGAGCCCTCGGACTCTTTTTCGATCACAGACGCAACGAATATTTGGCGAAACGTGATGCAGTCCTTAGGCATTACGTAGAATTGCATCCCGATGATTTTCTCTTTTTATACAAAAAAAAAATAAATTGACATTTTGTCTACAAAAAAAACAGAAAAGAAAAATTTTTGAATTTTCACAAATTTTTGTCTTTTTGGAGTTGGTAACCCTGCTGTTGATACTTTATTTATACTGTATGGCTTCTTTATGAAATCAAACTCTCCGCTTTCTGTACGTAAATATCTAATTGTTTTATATTTTTAATAATCATAAATTAGTACATAGTTCACCTCACAGATGACAATACTAATTGTGATAAATATACATAGTACAATATTTGGATTAATAGAATTTGTATAATTTAAAGTGATGACTTTTTAGTTCTTAAGTACATAATTTACATACTAATAGTAATAAAACTAATTTCTTTTCGACTAAGGTTACAACTAAAATTAACATTTAGTTAAACTGAAACATTTTTATTTGTTTTTGTCGATTAAATAATGCTCAATTATAATTAAACTTAAACATAATTTTTTAATTAACGAAACTGCCCGAAAAATTAAAGATCTTAAATGACTTGTGGGCTTTAAATGGAAATCGTTAATTTGTTTCATTTTACTTAAAAATAAAAAAATATGTACAAATTTATTGGCTAAGCACATACATACATAAATTTAATATTTACGTCCAAACTAACTTTGCGATTTCAAATAATTTACATAAAGCAACATTTAAAAAGCAATTTTATTATCCTATCTAATGTTTGCAAAAGTTTAAAAGCCAGAGACTATACATACATACAAATGTTTAATACAGACTGGCTTCATTTTGCGAAAATTTGATAATTTGAAATACACACGTCTGTATGTATGTATGTATTCTTATTAATATAACGGAGGGAAATCAATTAATCTCTGTTATTTGACAGTCACAGTATACTGCATCTATAAGTTATTTCTCAAAAGAGGCATATTTAAGCAGACTGCTTGATATTGCAATCTTATGGAGAGTGTATATTTGGTGGAAGGGTGATTATTTTTTTATTTTCTCTCAAAAATGTAAATAACTTGACAGCACAAGCAGGACCGTAATGTAGGGAGAATACGGCGAACCACCTCAGGCCCTGAGCTTTTAAGTAGCCCGCGATTCGAAGAAAGCCTCGCGTTTGTTGCATTACATATTTGTTTGTCACTCATTTAAAAAGTGAAATTTTTATTTTTTTGCTCATTAGTTTGAAAGAAAGAAACATGTTCTTCAGATACACTATACCTCAGTAAATAAAACTCGAAATATTCTTTATTTGCACATGCTCCTCACTCCCACGGTACGGCTCGTAAAAGGGATGTAAAATTTCTTCTAAAACAAATTTTCCAGTCAATGAGATTGCGAGATCTTTCCTAACTCTTATGTTATATTTCACCCGAGGCTGTGCAAAGGTACAGATGCTCAGCACTCAATTTACCATAAAATTCATTTGGCGAAAAAATATTCCCATTCCTCTCTTTCATATCCGTCTCCGCAGAATGAACCTTATTATAAGACAACTACTGTTTCTGTATTTATTGACACCATCTGGTTTTTAATTTCTCATCTCCAATTTAACGCTTTTTTAATGCATTTGAAGAAGTCTAAAATTATTTCGTACATAAGTGGGATTTTATTTCGTCGTCGTTCTGTGGGAAGTTTCTAAGTCAATTTTTTGGCAAAATTTAGTTATTAATTTATTTATATTTACAGTTCTGCAAGCTTATATATAAAAATTCATGTTGCTCTAGGTTTGACAGTTATCGAAATATTAGCATTCAAAATTTTTTCGAAGTAGTAGGGAACTTTTCACAGTACGACGACGACTTCAAGATCATACCTTCTAGAGCTCACTGTCAGTTGAAATTTTAAGCTAATAAGCTCATATTGTTGAAAAAGCTTAGACGTGTTGTTGGGCAGCCACATTATTTCCCACTTGTGCTGGAATTGGATGGACTCCATTTGCAGCAACTTCCACGGAACCACTATCTGCTTCGGAGTCCTTAATGGAACCACCTTCCTCATCGCCAACCAGAGCACGATATTTCTTGGCAATCGCTTCCCAGTCGGCTACATTCTCAATGCGATTTTGATTGGCAGCGGAGAAGCTCGCCTGTGAACCGATTGGTGAAAGGTGCACCACCGAAAGTGCCACTGAATCTGCATGATGGACAAGTATGTTAAGTAAAGAGATAAACAGTCAGATATTAGTGGGGGCTTTAAATTTTTTACATTCTTGTGCGACGGAAGAAGCAGAGTTTAAAATTTTGAGCTAGCGTTTGAGTCTTTTAGCTTTCGGAAAGCCTTCGTCACTCTACTGCAATGTAGCTGCAAAACTCTTTTTACTCTCTCCTCTAATTTATTATGTCGGTGACATGTCAATGCTGAATGAGACTAAGAAGAAGTTTGATTGCTATGACATATACATTTCCTACCTTTTTTGATCTTCGAGAGCCATTTGGCGCCTGCTTTGGTGCGTGGACTCGCCTGACGTATTCCCATCATCTGAACCAGACTTGGACGTTTCTTTTTCTTCATGCGTGCCTACATACACAGTTACACAAAACACATTCACAAATGTATATTTTGTATACGTATACGATGGGAGGTATGATGAGAAGCGTGAGCGAAATCGGAGAATGCGGACAAGACACGAAAGAAAAATAAACAAATACATGAGAGACAAGGACACACAAAGTTGTTTAAGAAAATGCGACGGTTAAGTGCTGTAATGAACACAGATTAAGTGCTATTATATACATATATGTAAGTGCTGGTGAGCTGTTAGTTTAAACCAAATCAAAAACTTCAACAAGGAAAAACTGAAAATGTTGTTGCCATTTTGCTTTAAATGGGTTGGGGAAAAGGTCAATAGGTAGTTGAGTAAAAAAGAGTAGGTTAAGGTTTGAATAGAGGAGCAGCTGTTATATACACTTGATATTTTACCTTGACCTTCTCGACGATCCACATAAACCATGTGGTAACTAAATTAAGCGGCGAGGGCGCGGTCGTGGTGCGATGCATGTTGCGTATAAGCTTTGATAAACCAAATTTCCACTCGATGTCAGATTGCGCCTTTGGTTTTTTTTTTGTGGAAATATGATTTTTATGTTTAAACATGAAAATAAAAACATGATATATCGAATTTGAATTAACTTTCATGAGTTTGATCGTTAAAGAAAAATAAAAAATAAAAGAAAGCATTTTTAAGCCATTTTTGAAGTTCCTTCTAGATTCTTCAATGCAAGCAGTAGCGCTGTAACCGAAAATATTAAAAATATAGCAACATTATTTTTTCTTCAGAAGACAGTTTTATTATGTATTACATATCCACATCAGTTATTATTTCCTACGTTTTAGTAAAATTGGGTGTTCCAGACCAAAAAAGCACATTCGGCCTTTAAATACGTAGTACATTTCAAGTTTCGATTCAGTACATTTTCACAGAATCCAAATGCCGTCACTGATCTGATCCATTATTTATAAAAATTGAAAAATCGCTAACAGTACTTAAACCAATGTATGACAGATACAGCCATGATATGCTCCGAAGAAGTGTTGCCAAACGCAAAAAGAGTAAATATGCTTATTTATCATTATTACTGTAAAATGTTATACATATAATAAGAAATATGCAAAGTTTGATAAAATTCACTTTGAACTTAAAACCATAAAGGTTTCAATTGGTTCAATTGATTTTTAAAACAACTGTAGTTGCGATTTCCGATAATTATATAGTACATCAGTGGTCTCAGATATGTATGTACATGGGTTTACTATAAGTACATAAAAATCGGTAGATATTTATTAATATAAATAGCTTTCAAAGTAGTTTGAAACGAAATGGCTCAGACAATTTGTATCCTACGAACAAATTTCTCCGTATTAAATTTCAAAATTTTGGACACCCATCGAATAATGTTTTAATGCACGTTCCCTCAGAGATTCGTTTGTTTGCTAACTTTTTCCAACCTAAACTTTCCTCCAACTCCCACTCATCTGTACTACAGAGTCTTAAGGTATTCAACCACTGTAACTCGAAATACTTTTTGCAAATTTTTCAAGTATTATGGGGTATAAGGGAATATAAAAATATTATGTAACTTTTTTTAGTGTTAAACATTTTTTTTGTTACAAAGTAGCCACACTAAAAGCCTTCTCCCGAGCTATATATATTTTCGCTTCTGGGCTCCGCGACTCGCACTGTAACGGCCGTAATTTTATTCTTAAAAAATTAAAAATAATCTAGATGAGTCTTACGGAATTTTAAAAACTGTAATTTTTGTGGAAATGGCGAACATTTGAAGAAAATAGTCGATTTAAAAGAAATTGAATAAAAAGTAAGCGAGTTATGCTGCGTGCCATTTTCAAAAACGACGTTTTGAGAAAAAACGCGTTTAAAGTTTCAAATACAGAGCGGAGCGCTGTGACACGCTTATATAATATATAATGTCAAAATTTCTATGAACAAATTTTAGTTTCGACATAAACTTGGTTTTTCCTGATTCGAGTAGGTTAAAGTATTTGTGGGTCTTAAAAATATTCGATATCTTGTAAAATTTACAGTTTGACCCATTAAAAAAAATTTATAACCATTGCTTGAATTTAAAACCGTCAAAATATTTTTTGTTGTGTAAAATTTGTTACTTATTTAATTTCGATAACTTTAAAAACTGAATCATGAATCAAAAATATTGTTGCAATATATGAAAATGTTAAATTAACAAGATAAAAACCACACCCAATACCTCTAAATTCTAAGCATGCTGTGAATTGTTGTAAAATTAATTTTCACAATACTAGCGAATATCTTTCTTTTTAGTCATAAAAGGGTGCTTTTACGGTTGACCCCTATAACCAATTTTTGAACCCTTCTGAATATTTGGCCAAAAAATTATGATACAAATTTCTTTTAGGATGTATGTATGTATACCCTTAAAATATCCTTAAGCCCGTGGTTACCATAAGAAATGTATTTATTTTGTTTTAGATTGAAAATCGCATTCTTCACTATAGCATTACAGTGGCTATCGAAGCCGGTGTTGAAAATAATGGATGATGTAAGCTCTGAGCTGCTGCCGAAGAACTAATGTGGCTACCTTATAAAAACATATGTTTTTTGTCCATCCGGAAAGCAATTCGCCTTATTTTTTGGCGAAGTATTCCGAAGGTTCGAAAAATTTTCAAAAGTATGTTATGGAGTCAGCCGAAAAAGCACCAATAAAAGTTTTAGTTATTACCAGCGTTGCCATTGTGGGCTTTTTTATTAAAAATGGTAGCTCTTTTTCCTTTGTTAGGCATTGGTGTTGGGCGGTAATAGCCCCCCCCCCCACAGACAGGCGTGCAACCCTCCCCAAAAGAATAAGACAATACTTTACACCCATAATATAATACATAGATATTGTATATATATTACAAAACAATATAAAAAATCGTAAGCTTTTTAACAATGAGATTTAAAAGCTTCAAAAATTTCGACTCTTCAAATTTCGCTATTTTTAAAGACAATATTTATAGTTGCAATTGTTATATTTAACTTAGCAATCCTATCTAAGGTTCGCCGCAATCTAAATTTTTAAAATTTCTATTTCATATACAAATTTTTTATTTATTTCTTTATGAAAATTTTGAAGATTTTTATTCTCATATTTGATTCGAAATAAGATTCGCTGTAACAACAGGCACCTTCGTATTGGACGTGTACCACAATTAAAGGACCAGAGTTTACTAATAAGACTGTAGCAGAGTTTGTGGTAACACTATGGAAACCTGTGGTCTATGTGAGGCTATGGCCGCCACCAAAACCTAACCTAAAAGAACAACTCTTCAGTAGCATCTCCATAAATTTTCAGATTGGGACAGCAATCATTAGTTAATGACATGAAATACATTAGTAGTCGGAAGCGTGTCGGGTACTAATGCATACATACATTAGATCCTATTGTCCTTATTTGCTTGTCATTTACACATTTCTTGGTATCCCACTCTGAAAATTTATGGAAAGTTGTTTTGATTTGAGTAAAGTGTATTTAAAAAAATCGTGATGAAACATCCCAAACTCATATTGAACCTCGAGAAAATGATTTCGAGCAAAAACTTATAGCACCATCGCAGGGAGCATATCAAAATCTAGCCACTTTTTTATCCATTTCCATATCGGGCGAATAAAACGCAACACGTGGCTTGCTATCAATGAACGCACCCATATTATTGTTTTTGAAAAGTCATCAAAACATAAATGATCTAATAAAACTTTTAGATAAATTATTATATACATTTTTAAAATTGTACTTGTACTTAAAATATTAAGTGCCGCATGAATCAGCCTCCGTACATTTTGATAATAATTTGTGTATGTGTCAATTTTATGAGTCGAACTACTTCCCACAACTATCGATTTAATATAAGTTTCTAAATTGAATTGAAACTTAGAGAAATTTTGGCAAATTTAATATTTATATAGAAATCAGAAAATCGGATTTTATTTTTATTTCTAGATAAAATACCATTTATAGGTATAATGTTTGCTAATTCTGTCTGTAAATAGGGACATGGTCTAATACGAATTACGTGAAACTGGATAAAAAAACAAGATGTCAAAAACCCAAGCGCATATGAATCGCGTAAATAGCAACCAGCTTCTGAAAATAAAAATATGAAATGATTATGAAAAGAGACTTGAATGCTAATGAAATATTCGGAAAAAAATTAAAATAGCTACTCAGATCTTATGTTGAGTTTTTGAACGAATAAAATTCAAGATTTGATTTTAAGCGCGAATAAACTCTTCCAATTTTGTAGATTGTAACTCCGTCCTCATCACCACTCAGTCCAAATTTTTTCATTAAAATAAAATACAGCATGGTTTAAAAATCAAATATAATACTTATGTATTAAAACTTAATATAAAATTCCTTACAAAATTTTGTACTCTATTGAAAAGTATTAAATTTAATCAAAATTGTATTAAAAATCGTTGTAATATTTCGCTTGCATAAAAATATATTCCAAGATTTCTAACCGTGTAGGAACTACGATTTGTTTTTGAAACTTAAAAATCTTTGAAGAACATCCAAGTGCGGCATTTTGAATAACAAAGGCATAATTTTCTTAAAATTCTAACATTATAAGACTAGACTTAAAATTTGGTAAGTGAATAAAAGTTTTTTTTAGATTTTGAAGAAAGTCGATCAGCTAGGAAATACGATTTATTTTTGAAACTTAAAAATCTCATAGTAATATCGTTTTAAAGAAAATTTCGATATTTTTTATGAAAACACGTTTAAAAACAACAAATTTACAAACACAAAAATGCAATTTGACTGCTTATCCACGGAGTTATGAGCACGTCAAAAAAGTTAGTTCCAAACATTTATATAGATATCTTAAATAGGTTGGTTAAAAAATTTAAAAAAAATTATGTAGAATTCTCTAAACTATTACTGACAGAAAAAAATTTTTAAAAAAATCAGAGATGCAAAAGCAAAATGGTGTTCGATTTTGCGTGGAATGCCCTACATATATGTATATTAGGGTGTTTCATTTTTTTTAAAGGTTCTTCAAATTCAAACCTTAAACCGAAATTCGATTTATTATCAAAAAAAAGTAATTCATGAATTTTTTCAGATTTTTTTGAGGTCATTTACCACTCGCCAATCGCCATTTTAATAAAAAAACTCGCACAATACATTTTTTCCTTTATAATTTTTTTTCATGACTTCTAAACTAAATTTTTTCTTGTCTAAATATTAAAGAATAATAATATCTTTGGGTTAGGTATCGAAAAAAAGATTTTTACCTATCTTCTAAGTGTGAAAATTGGAAGAAATGGACAAAAAATTGCCTAATATTTTTAAGTAAAAAAGCGAAAAAAGCAAAAATTAGACAAGTTTTTGTCCATTTCTTCCAATTTTCACACTTAGAAGATAGGTAAAAACCTTTTTTTCGATACCTAACCCAAAGATATTATTATTCTTTAATATTTAGACAAGAAAAAATTTAGTTTAGAAGTCATGAATAAAAATTATAAAGGAAAAAATGTATTAAGCGAGTTTTTTTATTAAAATGGCGATTGGCGAGTGGTAAATGACCTCAAAAAAATCTGAAAAAATTCATGAATTACTTTTTTTTTATAATAAATCGAATTTCGGTTTAAGGTTTGAATTTGGAGAACCTTTGAAAAAAAGTGAAACACCCTAATGTATATGCATATTTAATGTAACTCCTTATGTTATAAAAGCATAAAATACCGTAAAACGCTGTTTTTTTTAATTTGAAAAGTTTTGGTAGGTTGCAAATGATTTGGTAACAAAGAAAATTTCAAATTTCTCAGTGGCAACGCTGTGCAACCTGGCACAAAGTTCGAAATTTTTACGTTCTTAATTTTCAAACCGTAACCAACGTTTGAATTTTTCAATTTGAAGCACAGTAGAATCGCGAAAAAGTTTCAAGGGTGATTAACTTTTTCGAATTATTATTTTTCTCTGAGTTTTCAAAATCCCAAAAAATGTATGTATAGAAATATATAGAAGCGATAAATATAGATTTTTCGGATATAAGCTGTTCGAATTATTTTAATGCATTTTATCATCACATTTCATTTTGAATTTACGTTCTTTGTTTGGGCTGCTTGAAAGAAGCTGTCGAGACTTGTTTTTTTTTCGTCTTTTGTATGATAGCTCTTAACCAATTTTGTGCGTACATATATTGATTAGATCTGCCACCTGATTTCCATCGTTATTGTTTCCATACCATATTGATAAATTTATTGATGCTTTTAATTACTTCCGTGTAGCTCACATTCGGTTGATTATGTTGCTCGATATCTGATCCATCGTAATCGTTATCATACATTTCGGCTCCTTCGTCATTATCCGTATTATCTTCATTATCTTCATTCCAATTATCAATTTAGTCAATGCTCATCTCAACATTATCGCTCACCTTTGAGAGTAATATATTTATGTATTAATATTTCCTGAAGTGCATCGTCGTAAGCGTTATTTGATTCAAGCAATTTAGCCAATGGAATGTTGTCTTCCTCGTCGTAGTGATCATCATCCCACTTTTGAATCTTATTCCTTGCTTTTATTAGAACAGTTTGCAATTCATCCCAAACTGAATTAAACAGCAATATAGCATCATGAATTGAATAACTTGAATTAGAACGTTTTATGGTACAATAATGTTGCATAACAGCACACTTCGATATCCCAACTTGACCAATCTTATTGGATTGATCCATTGGCTGCAAATGTTTTCTCAAAAAAAAAACAAGATTAACGGAATATATGTATATTGTACAAATAAATAGAAACAAAGTTCGCACTTGCATGTGTCGCAAAACATTAAGATTGTTTTGAAAAAGCGCATACGTTCAGAAAAGTTCACTAAAAAATTAACTATTCAGAGCTGTACGTACGTGAGCGCTAAAATTCGATTAACTTAACCGAGCGATTTACTTTTCTACGCTTTAACTTTTCCGCGTTTCTACTGCACTTATTTCTATGAGTGTCGGTAAATATCAACGTACCTACATAAGACTTTCTATGATATGCAGACAAAACGAAATAAATTTATTGAATGAAATGTATTTTATTTTGCTTAGCAACGGCAGTGGAACTGGTATTTACCGGTTCATGAGTAGATACTCCAAAAACTATCGTGAACTATCAGTTTTGCGAACATTGTGCCGGATGGAAAGTCACTGATTTGAAGATTTTATAATATATAAACTTAATTCTAAACATTTCGTCTAATCTAAACACATATATGTACATACATAGCAGTTTTGAACTATAAAATAATTTTCATGCTTCTTAGTAAATTAATAACCATAAAATTGAATTGTTAAAATTTTTGATTTTGCTCTATACTTTGTCAAGCTCGAGTTTCTATCTTTAAGATACAATTATTTCATTTGTATCTGTAAGATTTCTCTGTAATTTTAATAAAAGCTCGCAAGTCTGGGCAGTTGATGGACTTATAGCAAATTCCTTAGTGATTCCACTTGACCAAAACTGAATGAAATACATCCTATTGGATGCCTAGAGCAAATCGATGGTGGAGAACCCCAATCACTAGAAAGATTGCTTGTATTCAAAATTTGGACAAGCAAAATTCCTGCTTCTTTACTTCACATCGTATGACTCTGTCAAGGTACTCCGTTGTCTTGTTGTAGCGAGTTATTAAATAATATCATGTCAAGGACAGAGGCTTTTCCATAAAAGTATTAATCGGTGTTCGTCTTAAATAATCCACACTGAGCTCACAATTTTTATTTAAAAATTTAACAGAGGTGTTGATAAAGTGGTGGAAACAATCAAAACTTTTAAAAGTTTGGAAATGTCTGAATATAGCCTTATCCATACACAGAAAAAAAAGATTCTATGATATCAAACAATTTCGTGTCCGATTTCAATGAATTTTTTGTATGATTTTCAGTCATAGAAACAGTTTCTCTGAAATAACAAAAGATGATTTGTTGAAACTTAAAATAAATTAGTTGATTTCAAGAAAACATTTGTTAATTTTCCTAAAGTTTTTGTTGAAATTTAGAAAAAATTCGTTGGTTTCATAAAAATATTTGTTAATTTTCCTAAAGTTTCTGTTGAAACTTAGAATAAATTCGTTGGTTTCAAAAAAACATTGTCTAATCAGGGAAGCTCCTGGTTCAAACCCCGGTGACGGCATAATTTTTTTTTTAATTTTTTTATTTTTTAATTTAAAAGTATTTAAAAAACAAAAAAAAGAAGTATATTAAAAAATAACGGACTTTTTTTTATTATTAACATAAAAGGCAGTTTCAAGATATTTTCAATTTATACAAATACAGTTCTCTACTTCTTTTTGTTTTTTAAATACCTTTAAATTAAAAAATTTAAAAAAAAAATTATGTCGTCGCCGTGGTTTGAACAAGGAGCTTCCCTGATTAGACAATGGAAGTTTTTTATTTGCAATATCAGTGAAACATTTAGCTGATTAAGCTAAAATATTTTGTAGTAAAATCAGTTAATTTGAATTTGAAAATCCAAAGAACAAAGGGTTTTGATTTTCCAAATTTTTTCTTTGATTCAAAGAAATGAATAGTTGAATTCCAGAAATTTTATTCATAGAATTGCAATTCTTTGATTTTACCAATTCTGTTTTTCAGTGTATAAAACGATGATGCTTTAATTCACGTCAGTTACTTCCGCCGACGAAAAGCTTCAATTTTATTTATTTTTTGATGTAAGACCTTTAACCAAATATCATAGCAGCATGAGATTTTTGAGCACTTAATGGAACACTTATTTGATTTCTGTATCCATGGAGATACAGAAGATATACGCTGCAACATAACTTTGCGCTAAATAACATTTTCATATGCATTATAATTTGCACCTGCTTATATTGGGACAATTCTGACTTTTGCATATTTTAAGTCCTTAAATGCTTGTTTGCTTTATTTCGTTAGCACTTGGCAATACCTAACTGGCTTACAAGTGGTCTGCTTATAATTGAGTCCAGAAACAAACTACATATCGCACACATTTCACTTAAGAGTCACAACTCAAAATTTTTCATTTTCGAGATTACTCGTTAAAACTGTTCATCATAAACATATCTACCAGCACAAAAGAGATAAGATAATTTCTTGCTATACTTTGCTGTCAAAAAAAGTTTTTTCTCTCTTCGTGCTGCAATTGAAATTAGGCTGCAATATGTAAAAGTGCTCTATTTTTAGTTGTGCCGGAGAGTTAAAGTTGTTATGATCACTGCGATCAAACCATACTCTTTTAGTACCTTCTACTAAATAACCACACTTTGTTTCTGGCAAATAGTTCACGAGCTCCAAAACGGTTTTTTGCGTTTTCTGAAAATTTTAAAATTTTGAGCTATGACTCTTTAGTTAAATGTGTGCGATATATATATGTAAGTTTTACGATTGCCTGTATATGACATTATTAAAGGAATTGGTTAAAGAACCAAACCAAAAAAAAAGTGGAGAAAATTATAACATAAAATACTACCTGTATCCGTTGATAGGTGTCTGACATCATAGCAATCAGCAGATTGATCAACACAACCACCGAAACCAACATGTAAACACCAAATACAATTTTGAATAGATATTCTACCCAATACGGTTGAGTGGGCGTGGCTAACTGTTTAATTTTGTCAACTTGCGTTTGTTCGGTCGTCGTTTGACCGAAGACAGCGAAAAAGAGCAGCTCGAACGAATTGATTGGATGCATGCGCACTATGCAGGTTGATTCAAGAGGTGGAGATAATATGACGACCGCAAACACGCCCATCAACACAACAAAAATAAAATCATTTGAGCACATAATCGAAGTGGCGCCCATTATTTAGTTGTGAATAATCATGAAATACCCAATGCATTGTAGAATTTAAAAATAAAACGGAAGAGAAAAAAAACCAAGAAAAATGATTAGTATTGTTTTGTGGTAAATACCAACCTGTATGCGTTGATAAGTATCCGACATCATAGCAATGAGTAGATTTATGAGAACAACAACAGACACGAGTAAATAGATGCCAAACACGAGTTTGAAAAGGACCTCGGTCCATTCAGGACGCAAGTGACGCATTGGGTTGATGTCCACGGTAGTCGTTTGTCCAAAGACGGCGAAGAAGAGACGCTCAAAAGCCAAGAATGGTGTCATCGGCCCTTTGATTTTTTTGTTTGTTTGAAATGTGTCATACATTTTTCGATGTTTGAGTATTTATAGAATGCAATGCAGTTGGAAGTTGATTGATAATACAATTCACATTAAATATTTCTAATTAAAAGTTCTAGTAAACTTTGCGGCTGCGTGTAGTTATTATAACAATAGTGGTCTTGAGCTAGTGACACAGTAAAAGCAGCGCAATTCATCAACTTTAAGTTTTTTGATTGTTTTTTTTTATCGGTGCGTGGAAAGCAGCGGAAGCATCAAAAACTTGATTTTGTATGCGAAGAACCATGCCAAAATATGCAGCTTTTATATATAATTTTTAATATTACATAAAATTCATGCGTCCTTAACTTAATAAAACCTTAAAATAAACATTGAGAAATGGATCAAGGGATCCAAATATCAATAACGACAAAAGTTCCTTTGTAATTGAAACTATTCTCAAGTATTCCAACTTAGAAAAATGCATAAAAGGGAAAACAAAAACTAAGTAAATAAAAAAACGTGCATTGTTGAATAAAAAATCTTGTTTTTTTAGTAATACATATAATGAAGGGATCACATACATGTCAAAACAACACTGTAAGCTTTTTGTCTTTTTGTCAGAAAATGATTAAGCTTTTCTTTGTGGCTCTGCATATTATTCCCATTTAAATACTATAAATTACGTAGTATTCAAAATTTCTGACTGTTTAATACACGCAGAGCTTTGACATGTCGCTGAAGGAAATAGTGTTGCTTTGATAAATCTTCTACTCGTCAAGTTGATTGAAATATTTTTATTTACGATAAGAGAAGCTAAGAGAAACCACTAACTTAAAATCGTATAGCCTTATTTTGAAGCACTTTTAGATTTTCGTAGCATTTTTAAAAGATCAAATAAATTCTGTTTATCAACACTGAGAAAAAAGAAATTTTTTGTTATTTGAACTCGGCATCTGATTGAAAATAACAAAAAAGGAATTCAGTACATGGAAAAAAAGTTTTGTGAAAAATATCGTGTGATATTAAAAAAAGCAAATAATCAGGGAAACTGTCGTATAGCCCTGTAATTTCTAACTTCATGGTATGCTCAATATAAATTGATGGGTTAACTGCAAGTATTATTACAGTTTCAGAATGGAAAATATTCAAAGTGGTTAGGTAAAAAGTTAGTTAGCAAAAAATACTCATTATTAATAATTATTGAAAATATCATATCATCAGTAAATAAAAATTACAGGGCAAACTGTAAAAGCTTCAAAGCGTATCACATAATAAGTCATTTATTTTCTGATTCGATATTACTTTTTTGTTATCTGTAATGTAGATGTAGGGTTAAAAAAAGATAACTGTGTGAATGTTGCCAGACTGGTTCTCTGTCTCATGTTATGTTAAAAAGTATGGTTTAAAAAAATTATGATTATAATGAAATGTAGAATTTGCATTTATAAAATAATTTTGGAGTAAACGTTACATTTTACTGTGTGTACACTGTAATATTTCATTGACACTCATAATCAATTATTAGAGTTTTTCGCTTATTATCCGGGCAAGACAGGGTAAAACTGTAATTATTATCGAAAATCCAATGAATTTTTACAGAACTTTTTTTCTTTTTTTTTTGTAGTAAAACATAAATAATTACGTAAAATCATGATCGTGCTGTGGGACCGAACAAATAACATATCAAACTGCAAGCGCATGATTTAGCTACGGCGCCGCAGAAATAAATTAGATTTTTGCCATTTTTAACTTCAAAATAAAATCTTGAATTTGTTTCTATTGAAAGAACACGCGTTTTACTTCTATTTAACAAGATCACCAATTGATTCAAAAATTTTCGGTTGAATTTTACAATCTCGTTTTGAAGAACCACCAAATCAACAGAAGAAATTAAAACAACCCGCCTGATTTAATACAAAAATATTTTTACCTTTTTTCAGTGTAGTGAAAATGAATATCATTAATAATATTAAATCCAATTTTTAATCTTCATAAAAGACATCACGGTGGGCTTTGACCAAGTTTAAATGCAAGGTAGAGTTACACCTTTACAACTTTAAATCGGAGTGCATCAAAAAGAGCTTTTTTTTAATAATATTTTTTTTTAATAATGTTTTTAGTAATACATATTACATACATATGTATGACATGCGTATGAAATTTAAATAACATTTGATTTTGCTAAACTTTTGACACGATTTCACGCATGAGCAAACCATTTTTTTTTTTTATTTGCGTGGTTGATTTGATTTTTGTGTGCAATCTTTTTTTGTGCCAATTGCATCTCAATAGAAACAAATTGCTGCATTTTGATGTTAAGAGTAGAAGAAATAAAATTGTAAGTAGTGAGCTTCTTGCAATCTGAAAGCTTCTGAAATGCCATGGACCCCCACATGATCAAACTCTTTTTATATTTAACAGTATAGTGGCTTGAATAACCTACGTTTCCTTTTTCTTATTATCCATAGATATTAAATCTCCGTTTACTAAGAATGGCCTGGACCAAAACTGGTGTGCTTTTATTAATATTACCTTACAGATTATATTCAAAAGAGATTACAAAAAATTTATGAGAGTTGTGTCCAGGTAATTCTTGCAAAGATCAGTACCCAATATCATTGATTTTCATTGATTCAGTCATTGTTCTACAAACACCAATTTGAACTTGACATTTTAGAATCGGCCGAAATTGATTTTTACAACTTATACATTTATATAAAATTACTTGACACTTATATCAGGACTTTGAAGAAAAAAACTTTTTTTTTTCATAATATCCAATTATGAATTTTAGATAATTTGGTGAACGAACAATCCTATCAGTGCAACTGGAGTTAACAGACTTCACGTATGAGAAGATTGAAAAAAATTTAGTAAATATTTGAAAATTCATATGTATATATGTTGGAATAAAAAATTTTCAGCAATATCCTGATATACATACATACATATGCACGTGTCAACTAAATTTGTTGAAATGAGCCCCTTGCTTAATGAACCCTTAATTTTTTTTTCTTCTAACGGCAACAGCCTTTTGCCGAATAGTACAGTCTTAGATGAGGATTGGGCGGACAGAACGGCACATGTACATGGTAGGTCGTTATAGGTTTTTTCTTGGAATCGTGTTCATTACACTAAATTTAAAGTAATTTCAACCTCAGACACTACAAAAGGTACTATGTAGATGTCATACTGTTTTGATAGAAAAGTAAAGGTTTTCCTGTGATCAGTTCTCAGTTCAGAGACGTTAACAGCGGTTCGCGATGTCTAAAAATTTTTAGCAACCTGACGTGTGCTGTTCCGTTCGCACACTCCTTAGATACTGTAGATAAGTGTGTATCAGCTCATCAAAATATCGCTCCATCGTCAACTTATAATTACATACTCCAAAACCGATTTATATTTTTTTTGGCTCAAAATTTTCCGAACATATAGGAGTACCATCCCCGAAAATTGTATTTATGATTTAATAAATTTTAATATTCCATTGATATTTTTGTTAATTTTTCGATACTTTTTCGATTTTTTTTTTGTAATTTTTATAATACATATTTTCAAAGCTTTGAAATCTTCAGTTTTTTTCAATTTTTTAAAGTTTTCTATTTTTTGTAATTCTTAAAAAATTTTCAAAATTTTGATATCTTTAATTTTTAAAGTTTTTCCTTTTTTCTAAGTTCTCTGTTTTTTTGCAATTTCAAAAATTTTAAAAAATTTAAAAATTTCAAAAATTTGCATAAAACAGAAAATTTAGAAAAAAAAGAAAAGCTTTTAAAATGAAGATTAAAGATCACAAAATTTTGAAAATTTTTTAAAATTTGCAAAATAAATGAAAATATTTTAAAATTTGCAAAATAAATGAAAATTTTTTAAAATTTGCAAAATATAGAAAACTTAAAAAAATTGAAAAACTTTAAAAAATTGAAAAAAGCTGAAGATTTCAAAACTTTGAAAAAATTATAAAAATTGCAAAAAAATTCAAAAAATATCGAAAAATTAACAAAAATATCAATGGTATGTTCGAGTTTTTTTAAGTTTCATAAATCTTTACTAAAATGCTTGTTAAATCAAATAGGGTGAAACAACATGGATAAAATTTTCAGGGATGATACTATATGTTCTGAAAATTTTGAGCCCAAAAAGCTGAAATCGATTGTGGAGTATTTGAGAAATTGATGTTTTCTTGAAAGTCATCTTTTTTATCTTTTAGCATATCGGTCATTCTTTTAATAAACGCATACTTTGTCGTTATTGACGTTTTTGAAAATTTTTTGAAACGAAATATCTCAAAAGCTATTGGAGATAGGATAAGAAATTCCTGAATCATTTTTGTTAAGTAATACTCTAACTTTATAAAAAAATTAAAAAGATTTAAATAAATTTGTTGAAGCACTAATTTTTTTAATTAAAAAAATTTTTCTCAAACATTTTCTATATAACACCTTTTTTTATTATTTTTTTATATGCATGTGCATGTGCTTTCATATCGAAATTCCCGCCATAACCTTGGAAACTACGATTTTTTACTGATGACGCGCACCATGTTTTTTCAACACAAAATTCGGCACAAAATTTTTTTTTTTGTAATATTATTTTTAATCAGTCCTAGGAATGTATCTGCATTCAAATCAAAGTTTCCGCCATAGCTTTTGAAAATAAGAGTTTTTTATGAGTCTAATTGTGTGAATTGTATGATATTTTCTAAAGTTATGTCGGGAATTTTGATTTGAATACAGATAATTTTAAGGATTGATTAGAAATAACATAACAAAAAAGAAAATAACACAAAATAAAAGAAAAAAAAAATTTTTTTTGTTGAAAAAACATGGTGGGCGTATCAAAAAAAATTCGTAGTTTCCAAAGTTATGGCGGGAATTTCGATATGAAAGCACATGCATTCTTAGGATTAATTGGGGAAT
Source organism: Meiosimyza platycephala (assembly GCA_963662105.1). Classification (NCBI taxonomy): domain Eukaryota; kingdom Metazoa; phylum Arthropoda; class Insecta; order Diptera; family Lauxaniidae; genus Meiosimyza; species Meiosimyza platycephala. The sequence goes on along the minus strand of OY759210.1, from coordinate 293,196 downwards.
AGCATATAAAAAAATAAAAAAAAGGTGTTATATTGAAAATATTTTGAGAAAAATTTTTTTAATTAAAAAAATTTGTGTTTCAAGAAATTTATTTAAATCTTTTTAAGTTTTTTTATGAAGTTAGAGTATTTCTGAACAAAAATGATTAAACAATTTTTATCTTATCCCCAATAGTTTTTGAGATATTTCGTTTCAAAAAATGTTCAAAAACATAAAAAAAAAACGAAGTGTGCGTTTATTAAAAGAATGACCGATATAGATAACGTTTAGATATTCATTTATTCAGATTTGCAGTTCTTTTGTCATCTACTAGTACACATTTTAATTTTCTTTCACATGGGGGGTGTGGCATCGATTAAAAAAAAATCTGACGTGCTGGAGAAAAACCAAATGTCAAATATCATTCAGTCGAGATATCTACAACGCATAAGTCGATGTTATTGTGTTCAACACTAATTGTTGACATGCCAAACATAACGAATTGATATGATACAATCTGTTATCTGCTATAATGATGTAAACTCTCTGCATTAAAAAGTTGACGTGAGGTTTTCCTTGACCCCCCTCCCCCTTGGTGAGATTTGGTGAGATTTTTCTGAACCCCCTATTTTGACTCACGTAATTAATGGACGGCCCCTAATGTATTCATTCATAAATGGTTAACACGCGTTATTTGATGTTACCATGATGTTAGTAATAACAAAAATAATTGCTTGGCTCATTTATTGCCGCCATTCTATTTTTCTCCGAAAAACTCTGAACGTAACTTAGCTTACTAATTGTTTAAGACTACACTGATGTGCATAGGGCCTGTGGGATCAATGTCACATTTTTAGGTGTTATAAGAATGGCAAAATTTAATCAGTACAACATTAAGGATGCTTTGTTAGAAATAATGCATGATATGTATGGCTTAAGTGCAAAAGCTTAAAATAAAAAGAGAGTAGCAATAAAACTTCAAATTGAAAGAGCATCGATGCCAAATTAACAATATCGTTAATGGAACATTCCAAATGTAGTCATGCGGAACAAAACAATAAAAATTTAAATCAAATAATAAAAATTAAAAAAAAAAAATAGTGACGAACACTGAGAACATCAATTGGAAAACTATATAAGCTGGTCATTCCACATAAAATTGAGTTATTTAAAAATCCTTAGCAATACATTGATTCACAACACCGATGATGCATCTTTAAAAAATTGGACGAAGTTTTTAAAGTTACTAAAACATGCCCATTGATAACTTAAACTTATGTTGAAACACACTAAAAGCTATTTAGAGATTACTTCGTCCTAAATTTGGGTACGAGGTTCGCTGTAATGTGAGAGAAAACATTGAAGGCGACACTTAAGACATCCATAATAAATTGCGTGAGTGAAATCGGCGGTAAGGACCAATAAGAACTTACGATCATCTTTGTGCTTGCGCCTGAACTCGCTTAATAAACTCCGGCTATCAACGTAGCGATCGGTGGGTGGAGGGCGTGGTGTAGGCATGTCATCTGTGAGAGTTGAGCGGAAGATAAAGTTGGACATCGTGAAGATTAGTACATTTCAAATAAAAAAAGGACACCTATAAGCAGGTCTGCACTGTGGTTCGAAATGCAATAAGTACAACGCTGAGCTTAGATTTCTTGACTAGCTCTTTTCAGAACAGATACTTATCAAGCCGTTATTGGTTTATCTATACATGTTAATATGACAAATTTAAGAAAACGAATTCTAAAACAATTTGTGCTGTTCGTGACTAGCAACTGTCATAGCCTTTGTTTTCATAATATTTACATATGTACGGTTTCTGATTTTTTTCTGTAATAAACATTTAACTCACCATCACTAAAGTAGCCACGGTTTCTATTTTTCTTCTCAAAGCTGCGCAAGTCCTCTGGGGTGAAATTCGCAAATGACTGATTAAGTGCAACGATGTGCATCGAAAAGCCAAATACGAAAATAGCCAAAACGGCCAAAAACCGTGCCAAGTCCTTCAGTAAGTCTCCAATGATGATTGCCCATGGTCCGAAGAGATGGTGGAATGATAAAAAGTCTAAAATTTGAACGCACGCAAGCAGAAATGCTAATGCAAAGCACTGATTTCTGCAGTAGACTACTGTTGGCCAATACTCTTTGGAAATAAAGGCAAACGCAGTCACATGCACCCCAACGCCAGCCATTCCGAGCAGCAGCACCATTAGCTTAATAGATCCCAATCCTGATTTATCTGATGGATTTGTCAGCTCGAACAAAAGTAAGCCACTCAACCAAATGAGAAGCCCAATTTCGTACCAGTAGGGGACTAAACTTAGGCGAAGGACTGGATAAATCGGCGTTATACCAACAATACTCAAATGTATCATTAAGTAAATATGTGAGGTAAGGTAGGACATGAATTTGATGATTGGAACTTTGTTGAACTTATGGCCCATAGGAAAAGTAAACCCTATCCACACCGGCGGGCAAACAATGAAAGCGACTAACAGAAGCAGTATTTTCCATGAAGCCCAGGTAAGTGAACCACGCCACAGTTCCTATGAAGTAAAACAAAACCCAGAGTTAACAGATAATATTTTACATTTGTATTGCACTCACCTGAAGGTACCTTTGCACTACGGTATGCGCTATTACTTCCTTTTGCTCATTTTCGATGAGCACATCTAAAAATTCTACATTTCGCTTGTCGGTTGCTTGAAGGATTTTCCCCGCTGAGTCGGATCCTGCTGCTAGTGCAAGCAGCTCCGTGGCCATAACCTCACATTGCTTACCCGCTGCTACCAGATCTTTTGCACGTTCTTTTTCCTAGTTTGTGGGAAATTAATAAAAGTTTTTAAAAAATTTACGATGACGTTATTTTTTTATATGCTTTCACTTACTTTCGTAGAAAGGTTTATATAAATATTTGACAATTTTGCAGCAGTGTCGACTGGCGCAGGGGACACAAGCACAAATTCTTGAATTGGCTTGTTATTGTGATTTTTCGACACAACCATTAGATTATAAACAAAACGCTTATCTTCCATAAGACCGTATGTGTCATGTTCTTTGTTCATGAGGTAGCGCAGTACATCGTTGTGTCCTTCAGATGCTGCAAACCATATTGCAGCACAGCCGTAGTTTGTTTCGGATTTGGGGGAGGCCCCTGCCTCGCATAGAAGCTTTACGACTTCTAAGTAACCGGCTTTGGCAGCACAATGTAGTGGTGTCCAACCGTTTCTGTCGGTTGCATTTATTTCTGCACCCTGACCCAGCAGAATCTCCACCATTTGCAAGTGACCGTACGTTGCGGCGGTATGCAAGCCTGTCCTGCCATGACGATCTGTCGATTGGAGGAGTTCTGCCGAGCGACTCAGAAGCAAACCAACCACTGACATGTGACCACCGAAGCAGGCTAAATGAAGTGGATTGTAGCCCTATTAAGTAAAATCAAATGTTGTAAATTTAAGGACTAAATGCGATAAAAACATACATTTTCCGTTGTTGCTGCATCTACCTGTACACCAGCTGAGTTTAACAATAGGCGCACAACATTTTCATTTCCCGAAAAAGCTGCCAAATGCAATGGCGTCATGCCGGACTCAGCACCTAGCTCACCGAACAAACTTTGTCCTGTTGGGGGCTCTGATTTCACAGTCGCTGGTACACTTATCAGCAATTCTCGCACAGTGTCCGCCTGTCCGTAGTAGGCTGCTACATGTAACGGCGTCAGACCCAATTTCTTGCTAGTTATCCTTAACGAATTTGTGCTCTTTAGTGCATCTAATACCTGACCATGTCCATTTTGCGCTGCTAAATGCACTGCCGTGAAACCAGCCTTATTTTCATCTGTGCATGAGGCACCTGCACGTACCAACGCTTTAACCACATCGGCATGACCACCCTCAGCAGCTAACTGCAGCGGCGTCGCATCAGTCAATTTATTTCTAGCCGATATCACGCCTGTTCGATCAAACTTCATAAGTTCCTCGATCACTTTTACCGAGCCCTGCATGGCTGCGATATGCGCGCAAGTATTACCGTCTTTACTTGTAGCATTTACCAAGGAAGGATGTTCCTGTAAGAACAATTTGGCCACTTCAGAGTAGTTATTTTGTGCGGCGACGTGTATGGGCTTCTGACCCAAATCGTCTGTTGCATCTATGTTAGCTCCAAGCTCAAGCAGGAGCTGACATACCTCCATTTGGCCACTGGCCGCCGCCAAATGAAGTGGAGTTTGTTTTCGTAGAGTAAGGATATCAATGACGGCATTGTGGTCCTTGATGAGGAATTTCACCAAGTGCGTAAAGCCATTCATTGCCGCCAGATGCAGTGCTGTCCGACCAACACGCGATTTCGAGTTAATGAAAGCCTTATTGGTCAGCAGCGCATCACAGACGTGTAAATATCCTCGTTCGGCTGCTAAATGAAGAGCTGAACGTCCCTCTGTATCGAAGACATCAACGCGAGCATGATTCGCTAGAAGGTTGTTGACTAAGTCCATGTGACCACGATGGCATGCAATTAGCAGCGGTGTCCAACCGACGGACGACTGTCGATTTAAAGCTTTTTGTATGTCAGTTGGATTCATGTGCGACACCATTTCCATGAGAACATCGTTATTTCCCGTAAGAGCACAGTAATGAAAAGCAGTCTCCAAAGCAATGCGGGTCTGAATCGACACATCAGCACCATTCTCGAGCAACATACGGACAATTTCTTTATCGGATTCTGGAATTTTGACCTCCTCTTTTGTTATTTGGCATGTAAAATGTAGTGCAGTTGCACCGTCATCGTTGACAGAGTTTATGTAGGTCGTTGCTTTATCAGGACCATGCTTTTGTTTTACAGTTTCAATAAGATGTCTAACGATCTCTGGATGACAAGAACGACAGGCCATATGCAATGGCGTTTCACCGGTCTAGATAGCGAAACGATTAATTTAAATTGATTATATCCGGATTGTGTAGCTGCAACTTACATTAGACTTGTAGAGCGGATCTCCACCATCTTCGAGAAGTTGCGTTAGTGTTGCCAGATTTCCGTGCCGTGATGCTACATGCACAGGTGTCAGGCAATCATCGGTCGTTAAATTAGGACTAGCACCGGACTTAAGGAGCATCAGAGCGCATCGGTCACCGTCCTTCACTCGGGCAGCAATATGTAGAGGTGTTTCGTGCAGTTTGCCACCACGGACATGAACATCTGCGCCGAAGCCAAGTAAAGTCTCCACAACAGCTGGTTTGGCAGACTCCACCGCTATATGCAATGCGGTATAGTTTTCCTAAAAAGTACAAAATGTTGTTATGAAAGAAGAATAAAGAGCCTCTGAACTTTAACTTACGTTGGTTGTCACATCAACCTTTTCGCCTTTCTGGAGCAGTGTGTTAATAATACCCGTATGTCCATACGCAGCCGCCGTGTGTATACTGCGAGCACCATCTTTGTTTGGCATATGTAGGTAAACGCCTTTCTTAAACAGCATCGTTGCACATTCCGCGTGACCATTTAACGACGCAATGTGCATTAAGGTGCTGCCATCTTTAGTACGCTCAAATATACTCGCCTTAAACTTGTCAGCTAGAATTTCAATGACGTGGGCATGACCGTTTTCCGCTGCTAAGTGCATGGGAGTGCGATCTAAAAAAACAAGATCTGAAATAACTCTTTCTCTCTAGACTTGGAAAATCAGTTCATACCTTGGTTGTCTGCAATGGATGCTGAAGCTCTCACTCCGTAAAAATACTTGAGTAGAGCTTCGTCGCCTTCGGCTGCAGCTATGTGAAGCGGTGTTTGTCCCTCTCCATTTTGTGTGTCGACATTAGTACCGTAATCAACTAAAATTCGTACCATATCGACGTCTCGCCGTCTGGCGGCCAAATGCAAGGCCGTATCTCCATTGGCAGACGTTGCCTGCAAATGATAAAGAAAAAAGAATCTGAAAATGTACTTAGCTCAAAAACTATGCCCACAAAGTGGGCAGGATCGAATTATATGGATGCCGTTGTATCTGGTGCAGGGCCGTATCTACTACATAGGGCGACTCCAAGAAGCAAATTGTTTTTTCAAATTGTTGTGTCAGTCGCGTAGTGTGAACATTTGGCACTCTGGGTGAAGAACCAAAATAAATGAAAAAATCGCATAGATATGTTCAAAAAAACTTCATGTTATAGAATTCTTCGGGAACACTCGAAATCGAAAATTTATTCATATCACGCTTAATACCTGCATACTACAAGGCCTTCGGTTGACACTTGCCTTACTTGAAAGATTTTGAACTGCAAAAGTAAGTGGGCGTGTTAGTAGAGCGCACAATAGAAGCCAGAAAATGTGCTTTTTTTTCATTTCATTTCTTTTTAGAGTTCTCAATTAGCTTATAGAAATTTTGAGAATAAAGTTTGTTGTTTAAAAATGCACGTAAGGTATTGAAAAATACCGTCATGCAAATGTGCTAATGTTTTTTAATTTTTTTTTTATTCACGTATGTATGTATTTATTTCGGAATAAAGCCGAAAATCTGCAAGGTAGGCGTAATTCTTTTCCTTTCCTGAAATTTTGGAAACGAGCGTGGAAGGTCGAAATTCTCGCTCTTATTTTTGAAAGCTAGCGCGATAGGTCTGGACGTCCAATTACATCGTGTGAAATCGCTTCGCATGTATATATTTTTTTTCTAACTTGCCACTTAAGTTCATTTTCGCATATGTATATTTCGCACATATTTGAATCTTGAAGCAGTGGTGTCAATTCGGTAGGGCTGGGGAGGGCATTGGCCCACCCCCATTGATCTGATACTAGGTAATATTCAATACAACACTTCAATAAAACCATCTAATAGTGGTGGAATTATAATTCTTGCCCCCCCCCCCCCAAGATTTTGGTGAAGTGACGCTCCTGTCTTGAAGTGCAATTTCTCAAAAACCAGTAAAATGTACTTACGCCGTTGTCATAGATGTATGTAATGTTCTATTTAACGACTACTTTGAAAATTCGCAGATGCATCGTAGACAACATCCTTTAAGTTTAAGAATGTTATGCTAAACGTGCCTTGAATGCTTTATAAGCATTATATGTAATTCATTTTGTGTTACACTCCAGAAAACGACAAAATTGTCTGAATCGCAACAAGTTTATTTTTTGTGAACAAACTTAGAGATCTTCACTTTACGGTATAAATGTGAATGGGTTGCGTGTCTTCAAATTTCGAATGTCAAATTTACTCAGAAAATTCAATCAACACGCAAAACTTTACGCAATACCCTGCTTTTACACGCTGTTGAAGTTACAAACGACATTTTACACCATTTGAAACACGCCTACTTTCAAATAACTATTCCATCCGATTTACTGCAAAAAATAACATTTCAATATGTTGGTTTTTGTAAGGGTTGACACATATATGAATTAACTATCAACTTATTTCCTATCTCAACTTAAACTCGGGCAATATCTCGAATTTTGATACATTTAATTTATTATTTTATTTGTTATCAAATCTGTATTAGTACGAGAGGCAGCGTTACATTTTTCGATGCAATTTCCTTCCACTTAACATTTTTTCCAAATGATAGTTTAAGTATAGCTAATAATAATAAGCGTAAGCCGCCAGAATATTGGTGGGCCTGGTTGTGAGAGGCCAACAAAAAAAGCGTTGAGCAATAACTCGGAAAGTAAGCCAAAAATAGAAAAATATGTCAGGACCAATGTTGCAGAGGAGAAAAAAGCACATCGATTTCATGCCAGAAAAGTTCCCAAACGACAATATTTGGCCCACTTTTCACCGTTTTAAAGTTTCCAGTAAATTCTCTAATTTTAAGCAAAAATAGTTATTTTGGGCTCGAGAATGGCTCGACCGATTTGAATAATTTTTTTTTTTGTTGGGCAAGGCTTATAGCAAAAAATAGTTTGTATGGAGAAAACACACATAACTTGCTATTGAATTAACTTGCACCATCTTTTTCGATTTTTCTTATTTTTTTCGTATGTATATATGTTGTCCATTAGGTTTAGCTTAGGCTAAAAAACTTTTTATATCTTTTTGTTATGGGTCAAATTTATAATTTTAATCTTTCAAAATAAGATTAAAAACTTTTATTTAGGGTGGCCTTCATATAAAAATATTTTTAAAATATCTAAGTGAAAAGATCGACTAATCGATTCACACCGCATTCACACCACGTAGCTTTTATATTAACGCATAGCAAAAGCTACAAAACTTTTATTTAGGGTGCATATTTAGGGCGGCTTTATGCAAACATATTCTAAAATAGCATTTTGACAAGGACCGGTCAATCTATTCACATGGAATTTACAGCACGTGGCTTTTATATTAAGAGAATTAGCATAACACTTTTATTTAGGGTGCATATTTAGGGTTAGCCTTAGACAAACATACATATTTTGAAATATAATTTTCTCGAAGGCCTCTTAATCGATTCTCATGGGGATTTTATATTAAGAGGCACAGCTTAGCCGGGGCAGCTAGTTCTTAATATTTTTAAAGTTTTGTAAGGTGTAAATTTTTTTAGAAATCGATTTTTATTTTGTCTCAAAAAATACTTTAACCTATGTTTTTAGAATCAGGAAGAAGCTTATGGCAAAATATTGAAATTTTGGAAAAATAACCAACATTTTAAAATGAGTGGCATGCTTGAACCACGTATTGGCTTTCAAAAAGAGTCCTTTATTTCGTTACTAACATACATAAATCATCTCATTTGCTGAGACGAAAATTGGAAATGAACCTACAAAAGTTTAATGGCAAAATTAAAGTCAATAGATGTTGGGCAGAAGTGTCAAATTTCGTCATAAATGTCAAGTAAGCCCAGAAATGTCAATATTTTTGCCATCCACAAAGTGTGGAACTTAATACTATGGAGACAGTAAACTGTATCTAACCATGAAGCCAAAAAATAAAACTGTCTCCATACTGATCGTCTCGGAGATAAAAAAACGGTAGCCAACCATGATGGGGCTGTAAATTCTATCAAATAAATGGCTTTTTTCAAAAAAATACACAATTTTTTTGATTTGATGCTCTGTCAACTCTGAGAATGATTCCCGGCTGCCTGCGTATTAACCGGTTAAGCAAACTACCACGTTGTAAAGAGTAAATAGGAATAAGCAGATAAAGTTCAGTTAAGCAAAAACTAATACCTTTTTATCCCTCTCTTACTTTACATATGTAAATACAATTTCTTCGGCACAAGTATGTTGGAAACTTTGCTTTCTTACCTTAAGTTGTTCCGCCGTTTGTGCTGATAACAATTCTCTGCACATCGACTGATTTCCAGCTTCAACAGCAAGCAGCAACGGAATTTTTCCTCTCTGAAAGAGTATAAAAATGTTAAGGCCATAAATTTTAAGAAAAAAATCATAGCTCGAAAAAGCTGCATAAAGTCTTTTTTATTCAAACATTTGTCAAAACCGTTTTTCCCGACCAAAACTACTTTGGTATAAAATTAACCTTAGAGATAAAGGAAAACGAGTTAAAACGCAGTATGCCGTTCATTACTTCGAAAGTATTTCATAAAATAAAAGTTTAATCAAGGGTTGTAAAAAACATTTTACTTACCTACGAGTGGGGTAGAAAAGTAAAAAAATAAGCTAATAAAAATCTATACTGCCTCCGAAATATCGTAACTTGAAATCTATTACATAGGCCTACATACAGATCTACATTAATTCTAGTATGGCAGGATGATCGGTGATTAAAAGAGATATCGATAAAATTTAAAATGGGTTTTGAAAGTTAAGAATAATACTTTCAGATGCCGCAACCAGTTTTGGAAAAACAATTTTATTCGCGATGTAAAATAACCTCAAATATGGCCAAAAACTTGGATTCGGATTCAGCGCATCAAAGTCCTTCGGATATGATAGGTCTGGTCTCTGGCTTTGGACTTTTTTTTTATTTTTGTCGGCCTGTGTTATTATGGTAATTATTTTTATTCATACACTTTGTCGTTAAAAACAATGTACTACCTTGGACAAACAAACTATTTAATATTGCTGACAAAAATTTTAATTTTAATAAATGGTCCTCCCATGATCCATCCATCATTTCCTGCGAAATTTTTTGAGATTCAAGTGCACGACTCCTACACAACCACGTGCAAAATTTCACATTATCCATTTGAAAACAATATCTATTTTCCCTTGATGACGTACAGGCCAAGCTGATTAAATCAACGAAATTTTCAAAGATAATTTTATAAAACTCGGTAGAAGGAAACAGAATAAGTACGAGCAGAGATGAAAAAAAGTAGCGTTTGGAAAAGTGGTTGTGCAACCTCTAATAAAATATTGACTTGGAAAATCAGTGCATCACCATTTTTTATAATCAATTTTGATTAACTTGGATTCAAGTATGGCACATTATTTTTCAAATCTATCAAGGCAGACCCAAAAAATTCATAGATTTGCTTGAAATTTACAGATATTATTCTGCGTTCAATTCTAGGGTGCCCATATTTTTTTATTTCGCAGAAAGAACCCTATTTTCAAACTTATTGTCATTTGAACTTTGTCCATTAAAATTATAAAAAAAAATTTCGAATGTACTTTTTTTCATATTGTCGATATTTCCTTAATAAATAACGGTATAGTGTTTTGAATTCAAGTACAAAAAATTTATTTATCAACAAATTTTTAGGTGTATTCGGGGGTTAAAATAGGAGTGCAGGAAATAAATATTGACTCCCGCTTAACTTTGACAACAAAGATTTCTTAATCATGTAGCTCCAGCATAAAGTGTTAATTGGTTCTAGCTGAGGCCTGCTAGAAGAACTTACGTTTACTATCAAATAAGCAGACAAGCTGGCGAGGGGGTGGAATATTATCGCAACACATTACACAAATGCTGTTGCCCCACTTTTTCGTCTCACATCGAACGCAGGATTTCCGGGTAGACAGACACTTAATGTGTTGTTCTGTCAGTACACCGAAAGAAATCAAAGGATAAAGAATTCTCAAAAGTTCTCTAAAAAGAGGCAACATGAGGTAGTAACTTGGGAGAGCTCGTGTTTTGACTTGACAAGTAATCGTCTCTGGATATTTTTTCATTTTACAATGTAAGGCGAATTTTTCCCGCATAGAGAACAAACAAATTTTTTATATGAATGTATTGGTTGAACTTACTTACAGTGGTATATGTAAGTTTTTGTAACAAGTGGCAGCGTTGGGTGTTATAAGCTTTCATTGAATTAAAAGTTCATGCGATTGTACTACTGAGCGTGGCACCTCCCGCAAAATGAGGTGAAGAATTGTAGTGAGCTTTGGTATAAAAGCTCACTGCACCAGAGATAAACCTTCCGTATGAGTTACAATATTTTTTTTTTTGAAAAACTTCAATCTCAATTCAGTCTCAACGACTTAGCCGTTTTAAATATTTTTCGAAAATTTGTCAATGATTGAAATTTAAATCTTGTTTAATTCTCTTCAATCTCAATTCAGTCTCAACGACTTAGCCGTTTTAAATATTTTTCGAAAATTTGTCAATGATTGAAATTTAAATCTTGTTTAATTCTCAAAACAAATGTTTTATTGTAGTTCTGGGAGCTTTCTAACAACTTATAGAATATATTACTTTCACATTAAATGGGCATTTCTGCAGAATCCTGAATCGATTTTTTTTTTATAGTTAAAAAAGTCTTTCTAGGAGAAGAATAAAAAATGATGTCAGCAGAGTTTTTTTGTTTCAGTATAAAAAAAGAAAAGAAAAACCTGTTTAGACATGAAATCGCCTATAACTTTGTATAAGATTAACCGACTTTAAAACAGAAGAGTAAAACTAGCAGTACATACATATATCTAAAAATTAAATGCTGTACATTGGATTTCACATAACGCATGATGGATTTGTTTATTTTTGTTATTATTTGCAGAAGGTTTTTAGCAAATTTTGGAAAATAGCGAAAAATCGCCAAAAATCGATATAGTATTTGTGGAAATTTTGTGAGAGAATGCACACGATAATACGCGATTGAATTAATTCAGGCGGGATAAACAAGGAGGGCATAACAACGTCTGCCGGGCTTACTACACTGAGAAAACAATTTACTTATATATACCAAAATTTTCGAAAAATTAAATTTGAACTTAATTTTTCAAAATAAAACAAAAAATTTAACTTTGTGTTGAAGATGATATTTTAATTTTTTTTTTTTGGGAACAATTTTACTTTAGGGGCGATGCTCCAAATTTTTTTTTTTTAGAAACATCCAAAAACTGTATCTGAAAAAAAGTCGGTCCCTTATGGCTTCCGAGATAAAATTGGATCAGTCTATAAAATATCCAACACCTGCTAACCACAGTAATTTAACATAAGAATAACTCAAAACACGTATACACAAAATAAAAAATAAATGAAAAATTTTTACACAATTTATTTATACAAGGGGGGTACATAATATTTTAATTTTTGACCAATTTTATCTCGGAAGCCATAAGAGACCGACTTTTTTTTCAGATTCGGTTTATGGGGGTAAAACTCCATGTCTCTAAAAAAAAAAAAAAATTGGAGCATTGCCCCTAAAGTAATAATATGCCTTGTTTTGATATTTTAGAAAGAAAGCTGAGGTTAAAATATAAAAAAAAAAATAAAAAGTATTCCTCTTCAAAAACATGGTAAATTAAAAATTGATTTTAAAAAATCAAGGTCAATACTTAAAATTTTCGAAATAGAATTTCGACTATCAGTAAGGCCATTAAAAAATATATCGAAAGCACTTGGACTAAAGTCTTACAGTTTATCCAATAGGACAATACTTGCAGTGGCGTACCGTGCGCCCGGGGCAAAAAGGTAATTTTCCGTCCCTACCTAAAGAAAATTTTAAAATATTGTCTTTTTTTTACTAAAAAAAGGTCCTCACTTTTGACATATCCGAAGCCCTAGCAAATATTTCACATTAAACTAAAAGATCTTAACCTGCACATTCCAAATTATTATCTTCTATTACTTTCATATACTAAAAAAAAAAATATTCACAAGACATCCAACATTTCGCATTATGCTAAAGACAAAATCTTTTCGCCTTCAAACAGTTGCGCTCGGTGCGTCCGTTTTCTCGGTCGTCCTCTAGGTACGCTACTGAACACTTGCCCAAGTTTGAGGTCAATTAGTTATGTTTCATTTTTGGCTTTAGATATTTGTCATTAAATCCGTCATATGTATTATAAATCGGTGGAGAGCTCTTAGAAATATAAGTTAAAAAATAAATTTGAAAATTATGAATAGTTTGAATTTATATTCTTAGCAAATTTTTTAAAAAAATGAAACTGCTAAAAATGGTCGGCTAGGCCATTTTTCTGAATTTTTTTGAGAACCCCGACTAAACGCAAATTGTTAGAAATATTGCAACGTTCCATATGTACTACATGGGCGAGTGTCAAAAACGCAAACCGTTGTCCAAAGTTTTAACAATTTTATATGACAGATCCTTCGAATAGTCTGTACCAAATTAAAATAGAGAAATGTGGTCAAATATATCTACAGCGGTATGTCCATTTAAAAGAAAATGTTTGTTGGAATGTCATTTTACCAATTATTATCAACATATTACCAATTCATAAATTTTGAATTCTGGCTCCTTAATTTTTTTCTGTGCTTTCATTCTGTTTCCACGAAACCCTTACAATTTTAACAAATACATGCTTTCACAACAGAAATGTATTGCAATCGCACTTACACAAACACGGCTCAGCGCCGATTTGCGTGATAATAGAATATTTCACTTTGCACCCCTTGCAAGTAGCACGTGATGAGGGTTCTGGTGCGACTAGTGCGGTGGGCTTAGGTTGGTTCACTCCTGTCTAGGGTCGTTGTATCTGGTGCTTTGATTTTGTTTGATCTGTCTGAATGCTATGGTATCAAATTCCATACAAACAAATTTTGTTCAAAGCTGACTTTGGAAAGTTGTTATCGATTTTTATGTCTTTTGGGGATGAATTATTGTCATCTTTTTTGGCGTTTTTTCGTTTATTTTTTGTCTACTATTTTTACTATTTTGTTTACGTTGGTACGTAGTGGTACCACTTAAAAATTCTATCGATATCTGCTGGTCTATGGAAGAATTGTTTTTTTATGGTTGTTTACGATATTTGTGTGGAGTTTACTGATAAGTTACATGTACTTGGCTTAAAAATTTTCTTAATCAAATAACCATAATGCATATTCATTATTAGATATTTTGGGTCAATGTATTGACTCGTCTCTGTACGAATTTTATTTGAATCCAAAAAATGCCTTATTGTTTTACTTACGCCGTCTACTTTTAATCGTATATCCTTTCCTGCTGCCGCCAATAAAGCACGGAGGATATTTGTTGCGGTGCCAGTTTGTCGACTCGATACCAAATGAACGGGTGTCTGAGAACGGGACTGAAAGACATTAAAAATATTTTTTTTAGTAATTTATATATTGAACAGAAATATAGAATTGCATTTTGCTTTCTGATTTTCTTGAGACTATAAATAAACCTATACTTAAGGTCCTGATAAAGGCCTTTGCTGATGGTAATTAATTAAATATGATTTTTATCGGCTGCCGAATGATTTACACTTATCGTGTTGGTTTTATAAGATAATTAATTGGCTTACATGTTATTAATTCAAACTCTGAGCAGAGTAATTTTTGTAATGTGGCACATTTACCGACCGAACTAGTTACCATAAAACGTAGCTTAAATGGTTGGAATATTTATACATTTATTCAAACACTTATTTACAATGCAGCGATATGTAAATATAACCTATTTAAAAGTAGAGAGAAAGTAATTCCTTCAACATTTTTCTTCGCACAAACAATTCAACTAACAAAACATTTGTTGAAAATTAAAAATGATAACTCTTTATTGGAAGCAAAACCTATTTAAACGGAATCTTAACTGTAACTGAAAAACTATTGTTCATGTTCATATTTCAACGATGCGCCGAGTACTCCGGTGCACCTAGATTTGCAATCATAGATTGACAGACATTTAAAGGAACATGCAAATAAAGAAAATTAAAAAAAAAAATGAAATTAGTTTATGGGGTAGTTTTTGTAAAAAATTAAAATACTTGATTTGTTGAATGCGCTGCAATGCGAAAACTGAACGAACTTAAAACTTTTGACAATATTTTTAGGATGTTTTAGCCCCGCCCCATGCTTTCAAAAATAGGTTTACCAAGCCAAAAATACTGTCGGCAAAAGTTGACGTTCAAGCTCGGTATCAACGAAAACCTGCGAGACATTCCGTGGTAGCTCGTGTTACATAAGGACTACTTACACTTCACATTAGATTTTTTTAACTTAGCCTTGGTTATATCGTTGGTGTCACCCCGAAAAATGAAAAAAAACTTGAATAGTTTCCTTTTTAGGAAAATGATTCAGGAGAGGCTTGGGGTTAAGAGGGATTTTAACGTCTTATATTTGATATTGACACATCATCAAAAAGAAAATTAAAAAACCTTTCAGATAAGTCACCGAAAAACGAGTTTATTAAAACTGGGCCATTTTGCATTTTTAAATTTTACGTGAAAATGGTAGCACCTTCAAAAATGTGGAGAGATAGAGAGATTAGCGAAATCTGATTTTAAGCCACATTCTTTGACTATTTTTCGGTGAGTCCAACTTTGTTCGATGGGGATCTTTGACATATGGGGCATTTCATGAGAAGCGGGCAATGAAAAAAAAAATGAGATTTAGAAATTCGTTCATATTCGGCTTAATTGTATTTCTAGAAGGTGTAAACCCTTAATTTTTTTTTATGAAAGGCTTAGTTGTCAAGTTGTGGACTTCCAAAAATTGACGTAATATGAAGAATGGATTTTTCGGAAGCAGTTTTTCGAACTTAACGAAATTTCAACAAAATAATAAACATTGTGGTTGCTATAGGAAATTTACTGCTCTTTTCAATTATGAAATCAGAATTGAAATTTGATTTATTTTCTTATGAAAAACATTTCATTTCAGAATCTAAATAATTTCGACATATTTTATTTTAACTTTAAAATAAAGCATAAATTATATCGGTATGCTAAAAATTTTAAATGTGATCTATATTAGTTTACGAGATATATGAATTGAAGTGCATACGTGCCGCACTTTGTATGGGACCTGGAGCGGCCACTAGTTAGACTTTTTTGTAGAGCATAGTACTTTTTACTTTTTTCGCGAATCATTTTTCTCTTTAATATAATAGGACTTTTTATTTTCAGTTTTTGTAAATTACTTATTTCCTTAAAAAATCAGTTTCGTAGAGCATATACAATACAATACAATACAACGGAATTCCAATAGCATGATTTTTAATTTTTCTCCATCCAAAAAAAAAACAAAATTGCAACCAAATGAGACGCTTGGGTTGTATGGTGGGTACGGGCCAGACACACAGCCGCAACAACTACGCCATTTTGAATTGATACACTTAAAGGATCCTCAAACAACGCTCTATTCGAAAATCTTGCGCAAAGGGCAAGAAAAAATTGCTCAGGCTATTGGACTTAAAGCATAATTTTTTAAATTTCCGTCATGTTCTGTTTCTGGGAAGGTATCGAAACTTAGACTGTGCACTGCACAAATCTCAGCTTGAGGAAGTGAGCGATCGTAAGCGAATCGTCTAATTAGCGTCTTTATGTACGCTACCGAATTTATCACGTCCACATCCCACAAAAAGCAAGTGATAACAAAGACTATTAGACAAGATTTTGCAATCTTAATAATTCATTTACCGAGATCAGATTCCGTTCCTCTACATAAAGTCTGATGCAACAACTACGTGATAATAATTGTCAGTAAATCTATTAACATTTGATGAAATCTTAAACTTTTGACACTTCGAAAAATACAAGGTAGAATAGGCAGCGAAGCATTACATATGAATGCAATAAGTTTTTAATGAAAATTTCATTGGGGTCCTGAACGATACATAAGTCAATGCGATACATTTAATGAATGTAGGGTGAACTTTTACAGAGCTGTATCGACTTACAAGCCGTTGCTGTTTACTGACATTCATAAAATAACATGTCGCATTGAATTAATTTTCAGTCATTTACTTCAGCACTTCATCAGTTAAAAGTTTTTGTTATTTACTACAAACGAAATTTGGTAACCATACCACTCGTTATCAAAGAAACGTATTTGTTAAGTGATGCCAGGTATTTAAAATTTTATCACCATTTCTAAATTAGTAGATTCTTGAGGTCTTTTACAAAGATCACATATATCTACGTATGCATGTTTTATGAAAACCAATTCCTAAACAGACTGTCAATTGAAAAATATTGAATCTCAAATTGAACACTTACATATGTACATAAGAACATATGTATACCTTCACACAAATCATTAAAATTTAATTCCTGGGACAGGTGGCGTTGCATCATAACGCATTTCCTAAAATTTTGGAAAAAAGTTTCATAACACCCTAAAAGGAGGGTATATTACCCAAAACAAAAGATTTTTAATATTTTGCGAAACCGGTGTTGGATATAATATAGACTGTCTCGTGGTGTGACATTTAATGTTACATTTAGTGTACTATGGGAGCAATGCAATTTCATGTAGTCATGGAGATATAGGTTCAAATCTCGTCGGTGGCATGAAAAAATTTTTTTAATGACAAATAAATTCGACATTTTAAATAAAAAGTGTTTGTTACAGAAATATTATTATTTACCACAACAATTTTCACAAACACTTTAAGTAGTTCCATCCATGTGATAAACATTACTTTTTTTTGAGTGTAAGAGTAACAACAAAATTGCATTCTGCCTTGAAGTAATTATAAACTTTTCCGATAGAATCAACGAAAAATAATATACTGGTATATCCAAGAAACCAAAATTTGCCCAACCTTGATGAAATTAATAGATCGCACTTGAAATTGCAAGCAAGGGAAACACGCGACAAAAGTGATCCAGAGGAAGTTATGTGCTGACCTACAGTTGCATGTGAATCAACGCGACTTGACCTTTAAACGGTGACACGCAGGAATTTTGCTCACACTGGACTTTTCCATGGATAATTTAAATTGTGAAACATTTCGCCAAATGCAAATATATAACTAACATCGATTTTTCATTAGCGCAAGTAAACTTAACACTTCTTATACAAACAAATCTGCAAGGTGGAATTTCCAAATAGGCTGTAATTTTTTTTTATTATAAGCGCCTATACTCACCCCGCCCGTAGCGAAGGGATCGACCCCACGTTTAGTCAGCAGCAATTTAACGACATCCTCACGCGAATACATGGCGGCAATGTGAAGCACATTATAATTGTCCTGTAAGAAAGAAAAAGAAAATATTTGTTATATAAAGTAGAAATTAAACGTGATTTGTGGGAAAATTGTTGTTAAAGTTGGCTTGTGCTGAACGCTTACAAAATCAATTGTAATTGCGGAATTAATAAAACAAAAGTCTTATAGGCGGAGAGCCCGCTGTAGAAAAGTCGAGTGTACAGGATAAGAATTACGGGAATGATATACGTGAATCGGGAAAATGTCGGTCAAGGCACTCGCACTTATTGCAATGAAATTTATTGTTTACATTTTGTCCCTTATTCTTTTATCTACAAAACCCATGTTACAAAAAAGTGGAGTCTCTGTTAGATCGGAAGTTATTAAATATTTTCGATCGCAATTCATGAATTCATGAAGGAAACCAAGTGTGCAGCGTACGACGAATCAAAATTTAATACCGAGGCTTAGATACTCGTTCCTTTGTTTTGACTCGGCGCACGCTGCACACTTGGTTTCCTTCAGGAATTCACGGCAATATTTAATAACTTCCGATCTAACAGAGACTCCACTTTTTTGTAAAATGGGTTTTGTAGATAAAAGAATAAGGAACAAAATGTTATTTTTTTAAATGTATTCTAGTTGGGGGGATATCATGTTAAAACTATTTAAACAATTAAATTGCTATTATTTTTCATTTGTTGACAATATAAATTTTTTTTTTTAATTTACTGCAAAAGCTAACGTTATGGAATATTATAAAAAAAAATCCGACATTGATCGGATTAGTACAACTGGAGATAATAGACTTCAAGTATGAGTAGATTTGACAAAATCCATCAAAAATTCAAAAAACACGTGTCAAGTAATTTTATGTATATAAGCTGTGAAAAAAATTTCGGACGATTCTAAAATACCAAGTCCAAAATGCTGTTCGATTTGTAAAAGAATGACCGATATTTTTTTATTGTTAATTAATATTTTTCGAAACTGCCAATTAAATACGAGTTCATTTATTTGAAGAAACGTACTTTTTTCTCAGTGTAGGAAGATTTTCGTTTTTCTCATTTTTCGAATGTCTTGTAGAAATGTCAAATGCAATAAAATATTGTTTGTCCATGCGAAAAGTTTTTCTGTATTTAACTTTCTACAAAAAAGTGAATGCAGACGTTGGCTCCTTTAAATACCGGGTGAAAATATGCATGAATTTCATGTTGGGTTGTAAAAATGTAAATCGAATACGAGTGCTTTCACCTGGAAGGACAAGCAAATACACGATGTGTATTTAGCACACACCTGCCGGATATAATAAAGATGTTTGAGTTTGAAATGTAAAAGCTTTAGAAATAAAATAAGTGTGCTAAGAACCAAAACTGATAATTTGATGAAGCCTTTCGTTACTAAAATTTTTTGCAGGCTATGTATGCCTTTGTCACCACTGAACTTAGGTTGAAATATCATCTTATGTAAAACGGTAGCAATGCCCATCTCCTACACTCAACAGTTTTTTGGTATAAACACAGTGGTGTTCCTTCACACCAGTGGAATAATAGAGTCAACAATTGTGTCTAGTGGCTTGTGTTTTTTGGTTGTAACGGAGTATTTCTTTTAGTTTTCGAAACTATAGTTCGGATACTAAAAATATAGCATGCTTGTTGTTGCACAATAGCATGATTATAGATGTAGTTTCCAACCTTTGTTCCTAGCAAGGTGATTAGCGTTTGTGGCACAAAACTCCACATGTGACGTCAGGGTGGAATTCGTAAAGTTTAATTTTGCTTTATTTTATTTTTGGCTTTACACTTTAGTTGTTGAAATATGCAGCAATCGCAATACAGTCAGAAGTTTCGGAATACTTGGTTTAAGGTGCCAGTGCTGAAAAAGTCGCTACATGTTGTTGATAGAACCTTTGATCAAATAGATAAATGTAAGCTATAATAATAATAAGCTATTTTTGTGAAATCATAGCGGAGATAAAGAAATATACATGCGGTGTTTAACTAATTGTGAATAATTTAACTTACTAGAGTTCGCTCAGTGGTTGAAACTGAATCATTATAGTGACAAAATAAAAAATAATTTTCAATATTAAACAACTGATATAAAAAGAGCTATTTTTTGTCACAAAAATTATGGTATCATGTTACCCTATCCCTATCTCTATCTTTATCTTTTCCTTAAAGTTCAATAAACATATCTCCATACCAAAATTAACTAATTAGTTTTGCTAAGGAAACATATTTTCCTGTAATGGTCGTGGCGTCACCCACTTAAGAATAAATATCTCTAATCAAGCAAGATTCAGTCTATTTCCATAGAAAATTTCACAAAACTCGATCATTCATACCATTTGGGTGATAGAACATACAAACGTCTCTCATTTATAAACCTTATCTCAAACTTTGTCTGGAAAGAGAACATGTGATACATTGGAGAGACATTGAAGGCGACAGGCAGCCGAAATCATCAGTGGGATGATGAGACTAACACTGCATATGCAGAGTGTGGAGCACATTAAAAGCTCCAGCTTGACGATATTCTCTAATTAAGAAACTTATCAAATCACTAAATTTCAACAACTGTCACCTCTTCAAATATAAAAAAACATCGTCGATAAAAGCTTTCATTCCTACTGAGATAGAAAAGAACTACAATGTAATGTAAATTTATTTAGCAGAAAAAGTGCATCTTTTCAACTAAAAAAAATTGCCATTAATTTTACCATCACAAAATCGAACTGCCGTGGTGCGCCGGTGTTGAAATTTTTAACATTGGTCTCTGCCATCATAATAAATGAGCATAAAAAAAACCTATCTATATCTTCAATAGCAAGACCACGCGCCTGGAGAACTATAGGGCTACCAACAATAATTTGAATTTATAAATTTTATGTTTTCAGGTCATATGTATCCGTTGCTTTAAAATTCAAGGTCACATTCGTTGCATTTTTTGCATGTTTCCTAATGACCACCACCAAACACAATAGCATGCATCACATAAGCGCGTGTAAATTATTCCCTTATAGAGCAGCCCATACCTTGACATGGAACCGTATGAGTATATTTTTATATTCTTGAAGTTTTCAATTCATTGGCCAGTGTTGATTGGTTTGCTCCAAATACGCTGTGGACACTCCTTTGGGTGATACATATTAATTTAAAAACTAACTCAAGAAAAAATTTATTACATTTCGTATTGGAGAAGGACAACAAGGGATGACACAAAAACTTCTTGTAGTAATATTAGTCATATAAGTAATAAGACATTGAAATTATTTAGTAGAGATTATTAGTGGTGATTGAACGTTATAGTACCGATTAAGTTAAATATAAGACAAGTAATCTAAGTAAATTATGACTCGCCAAAGGTGCGTACTCATAAAAACAACGCATCTCCTGTAGACCTTTAGTGTAGAATTACATCATATATGTTATTATGCTGCATCATCATGAGCTTCAGACACGTTTCTTTATATGCTTTTAAAAAATACCCTCCCAAAAAGGTGACCTAATGCCAAAATATTTGTAATTAAAAATGAACTAACTTCGTGCAATATAAAGTAAAGTACTTATGAAAGCTCTTATGCAAACCTTGAAGCATGACACAGTATACCTATTTATTAATTTCCACGACATTTCATCTAAAGTATACATCAAAAAGGTTAACTTTAGGCTTGGTGAAGTGATAAATGAGTATGTATTCTAATGACTTAAAAACTTTTCAACGCTTTAATACAAACAGTTAAGTGACAAAAGGCTTGGCTGAACTAAGCCCATTTTAAGTTCTTATTAATTAAAAGAATTAAGAAAATGCATGTTAAGTGTGTTTGCAGGTAATTGTACATATGGCGAAAAGCCTGCGTGTGGTCAGGTTAATTAGGACGTATACTTCACAAGGTTAAATAAAGAAAATGAAGAAGTGTTGATTAATGACTTCTAGCGCTGTGTCCTTATCAACAGAGCTGGGTAGGAATCATTCCCTTGGGACAAATGAGTTACATATCTCTGGAATTTCATTTCATAGAATTTAGAATTTGGAATAGACTTTTTAAATTTCATGCCAAATGGTAGTGATTTCTTTATTGATACATTCCAAGGAATTGAAAAATTTTTGAAAAAGTTGGATTTGACAGTTGTTGGAATTGTAATTTTTCAATTTAAAATTTTTGTTCTAGAAATGAAAACGACAAATAGTCAATTATTTTTGTCATGAAAAATTCCATTCTAAAATCCAATTCTTAAAAATTAGAGTTTTACTTAAAATATTTTGATTCCTGAAACCAAATCCAAATTTTCGACCTTGCTTTTTTCGATAAAATTTTTAAACAGATAGTTAAATTTTACATCTTCTCTGCTATTCTTCGTTACACATCAGATTTACAAAAAAGTTTAAACAGTTGGTATTATTTTCTTTTTATCGATTTTTGGAATGTTTTTTTAGTTAAATGAAATTATACAAAAAATTTTTTAATGACAAATGTTTATTTCTATAAATCCTCCTATAAGGGAGCTTTTCTTTAAAAGCAACTTCGATTCGTAACCGTTTGGTCATAATGCACATTTACTGGTATTATGGTAAGCGTTAACCAATCAGTAGGTATATGCTTAACAATTTTTATAGCCTGCATTAGTCGAAATAGAACTTACTTACTTACTTACTTACGTGAATAAAATTTACTCTTGCGATACTTTGGTTCTTAGCAGCAAATCTACCACTAAACCATTTTGAATTACCACCTTTACCTTTACCTTTACCTTTACCTCCTTTACCATCACCGTAATTTTTGCTATGAGGAGTATTTCTGAAGTACATTCGTAATAATTTCATTACACAGAAAAACTATGTAATTAGGATCGGTTCTAGGTACATTCCATGAATTTTTCCAACGCATACGTTAAGCACAAAATTTGCAAAATATTAAAAAACAATTTTACCCTACGAGATAATAAGATTTTAAAATAATTAACTTGAAGCGAAACATTAGGTACCGTTATTTCGTCGTTGATCCTCAACACAGCAAAATTACACAGCTCGTATGTCGATCTTGAACATTTGCATAAAATTTACAAATCACGTGGAAATTTCGTCTTACTCAGTTGACAAAAGAACGTAAATTAAAACAGCTTTGGTGCAGCGTTGCTGAAATCTGTTACATAAATAGAGAAAATTTTACTGTTACAATTTACAGCTACGCACTGGTAAGCATGAAATATCGCTATTGGTCCAAGGTACAATTGGTCCAAGGTTCATGCACTTCCCCTACATCCCATGTGTACGGGTACCGTATATACTTTTTCCGAGTACCTTAAATTCACCCCCTTCTCGTAGAATGTATTTAATGATTACTGCAATAGCCTTGAAATTTAGTTTCAATTATTTGATTTGAAATAATCCTCATAACTTGTGATGGTTTCTAAGTGAATGTAGTTTATTTCGTAGACTTAAGAAATACAAATTTTTTTCTTTTGTAATGCAAATTTCTTAACCTATCTCAGAATTGCAGTTCCTTTCAACTTTATAAATATATCTCAAGGTGAACTAAAATGTTTTTAAGCTTAAAGACAAGTTTAAACTTTGGATATATTTCGAAGTAATACTTTTCTCTTATAATAGCGACTCAGTCTCTCATTTCTCATTCTTTTTCTTTATATTTTATTTGAAAAATTTCCATTGAGCCATTTAGGTCAACTTGGTATAATACATACATATTATTTCTTGTAAGCCTTAAGTACGAGCTCAGTTAAACTCATCAAAGAAGTATCAAACGGCGAACAGTGCATACCATTGCCATTAATAGGTTTATAATAAACTTACATAATAAAAAAATGCTAGCACTTTTGTGGTCAACAATCTAAAAGGTCAAATTTCTATTCCGCTAGGAATTAACCTCTGCAACTATTTAGTTTTTGCGTGTTTTAAGCATTTTTTCCCATAAAGTTTATTGTGTTGGTAAAATAAAACATCCCTTAGTCGCCACTTCTGTTGACTCGTGCAGACGCGAATTTTGTGCGTTTGACCAAGGAGTAAAGTTTCGAGTTGACCAACTTTGGTTTGCTTTAATGAGTGAAATTTATTCATTTTCCCTTCTGGTTTTTGTTTTTCTTGCCATTTTTAGTGTTTTATTGATTTGACACAATTTACTGTTTTTGTGTTTTTCCAATCAAAGTGTATTCATATTTTTAATTTATTTAAAGGCGTCAGTAATACATATTAACTTACATTATTTCTGGCTCCAACATCTGCTCCAAGTTCTATCATACGATCCATAATAGCCGTTTTATTATCTTTAGTCGCGTACATCAACGGCGTCATACCAGTGTTCTAGAAATAAGAGAATTAAATTGATGGTTAAAAATTGGTAGCTGTAGGTATGTAAATAATTATGTATAAGACCAAATAGGTATCAAAGGATACTTTTGTTTGGTATGTATATCCTTAATTAAATCAAAATACAAATTGTAAAAATGTGTCATAAATGCAAAATTGAGGAGACTTGCACAAATTATTCGATATCCTCAAAATCGAGTCTGGAATCAGGGGCCATAAATTCATTAAAAACAGATAGTTATCCTCAGTATTTCTGTGTAATTATGGAAACATTAAGTTGCTTGGTAAAAGGAGGTGATGTTACCTTTTATAAGGTGTAGTTTTATTGAGCTGAAGTAATTTTGATGGCGGTTTTAATATAGGTGCTGAAATAAGACCATTTAAAGAAAAATATTTTCTTTTTGTGAATGACTCAATAACATTGCGTTGAAAAAAAATTACAAAATTAATGTACAAGGTGAACCAAACATTAAAATCTTATGAAAAGTAACATACTTGTTATTTGTAGTTCTACTACTTACAAAGACACCACTAAATATTGTTTTAATTCCGTTTATCTTTCTGAAATTTTGAACCTTTATATTAAAAACAGTGCTCGAATTATAGATATGTGATAGTTTTTACAAGAGTTACAGCTATTTTAAAAATACCTTTGCTGGTGCTTTGGGTTCACGGTTATGGATAATAAGAATTATTCTGTATGGTAAACTGTTTAACGTCACTTATTCCCCACACTGTACAAAAAATGGGAATAAAATGGCTATAATTTTGAAAAAATAGACAATTTTTTCCTTGATTTGGTCCTTTTTTTTGGCAGCCATATTAGGAGTTTTATTTGCTATAAAATATCACTAAACCAAAAATTAACAACTCCGCCTTAGTGCGCACTGGTTTATATTTAGTATGAAAAAACCAGTACAAGGAGTTAGAGCGAAAAGTTATCTTCTATACCTATAAAAGTCAATTTCTGTTCGTTGTCCGTCTATAACTTCAAAACTACTGCACGGATCGCCTTGAAACTTTGCACAGTGATTGAGCGCGTGCCTCTAAAGGTTATAGGCATGTTTTTTTTTATTTAGGGTGCATATTTAGGGTGGCTCTCATACAAAAATATTTTTAAAATAGCATTTTCAGAAATACTACTTAATAGAGTCACATGGTATTTACACCACGTAGTTTTTTTTATTAAGGAGCATAGCTTAGGCTACAAAACTTTCACTTAAGTTGCATATTTAGGGTGGCCCTCATACAAAAAAAAAATTTAAAATACCATTTTAACGAAGTCCGGTTTACCGATTCAGACCGAATTCACACTACGTAGCTTTTATATTATGAGACATAGCTAAGGCTACGAAACTTCTATTTAGGGTGGCACTCACACAAAAATATTTTTAAAATAACATTTTCACAAAGACCACTTAATAAATTCACATGTAATTTACACGAAGTGTCTTTTATATGATGAGGAATAGCTTTGGCTGTAAAACTTTCATTAAGGGTGCATATTTAGGGTGGTCCTCAAACAAACATATTTTTAAAATATCATTTTTTCGAAAACCTCTTAATCGGTTCTCATGGAATTTACACCACGTGGCTGTTATATCTAGAGGCACATACTTAGGGTGGCCCACATACAAAAGTACTTTTAAATAGAATTTTCACGAAGAATTCATAAGTGTTTTTTCAATGTTTCTAATGGTCTATGGAAGATTTTCGCAAAATTTGGTTTAGAAAAATAGGCTATGACACGCCCCCTAAAATCGAATTAATCATATCTCATCAAGTACTGGACGCAGATAAATATGACTTGATATACAAATTACGGGAAAAAGTAAGTTTCACTGGAAAAATGGGCTGTTTGGCTTATACATTCTGTCGTTTGAGTTCATACAACATCCGGAACACCTACCGCAGAGGGCAGGACAACGTCTGCCGGGACAGCTAGTATTATATAAGATTTACATATATGGGTCATTCGTTTATAAACCGCACGAATTTCAGGAAAAAAAATTAACTTCTTTAAATGCGAGGAAAACTTTTCTTCTGCATCTTTTAACTAATTAAGTTGACATCATCATCATCAAGGTTTTGCTGAAAAAATTCCGTTCTTAATATTACTTAAATTTTTAGAAAACCATAACTTGATAACTAAGCCTCATGCAGAAAAAAATTATGTGTTTAGGGGAGGTGTTTTTTTGAAAGCTCGGACACTGCTCCTTGGTGAGATATGGTAAGATATAGCGAGACACCTCCGCCTTCTGGTGAGACCTATCCTATAATTTTTAAATAAATAATTAAATTTACTTGATATGTTCATGTATTTTGTTTCATGTCACTAATACTAATTTTTTCTACCCTTTCGATATGTAACGTTTCAGAAACAGTACGTCACGTACCAGAAAGGTCCTTTTTGCACAATTCTATCCAAATAAAAATTCAAATAATTTTATGACGGCTGTACTTTAAAAAGCGCCAGTATGGAATGCTCTATCTAAAGGTCATGCTTAGAGGGCAAAAATGTAAATGAAAAACAAACACCTATTACATATTAAGCGCAGAATAAAGAAAAAACAAATAAGAAAAAACAAAAAAATATTAAAATGTAGTTTTTAGAAAAAAAGTTTAAAAATATTTTTCAATTGGCAAAATTTTGGAAATTTTTTTTTTTTTGTAGAAGTAGTATTTTTTTCGAAAAGTACACATAAAAACCTATTAGTGTTGGTATAACAATTATTAATTGATAGAGTTTGACGCAAGCTATGAATTTCGAAAAAAAAACACTTTAAAACCCCTTATTTCAACAACAAATAATACTTGGGCAAAATCGTTACGTAGTTTTGTTACATACTGGGCATTGATACTACAATAATGCAAAATTTCAGCCAAATCGGTGCCATACATTTTTTCACCTGGAGTTTTCGTATGTTTTACCCCACATGCAAAATCACAGTTGCATTAGTCGACCGAGTTAAGTAAACGAGTAATTAATTAAAAAGGTGAACTAACGTGATCAATTAACTTAACCTTTGTATGGAAAATAGTCTTATCTATAACTTTTGTTTGGATTGGGAGATCGGAGCGAAATTCGAATTTTTTGGCACCTTTGGCCTTGAATATCTTCGCAAGGAAAGTGCTTCCCTTGCTAGTTAATTTTGCATATGAAATACTACCATTCCTGTATGCTTCATCCATTAATCTTACACACGCCATTTTTTAGCCGCATCTTGACGTCGGAGATTTGTAGCAAATTATGTTGACAAAATACATAAAAATCAGTTTATTGTACAGCAAAATAATGAAAGTATTAAAGGAGGATGGGGAGAAACCCAACACAGCCTTACGTTTGACATCCGTCTGATACCTTCTGCATTTTTATTTGAGGGTTGTTGGTTGTGAGAATTTTATTTTATATGTGTTCCTCTTTTTTTGTTTGAATTTCAAATCAATTCATGTCAAATTGTTTCTATTAGTAACTACAACAACAATACCATCAAAAACGATAAAAATAGATATTATTATCAAATATGTACTAAAAAATAAAACATTGCAGTAGCTTTGTTGTTGTTTATACCTAGACCTAGCTCCCTCCCAAAAGTATGTAAGGTATGTTACATATATGTATGTAGCTCTTTTTAATATGGTTGCTACCAAAAAGTTGACTATGGTAATTTCTGTATCGCAATTTTTTCTAATTTCATTTAAAAACAAATTGCAGGGGGTCTATTCAAATATCTGAAATCAGGTCAAAATAACAATTGTTTTAATTAACATTTTTTGATTCAACTACTTGAGTTCCGTTTTGATCAAACATCTTACATTTGAAGAACAATACAAATAATTTTTATTAAAAAATTGAAACTAAAAAAAAACCAAATTATACTATGTATGCAGACATACCTATGTAAACTGAAATATCATAAAACGTAATGTTACCATTGTGAGAAACTATTGAGCCTGCTTTTACATTTCCTTGACTTTTTTCCCGCTTCTCAAAACTATTTTACAAACACCGTAGAACAATTTTCAAAAGGGTTTTGTGATAGAGATGGCATACAAATTTTTGGAAAAGTAACTTTTTCAGTGCATAAAATCCTTTCGAAGGGTATACATTTCATCTATCAGCGCCACTCTTAAAATTTTTAAACTTTTTTCTATCATTCCAAACCATATACTTACGGTGACCATATTTTTTGAACCTAAGCACTGACAAAAAAAAAATCCTTGAATTTGCGAAAAAGTTCACAACCAAATTTCTTTTGCTGCAAATAGTTGATGTCCTTTTTTTTATTTTTTTACTAACTTACAATTAGTAAAAAAATAGTTAACGTCTTCCTTATTGAACAAAAACTCATTTCAACCTGACAGCAAAACATTTATATCCAAATACGGGACTAAAAATTAAATACGGGACATCTGTACGTATTTCTTCAAACAAAAAAACCGGAATCGGATACTGAAATACAGGACTGTCCCGGGATATACGGGACGGATGGTCATCGTTACATATATGTACTAGACTTACATTAAGTGCTCTACTTAAATATCGGAGGCGTTGATCTGAATCTAATTCAAATTTTTAATTTTAACAAAGCGTTTTGATGTGAAGTTGACTGCTCTTCCTAAAAACATTTAAATGTTAGTCTGTTTGACGAACAAATCTTACCAACCTTAGTTTTACAGAGTTTTTATGTTCGAGGCCTTGATATTGGTTTAAAGATTTTGATTTCTATACTTAGTTTTATATTTTATGTTAGTGCAAGGCTTCCTGAAATTATTAAATTTGATTGCGTATGGCGATTCAATTGGTGGTTATAACTTAAATGTGAAACACAGTGCATTGGATTTTCATAAAATATTGACATTTTAATTTTGATACGAGTATTATGTTGAAGTATTGATATTAAACAAGAATAACGATATCGGACAGATGACCGCAACGAGTAGCATTGCAGACATTCATCATTCGCATTGTGATAAAATTTTCCATTAATTTTTTCCTTAACTATGATGTTAATTAAATTTCTTCATTTTGGATATACATATGTAGGTTTTACCAATGAGGCGTTCTTTTACATTCCGAACACTTTCTGACCGACACATCTTGTTATCGCTCCAAAATTTTTTTACATATTCTAGGCATTATATTAGTGGACACGAAAATCAGGAATGTTTTACGCTCATATTCAAATAGTTATATCTCCGGTAAATTTTAACGGAAAAATAATATTTTTATATCGTTCTAAAGCTAAAAAGATCAGCTTTCTTGTGAAATTTTTGCCTTGGGTGAAAAATTAATATCTTTTATAAAAAACCAATTGCTTAAAATTATTTTATAGAGCGAATACCTTTCGATATGAAACTAAAATACCATTGAATTCCTCGTCAAACTTCCTTTGAAACCTAATTTTTTCAGAGTGGTAGCCAAATACGGACTATCCCAAATAAATTAATTCTTCCGCGCACCTCTGAAAATACTGCGCTTCACTGCACTATTGTCCCGAATCGAGTATTGGTTAAAAAATTGCTGGAGACCCCAAATCTTGTCGGAAATGAACAACTGGTTTTTAAAATAAAAGTTAATAAAAATGCCAATAAGTCGTCGGAGCTCGAATTTCGAAAAAAGCTAAAATTTTTTATTATTTTAATTTAAATCCCTAAAAATATTTTTTTTTTGTTCAAAAATGGTTAGACAGCGCAAATCTTGACAATGAAATTAACAATTTTTATTTTTAATTAAATCTTATCGAAATTCCAAAAAATCTTCGCAGCCCGAATTTTGAAATAAAAATATGTTTTTTTGGAAAAAGCCAAACAAACATTTTTTTTAAATATTTTATGTTTCAAAAATTGCTTGACACCGGAAATTTTATCGGAAACGAACAATTTTTGTTTTTAACGAAAAGCTAATTTAAATGCCAACAAATCGTCAGACCCCAATTTTGAAAAAAAAAAGGTTTCATTTTTTGTAAGTTTAAGTTAAAGGAAAAAAAAATTTGTTTTCAAAATATTTTTGGGTTCAAAAAATGCTGGAGGCTGCAAATTTTATCGGAAATGAAGACTTGGGTTTTTAAATAAAAGCCAACCAAAATGACAATAAATCTCCGCAGCCAGAGTTTCGAAAAAAAGTTTTCGTTTTATATTATTTTAAGTTAAACGCCAAAAAACTGTTTATTTTTAAATATTTTTTGGTTCAAAAATGGTTAGATAGTGCAAATCCTGTCAGAAATCTTATTTTTAATTAAAGCTTACCAAAATTTAGACAAATCTTCGTAGTCCAAATTTTGAAAAAAAATATCGTATTTTAGAAAAAGCCATATAAAAAATTTTTTTTTAATATATTTTGGTTCAAAAATTCCAACCGCCCGGAAATTTTGTCGGAAAAAATAGCTTGCAAAAATGCCAACAAATTGTCAGAGTCCGAATTTTGAAAAAAAGTGTTTTTATTTGGGATAGTCCGTATTTGGCTACCACTCTGAAAAAATTAGGTTTTAAAGAAAATTTGATGAGGATTTCAGTGGTATTTTTTTTAGTTTCATATCGAATGGTATTCGCTCTATAAAATAATTTTAAACAATTGATTTGTTATAAAAGAAACTAATTTTTCATTTAATGCCCAATGCAAAAATTTTACAAGAAAGCTGATCTTTTTAGCTTTAAAAAGATATAAAAAAAATTTTTTCCGTTAAAATTTACCGATATCTTTCGATATATTCGATAACAAATCTATTCCTGATTTTCGTGTCCACTAATATAATGCCTAGAATATGTAAGAAAAATTTGGAGCCAAGATGTGTCGGTCAGAAAGTGTTCGGAATGTAAAAGAACGTCTCCAATCTGTTATTCTATTAAATAATACCAAATGCCAAATATTAGCTGCTGTTTGACACTAAAAATGTTTTTAAATTGTAACCTCCAATTGAATAACTTTAATAAGGATCTCCTAACTCTTTTTATGTACTTTTTATGTTCCAAATACTAGTGTACATATTGAATGAGGTTAGCTGTAATATTTTTTATAATTATTCTATGTAAATAAACAAGATATAATCTAGCGTTGCGATTTTACGAAATCAGATTTCCAAAAATTAAAATGAATCCCACATACCGAGTCATGAACTCCTGCTAAAGGTATATGATTTCCGTCTTCGCCAGCATTAGCCACATATTTCTCTAGCTTTTTTAACTCAGCCTCGATTGGTGTCCATTCGCTTTTCATGGCCAGTGCCAGCACTTTATTTGCCGTTTCGCGTATAGAAGCACCAGCACTCGGCGGTTTTGGTGCTGGAAATATATCCTGCTCTTTTTTATCACCATTGCTGGAACTATCGTCCTTAGGTTCGCTTTCCGCTTTACTGGCAGGTGTGGCACGTTCGCTGCCTGTCGCAGAGTCATCGGGCGTTATGTTGGCGGCCCCCACTGCAGTCGGAGGCTTCCGTCCAACGCCTCCAACGCGTGCACCTCCGCGCTTACCAGGCTGTGACATGATTTTAAATTAAGAAACACTTTGTCGATTTAAATAATTTGAGTTTTAAATCAAATATTTTACAGTAAGTCCAGAGACATGCTTCGGATTCCAATTTTGTAGAAAATATATGAAATTTTTTAGCCATACGTAACAATTGCAATAAAAACGATTACACAACAATGCAGCAAAAACTTCTTTATCTCTCGCAATAAATTATTTTTTGAGTTGTATAAACTTTATCATTCATTTCATCCCGATTCACTTTTTTAAGTTGTTAGAAGAGATATTTTTAATTTTTTTTTTTAAATTTCAACGTTCCAAAGCTCAAAATTACTTGTTAGTTTAGAAAAAATTTATGAAGATTTTTTATTGTTTCAGATATTGAATTTCTTTTACATTCATCATTTTTATATATATAATTTGTACACAAGCCAATTATTTTCTCTATAGACTTAGCTCCGTCTTGACACTCTTGTTGGCCAAAAACTTATGTCTTTTTTGTTTATTTTTTCTTGTACAAGCACAAACAGACGAAAAGAAATCACTTTTTCTTGTTTTCTTAAGTAAGCGAATTTGAATTTGCCCTCTGAGCTTAAAAACTCCTAACTGGGAACGGGATGGGGTTCTCCCTCTAACTTTTCCGCAATATATTTATGCCAACCGTATCCAACGAGCACCTCCGAGTTTCTGATTTTCTCCGACAAACTTTTCCAACATTGAACCCTCGTGGCTTTTGCGTTGTTAAGACGCAGCACTTGCACCTTAAGCCATGCGACCGGAAGACGCCATGGCAACTTGACGAAACCTTGCGCAGCATTGCTGCAAGTGGCGCGCGTATTATTCCGTTTTGTTTACATTTGTTGCTTGTGGTAGCGATTTTATAGCTGCAATTTTTCTTATACATACATAAATAGCACAAGAAGCTACCAACGTGCAAAAATTAATTACCATCTCATTATATTAAGAAAAGACATGCAAAGAGCAGGCAAACTGAGAGAGAAGAATGTAACTTTTTAATGAAATCATTCCTTAATTTTTAAAAACAGTGTGTGTTCATACTTATGAACACATGTCCATATGTAAATAAGTGCACAGAAATTTGTTTACTTATCCCTTTAACTTGTTGCCATAACTGAATTCTGTTTGTTTTGATTTCTTTGGTCTGTATGGCTTTCGTCAAGTAAGCAAACTCTCTCTTTCTACTTTTACTTTTTTCACCATGTGCTGAACTGATAAGAAATTTTCTTACTCTGTTTTTCGCTCTGTTTCGCAGAAATTAAGGGTCTATTTTTTTGCCCTTAACTGCTTTGCATAAGGCCAACATCTCCTGTTGTCGTATGCCTCCCGTATATGAATTCAAAAGCATTCTCTTCTATTACAGAATACCACAAAATATCTACAAGATTTATTGAAATTTAATTTTAGAAAGCTATTCTGCCGTCAGAAGCGAATTAGGCGTATCTCAAAAAAACTCGTTTCGAGATAATTGATGTTTTGTTTATGTCAATTTGTTCAAATATATGTAAAATTGAGAAATAGGTAATTTTCTTAGGCGATTATTTATAGGTTTGAACAAAGATACCGGAATTAGCCGCAGTTCATTAGATGCGTAATTTTTTAAGCTATCCGATGCCATAAGAATCTCAAATATCAAGTTTTTTGAGATACGCCTATTTCGCTTTTGACGGCAGTATTGTTATCCAATGAAATATAGGTTTCGTGGAAATCGTGATGACCGGGAAGTTAGCCCAACATTTTTGCAAATTATAAAAAAAAATCACGCATGTAACTTTAAAATGACAATAACTTTGCAAGTAAACATCACAGATCACCACTTGAAAGTTAATTTTAAAAACCAAAGACGGTACTAAATGATGTTTTTGTTAAAAATAAGCTGAAGAACTTTTTTTGAATCCCATACATGGCCTCGCAAGTAGACAAAAAGACGTCATGTTTTAGGTACTTAACCTCAAATATTTCAGAATTCTGACATAATGTGTCAATTCTGAGGTCAGATTCGGATTCAGCGCAAAAAATTACTTCGCAAACTCCGCATTCCAACAACATTTATCACTTATCCATTCACATACCTTTTTAATAATATATAGTTTTTCCATACAATTTGCATGTAAAACTAACAGGCTTCGGCGCCACCTTATATAAATGAGATACAGAGCTGAATTTTCGTGAACTTTTTCTTCATATCATAAACTTACTTTTTAGCAACAACGCCGTAAAAAAACAAAAAAAAAACTTGAATCACCCTAATGTACATATGTATATACAAGTGACTCATTGAAATTTTCAGTTTTCCATACTAATCACTCGGAGAGAATGCTTTACTATACAGTTTCGTATATGGTATAACTCGAGAAATTTTCATAAAAGTTTTAAAAAAAAAAAAATTAAATCAATTTTTTCTCACTTTTTCAAATATTCATAAACTCTGAAAGCTAAAGACTGACGAAAATGTTATCTTCGCGAAAAAAAATTAATAAATACTTTTTATGGAAAATTTGATGTTCTTTCCAATGAGCGTGTGGAAGAGTTTTCTTTAACGGGATAAAGTCGAAACTGTCCTGTAAATCCCAATGGAAAACTAAAAAGTCATTGAGCCACCAGTAAATAGAAATATTATGAGCTCTCCTTGAACCAGAATTTTTCTGTCATGTATCTGGAACTATTAAACAAAAAAAAAAAAAAAAACAAATTGGAATCAACCTAAAGTACATGGTTTTGGGTATTCGCTAATTATGTGATGCGATCTGCATGAAGGGACCTTATCTTGTCAAAAATAATATTGGGACTTATTCGTATCCTTAGGCCCGATTTCATAGACATTGCTTAAATCATTGTTTCGTTTAAGTAATAGCTGTGTCTTCAGATAGTGATTACTTTTTTCTAATTTCACAGTTGCGCTACTTCAGTCAATATCAAATGAACTATTTTCAAGTTGGCAGCACTGCAAAACATATACAAGAATTTTCAAAAACCAAGAATTGTCAAAAACACAAGAATTACCAAATAATTTTTAACTGTCAGCGGCCAAGAAACGGATGTTACTTAAGACAGCTATGTTGGCAGCTTAAGCATTTCCTTAAGGCATTGTTAAAGATGCACTGTAAAATCGAAATCAGTGTCTTAAGTAAAAACTGCGATTTAAGTATGTACTAATTTAAAAATCGGGCGTTAGAGAAGACAATATAAGTAATGAAACAAGCCCTTACAAGCCCAAAACTTAAAAAGTTTTGAACTTTTAAAAATCGGAGTTCAGAAATACCGATTGAATGCTTTAAGTTTTCAAACATGTAAAACTTGATAACTCTGTCGCTTAAAAGTTTTGAACTAAAACCGAGTGGAAACTGGATATGATCCCAACAGATCAGCAGATCGAATCACATATGATGTTGCAAACCAAAAAAGATATTTCCGTTCCGTTCAAAGTACGAACGAAAAATGTTACATCTATATTTTTGGTAATAATTACCAAATCATATTTTGGTAAAAATGTTTTTTTTATCAAAAACCTACCAAAGTTGTCACTTTGAAGTTTGAAAGAAAAATGATTATTCGATTGACCTGAAGCTGTTTAATGCTCAAGTGTGTACTACCGTTACGACAGCTCGTTTCCGTAACTCTTCTCAGCTGCAATTCTCGTTTAGTTTTCTCGAGTTACCTCTGAAATTATAATGTTCATCCCATTCCCGAAAATGAAGACATTTTTCGAAGACCACAGTAATTGGAGAAGTTACTTCCTATCTTTATTGAAATTTTCTAGTAGTTTAAACTTTTGTATTTTGCCTGAAGTTGTCTTTGGGAAATCAGCAACTGTCACCACATACCGTGGCACCTTAAAATGTGCCAATTTTCCTTTGCAAAACTCTTTCACTTCATCGCGTGACAAACAACTCTTCTTTTCAGTCAGACGCACAAATGCACACAATTCCTCTCCCATACGTTCGTCTGGAACACCAATGACCTGTCGATATATTTTAAGTAGACCGATTAATCTAGCAAAATGCACCTGGACCTACGTGTGATTCAATGATGCACGGATGTGTGTTGAGAAAATCTTCTATTTCTTTTGGAAAAATGTTTTCACCTCCACGAATAATCATTTCTTTAAGGCGACCCACAATGCGTCCGTAGCCATCTGCTTGAAGCACAAATTGATCACTGTAAAAGAAATGAAACGAATTATTGTGAACTATTTGTTTTTATAGAAAACGCACCCTGTACGCAGCCATTTATCGTTACTAATTGTCTCCTTCGTCTTATTTTCCTCACCGTGGTATCCCAGCATGGTGATGTAGCCTCGCACACATAGTTCGCCGGGCTGCCCAAAAGGTACAGTGTTGCCAAGAGAATCAATCACTTTAGCCTCAATGTGGTCTTGAATGTAACCAACGGTGCTCATATTCTGCTCTTGTGTATCACCTGGTCTCGACTGGAAGATGGATGCTGTTGTTTCGGTCAAACCAAAAATAGTATGTACCCTTTCCACACCCAGCACATTTTTTATATTCAAAAACAGTTGAGGCGAACAGGGAGCACCACCAGTAATAGCCATTTTAGCCGTTTTCAGGGGCAGTTGTAACTCCTTTTGTTTCTTTATTAGATCTACATACATTGTCGGAGTTCCGTGAACGACAGTGCAATGTTCATTCAATATTGCGCGCAAAGAATCCTCGGGGTTAAACCCAGCTGTAGGCAACACCAGCGTGGCACCATGGCACAAACCAGCCATAATAGTAATAACGGTTCCATAGGCATGAAACAAAGGTACCTGTACACAAATGCGCTGGCCGGCTAACTGATTCCGGTTGCCAATATGAATACCGTTGTTGACGAAATTAAAATGACTGAGGCATGCGGCTTTAGGTAAACCAGTTGTGCCTGAAGTGAACTGTACATTGCAGATTGTGTCAGGTGAGACCATGTTGGCACGTGCTGAAACTTTAAGCACATCGTCATGACTTGCATAGTTCAGAAGCTGATCAAAGGTCATTGCTCCTTTGTAGGTTGACAGCGAGTCGATAATAACTGATCGCAGATGTGGCAGCCGGGAGCTTTTAATTTTATTGGTTTCACTGTTAATCAGCTCTGGACAGATGCTTGTAAGGATTTCATAATAATTTTGTGTCTTATGTTGATCAGCTGCCACAATAGCTTTGACGTCAACTTTTTTCAAACAATATTCAACTTCTGGTCCCTGGAAGGCCGGATTTATGCCCACCGAAATGAGCCCCGCACGTGCCACCCCCAGCATGGTGAGGTACCAGTGCAGGTTGTTCGGTCCCCAGATGCCGACATGATCGCCACGTTCCAGTCCTAATTTATGTAAGCCAGCCGCTACATGATCCACGAAGTCGAGTAATGCTGTGAAAGTTGTACGTTTGTTTTCGTGACAGGAGACGATTGCCTCGACATTGCTGTAGTCAATCGCAGATCGATGAAGCTGCTGCCCAATATTGCGGTAGACAAGCGGCTGACTACCAATGTGGTGAAGATAACCTGGTCTGTCACGCTCCGGTATATATTGTGACGAAAAACTAATCGAATAAAAAAAATAAATACTAAGGATTTTCAAGTATATTCAGTATAACCCTCCTATTTTGTGTATATCAGATAAGATTATCTGCTCTTAATTGAACTTTCAAAAATTGTGTGTGATAGCACTAGTCTACAAATTTGGGCTTCATCTCGAGATCTGGTTTCTCATAAAATTGGGGAGTAGATTTCAAAAATGCCAACCATTTTTTTTTTTTCTTAAGAATCTTTTTCGAGAAAAACCCGTCTTTTAGCCCTTTTTTCATTTATTTGCCCATATCTCCATCAAATTTTTGCACCATTCGAAAGATATTTTTGTCTTTTTTCTAATGATATGCTGCTTGAGTGAATCGAATAAGATTTGATGGATTCGTCAGCGATCAAAGTCCAAAATAAGTGATTTTTTTGGTCTTTTTTAAAAGTCACAATATTTAAATTGCTCCGTTGAAGTTCAAAAATCTATGTTTTATATATAATTAAAATTTAGAATGAAAGCCCATTCCTTAAAAAATATTTTAAGTATATACTTGCTCCAATCGGACAAAAAATGCAAAAATTATTCAAAAATCAATGGAAAAAACTAGTTTTCATATTTCCATGCAATCCCGTATATAGGACTTTGACTTTGTAATAGAATAAGGAAATACCTTGATAAAGGTTTTTTATTGTCTTATATGTTTAACTATACCCAAAAAAGATAAATCCACAAGTGCTTTTAAATTTAGGCTTGGACTTTTGAGAACGGTGCATATTTTTCCCTTTTTTATTTTTTTATTTATAACGCAAAAACTATACATTTTTGGTGGATAGTGATTATCAGATTTTTTGTAGGAAATAAAGTTTCCTATCGAAATGGCATTTTATAAAATCAAATATCTTATTTTTTTAAAAAAATAACCTTAAAAATACTGATCTAAATAATCCGAAAAATATAAATTTTTTGAAAATTTTATATCGAAATTTTGAATAAAAACCTTCATCATTATCATTGATAAGCTGAAAATAACTTTTTTATTGAATAAAAAATATTTTTGTGTGTAAAAACTGAAACTAGCATGGTGTAAAAGTAAAAATTTCCGCAACTTCCTATGGCTATATCTCCGAAACCAAATCAGAGCGGCACTTTTTGATTCCATATTTATTCTTAAAACTTAAAAGCACATAAGAAAATATTTGGTTTATAATCAATTTCGATTGTGAGTTAAACTGAACATAAGCCAAATAGCTATATAATAGTAAGTCGTGCTAACGACTCGACGCGAGAACGGAGCTGCGTCTGGTTTCGGCATTGCAATGCATATAGCTCCAAAACGGCTGGGCGGACCATTGTCAAACTTAACATGAAGTATAAAGATAATATAAGCTTTTTTTTAATGCACTAAAAAAATTTTTTTTGTATGGCGAACTTTGCAAAAAACCACAAAAAAAATATTTCTCTTTTTTTTCAGTGTATTTTTTCTTATTTTCAAAATCTAATTATGAGGTTGAAAAGGCCAATAAATAAGTTATAAAATCCAGTGGTTAATTCATTTTACTAGACTTTTTTTAAACATTTGAAGTAGTACATACATTACCATTTCTCAAATTTTCAAAGACCCATATTTTGTAAACCAGTGTTGCCATTCTAAAAATATTTTGTTTCTGTGTCGAGGACTTATACAGGTACAAAATATTCAAATATATCTGAAATTGGAAACATGAACCTCATTTCCCCTGTCCGCTTCGCGTGAAATGCCCGATATGTACCTATATCATTAATTGAATAATTTTTTGAAATTCAATATCTAAGAAAGCAAAGAAGCGTTGGAGCATTCAGAATTAGGCTGCTTGATATGAGATTTAGCAGCACGGTCTCACAAAGTCACTGATTTTTATCGAGAAAGTTCCATCTCTAAACGTCAACAGGCAAAAAAATAGAAACTTACGTTCAAAAGTAAATTTAAAAAGTTAAAACTGAAATCGCGGAAGAAAAAAGGCTTTTATAAAACGCTTTTGTTCAATTTTAAGTTTGTTTGAATTTAATTCAATTGTCATTTCTTGTTTGACATTTGTTTCACGGGAATGCTGCCAAATTTGATTAGTGAAGAAATTAAGCAGCGAAGCCGTTTTTTTTCCACTGATTAAGCTATCTTATAGCCGCGTCAAAAAAAAAACACGGCTAATTTCTCATTATCTATTCACATACATACAAAGCCTGAAATCTCCATCTTTTACAATTAGTTTTGATGAAGTTCTGTTCATTTATTTAACTAACAGATATTCAGATACATATTTTCATTTCATCTTAACTTTAATCGACAATAACTCTAAAATTAATTTAGTAAACCTTTTTATAAACCAAATAACTGTAGACAAAAAGAGGGATTGTTGGCACCTTCCGTCATGGGGAAGGGGGTTACTTAATATGTAAACAACTTCTTACGTCCATTACTTACATATTTCTTGTACGACTCAAGTTTTTTAATGAAAACAATAACGTAAAAAACGATTTTACGGGATCATTTGAATGGCAAAAAAATTAATTAATGCTGAAGTTATGCGCCACTGTTCGTAATTACCTTCTGACTAAATATTTCCATTTATCGCCCTGTTGCAGCTTAAATGATTTGCATAAATGTGCAGAAATAATAGATACATTTTTGTTTAACATTTTACTTTCTTACTTGGAGAACTTTCAAACGTTGCACTTGAGACTTTGTATCTGACTTTAAAACAGTTGCGTTCACTGTGGAACCAGATATAACGCGAAAATTAAACAACTCAACCAATTTTAATGAGGAGAAGGAAATAAGAATTCCCTACGTGTATATTTTAAGTAAAAGACGTATTATTAAAGTATTTTTTCGTAAATAAATTTAGCAAATTTCTAAGCAACCGTACAACGAACAAAATTGTATGTGCTACGATCAAACGTGTTGTTCGTACTCAACTGATTTTAATTCATTCACTGTTTGGCGTAAAGCTCACTAATCGCACATTTCTGCCGAAGATAAGAAAAGAGGGAATCTCACTACAATAATTTAAACTACATACCTATGTACATATGTGCTACGATCAAACGTGTTGTTCGTACTCAACTGATTTTAATTCATTCACTGTTTGGCGTAAAGCTCACTAATCGCACATTTCTGCCGAAGATAAGAAAAGAGGGAATCTCACTACAATAATTTAAACTACATACCTATGTACATATGCATACACATGAACATATTTGTTTTTCTTTAAGAAATATTTTAATTCCTGTGCTTCTTAGCTAAATTGTTTGTTGACTATGTATTTTGATGTTCCAAAAATTTAGATACAGTGCAGTCGCGGTAACGTGAACGAAATAAATTTTGAATTGATTACCTTGTAGCAAGACATAACTCAACCATGCAATACGCAAATGGCTGTTTATGTATATTTATTTTCATTTCAAGTTTTTGTTGTTACAAATGATATGAAAAATAAAAATTTTATGCAAAATACGTAACAGCGACTGCGCTGCATGAATTTTTGCTTAAATTTTCAAAACGTGAATAATTTCGCTACCGTGAACAACCTTGGTTTTAATTAGTTTACGATACCGCGACTGCACTGCAATACCTTCCGACTAACTTTAAATTTTCGGAATATGTGACCTAGACTCCGAAAACCAGGTTTATATAACTTGAAGTCGGCTTAGAGATTTAGGTGAACTTTATTTACTATTTGCTTACTAACTTAAAAAAAACTAAGAAAAGTGGAAAAATATTAGCATACCTTTGCGCATTTGTTGCCCTAGTCCAGGTTACACCCGACGGTTCCTAAGTATGTAAGATATATAACCATGCCATAAATTTTTCAAGGAAAAACAGGATATATTGGAGAAAAAATGTCATTTTACAGGATTTAATTTTCCGAAAATAAGATTGATTACAGGATACAATTTTTTTTTTTTTCATTTTAAAACAGAATAGACAGTAATTGTTGTGTATAAATAAATATTTATTTTTAAACCAATAACTTAGTTTTTCATTTCATCAACTTTCAAGCGATTAATTTATACTGGAAGAGTTAGGCGTAGGCCGTATTGTGGGCCGTAAAAAAGATAATAATACGTGGTGGTGAAAACATATACCACAAGGAAATCGAAGATTATTCGGATACCCATGACGATATTTTAGAATCACAGGTTATTTTTATAGAAAATAATGTAATGCAAAAAGTATTTTAAACTTTTATTCGTGTTAGGTTATCGGTGTACCAGATGAACGTAAGGGAGAAAAGTTGTGTGCATTCCTTCGCTTAAGTGAGAATGTTGTGATTGGAGTGGATGATGTAAGATCTTTCTGTAAGGGTAAAATAGCTCACTTTGAAGTTCCACGCCACATACGTGTAGTTCATGACTTTCCAAAAACAACGTCGGGCAAAATACAAAAGTTTAAATTAAGGTAAATATTTAAGTGAATTCAAATATTAAAAAAAAATGCGAATTGGTTTTTTTAATTGTAGTTATTTGCAAAGATCTTTTAAATACATAAGACTTTTTTGAAA
Source organism: Meiosimyza platycephala (assembly GCA_963662105.1). Taxonomy (NCBI): domain Eukaryota; kingdom Metazoa; phylum Arthropoda; class Insecta; order Diptera; family Lauxaniidae; genus Meiosimyza; species Meiosimyza platycephala. Next base: position 251,148 of record OY759210.1, on the reverse strand, counting down.
ACAAATATGAGGAAAAGCTAAAATTTTTTCCCAGAGAGAGAGCCATGTACATATACAAACATATAAAAAATAAATTTCAGAAATCAGGGGAATTTAAATTCAATAACAGCTGTTGTAGCTTGCAACCAACATTAATTTTAAAACAAAAACTTTATTTTCAATTATTTTGCAGTATAAGCGATAACCTTAAATTTGAAAAAAAAAACATGTGGACTCTAATGAAGTGAACTTATTTAGTTTTAACCCAAGTTCATATTTGATATTGAAAAATTAAAATATCTCTCCCCGTGTATAAAATATATCGTTTCTGAAGTATTAGAGAAGTAAGTTAGTTGCAACTATCGAAGCTTTATTTAGTCTGGTAATTGCTGTCAAGCGGTATAGTTCTCTTGGCAGACTTTGTTTCGGTAAAGTGATAATGCAATTACAAGAATGGTTGGAAAAATGCATTCGCTGTTATCACGAAACTGAAGTCAGACAAGCAGTCGTGTGACCGGAATTCAACAGGTTGTCCATAACCGTTGTATGTACGTGTTTTGAGCTTGAATGCACATTATGTTACCTAAGTGTAACATAATCGAGAAATTACTGTATGTATTTTGTAGCTACTTCAACCCGGCATATTTTCATCAGGTAGGTAAGCAACCGCTGATGTATCGCAACTTGGGTGAACAGCTAACAAGAGCTGGAGCTTAGTATGAACAACATTGAGCTTTAATATCGTGTCCAGAAAACAAAGTTATTTCCTTTTGGGGATGCAAAATCTGAAGCCGGTACCTTAGCATGTGTGCTTTGGGCTTACAACATGGGGATCATGTTGGCATCTGGGCGCCAAAAACTTCACAGTGGTATATAAGTTTTCTTGTTGAGGCATTGGCTGGATTTCCTTTGGTTTGCCTTATTCCGGCACTGCAAGCAAGAGAACTGGAATATGCATTACGCAAGCCCAAAGTGAAAGCTCTTATCACTATGGACAAGTGCGGAACGCAGAGTTTTGTACAGGTCCTACAAGATGTACTTCCTGAAATGAGATCTGATTCGCCAATTGTAGCATCTGAAAAACTTTCTGATCTCACGCATTTAATTCTGAAATCGAACAAAACTTGGCGGATTTGGATTTAGCGATCCAAAAACCTTCGGAAAAGTATGGTCTAGTCTCTGGGTTATTAGTTAAGGAAAATTTTGTCGGCCTGTGTAATGCTCTTCAATCAGCAATTCAAATTTTTTCTGATGGGCTGAATGCTGAGGTTACCCCTGAACATATTCATGAATGTTTTGTGAAAACACAGGGCTGTACAGGGCTGCAATTGCTGTTGATAGTACTTTAGACAAAAAAAAAATTATTTAATGTTCTTAGATACCGTTCGATTTGCGTCGACTTTGTTGATGTACATATTTCGATTTAATTTGATATTTTTCAATACTATTCAATAGCTTTCGAATTTGCCTTTTAATTTAATTTAATTTTAACTTAAAGGGCTGGAACCGTCAAGTCCGTCAACGTATACAACTAAGGTGTCGAAAATAAAGGAAGAAGGCGGTTCTATGAATACGTCTTCAACGCATTTCAAGTCAAACGAAAAATAAACCAAAAGCTTTTTGATTGATAAATTTCGTAATTTCTCCTGTATATTCTGCTTTTATATATATCGCTCATTTACTTCAAGACTGTCATTACTCAAAAAACGTGATTTTTGAGTTAATGATGCAGAAATGGCCGCCATTTAATGTTTTACATTGTGTAAAAAAATCAAAAAGGTATCTTATAAACTTGGTTTGTGAGAGGAGTTTATGTAAACTTACTTTCTTCATTTTAATATAAAAAGTAACTTATTGAAAACGTTAAATGCGTTTTTATCCCACTTTAGGTTTTTTGAGTTATGCCAGTCTTGGAGTAAATGAGCGATATAATGAACACAGTTTTAATTTTCTTCTCTCTTTTTTTCTATGTTTCACGCAAACTCGCAGTTGTCAAAGTATTCAACGGGTAAATGTACATATGCTAAATTGATGGTGACTTATTTCAGCGTCTGGTATTGTACCCACAAACAGTGGGTGTGTTCTCTCCACTTACCCAAGAACTACAAAAAAATATTTTAATTAAAACCACTCCAGTGTTTGTTTAATTTAAATTTACTTTATTCTTATAATTCTTTTTACCACATAGTTTTTCTAACAATTATTTAATTTGAATCCAAGCAATATTAAATTTTCTGTACACAACAACATTCATATGCTGCTGGTACCCGAAATTTGGCTTTTATAGGAAATATCATAAGTATGAATATGTGTCTTCAGATTATAAGTGTCAGTTTGTTGCAGAGTGCCGAAAATCTGGGCATGCAGACAAATTTACGATTTTACCAAGATAGATGGTTAATATACAAGTGCCCTTATTTGATGGTACCGCCAGCATAGTCACCTGACCTAAATGTGCTTGTAAATATATGAGCGATTTTGGAAAAAAATATTCGAATACACAACGTTTCTAACAAAAACGACCTAAAAAGCACTTAAAATTGAGTGGCGCTATAATTCGCCAGATACCAATAAAAAATTTGCTGTTTCGATGCCAAACTGTCTTTAGGCTGTTGTTGACCAAAGAGGCTACCACACTACATATTTAAAATTACAAAATTGTTATTTTAAACAATGTTTTTTCAATTTATACATGTCTGCATGAAATAAGCTGTGACACGAAATTTGGTACTATATTTCGATTTTCTATTATAAAAATTCCAGGTAATATTTTTTTACAATAAATAAATTTTTTTTTTAAATTAAAATTTTTCTTCTTTCAAATGATATCAAAATTTTTTTCATATTCCACATAGTTTCAAAGTTACAGAGCATTGAAGTTAAAAGTATGCACTGCATGAAATAAGCTGTGTGCTACTGTACGTATGTAACAAACATCTGTATATCTAATGTAATTATTTTAGAACGTAAATACATATTTAAGTATCAATATACTTAAATAAATGTAAACATTGCATTGATATACATATGTACATTTATTCAGAACATTTAATTTAATATAAATGTTAATTTTTGTTGATATGTATTTACAATAATTTTTATATTATATGTACATTCATACTTACATAAAGGAATGTAATTCATACTGTTTTAAGTGTGTTAACTGTTTCAGATTTGTTTTGAACATACATATGTATTTTAAAAATCTGTTTTATGGCATATTTTTCGCGATTCTAATAAATACTAATATAACAATTAATTATTATTATTGTTTTCTTTCCTAAATATTTACAAACATTTCGTTTAATGTACATAAATTAATGTACAAAACTTAACGTGTATGCAATTTCTTGGTTTCTGGGCTCAAAGAATACAAGAAAACAAATGTTTTGATGAATTCTCTTTTCATATATTTTTGATGCAATTTTTTCATTAACATTTGATAGTTATGAGACTAGGTCATATAAAAGTACACAAATAATTACTTAACAATACGCATCTCTTTTGAAACTTAATATGTGCAGTATATTTTGCTTTCTTAATAATTATAACATCTCGTATAAAACTTTTTTTGCAAACAACCATAACTTAATGTATAAATTTAACTTTATTGGAATACTTATATTTCGTGCTTTTATAATGAAACTTTAGAAGACTGTTTTTGGCGGTGATTTTTTACAATCTATTAATGTTTACTTTATATTTTTACACGATATTCTGACATCAAAACGTAATACGAATAACTTATTCTTATTTAAGTAAGTTAAAAATATTAATTGAAATGAACTAAAATGTGCTATTGCTTGCGGTGCCATATCGCTGTTTTTTTGCATTTTGATGTTGTTTTTCTGTATTGAAATTTAAGATAAAAAAGTTGGATTAAAAAATTAATTGAAAAAAATTTAAGGAAAACATTAACTTAAACTTTTATTGTTTCAACCTTTTTGGTTTTTATTGTATGTGGTTGTTTCAGTATTAAAAATGTTTTTATAGAGAAACCTCTTAAGCTCACCCGTATTTGTTGGCGTTTTCTGTCCATCTGCACACGTGCTGTAACACCGCGACAGCTATCATGGATGATAGTCCGGACGAACCAGTATGATGCAAAGCTGACAATTACAAAATAATGAAACAAAATCAAAATTAAATGCGAATTAATTTGGGAAGTGAAAAGCGGACATTTTTAGGCGAAATGCCATTCGGGTGAAACTCACGATAAGGCTGATTGATTTGAGTATGTACCTATAACATGAATTTATATCTATATATTTTACGGCATTGCCATATGACTTTCATGTGTAGACCAAATAATAGATCACCCGACAAACGAACGAGCCAATTAAATAACAGAATTTTGTTTTGAAGATTTTACTTTATTTCCATCATATTTTTTAAGAGTTTCAATAACTAAATTTTCACAAAATATTTCCATAACTCTAAAACCTCGACTATGTAGCCACAATCTTGAAAGATTATTCAAAGCGGCCAAGTAGATTGACATGCAAATTTTTTGTTATTTTTCATATTAAAGGTTTTTTGTAAGTGATAAGGGCTTTTATACCTCATACATAGATCATGATAATATAGAATACTATATATGTATATTTTTTATTAACAGAGGGATAACACATAATTAAAATACACATTTATAATACATAATTAAAGCTAAACTATAGTATATTTTATTTTAAATCTGCATAAAATTTAAATAAATTAACAAATATAGACAGGTTTTGGGTTTATACATTTTGGTTGCTAAGGCGCATTTCAAGAGCAGCACTAGGGATGTACCAACCACATATTCATCTTCTTACGACGCCACAATTTAAATTAATGCTTGATTAAAAGGAGGCGTGCGGTTACTGGGACACCAAGCTCTCACTCATGATTGTTATATACGTAGCTCGATGAGGCATTAAATAAATGTGTTTGATATCTCGCTTCATCTTTGAGATATCGAGAGATTAAGTTTTGGTATGATCTTTATGTTTATGATCGAGCACATGGGGACATTTTAGGTTCCAGGAATTCAATTTTGTCTCTTGGTTTTTTAAAAAACTTAAAACCAGATATTAAAAAGTTCTTAAAGAATTAACAGTCGAAGCTTGGCGCAACGTCAACCATACTCTTTCCGAACGCTAAATATAATGGGAATTTACTAAACGCTGAGTTTTTTAACTTTTAAATACCTAAAAAACTGTATTTAGTTTGTCATTGATGATTGTTTTTCAAGTACTAAATTTCAGTATTGGCATTAAAACGAGTATAATAATGGTTGATATCTTAATCTTAAAAATTCACACCTTAGCGTGGAGCTTTAATTAGGATGTTTACAATTGCTTTTATATATTATATATTGTTTTATATTTGTTGGCTGAATTTAAGTACAATTTTACATTTTTGGTAGCATGACCTTTACATAGCCTACAGCTTCGTTCTAACGCCCTTATTATGCTTCAACTTTGGTAAAAAAAGAGCACACTTAAAACTAATAAAATTTTAAAATGTGCGGTTTAAATGATTACATAAAGTCCTGTTTTTATTAAAAAAAATGGAAATGTGCATCTTTCGCACACTACTACTGCTTTATGTCTAATAAAAGCAAAAATGATTAAATTTGCACATGGGTTGATCTGTGTCAAGCTGTCGAAAAACAATTTTTTGTATGTCTAATTTTAAATAGGGTATGGTATATTTGAAAGTTTCAAATGGCGGAGCCAATATGGCTTGTCAAATAGGACCATCTCGAAAAAAAAACTTCGGATATAATATCTTATATTTTTTCATGAAATGTCATTCGCGGAAATATTGTGACTTTAATATGTATACTGAGGAATAGCTTAAATCAACAGAATTTAATGTGGTGGATAAAATTTAGAAATATAAATAGGAAATCGAATAACATTTTTAGGTTTTCGATTATCGGTTAGTTATGTGTTTATAATGTTATATTATTTGAAGTCAAAAGCATGACGGTTGGGAAAAATATTTTTCGGAACCAAAATATTGCTTAGTTTTGATTTTCTTCCTAATCCTCTTGAAGTTCAGCACAAATGTCAGACAATTTATCGCAATATTAACTCAATTTTGATATATGAACATGCATTCAAGTCCTAGAAATCATCATATTAAATGCAGCAAAAGAATTTTTTTCTTATTTGCTCCGTGATAATGGTTCTAGCATTTTAAACTTTCAAATACAACAAACGGCCTTTGAACGAAGACAACTATAATCGTATAATCCGTTTGACGCAAAACGTCCCTTTCTTTTGACATATTCAAAACTGTTGGAAAACATTGACTTAACAGCTAAATTCTCAACATTCACTTTTTTTAAGCGTTTCATTGAATTTTACTTTACTTTTACATATCCTTAAATGTCCTAGCTTCAAATATTTACATATTTTTAAAAACAATTTTATTTCTATTTTTTAATTTCTAATCAAAATACAAGGTGTACAAAACATAATTTCAAAATAAGACAAAAAAACAAAAACAAAAGCTTTCTTTCTCTCTTCCTCTTTCTTATGGTATACCTTCTTTGACAACATACATACATACTTAGACGAGTCAGCTCAAATTTGCATATCTAAATTAAATTTCTACATTTTGCATAAAACTGTGCTCTTAAAAAAATTTCTCCAATTTATTTTATAGCGCGCTCTCTTATTTGATCCAACAGTGTATTAGCATCCCCCTGCGCCTTATGTTTTTCCAATGCAACACTGACGCCAACGTTTTTGAGACAGGTTTGGAAATAGCTGCAGAGCTATGAAACTTTTCAAACGCAATAACAATTTTTGTCATCGGTTGAAAAGTTTAAAACTTTCCTAAAATAAGTCATTTGCTTTTGTTTTTAGTTGAATTTGGTACTTGAATTCAGCTCTTAGAAATTGTTCTCATCATCTTCATCGTCCTCCTGTCATACGGCAGATCCAGCTGATGCAAAAACTTCAACTTCGTCGGACCAACTCACTTCCATTGGTGTGCCGTTTAAACTATTTATTTTGTCCAGTAGTAGCACTTCTTCACCCGACAACATGTGCTGATGATCTTTTACGTGATTCAGAGATAAGCTCGAGCCTGATGTAGCTGATGATGTCGTAGATGCTGAAGAACTGGCCACTTCATCGGAAGACGCCGAACAGCCTTCATCCTCGGAGTTAGTACCCGACACCATGGCCTCTCCAGCAGACTCCTGTATTTCTTGACATTTCTTTTGCACCTTCAGATCATGTACTGAGGGATGAGTGGGCAGTGCTCGCATTTCTAAGCGTTCACCTGAGTTCAAGGACGAAGTGTCACAAGTGATGAGTTTACGCGAAGAACGTCGAAAAAGAGCTTCTTCACATGTCCCATGGGAGTCATCTTTTGTTAAAGTTGAACTGCGTGGACGCATACTACTGCACAAAGGTGAGCTAGCACCGATTGGCTCCTTCCAGACCGGGGTTACTTCTTCAATTTTGCGAGAGGAGCCACTGGATGCCTGACGCAACATTTTTTTGCTGCTACTGGTGGCGGGTTCAGAACTCTTCACGCTTACTGATTTCGAACGCATGCGTGAATTTGCGCGTCCTAAAAATTCAACAGTTTCATTGGAATGTTGTCGTACCACTGAAGTAGCGGACATAGATTGTGACAGTGGAATAAGTCCTTCACCATTGCCTGCATTACAAACATTGGATCCTGTGGCGGAGCTTGCACTTAGCGATAACTGACGACGCATCGATGGATTACGTTCGAATGAGCGAAAAGAACCAGCACGTTTCACCATTTTTGAAGCAGCGGTTTCAGGTGTTTCATTATCCATTTCAAGCACCCATGAAACAGAGTTTGTTTTTTCAATCATACCTTTATCGATTGGTGACGAAGGTGGCGAAACATCATTCACATGAAAGAGGATTGAGGAATCATTCACATTAGAATGACCTAGTGATACAAGACTAGAATATTGACTAATCTGCAAGTCTCGTGAGGAAAGTTCTTGAAGCTTGGCTTCAACAAGATGCAGCTGTTCAGATCGTTGCTTCAGTTTGTACTGAAGAGCTTCTTTATCGAAGGAAAGACTTTTCCGCTTGATGGATTCATGTTCATAGGCTTTCTGGACTGTGTCTATTTGGCGGAGAAGTTCCCTAAACAGAAGAGAAAGAAAAATTATGATATATTAGTTATTTTTTAAAAGAAAGAATTACACTAGTTCACAAGTTAGTACCTAAGAATAATTTAATCTTTCATATGGTGACTACGAAAAAATCGTTATTTTACATACCGTTTTCGAGATATGTATTGTCAAATTAGGTTTTTTTTCGGTTTTCAAAAAAGGTCGTCCTAATTGCTAATTACTATTAATAAATTATGTATCAAATTAAAGTTTATAAAATTTGCTGTAATTGACTACTTTTTATTCTGCTTATAAATTTGGCTCAGTTGATAAAATGATGAAAAGTGTAATGTCAAATGAGTTACAAAAACATAGACACAACATAAGAAACAAAATTTTTTTTCTTTGCATTTTTTCACTTGTTGCTTGGGTTCTAAGCAAATCTATGCAAAAAGGGAAAAATTCGAGGCTTAAAAATTCTTACTAATAGACTTAAAAGTCACTGATGATTCAATTTAGCAATAGATCAAACTACTATGGCTAGCTTTAGCCCTTTTTTCTGTATTCTTTTGTATTTTGTTAGTGTTATCACACGCTTTACTGAACAGCAAGCGCAGTAAAACAATTATTTCTTTTATTGTTTTAATTAGAATAGAAAAAATGTGTGCATGTGCGTGTCACAATATTAGCAACATCCTGTTTTGTCTATATACAACCCTTCTACTTCTATTAACTGTTAGTTCAGTAAAGATCATTAAATAGACCACATTCATATTTTTATTACATTGCTGCTAAAATAGTTCCAACAGTGTAAAATGGGTCTCTACCCCTAAAATGCAGGGACTGAGACGAAGCAATGTTTTTCTACACTTTAGCACGAATTTTTTTGCGATAAATTTAAAAAAAAATCTAATTTTTCAACCTGACTAATAGACACAGCAGGTGTGGGACATAAGGCGAACCACCGCATTCCCCCCACCTACGGATGGGTAAAAATATTAGAATAATTATAAAGTAAACGATATATTTAGACTACAAATATTAATTTTGACAGCTACACAAAGCTATACAAGGGAAAATAAAAGAGAAAGCTCAATTTGCATTTTTTAGCAAAAGAAACACTCGAATTTAATTAAAAATAATATCCAAAAAATGTAAATTGCCAATTGTGGCGCTGCTTTTCATATACGGCCTTAAGCAAATGGAAAAATCCGAGCAAAAAAGGTGCTTAACTATTGAGTGAAGTCCCTAACCAGCGAAGGTATCACCATATATTTTTAATGTGAGAGTGAGGAGCTACAAAAGTGCATCAGCATCGATACTTTTACTCGAAAAACTTTCATAAAAAAAATAACATACTTTTCCTTTTCCGATTTAATATCCATTTCAGACTGCAACATTTCGTGATCTGACTCTAACCGTGAAACTTTAGCCTGTAGAGCGGCGCGCTCATTAGCATCGCGGATCAGCTCTTCGTTTTGCTTCGCTAATTTAGAATTTTCCTTCTGTTTCAGCTCCAGCACGCAACGTAAACTTTCTGCTTCGCTTTTTAAGCGTGAAATATCGACTGAGGCAGTCGAAGTTGAGCTGGAGTTTCGTGGTGAATTGTTACGTTCCGAACTCTCATTCATACTAAGTCGAGATGATGACCTCAAAACTGCAATTTCGTCCTGTGTTAAAATAAGTTTATCCTTTAACTCGCGTTCACGATTATCTTTCGACTCCCGCAAAATGTTTAATTCTTTCGTTATTGTTTTAATATTTTCTAAAAGTTCATTTTCCCGCTGAGTTGCTACCTGCAAGCGTTGAGCAAAATCATTTTCCATATCGTGCGCTTTTTTCCGATATTCATCTTGCGATTTTTCTATACTTGCAATTCGATCTTGCAAAATTTTTACACGTTCCTCAGCAGATTGTATGTACTGCTGTTTTTGAGCTAATTTATTTTCCATTTCAAGACGATAGTTATCAAATGATCGTTCGCGCAATTCCTGCCCGTTTTTCTCTAAACAAACAATTCGTTCGCGCAACATCGTCTCACGACTTACGGCCTCCATCATATTTAGCTTCAGTTCAGCTTGCAGAGAGGAGATTTCTTTTTCGGAAGCCAACCGCATTTTTGAAAAACTCGATTGAGCTGAAAGTAACCAGAAGGAATACACAGATTGAACACGCTGTTGTGGGGATATTCACTTTAATTTACCTTTCTCCATTTCGCAACGGTGTAGTGCTTGCAACTCCTCTTCGCACTGCGTGTAGTAAGCTTCTTTGTCGCATAGTTGATCTTGCAACTCAGTGCAAGCGCTTTTGGTCTCATTGAGTAGTTGTTGTGACTTAGTAAGACTTTCTTTGGCTTTTATATTCTCATTTTTAATTGCGGGACAAGCAAAAGCATCAAGCTAAAAACAGGAAAGAACGAATTATTACTACACAATTACATATGTTTTATCACACTTAATTTTATACAGTCCATTAAATTTTTGTCCAATGGTTGTTAGCTACATGTTCCAGAAATGAGTTTCACCTGATTAATATTTGAAATTGAACCGCTACAATCTAAATAGAATGATTTTGTTGAAGAGCCAAGAGAGTTTTCGGAGGTTTTATTTACTTTGATCCTTTCGGATGCCGGGAAATTTTCGTCAAACATTACGTCCGAGTTCTTATTCCATGCAACTTTTACCCCGACCTCAACTTGTTTACGTTGTAAATACATGCGTGTTAAGCACGACGGTACTTTAAGTATACTAACGAATTTAGTCAGGTTTTTATATAAAATGAAATTCAGTTTCTACACACCCGTTTTTTCGAAAAGAAGTTAATACTAAAATTTAAGTTTCATATTTACTGCCGAATATACAGGTAGATTGTTTTGGCATCAAGCCATTAAAAATATGTGTACACAAGTAGTTTACACACTCGACATTTTAATTGAAACAAATTTAGGGGAGTTAGCGCTACCTCTCCCAAATATCTTAGGATTATGCTCATTTTTAAACTTTAAATAAAATTTAATAACGGTAATTTTTGGTTTAATCCATTACAGCATATAAATAAAGCTAAAAAAAACACGAAAAAAATACAAAGCTGAATTCCTTAAATCAATTCAAATTTATGAAAAAAATGCAAATCTCTGCATGCATATATGAACAGGTAGAATCGAACACTAGAGTGTGCAAATAAATCGGCATAAGCCGTCAAAGAAATATTCAAGACAAAACGTGTTTTTTGAGATCATAGAGATTGCACAGATCCGTTGAAGATCATCACTTCAATTTAATTAACATTGAACTTACAATCTGGAAGTTCAAAGCGGTATAAGGTGTCTTTGGTACTCTGTCTCTTCGTAATTAAGGATGTTCTTGATACGGTCCTGGCAAATGGGCGCATCGAAATGGGCAATCGATTGAGCGAAAATGAGCATTGCCCACAATACAGAAATGGGACTTTGGTGGTCACACTCAGTGTACACGGTGTATAATTTTATATTGTGCATATATATTTGACATCATGTACAATGTACATACATACATACAAACGTTTATAAAGTGTGTGGCGTAACAACAAACTGAGTCGATGGCATATTGCTTCTTTTCACCTGAATAAAAACCAGACAGTAACATGCCTCTGTAAATCGATGTCTTCGGAAGATATTTCGATTTTTTTAACCTAACACTAACTCGGTCGCTCCAGTTGCCGGCCCATTGAGAACCTTGGGATTACATTAGATGAAGTTAAAAGATTTTCAAAAGGTGAAATTTTGAGATTGGGTCTAATATTTTCACCAAATAAACAAAATGCAAAACACATAACACGAAAAAAAAAATTAAAGAGTTTTAAATACGAAATTTTGTGCTGATCAGTGTTGACACAGACGGCACTTTAGTACCAAAATTGATACCCATCTTTTTTGGTACTATTTTCGCTTGCTTCAAAATCTATGTGAAACATAGGAGGAAAGACAAATTCAATATGTATTACCAATTTCGAAATTTATCTTGCCACTATGATATAAGATAATATGCGAAATTTATCAATAACCGATTTTGGTTTGGACATGCTATAGCATGTAAAAATTTTTTAATATCGATATTTCGAAAACCAAAAGAGGTATAGATTTTTTTGTTTAACATTTTCGATTTATTTATTTTTTTTTTTCAGATTCGGTTTTAGGGGGTAAAACTCCATGTTTCCAAAAAAAAAAAAAATTGGAGCATAGGCCCTAAAGTACAATTGTTCCGATCTTAGCTAAGGATATTTATTTAACTTACTAAAACTAATAAAGAATAAGATAAATAATTAAATCATGTACTTTTTTTCGATTTATGTCCCAGTTTTAGTAAATTTTAGGAATTTCAGAAAGTTTAGAATATAGTTAGACGTGTAATTTATTCTAACTAATTTTGCTAAATATGAGGCATAAATAATCAACTCTTATGATTCCTATTAATTTGTTATTGTTTTGCGCAATATTGTTCTTAAATAAGGCCAAACTGTTTTCAGTACGCTCAGATTATTTCTAGTACATTACGATTTTCAGCATATTCGCTGGCAGAGTTTTATTTGATCAAATTATGAATTAAATTAAGTTTTCTTATAATTAGTAATATCCCTCGTCACGATTTTGAAATTAATTGTAAAATTTATTGAATAAAGTCCATCGTCCATTGTCTAACTTACATCAAAAGCCAAGTACTGTAAAAGCACCCCCATAGCCTCGATTCCTTTGTGCTGATGCTTTTGTGTATCAGCTGTTAGTTGCAAATGCTGCTCCAAGGATTGATAGTCCAAACGTCCATTGCATGAATGTCGATTTAGATTTTTTAACTGCTGCAGTTCCACTGCACTCAACGTTTCTGCTAAAGCCACATCTTCATTAGAGTTCTGTTGTTGTTTATGTATGCATTTTCGAGAACTCGGCTGCAATTTCAGTGGAATTTTCTATTGTGTTCCACAACAGAGTTTAAATAATGAATGAATGTTTATCATAGACGATCTAAAGAGACTTACCTTTTCCGATGTGATTTTGGTTTCGCCTTTTTTGCTATGTTGAATTAGAACTGGTGATGAGAAACAACTTCGTGGTAACGTTGTTGTTACGTTATTGTTGTTTTTAATGATGTGTTGATGCGATCCATTTGCATTGTGATGATTTTCTGTTGTCGGTGTTGGCGATTTACTGCTGCTGGTGCTGCAGTTGATAAGAGCGACACCATTTTTGTTTGTTGATTGTTGCTGAAGTTCAATTGTTGTTGGCAACAAACTATTGTGATCTATAAATGAAACAAAAATAATTTAATCCAAAAATTAAAATTATTTTTTAGTTATGGGAATGAGTTAACATTTTAAAAATAGAATAAATAGTCGTTCACCCCGAATGACTATAAAAGGTTTAAAATAAAGAAATTAAACTTAATTAACTTTTTTAATCACGTCTTCCAGCAATCAATAATGTTGAGCTGGATTGGATAGTTTTTTCCTTATGAATGGAACAAAATAAAATCAAAAAAATATATGTAAACAAATTAATGAACACAAATGTAGGAAAAAAGTTAACAACAGCAGTAGCCTTTTTGCTCTGTTTTCAAATTAAGTCGTTAATTTGACATATGATATATATCTACTATGAATAAACGAGCTAAAATTGCAGTTTGTCATGCCGTGTCCATGCCATAGGTAGAAACTTCAAACTGATCTATCATTATTCTCCATACAAAATAAGCGAACACGTATTTTTTTTGTTTTTAGTTTTGCTCGAAATTACAGGACATGCATTTTTGAAGTTTGGTTAACGCAAACTGAATTTTCTAAAAATCTGATTTTTTGGGTTGTGTTTCGTAGAAATAAAAGCTTATGTGACGTAGCACAAACGATTTTTTGTTTTAAGGTCACCCGGTGGTCTAGAATTTTAGACAAATCGATTTTTTTTTAATATTTCGAAAGTACAATCTTTTGAGAATATGCTGTTAAATTTTTGTAATGATATTGACAGTATTTTAGGTTATACAGCCTTTATAGCAGGTAGCAAACGGTTGGCCTGCGTACGAAAATAATTATGCGTAAAACTTTAAGCTCATTTATCTCGAAACTACTTTTTTCTGCTCGGCGGGATAAAAATAAAATAAACCATTCATCCGATTCATCTCAAATTCTAACCCGCAAGAATGCCTCAAGGCATTCTTCGAAAAATTCGAATTTTCTCAATAATTATTTTATTTTTCATTTTAACTAATGACGGTGCCTTGACAAACATACCATGATATGTCTCTGAAGGCACCGTCATAAGTTTAAATAAAATATATAAGCACTATTGAAGAAATTCCAATATTTCGATGCATGCCTCGATAAACGCTTGCGGGTTAGAGGGTTAACATTCTCCTTTGAATTGAGCTTTCAAATGGTCAATTATTGTGTTTGCTAGCAAAGTTACAGCCGTTTAGAAGTTCAATATAACGAACTAACTTATGTCAGTCGTAATATCGAAAAATTCGTCATAAGGAAGTATTTTTTAACTGAATTTTAATGTTTGTAACAAAACTGCTCCGAAACGGCTCGACCGATTCTTATGAAATGTTGTGTGTATATTAAGGTGAGAATAGGACGTTAAGTATTTTTCATACCCCTATATGGGCAATTTAGGGTGGCCCGCATACAAAAATATCTTAAAAATAGCATTTTGACAAAGACCACTAAATCGATTCACATGGAATTTACACGTATCTTTTATATTAAGAATCATAGCTTAGGCTACATAACTTTTGTTTTGGGTGCATATTTAGGGTGGTCCTCATACTAAAAATATTTTTAAAATATAATTTTCACGAAGACCGGCCAATCGATTCACACTGAATTCTCTCGCAGTACTTATGCGAAATTCACAATGTTGGATTGCAATAATCGTAATGGTTGCAAGCCTTTCGTTGAAATTAAATAAAAAGGTGTGTTAAGAATTAACTATAAATGTTATGTTCTTTCAGTTTTCTCTATGTGTATTACATATCGTGTGTTACGTGCCTCTATTCACCGCTACAGCTAATTAAAGAATACAAGTGTTTTGACTTTTGAAGAATTCCAAATGATATTGCGAACCTTTAAAATCCACTTGAGAGATGAAGTCATTCCAAAGTTTCTAAATTGTTTTTCGTTCTTAATTTTACTACATATTTTCAATTCAGATGTGGCAATAATTGCCGGTAGTTTTTTTGACATCCCTTTCACACGTTGCAATACTTTCAAAGATATTTTTTCCCTTTAGATTTGGAAATCCAAATTTGAAATAGTGCAGAAAAAAAAATGCTTAAGTGAAAATTAATATTCGAAATGACAACTAAAAATAGAAAAAAATTAAAGCAAGAATTTGCTGTACATCGTGCATTTATGTACCCAACCCCTTTCTTCTCACTATTTTGCTTACAAGCTCGGCGGATCTGCTAGCAATATTGCCTCGTGTGAAAAGTGACTTAGAAGGCACACAAATAGTTAGATTTTGTAGACCAGTGATATTAATCATTGTCTCATTGCAATTTATTTTATCCTAGAAGTTTGATTTGTTCAGTTCAGAAGCAACTTAAATGCTATAGACGTACGTACGTTTCACGTACATAAACTTAGTGACGATAATGCAGCGTGTGCCAGGAAAATAAAATTACATATGTACATATATGCTGTTGAAATTGTTATTTTTAAATAAGCCGCATGTCTGATCGACCAACCCATCATCTAACAAGCGGACGTCCGCCAAAAATAATAGCCAACAAATCTTATGCATTTATACAAATGAAGATGTTTTACGTCTAATTTTTTTGCCAAGTTAGCGCTTGATATTCATTTTCGAAAACTGTTTTATTTCCGAATCATGTATTACGTGAATATGTCTACACTAAAGTGGTTCTTAAAAAAAATTTTTGGATTTCAAGGCAAACGTCCCCTACAAGTTTTTCAAAAAATAAAGAAAAACATTTGATTTCGTTCACAGGTGTGATCTAAAAAGCTGAAATTTTGGGAGTATTCCCTACGGATCCAATGTTAAAACATAGGCTAATATGCCCGCAAATTTAAAAAAAAAATCCCCTTTGGGTGTATTTTGTCCGCATTTTCAGCTATATGAAATATGTGGATGTAGTTTGACAACAGTGGGTGGCATCTCCCATACAAATAAAATACCTAAAACCCTATATCTTCGCACCTAAGGCAGACTTTTTCTACGTATTAGCAAGTCACTTTTTTCATAAAATTTCAACGAAATCGGACATAAACTCTTTCCGCGCCGTTTACAGGTTTGTGATAGGAAGCTCAAATATTGAGACAGCTATTTTTATTTCTCAAGCTAAAATATAGGCAAAAAAAAATCCATCTCCAAAACTTTGAAAATAAACATCCTAATATACATACATATCTATGACAACTCTACCCGTGAAATAATGCATTTTTTTCCAGTTTTTTCAGCTGAGTTAATTAAATAAGTTTTCCATACAAAACTTAAGCCTCTTTGAGGCGCCAGTGATAATATTAAGACATCAAGCTCAAATTTTCAGAGTCTTTAGAGAACGACCCATCTTTTTTTTTTAAGAACCACTCTAATGTACCCAATACTTGTGTAAATGTTTCCGAAAGAAAACCTTGAAAATATGACGACGCAATAATAATTTGTATATTGAGTTTTTAGTCAATAGACAAAGTTGAATAAAATAATTTTACCACAAAAGGCAAAACAACACTTAGAGAAATCCATCCCACTTCCAAAGTTTTAATATGTGTATATGAGAGCGTTACAGTAGAGAAAAGCAGGAGTAAGAAGCGCCTTTGGAAGGTCTTCCTTGTAAAGGCGAAAAGCTTTACGACTTGTTTTAAGCTTATTTTCTTTTATATGAAATGGCAGAAAAAATTAGGCTTCTGTGGAAGGGATAAAAACAGGACTTGCGATGATACACTTCCGCAAATATTTATGATTTTTCCAATAGTACAAATTTTAAGCTACGAGGATATATGAGATTTAACATTTTCTATGAAAGACTGTAATTGAGGACATTTTTCACTGTTCTTGATAACTTAAAAGTCTGACGAATAATTTTTTTCCTCTATTTTCTGAAAACTTCTATAACCGTCCAGTTCATAAGCTTATAGTAATTCATTTCTGAGCTGATTTCTCATCTCATCTCATCACAATCTCATTTTTCCTATTGCCGGGGAGAGGGCACTGTTTATCTATCTTTGGGAATTAAAACAAATAACTACGTCGCAGTTCAATATCTTGGGGCTTTGTTATTAAAGTACAGTTCAATGTTCAGACTAGCTACTGTGTTTCTTTTGATTTTTATTATTATTTTATAAAGGTAACACTTAATTGTTTATTTCACATAACAAACAATCAAAACAAAGTAAAAAGGGTGTAGGTGGGCGTGGTGTAATGAAAAAAATTCAGAGTGGCCTGACTGAAACAATCTTTACGTAAATACAGCATTGTGGCTATATGGTATATAAATAATTTTGGTTAAGTAGTCCTCAGAGTTAAGATTTCTGTAGGAGGTGTACAGGTCAGTGATGGCATTGTCTGTGAAGTTAGCCCAGCATTTTTTGATTTTTCAAAAAATAAAACTGAAAAAACAGCATTTTTCACATTAATAAAAAAGTAACCTTGTACTGTAATATGACCAGGATGAGCTGCCATGTGCCGTAAAGGATATACAATTATTCCTGGAACTTCGACCTCTCTTACATTATCGTAGTAAAAAGTGCAAAGGGTGCAAGAAGTTTCAGCCATTTTGTGGCAATTTTTCCATCAAAAACTTACCACTATCGCCTTTGTCCTGGTTTATCCATAAAGCATCATCCCCCTCCCCTTCACATCTTTTAAATGAAAATAAGTTTGTTTGTTCATAAGTTTGGCCAACGCCTTTTTCACTATTAGCTATAGATTCTCTATTGTCAGCTTCATTGCAATTTAAGTCGAGAGATTGATCTTTATGAATTGTGTCACTGAAAAATAGCAAACGTGGGTATTCCTTTTGCGCTGGCCTTTTTCGCTTGCATGCAAAAGCGCATGTGTTTTTATCGCATGGAAATCGCACTTCAACTTTGCTAAATTTTCCATAATGGATATGACATGTTATTTCACGGCAGTCGGGGACATTATCCCATTTTGTCAAATTTATGTATGATGACGTTGAGCTGTTAGCAAATCTAAAATTAGGCTTGGGTATTAAGGTGTCGCGGCTACGTCTTTTATTGTGCTGGACCTGTTGAAGTCCGAACTCGTAGTGTGGACAGTGCGTTGAACTAAAGAGTGTCCTACGGCATTGATGTCTTTGGCGTTGCATTTCTTAAAAACTTTTCTTTTTTAAAAAACTTTTTCGGCATGTTATGAAAATGCTAAAAATTTGTTTCAGATAATTTTTCGGAAAATAATTTATGCGAACTTTTTTGCCAGATATTAGCTAAGGAACATGGTGTAATATCAAACGTGGAGTATTTATGACACTTCTCTCATAATTTTCTTTTTGTTTTGACTATTGGGCCAGTTCAGAAACTTTAACATTTTTGAAGCGCTTTAAGCAATTTTTTGGTGAGATATATTTGTGTTGAGTTTCAAAATTCTGATTCGAACAAAACAATACGCTAAATAGTGCATCGGGTTTCAATCCGAAAGCGATAAGTCTTTTTGTTATTAAATAATACTTATCGCTGTCGGATTGAAACCCGCTGCACTATTTAGCGTATTGTTTTGTACGAATCGGAATTTTGAAACGCTTAACACAAATATATCTCACCAAAAAAAATTGCTAAAAGCTCTTCAAAAATGTTGAAGTTTCTGAACTGGCACAATAATCAAAATAACGTTATGTCAAAAATATAACGAAACACAATAAAATCGAATTGATGATAAATGACAATGTAAGTCTATTCATGGCCGATTCCCAGAGAATTATGAGAAGTGTCATAAATACTATACCTCTATTACACCATGCACCATGTAAAGATGTATCGACATTTAATTCAAAATAAAATTAAATAAAACAAGTTATCAATACAAGTACTGATACGAACATATTGCTAAATCATTCAACGGACTCTATGTAGCGATTGTGCATCTAAAGTTTAAAATATATATTTATAATATTTATTTATATTTTTTCAAAAACATTGTCAGTTGACACTAGGTCGCAGAAATACGCACTGAAACCAAAAGTTGTACAAAATAATGGACGTTTAAAGCCCGGTGACTTGATTCTTTTATAAAATTATATCCGACCAATGGTTGTTCCTTAAGTTTCGAAAAAAAATTTTTAAATGAAAACTTTTGTCTGACTTGCGTTCGCACTTCAAACACTCACGAAAAACTAACGATCAAGTTTTCGAAAAACAAACATTCGCCCAAAACGGGAGGAAAAGTTCGAAAAATGATGATGCCAAAACTTTATTTGGATTTTCAGTATTTGTATACAATAGCAAAAGCTTTTTGCTGTCCGACCGTCGAATCACAAGGGACGAGAAGAATCCGGCACTGTCAAGTAGAGGAAAGCGGTAAACACTTGTTTTGCATGCATAATCAGCAAAATCTAAGATGAATTGCGTACGTAAAATGCTTCATTGAACTTTTATTTGATCATCTCTATAGCAAAAGTTAAGGCGAGAGCAGTTTCAATATGGTGACGTCATAGCGAATTTGCATAAAATAAGTGATGGAAATCGCATGTGTGCAAGTTCATACAGCGGTTGGACTACAAAAAACTAACACAAACATAATATTGTTTATAATGGGTGTATCAATAAGACATGAAGTGAATGAAAAAATTTTTGACATCCTGTTAGGCATTTGTTACGTTCAGTCTCTGACAATTTTAGTTATGGAGGCCTACACTGCAAATGTATAATCAAATAATAATGCATTTAGCGCCCTTCGTCTTCAGTAACGACGGCCAGTTTTGCCTCAGTGGCTCTTTAGTAAGCGAAATTGCTGCATTGTTGCTGAAAACCCAAGATTTTTAAGGATGCATCCTCTCTCATATAATGTGAAAAAGTCGAAAAAGAGTTGAGAGCGGTAAAAATCTCGAAAGAAGTTGGAAAATGTTGAAATAGACGAAAAAAATATGAAAATGGGAAAAAAGTCGGCAAATGTTGAAAAAATTTGGAAAACAGGAGAGAACAGAGCCCAAGAAACGCCATCGTCTACATCAATATCGGTGGTGGAACCACAAAGCAATATTCTAGGTTACTGGAAGATGATATGAAGACATACGCGTTTGCCTTTGGCAAACAGAAAGGTGGTGCTGTTCACAGGCCCGGATTTAGAAATCTACCGCCCTTAGGCCACTCAGAAATTGCCGCCCCCCTTCACTAGTAAATATAGAAAAAAAAAATTGTAATATCAAAAGTGAGGACCTTTTTTTTTGCTTCTTAACATTTTTAGATAATTTAGTGCATACAATCCCAGTATTTGCACTTTTTTGCCCTTGTGTAAGTAAATTTAAAAAATTAAAAAAAAAAATTTTAAAGTTCCCAATATTTGCCGCCCCTAAAATCGTGCCGCCCTAGGCACTGGCCTAGTGTGCCTCTAAGATAAATCCGGCCCTGGCTGTTCATCAAGACAACGCTAAACGTTACTAAAAAATATATATAGATTGGGAAATTTTGCTTCATCCCCATACATACATATAAGTTTCTGAGTATATACTCGTTGAGAACTTACACGGTAAAAAAATTAGTACAAAAAATTAATTTTTTTAGTTAAAAATCAAAAGGTTGACGAAATATAAGATGTAAATAAAAGAAATATAGCGAATTCAAACCATTACGGTAATATTTTCGTCCCCCTGTACTTACTTACTACTTTAGCCATTTTAGTTGTAACTATTTTGTTCAGTTTTATTAATTTGCCTAGTAAGCTTAATTAACGTGCATTACTGTTGTTGATTTCCTATATTTCATCTGTTGTTTACAAAAATAGTTATGTTTGTCTGAGAACGAGCTCCTCAAATTGCTCATTCATATGTACATACTTCAATTGTGTTCTAGCTGCAAGATCATTAGCTCCATTGGACGACCCGTTACCAACTGACAACAATTGAAATATGAAAAAAGATGCTTTAAAGACCAGCGTGTTGCATATGTGAATTGCTGCAAATACTTGTAATTTGTTACGGTATGCTGAGCACTGAGTGTTGATCATAAACAGCAGCTGCAGTGCAGTGCTGTTTAGCAGTGCTACGGGTTTCATTTAGATGTGTCTTAACACTGCACTTTTTTTAGGCTTTATTGGAAAGCGATGATATGAATTTATTGGTATAGTTGTTAAAAATATCACAGAGCAGAGAAGTGGATTCTCATCCCTAATTGGAGCAATGCAAATTTTATTTGGAGAAACTTGATCATAAATGTTCTCAAAGTTTTAGACTGAAAGAAATCCAAAACTTCGTCTTTCTTTTGTATCGTTGCAGTGATGAGCAATGAATCGCTATCGCCTCTACCGACAGGAGCGTCTCCGCTTTAACATCAACAAATCCTAGCAAAATTAATTTTTTTTTTTTTCTCTATTAACCAGACATTAACCAACATTTTATTGGTTAATAAAAATGAGCAATTGAGATAAAAGTCAACCTTAACAGAATGGAAGGGTTAAGAGAAATATGGATATTTGCTTTATTGCATGCAACTGTTTCTTAATAAACAATTATGCCTTTATGTACTAATCATATGGATAAATGTAAGTAAAACTAGCGGTAAAACTTTGCTACACAAATACATAATTTAAAAATTTATAAGAGTTAAGTGATGGTACTGAATTTTGAGTCGAAATATACTTTTCAGTGGTCCAGCGTACTCAATTTTTCCGAAAATCAGCAGAAAAAGGTTCTCGTCAATTCAAACAAAATAACATAATTAATTATGCTGCATTGTTTATAAATCAGGAATATTAATCAATGTTAACGAATTTAAAAGAACTCGAACGCACTATAGTATTTTCGAAGGATTTTGGTCCACTGAATCCAAATTTGGCTTTAGAATTGCTCTATAACATCAGATATTTGAGATATCCTAACCTAAAAGTGGAAAAAAACGCATATCTGGATTATATTTGAGATTATGTAGCATCGCGAAATTTTTTTTCCTGAAATAGCTATAAACGTCATCATCAGGTACAAGTCTTGCCTTTTTGAGTGCCGTTGATTTTGTTCAAATATCTATTTTTTTGCTGAGATATGTTGAATTGAGTTTTTTCTCTCACCAATGCTTGAAATAGTGTTTTTAACCTATTAAACTTTGTAATATGTATGTATACAAACCTATATATTTGTATACCTGTATAATATGTATCTCCTCATTTTGGTTCTTCACATGTAATCTTGTTTTTGTGTTAAAATGTAAAATTGCATATTAAATACAGAGTTATTAATTAATATTTATTGTTCAATTTAATACTTTAACACAAATACAAGGCTTCTTGTGAAGACCCTCTATTCAAATTTAATTTTTTTTTTGTTTCAAAGACTGTTGTTGTCGAAAAATTTATCATAGCATGTCTTTAAATCGACGGTTTAAAAACACAAGGTTAGGTTAGGTAGGAGTGACAGTCAGTTACGAACCGACTCACTTAGACCAAATGTAATCCATTGTGATACCACAGGGTATCTGCAGGCCCAGATTTACCATACAGGCAGAGTAGGCACGTGCCTAGGGCGGCAAGAATTAAAGGGCGGCAAATATTGGCGGAAACTATGAACAATTTTTTTATTCGTATAGATTGGCGTCTTATCAAAATGATCATAAATTTATAATAAAAAATATGTATTGCATTGAAATATAAATCTAGCTCTTACGCAGAAATCATTAAAAAAATCTCAAAAATATTGTATGGTGCTCTAGAAACATAAGTAGGATATCAATAAAAGGTGCATTTTATTGATTGAAAAACTTTTCATACAAAATTATTTCACCATTGAAGAAGTTTTGAGGGGGGGCGGCAATTTTTCAACTGCCTAGGGGCGGCAAATTTCTAAATCCGGGCCTGGGTGTCTGTCTATATCCTCTCGTTGAACCAATCGGATTTCGTAACAAAACTAAACAGCTGACCTATACTAACATGTCTAAGGTCATCCAAGTCACCAAATAATAACGAACCAATTGTTTTTTGGTATTTTCTAGCAAGTGCGGGACAGAAGTAGAGAAAATGTTTAATGTTTTCTTCCTCCTCCACATCTGCACAACTTCTATAGAAGTCAAAAGACCGAACACCTAATCTCTCCGCATGTCTGCCGACGAGGTAGTGGCCAGTTATGACTGCAACAACTGACGACACACTATGTCTAGTGCTGGAAATCAGTTCTGACGAACTCTTAGCATCCCATTTCGTCCAGATTTGCCAAGTTATATTGCAAATTGACCCTTGAGTCCATCTTTTCTTAGCATTTTTTACCATTTCCTCTTTAAGCAGTAACTTGCAGGATGCAAGTGGCATTCCAATACTTTCCTTGTCCTGAGGAATTTGCTTAGCAAGCTCATTAGCTTTGCAATTGCCGTCAATGTTTCTATGCCCAGGCATAGCTATGGCACAAACAAGAAATGAAAGAAATAGATGTGTGCGAAATGTTATAAAATACATATCGCTAATTTACTTCAAGACTGGCATAGCTCAAAAAACGTGATTTTTGAGTTAATGATGCAGAAATATCATGATAACCATTTTGTGTTTTATTTTATGTCAAAAAATCAGAAAGGTATCTTACAAACTCGCCTTGTGAGAAGAGTTTATGTAAACATACTTTTTTTGAATTTTCATATTAAAAGTAACTTATTGAAAACTTTAAATGCGTTTTTCTCCCACTTTGTGTTTTTTGAGTTATGCCACTCTTGAAGTAAATGAGCGATGCCATTTCTACATCTCAAGGTCAGAATCCTTCATAGCTCAAGTATTAAGACCGGTTATCCAATGATAATTCATGAAACAGTCGGGGTTCATATCCAAGTGCAAAATTAACCAAAACTGGTCTAATGAGGCTGTATATATATATGTGTATGAATATGTAGATAGTAGTGGATATGTAATAGCCGAAATATATGACAACAATTACCAGGTTAAACTTTTTCATCCGTTGTTTTTGTCATGTTTGAGCATTACATTAACCGATTTGTGTAAGTTCACATGATAATCGGTGTTTGATAATGACTGAAGATCGATAAATTATTCTTCAGTGATAGTTAAAAATAATCAGTTGACAAAAAAACACATTCAAATTTATAAAATTAAAATTCCATGTCCAAGAGTTTGAATAATTACAAAGTATTTTTGAGTGAACCTACACTAGTTAAGGATAAAATATTCGGGACAACTTTTTTAAGAGATTATTGGAATTTGTATCCTTTGCATGGAAACTAATTTTTTCCCCGTTCATCGAAAACACTTCTGTAAAGTTTATTACATTAAGGAGTAGATTTACTTACTGCTTTTGAACTTTTTTTCATTGATTTTAAAGTCGTATGCTTAGATAAAAAATTCAAAAGTAAAATTTTATCGGATCGCCTAGCAACCTAATAAACTATTATGCCAAAAACAAAGAAGCAACAACAACAAATGTATTGCCAATTTCCTCCTCATTTCTTAACGTACTGAGTGAACAGCGGTAGCAAATAATAGGAATTCATAATAATAATAACAGATCACTGAACCTCCTCCGACTTAAGCAAAAAGAAAAACACAAAATAGAAAGTAGTTAAAAGTAAGCTTTAAATTTAATTTAATAGTTAAGTAGCAAGAGCATTATTTGAAACAAAAACCGGACCTTCGAGGAATTGCAAAAATGTTTTCAGTGAAGAGCCTCCACACTAGAGAAATACATGTATCATATGTATATGAGCTAAAACTGAAGTAGTTTATGTTTTATTAAATAAATTTGGTAATGGATTAGTAGGTGAAGAAATCAAAACTTTATTAAACTTTAAACATTGTTTGTACTTCGGAAACGGAATTTGTTACAACTGACTACATTATTTTATTAATACGTGAACTACGGCCCAGAAAAGCTTGCGGAAACGACGAAATAAGAAATTTTCCTACTGCTGCTATACGAGATCTGATTTTTATTTTCAACTCTTATTTAAAACTTCAATATTTTCCGTCTTGTTGGGAAACAGCAAAAGTAGTGCCAATTCCAAATCCTGGGAAACCGTCTAACAAAGTTGGTAACTATTGTCCTAAAAGTCTACTAAGCAGTCTGAGCAAATTATTCGAAAATGTTCTGAAAGATAAATTATGGATTTTTAAGACAAAAATTGAATCATTCCAATTGAACAATTTTGTTTCAGACGATTTCACAGCACAACTCACCAGATAAAACGAACGTTATATAATTTTAGTCCAGAGCTTGTCCGAACTTATTCAAGCATAAGTGTAGAATTTGGTTTCACCACCTTAAATAACTCCTTTAGTTACATACATATCGTTACCTTAATATAGAAAGGCCCTAACTAACATTTTTTTTCCTTTACAGGAGAACGAAAAATCTTAATTAAATTTTATGTTTTGTAGTATTGAAGTGAGATTGTTTTTTTTTTATTTGGTTGTTAATGCTTTATTTTCAATCGTAGCACACACATTTTTTTTCAATATTGTATTAGAGGGTGGCCTCGTTAGGCCACAAAAAAAAAACTTAATTTTGAAAAAAATGTTAGTTGGGGCCTTTCTATATTAAGGTAACGATATATAGTTTTTGCACGCCCTATATTCAAAATGAGTTCACTTTTTTCGATTGTTAGGTTTTAGCATTTGTGTGAATTTAGTTGCATTACCTTAAATAATAGTATAGCGTTTTGAAGTTTTTGCTCAATGGGAGACAACACGCCCTCTAGTCGAAATTTGCCAACTTTTTGTATTCGTGTGAATTTGGCTGTATTACCTTAAATAATTCTCTCAGCATAGCGTTTTGGAGTTTTTGCTTCTATGGCGGAAGCCATGCTCTCTAGACAAAATTTGCCAACTTTTTGTTCAACATATTTGTAACAGTAATGGCATTTCGGTTTTGTGGAAAATACTTGGATGTACTTTTTAGAGGGCGAATGCACTTTTTTTTGTCACATACACCAATTTACTAAAAAAAAAGGTAATTCGATTTTTTTTACGCATATTTGAGCAACACTTACTAAATAAAAAAAAAGCCATTCGATTGTTTTACTCATAATTTTCAAAAAATTTCAAAATATTAACAAAAATTTTCTAAAATTTACAAAAGTTTTAAAAAACTTACTAAAAATTATTAGAATTCGTCTAAATAAGCCGAAAATGTACTGAAAACTCGCCAAATGTACTAAAATGCGTCCATTGTACCGATTGTACTAAAAACTTGTGACATATACTGAAAGCATATTTTTCACAAAGTACAAATGTACCGAAAATGCCATCACTAATATGTATTTGTGAGAAATATGGTTACACTACATACATTAAATAACTCTTTCAGTATAGAACGGCGGTAGGCATGTCCGTGAACCGAATTCGCCTTTTTTGAATACCAAGAAGCTTGTTGGAAAGTGTATCGAATTTCATTGACAAATATTTATTGGCTTTCCTGTAATCGTGATTTTCACAGACAGACGGACATGGCTAAATTGACTCAGGCGATGACGCTGATCAAGAATATACATATATGCTTTTCTATATCTGTCATTCCCCTTTCCATACGCGATAAACGAAATGATAAAGTGAATATACCATGAGTGTAGTATAAGAAGCAGAATTACTTTAATGGCTAATACTTCTAATAAAGCGAAGAAATCAATAAAGCGGATTCAATTTTCAAGGAAATTGGGTGCCTATGTAAGGAGAACATTTTTGGATAATTAAGTAGTATAAATTTCTAACATACAAATATTTTTAGCCTCGCAATTCTGCCGTCAGAAGCGAATTAGGCGTATCTCAATAAAACTCGTTTCGAGATAATTTTGTTTATGTCAATTTGTTAAAATACATGTAAAATTGAGATAGAGGAAATTCTCTTATGAGATTTTTTATATGTTTGAACTAAAATATCGTTGTTTGGCTTAGTTCATTAGACGCGTAATTTCTTAAGCTATCCGATGCTATAAGAATCTCGAATATCAATTTTTTTGAGACACGCCTATTTCGCTTCTGACGGCAGAATTGACAAAATAACTTTTAATTTCTCAAAAGGTTTTGCAGAATTCCTCAAATATATAAAGAAGTAGTTTTTAAATAACCAATTGAGAGTATATTCTTGTGACAATAAATTCTGCATTTACAGTGCTTTTTCAACAGCTTTCGATGAGTGTCACTGTGTCACATTTTCTTTTCTGATTATGCAATACACAGCAACAATAACAAAATTACGCAATCGTGGACTGGAGAGTAAAATAAAATAGAAACCACGAAAAAACAGAAATAAATAGTGTGGTCTTTGATTTCAAGGATGATTCATCTCTGTGGATATTGACAGTACACACAATATGCGTAACTTCAGATCGAATAATAACTCAAACCCAATTCTGTAAAAAGAAAGTTAATTCTTGATTACATATGCACACAAATACATTGTACATATAAGATACACAAACGAGTTTAATAAAAAAAAATATTGGAGCGATAAATACTTTTCAGAAAGAATGGAAATAAATCTAATTTTAGTTTTTTGTCCACTTCGTTATATCATTGCACTCCTCCTTCATTTTAACAACGGTAACTACCAGGAGAGCGACACTTCGTGCTGAATCAAACTAAATAAAATGCGCATGTCCAAAGAACAATAAGAATAAATTTAGCTTTGACATAAGTCAACAAAAAAAAAATTAATTTATTCCAAACAATATGTATGAACATAAAAACTGTAAGACGCACTTTACATAAAAGTTGAAAAAAAAAAAAAAAATCTCTTCAGGGTGGCGCAGAATAATAACCTTTATGGTTTAAATTCGTTTTAAGTTGTTATTTCAATATTTTTTCAAAGGTTTCCCAAGCAAGACTAGCGGAAATTTAAAATGGAACTTCACACCAGGATAGTTTGGTGCAGTGCACCGTCGGAAAGGATTATTGAGCTATATTTCTTCGAAAATCATGCCTGTGCCGTTGAAACCGCAAGAATAGATGTAAACCAAAATTGTGATTTCAACATACATATGTACATATTTAGTCACAGCACATACTGCATGAGACACAATGGCTTTGTTAAGGAATATTTCCGATACGCGCATTATTTCGCGCAGTAGCAACTTCAATTGTCCGTGCATTTTTTTCTTTAGACCCAACCAGTGATGACTTGTTCAGTACATTTGTACTTTTTTCAGTACATTCATGCTGTGAAAAAATTGCAAGCACCAACACCGGACTAATTTTAAGTAAATTCGGTTCGTTTTCCAACTATTTATAATAATTTATCTGTTAATTGTTTTTAAAATGCCAAATCAAATTACTTTTTTTTTAGTAAATTTTCTGGATATATTACATTAATACATTTGTCATTCAAAAAATACGTTTGGAGTCTAAATTCAGTACAAAAATATAAATGACATCACTTGACCAAACTGAAAATTAATATTTGCAGGTCATAAAACATAAAAAATGTGTTGAAAAGAGCACGAATTTGCCAAGCAGAAAATTGCCACAACTTGCGTAACATAATTTTTCACATTTATGTTAAAATTCTCCGTAAACTCTCTCGAAAAAAACCAAAATATAGTTTATATTGCAATAAGAAAAAGTTTTAACGAATTTAATCAAAAAAAAATTTTCGCCACATACATATATGTATGTGCATATATCCAGATGAAGCTTCTGGTTAAACGAATTCTAATATTTATTTATATTACTTAATACTTTACTTTATTACTACAATTACAACTCATTTTAATTCTTAAAGCCCATTTCCGAAATGGAAAAATTTACACAATTCGCCTAATGCAAAGTAATTGTGATATCCCGCAATAGTTAAGTATAAGTATATGTCAAGGACGATATTCATGTCGAAAAGTATTACATTTCATCATGCATGCTGCTTCATCACTTTTTTTCGTATCATAGTGGACGCATTATCAGAAGCAAATTCAAAAAAATTTTCAAACGGAATCTTATTTTCGTTTCGCCTTGTCCATTTTTTGGTTGAACTAGGTGAAAAAAAATATCGTTCAATCATGAAAAATTGCTCTTTGAATGTATGACGGTATGACCAAAAAAAATTTCTATACTCGTACTTCTTGATTTCACTATTTCAAAATGCTTTCAAGAGTCCTCTGTACTGAGCCGTACGTATTTGCCTGAAAAAAAAAATAGATGGCTCGCTTACAACTGTTGCTTATGTAGTAATGAGCATTTAGATTACGGGGTACCCAGGGTAACAACATATGTACGTTACTTTAATTTTTAACACTTAAATTTTTAAAATTCAGTAACAATCAAATTAATTTTAGTAACTTCTAAACGTTTCGTCCAAACTCACTAGTAGGTTCACAAAAAAAATTATTTTCTTTGACGCGTAGCTACACTATTTACACTTTGGTGATTTGATATTCCGACTCACCTCCTTTTTGCCTTCTTGGCATTCGAAAAGAGTTCCATAGAAATGATTTTTTCCTTAGTTCTGGCCCTCGGTACAAATCCAAATCACTGTACGAAGATGCTGCTGGTTGGGCAGCCAAGCGATACTGGTTCTGTGGCTGATGCTCAAGTTGTTGTTGCGTCAATGTTGCCCGTAAATTGCTTGCAACATAATTTGGATTAGAATTTTTGAACTTAATTTCGCCCGATTGCAGTGTGGGAAATTCACATAGGTGTATTTTTTCTTGCTTTTGTTTTTGTGGGTTGCTGATTGATAATTTTTGCGAGTTTTTCCGATTTCTCAACATTTGGATGTCGGTTTGTGCAACAGCAGCTGTTGTCTGTAGATTTTGCGCTGAACCATAGAATAACGCCACGAAGTCATTTAGCCCCATATTTTCGATTTCGTATTTCAGTGGTGTTTTTCACGAAGTTTGGCATAAATAACTTTAAGGGTTGTTAGAAACGAGCAAGAGCAAACAAGGATGCAGAGCTGTCACTTTTTTGCTCAGTTCATGTCTCCGAGAGCGTGGTTTTTGCTTGCAGTGCTTGTCAAACGGTTGTGATTATTCATCGCAGGAGAATAAGGATAACCCCCTTTGATGCAATGTAAATTAAGAGGCACAATGGTTCACCAACGATGAGCGATAATTCGTCAGAACTCATCTTGTATTTTTGTTTCTTATTCCATTTCATTGAATTGATATATGTAAGTGTGTTGCTGATTTACTTTTTGTGTAGCTCTTTTTTTGGTTTGCAAAATAATTTCTGGTTTATAAAATAATTTCACATTATGCCGGTTTTTCACTAGTTTTTCGGTGTAGTAGGTCAAATGAATAATTTTATTTAATTTTTTACTGACCCCACTACATTTGCCTTTCCATTTAATTGTATAGAAACCGTGATTTACAACGAGACGTTTGGATGGTGAAGACTACGAAGTGCGACTGAATTGCGTTCAACAAAGCAAAAGTTGATGAATGAATAGATGGCGAGAGTTAGCTTTTGGCTTGAGCTAAAACTGCTGCTGTTGTAAAGCCATAAACTTCAACTACCATATAAAAGTGGCTGACTGATGTACAGGGAGACTGGTAGATTCAAGTTTTTGCTAGTAAACTTATGCGAATTGTAAGTGGAGAAAAACGAAAACCACAGCTTAGGCAAGCAGCTGGCAGAGTCAACAATCTTTGTTATGGCTCAACGTTTTGTACCAACAAGGTAATACCGCTTACCAGGCTTATTAAGAAATAAGAGCGAAATGCAAGAGACAAAATACAGTAAAAACTTTGAAACATACTTAAAAATTTAGCACAAAATCTATGTAGACGAAAATGTGAAATTGTTGAAATTTCAAATAAAAACTTACTGCTGAAGGTTTTTACAAGAATGCGGTCGTAGGTGAGCCTTAAAGAAATAACTGCATAAAAATATCGACTGGTTTTAGATTTAATTGAAATATCTTAATACAAATAATCAGGCCCGGATTTAGAAATTTGCCGCCCCAAGGCAGTTGCAAAAATTGACGCCCCGCCCCCCTCAAAACTTCTTCAATGGAATAAGTTTTGTGCGAAAAGATTTTCAATCAATAATATGTACCATTCTGAGAGCAAATATTTTATTTTATTACAGTCGGCGCCTTATAATCATGAAGTATATGGCATGTCATTGAACAATTACCGTTATGTATACGATTGGTTTTTGTGGAAAAATTATTGCTTATTGGTTGATTCTGAAAAATTTTATCTCCGAATTCCCACGAATTTTTTTTTTCTGTTAGCTTATAAAATATTTTATTGACATACTTATCTAGAGCACACTACAACTATGCAATTCACAGTTCATAGTAAAATAAGAAAGTGACAAAATTACAATGTGTCAAATCATACAACTGTGAGCTCAAAAATGTATTGTTTACAAATTATGTTTTTGTCACTCTCTTTTCCCATACGATTCTCTCACCAAAATTGAAAACGCATACAACTTTCAAAAAACATGCTTAAAGGCATGTTCAAATTTATCGACTAGTTGTAATTAACATTTATATGGGAAACAATAACAACACAAGTTACAACCTCGTAAAATATTATAAAATTGTAAATTATAACATTGCAAATTCAGCAGCCCAATTTAATGAACTGTGAATTGCATAAATATTTTTGGTATTTTTGAAATTTTTTTTAATGATTTCTGCGTAAAAGCTAGATTTATATTTCAATGCAATATATATATTTTATTATGATTATATGATCATTTCGTCAAGACGCCAATCTATAAATCAGCTGGTGAATGAACCGAATAAATAAATGACAGCAATACCTTCTAGATCATTATGAGCTCTCGAAGTTTCTTTTTCAACTGATTCGGAATTTTTTTTTTTTGAAGAATGTAGTTAACTTTGGAGCTTATGCTTAGACTTCTTCATTTTTCTCCGATTATTCTGCCACTCGTTTGCGGTACTCAGCTCCGCTAAATCTTTTACGGTTATCACTCATGACAGAACGCAGCGTTGAATGTTAACGATAAATTAACAATGATCACCAATGTTCAGTTATGATTGCATTTTTCACTTATAATGTTGGTACGCGTGCCAACGAAATAGACAGGAAATTTAATTCCCACGAATAAAACAATTTTTCAAAGTTTCCGTCCTTTAATTCTTGTCGCCCTAGGCACGTGCCTACTCTGCCTGTATGGTAAATCCGGGCCTATAAATAATAAGTTACAGCTCTTCAGCATAATGAACAAAAACATTTACGATAACTTTAAAAAAAACTTAATTTTTTGTATTTGTATTTATTTGATTACTCTAAAACGAGTAAATATACAGAAAAAATGATTTAACATTTTACCTTATTTTGTATGAGCTTTTAAGAAGACATAAGGTTCCCTGAAAAAAACTCAAGTGCATATTATTTGTTAATGCTCATAAAACACAGAAAGGAAGGCTTAAAGCATTTTTTCTTAAGCGCTCGTAGACATTTTTTTGGTCAAAATAACATTTTTCTTAAGAAGTTCGGAAGAAAATTTGGGAAATGACAGACAGTCTATGGTAGTGTTTTTGAGTACTTATTTAGAAATATTAACTACATCAAACTAACTTACGTACGTATAATCTCCCTGAATAGACCAGTGCGAAAGGTGCTTTGTCGCAAGTTTTCTTGATGAGTCAAAATGAATTACCAAGCGCAAATTGTATAATATATCGGTGAGTTCACCGAAAGTATTTTTTTTTTTTTGTGTGGTATATTATCGGAACTGAAAAAACAGTAATAGCTAGTGATACTAGTTTTATCACTGCTTTAGTTTTTGATAAAATTTAAATGAGAGCTCATCATATTTGCGCGAGAGCCTAACTAGAAACTTTTTCTACTAGATGGGCTTTTAGGATTTAAACTTTTTTTTTGTATGACTAGATACATACATATGTAATATTTCTTTCGCACATAAATTTATTTTGACGTATCTTCTTTACTTTTGATTTCTCACTTTATCAACACAATAGAAACAATGTGCAATATTTTCTGCTTTCTATTGCATTGTACATACAAACCTACCAGAGCTGTAAAAGTTTGCAGTTTATTGAACTCTTCAGCTTAAAAATTTTTAAATTAAGTTACTGCAGTAATATTGCGCCTTCATCAATGTGGACTTATTACTTTCAAGGCTAGAACTCCTAGTCCCTAAACAGTGTGTCCTTCACTGAGTAATGGATTTGATTGAAAGTAACAAATAGTAAACAAAATTCAAAACAATTAACAAAATAATGAATAAGACAAGCCATTGCTGATTATATTTGTTTTTTTATTTAACTATTGCTGTAGTTTTTTTAATGCAATCAATATGTTAGTCTACTACTACTAGTCTATAGTGTATAGAGATTTTGCACTCTGAGTACCTACTGACTTCAACTTGTAATATAAAATTAAAGACGGCAGTCAAATATTATAGCCAGACTGGCTAGTGTGAATTTCAGTGTCAGCAATTTAAAATTGATTTCGCAACTTAAATTTGCAATTAACAGCAGCCTTTACATTCTACCTACACTTAAAATTTTCAGCTTCTATTTTTATTGTTTAATTTTTTTACGAATATTATTAGTTGCTTCTTTGACTTAAACTTCCACTTTTTCTTTCGCTTCACTCAACTTTTTCTTGGCTTTCTATCCGTTCCATCAATTAAGCTTTTCATTTCTTTCTTCGGTTGGGTCTTTTGTATTTTGCATGATTCAAAAGCAAAATAAAGGGTAACTGAACACTCCAAACCACGACAATGTTCGATTTGGAGTTCAAATTATAGCTAGCTGCCACAACAATTGTTGATAATTAAGTCATTATGTTGAATATACATATACATACTCGAATACGAGTACAACAAGATTTTAGACTGAAATATTACATCGCAAGGAAAAAAGAGATGTTGAAAGTGAAAAAATTACACCTTAGCAAAAAATATATTAAATTATGATCTGTTCCCAAAACGCAAACAAAGAAATTACTCTCGATGAGCGCGCCGATCGATCGTTCGTTCGTATCGCCAGAAAAGCTTCCAACGGAGCCCTCGCAAGAAATGTGTGATATCAAAAGTTACAAAAACAAATTGCATAAAAGAGACAAATGTAGAATTTTTGCGCACGATGTTTATATTTTGCTATTATTCTTAACTGGTCAATACAAAAAGTAAAACATAGTGTGCTTGGAAATTCTTAAACGTTGGCTAACAAAATTTACTAATGATACCGTATAGCAGCGATTGAAACTACTTAGTACAAGCAGCTAGTAGTTGCCCTTTTTTTTCTTTTTTTCTGCAAAAAATTTACTATTTATTCAATAGACAAGGGCAAAGGAACAAACTTAAATTTCATTCGGCAGACGGCTTTCGTGTAAACTGACTTTCACTTGAGTTATGCAATCTGCACATGCACATGTACTTCTGGATGGGACTCTCATTATCTGTCGATTTTAAACACAAAACAAAATTTAAACTTAAAATAAAAATTTTACCAGTGGGACTTTCTTTTTTAAATGTGAAAAGCACGAAAAAACGTTGTTGCCGCGAATTAAAGATCAATTTTCAATATTTTGCGTTACGAACGGGAGATTAACGTAACGAATTCGTTGTTCAATAAATTTAATGATTTTAACCTATTTGAAAATATTACAAAAAGCACAAACTTCTAAAAGTAACGGTTTTCAACAGGTTTTCTGGAAAAGAGAACTATTACTTTGTGGTAGGTAAATTTAGGAAAAAATTAACTTTTTTTCTGGATCTAGAAGAGTGTTATCGGTAGTAACGTTTTACTTAATAACGATTAATTTCGTTATTTTAGCTTTATGAAGTAGATGAGCCATCAGCGTGGAAGCGTTCATATGTTACCCGCAAAACTACCTTTGCAGGCCGAAGCGCGTTAGGTCCTTAGGCACTGACTTTAATGCAGAAGTGCTGCATTTGGCACAGTTGGTGTTCAACATAGGAAGTTAATTTCCGTTATCTGTAAAGATTGACTAGATCGGCCTAGGCCCTAGGTAAAACTACATATTTTTCTCTAAAGACCAGTTTTGCTAGTAAGCTTAGATGAAAAGCCTATAAATTGGAAAAAATACTTTTTTACGCCTTTGAACAGTCGGTTGCAAAACATGCCATACATATTTCGAAACAAAAAACTTAATAGAAAGACTTACTAAATTTTGTATAATTTTCATAAGAATTATCTCACAATGAGGGTGCAAAATCTGACATATTCACATTTGAAACTAAACATTTTTTTCTGTAAATCAGATCTTTCAGATCTTTATATATATACTATATGTATAGTATACATATATATACTTAGTATTTAATACAAAAAATAAATAAAAATCAAGAGAGTACCATATTTAGAAGCTGAAGAAATAGTTTCTACCATTTTATCATAATCCTGCTCTAAAGCACATTGTAGGTTTTCAACTGCTAACAACAGTCACCGACAACCTGCTTAATACACGCTGTCGACGTACTTTTAAAAAAAATTATTGTATGAGTATGTGTTGATGGCCTCCTTTCATTGCCTTAAAAACTTAATTACAACTTATTTAGTCTTGGGAAAGTTTAATTGTGTTTGCCAAAAATAAAAAAAAAAACAACAAATTTTGTGATTGTCTTTGTTTTTAGCCTTAAGGGTTTTGATATCGGCACAGCGAAATGGTTTATGATAATCGTCCCAGTAGACGATTTAATAGTTTTATTTAATTATTTTTTCTAATTTTAGTATTTATTAAAATTGTTGTTTAACAATAAAGCTGAATATAAATATCATGACAAATTCAATGGAATTTTCCAAAAAATGCTGAAAATGTTTATTAATGGTTTTTTTTTGTGTTCTAAACTAAAAGTGACGAAAAGATTGTATTAGTTTCCAGAAAGTAATCGTAGCTCTTTTTTACCTTACATTTCGCTACCTCAAAATACGGATGTCATAAGTGAAATTTTTCGGTTTTGAGATTATTGCATATTCATAATAAACTGCCCACGCTCTTTCTAATGGTATTATCAGTTTCTCCCCAAGTGTTTATCGCACGATACATTATCACCGAGAACGAGATATCGGTCAGACCTTTCTCCTTCTCGCCCTCTGTCATACAAGAAATAATTTTTTTTTAATATCGTCTCGGCAGGCCCGGATTTAGAAATTTGCCGCCCCTAGGTAGTTGCATATATTACCGCTCCCCCCCCCCCTCAAAACTTGTTTAATGGTGAAATAATTTTGTAAGAAAAGTTTTTCAATCAATAAAATGCACCTTTTATTGATTTCCAACTAAGTACATAGGTTTCTAGAGCACAATACAATATTTTTGGTATTTATGAGATTTTTTTAATGATTTCTGCGTAAGAGCTAGATTTATATTTCAATGCAATATATAATTTTTATTATAATTATATGATCATTTTAACAAGACGCCAGTCTATAAGTCAGGTGGTGAATGAACAGAATAAATAAATAACAACAATACCTTCTAGATCATTATGAGCTTTCGAAGTTTCTTCTTCAACTGATTCGGAATTTAATTTTTTTGAAAAATGTAGTTAACCGCTGAATCTTTTACGGTTGTCACTCATGACAGAACTCAGCGTTGAGTGTTAATAATAAACTGTTTACAATAAATAAATAATGACGTTAATAACACAGGCACACAAAAAAAAAATCTTGTGACCCAGAGGATTATTGGTCCCGATAACAATAACAAGAAAGATATTTATCGGTTCTCGGTGAAGCACTAAATTTGAGACTCTTTGGCCACACAGTATCCACTAAGTTTCAGTTCGAAACTCGCACTCAGGAGTGCGCTAGGGTTTATTAGAAATAATAAGGTAAAAGGTACATATTCTCTCCATATGCATTTAAAATGATTTATAGATTCATTGCTCCTAAATTACGGAACTGAATTTAAAAAGTGAAGTATCACCATTTTTGTATTAATGTTAATAAAAATTTGATAGTCATTACATTCCTTTTTTATACATATACATACCATACGAGTACTTATAAGATTGTACTATATTTTTTTTTTAAATTGATAGGATAATCCCTCCATATCTTGCTAAATAAATTTATGAGCCCAAATTTCTTTTCAAACTCTGATTTGGTATACAAAATCTACAAGATTCCATACATACACATGTACATATCTTAAGCCTTCATTCACGTGATTTAGCCTCAGGAAATAAAGATTAAAATTTTTAAAATTTAAAGAAGGTCCAATTTTTCGAACCCCCTTTTTAAAAGCTCATGACTTATGTATTTAATTTCGCGTTTGTTCTGTATAAGAAATGGCTAGTTTGTTTTATTGTTTGAGCTGTTTTCTATAAGAATAAGTTGAATTCTATATATTTACGCAAATCAGATCGCGTGACATACATATACCGAAATCACTGTTTGTCCTTAGCGATTTTTTAATTTTTTAGTGTGAAAGACTTTAAATTGAACTAGCAATTTTGTGAATTTTTTTATTTTTGACAAACAAAAAATATTCAGGTGCCATGGTCCAATCTTACTCACTTTTTGCCTAGCTATACCGAGTTTGATTTCATCAACTTTTTTGCTTCACTCAGTAGAGCGTTATAGACGAGCGTCCCAACTTCCGTAGATTTATTGATTAATAATATAGCATGTTAGACTTGGAATAGGAAAAAATTTTCGGTTGCACTTTTTTCTTAATTTATTTCATAGTAATTGGAACATTTATATTTTTTTATTATATTTCCGCACTAGCGAAATTCGTACATTTTCCGCTAATTAATTTAAATTTATTGAAGCGGGTGAAAACAATTTTAATGCAGAAGAAAAAAACAACGTTCGCAAAAAAAACCGGTAAGAAACTGAATGTAAGTGAACCAGAAAGCTTTTGCGTTAAAAGAAGTCGAAAAAATGTGCGTTAAAACATTGAGTTATTTATAAAAACGTGATGAAATTTTATTTACCCTTAGGTGCTAGTTTACCTCCAGGTGTCGCCTTTGCTTCCGATCGTCGCACACCGAAGATTGTCAGCTTTTTGTTAAGCTGAGAACACCTTGCAATGTTGCCAGAATTCTGTGTACTTAAGGTGGTCAATGATGTGTTTGAGGATGAAGTAGTAGATATATTTTGTACTTTTTTCTCTGCAAAAAAAAAATAGCATTTAAATAGAAATTTTTTTTAATAGAGAAAAAACTACAATCAATTTATAGCATAGTTGTAGGCATTTTGAAAATTTTTGCTGTTGTTAAAATGCTGCTACATGCACTTTTTGTGGTGATTAGCAACACTGGCGATTTTTTTACAAAAGACAGCAGCCGCTTGACTTTTTCCTAAAGTAGTTCCCATATTTCTATTATAGTTACTGGAAATGGACAATAATCAAATCTTATAAAAGTTTTTTCAGACATTTTAAAATTAACAGTACGATGCTTTGAAAAAATGATAGAAATCTTTTTCTGAATTTTGAGTTACACTACTATCAAAACCCACGGTTCAATTTAACCGATTTCCTTGCACTATAAAGAGGGGTAAATAACATTTTTAAGACTTCGAGACGACGAAGATTTTATGTGAATAGCATTTCAGTTGCGTCGCAGTGGGAGTGAGAAATATGTAGGTCGACCTTCAAAATGAAGAAACTCCTTTAAGTTGTTGACGTCATAATCTCATTTTCATGACTTATGTGAAATTGCCAAATAATGATATGTATTTTGTAAAATTTTTTTTGTCCACCATCTTGCATTCCATCTATTCACAGGCAAATGGATATGTTGTAGGCAATGGGTCTATCGTTTGTTACACATTGTGTGCGGAGATGTACTGAACTGTCTACATAGCGGCTATCCTTTGTAAAAAAATGATATAGAATATAGCCAAATTAGCATTACTGCTTATAAAGGGTGTTACCGCGAAAAATAAGTAGATTATTCGGAAAATTCAGCGATGTAAAGTAACTTATTTGTATGGTGCGTTTCATCGATGCGATTAATTTTTATTTTCAGCTATTTCCCGATTTAATTTTAGCTGTTGAATTTTGTCTAATTAAACATCAACATTATGTAGCCGAGCTCACTAAGTAACAGGTCGCACTTGAACTATTCTAGAAACGAAGCAGTTTCAAACCTCAGTCGAATCAAATTGTGTTGTTCAAATTATTTTCTAAATAAAAATTGTAAGTAAAATTCCATTAAAAATAATTACCCGCGCGTTCTGCATCCCAAGCAAACGTTGTAACAACCGACATAAATATACATATTTTTCATTACCGTCAAAATTAAATATAAATTCCATTTCGATTTTTTCATTTGTTGAAAAAAGTTTTGTGACAGCATTTTTTGTTCGCCTTTCATTTCGCTTACTTTGCATGTGGAACTGTAGGCAGAATGTCTGTTATCTGCCAACTTTGTATATAAAGATATAGGCAGCTCGTCAAACTATATAGTCACTTTGCAAGCGATGTTGTAGGCAATATGCCTTTTTTGTGTAACAACAATGAATATAGGATTATGTAGGCAAACTGCCTACAAAGCGGCCATCGCGTTGTCAAATTAATTTACAGTTGTGGCTGGTATTGTGAGCATTACTGCTTACAAAGAGTATTTATTCATCGGTGCACATTAAAAAAACATATAACTTTTATTGAATCGTGGTTAACCTCTCCTTGTACCAAGTGACAGCCTGGTAACGTCAATATAAAACATTCTACACCGATAACAATGTTAAGTCCGAATAGCCTTTGCTTAAGTGTTTCATTCGCACCTGTCGGAGCTCCAACATAAGGCACGAATATTCTAAGTATAACATTATATTTGCAGCATTTAATAACTCACGCTTTAAGTTTTTGCTTCTGACTCGACCAAAGACACCACAAAACATTCTTTGCTGTCACAATCAATCAAGTATAGGATTTGCGTCTTTATTATGAGAATTCAAATTGAATAAATAATGAGACCAAGATGTTTTCGCTAAAGATCAGCTGCTTTGCAAGAATTTGTTGAAGAGTAGGCTAAAAAAATGGTTCCAAAAAAGACGAAAAATTTTTATTCAAGAAAATTTGACTTGCGGCACGTTTTCAATATTTATTGTTTTTTTATGTTGTGATTTTAAAAAATATTTGTATTGAAGTATTTTGTCAAAGAAGAGAACTTTTCAAAGTATTAGAAAAATTTAAAATTTTAATAATAGAAGTTAAAATTGCTGAAAAGACGCCTCTTCGTGTTTCCGTGCACAGTATCTTTTATTAATATGTATCTAAAAGTAATACATAATAACATTTTAAATCAACAACTCTCGGCCAAGCTTTTCTCAGCCATCTATATTGAGTTTTCATTGGAACATAGGCTGATATTTACAGCCATTGTTAAATCCGAGCAGCGATAATTGAGCAGAATTTTTTGGCAAATTATGCCAAAAGAACAGAAAGTTTCCTATAAAAAACACTATTCAATATTTTATTGTAAATTTGTTTAATTTGAAAAACTGCTTCCGAAAAATCCATATTTAATTCACTTCAAATCTTTCGAACTCAATAACTTGACAACTTAGCCCCATACAAAGTAAAAACTGTGTGCTTACATTAACACCTTCTAGAAGTACAATTGAGCGAATTTCAGAATGTTGCATTTTTTTCTTGTCCGCTTCACATGAAATGCCCCATATAATTTTTGATTTTAAAAAACGGGGAAGAAGAAGAAAAAATATCATTTTGTAAGAGAAAGTTTTTTTGTTCCTTACTACTTTTGTTCATTCGCATCGGAAAAATGAGCAAAAATAGAATAAAAGAAAAGTGTAGTATTTCTTTTTAATATGTACCTAAAACCATACTTCCGTCAGACGCTTAAAATTAGCTGAATATTATTTTTATATCGTTATGGCCCATCGTTTCGCTGAGACGACTTCTACATTCTGTGGACGTGTCAAGTTTAAAATTTGCATAGATATTCCTTAGGGAATAAGGAAGAAAACCGAACTTTTTCGGACCATAGCCAAAAACTTGTGGTCGAAAAGGTTAGTCAAATGGGACCATTGTTCTTACACGTTACTCATACAACATGAAAAATAAGGTCAAGACTATCAAACTACAGATGTTTCTTAAAAGAGGGCAAAAAATTTTACTTTTTCCCTGGGTGCAATGTGACTACCTACGCCCCTGTCACTTTCAAATTTTTTACCAGCATTTAATTTTGTATGAGAAACTAGATAGAGAGAATAACTAAAAAATATTTTTTTAACACGATGTATGTACTTTGATAATGATGTCATTTATGTATACCTAGTAGCATTGAAATAAAGCAGCAACAAACTTCAAAAAAACTAAAGGGAAATATACACAAATTTGTTCTCTATCGTATGCTAATCAAACCGTTACCTAAAAGTTCGTTAACTTTTCTTAGCGCTACAATGAAATCCAGTTGTTATTAAAATGCCGTTGAATGATGTTTAAAAATATACAATCTCTATAACAACTGAATGTTAATATACATGTATGTACAGATGTATGGTTGAACTAAGGGCTACAAATCTGTAGTGGAAAAGTTTGAGACCATAATTTTAAAAATTCATCTTGATTTTTATTTGAAATATTGTACAAGTTGTGAAATTCTCGCAATGTCGAAAAACATGTCAAATAGTGAGGATTTTTATAACCTGTTGCGGATCAGCAGTCTATTTTTCGATTTTAAAACTTTTAATACTTTTTTTCAAACAACATTAAAACAGCTTATACTTTCCAAATCAGCAAACAAGTTTTTCGCTCAAGGTCCCGCACTCTCATAACGCGATTCTGTGTAGAGCAATGCAGTTTTCGAACTGCTGATCATTCTGGTGAATTAATTAATTCACTGGACACAAGCTCTGAAACATTATCTAAAATAAGGTAGCACCGGAAAAAAATCACACAATAATAAACGTACTACTCACTTATTATTGATGAAACACCTCTGTAGACACAAAATATCTAGTGAAAGCGTTCTTAAAATAAAGCTAGGTAGTTTATACTGTCTCACAGTGCAGCCGAATGCAGCACTATGCGGCCAAAATTCGAAAAAAAAGTTTTTAAATAGGTATTTTTTATAATTGAGTTGGCTAAAGTGATCCTCTAAGAAGTAAAAACCATTCATAGTCACGTCCTGGGTTTGTTGAGAAAGTGCGAAAGAACTAAGAAAAAATTATAATAACAAATTAATTTCATGTATAATTTTTTCGTTTCGTTTACTTGGTTTAAAGCTTCAAGCTTAAATTAGCTAAGAAGGCTATAATATCTGTAGTAGCTAAACTCTATTATTATTATTACGTCCTGTACCCTAAGACCCCTTTATACTTTCAGTCGGAAACGATTTTGATAAAGTTTATTCATTTGTACTGAAAAACTATATTGTGTATGCATTGTATTTGTATTGACAACGTGCGTGATTATTGTCTTTATGTTGCTGTTATTTTCTGAAATTTTTTCTTTTCTTCAGTCATAACTTAATTTTTAACATTAGTTTGCTTCGAAATTTACGTTTTATATGAAATTTTAATGCCATAGCATTTGCACAAAGCAGTAGTAGAACGTGGAAATTTTCTGGTAAATTATGTTATTTTTCGATTTGATTAAATAATCGTTTAAATTAAATAAAAAAAATTTTAAATTTCGAACAACAAGCAACAATATAAAAATAAGCTCAAACAACATTCAATTGAACATGGTACTCATGCAAATGTCATATGCAGCGCCTACATCAACAGGAACGGACTAAATTATGTAAATCTAATATTAGGTAATCCACGAACGCTGTTCAAGTACCATACAATGACAATGTTCGTACAAACCACAAAAACATATACAATGAGAATAATTTAGGAATATGGGAATATCAGATGGATGCCGTCAAGGGTTCAAACATATTTGTTCGTTTTAATTTGTACTCAGCACTATGCATTTTAAAATCAAACGTGCGAGGATGTTATTATTTGTGAATCTAAATACGAACAAGCTAAGACTTATATTTTCCGAGTGTCATTTTAAGGTGAGCTCAAACTTTGGAAAGAAATAAAAATTATTTTATTATAATATCTGTTATTATTTTTAGTAAGTCTGTGACTACAAATACATCTGTACCCGCAGGGACTATCATCAGTAAGTTTATTTTTCTAATGACGGTAGAGATATGTTTATACCTTGACAGAACAATTCAAAAAAAGTTTCGTATGGCGTACATAAAGCAACTAGGGCTTCTTACTTGCTCTATCCTTTAAATTGCAGGATTTCGGATGTCAAAGAAAGTCGATAAATGTCATATCATACAATCCATTAAGATTTATCACTATCGCGGTTTTTAAAGTCGTAGTTTGTGATAACTGGTATGAGCAACTCTTAATGTTACATATACTCGTATTGTATGCTGAATGCTGAACTTGATTTAGGAAAAATAAGAAAACATATTTAACATATTTAACGTCGAGATGGGCTGAGCATTTTAAAAGCTAAGTAAAATTGAAAAAATTTCAACAAATAAAAGTATTTTTTTAACAAGCCATGGTGTCAATTATATGTTAAAGTGCAAAAATTTTAAAATAACTTATAACGTTTTGTTAACAACTGTATGTATGCACATTAGACCGGTTCAAAAAAAAAAGGGCACTTTACAGCCCACTCGGGACACTTATGGGAATAGGAAACTGCCGGTGCCTCTAAATTTCAGAGACTTTTTTTTTTTTTTGAACCGGTCTAATGCACATACATATGTATCTAGGAAACAAAAAAAAAAAAAAATAATTGTAAAAACTCAGCCATTCTCTAAAATTTCTAAAGTAAAATAATTTCACTTTAAGAATATTGTTCAACTAAAATTTTACTGGTTTTAATTGACAAAAATCAAATTTAAAAAATTCAGAAATTTCCAAAAAAATACGTACTTATGTAACTAGTAATGTCAGGTTCTTGTTGCGATTTCAAATTTTCTTAATTTTTCTGATTACTCTAGGGGCAAAAAAGCGCTCTGTGCAACTTGTTGAAAAATATT
Source organism: Meiosimyza platycephala (assembly GCA_963662105.1). Lineage (NCBI taxonomy): Eukaryota > Metazoa > Arthropoda > Insecta > Diptera > Lauxaniidae > Meiosimyza > Meiosimyza platycephala. Next base: position 207,043 of record OY759210.1, on the reverse strand, counting down.
ATCTACTCGCACATAATTTTAAGACAAAAGCAATCAAAACGTTCTACATATAAACTATTTCAAAAGTAAATATAAAAGTTGACACAAGTGCTGGAAACATATTGCAATTTTAGTGAAAAACAACTTTAATAATTTGCTCGTATCTTTAGTCAAAAATTGAAAGTTAAACGGCATCATCATGACGGCAGTGAAGCAGTTAACGATGAACCTGATGTTTTTTCTATTGGGCAACAATCTGCGTATCGTTAGCACTGAGGGGGACTTTTTAAATTATGGTCCGCAATATAAGGCTACTTCAGGTAAAAGATAGTAACCAGAAAATAAGTAAAAAGTTTATATTTTTATTGTATTTAGGCAAATTATGGCCCAAACCACGATGGCAGGATGATACTGGAAGTTACTATTCTGTGGATCCCAATAATTTTCAATTGGTGGTTCGTATAGTCTTACAATTTAACTTTCATTGATGCTTAAGATTTTTGAGTCGGTTCAAGGTAGTCAATAAAGACTGTCCAATATTGCAACAAGCACTGTTGCGCTACACCAAGATAATCAAGGACTCAGCTCAAGGATACAATTTCGCTCCATACTCGCCAACCGTTGGCTCAGTACTAAAGCTTCGTATCAATTTGACTCATGCCTGTGAGTCCCTACCACACTTGGCCATGGACGAGTCATGTAAGAGATTAATTGTGAAGCTTATCTTTTTATTGTTTTTTTTTCAATCCTTCATTTTGTAAAAACTGCCTTTGCAGACTACATAAAAGGTGATGGATGCATTACTGCTAAATCAATATGGGGTGTTCTACGTGGCTTAGAGAGCCTATCACATCTGTTAGTACCAATGCCAAATGGAATGGTAAGTACTCTACATGGTCCATCGAACAGTCCATAAATTCATAATTTGATGGTTATAAGCTTGGTATTTTTCGTCTAGCTGCGTCTTACAGAAACTGATCTCTACGACGCTCCACGTTTCAAATATCGTGGCTTAATGTTGGACTCTGCACGTCATTTTATAACAAAAAAAAAGATATTGCAGCTCATTGAAGGGATGGCTTACAACAAGCTTAATGTTTTCCATTGGCACATTACAGATGATTCGGCATTCCCATACAAAAGCAACGTCTTTCCGGAGTTGTCAAAGCTTGGAGCTTATCGACCAGAAATGACCTATTCAATGGCTGATGTAAAAGAAATCATAGAGTTTGCAAGGGTACGAGGCATTCGCATTGTGCCAGAGTTCGACACACCAGGTTTATCGCTATCAGAAGTTTTATTAAAAAAGAATAATAATCAAAATCTTTTTAATTTCCAGCTCACACTGCCTCCTGGGGGGCTTCACATCCAGAAATCATGACACCCTGCTATGGTGCATATACCGGTCAGTTAGGACCACTAAACCCAACTAAAGATAGCACTTTTGACTTCCTTTACACGTTTTTCAAGTAATTTTATAGTTTTAAAAATAGCAGTTCGGTGTTAATTTTTTTTTACTGTAGAGAAATAAAGACTGTCTTCCCCGAGAAATACTTGCATTTAGGTGTTGATGAAGTCGACTCCGCTTGCTGGGAATCTAACCCACAAATTCAAAACTTTCTGGCACTGAACGGCTTGGACAACGGTGATCTTCCATATCTGTACTTAGAACGCTTTTCAGCAAACATATCTCGCATGGGTTGGAAACAAATGGTGTGGCAGGAGGTTAGTGTTCACTTGATCGGTAAAAAACGCTAATACAACATATTCTTCCAGGCTATGACTGAAAATGCTTGGATGCAGTGGCCGTCCGATACCATTGCACAGGTATGGTTTGACTACAAAGTCACAATGGCCAAGCTGACAAAGGATGGTCAAGATGTCATTATGAGTGACGGATGGTACCTGTACGTTACGGATACAGGTGCCGATTGGGAAAAGTTCTATCGCGTGGAACCAACAAATTTCACAGGCACCACAGGACAGAAAAAGCGAGTAATAGGTGGAGAAGCGTGTTTGTGGAGTGAGTGGATAAATGAGAATAACATACTGCCAACCACATTTCCCAGAGTAAGCGCCGTAGCTGAACGTTTGTGGTCAGAACAGGAACAACGCAACGAGGCAGATGCACGCATACGTTTAGAGGAGCACAATTGTCGTATGTTATTTCGAGGCATAGAAGCACGACCAGCAAATGGATTTGGAATATGCTAAAATAAATTTGCTATTGAAATCATAACAAACCAAACGTTTTCAGCTTTAATTGAAATAAATGATCTATTCAACCAAGAGCAAGTTTTTTCTATACCAAATTAGTTAGGCCAAAACATGTAAAGGTCCAGTATATTAGCCTAGGAGAAACCAGTATATCTTGTTTAGTTGATTTCAAAGAGTGGGCTGGCCGGCAGCGTACATACCTACAATTAAACTCTAATCAATTAAATTTCTAATTTTTATCACTTTTTACCTTATAACCATAAAATTTGATAATTTCACTCACAGATATTTGACGAATGAGATGAATTGTTATTTATTTACTTACGCACATATATAAAATATTTAATACTTACGTGTTAACGAAACATTGTTAGGTTTGGCTCGCGTTGAAAAGCCATTTAGGGTTTGTTGAGCCTTTGGAGGTGGTCCTTGATCAGTAGGTGATATGCTCAAATTGCGTACATCACGTTTTTTTGCTGCTCCTGCAAGTGAAAAACATTCAGGTTAAAATTATGTGCATACCTGATTTATTCTTGGGGAAAATAAAAATAAAATTATCTCCAAAGAGAGTTCCCACTAGCCCATTTTTATGTCAAGGTAAACTTAATATCGCTTTGTGTCTTGTGTCTTCTTCTCTATTTCTATAGCGGAAAGAAGCTGACCACGAAATTCCCATTCAGGTAGACATATTGTGATATTAATATAGGATTTTTACTATCATTTTCCTATAAAGTATTATTTTATTTTAAGTGATTATCTTTAATGTTAAATTAGAATTTAATTGTTGTAAAATCCATAGGATTAAAACTCAAAATTTGTAAATTTTATATTGTAAATGTAAATATTAAATTTATGATAGAATAAACATAAAAATAGACATAAGTTATGTCGTTTCTTTGCAATGGACCGATTTTATAAGTTTTGAAAAAAGTTCTAGAAGACACCAACTATTTTTGAAGCTGCTGGAGAGTAATATTAAAAAACTTTTAATTTTCTGTATAAGAAGGGGTTAAAATAGACAATTCCTCAAATGTTATACATCATTTTCTTGTTTTATAGAACTTTCTATTTCAGTGAATAAGTTGCGCCCTGCTGTTCTAAACTGAAGTGTAGCAAACAGGGTGACATTAAATAATGGAGGGAGTTTTTTTCAAAGTTTTGTTGATGGATTTTTTTTTTTTTTGCTTATATTCAATTCCATTTACACGGTTTTCTGAGGAACCTATCATCTGTGTAAATCGGAAGATAGTGTATTCTGAAGTACACTAAGATAAAAATAGGCAGCACTCATCCACTTGCCATACATAACTTTATTAGTCAATGTGCATATACTTATATACATATCTACATATAACATATGATATTCAAATGTTAAACATCGTTTTTTGTTCGAAGAAAAGGGTTGAAAATTATGCAATTTTCTTTAAAATTAATTTAAGGAATTTATTTTAGATAAATAAAAGGTATTGAGAAGCCGTTTCAATTTTTAAAACATTTTTTTTTAAAAATTTACAAAAAATTAAACTAGTTAGAAACACCTAAATTGCAGTTTTTAAGAAAGGGTAGCTAATTCCTAACATTTTACGACATAAAAATTTTTTCGTAGAGTCCATATTATATTTTAGAAATATATTTTTTTATTTTCCATAAATTTTGAAAAACTGATTCGACATATGGCCAAATACCCAACAAAATGAATAAATGTAACAATCCAATGTAAAATATGTGAGTCTGAGCAGATATTCAGATTTAACGGAGACGCAAATTCTATTCCAATACTTTTTAACCTTTCAGCAAATCAAGATGTTATTGATAAATAATTCACAAATAAAAATGCAAAATTTACACTGAAAGTAGCTTCCCATTCGAAATGCATGTTCTATTTGTTATTGAAATGTTTTTGTTTTTCTAAATGACCGGAAAACGATACGCAAACGTGTAAAATCTTTATTTATCTAGTACGCAAACAACATGCTCCATCAAACATTTGGCTATTTGCACTTTTAAAATTAAATTTTCTTAAAAATTAATGCATAAATGTGCTAAAAAATCAAGAATTTTTGCGTTTTTTGAATGATAATTCTAATTTTCATAAAAACGTTGTTTGCAAAATACAATTACAATCCGATTTTTGTAGCACAATGTTAAATTTTAACATGCAGACTGCTGCAGGTAAAATTTTGAAATTTTCACAGCACTCCCTATGAACCAGCCCTAGAAACTGAGATATCTCATTATACTTATCTCTTTAGTAATGGAATGGAAAAGAATGAGTTAATTTGTTAATATCAATTTAGAAGTTTAATATCTACGATTTAGTTAAATTTGAGGCTACGAACTTCGATACAGGAGTATCGAATGCTGCCAACCTCTGGACCGGCAAAAAGCAGTACATTTCAGTAAAATAACAGCAAAAAAGGACACGAATGGAATAAAACTGTAATTAAAACTGTAATTTTGCTTAAATCACGTGATAAGTAGGTCCAAATGACTTCATATTGTGCCATTGTAAGATCAAGTGAAGATAATAAAAAATATCCGAACACTGAATGCACATACGTGTTTACTAATAAGCAAATGCTTTTCAATAGCTGTTTTCTCAGAACTTGCAAATAATGAGCTTAATAACCTAAATAGATTCAATATAGATCGAACTAATAATATAAATGTTTAATTGTGCGAAAAAAAAAGTTTGTTTGATGAAAGTTGCTTCATCCGTTAGGTATGTACCTTTCCCTGCCTTCTTCTATGTATGTGTATGTCATAACAGCAATTTGACACATATTAGCAACTCATATCTGCTCTTATGTATCTCGGTTTGACTAAATATGTCTCTTGAACCCCTTGACACCTAACTCCCACATAAAGTATGTTATAGTTTCTTACCTTTTGTACGCTTTCCAAAGCTCCCAAAGCGTTCACGTTCGATGATCTGACTGTGTATGTAGCGTTCGGAGCACGAACGGGAAAGCTTTTCCTTTGATCCGTGCGCACCCATTATTCATGGTCATTAATATTTTTAATTTTGCAGTTAATTCACAGCAATTATGTCATTTAGTTTATTTCAATTAAAACTATTGGATGCCGTAATTAGTTATTGTAACTCCTTTTTAAAATTATTTCTTTGTATTAAGTGTGACACTTTCGTATTAAAATTCATCAATAAAACTCCTAAAGATAGCAATAACTATTAATTAAGATAGGTTCATGAATTATCCTGAGAATGCATCGTGCGAGTCTTGCCGCAGGTAGCGAATAGCATGCCAATACCTTCAATGTCCTGCGGAATTTGTGTAGTAGTCCTCTGCCTAGTAAGTTCATTAGCTTTGCAATTGCCATCAATGTTCCTATGCCCACACACCCTGATGAGGTGAAAGTGAGCCATCTCATTAAGAGACGAGCGACATTTGCGGGCCACTAATGTGTTTCGGAGTACTGATTCTAGAGACTTAATAGCTGCCTGACTATCTGAGTAAATGTTTATTTCCCTTTCGGTAACGACAGTTATTCTCTGCCAGGATGCTTAACCTATACCTGAAAAACGCTACAATAACCTGGTAACCTCGCAGCAATTTTAAACATCAAAATTGCTTAGAGTAAATATCATAGCACACTTGGTTACTTAGCTTGCATCCATCCGTGTAGAAATTCATATGGCCTGTTTTCCCGGGAGTTTTCCCTTGCAGTCATTCCTAGTTGGGATATGGCCTTGGCTAACATAGGCCGCAGTAAATTTTGGTTGGATAATTAATGTTTAGCTATTCTCTATGAAATGTACGCCATTGCATTTTTCAATGATGTCCACATTCAAATAATTACTTTACCAAACTTTTTAAGAAGTTATATTTTGACCGTTTTTGGCTTTTCTAAATTTTTTGTGATTGTTCACAGTGATGGCATTCGGGTTTTGTGGAAATGTACTGAATGGAGACTTGAAATATACTTCTCTGATGTCGAATGTACTTTTTCGACATGAACATGAAAAAGTTACTTAAAATTCAGTAAAATTTTAACTTTTTTACTTAAAAAAAGGAAATGCGCCGAATGTACTGAAAATGAGCCAAATGTACTAAAAACTTGTCCAATGTACTAACAACGATTTTTCACGACGCAAATGTACTGAAAAAAGTACAAATGTACCGAAAATGCCATCACTGATTGTTCATGGTCCAAGTTATTACCTGATTAACGATCATTGAAAGATTCAGTTGTGCACCTTTCATTAAAATTAACACAATCTCTATTTAAAAAAAAATTATCTCATTTCTTATCCTTTGGAAAACACAGTGCAAAAGCTGGGTCAAGTAATAATTAAATTGGACAGCATACAATTTTTCGCTCAATAATTTAAACTTAAATGTTTTTTCTGAACACTGGTATTGAAGCCCTTGGTGTAACTAGGGGCTATTGTGGTGCTTTCTATTGAGAAATAAGTCAAACTACAGCATGAAGCACTTTCCTTTAAATAGTTTACGTCATAATCTCATTTTCATGAAGCAAAACCCAAGATACACCATTAAAAGATGCTTAAGAGTTAAACTTACAGATTTGCGAAGCTCTGGCCAAATTTTCAAAACTATATAGCTATTGCAAAAAATTGTATCTAATTAATAACAAATATAGTTTTCTTCACCAAAAATTTAGCATACGCTACCCCTTAGTCTAAGTTAGACGACCAAGACTTTGCATATATTTTTCAAATCAAATGACTTCTTCCACACTTAATTTCTTACGAGTATTTTTGAAATATGTAGGACACAATAATAAATATATAAACAAAACATTAAAAAACTTATTTGATGGCTTGCTGCATGCATGCTCCCGATGTGCCTTGCGGCACAAGAAAATAAATAAATGCTCATTGTTCAAAATAAAGACAACACCAAATGTAGAACACCGAATTTATTTTTAGTAATGTGAGGAAGCCATTAGTATTACATAAGACTAACGGACTGCTATGCCATTTCTGCAGAGGCAGACATTGTGTCACCCGGTTCGCCTCAGGTAACACCCTTGCCGACAAGAGAGTGCTAGCCAATGGAAAATTATCGTTTCTGCCGGTTGTTTGAAACTGTTGGGTGACACCTGGTATGAACGACTCCCTTTTTTGTGTTAATCTTATATCTGCCTTGGGCGACACCCACCTTTTTGAAATCTCAATAAAATTGAGAAGACTCGTGTGTATCAAAACATTTTGCAACTACAGAGTATTAAAATTTTAATTATTCAGTAAATATTTTCGAAAAATAATACAAAACGGGTTATGGACATCAAAATATTTTAAGAAAAATATAAATAAGGAATGATTTGACTTCAAGAATTCAGAAAGTTATAAATATTATATATAAATAAAATTAAATTTTAAGAACATATTAGTTTTTATTTCTCAGGCACTAGATGTATTCAATCTATCTTCCTGTTTGTAAGGCAGCGTCATCTCTTGAGTCAATCTATCAATATCCATCTGTATGTCTGTCCGTTTATGGCATAAATCAAGGCCTACCTTTTATATTTTCCAAAATGTTAGAGGTTGTCTTAGGAACTACAGATCCATATTTTAAAAATAAAGTTGCATAATTCGTAGTATTAATAAAGCGTGGCATCTCCCTTACTAACAAAAAATTTAAATCGAAATATCACATGTATTGCTTGAGTACTACAAACACAAATAATTTATAAAAATACCGAATTTAATAAATTTGAACAAGAACTCGTAACACTTCCGATACAAGAAAAGATTTTAAAATGATATACTGAGAGATATTGAATTGAATTAAGGATTGTTTCGAAGAAGTACTAGCTATGTATGTAGATCGATTGGATTTTGACAATAGGGCAACTTCTCGACTCTTACAGTCGATGTTTTGTCCAATACAGGTCTTGATTACGTGGCACTATTCATACAACCAAAAATTGAAAACTAATTATTCGGAGAGCTAATTAAGTACTGTTAATAGCACAGTAGTATACAAAAAATTAACAGAGATAAAATATATGATTTGGAAAAAATCATTTTGTGCCGATGATCTATCCCAAGCAATGTATACCTCAATCACGACCCGTGTTTTTTTAAATGCACTGAAAGTTTGGGATTTTACACACCTTTTGTTGTGGATATCTCAAAAACTAGAAATAACAAAGCAAATCAGAGACCAGAATCGGTACAAAAAATCTTTTAGAATCGCAAACTTTTGAATTTTTTGAAACTCCTTTTTTTTGATTTTTTTAAAAATCAAATTTAAATTAATTTAGTAGATAAAATGTTGCTTTCTGTAGATTTTGGATTGAAATTAATTTAATTTCGTGAATTTAAACATCCGATTCAATTTTTTAAAATAAATCATATTGAATGAACAAACATAGTTAGTCAAAAAAGTAGTCAAAATCAAAAAAGTGTGCGTTATTTAAAGGATAGCTGTTTAAAGAACGAAAGGAGCACAATTTATTCAAAATAGCCCCAAACCAACAACTTTCACTCACTTTTCAACAGTGTATCGAAGCGATATATCTTTGTGTTGTGTTGGTACCTACACGTCTTTGACCAATATTTATGCATATTTTACCACTGTGAGTTGTTTGCACCTCTGCTTTTGTAAAAGTTATGTGGGTTTTTCCAACCAAATGGAAAAATTATGAGCACAATTGAAAAAAATTGCACAATGTCTAAAATGTTAGTGGTGCCGGTGACGATGTCGATGGTGGAGAGATTCGACCCAACGGGAAATAATAGAATGTTAGAGCCGCGGTAGCATCGAACTATGAAAACGTTGCTTACATAAAACATACATTTTGTTAAAATTTCATTTAAACCGCTTACAGCATATGGGCTTGTGCTTTCCCATTTGATTTATTGTACTACTTCGCAACATCCTTCGGGATGCGCTTGTCCAAAATTAAATATGTAATACGTTGAAAAAGATTTGCAGTGACTACGGCATTGGAAGCAGCTTCTTTATGTTCCCTGTTGGGGTATACGTAGTTGTGGCGTGAGAAGCAATGAAAAAATACCTGCAAAAATTAACAGCAACTACCTTAAGCACAATGGCTTGGTAATAAAGAAAGCACGAAATAGGGAACTAAAATAATGAACTACCTATGGAATACATTCGAGTATAAAATAAGCACTGAGAAAATGTGACGGGTTTAAGGATAGCAATTTACAATACAAAGATATTGTTATTCTAAGTCGTTGGTAGAAAGTAGACAACTTTAAACAAGGAAGCGATAGAAAGCCCAGAGACGGCGTGCAACTGTTTACGAATTTCAATTAAAAGAAGTAAAACTTCTTCAGCCACATTTTCCAATTTCTTAGTACAGTGCATCAGACGTCTACGCGTTATAATTACTGGGTTACTGGTGATCCTTCCTGACCCTCTTCAAGTTACATGATGGTTAGAATACTCCAACCTGGTGTCAATGACATGTCTCAGCATTACAATTAATGTAATAGATTAAAAGTTGACGTTATTTGTTGGCAAATTCAAAGGGAATGACATCATAAATTTTAGTATGTTATGGTAAAAGACTTTAATCAATTAGTTATTTATATAACTTTAAAATCATAACAGGGATAGATTTGGCCTGCCAATGTCACATATGCAGAGTCCTTCGAAGAACTGCTACTAACTTTATAATGCTTCTTATTATAGCCGCCGGGTTAAAAACTGCTAAGCAGAGAATAATATTTGGAAGCTGATTAAAAAACGGTTGAATGTAAAGAAACCTGAATTTGCTTTATAACAGCTACCGATATTTTGGGCCAAGGACGGTGATTTTTCAATTCTTCTAAAGAACAACAACCAGTCAATTCGTAAAAAATTAATGAAAGTAATATAAGAACGTTATTGCAACTTAAGCATAAAGTTTTTGCTGTATATGTATGGGATTTAAATGTTTTACTTTTTGTTTTTCTATGGTGTTGTTGCTTAAAAAGTAAGTTTCTGATATGAAGAAAAAGATCACGAAAATTCAGCTCTGTACCTCTATTTTATAAGGTGGCGCCGAAGCCTGTTAGTCTTACATGTAAATTGTATGGTATCTGAATGACTAGGTGATTAATGTTGTTGGGCTGAACAGAATCGTTTTTCAAAGTAATTTTTGCGCTGACTCCGAATCTGGCCTCAGAATCGACCCATCATGTCAAAATTCTGAAATATTTGAGGTTTCAAGGTGACATGAATTTGAAACCCGTTGGTTAATATTGTTGGGTTGCAACCCTTTGTAGGGGATCAAATTCATGTCACTTTAAAATGGCTATAGCTTTGTAAGTAAACATCACAGATCACCACTTGAAAGCTCATTTTAAAAGGCAAGGACAGTACTAAATGTTAAAAAAAAGCTGAAGAAATTTTTTTGAATCCTATACTTGGCCTCGAAAATAGACAAAAAACATCATGTTTTAGGTACTTAACCTGATATATTTCAGAATTCTGGCATGATGGGTCGATTCTGAAGCCAGCTTCGGATTCAAGAAAAAAATTTTTTTGAAAAAACCCAACAGCCCAACAACATTAATCACGTATTCATTCAGTTACCTTTTTAGTAAAAAAATATTTTTTCCATACAATTTACATATAAAACTAACAGCTTCGGCGCCACCTCGAAAATAGAGGTACAGAGCTGAATTTTCGTGAACTTTTTTTTCATATCATAAACTTAATTTTTAAGCAACAGCACCCTAGAAAAAAACAAAAAGTAAAAAATTTGAATCACCCTAATGTATATATTTTTTCAGCGGAATGATAAAAATACATAGGTTGATCAAACTGGAAAGTTAGCCAAAACGTTAGAAATTTTTATGCAATTGATTTATGAATAACAAGACCACCATTTGCTGCAGAAAATTTATTTTAGGTTAAAGAAAATTTTAGTAAAAGGCTTTGTTTGAAAAGCACATAAAAAACATAAATTTTATGATCACAATAAGAGATAACTTATATTTCCAAAAAATGTACGAAAAAATATAAAAATACATACTGATGATCAAAAAAAATAAAACCATAAATAACTATTTCCGCTTCATCACACAAAAATAGGAATGTACCCCCAATAGGGGGTTGCCAAGTTAAATAGAAGCAATGGCAAATGGTAAAAAGTGAAATTGTTTTATTTTTGGTCAGCAATATTAAAAAATTTATTCATTAAATGGTGAGGCCGTGAATTTAGGTATAGTAAAAACTTCATGACCTTTCATTTGCTCGTTCAACAAAACTTCGAAGTCCATGTCACAAAAATCGTTCAATTCCCGACTATTTCAGAAATTTTTGAATTTTTACCAGACTTTGTCATGAAACCAACCAACCAACATGTTTGGTTGGATCAATCCCAGTCACTTGGCAACCCCGCTCCGATAGGCTATTCTTATGTGACCAAAAACAAAAGGCCTCCTATTTCGTTTCTCCTAAACACACCACAAGACCGTTGTCCTAACGTCCCTTAATCCCTTAGCAAATAGGTTAATATTCCGCAACTTGGGGGCCGCTATTAGCTCCGGGCCCGGGGCTATATCCCCCTCTAGCCCTACCGTAATCCGCCGATGAATGTAATGACTAAAACGTATTCTAAAGTGTCTTAACTACTGGCCTAAGATTTGAATGAAAAATTGATTCATATTAAATTGACAAAATTCGTCAAGTTGTTTTGCGTTATGTTATTGTCTCATTTTTTTATGTTTATGTTCAATGATTCTTTGGAGACTGAAGTGGTTTCACATTTTTGATTTGTACGCTGAGACATTACGTCATATTTTACATTTTTCTATTACATCCATGTCATTATTTTTGCATCAATTTGTGATTTCCATGAAGTCAGTATACTGATCATCTTTTTGACTTTTACTGCTAATTAAATCACTAAGTTGTGTTGTCTCGTCTCGAAAATATTGTCAACAAATCCATGCACTTTATTATACGTGAAAGCTCAAACTGCGCTTCATTTGTAAGTTTGGAGGGAATCTACCACTTCATTCGACAAGCACAAAATGAAGTAAAAAAATATAGATTTAACCAAGCGAAACCGTAAAAACACTTTTTAGGTAAAGACAACTGCTGGTAAGATCATGAAGTCTTAAAAAAACCTGTTTTTGCGAACTACTTCATCGTTTATTCACCACACTGCATCACCGGAATTTCGTTTAGAATTGAATTTTATAAAAACATACATTTATAAAGAGCGGCATATTGGACATACATAGTATGTATTCTGAAAATATGCATACAACGCGGTTTAGAAAAAAAATTCAGCAGCAAATATTCTTCAAAAAAAAGTATCTCCGTTAACCATGAAATATTTATAGTTGTAGTTAATTAAACCGAGATCACAGATTACGGACGCGTGCGGTTGTAATGACATATTTGTTTGACGACGGCAACCGCGTAAGCCCTAAGTTAAACAACACAAGCAATCGGATCACTGCTTTGACATTTCAAAGACTCGCCAGCGACTGAAACTAAAAAATACATGGCACTGTATGTAATGCGTCGTTCTCTTAAAGCAGGTATCGGCGCGCTGCTACTCATGAGTAGCAGAGCTAATTTTCTTGTATGCGTATACAACAAGAGAGAAAGAGAAAGTATTATTGCTTTGCCGACCCCTGTCTTAAAGCATCTACAAAATGTAACTGACAGCAACCTCGCATGTATCTGAGCATACGTGCGGTGTGTATGTGTGTATATGTTGCAGCAATCAATATGTATCGCAGTATCTGTTCAACAAGCCGGTCACGTTTAGCATACTCGTTTTTTTCTTTCTGCATTTTACCCAGAGATGCCAAGTATGCTTTTTTTCATTAAAAATGGAGGTTGACTACTACACAAAAAAAATATTTCTTTGTACTTATGTGCGAAGATGTGGGAAAAGTTAATAAGTTGTATGGCTAATATTGCCGAAATGAATGTTAAACTGTTTTTGGACCAATTATATACTCGGTCATGATTACCAAATACATTTTAGTTGAAATAAATAACTTTGTTGCAAAAATTTACTCAATAATACTAAACTAACCATTCTTTGAACGAAACAAACATTCCTTTGAAATTTTTGAATACCAATTTGGGCATATCGAAAAGCGAAAAGTTTATGTTAGAAAGTATCAATAATTTGAAATATCAACAATTTAAAGACATCAGAGAGAAAAATTTGTTAAATTTTTAATATATAATTTGTGATGAAAATGTAACATAATGCACGCATCTATTTGTATTCGTATACACACTGTATACATAACATAAATTACCAGATTATTAAATCTCGGGAAATATTGAGAAATGTTGCGAGAATATTGCATAGATACCCAGTAAGCAAGGGCAGGAGCTAGCAGTGGCATTCAAGGACCGCTTGTCGTAGCATGGCTCACAGAATTACTTAGAAAAAATTAAGTTTTCATACATCGTGAGAATCTGAGTTAATTGTTTTTTTGTTTTTATCCGCGTCACATTATGTGCGTTGATACTTTTAATGTTTACTTTTTGTGACGTTTTCTTAATTTATAATTTGACATTTTCCTGGTGAAAAATCACAAAACGTGTTATATCTCAAAAACGATTTTTTAATGCTTTTAATCGAAAGCTGAAGTTTTTCTACATTAAAAAAGTTATTTCCTAAAGAGTACATTTTCAGTTTACTATGAGAAATACAGCGCAAAACAGTATTTGCGCATGTATTTTGTTCCTGTTATTGTTTCTTCAACGCATCGACTCGTTTAACTCTTGCCGTTACTCAAGTCACAAGAACAAAATACATGCGAAATATTTAATCAAACAAATAAACAAATAATTAGTCGTATTAGGGGCTTTCATGCATTACGTCAGGCTGTTTTTAGAGTTTTTTGACCATCCCCCCTATGTCACAACATGTCACCTAAGGCTGAAACTGTCACATTTCCCGAACCCTTCCTAATATATGAAATTCCTCTTACGTAGGATTCAGCGTAAAGCAACTATGCCAATGATTTTTAAATGTGGCAAATTTTTGTTTTGCCAGGTGGCATCTCTACTGAGTGGGAGCTATAAATTTTTGTCATTTTGTAATTGTTGTAGCAACGGAAATTTTAGTAGAGTAAATCTGCACCTGCGTTTCAAAGAATTTGGAAACAGAGAGATAGAGAGAGAGAGAGAAAAAACCAATTTCTCATTGATTTAAGTCCAAATTAAAATAACGCGTCGGCAGAAGCAGTAAAATAAAGACTGCAATAAACTGACAGTATAGAGTCTATACCATAGACATTACCTGCTATTGAAAGCACAATACAGCCAGTTCTGGATTAGCCCACAAGCAAATTAAGCAATTGCTTAGGGCATCACGTCTCGCGGGCACCATAAACAGCACCGAAAAAATATTAAAATTTCTTCAAAAAAGTTAATTGCAATTTTGTAACACATATGTTTTGTGTTGCGTTCATAGGTTCGAGCATCAGCTAAGCTTTTTGTTTTATCCTAAAAGTATATTTGTTAATTATTCAATATTCCATACAAAAAAACATCTTGCTAAAATAGTTTGGGAGCCGGTGCATTAAAACGCTACACAGAGTTATTTAATTAAATGTTACAAAAGTAATGTGGTTTAACCACCCAGCCCCTTAAATAAAAATTTATGAGTTACGCGCACTTTTAGTTAGGGTAGGGTAGTTAATTTTGGCGAAGCCAAAGGTTACACCCTTACTGTTAGAGATATCTTGATTAAATTATAAAATTAGGCTATAGTCAATATAGTAATAAAGCTAAATAAAATACGTTGATGGAACTGTTATGATTTTTGACTTTTTATGGTCCAAGACAATGGTTTCAGCCCAGTCAATATAATGTTTTGGAAAAAATATTTCACACCTCGTTCAGATGAAAAGTGTACAAGCCACTTGCTTTAATTTCCCTTATGTATGTATGTAAATAGTACGTAATTATATTTGTGATTTATAAAAAAGTATATTAACTTACGCAGCGGTGCCTTTTCTGTTAAGATTGGTGAACAATGCGAAGAGAGACTCAAACTTAAATCACTGTGCGAGCTCTTCTGACTGTCTTTGCTATTAGAGCAATCACTGGAAAGAAAAAGAAAACTCTGTTAGCTGAAGTTGTAATTGACAGTTAAAAATAAATAAAGATGATTGCTAAGAATACCAAACCAGATAGGGGAAGGTGGGGCAAAGCGGTACATGGGGCAAAGCAGTACAAAGGGTATATTTATTCTTGCATTTTGAGTAGTGCTCTTGTAACTGCCAGGTTATAGCGACATTTCGACCTTCCGTTTTCAGAAACCACGAGGTTCATCAAAATGAGTGCGGTCGATGTAAAATTCGAGGATTTTCGACTTAAGTAAATTCATTTCATATTATTCATTTAAAAAACGTCGTAGTATATATTAGTGACATTCATTTTTATTGACAACGATTATTTATGTTGTTAAATTTATGTTTCGCGAGTCTGTATATTTGCATAGGTTATGGCGGTAGAGTGGTATTGTACTTCGTATACTGCTTAACCCCACCCGTGGGCCAAAGCTGTAGAAACGCATTTTTTTTGCATCGTATTAATAAACATCTTCTGTTGAGAAAATAATGAGCCTAATTACCTTAATAGATTCAATATAGATCGAACTAATAACTTACATGTGTAATTGTGCGTAAAAAAAATTTTTTTTTTTGTGAAAACTTCGTTTTCCCGTTAGGCATACCACTTTGCCCCACCTTCCTCTACGTGTAATATATCGGATTAGTTTTTCTTGTACATGTGTGAGGCTCTACGGAAATCGGGAATCGCGAAATTATTTTTTTATATCTAGTATCTGCACTTGTAAGAAAATGTGAGAAACCTAAGAAACATATGTCAACGTATTGGGCTCAAGTTCTTTAGAAACGATGCCAATCGTTGACTTAACTCAAAAGACAAATAAAATTGAAATTATTGTCTGCTTGGACAGCATTCTTTGACAACCTACATACATATATTAATGTAAAAAGACGCATTCAGTAACATCTAAGCCAAACGATATCGACACGATGCATGTTAAAATCGCATCAACGAACTTCCTATGTGAAACAAACAACATTTAAAAAGTTAAGTGAAAAATTAAACTTGAGAAAATATTCAAAATAATATTTCGAAAATCATGTTAATTTTACAAGAATAAATGTAAATTTAATTCGATTTTATTGTGAATCTACTTGTTCAAGGTTGAAAGTAAAATTGAGAGATTTTTTTCAAAATAACGAATTCAATAGCTCAAGCAGTAAATTTTTAATTTTTCATTCAGAAAGTAACTTTCTCTGACACAACAAATCGAGTCAAAAAGTAACGTGGAATTTCGATGATCGTGTGTTTTCAGTAAACTTGCCTTATATTAGTAATAAACATTGATTTTCAATATATGAAAGGTAATATAATAAGCTACAATATTGAACCAGAAATATTTGAAATCCAGCTCGTAGTTTTCGAGATATTACTTGATATCTAAGGGGATAGGGTATAAAAAAAAATGGACCAACAAGCCTCCTGGCAACATCCAGAATCATAATCTGCAAGCTTTTATGAGTTCAAAACTATGAACAGAATGCGGTCCTCACATTTTGCATACTCAACTTCCTTTGGCGCCTATATCTATCAAAAATTGTAACTGTGGTTATTTGTGGTTACTTCTAAGACTTGTAGGTCAGTAAGCAGACGTAAATGTTGTGAGCCACATAAGGGGAGGCAGAACACAGTCTCAGGAGGGCGAGGTGTCATTCACTGAACAAGTGTCGCTCTGGGCCAATGTGAAAAACTAAAAATGGCTTTTGGTTTCAAATAATTTGGAGCACACTAAGTAAGCAATGATTTCATCTTTGTACAAAAGACTCGAAGTAAAACCGTTGCAGCTTATATTATTTTTGAAAAAAAATTTAATGTAAAGATTATTTGGAATTTCGTTGCTACATCTCATGAAATCGGTTGTGTTGACAGGTTCGGACCAACGGTCGAAAGGCTTGTTCGAAAACATTTAAAGACTCGTAAATAGTGTTTCACCGAGAACCGATAAATATTATTTTTTACTGAATCTCCAATTCAGTACTCTAAGTGTAAAAAACATAAAAAAACTACAGTGCATTAAATGGAAAAAAAAATGGTTACTTATACTAGTTTCAACCATACTTTTGGCATTTAGCTGTACTTAATTATTTATCTAATATGTGTATTTCTGAAATGAGGATCATTCTTACATAAGTTTGTGTCGCTGAATTCAAAAATGATTTTTTTTAAATTTTTTTCTTGTTTTTACGCTAGGGCAATGTTCTTTTTAAATCACCTGTCAATATGTTCAATTAAAATGTATTATTACCCGTTTTATATGGGAATACATAAAATTACTAAGCACCATAAACTTACACAAACTGGTAGATTCTTATGAATTAGAAATACTCAATTTAACTCTATAAGATATTCTATAAAAGAAAGTATTTTTTTATTATTATTTTTCGAATTTTCATATTTAATTTACTTAATAATGAAAAAATAATATAATATTATAACCAGACTTAAGTTTTCAGTGCTAGTTGTAGATCTTTTAGAGGGAGATTGTTATTTTTTTTTATTGGAAGTTATCGAAAATTCGTCATTACTGGAGCTGAAGTTATTAACAACGCATCTTTGGTAATATCTTCAATGCAGTCGATTCTTGACATTTTTCTCGAAAATGCTTCACGAAACTTTTTGAAATCTTTTTGTCTAGCCCATTGAACGTCTTGGGAAAAGTTTCCATCTTTTGCAAAGGCAAAGCGTTCTGGTCGGCAATATCTGTAGCTGAGGTCCTTTGACTTTTCCAAACAGAAACATTTTTATGCTTTGTTTGCCTCTTAGTTTCTAAAGGGACAATGGAAGTCATTAAAATGTTTGAGTCATTCGCATCAATATCTTCTGAAAACACTTGTTTATATGGAGAATGTCCACCACTTCCATCAAGTACTTCATACTAAAACGTGTTCTTTTTCGCATCAAGTGCGAAGTGCTTTTGAAATGCGAGTTGTAGTGTAATCAAGTAATGATTGCAAATTGCTTTCAAAATTATTTATTGATGATACTGGAGGATAGCACTCTTTCTTTACTTTAATAATGGAATCATAGCATTGATACAAATTAATATTTTTATTTTTAGCACTTTGCTGAAAATTTATGTGCTGATGCTTACAAATTAAAATTTTTATTTTTAGCACTTTGCTGAAAATTTTTATACTGATGCTTTGTCAGCTTTAACTCGGTATTTATGGCTACGGAATCTTCAGGGTTTTGTCAACCATTTTTTTTTCTCTAATTTTTGATAGTAAACTTTTGATTTGGGCTTCCAGTTTTTCGCACTTGTCATCATCTACTTCGAATATTTGAAGTTTAGTAAATATATAACTTACTAATTCAGTCGTAGACTCTAAAATATGTGATTGCAACAGATTTTTTTGTCGCAAGTGCATAAATATTTCTTTGCGAGTAACAGATTGGTTTTTTGAGTACTGGAAGTGATAGCTTTAATTAGGAATTAATCTGGTAGGGTAAACCAAGCAAATAAAGTTTCACTCATTCGACGCAAAATACAGAGACGTACCTACATGAAAAAACAACAGCAGCTCAACGCGGAAAGTTTTTTATTTCTTCCTCACAAATCAAAGCTTCACAAAAACAACAAATCACAAAGAGGACTTTACTCAAACACCATTTACAATATAATTCACATACATTAAATTATAAAAATTTGGCACGTTTTCAATAGTTACCATTAACATTCATATTCATAACACTTTTTTAATATTCGTATTGAAAATAACTTTTTGCCGCTACGAAAACAAAGGTAAAATTTTCGTATTTGAACTGCTAATAACATGTGAACATGTCAAACTTAACTTTGTGAAGTTACCTGTGCTAAGTACCTAACGAAACTTTTATACAACGAAAACACTTAAGTCTATGGCAGCTACAGCTGTGAAAATTAATACGTAAATGTAAATTATTTGTGACATGTGAACGAGATTGGATAGTGGGTCTTAGCTCCTCCCAAACAACAAAAACCTTTATACCGCTACCGCTACCGTACTTACACCAAGTTTTGAAATTTGGTACATGGACCCAATTACTTGCAGTATGGACTGCGTAAAATATAGGCAGCGTTTTACAACGGACTGTGCGCGGGGAAAGCCGCTGGTCCTTCAATGTGTTAGATAGCCGGGAAATTTAATTTTGGCGGAAAGTTTTTTTTTGGCCAGAGTGACACAAATGCAGAAGGTTTAGCGCACTAAATTAATATATTAGTTTCTTATATGCACTCTGGTTGTTACCTTAATATTCATTGCCACAAAAATTTGTCTCGCGATTTCATGTGTATTCCCTTCTACATGCATTGCGGTATGCCTGGAGTTAAAATAGATTTGAACTAATTTTATGTCTGTCTCCTTGAATGAGATTGGACGAGCCACTTGGTTGAGATATTTTCGGAATGGAAGAGTTAGTGCTCTTTTAACACAGTGTTTATTGCAAATAATTACTAAGATAGATATGCAGCACATTTATTTTTAAGCATAACATTTATTTATAATTTTAACCCTTGCGTGTATGGTAAGTCAAGTGTATTCAGAACCATTTATCAAAAAATCAGTTAAGTCGTGCGTAAGTTAGTAGCAATTAAACAATTGAAGAACAGAAATTAATTTTAGTTGCCTCATGTTTTGCTTAGTTGTGCAAATTATTAAATTTTGTAAATCTTTAACAAGGAGCAACACAAAAGAATCGGCGTAATGTGATTTCTAGAATGCGAGGTACTTATTGTGTTACTTATTCGAAGATAACACCTTTAATTATTTTTCTTTGGCTTTTTATGATCGTGCTAATAAATTTGATCACGATATTTCTATGAAGTTTATTTCAATTGTACTCTAGCTGCAAAGTACTCGTATAATGTGAAAAAAATTCAAAATAAAATGTTTGAGAAGCGGGTCGTAAGAGAAGTAAGTTTTTCTTATTGTCTATTTTGTCGGTAGCTCAGAATTAAAGAGCTCTTCCAGAGGTGTAAAATAATAAGTTCATACTATGATTCGGTTGACTTTATTTTTGGGTATGTTTATTTTTTTGGGCTTAAGTCAAAATTATTGTTATTTTAAATACTCAGTGTATTTCTAGTGATTCCGAAATAATAACTCAATAATATATGAGACATATTTCTATGAATAGATGTAATTTTGCACCAAAGATGACATTTGCTTTGTGCAATTGAAATTAATTTTGAAATATCAATTTAGGAATATTCAATGTCAGTCAACTTCTTCTTTTCTCGGTGATGCAGTGTAGATTTCTATTGATGTAAATGCAAATAGCTTTACACTAGAACTACAACACCAGTCAGATGACAAACATTTTATGTGAACATTTCACTTTCATAATACATTTTTTTATCGAAATTATAACGGGACTTAATCATATTTTATCGTATACATATACACAGTGTACCCCATTCCAATTTCTCCAGGCCAATAACGCAAGAGCTAAGAATGATAGCATTATGTTTTTGACAAAAGCTTTAAGGTTTCAAGTAACATAGGAAGTTGCGGTTAATGTACTCAGGTGACGTCATCGTTAATAGTGCAAGCAAATTGGAACAGCTGATTGAAATTTTCAATGCAATGGTGCGATCTTTGAATTCTGCCGTCACTTGACGTTCAGGGTGAAATATTTCTCTTAAAATTTGCCTGATTTTCTTGAAATCAAAAATAAGCTTTTCGTTGTTATGTTTGCGTTAATATAGCGGATGTAATTTGAGTGCGGAAGTAGCAACAACGAAAAATATTAATATATGTATCTATATTCCAGAGTTAATGTTTTTTCCTATGTCATCATAGATGACTCATCAACATGAACGTTGATCGCTACTAACTGGCTGTAAGTTCAATTATCATATACAAATGTAATTATTACTAAAAAATTGTCAATACAACAAACAACTAAAATTGGTCAAAATATTCAGAAAAATATCTTTTTTCATTTTAATGTAATTTTTTTTCGCTGACATACATTTTTTTTTGAAAAAGTTCCAATAAAAGAATCTCTGA
Organism: Meiosimyza platycephala; assembly: GCA_963662105.1. Taxonomy (NCBI): domain Eukaryota; kingdom Metazoa; phylum Arthropoda; class Insecta; order Diptera; family Lauxaniidae; genus Meiosimyza; species Meiosimyza platycephala. The sequence continues at coordinate 185,796 of OY759210.1, read as the reverse complement.
ATACTTTGACAAATTTTAAGAATTACATATTTACTCAGTGATATTTTCACTGAAAAAGTTTGGAAAAAATGATAAGAGGTGAAATTTTAAACAAAACTGATTTTATCAAAAGTCCTGCAGAAAAAAAACAAAACATATACATACATATATCGTCGTATAAGTATATGTACGTATCCATACGGCAAAACAATACTTAGCCGACGATAAGTATGTTTTTTGAATTTTGTATTCCCTTATAAAGCAAATCTGTATTTTTAAATACAGTCGACCTAGATTTGACCTTGAATATTGGTGACAAGATCAAAGATAATAATCTATACGATTTACATATGGATTTTATACTGTTATTTTTAATCCCCAGAATTGGATTTTTAAAAATGCGAAATACTAATTTTTTATCACTAATTTTTTATCATCCAAGGGGGCGAGATTTAACTCAGGTTATGAAGTTCCTAAAAAAATTATTTTAATTTTTCATATGTTTCATTCAGTAAATATAGTATAATTTCTAAAAATATAATTTGATTCCAGTTTTTATTTAATTTTATCTGTATTTTATGCGATAGCAAATATTACAGTGAAACCTGGATAGCCTGGATCTCCAAGGGACCAAAATTTTTGTCTCAACTAAAGATGTTCCCATTTACATAGTTTCCCAAACAACCAGATTTAAAATTGGGTTGTCCCATTTAAAGAGGGTAACACTAAGAGAGATAAAGATGAACCTTTTTTATTCAAATGGGAAAAAATCTTCAATAAAATTTTATGTAAATGACCTACTAAAGTCAATGATTATATGAAATTTTATTAAAACAACCATTTCACAACCTACTTATACCGATAAAACGTGCATATTCAAATTCAAAATAACAAATTTGCCGGAGGTCAGGCAAAACCTAACCAAATCTCACTAAAGGGGAGGAGGGGGTCAAGAAAAACCTCACGTCAACTTTTTAGTGCAGAGAATTTTCATTATTATAGCAGATAATTAATTATAAGGTTAATCTCACGGGAGGGAGGCTGGGGGTCCCACCAGATCTCACCAAATCTCACCAAGGGTAGGGGAGGGGTCAGAATTTTCAACATAACACCTCACGCAATTAATGGACGGCCCCATACATAAATATTATTTCCTATTTATTCTGGTTATTTCTAAACGGTCCCAGTTATAGAGGGCAAAGCCCATATTATAGAGGCAGAAATGCACAAAAACTTCAAAAATGATATCCCAGATATAGAGGCTTAATAATCCCAGTAATAGAGTTATTTTGATACAAAAGTGCTGGGACCTTGAAATGAGTCTCGCTAGTAGAGGTTTCCCACATATCCAGGTACCGCTTAACCAGGTTTCACTTATATCTTTTGTGTGAAATTTTGTATGAGAAGTCTGAAGTAAAATGGCGTACCTATCTACATTTTTAAAACTATAAGTGTTAAGGGAAATGGCAGTATCTCATAAAAAGGGTATAAACACAGCGAACTTCGATATTTTGCCTAAAACATTAATAAATAACCTTAAAACGATATTTAAATTGCCATAAATAAATTAAAAAATTCGTAGAGAAAGTAAGAAGAAAACGGCATTTATAAAACATCAGTTATCTCGAAACGCATTTTATTGAGATACGCCTATTTCGCTTCTGAGCAATGTAGTAGTTTTGAAATCATTACTTGAATTAGCCTATGATTGACCTCTGTGCTGCATATAGAAAAATAATTTAAGTGACCAAGTAAGCACTTATGTACATATGATCGGAGGAATTTTAGCTGACCTTGAACTTGAAAGTGTTAATTATTTCTTACGAAACGTAAAACCCGAATGTTGAACGGAAAGCTTTTGTTTTGAATTGCAGCTTAAATGTTGATTTTCTTGTTTTTATGTTGTCTCTTTTCTTGTTGATTTCGTACATGTTTTCGCTAGTAAATTTTTTTTTGTTATTGTATTTATGACCTCTTGTTACACATACATACATATTTTTGTTTATTTTTCAATTTTGTTTGATTTTTTAGCGGTTGAGATAAGCGCGCTTTTAAGATATTCCATGTCGATGTTGTTGTCACTTATGTGGTTAATAATGTGAAACTATAAGGTAACACTTAAAAAAAGTAATTCATAAAAAGCATTCGGCAACATAGCAGACGACAGCACGCGAATTTTATTAAACTGTTTTAAAAATTGTGGAAAATTATTGTGCAATCGGTACAAACTGACTCCGATTTTCTAATAATAGAAAGCACTGTACCAAACAAAAACCGCCGAAAATTAAATATTTTATTTGAACCAACTTTAAGCTCAAATAGACGATGTAGGGTAGATGGAATATCTAAAAATTCTGACATAGTGGAAAAATCACCCATTGAAGTCAGTATTTTTCATTCATTAGAAATGATCATGAATAAAAAACGCATTTCTCAAAATATTGTCTGCTGAAAATATTCGGATACATATTCGGGTTTAACAGCTTATCCAAATAACTGCATTAACTGACATCTCGATATATTGTAAACCTGTGTTATTGACTATATTTTCCTTACTCTAATTTCCCTGATGGTATATTTGAAATATGTATACACATACGTATGTATATAGCTGAAATTCTGAACAAACACTTGCACTAATCAGATAAGGCTTATTTAAAAATTTTCCTTATCGACACCGTTAGCATAATTAAGGACCTCAGAGGAAATTGTTGAAATTAAGGCTTCAGTGCCATTTGACCTTGAAAGTGAAAGTCGAATATAAATCTAATGGCAAATGAATTATTATTTTTATGAATTTTTTTATTGTAACTGGGATGAAAACTCGTAAAAACTTCGAAAAAGTCTATGGTTAAATGTTCTAAATGAAAATGCTATCAAAGTGCTACCCAGTAATTCTATTTTTGGCTTAATTCTTAGCCACTGCAATATATTTTTGTAACTTTAGTTAAAGTGCCTAAAAATAATACATTTACATATCTTTAAATTAGTGCTAAAATTTCAAATAAAAACAATGTCAGAAGTTATTTTTAGACAACAGGTCGAATTTGCTTTCCATAGCAAATAAAATTCGGTCGTTTATCATAGTGATTCTAATTATATGAAAACATTTTTGTAAATACCTCAATTTTCTGTAAAAATTATGGAATATTAATAATTCAATCACCTTTTTAAAGGAAAAAATTTGAATTCTTCGACAGTTGAACTTTATTTCAAAAATGTATCGCAATAAAATATATTTTCAAGAAAATTAACTAAATTTCCTACTCATATACAATTAAGAAAATATCAGATTTAAGAAAAAACAAGAACATAACTGCATAAAATTTGCAATTACAGTTATGTCTGGATATAGTGAACTAGTTTTTGCAAGGCCTGTTGCAGTATCCAGGTTGCTCAAAATGCACATTTGAATATGTAAATGAGTTAATTAGAATAAATTTGTAGGAAAAAAGAAAAAATTTTGGTGTTCACTATATCAAGGTGTTCACTATATAGGGTGTTCACTATATCCAGACACGACTGTAGATCTAAATTTTACCTACATTTTCGAAGCTTACACATTTTGAGAAGATGCACGAATTGAATTAAAATTTAAAACTTTTTATTCAAGATAGCATTGTTTGAATTTATTAAATTAATGACACTGTGCTGGAGGAATATCAATTGATATCAGTGGCGTCAATTCGGTAGGGCTGGGGAGGGCATTGACCCCCTCCAATGAGGGGGTCATTATTCAATACATCAATTCAATGAAACCATATAATAGTGGTGGAATTATAATTCCTGCACCCCCCAAGGTTTTGGTGAAGTGACGCCACTGATTGATATCAACTAAGGGTAAGTTGTTGAGCTCGAATTTACCATCAGATTTTAGCCTACGCGTCAAATTTTCCAGACAACAGTAAAATAACCTGATTTTGACACGGTTGCAAACGCTCTTCTGCGACTCTTTTTAATTCTAGTCTGAGCTGCTTGACGTCTGAGGCAAAGTTCCATTTACTCTACCCCTCCAGCACCGCTTCTTATGCAGCTTTTATATATAGTAGGTACAGTGAAACCTAAACTATTCGAGTCTCAGTTAAACAAACTCACGATAATTTAAACTTTTAACATCACGTATGATGTCAGTGCAATGTTTTAGTGAAATAAATTATTATAGGTATCTGTAATGTTTTTCTTCAGTGAAATCATTTGTTAAAATGAACTTGAACAGCACAATGTAGACGAGAGAGCAAAAGATTCACTGTGTAAGCATTCGCCACTACGTTCTATATATTATTATATATAGTATATGTAAGAATAGACAGACGTATGCGAGATATGACGTTACCGAGCATTTAAATTAATTGCTACGAGTAAAAAATGAGCGCAAAACCTAAACAAATGAAATTCATTAAAAAGGAAACTGGAACGAATGCGCCAATAAGCACCGCGAGAGAATACACAATTAACAGTCATTGTAAACAAAAGAAGAAAAAACAATACATAATTTTATTTAGAAATTTAAAATTTTGTCAGATAAAAGCTGACGATGGTAACTTTATGATAAGAACTAAATTTATATTTTGATAACACAAAAATGTGCTTAGACAGACAGAACATAAAGTTTTTGTGATAAGAGGCAAAACCAGTTGGTTTAAATGTAAGATCTGACACTTACCGTTTTACAGCACCCTGTAACACACGCCCTCCTTGCTTTTGTAAACCTGGATGAGTGGCTGCTGACAAATTAAGTGAAGTGGCTTTTGAGTTAATCGACTTTATTACACTGGGCATAGCACATCGCTTGCTAGACTGCACTACACTATCGCTCGGGGATGAACTTTGTGCTCCAAAAGGCGGCGTATTGGTACCGTTTCCGCCATTCCCATTCACCCCCGTTGTAACTTTTGGCTTCACTTCGTTGTAATTCTTTTTTACCAACTTATTACTAGCTATTTTATTCATGACCGCGTCCCATTTATTTACCGATTGCGTTCTACGAATACTACACGGCGCAATTTGAGCTGTAACCGACACAGATGATACCGAGGCCGTGTTATTCTGTGATGAGCTCTTTTTCACGCGTGGTGCAGGTTTCGTCGATAATGAAACTTTCACACACGGTACCGAATTCACGCGTTGCGCGTTATTATCACCAATTAAAAAAATTTTCGACGACGGCGGCGACGTGGTTAATGCCGGTGTTATAGACGAATTTGCGTGCACACTGTTTATCACACAAAGTGATGTGAGAGAAGCGTGCTTACGCGGCGAAGTAACTCTCTTGACTGACGATAATGAAGCGCCAAATGTGCTTCCTGTTGATGTTACCAGCGTTCTAGCAGCTCTCAAGCTTTTTGATTCTCTGTCCGTATTGGTAACAAAAACCTCTTCCAGCGAAGAAAAGCTTTTGCAATCCACATTTATTGCACTGCCACCATCCATGCTACAATACGAGGTGCGATTTGAAAGCGGAATGCCTGCAGTCTCAGCAGTGATACTGATGCGATCATTACTTGAGCAATTCAGCATTTTGGATGACGTCTGGCTGTCGCTCAATTGAACCTGATGCTTTATTGATTGACCATGACCATGAGATGTCGTCTGCTTAACTGTATCGGTTTTGTATTCATTTTGATTTGCAGCATTCGACACAGGTTGTTTTGTCAAGCAGTTGCTTTTTACTGTATCAGTCGAGTCAGCGTCTGGTGACATATCTACATCATGTGTAATTTGCTGACGTTGTGATATCAAATCTTCATCGCATCTATTTTCCACATCAGTAAAAATTCCTGATGACTCCATGCACGAATCTTCCATTTGTGGATCTTCAGAGATGAAAACCGACGCTGTTGGCTGGAGCATAGGTCCATAAAGCTGGCCGTCGATTACTTGAGCTCGTCGATCACCTCGATGAAAAATATCATCGGCGTCAGATTCAGTAAAGAAATCGGAATCTGTCATCGGATCTTGTCTGCGCATGGGTAAATATTGTTGACGTTGTCCTCCTTTTCGCTGCGTAGGACCACTTGAGGGTGAGTGATCACTGGCACCACGTGATGCTGGACGAGACATTTCTCCATCACCCTGATAACCAGTGTCCAGGCTGGTGACGCTAGTTACACTAGTGATAAAGCTGTTGGATATTTTGGAAACGTTTGACTTACTCATTGGATCGGCTTTAGAGAGTTCAGTATCGCAGCTGACGGAAATCGGCTCTGTGCTAAGTGATCGGTGTTGTTGATTTTGTTGTGTTATCATAGCATTAGAAAATGCTATTTGTTGTTGTTGCTGCTGTGTAGCAATTAGGTCTGTGATGTCAGTTTTTACTTCCACTGGATCGAGAGGTAAGTCCTCGGGCGAAGGTGTCTGATCAATGCGCATCTGATGGAACGTTATTTTTTGATTGCTCTTTTGATTATTATTCATATTTAGTAGCAATGGCAAATCGAGATTATTTGTATTAGTGGTAGAATCTAAGAACTCTTTCATTTGATCAGGCGTAAGGATTCCTAGGCTTTCATCAAATTCAAAAGAATTCTGCTTCTTCAACAGATTTTGTTGTGTGGATGGTGACTGTGTGGAGTTATTTCCAATGAAAGAACTTGGGGCTGGCTGTGAGACTGCTGTTGAAGCTAAGGAAATGTCACACAACTCGATTGAGCAATCCAAAGTAGATTCCGTCAAATCAAGGCCAAAAGAAAATCGCGACTTTTGCTTGCCACTGTCTTTGTTTAATTCCTGCATAGAAACTGCGGAACTAGCACCAAAATGTTGGTTTTGTTGCATTACACCAAAAAATTGCTGAGTGCGTAGCCCGGCAGCTGTAAGGGTCATATCCGCTTCCATTGCCTCACTCGAGCCTTCGCCATCAGGTGTATGTGTAGGTAGTAAGGATTCACTTTGAGAGCCTTTTAACAATAGTGAGGATAACGCTTTACTATGCATTAATTCATCTTGATAGGTACCAATCATATGGCAGCGTTCTGGCGACGTCATATAAAGAAGTTGTGTGTTGTTTTTAGCATTATCTCGGGATGAGTTTATGTAGTCTTGCGAAATATTAAGTTGAGGAGGTGGTTGCTTACCCACAGTAAGGTCAAACAAGCGTTCCATGCTCATAGTGGAATTGAGCCGAAGGTGCATTGTACCTTTGTTAGGCATCGACTCCTCTGTGGAATTTATTGCCTGTTTATAAGCATTACTTGTTGTGATGAATGTCTTATCAAAGTCGGAATTCACTTCAGACATGTCCAAGTCAATGGTTTCGCCAAATCCCAATACTGAAGATGGCACAGTTTCTAGAGTATGCGTGTGTTGCGAAGGTTGTTTGGTGGTAAGCGTAATAGTTTCACCTAGTTGGGGGATAACATCCGTGCTATCTAAGGAATGTGTTGTGTACATAGCTCGTCTTTCACTTGGTAATAAGAGACGTGTGTGCTCATTTGCCTTGATTTTCGACGCTGGTGTGGACTGCGCAGCTATATCAACGCTAAACGTTTCCAGCTGAACAGGATCGTTGATCTCTCTAACAAATGTGTCAGATCTAGTGAAAGGACGGGGCAAATCGGATGTTAATGTAATTGTTTTATTGATTGCTGCAGGCAACTTACGTACTGTCTCTTTGTGCGATCTGACAGTACTTTGTTCCTGTTCAAGCTTTGATTTTCGTAATGATAGTTGGTGTGTAAATGCCGGTGAAGATTTTTCTGGTTTGCTTAAGAATTTTTTTAGCGTGCTTGTTTTTTTTTTACTAACTTTACTGACAGCACTATTAATGGCATCACCTGAAGAGCTTTTCTTCAATGCGTTTTCCGAAAGTAATGTTGGTTGCCGAATACTGGAAAACAATGTTGGTCTAGATGAGACTAAAATAGTGGCCGCACCAATGTTTTGTGAACAACGTTCCTTAACTGACAAGAATGGTCGAATACTGCCAGGTAAAGGAATTCTTGAGAACCCTTCCAAACATGGAATGCGAGTGGATGCCTGATCCTAAAATAAAAGAATCAAGATGAGTTGAAATATATCATAATTTAATTATTTGAAAATTTATTTGACCTTAAAATGTATTGAAATAGCATAGAAGTCGGAAATATCCGACTAGTATATATAAATATTTTAAATAAAAGTCCTTATACTCTGGTAGTCGACTTATAGGTCGCGCATAAAAAATAATTTGTAAATAAATTCAACGTTGATTGAGAGTATGTATCACAAAATTATAAACAGAAGAATTACATATTTATCTAAAAACGAAAATTAGTTCGTGCCTAAAAAAAAGGTTCAAAAATTGAAGAAGAAAAATCGCCCAACAACTTTTTCCTTAAAAAGAATATCGGATTTTGGTTGTTATTTCTCAAAGAAAATCGGTTCAAAAACGAAGTTACAAAAAAATCGGGCAATTTTTCCTATATCAAGTTCGTTATGCACCCTTTTTGAATGCTTTTAGAGCTTGGCACAACGAAAACTGTGTTTTACAAACCTACATTTAAACGAAAATCTATGCATTTGCTCCAGGAAAAACAAAGTTCTAGAGCTCTAAGTTCAATTTTTAATGGGTGACTTTAGTCCAATGATTCCGAAAAGAAATACGATTCGCTCTTTGAGACATTTCAAAGATATGTAAAGACTTTAATCTTCGTTGCAAAAATTACTTGCAAACCATGACTTAATTAACATGGTTACTGCACTGAAAATTGTTGCCTCTTTTTCGAGTGCTGCAAATGTCAAAAAACACGTAATAATTTTGTCAATAACAAAATTATTTTATTTTTATATAATTTTGACTTTTCCAGCACCGCTCTTTCAGTGTTGCTATTTCAAATTTTGACAATTTGCTTTTACCTTATATGATTATACCATGCTTGCAAACTATAATATTTTAATGGAATTCAAATATATCCAAAAAATAAACTACGAAAGTAACACATCTCAAAAATTATTTAAACTGTGCCCAAATTCAAAGAAAAAGCTTTACTTTTAGTAGTTTGTTAAAGTTCAAATTGTCGTTACTCAAAAAATTTTCATTTGATCTCCACGACATTCACTAAATTCACTACGCCAATAAATGGTAGAGTTTCATATGGGCATTTCCACGAAAACGAATGTTTTTGTCCCGTGCGAACGCCTTGGTTTTTTGCAATTATCTTGAAAATTTAAAATTGCTCAAAATCAACCTTAGCACCAATTATAGAGCTAATTAGGAGCTATAAGTTAAGCCTATTGTCAAAATATAAATCCGTTTTATTTTGACTTTTTTTACTTTAAATGTGTTTGACGGTTCCGTTCGACACCATGAAAATGCCCATATGTAAAAATTAAGTCAGGGATGAAAATATGCTTTTGTTACTTTTGTACCTAATGGTAATTTACACTAGTTATCCTGTAAAGCAGTCGTTTTTACTGGAAAAAGCGCTTTAAATTAAAAATTTAAAAGGACAAAGTTGTACAGGAGGAAATAAATAGTTTTTAAAATATTATACTATATCACCAGCAATATGGATATCTTTCAAAAAATAGTTTTTAAAAATGTATATTGATGCATATTGCTGGTAGCTATGCAAAATACAGTTAATATTGTGATATAATATTAATTTTGGTCTGTGTACCGAAAACCTTAGGAGGAAAAAATAACAATAAAAAATCATTAAAAAAGTTATATGAATGTTTAAAACTCCTTAACAAACCTTAGCCATATTTGTCGCCAAGTCCTTAGCCAGTGTTTATTTTAAATCCTATTTTCTGTTATATGAATGCAATCCAGAGAAAAAAGAAAGTAGAAATAATTTTTGATTAATTATATGTATGTATGTATGTATGTATGTACATACTTATGTAAAACTGATAATCTATAAAATACAATAAACAAGTCAACACAAAGGAGCTTGCATAAGCCATGTGCTCTTCTTGAGAGGAAAGGGTTCGACAAAAATCTATGTACGTTGAGCTTCATAGAGAAGGGTGGGAGTCCGAGCTTGTGAAATCTATGTACATATGTACGTTGAGATTCATAGAGGAGGGTGGGAGTCCGAGCTTATACTCCGTAGATTTTCTATTTTTCAACCATCACGACCTCCAAACTATTGTGCGTAATTGGGCCAGCTGTCTGAAACAAAAAATTAGTCATATACGAACTCATTCATGTTTCGATTTTTCGTCCGTCTCGCCAAAAAAAAATTACTCGCCATTGCGGGTGAGCTTAATGAAAAAGCCGCGTTAAGGTACGTGGGTGGAGGAAGAAGGTGAAGATGCAAAAATTAGACCACATGGTTTATGGATGCTCCTTTAAAAAAAATCTCAGAGGAATTATATGCATACATATGTACGTATGTATGCATTTTCACGTTTCGATGTTACTTGTTAATACATGTAGCTATTTTGTTTCACATAATTTTAACTAAAAAACTTGGTTTAAAAAAAGAAATAAACAAATTCTTACACTTCCTAGCAAATTTCTATGGATACAACCTACACTAAAGTTCTGGTATATATGGTCACAACTTCAATGTACATATATACATGTATTTCATTGATTTTTTTAAGGCCACTTCAAATAAAAACTAACTGTGTTTTACTGACCCAGATAAAGCTGCAACTAAGTGAGTTACAAAATTTATTTGGAGTTTTTCAACACGACTTCTTCCAATATTGAACCAAATTGCTTTTAGATATCGATTCCAAAAAGAGCAACTTACAGTTATTTTTTTTACTAATATTTATGTATGTATGTATGTAGAAATGTTCGAGTAGATGATTACCGTTACTAAAATGCATTGAAACACTTTGTTACACAAAGGGAAATAAACAACACTACCACCAACACCAAAAAAGATCAATATACGACAGTGATGCCATACTGAACAAAACTTTGACTTTTACGGCAACTATTCTTTCATTTTCTTAGAGGCAAAGTCTCTTATGCTGATAAACGATTTCAGATTATATGGAGATTACTGCGGAATTTTTTGAATATAGAAACATTTTTATATGAGCTCAATACGGCGAAACACAGAGCACTTAACGATTATGTTATTTATTTTTACGCGAAAACTAGACTACTAAAAATTTGCTTGAATTTTTTTTAAATTTAGAGACCAAAAAATGCGCTGAAATAAGTTGCTTACGAAAAGTCGTGGAAGTTTTTTTTCCAGATGTGTGTCTTAATTAGGAGTTGTTTTAGTGTTTATTTTGTTCTTTGAAACTCATGAAATAATAAAACATTTAATAAACATTTTGCGATAGGCCTACTTCTGTTAGGCCTTTTTGAGCAAAAAATAATTTAAAAAAAATAAAGTGCTAGGCAGCACGCTTGAAGGGCAAAACAAATTTTTAGGTAATAAATGTTTTTAAACGAAAACATTGGCTGCCGATTTCCCTGATTAAAGAAATTTTGAAAATCTTAACTCAATAGATGAGCTGAACTCGAACCATTTTATTGCATTAAATACTGGCAACACTAGCAGAACTTATACAGTCATACATGAAGCACCATTTAACTGCAATTTTCTTCCCACAAAATCGATTTTTATATAATTTTCTTTCTTACTTCTCTTTGTTTGCATAAATGTTTTAGCACCAAACGTTTTAACTGATGCCTGCCCTTTTCCCGACATTTAGTCACATTTTTTTATACTTTTTAATTAATTTTATTACTTTTTATGCATAAACTTATTTTAAGATTTTAAAATTAAATAAATTTTCCGTATTGCGATGTACGTTATTAGACTCTCGAAGCTCGACTGAAGCCTCTCAGCATGAAAACTTCAGGGGCGTTGCAAATTTTTATTTCGCTTAAACTGAAACAGCAGAAGAAGCCGAAGAGTTTCAGCGGTTTTATGAATTGCGCATGGCTATTAGAAAAAATCTGGAAGGGCGAACTTTCGGAAGAGCTTTTTGTGAAGACTGCCTTACGAATGTTTCCATCAACAATATGAATGTGATAAATTTAACCAATTACATACATATGTATATGAATTTGATGCTTTACTAAGCCAATATGTATTGGGTTACATCTTCTTTAACTCAAAAAGCAAATGATGTTGTTCTTAATTTTAGTAATACTCGTATAAGTATGTACAATGTAATTTACATACATATATATCTGTCGATTTCTCAGTGACATAAAATTTCAACTACCCGAAGATTTATCTCACACATACAAAGTCCCTGAACTACTATTTGTACATTGTTTCTGGATGATCTTGTACTTGTTACTTAAAAGTTGCCGTACCAAATGACGAGTGGGCGAACAGAACGGTACATTTCCATGGTCGATCGTTTTTAATTTTTTTAAGCACATAATTTCAATCTGAGACACTTCAAAAAGGTACTAGATGTCATACTTTTCTGATAGCAAAGTGAAAGTTTTCTTCAGATCGGTTCAGGGGCATAAACAGTTTTTTGCGATTTCTGAAAATTTTTGGCAACTGGACATGTGCTACTTCTCAAATTATTCGTGAACTTTTTTATCCTTCACATATTATTCGATTACACTAGTCTGCTAAAGTACGAACATTTTCTGCGGATGAGGCCAGACTTGGTTTTTCTTAATGATTTGACAATTTTTATACCTTACACTCAGGCTATTTCACGCTATCATTCCGTTTGTAATGCAGATATGTATGTGCATATATGCCAAAAAAAAAATTTATAAGCAGGACCCGATTTACCTTAGAGGCATGTATGTATGCAGGTATGTATATAAATAAATCTATATATTAATACGTGAACATCGAAACTTATGTTACACTTTTCAATAGTTGTTATAAAGAGAGGGGAATGAAACTTATATCATTTGAAAGGTTCTGTTTTGTAGATGTGCACAAAGAAAGAAAAAATAATTTTTAATATGTGCCGTTAAGGCAGGTAAAATAAAGAATAAATACGCGCATGATTCCCCGATACAAAACGCTTTAACGAACGCATTTTGATCGCGTTCATGGCTGCATGAGTTAGAGGCCTTAACTCAACCTCAACTCCATTTTTCTCAACTTGAGTCACATTACGATTTTTAAATATATGTAGTATCAAAAGCGCGATTGTCAGATGTCCTATTTTTGTATGACACTTTTTTTCCATTGTTAAGAGGAAAACGTTTTGCTCGAAAAGTTTTGATTAAATATTGATTTGATATAAATTAAAAATAGTACAGTATTGAACCTTGCGGAACACATGTATCATTTTTGACAAATGAGCTCGTTTTGCGAGCGATTTATAAAAAAATCCCCTAGGTCCACATTGATAAAGTTTATTCAAAAGAAGATAGTACTAAAGCTTATATCCAGGATTTACAAAACTACCGCCCTTAGGCCAGTCATAAATTGCCGCCCCCCTTCACTAGTAAATATACAAAAAAAATTTTGTAATATCAAAAGTGAGGACCTTTTTTTTAAAATTTAAATTTAAAAAACTACAAAAAAAATTTCAAAATTCCCAATATTTGCCGCCTCTAAAATCGTGCCGCCTTAGGTACTGGCCTAGTGTGCCTCTAAGGTAAATCGGGTCCTGCTTATATCTATAAAAAGTGCAGCAGATTGTTTTTTATTGTTAACAGAGCTAGCTATAAGTATTATTGCAAAAGTTTAGAAGAGCATGTTCAGTTGTAGACTCGCTCTAGGACCAAACTGGTGTTCACAAAAAAATTTAGTTTTACTTAAAAAATTAATAATTCGCGTTTTCATAAGTTTCTCATGCACCTTCTAAAGAAGAAGTTGGACGATAGCTATTAGGTGAATTAATAACTTCCGATTTTTTTTAATTCCTCGGGGAAAATTTTAACATAAAAATTTTTAGTAACCAAATGAAAAAGTACTGACGCTACGCATCAGATGCGACAATCGCGTGTTATATAGAACGGGCGTTTTTGTTTTGTTTTCTTTTATCGGAAATTATTTAGCTTAAATTTCCAATCTTAAAATTTTGCTTATTGTTAGATTGAATTGACACTTTCACAAATATGTATAAAAATCTGTTTCAAGTTGTCAAAAAACAAATAATTTTTGACGATCTTTGGGCATTGAAAACAGCCCACGCGTTAGTTGCTTTTGTGTATACATATGTATATCACTCTCCATATAAAGGTATGTAATCAATTCTTCTTCTTCTACGCACCGTAGCATAAAGTCGTCGTTGCATGAACCACTATAAGTATTCACTGGGATGTCACTACTCAATATATATTTCACTGCTCATTTAAATATAAATATGTATGTATACTTGTTAATCAAATAAAAACTTCGAAATTACTCAAGAAAGCTCTTACTTCGAGCAACTGCTCTAATTTTGGCAGCCCTGTGAGAGCTGATGGACTTTTGTCCATAATTGGAGCACAAGGTGAATTCTAAGTGTTTCACCACAGTAGGGGGTATACCAAATGCAGTGATTCAAGGCTCCCAAGTGTACAGCTGGTTGGTAGTCGTGTTCATAATCAAATCGGTTTCGGCTGCGAATGCAGTGCGGTGCTCAAAGTAGAAGATAAATAAAAATAAATAAAAGCTCAATTTAAAATAATAAAAAATTAATAAATGGAGATAAACGAGAGCTTCAACTTATATTGCTGTTGCTACGTTTAATTCTTACGTTATTAACAATATATTAACTGAAATGAAAAAATTTACAACGCATTCAAGTGAAAACCCTAAACTGAAAAGCGCATAAAGCAAGTGCGTTGTAGAAAAAAATGAATTTGCGAAGTGTTTACACGAAATCCAAGTATAAAAAATATTCCACTGGACAAAATTATTAAAAACTTTATGCATCAAAAAGTTATGAATAAAAAGCAAATGATAGGAAAAAGTCAACGCAGTGATTGATTTTGCACATTAGCTATTCTCCCTTTTATTACTCTACTCTCTTGGACACTCTGTTTGAACTGATAACAAGCAAGTGGCATCATTACTGTTTTTATTAAGGATATATGTATGTTCCTAAAATAGTTTTAAGTGGTATTTTTGTTTGGTATATTGCCAAAAAACTTGTAAAATTCGTCTTTTACTTTCACAAAGGATTAATAACTTTTTTGTTCAATATAATCCGCCTGAGAAGATTTTAGTTATTGAATTTTGTGTATGTGTTTTAGTACTGCCAATACTGCCCTCAGAAGTGAAATGCGCGTAACTCAAAAAAATGCGTTTCGAGATAATTGATGTTTTTTTTTTATTGATATTTCTTAAAAGTTTTGTTTATGTCAATTAGTCGAAATATATGTAAAATTGAGATAGAGGAAATTCTCTTAGGAGAATTTTTATAGATTTCAGCTAAGATACCGGCATTTCACGTAGTTTATTAGATGCGTAATTTCTTAAGCTACCCGATGCCATAAGAATTGAGAACATGCATTTTTTTGAGATACGCCCATTTCGCTTCTAAGGGCAGTATAGTACAATAAATGAAGACTTTTGCCTTTACTCGTACGAATTGTTATATTGTATATTGTAATCGTTGTATGCAAAAATCACATTTTTTTTTTGCAAAAAGCGAGTTTCAAGGAAGAGCAAACAATTATAATTCAGATGAAAACAAAAGCCAAGTTTTAACTCTTTTTATAGGGTGAAGTCCAAGGAAATATGTTAAACTTTCCTAGGATTTTTCACAAGTGATACCTTTGATAGTAAGGATTGGTAGTTGACTTTCTTGCTTTATTAGTTTATTTCTCTTAAAGCAAAATCTAATTTGGATGATCTCGAATCGGTCTTCTTTTGGCTCAAAATGCTAGAGAAAGTTGTGGAGCAGCACTTCGTCATTTCAAGTAGTAGACACAAATCGGAAGGAATTGGTACAGCATCAGGGATGGAAATATTTTTACTTTTTTTCAGTGGGTAGGCTAAGTCCAA
Source organism: Meiosimyza platycephala (assembly GCA_963662105.1). Taxonomy (NCBI): domain Eukaryota; kingdom Metazoa; phylum Arthropoda; class Insecta; order Diptera; family Lauxaniidae; genus Meiosimyza; species Meiosimyza platycephala. The sequence continues at coordinate 169,999 of OY759210.1, read as the reverse complement.
TAGGCGTGGTATATTTCAAACCAGAAAAGAATGCAATTTAATTTCCGTTTCATACGCTCAAAATATGCTGTGTTTTACTTTTTGCGTGCATGGGACGTGCCAAAACTACTCTACTAAGCCGATTTTCATTTATATATCATATTGCTCTCCGTCTCTGAATTAAGTTTCATAACATTTCCATTTTAAAATCACAGAATCTTTGTGTAGGAGGGGCCACGCTCAATTTGTCTGTAACATTTTTTTAGGGTCATCCAGCATTATTATACCAAGTTTCATTGCATTGCCTATAAAAATCTGATTGATATAAATAATAATATGATATAAATAGTTTTTATAACGGTCACTTTCACAATTTTGTCCATTTTTATCTGAGCGTTTTTTGTCACCTGGCGTGTACCAAGTTTATTAGTATTCCCATTAATTACTTTCTCTTTATTTTGGTCACTATTCCAATGTTGTTCCTGTTTATTCTGAAATTCTGGCCAATTTCGGGTTCAGCACACCAATTTTTAAAAATTTGTTACTTTAGGTAACAAACACAAGCAAAAATTCGACCTCTTAACCTTCTCCTTTCTTAGCTTCCGACAACAAGTTACATGCACTTCTTAATGGATACGAAACAACAAATCATATTGAACAATATTTATAAGATATAGGCTTATTGTTGCCTTTCACAGTATCGCATTGTGGTCTTATGTCAGATGTACACTGTTTACACAAAAAATACAGATTATTGTTTTATGTTCTCTCTCGCCATATGTTTTAATTTGAATACTATGAATTAAAAAAAAAATATCGAGGCTTTAGCCACCTCATTTTTATTGTTTCCTATATACATATCTATTTTTTCCCCACTGTTTTTCAATTTGTATAATGGAATTGTTAAGGAATTGTGTTTGTTTCAATTAATTTACGGTTAATATTATTTCTCTTTAGTTTTATTATTAAAAAGCAGCTTCCAACCCATTAAGGCTTAATGTCTAACTAAGGTAGGCCCTTATCTTCCTCCATTCCGTGAGCGTTATCTTGCGTTCGATTGATGTTTCTACAGATTTTCACCTTTTAAATCACATTTCATAAACCGTCCTACAATACAGACTTTTTATGCTGCTCTGTGCACAAATACGTTTTACTCCAGTTCAAAGTTCTATCATGGCCAAAAACACTTCAAAAATATGAAGCAAAATATTTTTGAAACTGCTATCAATCCAAATAAACTGCCTACATGAATCATGACGTCGAAATTGACATTACGATTTTAAAATCAAAACATAAAAATTGACACAAAAGTTAATTTCCGTACAAAATATTCGGTCAGCTTAGTAAATAATTGTTGCACTAATTGTTGAAAGATTTTTTTCAATATGTTAGATTTATTCAACTTCAGCAATAGTAGGAATAAATGTCTGCTAAGTGGGTGACACTTTGTGTATATGCAAGCGTACGTCACACAATTGTAGAAGATTCCATTCAAAGGAAGCTGCATTAAAAAGGTTCTTTATACATTAGCCTTGCCGCCATTTTGACCTTGAATCGTGTTGGCTTTCATAGTTACATAATCACACATATTGGCAGAAACCCTGTCGGAAATCATTTATGATACTTAGGAAAAATCTAAGCAAAATTCTGATAGAGAATTTTACTAAAATACTGCACCAAGGATAACATTTAAATTGCGAGTTGATTTGAAGTCTACTGAAACCTAGCATGTTCAAGTTTATTAAATCATTGCCAAGTTGAAAATGAGGAAAATGTTGATGACCTATTTTTTGGTCAGCAACATTTAAGGTTCATGGTGCATGTATATACCCAGAAGAAAAAGATTCTATGATATCAAACAATTTCGTATGCGATTTCAATGAATTTTTTGTATGATTTTCAGTCATAGAAATAGTTTCTCTGATGTAACGAAACATGATTTGTTGCTTGCCAACCTACAATTTTTGTTGAAACTTCAAATAAATTAGTTGGATTCAAAAATTCATTTGTAAATTTTGCTACAGTTTCTGTTGAAACTTAAAATAAATTAATTGGTTTCAAAAATATATTTGTTAATTTTCCTATTTGGAAAATCAATCTTTGATTCAACAAAAACTTCTTTGGTTCAATTAATTCTTTGGTTTTATCAATGAATTTTATTGTTGTTTTAATTAGAAAAATTATTTTTAGATTTGAAAAATTCAACGAATAAATTAGTTAATTAAATAAATATTTCTGGGGTTAGCGAATTTTTCCGTAAATTGTTCACTTAGTTCATTAAATTTACAAAAAACTTTGGTGCAAACATAGAATGAATTAGATAAATCTGAGAATTATTTTTACCATTTAGCAAATTAGGGTTTGTGACCATTAGAGAAAAAATTGGTTTAATAGAAGAATTATTTTCAAATATATTATGTTTATCATGTAAACATATTATGAATTATAAAAAATTGATTAAAAATTAAAAAGTTTGAATTGATTTTATTAATTTTGTTGTAAAACCAGACAAATTGAATTTGAAAATCCAAAGAACAAAGTATTTCGATTTTACAAATTTTTTCTATAATTTAAAGAAATTCCAGAAATTTTATTCATAGAATTGCAATTCTTTGATTTTACTAATACTGTTTTTCTGTGTATAAAAATAATTTTACCTACAATTAACGGCCATTAACGGCTTTTACCTCCAATTAACGGTCTCCTACGCGGCCTACGGCTTTGGCTTGCAATCAACAGCCTAGCCGCGTCAAAAGCGGCAACTTGGCAAGCCTGGTCCATTTACTCTTTAACTTTGATAAGCACACTGAATTTGCAACTTTTTTATATCAAACTCTAATGCACAATAAATCTTCACAAAGGGTGATATTTTATTTATTGCAAAACTGTAATTAATTAAGTATATGTATGTGGGATGTAATGCGTAATACTACAATCGGGATTATAAGAAGAAATTCAAAACTTTGCAATTTTTTTTTTATCTCTTTGAATAACTTTGAACTTTTTATCAACCGAGAAAAGGGCAGTGATAGCGTTTTTGGTACATTTGTGTCTTTTTTCAGTACATTTACGTCATGAAAAATCGTTGTAAGTACATATGAAAAGTCTTTAGTTCATTCAGTACATTTGGCGCATTTGCAGCGCATTTGGACTATTTTCAAATATTAAGATTTTCTTAGTAAACTTAGCTGAAATATGCGTACAAATCTAGAGAAAACTTTGCTGAATTTTTTTTTAATATTAAGTAATTTTTTGATGTTCATGACGAAAAAATACATCAGCCATCTAAAAAGTACATTTCAAATCTCGATCGAGACATTTCCTCAAAACTTAAATGCCATCACTGGAACAGGGTTTTTTAATTATGGGCGCACTTTGAAATTTTCGAATTTCTTTGAAAACAAAAATAGTAAATCATAGATAGGTAGATGCGTAAAGATGCATACATATAAGCAAGTAAAGGTTCATAGCCTATTGCACTCATTTTAATAATGAAGCATCGTTCTTTGGGATTATTAAGCCGATATGTACGGAGATGTTGAAGTTTTGAAAATATACTCGTAAGGGGCGCTGTGAGCAAAAATAATTAGGTACTTGCAATTTGTTAAGACAGAGCTCATAAAATACTGAGCTGCTTTCGGCAAATGAAGTGCGACTCCTTTATTTATTTATTCTTTTATTCCAATTTACTCGAAAGCTAATACGGGGACCCTAAAACTTTTCAATAACAATCATAGGTGGCAAACTGATACATTTTAGCTTAATTTTTTACGATGGTAGGTAGCTCTTTTCATGTTTTTCCTTTCTTTAACCAAAAATTTTCAACATTTCAGCAACTTTTTTCAACATTTTCCATGTTTTATCGATTTTATCAGCCTCTCTCAACCTCTTTCAACGTTTTTAAACATTTTTCCTTTTTTCGACTTTTGACTTGATATGGCATAAGTTAAAAATCACGCCACTGACGAAATTTTAGTAAAAATATAGTAATTAAAATCCACTACAACAACATGCAATTTGGAAAAAATTATTAAAAAGTAGAAAACTAAAATTTACTGAAGTGTCCTCTGTTTTGGTGATACATGTAAATATATTTAGCAATTTTCAATTTTAAAGGCTCATGTTCGGCTATTCGGTTACGAGCCGTACACATAATTATGAAAAAGTTTACGTAAATGATGCGTAGCGCACTAGTCTTAAAAAGTATTTGGTTTAGTTCCAGTGAAAGCTTAAGTAAAGGCAGGGGCTAGTGTACCATAAGCTTATAAATCTTATCTGCAAAAACTAAAAGTAAAACGAGCTTAATAACAATTAGCTACTAAAATCTGTCTCTGAACCCTGTCCAATCTCTTATCAATCAAATACATGAATTTTTAATACGCCTTAATGAATTTTACAGTCTTATTAGTCAGTTGAAAAAAATGAAAATATAACAAATTTCATACACGCGTTTTTCGACATTGTTTGCTTTACTACATGTTGCTTAGGTCTACACATATATTTTTTTTTTGCTTGTTAACATTTTTAGGTAATTTAGTGCACACAATCCCAGTATTTATACTTTTTTCCCCTGTGTAAATAAATTCGAAAAAAAAATTTCAAAGTTCCCAATATTTACCGCCCCTAAAATCGTGCCGCCCTAGGCACTGACCTAGTGTGCCTCTAAGGTTAATCCGGGCCTGACAACAACCATGGTTACAATAAACATTTATTGAGCCAATTTGAACTCAAGTCTTAATCATAGGATTATAACAAAAACCATACCATGGTCGCTGTCCTGGTACTTATTAGAAATATTGGATTAATTAAACAATATCAGAAACAAAAAATTGGTCAAAATTTGACGAATTTCTAATTAACGTTCATATTGTTCGAAATTAAATTTGAGCTTAAAGATAAAGTTTCGACTCGTGGAAAGTTTCAAAAATTATATATGGTATCTATAGTAACACATCAATTACAAAGATTGTGTTTTATGAATCTAGCATTTTTTTAAGTTTTCAACCTTATTGAGGATTAGTTTAATATATTTTTATGAAATTATTTTGGCTTACGAATTAATTAAACTTTGTCACAAGAGTCCAAGGCGCGTACGTCTCCCAAAAAGAACTATATTTTTGAAATAGGATAACTTTGAATATGGTGTATGTAAAAATGTTGACCGTTATTACCGTTGTTAATAAAATTTTTTCTCGTAATGTTAGGGTTGTACAACTTAAACATCCTTCTGTATACTTATTTAGAAAAAATACCGCATTATTGAATAACCATAACCTTTAAAACTCATCAGAACAACAATAAAAATATTTGAGTAAAAAGCAACAAGACTGATACCATGAAGCAGATATCAATATAAAGTTTAGGCACCACGTTTCTACGTTACTATAAATACATACATACAAGCAAAACATTGAAATGTCCTCCCGATCGAAAGAGAAAATTGCAAATGCAATACGAAAGCTATTTAAAGGAAATTGCAGTGATAAAATTGAGACAGCTGAAGGCAATGCTGTAAAAAATCCAAACATAGCTGGACCAACGGAGTCTCCAGGCAAACGTATGAGACGACAGGACAATAGGTACGTTCCTTATAAACTCAACAAGATAATCTCATTTAACGTGTATGTACATAGGGGACGTCCACAAATTACGTGAGATGTTTTTTTGAAAATTCGGACCTCCCCTCCACCTTGGTGAGATTTTGCGGAACCCCCTTCCTTCCTCCGTTGAGATTTACCCTATAATTTTTAAATAATTAAATTTATTTGCTATGTTCTTTTATTTTGCTACATTCCACTAAATACCTAAGTATAAACACTGATATCGTCTATAAAGATATTATATTTTTTCAGTAAAATACGGGAAGGAAAATGACACTGAGTTTAAGGTTCATCGCAACGAGTTTTATTAAACTAAGTATGTATAGGTAAAAAAGGCTGCGACGTACTTATGTTTTCGTAGTGTATCTAGTAAGTTAGAAGTATCTATATCCTCCTCGTGTATCGGAATTCAGCATTTTATGTTCAGTGCCGTCAACAATTAAAAAATTTTTGAGGCGCTCTGCAAGTTCAAGCAAGATTCATACGAAGCTGAGGTGTCATTTTCCATTTGTTAGACCCTGAAAATTCAAATTTAATTGAGAAAATTAAAAATTAAGACACTGTGGTATTTTTGACGAGAAAATGTTACGAATCTACCCCAATCAGTCACTCGCGTTGACTGCAGCGTTGATGTAGAAATGTAGCAAGAAACAAGGTCGACTTACATGAATTGAGAAGTGGGCGACCAGAACGGCACATATCCATGGCCGGTCGTTTTGAATTTTTTGATGGAATCGTGTTCATTACACTAAACTTCAAGTAATTTCAATCGCAGACACTTCAAAAAGATACTAGCTGTCATACTATTTTGATAGCAAAGTGAAGATTTTCCTCTGATCAGTTTAGAGACATAAACAGTTTTTTGCGATTTCTGAACATTTTTTTTGCAACTGGACATGTGCCGTTCTGTTCGCCCATTCCTCAATTATTATCATCTATGTATACAAGATCAGCTGACGCATATGTTGAAGGATATCCTTCAGTAGAAGATGACGCAGAGGTCCAAGCCTGATCTACATTTACACTACTTAACGAAAAATATTTTTCATGTAATCGAAATTCGTAAAATGATATACATACATGTAACTAGAATAACGTTTTAACCTAAACCTCTACGGTTGCAATAATGCAGAAATAAAAATACTTGATTACAGAATAAAACAAAGTGTTGTTAATACTCAACATGTTTTAAAGACTTTATTTTAAAGAGGCAAATTCTGGGTAATGTTCATGTTTATATCCGCCGGACAGAAAGACGGACAAAACCGGCCTGCGAAAGTAGTATAAGCTTTGACGGATTGTTAAAGTATTGGCTTTTCATTGAACATTTACTTACTTTCCAGATTAGAGACATTGTTTGTGCCTTCCTCTGAGCTGTGTCATTCCGTAGTTTTTCAATCTCTTGATTTTTGTGTTAACTTAGAGCTATTGGTGAACTTTAGCTTTGCCTCCTTCCACAAATAATTAACTTCTTTATGGTTCCACCTTGTCGGCATTCCTCTTAACATACGCATTGTAAAAGTTTTGATATAAATTCATATTTACCACAATAAAACCGGCTTCTGCGTTGCAAATGTCACTATTGACTGACTGACTTGCAGACACATTAAATATCATATAGTTTCTATCTCCGAACTTTTCCAATTTGAAACAAGCGCCGTACAAGTGGCAGATATCATTCGGGGAGTTTCCTTGCGCATTCAGTCAATCGTGATATCACACATAAGCGTGTTATTGTATTCAACATGAATTTGTATCAAAACTTTTAGAATGGATTGACAGGGTCAATCAAACTTGCCAGCAAGGATTGATTTTGTGATAAAAAATGCTATATGTTTTTATAATTTTTATTCTCTGTTTTAAAAAGTTTAAGTGAGATTTTTATTGATCCCCCTCCTATTTTAGCTCACGTAATTTGTGGACGTCACCATACATTAAATTTTTACTTTTAGAGTCTCACCAGCAACAAGCAAAACATCTTCAGCTTCAAAAACACAGCAATCGGATTTTTGTATCAGAGCGCGTCGACTGATGAAAGAATACAAGGAAATACAAAAAGGACATAATAGTAAAAAGGATCCAATATTTACGGTAAAGTATTGCAACATACTTTTGGCTTTTAGACTCTTTTTTAACCAAATTGTTGACAATAACAAGATTCCCAAGCCAATAGAATGCTAACATATGACTTAGATTAGGGATGTTCAACGTCGTTTCCCAAAGATCGGCAGCGAGTTGTCTTTTATCACATGAGTTTAACGGTAGTATGTGTATATATGTGTGTAGAAATTCAAACGTAAACAAAACATTACCCAGTAGATATTCGTGCATCACAGATGAAACTAAATACATAAATATAAATGTTGACAAAAAAAAAAATGCGAAAGCATCGCCAGCTACACAAAAAATTTTTAAACTCAAAATTCATCAATAAAAACAAAAAGTACTCTTCCGAAAATTAAAACTATTTTTCCATGAATAAAATTTTATTTTTAAACAATGATGCACACAAGAGCAGTTTTTAGTCTTTTATTTTTATCAATAATATGTGCGGAAACATTGTCTTTCGCAAAAATAATGTTTTCGACCTGCAGTTTTCTCAACTGGCATTACGGAGTTCATTTGCACACAGTTGTTTTTTTTTCATGTCTTATTCCGACTGGGACTCTTGCATATTAATTTGACAAACGAACCAACACATACATATAAAATCAGCATTTGCACTGCGGGACGAATGATAGCTCGTGACCGTGGGATGCAAAATGGTCAACTCCAACTTAGATGATTCAGAAAGTAGTGAAGAGTACGTCTTTATGTGAATTTATTGCAGCATTTGGAAAAAGTTGCCTCAGAATGAAACTTAAAGCTAAATAATAGTTATGACTTATTCAACTAAATTAATTTTTACTGCTCATTTTTGCTTACGTACCTTTCTAATGGGAGACCGGAGTGTCTATAAAGTTTTACTTATCTCCATATTTTCTTAGAGTTTTGAAACCTTTTAACAAAAATCTTTTCAAACTTTCAAAAGGCTATCTCAAGTTGGTTTGAAACAGATCATTTTGAGCTAAGTATATCTTTTGATTATGATTCATACAAAATACAAATTATACCGTTTCTCACATATGTATATATGTATTTAGAACTGTGCGAAAGAAAGTAGAAAAACTTCCGATAGTGCACATGTCAGATGAAAGCTCTAATCGAGCACTTTCATTTTTGCAATCGAACAAATGTAGGTATGATGCCACGGCTCAACATATGTTACCATGGTACCAATGTAAACTGATATTTCGACAAATCTTATAGAATTCAATACCAAGTGAAGTATAGGACCTATGTCATTCATTCCATTACAGCAATTAAAGTGTTCGATTCTACCATTGAAAAAGATTTCGGTCCATCAAAAAAATGTCTCTTTATCAAACTAACAGCCGTTTTGTCAATCTGGAATAAACGGAATTAAATAATATGGAAAAAATGTGTTTTGCTTAAGTAAAATTGCTTCTACGTTTTATTAACGCTTGATACTTAAATTATCTAAAATTATTTTACAAAATATAACATACATAGTATAAATAATTTTTAAATGCCATAACATAAAATTTTGCTTTATACGGACAAAAATACATACATACATACATACATACTTGTATTAAGTAGAAGTTATTCCATAATCGCAATATTACTGACTATATTATCAATTCCTTTTTGCTCTATTTATCTACGTTCTCGTGTTGCTTGAATTTGATAGGTGGAACTTATTAATGATAACCTCTATGAATGGAACGCCCGTTTGCATATTGTTGATCCTGATTCAAAACTGGCCAAGGATATGGCCGAATTAAACATTCCCTTTATACTCCTGCACTTGGTATTTCCGGATAATTTTCCATTCGCCCCACCATTTATGCGCGTTGTTGAACCGCGAATAGAGAAAGGATTTGTTATGGAAGGTGGGGCTATCTGTATGGAACTTTTAACGCCACGTGGCTGGGCAAGCGCTTATACAGTGGAGGCCGTTTTGATGCAATTTTCTGCCAGTTTAGTGAAAGGCCAAGGTCGCATAATTCGAAAAGCAAAAAGCACAAAAGAGTTTAGTAGGTAAGTATTTGTTTTGACTGCAAACGCCAAAAACAAACACGCATTCACAATTTCTTTAATTACAGACGTTCTGCTGAGGATGCATTTCGCTCATTGGTAAAAACCCATGAGAAATATGGTTGGGTTACTCCAGCGCTCTCGGACGGCTAAGTCAAGAATGAATACACAGCTCTGCAAATCTGAACTTTCAATCTGCCTAATGAAAGTGATATTGTGATTTCGAAATGTTTTTGTGCTGAATATGAATCCGTGCTCAGAAACTACACATCACGTTTACTTATTGAGAAAATACGGGTAGAAACCTCTAAAAATACTCTCATTTTGACTACATTATTCACTTCGCCCCATAACCATCATATTCAAATCCACATGCTATCGATTTTTCTGTAGCTTATTTCAAAGGGTTAAGTCCACCTCTCCGTTTGCGATTTCTGAGAGTCATCTAGTACGTTGTTTTAAATAGCAAAAAACCCTATTTTTAGCAGTTTCAACTCCATTTTTCGGAAGAATTACTGAGCCCAGATTCATGTACAGCGTAAGAAAATCCTTCATAATCACTGTGTCACTAAGCAAATCCTGTGCAGGGTGGTGATGTTAGTGATGATTTTGGTTAGAACACATACTCACTTCAATCTGGTCATGCATGATTGCAATAAACTGATAATAATTTTTAAAAATTTTTTTTAATGAATTTACATAAATTAAATGTTATCTCTAATTAAAATATTTATTTTTTGGTAGAAGCATAAGCAAAAATATTCATATGCATACGAGGGTACATTACAGTTCTCTTTATTATTTTTTTCTTTTTAATTGGGGATGGCCCACACGATATTCGTGTCAAAATACCAAAATACAAAATAGATGCTAAAAATGTCCGCCCCAAAAGTAATCGCGCACAAGCCTCTTTGAATGAATATAAATATCTTAATTTATGTATGTATGTATATGTTAAGAAACTCATGAAATTCGGTTCAGGTTTCAAAAACGATATTTATTTTTCTTTAGGGATCACTGACTTATTATATGTGGCGAACTGTAAGTGGGGGGAAGGACCAATTTTCATGTTACGTACGTCACACAGAAGATTTGTAATAAATTCAACTTCTTCGGTCGTTAAAATATTTTCTTGTGATTAAAGATTTTGGCATTGCGTTTGAAAAAGCTATTGCACATTACTGAAAGAAACATACTGTCTTACTATTACATACACGGAGGGCTTTATTTGACCAAGCTCAAATGCAAGGTTGAGCTACAACAAAACCTTGCATGCGGAATTATTTGGGATGAATTTTGGGTCGATATACATATGTACATCAAAAGGAAAAAAACCCCAGAGTTTTTTTTTAAATCGCGTATTTACTGTTTTTTAGTAATATTACATATGCATAACATATGTACGTGTGAAATTTATTTTGGCCTATATTTGAGGTTATGTAGCATCACAATTTTTTTTTCTCAAAAAACTATAAACATCATCTTAAAGTACATACTTTGCCCTTTTAAATGCCGTTGAGTTTGATCAAATATCTTTTTTTTCGCTAAGATACACGTATGATTGTATGATCCCCATGGATCTGGCGGGACCCCTCCCCTCCCTCCCGTGAGATTTAAATTATAATTTTTAATGTAAATTCTATGCATTAAAAAATTGACGTGAGGTTTTCCTTGACCCCCTCTCCCCTTAGTGAGTTTTGGTGAAACTTTGCCGGACCCCCTCCCCCCCTATTTTAACTCACGTAATTAATGGACGTCAAATTTCAAACATAAAAATTTCAAAATGCAATATTTCAACGAAAAAAAAAAGATATTTGAACAAACTCAACGGCATTTAAAAGGGCAAGATGCTGTTCATAGTTTTTACAGAAAAAAATTGCAATATGTACTACATATTCAAAAATATGGGCCAAATCATTATTATTGCACTTTTAGGTTACGTTATCAACCAAGCTCCGAATTCGCCAGTTACATAAATATGTATATACGTAGCCTCAATTTTCTATTTTTTTTTTTCGTCTCAGGATAGTAAATTTCTATGAATTCATAGCTTAAACTTCAAATTTAAAATATAGTATCAAATACAGTCATTCCAAGGGTTGCTTCGAAATAGATTTTTAGTCTCATACTCTCTTCAAGAGTACAAACAATGAGGTTACAATTGCATGGTTCTTTTTGTTACCATATAGGACTTTAACATTTGATAGAGAAAGTTCGTTAAGTGGGAGTGAATTTAAAAGTTCTTGGAAAAACTGAAGTAAAAAATTCTTCCGATATTTCAATAAAAATTTATAGACCATCAGTAACAATGGATACCAGGATATCTCAAAAATCTGGTGTGATGGGAAAACTGGAACGGATTTATATCGGTCGTTCGAACCTACAAAGTTAGGACATGCGATTTTTTCTGTAGTGTTATTGGAGCAATAGATTACAAATATCAAATTAAAAGCTCCGCTATTAATAGTTTAAATTTAAGTTGAAATATTAATTAACTTTTTTACGATCGTTTTTTGTTGTTGTTGTTGTTGTTGTAAATGTATGTATAAATTATGACAGAAAATTACAGAAATGCATGAATGAATAAGTAATTAGAATAAATTAATATAAAAAGTATTTATAACAATTGATGTAAACTTAATAAAGAACAAATAGTAAAGTTAGCTCAAGGGTTCATTTATAATAAACTTTATAAGGATACATTTGAAAAATGGTGTGTTTCTAAAGTTTAAAAATACTCGTATGTACATACATAATACTTTTATTTGAAACAATATTTATTTACCTTAATGCAGCCGTATGAATAAATGAGCAATCTCTCGTTAAGCGGCTGATTAGCTGGAATAACGATTAAGAAAATAGGCACCGCCTAACTTTTCTGATTAAAAAAATATGTATGTAGATATTGTAAAAGTTAAGGTGCTCAGATTGCTCTTTTGGAAAAAGAACAGAAAAAACTCATCAAGAAACAGTCACTATATAAAAATTATTCTATTAATGTACCTACATATCGCACATTTACTTCAAGACTGACATAACTGGTAAGTCTACATAAACTTGATTGATTTTTTTACACAATATAAAATATGAAATGGCGGATATTTTCGTATCATTAACTTAAAAATTACGTTTTTTGAGTTATGCCAGTCTTAAAGTAAATGAGTGATGAACTCAAAATTAAAAAATAAACACTTGTGCAGTTTGCACGCACAATCTTAATCGAGTCTTCTAATTACACCATGATAAATACTAACAACTTCATTCTTGTGTTTGTGTAATTTGTATGTTAGTGCAATTTTTCTTCAAACCAACTTGTAATTGTCTCTTGGCTCTTTCTCTAGCTAGGTTACCAGATGACTTACTTTAGTAGCACATTTGCTTTAGAGGACTAAAGGTGAGGAACTTTTTTTTTGCTCACCAAATTTTTTTTATTTTGTTTGTTCGGCTTAGAAAAAGTAGAAATTTTTTGGAAAACTTTTTAATTTTTTCAGATGTGCTACTTTTCCAAGCAAGCTATCTGGCAACCCTATCATCGCGAACTAGAAAAACTCAGCCATATCAGAAAATACGACGACATTCGTTCAATTTTTTACTAAAACTCTTGCATAATGATACTAAAGGACGTAAACCCTGAGCCGCTGTGGCAAACTAGAGAAGCCGGTATTTCCCACTTTCCTTTACTTTTAAGTAGAATTACTGTTATACCATTGGAATATTGTGAACATCTGTGGTTGTGTAGCACTATCACAAATGATTTTTAATCATATACTGTAGCTATGAAGTAGGGATGTTATGGATACGAAATTTCGGATTCGGTTAAGGATATGGATATTCAAATATTTTTGTATCGGTTTCGGATAAGGATATAATTTTATTTCGGTTTCGGATACGGGTACGGATACGGAACTTTTTACAGAAATTTATCAGTAAAAAACAAAAAAATAATGTTATTGTATTTTTGTTTTTATTTATTTTTAGTACAAATAATTAGTTTTTTAATTGAAGTAAAGGCAAATTATATTTTACAAAAAGTAATTTTGGTGCTTTTCCTGCTGCACTAAATAACTGTTCACTTGCCACATTTCCAGCAGGTGGAGAAAGATATTGCTACAAATATGATTGTACAACTGTTTATATCTGGATATGAGATTTCGGTTTCGGTTACAGATACGGATACTAAAAAATCTTTATTTCGGTTTTGTTTACGGTTACGGATAACTTTTTTTTTCAGATATCCGGTGGTTTCGGTAACGGATACGGACATCCATAACATCCCTACTATGAAGTACTATCACTTTTATTGCAGATCAAGAACATATTGTTTATTTTAAATTTTATTTCGACACTTAATGCTTTTGGCCCAAATCACAAACTACAATGCAAAAACTGACAACAGCTGGTTGTAATTTATTTTGCTGTCTTCTTCGTCTTTCAAAAAAATCGCACTAAAAATAAATTTTGTTTAATCGCACTGCGAGAACTTTTGTAAGTGTCATTGACAATTCTTCTCAAAAAATGCTGTAGAGCGCATCTTGCTATAACATATAGAAAAAATAATGTTTTCTCGTTGTTTTTTTCTTGCACTAACATCTCGCATTCATTGCGTTAGGACTTAAATTGTTGCTTTCCCGAGCCCCAAACGGTGTTGTTACGCGGCTGCACAGTTCTATTCCCGGTGCAAAGTCAGACGCATGATACAATTAAATCAAATTGTCAAGATTTGAAAATGCAATTTTGGAAGAATTTCCACAGTAAATGCCAAAACCGTAATCACTACAAAAATTCACACGCGAAACATAAAATAGTTTTCTCCTTAACCAAATTATCACGCTTGTTTTGTCTAATTTTGACATTTGCGGTGGAAGAAATAATAGAGAAAAAGGCAACATTCGGCAGAGCAGTAACCATGGTAGTTAAGTCATTAGTCCGACGTAAAGATCAGACCTCACTATTAATTTTTTCTAAGTGATTTGACGGAGGGGAAGGGGGTCTAATCTATTTTTATTCTTTCATCAACTATATCCATCAGCATAAAAATTGTACTTATTCGGTTCTAGGGTCAAATGACTAGAAGAATTTATTTTTGTTTGAATTTAACACTTTATATACAAGAAAAACTTCTGCTGAATCCAGAATATTTTTTCTTAGTGTATTTGTGCAGCAGTGCGCTCTCTCTTTTTACGCTCACAGTTGAAAAGCCACTGCTTGAAGGGCGAATCAAAAGCAAAGATGTCAGCGACCGATTTCTTCGTAAAATTTTCGCTACTTTAAGCTATTAATAAACACTAAAATAAATTAAGGACTCTTGTGAAAATACAACATAAACTAAATAAAATCTGTTTAAAGTTGTTTTTTTTATTAATTGTAAAATACATTGGCCAATAAAGTGCAGAAAAGTGTTGATGAAAATTGTGCCAATTTCAAAGGAATTCGCTGGCTTGCAACGACGTTGTTTACCCTCCGAAGTGAAACAGGATATCGTTTTGTAAGTGAAAAATCTGTATACATCCTCCGAATTAAAATTGAATCTATAGGGAGTGCAATTTGTTATTCTGGCATAGCTAAGAAATAGAAATTGTTGAAGTTTCATGTTACTTAACTTGAAGTTCATTTGACGATAAGGTGCTCTAAAGAAATGACATTCACTCCACGACAAACTGCTGGTGGTGTTCATACTTAGGCCTTTGTAAAATTGATAAAACTTTAACATAAAATAATTATTGTGCTTGAGTTCATTTAAGTAAAAAGTCTTTGATATAAATTTGGTTTAACAAAACTTCATAGAACTTGTCGGTTAATTTTTTAGCATCTGTGAAAGGCTGGTCCGGAGCTATGACATGTACGATATTTTTGTACTGAGTTGTCGAATAGAGGGTGGCACAAAATTTCCTTTGTGCAGTATTTGTGATACTGTGGTTTCAGAGTAAATTATAAATATTTTTTAGTGCAATGTACGAATGAGGAATTTTATTGACCTAAACGTGAAAGATTGTGTCTTGCAATGGCGCCATTCGCTGCCAGCCCATTTTCCATAACTTTTCGCAAAACTTCAAGTGTTATGACACGGCTTTCAACTGGGAAGGCTTGTTCACTGGCTTATTGATGTACACTTAGTCTTTCAAATAGGCCCAAAGAAAAGATTCGGGAGCGATCAACGGCGGTCAATCAAAGTCACTATAGCGTGAAATAATGGTCTCGTCACAACAAATCCATTTTGTCGCTTTCAGTATACGCTGTGGTTGGAACCAGCTGGGACGATATACCGCACCAAACGGCTCACTTAAATGAGTGCAATTATCGCTTATGTACTGCTCTCGTATTCTCCGTAGTCCATAACCATTGTGTATACGATTCGCACATTTAAACGCTGCATTAAAACAATTGACTGTTGTGTATCGTTCCACATTTAATATCTCAAGTCTTCCCTGCAAAATTGTGCCAAATAAAAAATAAATTTTAAATGAGCTCAACTAAGGTAATTTTGCGCCACCCTGAAAAAACCATAGCCTATTAAATTGGCAACAGTTAACATCGATCGGTGTTCATATGTCCGTTGCTTGATGGTTGTGCGTTTTTGACAGCAACAAATCGACCGTTTTCGCAAACAACAACGGCAGTACAAAAGAATTAAGGCAATAAATTATAGAGACAACGCAGTGAACCCATGAAATTGCAGCAGGAATAAAACGTTTATTTCATAGTGGCAAAGTATCACAATTTAAAATTGGCACAATGGAAGTAAATTTAACAACAAAAACAACTGCAGAATCAGCTGAAATAGCGTCGGCAACAGCAACACTGTCATCCTTCATAACAGAAGCGTTCACAAGTAATGCAGCTCCCGTAGCAGCAACATCATCTAAAACTTTGAAACGGTGCTTAAGTGTCCCCGTAATACAGAGCCTTCCACCATCTTCGGCCAGTGGGAACGTAAATGCCAATTTTTCTACAAGCATGAGAACACGATCAGCTGCTGCGGCCGCTGCAGCAGCCGCCCACCAAAACAGCAATAATTCAACCGATATGTTGCTGGATACTCCGAAGAAATGTCAAAATTCAACCTTACAAAACGATATCACGAGTGGCCACAATATCCATGGCTACGGCGGTATTGGCGGAAATAGCGCTATTAACATTGGTGTACCACGCTCCAATCCGTCATCAAGGTAATCATTCCAAAAACGATTTAGTACTTCTTTTATTTTTATTTAATTTTTCTTTAGAGAAGTGTCGCCCGCTCCAGTCTTCAACATATTCGCTCCACGAGCACGTCGTTACTCGGCAAGTTACAGTCCGCTTGGCAGTGTTGGTGGAAATATTGCAGTTGGTGTTGCTGCAGCTGGTTCAAACAGCAGTGCGCCTCTGCGTTTGACTCCACGTGTTTCACAACTCCGACAAGAGGAATGCATTGACATCAACAGCCGTGAAGTGAATCATGAGCGCGAGGTGCACAGCGCCATGCAAATGTCGCAGAGTTGGGAAGATCTTACACTGGTCACTGAGAATTGGTCATGTAAATCTGATGAGTTCAGCAATCCCTTGCAGGTGTCTTTGCCATCAGGTGTTACAAGCTGCTCCAGTCCAAGTCCAACCAGGTAAATATGTACTCTGAACGCCTTCGTATCAGACAGAGTAAAAAAGAGATGCTTTAGGACACGTCTCTTCAAAAATTTTTAGATTGAATTGTGTGTAATTTTTTACGGCTTCATAAAACTAATAAACCTTTTTTATGTTTTAGCAATCGGGCTGGCTTACGTCTTCCTTATGGACTATCGCCCTCACCAACACGTCGTACATTTGCTACACGACGGTCTATGTCGCCGATTGCGATGCGACCATCTCAGTTAGGTCCAGTTAAGCGTAAATTTGAGTTGGATGATAATAATTCAAGTAATTGGAACGTGTATTCTCCTCCACCGCTTAAGAAAATCACAACCGAAAGGTACATATTTTGTTCATTAACTTCGATGTGAAAACAAATTTGAACTTGTATTATTTGTAGTCGTGGGTCTTCCCCTATCTGTCAATCACCGTCATCTGTCTGTCCCAGTCCTGACTCGGGCACTTATGATGGACGTAATACACCAAAACTATTTATTTCAAAACTTTGTACGACAAACACAAACAGTTGCAATTCTGCATGTTCATCGCCAATGTCCACACAGACGACCGGCAGCCTGGCTGTTAACACAATTGAATCCACTGGTAATTCTGTACTTTGTTCTTCATCATCCTCGTCTTCTTCGGGTTCTTTGTCAGCATCTTCATCTGTATGCGGAGGCAGCGAACCAATGTGTGTCGGAAATAATATAGATGAGGGGATTTCTATCTCAGAAACTGATGATAAACCGCAATGCACTTTGAATACAATGCAACGAATGTCTACCGATATGCAAGATGAAGCTACTCTTATGGACGATATAAAAAGTGAAACATCATCTATTGGGGGGTTTTCAAGCATTAGTGTAGAATCGTCATCATGTGACAGTGGTGCCAAAGCAGCCGCTTCTTTTCTCAACAAATTAATGATGGACGATGGAGTTGCTTTGACAACCTCTCAGCCGATTAATCTAAACAAAAATTTCATTATAAACAAACAGGGACTAAGTGGGGCTAAAAAATTTATCGTTAATCATAACAATTTGCCAAATTGTAGCAGTAGTTTTAGTAATAGTTGCAATATTGAAAACATGGATAGTACAAGTGGGTCAGCGAACAACATTTGCCAAGTCAAAACAACGAATGTCGAGCAGGTGACTGCTCAACCTAAAATGTAAAATAATTTTAAGCATAATCGTAATATTTTAAGTTTTTTGCTAGGAGCTGTGTATTTTCTTTTTCTTTTTGTAATGTGTTAGACTTTTTTTAAGTTAGTCGTATTTAAATGAAATTACTACGCAATGGGTATTTACTTTTTGAATGAAAATGTACTTAATGTTTTAAAAATATATATTTTGGACTTAAATCTTTTGAACTCTTAAAGAAACTGCAGAATTCTACACTTATATAACCAGAAATAGCTTCCTTTTGTATTTTACCTTTGCATAAAAAGTATCTTTTGTTGTAAGAATGAAACTATTTTTTTTCTAGTTTTACTTGCAGTTATGCTTACTTTTTGGTAGTTTCTAAGTCATATAATTTTCTTCGCACAAGCAGCACAAAGTGCATGTGAATATAGAAAATGTTTAAAGAAATAAATAAATAATATTGACAAAGAAAATTATAACGTTCAAATTTGTTTTGCAAAATTACCGAATATGGAAGATGAATTAATTACAACAAAACTAACCAGACTTGTCCCATTCCAATTTGTCTCCATAATTGTCCACATAGTATAAAGTAATTCGGATATCAATTTAGGTGGACAAGAGTTTATAGTGATCCGTTGTGGAAACTTTGAAGGGAAATGTTTACGCTCGATGAATATTCTTATTCAACATTTAGCTTCATTTGACGGAAGTGTTTCGAAAAGTGTACATATAAATATTTGTTCCCGCGACGAAATATCTCCCAGTTAAATGGAGCTAGTCTAAGATTTGTATAATCGTTAGTAAATCTAAAATGTTTGTTTACTTTAGATCACTGCTACTGGGATGCACAGCACCGGGATTGTTTGGAATATAGGTTGGTATAAAAAGGGGACATGCAGTAGCGCAGAGAGTTAAGTTATTTTCAAGAAACTGGCAAGTTTACGGTTTCAATGGGGCCAAGTTTTGATTCATGTACAACTCGGTAGAACAATCCCCAAATTTCAATAAGTTTGTTTTGATATTTGGTTTGGTTTTCGAGATACACCATGTGTAACTTTTAACCGCACAAGGGTAAAAAAATAATTCGTCTGCGCCAATTTATAGACTCAATGCAACAATTAATAATATTAAATATATTATTTTACTAGAAGTGTGCAAAGTTTAACATCGCTTAAGATATATCACAAATCAGATAAAATATCAAGGACTTTTACAAGAATTTACAGTCAACACTTAATGTCCCATTCTGCTCTTAAACGTGAAAAGTATCACTTAATTTCAATTAAACATATAAACATAAGCATTGACCACCAAAATTTTATGTCCTCTTATTTACTTAAGAGGTAAATAATTTTACTCAGACTTAACCTTTCAGCAATAAATATATAATACAGTCAAGTGAGCGAACTAATTATGCATTTTATGCTGTCTTTTCTACGTGCGAAAATTAATTGTGTTTTGCGAGTTAATGTTTTTGGTTTAATGTATTTATTTATTTAATGTAGTTCCACCAAATGATCCGAATTAGATGCTTAAGTTTGTAGATTTAAAAAGAGAAAAATTAATTTAGGATTTTCTCAATTGTAACCGTTGTACTTTATAGTACATATCGAAATAAAATAATACATTGTTAATTTTTCATTAACAAAATTATGTTACGTATTTGTTACCAATATAATATGTATACATATAGAAATTATAAATTGCTAGTAACATTCTATTTTAGTAAAATGCGTTTTTATTCAGAAATTATTATTAACCTGTTTGTCTTTATTCCTTCTAGCTTTGTGGTGTTGATGTAAACCATCATGTTACCTTAAGAAATATTTTTTTTGGTGGTATAGAATGCACTAATTCATAAATATTGATAAAATAATTATTTTTGTCAAGATTATTGTTATTTGTAACATATATTTTTTTGCAGTGTCCTTGAAAGGGGTCACTATATACGGTTTGTATTTATGTATAGAATGTTATAATTAGATATGTATCTATTTAATCAAATAAAACCACAAATAATTTTTAGCAATATTTTAGTTGCTACTCGTACGCCTAGTTATACCGAAACTATGTGGGAATAAAATACTTTCCAGATTGCTTAGATAATAGGGCCGAGTGCTTAAAAATATGCTTGTACATATATGTATTACTCATGTTTGCAAATACAGTGAAATTCCCCATAACCGGACACCCAGCGTCGCAGTATTTTTGTCCGGTTATGGGAGATGTCCCCTTATGGGGAGGAACAAAAATGTTTATTTGAAATTGTCGTTTATTGAATTTGTTGAACAAATTTACACACTAAAGGCATTTTAAACATGTTTACATACTAATTTGTTTGAAAAAATCTAGTTCGAGTAGATTGTTTTAACTTCAATTGGCTCAACTTAAAATGTTGGGTTTCAAAATGCGTCTCTGTGATGATATGCTAAAGAATCGTCTCCGGCAAAATGCTTCAAACGAGGAACTTGCTTCAATGCCTCAACATGTGATAAGTAATTTCTTCATCAACTTCGTCTTCAGACTAGCTTTCCTCTGGAGTGGCGCTTTGATTTTCAAATTGTACTTCAATATTGTTGTCTTCAGTTAATAAAATTTGATAGATTTTCGAAAATTCGTCAAAACCAGCGAACCAGAATGAACGAAAAAGTCCAACTTTACTCAACACTAATGACATAAAGGGAGGGAACGACCAAATTCGTTGCTTTCAAAACAAAAACAATGATTGATGCCAGGATAGACCTTTTTTCATTCAAAATATAACAGTACATTTTAATGGATCAAACAACTGTAGCCATAAAAAAACGAGATTTTTTTAGGGAACTTTTTTCAGATATAAAGGAGTCTAACGGAATAATAATACGCAGCTATTTAAGTGTTTTTTACTAAGTAGTAAAATAAAAATAATCGTCGCATGGAATTTCAAAAATTTTAATGTTTATGGAAATGGCAAGCATTTGAAAAAAAATTTCGATTTTTGACCCTTAAAATTCACACTTAAATACTAACAAAAAAATAAGAAATGCCATTACAGAGATAATGTTACTATGATTGTCCAGTTAGAATTTTAAGGAAGTAGAACAAAAATTTCGCGGAGTATGCTGCGTGCCATTTTCAAAAGACGTATTTTGAGAGAAACGCGTTGAAAGCTGCAAATACTGAGCGGAGCGCTCTAACACACTTAAATAAAAACGTCAAAATTTCGATGAAAAAACTTTTTTTCGCTGATTCTAAATAGGTTAATGTATTTTTTAAGCAAAAAAATCGATTTCTTGAAAAAATTTCATTTGTTTAGCCCTTTAAGTACAAAATCTAGAGACGAAAACACGAAGATGTTGTTAACGTGCTAAATTTTGAAAACTTAATACCAAGCCTTAAAGCATAAATTGAGTTGTAATATTCCGATTACACTGGCCTACGCTTATGCCTTTCAAATAAACCATTTATCCCTTCACTAATTCGAGTCGATGAACACGAATTTAAAGGCTAACTCTTACAATTATTTTGGGGACATAATTTTTTCCGAATATTTTCGACTACCATATGCATACAAACTTATAATCGTAGTTTAAAATAATCTCCTCAAAATTCAATTTTATCGTCTCCGATAGATTTATTTTACTGAAGATATGTTTAATCCGATTTTTAAGACTTAAAAATCGCTAACACTTATAAAATTAATAAATAGGTTAATTTTAGTAACTTAGTTACATGTTGTCACCTAACATCCAAAAAGCCGTAACCACAAAAAATTCAAAATTGAGATTTTGATTATGATGCATTTGACTAAACTACATATCTCTACAAAATTTTTAAGTCATATGTCCAATAATAAAGATTTTAATATCGACATTCAAAAGGCCGTACCAACAAGTTTCTGAGTTTTAGATAGAAAATAGACATAGCACATTAGTGTGAAAAAAAATTAAACAAAATATATTAATTCTTTAGATAACTAACATAAGTATGCTTTTATTGTTTTTTGCTTCTCCTGTATAAAACTAAAGTGTGGTTCCGGCTTTTTGGATGTTAGGTGACGATATATTTATTTGTGTTAACATGAAAATTCTGATATTTTTCTAAGCATTTTTTGTACAATATGTATTTTACAGAGCTTCTATGTTCAGTAGTTCTTTTTTTTTTTTTGTGCCCATTTTTAATATTTTATTATTTAATAATGATTCGCTGAATCCTAAAAATTTTATAGCTCAGGACATCTCTAATGTCAGGGGTAATGTAGGTAATCTAAGATGGAAGAGTTTTGTGGATGCCATATGCTCCGTGCAGAGATTAAGGACAAGAGAAAGAGGATTTTGAAATTTAAGTTGATTACAAAAAAAAAAAAAACGTAAAATTTGGGTTTGTTCGTATTAAATATTTTTTCCTTTTTATTTTCTAATTTTCCGTACTATACGTTTGGTACTTATTTTTGAAGGTGCATATTTTCAGAAAAAAAAAACTTACGGAAGCTATTAGAAATGAGCTTTGACGTATCTTTATTCCGAAAATTTGGGAAGAAAATCAACCCTTTTTATCTCTAAAATAGGTTTATTTTATTTGACAGGAAAAAAGTGGGGCCAGTGCTATTAATAACAGTAAAAATTAAATAAAATATGTATACTGAAACAAAGTTTATTTTGACTTGCTTATATTATATGAGTATACAAATGGGATCACATGACAAAAATTTTAAAATACATTGCACTAAGAAAAAGGAATGTAAGGCTATAGAAAATACTTCATAATTATGTAAAGCAGTTTAAGATATACATTATTTAAACGTATAAATTTGGCTAAATGTACTATTTAAAATGTATACTTAAAACAATATCTGAATAATTTAAATTCTATTAGAAATATTTTATTTTTATTTAAGTTCATAATATCATATCATAATAGGGGTAATGTAGGTAATGTAAGATGGAAGAGTTTTGTGGATGCCATATGCTCCGTGCAGAGATTAAGGACAAGAGAAAGAGGATTTTGAAATTAAAGTTGATTACAAAAAAAAAAAAAACGTTTAAAATTTGGGTTTGTTCGTATTAAATATTTTTTCCTTTTTATTTTCTAATTTTCCGTACTATACGTTTGGTACTTATTTTTGAAGGTGCATATTTTCAGAAAAAAAAACTTACGGAAGCTATTAGAAATGAGCTTTGACGTATCTTTATTCCGAAAATTTGGGAAGAAAATCAACCCTTTTTATCTCTAAAATAGGTTTATTTTATTTGACAGGAAAAAAGTGGGGCCAGTGCTATTAATAACAGTAAAAATTAAATAAAATATGTATACTGAAACAAAGTTTATTTTGACTTGCTTATATTATATGAGTATACAAATGGGATCACATGACAAAAATTTTAAAATACATTGCACTAAGAAAAAGGAATGTAAGGCTATAGAAAATACTTCATAATTATGTAAAGCAGTTTAAGATATACATTATTTAAACGTATAAATTTGGCTAAATGTACTATTTAAAATGTATACTTAAAACAATATCTGAATAATTTAAATTCTATTAGAAATATTTTATTTTTATTTAAGTTCATAATATCTATTATTACAGCTTCTTAGCGCAAACACCTTAATAACATAAAAATCTCGATAAGAATTTAGTATTTGAGAGATTTTTAATTTTGTGGTATTTGACTTTCGAAAGTAATTAAGTATTGTGTACAAGATCTGTTCATCAATTGCGTATGACGGTTTTTAGTGATTTTAAACTCCTACCCCTCATATGTACGTAAGAAATTGTAATGTTTTTAGAAACTTCAAACCCTCCCCATAATCTTACGTATATATATATATATTTCATATTTTAAAAATGTTCGCCATAAGGGAATGGAAAAAATGATAAAACGCATAAGGACTCAGACAAATTTTGGTGATTAAAATTTCAAATTTTGCTGTCTATTGAATAAAAAACTTTTGAAATTGCCTGTCGATCTTTGAGTAAGTGCGCGCTTTGTTTTTTTTTTTTAATAAATGCAAATTTTTAAACGAAATATGTTAAAAACTATAGAAAATAGAATAAGAAAACTTAATATCATATTGGTTAAAAAGCCTTAACTTTATAAAATAAAATAATTTACTTTAAATAAATTTGTTTAAACATTTATTTTTTGCGAAGCTTCCTGTTCAAGAAAAAAAAAAATTTATTTACAAAAATATGTTTGACACATCTTATTTTTAAATTTTTTATAGCTTATTCCTTAATCAATTCTAAGAATATATCTACTTTCAAATCGAAATTCCCGGCATAACTTTGGAAAATATGCATTTTTTATTTGTCT
Organism: Meiosimyza platycephala; assembly: GCA_963662105.1. Taxonomy (NCBI): domain Eukaryota; kingdom Metazoa; phylum Arthropoda; class Insecta; order Diptera; family Lauxaniidae; genus Meiosimyza; species Meiosimyza platycephala. The sequence goes on along the minus strand of OY759210.1, from coordinate 145,273 downwards.
AATTGTATACATAAATGTATGTATAAGATATAAAAAAATCTAAAAAAGAAAAAATATGAAAATAAATAAATAAAAAAAATGTTGAAACAAATTCAATAAAAATGAAATCATGTTTTTTATTCTATTCCTTTTGTTTTTGAATTTTCCCTTTCAAAAAATTATTAAGTGAATTTTTGAAATACATACAATTTTTTGAAATCTATTCAAAATTCACCAAATATATCTGAGAAATGGGTTTTTTAGTATCGCTAGTATGCTGAGAAATTCAAATTCAAAAATTTTACTGCATAAAAAATTAACTTTTTTTACTTATGTTGTTAAGACTTTTATTTGTTTTTAAAGTTTTGTCGCTATCCCAGAGATATAGCAGAATTTGTTACTTTAAATTCACTACAGAACCTTCAAAAAGATCCAATGAAAAATCAAACAAACTGCAAGTCAAAATATACCGACATAGGCTTAGTTCGGTAGAACACAAAGGCAGTCATTTTAACGTAGTAATTTCCTTGAAACCCTACCTCAGCACCATGATTTTTTTTTTGTTATTTTTTAATTCAAGAAGATTTATTTGCGCTATTCTATTGGAAAAAATCGTTAAAACTATTTGATATAAGTTTAATGAACACAACCGATATCGGGGATGCCTGTACCTTGAACCATTTTTGAGAATATAATTTGCTGTCGCCAAACAATAGCTGATTTTTTTCTCAGACTTCTCTACATTTTAAACAGATACCTTGGACCACGAGGCTAATTTACCAACATTTCCCCTTCCTCTGTACTAAATCGTTTTTTATGATAAATTTTGGACTGATATATCAATGTAGTGCTTCCAGATACTCGGCGTTTAGGAAATAATGTATTTAATTTTGCTTGAGTTTTTGACGGTGAAAAATGAGCAGCAGATCTGCCACTTAAGCCATTTTAAATTGCCTCCTTTACCTTCACCGTAGTTTTTGCTCCGAGGAATATTTCTGAATTACCTTCGTAATACATTTTACGACACCGAAAAACTATGTATTTAGGACCGCATTGCATTGGTCCAAGGTACACGCCAAGCACAAAATTCGGAAAATATTCAAAAACAGTTTCACCCTAGATCTTGAAGAGAAACGTTGGGCACCGTTATTTCGTTGTTGATCCCCAACACAATAAAATTACACAGCTCGTAAGTCGACCTTGAAAATTTGCACAAAATTTACAAATCACGTGAAAATTTCGTCTTCCTCAGTTGACGACAGAACGTAAATTAAAATAGCTCTTGTCCAGCGTTGTTGAAATCAATAAAAAAAATAGAGAAAATTGTACTGTTACAATTTTCAGCTACGTGCTGGCATGAATTATCGTTATTGGTCCAAGGTACAATCGGTCCAAGCTACTTCCCCTTCATATTTTTATATAAAAATCAATTGACATACATTAGTCTCGCAAAAACTCGAGTATGACTCGACCGATTTGAATAAGTTTGTCTTTGTTGTGTTTGTAATCGTTCAGGCAAGATTTAAGACAAAAAAAAATTTGCAAAATACCGACAGTCTTTTGTATAAGAATTTCGTATAAAGAAAGCATAGCCTAACTTGCGATTGAATTACTAGTACCGTTTATTCGATTTTGTTTTTTCATTTATAGATATGTTGTGCATTAGACTTAAGTTAGGTTTTTTTTTTTTTAAATTTCCTTAGGACCGGGAGTCGTACTGGGGCTGGGATTTGACCCTGGACTGAGAATGCGTTAGTCTCACAAAATTCGAAATACTGTTCGTTTCAGTCCACACAAATCACGAACGGCATTTGGTATTTGCTTGAATTTTTATTTATTTTGTTCGATATTGTCTGTAGAATTCTTTTAGCATAAACATGGAAAAATTCGATAGAAAAAGCGGAAAGTCGCGAAAAACCGACAACATTTTGTATGAAGAGTGCATACCATAACTCGCGATTGAACGGATATACATATGTAGATGGAAGGGACAGGAAAAGTAGAACAGCGTCTTCCGGGTTTACTAGTTTGATATAAAAACCCATATTGTTTTCGTATGCTGAAACTGAGACAAATAAAATTAAAAAAAAAACCACTTGCACGAGCTCAAACCCGTCACTACCTCACGTCTTACGCAAGAAATTTTCAGACCATAACAAGAAAATGTTTAGCCACTACCCCGCACCTCATAACGTCTTACATAACTAATGTACTATACAACCCCTAAGTAGAGAGTTTGAAATAAATATAGTTTTCAAGAAACACACCTACAGAAAATAATATTATATATTTGAAATAAAAGGTTTTTTAACATCAATCAGGGCTCGAAGCGATAATTATTAACAATAATTGTATTGTCAAGATAATTATAAATATTTTTTGCAATAAATAACTTTTATTATATTTATGCTAAAAAGATTTATAGTAATTATTAAATTTTTTTCAGTAAAAAAATTATTTTTTTAAAAAAAATTATCAAATAATTATCAGATAATTAATTATTAACTGAAATAATTACACATACATAATATATTATATTGATTGGGATTGAAAAAATCCACGCCTTTTTTAAATATAAAATGAGAGCGCAATTCCTAAGTAAAAACACTTAATGTTAGATATTAATTTGAATTTAACAAAATAAACTATTAAATGTAAATTATGCAACTGCCAATTTACGATATCTTAAGTACTTAATACAAAAAAGTTTAAGTATTCTAAGTATCCAGTGTTTCCAAATACAGTTTTCAAAACTGTTTTTCAATTTCAACTTAATAAAATTTCACAATCTCAGCCCAAAATTTAACTACTCCTCAAATTTCGTTGCCACATTGATTTCTAACTGATTTGCGCATAAGTTGGCATCATTTTTCGTCTCTATATCCTCCGTTTGTTTTTCTGCCCCGTCATGTGCAACCACATGCTTCACAAGTTCTTCACGTTCTGAGAATGTCTTTTTGCAAATGTAGCATTCGTACAAAAAAATTGTAGGATCGTGTTCCTTTAAATGCTCCGTGTAAGTTTCGATGTCAGTAAAGCGTTGTCCACATTCGCAACATTCCAGCCAGTCATCTGTTGACGAATCTTCGTCATTAGAATCAAGCGAATCATCATGCAATGTATGTTTTGACTTTTTCATCGATGGACTGTGGACTTCGATGTGAGAGTGCGTTTTTTTATGATCAATATATTTAAGATAATCTCGATATTTATGAGGGCATAAGTGACACTTGTACCAACGATCCCGCTGGTGTGTTACCAGGTGTTTTCTTAGGGTGGAATATTCACGGAAAGGTTTGCGACACCTTGGACAGTTAAAAGGCTTTTCTCCAGTATGAATCATAAAATGTCGCTTTAGATTGTGTCGTGTGCCAAACGGCCGTTGGCATAATGGACAAGGGAATTCTTTTCGAGTAAGAACACCTATTTGGTTGAAAGTGGGGCGATGAACAGCAGGCACGTTATCTAGTAGTAATTGGGTGTCAGATACAGTAGCGGAATTTACAGCAATTTGTGTAAATGGTGGCAAACCAGGTGAAACATTTTTAGTTGGTGTAGGCGGCGACGATAAACTGGTATGTACAATTGGCGTCGAGTTTCGTGAGGGTGGTTGGGGTGTAGAAACTTTTTTACCACACTTCAACACCACTGGAGGTGTCTTTGATTTTTCTGGGGAGCTAGAAACCTGTGGACGCATTGCTGCTAAAGCTGCGCCATTTTTTGTGTCACATACAAGACACTTCGTGGGATCATGTTCAGTTGGTGTGTTAACTCGACAGATCATACACACGAAATTCGCCTCATTCACATGACGGCGACGATGTTTTTTTAAGTCGCTGAATTCTCGAAATCGGCGTTCACACATGTCGCAACCAAAGGGACGTTCTCCTATGGTAGAAATATGAATATTATATAATATAAGCAACCATGTTAAAAGTTTTGAAATATAAAAATCTAAACGTAAGTTGTGATTAATTTATTTTTTCTCATTCAGAATGTAATTTTATATTTTTTCCATACATTTGTAGGAAAAATAAGTTGTCACTTATTGTGGTCACAAAACTTTTGTTTTAGTGGGGGCCCATTTCTACTTTTTAGCCCCGGGTCCGTAAAGTCCTAATCCGCCGCTGACATTGCGTACTGTTTCTGAAAAGTTACATGCGGAGTGGGTAGAAGACATCAGTATTAGTGGTATGAAGCAACATACATACCATACTTACATGTTCATATCAAATAAAATTAAAATTTTTAAAAGGGAGTGGGAAAGGGGTCTTACTTAATCTCACCAAGGGGAGGGGGGTACGAATATTCAAAAAAACACCTCACGTGATTAATGGACGCCCCCTAAGTTTAACACCTATACATAACTCCATTCCCGACATATGGTAACCATTAGAGACAATAATCAGATATAGAGCGTGTAGTGTGCATATGATAGAGCTAAAAATAATTGATTTGTTTTTACTTTTGAGTCAAACTTTTCTTGTGCTACTCAACACATGCTAATTTTATGCATTTCCTTCATTCTTTTAATATCTGCACACTTGGTTTTTTTTTACCTTTTTGCGCATTTTTTGAAACGAAATATCTCAAAAATCATAGGAGATGATGAAAATTTTTTAATCATTTTTGTTAAGAAAAACTATATCTTTACAAAAAAAATTAAAAAGACTTAAATAAATCTGTTGAAACACTATTTTTTTTAACTAAACAAATTTTTCTCAAAATATTTTCAATATAACATCTTTTCTTTCTTTTTTAATTCTTTTATACGTTATTCCTCAATCAATCCTAAGAATGCATGTGCTTTCATATCGAAATTCCCGCCATAACTTTGGAAACTACGAATTTTTTACTAATGACACGCACCATGTTCTTTCAACATAAAATTCGACACACATTTTTTTTTTGTAATGTTATTTTCAATCAATCCTAAGAATGAAACTGCATTCAAATCAAAATTCTCGACATCATACATTTCATACAATTAGACTAATGCGCGCTTTCATAAAAATCTCATATTTTCCAAAGTTATGGCGGGAATTTCGATTTGAATGCAGATTCATTCTTGGGATTGATTGAAAAAAACATTACAAAAAAAAAACAAAAAAAAAATTTTGTGTCGAAGTTGTTTTGAAATCGTAGTTTCCAAAGTTATGGTGGGAATTTCGATATGAAAGCACATGCATTCTTAGGGTTACGGAATATCATATAAAGAAATAAAAAAAAAACAGAAAAAAAATGAATGTTTAAAAATATTTATTTATGATTTCTTATTTTTTTTTTCATAAAACTAAATCATTTTTAAGAAAAAAAAAGTTCCTTCGTTTTTTTTATTCTATTCCCCATAGTTTTAAGAAATTTCATTTTAAAAAATGTTCAAAAGCGTCAAAAAAAAAGCAAAGTGTGCAGTTATTAAAAGAATTACCGATATACATATGTAACAGTATAGATAGTTAAGAATTTCAAATTATAAAAACTAATCAATGATTATATGTTAAAGTGAAACTACATATCTTCTCTTCTTGAAGTTCCTAAGAGAACCTTCGTGGCTAAGTTCCTGCCTGGTGGATGGTGGCTGATTCAAGACGGTTGCGCCAATACCCAACTATAGGCCAACCCCTTTGTAACATCCTTATAAGTTTAGTACGCTATTATTATAGCATCAAAATTGAGAAACATGATAGATGATTATAGTTATGTTTGAGTTGACATTACTTTCATTCTGAGACGTTTGTGCCGTCATAGCCGCCTCATGATCTTAGAAAAGTATACGATTCTAAGCAACATGGTGACATCAATTGAATTGAGCGAATGAATTGATTGATTTATCTTTGGAGCGACAATACTACTACAATAAGACAGTAACAATTAATCAACCTGGAATAAAAAAAAAATTCCCACGCATCACCTTCACTGAATTCTGAAAGAATTCTATAATGTTGATTGTGATATAAAGCTGAGTAAACTTTGTAGTTTATTGCTTATGCTTACTGCTTTAATAAAAACTTACTACTCGCAGATTATCGAAATAGAGCTAATTGCAGTTTACTCAGATTTATACCACCATCGAAATTCGGACAGTAATTTTATTTTAAGATGTGAGATGGCAAGCTTTGCACCCTAACTGTGAAATTGTTGCATCATTAACACATTTGCCAACATTAAAAAATAGTCCCAAAAGCTAAGAAAAAAAAAGAAAAAGTATTAGTATTTGTATTTTATAGAAAATTGAAGGAATGTGACAGGCTTTGCAATCAACTGTGTATTCAAAGCCCGTTTTATAGAAATTTTTGAATCGAATTATTGATTATTGCTGTAGCCTGAAGTGAGAACAATCCAGAGGTGTCAAAAAGTCATATTTTCATTTTTGGTCAGATACCAAGTTTTTTATCTAGACAACTTTATGAAATTATACTCACCAGTGTGTATCATCATATGCCGCCGTAAATTATAGCTTGACTGCACTTTTTTCCCACAGAGATAACACTCGAAGAATGTACGCTCTCGTTGTTCTTCCAAATCATCCCAACGCACTTCGACACCCTCCTCCTGCTCATCAATAAATTCGGCATTTTCTTCGTCATCAAATTGTAAGACATCAGCATTATCTAATTCAATAATTTTTTGAATCTGCTCATCATTATTGTCTTCATCGCATTGCAGTTCACATGTAACAGCAGTCAGAGGCAAATCCTCTTCTTCTTGTTCTGAGTCAGTGCTATCGAGTAAATCGATACTCGCAACTATTTTTTCCTTAGAAGCAGTATTTTCCCCCTTTAATTCATAGTTAACATTCGGAAGTCCTTTGTTGTTATTAAAAACTGTGGTACAGGATAGGGACTTCACTGCAGGTGTTGTAAATAACTTATCGCTTGTCTGAGATGCAAGCGCTTCTTCATCTTCCAACTCTATAATTTCATAAACAACAGATTCCAGATTCTTTGACTTATGTTTTGCTTGCTCTTTTTCACCAATTTTCATTAGAAAGCCTTTAATTTTTGCATCGTCAATGGAGATGAAATTTTCATCAGGTTCATGATATGCAAAAGCACTACCATCGTCGTTATCATTTAACATGCTGAGTACTCCCTCTGGCAACTGCTGGTGCTGTTGCTGATGCGAAGTTGGTGGCATGAAAAAATTTGGTCCATATGTAAGGCCACTGCTGCAACATGCAGGTTCATATGTGCTGCAGCAGCTTGGAACACTCATTAGACTGGATTGTGGCATGTTTGCAGTATACATGCTATGGGACGTGGAAGAAAGTGGAGGTGTATAGACTGTACATACATCTCTGTTTGAAATTTGCATGTTACGATTGCGTACATTGCTGTTAGCAGAAGTGCTCGGGTGCTCCCATTGCAAGTCAACGAGGTCTTGTTGTTGAAGTGCATTACAAAAATCTACTGTTGTAGCATATTCCAAGCAGGTGGGCAATAACATTTCAGCTGAAACTGAGTTAGATTGTGCAGGCAGTGGCAAAGACATAGGCATACTCGGTACAGTATGTTGAGCCGAAGGAGACGATGACATATGTGAGGAGTGTCCGACAATGTGTTGTTGTTGCAGTTGATGATGATGGTCGACTACTTTGAGCGTGGAATGTGGAGAGTGTGTTGCTGAAGCAGATGGAGAGCATTTAAGTTTCATTAGGATTTCCATTTGAAACGGGTTAAGCTTCCTGCAAAAAAGGTTTTAAAGTCTTATAGTCACTTTAAAGTTACCGAAATAAGTTCATGATAAATGAACTAAAAGGCGGACTACGAAATTTTTATATCCTGACGGTACTTATATTTGTAGGCACGGTCCATGATTTTATCACGAATAAAGGCACATTTCAATATTTATTATCGATTAGAGGCACATATCATTATATATAGTCTCATTTTATTTTAAAGTAGATTTCTTGGAACATAGTTTCATTATAATATTGTCATTTTTCAGAGTATGTGGCTGTGGCGCGCAGTTCAATCTCCAAACTACTGGAAACTGCTTCATGAGGTTTATTTGACACCTACAATCCTCGATGTAGATGCAACTACTATATATTAAACAAAGCCAAATAAAAAACATATTCACTTACACAGGTCTACATAATTTAATTTTGGAGAGATTTATTGATTTTGAATGAAATTCGTTAAAACCTGAGGTATACTACATTTTTGATAAAAAATACATTTCAATTCTGCAACATTTTCCATGCACTATTTTACTTATTCAAATAAGTATTGATAACTATTCCAAATGAAATTTTGCAGATAGTTCACAAACATATTTTCTTAAAAAAAAACATTAAGTAAATTAAGTTCAAACTTGAAAAATGTTAAGTTTTTAGACACGATTCGTTGTGATTCTCTTCCGAGGGAAGAATTCTGGCTACGCTGCTGTGACGTGATAAAAAAAACGTGTGTATGCAGTTTTAAGTCTTGTTCCAGCTTTTAATTTTGGAACACTTTCTTAAGGGGACAGTACACCATGGAAATGAAAAACAAAAATTTTTTGTAAAATGCTTTATTTTTTATGAAAAAAAAGAGATATTGTAATAAAACTTAGCACATATATTACTTAGTCAAAATAGTATACAAAAATACTTTTTTCGGGTTTTTCCGGCCTGTTTTTTTGGCTGCAGCAGGTGTTTCTCAAAACAACCTTTTTTGAGTTGGCGGGCGTGATTAAAAAAAAACTAGTAGTCCGATCGTTCTGAAATTTTAGTATGTTATTGTACATATGTAAGTCTATAGAGTGAACTAGAATTACAACGATCGGTTATAAATTTTTTGATTTACAGGGGGTTTTTTGCGCCAAAAATATTCCAATTTTGAAAAAACGCCGCCATTTTTTGTTTTTTGGTCCAAATTAAATCCTTTTAGTTCACTCTATAGCAACTTTGATGCTGATTAAAACCCACTTTTTTGTTTTTTTTTAGACCATCCAGAGAACCGCAATCACGCCCGCCGTGGTTTTTTGGTCCACTTTCAAAAACCTGCTGCAGCCAAAAAACAAGCCGGAAAAATCCGAAAAAAATATTTTTGTATACTATTTTGACTAAGTAATATATGTGCTAAGTTTCATTACAATATCTCATTTCTTTCATAAAAAATAAAGCATTTTAAAAAAATTTTTTGTTTTCATTTCCATGGTGTACTGTCCCCTTAAAGGCAAAATTATATTTTAAAGGGGATTTTTGATCTGAAAAATAATATTACAAAATACAAACATTGTTTATGCTGATACTCTTAAAATCTTTTTAAAAATGCAGTTGCAGAGTAAAATTGATAAGCTTTATCTTTGAAGCAGTAAAAGTAAAGTGAAAGCTGCCTTTTATAAGACATAAGAGTTCTTCTTTAGGGATACACATACGCATAAGATCTTATATGCTAGTGTTGTCCGTTGGAGGTTGGAGTATGCGTTTGTTATCTGGAACCCTTTTTATTAAAATCAATGAAAAATTCTCAAAACTCTTTTCACTTTTGACCTTTTTAAATAACTTATTTTCAAATATTTTCAACATAAAACAAAATTGGCAGGTATTAATTTCGTTATCATGGAATGAGGTTCCTCCTTTTATCTTTCGTGAAAGAATTAGTTTTTGTGTTATTTCCGTTTATTTGAACATTGTGACATTGAAATTTTATTGGATATTTGCAGAACAAATCATCATGAGACACATTTATCTCTTTCAGGTTACTTATTTGTTTGCTTCGCCAATTAAAATTTCTTGATAAATACTCAAAATCTTTTAACATATTGCTCTCTATTTTTTGAGCATTGCAGGTGTTTTCAAGTTTGGCTTCCTTCATCACTGCCCACTCTCCTTGTGTGTATATTTACTTGCGAATCTGGAATAATTCCATCTTCACATAGATATATACATTTTTTTTTTGTTTGGCGATTTTAATATTTGACAGAAAGTCTCTAAAACTTACTTTATTATTCGTATAATATCGACGAATAGTAATATAGGCAGTAATGCTCACAATTCCAACCACAACTGTAAATTCTTTTTACAAAGCTATGACTCTTTTGAATGCAGTTTGCCTACATCTTTATATACAATGTTGTTACACAATAAAGATATATTGTCTGGTTTGAGTTACCTACATTTCCATATACAAAATTGGCAGATAACAGACATTTCTATATAAAAAGTATGCAAGATGTTAGGCAAACAAAAAAGTTCTATTACAAAAAATTTTTCGAGAAATAAAAAAATCAAAATGGATTATATATTTAAAATTAGTTTGGAAGCAGCACGCACGTGTTCAAATCATATATATTTTTAATTTAAATTTGCTTACAATTTTTAATAATGAAATCATTTGAATAACTTTACATGATTCGATTTTAGCTTGGTTCGTATCTAGAATAGTTTGAATGCCCCATTCCTTAGCTAGCAAGGCAACAGAAGGTTGATGTATTATTAGACAAAATTTAACAGTTAAAATGAAATCGGGAAAAGGATCAAAATATAAATAAAACGATGGAACGCACCCTACAAATAAGTTTCTTTTCATCGATGAATTTTCGGAGTACTCTGCTTATTTGCCGTTGTGGTGGTTTTATACGACAGAATAAAAATTATAGTAAAAAAAATATTGGAATGTGCCTTTTCGATAAAAAAAAATTATGGAATTGTTATTTATTCGCGAAAAATATTGAATATGAAAATATTCGTATTAGTCGTCGATACAACCAAAACAGTTTCTTCTTTTTCCATGGACGGCCACGTATTACGTATGAAGCATGAAAAGTTTGGCTTTTTCGCATATTTGTTCCCTAATTTACTATACCATTTGACAGGAACGTTAAAGCAACACCAAACGGATCTTATTTATGTTCAGTAGTAAAATTAAATTACGAATTACGGCTAAAGGTTTAAGTATAAAAAACTATAGCAAATATTAGTTGACAGTTAGCAAACCTCGATCGTTTTCCAAAGCTTTTGATATTTCAACTGAATGAAGTTTGGCGAAAGATAGACCTTTTTGCACCTTCAAGTCCGAAAATAATGTAGCAATTTTTTTTACTGTGGAGTCGCACTACGAGTCTATGCTTCTTGGTAATTTGCCTGCACTCACTCCACTGTTGTTTTTCCTTTGTGATTTTGTTCTTTTTTAGCTGTTTGTTTCTACTCTACTGAATCCCGCACGAAATAAAACTGGAATTTGGCTAAACTGAATCAGCGAAGCACAAAACATTCGAGTCGAATAGCACCGAGCAGCAGGCCGAGGCCCATTGCGTGTTAACTTAACTTTTTTCAGCCAAATCCAACACAAGCAACTGCAAATACACTAATCATACAGAAAAGTATGAAATCACTTCTTTCAGCTTAAAATTCAACTTTTGCACGATTCACGGATTTTCTTTTTTCCGTATCGTGTGGAGTTTCTTGTTGTGTGAAGAAAACTGGCGGTGTACAAGAGAGCCAAAAAACATCTAATTCAATCGGAATATCAATGTACATACAACCACCATCCACAGCGACAAATGATTTTCCGTATAATGGAGTTTCGTTATATTGTGTATGTGAAGAAAACTGGCGGTCACAAATAAAAAATAGTCCAACTCAAATCCGGTAAGGCAATGCACAACGAGAAATATTATTTTCCATTCGTGGTGCTCCACAAACACGGATAAACACTCGATTTTCGGCAATTTTATTAAAGTCAGAGCCCAGACGTCGTAGTCCAGGCAGTATTAGTTTCAAAATCCAGTTTGTGTCTCCATTGATCCGAACACTTTATTTCTTTTTTACTGTTTTTATTTTTGCTATTCCTATTGATATTTAAAGGCATCGACGGCGACGCGTTTCTTCTCTTCGATGAAATTCACTTCGTAGATGCAAAATCGATTTTTTTACATTTTCTTTATTAGAAATAAAATAAAAAAAATCCCAATTGCTAGCCTCTCTCTACTTTCACAGTTTGTTTTCATTTATTCGTTCGGGTCATCGTACAATTATTATGGTAGCAGCGATGCTGAATGTGCTTCTTCCTCTTTAATTTGAATGCTACCTTCCCTGTCAAAATCAGCTCTGTTCAATTGTTTATTTCACAATTAATGATAAAATAATTCTACCTATAGGGGCGTACAGTTTGTCAAACAAAAAATTTTATAGAATTCGATGAGAATTTTAACATTTGTTTGATGGAAAACAAAAAATTTTGATCTCCTAATAGTTTGAGAAACAATTTGAAAGTCTGTACGCTCCTAAAGCTCTAAACCAGGGGTCGGCAAAGTAATACTACTTTGTCTTTCTCTCTTGTTTATATGTATCCAAGAATTTTAGCACTGCTTCTCATGAGTAGCAGCGCACCGATGTGAGTGCCAAAAAAACGAGACAACATGATTTTTCCTATACGTTCGAGCAAGATAAGCAATAAAAATTTTTTAGAGCAGAATTGTCAGTGTCACTTTCAATTCTATTATTGGTGCGATTTCTTGGTAAGAAGAAAGAGAATACAACACAAAGAAATTGAAACCAGCTGTTGTCAGTAGTTTAATTTGTGATTTGCGCCAAAGAGTATCCAAAGAGATGAAGCTCTATTCTGCCCAAAAATTCTGCTCACACGTATTGTTTGTCAGACAATGCGTGTGACTTGTTCAAAACAATGCTGTCGTATGTTGGGAAATAAATTTTGTGGAATTTTCTTTTCATTTGGGGTATTATTAGGCGATTTGAAGAAACACTTGGGGAATTTATATATTTATGTAATGCTGTTAAATAATACTCTTTGATACTCTTTGATTTGCGCTAACAGCAACATTTCATGTAAAAAGCATTCGGAATTGTTAAATAAAACGAAACAAAATTATTTATTCATCAAAATGTCATGAACCTAGGATGTAAACAACATTTGAGAACAGGCTTAGGATTAATTCCAATTACATTGTAAGCGGCATGGATCTTGTCATCTGTCATTTTTTCTTTGGTCAGTTAGTGGCAAAGACATGGTGGTCTCTCCTTGCAAATATTTGTCGTTCTATATCTGAGGCGATCATATATGTAGACAAAACCTTGTGTAATCTTTTTCATATATCACATTTATAACTGCTACTATATATGTAGAACTTTCATTCTCAGAGAGTGGAAGATTAGGGTCATGAAAGACAATTCAACGCGTAACATTAAGACTAAGAAAGAAATTTACTTAATACTAATTGTTCAATAAAATTGTGATGTCTGAATTAAATTTGTTCCCTTATTTCATATAAAATTAAACAATTTCGGAGAGCTTTGTGCTAACAAATCCATGCCTGATTCCTGATTTTCGGGATTCTTGGATTGCAAGAAAAGCGTGAATCATGACCACCTTAAAGGACTAAATATATTGGAGGATGTAAATCCAGAGCCCTCACTTACCACTTGCCAAGCATATGTAGGTACAATGAAATTGATAAGCTTTAACTATTGCTTAAGCTTTTGTCTTAGCCTTTGCTAGCCACAGTGCTTTTGCTTAACGGTAACTACCATGGCCTAAGACTAGTCTATATACAAACTAAATCAGCATTTAGGAAGATAAATTTAACAAAAAACCTTCTTAGTTACTGCAATTTAATTAATTTGAAAATAAATTTGCTGGAGCATTGCAAGGTAATAGCATACACGCACAGCAGGTTTAAATTTATAAATTTGCATGTATTGATTGCAAGATATTAAGCATTCTTAATTTATTCCAATCCAGCGACCTCATTATCAACAAGCAAGTTGAAATGCAACAATCAGCTGCCAACGATCTTGGCTACAAGCTCAGTTACTTTCATTACAACTATTACAACTAACTGCAAGACCAAAAGAAAGCGAAATCAACCCACTCGTGGTCGTGCTCCTATGAACTGACCTTCTTCGATGATGCATTGTCGAGTATCATAAAATAAAACAACAACAAGTTTTTATTGATCGTTTGTTTTAAAAACAGTGAAAATCATGGAGTGTTTGCGGCATGATCCGGGAGCAAATTTAAAGTACCATACTTGTATGCCACAAGACATTTTAAATATTTCTATAAAATTTTTCTCAAAAGGCAGTTCAGTGGTGCTAATTTTTCAAAAAGCCATGAAACGAAGACTTATGGTGAAACGAACTGTGTTTCCTCTGTTAAAATTATATAAAAAAAGATTTTCAAGTTTTTTCTCATGAAGCTGCTATTAGCGACAAGCTGTACATCATTTGCTTAGTCACTAATACTGGATTGTATATAATATTAACCTTTTGACTTAATCTTTTAACGAATATAAAGCTTATTACTTTATAGAATGTGGAAATAAAAAAAATGGAAAGTGCACTTTTTTTTTGTGTCAGCCTAGGCAAGTTGCCTATGAAGCGGATGCCGCTTTGTAAAAATAAGCTAGAATTGAGTCCGGAGTCGTTAGGATTACTGCCTGCAAGTGTGCTACTGTTCAGCAGTAAAGTAAATAGCAAATTTGGCGGAGGGAATATTAATTATTGGAACTGACAACTAAAACAGTGAAGAGAAGTGGCAATAAATGTCATGTAATTAGGCGGACCTAACCGGCAGGAGAGGCCATCAAGTAATGACTGCACCTGAATTATTTCACCATGAAATAATCCAGGCACTCAATATGTATAAGGAAATAAAAACGAAAAAATCCTAAGCCATATTCAAAGTCAGCATATGATGAGCTTAAGGTGCAGCCACAAAATCAATACACAGAAAACTAAAAAGATAATATAGAAAAAAGTGGTTTCAAAAAGAGGTAGGCAAGCAGGCAATCAATTTTATCGCTGATGACCCACAATTCTTGCGGCTTTTGTTGGATGTGCAAAATAAGCCTGACTGCGTCGCAAGTGAACTTGTCATTGATTTTCACAGTCTTTGCAAATCGACATTGACAGTATGCTTTGCTGAAACCAAAAGCGGTGCTTTATTTTTCAACGCAATTACGAATCTTTTAGCACAACATCGAGAAGTTGCCTTTTTAGAGCACAACAAAGCCAAGTGTTTTTTACTTTGTTGCAGGAAACCTCCAGCAGATCAAAAGAAAGATTACTTTCATATTTTTCAACATTTTTGCTTCGGTGCTTACTTCACTTTCCTTGTGATTCCGTGGTCAAGTTAACTTAAGCAGGGCTGCATTTAGAAATCTGAGGCTCTGGGGCCAATTTCATGTGGGAGTACCAAAAATTTTTCATCTATATACATATCGCTCATCTGCTTCAAGACTGGCATAACTCAAAAAACGTGATATTTGAGTTAGTGATGCAGAAGTATCCGCCATTTTATGTGTGAAAAAATCAGAAAGATATCTTATAAACTTGGACTTGTGAGAAGAGTTTATGTGAACATACTTTTTTGAATTTTCATATAAAATGTAACTTATTGAAAACTTTAAATGCATTTTTTTCCCACTTTATGTTTTTTGAATTATACCAGTCTTGAAGTAAATGAGCGATATACATATAAAACAAAGTCAAAAAAAGTGTAAGTTACGACGCTTATAACTCAAGAACGGCTGAACCGATTTTAATAATTTTTGATATTTTGGAATCTTCTCTACCCGGAAAATGTTATAGGCCATAACACTTTAATTAAGGGTGCATTTTTAGGGTGGCCCTCATACAAAAATTTCTAAAATAGCATCGATTATTTTATCGATTCACATGGAATTTACACCACGTGGCTTTTATATTAAAAAGCACAGCTTAGGGCGTAGAAATTTTACTAAGGGTGCGTACTTAGGGTGGCCCTCATACAAAAGTATTGTTTAAATAGAATTTTAACGAAGATTACATAATTTTTTTAAATGCTACTTAAGGTCTCTGGTTTTATGGTTTTTTCAAGGTTTGGTTTAGAAAAATGGGCGATAACACGCCTTCCAAAGTCAAATTCATCATAAATCATAAACTACTGGATGGAGAAGAATGGGACGTGATATAAGAGATAGTTTAGCTAGAAGTTAACATGTTCGCTGGGTCAGCTAGTATTATTATAAATTTAAAATATAATACTTGACACTTGAAAATTGTGACTATATTTCCAATTCTGTATACAATCAATCTTAAGCATGTTCTAAGCTAGAAACTGTACTGTTTATTCAGAGCGAAGAACTTCATACACTGTGTACACAGAGGACATGGATGTCCTGTTTAAATAAGATTTCCGCGTTCACAGAAATCATTGATAATAGATATTTTTTAACGCCTTACAATCAGATAGCGAATCAACGGAATCGCGTCATTCACTTTCTTGAACTTCTTGTTGTTATCATATTTTTATTGTTTTATAATATTTGTTTCAATCATCGTAATGTGGTGGAGGCCCGCTGGCCGCTCGGTAAATCCGGCCCTGAAGCTTATACACAACAGACCTCACCGTATTTGGCACAAGATTGATAAGCTAAGAAAAATGAATAACAAAGCGCAATAGTTTGATGAAATTCGGTTCAGCGGTTGCTTTAACTTTTGAAATGAAAATGGACGCAATCGCTTGACGGACTCGTCTACCACCTAAGAAAATCTAAACCTTATCTTGGAAAATATTCAGCCAAATTTCAAAAATTTTAAACGGTTAGGAAGTATGTGATTTGAACTAACATTGACCATACAATTTCTTGATACTTCCACGGGGCGTGGCACTTCCTATATTAGAAAAACTTTAAAATGCTATTCTATAAATGCAAATATTAAAAATGATGCAATTAATGGGTAAAAAAATCTCATCCGGCTAGCAGTTTTCGGGTATGTGGCTTTAATTATAAAAAAATTGTGGCTTTCCGAAAATATTGCAGCCTATTTGATTTTTAGTTTTTAAGACTTACGGTTGGATCCAGGGGTTGCTAAGCATTACATCCCGATATGTATACAAACAGTTAAAATAAAGGAATAAATGGCAAATTGTGAAATATTTCGTTAACCATGCAATTACCATAAGTTATTACAAACAAAGTGCAAAAAATGTAATACAAAGCGTGATGCAATTTAATTTTTAATTTCGCTATTTTCCTATTACAAACTTACCCTTTAAGAGAGAATCTTTATTGAGGCTGGTAGATAGAAAGAGGCTTAAGAAACAATACAAATCTCAAACTTATTTAATTCTACCTACATCTGTGTCTGATTACCTCCATCATATTTTAAATACAAAAAAGGGATAATTCCCTCAAAACAAAGTGATCACACATCGAGCGTTTAAGCAGAAACTGAATGCAAACGTATGGCAGCGTCCATGAAAAGGGCCTTTATGTTGGTAATGTATAGGCCATTCAACTTATCAACTTGAAATTTTGTACATAATAATCTAATATCAACAAAAAACATTTAGGGAGTGAAGTTAAAAAACCTCACCTAGTATCTGCTGATAAAAAGTTTATTTTTTTTTGTACTGTCGAAAAAGCAATTTTTTACATGCCCAATAGTATCCCACGCTTTTTGGAAGCATTATAACACTCTAACTAAAAGCACCTGATTAATTTTAAGCCGCTCTGTAATGCTTTAGGTGCGCAATATTTTTTGCAAAAACTAATCGATGTAAAGAAAGGAAACATCAACCAACATTTGCCATTTTTAAAAACAACAATTTTAATGAGCTGTGAATTATGAGTGCTAAAAAAGTTATTTGAGTAGTGAACATTTACAAAATTTTTGTTTTTCAAAGGATCAATTCTTCTTGGAATGCGAAACGGATACCCATTCAACTTTCTGATGGGGCTATTCCTTTTAAAGTTCTTTGGCCATTACTCACGAATGAAATTCAAATTCAGTATTACTATTCAAACGACTGGGGAACTCCGAAAGTCTGAAATAATTTCAAAAGGAACCTTCACGGTTAAAATGCTTAGGTAAAGTGCCGCACTCTGAGGCATTTATTATTTTGACTAAGTCTTTCGGTTTTTTTGTAATTGTATTTTACATTTTAAAAAGGTGACATAAATAGGTCCAATACTAAAACATATCCCTATGGGTACGCAAAAAAAAATATTTCGGATATATATTGTTCGCATTTTAAGCCACACGAAAAATGTGGGCGTAATTTACAACAGGGTATGACACCTCCCACACTAATAAAATACATAAAATGCTACATCTTGCAACCTAAGGTAGATTTTTCTACGTTTTAGTAAGTCCGTTTTTTGTCAAATTCCAATGCAATCGGACACAAACTCTTTTCGCCCTTTTTACAGGTTTTAGCTAGGAATATGTAACTTTGTAATAATTATTTTTAAATCCCATGCTAAGACATTTACAAAAAAAGTCCAAAAAATTCTCAAAATAAACTCCCTAATATACATATCGCTCACTCAAAAAACCTTAAGTGGGAGAAAAACGCATTTAAAAGTTTCAATAAGTTAATTTTTATAAGAAAATGATGAAAAATATGTCTACATTAACTCTTCTCACAAGGCAAGTTTATAAGATACCTTTCTGATTTTTTTCATACAAAATAAAAAATCAAAAGCGATTTCTGCATCATTAACTCAATAATCACGTTTTTTGAGTTATGCCAGTCTTGAAGTAAGTGAGCTTGTAAAATTTAAAGTCTTAAACTTGAAATTCGCCTGCAGCCAATGTTAAGAGGCAAAATTTTCGCCTCAGTTATGAGTTGGTAACCTTTGATGATACTAAGAAAAGACCCAAAACAAGTTCTATGGATTTGGTTTTCACTTAAAAGCTTCACTAGCGCAAGTATGAAGCTGTGGCACGATACAGGTGTCATCTGCTGAGCCATTGTTGGGAATGCAGTCAGTATGTAGCCATCATGGAAACTGCACTTAGATCTGCGTTTACGTACATGAGTATGTATGAGTATAATGCCAATTGAAACAATAGCTTATACATTAAAGGGTACTTGCTTGTCACGTAAACTTTGCGGTAAATGTCAAATATCCATAATACTTGTTGAGAAAAAAAAAATTATTTTTGAGAAGACGTTTTTTTAACTTGATCATTTTATAAATCAACTACTATTCCAATAAAAAACAAAGTATGATTTGCAACCCGGATGTGATTGAAAAAAAATAGTACCAGACTCAAGTTCAGTGTCAAAAACTACATAGGAAACGGTAAAAACTTATTTTAAGACTAAATTTGTCCAAATGATATTTGATGCAAATTTGTGTTTATGAGAAAAACTTGTTTTTTTTTTTTAAAAAAGTACCAATGATTTTAAATTTAACTTTGCATTGATTTGAATGAAAATTTTAGAAATGGGCCTTACTAATCGAAACCTTGTGAAAAAATCTGTAAAAATCATGTCCCTTAAATTTTTATTATCTATTCGTTAAAGCAGAATTAGAGCAGATTACTACCAAACTTTCGTCCTCTCCCACTCCGTCAGTATTTGATGAAATTCCAAAAGATTTAGCTGAAATATTACTAACCTATAGAGCAACTTAAAAGAAAAATTTGGGATATATGTACATATGTATTAGGCATACTTTATTTAACGCATGAAATTCACCAGTAGCAAAACTAGTAAAGGTGTTGCCTCTGGCACATCTTCGTTAATAAATAATAGTTCTAACCACTACATGTAAAAACTTACGAAATTTCTTTACACTTTGGCAACATGTATTTTCAAGGCCTCTGTAAATATTTTCCTTAATATGGCATTTAGTGTTTTTGTTTGTCCAAGCTTGCACTTTATTGTTATGCACCTAACATTCTCAGTATAGAATTTCAAAGATTTTGCCTGTATGGGATGTGCCACGTCCATATTTCCACAGTTGATTTTTTTTCCAGCAGTTGCCTATACCATTTTTAGAACCAATTTATTTCAAATTAATTAGCATTTACCCTCCCAGTATAGTATTTCAGAGTAATTGCTTACAATATGGAGGGTGCTTATATCCAGGCAACCAACCATATGAGCAAAAGGGGGCTTTGCCCTCCCCCACGACTCTCATTTGGTTGTAAATTTGTTATTTTGGAAGGAGAAAAATAAAATATCATGCTATTGGAATTGCATTTGCCCCCCACGCAAAGTCGGGTTGGTACGGTGCTGCTTATATCTCACTCCCGAGCCCACCTTTTGCCAATAGCCTCATCAAAATCTATTTATGTCTTGTAGGTTGGGAACTTTCACCGAATTTAAAGTTTCTCGTAAAAATAAAATCATAAAATAAATACATATGTACATATAAAACTAGTTTTTGATATGTATACACACCTGCATAAATACGTTTGCTGTATTTTATTTTACTATGGCTATTCTGTAAGCCAACGAAGCGTTACGATCTAATCTGCAGTAATATTAATGTTAGTGTTCCAAACAGCAGGTAACTCAGGTTTATTGTGGAGAAGCAGCTCATCGTTTTAGCTGGAATGTTTTTACCAACTCTAAAGTTTTTAGTTGTAGAATGCATTTATAAATTTGGCATAAGTGAATTTGCTTCAAAATATGTAGTGGTATAGTTGGAGCCTCTAAGGTGTAGGGCACCATTCTACTTACACGATCCTTAATAATCGACACCAGTCAAGCGGACATCCGCCTTAAGTAGAAAACTATATATGTATGTATGTATTACCAAATTATAGAATCGAACGTTTGAGTTGGTTAAGGCTCAAGTCAAGCTTTTCACATGAAAACTTGTTTTTTTTTCGTATGTTTGCTTCTTACTTTCAGAAATTGACTTTTGGCTTTCTGCTTGAAGTGGTTTTCAAAATTTTGTTCACTATTTAGAGTATTCAATGAAAACATTCTGGTGTTCACTATTTAGAGTACTCCATGTAAAAATTTTGGTGGTCACTATATAAGGTGTTCATTATATCCAGACACGTCTGTAGTTATTATTCAATACGTCAATTCAATAAAATCATCTAATAGTGGTGGAATTATAGTTCTCGTCCCCCCAAGGTTTTGGTGAAGTGACGCCACTGAGAAACTCAAAAAGGAAGGAATCATTGAAATTCATTCAGTATGTACAAATGTGTTCCGACGTTCTTCATTTCTATCGATATCAAGCTAAGAACACAACTGGGACGTCCGATATATCTTCTGTGCCAAATCGCACCATAAATCGCGATAAGTTTTCTAGTGTCAATTTTGTACTCACTACAAACGTATAGGAAAAATCTGAACTGTGTTTAGCTCTTCATGCAAGCAAAAAAAAAACACAACTCTAGTGGCAAGCTCTCTTCAACTCTCTCGTATATTTCAATCTCACTAATACAGTGAGGGAATTGAATTGTGTAAGGTTTGAGCAGCAAAGCAAGTGCAGACAATAAACACGAATTTAGTCAAGAAACGGTTAACACAGAGGGAAGAGTGTATAGCATTTGCAACCGGGTAAATTGTGCAAATTGGGAGTTTATCTTGTTTTTAGTGGAAAACTTAATGACGTGAAATTAAAAAAACATTTAATCGTATTAGTAACTAACAAAAAAGTATGAATCGTTAAAATAAATAAAAAATAATCTACATTTGTCAATATGTAAAAATTATATAGTACACATTGTACGCTATTGTATTAACTACAAAAAAAGCTGTGAAATCACAAAAATTATAAATTTTATCAAATATAAAAGTGTAAAAGAATCAAGGATTCGTATTGGGCGAATTATTGATATCGTTTTTAATTTTTTTTAATGTCGTTTGACCTTGCAACTGTGACGTATGCCTTTAAAAATAAATCTATATCCTTCGTAACATTTAAATTAGTCAAATTAAAAAAAAAATAATCATAAAAATCAATAGTGTAAACTACATTAAAACAAAAGCGAAACGCAGTGCTGGGCCAAAATATTTACAAGTATTACCTTCTGGTACATGTGGGACGATGTAATATTAATCATCAACGACTTCACCATCTTAACGAATTTCCCGAGAGGAATAAAAGATAAGGGTCCACAAGACCTGTTTCGTGTTCTAGATACTTCGAGAAATGTATGTACAAATGTGATGCTATTTGCCTAATGGAGTCTCTTCCAGCAGGAGGTGCAAATTGAGACAAGTTGTATTCTCATAGAGATAGAGGACAGTATAAGCGACCAAACAAGCTCTTATATAGCCAAAGCTTACCCAGAATCACAATTCAAGATAATCTCGAAATCAATAACGTTTTTGTCAAGAAACGAAAATCTATTACTAATGTAATCTAATTCTGTTTTCATTGGTTCAAATTTCTTTGTTTTAGTTACTTAATTTAAATGATTTCCATTTTATAAATTTTTTATCACCAAAAACTGATTTTGTATATTCCAGAACGGATCTAATATTGAATTCATGTCTCGGACTTTTTTCAGACTTATGTATTAGTTGAAATAAGACGGTAGGGGGCCGTTCATAAATTACGTAAGACGTTTTTGGGGGGAGGGGGTCAACGAATTCTTACTAAATCCGTCTCACAAGTTCGGTATTTTTCAGGCATTTACACGCAGATACGTGTTTTTGTTTATTGAGTGTTTTGAAATCAAAAAAAGAAGAAGAGCTATTTTGCGAAAAAAAATTACATATATAAAAAATGGTAAGACGAAGCAATTGGAAATAAAAAAAGTAGAAAGAACAACGAGTAATCGTATAAGCAACGAGTATGAAACACAGCTAATATGTCATAATAGTAGATTTGTAGTACCATTGTGAATATTATGTTTATTTCATTTTATTATACCACAGACATATTATGTCTCAACTGCTTCAACTAACGGTTTACAAACTCTACACGCAATTACAGCAATTGAATCACCAGCATATACAACAAAAAAAAAAAAAAACTGTGTGGGCGCTAAATCTATTTGTAAATGTGAAAAATATCAAATTCTAATCAAAAATTTAAATGTAATTTTTAAATATTTTTATCGTCTCTTGTTTTGTGAACTTTTTATTTGTGACAGTGCAGTGCAGATTAAAATTCAGTTGCAAGCGACACAGCAAAAGTGTAACTAAGTGTTAATAAAAATCTATGTTTTTCTATGTGCTTGGAAAGTGAGTCTATAACTTTTGATTCGTCAAAAAGAAAATTTATACAAATTATACATCTTGAGCTTAACCTTAAAGATTAGTTGAATTCAAAATGGCAGAGGAAATTGCTTCATCAACCGGCAATGAAACCTCACATTTGGCAAAGCACAAAGATAGCGGTGGTGGAGGCTCTGCGTTCCAAAAACCGACACCCATTAAAAGAAGTTTTTGTACCCATACCAATATTAATAGTATAGAGCTTCAAAATAATAATTCAAATGCACTGGATAAAAAGCTTACCGGTCCTTTTAAATGTACTCTATCAACTGAACCAGAAAACGGTTTTCTCTCAACATTGGATA
The DNA here is from genome assembly GCA_963662105.1 of Meiosimyza platycephala. Taxonomy (NCBI): domain Eukaryota; kingdom Metazoa; phylum Arthropoda; class Insecta; order Diptera; family Lauxaniidae; genus Meiosimyza; species Meiosimyza platycephala. Next base: position 122,073 of record OY759210.1, on the reverse strand, counting down.
GCGTAAATAGTGAATGTTCAAAAACATCTGATTCTTCATTGCCCCCGCTTATTTGTGTCTGTACAAATCCTGCGAACTGCGTAACCTTGAAAAATATATTAGACTCTTTCAAGGCACCTCTTTCTGAGGAACAAGCTTGGGCGATCATCTACCAAACAATAAAGCTATATCGGGTAACCGCGGTAAATTGTAAACAAAATGGAAAACTTCGTATATTCAGTGACTTAGAAACACCCGAATCTTTGATCAATTTGAATATGCACCGCGATGGTACAGTGCACTGTTCATGGAGTTCAACGGAGATCAAAGAAAAGCAGCAGAAGTTCCGAGAGGAAAAAAACTTATTGTTAGATTTAGACAATCGGGGTAAGTGAGAAATTCATATGCCATTAATATAATAGTTAAAATAACATTTCCATCCATTAGAACCAAATCGAAGTAAACCGTTACAAATAAACATTTTCGCTTAAAAAAAATTTGCAAAAACCGTATTCGATTTCGCATTTCCCATAATATTTCCCATAGTATATTTTCTAAAAACAAATGAATTGAATTGGTTTACTTCTGTTTAATAGGAACATTTAAATTAACCGTACGGTCTGATAACGAAAATCAAAAACGAATAATTAAATGAGATAGAAATCAACAAACAAACAACAAGAGAAGCACAAAAATGTTCATATGCAAATCAACTGCAGACACAGAAATCGAAAGTAGTTTTTCATGCACTCCCAATTAAGAAAGACTGAAATCAAACCGCATGTTAATAATAAATGCAGCTTTCAATAATAATGCATATATTATTATTGATTTATTGAAATTTCTTAGACGTTCCATTTTTATCTCCATTGAAAAAATGTGAAGAACCGGCATAGTTATTGGAATACTTTCAAGTTAATAAAATTATGCTTTCATTTTCATTTAATGGATTGCGTAAAAACGTTACAAAAAGTAATAAAACACGAAAATCACCTATACCACATTTAGTATTTCCCTTAACCGCTATCACTGTACCAAATTTCTTCTTCAGCTTTCAATTTTAATGTTAAGTCAGGTGTTGATGTTGACCGCTACTCAACCGCACCTACTGACGTGGTTTGAATTTATCCACTACCAGCCATGCATTGCGCGGTGGCTGCGGTGGAATCTGTGTTGAGGAGGGAGTGGGAGTATGTGTTGTTGCTGTCTGGGTTAAAAGATAATGTTGTAAATGATGACTTCAACTGATGTTGTTTTGTTTTTGGTTAAAATTGGGTTTTAACACGTGAACTTTCATTCATTTATTTTATCAAGGAAAACTCTCTCTTTTTCAAAATTAGTTACATTGCGTACAGCAAAGGTTACTTTGCACGTGAATAATATATAAATATATAATGTATAAAAACAATATTTTTTTCTGAACTCAAGCCTTTTTTAATGATGTTCATCATTTTAATATCGCCTTGGATTGAGGCTTTTGGTTCAATTTTTCTCTTATATTTTCTCTTATATTTTCTTCTTGGGTTAATTTTAATATTTACGGAAAGGTATTTTAGCTTACATATATTAAACTTGAGATACACTTTTTACTCTCCCTTAAGACAATAAATGTACTTTTGTTTAAATATTTACACCAAGAATTTTCTTAAATCAAAAAAACCCCATAATCTACTCAGAAAAAAAGTTATACCCGAAAATTAAAAAAAAAAATTTCAAATTTAAATTTATCGGTTTTTTTAAATACTTAGGTCTGTAATTTTAGTCGCAAAATTAAGAGCGCTCTAAGTTAAAACATAGTTTTTACCTAATTAATATGTTGAAGTTCTCGTCTGAAAGCGAAGCTCGTTTTGGCGTTAAAATATCTTTGCCCTTTGAAAAGATTCCTGTTCCCCTAGGAATGCCGCATCATTAAACAAGTCTTTTGATTTCATGTCTAGCCACATTTCGATGATATTTTGAGCTTTACTCTTTAAAGATTAGTGGCTCTTAAGTTTTTCTTTAGATTGAGTTGCAGAATTGAAAACAGTCTTCTTCATCATTGTCGTAGTTACTCGCGTTGCTGCTTCCGCCACTTAAATTATCTCTGTCCTTCGAACTTTCGGCAGCTTCTTGGCGTAACTCCTCTTCGACCTTTTTTTCAATGCATTTTTTTTACTACATCCACTCGACTACTGTCATACCTTTCCAGCCATATCAACTAGAACTTCGGGTGTAAAGCCCCAGCAAGCTGGAACTGTCCGTAGTCCAGAAGTGATCCAAACTTTTTCTTTATGCCATTTAATAAGGCATTGGCTAAAGCTGTGCAGTTTACTAGGCCCTTATACTTTATATTTTTTAATTAAAAGACAGTTGCAATTGTCGGTAGCAGTGACCCGAGATATGCTTAAGCTTCTCCTTGAACACGGGTGAACAGCCCCGGCAAGTTGGCACTGTCCGTCGTCCAGAAGTGATCCAAACCTTTTCTTTATGCCATTTAATAAGGCATTGGCTAAAGTTGTGCAGTTTACTAGGCCCTTATATTTTATATTTTTTAATTTAAAGACAGTTGCAATTGTCGGTAGCAGTGACCCGAGATATGCTTAAGCTTCTCCTTGAATACGATCGAGGGCACCGAACGAACTTGTTGTCAGAACGGGTTTTTCGCGGTGCGTGCGGTATCTTTTTGGTAAACAGGATTAAAGATTAACGGACCAGGGAAAATTTAACGGAAATTAGCGAGTCCGTTAACATTTTTTAAAGTTAACTTAAAATAAATCCGTTAGTCTAAATGTTATTTTCTTTATGATTTAATTTCGTTCATGTAATTTAAGAAGCATCTTGCTAAATGTTTTTGCTTAAATTTCCTGGGTGTAAACTTGTGTAATCATTAATCCTAGAAGTATATAGTTTTTGTCGGAACATCGTATTTATTGTCGACCAGTGTAATGACTTCAATGCTATATAAACAATCATTAAGTAGAAAACTTGTTTTATTTGTTATAAATTTCTCAATTTTATGGAAAATGTGATCAAATAGTTTTTTCTTCGACTATAATTGTATTTTGTCTCTTTTAGTAAATAAAATCAAGATCACCTAATAAATCTCTTCCGTTGTTGCTTTGAGCATGCTCACAATGGGGACCCTAATTACAGAGCAACGGAAATATGTAGCCTAGGCACCACTGTGAAGCGAGAAAAGTAAAAATAAAAGAAAGCAAAAATTGACAGAAACCAAAGAGCAAAGCTTAGCATCATTAAAAAAAGTTAATAATAACCTTTTGTGATTTTCATCATGTGCCCAACTGAGTTTTTAGTGTTTACTTAACCTGAATATTTTCTACTGTAAGATACATCATATTTTTTAAGTACAAATAATTACAGCAAAGAACTTTGTTCATAAATATTCCTCTTACATGATTTGATATGCTTTGATGATGCTTACACATATTTTTGTGTATGTTCTCATAATCAAAATACAATTTCAGCGAATAACTAATATAAATCCGGGCAAGTCATCTATTGTAAATATGAAATAATTTGGTGATGTTGACACAAAATTTTTCGTCAGATATAAGAAAGTATATACATAAGAATTGTTCATGCATATGTCAGGAACGCGTACTCACACCTCCGAACTTTTCCACACGTTTAATAAAAATAATAAGATTTTTGCTAAATATTCAATTCCTATTGACTAAACAGAAGGTATTGAAAAACTAATTTCGCAAAAACAATGTTCCGTTTATTGTCAACGTAAGCAAAGAAGTAAACACAAAAAACCATTTTCCGAGCTCGGAACGAATCATAAAACTTTCTGGGCAAAAAGTAAAACCTACGGTCAATCGAATGAATAGAAACGGGTTAAATTTTCTGTTGCGGTATTCTTTATATCTTTTGGAATATTTAATAAATAAAATTTAATAAAATATAAGTTTTGTTCAACATAATTTTATCTCCAATCAATTAAAAGCGAACCGAACTTTTTATGTATTTTAAAAAAAAAATATGTTTGAAAAATATTTATAAAACCATGTAAACTAAATACAAAGTACTTTTATGTACAAGAAATTCGAACTTTACAATTTAATTTTTTTTTATTTGCACTTGCGAGTACGCCCCGTTTATCCAGAAGTGAATCCAAACCCAAGGTTTCCAAGTAGCCGGTTTAACCCGAAATTTCATGTCAATGCCAAGAGCCCGGTAGGAATTGAAAAATTTCTGAAAAAGCCGGAACTTAGATGATTTTTGTTAGTTACATACTTAATTTTTTTTTATGATAAGAAAAATAAAAAAAGCAATCAAGTTTTGCCCACACAAAACTTTTATTTTTGAATATTACTGACAAAAAAAAGGTCTGCAAATTTTTCCCAAGACAATGTAACCTTTTCCCACATAAATTTAATTTTTTACCATTTAAAGAAGAAATTATTTTTTTTTGTACTTCATTCTTTTCAACGTGGCAACCATGTCTATACCTGTTGTATGTTATCAAAAACAACAACCACATCTAATTAATACGCTATCGGGCTGAGCAAACAAACTCACGTTAACTAACTATAAGAGTCAGCTTTCGTTGCTGTTGTTTGGCCAAATTCCCACATTTGCTAAATGACTTTTTTCTTTTTTTCCATGGGATTTTCTCTTTATTTAATTTTTAGCATCATTGCTTAACGGCTTTTTCTTCATCTTCATCAATTCTTTTTTCACTGTATTTGGCGCTTTAAAGTCAGTTTCGCCTTGATTTGTTTATTGACGTCAATTGCACCTTCCATGGTCTCACCCTGCACGTCATCATTGCTAGCGAAGTTTAATGAATTTTTTGATGTTTCTGTTTATTAATTAAGTAATGCTTTATTTTTTGTGGCTTACGTTTGAGAACTAAGTAGTTACCTTTAATTTTTATTGTTTCTGCATTGTTTGTATCATTGTTATTGGCTATCGGTCAATACAATAGAAACTTGTTTAAAAGGAAGTACAATTTATTTATTTTTCATTAAATGAGTGCCGAGCTATTTAAATAAGACGAAAAAAACCCATTGATTTTAAAAAGGTTGTACCAACAATTTATACTCTTCTATTTAGTGTGGTGTTTTAAGACGAAGAATTTTTGATTTGAAAGAATTATCTAGTGGGCCACTTCTAAACCCCAAATAAAAATTTCTTAATGAAACTTTGTTATTTAGATTGTGGTATGTGCTAGAAATTAAAATGTGAAATGATTTTCTTTTTGTTTTTGTTGTGGTTGTTGTTATAAGCAATTGAAATTCGGGGACCAAATTTTTTCAAAACCTTAAAAATTTTGAACGGATACGACGATTTTTATAAAATTAACATTTTTCTTACTTTTTTAATTCTCACATTTAATAATTAAACATTGAAAAGTACATTCAGGGACGGACGAAGGTCAATTTAAGCTGCAGGCAAAAGCTAATTTGTCGCCCCCCACCCTATGTTGTAACTTATTTAAAGGAATTGCAAGCAAAATATTTCAAACAATTTAGAAAAATTTTACTTGAATAGCACTAGTTTACAAAATGATTTTTTATGTTCCTTTGATGAAAGGTTACTTTTCTTATATAATTTTTTCTGCTGAGTTCGAAAATGAAATGAAATGGCGCCCTACGTTCGTAGGCGGAACAGGCGGTCGCCTGGGTTTCAGATACTATTGAATTGAGAATAGCACAAAGTTGTGACGAGCAACCCGAAAAGTGATTGTCGAAATTTTTAACCTCAAAATGTCATACCGAGCTACAAACGACCTTGTAAAACAACGGAAAGAATGGATGTCTCAGCGATCTTCAAGATTCTATCGTATGTTCTTTTTTTATCAGTACGGATATCGTTCAAGACGATGGTTTTGGTGAAATTTGGTGCTTTGAGTTTACTTTTGATCAGTCAAGGTAGTTTATCAGGCACGATCGTTCCCATTGATTTCTATGGGATTGCTTATAGACTTGACAGCGTCTTCATATTTGGCTAAAGCGGAATGATTCTTCCTCACATTGACCATTGCTGCATGAAATGGATTCATCAATAGTGGCCTGTACCACTTCTTTCCACGTACGTACGATATTTTTTATCGCATTTTCGCAAAAGTCGACGGCACGATGTTTTTAGAAATCTTTGTTAGGGTTCAATCTAGTTATCTCGAAACAAAATTTAAACAAAATCGGTCCATAAGTTTAGCCGTGAAAACGGGGCATGGCACCACTTATCTAAAAACAGACATCGTTACTCAGAAATTAATCTATCTCTATTCCAATTTTTATCAAAATCGGTGTGGTGGTTCAGCCGCGACAGCGTTTTTTATTATTTGGGACGATGGCACGCCCGCTTACAGATTTTAAACCTGTCTTAGGGTCTATCTCCAAACCAAATTTTATTGAAATCAGTCCAGTAGTTTAACCGAGAAAACGTTTTTTCTTTTTAGGGGCGTGGCACCGACTATTATTAAAAATAAAGTATAAACTGCACTTCCTCTATTCACAACCTTTCCAACAAAACAAAAAGTAAGCGATTATGTTGTGCTGTGGCTGTTTACCACTTGCCTATTTATATATACTAGATTTCGTCGACTGGTTGAAATTCAACCATTATATTTTATTGAAATCAGTCCAGTAGTTTAACCGAGAAAACGTTTTTTCTTTTTAGGGGCGTGGCACCGACTATTATTAAAAATAAAGTATAAACTGCACTTCCTCTATTCACAACCTTTCCAACAAAACAAAAAGTAAGCGATTATGTTGTGCTGTGGCTGTTTACCACTTGCCTATTTATATATACTAGATTTCGTCGACTGGTTGAAATTCAACCATTATAGAAACAATACAAAACAGTTCAGTAGTATTTTACCTGATTAAATATCATCGCTCCCAAAAATAAAGTCATCTTATTTATCTCTTACTTAGCTTAGCTGTAAAAGCATTTTTTCCTCTAAGGGCGTAGCACGATCAACTTTAAACAAATGCCTTTCTATCTATGCACCAATCTTCAGCAAAACCGGTGCAGCAGCTCAGCCCTTTCAACGTTTTTTCCCATTAGGGGCGGTATCACGCCCTCTAAAAGATTACAGAGTCATTAGCACCCTTTCTTAGAGCTCAATCCATCTCCATACTAAATTTTATCAAAATCGATCCATTAGTTAAGCCGTGGAAACATATTTTCATGTTAGAGGCGTGACGCCGCTTACAATTAGAAAAAAAATACACTCTGCACAGCCCACTTCACAGCCTTTCCAAAAAAAAAAATTAAACTTAAGTATTATGTTGTGTTATGGCAGTTAAAGTTTATATATAGAATAGAAACTACACAACATAATGCGTTTTGAGTTTCCTAATAAAATTTGCCTTTTTTACGCCAACGATAAAATCTTAATTTTTTTAGTTTTAAAACAACACAAAAAACTTTAATGTAGCTCATACAGCCATGAACGCGATTAGAATGCTTTCATATAATTGGATAAAGCGTTTTGTATGGGGCAATCAATTGCGATGTTCTCTTTATTTTACCTGCCTTAACGGCACATATTACAAATTATTTTTTTTTTGTGCACATCTACGAAACAGTTCCTTTCAAATAATATAAGTTTCATTCCCCTCTCTTTATAATAACTACTAAAAAAGTGTACCATAAGTTTCAATGTTCGCGTATTAATATATACTAGTATCGTATTGTGGTCGAAACTCGACCGCACCCACCAAGTTTTAACTTTGGAAGAATATTGCCGACCTATGACGAACAAAACGTCTTTGTCCATGGACCATGATCTTATCAATTTCACTTTTCACCTTACCTCATTTCCCCTCAGCTCATCTCACCACACCTTGCCTGTACTCATGCTGCCATGAATGCGTTGTTTAAAGCGTTTTGTATGAGGGAATCATGCGCGTATGTTTTATTTTACCTGCCTTAACGTTACAAATTACAAATTATTTTTTTGTGCACATCCACGAAACAGTTCCTATTAAAGATATAAGTTTCATTCCCCTCTTTTTATAATAAATACTATGTTTCGATGTTCAAGTATTAATATATAGATGTAGATGTACATAGATGTAGATTAATACATATATGGAGAAAATTGGTTTCAAATAATTCTTTAGTATTTTGAAACAAATTATTATTATTTACAATTTATTGCAATTGCTACAAAAGAAACACCAAAGTTTCTTGCACTAATGCCAGCGTTATTGTTGATGGTAAAATATTCATATCAAATTAATACTTGCTATTGTTTTTTTCAATTTTACGCTGACTTTATGTTTAAAAGATCGTTTGTCTCTTTTAAAATTAATGCTAATAAAAAAGAAATTTATGTTTTAATTATCACTTTATATCTCTTGAGCTGAAGTTATAAACTGAAAACGTAAACAACATTTTGCATAGAAATTCAACAAAAGAAGAAATCGAAAGTTCTTCGGATCATAAATAGTTTAATGCTATTATTTTTTGTTTCTTTCTATAATGAAGAAGAAGAAGTGGATAATACCAAATAAAGCTTTTGAGTAATGAAGGATACATGAGCAACTTTTACTTGTTTTTACCGATTTTAAGGTGCAACAGCACCAAGTTATACAGCTAGCTGTAATACTACTTTAGACTTGAGTCTTAAAAAAAAAAAACTTTTTATGAGTGACAACTGTATCATAACCATTTTTTTATCAAATATTACTATTTAACTACATATTTAAAATTTTAAAATTACCACTTATTTGATCTTCAGAATATCGGTTTGAACTTAAAGCAAATAATATAAAAGTACATAGTTAGTTGAATGTACATACAAAAAATATTGTTCGATTTGTAAATTCACAAGAATATTGTACTTTGATAATTATGAGTTATTTGCCGCGAGAGTTTAATCGTCTGGTCTACAACAAGTTATATTATTCATGGCCTATCAGAACAAATTCGTGGATAACGTGAAATAATGCAAGTATAGAGTTTCCCGGACTCGAAAATTCTCTTTCGTTCGTTGAAATGATAAAACCTTTTTATGCTACATGGGATGTTTCCAAGCAATCATCGTCTGATTGTCCAATTGAAAATATTAAATTCTTTTACACATATGCAAACTACGTTCATAAAATTTTTATCGGGAGAAAATTGTTTATTTAAATTGAGTTTTTGAAGTGTTTTATTTCCAAGGTTTTTGACACTTTTATTATGTGATATTTTTGTATAAATTCTCATGTAATTGAGAAAAGCCTGTAATTGAACCAAATACAACGGCCGGCATTGTCAAACCTTTTGATGATTTGGCAACCATGCGAGCATTGACAGCCAAAACATTGTTAATCATTTAGTTAAGTAACTAAGCAAAAATGCTTAGGCAACCTATTGCTGCTTACATTAGAACCTGAATTTTTGTACGAATAGTTACCCAACGAGAAAGTAAAGGAGCGATCCAACCACTGCTAAAAAAGCTGTCGCTAAGATCATCATATTAATTAATATTTCTGGACGGAACAAATAAATTTGTTTTTTATTAATTTAATATTCAAGGTAAATTTTACTTTAGATTTTATACAGTTGCACTACACAAATATTGTTTATATTGAAAAATTAGACTGCGCATTTTGAAATAATAATATGTGGCACAAATAGAATGTTGAAATGAATATATCCTTTTTGTAAGGTGTGAAAGAATTTGATCAAGACACAGCCAAGGAGAAAACTTTAGCTCGATACTCGGTTGACACAACGTTAGTTCGAAATATTTGTAGATCGTAGTTTCGAACTGTTGCTTGCAGCGATGCATTGTGGAGTGATGTTTTCCCGTTGGGTAGTTAACTGACTGAGTTCTGTTAATAACTGATGGTCATTAAACAAATGTCTTCACTTGCCAAAAGACTTCAACTTCCACTCCGGACGTTCCATACATAGTCTGCTACCAACAATAATTTTAATAATAATAGCCTTGCGCTCTGCTCAATCGTGTTCAGCGCACGTGTACAGTGCATATTTTCATTCGATATGTTAATTGGCGGAATATGCAATCAAATTAATTGATATTAGTTAAACAAGTTAATACTAGTAGATTGTTGTTATCAATAACAAGTTTTTACTAGTGAAATTAAAAACTAATACCTATCTACATACATTTATTTAGAAAGTCATGTTTATATATTTGACGGAACTGTTCGAAAGCTGTTTTACGTTTTTAGATGGGAACACATACATTGAAATGTGTAAGTGCAATTATGTAGTGCAGTAAAATCATTAAATATTCCACACTTCGCTACGGTTCCTGGAATAATTGTTTTTGATATCACAGCTATGATTAGTCCATGAATAATTTCAAAAACACATTTTGTGCAAATTTCTATACATGTTTCATATAATATTTATGAAAACGATTACAGGATGGCTTAGTAGAGCCACATGTTAGGTATACTGTGGTCTTTGAGCATTTGGGAAAGTAAATAATTTGGAGTCAATTTTAAGTTATGTCGGGAATTTCGTATTGAATGCAGATACACTCTTAGGATTGATTGCAAATAACATTACAAAAAAAAAACATAATAATTTTGTGTCAAATTTTATGTTGAAAAAACATAGTGCGCGTCATTAGAAAAAAATTCGTAATTTCCAAAGTTATGGCGGGAATTTCGATAACAAAGCACATGCATGATTGAGGAATAACATATAAAAAAATAAAAAAAAAACAAAAAAAAAAGAACAAAAGGCGTTATATTGAAAATATTTTGAGAAAACATTTTTAATTAAAAAGATTTATGTTTTAACAAATTTATTTAAATTTTTTAAATTTTTTTTACAAAGCTATAGTATTTCTTAACAAAAATGATTAAATGGTTTTTCGTCCTATCTCCTATAGTTCTTGAGATATTTAGTTTCTAAAAATGTGCAAAAACGTCAAAGAAACAAAGTGTGCGTTTGTTAAAAGAATGACCGATATGTATATTATCTGCTTCCACTGTTCAACTTTTTTCTTATTGAAATAAGATTAAATTTAGCGAATATGATTTCATTGTTGAGTCACACACGGTACGATTTCGAGAAGTACCTCCTCTTCAGCTGCACTACACTTTCGTGCAGCCCAATATGTAGATTTGTATGTGGTTGGACATGCAAATGGCTACTGATTTTGCACAGTTTAATCATGTTAATTACACAATAAATATAAAATTAAAAATAGATTAATAATATTAATTATTTTCATTTCAATGCTAAATGAATAAGACGCAATAGAAGAAATTTCATTGAATTATGCAAACAAATTCAGACTGCACTGGAAATGTAAGGAACCTTGACCTCTTTGCTGTTAGTAAAGCCGGATTATTATTGTTGTTTTGAAGCTATTTTCACAATTTTTTAATTATAAGCACGAAAACGATGATCAGTTAGCAGTCAATTGCACTTCGTTCTCCGTTTTCTTTTTGTTTTGTCAACATGTTCCACATTTGAGCATGACGAATGTTTTAATTGTTTTTTTTTTTTTTTTCGTTATTTATGATAAGATTATTTTCAAATTTTGATTAAAAGGTTTTAGTTATACCTTATTCGAAAAAATGTGAACACTTTGGAAAGCAAATATTTGTAGCAGTGTAATACTTATGTATATATGTACATATTTACCCTACCCAAAGATTTTTTTTATCAAAACTTAAATCCTAAGAGTAGCAAAATTCTTGTTCTGATCCGTTTTTTCCAGTGCTTTATAAATACGTCCATATCTTTTGTTTGAATAAACGGAAATTAATGGTTTTAATGCCAAAGACTTCAAAATCCATATTAGCCGTGTTTTTTTTTTTGACGCAGTTACCCACTTAAAAAAATGTTTTGTATGAGAATGACAGTTAATTTAGTCACGGTTATTGTTGATAATTTTCAATAGATACTATTACTTATGTGGCACATTGTCTAGAGTAGGGATGGCTAACTGAGGTGCCCAAAAGTCAACAGCGCGCTGACGTTTACAACAAAAATTTCGCGCTAAAACGCAAAAAATTATTAAACTCAAAATTCATCAATAAAAACAAAAAGTACTTTTCCGAGAATTAAAACTATTTTTCCATGAATATAATATGAGTTTTTTTTACAACAATGATGCACACAAGAGCAGTTTTTTTAGTCTCTAATTTTTTTTTAAAGTCAATAATACATGCGTAAAAAATTGCCTTTCGCAGAAATATTGTCTTTGACCTGTTATTTTCCCAACTGGCATTGCGCAACTTATTTGCGCACATTTGTTTTGTTTTTCCGCGTTTGATTCCGACTAGGTCTCTTGCATATTGATTTTTCAAACGAACCAGCGCATAGAAATCAGCAACTGCACGACGGGACAAATGATGGCACGTTTCATAGCTCGTGACCGCCAATGGCCAACCCTAGTCAAGAGAACTATTTATCACTAGTTCTTTGGTTTTTAACAATTTTTTTTGTGAACATCCTTGCTGTAATACGTACAATACTATTTCTGTACAGATGGGAAATATTGTCTACATAATTTTATTTATGGAAATACGTAGGGCTCAGAGTATGATGATTTCAAAAGTATATTATCCGATCTCTTCTCAATTAATTGCAACGTTTTGAAAAGTATTTAAAATTCCAAGTATTTTCATTGCGTTTTACTTTTTTAAAGCTGTTTTATTAATGAAATCTAAAAAAGAAATACGCACACATAAGCTCCAGGGTTTTTCCTATTTAACCAACTAATTTGAATTATACGTTATATGTACACTTGTGCTCACATGGTTTATTTACTAATTTTTTTTTCTGATTTTTATGTTATTAGTTTTTATTTTTATAATATAAAAATCAAAATAAATGTCTTGGTTTTATCCCGAAAAATGCAAAAACGTCAATAAAGGTCATATATGCTGTGCTGTTATTGAATTTTTGGTGTGAGTCCTATTTTTTTTATTAGTTTGGTTTAATAATGAGTAGGAGAACCTTTTTGTTTCATAAATGTTGAGAATCGGTTTGGCATGCTGCCTACCAGATGTGCACATTGGTCTGGAGACAAAAGGTGTTATAAAAATGACAAAAGGTGTTATATTGAAAATATTTTGAGAAATTTTTTTTTAATTACGAGTTTACAAAATTCATCCCAGATTTAGTTTTCCCATCGGTGGGAAACATTGGAAAAATAACGCACAAGCTCCTTCGCGGCACAAATAATACTCAGAATCCATTATTTGTACTTAACTACCACTTGATTTGCCCCAAAAAATGGGGCATTAAGAAAACTCCAAATTTCCAAAATCAATTTACGACCTTCTCCGCCGCAAATGAACCTCTGTTTTCGTTGAATCGTTGAAAGTTTTTATTTGAATGTTTAATTTTTATTTTATAACTAACAGCTTAATAAAAAAAAGAAATAAAATTTCAAGAATGCCAGCCGCCGGCGCACAGAATTTTTATTTCAATTAATTTTCATCTTCTAATATAAAAACTGAAAATGTTCCGTTATGATCTCACTCCTGATATAATGACGAAGAGTTTTTTAAATAAACTTATTATTATTATTCTTTATTTCCAGATTATGACAACCATGTTCTCGTAATGGCTTCTCAAAAAAAGGTAAGTTGACAAAAATAATTTAATTAATTTTTTTGTACTAAGAAATGATCTAAATCAATTTGTTTCCTTGGTACACGGAAAAAACGGAAAAAAAATTAATAGAAGAATATAAAAATTAAAAGCTGAAAAGAAATATTACTCTTTTACAGTAATAAATAAAAAATTATTATGAAAAATTCTATTCTAGTTTGTAATTATTTTCATTTTACCACATTTTACACGAATACAAAAAATGGTTTAGTCTAGCATCGAACGAAAACTTGGCGCCTTCCATTTACTTAAGTAAATGTTGCCAAGTTCAATGAGTGTCATACCACTCAGCACATAAAAGAGATACGCTTTAAATAAATTAAAAAAACTAAGTGCACTTTTGCTTTTAGCGCGGTGTAGTTTAAAACTTTTTCTGCTTTTCTTGCTTAAATTACTTTGTCCGCTGTTCTCATTTGGGTGGTTGCACTTTGGTTGCAATTATTGAGTTTTCGATTTTGTTGGTGTGCTCTCCTAAAAAACTGCGACCTTAGATCTCCGTTGCTCAATGACTTTAAATATAACGCAATTTAATTTGCCCAACCCTTCACAGCGAGCCAAACTACACTCCCGCCAAATGCATTATTGACCTTAATAATGAACCTGTTGTCACTCAAATTTATTTAAAACAATGAGGGGAACACGAAAACTTTCTGTAGCGAAGACCAAAACCGTATCTGGTTAAGCATAAACCATATCAAGTAAATCAATTGCTACTGCGACATCAGTGAAATATAAATTTTCATTTGTAATCATAAAACTATGTTGCATAATTCCAACTGTATATTTGAAGTGCTGCGGAACGGCAAAAAATATCTTAGCAAATTAAGTTCTTTTGTGATGTTTTATATCACAATTCACTAAAAATTTGCTGTTCATATCAAGTGTTAACTGACAGTCCCTGCTATTTAATTAAGTTGTACATTATTTCTTCAAAAAATACTGGCCGTATTTAAAAAATAGAAAATTGAAAATATCTTTTTAATAAAAGTCGTGCTTTCTCAATACCTGGTATTTACTTCATTAACCTTTTGAAAGTGTTCTACGAGACTTAGCGAAGGCAATTTCAGTTTGCAAAATTTTATTCACCTAAAGATTAAAAATAATAAAATCGCTCGACTTTCGTAGTCAAGGGACAAAAAAAAAAATCAATTTTGAAGCAGCAAATTTGGTCAAGTGGTGATTTTCAAAGAGTTTAAAGCTCAGCTACGAATGTAACTTAACTTTTTGAACTCGATAAGAAAGAAAAAAATTTGTAGGTTTTGAATCAACACTTTTGTTACTACCTACTACATACTACATTTACATTTATTCTATGAATTAGGCTTAAAAATGTTGCCTTTGATTGTTGACAAATGTTATTTCATTCAACGGCAATTTAATTTAATTTTCGTTGATTTAAAATTATTCAATTGAATTGTCGTGCTCATATGCGTAGTTCTTTCTCAACGAAACATAATTTTTTAAGTGCTGGCACTTGTTGTTTATGTTGTAGCATTTTTAACGTTTTTGTGTCAGAGATAGAATTAGAAAGGAGACCTCTCATCCAGCATTGGGTCCCAAGAAAATAACATATTTCGACTTGTGAAGCGTCCAATATATTTTTTGTTATGCTGTTAACATATGGCATCTCTATTCTATATAAATATACTTTTTATCACGTGTTAACGGATTAACGATTAACGTTAACTTGCGTCAAATCTTCCGAAATGCAACGCTTTAACGTTTAATTAAGTTTACTTTTTTAGTTGTTTGTTCGAACAGAAAATAGCTTTTATGTAGCTATTTTATTGAGCTAATCAGTTCAATAACTTTTGTGTGTCAAAAACCAAAAAAATTACACTTACATAGATAAATAAATAGCTTCGTTTTCTGCTAAGAAAAGTCATCAGTAACTTTTAAGCCGATTAGTAAGATTTTGGCTAGCCTTATATCTTCCATTTCTTGCATAGATCTGTTGAGAATCTAAGCAAGAAGTTAACTTTGTTAGTAACGGATTAGCGATTAACGAAGTTAACTATTTGATTAATGGTGCCCAGCTATGATAATAAATAAAATTCCTAAAAGTAATAGTCAGTAAATAATTGGCTAAATTGCTGTTTTATTTTATACATAAGCGACAATTTTTACTTTTAGCTCCCATACTAGGAATTGTTGTCTACTCGGCTGTTTTGAAAAAAGGAGTGTCCAAGTTTTCTCGAAAAATGCTTTCAAATTGTGATAAAACCGACAAAAAATTGAGTTTTAAGGATACAGATATTGGCAGCCTACAAAGGAATATTGACAAAATCGCTAACTGAGGTGATTGTACAGATCGCTTTTGATCATAATTTGTTAGTGCGCTGCTCACAAATTTGTGACATCTGAGTATGTAAAGATCTGCAACTCAATAGACTCCAACAGGCATAATAATAAAAAATTAAAAATCACTCGTTGAGCGATTGATCATCTGAAACACTGATGAAGAAGTTAGACATCGCCTAACTGTTTTGTACTGTAATTGTTGAATAATTTTAATTCAAACTGTCAAAGAAAATGCATTTCTCACAATAAAGAATAACATATATGTTTATGTACATACATATGTACATACATACTATATATGTCATTTGAATTTTCCACTTCTGTAATTTCACTATACTGATGATACTCCACTTTTATGCATGCGCGACACGCTTCACTCGAGTTGAACGTTTTTAGTCATTGCCTCAGCTCAAGCGTGCAATTGAAATTCTTTACTATGTATGTAAAAGGAATGATCAAGGGCTGAAAATTCTTCGAAATCAATCTTTAAATTGATTAACAAAACAAAATAAGACAAAAGAATAACAACCATACTAAAATAAAATTTATGAGAACCAAAACCATCATGTCCGTAAAAAATATCGTTGTTCAATAGTTGCTGCTATCTTTCCATTCGTTGCTTTCAATCGCTTTTCACTACGTTTCGCTAAAATTATAGAACGCTTCCCCTTCGCTCATGCCTAAACAAACATAATTTCTTCAAACAACCTAACGGTATTTTGATGTACAATATGCTTTTGACCATAAAATGCACTAAAAGTCAATGAATGTTAAGTTTCAATTACAAATAATAAAAATTGATTTTTAAAAGCCATTCTCTATTTGCTGACTCATCAGAATAGACAATACATACTCAGATATCATATAAAATTAAGCTTAAAAACAAAAAAAATACCAAACTTTTGAATTCTATATTAAAGGTGACTGGATTATATGAAAAAAAAAATTTTTTTCTTCCAAATCGCGATAGTGTTAAATGTGAAAGAAAATTAAGTAATGATTATTTTTTTTAAATTTAATTTTGTGGTTTAATGCCAACGGTTTCTTAGTTTTGGTTCAACACTATAGAGCTTGAAGTATTTCCAAGGTCCAGAGGTCAAAAAGATATTATTTTAAAAATTGCACGTTGCTACTTGAAAGATTTTTCAATTTAAACTACTACTACTTAAACAAATTTTTAGAATTGATTGAAAATCGTGATTAATAATAAAATTATATTATAAAGTAAGATATTCCGGGTGGCATACTCTTAAGAATAAGATAAGCAACAGTTAAAACGCGGATTGTAATAATGGTCGCTTTTAAATCTCCAACTTTGCTATTGAATATACTTTGCAAAATATTCGCAATTGTAAAAGCAATCGAAAGAAACGAAGCGTGCAACTCCAAAGTGTAGAACAAGTATCATAACTACAACAATAGCATCATAAAAAATGATCATCATCACAATCGAGGTATGTAATAGGTTGGTGCTGCTGTTATTGCAGCCGTCCTTATCTTTTGTTTTGAATTTTTTTAATCACCAAACCCAACTGCTGTTTTCAGCTCATGTGCTGTATTCTAAAAATGGTCAGTAAGGTTACCACGGTCCCACCAACCAGTCGATCGACCAACAGACTTTTTTCATTTTCCTTCCCATGTTTTTTTATGTTTCAACTTTTCCACGTTAATGCAAAATGGCTTTTGCATACAAGTTGACGGTTTGATGTTGTTTTTATGGAGTCCAACTGTTACTCTATCCATTGATGAAAATACCAACATTAGAAGAATTGTTGGAAACTGAAACTTGCTCCTTGCTGTTTTGCCGTTTAGTCATGTAACCGTTTTTCTTTATCGGCTCTCCTGCCATCATGAAATACAAACAACAAAACAAAACAACTGTCGAATCTTGTTTATGCTTATTAACCAAATGGTTCTCTCCAATGGGTAAGTGCAAATATCTTCTAGGAAACTAGTTATAAAGAATGTGAAATGACTTCCCTGACTCACCGTTTTTGAGGAGAAGGCTCATGCACGCTTAAGAACTAAACACAGTTGAGACGTGCAATATCGTTGAGATTTTTCCTATACTTTAATAGTGAGTACAAAAAATATCGTTGAGATTTTTCCTATACTTTAATAGTGAGTACAAAATTGACACTACAAAATTTATCGCAAAGAAATAGAACAAATTATATTTTTTGGTGCGATTTGACACCAAAGATAAATCGGACGTCCCAGTTATATTTTTAGCTTTAAGAAGTGTGTTCATATGAAAGTTGAGTTGAGATAAAAAACATCTGTATATCTTTTCTTGTTTTACCAACAAATTAATGACTAAAATGGTATTTAGCAAATAATTCATTTCGCGTATGAAAATAAAACAATACTTAAACTATTTTCTGTTCGAACAAACAAAATAAAAATTTTACTTATCGGAGAGCCCGCCGAATTATTATACTATTTGCACTTGCTACTTCGTTTTGACTCGCCAACAAAGCTTGCAACGAAGCGCCTGCAAGGAAATGTGTAATATATTAAGGGAGTTACAATAACAAAGATAAACAAACAGAAAAAAAGAGTTTTTGCTTTATTTGTTTAACTTCTTGCTTAGATTCTCAACAGATCTATGCAAAAAATAGAACATATAAGGCTTGCCAAACTCTTACTAATCGGCTTAAAAGTTACTGATGACTTTTCTTAGCAGAAAAAGAAATTAGTATAACTAGCTTTAGCCCATTTTTTCTTTTTATTTAACTTTGTAAGTTGTAATTTTTTTGGTTTTTGACATAAAAAAGTTATTGAACTAATTAGCTCAATAAAATAGCATATAATACTTAAAGGGTTTCTTCAAAAACCAACCATTTACTAATTTTTAAAAACTTGCCCTAAGCTCTATTTTTTTTTGTCAAACTAAAAGAGTTCATTTTGTCTTGTTAGTTTCATTTATTTTGTTTTTACCATTTGATTTCGTTCTCTTTACGACGGTACTTGGGCCAATTACCCAATTAAGATTTTTTGCGATATCATCGCTTTCTGATATTGTCTAGTACAGTCTGCCTTATACGATCTTTCTATATTGTTGAACTGGTTCGGCTTGTTTACTCGCTCGCCATGGACAAATCAGTTTCCGTATGCTGTTCTATGGTGTTGTCATTGGGGCAACCTTAGTATACCGCACTTTATCGCAGATATTTTGTTTTAAGAATTTTTCAACTTTACATGTTTGTTGTTGCAATAAAGATGAACTAAAAAAAAAAATAATCTGTAGTACATACATATTATTAAATTAAGAAATAGATCAATGCCAAATTGTATGATATTTGAGACACGCATCTAATTTGATTTCTGAAACATCTTTAGTAAATAAAATTTGTTTCTATGCAATTGAATTCAGATAACTTAACAAAATTTTTTTGGGATCGTGAATAAAACTAGAAAAGAACCAAAAATATCCGTAAAATTTCATCCTTGTAAGAACTTTATCACCACTTTAATAATAACAACAAATCCCTTTTCGCGTTCTATTATCATTTTAAAAACTCCATATTTCCCTCGACGTACTACATGTTGTCATGTTTGACCATAGTCGTTTAAACTTTTCATCAGAATGATAAAAACTAAGTTTTTTATTTTATGAAGAATAGCCTTACAATGAAAAAACTGAAACTTAAGTATATTATAGTATAGCTGATCATCCTGAACAAAAGTTTAAGCCATAGATTATTTTGAATGAAGTACATAAGTAGTGTTCTTCGAAATATATCCCAATAATTTTTTATTAAAAAATATAACCTTCACAGAATGTCCTCAATTCTGATTATTAAAATATGAATTTCGGTGGAGCAACACAGAAAGGGAAACTCGCCATTATGCTTTTGCATCTCTGATTTTTTGAAAATTTTTTCTTTTAGTACTGGTTGAGAGTACTCTCAATGTTTGCAGAAAAACGATCTGTACATACATTGTCAAAATAACGATTTAATTTTGAGACTTGAAAATAACATATTGTAAAATATGTTTCGATATTTTTTTTGTGAAAATTACGCTTAAAATCGAAAATTTTGAAATTGTCAACCTGAAATAAAAAAAAATGTTTTAAAAAAATCAGATTCAAAAGCGAAATCGTGTCTGATTTGGCATGGCGTGCATGTTATTTTTTGTTTGTTTGTAAATCAAAAATGAGTTTAAAAATTATTACAAAAAGTTAGAGCGGAAAATGTGTGGCTTAATTGTGTTGACATAATTTAATTATATTTGTTATATGTACTGTGTTTAGTTGAACACTTAAGCAGCGTACTTAAGAAATCAAATATTTTCGTTTTGCTTCATTTTTATAATGGTTTCGCTAACAAAAGCGTTAAAAGATTCCAACTTGAAATCAACATTTTTTGGTATCTATTTATTATCTCACTCTTTTATAATGTACTGAGTCAAGAGTTTCTTGCAACTTACCCTTTTATGTTTCGTCATTTGTACTTGTTATATGTAGTGTAATGTCTGCATATTACAGATATCAATGAAGTTTACTGTTGTTACGAAAAATATACAAATATATTAGGGTGGATGTATTGTAATTATGCAAATTTCGAATCTTTATGAAAGACCAAAGCTGCCTACAAATGTGGCTTTTACATTCGTGTTTCACTCCAATGTAAGATGCTCAAAAACTTTTTCCCAATAAACTATTCTGATCTTATGTTTTTAACATGGTTTTCAAGAAATTCAGCAATTATTTTTTCTGAACGTTTAAATTAGAATTGGTTTTGATTATATCTCATTCGAAAGGGATCCATTTGGTGCATAATTGTTTTAGCTTCAGTTAATAGCAAAATCCTGTACAATACGTATAGACGCACATGGAATACATTTATTTCAATGATATTTGCGTGAAACGTGAAAATTATGAGAAGAAATTCTGGTGGTAGAGACCTCAAAGAAATTTGAAAGTTGCTAATAAATGACCATCCTAATATGAGTAACGTAGTTTTTTTTATCATGTAACTATTTGCTTCTTTTCTTACTAAAAAAGATAATCTTGACGAAAGCATTGTTACAAAAATTGTAGAAAAACAAGATTTGTGACCGTGGTACTTATATAAATTTGATCCCGTGTGACACCGTAAGTGTGAAATTTAAAAATTTTAAAATTATTTTACATTAATGAAAATGAATAATTCGACATACTTACGGTGAGCCTTAGCCAACTTTGAAGTTACTACATACAAAATTTTAATTGGAGATTATATGGGATGTAATTTAGAGTCGATATATGATGAAACAAAAGAAATACTAAGATTAAGTGAAAAAGGTTTTAGTAAAATATGACAACTTTAAAAATCCTAACCTAAATCGAGGTTTTATTCATAATATCTCGATTATGCTTTATATTGTTATTTAAAAAAAATTTTATATGCATCTTTTTTTTAAATAGAATTTGTTTTGCAATAACACTGTGACGACGTTGAAAGAAGACGTTGTTCTGATTAATTTTGCCGAGCAAAGATATATACATCACGTCAAACTTTTGAGATATCCTTACCTATACAAGCAAAAAACACATTTTATAGCTATAGCTTTTATATATGTATGTATATATTTGGGGGTATATTCCACCACGAAATCATTTTGCTCATCAAATCTTGTTGCGGTGTATGAAAGTACAAGTAGTTGTCGCCAGGCCCGGATTTAGAAATTTGCCGCCCCTAGGCAGTTGCACAAATTGCAGCCCCCCGCCCCCTCCCTCAAAACTTGTTCAATGGTGAAATAATTTTGTACGAAGTAAGTGTACACGCATCGAGTGCTAATGGAAAATGAGCCTGAAGTCTCCGTCTTTATTTGCTCGTCATTTACGCATTTCTTGCTATCCCAATTTGAACATTTATGGAGGTGGTGGTTCGTGTAAATTTTGCTTTAAAAAATTTGGGGCGGATTTCAGACGTCCTGAATTTCAATCTCATTTTTCACCACGAAATAAAGGCTTTGAGTAAAAGCTGATGGCACCATCGCAAAGAAAAGAACAAAGTTCATCGATTCATGGTTCTCTTATTTCTAGCGACTTGCCGGCGATAACAAGCGAGTCAATGGACACACCCATATATTCTTAATATGTAGAGAAATAATCATCAACATTTGAAGGGAGTACTCAATTTTTTTTATAACGTGGTGTAATTAGTGCGAATAGTTTTGAAATCAATTTCGAATATATTCTGGAACGTCCTAGCTAATTGTAAGTAAAACATAGTCTGGACATCACAAAACCATAGACTATCAAGAATTTGTTAAAATTTATTCAGATATTATTCTTAAGTAAATCGTTATTGACCTAAAAGAATCAGTAGCGTAATTAGGGGGCGGCATATATCTTTTTTTCTTTGCCCCGGGTGCCCGATGTCCACAGTACGCCACTATTCGCTATATCTTGTATCAATCTCTTAAACAATTCACAATTTGTTTATGTAGACAATATTTATCGAACCTCTATGAAAAAATACGCTCACAGTTCTCACATTTGAACTTGCGAATACAACAAAAATCGCACACAAACACCAAAGATTGAACAGAAAATGCAAACATTATTCCAATTTCCATAAATTAACATGGGAAAAATTTAGAAAAATGTGCGAAAGTGTCGAAATGCAGAGCACTAAAAATTTACAATGAAACATTTGCAAAAAACAGAAACAACAATAAAAACAATGGGCATCAACATCACTAACAACAGCAACAATAAGGTGTAATGTGAGCTTTATACATAGCAGTCGGAATTAGGGGGTATTCAAAGCGTAGCAAAGTTCACATGGTTCACATATAAGAAAAACAAGACAGCAATTAAAAATTTAAAATCCGGCACAAACTTGTTATGCATTTATTTATGTATTAGATGTAACTAATATATATATATATATCAACAATAAATATGACCACATTGAAGAACTAGTGTTTAAATTTTATTAAAGACAAAGCCTAATACAAATTTCTTATGGAACGCATTAGTAACAGCCTCTAGAGAATGCGATACTTCTTATTTTGTCTTCAGTTGCAACTGAGTTGCCGCTTACATAGAAAAATTTGTACGCTTTGCACGCTTTTCTAACTCGGCTTTTATCGCATTATTGAATTACAATAAGTGTGAATTGATGCTGCTGTAAAGAAGAAAAATACGGAAAAGCAGAACAAAAGCCACATGACCAGCAAAACTACTGAACTGATGCAAGTTGCGCATACGCTAACGACACTTTTGCCACATCTCATCTAAAACGTTTGCGGTAAGTTCTTGTATTGATTCCAAAACGTGGTTTAATGCCATCACATCAAGAATCTTATTTCTGCAACAAGTAGCTGACAAACCACAGACTGCGATAGAAAACAAGTTTTGCTTACTGACGTCTAAAATATTTCAAATACCCGCTAAGAAGAAATCCAATTGAAATCAACTTGTCTACTTTATTTAGTTGTGAAAGAATCTTACGTTTTCAATATGAACTGTATGTATGTACATATATTATACATAGGTATATGTATCTACAGGGTCCGGCAAAAGAACCGCATGTTTTGTAACTAAGCATTCCTGAGAAAGTTCAAAAATAAATCTCTTTATGGTAAATGGACGCTTACATTATTGCAATTAATAAACATTATTAGCTCATTTCTGGAAAATCCCATCGCTTTCTGCGATTCCAGGCGCTCCCTGAAGCTAAGAAGCGATGATGAAATTGATTCAGCGGTGGTTCACTCAATTTCAAGCGGTGTGTCATTCCATTTCGAACGGTGGAAAATGCTATTGAGCAGCGGAAAAACAATAAGCTTTGCTTTGCCACAGTAGATACTTCACTTCTGCATAAAAGTGAGCGGTCTTTGGCCGCAACTTGGGGCCTACATCCTAAAATATTTTCAATACGGATTTGCTACCATCAGTGCTTCTGCATCAGTCTGGGTTGGTGGGTGGCCCTCAGGCCTCAGGTTTTACATTACGCGAAACAGTCATATGAAGTACATATCAGAGTTTATTGAACTGTAAATGTTACCACACAACCCAGAATGTGGCTTAAAACCATAAAACTTTACCAAAATATTTCTGTTCGTTGCTCCTTTTCAAACGTTCTTCGGACGAAAGTTCATTAAGTGAAGGGGAAATATAATTCTCATACGAGATTTCCCTTCAGACATGGAATGTTTTTTTTAAGTGCCTTATAATAAAAAAATTTTCTTAACCTTTTTCAAGTCCCACAACAATTCTCATTCATTAATTACAACCTACGGCAGCAGCTTCTAGCGTCGACCGAAGCCTTCTTGCAGTTAAAAACTATCTCACAAATTAAAGCATTCCTCGGCGGTTGCTCTTGCGACAACATGCAACCATCCAACGAACTAACAAACACAATCACAAGCGCGCATCATCATCATGATCATAGTCATTATCATCAACATCAACATCAGCGGCTCGATTGCTTCACATTCAGCAACCGAACCGATTTTTTTTCTGTTAAGCGTTCGCATTTGCGCTGATTATATCACTTCCCACCGAACGATTTTACTCGGATTGCTGCTCATGCAGGCAGACAAAACTAGATTAAGCTAACATCTCAAGATCTGTTGCTGTAATTAATGTGTTCGTTGTTGCACTTTTTGCTGTTAGATCCAATGCAAAGAAATTCTAAGCAAAACACTGATTGCTCCGAAAGGTTGGTAAAAATAAACGTTTATTTCACTTGGATCTTTTTTTATTTAACAAATCAGGAAAAGGAAAATTTAAATATGTTAAGGTCAGTAAATCGAAACTCAAAAGGAATCCATAAATGATACCATTGTGGGGTTGGAAAGCAAAATTGTTCAATCCAATTGAAGCAGTTCATCTTTTAGTAATTTATTTAAATTTTTTTCCTTAAATTTTAAGCCATTTTTATTAAGAACTATGTAGTGTACTTTGTTCTACCCTCCCTGTCCCCATCTCCATACAATATACTATATCGGTTTTTCATGATATTCGTTTGGAATTTTTCCAAACTTTTTTTGCTAAAACCCTTCTACAGACACTAACGAACAAAATAAAAAAATCAAGCAAATCTGTCATGACTAACCCGAACGGACAGCATATCATTTTTATAAGGAAAATCGAAAAAACGGTGCAAGTTAATTCAATCGCAAGTTATGCTGTGCTATGCATACAGAATTTCCATACAAAACTCTATATCGGTTTTTTTCAATTTTCCGATTTTTCTTTCACACTTTTCCAAACTTTTTTTTTGCTATAAATCTTGTAGTCTAAGAGCCAGCGGCTGGCAGACTTACGGTATTTCGTAAAACCCTATATTTTTTTCCAATTTTTCTGAAATGATTGGCAACCCATGTTTGGGACATGATTTGGCAAGACAGCCCTATATATTCTATTTAGGCTCTTCGATCTCTATCATTTGGCACACGTTTCAAACTTTTATTTTCATTTATGAAAATTGACCCATAAAACCGGTGAAAACCCATGTTTGGGACAGGATTCAACATTGCAACCTCACATATTATATTTAGGCCTCTTCGAGTTCTATCATTTGGCGTACATTTCAAGCTATACTACTACAGTTTTAATTAAAACAACAAAATAAACTTTAAAACTTGAATGACTCCATAGGAACCGCCAGTCGAACTAACAATTCCCCATCTCATGTACGGCATGTATAAGAGAGGGGCCGTTCAAGTATTACGTAACGCATGTAGGGGGGGGGGGGTGTTACAACGCGATACGCTGCGAGTTAAAAATCTCTTGTTTTATTTCTTATTATCGCAAACGTGACTAAAACATAACAAAAGTCGCTAAAATAAATTTCCGGTACATTGCGCAACATAATTGGGACTTTTAGGTAAACATGGTCACTTGGGTGATACCGTAACATTTAAGGAGGAGGGGGGGGGGGGTCAAAAATCTTCAAAATTTGCGTTACGTAATACTTGAACGGCTACAGAGTTGATGTAAAAAATATAGGGTTTTACAAAATATTCAAATCGGTCGAGCCGTTCTCTAGTTTATGCGAGACTAACGCACGGCAATTGATTTTTATATATGAGACGTTCTTTTACATTCCGACCACCACGACACATCTTGGAGTCGCTCCAAATTTTTTTTACATATTCTAGACATTATATTAGTGGACACGAAAATCAGGAATAATTTTGTTATCGAATATATCGAGAGATATCGAGTTGCGAAGGTCAAAGGTTTTACGTTTTTTGGTGTTTTACGCTCATATTCAAATAGTTATATCTCCGGTAAATTTTAACGGAAAAATTATTTTTTAAAGCGTTTTAAAGCTAAAGAGATAGCTTTCTTGTCAAATTTTTGCCTTGGACATTAAATGAAAAATTAATATCTTTTATAACAAATCAATTGCTTAAGGTTAATTTATAGAGGGAATGCCATTCGATATGAAAATAAAAAAAATACCATTGAATTCCTCGTCAAATTTACTTTAAAAACTAATTTTTTCAGAGTGGTAGCCAAATACGGACTATCCCAAATAAATTAATCCTACGCGGAGCTCTGAAAATACTGCGCGCCGCTGCACTGTTGTCCCGAATGGAGTTTGGTTCAAAGATTGCTGGAGACCGCAAATCTTGTTGGAAATGAACAATTGTTTTTTGAAATCAAAAATCAAAATGCGAATAAATCGTAGGAGCCCGAATTTCGAAAAAAAATATAAATTTTTTTATTATTTTAAGTTAAATGCCGAAAAAATGTTTTTTTGTAATATTTTTTTTTTTGTTCAAGAATGGCTAATAGCACAAATCTTGTCAGAAATTAACAATTTTCCTTTTAATTAAAGCTTATCAAAATTCCAACAAATTTCTAGAGCCAGAATTTTGAAATAAAATATGCTTTTTCGAAAAAAGCGAAACAAACCTTATTTTTAAATATTTTTTGTTTAAAAAATTTGTTGAGACCGGAAATTTTATCGGAAACGAAAAATGTTCGTTTTTAGCTGAAAGCTTATTTAAATGCCAACAAATCGCCAGACCCCCTTTTTGAAAAAAAAGTTTCTTTTTTTGTAATTTTAAGTTAAATGAAAAAAAAAAAAATTTTTAATATTTTTTGGTTCAAAAATTCCTAGCTCCCTGAAACTTTGTCGGAAATGAACAATTGGCTTTTTAAATAAAAGCCAACTAAAATCTTTCGATATATTCGATAACAAATCTATTCCTGATTTTCGTGTCCACTAATATAATGCCTAGAATATGTAAAAAAAATTTGGAGCGATTCCAAGATATGTCGGTCAGAATGTGTTCGTATATAGAAGGCAATTGATTTTTATATATATAGAAGAAGATATGTAGAAGACTAGCTAAGGTCCGCGACTTTGTACGCCTAATCTGTTCGCCCGAACATCGAAAACAGCTATGATTTTATTTATATAGAAGAAGATTACGTCCGTCCACCATCATCCAAAGTATTTTTTACATAAAAAAAAAAACTTTTATCGCAAAATTTGTGCTCAAGAAAACCAAAAATTAAAATTCCTTAAAACAAAATCATCATTCAAAATCTGATTTCCCCTTTACAAAAGATTTTCATGTCTACAATTAATTTGTTAATTTTTCAGATTTTTTTCCTTAGAAAAAATCACCCTATTACACTAATTTACACTCAAAATGTTCCATTGATAAGAGTTTACTTTTCTTATGCATGTTTTCCCGCTAAATTCGAAAAATAAATTTCTTTTATGGCACAGTTTTTAAGATATTGTGGTTTTTTAATTTTTTCGACCACTTTTCTCTTTCAAATTCAGATCTTGAGCTAGAAATGTTCAATTTCATTGTCTTTGATACCAAATTAAAGACAATAAAATGGCAAACAAACGTATATATGTATATGATTGGACATTTCACTGAATAAGCGGTTTAAAAGATATCGCCAGATTTAAAATAATCTAATTTTACAG
Organism: Meiosimyza platycephala; assembly: GCA_963662105.1. Classification (NCBI taxonomy): domain Eukaryota; kingdom Metazoa; phylum Arthropoda; class Insecta; order Diptera; family Lauxaniidae; genus Meiosimyza; species Meiosimyza platycephala. The sequence continues at coordinate 94,330 of OY759210.1, read as the reverse complement.
TAGACTGTGGCCAAGAAAAAATAGAAATAAAAAAAAATTATTTTACTTCATGCACGTAGAGCTGATACTTTACACATAAATAAAGTCAAAATCGACCGCAAATTGACAGCGTTAGGAGCGATTGAATGAATGAATCCAAGTCCCACATTTTCTGAATTTACCAATTTTGTCGACAATTTGTTGAGTGTAATCGTTACAAAAAGATTTTTTTTTCATCTACCTTTGATAAGAGGTTACTTTTCTTATGTATTTTTTCCAAAAATCATAATTTTTTTAAAAACCACAATATGTATCTGAAAAATTGTACCTACTATAAAAAAAATTTAATTTCCATTTTCGAATTCAGCGGGAAAAAGTACATAACAAAAGTAACCTCTCATCAAAGGAACAAAAAAATCAGAATTATGAACAAAAAAAAAAACCCGACATAAATAAGAGCAACATCTAAAAACACTGGCCACCTAAAAACGTTAAGACCATTTTTATTAAGAAATAAGGCCTTAAGTATCAATTTTTATTCGGTCGATTGGTTTCTTTGAATTTTTTCAATCTTTTATTTAAAAGAAATCAAACTGCAAACTTAATGTAATTTTTTTTTCTGTTTCATTGAATTGGTACAAAAATTGGAATAAAAACCAAATACTTAGAATTGGAGAAGCAAATGATTAGCGAAGGATATTTCAAATTTAAATTGAGAATAAGACTCAATAGTGAATTTTTCCAAAAAAAAATTAAAAACTAAACGCTAAAATCAAAATACAAGCGTGGCCTTTTTATTTTTGTTTTTCAATGAGCAATTGAAAAGGTTTCATAAAAGCATCACGTAAACGTGATGTAAAACCATTGTTTGTGAAAAACCTGCAGCAGTGGCACTAAAGTTGGCGGCAAAGTGTACATACTACACAGACAAGCGATGCACGTTTAGTTTTCCGCTCCAATTCGCAAAACAACCCACATCCCGTTTTAACGTATCTTTCATTAGCAGAGCTTTCTGGTTTTATGCAGAAAATATCTCTTGTTAGTTAAATGCTGTTGCACAAAATTAATTCTTCTCTGCATTAAGAGATTCAAATACACTGCTCATTGATTTTAAGTTTGCTTACCAAAGGTGCAGCATAACCTTTGCGCTGATCTCGTATATTTTTATATGAGACGATTTGACATTTTTTTATATTTTTTATTAAATAACTGAACTTGTGATTTCACGTAGCAGATATAATATAAAAACTTAACGAGTCTAAAAGTAAAAATTTTCTGTATCATGTACAAAAGCACTGATCCAAAAAAAAAAAATGGAAGAGAATACGATTCTACAGTGATGTAGATCCGCTGAATTCAAAAATGATTACTATTTTGATAAATCAAAAGATTTAATTTATTTGTATTGGAGACAAAATTTTTTTCAAAATATTTTGCATTGTGCAATCATAAATAACAAGACTTCCTTTTAAAAAAAAACACGTTTAATCATCACCGTTTAGTTTTTCATCAAATTTTATGAATAATAAAAAAATTAAAATGTTTAAGCCAAAATAAAGCGTTCTAAGTGTATTAATTTCACCACCTACAGGTTGTGATTCATGACCTTAATGTCCTCTAACTCCCATACCTCTCAGCATATCGCTTCAGGCCTGCTCCTTAGACCCATGGTGTAGGATCGGAAAATGGTTTTGGAAATGTATGAAGGACAATTGATAGTACATACTTCTATTGCATTCAATTTTATATAGAAGAGGAAAAAACGAAAGACGGTGATTTTTGTCAAGTTTATCCATTTTACGGTATAATTACGGTGACCATCCATCCTGTATTTCCCGGGCCAGTTCTGTATTTCAATATGCTGTTCGTTTTTTTTTTAAGAAATACGGGACGTACAAATGTTCCGTATTTAATTTCTAAAATCTGGCATGTTTTTATCAATATCTTTTGAACCGCTTACTCAATAGAATAATATAATTATACATGTTTATTTGTCATTTTAATACCTATAATTTGGTGCTAAGCACGATGAAATTGGACATTTATAGCTCAAGATATGAAGTTTAAAGTGAAAGAAGGTCGAAAAAATGAAAAAACCACAATATCTCGAAAACTGTGCCATTCAAAAAATTTTTATTTTCATTTCCGAACTCAGCAGGAAAAACTGCATAAGAAAATTAACTTCTTATCAATGGAACATTTTGAGTGTAAACTAGTGTAATTTATGAAATCATCCAGTAGGTATATGAGTTTTGTTATTTTTATTGTAATTTTCACTATTTTGCCCCGGGTTTGGCTCCTAAAATTATGGTCACCATAGGTATAATCAATTTTAATAAGTTTTTAAAACTTCGAATGCTATAAGCGCTGTTAACTCGAAATCAAGTTGATTGAAAAATTGGTCTCTTGTTTTTATGAAATCTCAGAAAATTTTATGAGATTTCAGAAAAAATAATGAATGCTTTGACCTCTTGACTTATATGTTGACGGTTTTAATTGGCAGCGGTTGCATTTAATTTGAGTGCCGCTTGAACTATATTAGAACATAATAAATATTTTCTGAAAATCTGTACTGTAAAGATGATGTCTGATGATGGTGTTTAAAAAAAATTTGATCATATTTAAAACCGCATCGGTTGCAGTGGGGCACATATTTACGAAAAGAGAACCAGATATAGCATAAATTATTTGCACAAACACGACTGTGCATTATTCGGCAAAAATACGTGGAAGTGAAAACTTACGAAGAAACCTAAAAATCATGATTATCACTTTCGTCACAAGCAAGCAGCATCATCTGAAAAGAACCGGTAAATATGTTATACTTATGTTGATATAGCAGTGTACAAGAAAGTGTCGTAGGACATGGTTAAGCAATTACAGCAACAGATTTAAAATATATCGCATCATATCAAGTTTTCACAAGCACATTCATAAATGCTTTAAGCAATAGTTCCCAGCAAACATTTTTAATTTCGATCGCGCTCGAACTCTTGTTCTGATGCCAAGCGATTTTTTGTTAGGGAGAAACTGTTTAGGGTTAGTGACCCGCCAAAGCGGGTACAATATCAATAATTGTTCACATCAAAATATTTATAACGTCATATGATGATTCGGATTTGGATTCTTGTTCTGATGCCAAGCGATTTTTTGTTAGGGAGAAACTGTTTAGGGTTAGTGACCCGCCAAAGCGGGTACAATATCAATAATTGTTCACATCAAAATATTTATAACGTCATATGATGATTCGGATTTGGATTCGGATAACTTCCCAAAGGTAAATTTGGAAGCAGCTTCCAAAGACATCAGGTCAGCTGTGCATTGCTGCGGAAGCATTTGTATTTGTAATTATAAGTTAATATGGTACAAAAAGATAAAAATCTTATTGCTAATGTACTAATGACATAAAGTGTATTTAAATTTAATTTTATATTGATATTAAAGGATAAAATTAAATTATTGTTGAATTTTATAACAAACAATATAAATAACTAAATAAATAAGAAACTTAATTTTTCATTTTGACAAGAGTCAGAGTAGCTCAGTTGGTTAGGATGTGCGCATCTCAAAACTCTGACATAACTCAAGAGGCCTAGGCTCAAATCTGATCGATGACAGATAAAAAAATTAATATAATTTTCTTTGAAGCTTTGAAAAACGCAACGCAATTAAATTCAGTGCCATTATAGGCTTATTTAAATATACAAAAATGTTCTCTACTTAAATTCCAAAGATGTTCTTCTACTTAGCAATCAATGAAGCCGATTTCTTATGCTTCCATAGATGTGTGTCCCCGCAAAGACATCCAATGTTAAATAGGATATTCAGAATGGCATTGGAAGCAGCTTCCTTCCGAAGCGCTTTGTACACCCTTCCGTTTTCCGTTTCCGATTGGGTTGAGTGTTTTAGGTGGCGTTTTAATATACAGTGGCGAACAGTGAAATCCGGACAAACAAAAAAAAATTGAATAAAATCCTTTAGGATCTAAATTTTTTATCAATTCAAAAAACTGATGCAAGGATCAGAGAAGCAAATAATTTTTATTGAAAATATTTTGCTGTAGGTCGAAAAACCACACCATAAACATCTATTTTTAGCAAAAAGAATGAAATATGTCCTTTATTGATAAAAAAGTTTTTGGTAAAATGTAAAAATTTATTTTTAAGGAACTAATTCTAAAATATTTACAGCAAGTATTTTAAAAGCTAATATTTAGGATTGAAAAAAAAAGGTATCATTATTTTGTTGTTCCTCCCTTCGCTTTTATGACCGCCATAACTTGCTGCGGCATGGAATAGATGAAATTTTTCAAAAGATCTTGCGAAATACCTAACTCGCGTAAATTAGTGGGATTGTGGCTTGCTACCTGCATCTTAATTATGTGCCAAAGATTCTCAATGGGGTTCAAATCGGGACTATTGCCTGGCCACGATAAAGTTGAAATGCCAAGTTAATTCAAGTAATTTTTTACCTGTAAAAGAAGAAGAAAAAAAAAGAACGAAAGTTGTGGGTTATTATTAAGTACAAAATAATTAATTTACAAAACACTAATGCATACTAATTGCGCTCGATGACAAGGCGCAGAATCATCTCGATATGTTGAACTGTGATTCATCTGAGAAGATCATATTCTGCCAATCGAATACAGTCTACATTTTGTGCTGGTTGGCCCAAATCAAGCGTTTCCGACTAATTTGATTGGTCAAAAAAGCTTGTTAGCTAGACGATGTGCAGATAAACCAGCATCATAGAGCCTTCGTCACACAGTCATTGGAGAAATTTTTATTACTCCACATTCAACAAACTATGTTCTAATTTCTACAGTCGTTTTGAAGCGATTTTTAAGACTAATCTTTTTTAAAAGTCGATCATCAGCTTCTGTAGTCTTTTTTCGCGCTCCTGACCCTTCCTTTCGACCCAGTTTTAGAATACTTTTTTAAAAAAGTCGGCTACTGAGGACTGAGCCTACTCTAGCTGAAATTTTCGTATCGTTAATCTATCGCATCGAAACGCCAAAATCTCGCCCTTATCCGCTCCGTTCCTTTTTTTAAGATTTGGCATCTTTTCCAACACAACAAACTAAACTAAAAGTATAACTTCTATTTATACTAAGATATTGTCCTCTAAAACAAAGCTCTACCTACGCCATACGGGATCGTAAAAACCTTTTTTTAAACTTTTCTGTTTGTCCGGATTTCACTGTTCGCCACTGTATAATTGAATATGATAGCGCAACTACACTTAACATAAGATGTAAACATAGGACCAGCCTGCCAATATTGAGCTCGTTATTTTATATACATATTAGGGATGTTGCGAATATTCGCATTCGCAATTGCGGAGGTTCCGCGCCTGGCCTATTGGCATACGTATATGAAATTTAAAAATACATATGATGTCAGTTTAACTCTGTCAGCTTTAAATTCATATTCAAGAAGAAACGTCGAATTGAATGATTCAAAAAAAATTTTTTTTAAAGTGATAATATTTATGTGTCAGAAGAGTGATAAGGGAGAGGTTCGCCTATTAATCGCGCTAAGATTTGATAGTGTAAAACCCTGCTAGAAGAGTCATGAGTGCATCGCCATAAATATGGATAGTTTAAAAATCTTCCAAATGTTTGCTGGGTTATACCTATGGCATAGTGTACAATCAATGGCATATACACGGATACTCGCATGTGACAATAAATTTGGGTCAAACATGAATTTGAATTAACTCGTTGGTGAAGGGGTGGAAAAAGCAGACTCATTTGGCGACATTTTGCAGCAAAACCCGCTTTCAGAGAAAACCCTCGCCTTTTATGAAACTTGGATTATGTACATATGTATGTATATAGATGGTAAAAAAATAAAAGTATGTATGTACATACTACATTTCAATATTTCAATTGTTTTTCCTTTTCGTTACGATCGCCATGGCGAGCCAAGCATTAAACTGGTCGACAGCTGGTATTTTTTTATCGTCATTTATAACTTACTCATGCTGATATTTTCTATATATTTACGTACAAGTGTCTGTCAGAGACTTGACTTTTGGAAACCACTTTCATTGCACTGTTCAGGTGTAGCCAACAGAAGATTTTAGCAATGTACAAATTTTTAATGCCAATTAGGGTTGTCAAGTGGCCGTTATTGACGCGGCCAGGCCGTTAATTCGAGATTGAAATACCATCAAGTTTTTTCGAAAATAATTTTGGAATTTAAACGAATTTTTTGTCTTTTTGGGAGGCCGATTATTATTCATTTCAACTTGGCAACCCTGATGCCAATGCTGATATGAACATTCAACATCAAAATTGTATGTAGTTATGAAGCCAAGTAATGTTAAAACTCCAACAGAAATTACTGACCTGAAGAAAATATGAATATGCATATTGAATGAAAAATATAATCTTTAAAACGGTCCCTAAAATAAAAGTTTCCCAGAGAGAAAATAAATATTTCCTTGAGAGAAAACATAATTTTAACACCTTTTCTTTTCATAATGTTGTTATTACTGAGTTTAAAAAGAGTTTCTGACTTCATGTTTGTTTGGGCCTCGGGGCCTGAGCGCCAAAAGCCTATATTTTTGAATTGAAAATAAATTCGTATCCTCCCCTTCTACAAAATAAATTTACATTCTTCAAAAATAAAGGTTATGGATCTAAAGCAAATTATAATTTAATATTGCGCCCAGGGCGACCGCCACCCTAGCTACGCTACTGAGCAAATTACAGTTTTTTAAAAATTTTAAAATGAACTTCGGAAATTTTGGTTTGCATATAATTTCTACAATCCCTGTAGAAATTGCGGAATTACTATTTTCCACTCCAAAAATGATCACTTAGAAACAGTTGTAACTTCCAGAAAAATCAGCTTCGATTTTGGATTTTGTAATAACTATTATTTTTACGTAAAGCTGTCAAAATAGTCTTCTCCAAAATGCGTGTTGAAACAAAAGGATTGAATATATTTACGTGTCGAAATTATGATTTTTGAAAAATCAGCATAGTCTGCTTGTAGTTCAACCCGTGTCAATTGACATTGTAAGGCGTGCCAAAATTGGTCTGTTATAAAAATTAGCTGGGTAGTGATGTAGGATAGTTTCAATTGCTGTGCACGACAATGAATTCAGTTTTTCGGGATGCACTTTCGGCCACAACAACAATATTTTACACCGAGCACCCCAGATTCTTCAACTTTTAATCCAAATGGGCCGCTGTTGTCTCAGATGGTCAGTTTTATAAACCAAAAAAATTATGTATTTCTTGAAGAACGACCATTTACAAAAACGTTTGGATCATTTTACGCGTTATTCTACTGTGTATTGCTCCATTACTAAATTTTCCCTTCATAAATAATCGCCGTCAAAGGTCTGAATTACCATTGAATCACCTTATACATATCTGATCTTGAAGCTCCTATCCTCGCTCAGGCCTTGCATAGGGCCTTAATTCCTCAATGTTGAAATAGTTTTTTTGTAAAAGTTCTTAATTTTCGTTATTGGTTTTGCCGTTCGTAGCAACAGGTTGAACGACACTACAAAAAATCAACAACATAACTTGCCAAGTCGTGAGAGTCAAGTCAATTCAACTCACAACCATGCAACAAGTGTCAAAATTTCCATATTTCACTTTATGTCGGCGATAAGCGTTCAAGCAACATTACTCGCAATACGAACAACAGCAGCAACTTTCATATAACTTTGGCAAAAAGTGGGCGTCTTACAACAACAATAACTGTATAACTGTCAGGCGCTAGGTTGAGTTTGGATCCAACTTGGCTTTTTTCGCTGTTTTTATTTTTATTTTCAAAGGCTTTTTAGCAGTCATGAAAGCGAAAGTTTTTCTACTCTGATTTTTACTGCGATTGCCCGAAGGGAGGTTGGAGGTTTCTTATTGTAAATGGTTATTAATAAACAATTGTTTTTAACACGTTAACTATTTGTCAACTTATAACTAATACATACATATACATATATGTGCAATGTCTTTTGTTGTATGTATTTGTGATGCTTTTAAATTGAGTGTAGTGTTTTGAGTTGAACAATTCAGCAAAATTATTTTTATTGCAATTGAAGGCTATTTTGTTTTCCGTCCAGAAGGTGAATCTGTTGCGATTGTTATGATTGTTAGCCAAGTTGCTTAATTTCATCTCGAAAACTTTTGAAATGCTTTATATTTTGAAGTGTTTATCGCTTGTTTCTAAACCTCTGGCTTGTATTTGCAGATTTTGCGGAAGGTAGGCGTTATCATTTATACGGCTTTGGATTATAATCTACAAGCAGATGAGCAATGTCAAATGTCTCAAGAATTGGAGGAGCTGATTACTTATATGACGGCCGATGGTAAGTAGTCATTTCATTTTAATACCTCAGCTCAATTGCAGAAAATTTTGATATTATTCCACAAAAAGTCTCACTTACGTCGAAGCCGAACATTGAAATATTTTTTTTGTTTCGTTTTAATGAACTGTAAATTTTCAAATAGCAACGAAACTAAAAAAAAATTATTTCTACGCTCGGCTACGACGTAAGTGAGACGTTTTGTTCTACTGCAACGTCAGCGTTGCGTATATCGGCATGATATTTTGGTGGGAGGTGGGCTAGGGTAAGTAGGGTAGTATAAAGATGAACAACGTTTAGCGGGTAAAAAAGTGCAGCATCTGGGTAGAGCGATCCAAGCGCGCACTTTCAACGTGAAAAAACTCATAAACACACTTCCAGCCCATTTTAAATTCTTAATACATATTCTGAAAGCTAATAATTCAAGCTTTCATATAAGCCTAAATAAAAAAATATTCAAAAATGTGTTTTTCCAAAAGAAACAAAAACATTTTTAAATTCCAAATTTTTCTACAAATAAATTTTTTTAAACAACAAGGTATTTTTTTGGTAAAGATCATAAAAAACTCTATTGGAATCATTCATTACAATTCCTAATTTACAAATAAAATCCAAGTATGTACATATGTACTGAATTTTCAAAAAAAGACGTCCGTAGAAAAAATGACGACAATTACCAATTTTACACCTTTGTATCTTAAAAACTAATTATGTTGGAGCAAAATCCTACCGGAATTTAATCAATCGCTACTGGAACTACAAATAACCAAAAATTAAACAAGATCGGAGTACAAATAATTTTAACCTGGTACGCTGTATGTGCTTAAAAAATAGTGGGAAAATTTTTTTTCGATACTTCCTTATGTGTACAACAGAAAAATGGAAAAATTTTAAAATACAATTTTAAATAAGAAAGAATGCAGTTTTCTTAATTTTTTTACTCAAATTCAAAAAAAAATATATTTTGTATTTCTAGTAAAAACCCTAGAAGTTTTTTTCTTCTTTGGATTGAGGATATACTCGAAATCTCCGATTTTAAGCGTTCCAGAAGAATATTAAAACATAAGTTTTTTGAACATGTCTAATGTGCATATATCTTTCACTCGAATAATCTTTAGTGATCGTAAATTCAAGTTGGGAAAATGATTTAAAAAAAAAGTATTATACTTACTAGTTATTATAAGTCCATCTCATCTGACGACAATTGTTCTGTATATCGGAATTGGTTACGCTGCCAAGCGAAACGCAAATAGCTTTGCATCGAATTGTTTCTTTAAATATTTTATTTTCAGATTTTCGTTACACATTATTTTCCACAGCTATAGCTCAAACTTGAATTATACTTATTTTTTTAATAGTTTTGTTTTAATGAAATTTAAGAAAAATGTATAGAATGACAGTGTTCTCCAAACGTCAACATTCTGCGGAAACCTTTTATATTCATGTAAAATTAATAAAATTTGTATATGTTTAAAAACAAGTTTTCGAAATATGAGCCGGGACAAATTCTAATAGTCGTCAAAAAACAATTTTTATAACTTTTAACTTGTAACTATAACAATAATATAAAATTATTCGCTAGGTTGTTATAAGTCAAATTTCTTTTAAGTCTTCCCAGTCAATTTCCGCAAATAGCGCAGAGACCTGTTCTGATTCCATTTCAGAGGTGCTTGGGAAATGAAATTGAATTTGAAGTTTTTTTCAGGATCATGCAAAACAAGGAAATCTGTCAAATTATTGGAACTATAACAGCTCAAGTTTGAAGTTAAAAAAATACCATATCATATTCCGACAATTAAGTGTAGAAGAGCTATTGAAATTAGACTTCAATTCAGCTTCCGAAGTAAACCGGAATCAGAACAGGCCTGATTATTACGATAATGTTCATAGATATTAGACTCCGATATTATTAATTTATGTTTGATTATTAATATTTTAAAGAACCTTTAGAATCTCGAAGGAACAAAGTCTCTAAAACTGTTTAAGTAAACATACATATGTGCCATTTACTGTAAAAATCGATTAACTTCATATGATATAAAGTCGACAAAAACAAGAAGTACGAATTAAATTTAAGTTTCCAAACATTGTGTAGGTATGGTGAATGAAATATAAATTTTGACATTGGTGATGTTCAACCAATGTCTTAACCCGAATTTGTAAAAAATACAAAAAGTAGAGTTCTAATAGATTACTGTAGCGCATGAAAATTAAAAAGTGTGAAAAGTGGAGTTAACCGATTTGTGCAGTGAACGGCTCATATATAAATGAACAACGATTTATATATTTGAGGATGTTACAACTTTATTTCGTGGTCGCTGTTTTGAATTGCGTTCGTAGAGTTTTTGCACTACGTCGCATTTTGAGTTAAAAATAAAATAAAATCATATCAGAAAAACTTTTAAAAGGTGGGGATAGTCAACTTCAATAAATTTAATACAAGGAACAATTTAATACATTCATATGTGCTTCAACAATGGGAATATATGTATATTACACTGTGCGACAGCCAAAAAAAAAAAAATTACTTGACATGTCATTCGTATGCTACGTTCCATTTTTGTTAAAATTCATTTCTTAATTTTCTTTTCTGATTCTTATATTATTAGTTTTTATAATCCTGCTATGTAAGCATTAATTTACAGAAAAAAAAAATCAAAATAAATGCTTTGGTTTATCCCGAAAAATGCAAAAACGTCAATAAAGGTCATATATACTGTGCTCATATAATTAAGTCATCTGAAAGAAAGTAATTGAAATTGTTGAATTTTTGGTGTGAGTCCTATTTTTTTTATTAGTTTAGCTTAATAATGAGTAGGAGAACCTTTTTGTCTCATAAATGTTGAGATTCGGTTTGGCATGCTGCCTACCAGGCGTGCACATTGGTCTGGACTAATTCTATGCCAATTTTCTTGATTAACTTGCCACAAGCTGCTTTACTCGCGGGTTTTCGTGCTGCTACGACTCGTTTGATTATGTTTCACAAGTTCTCTATAGAATTTAAATCGGAACTTTGAGGTGGCCACTTCAGAATCTTGGTGGATTGAATGTCCAGCCAAGATTTGACAAGTGGAGATTAATGTTTTGGGCCATTATCAAGCTGGAAAATCCATCTCAGCGGAAAATGTTCGGTGGCCAAATGTTCCCTTAGTATATTCCTAAATAAAAAATTTTAATGTATGGGTTGCCAGGGCAACCGTTGATGTTAAAAAAAAACATCAAAAAAAGTCGTCGGTTCGCAAACGGAACACTTTTTCAAAGGCCAACAAAAACATTTTTTTAGATATTTTTGGGTTCAAAAATGGCTAGTGACCTCAAACCTTACAAGAAATTAACCATTTTATTTTTAAATTAAAGCTAACCAAAATATCAAAAAATCGTCGGAGCCTTAATTTAAAAAAAAAGTTTTCGTTTAAAGTTAAAGGTCAAAAACAAATTTTTTTAAATAATTTTTGGTTCAGAAATATGTAACTTCCGATTTAATGGAGACTCCACTTTTTCGTTAAATGGGTTTTGTAGATAAAAAGATATACAGTAAATCCGAATCTTGAAATAAAATTATGGTTTTTTGGAAATGCCAAACACACATTTTTTTTAAATATTTTTTGTGTCAAAAATTGCTTGTGACCTGAAACTTTATCGGAAACGAATAATTTTCGTTTTTAGCTGAAAGCTTATTTAAATGCCAACAAATCGTCAGACCCCAATTTTGAAAAAAAAAGTTTAATTTTTTGTAAATTTAAGTTAAAGGGAAAAAAAATTTTTTTAAAATATTTTTGGGTTCAAAAAACGCTTGAGGGTGCAAATTTTATCGGAAATGAACAATTGGCTTTTTAAATAAAAGCCAACCAAAATGCCAATAAATAGTCACAGCCAGAATTTCGAAAAAAAGTTTTCGTTTTATATTATTTTAAAAAATGTTTTTTTGGGTTTTAACTTAAAATAATATAAGAAAACTTTTTTTCAAAATTCCGGCTCTGAAGAATTTTTGAACAAAAAAAAATATTAAAAAAATACTTTGTCGGCATTTAATATAAAATAATAATAAAATTTTAGCTTTTTCGGAAATTCGGGCTCCGACGATTTATTGGCATTTTGATTAGCTTTTATTTAAAAAAACAATTGTTCATTTCCAACAAGATTTGCGGTCTCCAGCAATTTTTGAACCAAAACTCGATTCGGGACAACAGTGCAGCGGCGCGCAGTATTTTCAAAGGTGCGCGGAAGAATTAATTTATTTGGGATAGTCCGTATTTGACTACCACTCGGAAAAAAATAGTTTTTGAAAGGAAATTTGACGAGGAATTCCATGGTATTTTCTTTAGCTTCATATCGAATGGCGTTCGCTCTATAAGCTAACTTTAAACAATTGATTTATTATAAAAGATATTAATTTTTCATTTAATGCCCAAGGCAAAAATTTGACAAGAAAGCTGATACTTTTAGCTTTAATACGACATAAAAAAATAATTTTTTCATTAAAATTCACCGGAGATATAACTATTTGAATATGACCGTAAAACACCAAAAAACGTAAAACCTTTGACCTTCGCAACTAGATATCTCTCGATATATTCGACAACAAAACTATTCCTGATTTTTGTGTCCACTAATATAATGTCTAGAATATGTAAAGAGAATTTGGAGCTAGTCAAAGATGTGTTGGTCTGAAAGTGTTTGGTTGGAACGTCTCATATGTAAGTATTTTTTTAGGAAATTTTGTGAGGGGCTTTAAAATTGTTTTGAACTTTTATTTACAAAACTTTTACCGTTTTTTAAATTGCATGCAATTAAAATAGTTTTAATACATTTTTAAAAATTTGTTCGCACAGTATTTCAGAGAGTTTTATCAAAAAAATTAAAAAAATAAACAAGGTTTACGGCCATGTCCTTCTTTTAGATAGTGCAAACAAAAAAGCTTTGAAATGTCCTTTGGTCCATACAAAACACCTAATGAATGGATGCGAATATAACGGCCACTTTAAGAAGCAGAAATTTGTTGTTGGTCACCATTATCCTTCTTTGAGATCTATATATGTACTCGACGGTAAACCCATAATCTAGTGTCTTGTGTACCTTAGGGTAAATCCTTAGTTGAAAATGTTCCTTTTGTTTTTATGAGTATTACCGTTTAAAAATGAATATGATATATAAATCTTTTCTTCACAAATTTTTAGACTCCTCAGATGATGATTGTATAGACGAAGGCATTGACGAAGGCTACAAACGTTGGGATGATGAAAATGATGATGACAAATGCAATGAAACCAAAGAATTGGATTATGTTTTGAAAGTAAGTACCCATATATTCATTAAACTTCCAGTAAGACTAAAGGCTGGATTATTAACATTTTTATATATTTATACATATCGGTCATTCTTTTAATAAACGCACACTTTGACGTTTTTGAGCATTTTTTGAAACGAAATATCTCAAAAACTATTGGAGATAGGATAAAAAATCATTTAATCATTTTTGTTAAAAAATACTCTAAATTTATAAAAAAAATTAAAAAGATTTAAATAAATTTGTTAACACACTAATTTTTTTAATTAAAAAAATTTTTCTTAAAATATTTTCAATATAACACCTTTTGTGTTTTTTTATTTTTTTATATGCTCTTCCCCAATTAATCCTAAGAATGCATGTGCTTTCATATCAAAATTGCCGCCATAACTTTGGAAACTACGAATTTTTTAATGATGTCGCGCAAAAAATTCGACATAAAATTTTTTTTATATTATTTTGTGTTATTTTTTTTGTTATGTCATTTTTAATCAGTCCTAAGAATTATCTGCATTCAAATCGAAATTACCGACATAACTTTAGAAAATATCATACAATTCACACAATTAGACTGATGCGCGCCTTTATAAAGAACTCTTATTTTCCAAAGCTATGGCGGGAATTTAGATTTGAATGCAGATACATTGATTGATTGAAAATAATATTACAAAAAAAAAATATTTATGCCGAATTTTATGTTGAAAAAACATGGTGCGCGTCATCAGTAAAAAAATCGTAGTTTCCAAAGTTATGGCGGGAATTTCGCACATGTATTAATTGGGGAATAGCATATAAAAAAAAAACAAAAGGTGTTATATTGAAAATGTTTTGAGAAAAAAATTTTTGTTAATTAATGTTTTAAAAAATTTATTTAAATTTTTTTAATTTCTTTTATAAATGATTAAATGGTTTTTCATCCTATCTCCTATAGTTTTGGTTTCAAAAAATGTTCAAAAACGTCAAAAAATACAAAGTGTGCGTTTAATAAAAGAATGACCGATATGTATTTTCAGTTAGCTTAATTTTTTGTTTTTTTGTTGAGAATTTAATTATCTTGCACTATAAGTAACTACGATCGTTTTTTGTAAGAACTCTTGATTTATTAAATCTCTAAATTTTAATCTTATCCACAAAATTTTGTAAATTGACCTAATTTTAGTTAAACTTTAATGCGAATTAAAATTGCGTGGCTTGTTTCGATTCAGTTTTCCCACCAGTCCACCAAGCAAGACTATTTAATATCAGATTTGCGAATAAATAGCAGGTACGCTAAAGCCGAAGTGTATTTTTGTGCAACTGAAAATTGATTTTCTTTTTCCCAAACAAATATGAGTCCATTGTTACCATTGGTAATTTTAGTTTTTGCATGAAGTGCATTGTCACACGGGACACTTCCGCTGTAGAGTTTATACCCTTTATTAAGGAAAATAGTTTGGTTTGTTTAATTTTAGCCTTTTCTTAAGTTTATGTTTTAAAGGTTCAACCTACAATCATAACACATTAATATGAAAAAGTAGATATTCATAACTACATACAGTCGCTCCAAGTCAAAGTCGGACAACTAATAAATGTTTTATCCTTGATAAAAATTTAAACTTAGAGCTATTTAGAAAAACAAATTAAAATATTTTTTGAAAGCAAACTTTATCCACTTTTAAAAACAGGATCTCCAATTTTTAAATAATTCACTGAAAAATTTTTTTTCAAACAAAAAGTTAAAAATAAGAAAAGATTTATGTTATACAGCCGCCAGTTTACAGTGCGTAATTTTTTCTTATCCTTTACTTTTTGTTTGAAAAAAAATTTTCAGCGAATTATTTAAAAAGTAGAGTTCCTGTTTTGAAAAGTGGATAAAGTTTGCTTTCACAAAAGTATTTTACTTTGTTTTTCTAAATCGTTTAATAGTTTAAATTTTTCCCAAGGGAAAAACTTTTGTTAGTTGTCTGACTTTGGCTTAGAGCGACTGTATGTACATATTGCTAACTTGAAAGTTTTCGTAAAATGTCAAAATTAGATTTTTCGTTGAGAGTTCAAGCAAAAACAATAAAGGGTCCTTTTGTTTTTTTTTAATTTGAATCATTAAGTTGTGAGTTTAACTACTTATTTCTTTTTTAACCTTCTGCAATCATTAGAAAATATTCATATTTTTAAAAAATTTGTCCTACATTCTTATGACTTATCTTTAAAGCATCTTAACCAGTTTTCATTGCATGTGTTGCCTGGTTTTATCTTTTACCACCTTTCCAAGTCTTTATTTCTGTTATTCCATTGACGCGCATGTCCATGCACATGGCTTACGCACGCACGTTTTTCAAATAGTTATACAGACAAGTGCTCTGACCGGTTTTCGTTGACTTTGCAAAACAACAAATCATGCAGTCATGTCCGTACGGCAAATGATGTTATACTTTAATAGGCGACTTGGTCAAAATTCAACATCGCCTAGACAGAAATGTAAAATTAAAGGAGATTTCTTGATTTTGGAACAAAGCTGCCCACCTATGCCAACGAGTCCTAGTAATGAGTGATGCTCAAAAATCATAAAATTCGGACGACTGGCTTTAGGAACTTCAAAATAAAAACCGTTATAGTTTAATACCCTTTCACGGATTTGGAAAAAAAAAATTTGTTCTACGCAGACTAATGTAGCTCGTTTGAAAAAGGTATCGTTACACAAGATATGACTATTTTGTCTGAACAAAAACTTTTTTACAAAGAAACTTATTTTTCCGCCCTTCAGCTTTTTGGCAGCCGTTTTTCTTATCCTTAAAGGAACTAACAAAAGTCCACCGAAGTGAAATCATAACAACAGGTTTCTTCATATTAGATGAGTACCACAATAAAAGGACCAGAATTCGCTAAGACTGTAGCAGAGAGTTTGTGGCATCACTATGAACTATGATCTATGTGAGGCAATGCGGCTGCCATCCAAGTTTTACTTATTCTAGACTAAGGAGGAGGTACTCAGAAATTCAAGTAAAATTGTGCTCGTTTTTAAGTGGAAAGAGAAAATCAGGTCGGCTGCCACGCAGAATGGACCAAGTGAAGTCTGTTTAGCTAATATCAAAGAAGAGGAGAAATAAAATATCTGCGTAAGTCTGCGTAAGCTTGCATGGACCAGGGATGTTGCGAATATTCGCATCCGCATCTGCAAGCTTTCGCATTGATTTAGACATCTGCATCCTCTACCGCATCCGCAATAATCAATGCGGATGTTCATGCGGAAGCAAATGTACTACAGATCGCGATGAGTAATTGCCGGCGCCGCAATGCGCGTTTACCAAAAGTAGCGGTAAGTCGGTGCCAGGATTCGGCACGTTTGTTCTTTGTTACTTTGTTCAATTTTTGAGTATATTGTGAATGTGAATGTGAATATACAGTCAGCATTGTGTGTTGAGCGATATGTCGGCAGCAGTGTTGGCATGTGGCAAATGTCGCGCGACATTTACGACGTTTACGACTGTAGGTCGTAAACCTTCGAGCCTTTGTGACAAACATTGAGTTTACGACAAATAATCGGAATTTATTGCATTTGAATTTTCAATGACATTTCACGATTACCTGTAAGGAGGGTTCACATCATAAAATTGTTTTACGAACATTTTCAAGTTCCAAACAATTTCAGTGTTGTGAAATCGAGGTTGATCTGGAGTTTGCGACATTTGTGACATTTACGACAGTTTACGACGTGTGACTGTCGTAAACCTAAAAATCCATGTCACATACCAACACTAGTCGTCAGTTAATAAATAATTTAACAAGTGAAATTACAATGTCACCACCGACACAAAGTGATATTCATCAAGTGAAGATGAGAGCGTAGAAATACCAGAAAATGGTAGTGCTGAAGTTAAAAGAAAGTCTAAAAGGAATTGATTGCTTACCGCATTAAATAAAGAGCCGATTTAGATGAAAATTGTGGAGCGTTCACCGAAAAAAGTTAAAACTGCTATCACCAATAGCACACAGACTTTTATAAACACCACCAGGCAGTGTTCCTAGTGAACAACTGTTTAGTAGCGCTGGTCTAGTTTACGAACCTCTGCGTAATGAACTTGACCCCGAAAAAGCGGCAATTTTACTATTTATTAACTTATCCAATTTTTAACTTTTAATAAATACTTAATAAAATTATTAAAATTTACTTTTTTTTCTTAATTTCTGCACCCATATAATGTAGTACATATATAAAAATTTCTTATAAAATTATAAAAAATCTTAAGATCCGCATCAAATTCGCATCCGTGGATGTGAACCTTCAAAAATCCGCATCAGTATCCGCGGATGTGAAAAAATCTGCATCCGCAACATCCCTGGTATGGACATACAATGCATGTATGTACATAACTTTTTATGAATTTTTATGAAAAAAAAAATATGTCCAATTATTCGCCACATACAAATTTGATAATTAAAATAACAAAACGCTTAGATGACGATTTTTTTCAATATCTTGCATTCTATATATATCACATATCGGAAATAGTTAAAATCAGGGACGCCGGAAGACCTGTTGCGTGTGCTTAAAACTCCTCACGTGTGAGACTTCCCCATGTGGAATTCAGCATGGGAAACTTTAATTAAACACGGGAGTTTTTCGCGCAATTTTTCATCATACTAGGTATCAACCTATCAGCGCGCGATTTTTGCCGAACGGTAACTAACTGCTCACGTTAGTTATATGGGCCTATGGACAAATGTGTTTGCCGTAACAAAATATGTACTTCTGACGAAATAAACGTTTTTTTTTATGTACACAATAATCCCTGAGAACTTTATTTTAGATATCCTATATTACTTTTTCAAAATCATGATTCTGTTAGACTATAAATCTTCAATTTAAAAATATCATCTCAACGAATTCCACACCCTCTTTTAAAACGTTATGGCACCCCTGGTTAGAATCCAGTAATTTCTAACTATTACAAAATTTCCATAGTGTTAAGAACTATAAAAAGGTAGAAAACGTAAAATCTAGAATACTTGCGCAAATTTTAATGAATTTAAAAAAAAAAAATAAATGTATTTGTCGGTACATATTTCGATATCTTTAAAACTAAGGCCCACAGAACAAAACTGTTATATGTACATACTTTTATGTCTACCCATGGAAAGTTGAAACCAAATCGGAAAAAGTCATATTCCGATTGTTTTAAAACATTTCAAAATGGCTCAACGGTTTTTTGAGAAATTTACAGAGCCGATTTTAAAAACTGTTTTGCATAGGTTTCATGAGTGGACCCCTTTAATTCAAAATCTTGCACCATCCTTTGTTTTTCTTTTTAGAACTTGATATTAGCATGTCATGCACAGTTTAAAAGTTATCATCTAAAAACTTGTATAACCTCATTAGCAGATTTCTTAGATATTCTGGTATGCTGATAAGCCTGTAATAATTATCAGTAATTAACATCTCAAAAAATAATATCAAAAAGGATGAACATTGAGATAAAATGGATAATAAATCTTATTGGCTATCCTTGATGACCATGCAAATCTTTTTTAATGTTTTGGCTTAAATCTGCATAAAATTGTTTGGCGAAATTTCAGGTTTTGAGCCTGAATATCTCATGAACGACGAGTATATGAGGCTCATTAGGCAAATATGTATAAGGCACAAAATCACGAAGGTGGCGAATTTGCTTTGGCAACTCATAAAAAAATAAATCTGAATGAATTTTACTAAATAAGCATTTAATACTATTGAAATTAGTCGGATATATCTATACCTTAAAAAAAATATTTCAAAAATAAGTAATTGTCATTAATTTAACAGAAAACAAGGTAAAAAAGTCATTTCGGGAACGCGTCCGAAACACCAACTTATAACTTCAATTTACTTAAAAATGTATATGAGGCTCATTAGGCAAGTATGTATAATTATTTTCAGTCTTATCCTAAAGTATTCTCAAGTAAAATCTAAAACAAATCGGAGGAGGTCGTGTCCCGGTTGCCGTTAAGTAAAATTTGGAATCTCTCAGTATCTTTTGATCTGAAGATATTCCAATTACATACATATATTGATATCATTGCACATTCCCAGCGATTTCCCTGCGACAACTTGGTTGACATGGAAGATCTGGCGAATCGAATGGGATCAACTATCAACGACGACATAATCGAGTACATGTTATCCAGTTAAAAACCTAAATTCAGAAACATGATTCTGGAGATTTAAAAAAAATTGATTTTTGGTGACCGTCGCAATTTCGAACCATCAAAACTTTTGGGCTCGAAATCCCTTCCTCGAAAGGCAAGCGTGTAATTCTGTACTAGGCATAGCAAAATTGGTATGAGGTCGTCTAGGATAGAGGAAAATGGAAGGTTTCTTTATGACCACCTTACGTGGCTTATTGATCACAAGAAAATAAATTAATTAGACGTAATAGGGCCTATACACGTTCAGATTTTTCATACTGTCTACCGTACGTTCGCGTCCTATGGTAGAATTTTTTCGTACGACTTCCCTCAGACGTTCAGATTTTTTACCAGATTTTGACAGGTCTGATGAAAAATCTGAACGCGTGTGGGCCCTATAACGATTCTTTCAATTTTAAAATTGGCGAAATCTATTATGATTTCAATATGATGATTAATGCTGTTTCGTTACTTATTTTTTGTTTTATTTGATATTTTCTTTAAAAACGTCGGTTTATTTGTCGCGCAACATAAAATTATATTGAAATTCTAACCGTAACTATTTACCGATTCAGGCTCCATACTAGCAAAAACTGCAACAATTCTATATAACACACGTACATATATCGTTGCCTGAATTCTCTTATGCTCCATTAGCATACGTTTTATGCTTATCTTAAATACATGTGTATGTAACTACATATGTATAAACAAGGTTACCTAACAGCATCAGTGTAAAGTGAAAACTATTTTCATGAGTCTTAAGAAATTTAACTGCTCGTTTTTCATCTTAAATTCAAAAGCAAAACAATGGAGAAAAATGCAATTACATACATAGTACATAGTTTATTTGACACCAACTTACAATCTTATTGTTAGCTAGTCGTTCTGATCGCATCGTCCGTATCCGATAATATGTATGTATGTATTTCCGTATGTCTACTGTGTATTGTGCAGTGTATTGGCATTGTCATACAACATTGCACAGAAACGCGTCCGAGTGCATTCGAATGTTGCAAGCTCTTACAAGTTTTATCAATATGTATGTATGTATGTATGTGCTTGGAAAACCCGTGAATTAAATGAATTACGAGTGTAATATTTGTCGTAAGTGAAAAAATGGCATTTTCTTTACGCTTTGGTGTGTATTTTCACACATGTTGGTACGAGCTGTATTCTCGGCACAGAATAATATGTCATTAAATTTTAGATTTTTGTGTATTTCTCAATAATAATCCAATTTATTTTTTATTTTTTTAGGTTTGCAGTAACCATGTGAAACCAACTGTACCTGATGATCACTATAAAGCGGTGTGCCGTGCTTTGGTGACGGAAACAATTGAATTACGAATATTTTTGCAACAAGTTTTAAACGATGGTAAGTAAAGTAACGCTTTGCTTTTGTACTAACGTACTATGACTTGCGAACATATATATATGTACATAGATATATATCATATATCTATTGTACATATCCTAAATTACGGTCGAAGGCGTTCAATTAATGCAGAACTTCTATGGCTAGCGAAGCTGGTGTCGAAGACCCTATGCCTTCGGCCGCGGCTTAGAGTCTGCCAGCAGACACTGATCTACATTTTTTACTATGACTTGCGAACATATATATATGTACATAGATATATATCATATATCTATTGTACATATCCTAAATTACGGTCGAAGGCGTTCAATTAATGCAGAACTTCTATGGCTAGCGAAGCTGGTGTCGAAGACCCTATGCCTTCGGCCGCGGCTTAGAGTCTGCCAGCAGACACTGATCTACATTTTTTACAAATTCATTCTAATGGCATTCTTATACTTGGGATTGCCATCCCTAGTTACAACCCAACAATATTAACCAGCGGGTTTCAAATTCGTATCACCTTGAAATGTCTGTAACTTTGCAAGGAAACATCACAGATCACCACTTTAAAGCTGTACTAAATGATGCTTTTGTCAAAAAATAAGCTGATCGACTTTCTTTGAATCCTATACATGGCCTCGAAAGTAGACAAAACACATTATGTTTTAGGTACTTAACCTCATCATCTGAAATGATGGATCAATTTTGAGGATAGATTCGGATTCAGCGCAAAAAATTACTTCGAAAAACGATCCTCTTCAGCCCAACAACATTTCACCTATTCATTCAGATACATTTTTAGTAAAAATAATTTTTCCGTACAATTTACATGTAAAACTAACAGGCTTCGGCGCCACCTTATGAAATTGAGGTACAGAGCTGAATTTTCGTGAACTTTTTCTTCATATAATAAACTTACTTTTTAAGCAACAGCACCTTGAAAACAACAAAACGTTTACTTAAATTGTTAAGATTTCATTCATATCGAAGCAATCGTCTGAATAATATGAATTGATTTAATTTTTCTTTAAATTCGTTCATCAATACCTAGTAGTGATGGAAGCGTGTCGATTTTTGGAAATACGATACGAATTACAAATTTCAAACACGAACACGAAGTGATAGTTTTAGTTTTGTTTCCCTCAGTTCATACAACATCGCGCCACCTACCGAAAAGGGCAGGACAACTTCTGCCGGAACAGCTAGTTTCATATGAAAATGGAACAATGTTTAAGACGATTATTTAAATGAAAAGCTATCAAGAAATTTTTTGAGGGTCCATTTCATTTATTATTTAGATTTTGATTTTACTCTTAGTAATGGAAATACTTTTTGCAATTAGATCCATAACATTATTATACCAAACTTTTTTTTTCAGACACTGAAAACCTACGACTTAAAGCGGACTCCCAAACTTCAAAGCAGGAACTTGCGAAGTTGGGATTTAATGATTGGGTAAGCTATTAACATATAATATAGAAATTATTAAAATAAAGTTCAATACATCAACATTAAAAAATATGTAAAAAATTGAACTATAAAATATCAAAAATCTGTTCAATGGAGTGGAATTATTTTATTAGAAAAGATAATATGACAAGCAAGAGAGTTAGTGATGATTTATCCGTCGCGCGATTAAGTTAGTACGATAGAATCAAATTAATATCTGTTTCGTTAAGCTAAGATACACAGATGAAAACGAACATTGTGTGGACCAAATTAGTAAGCCTTAAGTTTTTATGAAAAATATGCTACGCAATATGTATAGTATATTGGGTTATTTACAACACTTCTCGAAATGAAAGTTTTCGACAAATCAGTAGTCATTAAAAGTTAAAATTGTATCTTTAATTAAAAAAATAGCATTGGCCACAAAACCGTAGAAGTGTTTTCGGATTACTTGCATAAATGTGCAAAATTTTAATAACAATTCTAAGATCAAGATAAAATTCAACATACAAGGATATTCTCCATTACGAATATATGAGTGATCAAGTAATTTGCCATTTTTGCAAAAACAAAAGAAAATTAAAAATTTTTTTTGCATATCATGGCTGTATCCGTCATACATTAGTTCCGCAAACAGCCACTAGTGAAAATTGAACTTAACAAAGGTTTTGAAAATCGAGTATGAATTCACATTATTTAAAAAATTTAGACACTGACGTCAGGGTTATCAACTCGTACAGAAGCAATCCTCGGCCTTCACAAATTATAATAATTTATACTTAAAATCGAAAACTTTTTTTTGTTTTGGAAATTAAATTTTTTTGTGGCACATATTTTATTTCACAAAATTCATTGAATTCCCGACTTTTTCCGAAATTTTTGAACTCCTACCAGGCTTCCGGCTTTGAGAGCCAAAAAGTTTAAATGCAGAATTGAGTCTAATTTGACTTAAAAAAAACGTAATGAACTTTAATAGTTCTTCTTCAACTTTTTTCGGAGATAGGCGTTTTTTTCTGTTTTCGCGGCCGCTGATGTAATTTTCGACACCCAGTACGTAAGCGTTTTGTGAATTATGTATATGTGATTGTTTTTGTGAATTGAGTAACAAAATATGTTAGCATTACGTTTAAGTAATTACACAATTAAAGTATGCATTGTGAAAATAAAAGAGTTATAATTAAAAAAAAATAGAAAAAAGCCTCTTGAACGTGTGGGGCACATTTGACTCCTGCCAAAAGCGTACATCTGTATGAGCCGATGTGCTAGGTGCTAGTGCTCTCAACGAACCATTGTAGAGTAATTAATTACTTTGTAATATTAAATTAATAATAATAATAATAGCGTACATCTGTCAAATGTGACCCATATTTATGTTATGTTTTTTAAATGGATTTTTCGTTATTTCTTTTGAAATAAATCGTTTAAAAAAAAATTAACTACGTAGTTTCCATTTTAACGAATTGTCAAATTTTTTAGTCCCATACTTTTTTGAATAAAAGCAATTTTCCTCATAATGTCAAATGTGCCCCTTTAAAAGTCAAATGTGCCCCGTGCCGTGATTTTTTTTTTTGATAAATCTAAGAAAATACGGTGATTTAATTTTTGTTTTAAAACTTTTTCGCGGTTTGATGCCGAATAGTAAATGTTTACAAATCAATAACAATTTTTAAAATCCATTAATAGTTTAAGGAAATATAGGCCTTTAAAAAGTGTCAAATGTTCCCCACTTTCCCCTAACCCTGACTGATGTACATTCATTCAACTAAACTTTTAAAATTAGTACAGTTTTTTAAAATTTCATAGTACCACCTTTTCTTTTTGAAAATTTTCAAATGTACTTATGTATAGGATTGTTCATTGCAAATGTACAAGTTCTGAATAATTAAATAAATTCAATATGTTTTTGTGCAATATTTTGTGTTTTTTTAGGACATATTTGCGTGCATATTTTGAACTTTTTTGGAGAATATTTAAGCGCTTAAAATCAAACCAATTATCGAGTCAGAATATGTTTGTACGATAAAATATCATTAATAGACTGAAAATAACTTTTTTATTGAATAAACATAATTTTTGTGTGTATAAATTAACCGCACCAAAGACGTACCAAATGTAAAAAAATGGTAAAATCATACAATAGTAGATAACTTTGAAGAACCGTATCTCAGCCAATTTTTATCAAAAGTACTTTTGTGGATCACCATTTTGACGAAAACTATGTCACCTTTCTTTTTCGTGAACCAATGACTCTACTCAAATCCTCTCAGAAAAAAGTTTTACACGAAAATTTAAAAAAATTCAAAAAAAATATAAATTTTTTAGTTTCTTAAATAGTTTTTTGTAACTTATTTTGCTGATGCTTGTAAAATCAATCAAAATGTAGGTAAACGTTCAAATTACCAATTTGAGGACTTATGTATGTTAGATATGTATATTAGGGTGGTTCTTATTTAGATTTTCTGCGAAAATCAAATGAGACGCCCCCCAATCGGTACAGGATAAAAAAATGTAAAAAATTTATTTAAAATTTTTACCTTTAACCCATTCTTACCCTATTTCAAAGTGAAATTTAATTTAAGTGAAAATCAAATGCGAGGTCCCCCCAATCAGTTCGAAACAAAATCAAAATATTTAATAAATTTATTTAAAATTTTTATCTTTAACCCTTACTGACCCTATTCGAAAGTGAAATTTGACTTAAGCGAAAATCAAATGCAACGCCTTTCCAATCAATTCGAAACAGGATAAACAAACTTAAAAAAAAATATTTAAAATTTTTATCTTTAACCCTTACTTGCCCTATTTCAATGTGAAATTTGGCCTAAGACAACAGTTTGTTCAAATCTGTAAAGCAATTTCCAACTTATGTATACTGATTTTTAGAAAAGCTATATCCGCAACTTTCCATGAATATATCTCGGAAACTAGATGCGAGCGACATTTATTTTTGATATATTCTTTTCTAAAATTACTTACTTACTTTTTTGACTTTTAAGACATTTAAATTGAACAGTTCTCCAATTTTTTGGTTATTTTTATTAATTGTGGATATTTTTGAATGCGACACACTAAGTTCTTTAGCAATCTCTGCAGACAGTAAAAGACTTGATCAATTTGAAAAGCCGACTAATAAAATCAAAAACTTACGTTAAGTGTATTCAAATTACAAATAAAATTCATGTCACTTTAAAATGGCTGTAACTTTGAAAGGAAACATCACAGATCACCACTTGAAAGCTCATTTTAAAGGGAAAGCTGATCAACTTTCTTTGAATCCTATACCTTGCCTCGAAAGTAGACAAAAAACATCATGATTTAGGTACTTAACCTCAAATATTTCAGAATTCTGACATGATGGGTCAATTCTGAGGTCAGATTTGGATTCAGTCCAACAACATTAATCACCTATTCATTCAGATACATTTTTAGTAAAAAAATAATTTCTCCATACAATTTACATGAAAAACTAACAGGCTTCGGCACTACCTTATAAAATTGAGGTACAGAGCAGAATTTTCGTGAACTCTTTCTTCATTTCATAAACTTAATTTTTAAGCAACAGCACCTTAAAAAAAAAACAAAATGAAAAAAATTTGAATCACCCTAATGTAAAGAGGTGCTTGTCGAAACAGCAAACAAAAGTTACTTTTACATTTTTATCTCTCTTATACATAAGTATACTGTATACATATGACTGTATATGCCTGTACATACATACATACATATATCTTGCTCTCATTTACCTTTGGTCAGCTGTCATTTATTCGTCGCTATCAATCAATAGAACAAAAAAACTTACTCTCATTAATGCAGTATCACCTGTGAAAATTTATTTGTTTGCGTAATCGATTTTTTTAAACAAAGTCTAAACAAATTATAAAATTTGAAATAGTTTTTATACACGCCGCAGTCGAAGTAACGAAAACAAAGAAAATGTAAATCCTATGAAAAAAACCCAGAGAATAACATTCTTTAAGCTGTTGTGTATAGTTGTATAGATATTTTATTTGTTTTTGTAATTTTTTGCTATTGTTTAATTGTATTATAGACTTGATTATTGTACAATATGTCACGTGGTTATCCAACAACGAAATTATTTCTTAATTGATTTCATTTTTTTCTAGTAAATTGAACCCCTTATCAAATAGAATTTTGATTTTCGGTGCTTAATACGGATAATTTTGCATAAAACAGTCAAAAACCTTCAGAAAAGAGTTTTGATATTTTTTTGTTAAAGTTCATTTTCTTAGCTTTAAAATGAAAATAAAATCAATTTTCTAGCTTTAACGGAACCGGAGTTATGAATTTTCGAAAGTGAGCCTCCAAGCCAAAAATCACGAAATTCTCAAAATTTGAATTCGCTCGCTCTATTTTGAAAAAAAAAATTTTTTTTTTAAATCCTCGAATACGTGTATCTTTTTTTTCGATACAGAACCCATAAAAAAAATTTCAGCCTAATCAAAAATGTCGGTCAACTTTTGTCAAAATCCGTTCGGTTTGTAAAAGAACGTCCCATATGTATGATTTCATAGTTAATAAGTGTATTTTTTTACTATTATTTAACATCTAATCTTTAATTGCGATAACGCAACGTTTTTTTTTTTAAATTACAGTTGCCAACTCTTATCGGTGACTTTTTTTACTACATATGTGTATGTATGTATGTACAGGGCATCCGATTTATCTTGAGACTTAGTAATAACTCGAAAAAAAGTTTCGAACAAAAATTTAACCATTTTTAAAAAACTAACCGATTTTTTTATTTAGGTCATTTTGGGGTCAACTTTTTTATTTTAATAAAGAACCTATATTTTTATTAGCGAATTCGAATAATTGACAGCAAAATAACATATGTATGTGAATACATATATAAAAAAAGTCGAATTCGGGTCAAACAAGTTAGAAGTACATACATAAAAATCCGCTTTGATTTTAAATTTTACCGTTGCACAAAACGTAGTCGGCGTTGCAAACGATAAAAATCACATATGGAATGGAAAAAGGCAAAACGAAGAGTGTCAAGTGTCATAAAGAATCTAATAGTACCATCCGTTAGTTTTTTTTTAAAAAGGGTTAAATGTTTGCTTGAAATAATTTTTTTTTATAAAATATTTAATTTTCGAAATATTATTTAGTCTCAAGAAAAAACGGACACCCTGTATGCATAAGTACATATATAGAAATTAAATTAAGAACTATTCTTATTGGGAAGAAAAAAACTTTTCGAAACGGCCTTGTCATTGCCACGAGCATAAAAAATAAAGCGGTGGAAGACAGTAACAATACCACACAAATTTGCCAAATTTAAACGAATTCTTTAATATCTTGATTAGTGCACTAAAAAATTCCATTAAACTATTGTCCGATACAATTTGACACAAACCTTATTGCCATTACACCGTGGGGTGTGGCTCCGCCCAAATAACAAAAATACTTAACTTCAAATTTTTTTGATGTTTGACATACAACATTTTTTGAACAGTTAGCTCAATAAAATAACAGTTAGAAATTATTTTCTAACCAGCCAATTTATTATACGATTTGCAGTTGAACTTCGTTTTGACTCGCCAACTAAGCTTGGAACGAAGCGCACCCAAGAAAATATGTAATATCAAAGGAGTTACAAAAACAAAGCTAAACAAACAGAAAAAAGAATTTTTGTTTTGATTTGTTGCACCTTTTGATTGGGCTTAAACGTCACTGATGAGTCCTGTCTAGTTAGTATATTATAAAGGGTGCTCAAATTTGTGGAATATTTTTAAATTTTAAATAAAAGACATAAATTGTGCAAAATTTGTATTTATTTTTATTGGAAAATAAAATACATTAGTTCCGGTTAATAATGAAAAAGAACGTCGCTCAAGTAACCTCCTCTGCTAGCTCGGCAAGCTCTCAATCTTTTACCAAAATTTTGAATAACTTTTTCGTATAGTGATGGTTCAATTAGTGATATTTGCTCAATGATGTTGTCCTTGAGGTGTTGAATAATTTGAGGATTATCCACATAAACTTTATTCTTCAAGAAACCTTATAAGAAGAAATCTAAATATGTTAAATCGCATGTTCTTGGGGGCCAGTTCCAATTATTTTCTTGAAAAAATTCTCATGTTCTTGTTTTTCTATGGTCCAATTAACGAATTTGCAATATTTTAATAAAGAAAAACACGTTCTTCCTCGTGTTTTTTCTTAGTTAAACTTTTCAGATTACTTATTGTTTGTATTTTCAATATTTTATTTTTTTGCATAAGTTTTCGAAATTTTGTGGCAATGAATAGTTTTTTTTAGTAAAATTTCACATAATTTATGTACATACATACATATATCTCTTGTACTTCTTTTAAGTTCGGTTTGTACTTCTTTCAGTTCCAAAATAGGTGGCCACGTTAGGTATAGCGTATGTTTCCTCATAATTTATTATTCATTGACATATTTGATATCGGTCCAGAATTTCCTGAACCCACCCCTACCAAAAACACTATATATGTATGTAGGTATCTATAAGTACCCTCATACGTATGTCTAAGCATACGATTTTTAAAACAATCTTAAAAAGATTATTAATTATAAATACATAGTCTCGATTGAAAACAAAAGCACTTTCGACGCCTACATCAAACGGCTCGTATCTTACTTTTCATCGCTGTAATACGCGTAGATATTGCATAACGTACACATTATGCAAATTTTCTCATATAACAATAAAAACAATCATCACAACAAAATAACAATAACACTAGCTTACACTCAAAATGTTCCATTGATAAGAGGTTACTTTTCTTATGTACTTTTACCTGCTGAAACCAGAAATCAAAATAAAAATTTTTTGAAAGGTACAGTTTTCGAGATATTGTGGTTTTTTGAATTTTTTCGACCACTTTTCACATTAAAATTCATATCTAGAGCTACAAATGCCCAATTTAATCGTTCTTTGTACAAAATTAAGGGTATTAAAATGAAAACAAACGCATATGAGCGGGTTGGATTTTTTAAAAAATCAAGATTTACAGTTGATTCAGTGGCCCCGAAAAAATATGATGAAATGAAACATTCTTAGCTAAACATTCTCATCAAAGAAACAAAAAAAAATCATTTTGTAAACTAGGGTAATCAAGAGACAAAACTAAAACACTCGTATTTAATCGAATCAAATAACCATAAGCCGATTTTCACGACAATTTCATGTATGTATTTAAATATATTTGATTTGAAGCGTTGGGTTACCGCTGTTGCTGCTCCGCATTGTTACAATGGGGTGCAACCGAATGCATCTGTGTCGTCAAAATCCCATAACAATAAAATAATGATTATTTTATTTTTCAACATAGAGCAATGCAGTTATTTTTGCTTATGAGAAGTTGTTATATAACGAATTATAAAATAAGTAAAATAATGAAAAAAATTCATTATCCCGAAAAGTAATTTAAAAATGTAAAAGAAACCTTTTTAGAGTTGAAAAAATTGAAATACTCGTACTACCTTAGCAAAGCCACAACTGATGACAACAATTGAAACAATCTTTCGCTGCAGTCATAATGAGAAGATGACAACAGTGACAAAAACAACGGTGCAGATGGTGATCGGATTGAAGTTTGACAGAAGTCAACTTAAAATTTGACAATATTGGTAGCAACAACAACAAAGAAGCAGCAACTGCCACTTACTGCGCGGAAAAACAATTTGGTTTTGCGGCTTTAAACGAACTTAATTGAGGCTCGATCCTTTGTCAGCGTTGGCAATAATATGCTACAGACGTGCGCTTTAAAGCACGATGAAAGCGATATCTCATTTATTTCTCTTTTGTCAGTTTTTTTTTCAAATGTTGCATTACTACTCGTACAAAGTTGCAGCTTAATATGATAATGACGATGATGATATTGATGATTGTGAAATTTCTTTACTCTTTGTCAAAGCATTTGTTGCACAGTCGGTTATTTATGTAATATTTATATATATTTTTTCTCGTATCGTCGTCGTTTGTTTGTGTATTACTTTGGTGATATTTGTCGTTTTATGCCCCAAATTTGTCGTTTTGTTTACAGTGGCCACAGCTTATTTTATGCAGTGCACACTTTTAACTTCAACGCTCTATAATTCTGAAACTAAATGGAACGTAAAAAAATATGATTTGAAAGAACAAAAATTGTACCTAATTTAAAAAAAAGTTTATTTAGTGTTTAAAGATATTATTTGATATTTTAAAAATAGAAAATTAAATCATACTACTGTAGCTGGAGTATCTTCTCCATCAAATATTTATTCCAACGGTGGGGTTGATGTTGGAGCTACATTTTCTTATGATGAGCTTCCTTAATGATTGAAAAACTGCTGACTACCACTGGCACATTTAGTATCCGATATCTCGTTATTTGACGAATATTTTGAATTCTTTGATATTCGTTATATCTAAATATGCAATTTTTTCTAAGCACAACGGCGATAAAATCGACAGTCGTCGAAAACCAAAAACGACTACGATGATAAAGGTGAATATAAAATAACCCCCAAACAAATAAATGAAATAGCAACCAATGTTTGGGCCTTTAATAATAGCCCAATTCACGATCCGGTGCAAATAACAATGCATAATTGTGCAATTGCAAACCTTTGCAGCGAATCGTGTGCGGTTTTTTTATGTTTAATTTACATCGCTTGTTGCAAAACCAAAAAAAAAAAACAGCTGATTTGGAGAAAAATACATTTCTCTCGTTTCACTTTTTTCAATTCCTTTAGGCCAATTCACAATTATATTCTATTCTGTGCTCTTATTTTTTTCATGTCAGCTGACTGAATATCGAGCAGTGTAGCATTTGCATTTGCTACAAATGCTATAGGGTTTTACTGTGGCATTTTTGCACCAACGTAGCATGTGCAAATATATATATTTTGTTTTTGCGATTGCAAACTTTGCAATAATATTTTGCATATGCTCTTTTGCAATGTCATTTGCATCGGATCGTGAATTGGGCTATCTTTATATGGGCGTTTCCACAGAAAAGTCCACCCTAATGAAAAAATTGAAAGTTAACCAACACTTTTTTTTTACTTGTATTATTAAAGAGAAATATTAAAAATTAATTATATTAAAGAGTTCAAAAGTTTCCTTAGTTGCTATGGCGAGATATCGTGGAAAAGATATGATGAATTTGACTTTTTTTTATATGAGGGGCGTGTCATCGCCCTTTTTTTTAAATCAAACTATGCTAAGAAACTTTCTCAGACCATATGAAACATTTTAAAAAAACCATCGGTAAAGTCGTTCAGAAGCTGCACGATCACAAACAGACGCACCAACGATTATATACATAGGCCACCCTAATTATGCACTCTAAATAAAAATTTATTAGCCTAGGCTTTGCCTCTTGGTGTTGTATTTGCGTTAAATAATTTTTTAACTAAAAATGTTCCAATGGAAATTTAAGTAACGTAACGCCAAATAACGTAACGTCAGATACTAAGGCTAATAACAAAGTAACCGAGCAAAATTTTCAAATTTTATAACTTGGAAAATTAAACTTGGGTTATTTCAAATCCTTCTAAAAAAAGTTTTATACAAAAAGACTTGCCCAATTCGCAGAGTTTTGCAATTTTGTAATCCAAGTCAAAACCCACTTCTGTTTTTTGTAACGTAACGCCAGCACATATTTTTGCTTATATCTTTAAGTCCTCAAGGCCGATTTTTGCCAATTTTTTTACTTAATATAGTGCTACTATGCAAATATAAAAAAACCTTTTTAAAAATTTGACTTTTTCATGTTTTTTTTAAGTATTTTTTCGTACAAATGTCACGTTACGCCAGATTGGAAATGCCCATATATATAATTCTACAGTTCATGTGTATGTCACTGAACTCCCCCTAAACTGCTTGACCGATTTGAATTAATTTTTTTGTATGCGTTTTGGTGGCGCCCTGGATGGTTTAGATTCACAAATCATACCCCTATATGGGCCATTTAGGGTGGCCCTTATACAAAAATATTTTAAAAATAGCATTTTCACAGAGACCACTTAATTGATTCACATGGAATTTACACCACGTGGCTTTTATAGTAAGAGGCATATTTTAAGTCACAAAACTTTTGCTTAGGGTAGATATTTAGGGTGGCCCTTATACAAACATATTTTTAAAATATTTAAAAATCATATAAAACGATTCACATGGTAGGGATAGGGATAGGGATAAATTTTAGATGGTACACAGTTCACCGGGTCAGCTAGTATATATGCATAACTCCCAAAAATAATGAAAATAACAATAATAACCCCTTACTTTTATGAAAAATTACTTTGGCTAGCGAAGCCGGTTTTGGCCCGACCCGCGAAGCCAGTGTTTAATCTATTAGAAGATGAAATTCCTGAGCCATGACAAAAGGCCGCCCACTTTCCCCAACTTATGTATTTATCTAAGAGTTAAATAATTAAAAAGATTTCATTGCTATGTAAGAGTAACATTACAAATCTAAAAAGTTAAAAAAAGGACAACGTTTGTAAAAAGCAAGCATCGGCTTTTTGTATACACCTCTCTTAGGGGAAGAAAAACTAAATTTACAAAGATTGGCGTGGGAGGTCAACTACCATGCTGCTCATTTTTTTATTCACTTGAACCTTTTTTAACCAATTAAGTTCACGATATTTATTTATTATATTTCCGATATTTTGAGAATATTCAAAAACAAATGTGACTGAATACATATAGATATGGATATTATTTATTTATTTATTTAAAAGGATTTATATAATAATTAATTACTATATAAATAAACTTAGCAGTATTAGCTTCAAAGGCTTTCGACTGCTAGATATGAATATTGTGTATACATTGTACACCTACTATACATTGGTTGGAAAAGTTGATCAGCATAAATCCCCTATCTGAAAGTACATATATACATATGTACATATGTATGTATCTCATCTCTGGAAAAAGAAACAAAAGACCGTGTTATTAATGTGATAGACATTTGGAAATGTATGTATGTAATGAAACATTGAACCAATTTAGAACCATTTTAAAGTCGATCATTTGTATGTTAGTGACTGACTGCATCTGTTTAATTGATGCTTCGTGGCTTTGTCATTTCCTGGCTGACAATTTGTTGTGCCGCTTTGATGAGCATGACTTACGTTGTTTGTGTTGCTAATGTATTTGTTGTTGTCTATCTTTAATGGAGCTTCACTTGTTGTTTCTGTTTTCTGGTTGCTACCGGCTTTCATTAAAAGATGCTGTTGCTGCCATGTAGTTTTGTTTTGGTTTTTAGTGCTCGTTCTCGTTGGTTGCCGTTAAATTTTGCAATTTTCCGGCTGATACCTGAACACCTACCAGTACCACACCTTTTACTCAAATGATTTTATTGTGGGCGTCCGATTGCTACGATATTTACCATTATGTTACGTTGTTGTTGGCGTTCTGCATTGTTGAACTTGATCGTAGCTCTTCAATGCGATTTCTTAAATCGCTTTTAGCGACTCCGTCTGGTATTAATTTTGGTTTGGGCAGTTCCGCAGTATGTGTCGCTTCTGCACCGCCTTTAACTCCATGCCTTTTTCTGATGTTTATTTTTGTTGACCGTTCATGCGTGTTTGTTATTGTTGTGGCTTATTTTGTTGCATTCAAATAGTTTTGCAATTGCTTATCTTACCAATATGGAGTAGTGATTGTGTTCATCAACATCGTTAGAGATCTTTGCGGAAATATTTTTTTTTATGTACGACTACCTATATTTTATGTTGAATGGGCCTTAAGGGATTATATTAGAAAAACTATTTCATTATTCCAATAGACTGGTGAATTTCAAAAAACCGATTTTGAATGTGACCATTGCCACCCCAAGCTCCCTTATGGCCCGTTTTGGGATATTTTTCCGTGAAAATTTTGCCCCAGTCAAATTCCATTTTTCCACTGCTGGGAACCCTAAAAATTTTTGCTAAAAAAAATTTCGCGGGTGATTAAGAATTTAGGTACATTTGACAACGCTTGCAGGTGCTAATTAATCATTCGTTAAAACACTGATCTGTGTTAGGTGCTTGCTAGTCATCGTTTATTCATACAGGGACGGTTAGAGGGAGAAAAAAATTCCTTTCTTTGAAATAGCAAATTTATAAGCCCCTGGAACCAGTCCCTCCTCAAAAATGTCAAAATAGCGTTTGTAAACAATAAAGATTTGTTTCAAATCAACTTTGTCTGAATCAGCTAAAAAATTCCGCTTATCAAAATGTTTTTTTATTAAATATTTTATCTCAACTGAGCAACATTAAATTAACCACTTAATCATTTTTGCAAAAAGCATGAACTGGAAATATGGCGAACACTGCAAGTAGGTCTTTTTCATGTTTCCGAATGCTGTAAAAAATAATTTTTCATAAGTTAAAACCGGACAAAATTTGCATGCTGCATGACAAAATTAATACAATCCTTCAGTATACTTCATGACCTAATTATTTCATTTTATTTTTGAAACAGGCGCGCTTTTGGGTCCAAGTTATCGATGAACTTCGACGAGGGGTGCGTTTGAAAAAGAATAACTTCTCCAGAGCGCCCATTGAGTATGAACTGACGCCATATGAAATACTAATGGAAGATATACGGTCCAAGTAAGTTGTATTTTTGCTTTTATTTAAATTTTGTTCACATTTTTAAATCTCTTCAATTAAAATAGAAAATATCAATTGCGCAAAGTAATGATTAATGGAGATATACCACCAAGGGTAAAAAAGGATGCCCACGCTGTGATACTGGAATTCATCAGATCTCGACCGCCATTAAAAAAAGTAAGTCAGTTAGATCTACTTATTTTAGATCATGTATTCAATGATTCAATGTACTCAATTCTAAAGTATAAATCTGAGGTTACTTTGAGCCATTATACAGGGTGGTCCGGTGCTTTAATTTCAATTCAATTTAACGTTCTTTTATCATGGTTCTCCTCGTAATTTAGGCCTCTGAACGCAAACTTCCACCGCCACTCAAACGTACACCATCACCACGCGAGCAACTCATGGACTCAATACGCAAAGGTCAAACGTTAAAGCACATTCAACCACCGTCACAGCCCAGGCTACGATATCGATGTAAGTATTATTTGGTAGTTACTATTTCTATAGATACTTTACCAATGCTATAAGTAAAATATAGCTTACAGCAGTGATGGCATTTTCGGTACATTTGCGTCCTGAAAAATCTTCGTCAGTATATTCGACAAGTTTTCAGTACATTCGGTACATTTGCTGCATTTTTAGTACATTTGGTGAATTTTAAGTACATACTTTCAGTACATTTTCGATACTTGTGAACATTTTATAATAATGACCTTCTTTTATTAAGTAAATGAAAATAATCGTAATGTGCAGATTTTGTAATTTAATGTGAAATATATATCATTTTACTAGGGTTTTTTAGATGGGAAAAGTGAGGACGTTTTTTTTTTTTTGTTAGTAATTTGAAAAATTTCGTACATTTAAGTAAAATAGAGTGTTCAAGACAAAAAGTACATTTGGCCTCTAAAAATTACATTTCAAGTCTTGCTTCAGTACATTCTCACAAAACCCAAATGCCATCACTGGCTGACACACTTTACGAAAACTCGATCCAATTTGATAATTTTATTTAAGAATTCAGCTCCAATGAATTCAAGCCGAGAGTTTTTTTCTTATTTTGATTTTGATAATTTTTTTTAAATGTAACTATTTCAAGTTACTTATGTATCTAGATTCTTTTCAATGTTGGCCTTATTTCAGTTGTTGTGTTCAATTTTGCAAAGTGTTTAATTCTTTCTTTTTTTTCTTGATACGATCGTTCCCTTGTCATGTTCGCCTGAAAATTTCATCGTTTGTTTGCAAATAAAATAAAATTGATTTTCCACACAAGTGTCCAAAAAGAAGCCAAAATCAAGAAAATGGTGCCGCACTATGTAACGTTGTTGTATTTTCGTTATATTTAAATTTTTTATGATGGGACAAATTTTATGTAAGCAATAAATAAAAATATTTAAAAATCAGTTATTTTATTTTTTCACCACTTCGAATAAATAAAAAAACTGTGTTCAAAATTTAATGGAAGCTTTAAACTTTATTGTTTGTATTAATATTACCTATCAATGCAATAAATTTTGAAAATCAATAAAAATTAAATTTCGAATGCATTTGCTATTGCGTTGTCTCTGCGTTTTAAATGGTCTCCGCGATT
This sequence comes from Meiosimyza platycephala, assembly GCA_963662105.1. NCBI lineage: Eukaryota > Metazoa > Arthropoda > Insecta > Diptera > Lauxaniidae > Meiosimyza > Meiosimyza platycephala. The sequence goes on along the minus strand of OY759210.1, from coordinate 57,613 downwards.
TGAAATTGTAAAAAAAGGTACCATAATCCCCTACATTTTTACGTGCAAAAAAAATGATTTTCTTTTATAGTATGTATATTTTCACTTCAAAAACAAAAAGTTATGAAGGACCATTAATGTTGTGACTTGCGATGAATTGAGCGGAATAGTGATAGTTTCTAAGCCTGATATGTTTCTCTTTTGCATAAATTAGTTGAGAACGCATGCATAAAATGAAGCAAAGCAGAGCCAAAATTCTTTATTCTGTTGTGTGACTTTGTGAGTGCAAAATGTTTCTATTAATTTATGTATGTTTTCTCTTTGCATTTTGATAAGCCAGCACAATACTTTGAAAAAACACTTACTGATTATATGACAGTTTTGATAGAGTCCTGTCAAATTCAGTTCATAGAATCTTAAAACGTAAGTTAAAATTATACCAAAAACTGCAAACAACAAGAAATGCACTATTGTCGCATTTACAAAAAAAAATTTTACTTCTACGCGAAAAAGCGGTACAAAAGTCAATTTCTGAACGCAAGAAGTAAACATCTATTCGCGAATTCTTTTAAATAAACATATGTACATTTCAATTTTCCTACAAATTTATTCTAATTAACTCATTTACATATACAAATGTGTATTTTGAGCAAATAAAACGATTTTTGAACAAAAAATATCAACGTTAATATAGTGAACAACCTGTATACTGTGAACAGACCTTGAAAAATTAATTCACTATATCCAGTCACGACTGTATAAAGAAATTCTGTGTCATAGATTATGCAGAATGACCGATAGGTAAACTTTTTTCTTATTAATAACGATACAAAAATAAAAAAAAAATTGACTCAGGTCATTTCATAAGGTAATTTATAATCAAAGTTGAATGCTTTGAAGTTCTTTTATTTTACATATGTACATACCTTTGTATGTAAGTACGTAACATATGTGGCGAATATCCAATGTGGCTTACTAGATCTAGTCCAACCATACGACGTTATACAACTTAAATTAGTTTTACAACACAACCAAAATTTTAATTTCAAAATTATATTTGTTTCTGACGTTGCTGATTTTACAAATTTCAAAAATTTTAAATTTTGTTAGAAGTTCCATTTAACGAAATGAAAAATATTTATTTTTGATACCTCTTCATATTGTACACAAAAAAACATGCGTATATTTAATATGAGTTACATCATTGCCTACATCTAGGCAACTTTTATTATTAGTTTTACAACACAACCAAATTTTAATTTCAAAATTATGTTTGTTTCTGACGTTGCTGATTTTACAAATTTCAAAAATTTAAAATTTTGTTAGAAGTGCCACTTAACGAAATGAAAAGTATTTATTTTTGATACCTCTTCATGAGTTACATCATTGCCTACATCTAGGCAACGTTTATATAACACAGCGCGTCAATGTTTGAAATCTCGCGCGCGTACACCTACATCATTTATGTACTAACATTTATCGGTCATTCCCTCTAACAAACTGTTTTGAAACGAAATATTTTAAGAACTGTGGGGAATAAAATAACAAAACATAAAATAATTTTTTTAAATACTTTAATTTTGTAAAAAAAAAATTAAATAAATTTGTAACATTAATTTTTTTATTCGTTAAATGTTTTTCAATATATCCTCGACATAACTTCTTTCTTTTATTTTCTTTTATTTTATTATTCAATCAATCCTAAGAATCTATGTTTCTGCTTTGAAATCAAAATTCCCGAAATAACTTCAGAAAATATCATACAGTTAGACTGGTGCGCAGCTTTATTAAAAAATTCCCATTTCCCAAAGTTATGTAGTCAGTATTTGAAATAAAATATAAAAAAATTTAAAAAAGAAAAAAGATGTTAGGTAAAATGCCTATTATCTTTTTGCTCTACTAATGCAAGCCATTATATTTGAGTGTCTTTAAATTGCTTCACTCAGAAGAAAATGTACAAAAATACAAATCTCAGCTAGTTTTTTTATCAAAAAATACTTTTGTTGATCACCATTTTGACGGAAACTACGCCACCTTTCTTTTTTGTGAACCAATGACTACCTAAATCCACTCAGCAAAAAGTTTTACTTAAAAATTTAAATAAAAATTTAAAATTTTCGGTTTTTTCAAAAAGTGTTTTTGATTTATCTTATTTAAAAAACAAGTTTTTTGACTTTACAAAGTGCCATTTTGATAGAAAATCTGATTCTCTACAAAATATTGTGGTATGTATTCTAATAAAAATGTATAGTTTTTGAGTTATAGTTAAAAAAATAAAAAATAGATAAATTTGATAATCGCACTTTTGGAAATAAAAATAAAATGAAAAATATTAAACATAAGCAATTTGTACATTTTCTTCTGAATGAAGCAATTTAAAGACAAAGATAAAAGTCAAAGTCAAAGATAAATGGCTTGCTTTAGTTGAGCACAAAGGTAATAGGCTATATAACAGTAAAGAAATAATTTGAAATTTTTTTTAAATTTTTTCTCGGAAAAATATTTAAACTTAATTTGGAATTTCAGAAAATAAAATTTTAAATTGCATGTTTTATGTGTTGTAAAGGGTGATCCAATAAGAGCTTCCTACTTTATTTTTTAGGCCCATAAACCGAAATTAAAACGTACACCAATATCAGCCGGCTTCAATTCTTGTACGAGCTATATTTTATAGGCCTTCAGACCAAGATATGCCACAATGATCCAAAAGAGATGCCCAAAGCCTGAGATCGGCGACGAATTGATTGTTCACAGTTTTCACGAATACTCTCTGCTACTGCGGAAATATTCTCAAAATTACGGGCTGTATGCACTCTGGTTGAATGATGAATAGTGTAAAATTGGTTCGAAATTTTGGATGGTATTACGAATAGTGCGCTCAGTTGGACGCTCATAACGAACAAAATTATGTTGAAGAATATTCTCTAACTGATGACTGATTTTGGTAGTAAGTAACCACAATCAATAAACGTTATTCAGGAGTAAGTCTATTCATGATTGAGTCGTATTGAATACTGAACACAAACGTCATATGGACTAACCATTTGGCTCATGACAGTTGTCAAAGCAACCCAGTTGGAAAAGGGACCTCGTATTGGATAACCCTTTATAAAAGAATTGAAACAATTTGATAAGTTTTTGACTTTAACTTTAACTGGTAAGCTAAACTAAACTTATTAAAACTGCACTATTTTTGATTTGCAATATTTTCTTAAATAAGAAAGCCCGTTATAGTTTTTCTAAAAATCTATATAAATCAGAAACGCCTGCATTAATTTCCAAAATATGGGTAGTATAATAAGCTGCAGTATTGATTCCAAAATTTTTGAAATCCGGCTCGTAGTTTTCGAGATATTAAGACTTTTCTGTAATTTGGGCCGATTTTTTTTTTAAAAACCGTTATTTTTCCAAAAAAAAATCGTTATTACTCTACAGTCTTATTAACATATTTATAAAGCTCAATTTATATCCTTTAAGATGATATAACATTTAAACAAAAATTTTTTACCCTTTCTCACCGAAAAAATGTTACTTTTTTTGGAATTTTGTGCTCTAACTTGCCGAAAATGCATCCAAAAGGTCTGATTTGTTGATGAAAGTTGTAGATATAGAAGAGACGAACAAAACCTTACGAGATATATCGAAAAAACCACATGAATCTACTTACAAAATTCAAATGTCCATTTCTCGAACCAAATGGTTTCTTGTTTTGGTCTATAATTTCAACCCGAAGCGTCAGATCTGAGCAGACTTTTGCAAAAAAATTTTGTTCCACAGTGTAATCAGTAATGTTGGCCTCAGCTTTTTTGTGTTTTTTATTGCTTTCTGCTTGAAGTGGCTTTCAAAATGTTGTTCACTATTACTCTAAATACCAGACACGACTGTAATTGATGTTTTGTTTATGTCAATTTCTTGAAATACATGTAAAATTGGGATAGAGGACATTTTCTTAGGAGATTTTTTATAGGTTTCAACTAAGATACTGGCGTTCGGCGTAGCTCATTAGATGCCTAAATTCAGCTCATTCGATGCCTAAACTCTTAAGCTATCTGATGCCATAAGAATCACGAATATGCATTTTTTTTGAGATACGCCCATTTCGCTTCTGAGGGCAGTATAACCTTAGAAGCGAAATAGACGTATCGCAAAAAAAAAACGCGTTTCGAGATAATTGATGTTTTGTTTATGTGAATTTGTTGAAGTACGTGTAAAATTGCGTTCATTAGATGCGTAATGTCTTAAGCTATCCGATGCCATAAGTATCACGGATATCAATTTTTTTGAGATACATACGTCTATTTCGCCTCTGAGGACTTTTTCATATAAAAAGTTATTGGATCATCCTCGTTTTTGCTACATATGAAGAAAACAGTCTAACTCTGATGTAACCCGCGGGTGTGTTGATCAAATTAACGCCGCTAACCACATTCTCAAAACTTAAATGGGTTCTTTTTGGCCATGGGTTCATCAGAATGATTTTATAATAGAAATAAACTTAAAACTCAAGAGTGTAACTATTATTTTGAGCAGGCATTTATTTGATTCAAAGTTAAAAATTTTGGCAGTGAAAATTCCATTAAAAACGGTCCACAAAATTTAAACCGTCAAACAATTTTCGATCCTATAGAGATTGATCCGATGAACGCATAATTTGACAATATTTCACGAACGAAAAGTGAGAAAATTGTTTATAGAGTAACCCTTTGATATACTAACAGTGACGTCAATAAAAAGCTCACATATAGCTTTACTCTCTAAAAGATAGAAGAAAACTGGTTATAAAAGCATGCGCTTGTGCAATCTTTATGGCTCTCCAAAACCAAATGGAAATGCATAGCGAACAAAATGGAAAATGAAGCTCAACTTGACGCGGTTTAAGAAATATGAAACTGGGTGGAAAATAAACCGACTATTAGTTGCGTTTGAAATCTCGTTGCGTGCAGGCAATGCGCGATGAAGAATTCGATGTAAAATAAAATTAGAAATATCGTGAGTGCGACGTTTAAACAGATGTTATAGTTAATAGTTTGCAGTATTAAGAAGAAAGGCACAAAGAGTGTGCATACATTGAATTAAAATAAAGGATGATAGTAGGACATGAATCAAAATAAAAACTTAAATCATGTTTCATGCATAGGTATGTACATGTATCAAAATGGTGCACGTGGAGGGATATGTGACAAAGTTTTTTGCATTAAAGCATCCCACTTTTAATGAATTTCTGACAAATCCAATGCGATTAGGCAGCTTGCTGTGTTCTTGATTTTAGATCAGTGTGTACGTCCGTAAGAACATGTTTGGCCTCAATGATCTTGAGCCTTTCGCTGTCTGCGATATTAGGATTACGGCTACCCTATATTTGAAAAATGTATTGGTCAGACAGAAATTATAAACTAGACAGTCTCCAGCGAAAAGGTTTATTCATTGTTTGATTATTTTAAGTCGTTTTCAAATATTCAAGTTCAAAGGCTAAAAGTGTTCTATTAATATAAATCTTCGAATTGCTCTGACACTAATGCATTTGAGACAAAAGTTGTAAGCAACTTTCTACGCAAAAGCTTTATTAATTAACGGCTTTGTCTCGTCAGAAGCGACCACTTGTAAGTCTGGCATTTATGTATGTATCTACGCTGGAATTCGCCTACTTTTGGTATTTTACGACTTTAACAACAGCTGGCGGAGTTTCCGCACGATATAAGACAATACCAATTATATTTCTAGTTAACAAATTAGTGCTCGAAAAATTGGAAGCGATATATTAACATAAGACCACTTTCCTCCTCTGACCTTGGATATTATGAATTGTTAAACTTACTCGAAATTGAAGCAAGTATTTTCTGATAATCTTGCCTTGTGAAAGCAGATTGTGCAAACATCCTTTTTTGAATTTTCATATAAAAAGTACTTATTGAAAACTTTAAATGCGTTTTTCTACCACTTTATGTTTTTTGAGTTATGCCAGTCTTGAATTAAATGAGCGATATGTATGAATTGATACTAAAAGCAATCAGATTACCTGAAGTTGATTATAATGATATATGCAAATATGTTTAAAAAGAGGTAATTTTTAACCACAACCAGTTTTAATTGAAAGTTTATGAAAAATAACCACATGCATACTTTTTTATAAGGTTGGTTTAAATCAATAAAAGGAAATGGCCCCCGATTTCTGGAATTGAATTGACGATACTTGATTTAATAGAAAACAGAATGTTCTTTCAGTGGAGTATCGAACTAAATAGTCAAACCAAAGCATACATACATTTGTGTATCTCAAACGATGGCATTTTCGGTACATTTGTACTTTTTTCGGAACATTTGTGTCCTGAAAAATCGTCTTCAGTACATTTGAGAAGTTTTCAGTACATTCTGAACATTTTCGAGTTTTAAGCACATTTTCAGTACATTTTCGGTACACTTGGACAATTTATAATAATAACCCATATTTTTTTTAGTAGGTAAATGAAAAAATTAAAAAATAATGTGTATGTACATACATACATAATAACTTCCTTCTGTTTTTTTTAGTAAATGAAAAACTGAAAATCAATTAATCGCAACGTGTAGATTTTGTAATTTAATGTGAAATGTATCTCATTTTGGTAGGGCTTTTGAGGTGCCGAAAGTGGAGACCTTTTCTTTTTTTGTTTGTAGTAATTTGCTTGGTAAAATTTCGTAAATTTTAATTTTAGGAAAATGGGGTGTTCAAGACAAAAAAGTACATTCGGCCTCTAAAAAGTACATTTGAAGTCTCGATTCAGTTAAATTTTGTAATCATTAAACGTTTATTTTTGCATTATACTTCATAACCAATGCAACAATAAAGGGTAGAGCTATAAATAAAACGAAAAGCCGTCTAAAACTTTGTACACTTGAATTAAGAAACTTTGCGAGTTTTATGGTCGGAAAGCAATTTAGAATTTTATATTCTTACGAATTGGTCAAAGCTTTGTTTTTATATTTGACTAGATGACCCGGTGAACTTTGTACCACCTAAAATTGATCCCTATCCCTAATCCAGCCGTTTAGTTGCAGTATAGATAAATAACCTAGATACCGACTGCAGCGCTTTGTGAAAATTCTATTTTTAAAATATGTTTGTATGAGGGCCACCCTAAATATGTATCCTACATAAAATAGCTTAATATAAAAGACACCTGGTGTAAATTCCATGTGAAACGATTTAGTGGTCTTTGTGAAAAGGCTATTTTAAAAATATTTTTGTATAAGGGCCACTCTAAATAAAAGTCTTATAACCTAAGCCATGCCTCTTAATATAAAAGATACGTGGTGTACTTTCCATGTGAATCGTTTGACCGGTCTTTGTGAAAATGATATTTTAAAAATATGTTTGTATGAGGGCCACCCTAAATATCCACCCTATGCAAAATTTTTGTAACTTAAAATATGCCTCTTACTATAGAAGCCACGTGGTGTAAATTCCATGTGAATCAATTAAGTGGTCTCTGTGAAAATGTTATTTTTAAAATATTTTTGTATGAGGGCCACCCTTAATATGCATCTTAAATTAAAGTTTTATAACCTTAGCTATTCCACTTAATATAAAAGACCTGTGGTGTAAATTTCATGTGAATCGATTAAGTAGCCTTTGTGAAAATGCTATTTTTAAAATATTTTTGTATCAGGGCCACCCTAAATTGCCCATATAGGGGTATGATTTGTAAATCTAAACCATCCAGGATGCCACACAAACGCATAAGAAAAAATTCATTCGAATCGGTCCAACCGTTTAGGAGGAGTTTAGTTACATACACACGTACAGTAGAATTATATATATAAAGATATTGATTATAGTGATACTAACAATACAGTACAAAAGAAGAGTTCTCAAATCATTCACTTGTAATGTATGCTGAATAATTTTTTGATTTATAGCATACTTAATTTTCGAATAAATCAACAAAATTTGGAAAAATATCGATTTTCGCATAAAAAACTTTGAGACATTTTAACTCTATTAAATATTATCATACAGAAGTATACAGTACAGAAAATCGATGGTTTTTTGTCTCCTCTACAACTTGCTTCATATTATATTTTTCGGTTTCAGGCATGCTTTCGAGCATAATACCAAAAACGGCCGCCAGTGGCAATCGCCAACCGACAACGATACGTTTCAAAGAAGTTTCATCTTTGAACTAATTTTTCCACAATACTTAATTATTGTCAAACCTTTAGAAACTTTTATTGGTATTTTAGAACAGAAAAAGATTAGCTTTAAACCTAATGATGATTAAAAGCATAAGTTTTGGCTCAGTTTTGATCATTTTTTTTTTTTTTGATTTCATCACAGAGAGTGAACTCAAATCTTTTGAATTTTTTTTTTATAGATCAGTGTTACCAAAAATAAATTAAATTACCAGTCAGATAAGTAACTGATAACTTAACTGATAGAAGCTAGACCCATTTATTTTTCGCACATTGTGCATTTAATTTAATAAAAAATTTTTCATTGCTATAACCATGTAGGCAAAATTAAATTCAACCTTATGCTGATTTTCTTTAGGCCAACCCTGGCTTTCCATGCTTGCTGAAGCCTGTGGCATACGTCTGGGATTATAACTTTGCCCAAGGTTTGGTTTACAAGCTTGATCCAACGATGGTTTGCTCAGTTCTTGTCAAGTTTGCGTACCAAGCCCTAGCACAACATGGGCTAACACAAATCTGGCCCATGCATATAATGGAGAAAAATAACGAAAACTCAAATTGGTAGCACATATATTAGCCAACTTAGCTAGTACTTGCTGACGCCTGTCCTGAACCCGGTGGTGCAAAGCCAAGCATCGGCTTGTCAATTCTGAACCAAGACTAAGCCCATTGTCAGTATGGGCATGCTCCTTCAAGGCTATTCAAGTAGTACATAAATGTAGACTATATTCTTACGTGAGAATAGTACCACCTACGAGAAAAAGCCTTACATGTTGTTATAAAAAGTTTCTTAAGGTTCAAAAATTGTTTAGATAACTTTATTCAACCATTTTTTGAATACTCTGAGCTTCCTCAATGAGGATAATTTAATAATTTTTTTCATAAATTTTTACGTTTGTCGACTGGCTTATCCTGAAAATATTTACTATTAAAAACAATCTTCCGCAGAGCACAGGTTGAAGACCACTGCTCCAGTTTTGTTTTTAGCCAAAGGGCCTTATACTACAAGATCCCCACCCAGTAGCGTACCTAGGGAGGGAGAGCGGGGCGAGGAGCGGCCGCCCCGGGCGCAAGGCTTGAGGGGGCGGCGAAATGGTCGTGAAATATATCTTAATTTGCTAGAGTTTTTAAATGTGAAATGTGAGGACCTTTTTTTTGGGTGAGGTAAATTAAATTTCTGTTTAGAAACTCGAAAATTTTTTTCAGCAGGGGCGGCAAATAATTTTTTTCGCCCCGGGCGCTCGATATACACGGTACGCCTCTGTCGCCAACACACCCTCTTTAAGAAAAACGTTTGTCCTCGTGTAGGTATAGGTCGACAAAAACAATTCATTTAATTTTTTTGGATCGATATCAAAGACGAGTGCAAGCGCGAGAGCGATAAAAATGTCTGTGAGAAAAAGTCAGTAGGTGGAGGTGAAACGAACTGAAATCGAAACTAAAAAAATGAAACAGCTACAAACATGTGTTGTGCTTTAGATGACGAAACTAAAAACGAAAGGACAAAGGACACATGAGCAGGAATAAAAAGTTAAAAGTGAATCAATACCTGTTCCAGCAGCTTGAATCAACGCAAAACCAGTGCAAAGCAGATGTGGTGTAAATAATAAAGGTGTAATAAATTAAAATTCTTTAAATCAATAAATAATAGAAGTTTCGAATGCTTCACATACAAATAATACCTATAACAAACACTTATCATATAAATAAAAACTTTAAACGGTTTTAGTGTGCTAATATAAATATTTTAAAGAATTAAAACCAAATCGCAAATCATTCCACATAAAGTCTTCTTCCTTACACCAAATTTTATTATAAAACGTTGCCCTTAATGTATGCAAAAGCGCCAAAATCGTTACAAAAAACGACAACCACTGGTTTAGTTGCAACAGCAGCAACAAAATCGAAAGCTCCAATATCATTTTCGTCATTATCAACAACAACAGCAGAATTAACATCGTCACGTGACTTGCAGAACCTAGTTGTGGATGCTGCCAGGGATGCAACATACTGCCCACAAGATCCTCAAACACCGCCGCGCCCAGCACCACGCCACGGCGGTAATCAACCACCGACGCCAAAACCCAGATCAGGTAATGCTTCCAGCAATCTCGTTGAAATGAAACAAGATAGACATTGAAGAAAATTATTGTGACCTGATTTAAAATGAAAAGGTTTAATGTTTTGGTTCACTCCGCTTTTAAGGCCGAGAATAGCATAATGTGAAAGCATAGACCGAACCCCCACCTTCGTGGTGAATTGCATTTACGAGTAAGCAAATGTTATTTATGTTGCATGATTGCATTCAAAAGAGAACGGCCCTTAAAGGTTGTAGCGTCCAATCCCCACTATTTTTAATAAAGGGCCTACTAAGTGGATGGTGATGGTAAATGTGTCAATGAATCACCTTTTATTATTTGTGTATATGTTCGTGGGACTAAGCACTACAAACTTAAATGAAAGTTTGTGTACATAAGGAAAATCAAAGAAAAAATACAAAAACAATTTGAGGAGCGTAGGAACAAAAACCGATAAATCTCATTTTTACTTTTTTTTTGTTAGTGATGTCAATTGGTTTGTATCTCTCTTTATCGTCAATGTAACCTGGTCGAAAACTAATAAATCTGCTCCAAATCCTTCCGCGAAATACCCGGATCTGAACATAAACCGATAAATACGCCAATCGTGCCAAACGAAGCTTTTAATTTAAGTTGATTATCTTAAATTGTTTAAGCTTGAATAAAGTTGTTTGATTGGAAACTATCTAATCTACCGATATATCCTGCAGTGTTTTATCAAAAAACGATATATCCAGTTGGTTTGTTCAGAAACCGATATGTTCATTTTGTTTTTTTTGTGTGTCTCAACAAGTATTGTGCACACGAATGCCGAATTAAGGTTTCCAAACAGTGATTCCAACATCAATAAATTGATAGATTTCGTTCGATTCTAAACTAGAAAACCATGAACTTGGCCATATTTTTACAATTTCCCACAAAAAACGAATGTGATTTATCGGTTTTTGTTCCGACGCTCTTCAATTAAGAATAAGAAAAAAATCTAATTTTCTTCAGTTTTTTACTCAAATTCCAGCAGCTCTGGTAGATTATTTAATTTTTTTTAAATGATGATGTACTCGAATATGAATAAAATTTCGAATTTCGATTGCTCCCGAAGAATTATAGAACATGAGACTTTTTTTGGACAGGTTTGATGTATATATGGCCGGTAACACACATATATGCTGTGAAAAAGTTTTCAAAAAATTCTAAAATGTCAAGTTTAAATAAGTGTGCGGTTTGTTAAAGTATGACCGATATACATAATATACATATGTATGTTGCCAAATTCAGTATGTGAAAGCTGTGTAGGAACGGAAAAAGCCTTTTATTGGAGCATTTTTGTTATATGTGCATTTCCACAGGAATCGGCATTTTAGCTGGCTTCGTTTTCGACTCTTTTTTTTGGAGCACATCCTTTAGCCAGAGTTTTTCTTGAAGCTAAGACTGTCTTGAATTAATATTCAAGGTCGAACAATTAAAATTCAGATAACTATTTTTTTAATTGCATTTAAAGTAAGAAATAATTTAAACACGGGTCGCTTCAAGCAAGATCAAGATAGGAAAAACTTTCAACCAAATCTGACAATGCACAATTATTACTTAGTGGCCGGAGAATCCAAAAACATAATGTTAATAACATCATAAAGCGAACCATGTACAGTTTTTGATGCTTTTAAGATCAAGTGAAATGTATATTTACTTATAAAATATTCTATGACAATTGTTTCTTATGTATTTTAAGTTGCTGAACACGATGAAGTCACTAATTTTTGCAAATATGCAAATGTTTTTGGGTTATTCACCATTTTTCATGGAAAAATGTCGATACAAAAAAAAAACAATTTATTTTTGTCGACGTAAAACTAGTGAAAAAAAAAATTTTTATGTTCTTTTGTGGGCTTAAAAAGTTTTTTTGACTACAAAGTCCACAAAGAGAAAAAAAAAAAAAAAAATTTTATATGTTACGGTATTCATCATTTTCCATGGAAAAGAATTGAAACTATAAAAAAAAAATTCTTTAGGCCCTTTGGCCCATGAAAAGAATTGAAAATATTAAAAAAAAATTCTTTTAGGCCTTTAAGTGACAAATAATTTAAATTATAATTTTGTCTTATGGACTTTTCGACTACAAATCTTACAAAAAACAATAAATAAAAAAACTTTTATATTTGTTGTGTTATTCACCGTTTTTCATGAAAAAAAATATTTAAAACATTGTTTTGGGCCTTAAACCCAATGAAAAATAATTTTATATATTTTTGTTTTATGGGCTTTAAATTATTTTTGATTACAAAGCTCACAAAAAAATTTTAATTTTTAATGTCTTATTCACAATTTTTCATGGAACGCATTTTATTAAAATTATCGGTAAAAGAGTTTACCTTAAAATGGCCATAAAACAAGTAAATGGCTAGGCACGATTTTGTGGATTATGTTTTTGAATTCTCCGGGCACTAAATAATAATCGTGCACAATGCAATTTAGTTGACAATTTTTTCCGATCTTGATGTTGCTTGAAGCGAACCGTGTTTAAAAAACATGAAAAGTTGCACATATGTATTTCTTACTTTAAATGCAATTAAAAAAAATAGCTATCTGAATTTTAATTGTTCGACCTTGAATATTAATTCAAGACAGTCTTAGCTTCAAGAAAAACCAAGGCTGAAGGATGTGCTCCAACAAAAAATAGATCGAAAACGAGGCCAGCTAAAATGCCGATTCCTGCGGAAATGAACATATGTCAAAAAATGGTTATTTATTAACTATTGGGGACTACAAAAAAACAAGGTCATCAAAAAAACAAAAAATATATAAATAAAATGCTATGTTGTGCGAGGTTTTGATATAAACGTTACAAAACTAGGTTAGGTTAGGTTATAGTGGTGGATTGGAAGCCCCACATAGACACTATGGTCCATAGTGATACCACATCTCTCAAGATTTAATTGTACAAAACTAGGTACAACAACATTTGGTGACATTACCTACCATTTGTACCATTAGAAAAGTGAGCGAACTTGAGCTCGTAAGCATTGCACTTTTTACACAAGCAGCATTTTGAAACTACATATGTATGTACAATATATATTTGAAGACCTATTAAAATATGTTCAGTTTAATTTTTGGCGAGGCCAAAGATAACACCCTACTATTTTGTGCTTCTGTTACGGGAACTTATTTGTTTATGTGCAATGTTCTAAATTCTTTGAAAAAAATTTGTTCAGGTGAAGAACAATATTTACAATTATGCGCGCTAAAAAGTCTAGATAGCGATCGCGCCAATTCTGCCAGATTTGATTTTCTTATCTTACTAGTACTAAATTACATATACACAAAATTTTATTTGTGCGTGTATGTTTTTTTATGTTTGCATTTTGAAAATTTTAGGGTGTACCTTCGCGACCGCGCCAATGCTGCCAGATTTTGAATTTCTTATTTAACTGGTACTAAATCAATCATAGACAAAATTTTACCTTTGTACCTAGTACGTTACTCAAAGTGGCTGCCAGCTTCCTACTATGACGGTATAAACTTCCAAGTATTTTTTAAAAATATAGAAAACATTTTTACTTTACATCAGTTATAATTCTTTGGGTCAAAATAAGACTACATAAATAAAAGTAAAGTAATATATTGAATTTTCAATATTTAGCTTTTGTTCTATGCTAAAAATTGCAAAAAAAAATTGTTTAGTCAAATACGTAAAAAGATTTCTGAAAGTTTCTTGCAAGTATTTATTTAAAAAACTGTTTATCAAGTCAATGATTAAGTTACGTTTATTTGAGTGTGAAGAAGAGAAGAACCGAGATCCAAAATTGAATTTGTTCCTATTTTTTCCAGCAATGTTCAAAATTACGATCTGCTAAATGAATATCATTTATTGTGTTTTGATGAATACTAAAAAAGTGGAAAGTGGTTCATCATGAATGATATAAGCATACATATATTACCATACAAGATTTCATTTAACACACCTCATCAAAAGCTACTTTAACCGGCAGAATAAAACTTTTTGTTAGAAAACGTTTAACGGTCTTAAACATACGACCGCAAAAAAGGAACACCGCTACTAAACTAATTACTTGTGTAGATATTGAAGTTTAGTGCGTTTTTCTTGCGACATGTCGTAACTCACACATTATTGCAGCAATCGCTTATGGGTTTTCATGCTTAGAAAATGTTCTTTTATGTTGCTTCACAGTAACTAAAAAAACTGTTCAAACAAGATGGGTTCTTGGTGACTTCTTAGGTTCATCATATTTATGAAGGTAATTAAAGCTGTATATAATTGCATATTTTTCTTAGAGCTTATGCAACTTCAATAGTATGGGAGAAGAATGTTAAGGTTTGCAAATAATGACACAGAAACGAAACTTTGGGGATCGGAGTATCAAAGCATCTCCCTTATATATCCGAATAATGAAAACTGTTTGAACAATGAGTTTTCGAAGTTAAAATTTGGACACTACTCTAGTAACTACATAGCCAGTTTAGCTACCAAGCGTCTTAATTATTTTGAAAATAGTTGAATACAAACAATTTGCCTAATAATCTATTTTTATTATTTCAAGAAGGTGATCATTATCCCAAATTTTTAACAACATATTAAGAAATTCTAGTTTATTTTCATTAAATTGATGTACCTTTCTAATAAGTACTGCATATTTGCAGCACATTTGCCGCAGCGCAAAATAATGCGAAAAAAACTTTGTTTGCAAATGCACCAATTCCAGTGTCGCAAGATAATCACACTTCATTACTAAATTGTGGTACCACGTTATGACAAATTGGTTGACGACCTCCGAACACAACACATAGGACTATTTTCGAGCACAATTCTTGGCTTTAATGTGCTATATCTTGGAAAAGAAGCAACCTATTGAATAGTTCGAAAACAAAAACTGGTAGGAGAAGGTTGTTGTTGTCTTATTGCATAAGAAAAAATTGAATAAACAGCTTCCTCTCGTTGTGTGAGATAATATCAAATATGCCTCAAAACATAATTTTTCACACTTTTTAGCAAAGATATCTCAAAGTCCTGGCGTAGGAAATAAAACAAAAAATTAGGTTTTTGGCTGACATAAATATTTTGGACCTACCTAGTCTGATCTGTGGGTATAACCAAAAACGGGACTTTGTAGACTTTTGAAGTTAGCGACCATATCAAACATAAGCTTACTGTTCTTTCGAAAACAACTCACTCCCTGAAGTTTAAGCTGCGAAAAACTAAACAGTACTTTATTTTTCATTGGACTTATTCGTTTTCGAACTTTGTGAAGAACAAGCTGATGAATATTCAGCATAGAAATCGAACTAAACATTTTAAAGAAGACCCAGGTATTACGTGAACAATATAACTTTATATAATTGGTTTTTTATTCTTGTATTTGATTGCAGTGCTTCCACCAACATCAACATCTGCAACAGCATCATTCGACACACGCTGTCATACAATTGGTTCCTTAAGGATTCAAAAAGATTATGAGGCTCATACGGCACCACGTTCTAAGCAGCGTCTTATTAAAGTGGATTTTTCACTGTTGCAAGTAAGAATATCGGTTATGATATCAAAACTT
The DNA here is from genome assembly GCA_963662105.1 of Meiosimyza platycephala. Lineage (NCBI taxonomy): Eukaryota > Metazoa > Arthropoda > Insecta > Diptera > Lauxaniidae > Meiosimyza > Meiosimyza platycephala. Next base: position 41,826 of record OY759210.1, on the reverse strand, counting down.
ATGTTTGAATGTCATTTTACATCTCTATGAAAATAATATATTTCCAAATTCAAAAGGATGACGACAATTTCTTTGACAACCCCTTGGCCACCACCTCAAATATAAGCGCATTGAGCAGTACCTCATCCAACATTGGCGTTTGTTCTCAACCAAAAATGCCACCGTACCCAATTGGAGGCTATATGATGGTGAACGATCCAAGAACGGCAGCACCATCGACAGCACTTACGATGCGAAGAACAAGTAAGTGTTGACAATTTCTCAACATAACTCACATTCGTAGTCATTTTTAGACCCGGGTCTATAGTTGGCAACAGTTTTTTGCTGTGTCTAGCATATGCAAATCTAATAACTATTGTAAATTTAGAAAAGCAGAAAGTAAATTCTTGGACAAAAGTTTTAATTATTTATTCTTAGTTATTTATTATTTATTGCTTTTTTTAATTTTAAATGTGTTGATTTTTTATTAATTTCGTTTATTTCTTATTTTCTTTTTCCTCCTTCTTATTTTTGGTTATTTGATAAAAAAGGTATATAATTGGTTTACTTTACTTTATTAAAAAAAATTAAACAAAAGCACAAGAACAAAATTTTACATAGTAGTGGCTTACTGCAATTAAAGGCACATGCAGAATAAGCATAGATACCCACACAAACGTACATAATGATGCAGTGTACAGATACACATGTACAAGGTGACGGTTTTATAAATCGGAAATTGCAAAAATTAACTTAAATTTAAAGTGAAATAAGAAAACATTAAAGCATTAAAACAAAATCTCGAATTAATTTTTTAGTTTAAAAAAAAAATGAGTAAGAATAAAAACAAATGATAAATTTTTTGCATGACTTAACTTTTTTTTTAATTGATAAAATCTCATTTATAATAAACAAACCTTCCCATCTAAAGTATTAAACAATGTAATTATTATTTCTATTAAAACTTTAATATAATCTAACAAATTAATGAAACTAAAAAACAACGCTATGACAACACTGCAACAGAGGAAAATTATACCGAGGATGAATATCATAGGTTCTTCGACAACGCTTTAGAATGTAAATATTGAAAACTAAAAAAGTTGATCTTATTTCTTTAGTCAAACTATATTTATAAGCATAACGTTGTTTCATTGCTTTTGGTGTTAGTGGACCTGAGTAGAATCTTGTACATACATAAATACATTCATACAAGGTCATCCATTTTCAGCTTTAGGATTTCCTTTAGTATTGAAACGCGTGATTAAATATTTAGACGCTACCATTTAACATGGAGCACAATATCAGTCACATTATCGTCATCTTGGTCGCGCGGAATTATTTTTATATACATAAGTGTCGACCATTTGTACGCACATTTCGAGCTATGAATTTTCAAAGTTTGTAGTTTATCACCTCCTTTAGAGTCGCCTCTTAAAAATATATCTTCCGGTGTTAAATCATTCGATTTTGGTGGTCAATTCACTTCGCCTGATTTAAAAATTACACGGCCTGGGCACAATATAGCCATTGTTTCATGAGCTGTATGGCTTGTGGCATCATTCTGCTAAAACTACCTGTCCTTCAGTACATAATCGTTCATTTCCGTGCACAAAAAAACGCTTACAACTTTCGCAATTGGACCAGCGCTTGAGGCGCACCGCCTCACCAACGGTACGGCCTTGCATCGGGCTGTTAATTTTGATCTAATAGCTAATGTATATATTAACTAATTTTAATTTCGAAAGGTACATATTTTGGTACAAAATTCTTATTCATGTAGTACAGTTAAGAAAACATCAAAAACACTCCATAAGTGAGACAAATTGCCCCAGGCCCCACACTTAGTATGTTTATTAGTTAGAAAAGAAAGAGGTCTTTTTTATACATCAATTTGGACACATTGGAAAAGAAAGCAGTATCAAAAGCTCAGCGCTTAGTGCGGCTATAGCTCTGGTAAACCGATTCATATTGTAATATGTGACCTTGAAACTTAATTGTCCAATCCTACAGCTTGAAACGGATGGATGACCTTTTATATACTTAGCTGTCGTAAACGTAAGTGAGGATTCAAACATTACTTTTGCTCATCATCAATTTTCTTTTATGTTTACGTTTCATTCAAAGCGTTGTGCATTCTGTCAAATAGGTAAATTGTAGAGGGTGCATAAGAAGGACCAACATATCGGCTGACAGTTTCCAAAATATTTGATGCTCTATGAATTATAGTAACAAATTTTGATTCAACATTTTATCTTTTGATGTAACATTTTAAAGGAAACTTTAGTCTTAAATGTATAAATAATAATTTAATAAGAACATCGTGTTCAGCATCCTCGAAAAGGGGGGGGGGGGGGCAGATATTTTACTTATGGAAGACGGGGAATATACGATTCCCCGATTTTGGGGCAAATTGTGGTCATTTTAGGGGTGGGGTCAACTCCAAAATAATTTTAAACACCATCATCGTGTTCAGCATCCTCGAAAACGGGGGGTAGAGGTGGTTTGGTTGCTGCTTTAAATATTTGTATTTTACAAGTTTTTTTCCGACTCACAGAATCCACTATAAGCCCATTATGCAGAGTTACAAATATATAAATAAAAATTACGTCAAGAGCTATCCATTTTTTTTTCTCACCGGAATATTGTACTTTAATATTTTTAACATTTATATAATTTTTTTCGTTTTTCGATCGGACAGGGAAGGCTGTTTTTCGTTAACATTTAATAAATAAACATGTTTTAAACATTGAAAAATACATTATTTAAAATTGAAATTGAAAATCTCACTTATTCTCTATTTCAATACGAATCGAATACCGTTTAATTTATAAAAATCGTCGCATCCGTTCAAAAGTTATAAGCTTTTGAACAAATTTTGTCCCCGAATTTCATTGCCGATAACAAAAGAAAAATTATTTCACATTTTAATTTCTAGCAATTTTGTACCACTATTTAAATAACAAAATTTCACAAAAAATAAATTTTTTTTAAAAAATCTGACCCATGTGTGCCATCATTAAAGTATTGCAATAAAACCTTCTTTCAAAGGTAAAGTTTTAAGAATTTTTTTTTACATCAAAGTTGACCTCCCATCTGTAATTTTTAGGCCTGACATCATTCTTCCTGAAGTTAATATGCATCTATTATATATTGTGTATTAAATCTGAAGTTACTGGATATTAGTTAGTAAGGCATATGAGCTTTAAACCATTCTTGAGTATTATTTTTTTTGTGGGCTGTGGTTGAGTCCTTCTCGAACTTTCACTCGTCATCGCCAACGTACTGCACAAAAAAGTTTAAATACTCGTTCATTTTTATGACGCTTTTTTACACTTATTTTTGGCAACATATTTCTTGTTTAAATTCCTGGTATGTACATACATGTATGTGCTTAGTAATAAGAAAACCAATGTTATGAAATGATTTTAGGTAATACCAATGTTAGGGGCATACTTAAAATTTTTTTCACAATATTATTTGTTAAAGAATATTACAAATGATTAGAGGCAATCAGGTTTTTAATAATAATTATAAAGTCATTTCAGGTTTCCATTACATTACTTTAAACATTTTTTTAAAATTTTCTCGGTATATTCTACCTAACGAAATCGGTTAATATATTTGAAGTTTTCATATATTTAGAGAAATAGTAAGCTAACCAGTTTTTTTGGTTCATTTTACCCACCTTTTTCTTTTGTGTGCAATCAAAAGGATTCCGACATAATGAAATGAGTTATTATATCTAGAGCCAAACATCGCATCTGCTTTGCTTTTGTTCTGTCATTTTTCTCTTCATTTATTGTAACTTCTTCCATTATGAACTTTTTTGCATGCTATCAAAACTTTCTTTATAATCGTGCTATGTTAAATGTATGCCTTTTAAATAAAATATTTTATGAAAGCTTGATATTGGCGCTTATCGTTTCCCTTTTATTTGACTTAGCCTATGATCTAGCAACACAATGTGAATCACGACGAGCATCACTGCGGCGTCATACGATCGTTGGATGTCAGAATAATTTGGACGAAACTCACTCAATGCCACCATCACGTCCTGATTCACGGCAATCTGATGTGACCTCTAATGCGGCGGTTATAGACGGTGTTGTTGTACCCACATTGAAGCCTCAGGTACCTAAAAGTTTATTGCAAAACATAATGTTTTCGTGTCGAAAACAAAATTCTTTGCCGATTTCCACAAAATATTAATTTGATTTTGTATATTATGCTTATAGCACAACAACAATATATATCAACAACAACCACAACAAATAAAACTATCCCAAAGCCCCAGTGGAAGTAATGTCAGCGTTGATGGTTGCGTTGGTGGTGGCAGCAGCAGCAACTGCAGTCGTTCGTCATCCTTAATTGGCCCGTGGAATAAGTCCTTCCTCGATGAAAAAACTTGGCACGAACGTGGTGACGATCGCCTATCACTTACACTGGAGGAAATCGTGCACATACGTTCGGTTATGACGAAAGCCGAGTTGGAAGGTTTGCCAGTAGGTGTACGTGTCAAGGAGGATGTCGAAAAGCGAAAAGTCTGCTTTCTCTGCCTTCGTACGCGATTTTCAATATTCGGACCCTGGGGCATCCAATGTAAATTGTGTCAACGTACCGTATGTTCGAAGTGTTATACCAAGGTAGGTTCAACAAAATATGACGCAGTATCTTTTTTATGTACGCATACAATTAAACATCCTCAGATGCGAATTCCTGTGGAGCATTTTCGTAATGTACCGCTTGTACTGATTTCACCATCATTGCTCTCGAGTCCGGCAGGCTCAAATACACCATCACCATCCCATCATGCACAACACACGCACTCTTCATCAACTGGCAACATTCTAGAGGAGACGTTTCCGAAGTCGCTAATTGAGCGACTTTTGCGCTCCGAGTCAGAAAGAAAGGTAAATAAGCAATGGCCCGTAACTAATCTCATTTTTAAACAAGTCTAAGGCTTATAGGCTGTTTGAACATTGAACTCGATAACTGACCTCCTTTCAAATTTTAAAGTAAGTTTAAGATTTAAACACAGGAATGTAGCTGTTTAAATACTTAATCATTGATTTTTTGATTCTCTCTAATCCGAATTTGCCTCAGGCCGATGAAATTTTGAAAAAGTTACCAATTTTTTTTTTTTCAATAATTTGCATAGAGCCAAATTAAAATCAACTTACTTTTTTACCAACGGCAAATATGTTATAAGCAACACCGATGAGTAGTAATACTCTTTTTAGGCAGTAATGCTTACAACTCCAGCCACAACTGTACATTTTTTTTACAAAGCGATGGCCGCTTTGCAGGCAGTTTGCCTACATCTCTATATACATTGTTGTTACACAAAAAAAGCACGTTGCCTACAACGCCGCTTGAAATGTGACGAGCTACATTTTCATATACAAAGTAAGCAAATAGCAGACAGACTGCCTTCATTTCTATGTGAAAAGTATGCAAAATGTTAAGCAAACAAAAAATTGTGTTACAAAAATTTTATCAAGAAATAAAAAAAATGGAAGGGATTTTGTATATACATACATATATACATATGCATTTAATTTTGACGATAATGAAAAAAATGTATATTTATGTCGGTTGTTAGAACGTTTGCGTGGGACGTAGAGCGTGCAAGTTCAAATCCTGGAACAAATAATTCTGTAGCAAAAGGCAATAACAGCCTAAATCGAAAATCAAGTTTTCGAGAAAAATCACTTTTAATATACAGAAGCTTTTCTGAAAAACGTTAAAAAGTGTATTAGAAAAAACTGAACTGTTTGTCACAGAAGTATTTTTAATTTAAATTTACTTACGAAAAAAATTAAAAAAAAAACTTCAATTTAATTTCCTTAATTTTTTTACTCAAATTCCAAAATATGAAAATTTTGCAGCTCTGGTAGTGACCCTAGGTTTATTTCCTTTTTTTTTTTAATGAGGATATGCTCGAAAATGAATAAATTTTCGAATTTCGAGTGTTCCCGAAGAATTCTAGAACAAGAGATTTTTTTAACATGTCTAATGTACATAGACCTGTGTAATAAATTTTAATTTACGATATTTTGGAAAAAAAATAAATAAAAAAATTTGAAAAACCAACCAACCAGTACTCAAGCAAACAAATTATTTTAAAGAATCAGAGATACAAAAACAAAATTGTGTCAGATTTTGTGTGGAATGCACCACATACACCGAAAGAAATATAATATAAATTACCGAATAAATAGTTAAGTAAATTTTGCATAACAAAATTTGTGCGGTATTAGTTTTATATATGTAGACATATCCTTAATAGTACGCATCTGAAGTGCTCAAAAACGTGCCTATGAAAAATCAGGATGGAATCGTTTTATTAAGTAAAAGAACCAGTCATCCAAAAGGCAGACGCGATATAATTATTTAGTACTCAATTTTTTATTAACATGTTTGTAATATTGCAATTTTTAAATCCGGTTGATTTGCTTCAAAAGTTAAGTAAACGCTTCTTTTTTATATAACGCTATTTATCGGCTACTAATTGTTTCCTCACTTACAGCAGGAAACACTTTTTTTTTTGTGAACTAATAAAAACATTTTAAATAATTTTTTAATATTAAATGTGGCCGCCTTTGGTTCTAATGGTAAGCTGTATTCCCTTAGGCATACTCGCTATCAATTTATCTAGTATTTAGTACTGATCTCGGAGCACTGTCCATTGGCGGCCTTCCATAACTCGTCCAGATATTGTGTTGTTGGTTTTCTCTTAAGTATTTTTTTTAAATATTCCGAAAAAATTTCAATGGGGTTTAAGTCTATGAACCATGCTGGCCAACCCAAGCACGTAATATTTCGATCTCGAATCCATTTCGTTGTAATCATAGCCATATACTTGGAGTCATTATGCTTGCTGCACAATGATGGTATCGCCTGGTTTGTAGCCGAATTTTTCCAGACTCGGTAGGTATGAGTCCTCCAGATTAAGAAGAACTCTCCGTTTATTAACATAAAAACAGCCTTATATCCTCAAAGAGCCTCCATTTAACTTTAAGGTCTCTTGTATTTTGCTTATGGTAATGCCAACTTTTTTGTCATATCAACACCACGGTCGTAAGTACCTTTCTTGTTTGGCGCTGGATTGGTAATGATTTTTTACCAAAAAATGTACTAAAACATACCTATTTAAAATTTCATGTCTTTGAAATTTTCATTTGGCACAAAAACCCTTTGGAGAAACTTTTGACATTCACACGAATTCAATGAAACACGTTTCAAAGTCGGGATATGGAAGAATTTTAAACATATTAACAGTGCAATCAATGATTTCTTAAACATGTTTAAAGGAAGTTTAAGCTTTTAAGATCAGTTACCGGGCGCTGGATATAAGAACATTTTTAAATTTCTATGAAAATGTTTTTACTTATGTACATATTAAATGTTGTCTCTTTTTCAGACTCGCAACACTGTAGGTAGCGCTCCATCTTCCCCCAAACACCAAAGATCAAATATGAGTACTCCTGGTATTGTGGCTCCTGCTGCTGGGCAGGCAGTTGAAGCTATACACGATGTTTCCATGATAACGTCTTCAAATTCAACATCTACTAATGGTGCTGCGGTCGTTGGTGCTGGTTCCTCCAACTGTGTCGATGTCAATGGTGGCTACAGCAATAAAGAAAATGCACAACTAATTGCACCATCCTCGAAAGCAACAAATAAACACGTCAGTATCATGTCGCGTAGCATGGAGGGTCCACGTAGCTTGCCTGTGCACAGTCCAGCGAGGCCACATTCAAACAGCAGCACCCTGGATAGAAAGTAAGTAGCACTTTTTTATGACACATATCTAGTTTTGTACGGAAGGCCTCAACATACATACACCAGAAGGCATACTTTTCCATATAAATCGTATGGAAAATTAAAAAGCTCGATGAGCCACCAGTAAGATTTTTCTTTCATGAGATATAGAGGCAGATATCTAGTAAACCATTTCTTCCCATACAAATCGTATGGAAAACTAAAAGCTCGATGAGCCACCTGTAAATATTAATATTATGAGCTCTAAATGCACCAGAATTTTTCTTTCGCTTGCCTGCTACTATTAAACCTGTTTGGAGCAAAAAAAAAATTTAATCACCCTTATATACATACCCTTAAGTGGGTGTAATTGTCAATAATAAACTACTTTGATTTTCCTGCTGGTTGCGTAAGAAAAATTAAACGTTGGTTTTCAAAATGCTATAATTTTTTTTCGTTTTTCTGTTATGTATCGTTCAATTTTATATTGCCCAAGTCTTATAAGCGAAATTCTGAAGAAAAAATATTGAAATGAGGGTAATTCGCATTTATTTAGAAAAATGCAAAATATGCAGTTATTTAAACAATGACTGGGTGCGCTCGGAACTCTTTAGATTTTTTTAGCTTGGAAATAGCCTACTTCCTATAATAAATTTAAAACTCCGCTAGCCATAACATAAAAGTAAGGATAAGTGGACGGCCATTAGCCGCAGCTCAAGGCTTACATTCTCCATTATGTCCAACACCGGCTTTGCAGCGGCCTTCTGCCGCGGTTCAGGCTATAATATGTTCAAATTCAGAAGTGGTTTTTGCCCCCTAAACTCACCAGCATACCCCAACATTCTCTCTTTGCCAATAGTCGATGACCCCTACAACATAATTCAAGGACAAAAAATTGGAGAATTAGACCTCCAAGTCAGTAATTTCAAGTTTTTTTAGGGAATTTTCGAATTAAAAATAATTGAATTTCAATTTTGATTCCTTGAAAGCAATTGACATTAGAAAGTTATTGATTAGCTCCCTAATTATAAGAGCTTTCAAAATTTCAAAAATGTTTCCGAAGAGAAAAGAAGGCTCACTATATATACAAAATTAACATTTTAGTTGTAAATTTAATTGAATGAACAGGGGGTTTTTTTTCAAAGTTTTGTAGATGGGTTTTATATTTGTTTGCCTTTATTTTACCTTCGATCTTAGAAATAATTGTCCTAAAATACACATAGTGTTTTAGGTATTTTTTTCGTATGGGAGAGGCCACCACCTGTCGTCAAACCACACCCACATTGTTCTTGTGGCTGAAAATGCGGACAAAATACATCCGAAGGGAGTTTTTCCTTTTTTTTTAATTTACGGTCCAATTGGCTTATATTATAGAATCGGGTTTGAAGTAAGTTGTCCCGAAATTTCAGCTCCTTCCTGAATTGTAATAGGAAAAAAACTGTTTGCGCCGTTCGCATGCTGGAGCTAGGAAGCTGAAATTTCGGGACAACTTTCTTCAAAACCGATTCTATAATATAGGCCTATGGGACCGCAAATGTTAAAAACAAAATAACCCCTTCGGGATTATTTCGTCTGCATTTTTAAATTTTGGAAGAATTATTTCTAAGCCTGAAGCTAAATATAGGCAAAAAAATTATAAAACGCATTTACAAAATGCAACTAATAATGTATTCCTTTTTTTTTTTTTGTTTCTTACAGAAGTAAATTCTCTCGTGCATTTACGTTTTCACCATCTGGTTCCCAACTAAGTCAAGACCAAAAAGAGAACGTTCGTGGCGAAATAGTACCAGTTTGTCATGATTGTAAAGGACTTGTTATGGAAATTACGCGGTCATCAAAGCAAACGAGATCTTTCGCACGAAATCGAGCGCTGCAGAATCTGACACTAGATCTATCACCTGTCTACAAGTAAAATTGCAGCAAAACATCAACCTTTCCAAATGATTGTTTTCGACCACAAATAGAGAGAAAACCAATAACTATTTGAGTACTATTATCAGTTTCTTCTGTTACTTTGAAGGCATCAATTAGAGAAATCGCAGTTAACTTTAAAATAATGTACCTATCAAAATATTTAATCAAAGCTATCGAGAAAATGTTACGAAATACAATTGACGGATAAGAGAATTCGTTTAGCTTTAAGGCTTTTAAATTGAACGTAACCCCACCATAAAAAGTTTACTTATTAACTTATTAGTTCTTATAAATTTAAAGATATTTTTACTAAAAATTAAAATATCAATTACTCTATTACCAACTATGATTCAAAACGTTTTAGTGTTGAGTTGAGACAATATTGAATGTAAAAATTAGTTCTCATAAAGTAACAAAAAAATTTCGCGCTTATTTTACCAAAAATATTCAAAAAATTATATTTACGTGAAAAGTTTAAAGATTTTCACGTTGATATTTTAACAAATTGTTCGTGCTTTCGACAAACTTTCGCAAGATTTAAATTGTTTGAAGAAATACTTACTGAATTTTGTTTAAATTGATCATGATGTTCATTATTGTTGATTCATAAGCAGACTACACATAATGTGATGTTAGTATTTGTTATCTGTAAACTTAGTTCTTCAATGAAATTTTCTATGTTTTACTGAGACTTATTTGTTATTTTTTTTTTCTTTTTTGCTTAGCTTCCAAACTAACGAAATCAATTATTTATTAAACTTATTGCAGTTATTATTATTAAGTTCGTTCGTATGTACTTGTAAAAATTTATATTTTAATGTTAAATATTATATTTCATTTATAAACAAGCAATTTCTAGATTTTTGCTCTGAATTTCAAGTTTTAGTTTATAATTTTAGAAACTCTTTATTAATATGTAATGTCTAAACTATATTTTTATATATACAAAACAACATACATTTAATAGCAAATTGAAAAACTAACTGTAAAAATAACCACAAGTTAAATTTTAATTTAAAATTTAATACAAACAATTATTTTAAAAAATTAAGTCTCACAATTTTTTTCTTATTTCTTATTACACAGTTTAAATTTAAATAGTAACCAAATAATTTCTATAATTTTTGTACCTCACAAAGAAAAAAACGGAAGAATGGTTATAAAAAATTTCAAATTAAAATATCAAAAGTTAATAAAAAATTAATAAAATAATATTTTCGATCTCTATTATTTGACATACATTTCAAGCTGTAATCTTATACACTTTCTATTAAAAAAGAAGTTGGCCAAAGGTTTTTTTCGGCACATCGGGACAGGCTTTGGCAAGGCAACCTTGGTTGGTTAGTTTCATCAAAGTACATTACTATCTATCCTGTACGTACCATCCTGAAATCTTATACACTTGACTTTTCTGCAGCCGGATCTCGGGCGAGTACATAAAATTGTCTAACACAATGATACACGTCCGAATGCAGAATAACTGCAGCGGCGTTACAAAGTGTAACGTTTTTAACGTCAGCAGATGCACTGAGCAGTTGATTTGAGATTTTTGGTATACGCGAGAGCATAAAATAGTTCTACGCGTTTAAAATTGGATACATACTCGTATTAATATAAGCAATGATATTGTAATTCGTTATTTTTATAAATAAATTTAAGATTTAAATCACTGAACATTAATGGTAGAGTTATTTTGAAACGGAGACGAAGTTTTCGACTTAAGCAGACGATAGTTTCAGCCGTAGAGGCCAGAGCCTTTAAGAAATTTCAACGAATTAAAAATGGAATATTTGAATTACAACATAGATATATATATTCCTTCTTCATTGCTATTCTTAAAATTTCGTGGCCTAGCACCATTTCCAATTTCGAATTCCTCACCAGATGCCATCAAGACCCGATTTCCATTCAAATCGAACGGCGTAAGTGGAAATGGATTGGTAGGCACATGTTACACGTCTCCCGGGATGCATTGGAGAGGCACCCTTACAGTTTTGTTAAGGCCCTATGCTACCTGAGGAGATAAATGACACAGGAAAAAATTTTGAATATTTATCTAAATTAGCTATTATTACAGGAAATAAATAGAACGTTGCTTTAAAAATTAAACTTTTTACGATCAGATTTTTTTTTAATTTCTCAAAATGACAATTTGTAAGTTTTTGTTGATTGACTGGAAAACTTCACAAATATATTCATACCAAAGTTATAGAAACAAAAAATTTTTCAATTTTTATTCAAAACGACTTTTGTTTGACTTCGAAACTCAATAAAACTTGTCGTACCCACTTTTAATTTTGCATTAATTTTTCAATATAAAAACCTTTCATTTGTTGGGCAAAAAGTATGAAAGTAATTAAAAATATTGCTTCTTTCTGAACATGTTAAAAATTTGATGCTATGTGACATCATTTTATAGAACATATTTTAGTACTGTGTACTACTAAACGACAAGTTTTTTGTTTTTATTCCATTCTATTTGAACATTCCATAAAAATTAGATGTATAAAGGAATACGAATAACTATTACAAATTCAATGGCTCGAAATATCAATTAAGCCACCTTTAAAGATACGTATGTAGTGAGTAAAAACAGAGCCAACAGCTGATTCATTTATTCCTCCCTTAAAACTTTGAACTACAGAATTAACTACATTTATTTATCTCTATGCAGTTTATTAATGTTCATTAATCTTAAATAATTTTGAAAAATATATGTTTTTTAAATTATTTTTTTTAAACTACTTTGTGTGGTATGTAAATAGAATTAAATAATACTTTATACATAAGAGGGCATTTAGCTTAAACTGTCCACAGTTAAACTGCACAGTAAACATTAGTGCAGTTTATTTGATGAGTCTGACTATTTATCTAAATTATTAATGCCTGTCTTTTCAACCATATCTAAAATTGCTTGCAACTTGTTATCAAACATTTCGCAGCGAATTGGCATTTCCAAAGAATAAAATGGGTTCTTTAAAACATAATCCGAATATAGCTCATAAATTTTGCGTAGCAAAACGTCTATTCCACTTAGGCCCGTTTCAGATATTACAATGAATTTAACACCTGTTAGCGTCTGAAAACAGTGCAACGTAAATGTGTCTGCCTCCAGCACTTCTATTCCTGAACTTTTTGGTTCCGGACTCAACTGACAGGCTATAGCAAAAAGTGGATAGAACATAGAAGCAAGGAATATCTTTTCATTTGTCGTCATTTTTGGACGGCTAAATTTTAAATTGATTGGAAAGTTTTCTTTCGTTTCCAATATATCCTTGATATTTCGCCCGTCCTCCAAAATGCTACCGTTTGCAGAGACACCATTAACAGCGACCAGCACATGACCAACTAAAGAGTGTGGTTCGATTAGAGTTTTTACTTATTTAATTTATTAGGCATACCGTCAACACCATCTTTTCGATTAAACGCAACCGAAACCTTTTTCGGCTCGTAGTCGAGAATTAGGTCCAATGGGTATGTGAACGTTTTTTCATGTTCAATGCGCGGCACATTGTAGTCCAAGTTAAAGATGAGCCCTCCCGATTTGCTTACTATATAGACGCCATAGATTATCATGTTTGTTATAAAATGGAATGAATTTCTTTTTTCAATCATTTATTTTTAAACAGTGAATAGATAAATAGTTGTTTTTGACAAATAAATTGATTTTTCTCCGAAAAACAGTCATGATTTAATTAATAGCGATACCAAATGTTGCCTAGCTCCCGATTACTTTTTCATCGTAAGCTGTCAAAATCGAGCTAAATTGCAAGTTTCACAATCGCTGCAGCAAAATATGTATATATTTACATTACGAACAAATTTTCGTACGAGTTCATGTCTAGTGCAACCGCAACCTTTTCACACGAGCACTTTCCACAACGGGCGTTTTAGCATAACTCCAGCTTTAATAAAACGATGGTGTTGTTCATTGCACGCTAAAGCGCGTTGAAAAAACGCTCGAGTAAATCGAGTTTTAAGGCCCAACTAAACCATGCATGGCTTGAAGTCAGCTTCTGCAACTGTGCGAATACACACAAATCGTATATTAAAACTACAACGTACTGAACAAAAAGTTTCGTTCAATTTCAACTCTTATAGGGCCCATACACGTTTAGATTTTGAGGGCAAGTCGGATCTCGGTCTGTCAAAATCTGATGAAAAATCTGAACGTGTATAGGCCCTATTACTCGATGATAAGCAAACATATTTTCAGTACAAAATCCATATGTTAATAAATGCATTGAATACTTTTTTTTTTAATATGAAAAATTGTTGTATTTTTGTGATTTTGGTAGTTTATTAAGAAAAAAAAATTTCGCAGTGGCAACGCTGATTCGGAGTAGAAAATACGGTTTTTTTTAACTAAAAGTGAACACCACACCATTCCAATTACATATATTCGAATATCAATATGTCGATTGAGGTGAAACAAATATTAAAAACTAAAAATATAATCTTGCAATAGTTTTATATATTTCAGATTAACTCAGTTACCACAGAGGAGCGTCGCATATGGGTTGGAAATCTCGACCCCAGGCTTACAGAGTAAGTTGATTTTTCTTTATAAATTCTGTCTTGATTCTCCGAAATTACGATTGAAACTAATTTTTTATAATTTTAATACATTGCCTCTATTGGTATCAACTCTTAAAAATCGTGCAAAAATGCGGTCCAATTGAGAAGTTTGACATGCTCTTCCACAAGGGAGGCCCTCTGGTTGGCCAATCGCGCGGTTACGCCTTCATTACTTTTGCCTCTGTAAGTATTTGACTCTAGCTAATGAAGTTTTTGCTTATACTTTGGCTTATGTGTTTAACTTGATTTTTTTATAATTCATTTCCATTTTAACTTATTATTTCAATATTTAGCCAAGTAATTGTTTTATAACAATTATATACAGATGATGAGGGCGGTATGATAGAAAATTCATGAGCTTTAGAAATTCCACTCCTAAACAGGGTGTCCCATTTTAATTTACACAGCTGAATAAGTCAAAAGTCAAGTTAGAGGTCAAAGTGATTTCCCGCTTGGTGCAGAAGAGCTAGTAATCATTGGCTGGACCGCTGCATAATCTTGCCTTAACTGGCTGCAGCTTTTCTGTACCAAGCGGGAATTCGACCTTGAAATGACCTTAAGCTCTTCCGGAATCCGAGGTCTAAATAGGGGTTTCCATTTAAAAAACTAAAGTTGACCTTCAAAAAACCTTTAAAATGTAAGTCATGGTTAAGTTCATGGCTGGATCAGCCCTTTGATACCCACCAACTTTTATTTGAAACATTTTTTGAATGACTTGCAATTTTTTGACTTATTCAGCTGTGTGAGTTAAAATGGGACATCATGGGACTATAATATAAATCCTTTTTCCGATTTTTTTTTTCAAATGAAATCTACACCGCATTGGGTTCGCTTATATAGGGTCTTATGTAACAATATGGCGTTGCACCAAGCGAGGTAAAGTTTGTTTGAAAAGTTGCATTTACTGAGTCTGTAATGAAAGAAATCTACAGGTTGCGATAACTGAGTTGCATTTATCGAGGGTTGCGTTGACCGAGGTCGCACTGTATTTCTTATTTTTATTCAATATTAAAGTGAAAATTGTATTGCATAATTTATTTTGCCAACAATAACTTGACAGACAGTACATTATATAGTTGCTTTAAGTTTTATTAAAAAAATGTATGTAAACAGCACTAGTTCAATCTTTCCAACAGTCCCGTTTCAACAAAACCGGTAATAAGAAAGTTTTTATAACTAAGATATCTCACTGATACAGTTATATATTTTTCTTTCTATCAAATTACTGGATCAATTTTAATCAAATTTGTTAAGCTTTATTCCTTATAAATGGACTCAATCTCCAATAAAAGTTATCACGACAAGTTGGCGTCGCACTGCCCGTACAGGCAAAAACTTAACTTTTCAAATTGTCATATCGAAACTTTTTTCCAAAATAAAATAAATTTCAGATACAAATGCCGTAGTACAAAAACTGCGAGAGGGGTAAAAAAATAGAATGCAGATGGAGATACTGGCACATGGATGTAGAAAGAAAGAGAAAAAAAGAAATAGATGTGGACTTAATAATCAAAATTGAAACAATATGAGTCATAAATAATTTTTTTCAAACTCATAATGATTTTATGTTATCCAAAAATATTAGGGAATAATCCGCGTGCATCACAAAGCATTCTTAAGTAGGATCATAAATGATATCATATTTGATTAGCAGAACATTAGTTTTGTAATTAATGTGGCTATTTGGAACCTAACCGTAGAAAGAACAATCATATTGATAAGCGCGCTCAGAAAATTACCTCACATAAAAATATATTTGGTGAAAGTGGTTAGCAAAGTTGTAAATTTTATCTTAAGTGCAGCAAATTTGCTGCGATCGGTGGTAGCAAAAAAAAAATTAAATAACAATTTTTGAAAAAAAATTTACATTTATAGACCGAAGGATCATTGAATGCACTAGGAAAACTTAATGGGACACTTATAGCAAATCGTCCAATTGCAGTGCGTTTGGCGAAAAATGTGAATTATGTGAGTTTCGTTTATGTAATAATTTATTTTGAAAAATTCTATCCATCCATCCGTTCATATTACAGGACGAGCTAGAGAGACCAAAACCGCGTATTGAAATTCCTGCTTTAGGTACTAGCAAGCGCGAGGGCAAAATCAGTAAGGAGGAGACCATCCGTGCCATAGAAGCGAAGTTGAAAAGCTTGGAACGACGTTCAGAAGATGATCTGGAGTTGAACGCGGTTAGAGGAGCAGGCAGCAGCGGTGCATCTCAAAATCCTTTTATACAGCGTTATCAATTTAATAAGGATCGAGAATCTTGTAGTGGTAACACGATTACGACGAATCAACGACATGGGCATGGCAGCAGCAGCAGATCTTATACAAAGTCTGCTGGTGGTCCATACAACCGCAACCAGCGACCAAAGCGTAGATAATGACTGAAAATATTTTGCAGTCAAAATTTCCTCACTTAATCAATTATGTACTTCATTTATTTATTTCTCGAATCTCATTATTTGTAAGTAATAAGTTTTTGTAATGCGTACTATGTGTGTTCATATTTTAGTTTTAAATAAATACGTTTTAGTTGTATTACATTGCCGTTCTAAATAACAATTTGTATTTTATGTTGATGTTGCTTGAAGGTTTTTTAATCGCTTGTTTAAAAATGTGATTTTGAGCTTTGTCGATTTGAGAACGAACATAGCGCATATTTAGAGCATCGAAACGTAACGTAAATCGCTTGGTTAAAAAGTTGATTTTTGATAACGTCGATCTTTGAATGAGCTTCGTCGATTTGTAAACGAACTTCGGGTTTTCGGAGTTTCGGGGCAATGTTAAATATCCAATGGTAAATCGCTTCGATTCGATTGATTTGAAGCAATTCAAAGGGACATGAAGCTTTTGTCTTTTTATGTATGAATAATATCTGATATTTGTTTTTTTTTTCTTTATTAAAAAACGGGCTATTAGGTCAATTTTGTTCAAATTTAAATAATTCAAGTGGGAGAGAATTAGTACAAAGTAAAGATTTTTCAGGATTGAAAGCAGGAGTATTGATTTTTCTCACTACGCTAAAAAGAATAAAAAATTGCGCATCAAAATTTTTGTCCAGCTATTTCTTTAGTTTTTTTTTATTTGTGCGACAATATGGATTAGGGTTACCATAAGTCTTCGATTGTAAGGATGTATCCTCAAATTTGATAAATTATCATCGGAAAGCTGGAAGTATTCTCAAAATGAATTTCTTTTCCAGTAAATGTCCTTGATTTATATATTAAAAAGTCAATTGTGGTAGAAAGAAAATTTCTGAACGTCCTCGAGTTGTCTCTTGGTCATCTGGCAACATGTTTTAATAAGTTTTGTTTCAATGTTACCGCCATTTGAAACCCGTTGGTTAATATTGCTAGATCCATCCTTCTCAAACTGAATAAAACTCCAAAATGATTTTGGATTATTTTAACAGCTTAAATTATATTGTTTGTAGAGAAATTTATTATTTCACTTAAGTGGATTTAAATAATTTAATAAATTTTTCGCGCAATTTTTAAAATTTCTGAGGCTTTTTGTATATCAAGGTAACTCATACACTTTTTACGATAAAAGGAGTATAAGCTCATTACAAAGTGCTATAATTTTTGATTTGGATAACTCAAAATAGATTGCAACGTTTTTGTCTGAAAACAATTCACTCCAATTCATCTGCTCAAAAATAATTCTTAAATTATAGAAACTACATTGATTAAAATAGAACTTAGAACTCAAATTCAACAATCAACACAATATGATGTAAAGCAGATGGAGCAATAGAACATGCATTCAGATAAGAGTTTTTATATCCTGTTCATAAAAAAACT
This sequence comes from Meiosimyza platycephala, assembly GCA_963662105.1. NCBI lineage: Eukaryota > Metazoa > Arthropoda > Insecta > Diptera > Lauxaniidae > Meiosimyza > Meiosimyza platycephala. The sequence goes on along the minus strand of OY759210.1, from coordinate 23,782 downwards.
ACAATATTACTTTGGGGCAAACTTATATTTTCCACGCATATGATTTGGTAGTGGCACTGTCGCTGGACACGGTACCTGTCCGGGTATTTCGCAAATGCAATGTCTTTCACAGCCATAACCGAAATTGGCTGGATTGTCTTTGCGTTCCAGCAAACGAGCTTCAGCATCAAGTTGCTCTCTGCGGAGAAAAAAAAGAGGTAAATATTTGGCACAGTTAACTGCGCTACTTACTTGCTTTTCCCTACAACTTTGACTAGGTGCTCCAGAATTTCACTGCGGTTTCTACTGTCGACATCAATAAGCATATCGCGCCCATCTTCGAAGTAACAGCGTACAAACGGCGATGGTGTCATATTTTTAAATGTAACAACTTGAACATCACAGTTTTTGTACTGAATTTGTGGTATGTTCCAAAAAACAAAGTCCCTGAATTGTTAATATTTTCAGTAGCAAGTTTGACATGTTACGTATTGTTAATATATTTTCACGTACCGAGCTCCATCGTGGTGGTCACCATAAGTATTGTAATTTACGCTGAAGATTTTAACGTTGTCCTTTAGAACTAGTTTGCCGGACCGCAAGTATTCCAGTGTGCGTCGCACTGGTGCACGTCCTTTCATAAAAGGCATCTTGATTTTATTTTCTTTATATATTGCCTCCTCACCCAATTATGCGCTCGTAATGTTATAGGGCCCATACACGTTCAGATTTTTTATACTGTCTACCGTACGACCGAGTCGTACGTTCGCGTCATATGGTAGGATTTTTTCGTACGACTTGCCTTAAGACGTTCAGATTTTGACAGGTCTGATGAAAAATCTGAACGCGTGTGGGCCCTATCAGAGTCTAAGGTAATGCGACATTTCCACTGTCAATAATAAATCCACGATCCGAAATCCACCGGCGGCGACAAAAAACTTAACTGTCATTTGTGTTCACAAGAAAACAATTTTTGTATTGATATATTTTTGATTGTAATTCGTTTAATTCACTTCATTTATGAATGTTATTTACATTAGAATTACTTTTCATAAAACTCAAATAGACAATAGCCGTGTTTTTAAAAAAAAAAAATTATGATAAAATAGTCGGCGATAGCGTGTAATCGCGTAAAAAAAACACGGCTAATATAAACTTTGACTCAAGCTGATAAGATATGCAACACTAATAACGTCACAAACCTGAGTGCGACCAGGTTGAACGATATTATTTGTACATGTGCAGCATTATAATGGAATCATGATGTAACAAACCTTATACACAAGTCACAAAGGTTAAAATTTAACAATTTGGAATTTACGTCTTGGATGGTGAGTAAATAAAATGTCAAAGCTTTTATTGCATTCTTTATGATTTGTTTCCTTTAATGGGGCACCGAATGTTAAAGGCGAGCTCTATAATATTGGCTGGTCTCGGTGTTGCCGCTGTGGGGTTTGCAGGAAAACACTTGATACGACGCATGCCCGCAATGACTTCTAAGCTTAATGAGGCTATGAAAAATCTACCTAAATTTGATGCTGAAACGTTGGCCAATTCCAAATATTACAAAGGCGGATTTGACCCCAAAATGAATAGACGGGAAGCTTCCCTTATATTAGGTGTTAGTCCTACTGCATCTAAATTGAAGGTAGGACAAAAGACGGAAAGAACTAAGGCATTGAGTAGAATGTTTATGGTAATCCGAATGTGCCTTAATATTTCCAATAATTTGAATCGCACGTTCCATCCTTGAAATGTTGATACTCTATCCTAATAATGTTTTCTTTCGTAGATTAAGGATGCACATAAAAAAATAATGCTACTAAACCATCCTGATCGTGGTGGCTCTCCCTATTTGGCGGCAAAAATTAACGAAGCGAAGGATTTCATGGATAATGCCAAGTGAATGTTGTTTTTAAATCAAAATAGTGTAATATAGTAACTTTAGAATTTGTTAATAAAATTTAAGTGATGATAATACTTGAACATCTGTTACAGTTTATTGTGGCTTTCACCACTTATTCTTAATTCCATATATTACATGTAAAAAATAAGTCAGAAAAAATATTTCAAGGCCGCCAAATCCATGGATGTTGCGGGAAACTAAGTATTTTCCAGCAGCCTGTAGTTATCTAGAGACATCGCACGTCACCCTTACAACTGCAATAGAATTATGAAAAATAGGACCGTAACTATTACCGTCACCTTGCCCCGAGCTTTGCATGGGTATTATAATTGGAAAGGTTTTTCTGCTCAGCACTTAGAGGCTTTCGTTCCTGTCAACGACAACGAAGCTGAAAATTTTTGCGAAATGTGACTTCATAATTTCAAAATCCAATACAAACCGTAACCAAAAATTGTATTATCAAACCACTTAATGTTATGAATTTCAAATTGAATTCAACTGTATGTAAGCCACCACTCTAACCTAACCTAACCCGTATGTAATTCGAACTTCTCTTATAGGCTATTTGGATATAATTTTCAACATGGTAAAATTATCATAGTTGTAGTAATGCTAAATGATTTTTATAATTTTTACAGCTCCTTACCTATCAAACTCAGCTTTTTTGCTTATCTTTGAAATTTATGGAGCTATTCTATAGTTTGATTTCAGCATTCCTTCTTTCGAGAATGTACCACATATTTTATGTTCCTCGAGTTAAATTCCAATTTCTTTTTTTATTCATCAAAATTTAAAAAATTTATTAAAAAAAAAAACAAAGAGAAAGAAAGGTAATTATTACAAAAAGTCCAAATGTACCGACAATGCCATCACTGATGTATGTATACTATCGTATTTTGTCGAAGATTGACTTTGACAAAAATTTATTACCACAGAGAAGCTTATCCTTTGTTAATTTTGGTTAGAATGTTTTTTTTTTCAATTAAGATTTTATTCAAAAAGTTTCAATTTGTTTTATTCACACTTGTGTTCAAACGTTACTTTAGCCTATTTCTCTATGTTTGTTAAACATTTCATCTAATTCCATTATTTTAATGAATTACATTTATTTTTTAAACATGTACTTCTAACGAATTGGTACCCAAGTTTCCAATACATCACCATACTTCTTGCGTTCTGTAAAAAAAAGAAGAGTTAATAAACAATATAACTTTGTAACTGATGGTAACAGCTAAATGAGTTTTTCAGAATTATGTTGAAATCGAAAAGAACGCTTATTACTTTTTTATACAAGTTAACATAAACGCAAGCCAAAAATTATAATTATCTGAAGATATGTATTTGTACTCACGCGTCGGGCTGACTTGTCTGGAGTTAGGGCAATCAAAATTTCGTCGACAGAAATCTTCATTTTAATTCTGATTTTTGCAGTAAAAAAAGGTAAAAATTACGTACGAAGGTGACTTAAACAGATTTTAGTGCAATTGAAATGGAATTAAACGAAATTGTGTGTGGAAAATGAAGATTGCCTTAACTCCAGACAAATCAGCAAACAACAACAAAAGCAGCGAGAGAACAAGTCTTACTCTTCATATATTTATACTTTTTGCGCAAGCAAGCATCTCATGTGTTTTGTATGAAAAAGTAACAAGCACAAGTAATAATCGGTCTGGTTTTCATTCCAACGACTAAGAAATACATAAGACGCTTGTAGTAACTTGTTTGAAAAGCAACAAGCACAAGTAACTAGCATTCTTTCTTTATTCACCCAAACAAACAGTGAGAACGCTGATTGTCGTATTATCGATATTTAAAAATTTGAGTTTTATATGAAATTTTAATGCAAATGCATTGTCGATAGCGAAACCGCTGTTGAATTACTATAGGATGTAAGTCCTCAAGTCGTAATTATAGTGGTAAAATCTAAACTGAAATTTTCAAGTATCGATGTCTCGAAAATCGAGGGAGAAACTTACTAAACATTTGTGATTTAATATGACGTGTTCTGTCGCAAACCTAGTCAGATAGATATCGGCGCCATGGAACATAACATATTTTAAGGTCAAGTTCATCGGTAATGTGTACCTTTTTCCGAATTATTTATTTTACCGTGTCAAATCGACGGCAGCGTACCCTTGAGTACGAATTTTGAACTTAAACCAAATGAATACTTTGTGGCAGGATATACAGTCTGTCAAGTAATTGTTGGCATATATTTATATTTACTGCAATTATACAGCACCCAGGACCTGAACAAGCGTGATTTGGGCTTAGGATCATTGCCCAGATACGATTAGTATCTTAACTTTTCGGCGTAATTTTCTGCGGCAAAACTAAAAACCTGTAATATTATCACAATGGTTCTAATAAAGCTTAACGGAGACCGAACACAGCCCTTTCTTATTTTAATTCAATATTAAAGTGAAAATTGTATTGAATAATTTTTTTTGCCAACAATTACTTGACAGACTGTAACATTGTCAAACTTCAACAAAATCGCAAAAGCGACACTTGCTTTCTTTAAAATATTACTATGTCAAGAGCCTTTAACTGTGGCTAGCGACGCCGGTGGAAATTCTATAGGTTGTAAACAATTTTCAAGCTAAAACAAATATGAAAGAGACGTTTCTGCGCTCAACATATATAAATATATATTCTTAGTCAGCATGCTGAACCCTACATTATACTAAAATTTTATGAAAATCGGAGATGTTCCTTAGACTAAACTAATCTAGTATCTCCGAAACTAGATCAGACGGACACTTTTTCTTTTCTCTTTTTACTTATAATCCTCTATCACCCCTAAAAAAAAAATAATAAAAAAAAATGGGAAATGAGAGCTAAGGTAAACCTGTTCCCTAGAAGTCGCCTAAACTCCCTATGACTGAACCCTAGATCCAATTCTTGCTTCATATACTGCCATCGAAGCGGGAAATTTGCAGAAATTTTCGAAATCTCACTATTTAATTTGCTGTTTACCTTTGACTGGAAAATCATCGGGATGCAATTCTACGTAATGCCTAAGGACTGCATCACGTTTCGCCAAATATTCGTTGCGTCTGTGATCGAAAAAGAGTCCGAGGGCTCCACCAGCTGCAGTAAATGCGATATGTCTTTGGATACCTACGCAAATTGTAAAAATAAGCAAAACAATGTATTTTGATGAAAACGGCAGTATGTTTCTGAACTAAGAATTATGCTAACTAAAGTTACGTCATGCCTTGCGTTACCTACCAGACATCACTGGTTTGCGGAAGCCCCAATTGAGAAACATTGCCAATCCAAAGCCTAAGCCTGAGCAAGCTAAGGGATTCCAAATGTTGCTCAGAAACGAAGGTTGACGCTCATAAGAGCTAGTCAGTAAAGCCAGCGGATCAGCCATAGTTGAATAATAGAAAAACTGTGGACAACGAGCAGAAACACTGGAACAAATTCAAAAGAAGTGTCAAATAGCTGTCAAAAGTTAATTTTATTTATTTGATTTGACATAAGGGGGCTATTCACATTCACTATTATTAATTATGTTCACAATGATAACTTGATACATTGATTACTTGGATTGGTCGATCCTTGGAAATCACACTACCCACGTCGCTAGAACATCAATCAATTTCACAACTGCAGAGTTTTGCAATGAATTACATACATATTTTTAAAAACAGTTATATGGTACAATTAACAAGGTAGAAATATCTTATCAAACTCAAATTTGCAACCGTGAAATCAAGAATAAACAAAACAGGAGGACAAAAAATCTGACAGCGCTTTTAGATATGAGTGTACAAATTGAATGAAGACAATTTGGAAATATCGGTGCCTTATCTTAGCTGATTGTGATAGGTAAGGCATAACCTTAAAGAACTGCTCCACCGTCAATTTTTGTGCGAGTTGCTTTAAAATAGATAGCACGATTACGATATTCGTGGTGCCACGACACGGCGATGTTTTCGATAAAACACGTCAAAATAAACCGAAAATGTTAAATAAAAAAATCAATATCTAGTTTAGTTTTCGTTATTAAAAAATCTGATTTTGATAGTATCAATAGAATTAAAATTTCAATGTTGCCGCAATTTAAGCTCGAAATAAATCGAAAATGCTAAATAAAAAAAATGGATACCTCGTTTGGTTTTCGAATTATAGATACTTAAATGTGATTTTGATTATACCATTACACTTACGACTCCCGTGGCTCAAGAATCAAAATCTTTACATGCTATAGTATGAGGCTTCGCTAGCCACATTTAATTATAACTATAAATTAGCGACCTTAGCTTAGGGTTCAAAACTCCCAAAGATCCAACACTAGCCTCGTATCGATTTTTTTTTATTTAACACTTTCGATTTATTTTGACATGTTTTATCGAAAAACATCGTCAAATCGCGGCGCCACGGATATCGTAATATCCCCAAAAATATGTTATCACCGTACCCTTGATGCTCTTGAAATGTATTTATTTAGATAAACAATTTCCTATTACAAAGTAATTATGCACGTTTTAAAAATTCAAAATTGTTAAAATGAGACCATCATCTGCGTGTTTCATACAATCTGCGTTCTTCCAGCACGCTCGTATTTGTGAATTGCCGACAGCAACTACAGGTTCGATCAAAGTCTAAACGATCTGTTGAAGGAAAAAACGTTAAAAGAATTTAATTTCACTATTTATACATACATATGTATATAAAATTTATATACAAAAAAAATTATTTATAAAAAACTGTTGTTAAAAACAGCCGTGTTTTTTTTTTGACGCGGTTATCCGTTAAAAAGTTTTTGTATGAGAATGACAGTTAATTTAGTCGGCGATACGAATATTTTTTGTTCAAAGCCCGGTCCAACCCGAAACTAACCTAAAGTATTAAATTTCACTTACGCAGCTTATTTTATGCAGTGCATAATACTTTTAACTTCAACGCTCTGTAATTGAAGTAGAGCCGTGAATAACGTTGTAAGCGACAAAATTCAAATTGTTCACAATTCGTAAAAAACGTTTTACAAGTAGAAGACAATTTCTAGATATTTTTTTTTTTAAATTCACTATGGTACTTAAGATAAAAAGACTCTTAAGAAAAAAAATATTGTTAAATAATAATATTTGTTTAATTAATTAGTTATTATTTCTGTTTAAAATGGAAAAACGTTTCATAAGAAAGATTTCCTATTTTTTCAATTTTGTCAAGCAATGTAGTGATCAACTACCAAAGCCTTGCTGTACCTAATCTAGATCCCTTCAACTTTTATCATTTTAACTCCCTTGATATTACACATTTCCTTGCAGGCGCTGCGTTGCAAGCTTTGTTGCCGAGTCAAAATGAAGTAGCAACTGCAAATGGTATAATAATTCGGGGGGCTGCCCGATAGATAATCAAGCAGAAAAAAAAGTTTTTGCTTTCTTTGTTTAACTTTTTGCTTGGGTTCTCAACAGACCTATGCAGGAAGTGGAACATATAAGGCTTGCCAAACTCTTACTAATCGGCACAAAATTAATGCTTATGACACTTCCTAGCAGAATAAGAAACAGTATAACTAGCTTTAGCCCATTCTTCTTTCTATTTATCTTTGTAAAAGTAATTTTTTTGATGTTTGACACAAAAAAAGTTATTGAACTGATTAGCTCAATGAAATAGCTACATAAAAACTATTTTCTGTTCGAACAAGCAACTAAAAAATTTTATTATTTTAATAAAACATTTTCTTTCTTTCGCAGTTTAATTTTCTGAAGGTTTCACTTCTACCACGTGTGAACTGCACACATGTTTTTTTAAACATATTTCTTTCAAATGTTGGTCGTAACTGCGGTTAACATGGTCCATTCCGAATTTCTATTTTTCGATGACGCTTTCTTTGGCGGATGATAGAAGAATCAAATTTTTATTACAACTTTAAATGTCCATGGCTCAGAACTATTTCCTTGAATCGCCTCTCTGGTTATTACCTGTATTAACGCTTTTTTCGAGCATCAATTTTTTAAAAATCTATTTAGAATTGATTTGTAAACAACAACAATAATTTGTAAAAAAGAACAACATATTTTATATGTAATAAAAATTTAATGATAAAACAACACTAAAATAGTTTTTAAAAATTAAAGGAAGATTAAGTTGCACAAATTCTAAAATAAAAATATATTTGTTTAAAGCACAAGAAACACAACAGTTTAAATCTAAAGAAATTAGGCGATTATTACATGAAAAAAAAATAATATTCAAAACGCACAAAATGTTTGATTAAAAATTTCATATTTTTATAAAATAATTTATGAATTAAAAAAATTATACAGAAAATGTATTGAAACAATTAAAATTTAAAAATGCTAGTTTTCTTGGACCAATTGTTAAGCAATATTACATAAACTAGATTTAACAAAGACAATCAATCAATCATATTAAACCAAGATCTCGCAATTTAAATTCATTTGAAAATACGCTCCGTCAAAACAAATGGTACCTAGTATAATAGTGCCATAACTGCATAAAAATTTCATTTTGTAATTTGAGCGAAGGCGTTCAAAATATTTGCAAGATAAATTTTAGTTTTCGTACTTGTTTGACAAATTTTGTTTTATCTCGTATATATAAGTATGTTTGCCATATAGGAATCCAATCTTTCTCTATATTTTAATTGATCTAATTTAGAAAAAAACTATTTTTTTTTTTAAACTGCATTTCTTTGCAAAAAAAAGCCAGGTGAAAAATACGGTGTGCAAATCACTGTCATAATAAATTTGTTCATAAGGGGTGTGATGTATTCAGAAACTATTTTTTAATTTCCTTTTTACTTCATGCGTTGGAATTTGTTTCAAAAATTAATTAGACGAAGCTGAACTATTTTTGGAAGTTTAAATTTAATTAAAATTTAGAACTATTAACATATTAATGAATGGCTGAAAGAAATAAAATAATTTCTCTATAATGTCACATCAATTATTCTGATTTTCTTAAGCTGTTTAATTTGATATCAAATAAAACATCTACTAATATATACTTTGCAAAAACAAAATTTCAAATCAAAACTTATTAAAAAAATATGATATTACGAATATGAAATTATGAACAGAACTTAAAGTAACTTCGTCTTTTTCGCTGTTATTACAAAACTGTGAAAGCATCTGAATGGGCGAGCAATGAGAGGTAAGCAATACAATTTTACAATGGAAAAAATTCTTCTTGAATTGCTATGTACATATAGCATATATTTTGCCTGTCAAAGTTACTTCTTTTAGTTATTTCCCATTTACTTTTCGAATTTCAAAGCTGGCGTTTAATACCCCTAATGCTGTATGTATATTCTCTATCGACCTAAAATTTATTTTTGCTCACTTGCAAAAGTTTCCAATATTCTGAAATTAAAAATGAATGCTTTCAAATTTCAAGATAAAGAAGTCATTTTCATAAAATATTTATAACATTTTACAGTATTATATGGTTAAACATTATTTAATCGAACTTAAAGTCATTCAGCAAAGACCAATAATGTAAATTTTGACATATTGATCAAAGCTATTTTTTTTATTCAACAAGCATGACAAATTTCAATTTTTTTTGTAGTTTTCACAAGAGAACAAAAATAATTCTGAAATTAAAAAAAAATTCAATAGAAATAAACTTTCGAAAATTTAGAAAAATGTGTCTATTAATTTCAATTTTCCGATATAGCTTTTCTAAAAATCAGTATAAGTTGGGAATTCCTTAATAGATTTTAAATATTTTGATGTCATAGGACAGGTAATTTTACAGTCTATAAAATTGGTGCATAAAAGTTTCAAATTATGTAGTTTCACGTATTTTGTGATATGGCTGTTTTCAAATTTATTTTACCATTTTTTTTGAAATAACCGTTATTTTCTCTAAAAATTGTATTAAAATTTTGTAATTTTTTTAAAAGTATAAGGAAAGCCCAATTAATTGCCTTTAATTCAGTACGTTATATGTTACTAATTTTTTATTTTCTAAGCGTATTATATACAAAAATAATGAACAAACTGGTTTCACATTGAAATAGGGTAAGTAAGGGGAGTTAAAGATAAAAATTTTTTTATACTATTTTGAACCGATTGGGAGGGCGTCGCATTTCATTTTCGCAAAAAATCTAAATAAGAACCACCCTAATGTACACATATATATGATTTTTTCATCGACAAAACGTAAACTGAAATTTATTAAAAAGACCTACGTACAGGTCTACATACAGTGGCTCACAGCTTATTTCTTGCAGTGCATACTTTTAATTTCAATGCTCTGTAACTTTTAAACTAATTAGCAGCTTATTTCATGCAGACATGTATAAATTCAAAAAACATTGTTTAAAATATTGATTTTGTAATTCTAAATATGTAGTGTGGTAGCCTGTTTGGTCAACTACAGCTTAAAGATGGTTTGGCATGAAACCTGCAAATTTTTTATTGGTATCTGGCGAATTATAGCGCCACTCAATTTTAAGTGCCTTTTTTGGGTCGTTTTTGCTTGAAATGTTGTGTATTCGGATATTTTTTCCAAAATCGTCTATAAATTTACAAGCACTGTTAGGTCAGGTGACTATGCTGGCGGTGCCATCAAATAAGGGCACTTGTATATTAACCAGAAGTGAACTATGCCCGCTTTGTATTTCGGGTTTTTATCTTGGTAAAACCGTAAATTTGTCTGCATGGCAAGATTATTGGCACTCTGCAACAAAATCAAAACCCTTTGTTCTTTGGATTTGCAAATTCAAATTATCTGATTTTACAACAAAATATTTTAGCGTAATCAGCAAAATGTTTCACTGATATTGCAAATAAAAAACTTCCATTGTCTGATCAGGGAAGCTTCGGTTCAAATCCCGGCGACGACAAATTTTTTTTTTTTAATTTTTTTATTTTTTTAATTTAAAAGTATTTAAAAAACAAAAAAAAAAGTTTTTTAAACACCTTTGAATAAAAAAAATTAAAAAAAAAATATGTCGTCGCCGGGATTTGAACCGAAGCTTCCCTGATGAAATGGCGGATATTTCTGCATCATTAACTCAAAAATCACGGTTTTTGAGCTATGCCACTCTTGAAGTAAATGAGCGATATCAGTAGGCCAATTTACTTAACCTAAATTTGTTCATGATAAAAGTTTGCAGCATCCAAAAGGACCAAATATAATTGTGAGGCCTTGTGTAGAGACAACATATTTGAAAGAAAATCCAAATCAGAAAAAATATTGAATAGAAATATTGTTCCTCCCCCATAAGCGGATATCCCCATAACCGGACAAAAATACTGCGACGGTGGGTGTCCTGCTATGGGGGATTTCACTGTACATATTTTCCATACAAACAATGAAGCATCACTTAATATTTTCAAATTTTCTTTTCAATAATTTTCAGTTTTCAATAAATTTTAATCCACGGGAGTTATTTATAATGGAAATGCATTGTTGTAATTGAATCGCATACCAATAAATCAATAGGGAAAAGAGAGAGGAAAAATGATTGATTTCTGTTGACTTTATCGAAAGGTTTACAATAGAAATAACTCAGAACTACAACTTAACTTTTCTCGATTGATTTTCAACGCTACACTATTCAAAAAAAAAAAAGTTACTTCTGTGACAAAAAAACAAGCCTCATTGAACTTTAACAGATTCGCGGCAAAGTTGTTTTTTAACTCAACTTTTTCGGCTGTTTGTAAGCTTCTGTGCCATAGCAAGTTTGCAGTCTTATCAATAATAATTTAGGTTGCTCATACACTACGCATTCTGTTTGAGTTGCGGGTGACATGCGGGATGCATTCAACTCCTAAGGATACAAATACAAATGTGTTTTTAGCTTGTGGAACAAATAGAAGAAAAGTAGCTGAAAAAAGCGGTAGCAGTTGTAGTTGAAAAGGCAAACAATTCTTCACGAGGGAATGAAATTTTTGGTAGACATATAGTATGTAGACTATCGCAATGCACAACAATGAAGCTCTGGTCTCATAAATGTGAATACGTGTAAAGCTCACACTCACATGCATTCAGCATTCATGAAGCAGTGAATGGTTCGAGCCACTTGTGCTGAACTGTAGTAAAGAAATACTGTTTTTTCTCCAATCGATGGGGAAAGGTCAAAAAAGGTTTTGGACATCACTTAGGGTGGCTCCGGACCCTGAACAGGACCTTTTCGAACCTAGTGTTAAATACGTCCGATGACTTACATAAATGAAAAAGCCGCAAATTCTATAATTGACACAATAACCAATTTTCATAAAAACAAGTTGTTTTTTGTTCATATTAAGTGTTCTTTTGAAACAAAAAAAATAGGAAACAAGAAAATAAACATATAATATCTCTGAAGCTAATGACTGTAAATGCGATCAAAATTATATTCATATTTTATCTCACTATGTATCTATATAATATGATAAACTTTGCGAAAAAAATTGTTAGATTATAAAGTTAAAAAATTAATTTTTTTTCTTCTATAGGGTATATTGAACATTATTTAATACGTGCCGGCACTAAAGATTTATTAAGGTTGCAGTGCCAGTCTTCCAGCAGGAGCATCCCGTTGAATCCAATCTACATTCATATATACTTGCGGCGTTCTTCTTTGTAATACGTAAAATAAATTTCTAACATTTTATTTTCCAACAACTTTTTTCACAGAGTAGATATGTGCAGATAAGAAATGTTTAAGATTCATTTTTTTATTTTTCAAAAATTTTAATAAATTGTAACGCAACAATGCATTGCAATGGTTCAACTTTTACCGAAATAATTTATGGTAGTCAACTAGTCACGCCCACAAAAAAATATCATCAATTGTAAAGTTATCAAGATCCAAATACAGTGAAATTCCCCATTACGGACAGCCCCCATAACCGGACAGCTCCCATAACCGGACAAATTTCGGCAAAACTCACTTTTCATTAACTTTTCTATATAAATTTAATTCCGATAGCCGGACGCGGACACTATGTTCTATATCATTTTGATTAAAATATCTTTCTTAAACGGACAAAATTAAATAAAAATGTTATTTCATACTATGCATGTTTTTTTTTAAAGCAACGACATTGGTGGTTTCCTTAATAATGCGAATGTACACATTTATGTCAAAAGTGTTGAATAGAGTTGGACTTTTTCGTTCTTTTGACGAATTTTTAAAGTTTACTAACTGCAGACATCAAAATGGAAGTACAATTTGAAAACCCAAGCGCCACTTCAGAGATAAGCAAGTCTGAAGACTAAATGTAGAAGAAATTTCTGACCCTATAACTTCCTATGATAGGGCATGGAAGAAAGTTGCTTGTTTGAAGCAATTTTCCGGAGATGATCTTGTAGCATCTCATCACGTCAAGAATGTAGAGATACATTTTGAAACCCAACATTTTAAGTCGAGCCAATAAATCTTGCTAGATTTTTTCTACCGAATTAGTATGTGTAAAATGTCTTTAGTGTCTAAATTTGTTCAACAAATTCAATAAAGGCAATTTCAAGTAAGCATTTTTGTTCCTCCCCCATAACCGGACATCTCTCACAACCGGACAAAAATGCTGCGACGCTGGATGTCCGGTTATGGAGAATTTCACGGTATTGATAGTTTTATTTACTCCATTTTAGAATCCCTAAGTCGATATTTTAAATGGTATAATATATCCTGGACGACACTGCAGCAAATTACATTTCACGAGGATTCGGATATTTTTTTAAAAGTATTCTGTTGCGTGCATTACGCGCAATAGGAGAATTGGTGCCATGTAGCTTCATCGTATTCACGACATAAGACTAAACTTAATTTCGTTGGCGCCTATGGTCACTATCCTATTAAGGGCTGTTCATACATATGTATATAACGTAACAGGAAATGTGACTGCATGTGAAATTTTTTATGACAGGCTGTGGCGCAGAGAGGGATCAAAGTTTGTGAAAAACAGCTTAACATAATACTTATATAAACAGCCTCGTACAGGCTCACCGTTGTACGGGCGGACGTCGCAAATACCTTCACGAGTTTAAATATGCGAGCATTCGCCGTCATACAGGTAATTTGATATCATCACAAAAATTATCAATCCTAATTAATCTCTATTATGACTTCCAATTGTATTTAGCAGTACGTTCCCAAGACAGCGTAATTTATTCAAATACTATAGCATGAGCACACATTATTTTTAAGGACTGCTATACAAAAGGTATAAGCACGCCATTGCGATTTAAATTGGTAGTAACTAATGACATCGATTTATGTAAAAAATTATTAAAGTGCGACCTCGATCAACGCAATCTTCGATAAATGCAACTCCTCAATGTACGCAACGAGTAAATTTCTTTCATTACTGACTCAGTAAGTGCAACTTTTCAAATAAATTTTAACTCGTTTATTGCAACGTATGCCATTTGAGTATTATCTGTAGAATTTGTCCTGGGAAAGCGAATAATGTTTAGAGTTTGTGAATTCCTGAAGATGGAAAAATATTTTATTAATGGTTTCTTAAACAAATAAATGATGATTTCCTTTTGATGAATTGACGTTGTTTTATATTAAATGTTTTTTTATGCAATATCTATCCCGGTTATCTAAGCTTTTTTGACTGCATCATTGCAACTTCCTCGGTTATTGCAACCGGCTTGGTTTTTAATAGTTGCGTTAACCGAGGCCGCACTCGGTTATTGCAACAGACTTTGTTTTTATTAATTGCGTTAACTGAGGCCGCACTTGGTTATATCAACAGGCTTGGTTTTTATTAGTTGCGTTAACCGAGGCCGCACTGTATAAGTTGGGAGCATTTAAATGGATACCAAAACTATGGGCGTCATAAGAAAGATAATTTAATGACCTACAATAATGGTTTGCAAGGTTTTAAAATTTAAACTATATTTTTGGAGATATGACGACTTTTCTGAAATTACCAGCAATTTTTTTTTTAAAAAACCTTATTTTTCCAAAAAATCTCTTAATGACCTATCATTTTTTTAGCATGTTAAGAAAGCTTAGTTTATTCCCTTCAAAATTTTATATAGTTTGTTTTAAATTTTTCCATATTTACCCCCTTTTTTACCGGAAAACAAAAAAATTTCTTCAATCAATTCTTATCAAAAGTATGTATTTATGGACAAAAACAATAAAAACACCAACAACAATAATTATTATAAGACGATTGTCATTCTAAAACTTCAACATTTTTATTAAAAATCGGAGCGAGAGCGAAGCGCGCAGCGCGAGCGGTCGAGTGGGAGATTTTTAATAAAAATGTTGAAGTTTTAGAATGACAATCGTCTTATAATAATTATTGTTGTTGGTGTTTTTATTGTTTTTGTCCATAAATACATACTTTTGATAAGAATTGATTGAAGAAATTTTTTTGTTTTCCGGTAAAAAAGGGGGTAAATATGGAAAAATTTAAAACAAACTATATAAAATTTTGAAGGGAATAAACTAAGCTTTCTTAACATGCTAAAAAAATGATAGGTCATTAAGAGATTTTTTGGAAAAATAAGGTTTTTTAAAAAAAAAATTGCTGGTAATTTCAGAAAAGTCGTCATATCTCCAAAAATATAGTTTAAATTTTAAAACCTTGCAAACCATTATTGTAGGTCATTAAATTATCTTTCTTATGACGCCCATAGTTTTGGTATCCATTTACTTTTCACAAGAATAAAAGGGAGTAAATATTTGAAACAAACTATATTAAATTTTGAAGGGAATAAAAAATGATTTGAAGCTGAAGGCATTTAAGGGAACAGTACACCTTGGAAATGAAAAACAAAAAATTTTTGTAAAATGCTTTATTTTTTATGAAAGAAAAGAGATATTGTAATGAAACTTTAAACATATATTATTTAGTTAAAATAGTATACAAAAATATTTTTTCGGATTTTTCCGGCTGCAGCAGGTTTTTCTCAAAACAACCTTTTTTGAGTTGGTGGGCGTGATAAAAAAAACTAGTATTCCGATCGTTCTGAAATTTTAGTATGTTATTGTATATATGTAAGTCTATAAAGTGAACTGAATTACAACGATCGGTCATAAATTTTTTGATTTACAACGGTTTTTTGCGCCAAAAGTAGTCGAATTTTGAAAAAAACGCCGCCATTTTTTTGTGTTTTGGTCCAAATTAAATCCTTTTAGTTCACTCTATAGCAGCTTTGATGCTGATTAAAACCCACTTTTTTTTTTTTTTTTTAGGCCATCCAGAGAGCCGAAATCACGCCCGCCGCGGTTTTGTGGTCTTTTTTTCAAAAACCTGCTGCAGCCAAAAAAACAGGCCGGAAAAATCCGAAAAAAATATTTTTGTATACTTTTTTGACTAAATAATAACTGTGCAAAGTTTCATTGCAATATCTTTTTTCTTTCATAAAAAATAAAGCATTTTAGAAAATTTTTTTCAGTTCCAAGGTGTACTGTTCCCTTAAATAATTATAAATAAATTGCATACTTTTTAAAGGGCGAACGTATTAAAGAGGTTAAATTGTACCAAAAATGCATTCACTGATTGACGACCTATATTTGACCAACAATAGTTTATCGCTTGCATGTAATGACCCTTAACCACTGTCAATTAATATGGCATCCCTTATCGCACTGACATAAAAGCGTTTCAAAATATACGCAACTTATTTCAATGCTAACCATATCTACCAACAAGAGTATTCAACTCTGAGTGGATGGGATAAAATAGATATTTTGTTCTGCCAATTTTGCAAAATCACATGTCTTATTTTAAGTGCGGCTGATCACGCTCCCCCTTAGATTAGTTATAAGCCAGCCGTAATAATAAAATTCTTCACACAAATGAAACCCGGCACCACGGCCGAAATTCCCCCCGCGTGAAGAGTGTTAAAATTACTAAACTAAGCCCCACATAGCCTAGGAGAGAACGTGACACTTGTAATAAAATGCCACATGTATATATACTATACTTGAACAAAAAGATTATTATGAACTGCAATGCAATCGATATAAAAATCTCTTTTACATATTTTTGAACTTGTGAATTACTCTCTGACTTATAGATCGAACTTTTTTGTTGACGCCCCCTAACAACCAGCCAGAGCAAATGACTTAAAAAAAAGCAACCCTGCCAATTGGACAAGTATAAATAAAAATGCGAGAGCACTTGCCATCAAAGCTAATTGTATTTATTGCACTCACCGTTAGTGAGTCTACAACTTGTGGCTTACTCTCTGAGATCGAACTTTTTTGTTGACGTCCCCTTACTCAAATGTTCAAAATAGGGTATTTATACCGCAGTGTACAGCACTTATTTAAATGATATGCAGTTGAATGCCGTGAAAATTAAAACATTTTCAATAATTTATTTTTGTATAAATTAAATAAAAGTGATAATATAGCATCATTACATTATGTTTCGACTTGACGAAAGTTTAAAAAAAATATTAATAATAAAAAAAAGTTTCAAAGACTATGACTGCCCCTGCCCCTGCCCCCTTAATCTTCTATATATTAATACGTGAACATCGAAACTCTTATTATAAAAGACAAATAGTGTAAATTCCATATGAATAGGTTAAATACTATTTACAAAATATTTTTGTATGAGGACCACTCTAACTATGTCTCAATTTTTTACGCCATTATTGAATTGTAAAAAAAATGAGAGACTAAAAAAACTGCTCTTGTGTGTGTGCATTATTGTTGTAAAAATAACTCATACATATTTTTCCAACTTTTTTGTTGACGCCCCTTTACTCAAATGTGGAGAGAAACAAAAAAAACTGCTCTTGTGTGTGTGCATCATTGTAGTAAAAAAGAATACTCATATTCATGGAAAAATAGTTTTAATTCTCGGTAAAGTACATTTTGTTTTTATTGATGAATTATGTTTGCATATGAAAATTATATTAAGGAGGATATAGCAGGGGCAGTCATAGCCGTTAAAATTAAAGCATTTTCAATAATTTTTTTTTGTATAAATTTAATAAAAGTGATAATATAGCATCATTACATTATGTTTCGACTTGACTTGACGAAAGTTTAAAAAAAAATTATATTAATAATAAAAAAAGTTATAGCTGGCTGTGTTGGACCTTGTCCCATACAGAGTGTCTTGCGGTGACCATCACAAATCTTTGGAGAATTATCTAAAATCAATTGGATAAGTAAAATTAGTTAATATTAGTTGTGTAAATTCTATATGAATAGGTTAAATGCTATTTTCAAAATATTTTTATATAAGGACAAATGCAACTTCATGACGAAACAGTGCTGATTTATCTTTCAGACCTGCGGTAAGAGCCAGAACACTTTCTTCAGTTCTTATATTACGCAAATTAAACATGGCACGATAGCGTTCAAAAAGACTGCGTTTAGCATCCAAATATATTTCTTTTAATTCTGTTACATTTTTTTCCAACGCAGGCGGAGATGGATCTACTGAAGCGTATGGATTGTTATCCTCCATTAATTTATTACTATTAAACCAACGAACTCGATCTAATGCTATTGTGCAGCTTTCTGCCACTTCAACGACAGGATCGTCTTTATATTTTTCCAAAATAGGTATTACTTCTGGTGTACCAATAGCGCCCAATGCTTCACCTGCAAGTCAAAGGCAGAAATATGTATTAGTAATAGTGAAAATGAAAGAATATGATAGCTATCATAGATCAGATTTTCAGTCGTACTGCAGTATTCAGTAGACAATTTTCCACTTTGCTTACATGTTTAATACTATCTATTTTTTTGTTAAATTACATGTTCAAACTTTTTTTGTTTTAAGATCCCTTCTTGATTTATTCGATAGCTCTGCCATTTGATGTCCGATCGTCAAGTTGAGTAAATCATTTTAAAGGTCTCGACGAGTGCTACATTTCGTATTTAGAGCTTGTCGTAACTATTTAAGTTTTATTTTATTCTTTAGCTTTCGAATTTTTAACAAATATGTTAATTCCCAACTGTTGCTTTTTAATCCGTTTAACTACTTACCTGCCTCATGGCGCACCATCGGCTCCTGCTTCACATCCGACAGAACTTTGTTCAATACATCGATTGCTTGAGAATCTTGCATTTGTCCCAGGCAATAAGCAGCGCAGAATCATCATCAAAACCGCGACTTATTTCGGCGATTACATCTGCGCCGCCAATGTTTTTCAGTGTGAATAGCGCACGAAATCGTTCCTTCAGTGGTCGCTTATTGTCATTAAGCACAGAGCCAATCGCATGTATTTGTGCCTGGGTCACCATTTTACAAATTTATAATTATATTAATAAAGTTATATTAAAAAACGTATTGTTTATTTCTAAGACAGATTGTTGACAAGTTGACATTTAAAATGAAAGTACAGACGGTCAAATTACTTACCATCTATTTTTTAAGCAATTTGACAGCACCGTTCACATAATAAAAATTTAGGTTCTGCTTTGAAGTCCGAAGAGATAACACATGTATTTTAACGCGTAAGTAACTAAGGTTCGGCTTACACGAGCGTTTTCTTAACGCGCATTAGCTCATTCGTGTTTCAGCAGAACACAAACTGGTATTATAAACGCAGGAGTTATGCTAAAACTCACGTTGTGGAAAACGCGCGTTCAAAAAACGCTCTTAAGAGCTTAGCCAAAGCCATGGTACAACTGTACATGGTAGAACTCTCTTTTCAAACTCAAGTTATGAAAACGTGAAAATGCCTACGATAAATGTTAAAAGTAGGCAAAACAAAAACAAAAGAAAAAATTCTGACGTTTCGTTATGGCTAGCAAATGGTACGATTGAACGGGGTGTAACGAGGTAAAAGTACAAAATCAAATGAACTAGAAATTGAGCTGGTTCACACACTTTAATATAATTTTGGTGAAGTGAAAGCATTTAAATTATCACCTTCAACAGTATATTTATGGGACTGCACATGCTTTGGAAAGCTTTAGTTCCACGATGATTCTGATCTCACGCACGTTGAAATACCACTCGTGTGAGCTGAGCGTTAACGATAACCATTATAGTCTTACCATCTATGTAGCCATTTGCTGTGACAGCACGTTTTAACTTCGACGCTACCAACATGAAGATGCCAAACAATACCCGCCATTTGAAAATTTTCCATCCAGAAACAGAAACAGAAAAATTAAGAAAACCGAAATACATAGAGTCCAACTTGGGAAGTTTGACATCAATTTTAGAAATGTTATGATTTAAATAATTTCTTTTTTTTCATAAAATACTGTTTTTTCTGAACTCTCTGGACCAGTTTTCGCCGAAAGAACAAATGATTCTACTTTTAATTGTATGCAATTAAATATATTTCTGAACACGTTTTGCTATCTTTTTGAATTTTAAAGTGTTGTTTAATCATTTTAATGACAAAAATTTTTAAAAAAACACACGAATTTCAACACTTTACTTTATTAACGATTTCTGTGTGTTCTAAGTTGGAGAAACAATTCCGTCAGTATTTAAAACTCATCGTTTTAGAATTTGTTTTTTTATATCGTTTGGATTTTTTGTATATTCTGAGTGTCGATAATGATGGGCTGGCTTTAAATTGTGATTGAGTTTAGCAAACTCAGGTACCGGTTAATTAAGTTATTTGAGAAAAGATATTTAAGACTAAATACAATTTTGAAAGGTGTCTGTTTTTATACTTGTACAACATATTTGGTATATTGATCTGTGTTTCAAAAAGTATATTTTGAAGAATTTATAATAGGTTTTTTTTTTTTTTATTAGAGCACATATCAAATTGCACTACCCCTCACAGAGAACTAGCTCCACCTTTGGAAGAAGAAGAAGAACAATGTAGTGAGTCACAATCAGGATGTGCACCATTGCGTCAAATAGAGAACAACATAAGTGCACTTTTGCGAGGTGATATTGCTGTTGTACGCATAGGAGAATCATCCCAGTCTCGACGTTCTTTAAATTATCGTCCAGGTGTACATAAATCTGAAAGTGCCAAAGAAATGCTTCTTTCGCAAAATGCATTTGGTCCGCTACCACCATCACCACCGTCCTTAAGCCCTGAAATAAATGTAAGTAATATTTTTATTTACACACATATAAAACACAACTAAATTTTGTTTTATTTTTTTAACATTTAAGGACTGCGGAAGTCTTCCTCCTCTACCACCATCTCCTTCTGGTACTGATATAGATGATAACATACTAGATACAGAATGTATTTTCACTCCAGTAGAAGTCCATTCTACCAAAAATACGCGAACTACGTCTGAATTACTTAGCAAAAGAGGTGTATCTAAATATCGTTTAAATGATATACCGTTACCGCCTTTGCCACATGAACACTTACCACCCGCAGTACCACCTCATCGAAGGTCTACTCATTTTCAAACAATCAGATCAAGATCAATTGATTCAAATTATACTAGAAAATGTCCAATGGTAATACCACATATGAAAATTATATTAAGGGGGATATAGCAGGGGCAGTCATAGCCGTTAAAATTAAAGCATTTTCAATAATTTTTTTTTGTATAAATTTAATAAAAGTGATAATATAGCATCATTACATTATGTTTCGACTTGACTTGACGAAAGTTTAAAAAAAAATTATATTAATAATAAAAAAAGTTATAGCTGGCTGTGTTGGACCTTGTCCCATACAGAGTGTCTTGCGGTGACCATCACAAATCTTTGGAGAATTATCTAAAATCAATTGGATAAGTAAAATTAGTTAATATTAGTTGTGTAAATTCTATATGAATAGGTTAAATGCTATTTTCAAAATATTTTTATATAAGGACAAATGCAACTTCATGACGAAACAGTGCTGATTTATCTTTCAGACCTGCGGTAAGAGCCAGAACACTTTCTTCAGTTCTTATATTACGCAAATTAAACATGGCACGATAGCGTTCAAAAAGACTGC
This sequence comes from Meiosimyza platycephala, assembly GCA_963662105.1. Taxonomy (NCBI): domain Eukaryota; kingdom Metazoa; phylum Arthropoda; class Insecta; order Diptera; family Lauxaniidae; genus Meiosimyza; species Meiosimyza platycephala. The sequence goes on along the minus strand of OY759210.1, from coordinate 2,109 downwards.
GTTTAGCATCCAAATATATTTCTTTTAATTCTGTTACATTTTTTTCCAACGCAGGCGGAGATGGATCTACTGAAGCGTATGGATTGTTATCCTCCATTAATTTATTACTATTAAACCAACGAACTCGATCTAATGCTATTGTGCAGCTTTCTGCCACTTCAACGACAGGATCGTCTTTATATTTTTCCAAAATAGGTATTACTTCTGGTGTACCAATAGCGCCCAATGCTTCACCTGCAAGTCAAAGGCAGAAATATGTATTAGTAATAGTGAAAATGAAAGAATATGATAGCTATCATAGATCAGATTTTCAGTCGTACTGCAGTATTCAGTAGACAATTTTCCACTTTGCTTACATGTTTAATACTATCTATTTTTTTGTTAAATTACATGTTCAAACTTTTTTTGTTTTAAGATCCCTTCTTGATTTATTCGATAGCTCTGCCATTTGATGTCCGATCGTCAAGTTGAGTAAATCATTTTAAAGGTCTCGACGAGTGCTACATTTCGTATTTAGAGCTTGTCGTAACTATTTAAGTTTTATTTTATTCTTTAGCTTTCGAATTTTTAACAAATATGTTAATTCCCAACTGTTGCTTTTTAATCCGTTTAACTACTTACCTGCCTCATGGCGCACCATCGGCTCCTGCTTCACATCCGACAGAACTTTGTTCAATACATCGATTGCTTGAGAATCTTGCATTTGTCCCAGGCAATAAGCAGCGCAGAATCATCATCAAAACCGCGACTTATTTCGGCGATTACATCTGCGCCGCCAATGTTTTTCAGTGTGAATAGCGCACGAAATCGTTCCTTCAGTGGTCGCTTATTGTCATTAAGCACAGAGCCAATCGCATGTATTTGTGCCTGGGTCACCATTTTACAAATTTATAATTATATTAATAAAGTTATATTAAAAAACGTATTGTTTATTTCTAAGACAGATTGTTGACAAGTTGACATTTAAAATGAAAGTACAGACGGTCAAATTACTTACCATCTATTTTTTAAGCAATTTGACAGCACCGTTCACATAATAAAAATTTAGGTTCTGCTTTGAAGTCCGAAGAGATAACACATGTATTTTAACGCGTAAGTAACTAAGGTTCGGCTTACACGAGCGTTTTCTTAACGCGCATTAGCTCATTCGTGTTTCAGCAGAACACAAACTGGTATTATAAACGCAGGAGTTATGCTAAAACTCACGTTGTGGAAAACGCGCGTTCAAAAAACGCTCTTAAGAGCTTAGCCAAAGCCATGGTACAACTGTACATGGTAGAACTCTCTTTTCAAACTCAAGTTATGAAAACGTGAAAATGCCTACGATAAATGTTAAAAGTAGGCAAAACAAAAACAAAAGAAAAAATTCTGACGTTTCGTTATGGCTAGCAAATGGTACGATTGAACGGGGTGTAACGAGGTAAAAGTACAAAATCAAATGAACTAGAAATTGAGCTGGTTCACACACTTTAATATAATTTTGGTGAAGTGAAAGCATTTAAATTATCACCTTCAACAGTATATTTATGGGACTGCACATGCTTTGGAAAGCTTTAGTTCCACGATGATTCTGATCTCACGCACGTTGAAATACCACTCGTGTGAGCTGAGCGTTAACGATAACCATTATAGTCTTACCATCTATGTAGCCATTTGCTGTGACAGCACGTTTTAACTTCGACGCTACCAACATGAAGATGCCAAACAATACCCGCCATTTGAAAATTTTCCATCCAGAAACAGAAACAGAAAAATTAAGAAAACCGAAATACATAGAGTCCAACTTGGGAAGTTTGACATCAATTTTAGAAATGTTATGATTTAAATAATTTCTTTTTTTTCATAAAATACTGTTTTTTCTGAACTCTCTGGACCAGTTTTCGCCGAAAGAACAAATGATTCTACTTTTAATTGTATGCAATTAAATATATTTCTGAACACGTTTTGCTATCTTTTTGAATTTTAAAGTGTTGTTTAATCATTTTAATGACAAAAATTTTTAAAAAAACACACGAATTTCAACACTTTACTTTATTAACGATTTCTGTGTGTTCTAAGTTGGAGAAACAATTCCGTCAGTATTTAAAACTCATCGTTTTAGAATTTGTT